>CM075103.1:27793020-30193020 GCA_037576195.1 Phytoseiulus persimilis
GATGTGCAGATCAAGCATCCAGGAAGAAAATCATTCCTCCGAGAGCTTCTTAGATTTCAAATCCGTTATCGCACTGATTTATAGCACCCCTGCGGCTCAAGGAGGATCGCACGGGTGAATCCGACCCGCATATCTACAGGAACCGCGATGAACTCCCCCATCGTGATCTCGGTCCAGGGCGTGCCGACGAACCCAAGGCCGCGTCCCGAGGTTTCGGATATATTCCCGCAGCGAAACATCGGCTTCTGCAGGTCGTGTTGCATTCGCAGCAGACCCGACAAGATCTCCGGGCCTGGGCTCAGCTGCGCGATCGACAAGGAGATCTTGGAAGCTCAGTTCCCCGCCACAGTTTCGCGATCTTATGTATATAGATCGCAAATGGTTTGACTGTATATTGTAGGATTGTAAATGATCTCGCCCCATGTAGCTCCAACTCTAGGTATCGCTCATTGTCCCCGCCACCGCTAGAGAGCGCCCCGGCCATCTCGGAGAAGATGGTGCGAGGGCGGAATTGGAAAGGAGAATTAGAAGTTGATCATACAGAGAGTCACTTTCCGGCACATGGAATCGAGATCGGTCGCATCCGCGATACCCGGCTGAGATTCACAGAGCCAGCGAATAAACGCGAGTGGAAACCCAATGATCCGGCAGTCTTACAAGTGGTGGAGATTGCGAGTTCGAGCCACCGTACGGAATGCCGATGTTCAAGTCGCCACCCAGGACCTCGCCGAAGGAACGCACACGCGCGGTTCGCGCACGGTCCAGCACAGGGATCCAGCCCAACCCGGGTCCTGCACAAAGTTACGAAGAAGATATCGCTCAGGCTCAGGCAGTGGCCGTGGCCGAGCAGGGGCTCACCGATCCAGCTCAAGAACCAGCCTTCCAACAAGACCCAGCAGCGCAGTACGACTTGCACAGCCACGTGCAAGGGCTAGCAGCAGGTATGGAACCCAAATACCAGATCTCGCCTCATGTTCAAGCCGCGGCGTACGAAGAGACCAAGCATGCCCCAGCAATTCCGAAGATCGATCCAGCGAGGAGATACGTTGATCCAGCGCAACCGAGCCGAGAACCAGCTCCTGCTCCAGCGACACCCGAGGGAAGGAACCTCGAGCTCCAAGAATACGACATAACCGTCGTATACAAACAAGGAAGGAAACACTTGGACTGTCTCTCACGATACCCGGCGACAACAACAAACGGTGACGTGGAGAAAAATTTATGCGATTCTCAGCCGCAGCATTCCTGATCCACCGATCCAGCAGTGACCCCGCTAACAACGAACCAGCACGTTCCAGAACCCAAGCACCTGCAAATAAACTCGATCTCGCTGAAATCCCTGGCTCAAGCACAAGAAAACGATCCATCGCTCGACAGAATAAGGGACATAGCCAAGCGATCCAGCACTTTCGAGACCGTCACGGGGATCCTCTACAAGAGGAATTTCTCGAGAACCGGAGACGAATTACTGCTTGTCCTCCCCAAGACGATGAGAAACGAAGCCCTGGAAGCAGCCCATACATCGAGGGAAGCGGGACACCTGGGTATCGCCAAAACCTACGGGAAGCTCGTGCAGAAATACTACTGGCCGTCCGCGTATCGAGACTCGGAGAGCTTCGTGAAAAGATGCCAAGAATGTCAAAGAAGGAAGAATGACCCAGCAAAATTCGGACAGCTCCAGCAAATGGAGACTCCAGATACGCCGCTCCACACGGTGGGGGTGGATCTGGTCTCCTTCAACCCGACCAGCAGAGGCAACTGAGTGATCGCGAGAGCGATCTGTCACTTGACGAAATTCTTAATCGCCAAGGCTCTGCCGGATGGTTCCGCGGAACAAGTGGCCAATTTTCTGGTCGAAAATGTGATCTTGCAGCACGGCACGCCACGAGTATTGATCAGCGATCAGGGGAAATCGTTCCTGTCGGAAATCGTCGAGCAAGTGAACAGGCGAGTTGGTACATCCCACAGGAAAACAAGCGCTTACCACCCGGCGACCAACGGCCTGACAGAACGATCTCATCGCACGCTAGCTGACGGTCTCAGCAAATACGTTAACGGGGATAAGTCAGACTGGGATGAAATTCTGCCCTTCATCGTCCATGCCTATAACAAAGCGGAATTGGAAAGGAGAATTAGAAGTTGATCATAGAGAGAGAACAGAGAGTCACTTTTTCGGCACACGGAATCGAGATCGGTCGCATCCGCGATACCCGGTTGAGATTCAGAGAGCCAGCGAATAAACGCGAGTGAAACCCCAAGATCCGGCAGTCTTACAATATATGCTCTTGGGAGGTTCCGAGGGCGGGACGAATGTCATCCAGAGCTGGATTGTATGTTTCCAGCGACACATTCTGGCATGGTCAATTATACGCCGGTTCGAGCACAGGGCCTTGGCGGACGATATCAGAACCCCAGCGAGACATACCTTGATGAATGACATGGTAAGACCGAAAATTTCCAGCTGGATGAAACATTGTCTCACTCAGATTCATGACGAATCCATCGCCCGGGTTTCTCTTGTTGCTTGTCAGATGTGTCAAGGGGGATGACTGCAACGTCATAAAATGCAAAACGAACCATGTTGCGGCCGAACGGCAACTCGCTCAAAAATGGTGCATCATCCAGCTAAACTCCTCATTGATTTGCAGCTCGACTGCGGTTCAACTCCCTGAGAAGCCTCATGAATCATCAGACTAAGTATCAGCTGGCGCCGGGAGAGGAGGGGGCAAGGCGTCCGTAGGGCATCTGGTACTGCGTAAAGGGCAATGTCTGTCATCACAAGACGTCCGAAGCAATAGTAACTGCCAGCGTTGCCAGCCGGGACCGGCTAATAGAGTATTGAACTATGATGATCCGCAGAATGAACTTCTGTATCGAGAAACCGAGAAGTTCGCCCGGTTTCCAGATTGCGCTCTCTCCCGTATTTTACCACTGAAGCCGGATCTTCGATTTTCCCGAGAGATGAAATGTTCTCGAAGTGATCCACCCGGGCTTGAGCTTGCCGAGTCCATCCCTCAACCGTCTCCCACGGTCATCAATTCCACTGCTTGGAGTACGAAAGGTTTCCTCACTCTGTTTGAGGAACAGGGCCACCATCATGAGATAGTCCGGATGTTGTTGTTTCCTCGAGTCGATGAAGCTCCGTGAGGACACCACATGAACGGCGATACTCGCTGCGATTGCTGATAAGGCGATCAACGACCAGGTCTGGAAGTCCAGGAATAGATTCAGCCTTGCTCGAGATCGCCGCTGCTCAGTACATAGCTGACAATATTTTCCGATATGCACAACTGAGCTCACCCACAAATCGAACGTCCACGCCATCGTGTAGATCGCGTGCTTCTCTTGTGGTACTTTCGACATGAATGTTATCACATCGATATTGTAAATGTACGAGCAATCGACCGCCGTTGATCGGCGGTGGGTGCATGCCATCTCCGAGATTGCGAAATCCGTTTCCTAAAAGTCACACGAAGAAGTCTTCAGATTTTCTTATGGAGAGCGGAGCAAGAGAATCGCATTCCATCAATCGACACAAGGCATGTACTTCCGAGACTCGGAACTCGGAAAATAATTCCCGACTCGGAAATTGATATTTGGACCTTTTTCCAGACGCCCGCGACCATGCCGACCCATCGCCCCAAGGTAGAGTTGAAACTCCCGAACGTATTCTCAGTAAACTGGATGAGTTCGAGCCTGGCGGAGAAATCTCGGCATTGATTCACACGGCGAGAGGCTCGTTGTAGGAGGGATATGAATCTGACAGGATATATGCACTCCCGCTCATATCGAAGTAATTCTCTCCGAGTTTTCTCCCTGCAAAAGAGTCAACTTACGACGAATTAAGTCCGTTTATAATGTCCTTCAGAAGAAGATATTCGTTCCCGCCATAGCGGTCACGCTCATCAGGCGAGTCGTTGACCTGCATGTGAGGCATTCTCTGTTGAGACCATCGAATTCATTTGTTAGTCACCAGCAAGGAAATAACACGGCCCCGGGACTATGTGCTGAGTGTGATGTCCTCTACTCACTGGTATATAAAACCATCTCAGAGCGACCTCATCCGCTTGAAAGAGTCTGAAACTTCCCTCGTGTTTACGGACTATGCCACATTCGCAGCAGATGGTGTTGTAGTCATACAGCGATTCCACTTCAAAGCGATAAGCTTCGTAATTTTCCGAAAAACCCTGGAATTCCGAGATCAGGATCATATGCTGGCCCGCGTGAAAGGGACTGCGATCGATGTTTCGTTGACTCCCCGAGGGAAATTTTGATATTGTTTCCTGCGAGAAGTCATGCGTGGGGAACGCTACCAACCTTCAATGGAAAACTTCTCTCGTCGAAATCTTCCGCTTCCACGAAGTGGAACCCTTGGCAGCAAGTTATCTCGTGGTCGATTTCCAGAGAGTCCTCCAACTGACTCATGTTCCGTAAGAACCAACGGCACCAGATATCAACGTGATGTTCCAATGGAGTCTGAAAGACGGGAGAACAACCGGATCAAGGTTTCTCCTTGAAATCCTAACAAACATCTTACTAAACAGAAGTTCCTGCCAAATCGGAACAACCAGGAAAATTCAGCGAGCCTCCGGCCATATCAAACTCACGTAGGCGTCGAGAGCTTGCCGTAACTCTCCCATGGTCATCCCGAACGCGATCACTTTGTAGTCGATGTACGATGACTGTTCTGACGTATTCCAATGCGAGAGCGACTCGATTGTCCGAACTTCGTAATCACATCCAATGTTCTTCACGGCTTCGACCATTCTTTGAGGGAATTCCAGTCTCGATCTGAACATTATCATCCATTTCAAGGTCGCACCAGACGCAGAATACTTTGTTGAGCAAGCAACCCTCAGGAGATCACCAACATCCCGGAATCGCGTGCCGTTGACCGAGATAACCACAATCCTCAATAAACAGAGCTGGCAGATGGTGTGACCCTGCATTATTGACTGAGTTGAACTCTTGTAGTCGCACCATCGGAAGATTTGCGATTGCTCAGTGCAAGCTAGCCATGAGCGGGACAGAGGCCTTGTCCTACCGCGATGAAAAGGTACCGTTCCTGGAGATTCGGCACGATCCCATCTCGCTCCGTGTGCTAGCTCTATGAAGACGATGGGTATTGCCCAAACTCGGGATGTAGACAGCTATACGAAAAGGTTATCGATCGGCGTCACGTATTCAATCGTGGGATCCTTGAGGCCTAATCGACGAATGCCCTGCGTCGCACTCCACAGACTGCAAGGATAAATCATCGGCGCTCGTGAAGTCACTTCTTATGTGATTATACCTTTCAGCAAGCCTCGATGAATCCGCCGTCGCTACGACTCGAGTACACTGAAAAGTTTACGCGACACCTGACCAGACGCGTACTGTAGACGGCGTTCGGCCTTCTGAAATATTTCACAATTTTCGAAGCCCGCAGTTTTTGAGAGAAACGACTCTATGCTTTGGATGACGATCATAGTTACGCCAAGCAGGAATGCCGGACAACAGCCCATTCAACGTAGTGCACGAGGCGATACAGGTAGTGCACGGCATTTTGAGCGTGTTCAAGCTCGCGAGACTTTTTTTTGGAACATTCCGCGAATTCTCGTTGCCACTGTAGCTTTCAAGAACTCTTGAAAGGAGCTTGCTTTTTGTGAAAGATCTTCAGAATTGAACCTCCGGTAACCTGAGCAGTCGAAATCGCCTCATGAGATGCTCTTCATCATTCACATCGGAGATTTTTAGCTGCACGGCGACCGCATCTTTTCCAAATAATCTTGCGTGACATGGACTCCATGCCCTAGAGAAGATCTGTAGTTCCTCACAGATCCAGCCGAGCGAGAAAACCTCAAGATTTCTTCCGACGACCACAACTAGCCTGGAGGCATCGATCCCGATGTATATCATATTGTCGAGCGGAAACACCCGCAGCTCCTGCAATTTGAGGAAAACCACTCTCGCGTGCGAAGCGGAGCATTTTCGCCTCCCTGGAATGTTTCCAAAACACCCAGTGGGACCGCCAGGAACGCCATTACATGGCGGAGAAATGAGTCCCATGGTGATGACGCACACGAACTGCTGTTCGAAGCGTGGCGTTCATGATTATAGGGAAAGGAATCTCGAAGCGTGAATGAATCGGCCCGCCAAACATGAAGCTCGGAACGCTTTCGGTCTTAACATCCCGAAATGGTTGAGGGAAATTCTCTAATCAGTGTAGGACAATTCTCGGTGACGTTCAATTCCATCATCCGCACCACTTTAGCGCGACCGAATCCCAAACATGAGCCACGTTCACGTTCAGCGCCATCTCTCCATGACCCCGGAGTCTTCCACAGGCAATAACATTCTCATCAGGGCATCGGCACGCATTTACCTTAAAACGCTGATCAATTGCTAAGAAAAGACGAGGCAGTTTTTTCAAAAAAGAAACTCAACAATGATGAGTAGCGTGGACCGATGCCGTAAGTGAGATGTCGCTTGAAGAAGTGTAGTTGCTCGCCTTCGTTAATGACTCCCGCGTTAGAATCGTGACTTGTAGATTTTTCCGTGAGAATTTGGAACGATGTCGTCGGAGCATTCTCGCAAGGATGTTGTCATCGACAATGAGCGACTGGGAGAACCGACTCAGCATGAATACCATTATTCTAGCGAATCACATGGGAATTTTGAGCGGAATACCTTTCGCCACGCTCGCGGCAGCTTCGTGCTATTGGATCGGCTCGTGGCATCTATTCGGCGAGCTCCGGCTCATGCTCGTGGGACACACCACCGTGCTCTCAAACGGAGCTTCGTGAGTTCCACCGGAGCCCTTTCTTCTCAGAACCAGATTTCATTCCCGGTGTTGTTGACCCCGCTTCCAGGTCGATCAAGATAATTCTCCCCATGAGATGTCGGAGGATCATTGAATGATACTGAGTTTTCCAGACTCGAATCCCGAGTTGGTTCGTGGGTGTTCTGCACAGCCAGCTTGATGATATGCTTGGAAGTATTGACTGTATTGATAGGATTCGCATCAACTGGACCAACGAGACATATCTTCTTCAAGAACTTGAAAGCTCGAGCAGCCGGTAGACTCTTCTGTTCCGTGTTGATCATCATCCACTTTGTGCTCCTGGTGAGTCGTTCCTCGAGCCGCATCGAGAACCCTTCTGATGGAATATCAGATCTTCTGATCTTCCAATCTTTCTGCCACCGAACACTCTCGGATCAGACGACACCGCATATCAGAATCTTCCGCTCTGAGAATGAGATCTGAACTTCCCAATGCTGTTTCAGATTTGCCTCTTCGATATCAACATAACACTCTACAAAACCTGGGACTCTAAAACCGGGAAGCTGGACATCCTCAGATTGGAGGATCGTTGTGTGAAATTGGATATCATGGTGAATGGCAGCTGGGCGACGGATGAGTGGTGCCACCTCTCTGATGACGAAATGGCACGAGCTCGCGTTTCGGTAAGGATTTCAATCAATCTCTGAGTTATGCGTTCGGTAGTCCTGTCGAGAACCCAGTGCTCTCCAGCGCTCAGATCTTGGCTCCACAGTTGGCCACCTCGAAGACCTCGACCTGGTGTTTGTTCTCACGGCAGCACTGCATAAACCATCGCTTGCGAAATTCTTCGGTACCGATTCTGGCATTCGGAACTCTGGCCAAGTAAATCTCATTTTAAACGTTTCAAACCATTCCAGTTAACGGCGGTTGAAAAACTTTGGCTAGGCGCAATGGTGAATATTCCTTTGGTATTGTGCGGGCAAATTCTGAGTTTGATGTGTCTCGCTGCAAATTACGTCCGAATCAAGGATCACGATCAAGTTCCGGAGTGCGCTTGCCGTCGAGAGGGAGATTCCAATGACGGCACACGACAGTTGTTAAAAGTAGCCTAAAAGAACTGCTGGGAGAGGAATCACCAACATTCGAGGACGTCATCTCTCACCGAAGGAACAAAATATGAGTCCTTCATAGTCAGAACCGTATCAATGTTCAAATATAAAATGACAGAACTTTATATCTCAATATCATCGACTCTTTCTGTTTGGGGTTCGTTCCTGCTTCTGGAGCCCTGTCAGCATTGACCCTACTTCGAATCATGCCAGCTCTCCGGTTCTCGGAAAGTGCGACGATCCGACTCCCTCTACGAACCACGAACGGATCACGTTGACTGGACTCCCCAGATCACTGAGCACGTGTTCTCCTCTACGAACGGTCCATGGGATGTCCATGCAATGTTCCAACCGACTTCCATTCCTCTGGACTCATTTATCCCCGCCTTTTTGCATGCGGAGGGTGCCCATGATTTCGCCCGAACACGAGCAAGGAGAGCGGACTACGGTGCCGAGCACCCCGATGCCTGCCGACTGGTTGAACGGGCATTCTTTTGGGGGGCCCATGACTGTGACGAAATGGGATCACACAGAACGAAATATTGATGAAGGACCAATACGCGCCGACCGCTCCAAGTTACCCATGTTCGGTACTTGTGATTCATGACTGTCATGGAGCGAATATTGTGAAGGAAAGAGCGTTGATTAGTCTCGGCTGTGCCGACGGCGGTCGCTGGGTTGAAGCCCCGTGCACGGCGAGAGGAAGAGACCACGTCCTCTATGACAGCTCCAACAGCTTCTTCGGGACGCCGACAGAGTGGAAGGTCCTCCGAGATCAGAATTGATAGAGAGTAAAAATGTACGTAGAGGTGCATTACCTGTTAACGGAAAACGGACATCCATAGTCTTGAAAGCATTCGAGATCAATGAAGAAGTCCCAAGATGACTTGTGGCTCAACGCAACGAACTCTGAAGGAATACTCAGTTGTTTTCCTTCCCCCTCGTTCTCAATTTCGTGCGCGGCGACGTAATCGTTGGAGGACTTCTTCGCCCAGCTCAGCGCCGACCAATTCCAATTATCGCACTTTCTCATCCATGTATATTCGTTTCGACCAACGGAGCAAGTTTCTCGCGGAAGATTCCAAATGGGCGAAAAAGTCCCAACCTCACCTGAATAGCTCAACGCAGTTAGCTGGACAGGAGTGCTCTCCATATTTTTTTCTCTAGAAACGACAGTAAAGATGTGAAAACAGCATGCAGTATCTCAGACTCCGTTCTGACTTATTCATTGATTCCGAATACTTCAAGGACTATCCATTCCCGGTTCCCTTTAAATGGAAATCGAGCGTTCACATCCCTCCTCAACCTCCGTCCCATCGCATCATCCATATAACGAGCCTTAGGTTCTTTAGTTGGTATTATCCATATGAACCTCACACTCCAGCCGGGAAAAAAGCGCATCTTGATCTTGAAACTTCCCACTCACAAGGGGAATCCTGGACCCGCACCTGAGTTCGGAGAATGTGTCCTATGCAGACGGACTGTGATGCAGGAAAAGTCGTCACGCAAGTTGGGGAAGGGATGGACTTTGAGGGACCGAATTTGTGGAAGACTTATCTTAATTATCAAGGGTCTCACAATATGGCTTGCTCTAGTTCGGAGATCACATCTCCTCTTCTTCCGACGATCACTGATATCTCGACCTGCATTACCAGAGTGACAATGTCGCAACGTTCCGCAGGCAAGGAGTCCAGCTACGTGAGCTGGTACGCCTCGAGAAACCAGTTATTCATTGACTGAGCTGAAAGTCAGATTCTTTCGGCTTGACCCACGCTATAGTGAGGCATGGGCGCATGCGAATAAGATTTCAACTTCTGTAGGCTTGGAGGACGCATTGCGGACAAGCCTTACTTGTCAGCCAGATCATAGGTTCCACCTAAGAGTACCATGTCGGGACGAAATGCGACGAGGTAAGCTAGCATTTCGTAGTTCTCTCCATTCCCGATTCCAACCTCTTGTCGAATCCCACACATGTGCTACGCATGCGCTGGGAAGCACCATCTCTCCACGGCGCAAACTCTCCATCATGGAGATTACCCGCAGACTCATCACGACTCTTGGACCTCATACTCGGCCGCGGCGACGATGGCGTCCTCGTATCTCCTGAAGGTTTCGCTTATTTCTCTCGTTGTCAGTTTTGCGACCGCCTCGCGTGTGGAGTATTGTGCTAAAGCCCTCAGATATGAATTCAATGATAGGGAAATCGCCATCCGAAACCTCTCAAGTGAGTGCACAAGCTCCCCTGATAATGATTTCGGCCTTCGTCGGGACGAACGTCGCGTAAAACACGTGTGGTCTCGGCCTAATCCAAACGATCAGTAAAATCTGATATTTCCGATTCAGTTCTGGCTGATGGAGTTTTCATCGACGCGGAAGAAGTTTCCTTTATTCCTGGTACGTAGCCTGCTGCGTCGATCTCATGTAACCAATACTATCGGGGGTGTGACTTTCCCCGGACTTCAACCTTAGACGCTATCACTTAGTTCTCGGATTCAGATTGTGCTTCAGAAATTCAGATCGAGATCAACGGGATAGATGTGTTCTTGCAAGAGCTTTCAAGTGAGTTATTTTTCTGGAGCATCTCCGAGCGGATTCTCGTCAATAGGCCCCATTCGCTAACATTCACTCAAAAAGTCTTCAACTCGATCCTGGAAATGATATTCAAGCCGTTATTGTATTGTCCGGATTTAGATTCGCGGCGGAACGTGAGCATCAGCATAAATGCACGACGTCTTCTGGTGCATAAATTCACAAGTGAGTCATTGTCTGGAATACCGAAGGATCTCTTTCGCACCGCCTCGTTTGACGTTTACTTATATTCCATTTGAGAGGCTGCTATGCGCCATGAACGACGATAGTGATGACTATCTGCTACTCAGTCCTGAGGAGAGGAATTCTTTGGTAGCATCCGAGAAAGCGGAAGAATGGAAAGTGACCCGAGGGAGACCTCGCGAAACTGTGACATGCTGGTTCGGCCGGATCAAAAAAAATCCTGGACCAGGCTCCGTTCGCCACTGGTCGGAGGATCAACGTGTTCGTGACCGGTTCATGGGCGTCTCGCATACAGTGCGGGCATCTACGGACGACCCGTTAATCCTCAGGCATTGCCGGTCGGAAGAAACGAAGCCTGGCCCAAGATTCCATGTTGCGAACACAGGAACTTGCCGGCGGATTGATTCTTGCATCAATGCAGGGACTACGACGTGATGAACGAGCGGTATGCGGGGGAGGCTCCTTCCACTCCTCGAGAAAATCGTGGAGTGGTGAAGCCTGACCGACGATGAAGTGGTCGTGAAGCCGAGTCGCGTTCTCCAGTCTCCTACCAGCTGTCCTCGATTGGTTGCAGCACAAGCTCCGATAACGGTAGCTCACACGTCTCGGCGGCCAGTCTCTCCTCGGTCATGGACGACTACCGACGCCATTTCCTGAAGAGTTCATCCGACGGAACAGTCGATTGAGACGGCGACTCCACCCACCTCTGGGTCAGAAGCTGACGTCCGGACGAATCCGATCTCGGAGTCGAGGCTTACGAGTCAGAGTTCCCAATGTTCGCGTTGAGCCGCTGTCTCTCCCTGTGGGTATCACGGGCTGAACCTGTCGGCTAGAGCCAGGAGGGATAAATCGTCCGTCCACAAAGTGGAGTGTGTTCCCGAGTCAGCAGGGCCAAAGCCTTCCCCCCACCCGACTGCGCTTGCCTTGGACGTTTTGACAGGAGGAAAAACGTTTTTCCTCGGCCATCGTGATGGCGATGGAGAATAGCTGTGCCGATACTGGCTGGCGATCGGCAGTGGGCGCCCATGTGGGCCTGGTGAAAGATTCCGTTCTCTGGCTCGCAATCGAGCGTGCTTTGAAGGGCGAGAGCGTCCTTGATTCAGCTGGCATGCTCTCCCTTCCGATGGGCTCCTCCTCCCACTCCTCCGACTTGAACCAGATTCACTTAGGACTGCGTCAAGGTCCACAAAAAATAAATAACAATACCAGACCCAACATCTATCGCGTTAACGGCTTGAAAGTCAGTGACGCTGATTCTCCGTGAGGAGAACTCACTCCCCCAGAAGAGCGCTAGAGTGTTTCATGGCCCACGTTTTGGCGCGAGTCCCGGTGACTCTTCTTCATCCTTCTTTTCTGCTTTCGTTCGCTCGTTCTCATCCAGAGGGGTTATCTTGGTGTTTTGATTCAGATTCCGCACCACACGCTGAGATAAGTCTTAGAGGAAGAGATGTCAAAGTGGACAAAGTTTCAAGTGAGTGATCTTCCATGGTTCGTTTAACACTCGTATCATCGTGGAATCTTCGGTCAGCTGTTTTCATGGTGATGCCCGGTGCCGCCTGACCACCGATATCCTTCCGTTGGATAATCTTCGGAAATCAGCACCCCAAAATCCTAACAATTGTTCTCGATGCATCACTGCAGACAGCGGGCGGGGCGTTGGGATCAAGATCAATGGTCTACGCGTAACAATGCAGGAACTTTCAAGTGAGTGGTTTGCCGTAACGTCTGTCGTATCATCTCCGAGTGTCACCATGGAATCGTCTGTCTCGCCCAGGGAAATATCAACTCCTCATTGTGTCAATTCGTCACGACATCTCTTCTTCTCTCGCTCTGCTCTTGATCTTTCTCTCATTTCGCACGTTCGGAATCCCTTGTAAGGGGGGAATAATCTCCGATCTCCCGATCTAGATTCTGCTGACGATGTCGACATGGGAATCGATGGAATCGATGTCAAGCTGAAAGCCTTTTCGAGTAAGTCAGTTTCGGACCTTTCACGAGAGATTTTTTGTGTCCATCATCTTCGCTCAGATTCTTTCTGGAAATCCTAGCTCTGGTCCGAGAAATGTATCCGAACATCCGTCTTTTTATGTTTGAATCCAGATTCTGCTCGGAACCTCGCGCTCGGAATCAACGGCAGAGACGTCACCGTGAACGCCATAACAAGTGAGTGACTTTTCGCGATCACGACGAAATAAAATCATCATGTCTTTCCGAGGGATCCTCCCTCCAGTTCCGTATCCTGCATTTCCCGACCTCATCGGGCATCTCTGGATGTCGAATTTCCGATCAATCTCCCTCGCTTGTACACCTTCTGAGGGTCTCGACCCGGATCCGATGAGTTAGTGAGAATGATCTTGAAATCTGAATTCAGATTCCGCGCAAGGCTCCAACATCGAGATAAATGGCCGGAACGTCATGGCGCACAAGCTTCCGGGTGAGCGATCTTCTAGAACGACGGCGCGATCACCGTCAGAGATCTCATTTTTGCGGGAAAAACTCTCTCGCTTAGCCTCCTAACTTCACATTCCGATTCAGATTACACGAGTAGCTTCGGCATCAAAGCCATCAGGAGGAAAACCGCGGTTTCGGCTCATTCGAGTGAGTGTGCTTCCGAAATATTCGCAGGAGCGTTTTCGATCGACGCCCAGACTTGTAGACCATCGATAGAATCATCGTGCTCACTCCTTTCATGGAATCGACCCTGATCAAGAGATAATCATGCTGTTCTGCTTCAGACCCGGCGTTCGTCACTTCGAACAACGTCTTTCTGACGTTCGCGATCCATGGCGCCCGAGGTCAACTGCTTTTCGTCCCACTCGAGGCCCTGGATCCGACGCCTGTGGCTGCAGAAGCTCCCGATCGATCTCCTGTCGGCCCGGCGAACCCTGAGCCCGTCGCCCCAGCTACGAAAGAACCCGCACCCGTCGTGCCGGGGACCACCGACCCGTCGCCAGGCGTCCCTGGGACCCCGTATCTGAGCATCACCATCCCCGAGTTTTCTGACCCGACGCTTGCGTTCCAAGAGACCACCGATCCAGCTCCCGTCGTTCCAGTGACTGACATCTCAAATACCAGTCCTCCGTTGCGAGTAGTCTCGAAGATCACGGACGCGGTGTTCGTCAACCCTGAAACCTCAGGTCCGGTACCCACCACTCCTGCGCCCTTCGGTCCGGAGTCTCTCAGCCAAGATCTGCCTGGCGACGTGCCAACGACGGACAACCCGTCGCTTGTCACCTCGGAGAAGACTACTCCAGCTCCAGTTAGTCCAGGAATCCTCGACCTGGGACTCGACGTCGTAGAAACTCCGGATTCGACGGCCGGAACCCCCGAGACTGCAGATCGGGAGCCTGCTAGCTCTACGGTTCACGAAACGGCTCCCGACGATAGGTCTGCCGAGAACCCATCGCGCGAGAACCCAGATATCTCCTCCCCGTTGCCAAACCCTTCACGGACCATCGACCCGGTGTTCGTAAATTTCCTCGACTTTGCCGGTCGAGCCGTGGCCCCCACCTCAAAACAAGGTCTTAATAATTTACAATAATTCTAGTGATGCTATCCCCTTACATTCTCGTGTAGCTACACGAGTTCTTGTGGAGATAAGACCAGGATAGTGTTCACGTGGTTCTTTGTAGCATTTTAGAGTTGCGTTTACTTCGGTTGAGTTGTGAACCGAACGCTAGAAGCTGACGGAACTGTGCGTCACCTTCAATTCATTTCGTCCACTAATGACAACCCCGAGTGAGGAAAAAGGGAGGGGAGTTGGGGGGTTGTTTGTCATTAGAGGACTTTTATGGACCAGGGATTTTGTCTTTCCTTCCAAGTCATAGCTTTATTGTAATCTTCGCGTTACCGTAGCGTTGAAATACTAAATAAAATCTATCTCATTTCGAGATGATTCCCGCGATCAATGTCCGAGGTTCTTTCTAAGATACAGTGGACAGTAGCGCGGGCTCCCTTCGACGGGCGATCTTCAACAGTTGGGCGGGTCTCGAACATTTGAAAAAAAATAGGCCCCCTCCAACAGACGAGCAACCCCAGAAAAGAACATCCTCCTCAAGGGCATTTTCTGGCCATCGACCATTTGAAGAAATAAATGGGCGTTCTCTGATGAACAGGCTCATCTAAGCGAGGTACGAAAGCGGATGAACGCTCCTCGAATACCGGGCGAGTTCTATTGGTCTGACTCGTTGTCGGACACCGCGCAGAAGATAGGAAAGGTCCCTCCGTGGGTGTTCAAAGTCTCGAGTGGAATCAACCAGAAGTCAACAGAAGGGAACAAAACTGGAAACAGCTCCTGTGGAGCGGATTCGCGCTCCAAATCCAAAATGTTTGTATGCGCTGTTCCTCCTCTGGCGACCGACCGACCACACCACCAGACCGCATGCTCGAACTGAGATCGAAGTGAGGGGAGAGGGCTACGAAAATCCACACACTACACCGAAATTTTTATTTCGAGCTCCTGTAGCGAGTGTCCGATGTAGAAATAGCATCGTGAACTCCGATCATGCTAACTAGAAAGTCATTTTCCAACATATTTGGATCCCAGTATCTAATGACACGATTATTAAGTAGAAGATGAAAAGATCGGTTCATATAAGTTCGAGCTATGGAAAACTCTTAGATAGACGGGCGATATCTGATGATCAGGCACATGTCAGACATCTGAAAGGATTAACGGGCATCTTCCAATAGACGAGAGTTCACTGTACTCTGGATTCTCTCCATGATGATGAACACAGTTCAGTTCACATCACCTGCGGAGAGCTTTCCACGAGGAATCAGAAAGGAAGCTACTCTTAATTCGCGCCGTCGGCACCTCTCGACTACGCCCAAGACATCCTGTGTCACGCAGGCCTGTGTTCCTGGATGTCGGTTGGTCACAAATTGAACAGCTTCCTGGATTAGGACAAGTCGGACTTCTCAGCTCCGGGAACGGTCTCCAGCAAACAGTCGTGGGTATAGCCCATGTGAGTGAATAGGCCGTGTGATCAAATAGGTCTTGGGTTGGTCTTGGGAACACATCCGAATCCCGACTTCGAGCCGACACTTGACCTTGAGAAGTGTTTTTTTTTCGCAGATTCGAGCTCATTTTTAATTCCTTTTCCGAAAATTACCTCGATGCACGGTAACGAAGGAATGTTTCGAATAGACTCCAGGACTGCGGTATCCTCCGATTCCCAATGACGGACGCTGATACTGATCCGTTATTCTTAGACGAACTCGGAAATATTGGCTTCCCTCAAACATTGAGAGTAGTATGAGTTCCCCGGCGAAGACCGAACCGCGATAGGAGAATGTCCGACCAGAACGTCCCCTTAGGAGCCCTGTTGAAGTTTGCCCCCAGTGAGCGGCTTTCATGCCACAAGGCGGCAGCAGTCGGTAACGATCTGACCTCTCGATCTGAGTCCTTGAGGACAGCTCTTTCCCTGTTACCTGGCTCTCGCTCCGTGGTAACGTATTGAATCTCTGTCGTCATTAGCATCATACCCGCTGTACGAAATCCCACACATGGCCTGCGCTGTCGTTCGGCACCATCTCTAT
Organism: Phytoseiulus persimilis; assembly: GCA_037576195.1. NCBI lineage: Eukaryota > Metazoa > Arthropoda > Arachnida > Mesostigmata > Phytoseiidae > Phytoseiulus > Phytoseiulus persimilis. The sequence continues at coordinate 27,809,206 of CM075103.1, forward strand.
TCGGCGCCAAGTTTCCCGTGTAGAACCGATCTCACCACGCGCTCGGCGCGCGTAAAATCCAAGAAGTTGTTCAGCCGCTAGAGGAGGCCTGGTACTCCTCCGAACGACCTCAGCAACAATGAGTACCATGGGTCGATCTCGTAAGTCATACCTCGCTCGGCTTGGTGTATGAGCTTAGGATCCGTCCTGACTTTTGCACCCGCGTCTTCCCGCGAGAGGAATGTGCTCCGGAATATTGCGGATAATTACTCCAGGGCCACGGCTTCGCCTGGAGTCAAGGGTCTGGACGCTGTGACTCAGCTTGAAGCATCATGATTTCAGGCAGCCGCACGGGGCTATACGCCAGAATCCCTTTTGCTACGCTAGCAGCCGGCTCGTGCTCTACGATCGGGTTCATCTGCTCCTGGCCTCTGTACAACGAGATTCGGAGTTTGACCATGAGAGGCGACGACGCCTTGACCGGAACTTTGTGAGTTCCGCTGGAGCCCTACCCCTCAGAGAGATATTTCATGCTCTGTGTGAACGTCACGCTACCTGCGACCAGTTCCCTCGGAATCATTCCCCGCGGGAGGGTCCACAGATTCCCGATTCACATCAAGCTTTCCAGGCTCAAATCGCAAATAAATTTGTGGATGGTCCGCACAGTCAACTTCATCATATGTTTGGAAGTGCTGACAATCGTCATGGGATTCATCTCAACGGGGCCCACAAGGAGAAAGTGCTTCAAAACAAGCAACGCTCGAGCGGCGGGTCAAGTCTTCTGTTCTGTACTGATACTGCTACACTTCAGCCTGCTGGTCAGTTTGTTCTACCTGCACAAACATCCATTTGTGAGGGAAACCCAGTATCCGTCAAAAAACCCTCATTGAGCGGAGTCAGATTATATTCTATGGTTCGTTCTCCGTAGCATTGCGGGGCTCTCCGGATTCGAATGACTCCGCATAGACAAGGATGTTGCCATGCGCTTGCTGAACGAGAAACGAGACCTGAGGTTCTAGATCGTCTTTCAGTTGTGCCTCATCTGTCTCAATGATCTCCTCATCGAAGCATGGGACTCGAAGTCCGGAAAACAGAAAATTTTCAGAACAGAAAACGCGTGTATGCTATTCGGTCATGCCCTGGTCGTAGATGGGAGTAAAAAACGGTACTGCGATCTTTCCGACGAGCAAATGTCAGCCGCTCGCGTTTCGGTAAGATATTGATCTATGTGGTACGCGTCGCAGGGATTCGGTGTCACCATCGCGCCTCTCGAGCTTTACCTCCAATTTGAGTAATATGAGACTCCGTATTCCCTTCGAAGGTTCCGACTTCCTATGTATCGGGAATCCGGGATTCTCATCAAAATTTCTGAACGTTTTCTTTCAGTTGGTGGTACTCAATGAAGCTTGGAGAAGTGCGATCGCGGGCTTCCCCTTTCTGTTGTGCGGGAAAGTCATGAGTCTGATGTGCGTGGCTGCGTACCACGTCCGAATCAAGGATCATGGTCGAGCTTCCGAGTGTATCTGTGTCGCCAAAACAAAGCAATTGACTTCTACGCACGATGCTGCGCAAAACTAACTTTACACCACAGTCAAGGAAGATGTTGTTGTTCAAGGATATGTTCTCCTGACTGAAGAATCGAGATTTGGTTTCTCGCAAGCCTGAATTGTATAAGGGCTTGAATAATAAAGTGACGAATTTCCCCCGAAATCATCAACTCCCCTTTTCCTAGGCAGGTATACTCCTGCTGTTGACGTTTCCGGTTCAGTGCTCACTGCATCTATCGGGTGAGAGTCGCGCATGCGTGTTCTGAAAACTCGCGTCGGAACTGGTCACGTTCCAGATAATATCCGCAGATAATGTTCTGGTTCAGATCGCGGGTAACTTTGGATCCAGTATCGGCGACCGAGATGTTAGAGTGCTCAACTCCTTGGATGAGTGACTTTCTCGCAGGTACATTCAGCTCCCGTGCTTGCAATCATACTCTCGTATACCGTGTCGCTCGCTCCCATTACTGCGAAATTCCAGATGCTCTGCCTTCTCAACATGGTCCGATGACCCGAAAACTCCGCACGAATCTTGAAAGTATCTGACACGGTGCAACAAATCCATCCTGGCAGGTCTTCGCGATGCCCGAGTAAGGATGCACGGTCGTCGTGCCATGATGCGGGAACTTTCTTGTGAGTCTCCCTCAGTGGCTCAACCAACCCTGAGCGGCGAAAAGCTCTCTCGACGGCTCAGACGTTTCGACCCTGGCTCATCAACTCCATCGTCGTATTTTCCCTTCGATCAGGGAGTAAAACCTGGGCGGAACCGGATGTCAATATTTCAGATAAAATTCAGCCCATGGAAATGAAATCGGAATCAATTCGTGGATATGTTGAAGTCCTCGAGTGTATGGCAATGAGCGGGAGGTCGCCGTGAATGCGATTCCGAAGGAGCTATTTTCAGGGACTCGAATGGACCATCTGTGCATCACCGAAAGATCGTCGTCTTCCCACTACACCTCCATCATTTTGAAAATATTTTGGAGTTCAATCCTGATCGAATGTATCGATACGGATACTTCTTTTGCCTGAATTTGAAATCTGATCGAGATTCTAAGATCAGGATCGAAGGGCGATCAAATCACGATTCGGGCTGTTGGTTTCTCGTTTTGAATCGGGAGCGCTGGGCTCGCAGGAGCACACGCGCACAGCCACGAGACAAACGATAAATACACCGAAACACACCTCTAGTACGATCCATTGATTTAGGCCCCCGGGCTGTAGCAGGGTTGCCAAAGTTACGGGTCGTCCCCAAGGCCGAACGCTGCATAACGGCGCTTCTCCGCCAGTCCTGAAATCGTGCCCATAGAGGCCACAAGAGATTTCTATCTGCTCATTCGGAACTTCGAAGGATCAGTGGGCAGGGCTTAAGGGAGATGAAATCCTGAGAATTTATCAACGCTGCTCTCACCATCTGGGAAAATGGAAACTATTAGGTAAGTCAAAAAGTTCGTAGCGTTTCTTACCTATTTTTCAAGAGCCGAATTCCTGTACACAAGAGTCTTTTTATTGAATGATATATTGGCCGTTTTGTTCTATGACCTTCGCCCATCGGTCAGGTAAATCGAAGATTCCCTTCTCCCAGAACTTGGTTTCCTTCTTTCCAAAAAACTGATTGAGGTGATTTTTTATACCCTCCAAAGATTCGAATATTTCTCCATCAAGAGAGTTTTGAAGAGACCGGAACAAGTGATAGTCTGACGGTGCAAGGTCGGGACTATAAGCTGGGTGTGGCAGCACATCCCAGTCAAACTCCGCCAATTTCTGCCGAGAGCGCAAACTTACGTGGGGTCTCGCATTATCATGTTGAAAAACGACGCCCCATCTGTTCGCCAATTCTGGGCGCTTTGTTGCTACTGCGGTCTTCAAATCCTCAAGCTGCCTGCAGTAGACTTCGGTGGTGATGGTCTGACCCGGCGGGAGCAGCTCGAAAAACACAACGCCCTTGCAGTCCCACCAACAGCTCAGCATCACTTTTTTTTGATGAATTTCGGGTTTGGGGACGGCTGCGGCCCGTGAACCTTTGGGGACCCAGCTTTTTCTTTGCGTAGCGTTCCTGTAGAGTATCCACTTTTCATCGCCGGTTATCAGTCTCTTCAGAAATGGTTCATTGGCATTCTTCCGGAGAAGAGTGTGGCTTGTATCCACACGTCTTTCGAGCTGGCGATCGGTGAGGTCATGAGGCAGCCAGATATTCCTCTTGTTTGAGAAGCCAGCTTGATGGAGGCGATTCCAAACGGTTCCATGAGAAACTCTCGTCGAGTCTTCAATTTCTTTGATGGTCAGGCCGGGGTTTGAAGTTACCAGGCTAATGATTTCATCGGGTTCCACAACTTGTGGTCGTCCTGATCTGGGCTCATCTTCAAGATTAAAGTTTTCAGCCTTGAAACGGGTAAACCACTTTCTAACCGTAGAACTTTGAAGAGCATTCTCCCCGTAAACTGCAGATATTCTTCGAGTGGTCTTCACTGCATTCAAGCCTTCGCGGTAGCAGAACAACATTATGTGTCGAAAATGCTGCTTTTGGTCCTCCATCGCAAATTCTTCCTGATTTTACGAACTCGACGATAAAGTCTGAAACGATACACCGGTAGGAACTCTAGAGCCCGCCTAAGAACGTAAACGAACAACCACTGTAGTAGGCGGCTCTTGTGCGGAGCGCGGGAATTTCAAAAATGTCGGATCAAAAACGCTACGAACTTTTTGACTTACCTAATAATTCGAAAGCGGGAGACAGAAAAGATTTAGCTTCTCATTCCACCCTAGCTCATGAGCATTCTGAAATCTACTGCGCCGAAGCTCGTAGATTGTTGTCCGTGGCAGAAATTGTTACCAACTTCCTCGTTGTTCTCACCAGATTTCGCCGACTTTCTTTGAAGAAAAATCGTTGCTCCCTGAAACTCAGAAAGCTAGCGCTCTGGAACCAGCGTCATTCGGGTGCTCGGGTCCTTTTTCGCCGGGATAGATATTTCGATGAGTCTCTGCGACCTATGGTGACACCTCAATTGCCCTTGCCCTCCAACGAAGAGCTTAGGTGACTGTTCGAGACACCTCTGAAGTCGATCACCTAACATCGGTTCTGCATCGAAAAATTGCTCTTCCTATCTCAACGTCGATGATGAACGTTGGTCCGGATGTTCCGATTCATATTCTACGAGAATTTCGCTATCAAAATCATCGATGTCAATAGAGCCGAGCGCTCTGAGTCACGGTGGTGTTGCGTTCATCAGGACGTTATCAGTCTACGTTGCGTCACATGAACTGTCCATTCCTGTGACTTCATCGATATTTCCAGGATACGGTGGTTACACAGCGGATCCTCATTCTGGTTCAGTTAGGACTTGATGCGATATGTAATCTCTGAGGGCTCCGGTCCAGAGTCTGTGAACTCAGAGGCGCTGAATCCAGTTCTCAGTGTCCTATGTCCAAGACTGCGGTGTCAGATAGCACAAGCATCATCGGCCCCGTGTGCATTTACTACCGCCGCCTTGTTGATCAGGTTTTTTTGCTTTACGGCAGTCGACTTCCACGAATTCTGCAGCGATGTCATTTGATTCAACACCCGTGTATGAGTGCTTGCGGTTCCTCGAATTTCAGCAGAATGATGTGACTCAGCGAGCGTATGGTCATCTTGTGTCTCATCACCAGCATCGGGTCGAATCGTCGACTTCGGTATGATCCGACGTCGCAATCATGTGACGATCCTTGATATGAGAAAGGAACAGGAGCAAAGGCCACTGGAATATCTTCATGGGAAAACGACTTTCTTGTTTGATGCGGCTGATTCTCCGTACATCGACGATCTCCCCGTTGGAATAACTCACTCAATAATCCTCCTTCCTCGAAGCCCACCATGGAACTCATGTGAGACAGTCCCCTGGTTTCAGAAAGCGAATTTGACTTCAGCGGTTTGGAAGCGTAAAATGCGCTGAGAAGCCGCTGTGGAACCCGGAACGATGGTTCCATAATGAGCGGTATGCTGATCGACCGTTGTAGCATAGAAGCAATCTTGTAATCCATCGATAAAAACAATCCACCTCCATTGCGGTTTCGGCATACCATGTTGAATACGAGGCAACGCAATCGACCGTCGTTGACGTTAGCGCTCACCCATCGTCTCTGCTGCAATTGATGGGTCTTGTGTCGACGCGAAAGCGCTTTGCAAGCTTCGTAGCGAGCGGCGCGAACAGATGCTAATAGATCGCAATCGATCCAGGGGAATCGACGCCCGATTCGACTACGACAGATCTGTCGAGGGAGAAGGGGTTGATGTGGAAGACAACATTGTGGGACGGTTGATCATGCTCGTGAGTCTGTGAACGTATTTCATGACTTCAGAAACGTGGGTGCGAGAGTCAGGGTGAATTCTTCGATGCTCACATGAGCGGAGTACATTCGGGACCTTCGTGCTGTTGCGGCGTGACGGGCTTTCAACTGGCGCGCTTTTTTGAACTGCGGAATGTATCGACGTCCCGTCCTCTGGAGGTAATAGGTTCCAACTTCTAGTGGCGGAGTTTTTCGCTTTCGGGCAACGATCGAGGGAGAAAATGGATCAGAGAATATGATTTCAAACGGAGAATTCTGCAGTGTTCTCTTTTCCGACCAGCCGCATCGATTCCGAAACCACTGTCGTCGTACCAGCGACTTCCCTTCTCTTTTCCTGTTTGACCACGACTTGGTATGCATTATCACCGAATTTTCTCCAATTTTGAGTGGATCCGTGAATTATTGGGTCCTTATTCTGATTCTCAATGCTTGGCGAGATTGTGTCCTCTCTGATTGTGCTGTTCGTGAGCCACAAACGGAGCATTAGGCTCTGACATTGCGAAAACCCCTCTGAGCCACCAACCACGTTGTGCATGCGGTGGCTTGTGTGAATACAGGAATCAGCTTTCGAGCCTTTATTGTGTGCTGAGTGCAGAATTTCTGGATGGAGCTCCGCGTTATCTGATTCACGGCCACGTGCACCTCTCATAACAGCTGCTGTGTTCTCACCAGGGTCCTAACAAAGTCCAACAATGGTAAACACAAAGGGTTACCGCCGCGGTACGCGGTACATGTTCGCTCGGGACTTCAGGAAACGTGGAGTCGAGCACCTCTCTACATACCTCCGAGTCTACAAGCGAGGAGACTATGTTGACATCAAGGTGAGTCGCATTACTTGGATGCCTGTTTTGGCTGTGGGAGCCCACAGCGTCGGAAATTCCGGCGAGAACTCAGTGAAGAGTACTCTCATGTGCTTCAGCCGGGGTTGAGCTCGGTTGGCCGCCAACAGGAGTTCTAAAGGACATCCATTCCGTTCACGTTTCCAGGGCAACGGTGCCTTCCAAGACGGTTTGCCACACAAGTCGTACCACGGACGTACCGGCCGTGTCTTCAACGTATCGCACCGAGCGCTGGGTGTCATCGTGAACAAACGAGTCAGGGCCAGAATCATACCCAAGAGGATCTACGTCCGCGTCGAGCATGTCAAGCCCTCCCAGTGCCGTAAGTTTATTCTTTGCTTGAGTTCGGCATTGAGTCCAGTTCTCAGGATCGTTCCGGTCAGTGAACGCTTCCCCCGAGTCCGTTACCGGCTCCGTTGCTACTTCTGCAGCGTTCGCTTTGTAATGACCACTGGGTACCTAACCATCGGCAGCAGGTCTCACCATGGAGTTATTCGTTCCCCAGGCAAAGACTTCCTGGAGCGTGTCAAGAGGAACGATCCCCTCCGTGCCGCGTTGAAGAAGGAAGGAAACAAGAATAAGGTTTCAATTAAGCGTGAAGTTGGACAGCCCCGCAAGCAGCACGTCGTACGTGCCAAGCACGAGATCCAGCTTGTCAGGCCCATCCCCTATGAATTCATGGCTTAAATAAAAGCTTGAAACCAGCGAGAGTCGTCCATGATTTCAGCTTATCGGTTTCAGCCTGACCGCCTTGCTCGTGCCATAGATGAAGCTCTCCGTAGAATATTTTGCCACTCCTCTCGGATCCGGAGGCCCAGGATTGCTACGAAAAACTTCGGCTTGAACAGAGGAGGAGAGGTCAGGTCGACGCTCGCGGGAGTTTGCGGGACCTTTTGATACCTTTTGATCTGAATTCGGGTCGATGCATGAGACTGAGGGAGGATCGTGCTTGGTATCGTGCACAACCTCCAAGTCGGGTGCGCCTCATTAGCATCGAGAGAGGTTATTCCATCTGAAAAACTTCATAACGGTTGTTCGATCGCGGCAGCGAGCATTTCTTACGGCCGCTTCCAATTCCAGAGAAAATTGGCGTTCTATTAGTGGTTGTCTGAAGCTCTAGCTCCGACTCTGCAGCAGTCCTTCTATGACGTTCCATCGAAATCGATCTCCCATCAGCCACTTTGAGCGCAGGAACGAGAAAAGAGGGCAAATGAAAAAATTGAGGGTCCCCCGCTGCCCCCTCCCCGCTTCGCCATTGTTCCGTCTCTCGCTTGGCCTCGGGGTCTCGTGAGAAAGCCGACGCTCGTCCGAAAGAATGCCTCCATACAATCCTCCGGAACGCATTTCAGTCTGAGTGTTCTTCCCTTGTCAAGATTCGATTTTATGTTCAGGCCGTGCGATTTCACCATATTGGGCGCGATCACATCCAGAGCAATCAGTTTCATGCGCAACAAACGCGGCGCAGTTATCTGGAGAGCATGCTCCAATCACAAGTTCAATAGTTAGATGCGCTTTGATTCGCGAGCGAATATCGAAGGGAATCGCTTACACCTGAGCTCGACTCCCTTCGACCTATTTCACCAGGACTTCGACATACCGGAAGTCTACTCGGTGTGCACCCGAAATACCGAAAACCCGAAATACCGAAAACCCGAATTACCGAAAACCCGAAATAACGAACGCTCGAAATCCCGAAAACCCGGAATACCGAAAATCCTTTTGGTCTCGTGTTACATTAACCGAGGCTTCTGTGCCGAGCGCGGATTCCAGCTTTGACAGTGGATTCGACGGCGCTCACTAACATCCATGGATTCCAGAACGGTTCAAAATCTGAATCTGTGAGCAAGCCTCCTCTCGAATCGTATCGAACATACAGCAGCCGCTCACATATACGAGAACAGTCGGGGATGCGCTTCGCTGGTACTCGCGAGGGCTATGACTCTCCTTACGAGGGAAAAGTGGTCCCGTTTCACCATCAACCCAAAACCTATTTGAAATAGATAAGGCATCAACGTGGAAACACTGTAACATGATATCTTCCAATGTAATGACGCGCCTCAAACGAGACCATGAATCATGAGTTTGACCAGGCAAACGCAGTGCTCTGCGCATGGGTATTTCTTGACCTGCACGGAAATCCATCTTTTCTCCTAGACCTCCAACGTATACGTCACGCTTGTGGATACACGGGAGCGCAGGTCGCCGTCACCTCGGAGCGCACATATACCATGGCTCCCGCCTGCATTTCAAATTCTCCAGGAGTTCCTTTCCCGTAATGAGCATCATCGTTCTGTCTTCCTTGTTCAGTGAGCCGTTATTCCGGGAAGCTACGAGAAATGAAGCCCCTACTGAGAAAAGGAACTCCGTCAGAGGAGCTGGCTAGGATACTTTCTTAGGTATTGAATTCGGCGAAGAATTTTGAGATTGCCGCGACCACACTATTGACTCGTTATAACGACGGCGCGTGCTCTTCATCTGCATCGTGGAACACAAGACCCTTGGTGCGAGACTTTCCTGCGAGGTCTTGGAGCATAGACACCAGGGATCAGACTCAATTACCGCCTAGCATTATGGGAGATTGTTCGTCAAACCCTCAGAACAAGCTCATAATTCTACGTCCACCGAAAAAGAGAGCAGAGACACTCGAATGAAGCTCCGGTACCGCTTCTAGCCGTCTGCGAGAATCGAAAGATAACGACATTCTAACATCATTCTTATATTCGGCTGGTTTTCCCAAGAGGAGCTGACAACATCGAAGCCGCACCGACTTGCCCTGATCTTGGCATCTGATGCACACCATTCGAGACAATTCACGGCTTTCGAGGCACAGAATCGATCGACGCGAATTTCCGAGAAGGTCTCGAATGGTCCTTCGATCAAGAATGCTCGTGCAGTGGAGAGCACCCGACAGGAGAACATGCCCGGTTTCGTTCCTTGGATCCAAGATTCCACCGATCAGCATCGATTTGCAATTCCCCTATGATCCTCTTGATACGTTTTGGGACTTCTTATCGATATCAGGATGCATGTTCAATTCGTTCTGGAAAATTGGGAGTGAATCAGGTCTCGAAAATCAGCATCGAGAATTCAAAATAGTCCCACAATCCGTTTGGGCGCGCGATTCCGTTATTTCGAGTCGGACTGTTGACGTAATCGGATCTTAAATTGAGTCGATAATGGATGTGCAAGAAATTCAATCCCAGAAGCACGGTGTGGTTTTCGTAGTGGATGAGTTCCTGTACACAGTCGACAAGCGCAAACTTCAAAGGTGCTATTGCCGATGTGTGAGATCGAAGAGCGACAGCTGCGCTGCCAGGGCAGTCATCGATAAGGTAGATATTTTGATACACACAGGGTAGTGATTCGATCTATTTGGGTGGAATGTAGTATCGGAGTTCGGGGAGGGGGGAGGGCGTCATCCATCGGGAATCCCACACCAATGCGTACTTATCGAGGAAGACGCCAATTGTCGATTCTGTCGCTCTGGTGTTTACAGCAGAGCCCCGTCATGACGAACTCAAAGTGTAGTGGACTCTGATATTGCGGACTGTTTCTCTGGCCCCTCGCACGACCTAGTTCTCCGTGTCCAGAAGTACGATTACGACCTACAACGGGTTTTGTTGTAACGAAATTTTCCCGGGGGGTTCCACTGTATGCGCTTCCCTCATCCAATGGAAAATCATGAATACCTGTGCGGACATCAGACATAATTCCGCTACCCATAAAGCTCGGCAAAACTAATTTCTTTGCAATCGCTCCTCTCAGCACGCGCTAGACTCCGTCTTGGTGAAAGTCTCAGGCACCCACACTCATGCTCATGAGAGCCGCGACCTGATGAGACGGACCGCCATCGCAGCAATGAAGGACGAGGTAGTCGCCAGAGCCGACAAATCGTGCCGCCAAGTTTACCAGGAGGTTCTCGCAAGCAGAATCAGCGATCTCCAACCTCAATACCCTGTAGAGGAAATCGGAGCAGTGATGCCGACCTTCAGCAACGTTTGCAGCGCTTTGCAAAGACACCGTTCTCACACCCGACCGGCGCTCCCGAAAACGCTGGCTGAAATCGACTTGGAGGGTCCTTGGACCAGAACCGAGGATGGGGAGAACTTCTTGGTAGTGGATGACGGCTCAAACAACCGAATGTTGGGCTTCTGCACCGAAGAAACACTAAAAATTCTATGCGAGGTTTCCTGTGTCTTCATGGATGGAACGTTCAAGGTGGTTCCCTCGCTCTTCAGCCAGCTGTACTCCTTACATGGCTTCTTCAAGGGCCAGATGATGCCCTTAGCTTACTTCCTGCTCCCGAACAAGGAAGCAGTAACGTATGTCCGAATGTTCAGGCTGCTGGAACAACATGCATCGACGAAAGGCTTCGTGTTCCGCCCGGCAAAGTTTCACTTGGATTTTGAAGTCTCAGCGCTCAAAGCTGTGGAGGAGTGCTTCCCGGCAGCAGAGATGAAGGGGTGTGCATTTCACTACACGCAGGCCGTTTGGAGCAACGTAATGGGCTGACGACTGCCTTCCACGATGATCCCATTGTGAAATGGTATGCGTAGCAACCCTTGGAGCAACACTGCACATCGTGGTACAGATATGACCTGGGAGCACAATCTCAAGAGAACTCGAATTTCAGCTTCATAAAGTCGCTCATGGCACTCTGCCTCGTACCCCTGAGCCAAGTGGACGACGCTTGGTTGCAAGTGGATGCCGATTCGCCCCCCGCACACCATGAAGCCCATGAGCAACTCAATCTGTTCAAAGAATACTTCATCCGAACTTGGCTAGAGAGCCCCACTTACCCTCGTTCCCTCTGGAATCATCATGGGTGCGATTTGATTCTTCATTGAGATCATAATGAACCCCCATGACACATTCGTTAATCCACTCACTCAATATCTCTTGCACTCAGTAACTAACTGACAGACCTCACGAATCACTACAGAAACTTCGGCAGCCGGACAACAAACCATCTAGAAGGATGGCACAACGCCCTAACCAAGAAGATAAGATCGCCACATGTGAGCATATTCGAGATGATAAACCATCTCAAGCGCGACGAGCACGACTTCAAGATCCAACGAATCCTCCTGAACGCAGGGAACCAAGCCAAGCCGATGATCAAAAAATATCGAGTCCTGAATGATCGCCTCGCGCGGCTTACTACTCAGCTCGAAACAGGCGTGATAACACTGATGGAATACGTGCGCTTCGCGGCATTCAATTTACACGATCCCTCGCCCTGATGGTTTTTCACCGTTCACCCAATAAAAATTAACCGCGCATAGCTCCCAGATCTGCGATGCTGTTCTCAATTCAGTGCTGACGTTGATAGTCAAACGAGCGCCAGCACGGGGTCCGTATTCAACCAGATACGATGGAAGGGAACAGATGGGGGTTTCAGACTCAGATGGCCTCGTGTATGGGCTTTTCGTGGTCAATCAGCCACTCTTGTGCGCAACAAGGCGAGCTCTTTTGAAAATTCGACGTCAAGTTTCGCCAAGTTAACCAGGCAGAGCAGGCTTATCAGGACTGGCATTTATCAAAGAACCTCGAACTTTCGAGGACTCTCATAAGATTTCCAAGATTTCTGACCACCTCGCTTGGCTCAACCGAGCATACAACGGCTCCCGAATGATCCGGCCAGGCTTCGGCGAATGATTCCGGCAGGCCTCCGCGAATGTCAATGCTTCTGAATAAGCCTCCACGGCCGGGCTCGGCGCTCGACATAGAAGTTTCAGCTGCTTTTCGACGGGAGGGGAACACCTTTCGGCATTTCGGGTTTTCGGGATTTAGAGCGTTTGGTATTTCGGGTTTTCGGTATTTCGGGTTTTCGGTATTTCGGGTTTTCGGGATTCCGGACCCAAACCAGTCTACTCAGAGGATACCATACCGCTGACTTCCATGGGTTTCCCTCGGAGAATGAATGTATTTCTCTCGGCGGCGAGCTTTCATCAACGCAATAGAGGCAAGCCCGATCAATCTCTACTCGAATATCTTGTTGAGAGATCGGAGCCAAATGGGCTCATTCCATTGATTCGAATCGATTCGGCCGTCCAGCGGACGGTGATGTCATTCTTCTATCTTCGCCGTACGGCCTGGTGACGCGCACAACTGCGACGAAATCTTGTTCACAGTTGGCCACTGGCTAACAGTGTCGACTCCCTCGGAAGTGCTCGTGTCCAACGCTTCTTCCTGGCGGTAGTCTCTGTGACTCATCTTGCGCGGCCGGCGGAGTGAAGTGCGACTCCCTAATAACACATCAAGAGTCACTATTGAGATACTGATGGAAATTCGCGCCGCTCCGGTTCATATGAATATACGCTGGAATATTTCATCATGAGTGGATGGCGATTCATCACCAATTCACTCCCCACTGCATTCGTTTCCGAGAGAGAGAGAGAGAGAGAGAGAGAAAAGTCTTGCATAACACCGCCGCTCCAGGGCTTGCTCATTCGGACTTCGACGGATAGTGTGTGCAGACTTCATATGTCGCTTTCTCAAGATCTCGTTGAAGCACAGGGAACAAGAGGCAGTGTAAAAGCTCGCTTTTTTGCAGCGAGAACTCTCTCCATGTTGATCGTTGTGACCTTCAGATTTCGCTGTGGAAACACTCCCACCCAGAACTTCGCGCAGTCCGACAGCTATCGCTGGGTTTGATCGTGAGCAACTATGTCTGCCTATCCAGGTGAATTTTCGACACAAAACAGTCACTTACAAGAGACTTCAAGCGACAGCCCTCTGTGATCATTATTCGGGAAAAAAATCGAGCAACATGGACCATCCTCTGAGTGCATGTTCATGACCGCTCTTGTAATCGGTTCGCTCGTTTCTCTGAAACCGTCGAGAAGAAGCTTCGGCTTCGTCTCCGATTGCGGAACGTTGCCGAAAAAGACCCCGATGATCATTTGGTTTTTCTTTTCTGATAATTCCAAAGTTTCTGCAATCGTGGTAGCTTCGAAAAGCGGACTCTCGTCAAACATCCGGAAATCGAAGTCAGCTCCGGGATCTGGGTTTCCCATGTCACCGCTGATGACTCCGCTGGCGCTTTTTCGCAAGACCCAGACTTTCGGACAGACCCAGACGCTCAGAAAGGGACGACGACGGAAGGACCCAGAAGTCCTTCCGTCGTCGTGGAAGGAAGCTCCTTCTTCGGAACGATCTCCGCCGTTTCCGTAACTTGCGTCAAACTTCGGCTCGTTCGGTCTGCAAGCACAGTAAGCTCTCTCGCTCGGGCAGCTTAATCACCGAAGTAAAGAGGAGAAGTTGCGTTCGGAGGATCGGCGAGTGAGGCAACGAGGCTTGACAGTCAGAAAGTTCTTGCTCAGAACTTCGTCGATTAGAGTTTCCGGAACAGCAGCTCGTCTTCCCAAAAAAAAATGTATTCTGCGACGTTTTTCTTCTTTACGTTCGGGTCGTTTCCGGTGGATCTCACCCTCTCTTCTGGTGATATTCGCAGTGGTCGCAGCTCTTTTGTGAACGACTGGGACTCGTTTTGTGACTGTGCGTTGTTCTGGCTCGACGCCGGTTTTGTTCGGGAACGATTCAAGTTCACGAATCTGAGTGGATCCAGTGGTGGAGGATTATCGAACTTTTTCGTCAGATCTCTGTGAACCCATCGCGTGCAGATCCACTCGGAGGGAGGACACTTCACAAGTGTGGGGGGTCGAACCGCGGGAAAACTCGGGATCCCTCCAAAATTCGGCTAGAGGGATCCAGCTCCAAACTGGGACTCTACGGCGCCCGTATTCCCGCCGCGTTTTTAACTGCGGCCGAGACGTACACAGGGAAAGTGATAACCTGGATTAGCCGGGATCGAACTCGGTTTGTGATCCCGCAGCTGTCACTTCATTCTAGTTCCGCTGGAGCGGAACCAATGCTGCAGTCAGGCGCTTGAGTTTTCCGAGAGTTTCGTTGATCGGAGCGAGCCGCGACATCTGGGCAAAATGAGTTGTTTCCCGCTGGCGATTCTTCTCCATCTAATAGTTCTTGGAGGTAATGAGTCACTTGTCAATGTCGTTACGTTTCGGACACAAGGGAGAAAGTCACACCAGATTACGCGATCTTGTTGTCGGGGATGACCAGAGACAGACCGAACGGCAAGCGCACAGGACTATCAATTGGTTCACTCAGTCCACCTGTTGCTGCTATTTGGGTCCTCCGTGACGATGTGTGAAACGAGACCCGCTCCTTCCAATGGAAAACGTTGAGACGATCTCGACGGCTCTGACTAATCTGGCTCCAGGCCAGCGTGAACCGACCTTGTTTTCGAGTTCGCTCGGTCGATCCCACGAATCTCCGTCAGCCGTATGAAGGAACGCCGCCTGGCTTGGGTCCTACTTCGATTGACTCCTGCTCCTGATTCCTGTACGGATCACAGATAAGGCTCCCAGAAACTGAGCGGCTCACCTTCCTTGCAGATTCTTGGGGAAGACCCTCGCTCTCGGTGGTCATCTCGGCCGGACAGCCTCGCGACAAAGTGACGAGAGTTCGGGAAATAGCGGTCATCGTCCACGGTTTGACGACATCTGAGATCAACGATGGCACACTGTATGTTTACGGTGATCAAAGACGCACAATGGAGCTCGCGAGGCTGCCCCTCAGAGAATCGATCTCGGAAGAAAGCCGAGGATCCGTGAAAATTTTCACAGGCCTCACTTTCAGCCCGGTGAGTCATTTTCAGGATTCGTCATTTGCTCCAACGCGCAGATTCCCTGCGCATATCGATCGCAAGTATCAACTTCATTGCAGACCTCTTGGCGACCCGACAGTTTCCCGGCTGGAAACATTTCATACTTCAGCGAAGTGAGACTTCTGGGCAGGGTTGTTGTCGAGGGCTCCCTCAGAGTTCAACCGCGATGGATGGAGGAGCTCCTCCCTGAAATCCGTAGACTCCCGCTGTCTGACATGGCCATACCTTCAACGCATCATTCCGGTGCCTACAAACTGTACAAGGGTCAAAACATCGTCAACAGATACCGGGACTGTCAGGAAGAAGACGTTTTCACGCAGCTGCTCTACGGAATCCGCGCGCTGGACTTACGTCCGGCGGCTGTGAAGAACAGTGAGCTCTTTAGGCGGTTCAACACGGCGGATGAGAATAATATATTTCCCGTCGATATTTTCGACGATCCCGGTCTCAAAATTCGTATCGCCCACTGCAGCGTCTTCTCCTTACGAGAGTTTCGAGTACTGGATCTACCATCAGCGGTTCCCCACGAAGAACAATGTCAAATCGATTCTGGAGGACGTCCGCAGTTTCTTAGATCTCTTTCCGAATGAGGTAGTGTTCGTGGATTTCCACGAGTTTCCGTCAGGGTTCAAGAACTCATCGGCTTTCAATGGACTGGGAAAACTCGTTTCGGATGTTCTAGGTTGGTATCGAGGGTTAGTGCGTTTCTGCTCGGTTGGGACTCGACACTGATGGAGCTCCCGCGGGTAGTCTCCGATGAATCCTGCCACAGAGTAGAAATTCCCCACGGAACACGTCCAATCTTCCTCCCAGGCCACCATTGCTACACGAAGGAGCAAACCCACCCAACGCTCGCTACACTGGAGAACGTGATCCACGGAGGGAAGCGAGCCATAGTAACGTTTGAGCGAAACGATGATCTCAGAGATCGATTCCACCCTGGAATTAGACATATTTGGGGCAATACGGACAATCTGGAGAAACTCAAGGTTTGGACTAGAGGAACGACCTTGCCCATTACTCGTTTGAGTCGAAAAATCTTATCGAATCCGCTCCGATTGGTTATCATTCCTCGAGGAGATTTGACGCTACCGTCATTGTTCTTGAGCGGGCTCCCAGGGTCGACGACCCCTCCATCATGGTCGCGGCTTGAGCCCGGATCAGAACCCTCAAAACATCACTCCTTCGCCTCTCGCGTGGGTCACTAGGCTGATGTGTAGTGTCTAACCACGTCAGCTTTTCCCCATTGCAGAGAATAATAACGGATCGTCAAATCCAGTGGAAGCACCAGCGATGGTTCTACAACGCGATGGCGCAAATCACTGCACAGGGCGCTTGGTCGGTGATACGAGACAAATATCGCGGCGGCGTCCGAGGCATTGCTCATCGAGATAATTTCGATATTTCGACGTGGTTCAGGCACGAGAGGGACGCGAGAACCTACGCCAACTTCATAGCTTTGGACTACTTCGCGAGTGGCGACATCGTCGATCTCTGCAAGGAGATCAACCTGGAAAGAGCGCACACGTGAGGCCCTGGGACCGCCGACGGATCCATGGAAATGCGGGATCGTTTCGAGCTTCTGAGATCGAAATGTCAGGGCGACGGTTTTGTCGTGAACGGATCTGAGTACGAGAGAACGCCGATATGACTTAGGAAACTCCTAAAAATTTATTGCTCGAAGCATCACCCAAAGTCTGGTCTTAGTCATTCAATGTATGATGGAAGTTAAGAAAAAACAGTTTGCCATTTCATCACTGGTTCAATTCTTCCGAGAGAAAGCCTCGTATTCGGCTCAACTGGGACTCTTGGCCCCTTTACCGTGAGGCATAACAAAAATGTAGGCTGGCAGCATTTCTTCGATGATAGCGTCAAGATCCACGGGTGTGGTGTCCGGATCCAGCTGCAGGTGGAGTCTCGGTAGCGCGACGTACCCAGCAACCAAAGGATATAGATTGTATTGCAAGAGCTCTTTTTTTCCCGGTGGTATCCGGAGCGAAAGCTGGGGAGAATCGGAACGTTACTCCTGAGAAGATTCACGACAAACAAGCTTGGAGTCAATCCTCGATCCGCCTGTCCACACGAACGAGGTGAAAAAAACTAGAAATGATCCTTAGATTTTTTTCTGCGGAGAGTAACGAAAGAAGTATACCTGCTTGCTACCGGAAAACATGAATGCTTCGGAGGAGTTCATTTGAAAATTGATTTCCTGAATTCGATCGCTTCTGTTCAGCAGCGAATACCTAACCGGTAGAGGCGTGCGGACCTTCGCGTGAGGGGGTGCTTGGAGGTCGAGGAAGATCGGACATGACAAGATTATGGGTGAAGGCAGGACAAACTGACCCTCATTCCAATGTTGATAGGTTGTTCTGAAACAATGGTTATCGTTTCGAAAATTCCAAGAAATCTCCGAGTCTAGATATGCTGAAGCTTCGAAACCTCCAAACGAGATGAGATAGTGTCTTGACTCGAGAGTCAGTACCTTCTCCATTTGTAGTGGAAAACTCCAAGCGATGACACTTCGGTTTCGGTAGGATTCTCCGCTTGTAAGAAATAACAATCCCGGGCTGTCTCCCCTTTTAGAAGCTGAACTCCGAGCACTTGCGACGGGGCTGAAAAAGCTCTCTCTTGTTTTCCGAGGCTCGATTGGGCTGCACCCCCTCCCCCCTCACCTCCCCCGCAGAAGAAACTCAATGGGCCCCCGGAGCCCCACGAGAAGGAGAATATTCGGGGAACATTCATAGAATTCGAGGTGCGAACTCACTGTTGCCGATAGTTCTGACGTTTGGGTTCGATGCGACGGTGCATTCCCCGAGTTCCAATGAATGCCCGCTGTCAGAACAGGAAGAGATGTCGATGGCTAGAAGGAAAGGCTCTCCGGCACGAAGCTTGCTGATCGGCTCGAACTGGAATGGGTTTTAGAGGTCTCATCACCGAGAAACTTTGATCTTGGCGATCGAGATCATCGAAGGACTCACTTCAGATACCTTTTTGCTCAGAAGGAACCCTCCCAGCTCGAAAGCTTTCTCGACGTCCAGTTTCATCACGTCTTGCCTGTGACACTTGCACAGAACGTTCTTCCCCTCGGATTCGACTGTTAGCGACGTTTCGTAGTAAATTGTCAGCTCGATCTCTTTGACTCCTGCGTCGGCTGACTGGACCAGAACTTCAACGGTTTGACTAGAACCCGATCGGATCGGCGGTATATCAACGGTAAGTGACGGCCGGTCGGCAGCTATGCTCGGATCAAGGGTGAAATTCGTCGCCGCTGATGTGGTGGAGATGGTTGCTTTCACGTTGCCGATGTCTCCAGACTCGTTGTTCGTCAACTCTATGCTGAGCGGGAGCAGTTCCTCGCAGAGCGCAGGCCCTGCCAGAGACCAGTTCACGCTCATGCGCGCAGGACGATGCGCGATCCTAGGAGAACGAGTTCCCTCTTCAGATTCAAACTCGGATCGATCATAGCATGATATAGTTCCGGATCTGGGCGAATCTCCGAAGGTGTTCGAGCACGACAACTCACGTTGCGGACAACCGGTGAGGGAGTTCCATGAAGCCCGACTCTCGTTCAGATGACTTCTGAGGAATCGGATCCCAGGCCAGCTTGAAGAATTGCGTTCCCAAGGATGCCGCCGTCCACTTCAACATCACCAAAGGTTTTGGCGGCGTTCCGGTCCAGCTTGAATTTCCCAGAACCATCGAAACCCCAACCACCTGCAGGAGAGAGAACGTATCATGGGAGCTCGAGAGTTCCCCCACGTCACTTCCCGGAGGAGCCGCACTACCGGGTGGTGAACAACGGGTGCCGAATACCGGGGAACTGACCTTGATTTGACCTCCCACGTGCTGCTGGTTCGCCGGGAATGTGAAATTGAATGTGTGCGTCCTGCCAGCAACCAACCCCAGGACCCTCGGATCCGTCACAGCGCACTGTGCGTCGTACACCTGCAGAAACAGAAAACAAGATCAGCTCGCATAACCGCTTCCGGCCATTCGGTATGGAGGGCGATTTTCCCTCCGAGAGAATCTCTCGAACATGACTCACGGTGTGATTGAAATGAATGCTGAAGTTGGAAACGAAGTTGATGTCGAAGTTGAGCTCTGATCTGACATAGACAAGGAGCTGAATGGTCTCGTCGGATGCATAGGTTGCAGACTTGAAGAACGCTTTGCAATGGATGCAGGAGCGCAGCTGTAAGGAAGGAGATGAAATCCGATTCCACACACCAGCAATTCGGTGGAATAATCCACGGGTTATGGGAGCGCAAGATGGAAGTCGAAGTTTGGATGCATCTCCTGGAAGCTAGTCAGGACCGATGTCGGCAGAAATGGTCCAAATAATCCAGGCCGCTTGCGAAGATCGGACATCAGTCCAACCACTCATCTCGACCACCAATGAGAGCGATCGATGGTGACGACGAATAGATGACGCGACTATCACCTGTGGGTGCCGTGGTCAAGACCAACAGTCGGTCGTGCAATGTTCATGCAATCACATAATTCACGGAATGATATCAACCTTGTCCATGTCGAGAACAACCGGGCTTTCTGGCTTCAACGCCTGCAGCTTCTCCGCCCACAGAGCACTCATGTCTTCGATGTCGGCGAAGGGTTTCGACGGAACTTGCCCGTCTAGTATAAGGGCGACGTCGTTAAGGAGAACATCCCGTAACTCGGGGGTGCAGTCGGTCCCTGGAAAACGATCAGGGCGAATAAGGCGAAAAACACTCGGTGCCGAAACGAGCCCTAGATTGTAATCGAAGCAGGAGATCAACTCACACGTGGACATGTATTCGATGGCCAACGTGAGAAAATGCACCGGATTGGCAG
This sequence comes from Phytoseiulus persimilis, assembly GCA_037576195.1. Lineage (NCBI taxonomy): Eukaryota > Metazoa > Arthropoda > Arachnida > Mesostigmata > Phytoseiidae > Phytoseiulus > Phytoseiulus persimilis. The sequence continues at coordinate 27,829,416 of CM075103.1, forward strand.
CGAGATAAGACGCGCGTAGGGCTGTCGCCAGGAGTTTCGTCAGTAGGGGTGGCCACCTCTCTTGCCGATAGTCGAGAAGAACGTGCATCAGGATCGACAGCGCCTTGTCGTGCTCTGAGTTCGCGATGTACTCCTCCGCCAACAGAACCACTGGAATCCGTCGAATTTCAGCTCATCGTGGCGACTTGTTCTACGACCACTTCAACAGATGTGAATCGAATCCACTCGGCTAGCTGAGCCTCAAACCAATATCTCCTACGGTCGAACTCACTTTGACGACGTTTATGTCTCGGCCCCCTGTATTTCTTGAATTGGGACACAGCTCCACTCAGAAGAGGAATAATGATGTTCTGGAAGGGGAATTCCGAGCTCTCATCGGTGAATTGAAATCTCAAGATTATCGTCCGGTGTCAAAGTAGGTACACGACTCACAGAGTGATTGGTATTCCTCTCATGGCACTGCAGAGCCGTCATTGCGATTTCCTCCAACTGGGGGTCAGGTGCCTCCCCCTTCACGACAGCGGCTCGCCACGGTCGCTGACCATAATATGGCACCGATTCCGCCCCGATCAGGGGATCCGGTTGTGGATAGTTTGTGGCGTTCTGGGGCAGGAAACATTCCATCATTGACAGCCGGCGCAATCGAAGGCACTGCCGAACCGCACGGATCAGCGGCGGAGAATTCGCTCGTCGCGTGAACTGACCTGACAGAGCTGCTTAGAAGCTTTCTTGCGAAGTAGTGCGTGTTGTGCCGCTGACAAGTAATAGAAACCAGGATGTTGCGTTTGGATCGGAACAAGGCCTCGACGGACGGCGTGGTCGAAGAGGTCCCCGAAGAGAGAGCTCTGCCGGCCTGGAAAATGGTCAGTTCCTGTTTCAGAATCCCAGTAGCGGGAAGCATCACTTCACGACTGCCCCGGGGCGATAGTCAGAAAGCATCACTCACTCAGCCAAGCGTAATGCTCGAACGCCAACCCTGCAGGACCGACCGACGTCTTGAAATTCTCGATATGGCGCCGCAGTTGGTGAATGGCGTCCAATGGAGAGTTCTGTTCGAAGAGGAGCTGGCATATCTGGACAGGAAGGAAGCGGAATAAATTGATCATCTCAAAACTCGGAGGCCAGCTCTCCCTCGCAGATCAATCTCAGTACCTTGTAGTTAATGATGCCGGCCACAGTTTTCACTTCCAGTAAGTTCGGGTCCGTGGCTCGCAGTTCCGCGAGGAATGTGTACGCTTGCTTGTAATGCCTGGAAATCAGAAATTAACTTCGTCTCTGCTGTGACTCGTAGATGAGTTCATCGGAGTTTTCTCCCACTATCTAAACATGGCGCGAGAAAGTCTTGAGCCCGACGCCAGCCACGCCTCGACTCACTTTCCCGCCGCTGTTAAGTCCTGCTTGAGCTCTTGGAAAGTTCCCATCTTGAAATGATGTCTTATGAAGAGCAGCTGGTGGGAGCCTTTGGTGAGCAGCTGGTTCTGAGCCGACTGCCTTCTGTATTCTCCTGAGTAGTAGGTCTTGGCCAGGTCCATTATTGCCGTCTCGAGCCTTCGGAGGAATGGATTCGGTATCTTGAAAGGTCTCAACTGCACCAGGTAATTTCATCCGCATACTGCCGGACCGTCCTCTTTCGGACGTCGAGCAGCTTACCTCATGACGAAACCTAAGAGATGTTCAGTGTACTGCAATACGAACAGAGATTTAAGCGGGATTTCGCAGGCTTGAGTGAGGTCGTGAGCCCTTTCCGCTGCCAACTTGTTGTCGTTTACTGGCGAACTCGCTCTGCGCTGGACCAGGACCAGACACAACCGACTGTCTCTGGAAGTCGAAAAGAATCAGTTCGATCACGGCTCCCTTTTGGTCCTCAAGGAGAGATGCTCGAAAATTCGTTCCAGAAGCATCCGATGTGAACTGACCTGCCGGATAGGTTCTTTTTGAACTGCAGAAGTTCTTGAGCGCATTGATCTTTAAGTTTCGCGAAGTCCCCATCATCCCAGTCGAGATCAAAGAAATAAACTCCAACGGCAGGTATGAGTTTCAGGTGCTTGTGGAGCCAGTTTGATTTCAGGATGCCTCTCTCCACGTAGCCTTCGTAGGACGTCCGCTGTGGAGAAGAACTTTCACAATCACAAAACTCGAGATGGGAGAGCTCTCGACAAAATCAGCTAGTCATCTCTATCGAGGGTTCAGGACGTTCGGAAGGGAGATGAACCTTGGTCTTAGCTTGTGGAAACACGTGGCTCAGATCGTAGTTGCTGAACTGCAAGAGTTCGCGCTCGGATCCACGTGCTTCAGTGAAGGCTTCCCAGACTGTCAAGTGTTCCGGTTTCCCGAGATCCAAACCACAGAAGGCAACGTTTGCACGGGGTCTGCTCGTGAGCTCCGGCGGGACACTGCCGACCTCCATGCTCACTCGTATCACTGGAATCGGGAATATGTCTTCATTCGTGGAGTCGAATTCTCTATGAGAGTCCGTGGACAATGATTCTAAAGCACGATAACTAGCACCGATCTGATGTCGCCACGCTCGAATACGACAATAAGAAACTCGAAGTTTCGGAGAACGCTGTCATTCGCTCCAAAGTCATGGATATCGCGCGAACTCGATGAATAATTTCCAAGCAGCAACTTTCAAACAAGGAATACACGGTCGCCCCTCCGGAAACCGCTCGTTCTTTTTTCTAAGAGGTGATTCGAAATACCGTTGTCATCGCTGTCGAAATCGGAGACTCTCAGGGCGAATTACATCACAGAGCATCAAAGTACCTGAGTCTCTGTTTGCTTTGGAGAGTGCTGATGAGGATTTTCTGCGGTGTTCCACGGAAACCAGCTGACACTTCTCTCTGACAGCCAGTCAGTCAGACGAGCGAGCTCCTTTCTGTGAGTAAATAACATAAGTCCGAGTTCGTCTGCTAGTGGCGGTTTGGTCCGATACAGTTGGGTAAGGCGTCGAGGTAGATTGTCACTCACGACGCACGAGCATTATACCAGAGTATTTGGGAATATGGGGGGCCGATGGCGACGATTTCTCCATGGGGACTTTCTGAGAACTCTGCTCGGGCAGTGTTCGGAGTAGCGGTCGGAGCTCTGGCTTTTTGGCGACATAGGTTCCGATGACAATGGAAGAGAACACAGTCATTGCAGTGACGCCTCTAGAAGTCCTGAGCTCGGAATGGCCACTGAGAGGGTCGATAATCGAAGAGCCCAGATGCAAAGCGTCGTGGCTCCTTCCTAACAGACGAGTTTCCAGTCAGGAATTTATCGAACCAGGTCCCGACAACGTTCTCTTGCGCCCTTCTTGTAAACGTTAGAAGAGGAGAGAAACAACGAACGAAGCGTTTCCGAGAGAAGCGCAAAATAACGATGTCGGAAATTGGCTCGATCAATTCCCGACTCGAAACTTGACTGTTGGAAATCTGGATTTACGACGCTTCGAATGTGGGCTCTTCAGTTCTCAACGAAAATCTCACTCTCATGATCTTTGAGATGCAAGAGAAAATTATCGAGCGATTATACCGTGTGTCCGAAGTCCATCAGCCGTTTCTCTGGCCACTTGGTGAGCGGCCATTCAGGGCAAGTCTGATCATCCGCGTCCCTTTCTTCACCGCCTTCGAAGGGTCGACCATCGAGGCCGTCTTGGTCTGAACGTATCTCGTTTAGGCTCAGAAAGCGTTCGTCCGCTCGGATATATGGTCGGACGAACTGTGTTCGAGAACAAATCCTCTGCCACGGTGAGGCTGCTCATGAATGGACAACAATTGTGCTCACCAACTACTTCCGCCATCTCGGACTCAGTTCGCACCACAATGGAAGATCTCAGACAGCACGCATCACCGAACGCTGCGTGAAGGCCTTGGTCGCCAAGCCCGGTCTCAAGAAACCACAAATACTGTAGTTCTTACGATGTTGAACAAGTTGAAAGTTCGCGACTTCAAGCTGGGTCGTCCCGCGAGTGCGAGGAACCGGTTTGTATATCTCCTCTCGGGGTCCACGCTCAACGTCGAGGTCTCCAAGGTCTGCTTCAGTCTGACGGATGTGGCGACCTAAACGAGGGATCTCGAGCGCCCCGTGGAAGTAAGGGAGTTCGACCAGGCGGAATCCGACATCCTCGCTACGTGGTCATGCGGTTCACGGTTTTCATGCCAAAAATTGCGAGCTATGGACTTCCATGAGCCACTGGAGGAAGGTAGATGCAAAACCAAGCCCCAAGTGTATGGTTTCCTCTGTTCCCTTCATCCTTCTCGTTGTTGCCACTCCCGAACCAAACCCGGTTGAATAAATCCTCCCAGCTGCTGGATCACCTGCGCTCATCATCGGTCCTGGAGAACAGAAGGACTCGAGTCAGTGTTGCAGTGATCTCAAATATGGAAGATTACCACTTGAGTTCATTCCCGGACGATTCGTCCAATTTCTAGTTGATTCCTCATCCAGTGTAGCGATCACGACGATTCCATGACCGTCTCGATGGCACATAAAACGTGGTGGAAGTTGACCAGATTTGAACAGGCTTGTGGCATGTTTTTCAGGAGACGGTCTACATGCGAGTACGAGTGCATGTCCTGATCCCGGGGACCTCGGTTGTGACTTCCATGCAGTCAGATGTGTCATCACAGAAAATTCCTCTCACTATCACCAGTAATTATCGCGAATTGGCTCCCGAAGTGCCTGCAGCTCGGAGAGCCTATGCACCTGGGAACCGCATCTTCTCCAATCGAAGAGCACGCCTGTCTATCCTTCGGTCCCTCGAATGTTCCAATGTACCATTTCAGAGCACGTCCGTCTAGTTCCCGGGCCTTACCAGAGGTACCCGTGCGTTATCCCACCCCTGAAAAAGGTGCCTGATGTTTCCTTCTCCCCGTTTCTCGCCAGATTCTCATCGTAGACGTCTTTCTCGGCGCCAATGAGCCTTGATTGCATGTCCGTGTCCATGCTCTCCGACGAGCACTTGCAAGCTTGTCTTGCGAACGAAGGGGAACTCAAACCAGAGAGTTTACGGGGTGCGGATTTCGGGCGTCTGCCGTTGACGGACCGTGGCTGAAACCGTGAAGAAAATGCAACCGTTGAAATGCCTGACCTATGGCCCCGAATGGGCATGAGACAAGCAAATGGGACGAGGAAATCGATTCGAGTGAGAGGACACTTCTCTCTCGAACTGCTCTCTCGATTTGAGCCACGGTGATACGCTCCATCCGAAGCCATGCTACTTCTATTGATTCGAAAGGATGAACGCGAGCTGAATCGAAAAGTTTGACTGCAACACGGTATTTCTCGAGGCAGTATACCTCTTCGAAAGGGTCCTCCAACTCGTAATTTCGTCACACGAAGAACTTCTTGAATGGTTTCGACGATTCTTTCGATGGAATAATCTCGTTAACATAAAGGGTAGCACCGACTATTTCTGGGACCGAGCTCGGGAATTTTTTTTTCAGAGGGAAAACGGCAGTCCAGCATGCTTGCTCGCGGCCGTTCCCGAAACCCTCACTTGGCCCGTCGAAGTTCTGGCTCCGATACCGACAGGTCGGTCTGGGTACACTTTGAGGCTCTGGCGCCGAGGCGCAGATTTCGGACCTCTTCCACAAATCTGTTATCAGCCGCGACGGAAGATCTTTGTGAATTTCGAAACATGGAGACTAGCCGAGCGAGCAGCTTCGCGTGCGTTTTTGCAGGTTCCAGCAAGGTGTCGTTTCCCCTCCACCTTCGAAATAATCTGAATACAGACAGAGCGGCTCGTCTCGGTGTAGCCGCCAGTCCATAAGAACCGGAACGAGCAAGTATCCACTACTACGGGCAGCGATGAAGATCCTTCTTCGTTCGTCATGCCAACTGAGAAGCTAATCGTTCGCCGCCAGAGTTTGTAGTCGATGTGCGTTTCATCTCCGGGAGCTGAGGTGTGATAGCGTTGAGACCAGAAAGTAGAAACATGTCGTGGATTGCTTTCATAGAGCGATTCATCCTATGCTACGGCTTTCCGGGAACTTCGAGGAGCCCAAATTTCTCCTCAAGAAGAGCAACTGCGTCGCCCATGTGTTTCGGAGATCGGGCAAGTTCAGCAAGGGCACACCTAAACGGTCGTCGCAGTTCCGCACAGAGGTCGATTCGGCGAGAATGGGGGCAAATATCGATGGAGGAGCTGCGGAAAATAAGGCTGAACTCCGAAGAACGCCCGAGGCTCTATATCTACGCCCTTCAGAAGCGAAGAAGCACTTGATGATTTCTTAAAATCATCCTTTTGCCTAGATTTGGAGCTAGATCGACAAGTTCGAATTTCTGGAACTGGAATAGTACCGATGGTTCACTGGAACAGCGATTGCATCGGCCAAAAGTTTCTGAAATGGTTTCTTGCGTCCACGGATGCTCCATGATGGGAGCCGAAAGTCCAAAATTGGGCTCTCAATGGAGCCCTAGCTGGAAACCCTCCCAGCCTTTTCGAATTTTTGGAAAATCGGCCTGAGGCGCCCTGACGCCAGGCGCAAACCGCCTCCGAACTATAAGTTCGACGACCCACTGGGATTAAATCACCGGTGCCGTTGTGTCCCTTGTGGACACTTTGCAGAAGCCCGGGAAAACTTATATGGACGCGAGAGACACTCGATCGACTCAATCTGGTTCGCCGAGAACTTCGAGACGAAAGTCACACCCTGTCAGACTACCCACGGAGCTGCACTTGAGTGTCAAGGAAGATACAGACCTCATCATGTATTCTAAAACTGCTCCCCAATTTCTTTGGTTTGCTGGAGCTCATGAAGCGAACTCATTCAAGTCGTCCGCTACTTCCGATTCGAGGAGAAACTCATTTTTGTTTGGATCCCTCACTCTCAATGACAATCTCAGCGGCAAATACCTTGAAGAAACGTCGCGATCAAACGTCGCGGGCGTTCGTCACCATCAGATCACCAGCCCGCAAACAGCTGGGCGCGATCCTCCGTGATCTGTGATCTCCAGTTCGCCGATCGAGGGAAAATCTTTGATCTCGGGGCAAACCCGGACGCGGGAGTTGAGACTGTCGTAGCACCAGAACAATTCTGACTCGTCAATGAATGGTCGACGAGGCCCATTTCCTCTGTGAGGAGTCGGATGACGGCGTTCCGCTCCCCCTCCTAAATCGAGGTTCCGCAATGGAATTCGGGAGATTTTAGCGGGATGCGCTCGGAGCTCCCCTTTTTCCCGTTGCCAAAGTCGTCGCGCGGCTCAGGATCCCGATAGGATCTTCGCGAGTAAACTCGGAGATCCCAAAGCGAAGGGGCGTCGACGGTTCAGCGCGACTAGCATCTTTCGCCGAGTTCGGAAGGTTTTTTTCTAGAAGTTCGGTTTTTCAGAGGTTCCCAAGGATTACGGCGGCCTGCAGCATCTCAACTCATCGCTCCCGGAGGTTCATCAGCCCCAAAGCGAAGACTCTGGAATCTAGAGACGCAGGTCTCGGATTTCAGGAAACGATATGACTGGAAGTCGCTGGGAGCCGCGAGGTTCCATCGGGGAACTGCGGATGTTCCGGCTGCGAAGATATCGCTCTATCTAGAGGTCTGCGCTTCGGCTCCCATAATCAGACGAGGTCCTCTGCACGTTCGCGGTCGTGTCACGTGCAGCGGCATCAACAGCAGCGTCGGTGGCGGCAGTTTAAGACGCCGTACATCGTTCATCCAATCGTCTCCGGTTCGCTGAAAAAACTGAGTTCGACCGCCGAATCCTCTCCTAGAGGTTCCCCGGTTAGGTTCGCCCATATGGTCGACATGTTTCATGTTCCGGACGCGTGGAGTTTATGGAACGATATCTGTCACAGTGCTGATCTCAACGGAATGTATGCCCACCCAGGAATGACTCCACAGAACTTGCAGTTCTACAATAAGCGGGTAGCGCCGTTCCACTCTCGGAAATACCCAAGTTACGTTGTGAACATGTGTCCCGAAGTTCCTCCGTACGAAATCTCGCCGTGGAAGCCTCCTAACAGAACTTATAGCATGGGCGTTGAAGGGTGAGTGAACGAGGTGTGACTCGTTTCCGCGAACGCTGTTCGAGGTGCCGCTCCCGTCGATCGGACGACGTGAGACGTGGTATCGTGATTGAGCTCGTTCTTTCTAGATTGACTGAGGAAATAAACGATTTCTTCGCGTACGCGCAACCGAATGCCGCTGATCAGAGCTGCCGCGAACAGGTCATCGAGAAGGTCCGGGCCGCTGTCCGAGAGAAATGGCCCGATTGTGTCGTCGAGGTTTTCGGTAGCTACAAAACAGGCCTCTATCTACCCACCGGCGACATCGATATGGTACATGAATGGGGGGAAACGCTTTCTGCATCCGATCCGGATCGGAAGCCCAGGGGGTCGATGCATTGTCTGGAGTTTTTCTCCCCCCCCCCCTCCCTCCTCATGACTAACAAAACGCTGCTCTCGAAGGTGATTCGAGGAAACTGGGAAATCATACCCCCGCTCTTCGATCTGGAGCGTCAGCTGGTCGAGAAGAAAGTTGGAGAGAAATCCACGTTCAAAGTTCTTGACAAAGTAAATGAAATCTTAGGCAATGATTCGATCCGCAGAACTTGACACCCCCACAATGGAGCCCTTGAACTTTGTTCCCGACACTCTGGTTTATCATGTTGCAGGCGAGCGTGCCCCTCATTAAATTCATGGATGCAGACACTGGAATTCGAGTCGACCTCTCTTTTAATCAGGTGAGAGGACGAGATGACGATGTGGGGTGAGTTCGTCGCTGCGCAGCGACGATAATCCAACGAACTTGTTCCAGGCGAACTGTACGGAAGCTGCTGCATTCGTGAAACAGTGCTGCAGGGCGTTCCCTCCGCTTGCGAAGCTCATTTTTGTTTTAAAACAGTATCTTAGCCTACACGGATTGAACGAAGTTTTCTACGGAGGAATTTCCAGCTACAGTCTCACGCTGATGATAGTGAGTGTCCAGAGTTCTCGAATCGACTGAGAAAAAAACAAACTCCATACAAAAGACCTGTACCACATATTCGAGCCTGAGTCGCTTGATCCCGTATTGTTACTGTGCCTTCTGCTTCTAGCTCAGCTTTCTTCAACTTCATCCTGAGAAGGAGATGGTTCGGAGCGAAAAGGCCGATACGGGCAAACTGCTCGTTGAATTTTTGGAATTTTACGGGGATCGTTTTGAGTACGATAAAATGGGTGAGCCTTCCTTTCAAATCCACCGTTCGAGCATCTCAAGAGCAATGACCCGGAAGGTATGGCGTTGATATGAACTGAGGCTTTTACTTGAACAGGTATCAGAATACGAGATGGGGGGAGCCTCGTAGACAAGAACGAACTCCGGGAATGTTTGATTGCTGCCGGCGGTCCCCCGTCAACGGGCTCTAATCTTCTTTGTATAGAAGATCCCCTGACACCTGGAAACGACGTCGCTCGCTCGTCTTACGCGATGACGAGGGTTAGAGATGCTTTCAAGTCTGCATTTACATGTCTCCAGAAGTTGGTTCATCCCTCACTATATCCCATGGTTGGCAATCCGAGACCGCCGTGAGTAGCGCCATTCTATGTTTGAAAGTGTAGAGAACCAGTGACCATGACGAATACCTCTTGAAGTCATCGTGCTTCCTCATAAGGGCAGCATGCCTCCATTAATCAACTTTCTCCATTGTAAGGGCTCTGAGTCAAATGATCACTGCTCCTGCCAACATCGTTTTCGGTCGCTACCTACCGCCCTACCCGGAAGAGCTCATTCACGCGAAGAATCATTCGAATCAAGGAGTGCGAAGAATAAATCACGACTACAATAATACCAAGAATTACCCAGGGAAGAAACGTCAAAGAAAGTGGAGTGAGGAACGTTCCGATCGAGAGAAGAACCGGAGCTCTGGTTCCGCGCACCCGTCAGCCGTCGACGACAGAGTGAGATTTTTGTGAAACGAGCTCAACTGACCTCATCCAACGAGACAGGTCTCGCCGAGACGAGCGAATTCAGTGGAAAGTGGTCGATTACCTTGGATCCCTCCTCGTTTCAGTGTTTCGATCTCATCATCCACGGGCCCTTGGGTCACGCAGACAAGAAGAAGGGGCGATCGTCGACGGAGCCTCCGAAATGTGCTTAGGGAGAGAGCTCCTCGATCGATACACTTCATCCACTGCGACGACACGCGTGCCAGTATTGTTGGTAGTGAGGGAACGAATGTCGAAGTTCTGATATATTTCTTAAATCTTTACAGATTCTTTTGAATTTCTTTTCCGCTCTTCCCAATCGAGAAAAACCGCGCAGTTGCCGGCCCTGCATTGCGTTCGCCGGCGGGCGACCCGGAACGAAAAAAAACAAAAAAAAAAGACGTCACTGAACATTCTCGCGGATGTCAGGGTATTTAGGAATTCCACTGGAAACAAGAGTAACAATCACTAGATATTTAACAAGACAGAAAAACTTTAAAAAAAACTAAACAAACAAATAGTCTAAAACAGCGGCTTCCGGTCTCTCATCTCGCGACACGCAGCTATGTCTTGGAGGTGTCGCGAGCAAGACTCCGGGAGCCGTTGGCCTAAAAAATCATTCACAGCGATGATGTTGCGCCGACAACGAACGCGTCACACGTACGTTCTCGGTTTCGGAGCACTCGCAAGAGAGGAACATCGCCTAGGAAAGTGAACGAGAAAAAAAAAAACGAAAAAAAAAACACTAAAAGCATAAACAAATCGAATATCACAAACCTTTACTTTTATCAAGTGCCAAGAACCTTTCCCGTCTCTTTCGGAGAATTCGTACAAGCGAGCGTTCGAATGAAGTGATGACATATTGTGTCTCCAATTGTACAAACAAAGAAAAAACTCAAGAAAAATGTTCTCCTTCACGTATGGTATGCTATGGTAATCTACTCATACCCCAGAAGCACAAGAGCTTGTTGGTCTGCGGCAACACAGGCACACACATGCGGCGGAATGTGTTGGAACCAAAATGTAAGAAAAAAAGGAAAAAAACAGGGAACATAAAACGATCTCACTCGCGAACTAAGTATCAGGAAAAGACCTTCTTGCGAAGGGTTGGGAACAAGCAATGGAGCGAACTCGAGCTCGGCGTTCGGATAAAGAAGTCATTGGGAAACCAATCAAAAGCCGGAGGAAACACCACGGGGGTTCGATGAGATTGTTCTTTTAAAAACGACAACGAGCGAAAAAACTTAGGCCGATGAAAGAGGAGTTCCTATCCAGATGATCCAGAAGCTATCAGGAGCGCGAGTAGTAGTCGAAGCGGAACAAAATGGTAAACTTGGTAGCAGGCTCAAATATTATTTTGATGATCATGATGGAGAACACGTGAATAAAAAGGAACCGAACTTCTAAACGAGAGCCCCTGAATTGAAACTAGGAAGAGCGAATCGACTCAGTAAATGCAGAAATAAAACTAATTGTCGCAGCCTACTTCTGTGTTGTGGTTTCACTCAATTGCACCTTCTATCGGAGCTGGTCGGGTCACCTCATTTGGCTTATCTCTCCGCGATTTTTTTCAGCAAACACCCCCTGAGCAAGAGGAGTTCCCAGGTAAGGTGAGACGTTCGTCTGTCGATATCTCATATTCGGTCAAAGCCCGGAAATGGATTTTTGAGCTCCTGTGCAGAGGTTGGGGGATCCTAAGGAGGTCCCTGCTCTTGATTCAAAGAAGTATGGAGAGAACTATGCGCTAACAGCGTTCCGATTCAGCTAATTCGACATTACCCGTGAGAGCAGCGGTCGCTAGTTCTATCCCCCTCAGAAACCCGTGAGGAGTAGGCATCGTAGCCGTTCGCTAATCGGTCTCAGGGTCATATTTCTTTCGGTCAAGAGCCACAGAGGAGCGCAAGGACATGGGAGGCGAACTTCATGCAAGAGAAATGTATTTGATCCCATGAGTCGTCGTATGACCGAGCTGTTCGTTGCAAATGAGCTCCTCGAGTGCGATTTCGAGCGGGGATTGCAATTTATTGATGGTAGTGGGTGCATCTTCTCTAATCCTTGGAGTTGGATCGAGCAGCTCGTAAGCATCATCAGAGGAGAGCTACTACTGTTCTCTGCTGGAGAAATGAACTCATGATTTCGCAGCGATTGACATCACCATCTGAGACGGCGGGATCGCGGTTCTGAATTGTCTCTTAACGCTGTTTCCTGAAACTTGCGCGATGCCCAGCGGTAACCTGTGCAATGGTCATTCGATAGGTAAATGCCTGAGCTCAAGATGAGGTCATGAGATAAGACAGGGCAGCACTGACGATTTCTCCAAGCGGCATCGGCACGCTACTGGATCCGAGTCCGAGAATCTGAAGTCAGTCACTCCGACCTCACGCGACTCTATCACTCCATCGTAAATCTGAGTGAACGACGAAGTCATAGATCAGGATTTCTGCTCGTGAACTTTCGCGTGATTTCGACCGCCCTTGGAATTCGGACGCACTCCGGCGGACCAACCGAGCCCGATGAAGGGCAATGCGCGCCACAATTTTGGAGCAGACGAAAACCTTTCGGGAGTCTAGATCAAAAATTCGAATACACTCCTGTCGGCTCCAAGTCATGCGTCAAGTTGATTGCCTCTCGGCTCAAATCTGTTTTGTGAGCTCGTGAGGCGAATATCGGAGTGTGTGCATGTGCAGAGGCTTTTGAATCCTCCGAACTCTCATTCAATACTGATTTCACTCAACGCATCAGAGACCACGTCCGGTGAGCGCGAGTTCTGCTCGCGCATTGTTACCAGAACTCACTGACTATGCTGCGTCTTCGAATCGATCTCTCCGCGTTCGAAACCAAGCCCAGGGAGATTTTCTGGAGACTCGAACGAGATGGAATATTCCAAAAGACAATCAAGAAGTACGCCACCCATCTACTCCTCCAGTACGGAATTATGGGAGGTAAGCGTTTCATTTTGTTGGATCTTCGCTCGGCCGAGGCTGTTCCATCACAGTCCATACGATATTCGAACTCCAGTTCGCTCCGAGCATTGCTTCTCTCCCTGCCTTACAACCAAGAGCATCTTTTCAGTTTGTCCCGTGACGTACCTCGAGGGCACTTTCCTTCCTGACTCGGAGTCACCTTTGATTTTCCGTGATGGAGACCTCTTGCGTATTCTGCCTGGGAAAGAGCAAGAAGCGCATGCGGCTGACAATGATGGGAGGGATCCGAAAATCTCCAACGATGTTACTTACAATGGTACATTTACTGTCGAAAACTCCGATCAACTTCAAGGAAACGAGCATGCGACCAATGGTTCAAAACAGGAAACCGCCACGATCGAGTGCGCGACCGGTGAGTCTCATGGAATCTAGACTGAATGCAAGCTTTCAGAGCTGAGAGTATCGCAGACCGAAATTGCACCTTCCTGAAACTCAGCCGAAAATCAAACACTATTGGAAGCGACAATCCCGAATTTCAGAGTCCGCAGAAGATACAGAGGTGTTGGACGTAACGGATCTCTCAGAGGTCAGCGCGCAGCTCCCGAAGAAACGCAAAAGAGGAAAACGACAGTCCAGAATCCGCTCGAAGCGTGTGTCGTTCGATGGTGAGCTTCGGTGACACGGGTTCCGCTACGGTTTTTCGGGTTCTTTTCTGCATAAAATCCCACCTTGTCGTGTACTTCGCGATCCAAATTGAATCAGTTCGTGGAATCGACAGTTCTGGATGATGGAAACTGCAGAGGCGACTCCATTCCGCACATGGAGAGTACGCCATTCAGAAGAAAAGTTTCGAACGACATCATCGACGAGGCGCCGAATGGCTCTTCTGGTACGTTGTCGGAAACGTGTCCACCAAACACGGCGAATCTGCTCGAATAACTGGATAAAACTGCTGTTCTTCTTTTTCGTTGTTTTTCAGTTGAAGGTCGTAGCGAAGCTTACCTGACCGCGATAGAGACGCCCTCGGGCATCTCGAAACAGAGCAAGACGCCAATGAAAGCAGTTTCGGCGAGGAAAGAGAAAAAGCTCCATGCCGGAGTCGGATACTATCTCGGCCTCTTAAGTGAGCCCTCGATTATTCCGGAGTTATACGGCCGGTGGGATTCTGATAATATTCTGAGAATCCGAATTCTATTCCAACTCTTTTCGCGATTTCTCCGTAGGTTCTGGTGACAACAGTCTGATAGCTGGGAGCCCGGGAAGCAGTGGGGCTCCCCCTGCCAGTCACCACTTGGAACCCGGACCTTCAAACTTTGGTGACCGTCAATGTGTCGATAGGAGTCAGTCCGATGCGTCGGAAAGGGTAAAGAGGGGTAAGGAAGCATTTCGAGGTACGAAGTATTCATGACGACTAGGGTACTGTGTCAGACCACGTCACGTCCGTTCGATCACCTAAATTCTCTTCCTTAATTTTCTTTCAGACGGGTCGTTGTTGTCCACTCTCACACCGGACGTCGTGGTCTCTTGTGATCTAGGCATGTTCAATGTCGAAACGTCCGGCGTTGAACGTTATTCGGACGTGACCCTCCAAATTTTGACTACTGATTTGAAGAAAAAATCGTTCTTCGTGCGGCACGTTGACGGACACTTGCCGACTCGTATCATGGGCAGTGAGTTCAAAGTGGACTGGGGAATGATGAGTTCGGTGAAGATTTTGTGAAATCTGCCAAAGTTGGATGCTTCACTGTTGTATCCCCGTTGAGATATATTTAAAATTCATGTGCATTCCTCTGATCTCGGCCCCCGGTATTTTAGTCAATGATTTCAGCGCCTGATGAGGTTTTTCGAGCTCCTCAAATAGCTCTCCCCTCTCCTTCTGGTGTCAATAAAACTATGATTGCAAGCAAGCTCTCGTTTGGTTTTATCTGTCTAGAATGGAAATCAAGCAGATTGTCGAGAGAAAAACTTTTGGAACATCGTGGAGTGAGAGCGCTGCCGGGCCTTCAAGATCAAATCGCGAGCACTGGATGTGGGCCGTTGATCTTTCAACGGAGATCGTTCGTCTCCCACATGGAGGAAGTCGAGATTGCTGAAACAAGCAGGGCAGGGTCGCTCAAACCGGTTCCAACCGCGAGCGCGCGGCCTTCACATGACAGGTTTTCGAACAGCGAGGTTCTTAGGATCGATCTTCCGATTTCCTCTTCGCCGATCAAATTCTCACCACGACTTGCAGCGAGAAACTTGACGAACGCGGACGAGAATTTTCGTGAATCGGTCGGTTGCCTTAGAAGGCGCTCTCGGAATCGTACTTCAGTTCATCCGAGATCCGAGCGGTGAAGCTGGCTTTCGATGCGAACATGAAGAAACTCATGGCTCACAAATGATCCGTACGCAGCGGGTTTGTCAAGTTATCTACTGTGATGATTGAGCTCCGCTCTTGAGATGAGCATTCCCTATATTGGTAAGAAGGTGCCCGACGGAGTATGCTTCCAGAGTAGCTCTCGAAACTGCATCAAGTTCCTGGGAACGAATGAGGCGCAACGTTCCGAGTTGACCATGGTCGGAAGAAGGCGATGGCATTGGATGAGGACCACTACTTGGATATCGTTCGCGGTCACCATCCTTCGCCCGAGAGTCTGATTCTCATTACGCTGCAAATACGTCGTATTCTCTGAAGAGCTATTATGCGCGTCCAAGTGTCATCCTTGGTGTGGATTTGGGCTGAATTCCGGGCGTTCTGAGTGCGAAACGAGACGGTAGTATCGGTGACGCTATAGCGAGTTCTCCTCTTAATCAACGAATCAAGTCGGGGCTGGAATACCCCATCGGTATTCTCATCCGGGGAAATCTACGGATGCGCTACGTGTTTGAGGGGCTGCCTGGATCTGTTCTGCGACTCCGCTCGTCTTGACGGACGAAAAGGTACCCTGGGGGCGGTTCCGGGGGCGGCACCATGGCAGATGCCTGTAGGGATGATCCTTCCAGGGAAAAAAAAAACTTTTTTCATCGCTGCACTTCGCTGCCTCGAAGAGACCCGCCGCCACCGAACACAAAACAGGAATCAAAACTTCGTTCGAGTCTTCGAGTGATAATGTTGAGAGTCATTCAGTGCGCAAAAGCCGATCTCGGCGATCGCCAAAGCTTCGTCTCTTCCTGGCTGCGGGGTCAACGCCTGCGCCGTGATGAGCATGCTGACCTCCGTGAATCCAGCCAGGAGCCTCATTTTGGCGAGTCAAGACGCCGATGTGTCGAGAGTCCCAGAACTCTCAGAACGGTGAACTCAAATATGACTATTCTTCGAGGATTCCGCAGCGCCCGAATGGAGCCCGAATCCCGTCGGAACAAGCTGCTTCCGCATCTCAGGTGCTTCAAGTGCCGCGCAAGGCGTACGATCGAAACCCCCTCCGAATCACCGCAGTGATGTTAGGCAGTTGGTGGTGATTGCGTGTTTCATGCCCATCAGAACGTTTGGCGATTCTGGGGAAAGGAGTTCAGCGCGTGAGTAACGTCGAAGAGGCTGTAGAAGCCCTATTCACATTTCCCAGTCTGTCTTGTTTTTCTGATCCGAAACTCTCACTGCCGATCAGTGATGTGAGTCTTCTATTCCAATCCTCTTTCGAGCACGGTTGGAGCCTTGCATTTGATGCGTCGACCATTTCATTCTCCGAAGAGCCAAGCTCTGTGCCTCGAGCGTGTACGCATGTTAGAGGAGAATGCCTCGAGTCAGCCCTGTTTCGCCAGGTGATCTCGATCTACTCATCTCGACTTTGAAATATGAGGGACTCCAGGAGTCTCAGCAGGATTGTGCACCGATGAGATTCCATGGTCGTGCATCGGGAATCATTTTTCCGTAGGGCTCTCGAGGAGACTCTAGCTCGCCAGCTTTTTCTCGTTTGGACGTATCAAGCATTCCTCCAACGATTCACACTTCGCGGTCACACTCGCGCACGGGACCATCATTCCTTTGGTATTCTCAACCATCCTGAAAGAGTTGTTTTCGCCGTGGACTCAAGGTCAGTCAGACTCCCTTGCCGTGCGCGTCCAACACGCGAACGGATCAAACTTCGTCAGCAGCCCGGTCGTCCGAACGTTCACGGTCGGTCTGACGGCTTACCATGTTTTGGACGGCGCTCCTGCTTGCTTTGCTCACGCTGCTCCTGCTGAAATTCTACAGAATTGTGACGTTCTGGAACGACAAAGGTGTCCCTCATGAGTCTTTCATTGGCGCACTGCATCGGAGCCTGTGGAAGAACAGCATACAGAATCCATTCGACGTATACGACGAAGCCGTGAGGAAGAATGGCAGAACTTTTGGAACGTACCGCGGCTTGAGTCCCGTCCTCGTGGTGTCGGAAATGGAGCCCGTCAAAGAAGTCTTCATAAAGCAGTTCGCTACTTTCTACCGGCGGTCTTTCGATATCGAACTTGGAGATAGCTTGTGGGACAACCTGCTCGGTGTGTTGCCGTACGATCATTGGAAGTCCGTGAGGAGTCTGCTCGGGTACTGTTTCACCACATCGAAGCTCAAGGGAATGATTCCCAAATTCGACAGCATGGCGAAGAGGAGCGTTGGCAAGCTGGAAACCATCGCGAAGTCGAAGAACAATGAAACAACCCTCAACAAATTCATTAAAGCCTACGGCCTGGACTCCGTTGTTGCGGCGGCTTTCGGGATCGATCTCAAAAGCGATGAGAATCCCGACAGCCCATTCATGAAGAATGCTTCCGATCTCTTCAACCCGAGCTTCGGCATGTATCTCTTCATGTTGGCGCCGAAACTCGTGAAGTATTGCCCTTTCGCCGGTTTCCCGCCGAAGGGAACCTCGGAGTTCTTCAACAGATTCGGTAAACATGTCTTGGACGAGAAGAGGAAAAACCTAGATCAGGTCATCAAGGACGGAACCGCAGACATCATGGACAACTTCCTCATCGCTCAACGAGAGGATCCCAAGAACGCGATCACGGATGATGTCCTAACTTCCCAAGCTTTCCTCTTTTATTTGGGAGGGGTTGACACGACGGTTGTCACGCTGGAGATTACGACGTTTTTCATGACGATTTATCCCGATGTTCAGGAGAAAATTGTGGAGGAAATCAAACAAGTCATGGGAAGCCGTGAACATGTTGAGTACGACGACGTTCAGAAAATGAAATATCTGGACGCCACTATCCAAGAGTCCCTACGGCACTATCCCGTCTCTTTCGTGATTGATCGCATTTGCAATAAAGATACCACCGTCACGGGAATCCCGATCAAAGAAGGAACAATTGTCGAAGTGCCCGTACGCTTCATGCACTTCGACCCTGAGCTCTTCCCGGAACCGGAGAAGTTCATGCCAGAGCGCTTCTTGAGGGAGAACTTCCAGGAGGGGGGCGTCCAAGGTTTCATGACATTTGGAGAAGGTCCCAAAAACTGCGTCGGTCGGAGACTCGCGACGATGAACCTACAGGTTCTGCTCGTGAACATGTTGAGAAGAGTGAAACTTGAAGCTTGCGAAGCGACTCCGAAATCACTCAAGCTTAAAGGCGGAATGAACTTCACCAACGTCACCGAGAAGCCTCTGGTCCTGAGGATCATGCCCCGAGTCTGGACGCCTGAGGTTTGAGATCTGGCTGGACTCTTCGTGGGCTCCTTTCTCCAGTAGAACGGGAAAGGTCGCGCTATCGTTCCGAGTCTCAAGGACTCGGTCAGGGATATTTTCTCGTACCCTTCAGCCGCGGAACGACCTCGATTATATCAACTTCAGCGATCACATCTATACTTTAACATCGACCCTGAATCATATCAGCCTTAATTGAACGAATCAGTCCTAACGTTGGAGGTCGTACAGTTTGGGGAGACAGCGTCGGAACTCCTCACGTGCAGAGCCAGCTGACTGACTGAGATCGCCGCATCAGAATCAGTACATGGATGTATTCACTCCGACTTGTATCCGGCGGAAGAACTCTGCCAAGAGGGATGACGCAGA
Organism: Phytoseiulus persimilis; assembly: GCA_037576195.1. Taxonomy (NCBI): domain Eukaryota; kingdom Metazoa; phylum Arthropoda; class Arachnida; order Mesostigmata; family Phytoseiidae; genus Phytoseiulus; species Phytoseiulus persimilis. The sequence goes on from CM075103.1 coordinate 27,848,195, forward strand.
GCGAAGCGTCGGAAAACTCTGAATAAAAGCCAGAGCGAGTGAAGGTTGTCTCTCGCTATGCTCGGATCGAGCCGCAGCTGGATTCTAATTAGATGTGAACCCGAGTCTCAGTATCCCAGTTTCAGGTTCGCGATCGAGTCCACGTTCAAGCTCAGCTGACGAAGTGTGGCGATCTGGGTTCTAGAAGAAGTCCCGCGGTATGACCTCCGAACGGCCAACCGTGATTCGAGGTCAGAGGCGTCGCTAGTTGACAGCCTAAAGTGCACTCGAGAATGACGGCCATCCTAACAATTGAATCCGACCAGACTCCCAACTGTGAAATCGCACTTTCTGTGTCTCGCCGATGGTGTGATCAAACTTCTGTAGATGAAGCGCGAAAACTCCAGATCAGAATCTGAAGAGATCTAAGATCCGGTTCGAGGTGCCGAGGTGTGAAAACGGGCCAAGCTATGAGCAGTACAGTACAACCTCGATTATTTCAACCCCGATTATTTCAATTTTGAATATTTCAACCTTTCGCATTTCAACCTCGATTATTTCAACTCTGCGGAACAGGCCGGAGGATGTCGACCGGAAGCGTATTTTTATGTGGAAGATGGATCCATCGTTCAGAATCTTCCATCGTCTATATATCTCGTATCATTCTGGAGCGGTTAGCGTTCGGACTCGGACTCTCATTCCCGAATCGGTTGCGGAGTCCAATAATGTGGGTGATTTTGTCATCTCTCGATTATTTCAACTTTTTTTTGCATCAATCAGTTGAAATAATCGAGGTTGTACTGTACAGTGTTCACAGAAATCCTTGCACGGCTTTGTTGCTGTTTGATTCTGTTCCGGGTCGCGACTCGGAGTCTCGTGTTCTGCTGCCTGCGAGAATGAGACTTGGGGCAGGGCCTCATCGACTTCGGACTGCAGGATGTCACGAGATTCACTCCTACCGGAATCTCGCTGTCGACCTACATGACAGGGCTCGAGACACAAGTCATTGAAAGCAGAAGCGGACTCCGAATTGGGGAAAGAAGAAACTTGGGAACTCGGCCTTGACCTCAAATCCCGCGAAAACTGCGGTGGTACTCTCGGACTCCTCGTTTGGTAACTGCAATGGCCTGTCAAGGAAGGCGACGTTTTCCGCATGGAAAGCGAAGGAATGCCCTTCATTAGAGCTGGGTTGAAGTTCCTTTGAAAGATTCGGTCGATGCCGGATTCGAGATTGACGGAAGAGCTGCTTGATGCAGCTGAGCTACGGGAGAATAAAATGAAACGAAAGCCTGCGTGCCTATAGGTGTTCACAGCACTAGGTTGGATTGCGACAGCCTGACAAACATTATCACGAAAATCAAACACTCCTCGGAGTCTGCTGCAGGAAACTAACCGAGACCATGTTTAGACCATACAGGATGAGGCAGGAAGAGAGAACTCCGGCAAGGATGACTCTAATGAGCGTTCCGAAAGATGTATAGGTGATCAACTATTCTGTAGAGTTGATCTGGAACGGCTGAGCGGAATAGAGCGGAAAACCAATTAAAGAGTCGGCTGAGTTGTCAGAACCCTGTGGTGCTAGGTTTGTGATAGTCTCCTCCCGCGAGCGTGAGAGGCTCCACGGGGAAGGTGCAATGAAATAGCAGCTCGGTAAATGCGTGGAGTCGGAATGTGAAAGTCTCGAGCAAGCCAGGCACACAAGTGGAGAATGTAGGTCAGCTGGGCAGCATGTGAAATGATCGCGCCCATCACCTTAATGCGATTGAGGCTTCCGCTGCACCTCGATCTCGATTACTCTCATCGAGATCCCACCGGTCGCGAAGTGAAAACAGTTCCTCCAACAGAGCCGTGTTGCATTTGTGCGGGTGCTGCTGCTGTTGCTCTTGGTGCCGCTTTCCTCCTCAACCGTGCCGTCCAGCAGCGACAACCACCGGCGAGCGTCTGTACTACGTCCGCTGTCATTCGAATCAGTGGTTCATGGTGCGGTCGTTACCGATGCGATCGCCGTGAGAAATTCGTCGGTTAACTCGAGTTACGGCAGGTGAGCTTGTGTTTGATGGGATCCGCAATAACATGTGTGCAACTTTGGCGTTGCGAGGAGCCGTAGTTGGTGTGAAGATATCCTCCAGAGCTATTTCCTGTTGATCCGAGCATGCTCCAGGTTCCGTATGAACGGATGAAGCCATCGGGGAGACAGCAAGTTTAGACTTCCAAGTGGTCGAAACCCTCGTGACCCCCTGGAGAGAGGCAGACTCTTCCTCGACGGGAGGAGTCCGCGTTTCCTTGCGTCGGACGTCCGAACCAGAATTGGGTGCGCGTGTGTTCTCTCAGCGGAGAACGGGTTCCAATCTTTGGAAAAAAAAGGTCCGGTCTGTGTTCCGCAAGTCGTCGTCCGGCAAACTACTGAGCGAATGCAACTTCCCTCCGGCAAATACGAACCTCCATCGTGCAGCCAGGCAGAGCTCTGAGCCTATTCCGGGTGATCGTCTACGCATCCAGTATTGCCAAAATCTCACTTAAACCGGATTTTCAGAGAAACAATGGCAGTTCTCCTGATCGGCGCATCACTGACAGCTCTCGCGGCTCTGTGGGGGCTTTATGGCGACGCAGACTTCAACACTTTGATCTCACATTTCGTTTTCCATGGAAAGAGGAACAAATACCGGGGTGAGGCTCCGCAATCCTATTCTCCCCGCTTCTCCTAGATTCTGGAACTCCAGAAATCGTTGGAGTGAAGACGCCTCATTGAAGTGTTTTTCTTTGGTATCAGGCAAAGTCGTGTGGATCACCGGAGCGTCATCTGGAATAGGAGAGGAGCTCGCGTACGCCTTCGCTAGACTGGGATGTAGGGTTGTCGTTTCGGGCACCCGAATGGAGGAGCTCGAGCGCGTCCGCAACAAATGCGAGATGCTTTCTCCAGATTGTCAAGTCAAGATCATCTGTGGAGATGTTTCGAATACGAAACTGCATCCTGGCTGGCTCCAGGAGGTGACGGAAGCTTTCGGTGAGATGTCTTGTTTTGTCTCCCGTGGTTTGCCTACTGCATTTGACTCTTGGTTTCAAGAGTTCACTTCTCACGCTTTTCCAGGCGACGTCCATGTTCTGGTGAACAACGCGGGACGCTCACAGAGGTCAGATTTCGAGAAAGTTCCAGAGGAAATCGAGAGGGAACTTTTCGATGTGAATGTTTTCTCGGTCATGTCTCTAACTCGGCTCATGGTGTCCAGATGGTGAGTCACAGCTTAATCCGCACTGTTATCGAAATCCGGATGTCGACGGGAGTCCACTGTCCTCATTCGCAGCGGAATCGGATCCGGGATCATGATTTCATTCGCAGGATCGAAAAGGATTTGAGAGACCGGGAAATTCTAGTGACTTCTAGCACTGCCGGAAAACTCGGAGCCCCTCTCTCGGCCACCTACTGCGCCAGCAAACACGCTCTTCATGGATTCTTCGAAAGCCTCCGATCTGAGCTTTCATGTCGGGAATTCCCCATCCAGATAACGTTGGCTTGCCCAGGACCCGTTCGCTCGAACATCAGAATCTCAGCTTACACCGACACAGTGAGTCTGCGACGATCTTCGAGTTGGTCTCCCAGGAATTCAGTGAGCTAGGTTTCTTCGGAGACCTCCAATGAGAATGCCGGTCGGACAGATCCCCGGATTACAGCGAAGATCGGAATATGAAGCTCGAACCCTCGTTCACAGGTTGGTAAGCGATACAACATGTCGGACTCTGCGGATCAGAAGAACCTTATGGAAACCGCGAGATGTGCTCAGCTGATGGTATCCGGTCTCGCGAATGGACTCGATGAGCTGTGGATTTGCCGCCAACCGGTGTTGCTCGTCTACTATCTCGCTCAATACATGCCCTCTTTGTTCCGGATGCACCTGCTCAAATTGATCATGAATAAGAATACCCACAAACTCAGAGACGGACGCTAACCCAGGCTTCGCCTCTGGTGATCCAACCTCGGGAATCGTTCACGGCGCGGTCCGGTCTGACAGTGATCCGCTGCTGGGAGCCTAATCTATAAACTGTGTCTGAATCGACTCGAGATGGTGTCAGTCATTTACTGGGTATGGTGTTCTCGTCGGGTGGCTCTTTTCTCAGCACCGATTCTGATGGAGTGGGATGGGCTCAACGACTCACATGCCTGGGACAGCCTTGAATCCACAAAATCAGATGCAAACACTGTCTCTTCGGAATCAACATCCAAACACAGCGATCCCATCCGCGAGCGAACGGAGACGAGAAAGGAGAACTCGAGGACTTAAAAGGAATATTCAGCTCTCAGAGTTTATCACAATCCAGTCATCGATCTAGAATGTCACAAAAATCGACGCGGTATATAACTCTGCTCCTGATTTAAATACAATCATCATGTCGTCGGTATTGATTCGATTCCCATTACAAGCATGTATCCAGTCTCAATTTTGTCTAATACTCTACCCCTAAAGCTATTCGAGGCCTGTCGTGGTGAAAGATACACACTCGCAACCACAGCCTGTCGGACAGAACCGATGATCTCCGAACCATTGTTTCATATGTTCGCTGTGACCGCCGTGGTAGCAAATCAAACAGAAGAAACTTCTCCCGCGAACTCCGAGTTCACACACAGTACACTTGAAAACGAGTCTCCGACACCGAGAGCAAGTTAGTTCCTCCGTTTCGAGGGTGCAACTCGGACACCTTTTCTTGAATTGGACGTCTTGAACCTCTCGATTGTTCTGCGTGGTGATGTGGTTCAGAACGAGGCATCGTTGTTCCAAGAGGTTCCATTTATAGAGCAACTCGGCATAGTGCTGTTTGAGTTGATCGTAGCGGGTCATTTGACCGGGATTCAGCAGGTATGTGTCGTCGTCTGCCACGTCAGGTTCGTGCGCCGGCACCACTGCCGTGTGGTCATCTCCTATGGGGTAGCCGTCCAGTGCTATGAAGTCCTTGATCGAGTCCTTCTTCGCGAGCCTGCCAGCGAGGAACGCCGCGGGGATGCCCGCGTGCGTCGATGGCGATCCGTTAGTGATACTGTTGTAAGGAGATCCCCCTGTAAAGAGGAGAGGAGGCTTCAGTGAGCGACTGCGATGACCTCCAGTACACTCAGAAAAGTAGGAAATCTACATCTAGGCGAGTCCACACCGTTCATCATCTTCTGCCAGGTTTTCTTCAGGACGTTGGAGGTCTTTTCGCTCGTCTTCCTCCCGTTCGAGCCAGTCTCGATCTGCGGAAGCTCTTCGGTGATCCCTCTCTTGACCTGTTGTCTTCTGTTCACCTCGCCGAAGACGCAGCACAACATCGCGACAGTTTGGATGTCGTACAGTTTCAAATAACTGTCAATGAGGTGTTCGGCCAGCTGCCGTCCGAATACGTGCATCGGCCAGGGAAGGTCGTGGGGTTTCTGAGAGTTTATCAGATGGCTTTCGACGATCTGGGCCGCGAGAGTCCAGACCTGAATGAGATCGGTTCGTTTGCAGTCGCGAGCGACTTCGTAATTAACCTTGCAAGCTTGCAGCGGGTCATCGATGTCGAGTTTGTACTTCGATGCGAGCTGGTAGCACACCGGTAGAACGCCTGAACAAAGTTGAACCATTTGTTACTTTCCATGAGCGACGAGAGACCTTGGAAGCGAATGAGAATCGAAAAAGAAACGGAGGATTTGTGATTCTCTCACCAGGCATGCTATAAATGAGGACGGCAGCGGAAGGGACATTGAGCTTCTCGAAAGACGGGGTCGGGAGGCCCCGGAGACGTTTCTTGCGGCCTTTCTTAGTCTCGCGATAGTAGTAAGACGAGATAGTCACGTCGCTTTCGTTCTTGGCGACGAAGGACGGGTAGAGCGGACTCATGCCGGTCCGTATATTCAATGGGTTCCGATGCGCTTTGATGTAAGCTCCCAGGGCCGACAAACTCCTTGGAGTGACCTGAAAAGAGCACCGGCCGTTAGGTTCGTCGAGTCTGTCGCCCAGTGGCCCATGCGGATGAGGAGAGGCCGAGCAACGAACGATAAACGAACCTCATTTTCACTTTCTCGCTGATTTTTCTGGATGTAGGAAGGTCTGGTGAAGCAGACGAGGAAGTGAGCTCCACAGAAACGAGCACCCGACGTCCTCGGGAACGGCACTGAGGAGTCCTGCTCGCCTCCGTAAATGTTTACAGGAACAGGTGGCAGCTTCGGGGCATCCGTCTCGACATCCCCTTTGTTCGTCGTCTCAAGTGCTTTGATCGACTCGAGAGTTTTGATGAGTTGCTTCAGGCAGGGTTCGAGACACGGCTGATTCCTGCTCACGTGTTGTGTGGACGTGATCCGCAACACCTTCTGTAGCTTCGCCTTGATCGAACTCTGCAGGTTGGAACCTCTGGAGAACGAAAAAGTCGGCGGCATGCTCTTTGGGTAGTCTTTGGGGAAGGTGAGCGTTATCTCGATTTCATACAAACAAACTGTCACAAGAATCAAACAAAGTCGCTTCGCCGCATCCAGTTTGATCAATTCCGTGTAGGGGGGTTTATCGTTCTGAAGATTGTTGAACTCGTCCTGGAGAGACAAATTTTCCCGTGTCTCTTCTTGGAGGGAAACGTTATCGAGGTGATCAGTCGAGGCGTGGTTCGCCATGGGATACAGTACGGACGTTTGGAGTATTCCGTTTCTCACCAGCGACACCAGTTTGCACTCCTTGGTCTTGGTCAACGGTGACGTCGCAACTTTCATGAATGGACTCTGCGAGTGGAAAGTGTGCACGTGACGACAGTTTTTCGCGTTCCAGATCGAGAGCGCTTGGATGTCTTCGGTGGGGCTCGAGGTTCTCTCGTAGCAGGTCAGAATCGAGTCTCCGAGAGGACTGAACTGGACGGACCACGCGGCGTTGTCCAGAATGAGGTGTTTGTCGATAGCTGCCGAGTTCCCCGCGCTGCAATCCCACAATTTCACAGTCGCGTCCTGGCCGGAAGACACTAGGTGGTACTCCGAAGCCGGCGACCAATCTATGGAGTAGACCCTGGACGAGTGGCTCCCGACCGACATTGTCGGACAGCTTGGTTTGCGCACATCCCACAAGTAGATCCCATTGTCGTGGCACGAAGCCACTACATTTTTGTTCAACTTGTTGAATCGGGCACGCGTTGACGGTACCAAGGAGCTAAAAGCCAGAGCCGGTCTTTGAATCGTTCGACAATCCCACATCAGGATGTATTCCTCCTGAGCGGCAGTGATCAGTTCGTTGCTCCCTCTGCACCAATCGACATCGACGATCGCTCTTTTGTGCGCAAACGTCTTCTTGTGCTCAATCGCCAAGGAATCGTTCTTGCTACGCACTAGGTACAGCGAACTGTCTGACGCCAAGATCACGAGTGTCTTGTCCGTCGGGTTCCATGCGGCGTTGACCGTGAATGGATTCATAGGGTTGGTAGATGTCGAGTAGGTCAGCTTCGTGATAGTCCTGTTCTGGTCAACGTCGTGGAGAGTCATCACGTGGTGATCCGCAAGATAAGCGGTCACTGAGCTTGGATCCATTGCCAATGTCAGAGGAGCGTAAAGGACCTGTACGTAGTTCGGAGGTCGCAGCCATTTGTCCTCGATGATCGAAGATTTTCGAGATCCTGCCGTGGAGAATAAGGGGATCGAGGTTGACGGTCTCGAGTTTGACGACGCCCGCTCGCCGTACAATAACTTGCGCAACATCTTCTGTGAAAGAGGTAGGAAATACAACTGGTTAGTCGGCTGCTGAGTCTAATGAGACTTGGGCTGATTCCTGAGCCCCACCACGAGATTTCGTCGCGCCTTGGAACGAAGGGAACAGCCCGTGATGGTGTCACGGCAGTTCTTTTCACTGTCACGTTTCATGCGATAGAAAGAAACCTTCGGCGACGCCCACGAACGGACTTCGATACCGGGTCATCCCCCCGTGCGGAGCACTTCGATCGTCTTCAGGGTCGAATAATAACAATTGCAATACGTTCGGATGCATTGTGGTCTACAAACGACCCAGCCGAGTATCGAAGCGCTCCCAAGCGATGTGACGACCACCAACGGTGACAGAAGGCGTAGTTTACCGCCATTGAGACTTGCGACGCACTTGGAGACTCGGAGCCCTGATTCGCGAAGCGCTATCCCACAGAGACACCGCCGAGGTTAGAGACCTCGAGAGAGCTCTTTGAATGCTGGACCAGGAGTGAGAATCTGAGAACTGATGGGTTTCATCTGCTCCAGGCAGCTACGATATCCAGATGACTCAAACCTTTTTCCGGGCCGTAGGTACGTTTTGCTGCATGGTGCTCTAAACAGGGTCTATGCTCCAACGGCGTCTAGGGCATAATTGCTCTCAATGCGACTCTCATCAGATATAACTATCTCCCAATCGGCGCTTCTCTCTCGAGTCAGAGACCCCCGAGCCAGAGCCAACATGCGGGCTGATATCAGACCTATCTTGAGAAACTCACGTTCGCAGCCTCTCGCGGAGCGATGAAATCTTCTCTAGTTCAACTTAAGAATGGAACTTCACATCAACCGTCATCTGAGGTTCAAGTAACATCGTACGCCAACATTTGGACAGTGGGAGTACTTCATCAAAACACTACAGGCTTTCTCAGCTGTTGGCTTCATTTGTAAAAGCAGATCGCGGCTCCTCCATTGCCCTTTCCCTTTCGGACCGATGCCCGAGCTAGATGGGCTTGCTTTGTGACGAGCAGAAAGGGTCCCAGAGCTCCCAACCTTCGGGACTTGGATGCTCAACTCGATCCGAAAATCTCCCCAACGGAGACAGTAAATCGATGAGCGGGCACAGCTCGAACAATCGGACTGAGGGCCCTCCCCGGACACGTTCGCAATATTCAGCTGCGCCACAGGCGTCATGAGCTCCAGGAGCCGCAGTCTGGATCTGCTCCGCGCGCACGTGGGTACGTATGTGCTGTGTTCCAAAGTCTCCAGTTTCAGTCGAACTCTGTCCGCTTTGTGTACTCTATGAGACGGGAATATTCATAGGTTCTGCGATCAAGACGTCGGAATCGTTTGCTGTGGATGCAGGTTGAACAAGACACAGAATGGGAAAGTCAAAGCAGCAGCGTAAAAAGGAGAAAAAAGTAATTCTTGTGTTCGACGAGAATGAACGGAAAGAATTCCTCTCGGGCTTCTCGAAAAGAAAGAAGGAGAGACAGCGGAAAGCCAAAGTGAAGGCTCTGACCAAGCTGGAATGTCAGAAGAAAAAACTAATGGAAGAAAAACGGAGTATCATGGCTGACATCGTGCGTGAAGGAGGGATAAAACTTCAAGATCCACAAAATCTAGAAACAGTCGCAGGAGAGGTGAGTTTTGTGCATCAACGTATCTAGAACTTCCGCCCATCTCATAGGGCTCTGTAGCCATGGTCGTCACCCTCGACTGCTCCGCCCCAGAACAAAGACAGAAAACTGTTTCGCTCCCTCTAACAAGACTTGGGTACACTCCTATTCTCATCAACGATGCCCTCCCGTTGAATGCTGCCACTGCATCAACCATGTAGGGAATTATAAGGTGGATTGAGCCCGAGATCCAGAACGCTTGTCCACCTATTCGTCGGACCACGACGATTTCGTATCGAAGCTGTTGTCGACTGGAAAGTTTGGCAGAGAGCCGGAGCCCAGACGTTGACTTCATGCTTTCTCGTGAACGGGGTTCCATTGAGGAGGTCACCCGCTTGATAACTGCAGTTTGGTAATCGCCCAAGACTCATCTCTGGACATTGGGGCTGTCAGCCGAATGGATGGGGTCTCATTACATCCATTCGCTGCGGATGGCACTCTTTCGATGCTGGAACGGCACGAAGAAGTGTTCAGGCGAAGATCGAGTCGCGCTTCTCTGAAGAAATAGAGGGACCTGCGAAAAAATCGGCCGTGACCGGAGTATGCGTGTGTACAATCCCACCGAAAAGTTTCAATAATTTAAGGTCCGCGACAACTGTGCGCTGCCGGCGATGACGGGAGTCAAGTTGCGCTGCGGGACGCCTGCTCCGTAATTGCTGCTCTTGACAGCTGAATAGTGAGCTTGTGACTGAGGTCTCGTGCCGGTCAACGGTTGTTGTAGCAGTAATGTTGCATCGAGAAGCCGTGCGTTTCGTTCGCAGGCCGAAACGTGGTCAAGTTTCGGTTCTGTCTCCACGTCAATAGAGTTCACTCCGCATTACATCCGCGAAGACGTTCAACAGATGACGGTGGAGCGTCCCGATAACAGAGAGTAGGTGGCGGACCATTCGAGAGCCCTGGGAGTCTAGCGAATGTATTGGGAGGATGGGATGAGTTTGTTTCTCTCAACTGGAGGAACCAATTTCCAAAAGGAGCATTTTCCACCGCAAGTGTGATCGGATGGTAGGAAGAACATCCTTTTGCGGGAATTCCGCTTTCTCTCATAATGGAGCAGTGGTCGGAAGATACCATATGACCATATTCAGGAGTCCCATTCGTCAGTATTTTTTAGCTGATTTATCAAGTACACATTATAAAGAATCGAGCATGACCCTGAAGCGGAAGCAGAACCGGTTGGCAACATCCTATGTCTCGCAGTCAAGCTATTTTGAGCCTCGCGGATGACCGAAGAGCTTCAATCCCTCAGTCTCCGGGTGGTTCTCGAGTACAGTCATGCGTGAATACTGCTGGAATCCGGATGAACCTGGTCGCGATCCTTCTTCCATGGGAGAATGATATCGATCGCTGCATTCAGGCGCGCGATTGGCACAATCAAGCGGTTTGCGGATATAGAGGAAGCGTATTCCGGAGTGGAGAGAGGATGGAAATATAATTTGAGCGTCCCTTTGAGCTCGAGGACACTGAAATGCTAGCGGAAGAGTCCGACCACCTAGTGAACCTTACTGGGAAGAAATCCATGTGCGGATCCCGATTCCTAATCAGGAATGTCTATGAGCGGCGCGTCAAGCAGCGAACGCGTAATTCATTCTTATGGAATTTTTCGCTTGCTCAAGATGATAATGGTTAACCGCCGAGCCATGCTGAATCCATTGAGATCAGTCGCAATCACGATATCCAAACTCAGAGCATCATATTCAGTCCGGATAAGCTGTTTCAAGGTTGGCTGTGCATGAAGCCTCGCTAACAATCACGTGATGGAGCTTTGGCAGAGGAGGTCGCTCTGCCGTGTATCGCACTATCCCTCGCGTATACCAGTTTCCCACAAGATGATCCGGCGGCTGACTCGCGTGGGATAACGTGACCCGATTGAATCACTGTATGAGAAGGTTGGAGTTCTGTCGAACGGGAGATGCCAGCCACACTGTCTCTTGAGGGGATACGCCGTATGGAAGGAATCCCGAGAAACTGCGAACTCTGACCTACGCGGGAAGATAACGTGCAGCTTGTGGGGCGGGAGCAGGTCATGCTCTCGACCATGCCGAGTTGTGATATCGGTTCGAGCTCTCCCAGGTCAGGTTTCTATTCCCGGGGAATCGTTTTCCTTGTGGGAGAGTTCTCTCATTCAAGCCTGGAACGTTCCGGAGCCTATGCCCGTCGCGCTTCGCCGCGACTGCAACTATGAGCGGAGGTCACTACGGAGTCGTGTGGAGATCCTGAGTCTTTCTACACCTTTGAGCGTCGTTCCCGCCGTGGATCGGCTCTAGGTCAGGAGCCATGACCACAGAGAAGCGGAAACGCACGTTGCACGGAGAACATACGCTGTCGTTTGGAGAACTTACCCCCCATCGAAACGCTGGACCGGGTACTCGGACGTAACGTCGCCTTCCTTGCAGGCTTGAGGTTCAGATTCAACATCCGTGAAATGCTATTCGCACCGAAGGGATCGACAATCTTTCCAATCTATTCCTCGAGCAGAATAATCTTTCGTCTCGTGCTCATTGAGACTGCTCTGTAGCCCTATCCCGAGCATCCGGTTGGGAGTCTTGCGAAAGCTCCACAATCCTTCCTCTATGTTCTGCCGCGGAGACCGTGGGGGTCTTCTGATTTGGTGATTCGACAGGGAGCCAGAGAGGCCCATCGTCCAGCGACTGGACTCGAACCCATAAGAGTGCCCAATAAAAGAGACTTTCAGCTCTCGAGAACTCTCCAAGAAAAAATCTCTCTCTCTCTCTTGGTGCGTTTGCAGAACTGTGTTGAGCGCCAGTCGCTAGGAAAACTTTTGAGGGTCTTTCCGTCCTGCTACTCGGTGTCCTATACTCGCTCCTCCTTCGTCTACAACAAATACGGCATATCGGTCTACAATGTCGTTGTATTCATCTATACAGGTCTCGGATTCGCAACTATCGAATTTTAAATTTGGAATCACTCCGACGTGCCAAGCTTTGGAATAGAATACCGGCTCCCAACATTTTCCAGCGAGAGAAAAGTTCGTGCATGATTCAGTGCACGGCCCGGTGCAACTGTCCTCATCTGCTCGGAAGCTACTCATTGAGCGCTTTAATGTGATCCGATGATTTACATGGGTACATACATATTTATACATAGGTATGAGCGCGTCCATCACCAAATCTGTGTTGAGCACGGCTCCCATGATCCGGTTCGATTAACGTTGCTCCCAATCAATGGGAGACATACGCTTTCCCGCAACTCTCTGCAATGCCTGCCATAAGTGTGCAAAGTACCCACCTTGTGTCATGCTGGAAGACCTCGTCGAATCTTAACGCTAACAGACGTGTAGTTCCAGATTGCTTGACGCACTTGAGGAATACAAAAATTGGATTTCGTGAGCTCAGGTTCCCAGCAAAGAGAATCTGCTGAACTTCAGTGAATATTCGGGTCTTCCCTGGCAATGATCATTCTTCGGCCGAGCGCCGAAAATTCCTCTCGAAGCATCTATTACTCGCGTCTGTCGCGGAGCATTTCCAGTTGTTATGGAGCAGAGTTTTTGGTCACGATGAACCTTCATTCGTCTCTCCCGAATCCGATTAGTTCTATTCCCAGTTCAGCTGTCAACGAATGAATGCGTCTAATTGAATAATTCGCTATCCTGAGCTGGGAGTCGTTTTTCTGGACACGAAAGCGCCTTAAAAACGTCGTTCTCAATCAACCGTTCTTCAATTGCCATCGGAAATTGAATAGTGGCCCCTCGCAGCATGAAGCATCTCGAATCGGGATGACACCATATTTAGCCCGAGGAGGGAGACTCTTGGATGTCATATTCTGGGAGGAACTCGTGATTCATATTCTTCATTGACTGAACAAAGGTGTCCTCTCACGGAGCGCTTCTCGAGGGGATCCGACCCTGTGGTACGAGAAAATTGTGATCTCAAAAGTGGTTCTGGAAACGCAGAAGTTCTCCTGATCCTCTCCGCTCCTCTGAGGACCAACCGGAGTATCCGCCAGGTGGGGGGCTGTAGTGAGATGTTCTTCGACCGGGAGTTGAACTTTTTTTTGAGAGCACCGAAGCAATGTTGCCGTCAAACTACTTCCGAACCTATTCGATGATCCTTGCGGTTAAGGCTTCGAAAAGTCCCTCCGATCCTGAATCGAGGGCCCTCCCGACGTCCAATCAATCGCCGCCCTAACTAATCGCAACTCGTATTTGTTTCAGACCAGTACCGTGGACTGCGGAGGTCATATCGTCACGATAACTGAGTTCGATGACTCTTACGGTGCCGTCAAGGAGCCCGAAAATGAGTTCGAGTCCGTCGAAGACCAAATCATGGACGGGTCCGAACTGATGGCCGGTGGCAGTACCGGAGACCAACGAAAAGTGAGCGGCGACTCTAACCTGAGCGAGTCTCTGCATGTGTCATGTTTGCGACCATAGCAATAATAGGTCATCGGCCTTATCCGTTACTCATTCGTTTTTTCCGCAGATTCGGCTGAAACAGATCACTCAAGAGCTGAAAGATTTCGGTGTTCAGATCCAACCTATCAAAGCCGCTCTCAACGACAAAGAGAGAAAACTCAAGAAACGGAGACAAAAATTGGAAGAAAGACGGGAGCAGGAGGCTATACGTAACAAAAAGGACAAGTTCGGTCAAAAAGCTGTCAAAGGCGTTAAACGGAAGAAAGCGAATAAAAATAAAATTCAAGACTAGAAAATTGGATATATTCGAATCATTCACTCCTTGCAAAGAGGAAGTGAGTTCATGCTTGAATCGAACACGTTTCGACAATGGTGGCTCGAATATGTGATGTCTGACAGCGCTTCTCCTCCCCGAGAGGTCACACTGCTCCGAAGGTAACGGAAGCCTCAGAGTAGCTGGCCGATCTCTGTTTCTGATCTCCTCAGCTCGTCAATGTGACCGCTCTGTTTTGGAGGTGCGGGATTGACATTGATTCCGTGCGTTCGTCTTCCTTATCCACCATGATCGATCAAGTTGTAAGCCATCCGCCGGAGAGGTCACAGTTTCGTGCATACGGGCTGGTCGTTCTATTGATCCACATCATTGTTTAATGATCACAACGAAATCCCAACATTTTCGAGCTGCTGTTCACGTGGTTAGCGAGCTCGGCATCGCTGGTTTCAAACTTTGGCGCCAAGCGGTGAGCGCCCCGACGGGAAGCAGCTTCATCGATCGGCAAGCTCGTCTGACAGTCGAATCTTCTCAGTTGTTGGTGGGAGAAGTGTATGGTATCTGTAGTGAGAGAGCTATGCCAGCTGTTGGCTAGCGAAAAGTCCCGGAGAGACGGTGGACTCCGGTCGACATGAATTACATGAAGAAGCTACTGGGGGGTGGAGGTGCAGGCCCCCCTCCGCTTGCAAACCAGGGACCTCAAGACTCTCTGGGGCTCATGCACCTGAATAAACTCTACGTTGAGTTTGCGGAACCCCCCGAGCCACTGACGCAAGCTGAGCAGCAAGTGAAACTTTACAACATGCTTCCGCTGTTTTGCAAGGTCTTCGACAACTGTCCCGCAGAATCAATGCAAGCCAGTTTCGAGGCCATCGTTCCATTCGCGAAATCAGTCGCGAAACTCCTCGTAAGTGCTCAGACACAAGCCTCTCGATCATAACCCACTATAGGAAAATCTTTCCTCATCGCTCGCAAACGGAATACATCCACGGCACTGGGAATCACCGGTACAACTCGGACGAGGCATTAACAACCGTGGGACGCATTGCCAGGTCAGAGACAAGTTGTACTTGTGACCGTGCCAGGCAAGAGGGAGGGAGAGAGACCGTGACTCGAGTTCAGGCTCCTGGTTGAGTTTATGCAGTCCTCTCGTTTCACCTGTCAACTCAAGAGTGTATCCGAAGCGGAGCGATTGGAAGTTCCGTGGAGCAGCTTTAGCAATATTTTGTTCGACGCCTCCGGCCACTTGTTCAACACCGAAAGTGTCCTTGAAATGGGAACAGCCTACCGCAAAACGCGCGCAGCCCAGTTTAGTCTGTCACGCTGTCTCTTGCTGTTCCTTTTTCCGAAGGGAAGGAGTTCACACTCCTCTGTGGGGAGTATCAGATAACGCCGCTTCCATACCATTTCCTCTGAGAGTGATGATACATAAGATCAGCGATAAATCCCTTGAATCCGGTTCATCTCGACCGGTGTAGCAGACTGTCAGTTGGAGACGGTCAACTTGAGATGTCAGTCGCAAAATGAGCTCGGAGCATGAAAGCTCGCCATTGCGCGGCTGCGCGCGCATATTTCACGCGCACAGCTCGCGGAGCATTCACGGATTCTGAGCTGAGCGAGTAAGGCTGTTAAG
This sequence comes from Phytoseiulus persimilis, assembly GCA_037576195.1. NCBI lineage: Eukaryota > Metazoa > Arthropoda > Arachnida > Mesostigmata > Phytoseiidae > Phytoseiulus > Phytoseiulus persimilis. Next base: position 27,863,780 of record CM075103.1, read on the forward strand.
CTGAGGTATCACGTGATCCGCCTAACAAGCTCGATTAAGCAGTACTGGATGGACGGCAGTGCGGCTCACTATTTTTGAGTACCATGGCGAATGTTCCAATCGTCCCTCTAGATAACAGACCCATCTCATTCCTTTGATTGACATTAAACTCATACTACGATTGGGTCTCACGTCTCAGTGAACCCTGTAGCTGAGAACCGACAGACGGCTCGGTGGTCAGTCCGAAAAGCTTATCTCATTCGGAATAGGAAGAAACGCTCTTGATGAGCAGCGGAAATGATTATCACTACTGCTCTCAGCTAAGTTCAGAATCCTCATGAAACGTGCCATTGAAGTCAAGATGAATACTCGGGACCCCTTGCCAGAAACGAAGAGGCCCGGGAGTTTCTGGAAAATGACGCGAGCGACCTCGGAGAGGATCCAGATCGACCGCGTTTTATTCGCCGGGATTCCGTTCGATCCTCTCCGGGATGAATATCTTTCTCTCTTGCGGATGTAATATGGGAACCAGCACCTTCTCGTTCGCGCAAATCCTGTGATGATCAGCAATACATTCGACTCAGTTAACGGTCGCTGGTACTATATTCACCCAATCCATGGGACAGGGATGACATTTTAATGAGAACCATTCAGGATAGTCCCTGCTGTCTAAAGAACCCACTCACTCGCTGCGTCGGCAGAGCCTCCCGACATTGGTTATTCCTGATCGCGTTCTTCTTGGAATCAGCGGAGAGTGAGCCGATCGCGGCTCGTTCGGCGCGAACCGTAGATCGAGAACGCCGGGATCGAACTTGACTTCGGGCGTCTACACCAAAAATATTCTCGTTCCTAATGAGACCCGCACGGGCTGAGAGGGCTTAAAACCCTGCGACCTCATGCTCACGGCGAGGTCGAGCGAAACGCTGGCCTGATTGGAAGCTGCAGATAAGCCGTTTTATTGTTGTCGAAGAGAACGGCGATGATGATCGTGATCAGTTGCCGAGGCTTCCGACGAGGAGTCCAAACAGAACTTTCAACAGCAAAGATCCGTTTCCCTAGCGCGGACTCAAGTTCCTTAACTATGAATGGGGGTGAGAAAGATGGGCACCCAGGGAGTTCAAGCCTCGTCCTTGAACGCCATCAGAAGCGATTGCGAAAGTTCTTTCAATCGAAAGGGGTGCGCGAGAGTGCTTTCAAGGAATGGCTCAACAATGTTCATCGCTCCTAGAGCGGAGGAACAGAGCTCGAATCTCTCGCAGAGAACATCAAAGGGAAGCAATGCGACCTTTCCGAAGGAGGGACTAGATCCCGAGCCCGAGCCACTGAACGCCAGGATACCATGAATGGACCAGTAGAAAAGTCTTGTCTAGTGGATATGATGAGGCCGACGACCCGCTGGAAGGATGGATCCTTCCGGTATATTCGGAGTACACCCCCAGTCGTATCGGAAATCCTCTTCATTTTCTCGAAAGATAACAGCTTCAAGAAAAGTTCAAATTCGGGAAGATCGTCGATTTCCGGCCGAAATGCGAGCTCGTATTCTTACGAGTCGCGGTCGTATTCCACAGGTGAGCGAAGTGCGACGGAGAGCCTCGAATCAGTCAACGGAGATGGCTTCCTCGGCCATCGCGCAGTTCCTGGAGGTCTCGGCTAGCCCGGACGAGCCAGCGTCCCGCGGTTGGCTCCTACTAACGGCCATAAATCTCCTGGCGGGAGCAGGGCCGCGAGTTGTCGAAGCTCTGGCGAGTCAGGCGCTACCGTCGACGCTGGTGAAATGTCTGTATTTGTTTTTCGATCTGCCCCCACTCAAGGACAACAAGGAGAGCTTAGCCGGAGCCGAAACCATCAAACAACAACTCGAAGCCGAAGAGGAAGTCAACAGCAATAACGCTGTCGTTTCACAACAGCCTAGTGAGAGCATCTCGAATCACGAGAGGCGAATTTTGCTGCAGAAGGTGAGTTCCTTCCCGCAAACAATTATCTTGATCGATTCCCGCCGGGCTCGCTGCCCTCTCGAGATTTATGAATGAGCTCATTGGATTATGAAAATTAGACTCGGAGCCCGTGCTCAGGCGAGCGTAGACTGTTTTCACGTCCCTCCAATATGTCCACGATGAGCTATTCCGAGAAGGATGTATCGGAGTAATCAATAAGGGCGCCGACAATAGTGTTGTTGGTGTTCATTCATCTCATGGATGTTGAGACTTGTGCAGAAAGAACCACTATCGATTCGACGCCGACGAGAGGCCTTCATGAATGAGAGGTTGAATCCCAAGTTGTTTCTTGTAACCGTCCCATTCGTTTCCCGCATCGAGCTTCCAGTTCCGGAAGCTCTCGAGCTCGGACGAGATTTCCGTCTCCCCGGGGATGCAATTTCCTCGTACTTGACGAATTCCTATCTCCTTCCCATGACTCACTGCTCCTATCGAGCAGACGAACGTGAGCAACTTCCTGCGACGCTCCTTGAGTTTAGGAGTCATTCAAAACGTGCCTCCCTCAAAGCGAGACGTAATCCCATTCTGAAGACAAAACAAGGGGACAGGGGAAGTTCGATCGCGGCGGAAGTAGGACGGAAGTGACTCTTTGTTCTCCGGAGTTAAGTTGTTGAGAACGAGAATTATCGGAACCTCCGCAAGCACGACAGCGTTACTCAACACGATTTCGTTACGTGCTCCGAGTCGAACTTGGTCGCCGTCGTGGGCGGGATTCGAAGCAGAAAATGGCACGATGAGGAAAATGGGCAGGATCTCGTAATTTCCTGAGTTAATTCGAATCCGCTCATTCTCGCAAACTGAGAGCCTTTGGACTCAGGCTCAGGGAAGATTTGGGAAATGACAGATCGTTTCGTACATTGTACCGAGCATCGGACTCAGACGGCTCAACCCCAGACGAACCTGAACATTACATGGGTTCGGGGCCGTTGCTTTTTATCGTGAGCTCGGCGCCCGAGAACGACAAAAGCTTCTGGCCACTTGAGATTGACAACCGCTCTATCCGGAGTCCGGAGCGGACTTCGAAGCGGAATCTGATCCCAGTTTAGCGCCATATTGCGAGGTCGGACGATTCACAAGCTGACTGCTTGGAATATCCTCGGGCTCGAGTTCGGAAAATGCGATCGTTGCGATGCCCCAGCTCCTGATCCCACAATCTGGCGGGTTCTGGTATTGCCACAACACATGCTTCCACACCTCGTTCGGCATCTCTATCTGTCAATAGAAGTGCGTGAAACAGGTCCATTTTCCTCAAGAGCTGTCCTACTTGGACAGAAAATCATAATTTTCATCCATTCCTCAGCCAAGCTTTGCCCGAAGAAGGAGAGCCCGAAGAGCCGATTTATCCTCGGCGGGAATTCCCGATGTCCGAATGCGTCAGACGGGCTCAGACGGCGCTTCCGGGAGAAGTCCAATACCGAGAACAACGACAAACCTTCGAGTGTTCGACGGCTCCAAACTTATCGACTGAAATCCCATAATCTCGCGTTCGAGACGACAGCGCATCCACTTAGGGGGAGTGTAACGGGAAAATATGGGTCTGATTCCTCGAGCTATAAGTTCTGTCTGAGAGCAGCCAGAGGTAAGGTGTAGTGACCGCTGAGTAGAGAAAGACTCAAGCTATTCAATGGAAAAAAGCGGCTCGACTTCGTTGTCTTCTCTTCCGAGGATATATTCTCGACTTCACCATTTGTCCCTGCGCCGGGTACATCGATTTCGATTCTGTTTTTTCCGATTTGTAGCTGAAGGAATCTCCAAGCGAATGAACTGGATTGACTGCATTCGGAGCACACATTTCCGATAGAGTCGTCGGGAACTGCGAGCGACGATTTTCATTTTTTTGAATCCGCATTCAAAAATCCTTAATGAGCCTGGATCTTCTTCATCCTAGTTCGTTCGGGAGATCTCGTCGTTATCTACATGGCAGAAGAAAAATCAGGACTCTGGCTCATACTGGCGAGGAGCAATCAGGGACAAATGACAAAATCGAGGAGTTATCCTCGGAAGAGAAGACAACGAAGTGAAGCCGCCATATTTTCCCGATGGATAGCTTGAGCCTTCCTCTATTTCAGAGGTCACTTCATCTGATCTCCGGCTGCTTTCAGAGCGAAGTTGAAGCCCGAGAAACCAGACCCATATTTTCTCGTTACACCCCTCTTGAGGCTCTCATGCGCTCATAGTAGACCCAAACGCCTAAGGAGAACCGCGAGTCCCTCATGCTGCAGCCGTCGAGTCAACGGCACGACGCGAGATTTAGTTATTCCCTCCGTTCGAGCATGAATTCATTTCGAAGCTCATGGATCCTTTCGGGAAATTCCTGATTCGCTCCCGAGTTCGGTTTTGACGAGGATCCGCTCCTCGGTCGTCGTTGCTGACTCACGCATCGCAAGACGGATTGCGGGCCTCAGACGTGGATGGCTCCGGATTGAGAGAGTGCCGAGATCCAATACCCTTGAGAGACGAGATCTGGATTCGAGAGGTTCTTAACACGCGCCGAGGATATTATTCCCGAGCTCAAGAGCGAGAAATCTCGAGAGCTTAGCTCGGCTCATGCTTCGGTCGAAAACGGACCTGGAAACACTAGTTTTGATCATGACAAAAACACAAGTGTCGCAAACGGGTACCCCGCAACCTCACATCGAAAAATGAACGAAGGGCGAGTGATTCCATTGTCGGGACTCGGATCGAGCCCGAAATAGCCGTGCGTCGAGTGATCTCTCTGCCAAGAATCGATGTCGATTTCGATTTATATCTGTGGAGGAAAAAACAGACGCAATACTCTCCTCTGGGTCCTGATGTTTTCTCCTCCATGCCAGACCTCGACTGAACTTTCGCTGCGCCCGTGCGTGTGCGGCCACGTGTGCGCTCCGTTCCGCTGCCTCCGGAAACGCAATACCGGGCCGATGTAAATAATTCCAGCAGATAAACTAACCGCCCGGATGAGATCAGCAATTATTCACCAGGCCGCCTCATGAGCAACTCCCGCACCGACATCAGCCTCCATGCTGACAAATGATTGGTCGAGGACCAGCCGTCTTTGAATTCTTGTCGGCAACAGCTTTCCAGAGGGAATGAGAACAAAGGCCGAGTGGGAACAGGGGAAAAAATTCACCTGATGCAACACCTGACACGTACCTGTTATTTCCAGGTTTTTGTTCAGCTGGTGATGCGCTTATGCAGCCAGCCATGCTCTTCCGAAGAGCTGGCGCATAGGGACGACCTGGCATTGCTTTTTTCGGCCATTACAACATGGTGCGCCGAGCACAACTCGCAGTGGAGGAAAAGCGCGGGCGAGGTGCTCATGACGGTGTCGCGCCATGGCCTGACCAAAAACGTCATCGCCTACATTCACAAACAGCAATGCATTTCGAATTGTGTCGATAACATGCGCAAGAGGATGCACGAGTTCAGCCCGAGTCAGAAACTCGAGATGTTCGTGTGCCTGTTCTGCCTGCTCAAAGATTCAAGTGAAATCAGTCATGTCCTGCTCGAGGACTTCAATCAATGCGCCGGCTACGGCCTCGTCGCCGACTTCATGCTACGTTGCGAGACCGATCTCAACGAGGAGAACGAACAGGTCCTGTCCAGCCTCAGCGTCCTGCTCACGTCGCTGGTCACTTGCGGCACGGAGCCCCTGAAGCCGACGCACCCTCAAAGCCTGTTCCACATGGATGGCTTCGTTCTTCCGCCTGCCTTGGCGAGAGGGACCTGCGTGCGGAACCTGGAAGCCTACAAAGTGATCGAGATTTGTTTCTGGCGGGCGACGCAGGAACGACTCCAGCAGCTCCTGCTCGATAGCATATCCAGTATCTACAAAGCCGACCCTGCCAACTATTTCATCCTGGAGCCCACGTTTCCTCTCTCGGTGCTGCTAGAGAAAATGCACAAGAAACCAAAAAAGATTCAATGTGGTTTACTGAAGTTGGTTGAGTTCGTTCCCGAAAACCTCCGCTTCGTGCCGTGTAAGGAACTCGTCGCCATCAGCATCGTTATCAAAGACCCCGAGTGCACCGAAGAAACGGGCCTGTTGTGTCTGGAAAGCCTGCAGAACATACTCAAGGTCAAGGCCTCGCTCTTCAAGAACGTTTTCCGGGAAGTGGGGCTGCTCGAAGTGCTCGTGTTGAAGCTTCAGATTTGTGACGAGGATCAGGAACTTGTTCAGCCGATTATCGACGTCCTGCAGGTTCGTTCGCCACTTTTGTTTCCCGCGTCGTCGTCGAGTCGCCGAAGCTGAAACTTGGAAACTAATCCTCAAACTCGATTCTAGAGCTGGTGCTCATGGCGATGCTGCAACTCTGTCTCCTGTAGCTGGTTTTGATCCCACTCGAGGCAGAGCTGTTGTTGTAGATGGAAAGTTGTCGAGGCCGGGGAAATACAAAGTTTCTGTTTCGAGGATACTTTTTCTCCTTCGGGGAAGCGATCTCGTTAGTGGTCATTCGATAGCGATGAGCAGTGTTCTGATCAATGCCTCTCAAAGTGTTCTTTTTCCATTAGGCTCTTCTGTCCGGATCTCAAGAGAACTGCGGCGTTTTTCGCGACTCAGGCGGAATGAAGTGTGCACAAGGCCTTCTGAGGTCGGCGAGATGCAGACCTTTGGCTCTCAATTTGTTCAAAGAAGTGATGACGTCTTCAGCGAATCCCGACGAAGATATGACCTGGCTCCTCGCAGCTGTCCAGACTGCCGACGCGCAAGTCGAGCTCAAAATCGACTGCCTTCTAACGCTCTACGCACTCTTGGGCGAGAGGTGAGTTCCTGATGCGGAATCGGAAAACTGGGACGAACACGTTTCGAGAGTGATCGCCGCTCGGCAATGGCGCGCGTTCGCCGGACGGGGCCGCTCGTTTTCCGCCGGCAGCTCAAGGAATGCAGAACTCTCACAGCGAGTTTTAATATTCGAACTTTTCCCCGCCAGCCATCGGATCCGCAGCGTATTCAGAAAAGTTGGCGGCTTCGTGTACTTGATGACGCTGTTGGCCTGTCTCGAGGGATGCTTGTCACCGGCTCAATCGCCGCATCGTCCGCCTAAGCTCATGAAGCTGATCCGAACGATTTTCGACACCATCGCCATCGCCATGCGGTACGAGCCCGCGAACGCTAAGGTGTTCGCCAGCGAAATCTGTATGACGAACTCGCTCGTCGACTCGGTGAAACTCCTCGGCTGCTTCGCGTGCAGAGACGAATCCAGGAGGCTCGATCAGATCCACTCTGTATTCACGAGCAACTGCGAAGATAAGGTGTCAGAGTACGACCATCTCGACCTGTGCACACTCGTCATGAGATTCCTGTACGACATGGCCATAGACTGCAACTTGACAGCGCCGAAATTGCAGCTCCAGACGGGTGAGTCGTGTTTAGTTCGTGTTCTCACCACATGTTCCGTTTTGGAGCCGGGCGGCAATCTGAGGGCTTCTAATGCGGCGATGGGCAGATGGGATTTCTGAGGAATTATTTTCGTCGATGTCCAACTCCAGGATGATGAGCTCCATTCGATCGATGGAAAGAGCACTCCGTGCTCTGCTCGGAGTGGGACATGCCCGATCTTGTTCTGTTGTTCGGGACGGGGGCGCTCGTCACACGTTCTGAGTCGATTTTCCAGTAACAGGTCAAGAACAGCGCGACGCTTCACGAGCACCTTTTCGATTCCTGGATGCCTCCAAATGAATTCTGATTACTTCAGTTGGCTTCGAGTTTGTCTTCGAAAGTGGGAACGTGTCTTCGCTATCTCCCCGGCCCTCGCCCTTTGCACGACTTTCGCTGTGACCTTGTCTGGAAACTCTTTCCTCCGCTAGACTTTCGGAGGAAAGCTTGAGGCTCCTCTGTCTTCATCTTGGTTTTAGAGACTCGATGATAATCCTACTGGCGTTTCAGGTCAAAACTCGCACTGTACCGTCCTGCCGCCAGGAGCGGCATTATGCCTAACGCTACCACCAACAGAAGATCCTCTGATAGTGCACTCGGGAGTGGTCACAGGACTGCTTCAGATCCTACCGTCACTATGCGACAAGAACGTACAACTCTATATGGCTGAATTACTTAGATCTTTGGTCAGGACCGAAAGGAATCAACAAATCATGTGTCAGGCTGGACTAGCTGGTGAGCTCTTCCGGAGATTCGATTTTCGCTCGGTGTGTTCACCAGCGTATCTTTGTATCGAGAGTATTCTGCCTGATGAAGCGCACGCAATATTCCCCTCGACATTCGTCGATGCAGCGTCGAGTATTGAATTGTTTCCGAGGAGAATGGATGACGGCACGACTGGATGCTCCGAGGCTCTGAGCCGCCGACGCTTGATCAGATGCGCCAACGAGCTTCCAAGAACTGGGAAAATTTCCGATGAGGGAGCTCGACTGAGGAGCAATTTTCTTTCGCACTCTATTGGGTTCGGCGACCTCGCTCGGTCGCTTCTTGACTTCACACTATTCTTGTTATAGGTCAGCTGGTTTCTAGGATGAAATCAGCGCTCGAAGACGAAAATCATCAACTTCACATCGTTACACAATACATGTTGGAGCGCTTAGCGGCCCAGGCACTGGAACCGCGGGAGCTTCGATCGTTCTTGCGGCTGGGAAGTCCGCTACGTTGCGATGGGCCTTTCAAAGATGGTGGCCCTGTTCCTCTCACTAGAATCAAAACCCTGGTAAGTTGGAGAGCTGCGATCATCCGGGAGAACACAGCCAGATGGATCGCGGCCCATTTTTCTCCGCGGTGGCCTAGTTCGTGATTATGCTCACTCGGTCCCTCGCCATGGCTCGTGGGGGGGGGGGGGGGAAGCAAACAGCGTAATTTAACCGGAGCTTGAGCATGAGAGGAGAAATATGACGACCTCGACGTCAGTCGCGAACGGGACAAACCCTCCTTGAAGTGTGAGCCATGTGCTTCTAGCTACAGGCTCAATTCGTCATACCGGTCCTGAGCCTCGCGTGTTCGCTCATTTCGCGCTCCCATCCCGGGCGGATTCATCTCTCGTCTGAACTCGGGGAGCCGAGGATTTATCTCCTGCACGCCTTGAACAGAAGAAACATGAACGCGAGGCTATATCGTCTGCTCGACACCTCCGATCGTGTAGCGATTCTCGCTTGTTGGGTTTTGGTTCCCTTCCGGAATCTCTTCCTGAGCGGCTGTCTCGGGAGGCCGTCTCTTCCCGGTGGGAAGCTGGATTGATGGCGTTTTCCGAGCGGGGGAGCTTTCAAGGAACGATGCTGTCTTGCAGGTGTCAATGACGACTCCCAAGGACGGACCGACTCTGTCAACGGTGTCGGCGGCGTTCGTGGAGTTCTCCCTCCAGCGGGAAGGTTTTTCGTGTCTGTTCCTTCCATCGATAGCACCGCAGTCCCTTTCTGGACCTGCCATGGTTGGAGTCGGAGCAGCTGCCGACAACGTGCTAGGTGGGATTGGAGCCGGAGATCGCGTTTTCCCACCGCAGACAGGTTCGTCATGCCGGCAGCGGTTCCTGTTTCAATCGGCGCCGGCGGAGAGCGCCGGTGCGGCGACAAGGCGAAGCCACGGGCTCGTTTCAAGTTCTCGGTTCTCCAACGCAGGTTTGACGTTCTCGACGTGGTTCCTGGTGGAACGATTCAGCGGCTCGCACCCTGTTCGATTGCTGAACATCACTCGTCAGATGCGGGAAGACCAAACGCCGTGTCTAGCGCTGGAGCTCTCCGAGAGGGAAGTTCGGCTCCAGGTGAACCAGGACCGAGCACAGTATCCCGCGGGGAGAGGCATCGCCTGCGGGGAATGGCACCACATCGTCGTGTGCCTCACGAGATCGGTCCTCAAGAACAACTGCTCGGTTGGGCTCTTCCTCGACGGGGTGCAGCTGCACGGGAACCACAGTAAACTTAGCTACGTGCCACAATACTCTGGAGCAGGATCTCAAAACATATTCGCCATAATCGGTGAGCGGTCTCCCGAGCTCTGGGAGCGGATTATTCTTTCTCTCATCGGGCTGAACCGTTCAACGGACTGATCGGTGGTCGGATTGTCTGTCGCAGGTACCACGCCGCTGCAACGCCAAGTGTGCGGCCTGACCTGGAAGCAGGGGCCGTGCCATCTCATAGAGGAGCCGCTTGGGGAACAGTCCGTAGTCCAGCTGTTCACGCTGGGTCCCGCGTACGTCGGTTCGCTGCAAAGTCAGACGGGACTCCAGGTTCAGGAGGAGAGGATTACATTCGGGCTGAACGCGACTGCCGTGTCCACCATGACCCTGGCCAAGATGCGACGCGTGTACTCAAAGCACGACTGCAAAGCGATCGCCAAGATGCTGGGGCTGTCTTCTCACGAGAACGCCACCCCCATCAGGATATTGCACAACTCTGCCGCTCATCTGGCTGGGGCAGCCCGATCGCTTGGAGCAGTTCTCATAGGTGGGACTGAGTTCTTTTACCCTCCTGGCGGTGCGGGTGCTTTGAGCCGGAGCCTAAACTCCTTCCTCCCACACAGGATACCTAGGAGCACGGACGTTCGTGCCGCGGCCCGTAGCGGTCACAATGGAGAGCGTAGGAGGCACCGCGGCTCTATTAGCGCTAGTCTCTTACGCGAGCAACGTAGAGTCGCTGTACGCGTCACTTAAGGTCCTCGTCTGCGTGGTGAGAGCTAACCGTCCCGCGCAACGGGCCATGGAACGCACCAAAGGATACCAAATAGTGGCCGCTCTCTTGAAGAACAAGAGCGCACTGCTGAACTGCCACATTCTGCACCTAGCCCTGAGTCTTGTGGGAAGCGCCGAATGCGCGCCGACCGCCGCCGGTCGGCATTCCATCGCGCCTTTCAGGGACATTCTATGCAACCTCGACGTGTGGAGGGACTCCGCTCAAGACCTGCAGCGCTCCCTCTACGAACACCTTCTGCAGGTGGCCTCCGACTCGCCGGAAACCGTGACGCTGATGAGGGAACTGGATCTCGTTTCGCGACTCATCTTCACGCTCTCGGAACCTTCCAGAATGGGGCCACAGACTGTCGCGACATGTTGCGACCTCCTCAGAGTGAGTATCTTTCGTCGATATTGCGCTGAGATGAAACCGCACGGCATTCTTCCGGCCGCGAACTACGTGTGCTTTTCCGCTGCTTTCGCTGTTCTTCCCCGAACCCCATCTATCCCTCCCCCTCTCTCTCTCCCTCCCTCCCTCCCTCTCTCTCCCTCTCTCTCCGTCTCTATCTACCTCTCTTCCCGTTTCTCTCTCTTTCTTTCTCTCTATCTCCGTCTCTCTCCCTCACGAACGAATCTTTCTGTCAGCTCTGACGATCACGCTCGGTTTTCACGCTCTCCGCAGTTAATGCTCCAGAACACGCCTCGAAACTGTGACATTCTGAGGTTCGGTCAGTTCATCATCTGGACCCTGCCTCCGCGACAGCAGGAAACCGTGTTCACGACACTGCGAGTCAAGTGCTTGCAGCTCCTGAGCGCCATGGTCGCGCCTTCAAAATCGGCGGTCAACTCCGGTCTCTGCGAACAAATCTCAAAGGTTCTCGGCTTGGACTGGTTCGTGGTGCTGCTCTCGGCTCACCTCGACCCCAGCACCAATCTGATCGCGCTCCAACTGCTGTCGTGCATGCTGTGCCATCAAAATCTCCTGCTGAAGTTTCGCGACGCAAGCAGCAACGGAGGCTGGCTGCAGGAAACCGACCCCGTCCTGCTGGGCCTTCGGGTGAATACACAACTGCGCAACATCAAGCAGGACGTTCTCCACATCGGGGGCTTCCAAGCGCTCGAGTGGACCCTCTCGAAGATTCACCCCAACGCCACCTTCAGCAACATGCTCCTCGCCATGTTGTTCTCGCGACCGGTAACGAAACTTCCGTGCGAGACCGTGGAAACAGGGCCGATCAACAACGACGTCTTCGTGACCCTGTGCGCGGTCCTCAGATCGATGCTCAGTAGCGGCAACGACAAGGCAGCCATGGCCATTCTGGAAGTCATTTCGAGGAGGTAAGAGTCCGGACCGCTCAGGATATCCTCTCCCCTTGGAGGCTCGAGCTACCAACTATTAGTCGAACTTCTCCTCAAACTCGTTGTGCTTTTCTCCAGGTGGAACGACCTCACAGCGTGCTGTATCAACAACGAGGAATCAATCTCAGCTTTGGCGTCGATTGTGTTTCCGCTCGGCAACCCCAACCAGCTGTCGGAGTTCGAATCAAACAAGGATGAAAACCTGCATTCCGGAGAAAGTGTCGGGTTGACATTTGCACTTCTCACTAAGCTCATGCTCGAGGGACTGGCGTCGGTGAGGACCTTATTTGGGCTCGTTCTCCGACGAGACGAGCTCCCGATTCGCCGCCGATTCTCTTGCGCAGAATGACCGAGATGATTGGTGGCCTTGTTTCCAGGTGCAAAACGCACACATCGTAGACCACCTGATGAACATCGAGTACATGGCGAGTTCGCTGGAGCAACAGCGTCAGTTCAGCACTGTCCTGTTGTCGAACACAATCGCCGAAATTGGAGATCTCAGCGGACTTTCACAAAATAATCTCACACAATTCATCGTTGGCCTCGTCGACAAGCTGTGGCTCGGCTTGTACACTGCACCGGGCATCACCGTGGTGAACTTCGTGTCCAACGTCCTCTTGAATAGTCAAGGAGTGCGGAACTACGATATTCTGCGTTCGATGGGCCGGTCCGTTCTGTTCGTCCTCTCCCGAGACTGCGAGCTGCAAGAGAAACTCCAGTGCCTCCATCTACTCATAAGCAACGAGGCACTGCTACATCTAGACGCGGAAATTCTCGCCGCTCTGACGTATTCTCTGGCACAATTCGCTCAGCAGTGCCCCCTCCCCATGGAAACGGTGAGCAATGGCCGCCGAATCGTTTCGTTTCGCCCCGAACTCCCGCGAGACGAGCAGCGTTCTTCTAACCAGCCGTCGTTGTACTCGTTCAAGGTCCGTCGGACGACGATTCACATTTCGCCGAGTGCAAGCATCGCTTTGGCCTCGCAGGAAGAAGCGAACCTGTTGATGGCGGCGGCTGCTTGCAAGCTTTGGCAAATGGTCTATCAGAGAAGCAGAACTCAGCTGGAGGACACGTGCAGGTTGCAGTTCACGACGACCAATCCCAACAACACCTCGGCCACCGCAGCGAGCAGCACGGCGCAGGCCGCCAACGAAGCTCCTGACCTCTGCCAACTGTGGGAAAGCAGCAGAGAGCCCTTGAACAAAGCCTGGATCGCCTTCCTCGAGGCTGAACGAGCGGGGAAAGGGAGTATGATAGGATCAGCGGACATTTCATCGCAGATCCAGAATAGAGTGTCGAGACTGACGGGAGGCCTGAGCAGACTGGCGAGTAGGAAGATTCGCAAAGTGGCCGTGGTCGCGAGTGCGGCTCACACTCTGGCGTCCTCCGGGGTAAATGCGGAGACGATGACGATCGGCAGCATGGCCGTCAACGCGGCTACAGCCACTGTCACTCAGAAGATCTCTCAGTCTATCAACAGCAATAGCAGCACCGTCACGAGTCTATCGCACGACGAGTATGATATGTGGACACAGGTGAGTTTCCCGCCTCTCGAACCGTGCATCCATTCTGGTGCTCAGAGGGGTTCTGAGACCAGAATAACTTAACCAGAATAACGAGGTCTCACTCCTTGGTTCGAAAAAAGACCTGTTTCTCGTTGAGCTGATAACGGAAAATCGTGTTTTCATTATAACGGGAAATAGTATTTCCGTTTTACCGGGAAACTGATTTCCGTGATAACCATGGTCCCAATACTGTCTCCTGGTGCTGGTTCTGGAGGAGTACTGCGAAGTCTTGACAAACAGCGAATCTTCCATGTATTTTCCCAAATAGATTTTCCGATATGAAGGGAGTTCATTTCCCGTTATGAGAGAAGGTAATTTCCCGTTTCGACGAGAATACTATGTTCAGTCATGCGTTTCAACGGGAAATAGGTCTCTCCATAAATGCCATGATAGCGGGAGCCGTTTCGCCACCTTCTCGAAGGCCTGGGATGGGAACGATTCTTTCAATGATGTCCCATGAGTCGGGTGAAAGTATTGAGCCAGAAATCCCATATCACGCAAGTCTTTTTGCGAACTCCATGCAGATCTCGTGGTCTTGTGCCCTCCCGTTTCCAATATCATTATTTTGCATCTCGGCTCTTCCTTCGCAATATGTGCGAGAGCCAACTCGGAGAGAATGCCTGAGAAGCGGCTTTGATTACTCGGACGGCAAACATGGCGGCGGGCTGGCACAGAAGAGGCGCGGTCTTCTCTCGCTCCCAAATCCATGTCCCGAGTGGTAACGAAATTAACTAATACCTCGACGTATCTCGCGCCATTGCAGATACACATTGCCATCGTACAGGATTTAGTTGACTTGAGGCTGAAACAACTGTACGCGAATTCCTCCCATCTGCATAAGCACGTCATGCAGGAGTGGGCTCGGATGGAGAGCGAGCTGAGCGAGGAAAGAGGGCTTTGGGGCCCTTTGGAAGCTTCGTCCCTTGACAAGTGGATGCTCGATTCAACAGAAAGCGGTCCCTGCCGGATGCGCAAGAGGACATTGAAGAACAAACTTTTCTACCAACACTATCCGTACATTGAACAACAGCCCAATCAGCAGCTAAAGTATAAGGTGAGCACCGGCTAACTCCTCTTTCCGGCGATCCTGCGGGAGCTCGGAGCTCTAATCGCGTTCTCGTTGTGTCTTTGGGACAGGTGGCAACTAGCTTAGATAGCAAACTGTACTACGAGCAGCTGGGTCAACTGCTCGGTAGCGGCCCCAACTCCCCCGACGCGCATAGCGCAGGACGTCAACAGTCTCTTCCATCGACGTCGAGTGATTACGAAGGGTTGGTGAACGTCGGGGGGGCTAGCAGTAACAAACAGCAGTTGTCAGAAAGCGACGACGAAGAAGGCGATAACGGCGGAAGCCAAGGGGACGGATCGCCGCATAGCCAGTCGGTCGCGCGTTTGTTGGAGGAAGGCGAAAAAATCACCCACATGTTCCGATGCGCCCGCGTCCAAGGCCTCGACACCTGGGAGGGTTTGCTCCTGTTCGGCAAGGAGCACTTCTACGTGGTCGACGGCTTCACTCTCCTGAAAACGAGGGAGATCCGCGACATCGACTCGATTCCGGAAAGGATGCACGAGCCCATCATCCCGAACTGTACTCCGATCACTTCCTCGTCCCAAGTGACCGTCAAGCAGGGTCGGATGTGCTCGAAATTCAGCTACGACGACATCCGCGAGGTCCACAAGCGTCGATACCTCCTGCAGCCCATCGCGCTGGAGGTTTTCTCAGCCGACGGAAGGAACTATCTCCTCGTTTTCCCCCGGAAAGTGCGTAATAAGGTCTACGCTCGATTCCTGTCGCTCGCGACGGGAATAACCGACTCAGCGCACGAGAGCTTAGCGGGCCAACGAAGATCTGCGAACGTGGAGAGCGGGGCCGGAATTCTATCATCTCTGATCGGCGAAACGAGCGTCACCCAGAGGTGGCTGCGAGGGGAAATCTCCAACTTCCAGGTGAGTGTCCAAGCTGACGATTTGTTCACGACAACGAGGCCACCGATCGGAATCACGGCGGAGCGGGAGGAAGATTGCTCACTAGCTGCGAGGCAGGAGATACATGTTTGGATATTGATGCGGGGTTTCGTTCCAGTATCTGATGCATCTGAACACACTGGCCGGACGGTCTTACAACGATCTGATGCAGTACCCGATCTTCCCGTGGATACTGGCCGACTACGATTCCGAGACGCTGGACCTTACCGACCCGAAAAGTTTCCGCGATCTCTCCAAGCCGATGGGCGCGCAGACTTCAGACCGACTGGAGCAGTTTTGTAAACGCTACAAGGAGTGGGATGATCCAGAAACACCGCCTTACCATTACGGCACTTTCTACTCCTCAGCGATGATCGTAGCTAGTTACCTGGTCCGCATGGAGCCCTTTACTCAACATTTCCTGAGACTACAGGGTGGTCACTTTGATCTAGCCGACCGAATGTTCCACTGCATCAAAGGTGAGGAAGCGTGTTTTCTTTGAATCCCGCGTGGTTTCCCAGGACAGACCGGAGGAAGGGGAAAATATATTCCGATGCAAGCGCGGATGCTCTGACGAGAATGAGGGCACACGAACCGCGTATGAGCTTTTTTTTCGAAAGTTTCCTCCCCTCACTAGAGCGAGCGCGCTGCTTAGATTCACAAGATTCAAAAATCGAAATCTTGCCCCGCGATTGAGGGACGAACGAATTTCATTGAATATTAGCTTCCCAACCCGCTCAGGAGCGGCTTGGTCGGACATTCACTCGGGAAGCCGCAGAGAATCGGGTGTTCAGCGACGTCTTCCCGATTTTCGCTCGATCGGATCGAACGAAATCCCTGAACGCTCGCCGTGAAGCGCAAATTCGGAGAATGATTCCAGAATAAATTCCAGATGCCTGGACATCGGCTTCGCGACACAATATGGCGGACGTGAAAGAACTGATCCCCGAATTCTTCTACCTCGATGAATTTCTCCTCAACAAGAATCGTTTCGACCTCGGAGCGAAGCAGAGTGGTGTTCAGCTAGACAACGTGGTTCTGCCCGCGTGGGCAAAGGGCGACGCGCGCGAATTCATTCGCCTCCATAGACAGGCCCTGGAGAGCGATTACGTTTCGGCACACCTCCATGAGTGGATCGACCTCATATTCGGTTTCAGACAACAAGGCCCACCGGCCGTCGAGGCGGTCAACGTGTTCCACCATCTGTTCTACGAAGGCAACGTAGACATCTACTCAATCGATGATCCGCTCAAGAAGAACGCCACGATCGGCTTCATCAACAACTTCGGCCAGATACCGAAACAGCTTTTCAAGAAGCCCCACCCAGCGAAAAAAGTCGACTCTGGAGTGCCGAAACCCTTGTTCTACCACAAAATCGAATGCCTTCGACCAACGATGCACCCGGTCCGCGAACTCAAAGGCCCGGTGGGTCAGATCATCCAGCAGGAGAGGTCCATCCTGGCCGTCGAGCAGAACAAGATGCTTCTGCCGCCAAATCAGAAGTACGTTTCGTGGGGTTTTGCCGACTATTCTCTACGGATCTGCAGCTACGAAACCGAGAAATGCCTCATGGTGTGGGAGCAAGTCCCCAACGGCGAGATTCTCTGTGCGACCTGTCCCGATGCGAAAACAATCATCACCGCTGGAACGTCTTGCGTTCTGAACGTGTGGACTGTGACTCCGAAGAAGCTCGACCTCCGTCATCAGCTCTACGGGCACATCGAACCGATCACGTGCGTCGCGTCCTCGAGACCCTTCAACCTCATAATATCTGGCTCCCGGGACGAGAGCTGCATCCTTTGGGATCTGTCTCGATTGGCGTTCGTTCGACAAATACCAACGGATTTCGGAGCTCCAGTGGCAGCCGTTTGCATCAACGACGTAACAGGTGAGCTTGAAGCCGGAGTTCCGACATGGGATCCCACCGGAAGCTCGGAAGTTGGGAGCTTTCCCGATTGCGACGACCGGGGGAAGGGGGGATCGATCCGGAGTAGTCGAGAATTCTCACAACCGGTAGAATGAGAAAGTTTCAATTGTTATTGTAGGGGACATCGCCGCCTGTGCTGCGACTCGTTTGTATGTGTACAATGTGAACGGAGTCCTGATTGCCAACGTCGATATGGCTGCCTCGATTGGGCAGGCCAGGTCGCACCAGATACTTTGCGTCAGTTTCTCGCAACTGAACGAGTGGGATAAAGATAACGTCATCATCACCGGATCGTCGGACGGAATTGTTCGCATGTGGTCCCTCTCCGTTGATTCGGAGGGAGCCTCGATCATACTACGAGGAAAGCTGACCATGCACACGGCATTCGAACGCCAGGTGAGAAACTGTTCGTGAGAAAGCGACGAGGATTAGAAGGGGTGGCCGGAGCGCAAACCATAACGTTTCGGATGAGCGAGTTAATCGAGACTTGACAGTGGTCTGTAATGGAACTCTTCCACGGATGTTTTTTGATCAGTGTCTGAGAACGCCCTCGAACTCTTTTCAGGACAACAAAGAGCCCGCAGCCGTGACGGCCATCGGTATTTCGCGAGATCATCGACACATCTACGTGGGCGACGCTCGAGGTCGCGTTTTTCAGTGGAGTGTGTCAAGTGAGGCCGGATCTCGCAGTGATCACTGGGTCCGAGACGATGTGGCCGAGCAGTGCACCAACCCTCAATGTCAGGCCAAGTTCTCCCTGACAGAGAGGCGGCATCATTGCAGGTATTCTTTGGAAGCGACCCCAAGCCACTGGCTCATCGTAAATGACACGGAATCAGGCGGAGGGACAAAATGATTCACTAAGGGATCCTCTTTTCTAGAAACTGCGGACAGCTTTTCTGTGCCAAATGCAGCCGATACGAAGCCCAAATCAATCGGATCGACTCGGAAAGAAGCGTTCGAGTCTGTCATTCGTGTTTCCAGTCGCTCTCCGTAGCGAGCAACTGAGCGAAATCGGCAAAAGAAAAAGCTCCCGAGTTCTCCCAGCACACTCAAAACCATATCTCGGAGGGTCCTCGGGAAGTTCCGCATCCGAGAAATCACGGAATCCGCTCTCACCTGACGTAGTACATCATTCCACGCGTGTCAAGTGTTGATTCTAGCGGAGGATTAATTGTGGGACAGTCAATCGTTTCTTCATGAGTGCCACTTTGTTGATGTTTGGCATTTCCTGAGAGCAAGTCCAGCTCCATTCCCGTCGATGTCACTAAGGTTTATTGAAAATGACGAAAAGGTCTCCTTATATCATACCTTCAAGGCGTCGATCCAAGGTTCTTAGATTCTCTATTCGAGACCTCATTCGACTCAAGTGCATCGATTTCGTTTAGAGTCAATCTGGTTTCGGAGTTTCGTTTCCGCACCTGCGGAGGTACCTTGTATCAATTGATCAGTATATAATTGTACACCCGTTGTGTTTACACGGATAAGTGTGATTTTATAGTTGCTCATTTCACGATTTCATTCCATGCCTGCAACCCATTCTGGATTTGACCCTGTAGCCCACCTAATCTTCGCCTAAGAGCTTTAATACTTCCGTTCAACGGTCAGACCAGTTTTTGTTGTTTTTCCCTCTTGTTTGTGATCGTTCCCGAGACAGTTGCGGAGTCTCCGCAGCTCAGAAACCGAGTCAGCCGAGATGAGCTCCAGGTTCGGATGATCGCTGCAAGACTTCGGAGCCTAGTTTTATTCAGAGAACTTGACAAAAGTAAAAGTTGACTTGATGACGGGTAGCAGTGATCGGAGTAGGAGATCAGAGCGGGTCGACGGAGAACTTCGTCGGCCGGCTGCTTCACTCCTCAACGGATTCTCTTCAGTATATTTGGAATAGTCGAGCTGTTAATTGTTATGAGTTTTTGATGCATCGCGGAGAGTAACACGATGATCGGAATGATGATGACGATGACAAGAATATCATTACGCCCTGAAAACCCCAGAGTTTCTTTTGTTGACGGGCGCGCCATCAAGTGAGCAACACTATAGAAGATTCGAGTTACGATTCTAGATCAGGATCACACCCGTTTATCGGGACACTCCGATGATCGTACACTAGAAGGGGCAAGAGCTGGAGTCGAGAGCCATTGCTGTCCGATGAAACATGATATTCAGAATAGTCAGAGAATGAATGATCGCGGATGCATCGATGTGGACCTGCATACCCATATAGCCACTCACATATGTGTTATATAAATACGGTATATGATAACAGTTTTAGAACGAGATACGACCGAAAAATGGAAACAAGCCACCGAGAACGGATCGCGGAGGGAGCTGTGTAGGATTAAACACCGTTTGACAACATCGCAAGTAATCTGAGTAGGCGGAACACGCTCGCCGACTTTGCCCTGGTCATCCACAGGATGTTCATAAATGATCATCTAGAAACTCGGAACTATCCAAGAAAAAACTCAACTTGACAGCCGGATGCTGGCTAGTTCTCTATCACCATGAGATGTAGAACAGTGAATCAATTATACAAGCCTGTTGACATAGATGTTATCGGAAATGAAGAATGAAGCCTTACAATTAGATGATGAACGAGAAACAAAACAGCAACAAGGAACCGACCAGAACAATACTTAAGAGTTGAACGTCAAATAAAGAGAATTGATGACAGCCATTCGGGTGACGGCTTCCATTCATTGAGATCGGCCTCTCTCGGATTTTCCCTCTCAGCGACGGGAGGTCGCGGCAATATTCCATGCGGAGTGAGCCCCACACGACGCGCAGTGACTCGAGGACTCAGGAGCGAGCTATCGATCTTTTCTAAAGCCGTGGGAAGCATACAATGCACAGGCTTTGATTTGTTTGAGCACAGTTCCGAGTTGATTCGGATCGAGAGGATTCTTAACGTTTTCCATCACAGACAAATCCACCCCCGATCGCACGAGGCCTCCGATCACGAAGCTATTTATTTTCAGTTTCTCTGCCATCGAGAGTCTCATCAACGGCTCAATATTCTAACATCCTGACGTTCTGCACGCAAAACGCCCCGAGGAAGCAAGAAAACATCTTGAAAATTGTGCGGCGTCCTCCTAAAGCACTCTCAGCGTCGCTCTGGGCTTCGACGAGATCAAATCATAGGAAAAGCATTCAGAGCCCTCGAAGTGGGAGCTCAGTTGTTCACTCTTCAATCTCTGAACCAAATCTGATTTCATATCATTGCTCTCATAGTTGAATTGTCTCTGATGTACGTTCTCTGCTCTCATATCTCTCAGTAGTTTAGCATCTTGAAACTGGCCACAGCTTGCTATCGGTCCTGGTATCAACCGCCTTCGAGCAACATTTGAACGGAATCATTCCTTCAGCGTTTCCTCTGGTGACAATGACATTATTCGTCGCGTCAAGGAAATAAAACTCAATGCCGAGGGACATAGCTTTTTGGACATCAAAGGAAATCAGAACGGTCAGCTGGTTCTCCTCCGATCTTACAGCGACCGCCGGTTTGGTGAGATGAATGAAATCATTCCGCTTTCGGATGAGACCTTCTCTCTTGATGCGTTTCCACTCAGTGAGTCATAGTTGAACGGAAGCAAAGAGTCTTCACAGGCGATTCAGGAGTCACCTTCCGCAAGGAACTCGAGTCACGCCCTGCTGGCCACAATGTTTCGTTAGTTTTGGTGTCAATCACTCGTTTGAAATATTCGGGCGAAATGCGGCCTCTCTCGTCACCGGGTGAGAGGATGACATTGTTCTGCGAGCGGAAGAAACGTATTCCGTCCAAGATCGCCCTGCGGACGTCGACGATGACGAGTATGCTTGACGTATCCCTAAAACCTGGCAGCATCTCATCCGTGGGTTTCGCTCGACCCGGTACGAAATGTATATGATTCCGCTTCATTCGTTTGAGCCCTTCTTTTTTTATACTCAACCACGCGCTCATAGTTGTACCATGAGTGACTTCTGATAAATTCGGTTCGTGAACTATCTCCTCGAGGAGAGTCCCGTCATCGTCGACGGGGAATGAATGGCCTTGATTCGCTCGGACTTGCAAGCGACCCGTTCCGGGACTTCTGCGGAGATGATAACGTCCTTTTCTGTCCTGGGCGACGACCCTCTCGATATCGTCTTCATTGCATCGATTGTAGAAGTATCGCAGGATGGCCGAGGCGTCTACGTAACCTGGAAACAAATTATACCATGGTGGGTCAAGCAATATTCTCACAATCGGAGGCAGATATCCGCCACAAGGTGGGAAAGTACACTCAGGGGGAGAACCGATGAGCGCGTTCGCTGTCAGCATGAAAATAGGCTGAGTACTCCGATTCGGGTTCCGCAGCTAACTATTGATGCGGCAGAATCGGGGCGTGATCGCGATGAGGGGACAGCATACTAATGCAAAGTTCTCTTCCACCTTTTGTTAGCGGTATGAACCGTTGACTGGGGCGACCATTATTCTGCCAGCGGGGACACGTTCTACTCACCGCCTGGGTGAACTTCTATCTTCGCTGACAGCGCCCTGTGTCGCAGGAGTGAACACAGTGCTCTCGAGAAGTGATCGTCGTCCTCAAAGCCGTCAGGCTTCGATGTATCCTTTGCGAGTCGTAGCTGGGTTAGTTTCTCCCCGACGTAGTCCGGGCTGTAGTTGTTCACGAACGCGGCGCACATGCCGAGACTCCGTCCAATATGATCAACTTAAACTTATCACAAGAATCTCAACCGATCGGAGATGACAGATGAATCACCGGTTGACTGCGAAGCTGCGGGTTTCGCTCAGAAGTTCATCATCTGGCTGTGAGTTAAGTGCTTCCACGGGTGATAGCTCGCGACTCTAACCGCCTATACAAAAGAGGGCGGCTCTGGGTTTTCCCAAGGCTAAACCGGACTGGCCTCTACTCGGGTACTTGTCCTTGAAGTTCAATGCGTCGGGTACTCCGGAACGTTCATTCGAGTGGCGATCCGATCCTCATCAGTTCTCTCCGCATTCCTAGGATTCGCCCTCCGGTTTCACAGAGGAAAAATCGTGATGACACAATGAATGAACGGTAGACAAAGAATCTGTGATTTTCTCTCACGGAAGGAGCTCATCTATCTCAACAACAAATAGCAGTTTCAGCTCTCTGTTAGCACGTTCAGAAGTTTGGGTTGTTACCGGGAGTGTTGCAAGAATCCTAAACTGAGTCGAGATCTCCGGACGTTCTCCCTTAACCAGCCTCGCCGTGCACATCAATGATCGTGCTCGAACTCATTTTATCAACTCATTCGTTATATAACCAACATGCTGAACTAGTGGCGCTTCGCCGCGACTACATCTGAGAGCGCTGGAGTCTGCCATGGCTTCGAACTCTCAACTTCTGACGCTTAACTCCTGAATTCTAATTCCCAACGTCTGGTTCCTGACCTCTAACTCTGGCTCCCAGGCCGTGTCTTTTGACCCTCGATTTCTAACTCCTACTATCTGCTGAGAAGATACTTTCCGCCCGAACAATCACCGAATGGCTCGTGGAAATCTTCAGAAACATGAGCGTGGAGCAGCGAGCGTGCGTAATGACGGACAGAGATTTGAGACGATTCGGAATTCCTGAATCGAAGACCAGATTTCGTCAGCTTTCTAACGCGACAAAGTCCGGATTACACATTCGTTCGTTTTGGCGCTGGGATCTCGCAGGGATAGGTAAGCGATCCACGCGGCCCCGTGTGCATTCCGTCTTCGCGCTCGCTTGAGGCCTAAGCGTAGCGATGAGGAAGTCCGAACCGATGAGAGGATCTCAAACATCTACGAGAGAAAGGAACGCTGAGCACATCAAACCTAGCTCAAAAACCAGACATCGTCGAAACGATAGATCCGGTCATTTCTATGACCATGCGGTCTTTCGCGGTGTCCGTGATTTGTATCCAAAGTATATCTCGACTCCTCATTGTGGCTCGTTTGTGGATGATTGCTCTTGAACTGAGCTCTCTCTCTCTCCACCCAGGCGTTCAACTTGATTCAGGAGAGATGGGGAGTACCCCGCCACAAGAGAAATGCCATGACCGCTTGGCAGAGCCGAGGTTTGGCGATCACTGAGGGGCTTCTGTCGATCGAATCAAGCCATGGAACTTGGTTCCTCTGGCGAAAGACATTGAGTGGTCAACGCTCGTTCGGGAGCTATTCGAAGGAGGCTAGAAAAGGCTCCATGAATCGTGCAACCGAAATCGTTATATTGTCTTGACTTGTATCATTCGGGGCAATGGGAAACTCACGGCACTGCCGGGAAGGAAGTTCCAAGAAGAAACGGGGTTCTACGTGCGAGTTCGTGGGCCAAACTCGACATTAGACTCGACGAGCTTCAATGTTCCATATTGCGAAGATCTCAGATCGAGGAATTGCGCAGCGAGTTGTTTCCACCCCCATGGTGTTTCCGCAGAAGTGAGCCCTCCTTCTTGAAGACCGTTAAGGGTTTGGAGCCGGGAATTCTTCGAGATTAGGGGTCGATTTAATCGGAGAACTCGCGTGGACGTACGCGAGAACACGATTTAGTGGTCGCGAGAGGAATGATGAAACGCGGACTCGGTGGCTCACCGAGAGATGGGCCCAATTGCGAGACTCCGTTTTTCTATCGACAGCCAGATCTCTCCCAAGACACCAGCGAGGTGAAGGCGTCTTAGAACCATAACTCCAAGCCATGTTTTTCGGAGCACGAAGTCTGCTCTCGGCGCCGGAGATGCGGCTTCGGCCGACATTCTTGACGTTAGAGCACCGCAGATTCGGTTCCGGGAACTCCGACGGTCCGACTGGTAACCTTCGGGGTCTGAGTTCTCGAGCTCAGAGTGATTGATCAAACCCGAGCTCTGTGCGTTCAGCCACGAACCCTGATGAGTCAGAGCGCTGGCCTCGAAGCTAGGGCGAATCTCATTCGCGGACTGGTATTCGCATGTCGGTAGACATGAGTTTCCGGAGTCCGGGATCCGGCGCGGACCGACCGGTCCGGAATCTGAATTTTCGGACCGGCTGACCCGCATCGGACCAGCCCGTCCGATAAATGATTTTCTGGGCTGGCCAGTGCGATAGATAGCCTGCTGAGGAATTCCACACCTTTGGACTGGCCAGTCCGATAGATCATAGGGTGGCACTATTTCTCCCCAACCATGGAGGGCAGAAGCTGTTTCAGCTGAGTATGAATCTGGATGGTCTCCCTCTCTGTCTGGTTCCAGCTGGAACCTCCCCAGCCGTCCAGGGAGCCTTTCCCTGGGAAGCAACCCGCTGCATACCGTCATCGACGGATATCAGACTTGAGAATTGGCGGAGTTCATTGATTTCACTGATCCCCTGACGAGCATAAGATTCGAATCGGCCAAAACTCCGTTCCGCGAGCGTGGTGCTACGAGCTCGGGGTCTGGGAGCCAGGGTTCGTGCAGACGGAGCGATGACTACAGCGAAACATGGAGTCAGAGAGATCACCAGCGGCTGCATCGCCGCTCGCTTCAACTGAAACCTCCGCTCGAAACTGCTTGAGCCCACCCGAGGAAATCGCCAGTTTGGCCGACTTAGTATGCCCGAACGACGAAGTCAGGAAGAACTACAACTCAACAGCTTCCAGAAGGCTCGTGGTATTCTACGAATATTCTGCTGGCCGCCATGTCCCACTTGTATCATAAGCAAGCTGGCGTTTCACCCCCCAGAACCGTCGTACAAAACTGTCCCGATCTCCAGCGAAACGTCAGGCAGCCCAGGCGAGTCGGGATGGCGTATGATCCTGCTCCGAGACGGCTGTGCCGAGAGGGAAGCTGATGTAACGCTGACGTTCGTCCACATCAGGCGCTGTTTGTGCAGCAAGAGGCGTATCGCGGTTATGCTCTTGAGTCTCCCACAGCCGTCTGAGTTCATCATCCTGCACAGCCATGTCAACGGCGCAGACCTCGGCGGGCTCTATGATTACCTCGTCTACGTTCGAGAGAAACTGAGTTGCGAAATCGTGTCGTACGATTACTGCGGGTACGGCGCCAGCAGCGGTTCTGCAACAGAGTCGAACGTGCTCAAGGCGGGCGTCGCGGTCGTTCAGTACATCACCGGCGTACTAAAGAAACCGCTCCACAAAGTCATTCTATACGGCCAGAGCATCGGCTCCGTCCCAACGGCCTATTTGGCGTCGAAATACGAAGTTGCCGGGGTCGTATTCCATTCCGGGCTGTATTCCGGCCTGCGAGTTCTGCTGCCGAACAAGCGGAAGAAATCTCTGTGCTCTTGCGTAGACCCCTTCCGGAACGTGGATCTCATGTCAGAAATACGCTCGCCGGTTTTGTTCATCCACGGCACAGAGGATCTGGTTATCCCCTTCTCGCACGCCCGCGATATGTACCGGATGTGCAAAACCGCCGTGAAACCGCTCTGGATCAATGGCGGTGGTCACACCGGGCTCGAGCTGGAGAGGGCGTTCATCAGGAGGCTTCGCAAGTTCCTCAAGTTCCTCAAGGAACGGGGTGATCAGCTCGAGAACGATGAGGCCGAGAAAGGCCGCCCGAAATCACCGGCGATCTTGGCAACCCCGCCGAAGGTCAGTTAGGGCTGTTAAATTCGTTTGAAAGTTGTGAATCATGCAATAGGGGTGGAATATTTTTTGGAAGCAGCCATGTACGATGGTTGTGCTCAGTGGAAACTCTGTTCATCTCTGGGAGCTAGTGACCGCAATAAAAGCTCTTATGACAGAGCCGACTCAAGATTGATTCTTCGGCGGATGAGAACTCGTCGCTCTTCTCCCGAAGTCATGCCAGGGATCTCCCATCCATCGGCGAAAATAGGATCATGCAGCTTGCGCGTGCGGGGATATCGCAAGGAGGCGGAGGACATCCAAAAACAGACTGCCGCTGGCCGTATTTGCCATCTCCGTTGAAGGAGCGATATCCTTCAGCCGGAGAACGAGTCAAACTGGAGAGCAAGATCACTGAAACGACCTGAGGAAACTGATTCCTTCATTTGGCTCAGAGTACTTGGAGCTCGGATGCGGAGGAAAATATGGCCAGGTTTGATGGACTTCAACTGTCGCGAGCTTACGAGGTCGTTCGAGGGGATATTCGCGTCCTGATTCGGAACAACACTTCATCGTTGATGAAGGAAGACCCAACTCCCTGACTCCTCGAAGAGCTCGTGACATGAAGTCTCACCTCTTAATGATCTATATCCATGACGTGATTGATCCAGTTCGGAAGGCCCGTGACACAGCTACATATTTGCGGATGCGATATTTAGAATTTTAGATCAGATATTCGATATTTAGAATTTAGATATTTACTGCCGCATTTAGAAACAAAGATTCTCTCCCGGGTGGGGGGGGGGGGGTGGGGTACAGAGCATAGTGGGTTTGTCAAGTTCCACATTTGCTGCACGCCCTTGACGTACGATGGAACGAGAGAATACATTCTAATTTTCGTGGGAAGTTATCTCTCGAATCGCGAGTCTTCACTTTCTGTGTCTAGGAAGGACTCTGGACCCACGGCCAGAATGGGTTCAGACTCATCGTGTTTCCCGAAGAGGAAGTGATGGCTTTCAACCGCTTACTCGAGCGGCATTCTTGAACTCTGGGATGATTAACTGTTTTTTGTCGAAAGCAGTGGGATTTGAGCGCATCCCTCGTGAACGTTTCCTTTCAGCATGACATCATTCTGGATGTCAGACCCAGAAACCGGGAATGGAGTGATGCTGAAGACGAGTCCGATTCACTGCTTCGGAAAGACGTTGGAGCTCGTAGTTGCGCGAAAATCTCTCGCTCGAGTCAACCAGAGAACGAACTGGGCAGGACCCATCCAAATGAGCTTCAGTTCTCGGAAGAGAGCTGTCCGAGATTGATCACAACAAACTCAAATTCGCCGCGGGACGGTTTCCCTCGGAACTCTTTCCCCGGAGGGATCAGCTGCGTTGGGTGCGATTCGAGAAACTTGCCGGAAACGCGAGATACGCAGGCGAGCTACGCTCAAAAGTGCGAGATACGGTTGTACGAGTTTCCAGCTCGAGTTCAAGAGACATCCCTGATCGTTGATTGCGGAAACGCCAGTGAGTTTTGAGGGACTCCACTCAGCCCGAGATTCCACTCTGTTCTCCTCTGCGCGGCCACCCAGGAATCCGCGCTCGATCTCGCATTTGAAATGAGCTACGATGTCAAAGCGTCGAGCACGGAGATTGCTCATCAATACCAAGCTGAAGTATTTCCGGAGAGCAATCGGGGTGGAGGAGGTCTTGGGTTACAATCTGATCTCAATATTGGAGGAGCTGGAATCGATGGAACGGGCTATCCTCGATAATGAGGACTTTGACGGTCTCATCGCGCAGTGCTGCATGATACTCCACTTTTTCAAACGTGAACGCCCACACGAGGTGCCGATACCAGACCTCGAAGATGAATCCTCCTGGATTTTCGCCTACTGCGATCCCATGCTTGATCTTGCGTCATTGCGCGCCCGACTCCACTTCGTCCGCCCAACGTACAGGCTGGGCAACGTTCGGGAGTCGATTGATTTCAGCCTGATAGAAGCTATCGAGAGATGCTTCGAAGAACCGAGTGGCAAACCGAGTGGCAAACCGAAGTTGCACGGCTCGCTGCTCATCCTTAGAGAAGCTGGCTCGTTTTGTAACCATGCCGCATTCAAGTACTTGGATAAAGCGCTCACGGACGAAGCCAACGGTCTACCCAAAGCGGCCTCCAATTTGTTCCTTAGTTACGTGTCCGACGTCACTTATACCTTAACAAGCGATGAAGACGGGGTGGATTACATCACCATGAGAGACGCCAAAATTTTCTTGGCCATGGTCTCCAGACCGCAGCATCTCGTTTCTGTCTGGAGACTCATGGACCAACTGATAACGCGTAAATGGCCTTGGTGATTGGGAATCGAGAGGTTGGAACAGCGACCCTTCCCGACGGCGATCAGCAGGTTCCTCGCTCATGTATGTGATCCAGATACTTTGAAACAGTTGGCCAAGTACCGGTGAAGTGAAGGTGAAGAATTTCGAGGGGCGACGGAGACGGAGAAGTCGTCCTTGCAGCCTCGATACTTCCGTCACTGGGAGGGACGGCGAGATTATGAAAGCTCCCCGTCTCCAATGTCTCGCGGCCCGACATCAAAGGTTGCTCGCCTTGAGACATCGGCCGCTCCCCCTGCCAGCTGAGAGCGAATCAGAATCTGCTCAGGGAACTTGTCTACTGATGGAATCGGGTCTAGAGACATTTTGTGCCACTGGTTGGGCTCATCTACCGCAAACGGGTATCACATCAAACCTCTGTGTCGATGGTATCTCGTTCCATCTTATTGTACCTACTCATGAAAACTTCGAGCACCGTTCATCGATTCATATTCATCCCATTCAGGCGGATGTTTCTCACGGAGCGCTAAGCAAGCTCAGCGAAAAATCCCAATTATAAGACGAAACGGAATGAATAATGGAATCAACTCAAATAAGAGAACCAACGCTGTTGATCATCTCCTCACAGCCCCTCATCGCATTTCGGTCGGAGCGCACATCCGAGACTATCGAGGCAGTTCTGCCGATTCGGACCGCTTGGATTTTCACACGCCTTCGATCAACCGCGCTCTCCCAACCGATCGCCCTCGGATTGCAAGTTCCGATCCCCGTGCTCCACACACTCTGTTCAGTCGTCTGCTCTTCTGTAGGTCGATGGCGAGTGTGAATCGGTTGCCATCGCGGCTTGCCCCATTTGGCTAGCTGAAAATTCCGAGGAGTGTTTTCTGGCTAATATGGGCTCTCTGCATGACACAGGCTGCGATACGAAAGTCGGGGAAATTAGGATTCCAGAGCTGACCTGTCAAACCAGGAACGAACGCCGTGGCCAGCCTACGGATGTACGACAACGAAGTCCCTCATTTGTGTAGACCCCGAACTAGGGAGTATTTTCTCGATATTTCCGTGGGTTCTGATCATCAAATGAAATGTTGAACAGAGTGGTGAGGACCTAGATACGACAGCGACATTCTAAATTCAGCGCCCATCATCAACCAGCTCCTGCGTTCTTCTCGAGCAAGCTGAGCTCTCCTTTCAGGTAGTTACCCAATGAGTTGACTGCATCGAACCGACGATATTGAAAGCTGTCGCGCTGAAAGTTTTCTGTTGATCGTTAACCCCGGAGATTTCGACTCACAGTCTGAGAGTAGTCCGCTGGATCTCCAATCAATATCAAGTCCACCAGCTCTTGGGATGGAGAATCTTTCCTCGGTCTCCGTGAGGAGTCCCGCATGGATCGATTTGCAGCATGCGCCGGTGCTCCGCCAGAGAACCACGGCGATGGCCGCGACCAAGACGGTGCAGACCTTTGTTTAGAGATCAACCTGGAGAGCATCGAGTTGACCTCTCCTTCCAAATTTGAACGCCCGCAGGAGGCCTCAACTCCCAATCGGGCGAAAATCCTTAAATCTTCTGACAAAAGCTTTGACGGTTCGACGAGGCATATTCGAGTGGATTTTTCATCGGCGATGCATCGGTTTTTTGCTTCCGGGTAGGATTGTGGCTCATTACAAAGTCATAGAGATGCTTCCGAATTCTCATCTGAGGCCATCGCTCCTGCAGCTCTTTTCGCCGTGTTTGTTGAATTTTCGGAGGCGTTGTCAAAAATCATGGAATGCTTGAATGTCATCGCTCTGCAGGAGTCATCACCAAACCCAGGAAGTTCGGTCATCCATCATTCAATACATGCCATTCATCCATGTAGGGAGAGGGGTAAATGAATCTCTGACGGCTGAGTTCATCAGTTCTCATAGCAATTATGCATAACTCGACAATCTATGGGTTCATGTACCCATAGATCCAGGGATTGATGAATAATGAAT
The DNA here is from genome assembly GCA_037576195.1 of Phytoseiulus persimilis. Lineage (NCBI taxonomy): Eukaryota > Metazoa > Arthropoda > Arachnida > Mesostigmata > Phytoseiidae > Phytoseiulus > Phytoseiulus persimilis. Next base: position 27,893,964 of record CM075103.1, read on the forward strand.
AATGTCCGAACTCAACAGCTTGAGTATTCACCAAAGAGAGCTCAGGAATTGATAAGTTCACACCTCCTATCCATGCTTATAGGCGGATGAGAGGATGAGTGTTTGAAGACTGGATTTCTCTGTCGCCATGGCGATCAGACATAACCCAACGATTAGACATCACCCAGCGATCTATCCATCCTCCCACTCAGATATCCATGGATTGATGGATGGTGATCAGTGATTGACGTCTGAACTTCCAGGTTCTACTCATGATCGTTCCGTCCAAGAACATCGTTATAGATGTACCGAACGATTGGAAAGAACGCATCAACAGCTGACCGAGCGAAATTTCCGACAGAGCTCCGTATGAAGTGAAAGAGAGCGCATCGCAACATTTTGCGCGTCTTCGTGGTGAGAAACACGCCAAACGGCAGTACAAGGGTCCGGAAGTGAAATCGCCCATCCGAATTCCATCAGCACAACCGCCGAACTCCCCCGAACTCTTGTTTCCCTTAATAATTTCTGGAAGAGTTGAGCGACTGTTTTCGTATGGTCTGTACCTATTTAGGCCATCCCTAATCGCTGTGAGGTGCTCCCTCCCACCGGAGCTTGAACTCCCTACCCCTCTACTGCTTCCTTCCTCTTACATCATCGCTGCAATTTCCACTCCTTGGCCTCGTCAATCGCACAAAGCTCCTCGATGGTGTTTGCTTACAGGTTAATATTCGAGGCTGAGAGAGCCACTGCATCATTCTTCAGCTCTCTGCCTGGCATCGAGCATGAATCATGCTCGGGAGCAAGACAACGCGTCGCGGTGACCTTGATCCGATGAATCTCCCCTCCATTGAGCGGAGCGTCCCTCCACGAAAGAGAATCTCGAATCGGTATCGTAGGCGCTGGATACCGATCGGAATGCCCTGCTTCCGAATCCAAGGCGTGGACAATAATGAGCCCTGCCGATTATGCCGCGAAACTTTCAATGCGCTTGCTCATGGACTTCCGAGAGCGACTAATCCACGGCAAGCTCTGGACAGACCAATGGACAGACAGACCGAGCCGAGCGAATCCTGCGAGAATTGACGTGAATGCAGTGAAAAAACACAGTTTTTTGATGACGGTCCCCGTAAAAACAAGGTCCAATCAGACAGCTCCCAGCTTTTCACTGCACAGTGTGTCGGGTAACCACTCGCGCTTTTCGGAAATGCCGGAGTTGGACGAATCGATCCATGGCAAATATTGCTTTGTCCCTAAGGCTGATGATAACCTAGTGAAGTCATTCTCGGAGTGACTTGGGATGATGTGGCTCCTCACGCGTGGATAGTGCCACCACAACAGACCAAACATTTCCCGAGAACCCCACGAAAAGCTCTCTATCTCTACAGGCCTGCCTGACACGAAGCCAAAGTTGTTAGACAGCTTCTCGTTCGATCGGCGTCGTGCTACTCATGACAAGCGGCTCGAAATCTCCGATCAATCACGTTTATATCACTGAGTTACCGATGATCATGTTTTTCGAACCTGGCTCCCTGATCGCACGATATGGGATTCAGTCCAGTTGTTATCACTGCCGCTTTCTTCCACATTCTACTCGGAGGTGTCCTGCATCAATTATCGGCGAAAACTGAAGAACCGCACAAAGTTCCAATCTCGTTCCGCAGAACGGCCGCAAAATTTTTGTGTTTGAAGCTCGCGGTAACATTCTAAATCACTCCGAATTACAGATGTTGAAGGCGAACTGACATTAACAGTCGTGATATCAGCTGGACAAGTGAGAGATGCCGAAACGAGAGTTCGCGAATTGGCTGTGTTTCTACGCAATATCGAACCTGCGCAAATCGAGGACGGGGTTCTGGTGATTCGCGAGAATGGTGCGAGCGGGGTAGAAGATGAAGAGATCCGAATCAAAGATCGCATCGTACAACAGACTCAGCGTTCCGTGAGGCTGTTCACAAATGTGAAATTCGAACAGGTGCTGTATGAATCCGATTTCATCTGACGCTCCCTCGGCCGGCCCTGGATTCCCGAATTTGGTTCCTTCGAAGCTATTCCCGCACATAGTTCTCCGAATTCACCCAGCATTACCGGTATTCCAGACCAATTGGACCGCATGGGATCACCCGACTGGGAATCTCAGTTATTGTTGCGAGCTTCACGTCAACGGGACCACTGTAGCCAGCGGCTGTCTGCGGCTCCAGCCTCGTTGGATGGAGACCATGCTCTCTGAAATCGGCGGGTTGCCCCTGTACGACGTAGCTATTCCGGGCACACATCAGAGCGGAACATACAACGCAGAGCTCGACTACCAAGGTCGCTACAGAGATTGCCAGGAAGAGGACGTCTTTACGCAGCTTCTCTATGGCATTCGTGCACTGGACCTGAGGCCGGGCGCCGTTGTGGGAAGTGAGTGTCGATGCTTGTCGGGGTTCAGCGGGAGCGTGCGGAACCCTATCGAGGTCTTGCGACTTATTGCGGAAGAAATTCGTAACAGAAGAGAAAAATCAGCGCTCGAAACCCTCTCCCTCCCTGCAGAGCAATCTCCGTATCACGGTTATGAATATTGGATCTTTCACGACATGTTTTCGACACGGAACTTATTGAAGCCGATTCTCGGGGACATCAAATCGTTCTTGGATGCTCATCGTAAGGAAGTTGTCATTGTCGATTTCCACGAGTTCCCTAGAGGTTTCGACACGAACGCAGCTTATTTGGGACTGGAGGAACTTGTTGAGGAAGTTCTCGGTGAGGCTCAGTCTGGGGTGCAAGTTCCCCCTGTTCCAGTTTGTTCTCTCAATGTGTGTGTGAACAGGATGGTCAAATAGGTAGGGAATTTCCAACTGTCGAAAGTGGTCGAATTCGGATTGCTCTCCTGCGATCGATAGCTGGAGGATGGCGGCTATCATATTATTTCATACGCGTTAGAGGGTTGAGTTTGAAGGGTGGCTCAGAAATGACATCATTGTTCCACTCACCTCGGGAGATACGGGGGTGAGCGCATCGAGAACGAGACTTCAACGAGAAATCAGCGATTCTCAGGCTGACGCGATCGCTCGCATTTTTCCAGCTCAAAGTTGTTCTCGCTCAGCTCAATGGCAAGTGGGTGGGATATTTCTCCGCGTTGTATTCTTCTGACCGTTTCCGGCGAAAAATCTGGAACTAGTAGAGTGAGAGGGAATGATATTCGAGCCGCTCTGGTAAACCTCATCCTCTACCAATCGGCGATAATTAGGCAGCGAAAGACGAAAGAAGAAATCTCACTAGCTATCGATCGCAAAGAATGCATTCCGAATCCCACCATTTGCCACAAATCGTGAGCAGAAGGAGAAAGAGCGGCAAATTCCCGGCCCAACCTGACCACTCTATACATTTGTCGAAAGTGAGCCTTCTTCGATGCGCCTCGAGGTGAATCGACAATGAAGTCTTCTGATGTTGCAGGAGATCACATCTTTCGCAGGAACGAAACTAATCCGGCGACGGCTTCTCTTGGGCAAGTGATCGATCTCGGCAAACGAGCGATTCTGACATTTCAAAAGAACGAATATCTACAAGATAAGTTTTTCCCGGGCGTTCAGCATTTATGGGCGAACACTGACAACATCGCGGTCCTCCGAGTGAGTCCAGACTTTACGCAACAGTGCCAGACTTTATATTTGTCATTTGCTAGACGCGGTTTGAAACATTTGCAGTGACCTCGGGGAGATGAGGGACTTTTCGAAGAGGATCAAAAGGAACCGCCAGGTTCCTACTGCAATGAGACGTCGTACAACTAATGAAGTTCTCGCCCGCAGGAGAAACTGAAGCAAGGGCAAACTTCCCGCTATCCGCATCGGTTCTACAGCTCCATGGCTCAAACTACAGCGCAGGGTGCCTGGTCCGTCATTCTCGACCGCTATCGAGGAGGCGTTCGAGGATTGGCGCACAGAGATAATTTCGAGATCTCGTCGTGGTACGCGGAAGACAAAAGGATCAGGGAAAACGCCAACATCATAGCGATGGACTATTTCGCCAGTTCTGACATCGTGGATGTGTGCCAAGCGATCAACTTGGAGCGTACCGGACGGCCGTCCTGAAGAAGAGGGGACTTTTGATGATAAACAGTGTATTTCGGTAGAATAATTGATTCTTCATTGTGTATAGTATGGTCATGGAGAGAGATCCCCGCCCCGATTCCCAGAGCGGGACTGCTTCGGAGATTTCCACCCGTGCGTTCCTCGTAAGGAGCGTTGGGATTAGATCAGGCTCCTGCGTTCGCTGACTTCAACAGCGATATTCCTGGAGGCAATGATGCAGCAAGTATCGAGAACGAAGGTTTTGGGGTGAGGTGGGACCACTTTCCACTCCGGAACTCCACCGAGATGATATTTCCCCCGGGGAGAGACTGAGCTCCTAGCTCCCTCTCCGTGGGAACAGCTGAATCAAGACACTCGAATGCGGTAATCACGCATAAGCAGGGTAATTGCAGGCTACCTTGTGACAGCCAAACACGGATATTGTTGCATCAGCCTCGTCTCCGTCCGCGATCTCCCCAGAGTTCGTGCGAGCCTCAGGTAAGTGCAAGCAGACATCGAGGTGCTTACCGCTGGTGGTCGCCCCTCCACCGCAGTCAGGCGCGAAAAGCTCCATGACTTGAATGATTTCGCTCGAATCAGCGTGGTGTTTTTCCCTAACCCTAGCCCTAACCCAAGTCAGCGTTGAATTTGGAGGCTCGTTCCGAGAACTCCACAACAACTCCTCCAGCGGGCTCCTGGTGGGAGGCCTGCGTGACATGTGACCAGTCCCCACTTTTCCGGGAACCAAGATCAAGATCCTCGGGTTGTGTGTACAATTTACAGTTTATTGAGGGGCTTGTCTACCAGGCGTCTGGACGCGGAGCAGCCCTTTTACCAGGCCTTTCCGTAGCCGTATGCGAGACCGGCACCATAACCATAGCCGAGTCCTCCAAGACCGAGTCCGTGTCCGTAGCCTCCGTAAGCGGCGACGGGAGCAGCAGCGTAACCGACCTTGGCGTATGCAACGGGAGCAGCGGCATAGCCGACCTTAGCGTAGCCGACGGGAGCGAGGGCCTTGCCGATGATGGGGCTGTAGTGGTCAGAGCGGGTGGTCACAGCAGAGCTGGCGATGATCGGAGTGGCAATCTTGGCCACAACGGGGGCGGCGACAACCTTGTGCCCGTATCCCAAACCGTTTCCGTAAGCGAGACCTCCGTAGCCGAGACCTCCGTAACCAAGACCTCCGTAACCGAGACCGCCATAAGCGAGACCATGTCCATAGCCGAGTCCGATGCCATGGCCGATCAGACTTGCCTGGGCGGAGGCGACGAGCACGGCGAGGGCGACAATCTGGAAGGAGATTCAACTGTAGAAGTTCTTTGCGTAGAGCTCAAATGTCCGATTGCGGAAAGTTTTACACTACTTCGCTTCCCGCTCTACTCACTGCGAACATGGTTAGAAATCGATATCAAGCAAGCGATGTGTGGTTGCTTTTATACAAAGCGGGGTTACTATCTCCCTCGCCCAAATTCTGGGACCCAGAAGTTCAGACAACTCGGTTCAATCTAACGCTCCGTAAATCTTCTGAATTCACGTTGAATCATTCCGAGGACGAGAATCAAAGTTTGATCGGGGAGAACCCGGGTGAACTCCTTCGAGACTCAGCGATAGTCCTGGAGGCGTCGACATTCTCCATCAAAGAACCTTTCATTTCGAGCGGGAAGGAGCTTGAATAGAGCAGTTTCAACTTCAGCTGACGCTCCGCCGATTCGAGGCTTGCCGAAGGCATAATCCCCCAGCCTCCTGCCTCAGACTACGTCGTTCCTCTTGATTCATGCTTCGATATGATGTAGCTTTCATGAACATCCCACCCAGTCCCAGGTTCCCGACCCGGCTCCCATCATTCTCGGATAGCGGGCCAAGAGCATTTCTGTGAGTCGGAGCGAAACCGACCCTCCGAGTCGATATTCCCCACCGCCTGGAAGTTTCCTCGGAGTTGTTGAGCGCATTGAATAGCTGTCTCCCTCCGCTGCCCCCGAAATGTGTTCCGTGAACCACGAACGATCTGCGCAAGCACCTGAAATGAAAGGCTGACCCGGACAGAATGCAAACTTGTACATATCTCGATCCGAGTCAAGATCAATAAACCCATACCCATAACCCATACACCATTTTACGACGTTCCGAAATCGAATTCTTATGGATTAGTGGTGTCCTCAAGTCTCCTCCGGGCTCTGTGCTCCATACGATCATACATGTATGTTAGGAAGGGCATGGTCTGTCTCAACACGACTTTCATCTCTCGGAACCTTGAAACCCTAAACTACTCATGGCGGGATCGGGAACCCGTCTTCCAGGGGCGATCAACCGGCGTCGATCGGGTCCCAAAACGGAGCTTTGAGAGCAGCAAACGTTCGAATTGTTCTCCTCTTATACTGTGACCAAGTTAAGGATGACGAGCGTCATCGTATGTCTGTTCTATCTGGAGACATGTACGAGTTAGCTTGGGAGCTCTGGACAGGCTTAGATTTATGAGTGTGCGCAGCGTGATTGGCAAAGGGGATCACGCCGGTCACGGCGAAGCGTCTCGGCTCCAAAGCTGAAGTTTAGCGACGTTTCGTCAACATATACCCCTTGAGCCGCTCCATAAATTCCCTTTTTGGCGAAAGATTCCTACAGAATCAGTTTCTGAAGAGAGCACCATATGAGGCTGTAACCGGTGAATAAAACTTCCACATGTAAGAGCAACCTCGAGAGATGGAGCACTCAAGATGGGTAGCCGAGATGTTTCGTGGAGTGATGGAGTAGGTGAAACGGGCCTCCGAAGCTGTTACGCGGCCAAAAAGTTCGGGAATACCGTTCCTCAGAGCACTCCGCTCCGTCCCACAAATTTCCCCTTCCCGCACTTACACCCCACTTCGTGAGGACTTGATCATGTACTGACTCTTACTCGTTGGGACATTCTGATACGTTATCGCGGCTGATTAGACAATGCGAAACACCGGAGAGCGCTTTCGGAGCTTTGAAGTGTGTCTGACCAGGCAAACAGGACGAGTGTGGTGTATCGGAGCTCTGGGTAAAAGCAACTGCTCCTTCCAGGACTTGTCTCCTCCTGTCTATGTGCTTCGTGATCGGGGAGCTGCGGTCTGTAACGCTTAATGAATCGAACGATTTTCACGACCGCAGAGGAGGTAACGTTGTTCGTAACCTCGTTCAGGGGCTAGAGTCGCCGAATCAGTGCGGGGAGGTTGCCGAGACTATGTAATTTACAGGGGGGACCTCCAATCGTCGATGAGGAACGTCTGACACTCTGTGTGCTTACAAACATCACTTGTTCACGAACCGCATTCCTCTCCAGGCTTCCTTGATGCCCTATTCGAGAACATGAGAGATTTTTGTGTACAATTTACAGTTTTATTGAGGAGGCTCTCTACAACACGTCTGGACGCAGAGATGTTCGCTTAATAAGCCTTTCCGTATCCGTATCCGTATCCGAGACCGGCGCCATATCCATAGCCGAGTCCTCCAAGACCGAGTCCGTGTCCGTACCCTCCGTAAGCGGCGACGGGAGCAGCAGCGTAGCCGAGCTTGGCGTATCCGACGGGAGCAGCGGCGTAACCGACCTTGGCGTATCCGACGGGAGCGAGGGCCTTGCCGATGATGGGAGCGTAGTGGTCGGAGCGGGTGGTCACAGCAGAGCTGGCGATGATCGGAGTGGCAACCTTGGCCACAACGGGGGCGGCGATGACCTTGTGCCCGTATCCGTAACCACCGTATCCGTGACCACCGTATCCGTAACCACCGTATCCGAGACCACCGTATCCGAGACCGCCGTATCCGAGACCATGTCCATAACCGAGACCGAGGCCGTGGCCGTACAGGCTAGCCTGGGCGGAAGCGGCGAGAGCAGCGAGAGCGACAAACTGGAAATATGATGGGCGAGTTAGAGTGTGATTGGAGGAATCTGTTGGAGGGCTTGCTCCAAAACTTCAAGCTTCCAAGACTCACAGCGAACATGTTGGACGATTGATGTTGTCGGTTGGCCGATCTCGGCTTTTTATACAGTACGAGTCCTCGCTCTCTCCCCCACAAGGGACTGGGCACAGATTCAACACTGGCTGACTACCCGCTGACCAACCGGGTGAACCGATGACGTCGGGTGGGCTTTCACTAAGGCATGCCAATTTCATCAGCGGCTTTCGCTTCTCAACCAGAAAGCCAGTCGACAGAAATTGTCGACTGGTGGCGCTTAGTTTCATTGTCCGTTTTTATGACGTCGGAAACGACAGCGAAGGCTAGATGTTTTTCAAGATATCCGCCCAAATATCCACCCCGGTGAAACGGGATCTTACTCGGAATCGACTCCGGCTCAGAAAATGGCGTTCCTCAGAACATAACTCCTATCAACATGGCCTCTGAGTTGTGGTCGTCCAGGTGGACTGGATATGGGTCTGCTAGGGTCGGGAATCCAGATGCCGAGGCTGCAATATAACTGAAATGAGAACAGGTCCGATTTCGACCGATTGCGCTCCGATTTGCAAGGATGCAGCACCCAGGACGCGGAGGATGGAAATGCGGAGTCGGCTCGCGGACTCTCAGTTCTGTTGAGTGGTTACACCATTCGTTCCGCATCCTCGTCAAGGTCCTCGAGACCGAAGCCCTGTTTGGCTGGGAAACGCCGACCATTACTGGATCTCCCGACGTGGGTGCTAAAATCCATGCTTCACTCGGAATACCATTTCGGCATTTAATTTCGCTAGAACCTGTTTCAGGAAGTCTGCATGAGAGAAATGGCGGTCTTTCACGCGCCCTCAAACCCGGCCGCGCTGAGTACTAGGTTACGTTTCATTCGAGATGTGGAACGCTAATGCTGTCTGATAACGCATTCGTGACTTTGAAACTTGACCAACGAAGGCTGTTTGATTATTATTCGTTGTGCGAAAATTCTACGTTCGAGCGCCCTAGCGTCCGTGTGGAGGACGGGCTGAGCCGGTATCGGAATATTTATCAAGAGAAATGGCTCAGACATTGCGATCGCGCTTTCCGCCCTATCGACACCCAGCACGAGTTCAAACAGTACAGTTGGTCTTAACAGAAAGAATACGAGACAACACTTCGCGCGCGAAACTCAAGTCTTCCGGAGGTCTCCGCGAAGCTTGGACCGTAGCCGTAACTAATCTCACAAACAGCAGATACCGGTTACGCGAGCGGCTGCCGAGACGACCGGCTTCTCGCCGAACCAGAAACGTCAAGCCAAGTTCAAGGTGAATGTTTGTCGGATTTGTAAGTGATCGGATTCGTGAGCACTTTTTAGGTCGACCACCTTGAAACATATCGTAAATTTTTTCACACGTTATGCAACGGTCGTCAATACTCCTCGACCAGGACGAACGGACGACGCTAGAACCGAATCCGTGCGAATCTTCCTCGGGCGGTCGTATTGAGCCACGCCGAAGGACTTCCGGGAAGCCATGTCCGAGCTGTTCCGAAGGATTTCGAATCTGGAGCATCTACGCTCCACGGTTCTGAAGAGGATGCCCTCGCCCTTCGAGATATCACGCTCGAGATAGCATGAGAAGATCGTCGGGGACAGAGAAGGCGTTGGCTCAGATTCGGTCTTACAGAATTTGCACTTTTGTGTTCTCCTCCGGTCGAGACACGGTCGGCCTTGCTGGGTCCTGGAGCTCCGCCAATCAGGCGGAATAGTTACGTGGAAGCCGTCGTTGGCGATTGAGTCGACGTTAGTTGTTCGTGTATCTTTTTCTGTCCCGGCTCTGTTTCGGTAACCGTCATTTACTCTTAATTGATGCGAAAACTGTCAGACGCCAAGACGAAATTCCACTTTTGGTAAACTACTCTATTGCGTTAGGTAAACTAGTCGACACACGCTCATAGACACCAGGACTAGATTCGAAGAGGTTTGGACCTCTTCGAATATGTCACCAAACCCAGTGATTGCGCGAAATTCCGAGAGACTCCCAGTGAGTGCATAGCTTCTCGGCGCTCGTTCGCGCTGCCAGTCAGTGATGAACTTCGCCGCCGAATTCCCTGTTGGAGTTTTGGATGATTGGCATCAGACCATGAGGAGGCCACCTGTACGTAACGGAGCCGTTGCTTGAAACAAAGGACGCTTGTTCCGTTCTCTAATTTGTTCAACGGAGCTTCATCCTCGGAAGCACTCTTTGTAAGGAACGAGTGATTCGGAATGTTGCCAACGCACTCAGCGGAGTTGCTGAACACCGCTGCCGCGGGAACCGCTGGTCGAACAACGGGCGCGGAAATTAATTGTCTCCCATCGATTGATCTGAGTCTCCATCTTCATCAGCTCGAAATTCGACATATGCCTGATTTTCCTGCTCATTTTTCGCAGCTGAAGTGCATCCGGGTCCTGTATTCCTGACAGGATACGTCAACCAGTGTACGAGCATGGAATGGCAACATCACCAGTGGTCGACCTCACTTCGCGAAGACCTTTGACCTGCAGACCATCCGTCCTGATCGTCTGATTCCAGAACCAAATTGTCTCGCTGAGAATTCTTCGCCGGAGATAGTTCAGCCGATCCGCGAATGGCGAAGTCTCCCAAGGTACTCCGAACACTCGAGCAGTAGCGTGCTCTTTCTCGGACGGCACCTGTACTCACGAACTGCTGAAGTCTATAGTTTTTTACTCAAGAAAGTCTCGTATACGGAATCCTTGCCCGTTTCAAACTCGGGTTCCCTTCAGCTATTGTGTTCATTTTCGTGATACCAGATAACCGAATGTCTCCTCGCATGAGAAGAGCTTTCGGGGGTAATCAAGTCCTTGGGTATGGTTTATCCACGACGTTTCTCAGATTTAGAGCCTTTTGTACAAAGAACGAATCCACAGCGAAGCTCGGCGGAGCAATTTCCCCGCGTAACGCGGAAGTTGTTCAGGTGCTTTTTTTAGTCAGTGTTGCCGTTCAAGATCAAATCGAACGGGCGTTTTAGGCAAAAAACGAAACCCCGCCGCTCATTGAAACGTTGAATGGCTGCAGCTCCAACGGTATCATTACCTCTGAGCCCACAACGACGGAAACTTGAGAGGTAGTCCACGGAGACAGAAAGCTTGAAGCTTTTACGCAGCCCTCTCCCTCCTTCCTCGTCCTTTTCTCTGGGATGCAGTGATTGCTTCTTCCAAGACTCAGAAAATTTGGCTCAAGGAGTAACAGTGAATTATCCAACGATAGGACGTGAGTCATCTTTGCGTTCTTTTCAGAGTAGCTCTCGCGAGCGGTCAAAATTCGCAGGTTCACCGTTTTACTGCCAGCTGGCACGCCGCCGTGGAACTCAGCGGAGGATTTGGGCAAGAAGTAGCTCTTGAAGTTGCATCGGACCTCCGAGCGAGGGCTTTCGCCAGAATGACAAGTGAGGCAAGGAAATGCATGCATGTCGGGAACCGCTGTGAAATATCACCTCCGAGTCACGAATAGGGTAGCTGTTGGAGATGGAAGCGGCTCATGTGGGTCAATGAGATGCACACTTAGCTTGCGGTGATGAGTGATTCATCCACCGAGGCAGCGAGGGAGTACATGGGGCGCCCTCGATGCGCCATATGCGCTGATTAGACGAAATTCATGAAACACTTTGCCAGGGCCAACTCCTGACTCTGTGGCAACTGGAGCTATAGATCCGGTCTCCCCCTTCGGATGTAGCTCAAGTAGGGAGATTTAGAACCGAGCGTTCTGTCTTTCGCGAGTAGTCTCAGTTTACTTGGCATAACTTTCATGTCTCGATCACAGTTGACGGGTGAGCTCGGCGGGTCCGCGCTTTGAGCGAGGGGAGTACGAAGTAAGATCGAGTACATGAGAAGGATCAAGATGATGTCTCGGGGGACTAGAATCAGTCTTCTTGAGCATGATGTCGATAACGGGTGTCTATACGGAAGCATGAGAATGAATCGAACAGCAAGGTGCATCCTGACTCAATAACTCTCAGATAAGGGAGAGAATCGGAAATACACAAGAATATGCCTGGAAACGAAGAATGATGAAGAGTTTCATCGACAAGGCAAACAGAGCATAGCGACCCCATCGTCCAAAATCAGGCGATATTCTAGACAGCTCCAGAAAAGACCGGCGACGCTTTATGTTTATGAAGATATCGACGCAACTTCAGCTTCTCTACGTGAGTGCGCCAATGATTGCCAGTTCCGCAGGACGAGATTCAGATCTAGGAGGCCTGAAATTCTCTGGAGCTGAGCGGATCAGTGGAATGAATGGAGTTCGTCATCGCGTGTCCACGTGTCAAGAGCGTTTTGCCAACCTCCGTCTCGATGGATCGTACAGGAAGAACCCAAGGTTGGAGTTGTCTTCCCGACACGCGTGGTGGTTCGCACTCGTGTTGTGTCCCCTCTGGAGGCTCTCCCCGTCTCCGACACTCGAATCGATTGGAGACTGGACAACGGAGAATGAAATATCGTTCCGGTGTGGAATGCTGTCTGGATCGCACGGTTGTGAGAGCGTTCATTTTCCCGTCGTATTCCCAGGAGCCGAGGTCGCGTCCAAACATTTGGAAAGCTGAACGGAAATGAAAACCACAACTGATAATGCAGACTCGATTTGAGCAGCGAACATGAGTCCGCTCCTATTTCCAAAATCAAAACTCGTCAAACTAGAGAGAGATGTTTGTCTCCCGATATAGTTCGTTCCGATCGGGAAACGAGTGCTAACTTGCGTGATTCGTGCTGGAAGGGTTTTACGTTAGCTTCACGTAGCTGATGTCTTCGAAGCAATCTCTACCGACAGGATAGCCAATCTCGAACCCTCGGAGTCCAACGTCAGTAGAGCTTTCTCCCGGAACGGCCTCAATAACTGACAGTCCGCAGAATCGTTATGTTTTACACTGGGGGCCGAAGATTCTACCTATCCCATGATTCGGTAACAGCGAATTAGGAGAGCATTCCGGACCTGGTTCATCTCGTTCAAGATCCGGTCCTGAGACTCTTTCCAGTTCCATGGAGTCGGCCATGGCCGAATTCCTCTTGATAGCGCTATTGGAGACAAGGCGCCAAGGCTCGAGGTGATCGATCTCCTGCATGATGTCGGCTTAGCCGGTAGACAACATTGCTCATTTTGTGAAGAGGAGGACACCTTCTAGGATCCGTCCGAGGTGGTTTTCTCATATTTCTCACACGACTCCGAACCTCCTGAGTCGGACAGTCGATTCGATGCTGTTCTCTCCTGGAGTATTTGGATGGACCTTGTCGACATTGATCAGTTTGATTGGTTAGGAGATTCTGACGGAGGAGCACCTCCAGCTCCGAGAATCACTGGGTCCTAGATCGAGGAGTGAGAGACTCCCCTTCAACCCCGGAGGGACATTTTTCCTTGAAGGAAGACTACAAAGATCTCAAGATGGAGTTCGGTCGGCAATGATGAAGGCCGACGGGCGTACCGAAGGCAGACTTTAAGAAGATCATCGAACTCTTTGCTGCAAAGAAGGTGAGCTGATCCATCATCAGGATATCAGATCTCTGACAGACTAGAATATGTGCAGTTTGGCTGGAGAATACAAGTTTAGCTGAACCTGAATGAAGGGGCTTCGAGCGCCCTGAAATAATTTTCTTCAAAGTCTTTCGTATTCACCTTCTCGATCAGAGCGGAGCGTCGCATTAGCACCTTCTATCGTCTCTGCCACCACAACCAATCCGACTCTCCCTTCCTTGCACAGTCTGCAGCTCTACCGAAACGTCTTCCATCTAGGAACGACCGGATGCGGTACTAACGGCAGTCACCCCTTCAATCGAGTCTGATCGCTGTCGTATCGTGAATGGACGGAAGCCGTCATCTAGATCCATTTTGGTATAACACACAGGTTTATCGTAAGTAAACGTGTGGAATAAGTATGATATCACACCAGACGTCCTGAAAGCGCTTTGGAAAGGCGCCAACGGAAACTGAACTGAAAAGTATTGCTCCTCGCATGAGGAACGACATGGGTGAAACCAGATCTAGTTTTGGTGGCCCGCTTGACGAACATAGCTCCGAGCTCGGGGTTGCGGAGGAACTGTTGTGCCAGTGCGGCTCAACGGGGAGGACATAGGCCACCTCCCCCTCCCCCATACTTCTCAAAAGCTGGAGGGGTGATTACGAGACAAATCTGACCGTACTTTTCAGAACCTGGAAAGGTGATTCCGGGACTAATCTGACCATACTTTTCGAAGTCTCAAGGGGTGATTACGAGACCAATCTGACCATACTTCTCAAAATCATGATGCTGACCCAGTGGAGAGAGAGAAAAGTGCCTCGATGCCAGGGCAGGATCCTATCGAGAGTCGGTGGCCACTCCCGAAGGTCTCATGACACTACATGTAACGCAATGTGTGTCTGTCCGCAGTAGACTCCCGAAGCAAGGGACGGGTCAGCCAGCGTAGTCGGCCGAAGGCCGGCTAGTCACTTGTAATGGTGTGTTCGCGTTGACGATTCGGAACTTCATGTGCGTCGAGGAATCGACTTGATGTGCGCGGCCTCTGCGAATCTTTTAGGAGAGCGCTTGATCAATCATTTCCAGTTAATGTCACGCGCTCATTGCAACACTGGACTGTTGGGAACTGGAACACACAACGGCAGAAGGTCAGCTTCACACTTCAGAGCTCAGGATGCGACTCAGTTGCGTGACTCTCGATTACGAGAACTGCGCGAGACACCGCGAGCACGCGAACGCCCTCTCGAGTGCAATCAGGCTCTGCAAACCACTTCCAACGAACGCGATTCCATGATCCCGATCGAGCAAAGGGTGTTGGCTGGCCTCGCGAAGCCAGTCTCGACCACCGTCGCGGAATATTCGCGGACCTCGTAACTACGTAGAGTTTTGAACTTCAGTTTAAATCTCGCAGGCCACAGCAATGGGTTCATGGGTTTCCCGCAAAGAAAAATCAGTGATACTACCGAGACCGGGCTCCCATATCAAAAATGACTCCATAAAGGATGCAATGAAGTTTCCGTCGCTTTCCCTCACACCTGAGTGTGCGGAGCACCGAGCTCTCACGGAATTCGGGAGGTTCTTTCGCTGAGCTGGGCCACCTGCCGGAATCAGGAACCAACTTTGGGTGGATTGAGTTCCCCTGAGAACTCAAAGTCATGAAGTCTGAAGGCCTGGAGGTCCAGCAACGCTGTTGTAGAACGAATGGAAGCAGGGGCCGAGGTTGAGGGCAAAGTTTTCTGGCGTTCCCCATGGAGGGATGAGTTCGCGGAGAATCCAGAGTTCTGACCCTCCACTGGAAAACGTAATCATCATCGTAAGCGGCCGGGAGTCTGGGGTAGAATGCCAA
The DNA here is from genome assembly GCA_037576195.1 of Phytoseiulus persimilis. Classification (NCBI taxonomy): domain Eukaryota; kingdom Metazoa; phylum Arthropoda; class Arachnida; order Mesostigmata; family Phytoseiidae; genus Phytoseiulus; species Phytoseiulus persimilis. The sequence continues at coordinate 27,909,222 of CM075103.1, forward strand.
GGCTCGATGATCCCAACGCTGGCGGTGCCACTGACTGAGCCGCAAGATGCAAAAAACCTGGGTCGAATAGGATTTGGTTTCATTCCTGGGAAGGGTCATCCGAACGCCTGAAGCCCGATGTCGGTTACATCTGCGTAGCAAGATTTCCTCGACGGTTCTCCCGCTTAGCGGACTTTTGTACCACTCAGATTAGCGGATTCCCATGTGTACATTTAATCGAGCCGGCTCCCAACGTTTGATATTATTCTCAGAGCAAGAGAAAAAATACATTTGTGCAGCGACACCTTGTGCCGGAAAACTGACGGAGCTGTGGCATGGATCATCGACGTCTGGAAGATTTCGAACCACCAAATAAGCGAAATAACAGAGCTCAATCACACCGGGGCTTTTGGTTGATTCTCCCCCGAGATGAGAGTAGAATGAATCGCAGTTATATGCGGTTTCCAACCGCAAAACCGCGGTCTCCAGTTGTAGCTAACCGAAAACTGCATTTTCCAGAAATGGCAGTTATTTGCAAGGCACAGTTGAGACTCTGCGGTACTAGAGGAGCGAGCTCAGAGCCGTCGGATCCATCCGGGAGAATCGCGATCCCGCCCCAAGGGAGCGACTTGAGAACTTTCCGGAGTTTCGATGCCTTCCCGGGAAAGTCCCTCAACCGGGATGATCCTCGCAGAGCTAGAGAAGAGACACGCTCGGCCGAGCTCGGTGGGCACTCTCTGTCGAGTGCACAACGAAGTTTTTATTGTGTTCCGGAACAACAGAGGAGGGTATCTCGGTGACTGCTTCACTTTCGGCCAAAGCCGCCCCCCTGACTACCTTGAGCGCCAGCGCCGGCGCCGAATTTGAATCCTCCTCCGAACTTGCCACCTCCCATGCTGTTTCCTCCATAACTACCACTCCCCGACCACTGAGCGGAGGCGAAGGTTGACACCGTCAGCAGTGAACAAAGACACGTCAGAAACTTCATGGTGGCGATGGTACGGAATCTAAACGTGTGGGAGCAAAATGCTCTCCGTTTATACTGTCCGCTCGGTTCCGTGTCATTTCCCTCCTCCTGGGCAGCTGAACTGAAAATGTTTGCTAGTTAGCATCATCAGCGGTCGAATGGTGCTGGGCTTCTCCTTCCGTGATTTCCGACACTTTCTCCTCTTTTCCAACAACTCCGCCGAGCGCGCCAGTTTTGGACGTTCTTGAATCGGAATCGAACAAATAAGGAGTAACTTGATTTGAACCAGGAAGAACGTCTCTACGAGTGCTGCTGTGGTTCCCATGTCGAATATTCATTTTTTTCACTCTTTCCTCATCGCTCGATCCAGCCTCCCCGTAGGGCCCTGTCTGAGCTGTGTTCTGGAGATGAGACACCAGAGGTCGGCCCACTGAAGCCTCAACAAGATGAGAACTGTATGGAGCATCCCAAAAGTTTGCCGGGTCAAAGAACCGAAGGTTCGACTTCGCGACAACGCAAATACAGTACCAGCTCGATTATTTCATTCGATCGATGCGGAGAAGACTTTAGATAATCGAAAGTTGGAAAAATCGAGGTTGAAATGATCATGGTTGCCCTGTAAATGAATTTGGAATGATCGGTGTTAGAGTCCGGATGGTTGAAGTGATCGAGGTTGGTATCCGGATGGTTTGAAAAATCGGGGTTCAACTGATAAGGGTTCAAATGTGTTTGAAATTCTGTTTATCACAATCACAACGACTTCCAAGCGTCTTTGGCTCAGGGAACTCCATTCGACTATGGATATGATTCGTCCTTCCCTGCTCAACGCTCTAATCTTCGTATCCCGTGTCGGTGTTTGGACAGCCCTCCGTGAACGTGACCTGAAACAAGATTCCAGTGGGCGGAAGAAGGGAATGGCCGGATCCCAGCCCAGCGACAAATCGGTTCTGTCCCGCGTGTTTTCATAGTTCGAGAGATGCCCTCGACCTGATTGCAGACTTCAGAGAGAATGGCGGAATCGAAGACTCCAGAATCGAGAATTCCAGCACAGAGTAAGCGGACTCTGTTCCCCTAGTCTGCTAGAGAGCTCTGCGGACACGCGCCACTCCGACATTGCGACGAAGATCTCCGACAACGAAAATAGATTCACCTGCTTCTCGGTCGAGGTGGACGAAAAGAGTCCAAAGAATTCGTTTAAGGAGTTCGCTCGTTGAGGCAATACCCGAACCTAGAGCTGCCTCTTCTGGACCCTGCTAGAGCTATCGCCGGATTCCGCAGGCCGAATCCCTGGGTATCCCAGCCAATAGCTGTTTCAAGTGAGTCCGATTGTGGACGAAGAAGCGGGAGACTAGGAAGAACCTCGACCTCTCCTCGCTCCTGCAAGGCCATTTTCCGATGACACTATCCGAGGATATAATCTATTGAGTCTCGAGTCCGTTTCGATACAGTCAAGGAGCGGTGAGTTATTTCAAGCGGGCTTCATCATAATTTCTATGACTCGCGATGAAATCGCGCTATCCTCGTGGGAACGATAGTACATTGACCGAACAATGATGGTAAACCAGATCTGAACAGCCTTTCGGGGTGTTTAAAATTGAGACAATCATGATCAAGCGAAGAATCTGGAGTCTGTTTATTTTGCTTCAGTTTGGAGGAACAACGTGGCGGTTCCCACGCTTTCCTCACTTGCGTCGGCGGCCCCAACCGCCTCCGGCGCCGGCTCCTCCGCCTACACCAGCGTTGAAGCCTATGCCACCGCTGGCTCCTGCACCTGCTCCTCCCATACCTGCTGCAACGAGCGCTGAGGACATCAGGAGTGAACCAAGGAAGATTAGGAGCCTCATGCTGTGGATTGTCGTGAGTTCACAGTTTAGGGAAATTCGAATGATGTTCGTTTGNTTTGGAGTCCCTCCTCTCTCATTTCCCTTTCCCACTCGCCAACTCGGGATGCCGGCGTTTCGTGTTTTGTTGTTTTCATTCGAAACCCGCCTAACCGAAAAATACCAAATCTTCTAGCTCGAAGCATTCTAGCGGAAGCTATCCCCGTTGTTTTTCGTCAAGAATACTTTGGAGGATGACGCGATCGACTCCCAACTTGGAGAGGGTTTTTTGCTAGGAGCCACCGACAATTGTGAAACCACGAGTGTTCTCAAAAAATCTCTTTCCAAGTTGCAGTTCATATTTGTTGGGTTTTGCGCATGCTCACGGTCCAGAGTGCTATAAAAGGATTTTCGTTTTGGAAATAAACTTCACTTCGTTGTATCTCTGTATCACTGGCGTTGTTCATCCCTGCAGTAACTTAACAGGTTATGGGCCCAGGACGAGTGACGAGACGGAAAGTCGCGCTTGCGGCTGTGGCACGTGAAGAAAATACTCGTGCGAAAGTGTCTCGTGGACGAATAGGCCGAAACATGCGAAAACAACCCGAATCCGAGGGAATGAAGAGCGTTGACGTGGAATCGCCACCATCCCGGGAGGAGAGTACAGCTCTGCGAAAGCGAGCTGCACCGAAAACTACTTTCGTCGACGAGGAGGAGGCATTACCACAGCCATCGAAGAAATCTGCACAATCTGCGCTCCTATTCGACCTTGAGCATCGATCCAGTGAGCTGACTAAAACATCCACGATGACAACGATGGTGAGCGTACCATCATCATTCGAGAAATTGGATGGAGCAACTAACTACATGGACTGGAGATTTGCCATGGAGGCGCATCTGTTTAACTGTGATCTCTGGGAGTATGTTGATGGGTCGAAAATGGATGCCCATCAGAACAAGCGCGCTAGGGGCGCCATCATCTCGGGAATCAAAAGCCACTTGTTCTCGTCGATTCGGGACGCCACATCTGGGAAGGAGATCTGGAGAACACTCGAGAAACTTTATCAGCCCCGTGGGATCTATCGGGAGGTGGCACTCCTTGAGGAACTGACGAGCATCAAATATACGGATTGTCCAGACATGGAGACGTATATCAACAAGAAGATCACGGCGGCCCAGCGTCTCCGAGCCATCGACGCAGACATCAAAGATCGACTTTTAGCGGGGCTCATCCTGATGAAGCTCCCAGAAGAGTTTTCACCCCTGATTCAAAGCATCACCCAGAGTGAGGTCACAACTGAGCTCGTGAAGGAGAGGCTGCTGAGTGAAGCCGCGAGACAAGCCTCACAAAAGCGCGAATCAGCTCTGATGGGATTGAAGTTAAATTACGGTTATCGTGGTCATGGACGTGGACAAGTGAGAGGAGGACGTGGAGATCATGGTCGCAGTCAGCCATCAAGAGCACGGTCGTACGAAGGGTCACCACAATGTTTCAAGGGTGGAAAACACGGACATCTGGCAAGAAACTGTTGGAGGGGTGCAGAACACGGGAAGGTTGCCTACGAAGCGAGAGAGGAACGATCTGCGGAAGCGCGCGATTCCAATGAGAATCAAACCGAGTTCGTGCATTACGAGCGAGTTCTTGTATGCCCATCAACAGCCAGGGTCGCATCTAGTTCACCGTTCGATTGGTTCATCGACTCCGGGGCAAGTTTGCATATGACCGGACAGAGGAGTTGTTTCGTCTCTTTCAATCAGGACGCTCGCACTCGGTTTGTTAGAACTGCAAATAATGAGATCCTTCAGTCGGCCGGGCTTGGAGACGTCCGCATACGTTGTTATGTTGGAGGAAAGTGCCAAAATACCAGGTTACGGGATGTATTGTACGTGCCCGGACTTACAGTTAACTTGGTATCGGTAAAACAGCTGACGAAAAAGGGGCTCAACGTCGTTTTCAAAGATAAAAAGTGCGAGATCTTGGACAAAGAGGGGATGGTGTGTGCGACAGCTTGCTGCACGGACACTGACCTTTACCGCTTGCAAGCATGTTCTACGACTGCCCTGACTGCTTCGACGTACGCTGCGTACGATCTCTGGCACAGGAGGTTGGGCCATCTTGGACCAGGAGGAGTGAAGAAACTAGCTCAGGGGCTTGTGAAAGGCGTTGATTGCGTGGTCCCTGACACCAGAAAAGCGTGTTGGCCATGTGCAGGGGGGAAGCAGAGGAGGAAAGAATTCCCAAAGTCTAATTCCGGCACGAAATCAAGATTGGAACTCGTGCACAACGATGTATGTGGTCCAATGAGTCGAGTGAGCATCGGGGGCCACCGCTATTTCATTGTGTTTGTTGATGATTTTACCCGGAAGACTACCGTGGCCTTCATGAAAATGAAGTCTGAAGTATTCGAGAAATTAGTGGAGTTCATCAGGTACGCTGAACGTGATTCAGGACTCAAGTTGAAGAAGATAAGAACGGATAATGGCACGGAGTATCTCAATAGAAGGGTTTCGAAATTCCTCGCGCTAGAGGGAATCGCCCACGAGACGACTGTCCAGTACTGCCCGGAGCAGAATGGTCGCGCGGAGAGGGCGCTCCGAACCTTGGTGGAAAAAGCGAGGTCGATGTTGACAGACGTAGGGCTCGATCAGAGTTTTTGGGCTGAAGCTGTGAGTACGGCGTGCTGGCTCAAGAATTTGAGTCCGACAGCAGCCCTCAGTTCAGTATGTCCGGAAGAAGCGTGGACTGGAAGGAAGCCAGATCTGAGCTACCTGCGAGTGTTTGGATGCTTGGCCTATGCTCAGATACCACAGGAAAAACGCAAGAAGTGGGATGAAAAAGCGAAGAAATGCATCTTTGTTGGCTATTGCTCAAACTCGAAGGCGTATCGCTTGGTTCCGCTAGATAATATGACAACAGTGGAGAAAGCTTGCAACGTGGTTTTCGACGAAACCAAGACGGCCTCTGAAGTTCTGCAGACGGCGTCCCTAAAAAGAGGGGCGGCAGCTCCGGATGATGGGCTATGGCCATGGCCCAGAGAGGCGAGTCAGCCCAGAGAGGCGAGTCAGCCCAGAGAGGCGAGTCAGCCCAGAGAGGCGAGTCAGTCCAGAGAGGCGAGTCAGCCCAGAGAGGCGAGTCAGTCCAGAGAGGCGAGTCAGCCCAGAGAGGCCAGTCAGCCCAGAGAGGCCAGTCAGCCCAGAGAGGCGAGTCAGCCCAGAGAGGCGAGTCAGCCCAGAGAGGCGAGTCAGCCCAGAGAGGCGAGTCAGCCCAGAGAGGCGAGTGAAGCATGGCCCGGGGGGGTTTCAGATGAGGAAAGTATTTTTACAGGTGATGAGAGTGGTGAAACACCAGTCGAGCCAACAGGGTTCTTGGAGTTTCGTCCTAATCGAAAACGGACCCGGCCAGCGTGGATGGACGATTTCGTGTGTGTATGCTGTCAAAGTTCAACAACGAACTACGATTCACCACTCACGGTACAGGAGGCGATGTCGCGGGGAGACGCCGAGCAGTGGAGATCAGCCATGGAGACCGAAGTGGAGGCCCATGAAAAGAACGGAACCTGGATTCTGATTGATCGTCCATCAAACAGGCGAGTGATAACCTCGAAGTGGGTTTTCCAATTGAAGCGGAACAGCGAAGGAGACATCACAAAATATAAGGCGAGACTGGTGGGACGCGGATGCGCCCAAACTAAAGGCGTGGACTTCGATGAAACCTACTCGCCTGTAGTAAAGATCACAACGCTCCGCATCCTTTTCGCGCGCGCCGCACAGGAAGGATGGAGAATCCACCAGCTCGACGTCGAGACGGCTTACCTACACGCCAGGTTAGAGGAAGAGATATTCATGGAGCAGCCGAGTATGTTTCAGGTCGGAGATCAGGTATGCCTGCTAAAGAAGTCCCTGTATGGTCTAAAGCAAGCCGGAAGAGTATGGTTCGAAACCCTCAACAAGGCACTGAAGTCTCTCGACCTGACAGAGTTTGGGGCGGACCAATGCTGCTACTTCATAACGCGCGGCGAAAGCATCCTGCTGCTGACCATATATGTGGATGATTTCCTGATCTTCACCAACGACCTGGGTTTGCAAACGGAGATCATCGAGAAACTGAAGGGGGTTTTCCCCATTAAAGATATGGGGCCGGCTCAGCACTGTCTAGGAATTAAGATCACGCAGAGGCCAGAGGAGAGGGCTATCTTACTCGACCAGGCAGAAAGCATCAGACAAGTTCTAAAAAGGTTCAACATGGCGGACTGCAAAGCAGTGCCTACGCCCGCGGAAACGAGCTTAAGGTTGACGAAACGGACTGAGAGCGAAGAGGCTGCCGACGCACCATACCGAGAGGCCGTTGGATGCCTGATCCACTTGTCTCAAACGACGAGGCCGGACATCTGCCACGCTGTCGGGGTAGTGAGCCAATTTTGCTCGGACCCGTCTCTGGCACACTGGAAGGCAGTGAAGAGGATCCTGAGATACCTGAAGGGTACCATCGACCTCCAACTGAAGTTCGATGGGAACCTCAGAAAGCCGATAGAAGCTTTTTGCGACGCGGACTGGGGAGGTTGTCTGGAAAGTCGAAAGTCTACCACTGGATATGTTTTCATTCTCGCGGGTGCGTGCGTTTCGTGGACGAGCAAAAAGCAACCAACTGTTGCATTATCCACGAGTGAGGCAGAGTACATGAGTGTCTCCGCGGCATGCCAGGAAATAAAATGGCTTCTGAACTTCGCGGAGCTTCCGGGGGCCTCAATCAGGCGATCAATGTCGCTTTCATGCGACAATCAGGGCGCAATCCAGCTGACGGCCAACGGAATACAACACCAGAGAACGAAACATATCGATTTACGACATCATTTCGTGAGGAACATGGTGAGAGAAGGTTTGGTGAACATAAAGTTCGTACCCACATCCGACATGACTGCCGACATAATGACAAAGAGCTTGACAGGCGACAAGTTCAAGAAACATCGAGACAAGCTCGGATTGACCGCCCACATGATGAGAAGAAGGTTGGGGGTAGACGATTTCTAAGAATGCCAAACCAAGCTAGGACTACGATAACGGGGGCCAAGTGGTCATGCGCAAGGGAGGGTGTTGGGTTTTGCGCATGCTCACGGTCCAGAGTGCTATAAAAGGATTTTCGTTTTGGAAATAAACTTCACTTCGTTGTATCTCTGTATCACTGGCGTTGTTCATCCCTGCAGTAACTTAACAATATTGATGAGAATGGGCGCGTTTTTGCCATCGATGATGGAAAACATCTTCAGAATCGTTTCTCGAAGCTTTTCCGCCAATTTGCACTGAGCGCCAGAGGAAGCGCAGATCAGTGAAAGTAGAGTTGGGTGGAGTAACGTCAGCATTTTTCAGGAGAGAATGGACGGGACGGATTGCAGGAAGTACTCGCGTATTCGTTGGTGTCCCGAGGGAGCACCGCAAAGAAGAGCCCACTGACGTGAACTGACGAGTATTTTAGGCAGATTGCAGGAATCCAAGCTCATCTGCCAATGAAAGCGATCGGGGTCGATGCGATCAGTTTCGAGATTCCCTCGATAGTGATCGATGAAACATGGGTGGAGTTAATCATCGTTTATCTGAAGACATTAGATTCTGTTGATCCCGCAATCGAAGGATTATATGGTATGAATATGAGAGTCGCGCATCGCCTCATCGAACATCAATCCGGGTATCCGTTGTGGAATGCCCGTCAAGCTTTCTTCCTTGCAGCGAATCCTTCGCTCGACTCTCTCCATGAGTTCCATAGCCTTATAGCCTAGACAACCGTCGATTGGATATCACATGGAACTAGCATCCGCCCGTCAAGTGGAGAGGTCTACTGCATCTGCGGAAGCCACCGAACGTGCATGGACGGTGAAACCGCTACAGTTTTGCGCAAAAGATCCTCTGACGGTAACGACTTGTTTGAGACCATACCTCCAGCGTGAGGCATTCTGTCGACGAAAAAAAAGCCTGGTTACGCTTGATCACCAGATTGACGCAGTCGAACGTCGGATACGTCGGAACTCACTAATAGCCCAAAAGAGGACATATGTGGGCTCTCATAGAAGATAGTAAGGGCAAAGATCGGACAGAACAGTCTGAGAATAACCACCGAGACCACTCAGAAACCAGCGACCGCTCCTCGCTCGAGAGCGCCAGTTTTCGGCAGGGAAGAACTCACGACCCAGGATGGAGGAATCCCTTAAGTCACCGCCGCGGAAGTCGAAGCAGCAGCCGACAGAATAGCTTAGCGGAAGGCCCCGGGTCCAGATGGAATTCCGGAGAAGTCATGGGAATATTTATGAAAAATGGCCGAAAATCTTCGCTGGAGGCGTTGAAGAAGATTGAAGGGTTTCCGAAAACAAACTTTGATTTATTCGACCGTGCAATGCATCCTGCATCTTTCGCATCGTGATTCCGTTGATGGTTCTTCCTAAAGTCATCGGGAGGAATCGTTGACATAACCGTTACGAGCAGAGGGTACTTCAATTGCACCGAAATCGTATTCTGGCAGTTTTTCCTGGCAACCAAACGATCCATTTTCCTTTTACAGCGCATCGGGAACCCGAGCACTCCCCTCTCAACGATTAGCGTTCAGCATAGTTTCATATAGTCTATATCGAAGCAAGGATTATAGACCGTCATCCGCGTCATTATGAGGGTCTACCCCATCCAGATAACATCTATTCATGGTCATAATGGTATCAAGTGGTTTTTCAGAAGTCCGGAACAAACCCCTGGTCGGCTCGGCCTGGGATTCCCTCCAGTTCCACGAGAATCTGATCTCAAATACAACGGAGCAATCTCCCGTAATTGAGACAATCGTTTCACATCTTCTTCAAGCCGGTAATTCGTCTATGAAGAAGGAGATGTGAATCTCCTTGGCCATGTCCCCCCGTTCGGATCCATGTTTGTATTGGAGCTGTTCGGATCACGTTTTCTGATCTCTTCGAAGTCTACAGAGAATCGCACACTGCGAATACAAGGTCCGAAATCAACTGCTTAGGGAGGAGACCTTTTGGAGCGGCCTCGCTTTCCCCTCGATTTCACGATAAAGAGCTTCCCGCGGCCCCGGATGGACATCTCTTGATTCAAAGAACCGTTTCCGATTCTCTTCCGAACGGTCCATATCAAAACTTCTCCCAAAAAACAGGCTATGCTCAAGACTAGCGGTACCGCGCAAACCCACAGGGTGGGAGTGATATCTCTCATGAGTACGGCGCGATCTGCTCTTGGCTTCAGATCGTTCAAAGAGAAACATTCCCAAGGGCTTTCCCGCTTTGACGATCTCCGTGCATCCCATGAGAATGAGAGAATCCCATCCTCCTCTCTATACTTCTCAATCAAGCAAACTTCGGTGGATTGATCAGGAGATAGTTCGCGGTTCAGTTTAGAATCCAGGGTGGAGGGAAAGGAGCCGTGATCGTATGTTTATGGCTTTCTGTTGTATCGTGTCTGAAACAGCGAGAAAGCCAGACCGAGCTGCGCGAGCCGGTAGCAACACAAACCAAGGGGATCCGAGCGGTGTGCAGGAATCGGCGAATCATGCGTCCAATACCTCTCTCGCCGTCTCTTCACGAGCTCCCGGTCAGAGCTCGTGTACACTTTGCCTACGTAAGAGCTGGGCATCGTGTCCTCTTCTAAGGACAATGGGTAGGCGGGAATATGTTGCAACCATGCTTCCCGTAGGATATCCAAGTTTCTGGCATCTCTGCACAAAGGCTTCCCGCTGAGGAATGATGATAGAAGATACACAATGGATATGGGATGAGAGTTTGTTTCCATGACGCCGATCTCAGCCGGTGATGAGGTTTTCGGGTTCATATCATATAAGGACTCACATCTTTTGATCGTCTTCAAGCGATCCCTGGGCAGATCTTGAATCGCGGCCACGATTTCCCCTCTGAAACAAACTCCGATGACTTGTGAGAGAAGAATCCATGTTCCTACAACGAGGAGGAATAGTTTTGGCTTTGCTCGGAAGTCGAATTCGATCGGAGTCGTCACACAGAGTACAAGTCTGAAAAACATCGGAGCGGGTTCCTCCTTTAAATACCATAGGATCGAGGTCGCGAACAGGGCCGTTGCTAGAGTCGGTAGCCAAATACTCTTGCGCAGGAGAGAAAAGATCACTTGCCCAGTCTTGCTGGTGGAGGGCACGACGGCCACAGCACGGAACGAGCGCAGCGATGAAATTCGATGCATCACTCGACCATAATCTCGTTCGGCATCATCGACGTCTGAGAACAAAGCTTTGACAAACATCGAGGTATTCGGATGCTCAGGATGATCCAGCTCGATATTAGTATCAAGATCTGATAGATGATCGACGGAAATTTTCTTGATTCGGAAATTGCGCGTCGAGGCTCTTCCGAACTTCAAATCTTCTAGCTCGGAGCGTTCTGGCTTCCTCCCAGAATGCAGTTTGAGTTGAAGGAAAGGATCATACCACTTCTCAATCACGCACTTGGTGGCGTGCAGTGAAAGTTCTTCTGTAGGAACATCGAAAAAAGCGATTATTTCTGTGTGAGCGGACTCTCTTCGAGTGCGGGGGAAAGAGCGCTGGCTGTTATTCGTGATCAACAAACGAGCGAAGCTATGGAATGGAGGTTTGATGTTGGGAATTTCATGAAACCTGCCCTCTTCATCTATATCACAGTCGAGAGCCATGTGGAAGCGATCCTCGTTGTTACTCGTCGAGAATACTTTCGAGTATGACGTGGTCAACTCCAGACGTGGAGAGTGGATTTTGTTGACATCCACCGACAGTTGTGAAGCAACGACTGTTTTCAAAAAATCTCTCTCTAAGTTGCAGTTAATGTTGATGAGAACGGGCGCGTTTTCTTCACCGAACATGGAGAACATCTTCTGGATCGTTTCCTGAAGCTTCTCCACTAATTTGCACTGAGCGCCAGAGGAAGCGCAGATCAGTAAAAGTATAGTCAGATGGAGCAATGTCACCATTTCTCGAGGAGAGGATAGACGTTACGAACTGTAGGAAGTACTGGCGCATTCGTTGGTGTCCCGAGGAAGCTCAACGAAGAAGCTACTGATCGATGAAACATGGGTGGAGTTTTTTATTGATTCTTTGATGAAATCAGATTCTGTTGATCCCGCAGTCGAGTGATCAGATGGTATTGAATATGAGAGTCAAGCATCGCCCAATTGAGCCTCAACCGGTCTTCGTCGTGGAATGCACCCACCGGGAATTCAGGGAATCATCTTCTTTGCAGCGAGTCCGTCGCTCGATTCCCTCTCTGAGTTTCAGAGCTGCACAGCCCAGACAACCGTAGATTCGATGTCACACGGGACTAGCATGCGCCCGTCAAGTAAAGTGCTCTATTTAATCTGCGGAGGCCATCGAACTTGTCTGGACGGCTGTTGGTTGGCGCAAAAGATCCTCTGACGGTAACGACTCGTTTGAGACCATACCTCCAGCGTGAGGCTTTCTGTCGACGAAAAAGAGCCTGGTTACGCTTGATCACCAGATTGAAGCAGTCGAACGTCGGATACGTCGGCGTGGAAAGCGGATGGCATGATGGGCAAAGTTAAAATGGTGATTCCTGTTTAGCCTCGGTGAGTCGGTGTCAGAACGAGTCGAAAGCGGCGTGGCATGGGCCATATCTTCAAGCCATCTTGGCATGTGCGAGTCACAGAACTTCCGAGATCGTGAAATTGTATTTGCCCTTTCCGTGCTCCGCTACGAACTTGTCGGGGTCTTCTTCAAGACGAAAAGCCAACCGTCGAGACTGGAGAAACATCCATCCTCTCTATTACTGAAAGAACATTTTCCGTGATGTTCGTCACGGAGCCCCCAGAGCTCTGATCATACTTCATCATACTCGTTCTGAGCGTACTTCGGAGTAGATTCCGCCCCGATCTGACCGTACTTTCCTGGGCCCACAGAGGATTTCCCGAGTACGATCTACCCGTGCACACCTCTATGGACTTCCAGACATTTGGTCAGATCAACCTCGGAATCACTCCGGAATGTGTGGTCAGATCGCGAAATAATCGTCTTTGAAGTACGATCAGAGCGAGAGGAGAGTACAAACAGACCGATTCGGAATCATTTTCCATTTCGTACTCGAGTTCGGACTTCAATCCGAATCCGTAGGAGACCCAGATTCCGATTCGGGTCGTCAAATCCAAATTGTGCCCATCTTGAGGTGTTGAGAACAGAAGAAGGTGGAGGCGGAGAAAGGCCGCTGCTCTCAGTGCTGTTCCTATTGACAGTGCACATGAGGAGCTCTAGGAGCGGCTCTTCGACCCGCAGTTCCCACGTTTCTTCGTTTGACGTCAACTGATTAGCTCAAGGGCAAACCTTGGTCGTACGGCATCGCCGTTGACGTACTTCTTGGATACATCCCGATGAATACTCCTCGTGTTACGTTCTCCGGCGTCGAATTCCGGGAATCTGCAACCTGTCGGGGTCTCCCAGGAAACGGAAAGATGACTGTCGGCACTGAAGGAGGATCTCTCCTCTGTATTAGTGAAAGAACAACGAACAACCGGTGTACCTCCGGTGTTTTTGGCTATCCGGCCTCTGAATGCAAGCTTCCCAGCTCGGCCACGAATTCTATCTTTTCATTTGATTTCATTGGACCTTTCATATGCACATATGTTCCCTTCCATTTCAGGGGTGAATTGCATTGCGTTCACAGATCATACTTCGTTTTTCTCCCATCGCCCTTGGATATCCATCGTCGTTCTTAGGTTCCTCGCTGTTGGATCAGGGCGAAGTCGTAGTCGGTACGGGAATTCCGTCTAGGAGTATTTTCCTTCATCGCATTCCAGAATGAAATGTTTGTCGGTTCCCGGAGCTCCGCATCGAGTGATTTTCATGTCTATGGAAGGGTCCCGGGAGTTCTTTTGGCTCTTGGTGTTGAGCATTCCTGCTATGGCTAGCGCCAATAACCGACTGCCCCGCGAGCTATGGTACAGTTAGTTCCCTCTCGAGAACCCGAGTCTCTTTGAACTGTCGATAAACAGTCAATGTGGATCTGGACTCCATATTTCGTCTCCATATGGAGTCCAACTAATCCCGCACTCTCGTTTTGAGTTCTTTGCGTAACATATTCCATATTGGTTTGCCTAGTGTATTCCTGGTCAGACTGAGATCTCCAAGGTCATACGGGGTCCGCAAACTTCTGAGTCTCTCCATTGCCTTCACTTCGATGTTTGTTATCTCAGTTGCCGTGAGTACCATTCTGGGCCATCTGGATGGATCCATCTGCTTCACTCTCTCGAAATACATGATTTTGCTCAGGGTCTCCACGGCATCGAAGGAGGACCAACCTAGTTCTCCCTCAATAAAGTCCATTGATACGGTGGAAGGTGGTATGCCCATGGCCTACCTTCCCGCGTCCCTTCGTCTGACTTCAATGAGATCTCTCAGCCTTCTAGGCATGGTGCTCACTCTATTGCAGTAGGTAAGTTGTGGTATAGCGGTGGTTTTCCAAAGAATTTTGGATACTTCAAACCTGTTGAAGCTCCAAAAAGTTCTCGCATTGAGTCTTTTGATCGCCACATTGGCCTTATCCGTAAGCTTGTTCCCGTGTTGGGATAAGTGATCTTTTTCGGCCGATATTCCGATTCCCAAGTACTTATAGAATTCGAGCATAGGTATTGACTTCCCTTGTGTCTGTAGGTCTCGATTTGGATTATGATTATGATCCGATGAGGATGGTTGAAATACCATCACTCCGCTCTTCAGAGGGTTAAATCTGATTGACCTGTCGTCTCCAATTATGAATAAACATTCTCAAACCGCTTCCGACAACAAGCCCACCTGAAAAGGGCAGAAGAGAACCCGGCGCTGGAGCTCTTCGCGACGAGCAGACGATCACCGCGGAGTGTTTCGGTGGAAAAACTTGATTATTTCCGTGGACCAACACAACCGTCGCTGCCTCCGTGCATTCCCCAAGGCGTGATTACAAGAAGGTCGTTCTGAGTGAGGGATTCCTTGGAACCCATTGATGCTGGTACTCTTTGAATTGTTTCAGAACGAAACTACTCGGCATCCATCATCAATTTCCGTTTCATTCTCGGGCAAAGCTGCGGGTCATGAGGTATCCTACGTCAAAATGTTGCGGCTCCTTGAAGCGAGAGGCGCCCTTTTTACTCGACCCTCCATTCCATGAATCGTTTATCGCAGCCTGAACAGACTTGTAGGGCTCGAGTAGATCAATCCGTGCATATGATGAGAGCGGTCAGAGATTGAGACCGTCGGCCGCAGCGTATATGACCATAGCTGCCTGTAAAAGAGGCGGTCAGGAAGGAGTGAATCAAAGTATGGGCCCCATATCGGCCTGTTAGAAAGCAACGTTGGGATTCCTCCGAGCGGAGTGGTGACGCATAGTGACGCAGAGTGCACAGTCATCAAGGACGAGGTCAAGATTACGGACCGTCACGGAAGCTAGACGCGATGGGGGATTTCAATTCGAGCAGAACAATTCAAGAGGCTTTTGGAGGGAAGGAATGCAAGAACGACCGATTCCAGAAGAGTGGGAGGCGAATGGGAGGAGACCCCGAAATTCGTTCGAGAGGAACGGTCATTGAGGCAAGCCCTCATTGGAACGAATAAGCCGGTTATTTTGTGCAGTGGAAGATAGTGTGTTCCGGCGTGTCGTCTGTCCCGTCCACACAATGGACGCAAATCGGGCCGAGTTTGATATTCATTTTGTAGAGGTATGATTGGAAGTGACCGTGTCCCGAAAGTGCTTGGGTCAGAAAGTAGTCAACTTCCCCGTGTAGTCTGGTGTACCATGATTTGATGTCTTTTATGAGTGTTTTTGTCCAGATGCTTTTGGTAGGATCACCGTGTGACCATCGGCTTTGCATCCTCTCCAAGAGTATATTTGTATAGTCCGATTGCATGTGTGGGTCATATGATTGTGTTGGTTCTGTCTCTGTGTCAGTGCCATCGTTCATCGATCTTGTTGGTGTTCTGCCGGTTTGTGTAAAGCCCCTGATCTCCATGGTCTCCTTGATCCTGATGTCCCAGGGGATTGACCGAGAGAGGACCATGGCCACGTCGTTGGAAAAAGTGCGGTATCCCCTACAGATCCGAATCGCTGTGATTCTCTGTGCGGATATGAGAGAGTTGCAGTTATATTTATGTTTCGAGGCTGTGTGCCATATCGAGTATCCATAGCAGGTTATAGACCAGGCTATTGAGGCTAGAAGGTGTCTCCTTCCCTCTTCAGCACCATGGGTCCTTGGCATCAGCCTATTCAGCTGGTTCGAGATCTTTTTTGCTTTATCAGTTGCATATCTGATGTGAGTGCGGAAGTTAAGTTTCCGGTCGACATACACCTCGAGATATTTCACGCTGTTTTTGATTTCTATTCTTTCGCCATTTATGTTCAGGTTGATTTCTCCTGGCTTGTTTTTGCTGCTGATCAGGATGGCTTCAGATTCGGAGGGGGCAAGCTCAAGTCTCCTCTCGATGAGCCAATCATTGATCAGGTTCACCGCTTCATTCGCTCTCCTTTCTGTTGTTGTCTCATCTCTGCCTTCGATGCATAAGGCGAGGTCGTCTGCGTATCCGATGAGTTCAGTGTGTTCTGGTAAATCTAGGTTGAAGATTCCGTCATAGGCGATGCTCCATAGGGTCGGCCCCAGCACAGAACCCTGTGGAACACCGGCCGTCATTTATAGGAGAACTCCCCACAGTTCACTTCTCTGTCGCTGAGGTAGCTGAAGAGTATCCTTTTGAGGTACGGTGAAATGTCGAGGGACAACAGGCTGTTCTTTATAGAGTGCCAGGACACAGAATTGGAAGCATTCTTTATATCCAGTAACACCATCAGAGTCGGTTGTCTTGACCATCTGGGTTTTTCGAGCTCAGAGAGATGGCCTGCTAAAACTCTCTGGATAGCCATAATAGTTGAGTGTTTTGGGCTGAATCCAAATTGGTTGTCTGAAAGGAGCCTTCTAGTTTCAAGCTCCATCCGTAATCGGTCATGGATTATCTTTTCGAAAGATTTCGAGATGGTATCAAGCAGGCAGATTGGTCGATACGCTGATGGGAGATCTCTGGGTTTCCCTGGTTTATGGATCAGCACCACTTGGGCCTTCTTCCAATGCCCAGGGAATTCCCCTTTTTCTAACAGCTCGTTGATGATTGAACGATATACTTCTGGGAATTTCAACATCAGTGTTTCGATGCTTCCAGCTGGTTTTCCGTCAGGGCCCGATGCTTTGTTCGTGTCAATCCGAGATGCTGCTCCAAGGATCTCATTCGTAGTCACCTCGGGTATCGAGCCGTCCCCTGCCATAGGAGTTAGAACTATTGTGTCTGGATGTCTCGAGAACAGTGTTCACTGCAAAAAATCCACAGAGCACCGAAGAAAACTAGAAAGTACGATACAGTGTATACCCACACCTGGAAACATCGTCGACATCATGCTCGTGAACATCCAGAATTGGAAAGCAGTTGCACACATGATATCTGCCATTTTGAAAGTCAAAGAAAAATATGAGAGAGAACTGGAGACAGGGACGAGTACCACATCATAAATACAACGGATAGATAACCAAAACACACCATGGGACAAGGGTCCCCCGGACGAGCTGCCGAGGAAAACTTGGATACCGGTGCTTGAGCCGCGGAGATAAGAGAAAGACTTGGAAACGCGAACAGAAGCCGGTCATTACTATTAGGAATTCACCCGTTCAGTGCTGCTTAGTGAGACGGTCGATTCGGCTCGGTACTGGCAGTGTGAATATGGAACGGGGGCGGTAGATCTCTAGGAATTGGCACAAAGTTCAACGAAGGCGCACATACCCCACGAAAACGAGATGGAACTGTTGGAGGAGGAACGTTAGGGTCGGCTTCGCAAGAAAGCAAATATGTATAGATTATGTCCCGGATTATGTATGTGTCCGTAGTATAAATACCGAGCGGGAAGACAGGGGAGAACGTTCTCCTCAAGCGAATCAGCGAGGTGAGGTTTGGAGCAGGTCGACACGAGTCGGCGACAGGGGTCGAATTCGCACGAAGGATCATCAAGGAGATATTCCAGAAAGCGACGAAGACAACCGGCGGACGCTTCCGGACAGCACGGAACGTACGACGCGACAGGGGATTTCGATCTCTGTGTACTCGGTGAAGTTAACCGGAAACTATCCGCGATCTACTTTAGAATATATGAAGTATGGATCACAGACGACTCTGGAGACTCAACCATCTGGATCCTCAACAGAAACGCAATCACCAATGGGAAATCGATAAGGAAATCACGCAGATTTCAATGTGGAATACTCGACTACATGTTATAAGGTATCAGCTGCTACTCTTCGCCCACGCGGGGAATCTAGGAACTCCTCACCTACCCAGAAACCCTCGAAGACATCCCACAGAGACTGAAGGGTCACATCATACTGGCCGGAGACTTCAACGCCAAATCTACCATGGTACTACATGCGGAAGCACCCAAACAATGAGAAGAAGAGCCGAGATCGAGGCGACGCTCGCGCCTCCACAACATAAACGACGCAGCCACTGCGATACTCAGAGGAAGAGACGGCCAAGACCAGTAGAGCTTGACCCCCTCAGCCGAGCCGACAAACATTAGAAATTGGGTGGTAAACGAGTACGTTGAGTCGCTCAGTGATCACCAATTTATCGAATTCAGCATAACGACCGGGAGGAAACCAGTCTCCGGGTGGAACGATGAAGTCGCCCACCTGAGGAAGACATGCACCCGAGCTAGAAAAAGCTTCGTTCGAGGCCCCGGGTCCAGATGGAATTCCGGAGAAGTCACGGGAATATTTATGAAAAATGGCCGAAAATCTTCGCTGGAGGCGTTGAAGAAGATTGAAGGGTTTCCGAAAACGAACTTTGATTTATTCGACCGTGCAATGCATCCTGCATCATTTGCATCGTGATTCCGTTGATGGTTCTTCCTAAAGTCATCGGGAGGAATCGTTGACATAACTGTTACGAGCAGAGGGTACTTCAATTGCACCGAAATCGTATTCTGGCAGTTTTTCCTGGCAACCAAACGATCCATTTTCCTTTTACAGCGCATCGGGAACCCGAGCACTCCCCTCTCAACGATTAGCGTTCAGCATAGTTTCATATAGCCTATCTCGAAGCAAGGATTATAGACCGTCATCCGCGTCATTATGAGGGTCTACCCCATCCAGATAACATCTATCCATGGTCATAATGGTATCAAGTGGTTTTCCAGAAGTCCGGAACAAACCCCTGGTCGGCTCGGCCTGGGATTCCCTCCAGTTCCACGAGAATCTGATCTCAAATACAACGGAGCAATCTCCCTTGATTGAGACAATCGTTTCACATCTTCTTCAAGCCGGTAATTCGTCTATGAATAAGGAGATGTGAATCTCCTTGGCCATGTCCCCCCGTTCGGATCCATGTTTGTATTGGAGCTGTTCGGATCACGTTTTCTGATCTCTTTGAAGTCTACGGAGAATCGCACACTGCGAATACAAGGTCCGAAATCAACTGCTTAGGGAGGAGATTTTTTGGAGCGGCCTCGCTTTCCCCTCGATTTCACGAGAAAGGGCTTTCCGCGACCCCGGATGGACATCTCCTGATTCAAAAAACCGTTTCCGATCCTCTTCCGAACGGTCCATATCAAAACTTCTCCCAAAAAACAGGCTATGCTCAAGACTAGCGGTACCGCGCAAACCCACAGGGTGGGAGTGAAATCTCTCATGAGTACGGCGCGATCTGCTCTTGGCTTCAGATCGTTCAAAGAGAAACATCCCGAAGGGCTTTCCCGCGTTGACGATCCCCGTGCATCCCATGAGAATGAGAGAATCCCATCCTCCTCTCTATACTTCTCAAAAAAGCAAACTTCGGTGGATTGATCAGGAGACAATCCGCGGTTCAGTATAGAATCCAGGGTGGAGGGAAAAAAGCCGTGATCGTATGTGTATGGCTTTCTGTTGTATCGTGTCTGAAACAGCGAGAAAGCCAGACCGAGCTGCGCGAGCCGGTAGCAACACAAACCAAGGGGATCGTAGTGGTGTGCAGGGATCGGCGAATCACGCGTCCAATACCTCTCTCGCCGTCTCTTCACGAGCTCCCGGTCAGAGCTCGTGTACACTTTGCCTACGTAAGAGCTGGGCATCGTGTCCTCTTCTAAGGACAATGGGTAGGCGGGAATATGTCGCAACCATGCTCCCCGTAAGATATCAAAGTTTCTGGTATCTCTGCACAAAGGCGTCCCGCTGAGGAATGATGATAGAAGATACACAATGGATATGGGATGGGAATTTGTTTCCATGACGCCGATCTCAGCCGGTGATGAGGTTTCCGGGTTCATATCATATATGGGCCCACATCTTTTGATCGTCTTCAAGCGATCCCTGGGCAGATCTTGAATCGCGGCCACGATTTCCCCTCTGAAACAAACTCCGATGACTTGTGAGAGAAGAATCCATGTTCCTACAACGAGGAGGAATAGTTTTGGCTTTGCTCGGAAGTCGAATTCGATCGGAGCCGTCACACAGAGTACAAGTCTGAAAAACATCGGAGCGGGTTCCTCCTTCAAATACCATAGGATCGAGGTCGCGAACAGGGCCGTTGCTAGAGTCGGTAGCCAAATATTCTTGCGCAGGAGAGAAGAAATCACTTGCCCAGTCTTGCTGGTGGAGGGCACGACGGCCACAGCACGGAACGAGCGAAAAGATGAAATCCGATGCATCACTCGACCATAATCTCGTGTGGCATCATCGACGTCTGCGAACAAAACGTTGACATACATCGAGGTATTCGAATGCTCAGGATGATTCAACTCGATATGGGTATCAAGATCTGATAGATGATCGATGGAAATTTTCTTGATGCGGAAATTGCGCGTCGAGGCTCTTCCGAACTTCAAATCTTCCAGCTCGAAGCGTTCTGGCTTCCTCCCAGAATGCAGTTTGAGTTGAAGGAAAGGATCATACCACTTCTCGATCGCGCACTTGGTGGCGTGCAGTGAAAGTTCTTCTGTACGATTATCGAAAAAAGCGATTATTTCTGTGTGAGCGGACTCTCTTCGAGTGCGGGGGAAAGAGCGCTGGCTGTTATTCGTGATCAACAAACGAGCGAAGCTATGGAATGGAGGGTTGATGTTTGGGAAATCATAAAACCTGCTCTCTTCATCCATTTCACAGTCGAGAGCCAACAGGAAACGATCCTCGTTGCTACTCGTCAAGAATACTTTTGAGTATGACGTGGTCAACTCCAGACGTGGAGAGTCGATTTTGTTGACATCCACCGACAGTTGTGAAGCAACGACTGTTTTCAAAAAATCTCTCTCTAAGTTGCAGTTAATGTTGATGAGAACGGGCGCGTTTTTTTCACCGAACATGGAGAACATCTTCTGGATCGTTTCCTGAAGCTTCTCCACTAATTTGCACTGAGCGCCAGAGGAAGCGCAGATCAGTAAAAGTATAGTCAGATGGAGCAATGTCACCATTTCTCGAGGAGAGGATAGACGTTACGAACTGTAGGAAGTACTGGCGCATTCGTTGGTGTCCCTAGGAAGCTCAACGAAGAAGCTACTGATCGATGAAACATGGGTGGAGTTTTTCATTGATTCTCTGATGAAATCAGATTCTGTTGATCCCGCAGTCGAGTGATCAGATGGTATTGAATATGAGAGTCGCGCATCGCCTAATTGAACCTCAACGGGTCTTCGTCCTGGAATGCACCCACCGGGAATTCAGGGAATTTCCTTCTTTGGAGCGAATCGGTCGCACGATTCCCTCTCTGAGTTTCAGAGCTGCACAGCCCAGACAACCGTCGATTCGATGTCACACGGAACTAGCATGCGCCCGTCAAGTAAAGTGCTCTATTCAATCCGCGGAGGCCATCGAACTTGTGTGGACGGCTGTTGGTTGGCGCATAGGATACTCTGATGGTAACGACTCGTTTGAGATCATACCAACAGCGTGAGGCGGTCTTGCTGCGAAAAAAAAATGCAGCGACTCGTTGGCGCCCGCTTGTCTCTACGCTCGACCTAATATATCGTTTATCGCAGCTTATCGCAGCCTGAACAAACTTCTAGCGACTGACACCGTGGGGTCGAGGAGATCAATCCGTGCAAGGTAATGAGAGCAGTCAGAGATTGTGACAGCCGGGAGCGGCGTGAATGCTCGAAGCTGCCTGGAAAAGAGGCAGTCGGGACGGAGCAAATCAAGGCAAGAAGTTGAGCCAACAGTACGTTGTCCCTCTCCTCTGAGAGGATCCAGGTTCTGGGCCCCTTATCGGCCTGTTACGAAACAGCGTTGAGATTCCTCCGAGCGGAGTTCTGGACACGCAGACTGCATAGTCATCGAAGACGAGGTCAAGATTAGGAACCGTAACGGGAGAAAGACGCGATTAAGGATCTCAGGGAATAGATCGCGCAGTCTGAGAGGCTCTTGGAAAAACAGAGCGAAGGAACGACCGACTCCAATGGGGTGGGAGGCGGATGGGAGGAGACCCCGAAATTCGTGAGGCGATTCCCGGGAGGAACGCTCATCGAGCCCAGCCCTCATTGGAGCAAAGAAGCTGGTAACTAGTCTCGGGGATCCACCCGTTCAGTTCTGCTCGGTAGGACGATCGATTCCACTCGGTACTGTCAGTGTGAATATGGAACGGAGACGGTAGATTCAAAGGAATTGACAGAAACTTCAACGAAGGTGTATATACCCAGAGAAAACAGAATGGAGCAATTTGAGGAGGAGGGGGAGGCAAAGAAGGAGCACGTCCGTAAGACGGAACCTTGCCGTGACATCAGGGAAACTTTAAGAACTTCAGCCTCAGCTCGCTCCCATGACCATGCATCGGGTGGGTCGGATGAAGGATGAAACTGTGCCGCTCGTTTTGAGCTTTCCGACGGGGAAAATTGCCATTCATTTCGTCTACATCAGTTTGTTGCAAAGGTCGGATAGTTTTCCATCGGATTTTCGGAAACATAGCTGTCAGAATTTTCAGAATGAAGGACTCGGAGCGATCGTGCGATACTCGTGTCAATCCTTCACGGTACATTTGCTCAAGCGGTGTGATGTTTTCTTTAAAAAAATAGATCTTCACGGCACACAACTTTGTGTTGTTAATATTTATATTTTTCCAAACAGAGGTACTTCATTTTGATAAGAACTTTATTTTAATCAAGTGTGCAATGCATCCTACATCATTCGCATTCGCGATTCCGTTGATGGTCTTCTCTCGAGTCACCAGGAAGGGATAGTTGACAAGACTCTTACGGACGATACCGGAACGGATCGACGCGCTCAACACCGAAAATTGTGAACGGCCGTTAAGAGAAATCCCTCGGCACACCAGCGTCAGGGAATCTTGATTAGTCAACGAGGAGACTCCGGACTGGTCGAGTTTGATCCTCTTTGGTGCTGACACCTACTACGTAAGTTCGGCATCCGAGACCCTTCCCTGAGGCGTACGAATCTAAAGTGCTGTCGACTCCGTCCAGCAGCTCCTGAGGTCTCGAGTGGAAGATAGCGGTTCAACCGAGCACGGAGAAGAGTGGCTGTCACTGACCGAGCTAATTGTACTTGCCGATGCATCCGTTCTCGAAAGGGAGTTCTTCCAAGTGTGTTTCCACTCTCGAACGGAAGTCCTCGTGCGCCTGGTCTCTGACAGT
Source organism: Phytoseiulus persimilis (assembly GCA_037576195.1). Taxonomy (NCBI): domain Eukaryota; kingdom Metazoa; phylum Arthropoda; class Arachnida; order Mesostigmata; family Phytoseiidae; genus Phytoseiulus; species Phytoseiulus persimilis. The sequence goes on from CM075103.1 coordinate 27,932,594, forward strand.
CTCCATCTCATTGAACCTCGACAGAACGTCGTCATAAATGTAGCAACGTGCATCAGCGGCTAAGACGACATCGGTGTGACTGAACTTATCCCCATCGATCATTTTGACGTCACGTGCGCGTAACATCTCAATCGTTTTCTGTATGGATTTGGGGCCGTTGAATCTGTCATTTTTCACGTAGAACATCGAGAAGGGCACTTTGATTGCACCAAAATCGTATTTTGGCGGTTTTTCCTGGAAAGCAAAGGAACCATCTTAGGTTTGCTACAAGACTCGATCTAAGAGCTCCTCACAAGTTCATTACAGCCTCAGGAATCCAAGATGAGTTCATGACCTCGCGAGGCGACTCACCGTATTGTACTGTCCCAAGTTCGTGAAACCTGACTGAGGCGCATCCCAATCGAAATCTATCTTAGTCCAAGGCTCCTTCATCCATTGTGAGGCGAAGTTCAAGGCTGTCATGAACGTGAAACCTCCTACTTCTTCGGCCAAGTAGGCGCGAAGGCGGCTCTGAAGATTCCCGTCGGTTAGCACAGTCACGAAACATCAAGACCCCTCAAATAAAACTATGAACGAAGAGCGCAGGAAACGTATCAGCCGAACCTTGTTAACGTGTGAATCGGTGTGCACAAGTGTCCGCATATCTCGACCCATAGCGACGGCGTTTATCAAGCGGCAGATGGGGATTACTTTGCACACTGCGGACTGCACGAAATGCCTGAAGCTCTCATTTGGGTAAGCGAACTGCTGTATCCCGAAGAGTTCTTCGAACACGAGCTACAGAACGGAGATAATATTGCTCGATTGAGGAACGCGTTCTCGACGACCTATCCGAATCTCCGCCTTGAGTAGAAAAAATCAGGTGTCGCCTGCTCATGGCTCACCTTTGGCGTCCAACGAGTGACGGGGGCACCGACTATGAGGAGGAGAATTGACGGGAGAGGTGTATCGTAACCAAACTTCAGCACCGGCGTCAGAGAAGCGTAGTGAGCAATCTGAGGGGAAGACGTTTCAATCACTTCCGTTCCGGGGATGGAGCTCAATTGACGCCGAACTCGCAAAGCCATCGGATGGAGTCGCTTTCTGAGCCATCGACCATGGCACTTCTGATTACCTTGTCATCGTAAGAGTGGTTTGCAGAGAGAAACGCGAACGGAACTGTGCCTCCCAGCGAATGTCCGACGAGGTACACTTTCTCCTGATTAGTCTCACTGAGCACTTTGTCCAGGATAGTGGGCAGATCTATGTCCGCCATTTCCTGCCAGCTGGAACAGCGAAAGAACTCAGAAGTTGAGCCTCAGTACAACTTGAGCTTGGTTACTCCAGCGAGAAATCGCTGGTGTCTGTCTCAACATTCTAGCTCGAGGGACTCGATCGCTCCTTCTTACGAGACTCGGTAGTAATCGGTTGTGTTGGGTTGTCTCCTTCCTCCATCCTCATCTATCCTGTTGCTGAAGTGGGTGCCTCGCCAGTTGGTGAGCCAAACGTCGTAACCGTTTTCGGCGAAGATGAATGCTGCGCTCTCGTTGCGGATGTTCCACAAGTAATCGAACGCCGTGCCAGCGAAACCATGGCAGAGGATGACTGGTGTTGACAGTTTTTCGTCGTAAACGTCCATCAAACGTACCCTCCAAAGTTGTAGGATCCAGCCGTCGCGTGTCACAACTTCATGAATACTCAAGTTCATGCCATGAAGTGTGGCGTAAGCCACCTGCGAAGGAAAATCCCACGAAGGGAAAACGATACCAATTGCTGGAAGCCTCTGGATGCGGGACGTTCTCCTTGTATCCGGGGATCATTCTTCTGCATCAAAAGATTCTTGAGCTCCATACTCACGAAATCCTTCCCCTCCAATGCAGCTGCCTCTGCGTCGAGGTCGGCGAAATAAGTGTCTCCCCGAACGAAAACCAAATGGAGGAACAAGACGAATTTAAGTTTCATTTCGGTGAGTACAGGGCCGGTATGAAGGCTGACCAGAAGCTACTCCTTTTAACATGGAAAAACTCTCTGCGAGAGAGAGTCAGAAAGGGTTCGTCTCCTGAAAATGACCCAGATCGCCGAAAAGCCCGGAACGGCGGCAGATACTTGCTTGAGGGCATCCCAGATGTTCGGCGAACCCTCTTTCACTTGGAAATAATGAGAGCTCACGTTAGGGTCTAAATATCTTAGCGACCATAAATCCAATCCGGATGTGTAATCGAAAAACGCTGCGCTAGCTCGACCTCCCCGCCAATGGAGGTTATTAACCACGGTCTTTCGGAGCAGATGGGCTGAGGATCATGGGTTCAATGTGAGAAGCTGAGAAGGCCATCAAGCGAGCGGTGACCATAGATGCTCGAATATGCGCGCATCTCTATCGGTCTCGGATATCCCGGAACATTTTTTTCGTTGGGGAGAGCTTTTTCGAGCAAACATGGAGTGTTTTCGATCATGGCCATCCGATGGAACCGAGGGATCTGCATCAGGGGTCCCTGGCGAGACTCTCTCCGAGTTCCTAGTCGATTCTACAGGATCTCGCAAATCGGATAGTGTTTGTTTCAGCTTGAGCCATGATGGACTCAAGTACGACGGTATCGAGTCGCCAACCCCTGAGTATCCCTAGATCATCTCAAGCTTCCAACACTCCCTTCTTTGGGATGTCTCTCCTTCCGAAGTGTCCGCTCAACCGTGGATTATTCCAGGGTGGAGCATCGGCTAATAAGGTGTACGCTTCGCGAGCAGCACCTGCGAGAACATTTTCACACCACCTGTTGGGTTCTGCCCATTCAACGTACGTCTGATTGAGGAACAGGTCGGTGGAGTCTCGCCCAGATCGCAAGCTTGGCGGAGTAGTCAGGCCGTGCAAGGAGCGCAGTCAGGCTCATGCAAGTGTCCTGGGTCCTGATACTGGCTCGAATCTGGCTCTTCGGTGAAAGCTATCACACGGTCGTCTGCTCCACTGGATCGCTTGCGGCGGTCAGGCGAAGCGGTGGTGTTGAGGGGAACAGCCCCATCACACAGGTATAAAGCCGTACGTCATCCGCGTCGCCGAAATGACGCATGAGAAACACGTTTCAACCAACTGGTACAGCCTTGGATCGCGTCAGACGAACAATGCAAATTGCTCCAACATTTTTTCACTACTAATGCGCGTGTCTGACGCTCGAAGTTGCTCTTGGTAGATTTTCTTGTGAAACACTATTGTCGTCACAACCGTGATCAAACTGAAAATCGTCTTCCAGACTGATTCGGGAAGCTCGTCGCAGGGACCAGCTGGAGAGCTTGATATTCGCGAGCAACAGGAAGGCGTCGAGAGAGGATTAAAGCTCACACAGAGCCAGGCCTCGCAAATAACCGCGATTTATCTCCCAGCTCACAGGTAGCATGTCCGTCCGAATTACTCTTCGGACCATGGCGATTGCTCAGGGAACGAATCTAACTCAACATAGTTTGGACATCGACAAACGAAGCTCCAGCTCTTCGAGGTTTATTTTTCAGTATGCAGCCACCTCAAAAATGCAGCCACCTGCAAGCCAAAAAAGCCTCATTCCTCCACAGGTTGGTCCCCTCGCTCTGATCCTACAGTTGTGAGGTCGGCCCTACCTCAAAATCCATTTGCACCTCACAGACGCCTGAGCTTAGGACCTTGAACAAAAGATCGGCGTGGACCAATCCGAGGTCACGCTCTTCAGCAGCGGAGGATCGTACGCCCCCAGCCCGGTGGTGAATGTATAAACAGACTGACGCGTCGCCTCGACGAGAGGTCGTCGCTGGTTCTCTTAACTCGCCTGCGCGGCCACCCAGGCCACTGGTGATGAGTTGTATTTATCGCAATCGTATGTATCTCGCCATTTTTATCTACCTGCGTACGATCCTCCGCGACTGAGGCTAGACAGCTCCGTCGGAATGGAACCTGATTTGGCTGATCTACCTTGGCTCTCGTATTTGACTTGGAGTCGGGCAACACGTGGACTTCGCAAATAACCGGGGATTCCTCAGCGACTTGACCGCGCAGAGGACGAGAAGTATCGCGCGCCGCCATTACCCTTCTAGGAGCCATGTCCCATTCAAGCGCGCTGTCGGGTAGCGATGCGTATTGAACGAGATCCGCCCACGAGCCGCGTTTCATATTCGCAAATCTACGTTTAAACCAGAGCACTATCTTGTATCCGAAACTTCAGAACCAGCCGAAGCTGACATGATGGCACATGTTTGTTGGTAGCGTAGGAATACCGCTTGTAAATGGCAAAGATCGCATGAGATCTTCCATGTGTAACTTCCAACTCGCAATGGAGCTCGATGGAATCTTTCCAGGAAGGAGAGATGCGAACGACGATACGAGGTGATGACGCTTCACTCATGTCAAATGGCTCTACGGATCTCCACCTAGGTGTCGTATTGGAATGAGTGACTCTCTCTCGCTCAGCTTTTTTGGAGCCAGGCGGAACATGTGTGTTGCAGACCATGCCACAGATCTAGCCAGACGGACTCGAACATTTTGGCGCAGACATTTCAGCGCTGGACATTTTGGTCGCCTAGATAGACAAGTGATAGTTGTGGATATCGTGAAATTAGTTCCGACCGAGTCCCACACTGTTCTCCCAGCGCACGTCAACATTCCGATCGCGAGTCTGCCCCGACGGTGCCTGCGCATCTGAGAGCGGGTAACTGTCGAAGTGGGCGGCTCGGGCGAACTTTCTCGTGCATTTGGGAACGGGTACTATCGATGAAAGCTCCAGTGGACGAATTTGCCACATGAAGCAACGATGGCCACTCAACAATACTGTTCAGACAACTCCTGCTTGCTTCATCTGAATCTGCGCCAAAATGTCCGTTGCGCCGAAATGTCTGCACAAAAATGTCCAGCGCCAGAATGTCCTACACCGCCGGCACGATACTGTGGGAGTCGCGAACCCACTAAAAACCTGGTGAATCCCTACCGGTATCACAAACGGGACTGGTTCAACATTATTTCGAACCCATGAGAGCAGGAGACGTTCTCTCTCTCCCCTTCAATCCTGTTGCTCAGCTAATAACTCCATAGTATCGTTGCGAGTATGGATTTTCAAACGATGGTCGGCTTATCAGCACGTCTTGTCACCCACGGATGTTGGGGAAATTCGACAACGAAGTTCCATGCGAGTCAACTCTTCCATGTGATATACATCTCTCGTTCACCACTATCTACCTCATATGAAATCTATTAAATTTCGAGTGCTTTACCTATGTTCACGAGACAAACTCTGTAACATCCTCAGATTCAACGATTTTCGGAAACTGCGGAATCTGCGAAGAACGTAGCCGATGGAAGAGACCGTTCGACGTCTGGTGAATGAATTCTTTGTGCATTCGAGCTAACCGAAGATGAGGTAAAATGAGATGTTACACACTCTGACTTGGAGTTCGCTCCCGAACTCACATCTCATTCCAGGCTCATCACGAGCTTGTGAACTCACGGAGTTCAGACTAATTCTCAATGGATACGCGCCTCCATCGTTGACTGGCTCTTCCATGTTGTCTCGACTGATATACTCTTCTATTTGTCCTGTGTAGCACGAAGTCGCCCTCGGAACCTGGGTTGCGAGCACTATTGGACGATTTCGGTTCGTAGCATAGTTCCTCACAATTTCGAAAATGATATCCTGGCTGTTTCCCTTAAAGGTTAACGATGTGGATGACTTCCTAGTTTTCCAAGAAGATATCCATTATCTCTAGGAATGTGGCTGATTTATGAGCGGTTTGATATCAGCCAACCGCACGAATGATCGAGGAACCCTGGGTGCCTCCGAAGAATCGAACGATCTCATAGTTCCCGACTCCGGATGCTTTTCGGAAATCAGGGAAATATTCAGCAAGCGGTCGAGGACATTTTGGCGCGAACGTTTTGGCTCAAAACATTTTGGCGCAGATTCAAAGGAAGCACTCAGGAGCTATCGGAACAGTATTGTTCAGTGGCTCTCGATGCTTCATGTGGCGAATGTGACCACCGGAGCCGGGATGGCCCCCGTTCCCACACGCACGAGAACTATCGCTTCTTCATCTAGGCGACGCAATGGTGGTCCCACAGCCCACTCTCATTGGTGATATCCCGAGAGCTGTCTACATCTCATTGACCTCCATGAAAAGTACTGACATCGGGGTCTCTCAAAGTGGTTCGATACCTTCTATGAATAGATTCAACCGCGAGCGGAAATTGCGAAGCATAATTCAAAAACCTTAGACTTCGGTTAATGGAATCGTCCCGACCGAGTTCCACTTTGTTCTCTCAGCGTACGTCAATATACCCACCGGGGGGTCATGCTTCAATGCAATCTATTGCAGCCTGAATCGAGAAAAAATGAAAGTTTGGAGCCGCTTGTGCACCGACAACACCTGAACATTTGAAACCTAGCAACTATGGGTGTGAGCAATTCGAACGGAATTTTCCGAGCATGTGGCAACGGTGACTATAGAGCATGGATGGAAGCTCTCATGGTCTTATGCATCGCGAAAAAGCATCGATGGCTGCAGATCAATACTGTCGCAATGGTTTGAATAACTCATTGGAGCTCAATCTGAATCTGCGCTAGAACGTCCTGCGCCGAAACGTCCGTTGCGCCAAAATGATCAGCGCCAAAATGTCTGGGTGCGGCCAGCAAGACCTCCTGCCGCGTCGACTTCATCCTGCCATTTAAGTTATCCATGATCAGAATGCATGTCTGGTCAAGATCCATAACGCTCCGGTGTTGTTGAAACGAATTATTAGGAGGTGGATATCGAGAAGATTTTTAGAGCATCTCGGATTCGGTTCTCGATTTCATGGGTCGTGTCCTTGGAGCCAATGTCTTGCTCTCCACAAATCAGGCTAGTGCTTCCGAGACCCGAGCCTGACCCCCTGCTGCCATTCTCAACGCTGGGAAGTTTCATGCTCATAGTATTCATGCCGAGAAGGAATGTGATTTGTATTGACTGCGAAACTGAGCAATCGTGTGATCGGAAACACATCAAGTTCCTTCCAGGTTTCAGTGTAGAGTCAGGAAGGGGGGGAAGGCTAACATTCGAATGTCACAATCACCACCTGCACTGCCATGAACGAGAATGACCAGCAGAGGCCGACGAAGTTGAGGAAACTTCTCCAGCACACAACGGAACGGTCGACCCTCACTCCGAGCTTGCTATTTATGAATAGTTTGAATTGTTCTCCCTCGAGATGCAAACGGCGTCTTATTTGATGTTGAAGAACTTCCACAGTTCTACACAGATTTGCAGAAGCCCGGACGACAAGGATGATGGCAAAAAGCTCAGCGACAGACTGAGAGACGAAGAACTCAGGAAATTCTGCGCATCGTATTCGGGGTGCCAACAACGGCAGATCGAACACGAGATGGATGAAATATCTGAAGAATATGAACGCGAGCGGCAGCGGAATTCCTCTTCAAGATCGCAGCAGAATTTCGTTGTTTTCCGGCAAGCGCTTTTGATGAGTTCCTCTTCGTCACTCCGTATGTTGTGTCCTAGACTGGAGATCCGCTCCGCCACGACGTCTATGCGACACGCGATTACTGCGTGCATCAAACACGAAACCATTTGATTGACGAGTTGATACAAAACTTCCGCCAAAGTGTGCAAAGAAGAGAGTTCGAGTAAGGCCTTGCCTCTCGACAGGTAGGAAGCCAGGCCGACGGCGACCGCGGAGCGGAAGACAAAAGAGACAACCAAGAAGCGCCTCGACCAGCGACCACTTTGGAGTACCGAATCATCGATACAAATTGATCGAAGAGACTCAGCGTTACGGATCAACCAGATGTAAAGACCCAAGCTTTGGATCGCGTAGAAGCTATAAAGGATACACCAGAAGAAAATTGGAGTGAGCGAACCATACTCAAGGCCCGCCCCTACGGAGAAAACAGAAAAAACAAAAAAACTCGAAATCACGAAAATAGCTCTGCGAAAAACAAGGGATCCGCTACCCGAAGTGGAGACTCCGTAGAAGTGGAGGAAAGCTTGCAGCTTGGTCATCCTCTGAGGGTTTCTCTCTTACAGTCTGGGGAGTGAATTCAACCGTGGTTCGGTCGGCCGTTAAGCTTCCGATCAATTGTTCAACCTTGATCGATACTATCGCTCGCTGTCGGCTGCGTTGTCAACAACACAATCCGTTCAATGGGGAAGACTACGTGTCGAAGAGAGGAGGCACCCGACGTCGAGGTCCAACACGGTATTGGAACTGCTTTCCCGCGTCGTTGAATATCTGGCTCGCCCGATATCTCTACGTAGAGCTCCCACGCAAAATCCATGGCCATAGGTACAGGCGTTCTGAACTTGGTGGCCCTCTTCGTTTCCAGTGTCGATCCCGAGAAGATGATGCAGCTCCTGATGATCGAAGCTTCTGCGGGATATTCTGATGAAATACGTTCAATACAGACTGAAGGTGATCGCTCAGCAATCACGACCTCCCAGGGACGGTGATGAACCTGAATTCGAAAACGCCAGATGTCGATGGACTTTCGGTCCGTCAATCCTGTCAAGTTTGTCGCTCTCCGTTTCACGTATCTGCAACTCCCAGTCTCAATGAGCTCGATGGTGGTGCTCTTCGGCGATACGGAGGACCGGGGAGCAGTGAGTGAACGTCAGGCTCTCCTGCGCTCGGACCGAACATTGCTTCCTGAGTCCATGAAAAACCATGTCCCGTTAGTGTGAGCGCTTCCTGAGCTCCCTTCCCCCTCATGTTGAGCAATGTATTCGAGAGCCGGGAAGGTGGATCGCGTACCGGAAAACCACCCACGCACCTTCTCGATTCTTCGGGCTCATTGCTTACAGGCCCTTGCCAACGTGTGCCGCTCGCTGCGCTCGCGAATGCTTTACATTCGGGCCTGCTGGGGCGTCGAATATTACGTAAACACCAAAAAACGCGCGCAATCACGAACAGAAAGCTCTCAATCACCTCAAATCCGGCGGCGGCCAACATCGACTCGTCGCTCAAATGGGACCGCCGCTCAAATCAAGCGGTCGCTCAAACAGAGCCGTCGCTCAAATTAAATCCCCGCTCAAACCGCGTTCCGGATACAGAAAGTAGGGTGCCGCAACGCTTCTGAGCGTGTTTGAATAATCGGGTTTTTAACGGTAACGTTCGTTCGATTGCGAGTCGCCACTGTTCGCATCAGATGATGAACTCAGTCAGAATGACAGGATTGATGTCGCCGTCGACCAACCTCTGAATTCTCGTGCGCGTTCGACGATCAACGCTTATGTTAAGAACCGCACGACGAGAAGCTGTCGGGTGAACTTCGTCGAAGCAAGCTTGCCGGAGATCGCATTGAGGGTGAAAGACTCATGGGAGGAAGTCTTCGACAACAGTTTTCGAAACGATTTTTGAGGGGAGGCTCGTCGCTGAATGGAAAATCTGTCGTAGGAACACATGCAGAGGGCCCGAGAGGTTTTTCATAAATCGCAAATGTTCGAGGATATGCCAGAGAGAGATGACCTTGTTAGCGGTGCCACGATGAGCACGAAAGAGCGCTCTAGGCGTGATCGTGAATCCACCCGACTGTCGCATGAGCAGCAGCATAGTATTCTAGTTAAGATCAGTTTCCAGTTAGCCTCAGATCCGAGGGAGTTCTGCTGTTATTCCCACATGAGCCCTGACCTCGAAATGAGCCCCACTGTATTCTCAGAAACCTTGAGCTGATGGGACTTGGCTCACGATCGGGATTACCGAACAGGAAGAGAACCCAAATTCAACGAGGAGAATAATCTTATGAGTAGCTTGCAGAGCTGCCCTCGAATACCTGAGGGAGAGCCCATCTCAAATCCTAACGCTCATCTCCTCCCTGGACCGCGTTTCCCCTCACGAACCATATCAGGACCCATAAAGCTAACGAGCCCAACGGGCTGCAACGCAGCACCGTACCTTCTGTCTCGAATCGCGCCCAAAGGCATCCAATGTGGACCAGTCCAGGACCTTGGACAATGGCGCCGCGCTGCCTCCAACCTGTACCATTCCGGCGCATTCGACGCACACCCTCGATGTGACGCCATGAGTACCGACGATTCGCCCCATTCGATCCCATGTCGTTTTTGACGGAATGTCGGGGAAGCCAGAAAAGCGAGTCACTCTTGCATTCTGGAGCGCATTCGGCTAGATAACTTTATTCATGCCCCCTATAGTCTCCTCTGATATCATAATAGTATTGTGTTCATTTGTGTGCAGATTCCATTCGCTCTACCTGCCGAAGCTCCGATTGAGGCGCTCCCTATTCCCTCAGATAAGCTGTGTTCTCTCTGTCTTGAGCAACACCGCTTTACGGGTCTGCGCTTTCTACGATCCGTTCGTAAGGGGAGCTCGTACCTAGCTACATTCGTGAACACACCGATTATGTCTGCGGTTCGTGCTCCAGAGGGAGAGGGTATCTGGATCTCACGTTTGGCCCCACCTTTCAGAAACTCCGCCCGAATTTAACGACCTGTTGATCACCACGCCTTGATTGGAACGCATCAAATCAGGATCACTGTGCCGCGAAATGACAGCGCCTCGGAAACCATACGTCGCTCGACTATACATTAATCATATACGGAAGTCGAGGCTAGGCTCTGCAACGGTTATTTAACCGCGGTTGACAACCGCCATAACCACAAATAATTTGCGGTCATTTACCGCAAGAGCACTGCGGTTATGAACGCATTCAACCGCAATCTTCAGCCGGACTCAAAATCGAAGGTGTATCTTGTCTGACAAGCATATGATTTCCTGGGAGAGCATATTATCTGATGAGCATACTCAGCAGAACTGAGATCTGGAATTTGGCACCGAGAATTGAACAAATACGAACTGACAGACGTGAGAGTTGCTCTCGGCATTCAGCTCGCCCCAGCGGATGTGTGGAGACAATGTTCCGCGGGAATGTGATCTGATGGTATTCGAGCTGGATCGTCGAGAATTATGAGACGATCGTCTCCGCCCGGCATATTTGGTTTGCTCGCCGAAGCAGTGACATTTTGCGTGACGGTTCCCATGGAATGAAATTCTTACACGGTTACGAAATGAGGGCTCGACCAGCAATCATTCCTGGAGATTTTACACATCACATGCAGGCTCCCATTGATGTTCCCATTTACGAGCCGTGCAAGTACTGCATGAGATGGACCAAATCTTGGTGGCGGCAGGTGCGCATCCGGTGAGCGCGGGGAAAGAAAATGGGGAATCGCAATGCACTGGCACAGTAACGATGATCTCAGAGCCGAAAGCAGCGACTTGAAGTCAGAGGGAGCTGAAAGCTGCTCGAGGGTAGTATTGACAGTTTGAGACTGGTTCCCGGTGGAGAACAAGAGAATCAGGACGTCGAGAAATCCGGGAGAATCACGGGAGGTTAAACAGAGTGAAGACTACAACGAACGGCAACTGCTCGTCGAAATCGACTGTAGAACTAGATGGATTCAGACTCTGATGATGATCGAGCGTGCCCTGAAAATCTCCCCAGCGATGAACCATGTGCTCTGTCGCCCAGGGGCGTACCCAGCTTTTTTTTTGAGAGGGGCAAGGGATGTGATGATGATGACGATGATGATCATCATCATGCCGTAGATGCTGAGGACCAGCGTATGACTTTGTGCCTCGTGCTACGCTCATTGCAATTAAAACTATTGGAACGGTAGGGAAAGAGGCACGACTGCGATTCAGTGATATCTCTCCACAATTGAGGGGGAACCATTTAATTTTTCACGTATACAACGCGTATTGGGGAGTCCGCATGTAAAAGAGTTTATAGGATAAGATCGAGCTTTCGTGAGCTAGCAGCGAGTTCTCCTCAACGGCGATAGTAATTTCCCGGTGAATCTTCATCGCTGTGAGACCGTTGAGTCTCTATTCTTTCATCGAGGTTCGCAGGTGTGTTTTCAGCATCTCCAGCACACTGGAAGTACGTTCGAGAGTCGAAGTTGTCACCGGCAGTGTTGCGAAAAGGAGCAGGGTAGAGATTTCGGGATAGTCCTCCTCGAGCAGCCTCGCGAGGCACGTCAATGATAGTGCTTCAACTCATTTCACCAACTATACGTGCTCAATAAATGTATGTGGTGATTTCGCTGAGCCCTGATGGATTGTGCGTGACCGGTTCGAGTGAATCGTTTCCTCCGAAAACTCATTGTCCAGGCATCCATTCAAAACACCCATCGCTCGGCGCCGACGAGCTGCGAGTTGGGAGGTTCGATGGACATTTTGCGAGATTTCTCATCCATTTCGGAATGATGTTTTCCCAAGACCTCAGTGGTCACTTGGCTTTGCAAATAACTGGGGCTTCATGAAGTGATCTTGGGCATGGCCAGGATATTTTGCAAAGATTTCCACGGCAATGACGTCCGGAACCAGCTGATTTCAGGGGAATAGAACCGACAACTCAGTTTCTCGTAGCCCCCCCCCCCATATCTTTGACACAATTCCATGATCTAGAACTACAGATTCCTCAACGTCCTGATTCTCTCGTTCCACATTGGGAACCAGTCTCAACCTCTCATTGCAATCCTTGATGTCCTCCCTCGAGCTGCTTCCACTTTTCGCTGACCCCAAGTCGCTGCTTTCGGCTCTGAGATCATCGTTGCTGTGCCAGTGGATTGGAGATCTCCGTTTTCTCGAGGGATCCTATCACGATTCTTCAATAGATGCCCCAACATGCGGGTGCGACGCACATTGTAGCTACTTCCACTGTGCTTGGTTTCTTGATCTTACCGGATGCGTAGAGCTCCCGTCTTGGAGATGGAGTCCACCGCGTGCGGTGCTCTCTCATAAAGTCCTTGGACGGCTTGTTGATTTAAGCATCAAGAGCCTGCAGGTGATGCATGAGATCTCCAGGTATGATTGCTGGTTTAGTCCTTATTTCGGAAGCGTGTCCGAACTTCGTTCAACGGAAGCCATCACACGAGATGTCAGTGACACCATCTCACTAGTTCGGCGAGCGAACCAAATATGCCGAGCGGAGTCGATCGTCTCATAGTTTCCGACGGCTCAGCTCAAATATCATTAGATCACATTTCCCCGGAACATTGTCTCTGCACATTTGCTGTACCGAGCTGAGTGCTGAGAGCAACTTCAACGTCTGTTAGTTCATTTCTGTTCAATTCTAAGCGCCAAATTCGATACCTCAGTCCTCCCCAGTATGCTCATCAGATAATACGTTCCCCCAAAAATCATATGCGTATCAGATAAGACACATCCTTGATTTGAGTCCGCATTTCTGGGGGAGAAAAACGTCGAATACGCCGGAAAATTTCGGTTACCGCAAATTATTTGCGAATATGGCGGTCATTAACCGCGGTTAAATGACCGTTGCAAAGCCTCCAAAAGTCATGTACGCCGCGGCTCATCCCGAATTCAAGGCCCTTGAAACGATGGTAACGAGAGATACGGGGAGCTTTTCGAGGACGCTGAATGCTCGATAGTCTGAAAGCTGAGTAAGTGGCGGAATTTCCGGCAAGCCGAATGTAGCGAGCTTTTCGTGATGCAATTAACGTAGTTTTCGAACTCGTGGAGATGTTTCTGGTGAGACTGGATCCTTGCGCTATACTTTCATCCATAAAAGTAGAATTTAATCCACCTTTCCAGTATAATCGAGGAGTTTTGGGGGGGCCATGCCCCCCCCCCCCCCCCCCTGGGTGCGCCACTGCTGTCGCCACGGAGATACCATAAATACGGATGATTCTCGTGCTTTGGGGAGCATCGCAACCGTGCGCTCCCAATTCAAACGAGCCATGCTGAACCTCTGTGATAACGAGACAACGCTCAGCAATGCCGACAGGATCTTCACATGCCCCCTTGAGGATCCCTGAGTTCAAGAATCGAGCTAGCTCTCCTTCCCGAGAGAATTTGATGAAAGAATCTCTAAAAGGAGGACAATCTTGTTCAATACTGTGGGGGTACTAGAGGAGCCACGGTCATGGCCGTCTTCTCCACCGATGCCTGAAAGCTCTATCGGGAATCCTGCCGACCTCCGTTCAGACCGAAAGGGACTTCAGTCCGGTTCGATTCTTGTTGGGGAAGAACCGTGCGATGATGAAACCGAGCATCCTCGATGATAGATTCTTCCTGTGAAAAGCATTCCAGTATGGACTCTTTTGAAGCGAGAAATGGTGCTACAGAGAATTAGTCTCCCCACCATGTGCCGAAGTCGTTGTGTACATGTATTGTCCAGGATCTCTCACAAGCTGATGCTCTTCTAACGTTAATCATCAAATTCCCTTGGGGCTTCATCTATGCGGAAGATTTGGGGTGGGGCTTCGAGAAGCTGAGCTGTCGGCTTCATGTCCATAGAATCATTTAATTCCTGACGTTATCGCTATGAAACTCATTGCAAAATATCCCAGCCATGCTCAAGATTACTCTCTGAATGACTTGCGGTAATGTGGTTGCGGTTATCGGCTGAGCGTAACCACGGTCATCTGAAAATGCGGTTATTTGCAAAGCCTGGTGGTAGAGGCCTGCCCTAATATCGATTCCAGTGGACCTACAATACTAGCGCCTGTTTTATTCATTTGCAACGAGAATCACAAAAATCAAGAATTGAGATGTTAAATGAGCCTCCCAAGAAATTGCTGGGCCAAGTTACGTAATTTTGCGCACGTTTCAAGTGACAGGAGCAAGCGCGGTGATTCAGGAATGGAAACGATGCTGAGTTTGGATGAATTTCTGTTGAGACCTTTCAGGAAGCGTCTTTCGTCGAAAAGATCTCGTTCAGAAAATGAGCGAGCGAGCTCCTTGGACGGCGAGGAGTACGCTATGCTGCAAGCCGCGAGAGATTCTCTTCTCTCTTCGGTTGGTGAAGCACAGCCAGTGACTGGCAGGTCCACCTTGTTTTTTGGTAACCGAGCGACTACTGGAATTTCTGAATTGAGGGAACTCGAATTATCGGAAGAGCAAACAATCACTAGGCGATCATGGTTCCGCCAGATCCTTGATTCCTCAATTCAACGTATCAATGGACTCGACTAGCCTGAATGCTTGCCGTGAGCTTGACACACAGTGAGTGGAAAACGAGATAACATTCTTCGATGTCGAATGTTTTGATGTCCTCACAAAACCAAACCGCGAGCCTCTTCGTCAACTCGTTTGCCTCCGTCAATTTTCTGCTGAATGTTTCTAGTTTCTTCCCGGCACTCTGTGGATTAAACCATATTACGTAGTGGTACTCTGATCGAGGTTGACCACGAAACTCTTTCGATTCCTCAGTGAAAGAAGTAGAAGGGACCGAAACGTTTCATAACCTCAACGAAGTCCTCCATATGGCCTCGGAGGCTGGGAGCCGTCGATTCGAAGGCGTTTTCCACGCGTCGCACTCTGGCCCTGAGATTCGCGATCTCCTCCCTCAAGTCGTCGAGGGAAACCCGCCGCGCACCGTCTATCCGCGACAGCTCGCGTTGGAAACGCAGCAGAGCATCTCTATCGTGTGCGATGAGACTACGAACCACGAAGTCCAGAAGGGTGAAATCGGGCAGGTTTGATTTGCAGTCAGCAAAGGCCGAGAGGTCCTTCAACCGAAAACCAGGCGCGTTCCCCGCGTAGCTGCCCTGAAAAAACGCACGAGATGAACTTCTTGCGGCGCCACCATCGTCGCCACAGAGTTCCTCCACAATGATGATCGCCGCTCACGGAGTTCAGGAAGTTGCCAGCTATCAGACAACGCCTCATGAAGTCGGCGAGGTAGGCAGACTCCATCAACCATCTCGAGCTCTCGATATAGCAGCTCAATTGATTTTGCAGACTCTCTGTGTATCCATCGAACGACTCGCGCAGAGTGAGAGCCTCGAGCCGCACTCGGAAACCGTCAAATCGGGACATGTCCAAACAGAACTTCTCTTCGGGCGAGAGGTCATCCCGAGAGCCTGTGAACTCCTTGAAGACTTGCACCTGGAAGCAAAACGGACGAAACGGAAGGTTCCTGCATTCCTCTGCTGATACTCGGCTTCCCTCTCGGTTCATGGAGGCGGAGTGCACAGAACAAAGTACCTCTTCGTCGGTCGGTAGTATGGCTTCTAGAGTTTTCAAATCAACTTCGTCGAATTTGCTCGCAACTTTGCCCTGAAAGGATACAAATCCACTCGGAAGAGCGGGAATAGATGAACTTCTCCGCGAGTTGACTTCTCCCGAATGTAATTAGCCGCAAACATTCTAATACTCGTGTTGTCTCCCTAGACCGGGCGGTACCCTCAACACAGCCGGGAATGCGGGAAAGTGGGACGATAACCTCGTACATGCGGAAAACTTTCCGATAGACTGAGAGCTAGATGACGGCTTTTGGCAGTCATCTCGCACAAGCATGGATGCTCCTCAGTGCGTGTTTGACTGGTGATTCCCGCCGATTCTGTTCATTCCCGATGCCTATATGCCCGAGGAATGGGGAGAGGTTCGGACATCCCAACGAAGAACCAAACGAACAGACCATACTTAACGGCCTTATCCGAACGGGCGGGCGGGTTCCGGAAGTTCTGAGGATTTGACGGGGCACCCGTCTTGTAGAATATCCACGGAACATGTCAATCAGAACTGGATCCGCTCCCACCATTAGAGAATTAGGAGGTGCAAGAACCCCCAAGCGGGGCTCGTGTCTTGAACGCACCGTTGATCTGATCTTCACAAAAACGAATTGGTTGTTCACTCACTCGCGGACCGTCGACAAACTTTCTCGGAACATCGAACTCCTTTAAGTGCTTCAGAAGGATTTCGGAGCTCATCTTCAAACTCCGCAACCCCACACCGATTTGCATGGCTCGTGATTTATCCAAAAGCGAGACTCTCTGCTGCAAACAGAAATCACGTTCCATCAACTTCAGTCGGGTGTAGATTTCAAGGAGCCCTCGAAAGTACCTTGGGACGATTCACCTTCCGAACGGCTGGAACTTCGGAAATTTTCGCAGATTTCTTGGGTGCGAAGAGCCCTTCAAGCTCTCGCCAGTCTAAGCGGTCGAGTTCTCCGTTGAGACTTGAGTCGTCGAAAATTTTCTTCCAAATATTCGTGTTCCCTGAATCAGAATGAGCAACGGTCATAAGTTGAGAGTGCTGCAATATTTTCACTGAAACCGAGCGTGCTCTAGTGGGAAAGAGGGGAAGAGTTTCGCTCCCCCACTATGTTGGATGCGAGCTATTTCGGGATCCCGCAGGAAGTTCGTGAACAGGGAGCTTTGTCCAGAAGCACACCGTTGGTCCAGACGAGGTTTTCGGGTATCTTGCTCCAATTCACTGTTCGAAGCCGGGAAGCCGGCTTTGGTAACATCTCGAAATAACTCTGAGTGCGAGTCAGCTTTGGAACGCAGACACCCGGGAGAGGTGGCGGGGGCGGAGGTGCAGGCGGTGGAGGAGGACCCTTACAAAGAGGCGCTCTGTTCTGGAGTTTGATCTCAATGGCTGCACTCATGGGCTCACAGACCGATTCACCGGAGGATTTGGTTGCTTGCACCGCTCCGGCTGCTTTCGGAGCTCGCAACAGATGGTCTGGGATCGTGATTCCCGTCTCGGTCGGAGGGAAAAGGAAAGGAGCTTTCTGGCACTTGGGCTCCATTCTTGCTTCCACGGCGATGGGCTCTCGGAAAGTACAACTGCTCTCTCTGAGCGATTTCGACAAGCTCGTCGTGCGGGAAATCCCGGTGGTCCGTCTCCGTAGTGAGCGAGCACCGCTGCCTTGCCAGCGCATGGATCTCTGCATGTATCGAACGAGTGAATCCCAGGTGGATTCGCTTTTCTTAGACCGCGCAGTTTCATCCGCCGGCTGCCCTGGGAGCCTCCACGTCATCGTGGTGCGTTGATGATTATGAGAACTTCGTTTCTTCGAGGAAACGGGGATCAGCCGATGAGTTGTGCCATTTCTCGAGATTAGGAATCATCAGAAGATGATTAGATGCAGAGAAGCTTCGACGCCCGAAGATCGCCCTCCCGCATGGTCTGAAGGCTCACTTCCTTGCGAAGAAAGGTATATCACGCAAAGAAGTTTCCGTACTGGGGGAGCCTTTGCGAGATGTCTTTCACAACGAGGGTTCATGCGCAATAGGTGGATGCCTGATGGCTCTTCTGAGCGTGTCATCTGTATACTTGTGTTGATTTCTTTGCCGAAAACAGAGCAGGGAATCGTAACTTCGTGAAGGATGTTCGAGCAGAAGCGCAACCAGGAGGCCAAATCCAAGACCGCTCCAGCGGACCTGGACATCGAGAGGCGAGGAATCCCTAGTTTCAGATTGCAGAAATACGTAGGTCGGGAATCCACGTCGAGCGCCCGAGCCGATCTCTCCACCTCTGCCGACCGACAACTCCCAAATCTGTGTCGCACACATTGATTCGAATCGGACGCCCTCGCATTCGAAATGTATGGCCCGTGTAGAAATTCCCAGCCGGAGTCTGTCATCTCATCGTGAGTTCGAGATTCTCAATGCGTTGGTCGCAACGTTGCCGAGTTTTGTTGCTTGTGACAATTCTTTTGAGGGGTTCGTAATACTCAAAATGTCCTAACATCAATCAGAGGGCGAGGAACAGACATGTCAGGGCCGGTGTACCCGGCGGAAGGATCAACGTATTCGGGATACGTTGATTCGAATTCGAGTGGAATTTTCCGCATCAGCCACTCAGCGCGGAGCTCTCTCGTCGTTTCGAAGATGCCAGGATCTTCAAGTTCGAGTCCTTCTTCAGTGGAGGCCAATGGATTCGTTTCATCTCTTAGGCTGAAACCATGATCGCAATCACATCGTTTCATTGTGAGTTTCGCTCGCGAAAATTTTGCGGACAGTTGCCCAGAGTTTATTCCTCGCTTCCGATCACCCAGACCGGCAAATGCCCAGGATCGAGTTGTTTAGTCTTCTATGGTCAGTTCAATTGAACCTGACAGACGGACCTATTCGACCGACCCTGATTCGGGGAATTTCATTCGGTGATCGATCTTTCAGCGAATCTGAGCGAATCCTTGGAACACAACGAATGGATCAAGGGAAAACTACGCAAAAAACCTCCTCGAGGAACCAAACACCTCGAACCCATCCTTCGGATACGCTTCCGTACACGAACGTACCGCGTCAGCCAGTCAACTCGGAGATGTCACTGAGAAGGGTACAATCGACTGCGTTTGTTCCAGCGGAGACGGAGGACATCACAGGAACTATGTTCCAGAGCTGGAGACGAGTGCTACCAGAGTCTGGATGTTTGCTTGGAAGAGCGCGAAATTCCCGCACCTGAAATCATGGAAGAAACAATTGTCAGCATTCGGTTCTCTCCAGGATTCGTGCGCGAGTGGGTTTCCGTATTTCGGAACCACTTCCGTTGAACGAATGACGATGATGTCCGGACGATTGAACTGACTTGAAAAACTGAAAGGTTCTGAAGCCGAATCCGAGGAACTAAGCTGCGTCTCGTTTGGACGGTTTGCGGACGACTTTGCGCACTGTAACCGTTAGTTGCAACCGAAGCCTCCGACCGGGAGCAGTGAGCTATCGGTTGCAGGTGTCCGCTTCAGGTCTTGAGAGGCGGCTGCGGTAGGGACACCACTAATCAGTGTGTCTCCTTTCTTCTCCAGCCTGGGACCGGTACAACCTGTTCAACATCCTTATCCATCCTGCGACTGAGGAGAAGATGACGTTTCCGAATGCAGATCTCTCAGCGGCTAGCGAGCTTCCCTCCAAGACGAAAACGTATTGCAAATGGTCCAGAGAATGGTCATCGACGATGAAGAATGGTAAAAAGTAGCGAGGGTCAGAGCCTGCATCCTCGAGGAGGAAGAAGCTCCACTCCAAGTGAGGGCGCGGGGGTTCGCGACCCCCATCGCAAACCACCACTCACTGGGGAACTGACGTCTCCCTCTCGAACCTCATGCAGGAGTTTGATGCAATTTGAAAACAACTCGTTGTGGGGCAATCATGTTTCCTCTCGTGTTCAACTCAGTTACTTGTCATGTTCCTGGATTAGCTTCAGTGTGGAATGGTTCCTGTGTCGACAGTTCATCTTAGAGTTTTGCAGACATTTTCTTCGGAATGTCCGCCTGGTTTTCCTTGCTCACGAGCTGCTTTCGCTCAACGTTCCTGCTATCCCCATCTTGCTCCATGAGTTTAAGTCATAGATCACACGGGAAGTATCTTCCGAAAACCAACAGTGCTTCGTTAGCAATCTTGTCGAGAATAAGATCCGTAGGGGCTCCGTCCTGAACATGATCTGGTACCGTTAATATCCATGATAGTTCATTCAGGAGTTGAGAGCCCCGGATGTTGATCACAGAGCTGCGATTCCGGTATGAAGCTCCCAGCTGAGTACGAATGCCCACTGATGGAGGCAGGGATCCTTCGCTTTCGTCCGAAATCACATTTCCACCAAGAATGACCTCTCATGCACTCCAACATTACGACCAAGAAAAGGTGAGCGCAATCGATTTCTCTCCTCTTATCGAGATGGTTTTTGGGTCCAATCTGAGAATAATATAGCTAGGCTCGTTCATAAGCTTCCTTTGAAAATTCGAGAACATGAAGGATAGTTGGGGGGGATAGGCTGAGGGTAAGCCGGGGAGAAAATCGGTTGCTATTGTTCTCGTGAAGCGTTACGTTCGTAGTCCGCGTTGGTCGGCGGTAATCAGCGGCTAAGATCTGGAAGTGCGCGTCGGTTGGGTCACTGGATCAAGCGAAGGGGATTCGTCGAGTCGAGATTCTCGCGATGCTCTTCCCACAGTCATAGCAGTCTCTTGCCATCTCTGCGTTCTCTCGGCGGTCCATTCGCTCGTTGAGATTTAGCTGCCGCAGCTGCCAACAACAACTGTGTCTACGGTGAATGAGTGTGCGCCCTCCACTGCCGGTGAGCGGTGGTAGCGAGAAACTAGCCGGCCGGCCAACCGGCCAGTCAGTGTAGAGTACTACTACCCGTGCACCTCGAAAGAGCGTTTATTCTTCTCGTCTCGCCTGAGATTCCTCTGCGATTATTGCTGCTGTCCCGGCTCTTGCGGAACCCTCGTGACCGCGTTGGAAACTCAGATCTCATCATGTGGCAGGAATTGCTTCTACTGTGTTTATCGGTCGTTGTCCTGACGAAGGAGGATCCACTCTATCCCTCGGAGGTGGGTATAGGAACCTCAGACAAGATTGATGTTCACCCATCCATTCTGGTCGGATGCTATCGACTATCTGCTTGTGGATTTCTCCGACTTCCCTCATGTTTTGAACTTGGTCCGGGGACCAGATTCGGGGTTTCGGGAGCGATATCTGGACTGGTGGTGCTGCTCAGCGAGTCATTCTCAATTGTCAACGCACAGAACTCGTTTCCTTGAGAGTGGTCCGTTTTCTTTGCCTCGTTCAAGCCCCATTCCGTCCCTGGTGTCGTGTTTCCTTTACTACGCGAACCAACGGGTAGTTAGAATAACATGTCGACCTGAAATCAGCGCCGACCCTCGACAATCACATCATTGCCCTCTATCTGATCGTCGCCTGCTTCTCATATGTGGAAACATGAGCTTTATTCGCGATCATCTCCATCGCATGTGGCGAGGTCCTGTATAGCTGCTCGTGTCGGAGCTTCCCTTCGAGACTTGCATCGATTCGAGCGATTCTTTGATCGATATTCTTTTTGGCCGCCTTAGTCGAAGTGAGCACGCCTCGCGCGCCCGATCCGTTCGTTGCATAATTGGAGAACCTATGAGCGGGTCATTCCGTTCCCCGAGTATGACACTCGTCACGGCCATGTTGCGATTCCATGGAGCGAAGATAATTCTTCCCGGCTCAGATATTGGTTCCGAGTTGTGGAGATAGTTGGGATCTCGAAAAGCGACCATCGTAAATTATCGTCGGTCCGCAACTCCGAGAGAAATCTGTTGACATATCTCTGGAAGAAGCTGAAGGCATGACCCTGTGTCGTCGACTCTACTGGCCTAACAAGGTCTATGACAAGCGCGAAGAATTCTAGTCGAGATGGTTGAGGACACTGCCCGCTGGCCGTGGCACGAGCTCGGGGAGCTTTGGCTCAAACAAAAATTGCGAGAGAAACATTCCGGGGAAAATCAGCGTTTGATTGCTCGCTTTTGATACGCGTCTTGATGACTTCTCTCCTGGTAATAGCTCACATTCCAGAAAGATAGAACAGGAGCACGTTTTCCAGTGTGCTTGAATAACTCTTGCAAACGGCTACAACGACGGGTGGGGCACTCAATTTTTTTTTCCAACAGAGTGCGTAATGATCTTTCGGAATGCCTCGAACTCCCTCCGATCAAATGTCAAAAGAGGAATTCACGCTTCGGTCATACTTGCAGAAACGAACTCAGCCATACGCTTCTTCCAGAGTGATCCGAACTTCATGAAGATGTTCGAGCGCAAATACGCAAACCTCGTGCAGATCGATCAGAGCAAATGCCTCCAGAAGCTGACCTGCATTCTGGCGAAGAACGAGTCGTCGTTCGAGGATCCAGTGATAGCTCACATAGTCCGAGACTTCGAGTCTATCAAGACAATTCACAGCAACTCTCCGGCATTTCTGTTCCTAGCGGCTTATCAGACCGGACTTAGTAAGCAAAAGTGCGAAAAGGTATGTCCACGAAGCCCCTCTCCGGAAGAGTTGAAATATCAGGGAATCTCTCCGAAAAGAATCCTTGTTTCGCGGTACTCCGAGACTCCCCTCGAGTCAGCTTCTCGACTCAGTGGAAAGATTGAGGGAGCTACGAGGGGATCCAACATACGAATACGTTTCCAGGCGTATCCGGAATGTCCTATCGGTTTCGTGGCGGACGAGCGTTATCTGGACGACGAAGAAGAAGAAGTGGCAGGCGCCATGGAAACTGATATGAGTACGACTTCAACAGCAAGCCCGAAACAATCCGGTGACATAATGTGATAAGCAGAAATCAAGAAACTTGGAACGCCAGATCTTTGTCATTCGCTCTTTTCCGCGTATTTGTGGTGAGATTGTACAACAGAAGTGTAAATCCGGGGGAGCATCGAGTTACTGACGCCGAATCCTCAAGGAGTAGAATACATTTGTTACGCCATTGTTGAACGATTTATTCTCGAAAACAAGCGGAATATTCGAAGTTATGTATTTGGTTCGAAGGCCAGCGACCATCGCATCGATGCAAAATGAGTATCCTCCAATAAAACGTTTATTATACCTCAAGAATGATATCAACAACTTCTATTATTTTCTTCTCCAGATGATATATCACAGGTTCGTGAATACCGGGATCCGGAAGATGGTCACTGGTATACGCAGTAGAATCGTACATGACGAAGGCAAGAATGAAGTAGATTTACAGAGTGCTTTGGTGCGTGGCGTGTCTTCTATCTTCAGAGCCATTTTTGTGTCGTACCCGACGAGCCTGCTCTGATGCGAACGCATCATTTCAAAAAGAAACGATATTGCCTCGAAGTCCTTGATAGTCTCCGGCGGATGGATGTTATAAAGCTTAAGATTTTTAATCTCCGCCCAGCAGACCCTTTTTCCGCAACTTTTCCTTGAGGCCTCCCTTGGTTTTCACAATGTCCTTCCGCTTTGCTTTCTTCAATTCTTGCACCTGAAACCACAGAATGACAACTGTTAGCTGTCGAAAAATCTGAAGAAACGTGCAAGAGGGTTCTCTGTAATTCGGAACGGATTCGTTGAAATCGTTCAGCTGAGGACAGAAAGGTTTTTCAGGACGAGTGAAACACGGACTCACCTTGCTTGAAGCTGCTTCGAGCTTGACCTTCACTCTACGTTGGACTTCTTTCTGCCAAATGTTCTTGAAATCTGTGCTGAACGGCGTCCATGGCCCGAAGAATTCCATAGTCCAATCACTTTCCTTGTTACTTTTCGCCTCGAAACAATAGTACTTCATGACTTTGCCGAAAATCTTACGGCATTCATCGTAATTGTCGCTTTGCTCGCTGTGCTCAGCGAAAGCTTTAGTTAGGAACGACTCCATCCTCCCTTTGAACGGCTCAACGTTCTCCGTCGAACTCTCAAGAACTTTGTTCACTTTCCGCTCGATGTTGATTATCTCCCGATGCAACGAAGCCAGGTCTTCTTTGAGTGTATCGAAATTCATTTCCGAAGCTCGAATGAAGTCTGCCGGCTCCGGTAGAGGGAACTTGGCCGTAGCGATGTCTTCTGACTGGTGTTTGTCCACGTACACTCGCACGATGTAGTGCAACAAGGTCATCGAGCTGTCCTTGCTCCGCACATCTTTGAGCTTGGCCAGGATCTCAATACCAAAGCCGTCAGCTTGCCCTCGGTCGCGGTTTCCTCCGTTCATATAGTTGCCTAGCGCAAGGATGATGGCAAAAACGTTTTTTACATGCTGCGAAGTCAGCAGGGTTTGGCAGATGATCTTGAGGTTGTTCAAGCGGTTCTCTACGGACGCTAGATTTTCAGGAAAATTGCTTTCAAACGTGATACAGGCTACACGCTCAGCGAAAAATGGGATTTTCGAAATCCCCCAAAGGAACATTTCACTTCTCCCGAGCGGACACTCGGGTTTGGTTTCGAGGTGACGCGAGATCAGATCCAGTTCTTCGGGGGTTCCCCTCAGTTCGAAGATTGAGGTCAGAACGTCCAACGGCACTATTGAAGTGTCAACATCGTACAACGCTTGCTCGACGTCTGCAACTTCGGTCTTCTTCGATGAGATGAGGATTCCCACGTTTTGGGAGCGTTTGCCATCTAGCAAACTCACGAGCTGCTTGCTCTTTTTCTCTGACTTTTCTTTTTGCACTCCTGAGCGCTCGATTTTCTTGACTGGTGCTTGTCTGCCAAAAAGCTCCGTGAACTCATCCCAGCTCTGGGGCTCGTCTTCGTCGAGCTTCTCCCACAGGCAGGTTTTCTCTTCAGTGGGAGAATCAGCTCCGTCATCGGTGACCGGGGTCGGTGATGCAACAGGTGGTTGACAAACTTGAATTCGCTTCCAAAAAAGCGGCTTCATGGGTGCTTTCGGCTGTTTCAGCTGTTTACGCACATTTTGGTAAGCTTGGCTCCAGCCGCCCGCTGGGGGACAGGGCAGCATCGGCGGCGGTGGCGGAACTGAGCCGGGTATAGGCGAAGTTGAAGACGGCATACCAGGCATCGGTGGCGGGGGAGGTGGGGCGCCAGGCATTGGTGGAGGTGGGGGTGGTGGCGGTACCGTTCCCGGCATCGGCGGTGGAGGCGGCGGTGGTGGAGGGACAGCCCCAGGCATTGGAGGGGGTGGTGGAGGTGGGGGAGGGAGAGCACTCGTAGCACCAGGCATTGGTGGAGGTGGTGGCGGTTGCGGGACCATCGACCCATTCGGCATCGGAGGCGGCGGAGGAGGAGGGGGAGGTGGTGGGGCGAAAACACACATTGAGGGCGGTGGAGGGGGAGGTGGGGGTGGAGGTGGTGCTGGCGAAGAAGTTGAGTCTGGCACTGGACAAGTAGAGATAGATGTTGGCGTCTGTTCCGATGGAGTCAGTGGCGAGGGGACTTGAGCTTCCTCGATAGTCTGCGACGACCCATCAGTGACGCTAAGGACATGTTGGCACGATTGATCAATCGATTTGATCTGCTTCCGTGACTCGGGAGGACAGACCTCTGTTTGGCAGGCTTGAGAAACTTTCTCGTATGAACGCACTCGATCTTCAACAGACCCTGTCGGATCGCACTGAGCCTCGGCATCGACTCGATCTTTGGCTTGCGAATCGTTTTCGCTGATTTTCGGCAGCAGGATGCTCTCGACAGAAGCCCTCCTGGTCTGTAGGGGCGCGTTGTTCTGTCTGAACTCATAAATCTGGTTCAGCCTGAAAGCTCCGCCCTCGCAGTCTCCATCACAGGTCATCATCACACCGGCATCGATGAGTTTGTTACAGAATTTCATGATCAAAGCCTTCAGTTCGGCTTTGTGGGTTTCTCCGCAGCCAACCAGCAGCCAGTTCAGGAGCATATGGCCCTCGAACTTCTCTCCTAGAGAAAGCGGACTCGCATCCGGCGTTCGGGGGGTCCTCGGAGGAGTTCTCGGACTCTCGACCGAACTCCTGTCGAGCGTGATCGAAGCCACTTTGCGCAACACATTCCCCTGTAACGGATCCAAATCTGTGAGCGATACGTCAGCCAAAGAGAACTCGATCTGGCTACAGTTTGCGCCGGTCGGCGATCAGAATGCGCTCGTCAAGCGCCAGTGAGCCGGGTCAGTCGTAATGAATGTTACAACCATAATTCACGGCGGTAAGAACCAAAGACTGTTCAATACGAATATAACTTACAGTCGTTGGTGTTCGGTCCAAACGCGGCGTGTCCTCGGCGTCGGTGGAGACTTTCGGCAGAACAGCTGGCTTGTGAGCTGCGATGCTGAAAGGCGACGAGCCCGAGATACTGAGCGTTGAGGGCCTCCTCCTTGGACTAGCGGAGGGGCTGGGGGTGCCGCGGGGTGTTCGCCGTTCGGGACTGTTCTCACTGATGGACACTTCTTCGGGAGTCTTTGTGATGTGCGACAACGCTTCATGGTACTCCGACGGCGGATCTGAGGGCGAAGGACTCGGGAGTTCGATTTTCGATGAAGTACAGGTCGCTTTCTTGCCTGCAACAACAACAACAACAGCAACAATCACTCAACCTGATCCAGGAAACTGTGACTGGCGCTCTGCCGGAGTGGGAACAACGTCGTTCCGCCCGCCGGACCCCGCGAACCGAGGGTAACAAGGGTCTTTGGAACTTTTATTCGGGGAGTTCATCAGAGCAACCGATGAAACTCTAGAGCACTGTAATCAGGCGAGACTCGAAACATCGGGGCGGGCACTGTTTCAAAATGGAATTCGTGTAATTCGAGCAAAGCACACAAACAGGACGAGATGTTGAGTTCCATAACACAGAAAAAGAAACACGGAACGAAACGAAGCTTTGCCAGCCGACAAAAGATGACTGACTGACTGACTGGTGGTCGGTCGGTCGGACTGATTGAATGAGCAAACGACTTCGCGGTGGCCTGGCTTGTGTTATTCTGTTGCAGCAGCCGCAAAGCTTTATCGTTATTGTTGTAGATGGCAATGACAGCAATGGCACAAAGCAGCGACCAGGGAAGCGTTCTCTCTCAGTCAGTGCTGGAGCACTCACCGAGGTCCGTCACAGTTGCGTTCACTTTCCGGGACTGTGTCGGTGTAGTCTTCGGCTTGCCTTTGCTGCCGAACTTGAACTTCGCCTGACGTGAGGGAGTCTGCGGAGTTGAAGGCACTGTCACACCCTTGACGACGGAGCCGCGGGCCGCCCGCGGAGTTCCCGCCGCGGCTTCCGATGAGTTCTTGTTTCCCATGCTGCTTGTCACATCGCTGTTGGCACTGGCGTGACTGGCGAGTCGTCCGCCTACGCCTTCGGTCCCTTTCGGGAGCGCAAGTACAGACAACCGCGAAAAGCGGCCCAGGCTTTCTAGTCTCGAGTTCGAATTCGGTTTCGCAAGGGACTCCCCGATACTCCGAGATCTCCATAGCAACTGACCCCCCGTTCCGGGGGCCCCGGGGCCCCCTGCTCCCGAACAAGTGTCCCCAACTCGCGAATTTCGCATCAGGCCCGTTTAGCGCGGGACTCTCTCTCTACTCCAGCCACCAGAGTATCACTACCAGTTGATCTTCTGCATCGACGAACGTCACGGTGTTTACGGGGATGGACGGAGCACCTCACGGACCTCACGATACCTTTCCAACTCACCCGGTCCGAAATCATGATCTCCGTCATCTTTTAAACGATGGTAGCCTGAGAAAAGTCGCCGGACGTGTCCTGCCATCCATGCGCGAGGCGATTCGAGTGCGCGCTCTCGAATAAAACAGATGACAGATGAGATTTCGAAATTGTGCCGCGGTGTGGCGCTGATTTTCAAACACAATCGACTGTGAGCGACCTGAGATCAACTGACCAAGGAGAAGACCGAGGGTATAGAGAGGGAATTCTGGTCGAACTCCGGAAGGCGCAGCCGAGACTCAGTCAGGTTAGTTGAACCACTCCGGGAACCATTGGCCCTCCGCTCCGGGTCGCTCCTGGAACGATCGCGAGCAGCTCACTTGCGCTACAAGGGTCATAAGAGCCACATCCCCAGGGGTTGCGATCTCATCAGAGAATTCTCTCCAAAACGCATTCCAAAGATTCCCCGTCATGTTTTCCGCTCAATCGAGCAGATTGCGGCTTGCTCACAAGCGAGCCCAAATTTAAACTCCTGTTTGCACCTGATTCACACGTTTCTTGAGTCCCGCGTTGTAACCAGAGGGACTAACCGGGGCAGACTATTTGTATAACACTTCTTGGTTATTGGAGCAAGAATCATTCACTACCGGTATCTTCCCTCCGTCATTTTCCCTGGGATGTTTTGGTTCTAGCCACCTCGCCGAACGGTTATGTAGATCTCAGAATTTTCGCAGCATGCAGCTGAACAAAGGCTGAAAACGCTGTCTGAGTGTACGAAAATTGAAGAGTAATGTTGGTTTTTTTTTCCACTGAAATGCCCTTCCAAAATGCTCTCCTCAGATCCCAGTTCTCGGTGCCGAACTTAGGGAGTGCGGAGAATGGCCCTGGAAGCCTTCTCAGAGGGAATCCTGCTTCTCCGGTATCATGCGGTAATTGTACCTGCTTTCCTATGATGAGTTCCTGAGCTCCCAAAAGCTCTCGAAAATGCTCCCATGACTCTGGACATCTTGATGCAGAGTGAATCGCAAGGCTCTGCGGAGAACTCGCGCAACGATTCCTTCTTGACCAAATACGAGTCTCGCCTATTTTCCGATTTCCGAAGGCTCTGGGACACGATTACACGGTGCTTTGGTCTAGTTCACGCGCTCTTTTTCCCCCATAATGCGGGAAGGGCATCTTACTTCCTGATGCTTGGTACCTGTTGGTTTTTGCTCTCAAAAAGGTCTTTTGCACAAAAGGTCTCATCATGGTCGAGGGCTCAGGATTTCTTCTGTCAGCATGCCCCCTGACTGCCAACGGATGACTGGCCCCGCGCTGTGGTCTTCAGTTCCGAGATCCGGTCTGGAATTCAAGATGATTCTGGAATCTCGCTGATCAGCCCGACCGCGACAACGACAAACAAGTAGCCAGCTACGGGAGTTGAACTCACCTGGGCCGCTATAATCAGGAGAAAGCATTGTAACAAGCCTCCAAATCGGCTCGAATTTGAATGATGCATGCGAAGCCTCATTTTCAGCTCGTTGCAGGCAAGGGAATCTAACTCCATCGGCATCAGGCAGGACTGCTCTCGACGAGCATCGAGAAATGTCCATCGGCTACCACTCGGTGGCGGCGCTGCTTGTCGATGATTCCACTCTCCATCCGTGGAACTTTCCAGAGTTGAGGGACAAAATCTATAAAGGGATGCGGTGCCTTCATGAAGCACGAGTTATCTTACGTTGGTTGTAAGACGTGTTTACGAAGTGGTCATTTCAAGTCTCGTGAATTTGAAAACCCACACACCAGAAACGAAATGTCATCTCATGAAAATTCGCACTGCTGCCGACATGGAGGTGAAATCGCACCAAGATCAACGCGAGGATGTGACATGCCATCCAGTCTCCCTCTTGTCGACTGGTTCGACAACCAGATGTCGCGACTCCAGGATGATCTCGCCTTGAACCGGTACTTCGACATCCCGCATGTCGGACGCATCGCCTTCGACCCTCACAGGAGATCGAGGCTCTTCGATGCTCTGTTCAATGACGACGACATGAAGAACGTGCAGCTGGCCTTCCATGAAAACCCCAACAAGAACCAGGTAGAATGTCAGCTCAATACGGGATGCGGCGACTTCTTCAGACCAGAAGACATCCAGCTGAACGTGAAAGATCGACAAGTCGAGTTCACTGCGAAGCGTGAGCAAAAATCCGAAGACGGCCATAACTACACCGTGCGCGAAGTTCGCCGGGTCTTCAGCGTTCCGAAAAGCGCCGACATGGACAAACTCCACGCTGAAATGGGCCCGAACGGTAAAATCCTGATCACGGCTCCACTCCTGGACCCGAAGCCGATCGAGAAGAAATCCAACCAGCCTGTTCCTATCAAAATCAACCGAAAATGAGGTTCGCTATCATTTCGATCTTATCGTGAAGCCGTTCAAGGCCCTGATCTCACAATTTATCCAGTCCGAGCAATAAAAACGCTTGTATAACTTATTCAAACGGACTCGTTCCTCCTGATCTTCCCCTACGTGGCCTCGTCAGGATCTTGTCGCAGACTTAACACGCAAACATCATTTGGTTCCGTTCCCGGATGAAGTACGATCTCCGCTCTCTGGCACACAGTAGAACGAAGCGACGAAGCTGTCGGTCTCGAGTCATTCGTCAACGATCCCTTGAAATCAAGGAGATCGGATTCGTTCACCGGTGACATTACTAGCGTCGTAAAACGACGAGTCATGGTCTGACTGTTGTCTCCGTTCGCGTCTAGCGGTCTCAACCAGAGCCTCGAACACTGATGCTCGTCAGGAATTCGGAGTTTGTTATTTGACCTCCGACTCTGAACCGAGGCCGGGTTTCCCGTTGTGAACTAGAGTATCAACCAGGATCATCGGGAAGAACGGGATCCCTCGTGGCGACCGGAGATCGCTCTGAATATTTTCTGTTATGTTTGAAGCCCCTCGAACCTTCCCCCGTTAGACCTTTCAGCTTGCTCATCCCTTGTGGAGAGTTGAGGAATGATAACATCACGAACAGATGAGCTCGCCGGAAAATCGCAAGGCTCGAAATCCGCCATCGAGAACATCAAAGACTACAAGGCGCCCTACGGGACGTGCACATGACTGCAGAATGCATCCAGAGGGGAAGTCGCATGCAATTCATTTCGAGCTTACAGACTTGCACGTTGTGTCCACACGAAAATTCGAGAAGCATCGCGGGAATCTAGAACCCTCTTGCTCATCCCGCGGAACGTATCTACGAGCGGGCACGAGCAGCAGTGCCCGGCTCGATCAGGAAGTCCGAAAGAAGTGGAAGTGTCAGTAGACATATTCCGTCCTTGCTTCCAGAGGCAGTTCCAGAGAAATTATTAGGCGATTCCCGGGGTCGGGACTCACACCTGCATACTCCGCCATCCAAAGAGCACATCTGATCATGTTCACAGCTCACGGTGCGTCGAGCAGCATAAGAACGAAAGACTGCGGGGACGGAATTTCGTAGCGATGCGAGGCGCTGAGGCGGTTACCTTCAACGAATATCTGCACGTCATGAGGCAAACTCGTCTGGCTTGAGGAAGAAAACCTTCCTTCATGAAACACGCGCTTGAGCTCTTCTTCGATCCGTCGCCACTTTCGGCAACAGCACTCTCGTGTGAAATGGGCCTCAAGGTTCAGCTGAATTGAACTCTAAGGTTGCGAGCATAGATTCCAATCCCTTCGGCGGTGGAGGCGGTGGTCACCATCTCCGAGGGGAAACCAGCTGGTGTTTGAGCATCTGGGAAAGTTGCTCAGCCGTGGCTCGCTCGGGAACGGTAGGGAACGGGGACGTTCTAGAAGGAGCTCGAAAACCGCCGAAACTCCTCGAATGCATATTTCCGCGGACGAAATCCACCCCAACATATGAATATCCACGAGAATACGATGCGGAACAGAAACTTACCTCAATTCTCGGTTTTCGCTCATCGCGTTAGAGAGTGATTGTATTTTCGTTCAGCCGAAGTGGTTTGAAGATGAAGCTTGCCGGCAAATTCACACGCGATGATTGTGATCTGTACGTTTCAGATCCCGACGCTCAGCCTCGAAATCGATACATCTGATATTCATGACGATATTGGTGGGAGAATACGTTATATGCACTCAGCAGCGTAGCGAGGCTGGGGGCGCGGGCGGTCCGCCCCTGGCATCAGGTCGCTGGGGGCATAAGAATGCCTCTCCATGCCTGTCATGCCTTTGCGGTTTCCAAGCTCTTCCAGGTAGATTCTTCCCGAAATCCTCAGAGTGGGGGCGGAGTCCGATCGTTGCATCTGATTTTTCACCCTATTGACGAACCACCATATAATTTTCGTCCTCCCTCCTGATCGAGCAACGTTCAGTTCATTTTGTTTCTGCCTCGGAACAGAGATCGAGCCAACGAAGTTGACAAACCTCGCTGTCCTACTATCGAGATGTCCATCACGGATGAGTTCAACTTCGAGGAGTCAATCGAAGATTCGCAGCTTCAGGAGTGAAGCAAATAGCCCTCCAAGAATACGTAATCCAGTTGCTCATATACGATAATATTCTAGTTGCTCATATCAGGGTCCACTTGCGCAAGTTGTCTACATTTCTCTGAAGATCTCCATTTCAGATGATCATATTTTATCTTCGAGGACATACAAAGATACATTCAGTGAGCATGAAACGCATTCATCTTCTCAGACCCCAAGAAAGAGGGGGGGCATCAAATCCGCCCCGGGCATCATGGAGGCTCGCTACGCTACTGTATGTACTGTTCAATGACCCAATCAGATTCGACAAACTGTCCGTGAGGATCGGGAACTCCCCGAGGAAAAAGTGTAGAATTTTACCAGAAATCTTGGGCCACACTTTTATTGTGTTTGCAGGGAGAAGGAGCGGAATGCTACGAGTGCCCAACTGGAGTGTTTCCCCTAAATGAGCCGAGTAAATGAAATAATCTTTCGAGACTCGCGATTTGTAAATCAATCATGAGGGGAATTGAAGGCCCATGGCGTTGGTGGGGAGATTCCTTTAGAGGCCTCGGAGCCTGATAAAGGACGCAGGCCGAGAGACGGCTACTTCCGCTCCCAAACTTCGGTGTTAACTCCTAATCCAACGCGATCGAGCAGGCTAAACGCTGAGTGAGGCGAGCAATGCCGATAAGTGACGGGAGCCGGTCAACTTCGAAGATAACGGTTGAGAAATGACGAGAAGGTTCTCGCCGTCAAGTACCGCCGAGAGGGCGCTGCTGTAACAGAGGTTTCCCTCCCTGAGAGTGTTCTAGAACTTCGGGACGAGAGCTATAAAAGACGAACGGGGAAGTTCCGAAGCCAACGGCGAAACGCGAAAGCAGGTAACGTGTATATTTGGCGACGTAACGAATTTGTCTGCTCGTTCAAGTGCATTCGTGTGTTTTGACACAATGGGGTCTCAAGACAACTCGCACTGCTGTCATCGTGCGCGCCAGATTTCTCCGTGGGCTCCGGCCGGAGACGCGCGTTCTCCGATGCAGTTGATGGACTGGTTCGACGACCAGATGTCTCGGATTCAGAACGATCTCGTTCAGCACGACTTCTTCGACGCACCGTCGATCGGACGCATAGTTTTCGATCCCCGCAGGAGATCGAGGCTCTTCGATGCTCTGTTCTCAGACGACGGCGGAGTGGCGAACATGGAGCTGAAATTCCACGAGAATCCCAACAAGAATCAAATCGAGTGCCAACTCAGCACAGGGTGTGGAGACTTCTTCAGACCGGAAGACATCCAGCTGAGTGTGAAAGATCGCAAAGTCGAGTTCACCGCGAAACGGGAGCAGAAATCTGATGACGGCCACAACTACACCGTGCGCGAGGTTCGACGCGTGTTCAGTGTTCCCGAGAAAGCCGACGTGGAGAAGCTGCACGCTGAAATGGGGCCGAACGGGAAAGTCATGCTCACGGCTCCGCTCCTGAAACCGAAGCCCATCGAGAAAGCCTCTGACAAGCCGGTGCCCATAAAGATCAAGCGGGGCTGAAGATGAAAGATCCCCACATTCCAGATGCAGACCCACAGATGCATTCATTTACCGTGAAATAAACTCGAGTTCCTATTTACTATATGATGCTCTTGTCCTTAATTCTGTAATCAGATCCACGTGTGCATGCGGGTCAGGGTGCCTGAGTGCGAGACACGATCGGACGAGTTACACTTGCGCACAAAAAAATGACAATCGAGGTCCTGAATCGGTCTTGCTAATCAGGACGACGGAGATGTTCGCTCCATCGTCTCGTAGCCACGGGGCATCGATCTCGGACTAAAACCATACTCATTCTGAAACACCTGTTTATTGGCCCAGATTAACTGACTTAACATGTCGAGTAACGATGCCCGAGAGAATCCGGCTTCACCACACGGTATGTTCATTCCATCCCCTTCCGGAAACTCCGAAGTTCTCCGGATAAGCCGGGAGCCGCCTCGCAGGATCAAATTTTGCCAGGATTCTCCTCTACTGCTGGTCCCGGCATATCTAGCAGACCGGCTGTGAAGCGCCGTGTGGTTCAGATCGGAAAGTACGGACTTTCCTTCACCGTTCTCGTCGCGTTGAGGTCAGATGGGATGCTGTCAATGCAGATATCTTTGGCCAGGTAGTCCGTCACGCGCAGAGCGCTTCCCTTCCAGAAGAGCCGCCTGGGCTTCTTCTCTTCAGGCACGTCACTGGCCGGAATCAAGCTCAGAACAGGTGGTTCCGAGCGCTCCTCATATCGAGTGACCTCCGAGTCAAAGGGTGCCGGAGGAGCTTTTCGCCGACACTGAAATCCTTGGGAATCTGGTTCCTCGTTTCTTCCGGTAATCAGCGAACTGAAACCACAAAGTTCCCACTCAATGCCCACGCTCCCCATCAACGAAGACGCTCGGCTTTGGACGGCATCTACAGGGCGGTCGTCGTAAGTCGGGAATTTTGCTACTCTCTCTTCTTTTGCTCATAAATCGGTGAACAATTATCCAGTTCTGGACTTTTTTTGCATTCGATAGCTGGGAGGATGGCGCATCTTTCGACCGAATTCGTGAGTGTCGAGGTCGACGCAGGATAGGATGCTGCTCAAACGCTCGGCAACTCCGGATTTCTAGCTCAGGATCCATGAGGAGGACGATGCGCCATCCGTCCAGCTATCGAATGCAAAAAAAAAACAGAATCGGATAATTTTTCCCCGATTTATGAGCAAAAGAAGGGAGAGTAAGAAAATTCACGACTTACGATGACCACCCTGTACTCCAGTGAACTCAATTGAGTCGGATATCGACCGACGATCTCAACTCGAAGACACAGATTTTCGCTTAAAATCAAGATTCCCCGTTTTTATTGTAATCCGTGGGGATGTCATGCGAACATTGACAATCATGTCCAAGTTCGAAGTACTGAGGGTTGACGCTTGAGGCTTTCTCAGTTATCTTTCGACGAGCGGCAACCTATTTCTGCTGCGTTCGCCCCCCAAGTGTTGTGTCGACCAGGATTTGGGGCTTAGTCTGCGGTGTCTTCGCTTGACGTTGCAGCAGATTGGCGTACATGTCCAAGCGTTGCGTCATCTGAAAGAGAGTAGTTCCCCGGTTGTGCCGACTGCTCGGAATATGCGCCGTCAGCGAAATGCGGTTCACTAAGAAGTTCACTCACGCGGAAGCCCCATGAATCGCGTACTTGACGGTTAAGATTGAGGTCGATTTCCGCGACAAGAACACCCTCGCGAGTTCTGCTCAAACCCTGGAAATATAGATTGAGCGTCAATGATCCCATCTACACGTGAATTCCGGAAGGGAGCAATCGCCTATCGCCGTAACGACAGCAAGAAATAACTCTCCCCAGGAACCATGAGTTTCACCTCGGTTCGTGACCCGTCTGGAGCTGCGATGTAGCTCGATCCGTAGAAATGCCCGAAACTCTTATGAGCAGGTTTTCCGTCACCGGACGTGAATTCATTTGGAAAAGTTTCCTGCAAAAATCGAGTGCTAATGATGAGGAGATATTCACAACACCCCGATGCCAGAATCCAATTCTTCCGTTGAGCGGGAGACTTCCAGGCCCACCGTGCCGACGCGATTGATGGCTGCTGTGAAGTAGGAATTAGCGACGGCGGCACACCGTGCTTCGATCGGCCATATTGGCTCACTCAATCCGTCAACAGTGGCGGAAGGATTGAAGACGATGTCGGCCCCATTCAGGGCGTATGCCAACCAGTTCAGTGGATGATGCCGTCCGTAACAGATATTCACGGCGATTCGACCGAACTGGGTGCAGAAAACGGGGTGGCCAAGCTTGGACTCCATGTAATAGGTCGACTGGAACGGGAATCAACAAGTTTGGTGTTCGGAACTGGCGATGAACACAATCGAAGGTGCTGCTCAGGCAACATGTGGAGTGCGATCGAGTCCCCGGAAAGCCTGGAGTCTAGTCCTATACAGAGACAGGAATACCTCATTAAAGTCGCCAACTCTCGGAATGTGATTTTTGCGGGTCTTCCCAAGTATCGCCCCAGAGTTCGAAACGACCACGCAAGTGTTCCAGATAACATCCTGTTCATCCCTTTCGAGGATGGGCGCTAGGATGACCATGTTGTATCTGGATGGACAGGAAGCGTGGTCATTATTCAAGTTCTCGGGAGCCGGGCTATTGGGGGATAGCTAACAATCTCACTTTCTGGCCAAATTTTGGCAGAACTCCACGCTCGGGCCGTCTTCGGCACTTTCCGCGAACTCACACCACGGCTGCTTCTCCCGGGTACAGAAGGCAAACGGCATCGCTGGAAGAAAAAAATCCCTTTTTCCAACTGCCTTGGGTGCTTCCGTCCGACTGCAACACCGAATTCCGCTGCGTCGAGGGAACTCACAGAAAGCTTCTTGATAGCAGATGACATTGGCGCCGCACTCTGCCGCAGCATGGGTGAGCTGATCTATCCGGCTCAGAATCGCCGTTCTCTGCTCGGCGACGGGATCCGTGGTGGGGGCGTGAATCTTGTTCTGCACGACGGCCACGCGCACGACGTTCGGCGCTCTCGAGCTCTCAGCTTCGGCGGCGATCTTGTATCCCGCGAGCTCGAAGTCCCCGCCCGTAGCCAACGCCTTAATATGATCGGGATACTTCAACTTCCTGAAAATTGATGAAAATCACGTTCCCAGTGATTTATCGGGTTTGGGTTTGACCTCAATTTTCGCGCGAGAACCACATCGACGTGCTTGCAGCGGATCCTCGAATTCGAGCTAGGGGCAGCATCCTCCTTCCCTGTCTCCAGGTTTGTCGGTGGAACGTGATTCAGAGATTCAGAATTCATCGCAAACTCAAACGACGCACGGCACTGCTCGGTCTGACCAGAAAGTTCGAATTTCATACTCACCGGAAGCTGTTCCCGTACAAGATTCTGTGAACTTCTTTGTGAGCTTCTGGTGTGAGATTGTCTTCCAGAACCTTTTCCAAGCTCTCGATTTGAGGTCTTTCCGCCATCGCGTGTTTCGGACAGCGCAAGTCAGCCCAGAGTGAACGGCAAGACTGGAAGAAGCGCAAAACCTTAGGACTGCCGTGGAATCGGAGCGGCCGCGAGAAGCACTCAGCTCGGCTAAATGAGAACGACCAAAACAAACAGTGACGCCGCATAGGGAGAGACTCCTTATCCAAACGATAACACCAGAGAATCGCATCACGTTCAAAACCAGGCTCCTGGCAGATGCCCGAGATGTTTCGGTTTTTCTCTCAGATGGTCAGCATCTCAGGTCGTTTCCAGTGTCGTAGTCCCGACATCAACTCTCCCGAACATCGTTTGCCAATCATCAGGCTCAATCGAAATCAGGGAAAGCCATACTCTCGGAGCACTAGGATACATCAGCAAAACCGAGCCGTGCTCATGGGAACTGGACGTTCCCTCGAAGATATTTATAGAGTCGAAAATGTTCAGAACTTGACTCACTCGATTTCCCTGCTGTCCTCGGTCTTCCGTGGACGGATCGTTTGAGTGTGCGAGTGACACTCGCTGCGTTCACAGCGGAACGGTACATAGCCCCCTTTCTCACTTTTAGGGGTCACGGGTCATGATGGAGAGTACTCCTACAGAATGGTGACTGAGCGATATCGGACTCATGAGAGAGGAACGTTGCCAAACGAGATGATTGCCCACGCAGGAACCGCTCCGTCGAGCAACACGGTTCTAAGCACCAAGGAAGACTGTCTCGATATTCGATGCGTTGGAGGAAAGCTTCAACGAGCGGTCCCGAATGTTAGCCGGATATTTGTGGGGTTTTGATATCGTCGAAACACGGCTCGACCTCATGAAAACACTTTCGGAGCGTGAGCCACGTTATCTGCCAAAAGTTCCGCGCAGATCGCGGGCATCGATTTCACGCACGGAACTTTGCACGGGACTCGATTTCAGCCTTCCGACACATTCCATGGGAAGGAAGAGACGAGAGTTCGGCGAACAGCGGCAGCAGTATCATGGGATATCCCCACGACATATGAAGTAGCTCGATTGTGGTGTTCGACCTTCTCGCTGTCTTCGAAGGATGCCTCGCCCGGAACAGGGATGACGATCTCTGAGGGCTCCTTAGAACAGTCCTCACAGGTGAAGCGTGAGAACTCGAGAAGCAAAATGATACGGTCGAGGTTTAGGATTCTTGGATTGATTCTGATCGTTCACACGCACGACGTTTCTCTTTTCATGTCTGATTGTATAGCAACTCTTGTGTATCAGGCTCGAAATGTCACGCAAATCCATTCTTCGCAATGCAGGAACTCGGGCCCGACTCCGAGAACTTCGTCCTCCGCTTAGCTTCAGTTTGCTGTTGGATATCAAGTTAAATTCGGAAAGGGGACTCTTTTGGGGAGAATATTCCTTCGTCGCGTCCCAAGACTACGTGTTCGTCTGTTTTGAGCGTTCCATATCTCGAACAGTTAGGATGTCGATGTCGATGGGAGGCATGCGTTCATACTGTCGGATCTCAGTGTTCAACATTTTCACCCTGGTTCGCGCCAATAGTTGGCTTCCGCGGTGAATACCTTGGCATGGACGAAGGATGGATACAGCTCCTCAAGGCCAAATACACAGACAATGGTGTCGTGGTCAAGCACGGACACCGCTCCTCGACAAGACAACGCACAAATTGACTGAGGCAGGGCTGCCCATAGTCGCGAATCCTGTTCGCGTTAAAGTGTAGCAGAACTGGAGAATCGACTCCCATGGAGTAGGTGTGCTTTCGATCTGATTTTCCGAGCGGGTGGCGGAATTCAGAGCTATAAGCTACCGGGACGACTGTGTGCAGACGATCTGGTACTGATGGGGCGCACCTTCGAAGAGATGACCATTCTTCTCGCGGTCACCACAGAGATGGGGATCGAGACAGATCTCACGTTCAACCCATCGAAGAGCGCCATTATTATCTTCAACGCGGATAGATTGGGGGAATCAAGAGAACTGACGGTGCAAGGCAAGAGGACCGAATTCCAGGACAACTACAAATACCTCGGAATGAGAATAAGCAACGAACAAAATTACCCATGCCAGCAGGAACAAGCCCGAATGAGGGAGGCACACAGTCCGCTGCAGAGACTACATGTCCAAGCCACGTGGACTCTCGACCGATTCGAGATTTAAAGGACCGAATGGAGAGCAACCGGGGTGCCCAGACTAAATAATGCTGCGCTAGTATCAAGGGCAATGAAGCAGCTGACGGCCATGTTCGACAGAACCCGGGTTGCGGCAGGAAAATAGGCTGTGGGAACCGCAGGACACACGGTTGCCTCTGAGTTCATATTAGGAGATCTCGGATGGTCAACTTTCGGAGCCAGAGAGGCTCAGAGCAAGATCCGCTACTTCGCACGAATGAGTGCGACGGAACCTTCCAGGTGGCCAAGGATGATTCTATCCATGATGGCAACGGAGAACATCTTCACTGAAGCGATACGACTCAGGCTCCTGAAGACTGAATACTCGTGTTTGGACATTCCTCTTGAATACGGAGAGAATTGAAGATCCGAACTCGGTCTCTTCAATGTGGCACTGGCCCGGGCCAGAAAGCTGCCGAGCATGGATTCCGACCCGTCTCTCCAGGTGGAGTCTGATTCATTTCGATTCCGCAGTCCGGGTTTTCAGCGCAACGCCTCCCACATCTGCTTGCCAGATATAGAAGTGCTTTGTGCCGATAGGATGCTCCCGAGCGCAAATTGCACGCTTAGTTTTTCGAGTCTCCCGGCTGCTTCGATTTTAGTCTCGGTGTATCCGGCGGCCTCGAGATGGCCTGTACGGCTATCTACGTGGGTCCAGTTGTCCCACCGTACCAAATAACTTCACATCGCTCACAGCTTCTGCAGCGTCGAGGGACCTTCATCCGAATTCTCTCCCAAGGTCTCGTCAGCTATGGTGAAGTTCAGTTCTTTGTGAAGCATTTTCGATACTCGGAATCGGTTGAAGCTCCAAAGTGCTTTCCAGTAGCTGTCTCGTGAACGAGACTTTTCCGGCGCGGCGAGAAATAAAAAGCTGTCCGACGCGTCCGAGCGCTCGGAAACTTGAAAGTGGAATCATCGGGAGGGCGGATGCATCAGCCCCCCCCAGAGCTTCCCCACGTTACTTCTCTTTGCATGTCCAGTGAGATTTCCACTTTACTCGACCTGGCATCGCTGAAAGTCATGTCACAGATGGTATCAAGCTTTTCTGTGAGCCGAACTGGTTGAGGATCATGAATCAGCAGGAAGTTTCCCGAAAGTTCTCGAGCCTCCCGTGAGCGCTCCCAGGGTATGGTAGAAGCATCGAGAGAGGAGCTGCGGAGAGGGTATATAAGCGAACCCACTCGGCTCGGCCACCACAGATCAAACTCGACTTGTCTGAGTGCGCGAACCCGCAACTCCGAGTTGTCTGCTCTCATCCGAGTTAAAATTCCTCGTCAAAGTCTCTTCGAAGTGAATTCCGAAATGGCTTTCAACCACTGCTGCGAGCACGATCGAGCCAGGCAACACCCGCTCGTGATCT
The DNA here is from genome assembly GCA_037576195.1 of Phytoseiulus persimilis. Lineage (NCBI taxonomy): Eukaryota > Metazoa > Arthropoda > Arachnida > Mesostigmata > Phytoseiidae > Phytoseiulus > Phytoseiulus persimilis. Next base: position 27,973,077 of record CM075103.1, read on the forward strand.
GGGGCCCGCTCGACAGCGAGCCCAGGCCTTCGCTGTCCCTCGTCGATTGGTTCGGAGACCGGCTGACTAGTATGGAGGACGATCTGGCTCAGAACAGATTTTTCGACATTCCTGAAGTCGGCCGCATCGACTTCGATCCTCACAGGAGGTCGAGACTTTTCGACGCCCTCTTCGCCAACGACACTCCGCAAGCCGAGATGAAATTCTACGAGAACCCGAACAAGTCTCAGGTGGAGTGCCAGCTCAGCACCGGCTGCGGAGACTTCTTCAGGCCCGAAGACATCGAGCTGAGCGTGAAGGACCGCAACATTGAGTTCAAGGCCCGCCGCGAACAAAAGTCCGAAGACGGAAAGAACTACACAGTGAGAGAGGTTCGTCGCGTGTTCCCCGTGCCCGAAAACGCGGAAATCGACAAACTGCATGCGGAAATGGGTCCTAGCGGAAAAGTTCTCCTCTCTGCTCCACTATCGAAGCCCAAACCCATCGAGAACAAACCAAAAGCCCCTGTGCCACTCAAAATCAATCGGAAGTGAGATATTGGACGGATCGCCATGTGATGCTTTCAACGATGACGCGGTCCGGAGCCAGTTCCTCTAGGTAGTTCGCGTGTCTGAATTGCAATGCAACCTCAATGAGCTCATGATCTCTCGTACGCAACAAGTACACATATTATCTCATATTGTCCTTATGTCAACTTATATATAAATTTTACACTGTCGTCCGAAGCTTGTCGAGCTGAATAAAAGCCATGAATATTACCCCCGAAACTTGCGTGTTTTCCTTCCATTTTCAAGAGCTCGTCGATCATCTCCAACCTGTAGTCCGATCTGTCCGATCAGTAGTCGATCAGCTCCAAGCTGTAGTCCGTCTATTTGATCACGCTGCATAGACAGAGAACTGTTTCTCTTCCGCGGGGCCGCCACGAGCCAGAAGGATTTCGGAACGGTGCCCTCACGAAGCCGCACTCCCAAGATTCCGTTTGCTTGCTCATCTCTCGCTCATGACAATTGATACAGGGAAAGCTTAGGGTTTCCAGCAATTCGAGTCGAACTTCGGGATGTGAGCGCGCGGGCGTCGATAGCACGCACAGGACAGTTGTGACTTGAGGGGAGAGATGGGAGTATGTATCGATGTACTATGGCGAGACGTATAGCCGTCATACGGTGTCACGCTGGCTAGAATAGGCCGAGCTGATCACGATGTGACTCACTGTCTGAGTTCTCTCAGACTCAACAGAAGTTATACGTATCTGTCCAGATATCCATCGGCACTTCGTTGGAACGTGCAGCTGAATGGATTGGAAATCTTCTTCAAAAATGAAGATCGGGAGCCAATAACGGTGATGTCAGCTCGGGAGGGACTGTTCTCCATGAAGCTGTATCGGGATCACCCTCTTTAGGGAGAGATCATCGCGGAGGATATAATAACCGATGTAACCAGACGTGAATGTGAAAGGAGAAAACCTGAGAGATTCGATACGAGACCGAGCTATGGCACGACTATCATGGAGGCTATATCAGGGAATCAACTGGAAAAAAAAGAGCACGCCGCCCGTTCTCGGATCGAGTGTCCAGTTCAAGAATCCCAAGGAGCGTTCTCTGTTCCTCTCCGCCCGTACGGTGTTTCCCGCCCACGGCAAAAGATACTCTCTGAGCTTGTGCGTCACCGATCAAGACAACCCGCCTTATGGTTCTCACTCGAACTTTCTGGAACGGGATTTCGTGTGCATCAGTCACGCGTTCCGCAACACACATACATTTGGCCCAAGGTCGAGCATTCTATGCTGTGCAAGATATTAGCTCAAGGGTGATTGTTCTCAGGCAAATGAGCCTCGCGGCTCGAACCGAGTTGAACGGAATTGGCAGACGCGTGTTCTCATGAGGGAATCGAGCCCCATGGGAACATGAAGTGGCCCCAGTTTTCCCACTCGGCTTCGAATCGAGGGTAAACATCAATATTCTGTCACAACCTTACCCTCGGGAAATGTACCTTCGGGATTGAGGACTTCATCCATTGTTCTCTGCAATGACTCGACTTCCGACAATCCTCTCAGACAGAATATGAGTCACAAGCAAAATTAAAGCGAGCGAGAAATTTCGAGGGAATTCCATGGGAAAAAAAACAAGCCCGGAAACTCAGAGGAGATTTGTTTTTTCGGAAGCGAGCAGGAGTCAATTAGTGGGAGCAAGAACTTGAGAACCGGAAGCCCAACTTGAGAATTCAACCTTGGATGTCTGAGAAAAGTGACGAGGGAAACTTGAGAAGAAATGCTTGAGAAAATGCCTCTAAACTTGTCGTAGTTACTCAAGATGGTTCTCCGAGCCCAGACCGGCTAGACTTGCGTTTCTCTTTAATTTAGTCGGCAATATTTGAATGTTGCTCGGAACTCAAACCCACTCGACTGTCGAAGGAATCTACGCCGCGAAGGATGTCAAATTCCATTGAGAACTCAATCCGCTTCTGGAAATTACTCTCCAAACGCAGAAGGAGAAACCGTTTGTACAACGATTGCGAGGAGCTCTGGGACAAATGACGAGATCTAGTCAATGGCATCAGATCTACCAGAGATTTCTTCGAATACATCCCAAATCACAGCCCAGCCTTGCTGAAATTCTTCGTTTACCGCTTCCTGCGCCATCGCTGCTGTGTTTTAAGGGGGTTCCCTACTTTTGTTCATGTTCCTCGTTTTAAGTCCCTGTATGACCGAGAGGGCTGAAACTTCGCTTGGCTGTCCCTCGGCCCTCGAAACGAAGACTGAAGTTGGGGCATGGCGGGCAAAAAAAGGGAGAGGGCTCTAGCCCGATCTAACGAAAAACCTCCGAATTCGAGCGGCCAACGATATTCGCATCGAGAACGGATGGAGACGCTTTGGTTATGAATTCATATTCGGATTCCTGGTCAAAAATGCTATCGATTTAAAAAAAAATGACCCGATTCGGTCAAGCTTTCATGTAGTTATGGCGGACATGAACCACTGAGTTAATATAGAATGACGTTTCTGGTTGTTGGATCGCAGATATCTTCGCTCCTGGTTGGGATAATTTCATGAAATTAGGTAATTTGATAGCCATACGTATCCTATACACGCACACCAAGTTTGATTCAACTAGGCCTAAGGGCAGCGGAGATGAGAGCGACCGCATTACTTCGAATTCACTGTGCTGAACGTAAACAACATTTTTGAAGCCTAGAACGGACAGAGACGCTTTCGGTTTGATTGCATATTCGGCTTCCTCATTGAAAATGCTCCGATTTCGAAAAAAGAAGGGCTCGATTCGACCAAGATTTCACGGCGTAAGAATTGCTCAACCCTTCGAGATAGTCCAGAAAGATGATTCTGGCTGGTTGAGCTTGAATATCTTCGCTCCAGGTTCAGATAAACTCATGAAATTTTGACCTGCGATAGCCACCCATGTACTTGACGCACACAGAAAACTTCATTGAGCTAGGTCGAAAGGCGGCAAAGATTAGGCGTGGCCCATCAGCTGCTCGATGTGATCTGAGCGGTTCGGAGCTCGGATTTCAGATCGAGAACGGAAAAAACGCTTTCGGTCTGATTGCATATTCGGATTCCTCATTGAAAATGCTACGATTTCAGTCAAACGAAGAGCTTGATTCGACCAAGATTCCGCGAAGTAAGAATCGTTCAACCCTTCGAGATAGTCCAGAAAGATGATCCTGGCTGGTTGAGCTTGAATATCTTCGCTCCAGGTTGAGATAAATTCATGAAGTTTTGACCTGCGATAGCCATCCATGGACTTTACACACACAGAAAATTTCATCGAGCTAGGTCGAAAGGCGGCAAAGATTAGGCGTGCCCCATCAGCTGCTCGATGTGATCTGAGCAATTCGGAGCTCGGATTTCAATCTTCGCGAAATATTGGTCGAATCGAGCCTTTCTTTTTTTGAAATTAAAGCATTTCGAATGAGGAATCCGAACATGCAATCAAACCGAAAGCTTCTCTGTCCGTTCTCGGTTCAAAAATGTCCTTTACGTTTAGCGCAGTGAGTGTGAAGTAATGCAGTCGCTCTCATCTCCGCTGCCCTTAGGCCTAATCGAATCAAACTCGATGTGCATGTATGGGATACGTATGGCTATAAAACAACCCAATTTCATGAAATTATCTCAACCAGGAGCGAAGATATCTACGATCCATCAACCAGAAACGTCATTCTGGACTAACTCAGTGGTTTGTGTCCGCCATAACTACATGAGAGCTTGGCCGAATCGAGTAATTTTTTTTGCAATCAATAGCATTTTCGACGAGGAATCCGAATATGGAGTCATAACGAAAGCGTCTCCATCCGTTCTCGATGCGAATATCGTTGGCCGCTCGAATTCGAAGGTTTTTCGTTAGATCGGGCTAGAGCCCTCTCCCTTTTTTTGCCCGCCATGCCCCAACTTCAGTCTTCGTTTCGAGGGCCGAGGGAGGGCCAAGCGAAGTTTCAGCCCTCTCGGTCATACAGGGGCTTAAAACGAGGAACATGAACAAAAGTAGGGAACCCCCTTAAGGGGAGAACTATTGCTGTAAGCATACTCTTTCAGATGGATTGTCAATTCTCACGGACCTATTCACGTGCAATGACGGTTTCCGATTCGGATGCGCACGAATTCGTAGGCGGTGATAGAGCATCCCTCTGTTGTTTCGAACCGGCGATCAGTTACCCGTCTCCGGCACCCCATGAGGTGAGCCACGATTCCTCTCGATCAGTGAGTTCCACTATATTGATAGGTTATAATAATAATGGATAATTAACGGGCCAGCGAAAGATTATGCCAATCGAAAGTAATGGCTCCTTCGCGAAGAAGCCCGATGGCGCTGGGAGTATCTAGAAGCATCCACACACATGCTGGGAGAGGGTATAAAACCACCCGGCGCCGGCTGTGCTGTCACAGTCAAACCTCGACACGCATCGAACGCGCTCAGCTGACACTTGAGAGTTACAGCTCGCCGAGCAAGCAACTTGTCACCAAACCCCAGTGAGCTACTTGTGACGCAAACTTTCGAAGCAAAAATGTCGTGCAGCCAGTCGTCTTGCTGTCAACGAGACCGCGCCAGGCAACATCCACTCGTGATGTGGGCACCGCGCAGCAGCGACTTCGAGCCTTCCCTGTCCCTCGTCAGTTGGTTCGACGACCAATTGTCCCGAATGCAAGGAGATCTCGTGCAGAACCGATTCTTCGATGTTCCTGAGGTCGGTCGCATCGACTTTGATCCGCGGAGGAGATCACGACTGTTCGACGCTCTGTTCTCGAGCGAAGCGATGGACACGGAAATGAAGTTCCACGAGAACCCAAACCGAAATCAGGTGGAGTGCCAGCTCAGCACCGGTTGCGGCGATTTCTTCCGACCAGAAGACATCGAGCTGAACGTGAAGGACCGCAACATCGAGTTCAAAGCGCGACGAGAGCAGAAATCCGACGACGGCAAGAACTACACCGTCAGAGAGGTCCGTCGTATGTTCACGGTACCTGAGAACGCCGAAATCGACAAACTCCACGCGGAGATGGGTCCGAACGGGAAGGTGATGCTCACCGCTCCGTTGCTGAAGCCGAAAGCTGTCGAGAACAAGTCGAACGCCCCCGTGCCAATCAAAATCAACAGGAAGTGATGCCGCATGAGGTGGAGAGTGAGCAATTCACCGACTCTCTAGGTAGGAGAGAATTGGATCCTGTTGCTGGTCTCTTCTCTGGGTTTGAAATGTATGACTCGATGATCTCCGCCATCTCTGTAGTTTATATATTAACATGTGAGCTTTATCGCCTTTTGTACTACACATACTCGAGTATCTTGGGTTGAATAAAGTTTGATATATCATCTACCGTCAATCTCTCGTGTCATTGTTAGCATCTCATTTTCCGAACGATCCAAACAACTTTTACGTTCCCGGCAGTGGCCACCAATCATCGTATATCGTGAGAGCTTCAGAACAACTTGAATCAAAGACGGCATAACGACCGTTAATGTTGGTTCATTGGGTTATTTTTGAGTTGTTTTACACCTAACTTTCCACACGACGATTTCTGGAGGGATCCATTTGTGAGATACACCCCACTGCTTTCGCGGAGAATATGAAACGCGGTAGTGAAGATTCGGCCCGAGGGAGGCGGTGCTCGATCAGTATTAGGGCTCTTACTCACCAATCATTGATTATAACTGCTCATAATGTACAATAAATTGATGTTAGATTTGTTCCAAACCACCTCGATTTGTTTTGGTGAGTTGCCCGCAACAAGTTTCTGGAAGTATATACATGTAGGATAATGCCGTTGTAGCTCACCCCGCGCAGCAGCAGATTTTTACAAAAAAAAAAACATGAATTCGGCACATAATGCGGAAATATGCGGAGAAGCAGAGTGGTGAACTTTATGGTTTTGGAAGCTTCCTCCGGAACCGACAAATCCGTCGATTATTCTGGAAGCACATGAGAAATCAGGCCCAAGCACACATATGAGTCAAGTTTCCCATGAGCCTCGAGTGCCGGAAAACGGTCGAGTATTTCTCAAGGAAGAGTTGTCTTTTGGGGCGAATTCCAGGCTGTGAAATCAATGATTTTCCCCCTACAACAGACTGAATGATTGCATCCCAGGAACCCCCGAGCACGAACGGTAGTGCCAGCCCGTTCGCGAACCTTCCTCCTCGCGAAGCGAGGTTCGAGAAGCGTCCAGAGAGCTTTGAGGAGAGGGTTTATAAGCGGCGTGCGCGGGCGTAGCTGTCACAGAAACTAACTTCTTTCGCAGCGTTCACCAACCGCGCTAAGCTCAACCTCGCAGCTCGCCGTGCTACTTTCTACTTCAGGAAGTCCTGTGAGTTTCTCGTGCACAAGAACAAATTCGTGAGGAAAAATGTGCGACCGATCATCGTGCTGCCCGCGAGACCGGGCCAGGCAACATCCGCTAGTGATGTGGACACCGCTGAGCAGCGACTTGGAGCCTTCCCTGTCGCTCGTCACTTGGTTCGACGATCAAATGTCCCGAATGCAAGGTGATCTCATGCAAAACCGGTTCTTCGATGTCCCCGAAATCGGTCGGATCGATTTCGATCCTCGGAGGAGGTCCAGGCTCTTCGACGCCCTATTCTCCAACGATGCCATCGATGCGGAGATGAAGTTCCACGAGAATCCCAACAAGAATCAGATCGAGTGCCAAGTCAACACCGGCTGTGGCGACTTCTTCAGGCCTGAGGACATCGAGCTGAACGTGAAGGACCGCAACATCGAGTTTAAAGCTCGCCGAGAGCAGAAATCCGAGGACGGCCACAACTACACCGTAAGAGAGGTTCGACGAGTGTTCACGGTACCCGAAAACGCTGAAATCGACAAGCTCCACGCGGAAATGGGCCCGAACGGAAAAGTCATGCTCTCAGCGCCTCTTTTGAAGCCGAAGCCCGTCGAGAACAAGCCGAAGGAACCTGTTCCAATCAAGATCAACAGACAGTGAAACGCTCATCCGGGGAAAAGTCCTCTGTCTGCTGAGCTGTTAGGTATTATGACGAGTTTCCCGAGGTTGCGCCTCGTGTTGGAAACTGGAACATGTAAACTGCGATCTCCCCAACGCAACAAACACATCAAGTTTCAATGAAACTCAGGGAAAAGTGATATTCTCATACCAAGCATTCTCGAGTGATTGAAGATAAATAAAGCTTTTAGAATCGTGAACCCCAACTGTGCTTGTTTTCAATCAGGCCCGTTCTCCATGACTTCCCATGAATCGATCCCCGGTTCAAAGGTTACTCGAAAGCTCAGTAATTATGCTCATTCGGGAGCCTGAGCTGTTGGCCATCGCGATTCCCGCGGTCGACTTCCCAGCACGAGGTTTTTGAATCCGCTCCCACGTTGGAAACTCGTGCTTCCTTCCCACGCGCACCTATTCGCTTGCTGTTGGCCCGGGTTTTTCTCCTCTGGCACTTTCTGGAAATTTCGAGAAACTGGGAGGGTAACCGTCACACAAGCTGAGACCGGATTGCAGGAATCTCAGGGGAAGGTCTGACCTCCAGCTTGGTCGCTGAAGAGGGAACCTTGTCACGAAGTGCACTCTCAAGGTGAGTTCTGGAAATGATCCCGACCGGCACTTGCCGATTGCAGCTTTGGGGTCGAACTTTGGGAAACCAGGCACACGACTTGCTGATCAACAACGATTATCAGAGATGATATCATGGAGACGTTCATCGAGAGCGATCAGCAGTGGCGCCTCTAGGGGGACAGCGGGGGTACGTGCCCCGGACGAAGAGTTGACGGGGCGCGCTGTTAGGGGGTGCAAAGCTGAAGGGCGTGAAACCGGGCTCGATTTTTCCGGTATCCCTTGCCCTCACCGCAGAATGAACTCGATCCGTCTCCCAAGCAGATCTGAGAGGCGGAGAATCGGAGTTCAAGTTCGTCCATATCCGTCTCTGACTGGAGATTCATTTCGTCTCGGCAACGGAATCTCGCCCGAGAGAAGTCGGGTGTCGGGGGCGCAGAGCAGAGGGCGCGTAAGAGATGAAGTTCTGTCAATCTTCTCCACGGGAGCAGGAATTTGAAACGAATCAAGAACAACATCCGGACCCTTAGACACCCGCAGAATCTGGGGGTGCAGAATCGGAGTTCCAGTTCGATCCATCAAAGAAACTCTGTGATGCGATAAATGATTGTAACATTTTGGTCCGTGCCAGGGAGCATGCGCGTATGGCGATTTCAGTGGGATTCCTCAGCTTCATCATCCTACACGGTGATGAGAGCGGGTCTCCGAACCTGCGCGTTGCCTCGAAAATTCTTCTTACCTTTGCCGTTACAGAACCTAGCTGTGAGAGATCTTTCGCCGCGTGGAAGCGGATCATGCCTCAAGAAAAGCTGAGAGCATTGAGAGACGAAGAGGGAAAACAGGCTTTGACGCTGTTGAATGATGGGAAGTTTCGTCGCGGTCGGGGTTCATCCTGCGCGATTCAGATCATCACAGTATCGTGATGACATTGAGTGAACACGGCCTTGTTTTCAGCTCTGGGAATTTCTTGCGATTGCCAACCAAATTTCCTTGCGGGCTCGAAAGGGGGGGGGGGGGGGGCTTGCGATCGGATCCACTGCGTACAGAGCAGAGAGATCGGTGGGAAGCAATTCAAATTTCTCAGCCGTAACTCATGCCCGTCCGGGGATTCATGACTGCGAGTCGCTCTGTACATCGTACGCACTTTTTCTCATGGGTGGGAAGGAACGGCGTCTTCACACAAATCCGGGAGTTTACATGAAGCCCCGTTGCTGAAATAAGAGCTGAACTCTATTATCCCGGTCGAGAACACTATTTCACAGTCAGGAAGCGGAGTTACACCGGCGTAGCTGGAGTGAAAGAAGGGCGTAGAGGGGAGAAAATTGGAGAAAGGAGAGATTGGAAAAAATTGTGGAGAAATTTCAAACATTGTTCTCCCAACATGTTTTCTGCAGCTGAGACTTCTAGATCGAGCGCCGAGCCTTGCCACGCTAGAATATCCTTTTCTCTTGATTGTTCCGTGTTTCCTCGACAGGATGACCCTGTCTCATTCACGGCTAGAAGCAGTTCCAGAGCTTTATTTCAGTCAACGGGTTGTGAGAGTTCGGCGAACATCCTCCCATAATGCTAGCTGGGAACTGGGCTAAAACCATAGTGTCTTTGCTCCAGGATAAGCGAACCTCTGTCAGATGGTCGCCCATCCTTGAAAACTCGATGCTCCTTCACGTTGGACGTGGAACTTGCGCTCGGAAGATCTGAGCTGGGAGGTCTCGAATGTTTCGAGCTTTCGGCACGTCCAATATCATCCTCGACCAACGAGTGAACTTCATTCCGCTTCATAGATTCGGGCTAATATTTTCAAAACCCATGGCAAGGCATCTTTGGCTCGCGATTCAAATGGTCCACTCTCGGCTACGGTCGATTTGGGCACACCCTGTGACCATAATTTTGAGCCGGAAACTGAGGACAACGTGCAGTACTCATTCCTGTTCTTGTGGAATGATCTGGAGGAAAACCAAGTTCACAAAACTAGCAGCTCCAGGATCTGAATCGTTCCGGAGCCTATCGGAGCAAGTGAGCGCCATCGAATCCACATTCATGGCTGGATTCCGAGCTCGGCAGAGAAGCCGTTGGTGTACTATGAGGCGGAACGGATTTTCGGTTTTTCCGGTTCCCGGGATTCCGGGTGCACACCCACAGCTACATCGGAGGCACTTATCCTCAATCTCTCATCGTTCGAGGCAGATCGTATGATGGAGAAAGGACGCTTCAGCTCGTTGAAGCTAATTCATGTTGAGAAGCCGGGCATCTGGATCTGGCGCCTCGCGCTGGAACGGTTGGCAAAACCAGATCCTCCTATCGGGCATCCGAACTCCAATTATAACCGCTGCTCCTTATTGTGATCAAGTTTCACGTTCACGGCGCAAAAATCGAACGGTTTGGTCTAGCCTGCAGGAAGTAAAACGGGTTAGACGATTCTCGTGGTCCCAAAAACGGCTCCGTTCACTGTTTCACAGAAGCCACCGCTCCCGACCCCGCAGAAGCAGGATTTCCTCCCAATATTGTATTCATCGCTCAAGATATATCTCTGATATCGGGAATCGCAGAGTCCGGATTCCGAGTCGGAGAAGGTATGAGTTGCTTCGGGGAAGGCCCCGACGTTGCTGGGAGTGCCGAGAAGCATCCAGAGAGCTTTGGGGAGAGGGTATATAAGCACGACGCGCGCGCGGAGTTCTCACAGTTGAAACTAAGCTTGCTCATAGCGCTCATCGGAGTCACTCGAGAGAGACTTTTCGCAACTCTTCCACGTGTGCATCGAGTACCAGCGCATTTCTCGCTTCTGATAGTGAACCCGAACGCGGAAATATGTCCTGTAGCCAACCATCTTGCTGCCAGCGGAACGGCGCCACGCAACACCCGCTCGTGACGTGGGCGCCGCTGAGCACTGAGTTCGACCCTTCCTTGTCCCTCATCAACTGGTTCGACGACACTTTGTCCCGGATGCAAGGCGACCTCATACAGAATCGCTTCTTCGACGTTCCTGAAGTGGGCCGCGTCGACTTCGACCCTCGGAGGAGATCTCGGCTCTTCGACGCTCTGTTCTCCAACGACGCCATGGATGCGGCCATGAAGTTCCACGAAAATCCCAACAAGAATCAGATCGAATGCCAAATCAGCACCGGGTGCGGGGACTTCTTCAGGCCTGAAGACATTGAGCTGAACGTGAAGGATCGCAACGTCGAGTTCAAAGCTCGTCGAGAACTCAAATCCGAAGACGGTCACAACTACACCGTGAGGGAAGTACGAAGAGTCTTCACCGTGCCCGAAAGCGCCGAAATCGGCAAACTCAAAGCAGAGATGACACCAAACGGGAAAGTCATGCTTTCAGCACCTCTGTCGAAGCCGATAGAGAACAAGTCGAAGGAACCTGTAGCGATCAAAATAAACCGCAAATGACTTCGCTCGCCAGCGCTGGGGCGTGCTAGAGAGCGAATTACCTTGTATGAACTCAGATCTCAAACCAGGCTGATAACGATGCCTCGATAAGTGATTCGAAGAAATGAAGTAACAGGCGTTTTCTCTCGAATAAAAGCTTCATATTTCTTTTAACAGCGGCGTGTTCAATATTTAGTCGAAAAGGAGGATTTAGTCCTCTGTAGGGTCTTAGTTCAGCCACATTCGGAAGTTCGTCCAAGACGCGGATGGAAAATTGTTTTTCACCCCTTTTCCCCCTTCGCATGGGATCGTGATCCGAATCTCCGGTTGGGAACGGTGAGGTGCTTCCGTGTCAGGTGCGAGCTGTGCAGATGTCTTTTCCGCAATTTGGGCAAGCGCTGCGATGCGGCGACGCGGAAGAATCGAACTCCGAATCGGGAGTTCTCTGAGATGAGCTAGCGATTCAAATCCGCGATTGGGAAACTCTGCTCGACCACGGATTGCCCGCTGAAGCTCGTCGTTCCCCAAATAATTAGCAATAAACCGTACAAGCCTGATTCCCCCTGACCGCCCAGCTGACCTCGTTCAGAAGGTCATAGACCAGCAGTGAGCTCGTGGCCCAAAAGCCGCGGTATCTGGACAGCCCACACCGCGTTGCCTTTGACGGAACACTCTCCCAGGGATCATGACCGCGAAAACTCCCCTTTTGTGAATCCAACGAAAGCCCTCCTCACCTCGAGGTCTCCCCAGGAAAACGGTGATGGATGGCACCCTGGCGAGCCAAAAGGTCTTCATCCAACAATTTTTATGGATCGTCCACAGCGGTCGTTGTCGCCACCGAACCCTACCAGGGCAAGGCGAGCCTCCTGAGAGTCATGAGTGAGGACCAGCCGGAGAGCGAGGCTCCCTGAGCTAAGCTTTGCAGCTAGTTGAGCGAACAGCGATGCAACCGAGAGATTGAACGAAGAAATCAAGGCGATGAGCACAACCGAAAGCTGAACACAGGTACGGTGAAGGGAGTCTGGGATCAGTGCTACCGCGATATGAGCTCCGGGTTCACCGCCCGACTGGGGTGGTGTTTGACTCTTCGACCGTGCTCTGGATCCGCGATTAATGAAGCTTCCATGAAGTGCGACCGGACGGCTGCTACTCAATGGCAGCGAGGGCGAATCCGGAAAACCTTGAGGCGTTTCAATAGAGTTCCTCCACTTTCGTTCGTCTTAAGAACCGCTTGTAGCCATCCGTTCAAACCCCGCCGAGGAGTCAGTCGGGCTCGATGGAGCTACTCTCGACTCTGCATCGTCCGAATAAACTCGAGAGTTGAGATCCGGATGTGAGTGTCAATCTCACACTCTTATCTGATGTGAATGCCGAGAACTCACCGGGGAACATCAGTCGTCGCGAACACGATGTGTTGTGATAGTCGCCGTGATTAGCAACTCACGAATCTTGCGTCAGCAATCACAAAGGTTGGGAATCGTTCGTTGTTCTCTTTCTGCGAGGCTCGTGTGTGGAACATCGCTCCATCACTGGATTGGTCGAGTGCGGAGCATCGATTGGCTCGAAGATCAGCATCGAAGAAGACCAAGTATCCGGGAATGGAGTCGACAGGAGACAAGAGCTCTCCGACGGGAGCGCGGAACGCAAACGAGCAGCGTGAACGCAGGCGTGCCGGACGGAGGAATAGAAACACCGAGCGCTTCGACGAGGATTTGGATCTGCGAACACGTCAACCGATCTTCGAGGAGCTGCAGTTTCGAAGATGTGATGAGAAGCGAAGATACGAGTGCGTGATGCGTCTCAATCTACCAGGACCTTTGGACGTGGACGATATCGAAGTCAGAAGTGATGGGACCGTTGTGTCGATTGTGGCGAAAAGCGAGCTTGAAAGTTCACTGGAATGCATCAGTCATCGAATTCGCTTGACTCTACCGGCTCCGAAGTGGTGCGATATGGAGAAATTTTGTGCTTCATTATTGGCGGATGGTTCCCTGAAGCTGACTGTTCCTTACGGTCTTGATAAACCGCGCTTGAGGCGTCTTAGGAACATAGTTCCGATTCCGGTCGGACACGAATAAACGATTCATTGGGGAATGTTTTGAGAGGAAAACTGAGGGCATGGCCGTTCCTTCATCCTAGAAATGGAAACATCTCATTCCGATTTGAATGATTCATCACGCTTGTCCCGAGCCAAACACCCAGTGGAGCGACCGTTGAGAATCTCCATCTCGGAGATTCAATGTAAGGTGGACAGGGAACGTGAAACATGCATGTACCGTGAATATCCCGACTCACGTACATGCCCGCTTATTGGAGTCCGCCTACCTTCCGGAGGTTGCTATTTCAGGCCCGGTATTTTCGGTAGGGGGTACTCCCGTTCATCCTTCAATATTTCAAAAGAAAGTCTGTTCGATGTGAGACTGCCCTCCAGCGTCGGGCTCATGAAAGCCTGTTTCTATTCACAGGGTACGACGGCCCCCTGTTGCCAAGCCGGAGAAATCGAACGACTGCTTCGTCGCATCCCTGGCTTGTTGACAGGCACATTAGGGGGAAGATCTGGCCAAGAGGTTTCTCGGTCTTCAGGGAAGAGACAGAGGAACCAATTCCCGGGTCCACCCGGAGCCCATTCGCGCGGTCCCGGAATCGAACTTGATGATAGTCCTATTCACAACAAGAACCATCCACTGAGGGAGAGTTTTCTTACATCACTGACCGTTCAGTGTGAGCTGATTTAGTTAGACTACATCAAGCAGAGTATTCGACATTCCGATATCAGTCGACGGAGATCGGATTTCGGCTTCATTGATGTTCGACGTCGACTTTCTCGGGGAGAAATTAGATAACGATAGAGCGGAAATGCATCGGATGCCACCCTCTCCCGGAGGCGGCTAAGACAGCTTGGGGGTGTAATGCGCAGTGATCCATTATTCCGGAGCGCGGGCTGAAGGAACCCGGAAGCTGAGGATCCACACAAGCGCAAGTCGCGAGCAAGCTGACTCCGAACAGACCCGGCATCATCCCGTGTGCTCGATGCCTCCAGCAGCAGGGGCGGCTCCCACCCGCTACCCAGTGTTCAGACATCTGTATTTTCGCGAGACGACCCGACCGAACAAGTACTTCTTCATAGTAAGTTTGAACTTGCCCCAAATCCCCTACCCAGAAGACGTTGATGTGAGAGTCGACGGGAATACAGTTCGTATCTGCGCCAAGCTGGAAATCACCTCGGCCGACGGACTCAGGACCGTCCGTCACAGCGTTGAGCTCAGTCTCTCGGCGCCCGAGGACTGTGACTTGAGAACTTTGGGAGCGGCTCTGACACCCGACGCACGTCTCGTCATGATTGTTTCGCGTAGGGCAGCGGCACGTTGAAATATTTGGAACGAATGTCTTGCGGCGCACTGTATGATCGAAATAAAACGAGCCCAAGTAATATATTCGACAGAAGAGGTGTCAGTTTCATTTTCAGGGGACCCACTTCTGGAACCAACTTGATTTCTAGCCACTAAAGCCCAACTTTGGTGTCTTAGTTTACGCGTCGAAGCGAACTGCGGCATGACGTCATGATGAGAATTACATAGCTTCCATTCGTCGTCCGCTCTTTGAAGTAAGCTCGGGTCAAGCCAGAAATAGCCTCTCGGTTTGAATCGGCGACCGCCTTCGCAAGACACTACCTTGAGCGATCATGGAGAGGATAATCTACTCAATTCCCATTGTAGAGGAGTCTTCATCGCAGCGGCTCAGACGAATCGGGGACGCCCTTGGCTCAATTACTCTGGATTTCGGCCCATGCCTGTCGGGACGGTTCGAATGCTATTACCCTCTTTCGCAAGACTAGATGATTCAATCAACACTGTGCCGGCGTAGATGGATACAATTCCCCATGGAGCAACTGAAAGTGCGCGAGTCGGCGAGGTGTTTACCCAAGTCGACCCTCTCCCCTGGAAATTCCTCTCCACGTGACTGTTGACATTCTTTCCCCCGAAGGCTTCTCCCGGAGCAGACGACGTTGACAACATAGAGCAGAAAAATGACTACTTTCCCTCGTCGTTGACATCGAGCGCTCACTATCCGTCACTCACTGGAGGAGGCTAGACGAGGCCTTCTCTCCCATTCAATGTTTTCCGTGAGTTCGGGCAAGAGAATTCGATATGGTAGAGCAGGAGTGATCCACGAGATCGACTCTATGGTCTAAGGTCCCGAGCTTCGTGGTCTGACGTTAGACATCGAGAACACTCGGCACCGACTTTGAGTTCCGATCGAGCTAGCTGGGAAGCAACACCGACGGTGTCGACGTGAGTCGGTGCGCGTGATAACCCAACTGCTCCCAGCTTTCATTCCTCCGGAGATCACCTGGTTCGGGGGAAACGGATTTCGGAAGCTTGTCGTGATCCTTCGTTCAGGTTCAGGCTCTCCTATAGTGGATCTGCTCCTCGTTGAATTTCCTGACTGACAATTCCATGACTTCTGCTTCCAGAAAGCGTGACGTTATCCGGAGCAGGCTGGAACGCCGGCTAGTGACCGACGGAAACCTCGCGGAACTTCCGAACTCGGACAACTACGCTAGAAAAAGAGGTTCGGAGGTCTTTTATGGTGAAGTGTGGCGCTTGGTCACTGAACTCCTTGTACCGAACACAAACGTCTGACATCCACATAACTAGATACTTCAAGGAGAACAACGACTTAGGGGTTTTGTCACTCGGACCTGAGAGTCCTGAAACGTTCAATAAAATCAGCCTCAAGTCGAGCGGCCGCAGCCGACGACAGTATCGCGCTTTCCATCGCGAAGCCCGCGTTGGAATATGAGCTGCGGAGCCCAGCCTATATGAGTGCTTCAACGAGTCAATGTATCCGGAAGCGGCGGACTCCTTGGTCGAGCTTCTCTACTGATTTCGGATATCCGCGACTTTCTTTCCTTGTCTGGCGCATGATTATGGCTCTGTAAACAATTAGGGATCGAAATACAGCTCGTCAACTGCTGAACGGGAGTCAATCTGAACAGTTCTAAAAATCAAGCTTCTATGACGGGTTGTGCCAGTTCCAGGAGATTGCTGAAAGCACTGGCGTGAGCGGTATTCTTCTATCCATTCCTATCCAAAGCCTCTGATTTCGGGTAAATACCGGAAATATTTCAGCCATGCCAACCCTTGGAGACAGACTCTACGAGCACCGGGTCGCCGGCCGGTTCTGCGACGTCGAGCTCATACCGAATGATTCATCGACTGGAATAAAGTGCCACAAGCTTGTGTTGATGGCCTCCAGCGAGTACTTCAGCTGCATGTTCTCGTCAGGTGAGTACGGATCGAGACAGCGACCACCCGCGCTCACTTTGTGGCGCGTCGTCCCCTCTGACCACGTCGACCGCACCGTTAGCCAGAAAAAATACCCGTGGGGGACCGAAAAATTCCGCGCCTAAGAGGCATGCCTAGTAGTGCTTCCGGGAGCGGTTGACCCCCGCCTCCGGCACGAGACTGTGGTCAATCCAGCTGAATCAATCTGCCGAGTCCGTCAGGAACCTCGGCCTTCAGAGCATATCTAGAGTCGGAAGTGACGATTCTGCTCGATTTCAGGCATGCGTGAAACTTCGGCTCACTCCGTGACCTTAGCTGACTGCCGCTTGGAAGTTCTGACAATGCTGATAGACTTCTTCTACAAGAACGAACAGCCGCAAGGAGTAACATGTGACAACGTGTTGGAGCTTTTCTCGTGGGCTATCCGTTGTGATCTACCAAAACTCCGCGATCACTGCTGGGACTTCATACGCAATTCTCTTGGACCTGACAACGCTTTCAGCGTTCTATTTTTCGCCGTAGCGCATCATCTGAGCAAAATAAAGTGAGTTTGGATTCTGAGATTCGGAATGCTATTGAGCGGCGGCGTTTCGCGCGAAATCCGTTCCTGAAACGGTGGGGCCTCCGCGATCGCCAGCTTGAGCTGGTTCTTGATCGCCTGGATTTAATTTCGTTCCCCTCTCCAGGAAAGCGTGCATCCAGTTGATTCAGAGACAGTTTGCTGCACTTAGTGATGCGGAAGAATGGATGGATTTATCGTACGAAACGCTGAAAGATATACTCTCCTATCAAATGCTACGGGTACTGCACGAAGACACCGTGCTCGAAATACTCATGCGCTGGACTCAGCGGCATTCGAACCACAGAGATCTCCTTAGCATAGTTCACGTCGAAAACCTCTCGCAACCTTCTCTTGAGAAGTACAAAGATTTCCTCCGAAGCGTCAACTACGTCCCGGCGGAACCGGCGGTGAGGTCAGTGTTCGCAAGATTACAAACAGTGGTTGATTTTGTCATTTCCTCCGAATGTTTCCGAATCCTTCGGCTCTGGCTGAAAGCGACGATCTGTTTGCAGATGCCCGTCGTACCATGTGCATCTGATGCTCCAGTATAAGGACGATATGGGTCTGCTCGCTGTCCTCTGTGTCACAAACAGTCAAGTCGACGTTTATCGATACCCTGAGATTAGCATCGGTGAATACGATCGCCAGGAGCACTTTCAAGTCGAATGTTGCACGATCCATACTGATGGCATCGTGTTGGGCGCGTGTCGGAACTTGAATTTATTTTCCTACAATCACACGAATCGCCAAGTGATATTCTGCGAGAACCTGCAAATGTGAGTAATGCACCGACCCTTCCTCGATTCTCCAGCGGAATGAGAACGCTGTGAGTTTTCTCTCTCGGTTGGGGGAACTGGTCGGAAATGAACTGCGTGGGCGAAATCTTTAAGTGTGAATCATTGCTTTCAGCCAAAGGGGCATGCATTGTGGTATGAGGCAAGCCGCCATCTTGGATCTCGCCTCGATTCATGATCATCTGTGGGCTCTGGTTCGAGAACCGGACTCGAAGGGAGTTCACGTCGCTTGTTATTCACCGCATCTCGGAGTTTGGGACACGGTTCTGGAAGTGCCCTACGACGTCCACAGAATTCTCGATGACTCTGGCGCAAAACCATTCCCTGGTGTGTACGTGCTGAGGAAGAGCGGAAATCTTCTACAACTTCCCGCCAAAGTTAGTTGATTTGATGGCGTTGCGACACGTTTTCGTTCATTGGCAAAATAGTTGGGAAATTAGATGTTTCTCTGAATCGTCGCTCTCCGCGATGAGTTTCTTTTGTCGACTCCAGGGTTCTAACCGAACAGAAAAATGTTCCGACAGCAAGCGCCGCCCCGAGTCGCATCTCACTTCTTGAGCTGTGCCAAGAATCGCGCCTTCATCGATTGCGAAGGCCTGGTACTTCCCAGCGGATGCGTTATGGTACACGGCAAAGATTCCGCCGCAGACTTCTGGACCTGTTGTTACGATGCCAGAAAGGAGGCGTGGGAACCTGATGCGGTCAGATTATATCACGATCAAACCCAGGACGACGAGGTAAGCCTTTGACTCTCAAACCCGAATACCATTGGAGCGTCTCCCACTGAGCTCTTGCGGTTGATTCGCGAGTGGCGAGCAATCAAAGGAGATGAATTTTGAATCTGGAATGATTTCGAAGTCCGGCTCCAATTTCCAGGATGTCTTATCCTACAAATTGTTCCTAGAAGGCACAGAAATATATCTCGTTGAAGAATGGAGCTCAGGCTCACTCACCCTCAACCAGTGGTCTTCTGAGGATATCAGGTGGAATTTGTTGAAAGTTTTCAAGGAGCCGAGAACGCGACTCGTCGGCCATATTCACCGTAATTATTGTGATGCCGATAGCGACTAGTCCATTAAATGTGTTATCTGTATACAATTGAACATTTCTCTTTGTGACTCGACCCAGGCACTTTGGTGGCTCTGCAACTTTTCTTGAACCAGTAGAAAAGACATTGGGTCTGTGCCATGGTGGCCCTCGACAAGTTTGAGAGCTCTCAGCCCGACTTCCAGGAACGTCGGAACGCAGGACGTTGCCGAGCGGATGTTAGTGCTCTGCGTTCCGAAATTCTCCTGATGATCGAAAGATCCGCGGTCTCTATGCCGGATCAGAATGATCCAAACAGTTGAGAGCTTTCCATGTATATGAGTCATATGATATGACATTTCATTAATGTTAACTCGATCGACGCTGATCGCTCGACCAATGTTATGACTACTATCGGAATGTTTCCGAGAATAAATGTTGTCAACCGTGAAGCGCGTTCTCTTCCAGAATTCCGCGAATGTTTTTTTTCCATATTGGACCCTGCATTCGGTGTTCGTTCTGATGGAAAGGAAGCTCAGAACATTCCTATCAATTGGAATATGGTTACTCCTCTGTTTTATTGTACGCTTCATCGCGATCATCACTCGATTCGTTCTCATTTCATATCTCTCATAATAAATATACACTAGTTTACAAAACTTTACAACGTATGCATTCACACTTTAACAGCAGTCTCAACATGGTTTGTGCCGTCCCTTCGATCGCAGAAAACACGGGCAGCCAGTACCATAACAGGCTGGCGGGGCTTGGATACCAATATTCTTGAAACATTCGGAGGGCGGCTCCTCGAGCAGAAAATTTCAATCTCCCTCAGCCCCAACTCTCTGGTTCGCTCCCGTAGACTGGATTGCGTCCACAATCCTTATGAGGCCGAAAATAGATTACACCCACGCCCCGAGTAGATCCTCAGCTGCTGAGATCACTTCCGGTCGGCCGAGTGACCTCATCAGAACCAGCAAACTCGTGGGTGCTTCGACGTCCCGTTGACATGCTTCCCACAGATCCAAGAGATGCGATGCTGGACTAGCTTTTTGAGCAAAATAGATCAGATTCCTGAGGGGGAAAAAAAACATTTCAGTGTCAAGCGCATCCGATACCGGCAGGGTAATAGAAATTTCGAAGTTTCCGAGACACCCACCTGTTGCTCATCCCTAAATGCTGAGCCAATTTCCGCCAATCTCGACCGTCGTCTCTAATCGGATCCAGCAGATCGGATATTCTCCTCCGACACTCCGTCGATAGTCTGAAACCATCCACTCGCTTCACGGCGCGTTGGGACGCCACCGTTTCGAAAACGTTCCTGTATATCGGCCACGCGGTTGAGGAGTTGAGGTTGAGAACCTGTCGGTGGGACTGGTTCCCTCTCTGATAGACCGTGACGCGACACTCCAGGGCAACGTCGTGGGCTGAGAACGACGTCGTGTGCGGACACGTCAGCGTGAACGTGCAATGCGCACTCTGCAGAGTACTCCAGACTTTTCTGAAAGGTATCTCCTGCAGTGAGCCGCAAGATTCGGTTTCCCAGCCCGCAGGAAGGGTTTCTTCGTCGAGGGCGACGCAGAGATTCGCTCCGCCGTCGTGCAATTGCATCGTTTTCGGACTTTCGACCAGTGTGTAATTGTCCTCGTGGAGGGCCAGGACCGCCTGCACGGACGCTTTGGTGTCCTCTACACAGTGCACTTTCAGAGTGCGTTCCTTCTGGTTGACGCTCCTCCGTTTGGAGAGGAAAGCCAGAACAGTTGAAGACTTGGTTGCGAAAGTATTCAGCTTGGACTCTCCGCAGAGAACAAACGAGGCCAGATGATCCGTTTGGATGTGACACATGTTCTCGTCAACATGACACAAAATGTCGGTCGTTGTTTCAGGGCTTTCTAGCGAGAGTTTCTTCCTCCAGCTGGAATAGTTCCTGTTCGACCCTTGGACGCAGGACATGAGGTGGACGTTCCACTTGGCAGGCTCACAAGCACAGTGGTCGAAGGACAGAACCGCAGGCCGTGCGAGGTTCAGGTCCGAGGGTCCACACTCGACGACTGCGCTGAGCACACTGAACTTGTCCTTGAGCCAGTTTGGCAGATCCCGGCCACTGTTCAGGACGGACAGGAAAATTTTCTTCTTGCTCTGGCCGATGGCGCCGGGAGGCAACGTCAGAGAAACTCCGAGGTGATCGAGCGAAACGCGTCCGCCTTCCGGACCGATGATGGCCGACGCGGTGAACGGTGATTTCTGGCTGAGCGAGACGTTGTCAGAACCTTCGTCAGGAATCGTATCGTAGATGAGGTCGTACTCCTGGCCGTACTGTCCTCCGCTGTGCTGGGAGCCGCATTCACTTCGGGTTGTTTTGCTCGTGGAACTCGGCGTGTGAGACCTGGTGGTAAAAGTTGCGCGCACTTGCATCGGAGTCAGCGATGCAGTGCCGACGTTCGGACTGTACAGTTGTTGCAGGAGCGGTATGGTTACCGCAGGATCCATTTTTCTCTCGACCAAGTACTCCTGGTGGCGGGGGTCCAAGCTCATGATGTCCGCCGGGAGCGTGGCAAGCGCTGTGGGGCAAACGATTCGATGGGAGTCGGGATGCAGAGACGGGAGAACGGGGGAGAACCCTCAACCGCTCGCATGTTCGAACATCACGGGGAAGTAACTCACCATTGACCGGAACACTCGCGTATGGGTGAGGAGGTTGGCGCTTGTTGTGGGTGGGTTCGTCTCTCGGCCAGAAACGGATGGCGATGATGAAGGTGAACGCGAGGATGATCGCTGCCAGGGCCATGCCTATGACCATCGCGACCGCTTGCACACTGCCCAGGTTGGACACGATGAAACCTGAGGAATCGATTGCCTTTTAACGGAATTGCTGCACGAACTCAGCTCAAAGAAGCTCAGTGGGATTCCGGCCCATGTTTTCAATGATTCATTGCAACGTGCTTTCCCAACGATCGCACGTCAGGGTGGAAACCTCTGCGGAGAACGCAACCAGTTCCGTGGTAAGAAAATTTGCACGTACGCTCACCTTGCTCATGCCCGGGCGCTGGATGATCGAGAATGGTGTTGGTCTCTACCCCGTGCGGGGGAGGCGGCAGCGCAGGAGGGTAAGCGAATCCGTGGCGACATTCCCCGCCCGTACACGGTTCGGACATGTGATCCTCCTTCTCTTCGCAGAGGATCGATTTCCTCGTGGGTCTCCCTACGCCGAATGTGCATCGACGCTGGCGATGCCTCCTGCAACTGGGTCCGCACGCTGACCAGGCCGACCAGGGTGTCCAGACATCAGCCGTTTCTTCGAGATCCTTCTCTCTCGATGTCGAACAATCCCTCCTCGATGAAACACACTCGGTTTTCTCGATGTAGTTGCCGTAACAGTCCTTGCCCCCGTTCCGAGGAGGTGGGTTCGTGCAGGACCTGGTGCGGCTTCGGTAACCTCTGCCGCATTTCGAAGAACACTCGCTCCAGGCCCCCCACGGTGACCAACTGCCGTTCGCTGGAATTATTCGAACTCTCAGCTGAATTCGCGGGTAGTGTCCGAAACAGTCTTCGGGAAGCATTCGAAACATTCTCGAATCGCTCGCAAAAAGATTCAGTTGATCGTCTGTTCCTTCACCAAACTTCTTTGTCCCCAACGACCGCTAACTCCGCTTCGTCGAACGTCAACTCACCTTTGACCTCGATGGAAACAGTTTCCCCGAGTCGAATCTGTTCCTTGCCGTTAGTGCCGACAGTTTTTATGCCACAAGTGTAATTGCCCTCGTTTTCGACTTTGGCTCTAAGGATGAGAAGATCACCGCCTTCGGGATTGACGTTGTCATCGAACAGAAGCGGCGCTCCATTCAACAACCAGAACGTCGAGGTCTCGGTTCCTTTCGGCGACTTCTTGACCACCTGACCCACCGGGCATTCGAGCAGAACTTTCTCTCCAAACGATATCGTCCTCTGAAGCGGTTTATCGGCCCTGCTCGGGTCTGAAATCAAGCGATTCGAAGATTTCTGTTATCAAATCCAATCTGGATGCTTTCGGATCCGCAAATCAGGAAACGTGCCCAACGAGCTCCCCAGCCATTCACTGGTGGAAACGTTGAGTCTAAACGTCCCCAGGGCGTTGGGGGGGAGCCGCAGTGCTCGGATTGAAAACGAAGTTGCGTGCATGAATTAATGCAAGAAACCTGCGTTTAAAAATCCAAGAACATGTGCCGCACGACAGAACTCCGGCTCGAGGAGTGGTCAAGACACCAACTCGCGGTCTCGAGCCAGCGGTCTTCCGTTGGAATGGATGTCAAGCAAAATGTTGTTCGCTGCGAGCTGCATTGAGTTAAGCGGCGGATTAATTATACCAAAATAATAACGGTCATTAGAGTCTCCCCCCGCGAACGTGCCGCTGCATGCGTTAGTTATCTTGCCAACGACGAGTGAGCCTGGGACACCCAGCGAAGTCTCGTTAACGAATTCTGAGCCCCAACTTGCGACATTGTGTTCCTGTCCATTTTCTCTCCGCTTTCAGGACTGAACGGGATTCCCGAATGCCGGACATCATCCAAGATGCCGATGTCGGTGGATTTTCCCTCCCGAGACGATTTCGGAGGAGGGAACATTTAACCGAGGTCTGTTTCGCTCCCCCCGTGGATGAGCTCTTTCTGTTTTTGACGGCCCTCAAGTGCGGAGGACGTCTCGCCGTGGAACAACTCTCAATGCCGGTCGCTACGATTCGCTCACAGCGAGCCGCCGGTTAAGGTAAACTAGTTTCCTATGGTGGATTGGTATTCTCAGCAAAAAACACGCGCATTCAGCCGGCGTTCCACGAGAAAGAAATACCTCGGGTGAAAAACGAGCCTTCTCTGAAACCCAAGCTAGGAACGCTTGTTTCTTCTCCCTCCATCCTCGGGACCACGACTGGAACTCGAAGCAGTCAGAAACTGAGAATCGGAGAAGATATTGCTGCGTGAACGGACGAGCCGTGATCACGCAGGCGGCTCGAGATTCTTCTCCACAAAGTATGTTTAAACTGTCGACTCACATATCTTCAAGAACATATTCTCTTTTATCAGATCGGCTACAGCCGAACTCCGTAAAAGGATGGACGCGGGAGGATAGAGAAAGCCGGACCCGAAAGCGCGTATTCTTGGAGCTCTTGGCTGAATGCTTTCATGAGGAGGGGGGAAACTCGTGAATCGAAACCACCAGAACGCTCCTGCTGGAGTACGCTGCCAATACCCTCACTACTTCTGTCGTAAGTTCAGCCATCAAACCTGAATCCTGAATCGAACGCTTTGAAATACGATTCCACGACGGGAAAGTCTTTCTAAAGTCCCTTTGTGCCGAATCGTCTCGATCCTGTTCTCCCTCTATCTCTCGCACTCGGGTCGCGGACGCGGAAAACGCGAACATCATGTGCTCTGGGCCGGTAGCATCCGCAGAACAATGGATTTCATCCGGAGAGCTTCCTCCTTTCGTTCTGTTCCAGGCGGCAGAGATCTCTGTTGACAGCTGACATTCGAGAGTTTTTACTGTTGCTAAGCTTCGCGAGCTCAGGCCATGACAAACCATTTTATTTAGACATCCGTCTCGACACATCTGTCAACTCTCGGAAGACCGGGAAGTCACTCGCGGCCACTCGTTAACAGATAGTGCTCCCGACTGTTTACTTATTAGGTAGTTGAGCCTTTTTGGACCACCTCTGCCCTTCGTCATCAATGTATCGTAAACAGTGTCAGCTCATCGGATCTTCAGAAACGCGAGTGAGAGTCGGAAGACCTCCTGCTTCCCCCTGCGCCCCGCAGAAGCCCTGACGAAAGGATTATGCTTCTCTCCCACGACTAGCGCATTTTTCGAATCTTGTGAGAGGTGTAGGATTTTCCCCGCACGAATTCGATTCGCATCCCTAGATCGAAGAAAGGCTATAGTGAGTGATTTCTGGCCTCATCTTCTTTCAGGTCCACGGTTGTATCCGGATGATTGCTTCCCACAGAAACCCGCGAAGAACGACCGCGGACCGGGTGAGGATCTCCAATCTCAGAACCGATCTTGGAAGCTTTCATAGAAGTTCCGAAAAAGAAACATGACCTGTGCCATGTCACACACAGAGCCCCCTTTATGTTGGCATGCGTAATCTGAGCCACAATCGCGGCGGCTACAACAACGCCGAACACAATGTTCACGATCCCTGAACACAAATGAAACCGCATCAAAGGAGACGCAGCACACGTGCGAGCTCCGAAGGCACTGTCGAGAGCGACTGAAGGATGACTTATTTTCAGGCTTCGGGAAAAAATTAAGGTTTAAGGTACCTCAATGCGAAAGTACGAAACTACAAGTTTTCGAATGATCCTGAGTTTTTAGTTTCGTTATCGCACTGCTCACACGAATGCCGGTGAAACCGAATTGTGGGTTGTCGTTTTCATAGAACATCGATATACTAGTCCTAAACCTTAATAAAATTCCGAAGCCTGCTTATTTTCCACAGCCCCGAAGAATAACGGACGCCAGCAATCAATCGGAACGTCATCCCCGTCGTTGAAATATCAAAATCCCCTGAAGCCGGATCGCTCAGGCCTCAGCTCTCCAGCCGAACAACGTTTTGGGAGGAGACGGTCTTGGGTGCCGACTCGGCCAAATGAAAATCGGTGCGAACCGAATCGAGGCAGGATCCGAACCGGGATGTTTGGCGATCGTTCCGGAGCAACGATCGAGTTTCGTCGGATTTCTGGATCGCGCGCTCAGATTTGTTTGAAGCAGCGGGAAGAGGAACGACATTCGGGAAAACAGATAAATGATCGCCGAGCGGCCAAGGCGCCCAGAGAGCTAGTCAATCAGACGACGATTGGCGCAGAAGAGTCGCTGTGTTCCTTCCTGAGATTCTCACATTAGCCGACTGTGATTTCACAGCCATCCATCACATGTTACCGACCATGGATACATTTCCATTGGGCCTCCGCTGCGGTTATCATCAACTGCGGCTGTCGATACCATCTCGTTCCTTTCCCAGGTGTGTATAAATAACTCGATGCTCGATCTTCTGCTGGTGTCAACTTGGTAACCCTAAGATTCCAGAATAGATGCTTCGGAGATGCTCCACTCGACAGCGGCAGATAGGCGCACTCGCAACCTCATCGTCGCACGCCAAAGCATGCGCCAAACGGAAAGCTGTCGAGGCAAGCGACTGCGATTTCGTGACTTACCGGCGGTGAACCTGATCGTGGCAACCCTCGAAGTCGACTGTCCTTTCGAGCTGAGCGCTTGGCAGGCGCAGTACAAGGTCACGTTGTGACTTTCCCTCTCGATGTGGAAACGATTCAGAACCGTCTCGCCGATCTCTGCCTGGATTTCCATTTGTCGGATGCCCGAGTACGGGTTGACGAAATCCGAAACGGTTTCTGTGGTCAGCGGAAACACGTCGAGATCCGTTGCGTGGCCCCCCTGCGACGGATCCTGGCTCGAACATTTAACTCGGATTGAGAACGTTTGACTCGCGGAACATTTCAGGAAATCCGGGCTTCCGCTTCGTCCGAGAACGACAGTCACGTCGAGGGGTTGCCGTTCGAATACTGGGCCCTGGTTCCGCTCGTGAGGCAACCGCTCCGCCGTTTCCGGCTCCTCGCCATCGTCCTCGTCGTCGTCCTCGATATCGTCGTCGTCGGCATCGGCTGGAATATTTGGCAACAAATTAGTTCTCGGTGAGAAGTTGGTCGAAGGCCCGTCCCGATCAGAGACGATACTTTGCTGTCAGACTTTTTCAGGCTATTTCATTTCAGGCCTTCTAGATCAGCTCTGTCCATCGCCTCCTCGGAGCTCATCAGTGGTGAGCAATTCTTTAGGCGGCTCTAAAACCGAAGCCGAAACCGGCCATTAACTCGAAACGTTATCTGGCCGCGCCAGACTCCGATTATCCGGCGTCCGATAGGAACAGCAGTCGAAGTTGAAAGGCACAAAGACGATGTGGGCCCAGAATCGTGGCTTCAATCCACCTCCGGTCGGTTCGTCCGGCGGAATCGCCTGGACGACGTTCGCTTGAACGCGGGGTCGCGATTATGGAGCGCGCAGACACAAGCTGATAATCGCGAGTGTTCACGAACTCGACGATGCTGGTTCAATGATTTACCGACCGGAGCAGAAATGCTGTTGAGAGTTAATAGCCAAGGAGAAGGGAAAGATGACGTCGTTAACAACGGAACAACTGACATATCGTTTAGTCAGCTGAAGCGATCCAGCATGGACTTGGAGCCGCAGATATTACGTCCACCGGATGGAGTCGGAACCTTGCTGCGACTCGGATGACCGGGGGAGGGGGAGCAAATCCTCTTGAAGGTTCTTCATTCCGCTCTCCTAGGAGCGGGAGGATCGTTCGGAGCCGGGGCCTCGAAAACCTCAGCGGAGGAATATTATGTCCTTGGAAAAGTAGCGGGAGAGTGCGCGAAGAGCTTGTTTTCAGAAGGGATCAGGTATCAAGAAGATGATTTCGGGATGGCTAGCCCGCTGCTTTCCTCATTCACAAGGCTCGAGAGGTTTGGCTTAGATCAGCTCCGGGGAGGACAACTCGATTCCAGCCTGGTAGGTCTGATGTGTTTTTGTGGACTTTTGACTCAGACGAGTGCACGCTGTCTCGAGTGCGACGAGGTTTAGTTTACGGAACTTCCCATAAAAAAAATGGTTAGCAAAAGCCGAGCACCGTAATGAGTGAGCATCGAGAGAAGGATCCATGAATCACCAGAAAGAAACATAAAAATGTATCAGAAGGGAAAAAGTTGAGCTCCGAGTCACACAGGCAAGATCGTTGTTCGAGTCGCAATCGACCTTGAGGGCGCCAAGGCGGCTCGACGGATGAATATATACCTAACGAAGGAGTCCCTGACTGCCGGAAAAAAAGAAAAAATCCTCTGTCTACGGGTTTTGAATCAGTTGCTGTCAGTCACTCATCCGTTCATCCGACCGACGTCGCTGATTCTATTTCGAAATGGTGGGGCTGCGATGTTTTCTACCCCACAGTAGGATTCTTTGTGCGAATGATCTTTAGCATCCGGCCCGGCCTCATCACAACACGTGCATCAAGCATTTGTCAAACATCAACTTGGACAACATTCGTAATCAGACAACTGCCATGTTTGGCTCAAACTGAATAGCCCGAGACGCGTAGGGCTGGAAAGACCAGACACCTGGAGTGTCCTCGACCATTAGACATTCCAGGTCAGGCGTAACGAGGTTCTTACGATTGTCTGACACATCGAGGTCGTTACAGCGTGTTTTGCCGGGGCCCACGCCGTGAGTCTAGACAGTTTCCACCATGAGTCCTTCTTCTCCGTCCCAAGGATGAATTGGCAAGCCGAAGAAAAGGTACTCCTTCGAGCTCAGGACTGTACCAAGGAGAGCTCATTGCTCTGAACTCCGAGCCGGAGTAATCCACGACCTCTATATACTCGACGATCCCTGTTTGTTTCATGCGTCCTCGTCTATGGATGACCCCTCCAGCTACGTCGATTCTGGCATTCCCTCGTGAGAGCGCTCTTGTGAACCCTGGTTCGAACGAATGATGACTTTAATCGAGATGCCATCACTTGTACGGCACAGGAGATAGCCGATTTCCCGCGAATCAGCGGCCCTGACCGCGTGGCAAGCGCACAACTTCAGTGCGCTTTCAGCCCGGTGAGACAGAACCAAGGGATTTCTCTCTCCTGCGAGGTCTTTCTGGCCCAAGCTTCCGATATTTCGAAAGCGTGATGTAGGCGCCAAGTTCGCTACCTCACACGGGTCGCATTTCAGCTGAATCCTCGAGATATTCGAAGGTCGGTTTCTTCGGGGAATTATAACTCCTTCACTACGGTGCTTGAAATGCGTCATGATGTTTTGCTTTGAAAATTTCGCGAAACAATGTTTTCTAGCGGAGGCATATCTCGTTCGTAGCCGGATTCGCCATCCGCGACAATGAGCTGTTCCCCGAAAACCAAGCTCTCCATTCAGAGAAAATCTTTCGAATGTAGTGTAGAGATTAACGTGATGTCGACTTCAATTTTGTGGCCTTGAGTCGTCACCAGCGGATGCAGAAAAGGAGCGGCTCGACAGGAACAAGGCAGGACCTTGTCACGATCTCCATGTCAAGGGTCTACAGAGAGAACGGCTCAGGCTCTTTCGGTCGAACAGCTCTTTGTCCTTCTAGGAACACCGTCATGGTGGCGGATGCCGCGGAGGATGGGCCAGAAGAAGAAATAGAATTTTCGGCGAAGCTCTGCCGGATTTGACGCTGCTTCGCCCATCGATAGCGACGGGGCAAATCGTCCAGACGTTGCCTTGTACGAAGAACGAGCGGACGAACGAATGAACGCGCGGACGAACAGGCGCACGGATAGATGGAATGCCATCAGAATGCACAACTGAACAGCGGCGCCCCGTAATTGTGGAGTTCTCGCCAGCGGGGTTGACATCGAGAAATCTTCTCATAACATGCGAGAGCTTTGGATGGATCCAGGAATGATTCGCCACTTAACTCATTACAGCTCTTGATGACAGACACGCCAAGAGCTTATTTACACTGAAGTCGGTCTGCTCCGTTGTGTACTTGACAGGCAAGCTTGCTCCAAGCTTGTTTCACGGCTCATCCCGGGGAGAAACAGAGCACCATCATGAGTCTTCGCGACAGTCATTTCAGTGTCTGCGCACACCCGATGCGATGCTTCTGTTGATGGAACTGATAATCGGAGGGAAGGGCTCAGGTCGTATCCGAAAGGTTCTCTTCGAAAGGTCGGAGGCGAATCGGGGTTCGTCAGAACAGAGATGAATCTCATGGAGACCTTTCAGGGGATTCGAGAAAAACCATCGAATGCCCCGGCTTGGGGAGTCGAGTCAATTTTAAAACGCGGTGGAGGATTCAGCCTCTCTGAGAAACTCTTCCCAGAGAAACTTCCTTCCCGACCCGCATCGACTAACCGGATCTATGTAGCTCTCCCCCTTCTCCTCCTGGTCAGGAGCGAGGCGATACTTGGTGTGTTGTACGAGCAGGACGAGCTTCTCAAACTGACTAGCTCCTTGAGTCGTACATCACACCGCTGAGTCAACCGCTGCCCGCCAGGTTGGCGGACAGACATTCCCCGTCCGGCAGACGGCAGGCTCCATTTCGAATGCGCTGGCCCACAGACTGGATCCGCTCATTTAGGTCCGCCTTCTCGGGGGAATTAGTGGTACGTGTGCGCTCGCAGATGATTGTCGACAGAAGAAAACGGAGTCAGGCTCTGTTCTGAAACGACGCCTTCAATCAAACCTTTCCGCATAATCGGCGCTGCGTTGATCTCTCAATCGACTCGTCCGTACCTCGCTTGTCGAGGAGTCTCCCACCAAACGCTTTGTTTTCAGTGGCTGCTAATCAACGATCCGTGCGCATGGTGGGGCTCTCAGCCTCATAATTCGTCGACAAAGCCCAACGCCGACCGAATGAGCGACGCGCGGACGCGTGTTGTTATTATTATTATTATTATTGTTATCATCAGCATAGCGCGAATCGTAATTACGACTGTGAATCCGGCACCGCGCTCGCACTGCGAATACAGATTGAGTGTCGAGAGAACGACACCGTGGATAAATCGCTGTTGCTGGCGACGTCGACAGCCACGACTGCCTACGCCGCCGAAATTAACCCCCGCGTTTGGTGGACCACACCGGAGCCGGTCGGATCCGCGACCGAGGAACGACGTGGGGACCACCTCCAGGACGTTGGTGGAACAACAAAAGAGATTATCTCTGAAAGTATCGAAGATAAGTACAGCGTCTGTTATCTCCCAGAATTCCGTACATCTCCCGGGTCTAATGGGCAGAGGATTTGCCGTTGGTGCGCCGGCTCAGGTTGCCTGGCAAAGAGTAGAATCTATGATATCTTCGAGCTGGCTCGATACAAGGTGCTTGGTGGGCTCTTCATGGCGAGGCGTTCGTCGTCGCGGTACCTCTCACGAGGGGTCCTCATATAAAATACGATTGCTCTTATCAGTGGAACTGATTCCTAATGCCCGTTAGAATGCACTTTCGCGGACGTATCAACCGTACTTTGTCTAATTTGAGCCGTCGCAGCTCTCTCGCCGCATTCCAGGGCGTCACAAAGAAGCCCCGGATGTCTTTAGAAGAGACCGCCAGAAAGTGGGAAATACGGCGGGAGTTCCAACGGGCTCCGAGGCTCTCTAACGGATTGGAATCACGGAAAAATCCGGGGCTTTGCCTCTTTTCTCATAACTTTGCGCCGATGTTTCTCATTGTCCCGTGTTTTCGGAGTGTCCCACTCTCATCTTTTCATTCCAACGAATTGGCGTTCTCATGACGGGATCGACCGTCTCTCCTCTCGGCTTATCATGGGATCGTTTTGTTGCAATTCATGGGCGTGCCGTGGCGATGAAGGCGTTCGCGTTCCGATACTTTCGAAAGATGGACCGGGTCGGAAGGAGGAACGAGTGTTTGGATTTTTTTGTGTAAAAATTGGATAATTTTGATGGAAGCCTGAGTGTTCTTAGTAATTACAGCTCACAACGGAGATCTCTTCCCGAATTATCTCCTCAACTAGATTATTGGAGTCATCGCCGCCGCGTTGTCTCCATCGCCATCGATTAGAACTCTAATACAATATTGACAGGTTCGCCGTTGCTACTGAACTCGTTCATGCGCGATATTCTCCCGCCCCTCCAACAGATCACCAGCACGGACGAGGATCCACGCTTCGTCGCAAATATCCGACGATTTTTCATCATTCCATGGAGGCCTCGTGGAAAAAACTTTCGATCAACCTCTCGCAGCCCTTCCACTGATGATCGCGTTCTCGTAAGGTGATTTTGGCAAAAATGCAGAATGTCGCGTCTTTCCTGAGGAGTCCCTTCCACGCGTCGGATTTTTGATTCTCCACACCGCACCGAGTGTCGAACCAGTTCTTCACTCCTCAAAATCACACGGAGCGAATCCGCAGAAGTGCCGCCTCACAACTGCGAGGTGGAAATCGTTCTTTGTTTCATGCTTTTGTCATCATCAGCGGCGGCAACAGCAGCAGCATTACGATCATCATCGTTTTCTGTGTGTTTGTTGACGGCCGTTTGAATGACTACTGTCAGAGGGCTACGACCTCGCCTAATGATCCGCGCTTGGCAGCACAAGCATAAACTTGATTTTTTTCCACGGAGCTAAAAACATGTCTCTGGAAAGGGAGAAGTTTTCTCTAAAGTCCGCTGTCAGCATCTCTCCGATTCAAGTACCAAGAATACCGGGTAACGAGGTACGAGAGTGTATGACATGACCGGCAATATGCGCTCCTGTAGACATGGATGAAGAATCGACATCAAGGTTCCACGACGCGTTGGCCAAGTCTGGAACTATGTCAAGTTCCGGACACAACTCGATCTTTTTGCCATCGGCTCCTGTATTTTACCTCGGAACTCCCATCTCAGAATCTGCTCTCAAGAAAGCAATACTCCACAGCGAGTGGCTCTCCTACAAACTCTGGCTGAGTAATCCATACGATCTCCAACAGCACCTGTGTTCAGTGGATAATCAAAAACCGCTTCCTGCATTACGTCTAAGCGGTAATTCTTGCTCAGACGAAACAGAATCCTTCGATCTGCAAGGCGTGTCCGTAGTTTTTCTGGGGGGGGGGTGGAGAGGGCCATTCTTACACTTCTTCGGGGGAGCCAACAGACGATGATGATGACCATGCCTCTCTTGCTCTCGTCCGCTACTGCTATTATATGAGGATTCCGACGTGTGCGTGAGGCGCCTTGCCAAAGGGTTACAGGAATCCACATTCTTTCAGGGTGTCACATGAACTCTGAACCGAGACCATGGGCAACACCCAATCTACGCAGCCGACACCACATCAAGCGATGGGATACCACGTGTACCCTGAATTTCGACGAGACATCTGGAAACATCCGTCACCAGTGAGCAGTAAGTAATTTAGTGGGACACCTGACCGCCAAAGGGAGAAAAGCGAGATACGGTCATTATGATTGTTGAATCTATCAGGGCGCTCACGCACCTGAGGGAGGCACGAGTCGAAGAAAATGATTCTACGTTAGTTCTGAAACAAGATCATAAATCTCTCCACTCGTTCCAGCCTTCGCGATTCCTGCGCTACGCCGCACGCGGAAGCTAAAGAAGTCAGACTCGACCGAATCGTAGAGAAGCTTCATTTGAAAGCTCATTTCAGATTTCCGTTCCGTACAACGCGAGCCATGCGAAAGTCGTTACACAGAAATACCCACTGGTGAAACTCACGATTCCCCGTCTGAAAACTCGCAACAGATTACCAATCCGTCCGGGAGAGGCCTCAGAGGTGATACATCGCTTAACCCCGACCGGGGCCAAACTCGATTGATTTCGTTCCTTTTCCCGCGAATTCTCGTCTCGCCTGCTTTTCTCCGAGCGGATTCGCTCCTGAGATCTTGAGGAATTATATGGAGGAGAATCATCGATGTTTCGATTCTCGAAAGCATCAGCCGATTCTCCTTTCTTTCGGGCCAACCCGACTGATTGGCTCAACCTCGAGCAATTATTGTCGCTTGCTCTCCAGGACCGCGAACAGCGACCCCATCGCGCTCTCGAGCCAAGAGCGACCAACATGACTGTCTCTCTGGTGGATTATATTGGCGGGATTCTCCCCGTCGTCGTTGTCTCTTCGATCTTCCACATTTTTTGGGAGCGTCAATTTTTCATCTCTATCATGAGGTCGACAAATTCGAATGCCTGAAGGCCACGCCTAGGCATCAATGGATGACAGTTGAATGAAGCCCAACCCAAGAGATATTTCCTTTTGTAACTCCGCCACGGCTCGCCGGTTAGCAGGACAAGAGGGGGCACGAATACAACGGCAGCAAGACCACGAGGGGTGAGCGGCACTGACAGGCCCGCAGGCTCTAACCGACTGCAGGAGATGCCAGGACATGACGTGCCCTGAGGGGAACCAGTCACAAAATGAAAAGCCTCGTGCTAAGCAACATCTGGGCACCCTTTCACATCATAATCGTGATCAAGCGCTCCCGATCGAGGTCCTCCCTGAGAGCCCAGAGGCAGAAATTCGCTCGGTATATTTCGGAAACCCTCTTGGAGACTCTTAGTCTTCTGGAACAAGGAGTTCCGGTCGCGAGGCCGACTCTGTTCTGAATGAGAACTGAGGACCTGAGGTCCATTGCCATGCGGTCGATTGATTCACCCAGTTCTAACGTCTGTTCATGGGAAGAAGTTCCCGAAACCCAATCTCACTCGTAGGCCACTCACGGGGGAGGGGAAAGACCTCATCACACTGAGAAGTATGTTGTGGCGAACATCTACTGTAGTCGAACGTGGGAGTGGACACCATCTCGCGACTGAACCAGAGGTTCGGATCGTGACGGACTTGAAGCAGCCACCATCGACGTCGAACCCCGAATCCGCCGAAGAATGAACCTGGTCGGCAAGTCTGAACGGATCGCATGCCGCGGAGACATCAATTCCGAGGTTTTAGAACCGGAGGCCGCCAGAATAGATGGTCAGTCCGTCAGTCAGCCAGTTGGCAGCGGGTGGGCTCATTCGAAAATTACGAAGGGTAATATATAACCCCTTTTTATTGTTCTACTGGTTCTTGTCATCCCGAAGCACTCAGATCATCATCATCGTCGTGACTCGGAGGCGAGCGTTCACGACCAGAAGAGCGCGGCGCTTTGTGAATACTTCGAATTCATGAGAAATTTGCATCCGTTTCAACGTCCCGCCCTGGCTGTTAACTTCGCAGATCTGAACGAAAAGGATGGCGAATATTCGGGATCTACGTGCGAAGCGTAGAGGTCCTTCTCTCGATGTCGCATCAGACATTACAGGAGAGCGATGGCACTTTTGGAGATAAGATGCGAGACGAATCCGAGAAAGCTCCGTATAAAGTGAGCAAATACACAGGCGGAATCGTGCGACCTTCCTCGAACAGGACCGCTCGTTAAGTCTGAATTTATGGCGACGAAAATTTCGCATCGGGTCTCAGCGCACGATGGATCACTTCAATGGGCGGAGAGAGGGTGTAAGAGAATTTTTTCTTCCCATCCTCAATTATCTCTTTTGCCATTTCATTCTTTCTTCGGCGGAATTCTCATCTGTACCTGGGCTTCCACCGTCGTTTCTCATCCTTGAACGTACGATATTCTCTGAAGCCGGAATTTTCTGCTGTAATATACGATGACCATCTTTGAGGGCGCTATTACTTCAACGGCACTTAACTGAACGATCGCTTGACCCTAATTTATGAGACATTTTTTCCATGCTTTCCGGCTCAAAAAACCACCCGCAGCTTTGCGCATTTTGGTTTCAGCTATTCCGGTAGCGTCGATGATGGATGGGACGCTGCCTCTTTTTTCTCTCAAAGTCGTCGCGCCTTCTCAATGAGAGACACCCCGCCATATGTTCCTGCCGACGCATCCGCCGCCGCCTCGTACCCATTCACCAATGAAAGAATCAATCTTCCGTCGTTCTGATAGTAGAAGTCTGGCTTCCGTGGATTCGTCTCGAACTCGGCGGATTTTTCTCCTTAGGTCCGGGCTGCTTCCCGTCTCGGGCTGTCCAAACCACTGAGCATCGCCGAGGCGGAGGAGGTGACAGGTGTACGAAGACGACGGCGACGTAACGCTATTAGGCAGACAGGATCAGAGCTCTCAACCGTCGATTCCGACGAACTGAATCCCGACCGCCAGACGCACTTTCCATCTTCTGCAACCGTTCGACTCGGCCGCTCTCTCGTCCTGGGAGCTTCGATTCCGACTGCGTCCTGCTCTGAAACCGAATCTCCTGTCTGAGAGCGATTTCCGCCATAAGCAGCAGCAAATTTCGCGGAAAAAGCTCCATTGTGCCTCTTTTCAGAATACAGAATCGAAGCATGCGCGTTGATGCGAATGATCGACGGCGATAAATTCGCTCCCCGTAGTTGGAGTCATCTCTTTCCACGGATTTTCCTCCGCGACAGTGGAGTTTGGAAATGGAAACCTTCTTTTTTGCGCAACCGCTGATAGCATCATGGCCATTCCGCGCCGGTACGTTCAAAAAAAACACACAGCCGCAGCGTCTGCGTCCGCTCAGCTCGCTGAGATGATTATCATTCATTAATATTCGCTCCGAAAATATAAATTACCGTTTTGCACGCCATGATGGTCGTGTATCTGCACGACGACACTCATCATTCCTCGTGAGGTCACGCTTGTTTGAGCATTTCATTCGCTTTCTCTCTAAAACGGAATGCAAATTCAATCGACGATGCACTTTCAGACAGAGGAAAGAGAAAGTGGAGAACCGAAAACACATTTTCAGACGATGACGAATGGCGAACGGAAAACCAGAATGATGTCACACAACTCAATGTTCAGCACGCTACCGGCGGCACGCCACTGTCACAGAGGCCGCACGTGCATGCCTTTCGGACCAGATCGGCACGAAATCCTGGCCGTCCCCAGATTCTATGCGCTAGAATCATCGGAAGGGTTGTGCTGTTCGAGAGCAACACAAAAATGTCCCCTTTCGAAACGGACATCGTTTCGGTTAGCCCGGCAACGGGTGGCTGTAGATACCGCCGCGGGGATGATGGGGGTTCGGAACCGACCAACGAAACTTTAAAACTAGAGGGTTGCCTCT
Source organism: Phytoseiulus persimilis (assembly GCA_037576195.1). Classification (NCBI taxonomy): domain Eukaryota; kingdom Metazoa; phylum Arthropoda; class Arachnida; order Mesostigmata; family Phytoseiidae; genus Phytoseiulus; species Phytoseiulus persimilis. The sequence goes on from CM075103.1 coordinate 28,009,743, forward strand.
TCCAATGGCTCGTTGGCTGGTTCAGCACCCGAGCCACCCTACCACCTCACCCCTAAAAGTGACGACTTTTTAATGCGACGGCAGCGGCTGCTGGAGCCGCGCCGCGAAATAGAGGATGCTAGAGAAACCTCTCAAACTCTCCTCGCCTGCTGAGCCCAGCTTGCGATCGGTCTCGGGCGCCGGCAAACTTTGTCTTTTTACAAACTGCGGAGCTCTGCCTCCGAGCTCCGGCTTCTCGGTGAGCGTTTGATTGTTTTAAATCTCCTTCTCAGCTGGATGCTCTCGACTTGATAGAAAAGATCAGCTCTGCGGACATGCAGCTAGCTCCATCCGGAATGAGGAGAGATAGCACAGTGCTGCTCTATTGGAAATGTGAGACGACTTTGCGCACACCTCTGAAGTTATTGGAGCGGAGGGAAAGCAGTGTTGTTCAAGAACTGTGGTCGGGCTGAATTTCAACGGTCGGTTCGAAATGACGAGGATTCGTCAAATCGATTGAATTTGATCGGAATGACGGGACCATACTTTGAGCGTTCAGCTTGTTGACCGTTTCGATACCCGCGACCTATCCGCCCTCGGAGTCAGGGCTGATTGGGGCAGCTGAGTCGCAGCTGCCCTCACATCGACAATCACACAATCGAACGCCCGGATTCCATTGGAGTCACCGCATATTCCGTAACTGATATGTTGGACATCCGATGACACGCAGTTCTACCAGTGCCGTGTGAGAAGAGTTCCGCCCCTATTTTTCATCCGGATTCCACCCCGCAACTCCTCAACGTTCACGAGCCCAAGGCGGATGAGACCGAGCGAATCGTTGGATGAAGTGTGCCTTGAGCGTGAACTTGAAGTTATAAATAACGCCTCGATTTGCTCTATATCGACAGGGTATCTGACTGGGTACATAATCCCGATGCTGGCGGAACATCTGGTCCTGGAGGGAGGCATGAACGGATAACTCTGACCTGAGCATCTCTCAGACCTTTGCAGAGTCAAGCTGTTAGACATGGGCTTGAAGCAATACATGTTCTCCGTCGACAGTGAAGAGTATTGTGACTTGTGCCATGCCATGCACGACTGATCCGTTGATGAGCGAGGAGAGACGCTCGAGTTGACCGACAGATGAACCCGCCACAAACAACTCGGACTCAAGCACCACCTTTTCGTTTCAGAGCTGTTACGATCGGAGATCGCTGTCGGAAAATATCCCTCAGAACTACTCTCGTCTGTGACACGTGGGTCCAGATCGTTGTTCGTTTCAATCCCTTTCCCGTTTTCACCCAGATGTGGTCTAACGAACGGCTGCATATTATCACAGTAGTTATCGTCGTCATGCCTGTCGGAGTGGTGGATGTGGGCGCCGCGCTCCAGAGACCCGGTCGGATTGGTTGTATCGGCGTCGGTATTTCCAGCGGTGGTGCGCCGCTAGCGCATTGCATTGTACTCCGGGGAAATTAAACTCAAACCTCGGAGGCACCAATAACCGAATTTTCAATTTCTTTTCGGGATTAGAGAAACTTCTCATCCAGAAGCTCGTCCGGGTCCCACGCTACGTGCTAGTTCTCTTGACGTCAGACTCTTCCTCCCTCTCCTTTTCCAATCGCTGGCATCAATCCGCTGCCTCATGCCGAAGAATTTCCCACGGGAGTTTCGCGATCGGGGATTCGGGTATTGGAAATTAAATTTTGAGAGCAGGATTTGTAAACTCCGCGAGCGGGCAGGAGATAGGCCCATGTCAAACGGATGGGCGAACGAACACGAGACCGCGTGTCATGCCAATAAACAAGAGGCCCCCGTCTGAGCTCTTTTAAGTGTTTCATTTGCTTGATTTGAATTCTTTTCAGCACAACAAATATCTCTCTGCTCGCTCTCTAGTGCTCTCATCCCAAGCAGCAGTTCAATGAGAGGAAAATAAATAAATGACTCTCCGATCGCCGGGGTCTCCGACGGTCCATGAAAAGCGGACCGTATGAGAGTAAATCGAACGCGAAAAAAATCCTAATTTCTCGAAGCGGGAGTCAACTGATGCCAAACTCGCTCCAGCTCTCCTTTTTCTCGTCGAAGGACGGATAAAAAATTGTTATTCGACTGAGAAATGAAAAAATGTTATCGGAAACCTCGAGAGATTCCGGAAAACCAACGAGAATTGAATCATTTTTCTCCCTTGTGGGTACAATCCGTGACCGATGACGTTTTTTGTAGTTCCCGTTCGGCGATGGGGAAAGATCGGGGAACACTGGGGGATTTCGACGAGGAAGAAAATGTCCTTACGGAATGCATCGAACCCCCTCCCTCCATTGATTAACGGGGTCGAGTTCGAATTGTCGAACGAGCCATGGAGAATGACGTTCCATACAGAACTCCAAAACTCGTTCAGGACGATCAAAGCACGGGAAACACGATACCACGAATACTGAAAGCGTAGAACTCAGACAATGAGCAGAGGGAGTGCCCTGAAAGGCAGATTCGTTGCATGAGAGCCCGTTACCGGAACAGCGAGCTTGGCGTGATCGCTCCCAGATAATCGACATGATGTTTGCAGTCAATATTTGCTGGGACACTTGGCGCTTCGCCGCACTCGTCTACTTCTGATGAGAGTTTGAGATCGCCAGTTCACTCCCGGCTCGTTGGTTCGTTCGTTCAGCGGCGGCCGCAGCAGCAGCGGCAGCAGCAGACGGATACCCCATGTCTGGTACGGCTGCTGCTTAACTTTGCGGAGCCACCCAAAAAATGTTGGGCCTCCCTATCGCTTGAAACACGAGAGTGAGACGAAAAGAAACGAAAAAATAGGCATTCATCTGATAAACATGTTTCCTCCTACGACGGGCATGACTATTTCGCTGCGATTGACAACATGTAATCAGGGTTCCGCAGTATTGTTCGAGAACCGCATCTGAGTCCCGTCATGGAAACTCACGAAATCAAAGGAAAATCACTTTTTTCTACGAATCCGACCTCCGATCCGAGATGTCACAAATCCTGTGCGATGTGATTCCGCGGACCACGAGTCCCGGTATTGAAACGTAGTCGCTCACCCGATTATACGCTCCAGCCCGCTTCCAGCGATCGAGACAGGTCCGATAAGTACTTACGAGACAGATAAATTTGCCAATTATCGACACACGAAACGAAGCACTATTTCACGCTGAACGCCGCGGTCGCCAAGCTCCGATGATAACTTCAGCGAGCCGAGTGTTGACGAGGTAAACGTCGAAGGCGACTGCTTGATAAATTATGTCGGACTCAAGAACAAGTAAAAAGCAAGAGAAGACCGATGTACACAATAGAACTGAGATTGGCAGATACACGACTCGCAGCTAACGCGAGGACGGATCAGTCAGTGAAGTATTTTCGCTGTCTTCCCGACCAAACGTCCGCAAGTTGTTGGATGACCACTTGTTGGACCGCTGGCTCCGCGGATGGAATGCTCCACGCCGAGAGCGTGACCTCACCCACAGCAGTTTAATTTATGGTGAGCGGTTCGTTGCAGGAATTGACCTGATCGTATTTATTAGATGGCCACGATGCAGTCTATTGTTTATTTGGAACACACCTCAACCATTACGGACTGACACGCTTCCCGAGAACCTGACGTGGCTCTGTTAGATCTACAACAAGTACCTATTCTCAAGATGGAGCGTCGAGGCTCCCCGCAATCTACACTGCCATCAGGCCCGAAACCGTGAGCCCTGTGTTCTTGTCGCGCCCAAGCTCCTCGCGGGATCACTGTGATTAGAAAACACTCGATTCTCTCGTGTGGCTCCCAGAAGAGAAAACCCGCGGAAAACGAGACAATTATTCAATAGTAAACGGAACGCAATCGATCCGGAGGCGAAAGCTGACACGATTTTATGATCCGAGATTGAATCTCGGCTTTGATCTCGCGAAGCGCGACTTTACGACGCTGATGGCTGAAATCCCCAGGTCTAAGTCGGAGCTCCGCACTGGATTTGGGAAGGCCGAGAATTCCGTTATCGTTCCTCAAGATCGGAGAAGGTTCCGTTGAGCTATAAACGAGTGTCTAGAGGGTTGGTTTCGCAGTCCACAATTACCGCCGGTGTCGTTCTCGCCGCCAACGAAGAACTGTTTCTTGGGAAGGGGTGCGCCCAAGGCTGGAACCCAATCGTTCAAACAGACGTCTCTCGTTTCAGGGTCTTGAGAAGGTGAGCTTTCAACTCCCGATGAGAGGCATGTGGAAAACACACGCGCCGGAAGGTTCGTGGATGGAGTGTCGGGCCGCATGTGTTGGTTTGAAAGAGTCTCTATACGCCCGAACACGTTCCTGCATGTGCACGTCTCGTGGGGTTCCCGAATATTCTGGCGCAGCCTGGACATGAATGCTGAGCGATTTTCGTCCGAATTCTTCCCTCCGGCCAGCGGAGGAGATCGTTGAGAGCAAGACCGAGGAGATAGATAAAAAACTTTATTCTCGATCCGATGCGCGAAACGCTGCGGTGGGTTCAAACCCTAGATTCATCCGAGCAGGACCCGTGGGGAGGACGCCCATCTAGGAACGATCGGAGTGCGGCTGACCGGCCGTCCTGAAGGTGATCGCATGGTGCATCCTTGTTTTCGGACTCCGGAGCCCCGAGTCGGAGACGTTACAGAATTTGAATATTCTGTTGGGTGATTCGAATCCTCTCCCAGTGAACAGATGACCGAACATCGAGGACTGCAGGGACTTTCATCAAGCTAATTAGCGGTAGAAATTTCTTTTCGGTACGCCACGGGAATTTATGGAGAGGATGAGAAGCAGCCGGTAATTAACCTCAGCTTCGCGCAACCTGTTCGCGAGAAATTCCATTGAAGAACACTTTCGCGTGGGGACGGAGATAGACGACCGAGGAACGTTCGCACCCGGTGTTTCGAAGTATTTTTTTTTGCGGAGCGCCATCTAAGCCTTTGATTCCCACCTCGCCATGATCCGGAATCACTCTCCGAAGTTCCCGCTTATGAGCAGCTCGGAGTTCATGATGTGAAGCCTCGGTCCGTAGCTGCGTCTTCTGTGAACTTTGCGAAGTGTTCCGGTGCGGCGTTCAGCAAACAAATCGGTAGTTGAAAACTCTCGCAGCGTAAACTTGTTGGATTGCGTCTGTTTGATCAGCGAGTGGTCTTAAACAAAGCGTCGCACGGCGCGACTGTTGCTGTTCGTACTCGTACTCTGAGCAGGATTCCCACTCTCGTCATTCAGCTGCTTAAATCCGCCCGAAACCCACATATGCCGATGCGGCAAACAGACCGGCAGATCGCTGGGTTGGCAACAGGTAAACGAATGCGATAAGAACGACTCGCGATATGATCTCCCGGTGGCCAGTGCTGCGTGATGCAGTGTGACGGACGACAGTCGGCTAGGGATTACAGTATGCGCGATGCGATTCGCCGATCGGGGAGCGACGACAGCAGAAACAACTTCCACGAGAGGACGTTGGAGCCGGGAAGACGGAACCACGGATCCGACGTAGTAGTTGTCCCGCATCAGAACAAGATCAGTGGACTGGAACGACGAGGCCCCAAAGGTTTACGATATCACGAATACGCGGTCGTCGATATGATCGACAAAGCGATCTCCGACTCGCTGGAGCGTATTCGAATTTATGCTGGAGCCGCGCGAATTCTTCGAGTCTCCTGCCCCGCGGGACGCAGTGACAGCGTCCAGCGAAACCTGTTGTGACGCTGGCTGTTCTCAGCAAAGCTCGGAGTGGGCTCGAGCTCGCACGCCTCGATCCCGTTGCGGATTCAATTAATCGGCGTTAACGCGATCGCATAATACAATTGGATAGCGAGTCGTGAGTCGCAGACATGCTTCGGAGTCACGAAGCGATTCGATGTTCGCGGCTCCATTGTCAGTTTGTGGTCGAGCTTCTTCGCTCGCCGGCAAGGCTCACTGACCAAAACGACGTCGATTACCTCGGTGGCTGGCTGGCCGGACGAATGGCCGGCCGGCTGAACAACCAGCCTGTGAGTGAAGTAGGCAAGCTGGCAGCGCGTCGGCTTGAAAAATGGCCTCTTCGACCCGTAGGCGGGCGGGCGGGAAGCTTTTCTCAAAACTTCTACGGCATAAATTTCCTTCGGCAGTCGCTGAGCTTGGACCCATAAAAGCATCCAAAGCTCCTCCAAGGACGGTTCTTGACATGTCGACTCCCGGCATTCGACTAACTTGTTCTCTCGTCTCAACACCATCCGTCGTGACTTCTGCGTGCTTCGTCGATGCGTTTCGCTGGCGAACTTGAACGCGACTCGCATGCGACATCGTTCGTTTCGATCAAAGCTCGTGGTCACCAGTATGTCAATCGACCAGGTTCCCGCCACAACTTCGTAATGGGCTCATCGTCTCTGATGTCCGGCCGAACACCAACGTCGATTACACAGCCCCTGATTGCAGCAGGGATCCGTCCAGCTTTGCACTCGACGCTAATTTAATAAAGCTTGTTCAACCGCGGACTTTCAACTGGCTCCCAGAGCTCAGAACGGCCGAATTTTCACGAGGCGAGACCGGGTGTTCCTTTTGTTCACGTTCTAAATGCATCGCTGCCCACTCGCGAGGCGGTTAGGTGAAGTTATTTATTGCTTAACTCACTGATAATTAATAATGGAAATTACTCGCACCGCTAATTAATAAGGAGGCCCATTTACTTGGGCGCTGTGAGGGGAGACGTTCCGGTAACCCTTAGGTCCTCTTCGTAGGCAACCCCATCGTCTCAGACACGTGAGCCTCAGACTCGGAGGCGTGTGGACGTTTTTTTCTCGATTGAAAAATTTCGGGAGAAGATTGAATAAGCAATCGATTCCTCTACCTTTGAGGGGGAGTCTCTGAACCTGCTGGTTTTGGTAATAGGTGGAGAGTTCCATCGCCTCTCCGTCTCGAGAAGGCTTTCGTTCGTACTCAACTCAGAGGTGATTCGGTCGCCGTTTCTCGGGGTCGGCGATTTAGAAATTCAGAACTCTGAAGGAAGTGCGTCATGCGCGGTTCCTTGACACTGATTCTCTCACACTACCGGGAGTTACTCGGACCTCTCGCGAAACAGTGTTGAACTCACTCGCACCGGAAGCGGCTCCGAGCCGCGAGATATTCTGCCCCTGGGATCAAGTAGACATGCGGCTTTCAGATATAAAGTATTATCTGATCTTCCAGAAACGTTTACAGCTAGCGAAGACTCGCTGAAGGGATCGGTTGACACTATAATTTCACGCCGTCTCACCCAGGGCTCCGATTATCTTCGTGGTTCACCCGGAGTCGGCAACGACGGAGATGCAGCGACGCTATGGGAAACGGCGTCTCGGCAGATGAGGACATGTTTGATAAACGGCCAACGACTTCACATCTGCTCAATCTACATAATCCGAAACGAAGGGAAGAAAAGCGCCAACGGGAGCGACAACAAACCAGTGGAGTTGTCTGAGTTCTTCACATTCTCCGACCTGTCATCGAGCGCTCGGGGATCGGTGCGAATACCAATATTTGAAGGCTGCTCGCCAGTGCTCCTCATCTACAGGAGGTCGTCGAGCCGACAACCTGGTTCTGATTTGACATCGATCGAGCTTTTGGAGTGAATTCCACTTGAATGGCGCAAACTTCAAACCAGGGTACAGGGGCGAACGGAAAATCGGTATCCTATTGGCGATTGAGTATGCGTTCGTGTCGTGCCAAAATAAAAACTTTGTTGTTATGTAATATTTCAAGGATTCCGAACCAGATCCGCTGCTGCGGCGGAGACGTCCGTCGCAAAGCGCTCGGGCATGTCCTCAGATCATTCGAACTTTTTCTGATCGAGCCGATATGATATGAAAAGGGCGGAAACACCCCAGAGCTCCAGAATGTTCCCTCCTGCCTGAGCTTTTTGTGAGCCGAATTTCGTAACGCTGCTCGTGTTGATTGTGACTTGCTCGACTTTGTGTTCCACTCCCTCCCTTCAACATGTGGCCGCACCGTACGGCATCCAACTAATATTCGGAAAAAAAGTAGCCGGAGATAAGCGCACCGCTGACGATGGCGGCGACTTGTCAGCGCAGATAATTCAAGATTGATGACAGAATTGTGCTCAACAAATGGAACCTAGCCTTTAATGATGTTGCGGAGTTTATTGCGGAAATCATGCCAAACGCGTCTAACGCACGGGACGATGAATTCGCACTAAACTCGTGGTGTGAACCTCTCATCGCAATGTGTCGTTTCCATCGAGCGGGCTCTGTATCCCGAGGTGTTCGTGAGCTCTGATCTTGTCATGGCCGAACCGAACAACGGAAGTCGATCGCCCGAGGGTGGGCAAGCTCGCGGATCGCTGGATTCGAAATTCCAGGATGCCAAACCATTGGTGAGATGGGGAACGCTGCATTGGAAACCTGAACCGAAGTTTGATAGGATGAGCGATTGACCGGAATTGGGCAAGCGCATCCAGCAGCTGAGAAGTTGACTTACGTTTCTCGAGTGGCTTATCCAACTTCTTCTGTGCGATCACATCGTTGATTAGGAACGCCCATAAGCAAACAAGCGCGAACAACAAAACTGGCTTCATTGCGTAGTTCAAGCGTTTTTTCCTCTTGAGATCCTGTCATCAGATATTCCGTAGGGTGGTAGACACTCTCCTCATCGTGACTTCCGCAATCGTTCCCAAACTTCTCTACTTCATGCAGAACCTAGCGTCGAGATCTGCATTCAAGTGTCACCGGTTAAGCATGATATCCTTGGGGAGAGGGCAGTGTTCCGCCGAGTGCCTTAGCGTTTCGACAACAATCACAACTCAGAGTTCCAAAAATTCACGGCCTGCACAGGAAAAAACAGCGCTAGAGCAAGCTTCAAAGTCCGCGCGCCTGTCTTGATTCAAGCACGACCGCGAGCAGGAGAGTTGGGAGCGGCCCTTTCCTGTCACACGGGCGGCGGTTGGGCTGCTACTGGGATTCGAGATGCGCTATGTGGTCGCGCCACGAACTTTCCTTCGAAACCTCTGCTCTCTCTCCTGGGCTTTCGCGAGCGCCACCTGGAGGAATTCTTTGGCTTCTGATGTCAAAAAGCCATTCCCCCTACGGGGAACCGCGGTGGGTCCGTGCTGAGTGTATCGTTGGTCGCGTTTGGCAACTTGGATCACGGACTGGATCTCGCTCAGCGTGAATCGAGCCCGAATGGAAGCCGCTGGAGGAGAATCTGAAGTTGCCTGATGCCTGCGCATGCCGAGAAGCTTGGACTGAATCGAATGTCGGATCCCGAAAAATTTCAGCGTAGCTGGTCGATGGATAACAAGCAGCCGGAATTCCGGAGCATCTCGAGAGCGTGTGTGAACTGGAACACTTTCGCAGGAGTGAACTGGGCGATTACGCTGTTTCTGTGCCGCATCGGCGACTCGGCGGCGATTGGTTACCATTCGAAACGAGTTCACTGTCCGGGCAGCACGACTCAGAACTCAAGAGAGTGAATCAGAGGAACGTTTCCAATCGGATTCGACACTTCCTCTCGGAAAACTACGCCTCGAACCCAGCTCTGCTCATCGATTATCTCACTCCTCTCATCGGAGATTCGACCATCGGAGGAATCCACCTTTGCAACGAATAATAACAAATGAATTCAGATTTTGAACCGAAAACAAACTGGGTCAGGCTCACAACCTCTGTCATTGACTACTGCGGGTTGAATGCTGTCCGAGAGGGAAACCGTGAAGTCAATCGAGGGAATCGTCCAATATCTGTAGCAGCGATCTGGGCTGAGGTTCCAGAAGCTTTAAATCTGCGTCGTCGGTGTTGAAGTAACAAAATTAGAACAGCCGCCCGTCTTTGATTTAATTTCTCATCGAGGATTAAGGAGAGCCTTTCTGTGTAAAGATAAATCCAAGTCACCACAGAGCTTGTCGTTGCTCCGTGGACGGTGTTTCTATGTCCACTGTAAAATCTTCAGACTGCTTCTCAGTAATCTACTCCTTGGAAAGCTGACTCCGAACTCCTCAGACATTCTGAGAACCCTTCCGAAAGGACCCGGCGTTCCGTTACGGATACGGACATCGAAATACAGTGCTCTTCAGACCTGAAACGGGGCGGGGCAACGGGGTGCACCGCTTCTGAACTCGCGGAAAGCAGAATCACGATCAAGTTTCCGCGTTGACCGACCTCTCTCTCGAGAAAATTGAGCTTCCGCGACGGAGGCCGCGTCCGTTCACTTTGAGGCAAACAGACGAAGACTTCTCTGGGTTGGTAGGAGCATATTCGTCTTCGAAATACATGTGTTTGCTCCTCTCCTCTCTTGGGGAGGCTTCTCCCGAACGCAGGTAACTCAGCGTCGTCTCTGGCGACTTCCATGGGGTGGATTCGCTTGTGACGGTTCCCGACATTGCTCCACTCATGGTTTGAGTTATCGATCCATAGATTCTGGCACCGAGCATGCAACAGGAAAAGATGGGAGGACGATGGAGGATGAAACTCATGACTTGTGAACGGAACAAGAACGCTTCGATGTTTTCTTAGTAATCCGCTGCTAGTGCTGCTGTACTCACTTCTCCGTTTGCTGCGAAGAACGAGAAGAAAAAAATATCGGGAACAAAGGAGCCATTTTCTTATCCATCCGGATTCCAAAACAAACGTCTCGCTATCCGAGCGGACAACCTGTCGATAAAGACACACAAACGTGGGTTGTTTTCTCCTGACAGTTTTGACAACTTTCTCCCCGCATGGGGTTACCGAGTCAGACGATGTGACTCGATGCTCGCCCCCGTTATTCGGCAGAAATCTTATTTTGGCGATCGAGGGAACAGATAGAAAGGCAGTCTGACAGGCTGGCTGGCTGGCTGGCCAATCAAAGCAGCAGCATCCATCTGACATGGGTGGCGGTGAGAAACTCCGGCTGAGACATCGCCATCAAATCGGAATGACCAGACGCTTCCTTCGGCGCGAATACTATTGGAAGACGCAGAGGCCGAATTCTCTCCCCTCGAATCGGAATTCAAACCGCAGAGTCCCTGTGGAAACCACCCACTTATCTTTCCCGGGTCTCTCATCCTCAATTTTTCCCCACCGAAATTCGGTTAATTTTCCACTTTTTCACCGTCCGTTGCTTCGTTCTCCCGTTTTCGGTTGGAAGCTCCTTCTTCCCTCCGCTATCGATTCCTGTTCGTCAGCAATATTTGTCTTCATGAGTTAGATTCGTTCTGATTGTGTCATTTTTCTCGCGTCGCCCGTTTTTTTCCATCCTCGTCGAACTCGCGGTTCGGTTCCCTGTCTATCTGTCGTTGATTACGGTCCGCTGTTTGCCGTGGGCGCTCGCTCCGAACGATGGTTAAGTTAGGGTGAAAGAAAAATGGCTTTTTATAGATAGAAATTTTTAGCCTTTGCGGCTGCCCGGTCGTCTTCGCCTTCCTTGTGAGGCTACGCTCAAGTTGTCTCCTCGGCGTCGGTTTTTGTTTATCAGTGGCGTCCACCAATCCGGCTAAACATTGCATCGTTCCAAAAACATGAGCATATGATCCGAGGAGGAACTGAATGTTACCCCTTCAAGGTTCTGATACTTGCGTGACAAAAATTTCAACTGCAACGAGACCACCTGTTCGGGCCTCTCAGCGAGCAGCTGAACTGTTTGTGAATTGTTCGACTGGAAGACATCGACGACATTGCATCGCGGATAGAAACGACGAACTCTTCACTGGTTTTTGTCCTCTGACAGATTTTCACTCCTGTCGTCGGACTCTTGTTACGCAATCCGCAACTCGCTAGATTGTTCGTACGATTCTGAAATGACAAGAGCTCACAGCGGTGAGATCAGAACTCCGTGTTCAGCGTCGTGATGTTGGACTGCGTGCTGACGTTGTTTCAGTCGTTCACTTTCCGAACACTAAACAATCAAGTTGTTTTGAGGGATTTAGAACATCGTAAACAGACACGGGAAGCGGCTCCTCATGGCGTCCGACGCACCAGCCGCTCCGCCATCAGCACCAGAGCTCTGGAGGTGCATTGAATAGGAGCACGCAGAAAATGGACTGACTGCCGGCTTACATCAACATAAAAAAAACTCGAACCTCGTAGAAATTCGTCTTCGCCCGATCTTAAAGCTCTCGTCGCATCTGTTCATGCATTGTGTGATCCGCCGAGTCCCGTTAGACTGCGCTCAGACATTTTCTCTCTCTCGCACTCGCCCTCGGAGAATTTCGAGGTTGAGCCAGATCACTGCTTCGCCTTTGGAATCTCCGGAGACTCCCGTGGCTCGATACGACACTGCTTTTGGAGCGATCTCTCAAAAGCCACGGCGCCCAGTGCCAGGCTTCCTTGGACCTCCACAACTCTCGCTCTCTGTACCAAGCTTCTCTGACTGCCAGGATTTTCCGAGACTATTCAAGCCCACCCAGAGGATGACCAAAGTTGCCGAATCATAAAAAGGGAAAATTATTGTTCAACAGATTCTGTTCGCTCTACTATAGTTACGAGGTTGCCATGTTCTGCGGAGCGACCATCGTGAGCACAGTCGGGGAAGTCCCTGAGGTTAAAAAAAATAATAATTTCTGCCCCTGCTCTTGATCAACCTCAGGAGTGTTCGAGGATTGAGTTTCACACAACTCTGACTCGAGTTGGAAATTAGGCAATTTCGCGAGAATTTCCGATCGTGTTCGAGACTCCCCACAGAACTTGCATTGTTGTCGTTGGCACGTGCTAAGCGTTGAGTTATTGATGATGAGAGGTTTTCGAAAATTTCGGTGGTTTGTAGAAGCGGGTGATGAATGTACTCCGCGGTCGGCGGAGATGAAAGATCAAACTAGACACACTTGTAAACAACGATTTCAAGAAACGTGCTTACAACTATGTTCGATATCAAGAACAAGACCCGTTGAAAGGAGCAACTCCTCTCCACGAACGATGTTTCTCTCCTTCTCTGAGGATACTTCTCATCGGATCGGCGTTTAACGCCGGAAGAGAGATTGGGGGCGGAATAGTGATACAGTTTGTCTAAGGTCAGAGTCAGTGTCGCTCGGTCTGCATCTTCGCCGAGCGACTTGGGAGGGACGACCTCATTCTGCGAGGGAGATCGAGTCCGAACTTGTCTGATCGGGCCTGGCAGGAAACGGAAAGTCTCTTGTGGAATCCTCTCGCTTCCTCCGACATCCCGAAGAGGTGCGGGACATCACAAACTCGGAACTATGGCCTATTGAGGGAAGGTCCATTGTTTCCGATAGAACCGGGGAGACAGGTTCGCCAGGAGTTTATGATCGCGGTGGATTATTCTCCCGTTAGCCGTTCAGCTATCGTGTGCTAATCTCGATGTTACAGAAGATCTTCCGCGGTTTACGGTAGCTCCGCAGTCAAGTTTACGACCCCGTCTGTTGACGGAGATCATAAAACAGAACCGACTCCAACTTCATGCACGCTCAAGTTCAGCTGCCCCGAACCCAAAAACATCTGCTTGCTTTCTGGTTGTCTGTGAGTGTGTGGTGTATGTTTGTTTTCATCTTGCTTACGCTTCTTCTACTCAAAGTTCGAGTGGTCGCGACCACGTTCACACCCTCGAGATGGTTCCATTGATGTTTTTCTCAATTTCAACGAAGGCAACATCTTGAAGATATTCTGATTGCGATTCGACCTCAAGTTTTGGGGCCTGCTCACGCAATACCCAAACGACACATTCGAACGAAGCGCGGATTCGCACTGGAATTCCATCTTCCTCCAGTTCCGAGAGACTCGTATAAATTGAGAACGCACTTTCGCTGTGAAGCCGGAAAGCTGCGGACGATCATCCGTGTTCTTCTCACTCGATCACTTTCCAGCTCCCGCCAACATAAACCTGTTGCGCGTCACTTTCCGTTTGTTCTTGTCGTATAAGTCACATTAGTATGGGAGCTCGTGTTAAACTTCTACTTCAACTGTTTACGGAGGGTTCAATTGCCAGAAAACACACGAGCCTCATTGAAGTCGGAAACGAGGGTCATAAACTAGAGTTCATTTCTGGTGCAAACTTGACAGTGTCACTGCTGAAGCTTTCACGCTGAGAAAGCTTCGCCGATAGAAGATCATCGCTGTTGCGCGGTACTCAAAAGCCATCTTGCTGTGCTCAGCACTGGACTTTGCAGCGTTTTTTATTCGCGGTTTTAAAATTGCAGCAGCAGCGGAAAACGCCAGACTTCCGTAGATCGAGCGAGTCGTTCCGGCCCGCGAGTTTTGGCATCCTCCCGCTCATTGGAGAGCGGAGATGCCCCAGAGATTCTCCCGTGTCAGTAGGCGAGGATGTTTCCTCGACTGTCGCCGAAATATTCGTGGCCGGAAATTTGAGCTGATTTTAACAGACTCAGCGACATAATCACTTTGCGGAATTTCTACAAATAAAATAAAACGAAGCCCAAAACCTCTCGACTCACCGTCATCGGCTGAAGTCTCCGTTTCGCCGGTTTGTAGGTTTTGAGAATCTCGCCGCTGGAGTTTCGGAATCTGGAGTAGCCACCAGGAGCTCTGGAAAAGGCCGAATCATCGCGGCGTCTTCTCAGCAACTCACTCCTCAGGCGTGCACATTCTACTGGCTGTACAATAGTTTCAGTCCTGTCAGTTCTCGTGCAGCTTTTGATTGTTCGAGCCCAGCATTTCGAGGATTGAAAATGGTAACTCTCGATCGGTGTTAGGCCGCAGCCCGACCATTTGCAGTTCTGACCAATTCTGACTCCAGCGATCTGTTGAACTTCATCAATGCTTCGCGGGCGCACTCTTCGTTTCTGAGGGAATACAGATTGTTCCGCGAAGCTCTTTCCATAGCGAATTCTTCGGGCCTTCAATCGGCATCGGCTCAATACGGGAGAAGGATCGGGGCCGGTTACCCCTGGCCGACGAGACGCGGGTAGCCCGAGAATCTGCGCATATGACATCCTCGGGTCGGTGAATTATGAGATCTTTGAAGGGAGCTCAGATTGCGCAACAGATCGGAACTGGCAATCTAATAAGTTTCCGATGAGCGTTTTCGTTTATTTTCAGAGGCGGGCGAGAAGGAGAACATGAATGTCGCGGACACCCGTATTTGGCAAGTCGTTTCCGGCCGCGTTTCAAACGAGCTATATGGTACCTACATCTGAAAAACGTCCGTCTCTTTAATTGTATTCCTGTTTGATAGATGGTGAGCTGCCTCAGCGTTCACGAAGCAGCCCAGTTCATTGTTCAATGTTGCTCCGGTCCCTTCGAGATCTGTAATGCATTTTTATTGCGCGACTCCACCTCGCACGACACCTGGATACGGGTTGTGGCGTCTGTTCCAAGTATGGATAATATCGTTCCGGTCCTCAATTTGATTCAGTATCCATGCAAATGTCAAATGAGAAATCCTAACGAGACATCTCCGGAGTTCGCGTCCACCTTTCACCTCAATCGAATTTTCGGTAACAAGCTACGTGATTTCTCGCGAAGTGACGGAAACGAGTGATAGAAAAAGCTGACTTCCTGTTGATTCGTCGCAGGATCCGTCGGGGTCGGATCGAGGAATCGGAAAATATACTTTTTGAGAGCTCCGCCCCTGAACGCGAATCGAGGGAAGCCCCCATTCGCTGTTTATGAACAATGAAACCTCATCAGTCGTCGATTGGCAGCGTCCTCTCCGAAACGCATAGTCGATCTCAACGCACAGAGACACCCTGCGAGGGAAGAACTGCACGCGAGGCTTCAATAGTATGTTCGTAGACCGAACGGGGCTCGACCAACACGCCCAGTGTTGTTTGGTTGGTGTTGACTACTCATCCTGCCCCCCCCCCCCGCTTGAGAGTTCGCTTCTTAGTGGGCGCAACGATCGTTTTTTCGAAATCATCATGATAATCATGCCTCGGGTGAGCCATAAAGAGCGAGAGGCAGTGAAAACACAGAAATAATTAGGAAATCACTTAGCACCTCCCAAGTTCCGCCTTCTTGGAGCTCGGCTCAGAGTGAAGGGTGCCACGAGGAGATCTCAAGCTCCGATAGCTGACCTCATTCAGAGAATTCCAGGCTCCTGTACGAAAACGATTTATATTGAAGCCCTGAGCTTCGACTGGGGTTTTTAGAAGTATTCAAGACTACTTAGGGAGGAAAGGAGGTGGTTTAATGGCACGATGGCTTCATGAACGGCCAAACGATATCCTCATACTGAATGCTATGACTTGAGAGCAAGCGGGGTTTCTAACCCGCCCGCATGCCACCACACCCCACTGAAACTGAAAGCTGTCTGCATTTAATGGCAACGATGATCGCTCATTAGTCTCCTCTTCTTCTTCTGGCTCCCTCTCGTGAAAGAAGGCGGGGAAGGGATAACTCTGGGGAAGGATGCCCGTCTTAAGATAAATCTTCGCCTCACGCTGGGATAGGCGGCAAACTCAAAGTCATCAATTCGGAGAAGAAAACATTCGACTCCTTCTACGGTCAATTGTTCGAGAACCGGAGGGATCGACTTTCGAAGCCTGTATGCGGCTCACCTACCTGCTGACTGCCAACCTGCTTAGTCCGAGCTGCCGTCTCGGAATATAATGACGGCGACGACCATGGTCGTGAGATTTCGGATTCTCTTTCAAAGAAGAAAAATAATCTCCGGCCGTTGACTGTATTCTTTCAGTCAGAAATGAGAAGATTTTTGTGAACCTATTGGGCGAACCTGACAGAAGACCACCACCAAACATCGTGCTTCGGGCAGCACCAACAAAACATTGATTCCCATGAAAATTGTCTCAAGCGTGAAGGTGAGGACCGGCCGAGAGGTCGGGCTGTGGGTGCGAGTTTTTTTCTTGACGGGGTTCGCCAACTACCATTTGATGTGGGAAAATCCATTGTGAGAACATGCGACCCCTCGTCTCGTCCTCAGCTTCATATTCCGAATAGGAGTCGGACGGAAAATCGATCTGAAAGCTATGGCTCTTTCTGATCGAGGCGCTGTTCACGCCTCGGCTCATTTTCGAATGTCCTCGTGTTCAGCCAGTTCTCGCTATGTGGACCCTTCCCAAAAAGAAAATCTCTCGCAAGTACTTATCGACGGCTTAAACCCGCTGTCGATAGTTTCACTGAGGGACTGGCGTGTTACGAAATCCGTGCAGGTCTGGGATGCCGATCCGAGCCATTCGGTCTAGAAATCTGCCGTTGTCGAAGCTTGAGCCTCGGACAAATGTGAGCTGGAATTCGCGACACGCGCCGTAGAGCCGCGATCGTCTTCGCCAAATGCAGCGGGAAGTAATTGAGAGGGAAATGATTATATCTGAATCACCTGACACTTCGCTCTTTGAGATCCGTGAAGACAGCAAGGCTCCTCCCACTGTTTGAGAGAATCCCCGCGAAATCCTCTTTATTCGTCCCGCTCTCCGTTCTCGTCCGTTTCGTTGTTCTCAGTCGATCGTCTATGAGAAGGTTAAGCCGTTTGGCCGCGACTTCTTCGTTTCGGTTTGTTGTTCGGGAATCAGCAGGTATCATCTATTAGTATTTGCCCCCTGGCTCCGTCTCGAAAGAATGTTCGAAGCCGCGCTCATGAGTACATGACGGGCCACAACGAATTCAATCCGCTTCGTGGTATTCTTAGTCAACCAAATCCGCAAAAGTCAAAGGCGGCTTTCGTTAAATGATCGGAACGCGGCCGTTCATGCGACGCCTGCTCGCGAAGGTCGCCGCACACTCGAGTTTTCATTCCCAAGTCGAGTTGTTCTTTGTTTTCTCAGTTTCACCGGCGACTCGATCGATCGATCCTTCTCGGCTTCGAAGTTGAGAGCCGGCAGGGGTGACTGAGCTTCTCTAGGATGAAAAACACGGAGCTTTCGTCTTTACGGAAGTCTGGTTCTATACTTTGTTTTTGATTAGCCTGCTGGATAACAAACAGGCAGCTGGCCAGACTCCTGCATTGTCTCGAGCTTGGAGCCATGGGATCTTGATGCAGGGGGCGATAATCTTCCTGCTCATAATTTGGACATCTGGTGTCTATATGTGTGAGTTTTGTGCCAGCTAAGACCTTTCCAGACAGGAGGAAACAAGACTCAAGTACGATAAAGATCGCCGACAGCTGAATGTACGTCTGGGAAGACAGCCGATGGGGATTATGCCGAGCTTCGAACAGGAAAGCCATTGGAAAATCGTCCTGGGAAGCAAGAAAACGGTTGCTGGTGGCAGAGTCGGATGACTTCGCGTGGCCTGCTCGGGAAGGACACCGAATTGTCATGAATATCAGAGGAGCTGAGGAAGTGAGACGGAACTTGGATGTCTAGCCCGATGATCATACGTTTCTGTGTGTTCATACGGCTATGCGAGGATGAGAAACCCTCCCTCCACCTACACATTTCCGCGTCGAGGATTCATGAGCATCATTCTTGACGCGGAGATCGAGCGGCTGATACTTGTTCATTCCAATACTAGGTGGTGCTCATTCTGAACTTATTGATATTTCCAATTAGAATGTCAATTAGAATGGAAGCAGACAAACTCTCAAAGCCTCCCTTGCTCTCCCTACTTCGCTCTTGACTAGGTTGAGTTGAAGTTCAGTCGTTGGCGATCGCGGTTTGTACGAATTTCTCGTTTTCCACTCGTTCCCCTACCCGCTGGCCAGCCCACTATGGTCTGCCCCGCTGAACATCTGGAAATCGGGTATTCCTCGATTCTTATCACATCATCGCTCTGCGGGTTCTACTCCGTCGCTCGAAGTCAGAGAACACGATTCCAGGGTGATGATGGATTAATTGCGGGACCACGAATTGCGCGCGCGTGAATCTCCATCGGTTGGGAGTACTCCTGAAAGTTTTCGATCAGCGATAACAAGTGCCGAGCTGCTGGAGTTGTGATCGTGCCCTCTTTCACGGCTGTTTCTGACAGATGCTCGCTAAACGCCGAGTGTGACGGAGAATCATACTTGAGCTCCACTCAGGCAAGAATTCCATTCAAACATCTAGGACAATCTGGAAAAGCCTCGCGACAGCCTGAGGGTTCAGCCCCCGGCGGCGGATCTCCGCTGTGTTCCATTCATAACTCACGATCTGAAAACGGTCCAAATATATCCGTGTTAGTGGATTGTTGAGGGAGCAATGGTTTCCTGAGCTCTTCTGCATTCCAGCGCATCGAGAGGAGCTCTCTCGAGTGGCTCCATGTCTCTTCATCGGGCTAATCTCACTGCCCTGGAGTCATCGAGAGCTCAACTTTCGTCACTTCTACTCAGTGATCGCGAACTGGGAGAAGCCCTGGTTGATGTCAGGAACGTTTCTGAGGCCGGATTCTTGGACTCTATCCATTCGCGAAAATCTATCGATGTAAAAACAATCCTTATAATTAATTTCCGCAGTTGTTCACGGGAATATCTGGGAATCTTGTCCCCCACCAAACCATTCTTGTTGGATATCCCAGTCGATCCATGTCAGATACAGTGAGCAGAAAAAAACAGACTCAGAGATCATCGATGGAAACGCTCCCTCAGGAAAGTTCAACTTATTGGAGATGTGGTTTCGGGGACAGTGAAATATCGACTGAGCGACGGGAGGAGAATCCAAAGCGGGAGGAAAAGCGAAGAAGAAAAGCCTCCATCAAAAATAGATTTGTGACTGCGCTCAAAACTCAGCCCCAGTCTTTGAATTCAACTTTGAGGGAGACGACTTGCCTTCAATCCACTCGGTGAGCGAACTCTCTGACCGGGAACACCCAACTTTTCTCCAAGGTGGACGATTGACTACTGACTCGAGGTGGGTAGCCTGCGAAGATGAAAATAATTTCGCGAATGGGGATTCACGAAACGGCTTCTTGATTAGAAGCTTTCGTGACACCAGGACGCCCTGTGTGCACCTCGTCTGATTGCCTCCGAGACCAGAATACGTTGTACAAGCTCTCTCTGACAACTTTCGTTCTTAGATGGGAACTTTCTTCCCTCGCAAGCTTTGTTCGTTGAACAGTCAGATCCGAGCAGTCGGAAACTAGAGTATCGGGCTGAGTGTTCGTTTGCATTTTGTTTCCTTCTTCGGATAGGTTCTAGGGTGTATTTTTATCTTATGTCCCTGCTCGCCCATGCGCTATAAATTTGGCTAAAGGAGGAGTTGTCAGAAACACGCGGGAGAGAATCCGTAACAGATCGAGGCAAAAAAAAAGTTGACATAAAAACTCCCAAGTAGGTCGCGAGAATCGGCATAAATTTCTCGGTCAGCTCATTCCCCCGTTCGGAAATGGTCCACCCGAGGCGGAACTTCTGGAATAACAACATCGTATCATACCAGGCCTTTTAAATCGGGGGCTTGTCCCTCTTTGAAGCGTTTCATGAGAATTCGAGTGGAATTCACTGATGGTGGAAACATCATCACTCGGATTTCCGAACTTGTGTCGACACCACTTTTGACCCAGAACACAACAGTTCCAGTGGAGAACTTCTTCTTGTTGCACTATCTGCACTCCGACCGATGTGCGCCGCGAAAAAGGAAGACCGTCGCCACTGACCAGGTCACTACATTCGCAGCCGATCCAGAGAAATTCCGAGAATGTTCCAACGGAGACCGTGCGAGCTCGCCAACCTCTTCAAGGCTGCCCATCTCTGCAGCACCAACAGGAACTCCAGCGAACCTGGAGTTCCAGTGGAGGAGAGTTGGGCTGATTGAACTAAATCGAGGAGAGTCCTCAGGATTCTCATGTTCGGGACAGCCGGAGAACACTGAGGTGAGTCCAATGAGTCCGGATTGAGTCGTTTGAGACGATCAGCCTCGGGAAATTCGCCACTTTCAATGGATGCTGCGGCCTCCCAAATACTGTCCAATTATCCGAGTTCAGTGGAAGTGGTCACCCGTGATTGTATTCCATCAAGGTTCCGTAACCGCTGTCAGACGAGCCCTCCCTTCAAGGAATGAAAACCCCCGCGTTGGATTCACTGACGGGGTTTTTCATCTTCAGAGTATGCACCTAGCATGAAATCACTATCACATCCTTTCCAAACGGGAACGAGGTCTTTCGACTGCCACTATCGACGATCGGGGTCTCATCGGTCCGGAGTGGCACATTTCGTGAAATCCCATTCTCAGAGAGAAACGGGAAACTGGGCTCGGAAAATGGTTCGATTCTCTCTCAGAACAATGCCGATGATTTGTGTTCGTGGTGATCTCTCGATTCCGCCGCCCGAGTCACCAAGCGATTCGAGATGGCGGGAGGGTTAGCCATACGCTCTGTAGCCAACTACTCGAACTAGCCTTGCCTTCTTCGAGCTCCGTGGACCGCGCTAGAGCTCGCTGGGTCGAATCAATCATTTCGACAAGTAGCTCCTGTCGGACAAGAGATTGTTGTTCGTTGGACATTATTACACACAACGAGTTTCATTAGGGCGACCTCTAAACAATGCGGATTCAGTCGAGCGATAGTTTGTTACAGAGAAGCTCACTAGGTAGCACATGAAACATCTGCAGTAACAACCCGGTTGGAACCTCTTTACGACCCGTTTTTTCCCGTCCTCCCGATGTATTACTCCGACGGATAGATGCTGAGTCCTGGTATGGCCGTATTGTAGCGTCGCCACACTGCTAGTAGAATAAATAATCAGATTATTTATTTACACGATTTATGCCTAATAACAGTGGCAGCAGTTGCCGCACAGAGAGTCACACATGAGGAGCACATGAGAGAAACATACGCAGAGCCCGTGCCAGGCTCGTGTGCAGCCATTCTTGTTTTACGAGAGGCACATTCTCGACATACAATCGACTGGTGGAACTCGATCACAATGCGTGTCCGATGTTCCGCTAAGTTGTGAGCTGAATCCATCCGGTCGACGTTCTGGAGCTGTCGTCGAGCTCATACTTCACCTTCGGGCGTTAATTGATCGCTCCTGCGATGTTGTGACCTCTCTCAAACGTCCAAGACCACTCACGAGACGGAAACCGGCCCACTGCGGAATACGGGAGAAAAATTTCGCAAATTAGTAGACAATAGTAGAAATTCGACTCAATGATGAGCGAAGGGCTCGAAAGACGTGAAGCAAGTGTTTCCGGGGGGTCAACGGCTCGGAACAATCCTGGAAAATGTCAAAAATGTGACAACGGATGGCGAGCGTCCAAAACAAAGTTCCGCAACAGTTTAACAGATTGACTCCCTCTGCGAACGAGGGAAATGAAGAGGAAATTCGTTCGGCGCGCCAGAGTGAGATGTCAGGTGATCGACGAGAACCATGGAAGGAATTTGGGGTTTTTCAAACATGCGTCGCTTGTCTAAATGGCTTTTCGGATGTGAGGCTGGTTCGTTCGTCCATCCATCCGTGGTGTATGCGCCGCAGGGAGACAATTTTTCGGATGAGCAAGCGTTCCTGGCCGATGTTCTATCGAGACGACTTGCCCGCCTGCTAGCCATCATAGGAAGGCTGTCAAGGTGGTGCAGATGACAAGCACTGCCTCATTCGGAGAGGAGCACATCCTCCCAGGATTGTTTAAAGTTTGTTCAACAAAGAGCCGGGCCCAGCGCCGCACAAGTCCACACCTTATTTGGAGACTCACCGACCATCGCAGAGCTTTGTTTCTCGTGCGAACAAAAGCTGGAAACTGTTAGCCCCGAGCAGAAACGATGACTCCTCAACCGGAACCGTTCATGACAAAGTTGGGAAAGGATATCCACGTCGTACGGAAAGCTCTCGTGAACCCATGGAAATCAATATGAACAGAGAGGTTCCAAAACTTCTCTCATCTGTAACTCATCGGAATGACGAGCTGAGCGGTGGACATCGACTTCATGATTCGCTTCGGATATGCCTCAGGAAGCCTCCGATCGCGCAAAATTTTTGTTCGGAACGCCCCAGTTACTGACGTGGCGTTGAGCCAGCAAAATCGATCAGTCATTCTCGAACAGGCTCCGTACCGAGCGAAGTGAGAATGGATGTTGACCTTGAAGCTCAGCCTCGAATGCGCTGTGAAGCCGTTCGGCCGCGAGGACGCAAGCTGTGCCATGTGCACGAAAAAACGTGTGGACATCGCCGCAGCGTCTGTGCCGCAATCGCACGGCAGCTTGTGTATGTTTGCATTGAGGAGTGGGTCGGAACGGACGGTTCGGAAAGAGAGTTGGTCAATCAAGAATTGAACGGTGTTCAAATTCTCCGTGGAAAATCGAGCTCGAAGCCAAGAACCAGCTCGATAGCTCATAAAAGTCCGAAACGAACAAACTATGGAAACTTTCGGCTCGAATCGATACCTGCGTGAGCTTCCTGCGGGCAATGCGCGGCACCCATGAGCCTGATCTGCTCCGCCGGAATCGGGAACTCATCTCAGTCTGCTCCATCGACGGAACATCTCACCTGAGCTTCTCGAGGTTGCCAATTCAACACACGGACACTTTTTTGAAAGTCTCTCGAACGGTTCTGAGTTCTCGAACCCAAGTTCTCACCGAAGATGGAAGGAGTTCGAGAAGAGGAAATACTCTAAACTGCATGCGGAAAAAATGGTTAGTATCTGCGAGTGAGCCTAATGACGGGTGGGACCGGCCCCCTTGAACGCCGGGAAAACGATGTGAAACTTTGGCACCTAGGAGGAGGTCGTAACCGCGCAGATCACTGGCGATGTAATGCAGCCGGGCGATAAAATGACGAAACCGAAAGTGAGCCGGCGAGAGAAATCGACTAAGTAAGTGTGCGAGTCTGTGCTATGATGGATATGAATGGAGTTCTGTAGCGGACGGCACGCAAGGCCAGCGCCTCTAATGAGCGAGCAGCTCTCTCTCGGTCGTCTTCTTCTGGGTGGCCGTCAGGGTCTAAGGTCGGCGCATCCGCGAACACACAACGTCGGCCCTGCGCATGGTAGACTGGAGGGAGCTTGAATGGATTGGAAGATGAATTCACGAATAGAGGTGGATGGATATGGCGAGAGAGAGAGAGAGAGAGAGAGAAGATGGACGACTGGGAGCCATGGTGACAGAAACGATATTCTGCCGCTAACCAGAACGCAGACCTTCGACTCCAGAACGCTTAGAGCCAGAGCGCACACTAATGTGGCCATCATTTACTCTGACATTCGTACGGAATGATCCGAGGGGCGGGCGTTGGAGCCCAACCACGAGTCGGATCGTTGTGAAAAATAGATGTGATTGTGTCAACGAAAAACTAGTTTCGATCGCTCAGTTAGCAATCTGACCTCGTCAACAAGGGATTTTATTTCGTTTCTCGCGTATCGCGTGCCTCAAAACCGGCAGGAGCAGGTTTGTGTTCAGCTTTCAGAACGAGAGGAGATCGGGCCGATTACTCGGATGGTCCGCATGAGTATTCCGACTTCGTCGAGGGCGACACGCCGGTGACGTAAGCGAAACTTCTTCCAAGCAGGAGCCGAGGTTCTCATAGAAACGAGGTCCTCATGAAGTCCGGCTCTCGGCCGCTTCATTGGTGCTCGTGAGGTGTGCGGAATCGTCCCTCGATGTTCATCTGATCTTTCAATACTGGGATCCGCGCCCCCACCGCTCTGAGTGGATGAGTTGCGCCCGGACCGCCGCGATCAACGAGCATACCCACCCATGCCAGATATACTCCAACCGTCTTCCATCTACGTGGGTGAATGGATTGATGTACGTCAGGCGCCCGGAATTTCCCAGGATGACGGATTTCGGCTCGCGCACGAGCCTAGAAACCTCAACCATGACTTCTGATTCATGGCTGGGATAACACGGAAGCCTGGCGCAGCTCGACTGTACTCAAGTGTTACGGGAAAGCACTGCAGGACTTGAAACTGCTTTTGTCCGGGGTATACAAGGTATGACCTCGAAAAGATTCTGCCGCGTCCAGTCCCAAGTTTTTGCATCATCGGCCAAAGACCCTGGTAGAAAAGATCTTCGGCTCAGGCCTTGCGGCTAGTGTGCCGGAGTTGTCGACCTGGAAGTTTAGGTGTTTTATCGAAATCGCCCGAAATCGATCTATTGCAACGAGGGGATTGCTCGGAAAATATACCCAAACTTCCAGGCTCGAGCAGTAATTCACCGGAAAAGATTAAAATACATACTCCACTCCCCCACTGGAAGATGGAATAGTCCATGGGGAGGGGACTCTCTGAACGTTTCGGGAGTTCGAGGAAAGATGTCTGATACGCAGCTGGGAGGAACAAAACCCTTCCGGAGCTGAAGCGAATGCGGGTCGATACTTGGATGAAGGAGAACGCCTTCTCAACGAACATCGCGACTCACCCGCACGGCCAGAATCCTCGTTTCCAGGGGATGAACAGGCTCTACGTAGACATAGATTTGAGCGCGGCTCTGATTTGAGTGTAGGATTGATTTGAGCGCAACAAGTTTAACAAGGAAGAAGGAGAGAACGCTTCGTTACCTGCCCTACTTTCTCTACTCGTTGGGCTGGAATGTATCCGCCGATTGCAGACTTCTCGACAAACGGGAGTCCCCGTTCAAGAGTGATGGAGAGAGCGGTGGTTTTGTAAATTCGGTGCTGTTTTCACTCGTCTTCGATAAAGAGGCCCTTCATGCTCACCGGTAATATATCGGAGCTCCACATGAGACTCCAGAGAGGGAGCTCATCATTTTCACTTGTAAGCCGTTTGAGCTTGCGAATGGCACGCTCAAATTGATCTCGCTCAGATCTATCTCTTTGCCATCGATCACGCGCTCGAGTTGATCTGGCGCCCGAACCAATCCTGCGCTCAAATCCATCCCGTGCTCAAGTCGAGTAGCACCCTTCGCTCTCAGTACCCATTCGTGGAACGGTCTCCAAATAAAGTGCTCCACTTTGAGCGTGTTCTCATGGAGCAGCGTACAACCCGAGCGATCAACGAGAGAATCTGTGAGAGAGAGTCTACCACTTTACCTCTTGAGCGAGCAAGAACAGCGTCGTGTGGCTGCCCGTAGCCCTTGTGACTGTTCTGTACTGGCCGTGAGTGCAGGTGAGTGGTCACACAATATTGGATCCCAAAGGGAAAAGTGTAGGGTGGCTACGACGGCAAAAATGCGAGTTGGGATGAGTGGACCTTGTCGGTGCTCCGAAGCCCCTGTCTGGTGATCGTTCGAAGCTACGGTCATATCAGTTTCGAAGAGTTCATCATCCCACTCTAGCGACAACAGTTGAATTGGTTGGGAATCGACTGAGCTCTGCATCCACTCGGTTGTTTGTTGGCCAACT
Source organism: Phytoseiulus persimilis (assembly GCA_037576195.1). Taxonomy (NCBI): domain Eukaryota; kingdom Metazoa; phylum Arthropoda; class Arachnida; order Mesostigmata; family Phytoseiidae; genus Phytoseiulus; species Phytoseiulus persimilis. The sequence continues at coordinate 28,035,721 of CM075103.1, forward strand.
TCACCGGAACCACCCCGAGGCCGAGTCGAGGGCACGGTCGAATATCTCGTTCTATTCTGCGGAGATTCAAAAACGCTTTGGGCACGCGGAAACTTGAACCGAAGTTTTGGTTCAGCCATCATGAGAGGAACCGAGGCGGTCAGACTCGAGATTCTCAAATCTCTTTCAGAGCGAGTTGAGCCATTTCCGGAATCACGCTCCCAAGGCCGCTTCCAGTGAGAGACATGCGACGTGTATCACTGACGGTTTGATTGATGTGTGAAGATTCAAGAGATGTTATCGGTGATTCTTGATTCTTCTGTATCTGAGGGACGCTCACGATCGCTTCTTTGTTTCGGCTCAGCTCCGAAAGGAAGCGAGTTCGCTCGGAACGGTGATGCCAGCATGGAAGCTGCAGAGCTCAGAGCTTCATCGCGGCTGACAGGGAAGGTCCGTTCCGGCTAGCGAAAAAACTGACATCCCGTTCGTATGAGAAGTGAGGCGTTCCTCTGACACAACTCTGTTCTAATCTCCGGTCTGGAAACGTTCCACTGTAGAGGATACACAGCCCGCTGGAGCGGCGGAATTCTCGTTATTCGAGGCTCTGGTTACGATATTCAAACATTCTCTGACGGGAACGGTAGATTGACACCATAGGTACTTGTGGTACATCAGAGTCAGCCACTCCATAGTGTCCGAATCCGTCATCTCGGCACGTTCCGATCGCTGTCAAATCACGGCGGAAGAGCTATACGGAAACTTTAATCAGTTTCCGATAATCCTGTTGACTTTCACAGGGCTCTGGAGTCAAATGTAGGCAAGGTTATCTGAGACTTCCATAATGGCATCGTAGCTTTCTCCCCGAGCTTCCAAGAAGCTCTGAGCCCTGGAAGGTCCGAGCTCCAGAAAGAACGGAATTATACAGGCCGCATCAGAGTAACCCTCAAAGAAACGACCCAGCAATAAGGTCAAAGAGCGCACTCGATCCTTCACCGGGGCGCCTCATCGTCGTCCTCGAGAGGATGGCCACGAGAGAGGAAATGACTTAGGCTTTCCTCCTAGACAGAGAACGCCTCAGATGGAAGACCTCCCGGGTGGGGGACTCTCGCAGGGAACGCAAATGAGCCGTTCCGACACGGGAATCGTCTTGACTCGTCGATTGAAGCTTCGAGCTTCAAAGATCAGCGATTCTGTAGCATTGAGGATTCCTGATCTTGAGGATTACAGGGTGAAGGGAAGAGTGCTAGACTCGAGCTTGTGGCTGGGTCAGGGGAACTGAGAACATGCTATTCATCGGACGAAAATCCTTCATCGATCCATCCCGAATATATCGATTGTAGGGTGCGCGCGGAAGCGTACCAGTTATGGGACACTGACCAGCGGTGGGAATCTTCGCAGGTTTTCTCGTTCCGTTGTCTGGAGTCCTGGCTTCATTCACGTGGCATTCATCCACAGAACATCTCCTCCAGCAGTCAGGGTGGTTTAGATTCTACTTTGATGGACGAGATTTTCACGCAAAGATTCAGTGTAATCAGGAAAATCTTCACAGGTTTGAAAACAATGTTGATTGCGTCACGAAAATCTCGCGACGATGACCATCATCGTCACATCACAGCCCCCCCCCCCCCCCCACCCCCCGCCCCATGAAAAAAACTGGGTCCGCCCCTGCCAGTTGTAGAACTTCTGAAACCTTCCGAAACTGCTGCTGCTTCGAGGAGCATCGAGAGTTTTCTCGTGGTGGTACTGGCGTTCGAGCCGAAGCAGCACCCTAGGCTCTCCTACAGCCATTGATGCGCGCAGGTCTGCCGCGGGAATGTACCGTCCTCGCAGCATTGACGCCTACGAGTGCCCGGATCTCCAGACGGATGGCCAGAGTTGCCCCAGCCAGGGTCAATCTGAACCAACAGGTGGGATGGCGATCCATGCCGTTGCATTCACCTCCATGGATCACGACGGCCGATGGGCTGCACGGGGAAAGAGCTTTGGGATCGACGAGTCAAAAACAGTCGTCGATTGCCTGTGATGCTCGGTTCTAATCCTCGTTACGTTCTATTTCAACACCCCGCTCCGATGGCGGGAAGGAACGAGCTCATCAATCTATGATCGTTCAGCTTCTGACACCGAAAATCGTTGCTTGTTCCAGTTCAACGGTCGCCCGGCGATCTCAGATCAGAATGAGCGAGACTCCAAAGTGCGTTGAGTTCCTCCGATGTTCGAGCAGCGCTTATGTTCGGCATCAACATATTCCTAATGAGAATAACCCGGGCCTTGGAGATGAAGGAACGTTGCTGCTACCGTTACGAGCCTCCACCGTTCCCATTCAGAGAGGATTACGGGAGGAGGGTTCCTGTGTCCGCAGGTCCAATAAATACATCTATAACGCACTCCTCATGCGTCCCGACATTCTCGTGAAGCTTGGAGAGTCAATATGACCGCCGCGCTCTAGCGTGCTCCGCTAGAGGAACATGAATGACCCCTCAGCGGGGAAGAAGCCGTTCTTCACATTCAACGAGAGCGATTCTCTTTTTGCGAGGGATGCAGATTGGCTCAAAGACCCCGATGCCTTGTGATATCGAATTTTGTCGCCCCTTTCGGGGGAGTCAGGTTTCTCTCACCGGCAGTCAAATTATTGATTAATTGATGATCAATTATCGATCGAAACGTCCAGCTAGTTGAGGATGCCCTCTTTCTGGGAAAGGTTCTGGGTTCTGGGAAAAGGTTGGCATCGGATAATCTGTCTGGGAATCACCCGGTTGCCCTGTGACACCGTTCGAACTTGCCTCAGCGAACGAAGCTTCCACCATGAGATGAACTGACTCATCGGATTCAGGGCGACCACAGTCCTGTCGCTACCGTGTAACCCATACATGGTCCGCCAGATACCCAACCCGGAGAAACCCCCTCGCTCGAAGGTCCCCAGACTAAATAGAGCACCTGACTCTGAATGCTCAGAATTGAGGAGGTCGTCGGGAATTTCAATCGGAGAGAAAATCGGACCAATGAATTTCGAAGATTTTCCCGCTTAGGGAATCCTGAACAGATTCGAGTGGTACATTCTCGGTACGCTCCGCGTGTAGCATGCAAGGAAAGATGCAAATGTCCCTGACTCCTGTTGTCTAGGCTCCATGGTGTGCTAGATTAACTCGGGAATCAGGATTTTGATTGTGAAACTCAGCCGGGTTTACACAATGTGCTTCGAACAATCGAGAATTCCCCAATCCACAATGCTTCGAGAGTCCTACATGGAACCCTCCGCGAGAACTCGTCCGTCTGGACAGGGAACGAGTGAGAAAAGAGCGGAAGAAGCTCTCAGACTAACAGGATCCGATGTATTCCAGGATGAGTCAAGGAGAAGCTTGAGATTGTTCCCCGAGTCAAGGGGTGTTCCGACGAGGCTTCGATGCCCGAGACAACGGGAGGGTCCATCCCCGATATTGGAGCCCCGCTGGCGGACCCTGGCAGTCCACTCCCGCAACGTATTCTCTCAGAAAAGTATGCACGTATCGTGTGAACGTTTCACCGTTCCACTTGTATACAGTTTCCGACTTAAATTGCGTACCACCAGGGGGCGCGCAGGGTAGATTCGCCGCCCGCCAGCGGTGTAGAGAGTGCCACGTGGCGGGTGGAAAATGGCGTCGTGTGGGCTAGCCTAAGGTGGAGATACTCACACTAATTGATGTAGTTTGAGCACGGTATTTCTCTTATACTTATTTCATGTCCTATAAAATGTCGTAATTCTGGGTTTTCGGCTCCAGCAACTTCAATCAGATGGAAAATCGAGGCCCTGGAGCGGCGCGCAGACCGACCCCGCCCTGAGACCTCGGCACCCCCTACTGACGAATTCGCCCTGTGTTATCTGTGCACACTCGGGACACCTGGCACCTCCTCAAACCAGGCTTCTGCAATATAGAATGTGGAGCAGGGGACCTACGAGGATCGAGCTCGGACGCATCATTCCTTGGTGACACATGAAAGCAGGCGTGTTCCAGAAGAGGACGGCAGTAACGTGAGCCCTCGCTACGGAGCTTCAGCTGAGGGAGCGGGGCATTCGATTAAGACAGCTCCCAAATTTCTGAGAGCGTTGCGGGATGAATGAGAAGTCAGAAGTGAACTCGGGAAACCTGGTTGGCTTGATGGTTTACGACGCGGATCCCATCGGACAAGGAGCCCTCTCAACCGTATACAAAGGGACATGGGGATCGAGATCAGTCGCCGTCAAGAGACTGGCTCCCGGGGAGGACGGCGTCAACACCGAAGAAGCTGAGGTTCTCTCAAAATTGAGTCATGAGAACGTCCTCAAATACTTCGATAGCCGGAAGAATCCCGACGGTACTGTCGATCTCGTCATTGAATTAGCGAGCGGTGTCACACTCGCCACGGCCCTCTGCCAGCGGAGCAACTTGACAACCTCGTGGAAACGTTCTACCATCTATCAGGTTGCGAATGGTTTGGCGTACCTGCACAGCAGAGGCGTCATCCACCTGAACTTGGAGCCCCCAAACATTCTGTTCAGGGACCGGAATCTTGCACAAGTCCTGATTTCTGATTTCAGCATGGCAAGACTTGCAGTTAGCTCGCGTCTTGCGGGCGCGCAGGAGTTCAGAGCACCCGACTTCCCATTCACGCAGAAGAGCGATGTCTTCTCCTTGGCGTCGATTGCCTGCTGCGTCTTATCAGAGCGGAATCCGGGGAGCCCGGATGAAACGAAGGAGATAGTTTCGCGAGTGCTGAAGAATATGGACTGGTACCCCAATTGGCACGTTGCCTTGAGACAAGGAGTTAAGCCGAACCAGAACGATCGGATCACCGCAGCTCAGTTCCGCGATATATTTGAGCGGCCTCCATATTCTTTGGAGGTCGCGAACCAGGCTGATGGCAACGCTTCCACTGCACGCAGATCGTTGGCTTTGGTCGCTGTCGTTACACTTGTAGTCTCGATTATTGTAGCGTTTCTGATATGGTTTCTCTTACTCAAGAAAGGTTCCTGATTGTCCCGGAAGTCAGAGATTCTCGAACTGTTCAGCTTCAAGATCGTTCATTACTCAACTATTCAAAATGAGGAATCGCCGAAACCGTTCGGGAAATTCTCTCGAGTGGTCCTCAGTTGTGAAGATTGTACCTTGCCCTGCCCAAACTTGAACAGCATCTGATTGCAATCATACGATGACCATGACCAGGGAGTGAGTTGAGAGAAATGCGTCTCGGGATCGAGTCCCGACTGGGAACGGCAGCGAGATCTTGCACATCGATGAGAGTTCGCAAAGATGGTGACCCTAGCTATCGCAGATCCTCATGATAGATGTTGTGACCAACGTCTTCGCAGGGACCTTGCCTGAACTTGTCCCGTTCAGAACGCCCCGTACAGAAGCCGTTGGTGCTAGAAGCCATCGCTGCTCGCGCTTCACCCCAGGGATGTAGAAAGCTCTTTGAGCGCTCAATAAACCATTTGACAGCTCACTATCGAGCTCTTCATGTTTTTGTTGTTTCTTGCTCCTTGTCCCCAGTCTGTAGCTGAAACCATGCCACGGATGTGGGTCCCGCTAAGTCCTCGGCCGCAGGAGCGAACCCAAGAAGGAGCCTTCCCATCACGTCATCGAAGGGGCTCACAAAACGGATCGAGCACTGTTTCGTGCATCGGCTCCCCGTATGTGTGTGTTGGAGTTGGGCGATTGGATGCGTGGCGATACGGCGGACCGCGGTCTCCAAGTCGACGTGATGAGCGACGGTCTTGACCGGCGTCCGCACGATGCAAACCGAAACCGCTCCGTACGATGATGCCCTACAATGAAGGCTCTGCAAGTGGAGGATTGCCTCATCGACACTCTACGAATGGCGCTTCAGAATTCGGAGAGTCTGTGGCAGATGATTGAGTCAGCGAAACGAGACTCTGGCAAACGAGGTTCTGGAGAAGGAGATACGGGAATAATAACATAACCCAACGGGGTGTGCCGTTCCTTACAACAAGGAGCGGTGCGAACCGGTGACGTGGTTGGTTCCACTCTCCCTTCCCGTGAAGCACGTTCGAAGACATCCCTCTCTCCAATGGAGCACATCACCTTCGGGAAAACCGCTGCATCGAAATCGGGTGGGTATCTGATCGCTCTTTCTGAGAATATCGCTGGTACTTTCCTTCGTTCCTGTCTTTTGCGTGAATATCTTCTCGGAGAGTTTTCGATCATCTGGAACGATTCGGACCTCAGCTCGCTCAACTCCCGCCGCGAACTTCTTCTCGAAATACGTAGGGTGGAGCTTGCTTGTCCACTCTCTCGCTATTGGCTCCTCGAATTTCGATGAAAACCCCAATTATTCAGGGCTCGTCAGAGCCTCGAAATGCTTCGAAGGTCGAATCTTGGAGCTTTTTCTGAGAAACTTTCCGAGAGTACTTCGGAGCTGCCTCAACACGCTGATGAACAAACGGAATCCGTTCCTCATATCTTCGAAATCGGCGGAGTTTATTCCGAATCTTTCAGATGTTCGAGCTTTGGCAACCATCTTCGAACGGAAGCGCTTTCACAAATGTTGCGACTCTTCTCCGGTATTCTTCGTGATCACTATCCCTCGCATTTTCCAAGTCCTGGAATTTCAACATGATGTCGTTGATGGTGTAGCACCGTGTATCCAGTCCTGAGACGGCGTCTGTGTGAGTCATTCCATTGCCCTCTATGAATTTGTAGTCGGTGGCATTCAACTCAGCGATCACTTTCTTGGCAGTTTCGGTGCCCGTGAAGACGTCATTCATCACGTAGAACAACGAGAAGGGGACCTTGATCGCTGCGAAATCGTACTTAGGGGGCTCAGTCTGGGAACCGACCAGATCGTTTGGTTAGAAAATGATTGATGCTTGGTAGCAAGTCTCTGTAGATGGGAAAGAGCTCACTGAGTTGTATTCTTCTTCATTTGTGAAACCAGTCAGAGGCAATTTCCTGAAGTCTATCTTCTCCCACGGATCTTTTCCCCATTGAATAGCGTAGTTATAGCCGTTCATGGCTGTAACGCCACCGGGGAATTTGCTGAAGTAGACGGCGCTGCGAGTCTGGAATCATGTCCAATGATTAATGGATCGTATTCCTTCAGCTAGCCGTAGATCCTCTCGAGCCTCTGGCAATCCCGATATTCAGAGCTTCCCACCATGTTTCTGCTCAACACCAACCTTGTTCAAGTGAGGGTCATCGGAGATTCCTCCTATGATGTCACGATTTAACGGAATGGTAAGTAGGAGCAGACAGAGCCGGGGTAGAACAGCACACACGGCTGTTTTGACGAAAGTCTCAATTTCGCCCCAGCCAGTGAATCGCCTCCCGAATAGGTATTCGAAAAGCAATAGGGAAGGCAAACTGATCACCGGCACGGTCTAACACATGAAACAGAACGTGAATGAGTGAACGATCTTCTCTGTTACAGTTGACTTCGGCAACAGACTTGTGTGGATATCATTCGCCTTCAGCGTACCACTTGCAGTCCCTCTATCAAGGGTGGCACGTAAATGAGACCAGTCTTCAGTGCTAATGAGGTGTCATCTCCAAACTTCAGAACAGGCGCAACCGCGGCGAGATGGGAAAGCTGGAAAGGAAGAACGAATGGGAAGCCTCTCGAGATGTTCAAAATGTCGACTAGCCTCCCAAACGAGTTCTGACAAGAGTCGCATTTTGATTTGTGAGCGGCGATTCCGGTAACGGTTGCGAGGTTCCAAGTTCTCGGGAGCAGTTTTCACATTTTGGAACCGGTTCCGATTTTCGAGAACAAAAGTATTCAGGCTCACCTTGTCGTCATATGAGTGATCACAGGAGAGGAGCGCGAACGAAACCGTAGATCCCAATGAATGCCCGATGAGATAGAACTTCGATTGTTCAGTTTCACTGAGAACTTTATGGAATAGAGTCGGCAAATCGAGGTCGGCTGTGTATTGCCATCTGGAACAAGACCGCATAGTCTCGAGGAAATGATGCGATGGACAGAGCGGTGAGGGAGAGGCTCTTCTTAGGAGAGTTTCTGACGACTGACGGAAATCCCATCAACAAACGTTCAACAGGGTTTTACTGGACTCTGAGAGATGTAGAGATGAGGACGTTTATTTTCATGGTCTCCTCCAACGGCACCGGTAAAGGGTCCAGCCAGTTTAGGGGGATTGGGCGCCCCACCTCGACGGATCTTCCCAGGACCAGCAGCATCGTGTTCTCGATGTGAACAACGTATTCCCGAAGCTTTCAGAAATTTCCATCAGCTAAAGACACATTTATTTACATTCATTATCAATGGTTCATTTGAATCCGTGCGGTCGAGCGGAAACTGAAAACCGTCATTTCTCGAGAACTACACAGCGTTCAACGAGACTTTTCTGAAAAGCACCTTCCGAAGAACATCTTTTTTCTATCATAAAGTCGGTTGCAGATTCCACGATTCCGATGAAGACAAGATTGCACGATTCCGAAGGCATCAAAAACCCTTTCGAGAGTTTCTCAATCTTGATGGTTGATACCCCTTCCGTGACCGGCAGAAATGCGTCGAACTGGGGCACCCAGCCGGCTGAACCCTTCGAGCGGAGACTGAATCGAGCAAGTGACCGATAACAAAGAGCGGAAGCGCAGAAAGTCCGAAAAACCCTTCGGACCGAATCTTATACGTGAGCGACAGGAGAGTCCGTTCGGCGTTTGATTTGAGCGTGCGGAAGTGACCCTTTATGCTGCACTCAAACTGAGCGTCTAGCAAGGGTCAACGAATGGGAGACAAGTGCGCACGTCGCCTGCAAGCCACTCCTGTTCTGGTCGCGCAATAGGGTAAAGAAGTCGGAAACCGGTCGAGCAGCGCGGTCGTTCGCTAATAAGTCATGGATACAGGCTGATGCTGGAGAGATGAAATGACCAGACATATCGTTCGTGGACGAATAGAGAGTTGTCGCTGGCAGGCGCTCCGAGGGAAGTCAGCTTCGGAGATTTCGGGAGTTTCGTACTCGACCACCCGAACGAAAACTACAATATCCTTCGGAACTGACTCGCCCTACTCGTATCCATGGATGCTGGAACGTTTAAACGTAACCGAAGTCGTCTGTCCCCGAACTGCATTGCGCTCGTCATTGTAGGAAAGTCCGCGGCAGGCGCTGCGGCGATGTAGGCCTGTTCCTCGGAAATTCCCCTTCACAGATGGTAAAAACAGCTGTTCGACACTTGGGTCATCCATTACAGACCTTCCAGTATCCAAAAGAGCTGCTTTCTCCATGACTTGCTCCATTGGTACACCGCAGTACGATTGGCGGTTGACAGTTGAACTTCGGTTTCAGGAAGGATTCGAGCGAACGCCATTCCTCAAACGATAGGGAAGAAGAATCTCCACTCACGTTGCTTTGTAATATTCCTCAGGCTTCGGATCCCTTGTTGCACCGTTCACCATGATCGTCTTGCTGAACTGATTACCACGGAAGTTCACGAGCCATACATCGTAGCCATTATCAGCTAGAACGAAGGCAGTGCTCTGATTCCGAAGATTCCACATGAAGTCGAACGACGATGAGCCCGTTCCGTGCGCGAGGATTACGGGAGCCGAGAGTTTCTCATCGTAGATATCCATGCTACGTATTCGCCAAAGTGAGAGAACCCAGCCGTCGGGGGTCACGGCTGTATGGAATGTCAGATTCATACCGTGTATACGAGCGTAAGCTTCCTGCGCGGGGAACGCTCAGTCAAATCTCCAACTTCCTCTGCGTATGATGCTCGCCCACGCGGGCTGAGTTGCGATAGCTCTTCGACCCGGAACAGGAATTCGTACTCACGTAGTCGTCTCTGGTCAGGGCATCAACTTCCATCGCCACGTCAGCCGGCAGAGTCAGTTTAGCTGTCACCGACTCCGACCCACCCCGGCAATAGACGACTGTAGACAACAACATGAACTCGAGTCTCATCCCAAAACTGTGTTGCAGTCGGACAGCTGTCTGGGCTCGACTGCGGGCGAGCGATTGAACGCGCGAGCCTACTGTGTTCCAAGCAAGGCAGCTGGACGGAGTGGCAGAGCTTCGCTCTTGGCATAGTACCTTGCACACGTGCGATGGCAAGTGAATACAGAGCTCGAGATCTCAAAAGCGCGATCAACAGTTTGGATTTTACACTTCCTCAAAACGGGACTCGACTCACGAATCATCCTCTACAATCAGCAGCCCTATGGTCGCGATGAAGATTCACCCGCACACATAATAAGAGTTTTACAGAAGAAAAAACAGGATCAAAGCGCGAAAATGCGGTGTTTCGGACGCGGAAAGGGGAGAAATAAGAAATTTGTAGATGAATGAGTTAGGACAGACGTCGTCTGACTGTGGGTTGTCGCGGGGTGCCGAGAGGGCGGAGAGTGTTGAGGCTTGCTGAGGAGTGACACGTGATGTCGAGTGAGGCCCAACGAAGTCTTTCTGCGTTCTGTTCCTTCCTCCGTGATTCCAGCCGGTTGGTTTCGAGGTCGATCTGACCTTATTTCTGGGGGTCTATGGAGGTGATTCCTAGGTCGCTCTGGCAATACTTTAAGGGACCCAAAGAGGTGGGTCCGGGGTCTGTCCGACTATCCTTTTCGGGCTGCCATAAAGGTGATTCCGAGGCCGATCTCACCATAGTTATGGGGGTCCCCTAAATGACCCCCAGAGACCCCCAGAGAAGTGCTCAGATCGACTCCGCAATCACTTACATGTACCCCGAAGAGTATGGTCAGATCCATCTCGGTAGATCCCCAAAAATATAGTCAGATCGAGACGGAACCAACTGCGAAGAACGGTAAGAATCAGAAAAAACGAGACGACGATTTTTCAGGGGCGGGGGGTTGTCCCACCCCCCAGAGGGGAGAATGTGTCAGCTTATCGAGATCATTCGATCCAATGGCGGTAACAGCTGCTCAAAATTTTCAAGTGCTTTCGCCCAAAACCCCTCACACTCCTCGATGAGAATGTCAGAGAACTTATCTCCAGCGCTCCGATACGTCGACGTCCGGCTATGGAATATTATAAGTTAGGGCTAAAACAACGGTCAGAACTATGTTAAGAAAGTGAATACGGGGTCGTGATGACTGACATAACTTATGAGGCCGGCAAATATGCGCATCGAAGCCAGTGAATTGGCGGAGCAAGTATTGGAATGGTGGGTGGATGACGGAGGAAGAAGAAAAGGGTGCTCAAAACGTGCACTTCGACAGGAGTACAACAGCGAGGAGGAATTTCGTACGAAGTCGGAGTTGTTGCATACAACTTCACGGACTGCTCCGAAACTCTGAAGTTGCGCGAATTCCTCCCGTCGATCCTAACGTTCCGTTTCGTATTTGTACTTGGAGACTCATGAGGCTCCACGAAGAGTGGCCGGGCTTTTTCTGCTTCGTGTGTAACACAGGAGCAATCCTGGGGGCCTCTTGGCGATTTAATATCGATACATGTCTGTACATGTGTTGTCGATATCTCGAGACCGGCTAATGATTCAAGATCGAATGGATCTTGCTTGAATTCGATCATCTTTTGTCTTTTGAGAGAGTCCTTCATGTCCCAATTGAAATCGTCGTATAGGGTCAACGGAGTTTCCGGGTCTCGTATAGCGTATTTCAACAGGTTGGAGAGGGGCGCTCCTTGGTTGCTCCAACGTCAGTTCTCACTGTTCCCTCCTCGTGAGGCTGAATGTCTTCCTGGACACGATCCTTGGTCGGATCATCCAATCTTCTTACACAACCTCGCAGTCTTTTGCCTTCTCCCTGAGGTTATGGCCCACATGTCGAAGACCAACATGTTAGAAGGCAACCGTTACGAGATGATCATTGAAACCGAATGTCCGATCGTGGTCCGAAGCACGCCGTATCCTGAGATAAACAGAGCCACTGCCAAAATGGCGAATCGTTGCGTCAAGCGGGGATGACACCGGATTACCGTGACGTGTTCATAATTGTCAAAAGAATCAGTGAGCAGGACGATCTCGGCATGAGCGGAGAGATACAAAGGTTGGTTCTATAGTTCGGTGATCGGCGATGAAGATCCCTATCCGTCAGGGAGATTCCGAATCAATTCCGACGTATCTTGTCGCGGTATCTCCATGCGAATGGGAAGGTGAGTAGCTTCTAAGGCATCCGTCCTGTTCGCAGGTCTGAGGCAACTCCAGTATTCAAGGGAATCATCGATCGAATCAAGAATCGTTGGATCACGGAAACAATGCGGAACATGGAGCCTCTCGACATCGAAATAGCCAACGCGGTGAGAGCACAGCTGCATTGAATTCCCTCCACTCAATGATGACGACGAAGATGGATCTGGGAATGGATTTGAACCTGGGATGAAACACTCCGCGAGCGGAATTGACGGAGTCAGCTCCAGCTCGGGTGAAGCAAGAACCAAGATCCAGTTCTGATGATGGAGGCTGAGGTAGCGCCCCGACTCACGGGTAAGTCATCCACGTGCTGGCCTCGCACGCAGCATTCTAGAATCAAATTCCGAGTCTGAACATGAAACCAACGGCATCCACTTGAGATGCGTTTTCATCGTTGAGGTCGGAGCGCTTCTTCAGCTGAGATTCGTTGCCTATGAAGAGAACGGCCATCGTTGGGGCGGCGGCCTCGACATTTCTAAGAGGATGAAGATCCCGTAGTGCTGGACCAGAACCTTCGGCAGAGGCTGGAGCGACAAGCTGTGGAAGCTCAGCGGCAAATAGACTCCGTTACCAGTAAGTTTACATACAAGCAAATCAGGGGTCGGACCCCTTCGGACAGCGACGATGAGGCGCCTCCAAGCAAGATGCTCAAACGTGAGTTTGAATGATCCAGCGGATTCCGGGGATCCGCAGAGCCCACGGGCTCCATTCTCCCCTAACAGCGATAATGAGAGAAAGTTAACCAGGATCTTGTTCCGGAGAGAACGAAGGGGATCGGATGTTCTTCAAGAGTTGACCCTCATCTCTCGTTCATTTCTCCAAAGTCACGAACGGCGTGCGGAACGCCGATTGCGATCAAGAGTAAAAGGACAAAAGCGATAAAGAAGCGCCCGACGAAGGCGATTCCAGCGAGGTTTCCGTGGCTCATGAGAAATACTTGGAAACTGTGTCATCGGAGAATGATGTAAATGAGTAGGCAGACTGCGAAGAAATCTTAAAGCGTAGCGGCCAAGACCGCGAACGACCGCGAGCGACGGTGAGCGGACGCTTTGAGTGTTAATTTTTTTATGACCCGGGCCACCCGACTTCGAGCTTGTTTGAGTTCCGTCATGAATAATGTCACTTCGATACAGTCTGCAACTCCAGGTCACGAGCTCTCAGTCTAGAATGGTATCGATGTCTGGGTTCCTAATCACACCGGCGGGGCTTTTGATGTTCTTTCCGGCTCTTCTTATTTCACTCGATGATTGATTGGCTAACCTGGATGGGGCGTCCAACCTCGGAGACGATGTCGGTATGGCTCTAAGCTCGAATGTTGGTTGCTTCAGAGTGAGAGCTGCCTCTTGTTACACGGTCAGACATCCACTGAGATTTCCACTTAAACGAATCGAGAGTCCCAAGACGAAACATCCACTCTTTTTTTCTAATTCGCTCCTCTGAAGACCCCGGAGGCTAAGTCCTCTGAACCGTCGTTACTCATCCACCGAATCCACTCGAATTCCGGGCCAAGCTCTTCGGAGGAGGAACTCAAGGAACCGATGGGCCGAAGGAAGCCGACCTCCGGCAACGGCCTTCCTCATTCGAAGAAAAAACCTTGAGTAGTATTTTTCACTCCATCCAGGGAGGACGCAGTCAGAGTCCCTATTCTGATTAATAAATGAACCATCCTTTTCACGCCTAGAAGTGTGAATTCCCTACTCGGAAAGAATAAAACTTCTGCCACATTCGAAATTTTCGCGGTCATGAAAATTTGTTCAAGGTCGTGAGGTTCTTCTCGCAAAGTGCCTCCCAGAGTCTAACTGTATTGAATCTCCTTCACACTGCGGTTCCGGGATTGCGACGCCCTCTCAAATGTATTCGAGCGTAGTTTGCGAGGGCAGAAGTCCGGATCGGCTCAAGCTATGAGCCCTCAGAGAGGACTCAGGAAGTTATGAATGGATCCGGCGAACACTTTTGAAGAGATCGAAAAAAGCTGTTCAGAACCGGTTCTGGGCTCAGAACCGGTTCCAGATCGCTCTGAACCGGTTCCAGGTCGCCTAGAACCGATTCTGAGAATCCAGAACCGGTTCCAGGTCGCCCAGAACCGGGTCCAGAACCGGTTCTTTGCGACCCCTACCTGTGACTGCACTAGTTTGCGGAATGTCGTTCTTGAACCGAACAGATTTTCTTCTGGCTCGTAGATCTGAGTCATTCGTTTGATGATTTCATCTCAAGTGAGATCACTTGGATTCTTCTCCGGATGAACTTTGTCAAACAGTTTGCTGCATTGCCCATGTATGCGATGAGGGCGCATCGCTTCTCCATTTCGTCCTTGCATCTCTGAAGGATCAACAGGCTGCTCAACCTCGAAGTCCCTGATTTTCATGATTCGGTGTCCGGACGGAATGCAGGGAATGGTTGAAAGACTCCCGCAGGACCCCCTTGATTTTCCATGTGCTAGCATCGTTTAAGTCAAGATACCCGCGGAAGATCGAATTTCCGAGACAAGAAAACTTGCCACAGTTCTTCTCAAAGCTGAGAGCAGAGTAGAAAGCCTGATTTCAATGCTCGAGGCGGTTCACAGGAAAAGCCCGATTTGGCAAAGATCTGTAGATTGGAATATCGTAAAGATCTTTAAACCGCTGTCGGTGAGATGAATGATGGATAAACAGATTGCGAGAAAGCCCAGAGCAGAGTTGAGCTCGGAAACATCATGCACGGGCTGCCTGCCTCGTTACGCATGTATGACACAGTTGGAACGCTATTGAATGAACACTCGACTATTCCGCGAAAACGATTCGGAAATTCGTATCACTCAAGCATGGTAGGACTCAAGCATGGTAGGAATCGGTTACAGAGGAGATTTTGAAGACCTCAAAACGGGGCTATGGGTGGAGTTGAACATCAAATGGAGAAAGAATACGGATACTGGGCGTCTGTTCGTTGAGAGGTCTAAGAACGGCATTCCACGATAACTCGCGGAACAGCGGCCTGTTGGCTCTAGTACCGCAGCAAGAGCGAGGATGCTCAACACAGAGAGCCTAAAAAACTCCTGTGATCCTTCCATCGATATGAAATGCGCTCGAAGTGGAGCCCCGGCAACCGACAAACACATAATTCAGGCATGTGAGGGAGCGAAACGCCCCCAGCTGCAATTCACGTAGCGAGTCGGACTTCCCTCGATTGAACACCGAAAAACTTTGGAAAGAAGCAGGAAATCCTGAGACAATGGGGTAGCACCCGAAGTGATTTGTGAATGCAAGGAAATTTACCCCTGGAATGGAACTGACCACCACTCCGGAGGCAACCCATTTGAGCAAGTGTAATGTGATGAATCCGAATCGCAAAAAAAAAACAGATAGCGATCCCGTTGGATGGTGCCGGCTCGGATGGATGTGGCCGCTCGTGTGAAATGTGGATCCACAACGTGTATTGTGGCGTAGTGTGTCTCGTGCAGACTGTACTCCTGACAGGACTTCAGAGCCCTTGCAGTATAAACGGCTTCTCTCCGTTCCCGTACCGATTTTTATTCCACTCACAATGTCGAACCGCCACACGATGTGATCGGTCAACTCAACTGCAAGCTGGCACAAACCGCGCAGCACTGACTCGGTAGCGTTCGATGACACGCACGCGACATGTTCCTTTACACCGCGCATATACTCGATAATTTGACGTTGAGACACGCCGACTGCGCGCTCCTAACTCTCAGAATATCAGTGTGGTTGTGATGGCGATTGCGGATGGTCGCAGTGCCTCGGTGTTCTGGCCGTCGTTGTGATTGCCTTTCGCTTCGGAATCGATTGCGGAAGGGTCTAAATCCAGATTGTTCGAAAGTTTAGTCTCTCGACCGGTGAGTGAGTAGAACCTCGGGGGTTTCTGTGAGAACGTCGCGCAGTGCCTGATGCGAGATTTGTTGCGACACCGGCAGTGATCAGCATCCACTGGACGGCGTCACGGAATAACCCGTCGTGATCGGACTGCCGTATCATTGTCGAAGAAGGAGACCCGAAGTGTCTCCTTCGATGAAGATCAAATCTGGGAGCGATCAAGGGGATCCGGGGAAAACGTCTGAAGGCTTGTTCCCGAGGTGGCTGGGTAAGAGATTCAATGAAGGCAGCGTTGGCAAGCCATACTTTTTCGGGTGACTCAGGTAACTGAAGCGCGTAACTGAAACACGAGTCAGTCATAATCATTTGTCTTACACGTGAAGACCAACAATGAAGAAGTTCATTCTCTAATTTCGTAGAAATCAAGTAACCATTGAAGCAGTCCAATCGCTAAGTCTCGGCGGTTCAAAGCTTCTCGCCTCAGCTAGTCTGTTGATGAGCAACAGAGGGGGAGTTATAGCGAGAATCATCCTAGCATTCATGGGATGATAAAAACCTGTTGCTAACACGCGGCAGAATTCTTGAGCTAGGTCACTCCGAGACGTGCAACGTGTCTGAGATTCTGGAATGAAACTCAATATCCTCAGCTGACAGTTCTGTTCGATCGATACAATTCGTGATCCGGTTTTCACCACCAGATCAAGTTCTGGGCCGTCGGTGATAACGAGCCCGTGATGCTACCCATCGCGCCCGCGTTCACCCTCTCTGATGGTGTGCACCCATCACCGCGAAAACCCGTTACCGCGACCGAATTCGGAGCTCGCTCTCAGCTGGGGAAGCCTCTCTGCGAGGCGTCGAGATTATATGATTCATGGAAACTTCCTCAGACTGATGTGTGTCTGACGAACGGCCCGGGGAGCAACCACGAACACTTTCAACGAGAGAGATCCTTATTCGAAGTCAGCTGCTCGATACGAAACCACGGAACCGAAACCTCGGCAACCGTTACGATCGCTCCGTAGCGTTGGTTCAGTTCTGGGTGACGGCGAGTTCTCTTGGAAAGCTGCTGCGGACAAGGGAACCGCAAAGTCATCAGCCGAGAGCTTTATCGCAGCCGACTGAGACCTGGAATCCGGAAACGCTCCATTGTCGAGCACAGCCAGGGCGGAGGTGTTTTTGTTATCTGGAGCTCTGGCCACGATATCCAGCCACCTCTGGCGGTAGACTCGGATGCACTTCTCGTCCGCCAATGTCAGTTGTCAACGGTTTCCCAATCGGTCACCTCGTGAAGTCTCGATCACGCTCTGAAGAAGGCGAGAGAGCCATGTCCAACTTGCTGTTGGTCTCCAACCACTCTGTTGAATCTTACCGGGCTGCTGGGATTGACAGAACGATCCCCAGCCGCGTCGGAGCTACCGCCTCGGAGCTCACAAGAAAGTCACGGATGACTTGAGTGAAAGAGAGCGCTGAATTTCATCTCCGAAATCACCGCAAATTTACTCTCTTTGACATCATTTTCCTATGGTCCTCGTTGTGACGGTGTTCTCTACGTTGGGCGCTAGCACGGCCATGTACTCTTTGAAGAATCCGACTCTTGGATTCATTTTTCCCGATGGCTAACCTGAGTGATGGCACGTATCTCGGTTGATGGATCGCGCCATTTCTTTAGGCTCAAAGTTCATCTATACTCAGCACGATAACTGGTCAGGCATTTCTCAGAGCGAGAACTATCGATTGTACAAGTGAATCGGGACTGCTATCTGCGAACTACCGCCGACATTCGACCCGGGCTCCGATGGATATTGATCAGTGTAACTTTTATCGCTAACAATTCCGACAGTTTGACTGCGATACCGCAGTTCGGCACTGATATTCCGTAGGTAACTGAATGTTTCAGAGCAAAGTACAGGACTCGGCGTAAGGTTCAGCGCGGGCATTGGTTTTTCCGTGAGGGCGAACCGCAACCATTGAAGGCTGGAATCTCGTGAACCGGCTCTCATTTCCCGGAAAATGATACTGATCTGACGCCCTGATTTGTGAGCCTCGCTCAGACTTTTTCCTCGTTCCAACCCTCGGGAGATTACTCGAGAGTTCGACTGGCGGAGAAGCACCACCCAACGTCTCTGGAGACGGATTTCAGGAATCCATTTAGTTAGCATCGAGACCAATGCCCGCGCTGAACCTTACGCCGAGTCCTGTACTTTGATCATTCTCAACCCCGCTCACCCACAGAGAAGGAGTTCCGACGTCCCCTCTCTCCCACCTCCTCAATCTCAGCTCGTCATGTACTCTGCATAAGAGCGCCGACCGAGCGTTCATTTTCATCTTCTCATCGTCCCAACGTGTTGCAATCTCTTCACTCCCGAAGTTTCTTTGTGTGACATGGGTGCCTTTCCAGAACAAGAAGAAGCCGTCGAAGCTTTCCCGCTCCCGGCGCAGCCGAGCTTCGATCGGGACGTAGTGCTACGGCGTTACATGACCGACGCCGAGATCGAGAGCAGACGGGAAAGAACGGTCCGTTGGTTCGAGGGCGTTCGCAAGCGGCTCTACGACGACCTTCCCAACCGGTCCACGGCAGACCCCGAGCTGCCCAGCACAGTGCGAGAAATCGAAGGACTCGGGGATGAAGGGTTCGCCCGGAGCATGCGGACGGTCACGTACCCTGAGGCCGGAGCACCGGAATTCCCGCTTCTGGTGTTCATGACTCATCCGAAGTCGCTGCCTCGACACCAGGTGATCGAAGCCGTGAGGACACACGGTGTGCTCGAGGGCCGCGTGCGGCTGACCCCGCAGCCGGACATCCTCTTCGCGTCTGAGGGCCGCATCGGGCATTACGAAGTGACTGTCGGCGAACACCGCTGCAGTGTCCATATCGTGCCCTTCGAGCCCGAGCACGCCGGGCACGTAGGATGCTTCGCCGTCGGGCACAACTTCTTCCTGTGCGGCATCGTCGGCGCGAAGATTCCGCGGGCATTGCTGCGCAATCAGATGCGGTGCGAATCGCGTCTGGTGATTCTCAGCACGCCGCCGTCACGCGCCGGTGGATCTTCCGCGATGAGGACCTTGAGCGGCGTGCTCACCTTCATCGCGTCTTTCATGCGATGAGAGGACAACAAAGTCCGAAGTCTGTATGGATTATGTTTTTTTTTTGTATTTCATCTACTGCGATGTGCCCGTGAGGCTTCGGTCAACCACCTTAACCAGCCAATAAATCGGAATCATTGTCATTCCATTCAAACGATCTCACCTGCTTCTTTGAATTCACCGAGTTTAGTTCCCCATCATCCCTGAACGTTACATGACGCTCTTTGCTTGATTGCTGTTCTCCTCCGGCCATTCCGCACCATGTAGAGAGCAGAGCTCTTCCGAAAGAGACGACCGTAGCCGTGATCTCCGAGTCAATGAACAACTCAATTGCATGAGTGATCCCAGTGACACAGTTCAGGCGCGCAATCGCATCCAAGACCAAGCTTTCGAGACACAGAAGCTCAAAATCCGACTCGAACCGAATCCTCTCGAGAGTGGCCGGAACCGCGAAAATTAAGACGCTCCTAACACTCAGATTGTCAGTGTGGTTGTGATGGCGATTGCGGATGGTCGCAGTGCCCCGGTGTTCTGGCCGTCGTTGTGATTGCCTTTCGCTTCGGAATCGATTGCGGAAGGGTCTAAATCCAGATTGTTCAAAAGTTTAGTCTCTCGACCGGTGAGTGAGTAGAAACTCGGGGGTTTCTGTGAGAACGTCGCACAGTGCCAGATGCGAGATTTGTTGCGACACCGGCAGTGATCAGCATCCACTGGAAGGCGTCACGAAATAACCCGTCGTGATCGGACTGCCGTATCATTGTCGAAGAAGGAGACCCGAAGTGTCTCCTTCGATGAAGATCAAATCTGGGAGCGATCAAGGGGATCCGGGGAAAACGTCTGAAGGCTTGTTCCCGAGGTGGCTGGGTAAGAGATTCAATGAAGGCAGCGTTGGCAAGCCATACTTTTTCGGGTGACTCAGGTAACTGAAGCGCGTAACTGAAACACGAGTCAGTCATAATCATTTGTCTTACACGTGAAGACCAACAATGAAGAAGTTCATTCTCTAATTTCGTAGAAACCAAGTAACCATTGAAGCAGTCCAATCGCTAAGTCTCGGCGGTTCAAAGCCTCTCGCCTCAGCTAGTCTGTTGATGAGCAACAGAGGGGGAGTTATAGCGAGAATCATTCTAGCATTCATGGGATGATAAAAACCTGTTGCTAACACGCGGCAGAATTCTTGAGCTAGGTCACTCCGAGACGTGCAACGTGTCTGAGATTGTGGAATGAAACTCAATATCCTCAGCTGACAGTTCTGTTCGATCGATACAATTCGTGATCCGGTTTTCACCACCAGATCAAGTTCTGGGCCGTCGGTGATAACGAGCCTGTGATGTTACCCATCGCGCCCACGTTCACCCTCTCTGATGGTGTGCACCCATCACCGCGAAAACCCGTTACCGCGACCGAATTCGGAGCTCGCTCTCAGCTGGGGAAGCCTCTATGCGAGGCGTCGAGATTATATGATTCATGGAAACTTCCTCAGACTGATGTGTGTCTGACGAACGGCCCGGGGAGCAATCACGAACACTTTCAACGAGAGAGATCCTTATTCGAAGTCAGCTACTCGATACGAAACCACGGAACCGAAACCTCGGCAACCGTTACGATCGCTCCGTAACGTTGCTTCAGTTCGGGGTGACGGCGAGTTCTCTTGGAAAGCTGCTGCGGACAAGGGAACCGCAAAGTCATCAGCCGAGAGCTTTATCGCAGCCGACTGAGACCTGGAATACGGAACCGCTCCATTGTCGAGCGCAGCCAGGCCGGAGCTGTTTTTGTTATCTGGAGCTCTGGCCACGATATCCAGCCACCTCTGGCGGTAGAATCGGATGCACTTCTCGTCCGCCAATGTCAGTTGTCAGCGGTTTCCAAATCTGTCATCTCGTGAAGTCTCGATCACGCTCTGAACAAGGCGAGAGAGCCATGTCCAACTTGCTGTTGGTCTCCAACCACTCTGTTGAATCTTACCGGGCTCCTGGGATTGAAATTTTAGCCCTCCGGGTCCGAAATGCCCTCCGACTCTCGACAGAACGATCCCCAGCCGCGTCGGAGCTACCGCCTCGGGGCTCAGAAGGAAGTCACGAATGACTAGAGTGGAAGAGAGCGCTGGATCCTTCAGAGAGAGTCGGTCCAAGAGAGTAGTGAACCAACTGCTGATGACTACTCTCAACAGCAGCATTTCATTTCCGACGTCACCGCAAAGTTACTCTCTTTGCCATCAGTTTCCTGTGGTCCTCGTTGTGACGGTGTTCCCTCCGTTGGGCGCTAGCACGGCCATGGACTTTTTGAAGAATCCGACTTTTGAATTCATTTTTCCCGATGGCTAACCTGAGTAATGGCGCCTATGTCGGTTGATGGATCGCGCCATTCTTTTAGGCTCGAAGTTAATCGATACTCAGCCAGGGCTGTGCGCCGCGTCTCGGATTCGCCGGCGCTTTGGCGCGCCGAGCCGAACACCGCCCCGCCAGGCGCTGCGAACTTCTTGCAGCGCGCCGCTGTGCCTCCGCCGCATTTTTTTATGGCGGCGCTTCATGGATTCGAGCCCGAAGGGAATGCGCCGGATGACCGTAGGACAACATGGCGGCTACAGACGAATTCGAAGGAGAGGAGGAAAATGCAACCCGCGCACGGTCATTTCCTCAATGTATGGGGGTCAAAAGACCGTTTCTCAGCAGATCGCATGACCCAAGCTCATGGCATTCGGTCAGGTTAGGTTAGGTTTTACACATACCCGAGGAAGCTCTCATTGCTTTTCCCCCTCTCCCTCGATTCGTCTCGAGCCGCCATCTTGTCCTACGGTCATCCGACGTAGACCCGAGCCCGAATACCAGGGTTCCTAAGACAAATCACGAAGAAGCGGAATTCACTGCTACGTATATTTTCTTCTCTCCAGCTCTTGATTTGGTTGATAGTTCGACGCGTGAACTCCGGCGTCGGGCACCCACTCCAGATACAGCCCACAACACGAAATTATCGACAGTCAAGTTTCTAGACTATTCCTGATGACAAAGAGAGATGATGTTGATACTTCGTCGAACCCCCTTTCGCCTTGATGACCTCAAAAATGCGCCTTGGGAGAGAATCATAGAGTGGTTTTATGTCTCGTTCCCCAATTCTGGCCCAAGAAGAAAGAATCGCATGTTTCAGTTCTTCTCTTGAGTTGTACTGCTTCCCATTGGGATAGACGAGCCGAGCTAACGTTCCCCAGAGGTTCTCAATAATGTTCAGGTCGGGGCTCTTCGGAGGCCAGTCAAGAAAACGTACTCCGCTCTCCCGGAACCAATCTTTGATTATCGCCGCCGTGTGCACGGAGGCGCAATCTTGCTGGAAGATGAAATCCGTTCCAACTTTCTCCAAAGCTTGAGGTCGCAGGTGGTTCTCGAGTAGCAGCTTATAGTCCACGGATCGCATTATTGTATCCACGAAGATGATTCGGAACGTCCCGCGGCGACTGACCGCTCCCCAGATCATAACTGAACCGCCCCCGGACTGTCTTTCGGAATAGAATCGAGGCTCTTTCCGAAGATCGTGGTAGTAGTTATGGAATCCATCCGGGCCGTCCAGATTGAACTTTTTCTCATCGCTGAAGACAACTTTATCCCATTCCGAAGTCCAACTCATCCATTCCTGGGCGCGATCGAGCCTAGTGTCTCGGTGCTTTTTCGTCAGCGGGGGCTTCCCGCACATTTTCTTGAATTTCAGATGATACGCACTTCTCAAAACGCGCCAAACGGTCTGTTTATGCACTGGGAGGTTGTTTGAGTCTCTGATTTGAGCGCAAGAGACACTCTTGTTGCTCGCATCCTGAATTATCTTCCGTTTCTGACGATCTGAGAGCTTTGTGCTTCGTTTCTTGTACGATCTGATGCCATACCCCGCCCCTAATCTCAAATACCGCAGCACTACGTCCGCTGTTCTGCCGATCTCTCGTCCGACAGCTCTTGCTGCGAGCCCAGAGCCGTGTAATTGATCGATGCGAATCCTTTCTTGAGGAGTCAGAGCCGGTTTTCGTCCCATATTGAGGGAATGAATTCTTTCTCACAAATCTTGACGAGCCGGAGTTCTGAGTCGACAAATCGTACTTGTGTGTCCTTCGTTAGCACTAACTTGACGTTCGTCGGTATCAGCCTCACGAGAAAATGCTGAAACTCCATCCGAATGCGCGATTTCAACGCTGTCGATAATTTCGTGTTACAGCTGGATATCAAAAATGTTCGATCCTGAGCCTAAACTTCGTTCTTCTCAGTCGGTTGATGTAATCTCAAAGTCTGTCGCACCTAGTGGAATTCCCATGGCAACACTGACTTCGTTATCCAGCGGGTGCGGAAATCATCCACATAGAATGCGTGTCGCTAAATTCGTGTTGCGGAGTGTATTCAGTTCTCAGTGATCGCTCTTTGAACGTCGGCATATTAGACATATCCATGAATTCGAAGTGGCAGGCTCTCAGCTGACGGTTTGGACGATTTGTTCATGAAGACGGGGTCCTAAGAGTGGCCCGTTCCGGCCAGAAGAATTTGACGATATTCGCGTGAGAGTCGAAAAATCCTGGACGGGTTCAGAACCTAGTTTAGAACACCCGTCTATTCGGGAAGGGTTTTTCACACTTTGCCAAAGCTACATGGTAGCATGGTTGACGAGCGGTTCCGAGAAATAGTTGACAATCAATTTCGAGGAATGGTTGACAATCAATCGATTCATCGGTTGTGCAGGGACCGCATTTCCCGGCGCGTCATGGCGCGCCGCGACACTTCCGGTCCGCAACTGTTCGCCGTGGCGAGCGTCGCCGCTGTGTGTTTTCCAATCCTTCACCGCCGCCGTCGGGAATACCCGTGGCGCACAACTCTGTACTCAGCACGATAAGTGGTCAGGCATCTCTCAGAGCGAGAACTATCGATTGTACAAGTGAACCGGGACTGCTTTCTGCGAACCACCGCTGATATTCGACCCGGGCTCCGATGGATATTGATCAGTGAAACTTTCATCGCTAACAATTCCGACAGTTTGACTGCGATACCGCAGTTCGGCACTGATATTCCGTGGGCGACCGTGAGTTTCAGAGCATTTCCCGGAAAATGATACTGATCCGACGCCCTGATTTGTGAGCCCAGACTTTTTCCTCGTTTCAACCCTCGGGAGATTACTCGAGAGTTCGACTGGCGGAAAAGCACCACCCAACGTCTCTGGAGACGGATTTCAGGAATCGATTTCGTAAGCATCGAGGCTCCGCCATGGGAAGAAGAAGGTCGTGACGCTTGCCGTCTCCGGACCGAGCAGCTGTCGCTCGGACGCGATCGGGAACGTGCTCGTTCGATAGCGGAGTCTCTTATCAAATCAGGGCGTCAGATCAGTATCATTCCCCGGGAAATGAGAGCCGGTTCACGAGATTCCAGCCTTCAATGGTTGCGGTTCACCCTCCCGGAGAAACCAATGCCCGCGCTGAACCTTAAGCCGAGACCTGTACTTCGATCATTCTCAACCCCGCTCACCCACAGAGATGGAGTTCCGACGTCCCCTCTCTCCCACCTCCTCAATCTCAGCTCGTCATGTACTCTGCATAAGAGCGCCGACCGAGCGTTCATTTTCATCTTCTCATCGTCCCAACGTGTTGCAATCTCTTCACTCCCGAAGTTTCTTTGTGTGACATGGGTGCCTTTCCAGAACAAGAAGAAGCCGTCGAAGCTTTCCCGCTCCCGGCGGAGCCGAGCTTCGATCGGGACGTAGTGCTACGGCGTTACATGACCGACGCCGAGATCGAGAGCAGACGGGAAAGAACGGTCCGTTGGTTCGAGGGCGTTCGCAAGCGGCTCTACGACGACCTTCCCAACCGGTCCACGGCAGACCCCGAGCTGCCCAGCACAGTGCGAGAAATTGAAGGACTCGGTGATGAAGGGTTCGCCCGGAGCATGCGGACGGTCACGTACCCTGAGGCCGGAGCACCGGAATTCCCGCTTCTGGTGTTCATGACTCATCCGAAGTCGCTGCCTCGACACCAGGTGATCGAAGCCGTGAGGACACACGGTGTGCTCGAGGGCCGCGTGCGGCTGACCCCGCAGCCGGATATCCTCTTCGCGTCTGAGGGCCGCATCGGGCATTACGAAGTGACTGTCGGCGAACACCGCTGCAGTGTCCATATCGTGCCCTTCGAGCCCGAGCACGTCGGGCACGTGGGATGCTTCGCCGTCGGGCACAACTTCTTCCTGTGCGGCATCGTCGGCGCGAAGATTCCGCGTGCATTGCTGCGCAATCAGATGCGGTGCGAATCGCGTCTGGTGATTCTCAGCACGCCGCCGTCACGCGCCGGTGGATCTTCCGCGATGAGGACCTTGAGCGGCGTGCTCACCTTCATCGCGTCTTTCATGCGATGAGAGGACAACAAAGTCCGGAGTCTGTATGGATTATGTTTTTTTTTTGTATTTCATCTACTGCGATGTGCCCGTGAGGCTTCGGTCAACCACCTTAACCAGCCAATAAATCGGAATCATTGTCATTCCATTCAAACGATCTCACCTGCTTCCTTTGAATTCACCGAGTTTAGTTACTCATCATCCCTGAACGTTACATGACGCTCTTTGCTTGATTGCTGTTCTCCTTTTCTCGGCCCAAGGTGGGTCTCCGGCCATTCCGCGCCATGTAAAGAGCAGAGCTCTTCCGAAAGAGACGACCGTAGCCGTGATCTCCGAGTCAATGAACAACTCAATTGCATGAGTGATCCCAGTGACACAGTTCAGGCGCGCAATCGCATCCAGGACCAAGCTTTCGAGACACAGAAGCTCAAAATCCGACTCGGACCGAATCCTCTCGAGAATGGCCCGAACCGCGAAAATTAAGACGCTCCTAACACTCAGGATGTCAATGTGGTCGTGATGGCGAGTGCGGATGGTCGCAGTGCCCCGGTGTTCTGGCCGTCGTTGTGGTTGCTTTTCGCTTCGGAATCGATTCCGAAGAAGTCTAAACCCAGATTGTCCAAAAGTGTAGTTCTTGACCGGTGAGTGAGTAGAACCTCGGGGGTTTCTGTGAGAACGTCGCGCAGTGCCTGATGCGAGATTTGTTGCGACACCGGCAGTGATCAGCATCCACTGGACGGCGTCACGGAATAACCCGTCGTGATCGGACTGCCGTATCATTGTCGAAGAAGGAGACCCGAAGTGTCTCCTACGATGAAGATCAAATCTGGGAGCAGTTATAAGTTGTATGTCGAAGCAGGAATCCTGAACTCTAGCTTAACGAATCACTGAGCACGAGGTGGTCTGTGCGAGGTCTCGAACGGGACTGGGGTTTATTACTGTTGTCGCTAGAGGGCTCTCGATGAGAGCGCTATCATTTGAATACACCCAAACGTATCCCCCTTCAAGATAAGACCACTGGAAACTGTATCACAAGAGTTTGCTTTAACTTATTCACAGAACATGATTGGCAGCGTTTGAAATGGAAGTATCACTCTGGGCTGTATTTCACCCGAGGTTCCTTCGCCCGAGTGCTGCGTCGAGGGGTTTGGCATGTTGAGACGTCTAATGTCTTCCGCTTCCGTCCTTCGGAGTTTTTAGCGGATGTAGAGGGTGGGACGTCGTTTCTCGGAGTTCGCTGTCCAGTCTCTCGAAGATGCTGTCGGTTCCGTCTGACCTCGGAGCCGTCCTCCATCTTTATTTTGTACGAACGCAGTGCCACTGATTCCAAGCATGTGCCTTTCAACCACCTCCCTTTCTTGAGTAGGGGCTGCATACGAAGGGATGTGTCGGTTTCAAGAGGCCTCAACTGACGGGCTCTCTTGTCGAAGGCTTTTTTGTATGCTTCCTTTTTTGCGATGTTCTTATTGAACTGGGTCTCGCTGAAGACGAAATCGCCGTCCAGTTTCGAAGGTAGCCTGCTCCTAAGCGAACGTGAGAAGAACTTTTGCGCTCGACTTGAACCATCGGATTGTACTGTGTTGCGAAGCTCCAATAGTGAATACTGGTAGTCTTCCCCGCCAACAGCGCACTTTTTCAACAGAGATTTGGCCACTTTCACAGCAGCCTCTGCCTTACCGTTCGCTTGAGCAAAATACGGCGAGCTTGTGGTATGCACTACGCTCCACGATGACAGAAACTCGGTGAACTCTGCAGATGTGAATTGGGGACCATTGTCACTGTGCAACCGTACCGGAATTCCGTATCTTGAAAAGTGCTTCTGAGTAGCTTGGATGAGTCTCTCCGCCGTTGTATTACTTTCCAAGTCGTCGATCTCGAAGGAGTCGGAGAAGTCATCAACGGTGACCAGATAGTGTCTGTTTCCGTAGTAGAAGATGTCCTGATGAACAACTTGAAAGGGATACGTAGCGGTCTGAGTTATCATCAGTGGCTGTTTCGTTCGACGAGGGAGAAAGGTCTGGCACGAATTACAAGTTTCGCACCAATCCCTCAGCTCCGCCTTTAACGAAGGCCAGAATATGCAATCACGGGTTCTTTCCCATGAAGAAGTGAAGCCATAATGACTAGAATGAGCAAGCTTCAACATCTCGCCACTCAGCGCTTTTGGAATGAAGACCGCCTGACCCTTGAAAATCAAACTACCATCAAAAATCAGGTCCGACTTGTATTTTCAAAATGGGCGAACCTCGGCTAAACACTTGTCCTTCGCAGATGGCCATCCTTCCTTAATGGTCCTATGTAAACTGGACCACTCCGAATCCCTTAAACTTTCGCTCTGGATTCGACGCAAGGTGGAATTTTTCACAGATGCAGTGGCCGTGAGATCGAGTTCCTCCAACTCTACCCTGATGATTAGACTGTCCTCGTTAGTGAAAACAGAGTGAAAACCTTTCAAAGGATCCCTACTGAGCCAGTCCGCGAGGCAGTTGTTCTTCCCCTTGACGTATCTGACCGCAAGATCATATTTCTGCAGTGACAACAGCATCCGCTGCAATCGTTTCGGATTGTTGTGCAGTGGCCTTTTGAAACAACTTATCAAAGGCTGATGATCGGTTTCCACGACGACCTGAGGGTGGCCGAACACATAGTGGTCGAACTTCCTGCAGGCGACAAGGATTGCCGGGAGTTCTTTCTCAATCACCGCATAGTTAGTCTCGGCAGGTCTCAGGGCCGAGCTACACAGATCGACCGGTCGCCCGCTCTGGAGCAGCACAGCTCCGACTCCGTTCTGACTGGCGTCGGTCTGGATTAGGATAGGCTTGTTTACGTCGAAGTACGCAAGCACAGGCGCTGTTGTCAACGCCTTCTTGATAGTATCGAAAGTTTTCTGCTGAGTCTCGAGCCAGATGAACTCGACGTTGTCCTTCAGAAGGACTCGGAGCGGTGTCGTTATCTCTGAGTATCCAGGGATAAATTTGCTTAGATAGTTCGTAGCTCCAAGGAACCTCAGCAGAGCCTTCCTATCGCTAGGATGTTTGCAGTTTTGCAGCACCTGAATCTTTTCGGGGTCCGGGCGAACTCCCGACCGAGAAAGAACATGTCCCATGTACTTCACCTCAGGAACGCACAAACGTAATTTGGTCCTGTTGAGGCGCAGACTCTTCTCCCTGCATCTCTTGAAGAAGGCCTCTAGGTTGGCGAAGTGGTCCTCGAATGTCTCACCGTGTATTAAAATGTCGTCGGCGATAATCTCTATACCTCGAAGATTTTCTAGCGCTTGCATCTGCTCAACCTGGTAGACCTCCGGAGAGATGTTTAGACCCTGCGGCATTCTCAGATATTTGAACCGTCCGAAGGGGGGTCCAAAATGTTGTAAGATCAGTTGGCTCGTCCTCGAGTTCACACTGGAAGAAACCGTCGGACGCGTCCGCAACAGAAAAATACCGTGCTCTAGTCAGACGAGGCAGGACGTCCGAAAGCACCGGCAGCTGATAATGTGACCTCTTGGTAGCTTTGTTGAGATGATATGGATCTAATGTTACCCTCAGTTTCTTTCCTTTTCCATGTCCAAGGCAGCTGATCCAAGGAGTTGGTTTGTGCACGGGCGTTATAATCCCCTGACTTTCAAATTGTCGGATTCTCTCTATTATCTGCGGTTTCGAAGCGACGGGAGTTCTGCGAGGCGGACACTGTGTCGGTGGTATGTCGTCCCTCTGATGGATTTTCACCTTTCCGGGCAGACGACCCAATCCTCTGAAGATCTCGTCGAATTCTTTGACCAGTTCGGTGAGCTTGCTGTCTTGCTCGACAGATCTGATTCGGCTGACGAACTCGACGTTGTCGCCAATGTTTATGAAATCGAGTTCGATGGATGTTCCGGCACTCAGCAGTGGTTGTTCCGGTAGATCCACCACTTGGAAACGTGCTCTCACTGTTTTCGCCTTGTTCGCCAGAGTCATGGAAACTCCTCCCATCGGATTCGTGTACACCCCGTTGTACATCCTGAGTTTCAGTGTTGACGGACTCATCTCGGACACTACTCCCTGTTGTCGCAATTCGATATAAGTGTTGTACGGCAACACATTGACGGTGGACCCTGAGTCGATTTGTGCCGTGAGGGAATATTCCTTGTCGCTGTGTATGATTCTTAGCTTTCCAAGCAAACGTTTCTTCTTGCTCGTTTGGTTCTTCTTCGAATCCATCGCAAAGATTATGTCTTCCTCCTCATCGTCGCCGTCGTCCGGTTCGGCAGCATCGCTCTCCTCTATGTGGTGCAGACGACGAACGTTGGTGCAGCATAGTGCGAAATGCCCGATTTTGTTGCATTTCCTGCACTTCGCATCCCTCGCCGGACATTTGCTTTTTATTAGCGGATGCTTGCGATCGCAAAACATACAGGTCTTAGCGAACGCGCCGGCGTCGTGTGATTGAGAAGTCTTTCGCTGAGATCGCTCCGTTTTGATTTTGCTTACCATTTCGTCTCGCGAGGTCGCGGCGATCGTGGAAGTAGGAGAGGATGAGAGAAGGTGAGCCGACCGTCTCATGGTGTCGATGATGGATTTGAGGTCATGTTTGTCACTTTGAATGAGTCTTTCTTTAGTGCGCTCGGTTGACACACCGAGAACGAGTCGATCGCGAATCAGCTCATCCTTGACCTCGACTGGGAATTCGCAATCGTCTGCCAGCTCGCAGACCCTTTCGATGAATCGCTCCACGTCTAAACTGCCCTGACTGCATGTGTAGAACTTTTCGCGTAGGACCAAAGGATTCTGCTTACCGCAGTATTCCTTCTCCCAGCTGTTCGTAAGGGTTTCCAGCCTGACGCATGGCCTAATGAAGCTCCTGTCCACCACCTCTTTAGCCAGTTCTTCTGATTGAGCAGCCACGATCGCTCTCAGCTTGCCTCTGCACTGAGATCCAAGAGCCGTTCTGAAGTGTGACATCTGAATGTCCGAAGATTGACCGAAGACTGCGTTCGAGAGTGCGTAGTCGAGGAACTCCTCCTTGAATTCCGTCCATTTTTTCTTACGGTTCGCCGGAAACATCGGCAGGGGAGCCGGTCACAGCAGAGCGCCGGTGAGGAAGGCAGGGTTTGGGAGCGACATCGTGATTGTAACTGAACACTATTCTCGCATTGAGAGCGCGGAATTTCTGACACCAGTTATAAGTTCTATGTCGAAGCAGGAATCCTGAACTCTATCTTAATGAATCACTGGGCACGAGGTGGTCTGTGCGAGGTCTCGAACGGGACTGGGGTTTATTACTGTTGTCGCTAGAGGGCTCTCGATCAGAGCGCTATCATTTGAATACACCCAAACAGGAGCGATCAAGGGGATCCAGAGAAAACGTCTGAAGGCTTGTTCCCGAGCTGGCTGGGTAAGAGATTCAATGAAGGCAGCGCAGGCAAGCCATACTTTTTCGGGTGACTCAGGTAACTGGAGCGCGTACCTGAAACACGAGCCAGTCATAATCATTTGTCTTACACGTGAAGACCAACAATGAAGAAGTTCATTCTCTAATTTCGTAGAAACCAAGTAACCATTGAAGCAGTCCAATCGCTAAGTCTCGGCGGTTCAAAGCCTCTCGCCTCAGCTAGTCTGTTGATGAGCAACAGAGGGGGAGTTATAGCGAGAATCATCCTAGCATTCATGGGATGATAAAAACCTGTTGCTAACACGCGGCAGAATTCTTGAGCTAGGTCACTCCGAGACGTGCAACGTGTCTGAGATTGTGGAATGAAACTCAATATCCTCAGCTGACAGTTCTGTTCGATCGATACAATTCGTGATCCGGTTTTCACCACCAGATCAAGTTCTGGGCCGTCGGTGATAACGAGCCTGTGATGTTACCCATCGCGCCCACGTTCACCCTCTCTGATGGTGTGCACCCATCACCGCGAAAACCCGTTACCGCGACCGAATTCGGAGCTCGCTCTCAGCTGGGGAAGCCTCTATGCGAGGCGTCGAGATTATATGATTCATGGAAACTTCCTCAGACTGATGTGTGTCTGACGAACGGCCCGGGGAGCAACCACGAACACTTTCAACGAGAGAGATCCTTATTCGAAGTCAGCTGCTCGATACGAAACCACGGAACCGAAACCTCGGCAACCGTTACGATCGCTCCGTAGCGTTGCTTCAGTTCGGGGTGACGGCGAGTTCTCTTGGAAAGCTGCTGCGGACAAGGGAACCGCAAAGTTATCAGCCGAGAGCTTTATCGCAGCCGACTGAGACCTGGAATACGGAACCGCTCCATTGTCGAGCGCAGCCAGGCCGGAGCTGTTTTTGTTATCTGGAGCTCTGGCCACGATATCCAGCCACCTCTGGCGGTAGAATTGGGTGCACTTCTCGTCCGCCAATGTCAGTTGTCAGCGGTTTCCAAATCTGTCATCTCGTGAAGTCTCGATCACGCTCTGAACAAGGCGAGAGAGCCATGTCCAACTTGCTGTTGGTCTCCAACCACTCTGTTGAATCTTACCGGGCTCCTGGGATTGAAATTCTAGCCCTCCGGGTCCAAAATGCCCTCCGACTCTCGACAGAACGATCCCCAGCCGCGTCGGAGCTACCGCCTCGGGGCTCAGAAGGAAGTCACGAATGACTAGAGTGGAAGAGAGCGCTGGATCATTCAAAAAGAGAGTCGGTCCAAGAGAGTACTGAACCAACTGCTGATGACTACTCTCAACAGCAGCATTTCATTTCCGACGTCACCGCAAAGTCACTCTCTTTGCCATCAGTTTCCTGTGGTCCTCGTTGTGACGGTGTTCCCTCCGTTGGGCGCTAGCACGGCAATGAACTTTTTGAAGAATCCGACTTTTGAATTCATTTTTCCCGATGGCTAACCTGAGTAATGGCGCCTTTGTCGGTTGATGGATCGCGCCATTCTTTTAGGCTCGAAGTTAATCGATACTCAGCCAGGGCTGTGCGCCGCGTCTCGGATTCGCCGGTGCTTTGGCGCGCCGAGCCGAACACCGCCCCGCCAGGCGCTGCGAACCCCTTGCAGCGCGCCGCTGTGGCTCCGCCGCATTTTTTTATGGCGGCGCTTCATGGATTCGAACCCGAAGGGAATGTGCCGGACGACCGTAGGACAACATGGCGGCTACAGACGAATTCGAGGGAGAGGAGGAAAATGCAACCCGCGCACGGTCATTTCCTCAATGTATGGGGGTCAAAAGACCGTTTCTCAGCAGATCGCATGACCCAAGCGCATGGCATTGGGTCAGGTTAGGCTAGGTTTTACACATACCCGAGAAAGCTCTCATTGCTTTTCCCCCTCTCCCTCGATTCGTCTCGAGCCACCATCTTGTCCTACGGTCATCCGACGTAGACCCGAGCCCGAATACCAGGGTTCCTGAGACAAATCACGAAGAAGCGGAATTCACTGCTACGTATATATTCTTCTCTCCAGCTCTTGATTTGGTTGATACTTCAACGCGTGAATTCCGGCGTCGGGCGCCCACTCCAGATATTCAGTTCTCAGTGATCGCTCTTTGAACGTCGGCATATTAGACATATCCATGAATTCGAAGTGGCAGGCTCTCAGCTGACGGTTTGGACGATTTGTTCATGAAGACGGGGTCCTAAGAGTGGTCCGTTCCGGCCAGAAGAATTTGACGATATTCGCGTGATAGTCGAAAAATCCTGGACGGGTTCAGAACCTAGTTTGGAACACCCGTCTATTCGGGAAGGGTTTTTCACACTTTGCCAAAGGTACATGGTAGCATGGTTGACGAGCGGTTCCGAGAAATAGTTGACAATCAATTTCGAGGAATGGTTGACAATCAATCGATTCATCGGTTGTGCAGGGACCGCATTTCCCGGCGCGTCATGGCGCGCCGTGACACTTCTGGTCCGCAACTGTTCGCCGTGGCGAGCGTCGCCGCTGTGTGTTTTCCAGTCCTTCACCGCCGCCGTCGGGAATATCCGCGGCGCACAACTCTGTACTCAGCACGATAAGTGGTCAGGCATCTCTCAGAGCGAGAACTATCGATTGTACAAGTGAACCGGGACTGCTTTCTGCGAACCACCGCTGATATTCGACCCGGGCTCCGATGGATATTGATCAGTGTAACTTTTATCGCTAACAATTCCGACAGTTTGACTGCGATACCGCAGTTCGGCGCTGATATTCCGTGGGCGACCGTGAGTTTCAGAGCATTTCCCGGAAAATGATACTGATCCGACGCCCTGATTTGTGAGCCCAGACTTTTTCCTCGTTTCAACCCTCGGGAGATTACTCGAGAGTTCGACTGGCGGAAAAGCACCACCCAACGTCTCTGGAGACGGATTTCAGGAATCCATTTAGTTAGCATCGAGACCAATGCCCGCGCTGAACCTTACGCCGAGTCCTATACTTTGATCATTCTCAACCCCGCTCACCCACAGAGAAGGAGTTCCGACGTCCCCTCTCTCCCACCTCCTCAATCTCAGCTCGTCATGTACTCTGCATAAGAGCGCCGACCGAGCGTTCATTTTCATCTTCTCATCGTCCCAACGTGTTGCAATCTCTTCACTCCCGAAGTTTCTTTGTGTGACATGGGTGCCTTTCCAGAACAAGAAGAAGCCGTCGAAGCTTTCCCGCTCCCGGCGGAGCCGAGCTTCGATCGGGACGTAGTGCTACGGCGTTACATGACCGACGCCGAGATCGAGAGCAGACGGGAAAGAACGGTCCGTTGGTTCGAGGGCGTTCGCAAGCGGCTCTACGACGACCTTCCCAACCGGTCCACGGCAGACCCCGAGCTGCCCAGCACAGTGCGAGAAATTGAAGGACTCGGTGATGAAGGGTTCGCCCGGAGCATGCGGACGGTCACGTACCCTGAGGCCGGAGCACCGGAATTCCCGCTTCTGGTGTTCATGACTCATCCGAAGTCGCTGCCTCGACACCAGGTGATCGAAGCCGTGAGGACACACGGGGTGCTCGAGGGCCGCGTGCGGCTGACCCCGCAGCCGGATATCCTCTTCGCGTCTGAGGGCCGCATCGGGCATTACGAAGTGACTGTCGGCGAACACCGCTGCAGTGTCCATATCGTGCCCTTCGAGCCCGAGCACGTCGGGCACGTGGGATGCTTCGCCGTCGGGCACAACTTCTTCCTGTGCGGCATCGTCGGCGCGAAGATTCCGCGGGCATTGCTGCGCAATCAGATGCGGTGCGAATCGCGTCTGGTGATTCTCAGCACGCCGCCGTCACGCGCCGGTGGATCTTCCGCGATGAGGACCTTGAGCGGCGTGCTCACCTTCATCGCGTCTCTCATGCGATGAGAGAGCAACGAAATCCGAAGTCTATTTGGATTATGTTTTTTATTTTATTTCACCTACTGCGATGTGCCCGTGAGGCTTCGGTCAACCACCTTAACCAGCCAATAAATCGGAATCATTGTCATTCCATTCAAACGATCTCACCTGCTTCCTTTGAATTCACCGAGTTTAGTTACCCATCATCCCTGAACGTTACATGACGCTCTTTGCTTGATTGCTGTTCTCCTTTTCTCGGCCCAAGGTGGGTCTCCGGCCATTCCGCGCCATGTAAAGAGCAGAGCTCTTCCGAAAGAGACGACCGTAGCCGTGATCTCCGAGTCAATGAACAACTCAATTGCATGAGTGATCCCAGTGACACAGTTCAGGCGCGCAATCGCATCCAGGACCAAGCTTTCGAGACACAGAAGCTCAAAATCCGACTTGGACCGAATCCTCTCGAGAATGGCCCGAACCGCGAAAATTAAGACGCTCCTAACACTCAGATTGTCAGTGTGGTTGTGATGGCGAGTGCGGATGGTCGCAGTGCCCCGGTGTTCTGGCCGTCGTTGTGATTGCTTTTCGCTTCGGAATCGATTCCGAAAAAGTCTAAATCCAGATTGTCCAAAAGTGTAGTTCTCGACCGGTGAGTGAGTAGAACCTCGGGGGTTTCTGTGAGAACGTCGCGCAGTGCCAGATGCGAGATTTGCTGCGACACCGGCAGTGATCAGCATCCACTGGAAGGCGTCACGAAATAACCCGTCGTGATCGGACTGCCGTATCATTGTCGAAGAAGGAGACCCGAAGTGTCTCCTACGATGAAGATCAAATCTGGGAGCGATCAAGGGGATCCGGAGGAAACGTCTGAAGGCTTGTTCCGGAGGGTCCCTCTTTGCAATCAAGCAGCTAGCTGCACCGAGCATTATTGCAGCGGCACAGCCTTATCCAATGACCCTCATCTTGGAACTGTGCAAAGAAGAAGTGGAGACTTCAGGTGAACGCGCTCGCAACGCTAGTTTGAAGTCTTGCGGAAGAGAAGTTCACGTTTGCTGCTGATTCCTCGGATAACTTCGCCAGGAATCGCAACTTTTCTGTTATGCCGTCGAGCTGCCAAAATCTGGCCTCTATGACGACATGAATCAGTTTGAGAAACGTTTGACACACTCATACGAACGATGTGGCTGGGTAAGAGATTCAATGAAGGCAGCGTCGGCAAGCCATACTTTTTCGGGTGACTCAGGTAACTGAAGCGCGTAATTGAAACACGAGCCAGTCAAAATCATTTGTCTTTCACGTGAAGACCAACAATGAAGAAGTTCATTCTCTAATTTCGTAGAAATCAAGTAACCATTGAAGCAGTCCAATCGCTAAGTCTCGGCGGTTCAAAGCCTCTCGCCTCAGCTAGTCGGTTAATCAGCAACGGAGGGGGGGTTTTGGCGAGAATCATCCTAGCATTCATGGGATGATAAAAACCTGTTGCTAACACGCGGCAGAATTCTTGAGCTAGGTCACTCCGAGACGTGCAACGTGTCTGAGATTGTGGAATGAAACTCAATATCCTCAGCTGACAGTTCTGTTCGATCGATACAATTCGTGATCCGGTTTTCACCACCAGATCAAGTTCTGGGCCGTCGGTGATAACGAGCCTGTGATGTTACCCATCGCGCCCACGTTCACCCTCTCTGATGGTGTGCACCCATCACCGCGAAAACCCGTTACCGCGACCGAATTCGGAGCTCGCTCTCAGCTGGGGAAGCCTCTATGCGAGGCGTCGAGATTATATGATTCATGGAAACTTCCTCAGACTGATGTGTGTCTGACGAACGGCCCGGGGAGCAACCACGAACACTTTCAACGAGAGAGATCCTTATTCGAAGTCAGCTACCCGACACGAAACCACGGAACCGAAACCTCGGCAACCGTTACGATCGCTCCGTAGCGTTGCTTCTTGGAAAGCTGATGCAAACAAGGGAACCGCAAAGTCATCAGCCGAGAGCTTTATCGCAGCCGACTGAGACCTGGAATCCGGGACCGCTCCATTCTCGAGCACAGCCAGGGCGGAGCTGTTTTTGTTATGTGGAGCTCTGGCCACGATATCCAGCCACCTCTGGCGGTAGACTCGGATGCACTTCTCGTCCGCCAATGTCAGTTGTCAACGGTTTCCCAATCTGTCATCTCGTGAAGTCTCTATCACGCTCTGAAGAAGGCGAGAGAGCCATGTCCAACTTGCTGTTGGTCTCCAACCACTCTGTTGAATCTTACCGGGCTGCTGGGATTGACAGAACGATCCCCAGCCGCGTTGGAGCTACCGCCTCGGAGCTCACAAGAAAGTCACGGATGACTTGAGTGAAAGAGAGCGCTGAATTTCATCTCCGAAATCACCGCAAATTTACTCTCTTTGACATCATTTTCCTATGGTCCTCGTTGTGACGGTGTTCCCTACGTTGGGCGCTAGCACGGCCATGTACTCTTTGAAGAATCCGACTCTTGGATTCATTTTTCCCGATGGCTAACCTGAGTGATGGCACGTATCTCGGTTGATGGATCGCGCCATTTCTTTAGGCTCAAAGTTCATCTATACTCAGCACGATAACTGGTCAGGCATTTCTCAGAGCGAGAACTATCGATTGTACAAGTGAATCGGGACTGCTATCTGCGAACCACCGCCGATATTCGACCCGGGCTCCGATGGATATTGATCAGTGTAACTTTTATCGCTAACAATTCCGACAGTTTGACTGCGATACCGCAGTTCGACACTGATATTCCGTAGGCAACTGAATGTTTCAGAGCAAGATTCTCTGTGAGTATCGCTCAGACTTTTTCCTCGTTTCAACCCTCGGGAGATTACTTGAGAGTTCGACTGGCGGAAAAGCACCACCCAACGTCTCTGGAGACGGATTTCAGGAATCCATTTACAAGGGAAGGTTCTGGATTGTACGACTCCGATTCCAACCAGATAGATTGCGATCAGTAGGCCTACCAGAGATATGAAAAACGGCTGATGAGACTTTTCCCAATGGGCCGTCGTTCCCGAGCTACAGAGCCCTCAAAACTTGAAATTTAACATGGGCTCCTATGAGAGCCTGCCGGATTGGTGGGAGCCAAAGCCAAGCAAGCTCTGAAAATCGTTGTGAAAGGTTTCTGGTATCGAGCAACGTCCGGAAAATCGCGCGACTCGACGGTGGTGTCACCAAAGCGCTACTTTCAATTTCATAAACAAATTGTCTGCACGCTCCACGCGCTCTTTTCTTTTCCTGCGGCATTACCCGGAGCTTTGGTGAGATCTCTGTTCGAAATCAGGAAAGCTGTTAAAGCAGTCCTTGCAGCTGGAGTCCTTGCATATCGCCTCAAGTGCTCGAGAAGACGCCCGAGAGATCGAGAAGAAACTAGCGGCTGATATCGTGTCAACGGTGAAGAAGTTCGCGGACAAAGATTCCGTAGACGTTGAGGGATCGAGGAGCTGTACGAGTCGTACGGCCATGGCGACGATTCCGAGCCTCTGATCGAGAACATGGACATGGGAGTACCGCAAGGACTGTTCACGTTCGGGCAAATCTGTCGGATCCTGGACTGCATTGATGCCAATCCAAACTGGAAGTTCAAATCAATTCGAGCAATCAATTCGATCCGATCGTGGCGGCTTCCATGCCGAATTATCGAAATCTGTATGTGACCTGCACAAAATCGGGAAAGTTGACGGAAGAGCTTGTCCGCATGTGGAGTCAGACCGTCTTCAAGGACATCGTGGACCGCTTCGTCGCAGTGAAAGTTTTCCCTGCCGGTTCATCGAGCTTTGTGCAACCTCTCGATCTTTATTGTTTCCGACACTGGGAAGATTTTGCCAAGAGACTAACTGAACAATGTTTTTTGCACAACTCCTGCGTGGACCAAAGGAATGGCCTCCTGCGGATGCATTCGTTGATACACAATCAATTTCGGAGTCCGTTGTTTCGTCCTCATTGGCTTTGTGCTTGGCGGTTAGGCGGCTTCGAGGTGCCCGCAGTGACATTTTTGTCCATGTCCGAGCGTCTTTTCGAATTCGACGGTGATTACGTAACGCCGAACTGCATGCTTGTACCATTAATTCGACGCGCGCATTGCCAGAGGATTTTGTGTTGCGAGTGTTCCTACATGAAATGCCAGTCCCATTGATTTGAAACCTGACAGTTCGTTTTCTTTTTCGTCTGTCTTTGGTGGCACCAGCGACACATGGTGCGATTTCCAAGACATGGTCCGGCAGCAGGAACCGTTCACAACGATTTTCTGAACTTGCTTGGCCTTGGCTCCCACGAATCCGACAGGCTACCATACGAGCCCATGTTAAATTTCAAGTTTCGAGGGTGCTGTACCTCGAAAACGATGGCCCATTGGGAGAAGTTTCATCAGCCGTTTCATGTCTCTGATAGGCCTACTGATCGCAATCTATCTGATCGGAATCGGAGTCGTACAATTCAGAACCTTCCCTTGTTAGTAAGCATCGAGGCTGCGCCATGGGAAGAAGAAGGTCGTGACGCTTGCCGTCTCCGGACCGAGCAGCTGTCGCTCGGACGCGATCGGGAACGTGCTCGTTCGATAGCGGAGTCTCTTATCAAATCAGGGCGTCAGATCAGTATCATTCCCCGGGAAATGAGAGCCGGTTCACGAGATTCCAGCCTTCAATGGTTGCGGTTCACCCTCCCGGAGAAACCAATGCCCGCGCTGAACCTTAAGCCGAGACCTGTACTTCGATCATTCTCAACCCCGCTCACCCACAGAGATGGAGTTCCGACGTCCCCTCTCTCCCACCTCCTCAATCTCAGCTCGTCATGTACTCTGCATAAGAGCGCCGACCGAGCGTTCATTTTCATCTTCTCATCGTCCCAACGTGTTGCAATCTCTTCACTCCCGAAGTTTCTTTGTGTGACATGGGTGCCTTTCCAGAACAAGAAGAAGCCGTCGAAGCTTTCCCGCTCCCGGCGGAGCCGAGCTTCGATCGGGACGTAGTGCTACGGCGTTACATGACCGACGCCGAGATCGAGAGCAGACGGGAAAGAACGGTCCGTTGGTTCGAGGGCGTTCGCAAGCGGCTCTACGACGACCTTCCCAACCGGTCCACGGCAGACCCCGAGCTGCCCAGCACAGTGCGAGAAATTGAAGGACTCGGTGATGAAGGGTTCGCCCGGAGCATGCGGACGGTCACGTACCCTGAGGCCGGAGCACCGGAATTCCCGCTTCTGGTGTTCATGACTCATCCGAAGTCGCTGCCTCGACACCAGGTGATCGAAGCCGTGAGGACACACGGTGTGCTCGAGGGCCGCGTGCGGCTGACCCCGCAGCCGGATATCCTCTTCGCGTCTGAGGGCCGCATCGGGCATTACGAAGTGACTGTCGGCGAACACCGCTGCAGTGTCCATATCGTGCCCTTCGAGCCCGAGCACGCCGGGCACGTAGGATGCTTCGCCGTCGGGCACAACTTCTTCCTGTGCGGCATCGTCGGCGCGAAGATTCCGCGGGCATTGCTGCGCAATCAGATGCGGTGCGAATCGCGTCTGGTGATTCTCAGCACGCCGCCGTCACGCGCCGGTGGATCTTCCGCGATGAGGACCTTGAGCGGCGTGCTCACCTTCATTGCGTCTTTCATGCGATGAGAGGACAACAAAGTCCGAAGTCTGTATGGATTATGTTTTTTTTTTGTATTTCATCTACTGCGATGTGCCCGTGAGGCTTCGGTCAACCACCTTAACCAGCCAATAAATCGGAATCATTGTCATTCCATTCAAACGATCTCACCTGCTTCCTTTGAATTCACCGAGTTTAGTTACTCATCATCCCTGAACGTTACATGACGCTCTTTGCTTGATTGCTGTTCTCCTTTTCTCGGCCCAAGGTGGGTCTCCGGCCATTCCGCGCCATGTAAAGAGCAGAGCTCTTCCGAAAAAGACGACCGTAGCCGTGATCTCCGAGTCAATGAACAACTCAATAGCATGCGTGATCCCGGTGACACCGCCCAGGCGCGCAATCGCATGCAGGACCGAGCTTTCGAGACACAGAAGCTCGAAATCCGACTTGGACCGAATCCTCTCTAGAATGGCCGGAACCGCAAGAATTTGGGGCTCATCTCGGCGTTATCACGTATGCAGTGAGGAGCGGATCTGTTTCTCACTGCCCGACTCCGCCGAGCGAGTTCCAGGGATGAAAATGATACAAACTTCCTCAATGCTGTTTTTGAGGAATTCATATCGGAACGAATAACGGAATTATTGATCTATCGGAACTCAAAAACAACATTCAGCTCTGAAACCAGGTTCGGTCTCGAGGTCCGGCACCAGAAATTCATGATCAGGTCTTCAACCGGGAGCCCCTATCACGGACAGCTACCCTGTGTTCAGGGAGGCAATGCTCTGAGTGTTTCATTGGCGTCGAGGCTGCCTTCAGATCAATCCAGATCCAATCGGGGTACCTTGGGACGACTGCTAGGTCGGATCCCTTAGCTCTCTTCATCCATCCCTCATGCTCCCTGCTCGAAGCTTCCGAAACTACAAGCATGACGTTGCGAAGAAAGGAATGCGCTCGCAGATGACTATGTTTGAACTTGATGAGATCAGTTCACGTGACGCCTTCACGGAGGAGATCCTTTCTTCCACTGCCATCGGTGGGAAGGACTGGGAATGATTCTATCATTGCTCCCTTCCAGAAAGTTGAGAGATCAATGCGGTTTGAGCACCGGGGTAATAGATTCAAAGCATGGGTACGGGGTCCGCGCACTGACGCGAAAGCACCGAGCACGGTCCTCATGGTATAACGATTCTGAGGGTGTGCGGTTGCTTCCCGACGTGAATATCATTCTCGAGAGCTCGGTAGCCGCATTGTTCGAGAATACTCGATCGAGGAATTCAATACAAGCTATAACAGAATAAACTCGTTTCCGATCGTGATTAACTCTACTGCGACGTTCATCTCTTCTTCATCGGCCGCAACAGAAGATCGGAATGGAGCAGAAGAATGCGGGACTCTAAATTGGGCAAGAATAGAGGAACCGCTACATCAAAGAATCATAACGCTTCGGACCAGGTGCAACGGGCTTCTAATGCAAGGAATGCGACGATGATGTAGTCGATCTTCGGAACCCCGTGCCTCAAAGAACACTCCAAACATTGATTGAACTAAAAAATTGTTTATTTCGTCCGTGGGATCTCATTCGTAAGCAAACCATCAGAAATCCCGACGCTGGGCTGCATCCTGGGTTACCGCTCCTTCACATGGATTCTTCCTGCTTGATGAGCTCGAGAATCCCCTCTTGCATTTCCAGGACAGCTTCCCGCTCAGTCAAACCGAGTCTTCGCTTGTTGGAAATGTCGTAAATCCCACCTTCGCTCTCGGTGTGCTCGCCGCGAGTGCCACGAACCTGCAGGTTGTACTTCGATGCGATTTCTTCGAGTTTTTTGCGATCGCCCCCCAGTTTCGGCAGCTTGATGTGAACCGATGCTCGAATAGTCGTCCCCAGATTCGTCGGGCAGAAAGTGAGCCAGCCCAGGCGGTCATCTCTAGCGAATTTGATTTCTTTCTCGATTTCCGCAACGCCGGTCACAAGACGGCTGTAGATGGCTCTGAGATCTCCGCCCTTCTGCATAGAGATAATACGAAGATGATCTTCTTCACCGCACCACACCAGGAATGTCTTGTCGCGGTTCAGGTAAATTCCACGGCCCTTGGGCCAGAAGCGACATGCGTTGGCCGCCTGCAGGAAACGGTCTCCTTCCTTGAAAAGGAAGTGGTCGTCAACGAGCATGTCCTGAGTTTCCTTGTCCATTCCCGTCAACGGGAAGTATTCTCCAGCGAGCTCCCCGTCAAGCTTCGTTAGGACA
The DNA here is from genome assembly GCA_037576195.1 of Phytoseiulus persimilis. Taxonomy (NCBI): domain Eukaryota; kingdom Metazoa; phylum Arthropoda; class Arachnida; order Mesostigmata; family Phytoseiidae; genus Phytoseiulus; species Phytoseiulus persimilis. The sequence continues at coordinate 28,078,100 of CM075103.1, forward strand.
CTCGATACTTGAGCTTCCATCTTCTCATACTGATCTTCGGTCATGCAAGGGTTGAATGGGAACTCGGCGAGCGAACGGCCGCAGCGCACGCGTGTTGAGATAACGTATTTGTTCTTCGGATCCAGGTCCACGAAGCTCGACAGATCACCGAAGTCCGTTTCGGGGTGCCGGTCCGTCGGTTTGAAACCTCCGTGATAGTCTTCGATGATAGGGTCGAAAATCTCACAAAACAATTTGTAGCCCTCAGCGTCTGGTGCGTACACTCCGATACCAGAATCGAGATTCTCGAAACCGGAGTTCACCGCATCCAACAGAGTAGCCCCCATTGCGGTCTTGACTCCCTTCAGCTTATCCAGCACCTCTCGAGTGAGGTATTTCTTCAAGAGCGACTTACATTGATCGGCCGCTTGGAGTTTGGTGAAACCGGCCTCCAACTTCTCTACGACTTCATCAGCGGCGAGCATCTCTTCAGCGGCGGCTGTTAATTATTCGAATAAACGACACCTACGACTGGTGCGAGTATTCTTGCGGGATTGACGGCTCCTGCGAGAGGCGCGGGACGGTTCCGTTTACGCTCCTCCGAAACAGAACTAAACACAGAGCGGATCAACGACGTGAGATGCACGAGGTCTCCAAATTTTGTTGTAGGGGTTCCACTGACTACCAGTAACCAACGGGCAGTGGGGCTGGTTAGGCGACATTCGCTCAGCGCCATCTGACGGGACGCTGCTGAAGCTGAGGGAACGTTTGATCCGACCTAGAATTGCGTGCGTGTAGACTCGACTTCAGCCGCGGCCCAAGATGTTCGAGGAGAGCAAGAAGTTCGACAATCTGATGTCGTTGACTGATTGCAGTGAGGAATGACTCTGATACCTTACGTCTGCGGACATCCATCACCGAAACGCGCTCTTCTCATCGAGCTGCTTCGAGGCTACGACACGTGACGTTTAACTCAGTCGAAAGAAGATTCTCGCTATAGTTTTCACTCCGATGATCGCCTCCCGTTATTAACCATCCACCGAGACCCATCGGGCGATCGGATTACGCCTCGAACCTCCCTCGCACTCCGCGAGGAATCCATTTCCTATCATCGACGTACTCCAGTCCGCTGACAGATTCCTCTGCTGTTACGGAGTAGGCGGCATTTTCGAGGGATCGCCAACGGGAACTCAAACAAATCCAGTTGTTGCGTCTGCGAACTCATTGTTACCCCTACTAATATTATTATGAGAGATTTCTGCGCGCCCCGATCGACTAGCCATCTCAATTGGCAGGAATGGCTTGTGCCCGGAAATCTGACGTCACTGATACCTTATTGCTCATGATAGCTCGAATAATTCGGCTGAAAGTTTGTCGAGCGGGAAAGCGGGTGCCGCTGAAGCGGTTAGTACCCGGAAATAAGGAAAGGGGAAGGGTGCGACCCATGTCCGTCCCGGTGAGTTGCAGTACACGATGCAGAAGGGTTCATCTCGATCGGGCTCTCGGCGTTGGAGCATATCGCGAACACAAGGACCGACAGACAAACGGACGTTCGACTTTTATTCATATAGATTTTCCAACGGAGACGATTGATCAGAGCTACGCGCCAATCGGCCATGCCGATGATACTTGTTTCCTAGATTTTTTTTCAATAGGGACCGCTGCCTTCGTGATTCGAAACCTACTGACCCACATCCGTAAGTGGTCGATTTCAAACCGGCTGCTGTCGAACTCAGAGATGTATAAATACATGATTTAGGAGGAGCGGAACCACCGCAACCCTCCGGGCTGGGCTGACGAAGTCAACCGCGGAGAACCATCGAGAATACCGAACGAATCGGAAACGTTCTCGACGTTTCGATGGCATGTTTCGGTCATCAGGAGAGTAGGCCCCGGAAACAGTTCCGAAAACCGCGCTCCGAGTCTTCACTCCGGTACCACATTCGTTGGTGAGCAGTTAAACGAGCTGAGCTCTTGTTTTCCTTCTCAGCCTGCCAACATCGAGCGTGTCCCCCACTGGGTGACAAGTTTGCAGGGTACAAAGCGACGAGCGTTCACCTATCGAACCTCAACCCTTGGGGGTGGGAAACGTTCTGTTCGGAATCACTCTCGGAGCACGGTGGTCGGGACCGGAGAGCCGGTAACCGATCAGAACTACTGGTCAACATCTAACCACCCTTCGAATTGCTTAGTTGCGATATTTTACGAACGACCCGATAGTCGAACTGGAGGATGACCGCGACACAAGTGACGCAGGTAGCCAGGTAGGTGAAGAAATTGGATACATCGTGATTGAAGTAGCCAACTTGCAAAACATCCCACTCTTCACGACAGCGCAAGAGGGCGATGAGGTCCACGTTGCAGTTCTTGTTCGTTTTGTTGATGCCACGAATCTGACGGAGCAGATAGCACTCCGTCTTCACGCACAGAGACTTGAGAGCTGAGCTCCTCTGAGCCAGACGGAAGAGTTGGAGCAAACTGAAGAAGACGTTCGAGAACGAAACCACGATCTCTATCGGTTTCGGTTCTTCTCCTATCACCTGAGCGAAGCTGAGGATGAGGACGGCAAAGTTCTGCAAGTAGTAGGCCGACAGAATCAGAGCAAAAATCGTGTTCACCTCACTGATCTTCTCTCGGAGATCCCATTTGCGAGTGACTACCTTGCGCGAATCGAGTTCCGGCTCGGCGACCATGTCATAAATGAGCTCTTGGCTCTTGATGAGGTTATTTATGATGTCGCAGTAGATTATGAAAAACGAGACCATGGCGATATTGTACAGCAAGTACATCCCGTCTTTCAGGGGAGTCGTGTTCCCTTTCGTCCATCCCATGATGCTCCGATAGGTGCCTATCATGCCGGGAAGGGCGCAGACGACCGGCAGCACAACGTCTATCACGCGTCGGTTGTTCCGTTGCAGCAGCGGCTCAACGCGGTCATGGTACTTCACCGCTTTGTACACCGAACCCAGCACGGTCACGAAGAACAGAAGTTCGCAAGCTATGTTAGTGATCTCCGAAAGACTCAGCGGACGGTTCGTTACGAATTGCAGCCGGAAAAACCGAGTGAGCTCGTAGGCCAAGACGACAAAAGAGCTAATCCAGAACAGTTGAATCGTGCGTTTGAGCCAAGGCTTCGGCGGGAAGCCCGTCTGGACCCCGTGTAGGATACACATGAAGCGAAACATGGAATCGTTCACCGTCATTTTTTTTCGATGAACCTCGGGTTTTACGGGGAACCCAGATTTCGTGATAGTGAACAGCATCTTTCGACTCCGTGGGAAGTATTGGATCTAACTCTGGTGCTGTGACTGCTGAGAACGTTTCACACAACAATGACGGCACATCCCCCGGAACAATGCGATGAGGATCGATGAAGCTCCGATGAATAGCTGTCGCTGCGTTTCATCAGATACAGGGACAGTTTCCATACCAACGACAGCAATCGGTAGATCTCCATTCTGGTAATGGAAATAGAGTAAACAAGAGCAACAAAAGCTGTATTTGCAAAAAAGGAACTGATTCCTCGGTTGCCCTCGCAGGAAACTGTCGTTTGAAGCTTTCGTATTGAGAAATCGATTACCTCAGGATTCAGATTGTCGAGGGAGGGAGTCGGATCATGCATCCTTCGAATCATGACGTCTGCATCAAGAGTGAAGCTAACTTATAAGAGTGATATCGAGCTCCATAGTACCTCTTTCACTCCCACCCGAGGCTCACTCCATGCAAAGCTCCTTGCGTACATTTCCTCATGATACAAGGATGCTATATCATGAGCGGCATACTCGAGTGCTCGATCGGTCATCTGATGCGAGGCCCTTACCTCAGTATGGGATACACTAGAAAAGCTGCGAAAATCTCTGCCCAAAGTGAGGAGTGGGAGAGGGATGCCGGAACATTCTCTACCCCCAGATAGGCTCCGGTATGTATCCGTTGAGCTCTTCCCGGAGAACTATTACGATTTTGTCGTCGCCAACGATTCACCCAAATCGATGACTTTCCTGATGACCACATAATCGAATTGAAGTATCACTGCTATACAGGTGACCGCAGACGCTAGGAATCTCAGAAAGTTCCGAACACTGTGAGAGAAATATCCAACTTCTAAGACATCCCAGTCTTCTCGGAATCGGAGAACCACTAACTCAATCGATGAATTGGGCCGGCATCGTTTCGAGAGATGATATTCTGTCTGGATACTCATCGTCGTGAGCGTCGAGCTTCTCTTCGCCACAACGCAGAGCTGGAGGGCAATGCAGGCAACATTAGTTAGGAGCAGGGCTTCCAGTCCTAGATCGTGCGAGCTCCCAACCAGTTTGGAAAGTGTGTAGATCGCCGACATGTAGAATTCTATGTAATACATTGCTAATGTTATTCTAAAAACATGGTTCATCGATCTGATGCCGTCTCGAATGTCCCATTTCGCTGAGATCGAGCGGACCGGGTTTTCACCTGAGCGTATTGATTCCAAAATTTTGTGATTGCGACGGGTCAAATGAACGAGGATATCGGTGTAGATCATGAAGAAGCTGATCATCGTGAACTCTGTATGGATGCAAGAAATTTCGGTGAGGATTCTTATGAAATTGGGCCTGGAGGCGAACGTTCCCATCGCGAGTATTACTGCTGGCAGCGCACACAGCGCGGGGCAGACGACTTCTTGGAAACGGCGACCTTCGGCCCGGAGTAGATTCTGAAAGTACTTCCGACGAGTCCCGATCACAAACGCAGTATAAATTCCCGAGCCCAGGAAAATATGACCGCCTACAGTGCCCGTGACCTCGGCGAAACTGAACTCTCCGCTAGTAGCCGAACTCAGCAGATGATACGCTGGAATTCCGCAGGCAAACATAACCAGCCTAAATGAGAGGATTACTCTTTGGATAATCCTTGAGCAGAAACCATGAGCGACGCCTGCGTCTATGCCGTGCGCCAAGCAAACGAATCGGAAAATTGAGTCATATATGGTCGTCTTCGGGCGTGACCCGAAAGATCGGTAGGCACGCATTATTTCGGGAGAATCCATGTTGACACGCTCTCAAAATCTTAGGCTTCGAAGCACACTGGCAATTCGAAGCGACAAGGAGCGAGCGCACTGCTCCGCGGCGACGGTGATGTGATGAATGATCTGTGACATCAGAGATCCGAACACATTGAGCTCTAGAAGTTCGTTCCGAAAAAGTCCGAAAAAGCTTCAGGGTCGACGTGGCCCCGAAGGATATCCATGTTGTAGTGAGGCCCTTCCTTCATGTTCAACAGGTGCCGTCACTCGCTTGGCAGGGCGAATACAAAGTTGGTCACACCGGAATGTTGGATTTCGTTCCAATAGAGCGATACTCACAATAGTCACGGAAATCCCAAAGATAATTTTGATCAGTGGCGTGTCGCCAACTGCCGATTATGAGTTCGAATCTCAAAGATCAACACTCCGAGATGGCTCTATCGGAAGCGTACCTGAACGTGCTCACCGTATTGATTCTCGAGCTGAATCGCTTTCATCTCATGGAAGCTCCGCGAGAAGTGAGCCTCTCTCACCCCCAGCTGTGCCTTAATTCAATTCCTTGGAGGGCAATGTTATTAGGCGTTGAAAAACGAGGTATGTGACGTTCAATAAGAGGGCGTTTCGTCTGCTCTTAGGAGCCCGGAGGAGTGCTCGATAATGTCGCACAACTTTTGGACCATCAGTGGTACTCGAGGCGTTGAAGGTCGTTGAACATCATTTGAATTGTGTGGGATATGCGATGCCGTTGTAACACTCAAGGACGCTCAGCCAATAGGTGGGTGGCGATTTTAACTCATAAAGACTCTGTTTCGAGTGACCATTGATGACCTGACCTAGTTCCGTGTCTTCCAGGGTCGGACCGACGACAATCAGCCGATCTGACCCGGAACCCTGGAAATCAGCTGCCAGAGGTCATTACAACCTCGATACCACCATTTGTCCGGTGGTTCTGTTCTTGCCTCAGCTTCTCGAGGCCATAACTCGCTTCTGCAACGCTTGGCAAACAAGCTTGGTGCGACTTTGCTCTGCTTCTGAGTCGAGCCCAGACTGTATCGGTGAGCCATACCGCGAAGAATCCCGAGAAGCTGCGATGGACCTGTCGTCGGGGAATTCCGCAGTCTAGGGATCTTCTATCAGATTTCTGGCTGCTCAGATCATTCACGCTGGAAATGATTGAATGGCTAGTGGAGCTTTGACAGTGGAGCCTGGGGAATGCTTGTTCAAATCGGAGATGAGCATGGTCATTATCACGATGATAATGAGCAAGATCGCTGATTCATGATCGTTATTGTGATAATGATAATGATAATGACAATGATTAAGACTTTGATCACGATCAAGATGATAATAATAATCACGACAAACATGAGCGAACGTGATCGAAATCGTGTAGCTGATGCTGAAGATGATTGATTTTGACCTAGATCATAGTGTGGCCGATGCCTCGTTTATGACTTCATTAATGATCATCGGTCTCCTCGGTCGGATTCTCAATCACAGCCATGATCGTACTATGGCTCGAGAGACGGCAATAATAGTGATTTGAACTCATCGATAGTTCCCCCGGCCTTGATCTAAAAATGTCACTCCAATGTATTGCCCCTGGGAATAAACTGCATGGTTCTGTGGGCAATAGATGTGGATTGCATGAAATATTTCTCAATGTTTGAAATACGACCTGAGACCCAATCAGCAGAGGAAGCCGTAGTAGATGCTCATAGATTCCAAGTCCAAGTTTGGAATCGCTCATATGTGGCTAAGTTGAGTGCTGCGAACATGGGCTGAGACTTGACGGAATCCTTGAAAAACCGATGAAGGATGTGTCTCGGATGGAGAGTCGGGTAGCTGGGGTTGTCGAGAACACGGCGTGAGACGGAGCGAAACGCCGTGCGAGCAATTCATGCGAGTCGAGATGAGGTGCTGTAGCATCCGATAGCCGTTGGAAACATCTCGAGAATGCATTAGCCGCAGAAACCATCTGCGCCTTGACATGGGTGCGGAGTTGAATGAGTTTTGAGACGGCGCTAACGGCGTTGACTACCCTTAATCCTAAATTATCACAGCCGCTCGAGGGCTTCGGAGACACGCATGTTAAGCCATACCTGGACCGAAGAAACGGCTCTCATTCTCCCGATTTCATTTTTGATCTTGAAGTTCGGCTGAATATCAGGCCGGGGGCGCTGGGAGGTTATAGATTCCGAATCTGTCAACTGTTCCCCCGTTACAGCTCTTGTTCTTCTGATAGATCGATTCTTCGGACTCCCGTTATTTTTCGCCTGTCGTATTCCGGGCGATCATTCGGAGCCACGGTCTCTCAGCTGGAGGACATTCGAGGTCATGAAGAGGTGATGATACCCCGGGATCCTCTTCGAGCAGTCGTTCCTGACCCATCGACCCCTGGGGGTCGATATCCTGGATCAAACCTCCACAGACCCCGGGAAAAGTGGACAGATCCAGCTCGGAATCACCTGCGTGAATCGAAGATCGGGCATCGACCCCTCTGAGAACCACTGATGTAGACCTGTGGCGAGACAATCCCTGCGGAAAATTTCCTGATATCCAAAGCGACGATCTCTTAACTAGAGGAGATCAACGGCCGAAGAGCTGAGAGAGTTCAGGGCCCCCTTTGCGAAAGCGACGACCTGCATGCGAGAAAGCGAGGATCGCCCCACAAGCAAAATAAAAATCGGTCGTATCGTCTGAAGAGCTCAATCTGTCTCGGCTCATGAAGTTCAATTTGGCTCACAGCAGCCGTTTCGGTTCGGAAAAACTTTGCAGCCAAATCCTCAGCGATCTTGTCTCCGGGATCGTGCAGCCGCGAGTGAAGTGAACTGATGTCTGCTGTTCGTCAGACAGGCACTCCTCGCCTCTGTCAGCGCCATAACAGGCCCATGCTGCTGTTGCTCGAGCGAGGAACTTTATCCTGCGAAAAGCAGGGGGTCACGTCTTGAAGGAGCCTTCCGTTGTCTGAAGAGACAACACGAATGTCTCATTGAGCAAACGACACCCTCAGAATCGCGAACGCTCTTGGAGCTCATGCGCGTAAGACACAGAACTGGAAAAACTTCATGGAAGAGTCTCGCTTCGCGCGCTAGTTTCGCAACTCCAGACATGAGGAATTCCCATCAGATGAGCGTCCGGCCGAAGCTCCGGCATGGATGCTGCGGACCGATTGAGCTCCGGATCCAGCCCACCATGGCATCATACAGTCAAGCTTTCTACAACGGAGTTGGAGGAAACTACCAGTGATGCAGTACTCACCAGTTATGGAACCGTCCCCAAATATAGAACATTCGTTAATTGTAATAACTGATCATAAAAGGTACTTGGTGTTCCGTTACTGGTGCCAGTGACTAGTTCCATAAGAGAACCTTGATACCGCTCTTGATTTCTTCATCGCTATGATCCGTGCGACAGAACTGAATCGAAGAAGCGAGTCCACGGGATGGATTCCGACGAACGACAAAACGGTCGAATTGGACGAGAACCTTGGGAGGTGCAGAGTGTTTGGCTTTTTTTCCGCGACCGTGTAGTCGTTGAGAGCGGTTTGCCACCTGCACCGAAGGCCACTTATCGCCAGAGGGAACTAACCGAACTCCCGTCGGCGCCTCAGGCCGACGCCCGAGCCCAACCGCGCCAGAGGACCGGAACTTAACATCCTGAACTGGTAGTTATGTCTACTCAGAGGCATGCATGCGGTCCACATCCAAGTCAACCTTTGTTAGGGCGTTGTTCAAGTGGCGATCGAGTCTTGAAACCTGCAGTATCATTCAAGCTAATCAGTTGTGATGCTTGATCCTCTCTGAGCTTGAGATGAAGTGGAGTACTCATCAGGAGCATTCCCCAACCCAGATAGAGCCACGCAGACCCTCAGGAATCGCAATCTCGGGAGGTTCCTTAGAGCAGTGCCTTTTCGAGCCATGTTGAACACAATCTCCCAGAACGATTTACTTTGCCGTAGTTGGAGATGGCCTCTGAGCAAGTCACGCCGGAAAAAAAAATTCCATACCTCGCGCAATCGCTGAATTGATTGTTAGTCGATGTCGCTTTTGAATATGATTCTCTGTCTGATTACGGATCGAGGTGAGTATCTGACTGCTCGTTGAGGCCGCTTGTAGTTTGAAACCGGACAATGTAGGACATGAGAAAAACAGTTCGGCCTGTAGAATATTCAGCTGATCGGAAAGACGTGGTATCGCACCGAAAGTCTCTGGATAATTCTCTCAGGACTCTCTAAGTTTTGAGCTCGTCGGAAACTATTCGAGCGGTTTGACCCTGTTTCTCCCAATTTCTTCATGCGACTTCCTGGATTCAAGATTACAAGACGAGCTTTCATCTGAGCGGACACTTCATTCATCGTGCGTTTATTGAGATGGCTACCCCCTAGAAGTTTTCTCTCTCACACAATCGAGATTCTCCCGCTCTGGGGCTCCGGGACATAACGGAGTCGGCCATTTTATAAGTGTATTATACAGTTCGAACATAACCTCGACCACCATAGCACACGGGCTGGACATTCTTGATTGATTCATCGTTCAACTGGGCTCCCTGACGTTAGCAGAGGCTTCACGGGGATGCGGATCTCCGGTACGGAGCGGCAGGAGCTGATCAGCAATCGCGGAATTCAGGAGGTTACACGCGACTTGGTGCGGTCATTGGTTGACGAGTCCACCGTAATAAACCGTTGACGTCTTCGGTTTACCCGCTAACATATTAACTTCTAGTTCCACCGCCACCGTTGAGTGAGCCGCGGGAGCCGACTGCACCACTTGATCTATACAGATATTTCGCGGTAGTAGGAAAGCCATGTTTCTCGTAAATTCCGCACAATGGGCCAGGATTCTATTGTAACTCGGATCCATCGAGGCGAGGTCGTAGGCGCCTTCAAGGTAGCTTGGTCCGCCCCAGGGTGGACTGCTCACAATACAGTCGATGGTGTCGAAAAACTGAGGCTTCAGGTCGAAGACGTCGCTGACCACGAACGATAACTTCTCCTCAACACCGTAAAGCTCCGCCATTCGTTGAGCGCATTGCACTTCGGAATCGTCTATGTCGGACGCGTACGCATGCGAGACCTCATCCATGCGAGCTGCTTGAATGATGTTGCCGCCGGCGCCGCAGAAAGGGTCCATGATACGAATCTTGCGGCCGAGCTTAAGACTGAGAGTGGCGATACGACGAGCTATGTGTTTTGAAATCTCCTCTGGGCATATGGAGAACCAAGCAGTGTCGCTGAAAACGATGGGGATGGAGTGGTAGAGATTGGTCGTTCAGGGAATAAGTTCGAAAACCATTCACAGCTAAAGAGGCCAGCACTCAACAGATCGCCCGCTCCAGAGTGTCTGCCATGTAACGATGATCATAACTACGATCCCGGAGCGATTCGGAGAGCCTTCAGAGCTCCACCGACATTTCACGTGACGCAGACCTCGTGATCTCCGGCAGGAGCAGGAACAGGACTCACCTCAGGTTCAATTCCTCGTTGAAGCGAGAAACCAGCCGAAATCGCTGTGCGAAATATTTGCAGGATTTCAGGGTTCCCGTGGAAGTGGCGGCGAGTTTTGCGGTCGGCCCGCTCTTCCTCCGTATGGGCGACCTCGACTCTCTTAACAAATCGCTGTCGCATCGAACGCATGGGAAGTTCCTCATTTTGAGATCCATTCTGTTCCTGTGGAGGAGCCCACATCAGAATCGTTCACCAACTGCATGCAAGTCAGGCTCAGATCGGAATGTGCAACGCGTTTCGACGAATTGAGATAATGGCCTATTTGGAAGAGAGGTGATCTCTCATGGAGCACTCACCCTGAGTCCCAGAAGAAGACTCCGAGCGCGCGAAGCAAGCTCTCCCTGCTCATGAGTGGCTGCTCCATTTGGAGAGCACGACGTCGCACGACGGGGACGAGAGCGGGCTGACGAATTGTCTCAACACTCGGCTCAGTTTCAGCGTCCAGGAACTCCTTCAGTAAATCAGTTTCTTCTTGGTGTATCATTTGCTCCCATCCGTAGCCCCCGTGCCAAGTCATGTCTTCGGAGGGAGTTATCAGCGTCTCGACTCCGAACTTGGGAGAACCTTGCGGTCGAGTGAGAGATTCACAGTCCGAAGCATAGGAGCGACTTATGACGACAAGTGTTTCTTGCGTGTTCGCTCTAACCAGAACCCGCTGTACCGAGGGGCCGGAAAATCCGCATAGGAAATAGGAATACCCTGCCGCAAAGCACCCTCTGAAAAGCCATGGCGTTCATTGGACTAGACGCTCGACAGAATCGCAAAGTATCGCAATAAAATCGACGTGCTGAAGGCTTAGAATAAAGCGCTCACCGGTGTCCCTTGTGATGTGGCTCGTAGAGCAACAGGTGCGCGGAGCATTTCCCCACTCCGAGATCGATCTCGTAGTGACCTGATTTGCACAGATCCAAGAGGAATGTCGTCTCCAGGGGAGTTCTTTCAACTCGACCTCTGATATAGCCGCTGTTCCGTAGAGCGTTGACCACGAGCAATGGGTTCGTCAGCGTGGGGACAACTATGTGCAGGACGTAATTGTGCTCTCCAGCTGGGTACTCCACCACACTGCTGCACGACAAAATTTCGACTTCACCCGGACCTTTCATCTCACGGATCTGGCATGAGAACAAGGCCCTCGTTAGACGTTTCCAATAGGAATATTCCTCTGGAGCGCTTGCCTAAGAACTCGTTGACATCACAGAAACGGTGGCAACGGTGAGAAATAAGTGTTCCGCCACTGTGGTCTCAGGTATGGAGACATCGACTCTTGCCTTCAGTCCGCTGCTGAACTTGAACGTAGGGTCGAGGAGCAGTGCCCGTGCATCGAGCCAAGCTCCGTGATCGGGAGAAGAAAGCTGGTCGTTCCGAAGCTGGGTTGCATCGCTCTCCGTCGATTCCGTCTGTCTTCTGTTCAGTTCATGATGTTCGCCGGTACAATACGTTTTCCCAAATCTCTGGTACGAACTGAAATGAGATGCAAGTTTTCATTCGGATCACTTCCGAGTGGCCTCATACTCCCACGACATTCTCCATTCTCTGCTGGGAGGCTCGCGACTGGGATAGAGCGTAGCTTCAGAACAATGACGCGACGCTTCGAGAGAACCATCGGAAACTTCCTAAAGTGGCAGCGCCGAATGTGAGCGAGAACTCTAGTCGGATTGAGGTTTTCAAGGGAGATGAGCAGTCTCCGCGAACGGTTTTGGATCTCGACGAATCTGACGCGTATTGGTTATCCTGATTCCTCGTTTCAGGTTCTCCGAAGCGCAATAAGACTTTGGACTCTTTACTCCTGGTGTACTGGAATCTGGCAGTGCTGACGGCTTCGAGAAAGTGAAACACCTTTCAAGATACGTAGGCCTATTTACCTGTGTTCTGTACACGACGGGCGGGGTACGACGCGCTGCGACGCCAACACTGTATCCGGATCATAGTCCTCGAATGATCTTCTGACCGCCGGATAGAGAGGGAGCTCTCTCGAGCTGGAGTTTCTCCCTCGATTTATCGTTGTTCCCTCGACTGTCGCGTTCATCGGGAAGTCTACGGAAAAAAATTACTATCGAATTCATCATCAGTCACAAGACCAGGTTCTCTATTTTGCTCTGAATGAATTGAGCGCGCGATTGTCGCTCACCACTAAACTTCGAGCGGGCGTTCCCCCAAGGCAAGCTCGTGGTATCATGGCACATGAGACTGCCATCTTTCGCCCGGAAAGGAGGAGTTTGTACGAAGTTGCGCTGCCCTGGTAGATCACCGACAGAGAACTCGGCTGAAAAAGACTCGAAGTCGTGAGTGGGTGTTAATCGGTTGCGGGATGTCCGTTTCGATTTGGAAGTTCAAAATATCGAGCACGGTTAGTCACCACATATATTTGAAATTAGCCGCCCCTGCAGCGGTATTGAGCAGATCAGAAGAGAGCGGCAGGAGAATCTCTTCTTCGATTTGGAATCAGCTCCGCTGACTACCCGTGAAGTGCGTGGATCCTCCGCGACTCGAGTCATAACCCGACAGCCTTGACTGCCAATGACCCCGCAAAACTGATCACATCATACCAACCGCGAACCACGTGCCCTCAATTCCAGAAAGTCCCGAGAGACTATATGAATTTGGGGTAGGTCAAGCTTACTTGTCATGGGACACCCTCAATTTACCCCGCGAAATCTAATCATTCTGAGGATGCGCAGCACTGCGGTAGCCGTCGCCGCGGACCGTTACAACGGCCTTTCACTTCCGTTACTTTCCGGAAACGGGCGCGCGCCTGTTTGCTCGAAGCTTTCCAAAGCACTGGTTTTGTAGTGAAGCTCTCGCTAGGGAAGGAGCTTTGATTTGTGCCCAGGAATAGTGTTTTCCAATCCGCGAAGTTCATTCACAGCATAACTCCCATGAGCTCATCACCTTGTCTCATACCTTTCGTCATGATCCGTGAATTTGCGTCTACGTCACTGTAGTTGGTGTTTCGACCGAATCGCCGCAATTTTCGCGTGGAGTTAAACTACTCGACAGACGCGGGCACGAAGGGCAGCGATGATCTGGGCTTCGTGGTGGTCAAAGCGTCTCTCTGAACACCGGCGTGAGCGAGAGTATCGCTCTTTAGTTATATCAATCCTTATTCCCACACTCAAAACGGGAGCGCTGTGTGGCAGGGGTTCAAAGAAGAAGAAGAAGTAAAAGCACGTGACTATCTTGAGAGGGGACGCAACGAGTGGTTGTGCGCATTGAAAACGACTCGGTCACCATTGAGGACAAACTCTGCGCGGAATGGGCGGAACATGTACCGACGCTCCCTCGTTCTCATTTCTGGTTCAAAGGCATTGGAAGTCTCGTGAGCTCCTATGGTAGTAAGAATCTTTACCCTAGCGAAGAGAGATTTCATTGTCTCTCTTTGCGGAAATCCATTGCCATCGCCGACGGAAAGGGCGGAACATGGACCAATGCTCCCGTGTACTCATTCCTTGTTCCAAGGTATTGGATTCGAGGTCGCACAATGACCAAGTAGGAGGGAAATAGGCGAATTGTGTAGGATGCTGTCTGGGGAGCCCGCCTCGCGGCGCTGCCGAAGAGAGCTTGTTGGAAAAACAAGATTGGGATAGAACTAGGCAGAGCGTTGAATCTGAAATGACGACATGAAATGTACTGCAGGTGTCTTTTCCTTCTCTTTCCTGACGCTGACGGAGCTGACGCTTATGTTCTCAAATTATCGTTGGACAGCTCACATCGGGGGCAACTGGCGAGATGAAGTGACCCTGGGGGATGCTTATTGGAGCGGGTGGATAATAGAATTCAGATTTGAATGGTCATCCCTCATGTGGTGGGGTTGGAGTGAAGTATGCCGAGAGCCAAACTCTCCGCATGTCTCTGCTTGACTTGGAGAGAGTGTCTTTCGGCGGAGACCCATCGGAGTGGATAGTTCGCTGGAACAACGGGGTGGTCAACGTTGGTCGGGAATTCGCTAGATTCCGCCCGATTCGAGCGGAAGCCAACAGCGGCTCAAACGAAAGTAACTTCGGATGAGAGCGAATCTGAAATTCTTTTGTCGTTCCAACGGTCGTTTATCCTATTCAGACCGGACCAATGGCGAGAGATCGATACACGCCAGTGAAGAGAACGAGGCAGTGACTCAATCTGAAGCGAAGGTCGGAGAAGAACCCACGACCTCATCAGATGGAGCGAGGTGCATTGGAAATCCAGAATATCGATTTCTCCGATTCTGGAGTGCGCTTCGGGGGAGCATACGAAGGGCACCGCCAGGATCCTGTCTCATGATAAGGTTTTGCGCCCCGTAGCTAACAGCGAGAAAACTTTGAGGATCCGCGTGATGCATTCACCATCGAAACAGGCCTGGTTCTGCTTTCGCTGCAGATTGTTCCCTCGCGATATCAGATATCAAATTTTAGCCTAAAACTGGTTTCCCAAACTGGTGGGAACTCAGTGATAAGCTGCCGGGACACAGGAACAGTGTCGCTCACAACCGGGCATTCATGTGGGAGGAATCGGAATTCCGTTCCAAACACGACAACACAATAGGCCGAGCAGAGCAACAATCTGCAAAACGAAGCGAATGAATGGCAGCGAATTCTCCTGCGAGTCTGGGGGATGACGAAGTTTTTTGCGACGCAAACCCTCCACGAGCATATCGGCACTCGCTGCGTGAATAACGGCGCATGGAAGGACGGTCTTGAGAATCAACACAGAATCCACCGTCTCGGCCTATACAGTAAGCGATCGACTTTTATCCTTCTAGGAAGGAGGTCCACCAAGTCTTCTCAGAGAGACCTGATCCTTAGTTCTCCCAAGGAGGAGATTTTCCTGAGAACTTTGTGATCGAATTGGAGAACCACGGCTGCGCAAGTTATCGTTGACCCAAGAAACCTCAGAAGACTCGGAATGCTGTGCGTGAAGACCGAGACTCGCAAGACGTCCCATTCTTCTCGGAATCGCAGAACGGTAAACTCGATGGAAGGCTCGGGTCCGGTTCGCTTCACTAGCTGGAATTCGGCCTGAAGACTCAGTGACGAGAGAATTGAGCTCCTTCTTGCGACGTCGAATAGTTGTACAACAATGCTGGTTGAATTGAGGAAGAGCCAAAACGGTGCTACGGCAAATGGGTCGTTCTGTACCAATTTGGCGACGGTGTAGATGACCGCTACGAAAAACTCGACGTAGAACAGTGCGATCATCTTGGCGAATATGGTATTCGTTCTATGAATTCCGTCTCGTATCGCCCATTTGGCGGCGATCAAGCAGGACGGGTTTGTTCCTGAGCGTATCGAATCGAGGATTCTTCGATTACGATGGGTCAAGTTTGCGGTGATATCTGTGTAGATTGTGAACAGGCATACCATAGCAAACTCAGCATTCATGGTAACGATTTGAGGCACTATGAATTTGAAGTTGTTGTTCCACGCGAAGCTGCGAAGCGTTGAGACCAGGTACGTAACGGAACAGAGAGCAGGAAAGGCGACTTCAAGAAAACGTCTTCCTTGAAGTCTGAGGAGACTCTCAATTTCATCCCCAGAAGCTGCGACGCCAAGAGCAACATAAGCCCCCGATATGAGGAAGAGGTAAATGCCGAAATCGCATGTAATCGAAGCCATCGTTAACTCCGCACTGGATTCCATATCCATCAGTAAGTGTGCCAGCGGCGCGCTCGCGAACAGAATCATCCTGAACGCCAGAAACACTCGGTAGAATCGTCTTGCGCATGGCGTGAAGGGATCCCCCAAGCTCAAGCCCTGCCATAGGCAAAAGATGCGGAATATGGAGTCGTAGATCGTCCTCTTTTGGTCCGCACTGCTTGATGAATTCACGCGCTCGGTATCAGTGAATTCCACGATTCTCACCGGTCCCGGTTGGGGACTCATGGAAATTCCCTCTCACGATTGACCCTACCAATTGGTGGTACAAAGCTTCCAGACCTCAAACTGAGTCATCGGCCAGCAAGATCTGAACTGAATTGGAATCGGTTCAGCTTTCAGCGGAACCATAAGAAAATCAATACCGCAGCGGCGACGAACAGCAACAAATGAGCTCTATTCGACGTCATCCGGCGCATCACCACGGCAACGCTGATCGCAACCATTCCTCGCAGCTCCTAACCATAACGCTGTTCCACTCACCCGCGCTGAATTGTCCGGGCTCGATCCATCCACACTCCTTGGATCCACTCTCAATCTCGCATCTCTTTGATCTCCCTAACTTACGCCCCCGAAGGTCAGTGGCGTCTTGGCAGCGGAGCTGTTCCCGAATGCCCAGATTGAAATCGAGCCCCGCACCTCGCCATCAGACTGATCTGTTAGGATCTTCGATTCGGGGCTCGATTTCGCCCGGGATGATTAATCGAGCTCACTCAGATTTCAACCTGCCCGTCTGCAGCGTGCAAGAATCATTGACTCAACCACAGAGCGCACCAAGACTTTCCGCTCAATCGTCTTTCCCTTACGGCCTTCTGTTTCGAAACCTGGAAACTCGGAGAAGCAGCTTTGTATGAGAGAAATCTCTCAATAGTTATTTTTTGACATTTTCCCCGCTCAATAATAACGATTCATTGAAACTGAGTGCAACCACTCAGTTCCGTTTACCTGATCCTCTAACGATGAGTACAGCGAGGTTCCTGACTTCCGCAATCCCAACCTGCAAGACGTCTCTCTGATAATCCAAAACATCAATGGTACTCATTCTAAGCTCACTCGGCAGGCCGCAACTGAAAGCTTGACTCAAGGGTAGCATTCCCCTCGTTGCCGTTCTAGAAACAAGCTCACGTGCGGACGGAGAGTCTTTCTTTGGTTTTAATGAATACAGGGTGGTTGGTCCAAGTCGGAGACTTTCAGGTCCGAGCTTGTTTCGGTCATAGCTCCGCCATTTCTCGAAATTTTTCGTTCCTGAGATTATTTCACGGGAAGATCGGAAGAGGTTTCCAACAGACGGAACAGGGGTTCCCAACAGGGGCAGCTGCAGACGAAATACATACCCTCGTATTGACATCGCTAGTCTTGGACAAACTCAATTGGGATTCAGGACGGAGCGCTGCTGGTCCCCAAGCCGGTCAACTAAAGACCAAAATTCGCTTGCGCGATCGAACCTATCAGTCGTAATGAATTGCGAACAACGTGTTGGAAGAATGATTGTGAAAGGATGTACGAAGCGTGATGTTGGGGATAAGCCTTCCTGATTATTGAGGACAAATTGAAAGATTTTTTCTCCAACTGAGTCATTATTCGCTTCTAATCTGGCGCACGCTTCTATGTCATGGGTTGTGGTCCCACTTTCCCTCTATATGATTTGATCCTCGATACATAACGAAACACAAAGTCTCGTCGTTCGCCTCGGCGAAGACTTTCTAAGGAGGTTCCGATTCCGTTTTTGTCTCTGAGCTCCGGGTGATTTTCCAGCCCCAACGGCAAGAACTTTGAAAACGACATAGTGGACGATAGAGGTGGGTATCAGGTCCGTAGGTAGGCCTCTCCATGGCTGCGAGTTCAAACCCTCATTATTAGTCTGCTATGCGCCTTCTCACTGTTTCTTCTTTTGATCATAACTAGAGCGTGGAAAATTGCCTGAACTTCCAGGCGCTAACCATAACTCTGTGAAAATGTTTCCGACGGCAGGGAGGGACAAACTTAGGTGAGCTTCGAAGCATTCTCTCGGTGGCAAACGAAAGTAACTATCTCAAGTTTCGGGAAGAATCGCAATGAATGATGGAGTTATGGCCAGAACAAACCTGGACTCGGAAATTCCCGATCTGATCTTGCCACGTAGAAGATCTCTGATCCGGAATGCGCGCTCGACTCTGCTCACTAGCTCAGATTTATGTGATGTTGGATGAGAGATGAGATCACCTGGATTCGGAGAAAGACTCCGGGAGGCCTCGAGTTCAAACTTTTGCAGGCATTTGTGCTGAAGCTCGCTCACGTGAAGTCCAGTCCAGGAAGCAAAAGATCTCTGAAATTTCATCCGGACGCAATCAACGAGGAATATGAACAGAATATTCCTTCCAGATGCGAAGCCTTTATATCGGGGGACCGACGATTCTAGCAAGATTCGTGATGGATCCCATGACTTTGTAATCGAATTGCAGCACAGCAGCAACGCAGGTGACCAGGGTCGACAGAAGCTTGAGAAAATTTTTCAAACTGTGGGCAAAACAACCGATGCGCAGGGTGTCCCACTCTTCGCGGAACTTCAGCACTTGGAGCAGTCCAGCCCGAAAGCATTTGCAAGAATTCCCATGAGGAGAATTCTCTAGTAAACGATCCTCAGTTTGGACCCCGTTTGATTCCAGCATAGAGCACCTGATGGCCAAATGGGAGAAGGTAATGAAGTATGTCACTGTGTGGCTGGTGAGAAGTAGCGAATCCGTCACACTGATATCATGACCTATGAGTCGTGCGAACATGAATATGAGAGCTAGAAATGTTTGTGAATAATATGCGAACACGGTTGAACTGAAACACTCATTAGCTTCACGAACGTACTCCCTGAGTTCCCATTTCATTTCTACGAGCTCTTCGAGACTTGCTTCGCTATTTCGAGAAGAATCCGCCAAATTCCGGCTGTGCTCTACGGCGTTCTCCACAATGTCGAGATAGACCACCACGAAAGCCGTCATGGCCATTTCCATGAACAGACCGAAAGAATGACTAAAGAAAAGCATCATACAAGAGGAGGAGAGCATCAGACGCAACGTCAGACTGAAATACGGGATCGCACACATCATCGGGAAGATGACGGTCCTGACGCCTCGTCCCCCCATCCGGAGCAACGGCAAGATGCGACTCTCATTCCGACGAAAGTTAATGATTAGGTGGAAAGCCGACACACCATACGTGATCGCTCCCAACGAGCTGGTGATTTCTGCTAAGCTTATTCGTTGCTCGGGAGAAAATAGCATTTGCCGAACATATACTGGAAGTGCGACGGGCGCCGATGCAAATACGAGGAACCACATGGAGGTCACCGTTAAAGAAAGCCACGGCGATTTGGACCCGGCGTGCAAGCCGTGGCAGGCACAAAGAGCGCGGAATATCAAATCGCAATATATTTTCGAGTGAGCACGTCTATCGAAACCATAGGCAGAAGCAAGTATAACTGGCTGCTTCGGTCTCATTCCGTCCCTTAAAGTCTGCATGACCGAGCTTCGAGAGCGATTCGACAGAATGTTTGCTAGACGACATCGACAGTAATTCTTCATCGATCCGTACAGTGCTTTCAGGAGCTCCCGACGATGGAGGAACTGGAAGCGATGCATTACTGGCCAGGAATGCACGCGGCGAGTTACGTGAAACATTGTGATCGCGATCGGCGCTCAAGCCATGTACAAACGTTGTAAACTGAGTTCCCTCACACTCTGTTATATCGACCGAGTAAGCAAGCTGATTCCATGGATTTTAGCTGACGTGTCGTGACTCCGTGAATGAGTAGATATCCGAGCGTCCCTTCTTTATCTGCAGAGCTCGAGAAGCTTCTCAGTGCCTTCCGGCCTAAGGGTCCAGGACCCTTCCGTGTAAGATGTCATCAGATGAAGTGAGGCTCGGCGGAGGTTCATCATCGCTATCAACGACTTGGGAACAGCACTGAGCTTCATTGAAACCATCTGAAATTGGATGTATAGCATCACCGAGGTTCGAATAAAAAAGTGCCCACTACGCAGCCTCCCTCTCGTGAATGGCGGAGCACAGCTAACTTGGGGACGTTTTCAGACTGGAAAAAAAGTTCGATCAGTTCTCCCGTGAGAACAAGGTGCGTCAGGCCGCAGAGGAGGAGAGGGGGAGGCAACTCAGGTTGGATTTCGACAGCCCATGTTCATTTGAGCGACAAACTCTTCGGAATTCTGCTACGTACTCTGGAGTGGATGCAATAATCGGTTAAAGAGTCAACCGCGTACAGGTGAGCGAACAGACAACAGGCCGAAAGATTGAGAGGAGAAGCTGCTGTATTTCATGTGTCCATTCGCCTCTGAACATCACATCCCAAGATCTCAAGTAGTGTGAGGTTCCATGAGGAAATCCTGAAACCATGTGAACTATCTTGTGTTCGAGGAACACGTTCTGGATCTTCATTCGCATTATTCATTCAAATCTGCGCCTCTTCGAGAAGCGATCACTCTCCGGGCAACGTTGTAACAAGTTGCTCCAATGAAAACACAAATGAAGCATCGCTGCGCATCGTAGCAGCTCTGACAGAGCCGGTGAGTTATGGAGAGAATTGAGGAACGTTATTGTAAGTCTTTATCCCAGTTGGACGTGTTAAGGCGCGGTTCTTGAGAACTTCATGATTCAGTGACGAGGGGTTTTAACTGCTTCTGCGTCGTCCTACCAAAATCAAATCCAAGGTCTCATCTCCAGTGGTATTGCTAGGGTGGCAGCGCATGCCTCAAACCTGAACAAAAGCAGCAGATTTGCAGGGGTAGTGAGCGAACTCATGAGCGCCAGCCTCTTGCCTGCACAGTATTTCGGGCCATCCCCGAAAACCGAGAAGGCTCCGAGTTCACCTCTTGCGCGAGCTCGCTCTTCATGAATCGTTCTGTTGTGAATATCATGCGCTCAGGGAAGTATCCTGGAGAGTGCATCATCTCAACTGGCAAAAGCTCAACTTTCATGACTTTTTGAGTCACTGTATCTGCCGTACAAATGCGATCGATCTGATTGATGAATGGGAGAAACCTAGAGACCGCAACCCTCGAGATATTTCAGTTCCTGCACATCGTCATTGCGCACCTCTTCGCGGTCTCCGTAGAGCGATCTTACTCCGTGAAACGCCTCCTGCTGGGCATCTGGGAAGAATGCCATGTGAAATACAATATTAGCAATACTGGAACATAGGAGTGGAGGATGGAGCCCTGCGACCGTAAACAGAAATGCCTGTGAAATAAGGAGCTCGTCCGTGAGGTTTGAATCTCCTGTTTGCGACAGGAGTTAGGGTCCATTATGTCTGTGGTTCCGGTGGCCAAGGCTTCGTCGAGTTCCGCTATATATGTTCAAAAGACTGATTTGGTCTGAACTCCAAACTTTCGCGGTAGACGTTTGGCCACGACATTGAACCATGATCATATGTTCCTTTTTTTACGGAGGTGGAAGGGTATCTCATCGCACTTCGCATCGACTTCCCCTGATCGTGAGGGCGCCTCAAAGATCTCAGAGAGCTCTGAGCGCTGAATGATCCGCTTTCAGTCCATGTTTCGCATAGATACTTGGCTTTGTGAAGAGCGTAGGGAGGCAGCAGGACACTCGCCGCACTAATTGCGAACATGACGCTAGTGTGTGCCTTCGAGTGATCGATTACCTCATCCGCCGTTGTCAATCATGAGGTTGTGATCCCAAACTGGCTCGTTCGTGGTGAACTCGATGCCACGTTTGAGAAAGATGTCGAATTGCTTTATGAGAGCCCATTTTGTTACCTCAACAACAGTGGTAGTGAGAGCTGGAGTGAAACCTCCGTGCCGAAGACTCGTCCACACAGCTTGGCGGCCATACCTTGGAATTCGTTGAGTCCTCGAGTGTCGAGAATCAAGAGTATGCAATACAGATGATGGTGATGAGGCTCGTCAACGAGCCCTCTGTCTCCCCGAGATCGGTAAACTCCTACAGACTTCACGAGCATTAGAAGAGGAAAGAACGAGCCACACTCTCGGCGCCCCTCAAGACGCGAACCTTGTCAGTAGAGGATTACCCTCTTCATTGGCCGACCGCGCTGTCGACTCGCAGAAAAGAATCTTCGTGACCTTGGCAATCATTGGCTTGAAAGTATCCGGATTCCATAAAATAATCGTTCGTGTCAACGTCTGAGACTCGGAGTTCTTCGAGTGCTCCCACGACGCTGATGACTCGCACCCTGAGCCTTTTTTGGGAGACGGAAGGAACGAACTCAGGTCAAAACATGCCTCGCTTGATGAATCTGCATGGAAAATGGAGTTTTGAATGATATCGTGAGGGTCTATCTTGAGCTGCAGGGCGACCTCGTGGAAGTTTCGGTCTCCGGTTGACTGATGGATCTGATGGACTGATGGTTTGACCATCAAGAGGCACATGAGAAATGTGTCCTCGTGGAGGATTCTGGAAAGTGCGCGGCGGAAAGAAAGGGAAACACTAGAGGAGGATCCACGATGACAATTTGTTCAGGGTGTTCTTCACTCGGAACAATTTGGATTCCATCCATGTATTTAAATAGAATATCAAGAATGGGCAAACAGTCTTCCACAGGGTGAAGATATATGAGTAGCAGCGGCGTTACTCTTCTGAATCTCGACTGAGAACCATAGGAGCGGAGAATCCCTTTCTCTTCCATCAACGGACACCGGTTCGATTCTTTTCCCCAGGTCACGAGGAAATGCTCAAGTGGACTGAGCCTTGACGCTCAGTGTTTAGATGGCAACCGTTTCTCCAGCTCTCTGTTCAGGGCAGCTGAGTTAAGGTTCTCAGCCGAAGTTACATTGAGGACTAGAGAGGCCCCAGCAGTTGGCATTGGAAGGGAGGTCTACATTCTGCTATTGAGTTCTGTAGTGTATCGTGGACATGGAGTTGAGATGACCCTTACATTGCACCGTTCCTGTGGGATAATTGCGCTCACAAACTCTGTGAAATATTCCATCTCTTCGCGATAGTTTGAGAATGAACTACGGCTTGAAATCCAGAGTATGGTGGAGGATGTGTTTGCTCTGACTCTCCACGAGCGGCATGGGTTCTCAGTAGGGTTTGCGAAAGCCCGCATTTCCAGGATCTCAAGCACGCGGGCGCCCGCATCTACTGCGTTAGGCCCGCGGGCTGAAACCCGCGGCCTTCAACCGCAAAAGTCCGAGTATCAACTACCAGCCGGCCGCGCCTAACGCGGTTGGGCTGCGGTCCCTGGCATCGGGCACTTCTCTCTCTCTTCATTGGGTCAGCATCAGTTCCATCTCAAAAACCTCAAAAATACTACCATCTTAAAAGTGAGCAAGTGAGAATCCATCCGGGACTGAACAGCTCGCTACAAGATTGGGTCAAGAATGTGCATGGCCCCCTTCCAGCTCAGTGCGACGCGCTACAGAAGACCTGGACTGACATGGGGTGAGCCCTTCGTCGGATCAGACACGCCTTCTACAGAGCAAGCTGCTCTCGAAGCTTTCGAACAAATTGTGGTCCAGAAAAAAAAAAACGTATTTTTGACAGCCCTCAGACAAGAACAGAGAGATAGAACATCGGTTCGAATTCGAGCGAGTTGAAGCGTACGGAAGTCCAGAGAAAACCCTCATGTTTACCTCAAAAAACTTTGCTCCTTCGAACCGTAGGGGATTTTGCGGGAGAACTGCATGTGTCCCGATGAAACCCGAGCCCAGGCCTTCACCGAGAAATCGATTCGTTCCGAATCCATTTTTTACAAGAGTGAATGTTTACTTGTTAGTACTCTGCAACAGGCAACGATACCCTCTCTGAGCTCCGATCGTACACGGAGATGTCATCACCGGATGCAACAGATGCTGGTGTCCACAGCCAGACTTCACTACGTGAGCAAGGAGAACCTCACTTCCTATTTATTTGGGACTGTGCCGGCCAGAATCCCCAAGGCTCGGACGACTTTGTGATCGAATTGCATTACGACCCCTACGCAGGTTATCAAAGTTGATATGAACTTCAAGAAGTTCTGCTTGCTGAATACGAAACAGGCAACATGGAGAGAGTCAAACTCCAGGCGGAAGTGCAGAATTCTGACATAGCTGCAGAGAAGGTCATCATGCTCCCACAGCCCACTACTTTTTCCACAAAAATTCATCAAAAGGTTCTCCGTCCGTAAGCATTGCGAGATAACTCCCGAAGCTTTCCATGCAGCTACCACAAGTGGAAAATTGTTACAGGCTAATACACCGAGAAAGAGGCGCTCATCCACTATCTTGTCCACGGCGTCGCCGAACACTGAACTGAGGAAGAATACGGCGCTGATGAAAAGCTGCGCGTGATGCATCGATAGTGGAGCAGCGAACAACGAGTTGACTGTTTTGATATCGTCTCGGATCTTCCATTTCGCGGTGGCTATCTGATTCTGGTTCATCTCCATGCCCTTCATGAGCCCGTGCAAATCCTGGAGTCGAGTGAGCAAGTTGTTGACTATATCGAAGTACACCATGAAGAGCGTCATCATCGAGACATCACAGAGAATGAAACTTGCATAGCTTAATTCCATGGCTGGAGTCGTCGTCGAAGATACAGATTTGGCCAAGTAGGCGACGTGAGGTATGCAACAAATCAGGGGCAAGAGAACATCGGTTGCCCTCCTGTTGTTACTCTGCAGCAAGCCCTCGATTGATTTGTGCTTCAAAATCAATATGTACATGGTGTTTAGCGTTGACAAAAAGTACGTAGATGCTCCCGCTGCGATCGTCAGTTCAGAAAGGCTGACCGAGTCCGAGCCCGCTAGTACGATGTAAGAGTACGAAGGAATGGCTAATGACATCACCAGAGCTTCGAAAAACCAGAAGAGCAGGCCAAAACGCCTCGTTCTAGGAAATCCGCTCCTGATGCCATGGAAGGCACTAGCGAAACGGAAAGTTGAATCACAGAAAGAACTTCGACACGGTGGGGTTTCCATCAACACGAATTCGAGCGGAACTTCAGTCTCTGTACCCTGATGCAGGCTACACGCAGTTCTGATGGCCGGAGTTAGCAACGTTGATCCATTGCCCGTTGTGATCTGTGTTAGACAGTCTCCCGTAAATGAGAGAGATAATTGAGAGTTTCCATCCACAGCCGTTCATTCTCCGGTGATCGATGTTCGATTGCACCCTTGAGTGTGCTATTTATCGTGATCTACAGGTGACGCCCCCTCGAAGTTCAGCGCCGTGATTCAATCCTCAGAGAAGTAGACCTCCATAATATGGTCGAATCGATGTTAACAGTGATTCCGAAGCTACACCGCCAGACGAATTTTTTTTACAAACGCTTTTCCTTGAAACCCTCGAAAAGGCTTCAGAGATTGCTGTCCCCATTCAGTATTCGGAGTTCAAACTACAAGCCTATATGAGCCGTACGCCGTATATGAGTCGTACCTGGAACTGATCTCAGCGCGGAGCCCACGCGCGAGAGTTGTCCGAATGGGTCTGGGTTCTCGAATTCGTCTGGTTTGGTAAGTGCCAATAGGAGGTGCTGCCTGCAAGCCGAGGAGTTTGTGGCACGCTCTTGTTCCAGGTTCGAAGTCGTTGGAGGACTCCCGTGCTCGATCTGGAAGATATTGAACGCATTTCCGGTGTATACGTTCTCCGAGATGTGATTCGAAAGAGGGTAGATTTGATGTTGCCGCCAATCGTTCGCAATGGGCAAAGTCGACTCATCATCTGGGATCCAGCGAGCACCCATCGCGCAGAGACAGCGAAGAATTCCCTCACCACGAGAGGTGTAAATCAGATCATGATACCTTCTTGAATGTGCGGGTGCCCGTGGACTTTGGACCTCGCGATCAATAAGCCCTCCAAAGATCACTTGGCAAATATCGCCAATGACTGTTTGAGAAATGCACTGAGAGCCGCTTATATTGACAAAACTAGCTCGCTCGAAGAAGCCTACATGACGCGATGATCCTCCCGGCGGTCAGACACCGCGGAGCCGAAGCGGCCTTCTTTGACTCGACGATTCTCAAAGATATTCCAGAGGAACATGACATGGTTGTTTTAGAATGAGTGCCGGGGATTGGTTGTCTCGCTATCGCAACGTGAGGATTTCAAAGCGCCTTGGTGAACATTGATATAGGTAAGTGGAACGAATACAAGCCATACCCCGAAAATAAGCTGTGGTCCGATTTCCGGATCTCGAGATGAATATAAGCCATGGCTTATTTCTAAAAAAGACGTTGAGTTCAAGCTTTCTCGATCAAAAAAAAAACACCGGCGCCAAGTGGCGCAGCTAGCGGGGCGGCACATCTCAGGGCATCACCAGGGGCGGCATTTCCGCTACTGGCTTTTTCATTGAGAAGCGCTGATTGATAGGCTATTACAGAAGTGAGAATGGTGAGCTGAAGGGGATTGACGATCAATACAATCGATCTTGCGGCTCTGTCACTTGGAGTGCATTCCTCCATTCTGCTTCATGGAGACCTCCCCTCATCACGATCCCGAACGAGAGGCACATTCTTCAAACACAGGTGATCCCCTGAAATCTCCCTCACAGAACTGTGCTCCGATCCTCGGGTCATTCGAGAACAGCGGCACCCCAAGAAAATTCGAAGCGGGGGCTGGAAGTTGAATATTTCTGCCCGACAGACAGACATTGCCTTCCATGTGGTGTCATAAGTGCTCGAGGAGTGGCCACCGATTCTCGTTAGCATAGTCTCGGGGCGGTGCGCCTCATAGTTGATTCGCACACTCTGGCAGTTTCTGGTGAGAAGGTACGTTTCTACCCATTCTTTTGGATGGGTCAGCACCACTGCTGCACTGTTTCCTTATTCGGCTAATCTGCCCATGTTGTCTGTCAAAAGTATCGTCAGACCTACCCCGGATTCACCGTTTTAGACTCCGAGGAGTGAGGTGAGATCGACCCCGGAGCCACCTCCGAAAACTCCCGAGAATATGAATAGATCGATCCCGGAATCACCTCCCCAGATTTCGAGTAGTGTGCTGGGACAGATCCCGGTACCACCTCTTTGGACTCCCAAAAATTTTGGTTAGATCACCTCGGAATGCCCAGTCATATAACAGATTTATTGCGTGTTAGTTACACATGGTGCTGTGCACCTCCCAGTTTGTCGAGTCCGGGTCTCATCTCACACACTATAGCATGATATCGTGGACAGCTCTGACCGCAGTATTTACATGAACACATATCACTTGGCGCATGACGATTCTCTCTACTACACAGTTGATTGTGGAACCCGTGTATGAGGTACCAAGCGAAGCGGATTGCCCCAGTCGCGGTGGTGAAGGGTACCCGATGAGCTCGAGGAGAGGCTAAGGAGTGTAGCTGGAGTCATATCGGGGCGGTGCAGCTTATCGTCGGAATTCGCTTACTGGTGATAGTATGGAAGGAGTCTCACTTGGGGTAAATCGCGAAGAGGGTAGGGATGGAGGGTTTTGGGTGGCCTGTGTCCTTCCTTGTGAACCGACCTACAACATGCCGTTGGTTCCACGTCGATCAGATCGATACCGGAGGAGTACATGAGGACAAACAAACAGACCCTGGATGCATATAGGAAATGCGATTTCGCAGGGCGACAAAAGTGGAACACATTCATTTCTGAACTGCAAATTCGTGAGCCAAGTTGGTTGGGGACGCGTCTCTACGGCGTGTTGAGCCGCCTTGAGCCTCTACCACGGCGACCATGCGGTGGGAAGTGATCCGAACAGATCGCGCACATAACTTAGAGTAAGATTTTCCTATTGGTGCGTCATTGCCACTTCGACCTCATCAATGGTGGCAAACTGACGATTCGCTCGGTTCACCGCTCGAGACAGTCCTCAGGCGTTCTGGATTATGTTCGAGTCATGTGATTTCGCAAGCCACTCGAGACAGGCAATACTTCTTCCCGCGTAGTAAGCTTTAAGACGTCCTGCTTTATGCACAGCGGCATTTCTCCGTTGGAATATGAAAGGGCGAGATGCGAACGACAAGGCATCGGGTCCAAACGGTCGTATACGCGGTTTGATGAACCCCAAGTAGGTTTTCGCGTCCATGCGCCCGGGAAGACTATATCCGTTGTTCGATCGTTACCAATGCCGGTCAGGCCATGACACCGCCGCTTTGACGTCTGAAGACGAGTCTCTGTTCCTTCCTTAAGGGGGTACCTCACTCAAACGCAGACTTCACAGGTTCTGCACTTAGAGGGGTGGGACTATGATCATTAAGGAGGGCAACCGCGATTATCCCCACAGGAAAAAGGAGAAAACCCGCAAACTTCGTTGTCTTCGAATCAATGGCGAAGAATCATGGGTTCGGGCGAAACCGGTTCCACAGAAAACCACGCGTACGGGATCCGCGGGACGGGTGGCAATGTGGAGCGGAGGGGTGGGGGTAAGTGTGTAAGTATCTGGGATTCGGAAACAGTATTCCAGGATTTTTTCACCAAGTTGAGATTCCGAATGACGGAAAAAATCACGGCTCATCCTATGAGGCCCGATTTCGAGGCTGGCGATCTATGAACCTGAGCGAAATAATCCGGAGTCCGATACTTACGCATCAACCCCTTACCATGCTCTCATTATCACAAAAAAATGGTGGCAATCGGTCGCGTACTTCCCCCAGGAACCGGTTCTGGAGATCAGCCGAAATGCAATTTGCACGGACTGAGAAAAAAAACATTCGAAGTTTTGGAACCCTGAAACTTCTGAACGAGAGCATTGATTTCGATCAAATAAGTTGCAATAGACTCGTTATCCTAGAGACTACGAAATTCTTGTTGGTATCGGAACTTTCGAAGACGACGGAAATTTTCCTCTGAACGCTACAATCATTAATACGAGATGGATGAACTTGGTACATGTAAGTTTGGCGGCCTCCACGCGAGCAGCCAGGTTTGCGAGGCCGGAAAACCAGCCCACTACAAGCCACCAACAGGGCCGCGAAAACAGGATGCTCGCGCGCCCCGAACGATCGGCTGGGCCGTGGCCAAATGTGAATAGTGACTGGACAGTGGAAGGCTCTGAAACTAGGAAAGATTTCCGTCTCCCGATGTTTCGATTTGGCCGTGGGAGGCCACATTCCTTTCAGAGTGGACTGGGGAACGCTTCCGAGTCGCGGAGTTCGTAATCGATCGGAGTGCGACGTGAGCATCAGGAGTTAACAGCGTTCAGAAGCCTGGACTTCGGAAGTGACCATAGCGCCATCTTGAATAATCCGTTCATGCGCTGCTCGCTCGACTCCGAACTTTCGCGTGTTGTTTATCTAAGCATCACGTCTAGAGTCTAGACAGCATCACTTCGTTATCTTCTACCATTCATACGACACCGAGATTCACCACATAAAATTCAGAATCAATTCAAATTTCCCTCGCTTCGGAAAAATCTCAAAGGCCTCCCGCTGCGATTTTTTCGTTCCACTCCCAGCTACACCCCAGTAAACAAGCCCAAAGAAAAGCGCATTTCTGCGCTAAAAAAGCAATCTTTGGGTCGATTCACAAAATTCATCATTCCACCGATTCACGAAAATCGAGGAAGAAAAGGGGTCCTTCCAGCTATCCAACGTCAGGAAAAAATCCAAATCGGATGATTTTTCACTGAGGTATGAGCAAAAGGAGAGAGAGAAAGAAAGTTCTCCACTCACGATGACCACCTTGGATATTCATGGTCAGCTCAATAATGGAAATAACGATAGAAGATGGTACGGGGCTGGAAGCCACATTTCTCGACTGCTCGAAAGCATACGACAGAGAAGATGGAACGAAGCTCTGGCGGATTCGAAGCGAATACGGGACACCCAGTAACCTCATAGACCTACTTGAGCTAGTCAACAGTAACAACATAGTTGTCCCCAAGAGGACCTCTGAAAACATGTTTGAGTGATTCAAAAACAGAGCGGAGGTAATCCTTGGGATACTTCACGCCGATTATCCTGATGTCTCACAGATGGAACAGCTGGTACAGATCACCAAAGAGGTTGGCAATGAGACGACCCCTGGAAACTACCCTTTCCTTCCTCGGACGTAATGAGTCCGCGCTCCAAGAGGGGCTCAAACGAAGCAAAACAGTAACTTCGTTCCAGAAGTTTCCCATCCGTGGGGCCAGCTTCGACCTGGTCGGGTGCAGGTGTTAGTTTCCCTCGATCATTCCGACCTGACACAGAATTCGTTGAGGGGGCCAGATTTATGATATTGATCTCGCCGTCGCCATGGGCCCTCCTGGAGATCCAATATGTCGGGAGCGGTTGAGACGTAGTCGGGGGTTGGTCCTACTCGATCCATCCATTCTCATTGCGAAACTCGTCATCCCAAATCGGTTCAGATGTTGCTGAACCCTTCTGCTGACGCAGCGATAATTGAAAACTGAGAACAGCACTGTCTGTTCCCAGTCAGGGTGCTGATAGCCTGAATTACTCCATAAACAGCCTACCGATGTTGAGATCGCGGAGTTGTGCTTCTCGATTTTCTCTAAAAATCAAAATCTCTGTAGATTCATCCGGAGAGACAGAAAACACTGTCGGCTCTCATGAGCGCTCGCATAAGCCCAGGGCGTTCCCTGATCAGAGCCATGAGACACTCGGGAGAGACCAAATGCCCGGTTCAATGGTTATCCTTAACCATTGATATTGAGATGTATTAAAGCAGCGATTAAGCGTTGCGAAGCAGTACTCGTTGTTGGAAGTTCGCATCCCTCACCCGATTCGACTTCGGCGCGTTCATAACGGTTGCGCAGGAAAATAATCGTTCAACCTGAGCGCCGGATGGCAGTGCCGTGTGGAATTCTCCGGAGAGGGCTGAGGTGCGCTAGTGACGGAGCAGCATGGTGAGCTCGTTGTCTGGGCCGTGAAAATACTGCAACATGAGGTCCTCTCTGGGGTCTGACGGCGTCATCCAGGAGGGCCCCGTGGCCGACGGCGATGATGCTGCTGACACCTCCATGGCCTCTTCGTCGAAGTAATGATAGTCGTCCTTGGCCGGCTGGGAAACTGGATTCGTTTGGGTGCGTTCGGGTCCGTATCACAGTCCCGGCGATCAGCCAATGAATGCATTCCTGCAGACGGAAACTGAGCGCGCTGAATCCGAATTTCGGAGGGTTCTGTGAGACATCCACTCTTTCGCCGAGTGTCGCCATGATGTTCATACCGGGAGTCAAGTGACGAGGACGAAATTCATCCGTGGGCCACAAATGGACATTGGATGCCTCCGTCCCATGTTTCGGAGACTTTCTACACCGCTAAATCCCTTGGAGACCCGAATCCGACGGAATACTGAGAAACTTGGAAGTTTGGGCCCCGTTTCAGACACTCGATTCGCCCCGCCTGCGAATTTGCTGCATCTCGGTTGCATTCGAGTGTGAAAGCCGTGACGTCGGGAGAAACGCGCGCCGACAGCTGCCTCATCCTTGTGGGCGAGGAATACAACCAAGCTCCCCTCAATGAGAACCGGCCGCTCGCCGCTGGACTCTCAGCCTGGACTCTGAGTCTGGCCCACGCGGACTTTTTGTCGAATGGGATTCATGGAATATCTGGAGTAAAGAGTACAGGAGTCCTTTCGAACGTGAACATTCCGTCAGCGAGCGCCAAGACAACTCGAAGACCTGGATCGTTCCTTGGAGATTGTCCTCACTTGTTGGACGCCGGAGTCGACCGTGTTGTGAACGGAACGCTGGGAACAGCATTTGTACTTCGAAAGTTGGCGGAGTCTAACAATTTCCATCGATTTCGCTCTATCCTGAATAGAATAGGAAGAGAAACATTTGTACTCGGACTTCGAGATTGTGGTAGCGTGACATGCTTGACGGAAACTGCAGGTAGAGAGTGATCTTCCTGTTTCATGGCAGCTCGAATTATAACTCAGTCCGCCGCATGGAAATGATCTATATCGCGGTCACTGGAAGGCATTTCTATCAGGGGCAGAAGCTTTCTTTCTCCATGCTCAGTTCGGATTTCAGATCATACGGAAAAAGAAGCCTCCAGAGCGCCTCGAATTTCTCTGCTCAGGACAGATGGCTGCAACCTACTGCTGAGATGGCTCAGCTAGGTGTTAGAACATCTTCTTCATCATTGCTCGAAATGAGTTTCTCGTGGCGCTTTCCTCTTGAGTGTTGCATTTTGACTTGATAGAGAATTAGAGATTAGAGTAAAGATAAAGACAGTTGAAGACATAGAATCAGGACATGCAGAAGAGTGGACCCAGGCGGAACAAACGGACCGCGGAGGAAAGCATTGGATTCGAGTCTGTAGAGTGGAACTTCCTTTCTTGCCGCCTAGAGAATACCTCTCTGAGCTATCCGTTCACCAGGGCCTGGCAAGCGTCTTGCCTGCCGCCTAGGAACTATATGTCTGAACTTTCGGCTAACTTAGGCCCAGCAAGCGCCTGGCTTGCCGCTCAGAAACTGCTTATCCAGAATGGAGAAGAGGAAAAGCTCCGGAAAGCGAAGAAGCTCTAATGACCAGGAAGATCCCCAGAAAGACCAGGGATAGGACTGAAGAGTAGGGAAAATAAGCAATGAAGCTCAACTCATGAAATGTCGCAAGGGACTCACTAGAAACGCTGCTCTCGGAGATCGCACACAAGAGAAACTGTCTCAAAGCGCGCGTAAAGGAACCGTTAGCCACGGTGGCTGCCCTTCCCCTTCAAGTTAGCGTTGCACTTCGATCGGTGAATTCCCATCTACTCGCGGGAAAAGGCGACCGAATCTCACTGCGAAAAAGGCTGCGCTGATGCTCGGTGTAACGAGACATTTGTGTGTCTGTTAGCAAGTACTTCGACGGGCCCGTAGGCGCTTAGCCGAAGTACTCTGCCTGCCCCGAATATTTTGCGGTTTTTAACCGCAATAACCGCGAGCGAACTTCGGTTATAACCGCAATTTTCCGAAACGTATGGTTCTTCGAGAAAGCGTCGTGTCTGATGAGTGTACTCTGGCTGGGAATCAGGAACTAGGTACTGAGAATTGGAGAGAAATGAATTGCCCCTGAATCACCCCTCCAGAGTTGGAAAGAAATGCTCGGATTGGCCCCGGAATAACCCCTCCAGAGTTGGGAAGTAATGCTCAGATTGACCCCGGAATCACCCCTCCAGAGTTGGAAAGAAATGCTCAGATTGCCCCCGGAATCACCCCTCCAGAGTTGGTAAGTAATGCTCAGATTGGCCCCGGAATCACCCCTCCAGAGTTGGTAAGTAATGCTCAGATTGACCCCGGAATCACCCCTCCAGAGTTGGAAAGAAATGCTCAGATTGACCCCGGAATCACCCCTCCAGAGTTGGAAAGGAATGCTCAGATTGGCCCCGGAATCACCCCTCCAGAGTTGGGAAGTAATGCTCAGATTGGCCCCGGAATCACCCCTCCAGAGTTGGAAAGAATTGCTCAGATTGGCCCCGGAATCACCCCTCCAGAGTTGGGAAGTAATGCTCAGATTGGCACCGGAATCACCCCTCCAGAGTTGGAAAGAAATGCTCAGATTGGTCTCGAAATCACCCCTCCAGCGTTGGAAAGAAATGCTCAGATCGGCCCCGGAATCACCCCTCCAGAGTCGGAAAGTAATGCTCAGATTGGTTCTAGAATCACCCCTCCACGTTTTGAAAAGTATGGTCAGATTGGTTCTAGAACCACCCCTCCACGTTTTGAAAAGTATGGTCAGATTGGTTTTAGATTTACCCCTCCACGTTTTGAAAAGTATGGTCAGATTGGTTCTAGAATCACCCCTCCAGCTTTTGAGAAGTATAGTCAGACTCGTACCGGAATCACCTCTCCAGACTCGGGAGAGTATGTTCAGATTGGTCCCAGAATCGCCTTCATGTCTTTCAGAAAAAGTGCGGACAAACTGACAGACTGACAGACTAAGCCGATTATATATAGTAAGGATAAGGATCAGAGTTTTCATCTATACCCCATCGTAAACGGTCTTGTGGACTCTCGAAGATGGTCTCGTAGGTCCTCGGAAAGGTGTCGTAGGCTCTCGTAGACTTTTCTTAGAGGCGTCGCCGTTAGTTTTCTGATGACGTAGACTCAGTCCGCGTCCTGATGTACATCCATCCTCATTTCTTCAGATTCATTAACGCTCAGCTAATAAATATGTTTGATGATTCATGATTTCATCTACCGGAGTTTAAGGTCGTTGAATTGTGCTCCATAATTTCCGCTCGCGGTTGGAACTATTCATAGAAGATATCGAACCACTTTCAGAGACAGCGATGTCAGTATTTTCATGAGGGGTCAATAAGATGTGGACAGCTTTCGGTCGCCTAGATAGACAAGTGATAGTTGTGGACATCTTGAAATTCGTCCCGACCGAGCCCCACACCGTGTTCTCCCAGCGTACGTCGACATTCCGATCGGGAGCCCATGCTGACATGCGTTCTTCATTCGAGGATCACTGCCGAGTCTGCATCGACGGCGCCTGTGCATTTCAGAGCGAGTAACTCTCCGAGCGAGCGATTCGAGCGAGCTTTTTCGTGCAAGTGGGAATTGGGACGATTGATGAAAGCTCCGGTGGTCATATTCGCCACATGAAAGCATCGATAGCAACTGAACAATACTGTTTTGTTGAGTCCTGACTGCTTCATCTGAATCTGCGCCAAAATGTCCTGCGCCAAAATATCCTGCGCCAAAATATCCTGCGCCAAAATGTCCAGCGCCAAAATGTCCTAGACCGGTCTGCTAGACCTAGGAGCGCCGTCTCAGGCTGCATTGACGCACGTACGACAGACCCCAACGACTCTGACGAAAAAGTGTGTCGGATTGGAATCGCGTCTTCGCAGGCTCGTTCCAGTATGGCACGCCTATCAATGATTCTTTGACTGCCTTCGTCGCTGATTTCAGAGTTTGCTCGGAAGACGAGCAGTATTAGCGAAGCGGGCTAGAGCAAATTATATAACATCGCATATGGCTACAGTCTAAGTGATCGTAGTTCTCCATCATCATTATCTTCGCTAGTACTGTGTGATCGACGATTCCCTTATCAGGACGGATGGGTCGCGGAGAACCGAGACCAGTATAGTGATCACCAATCTCCTGCGTCGTGCTCAGCGACCCCGAAAACCCCTGACTACGTTTCAACGATCCCCAAAATCCTGTTTTTGGAAAATCCTATGATTGCAGATATGATCACGACATAACTGTGATGATGATTATGATGACAGTCATAATCATAGGACCTGGGGGTCAAAATCATAATGGCAATCATGATTATGATTTTTCCCCACACTGCCTCTAGTGAAGTTGGGTGACTGAGTGGCTCGCTGACTGACAGTGGGCGACTCAGGGAGAATCGGTCCGCCACTGCTTCGTTCCCCCGAGAGGCTCGCATTCTGCTCCGGAGAAGTCTCTGAGAAGTTCGGAAATTCGCGCAACCTTTCGCGTACCAAGTGCAACACGCAACCCACTCCTGGGAACGAAAATATTGTTCTCACGACCCAGTTACCACTGAAGCTCCTATCGCTGGCGACCATGTTGCGCGCTGATGCCACGTTAAATGTGTCTCCGCGCAAACTTTGCTAACGAATGTTCTGCATCCACGGGTACTGGCCAGGCTAAGAGAAGTTTTCTTCGTTCGAGGGGAAACTTCACGTTGTTATCCGATACTTGGCGCAGACGATACGAACCACCGCACAAGGTTTCACAACATTTTCCGCCATAGTTGCGTCTTCTACCATTAGAACCCGGAAATTATCCTGACTAACATCCAAGCACGAGATTATCCTTGATACTCCGCAGATTTTTCCGATTTCCTCCAAAAAGAATCGCGTCCGATGAGATCGTTAT
This sequence comes from Phytoseiulus persimilis, assembly GCA_037576195.1. NCBI lineage: Eukaryota > Metazoa > Arthropoda > Arachnida > Mesostigmata > Phytoseiidae > Phytoseiulus > Phytoseiulus persimilis. Next base: position 28,113,905 of record CM075103.1, read on the forward strand.
CAGCCGGGTTGGCTCTCTGATGAGCTCTGTTATTGACGAGTCAGTAACACGATTGTTTCATTATCCGATAAGTTCGTTATCTGATGCGTTTTTTTCTGCGGGATTCGAGGGTAAATCGCCTCTCAAGTATTCCCAATGTTTGTGGTCAGGTTCACCCCTGATCCCAATATGATGGCTCTGAATTGGATGAGGGTCATGTAGTAGTTCAGGAAGAAAATCGCCATCTGCAAGAATGGGTTTCGAGCATTAATGCATCTACGAAACCAGGTTTGTAGCGCGCTCCATGGAGAAGCACACCCCACGTGCCTTTATGAGACGAATCCATGCTGTTTCTATGTTCCCTGCTCGATCTTCATAATCAGAAAGAAAGAAAGACTCACGGCCAAGGCAACGTTTGCGTTGAATTCAAAAACGCCTAGAATCTTCGCAGGATGCGTCGAAGACTGCAGCGAGAAATCGAGTTCTTGGAGTGATTCCGATGAGATCTGCTTCAGAATGTGACGTTGCCGCAACAAGCTCCGAAACTCAACCAACTTCGGAATAAAAAAGTTTTCTTGATTATCCGTACCACAAGTGTGCTCCGAGCTCGACGATCGCTACCAAAAAGTTACCTTGCCAGTCAATTGCTGAGACATCGCCAAGGCCAAACCAAAAACCATTCCGATGGCCAGAAGAATGTAGTATCCACCTTTCGACATCCTCATGAAACCTCCTATGAGTAAGTTAAACATGATATACATGATGAAGCAGGTGAGCATCGTCAGGCTGAAGGCGATCAGTTGAGACACCGCAGTGGAGAATGTGACCAGTGATCGATTCAGACTCGAAATGAGATTCTGAAATTCGATTCCTTCCCTGAATTTCTGGGAGCTCCAACTCCGCTGGCGAATATTCGAAAGAGAGGCAAATCTGAGTCAAAACTCGTAACTACCATCAAGAAGCTATAGCTGCATTTTCCTCCCAGGTCTCTGCTCTGGGGTCCGCCGAGAGCGTTCAGAACACTGCTCAAACAATCAGTCAGCGTTCCGTAGACGAAAATCATAAGACCAAATGTCACCATAACCCAATTTAAGACGAAAGCTTTGGCGAGGTTTTGCATTATTAACATCCCAACCTCCAACGGCGACTTGGAGAGCCGTGTCCGCAGTGACGAGAGCTGGATAGCGGTGTCAACGACGAAAAACGAACTCCCGAAAATGCTCAGGAATGCCGCGAACGCCAGTTTCTGACGAGGTCGTCCGACTCTGTCGAAAATCCATTGATCATGCATCAAATGGATCAATCTGAGCAAACATCGGGAGTTCTCAATCGAATAGAATCAGGGAGGCCAGCACCGTTATTGGGAGTATCTCTGTAACTCATTTTGGATGAAGAGAAAGCACTTACGCAGACCAGAAGGAATTGAGCTCGTTGAATACCACAGCGATTCGGGCTCGATTCCACAAGAAAGCCATTCCGAATAGGGCAGCTGATAGATACGCCAGCGATCCAAGCGTTATCATCAGAGAGTCCATGTCGCATCGAATAGGACTTGTGCTGATTCTGAGTAATAGCGCCTCGGATTTGGGTTTTCCCAACATGGTGATGAACATGATGACGAAGTGGATTGCGAATGCGCCGGTTAGACACGTTAGCCCGAGTCCTGACGCTATGAACCGGTCACCGTTCCATATGATCGGATGAACACAGAAAAACCGCAGCATCCACATCAGCTCTCTACCGCCAGGTATTCGAGCCGGCAACACTTTTTTTTGTGAGATCATCACTGCAAAGGCTCGCTGTAGGCCTTGAGTACCGGGTTTCCCAGCTCAATGTCCGGGATTCCTGCGAAGGACTCTCACTTTCCTTCATGGAGGGGTTTCCACCTTCTAAAGCTGTGAGTTGACCACGGGTTTTATCGGAGCGTTGGAACCAGCGAGGTCAGCGTATCGACCGCCTCACTATTGATCGCTAATACGGCGATATCCGCGGTGAGATGAATTATACGAGCGGATCAGGTTATTCAAAACTGATGATGAGCATAGGAGGGCATTATATACCTGTATTGATTGAGTTCAGCGACGCTCGATCTGGCGAACGATACGGCGATTTATAATAACGTGATGTGTTGGCACCAGGGCAAGTCGATACTTTGGAAGCAAACTCTCCCTATACACAGATGGGACAGCACCACCGAGACCTCTCCAAGATTCGGTATCGCTGGGGCATCGTCGGTGGAAAATCTCCTCCCAGCCATTCGTTTGTTCGGGGTCGTGGATGAATAGAAGTCACTGGAAGCCAGCTCGGGGTAATCGCGTGAATGCCGGACGAATCTAAATTATTTATTCCTGATTTTGTCACGTGTCTTGGAGCATGTGTGCGGAGATGCATGGTCGTGATGCAGGAGGGTGCTTCTCTCCTGTAGACCTCGCCCAGGCGCTCAGAGCTAATCGCTGACTTCTTCTAGAAGTTTCGAGGAGTATTCACCATCGAAAACACCGACGTTCGTTGAAAAGTCGATGAGGATTATTGCCTAGCATTTTCGAAAACCTTGCGCCATGATTTTCCCTCATTGGCAGGGAAAGTTTCACCCCTTAGAAAATACCCATTCAGGGGACGCTTCCGGATCTTCTAGGATGTATTGATGCAGCCAGGTCTCATCGACAGTCACAAATCGACGCCAAAAGCCGCTCAGATGCGCCTCTAGGAAGCGCATGTTTGCGGTTGAAAGTTACACTGAGCACACACTCTGCTCGTCCGACAGATGGCGTTGCACCTACTTCGACTGCGCTTTGGACACTCGCAGGAGATTGGTGAAGATGTTTGAAACACTGTCAATTCTGATCCTCAGGGTTTTTGCCGCCTCTCTCAGTCACTTCACTCGTCGATCGGCAATGATCATCTTGCACAGTTTCCCCGCATTTGCTTCGGGAGGGCCGTCGGAGGCAGACCCAAACGGGGTGCGTCGGCGCAAGACGTTTGACCCCTTCCGGAACTCGCGACCCACCTCTTAACTACCGCGTATGAAGGGACATTTTCACTAGAGCTGGGCAGTTTATGCATTTCGCTTCGGAGACCTATTCCTGCCTTTTTCGACGATTTTCCGACGGTTTTGCCCAATTTGAGTCTTCAGTGCCATCAATGCCTGAAGTGCGTCTCTCGGAGCGTTTCCCCGCAAGACTCCCTTGTCCCAAGCTTCTTCAACGCTGCGAACAAAGGGAACGTTGCTTAGTGAAGAAGTTCGGGAGGTGTTTCCGAAGATCGACCCATCCATAGCTAACGTTGAGAAGGTTTCAGTGAGGCCTTATTCGCAGCCCGCGGTCACACCATGGGGAACTTGGTCCAGGCTATTACGCGAAAAACTACGAAAGCGTCGAATACATTCTGGAGAACTTTCGTGAAGGAGACGCAGGGTCTATCGTGGAGCGCTACTGGAACCACAGATTTTGTTCATATCAGCAATAGCCTCAGACGTTGCCTATCTGATCCAAACTAAGTGCCCGTGCTGGCAATTTGGGCATTGCAACAGGTCATCACCAAGACAGTCTCTCACAACTCGCACGGAAAACTCATTGCCCTGCAGGGAATTCCAGCAAAGCGCCGTTCACAGTCGCCGGTGCAAGGGGAACTTCGGTATCGGCAGTGTTCTCGTGGTTTGATGTCTGCAACCAACGCAGCGGGACGCCATTTATTCCGAACTTATTCGACCATCGAGCCCGGCGGGAGTATGGGGTGGGTCGCCCAATTCGGAGGAATCCGTGCGCTTCGACGGTGAGTCCTCGTCGACGTCCTCGGGCAAGGGTTTGTTGAAAGTTTCTTCCAGCGGTATAACCGCCACAAGTCCCAATAAGCAAGCGCTGACGTTGATAACGGCATGGAAAGTTGTGCCCTGGAACCGGCAGAGAGATGAGCATGATAGCGAGAGACACCGCCAGAGGTGAACTTATTCACGGCGCAGCGTCCGTTGAGACCATGAGGCGTTACGGGCGTCTGCTCGATCTTTGAGTTTGGACACGTTTTGCACCGGGAATCTCGGCGAAAAGTGCTGCAGCTACTCGATCCGAGTTCTTCTTGTGCTCACCAATGGTTTCAGGCTCGGGGCAAGGATAGCCCCGAGTCGGGAGAATAATGCGCAGAATCCGAGAGCGACTCCTCGTTCTCGCGTCATGTAGGTTTCATTCACATGGATTCCAACGATGGGGAAGAGAACATCAGCGCTCAACTTCGAAATCGTTGCGAGAGTCGCACGCAGTGTTCTTTGTTCTGTGAATGCAACACATAAGAATGGTCCCCCAAGCTCGCAATTCCCTTCCCATAGTTCTGTAGCACTGAAGTTGTGGTAGTCTTGGCTCGGAATCAAAATGGAGCAGTGCTAGGACGGCGCAATAGGGGCCTCGATATGGGAATTCCCCATATACCTGGCTCAGATCCCCATTCGAAACCAAATCTGATTCGAAGTGTGAGCCCCACTCACGGGTTTAAATCCTGAATCGGATTCCAGTCCACATTTACTAGCAGTTTCGGATTCAGGGTCGATTCAGATTTGAGCCAAGTCTGTGAGCCCATCCAAGGGAAAGCTTGCGCAACACTGCTCTGACTGATTTCGGGTCATTTTCACCATAACCTTCGTTGATTGTGAGTATTTTTCTTGCTTCACGAAGATTCTCCAAAATATCCGAATGAGTGTAGGGCTCACACTGGAAGCAGGATTTTTTGATGGCTCTGCACTATAAGCATCTCCTCGATGAGGGCTGCGGTGAACTTCGAAACATTCAGTTCCAGAACGCACAGGAACCGGCCCCGATTCCGAGTATATCGGCTCCAGGGTACTATGTGACCTCATTGATGTTCCCGCCGCGGTGCCTCTCGTCGAGTGTGCGGCCGCCGGAGACGCTTACCACCTCGGGCGAGACCCGGAAACGTCGCATCTACCGGCAGTGTCGAACCTCGGATTCCCTGACCTGTCGGGAACTGGACTTCCCGGGAATTCGCGGGAGCCAATCAGGAGTTATCCGTTTTTTTCGCAACTCCACATCCAATCGATCCCACTGATGCGATCTCTCCTTTTGAAACCCAATAACAATCCCCAGAGCAACCCTCATTCATTTTGAAATCATCGACCACCGTTGCCGCGCCTGTTTCTGCAAGCTGGATCACGTGGTCCCAGAGAAAAGAGTCTGCCCTCCGGGTTGCCTGGCTAGCTGGCCTAGCTTCGCTTGGGCGATGAAGAAAGCCGATCGGGATGGCCGTACAGAAGGGTTTGGGAACGGGATGCTCATTTGAACGCGTGATTTTTCATAAATTTTGCACGTACCACGAGAACTTTCTACCAAAAATCTTTCCAGTGGTCTGATCCAAGCCAGAAGCCCTGGGCGTTCGCCTGCATGCATATCTGAGCCGGATTCGGATCCGACACCGGATTTGACTCCGCACAGTCATATTGATACAGACTCGGGTCCGGAATCGAATTCGGGTCGGATTTGAATCTGGTTTCGGATGCTTGAACATGAATCATCCGCATCGCTGCTCGGTGTTTTCGGAGAAGCGTTGTCCAGTGCATTGATTCGGAGCTCTCTGCATTGGAGCTGACCAATCTTTTCGCACCAATCTTCAGCATTTTCTGAAGTTCGGAAGAGCTCTTGTAGGCTTGGCGGAGGGAGGGGCTGGTGACTCACCTTTGGTTGTAAATATCAGTGCGCCAGCAGTCACTGCAGATGTCGTATATAGTGTCAGATAGAGCAGCTTCCTGCGGCCGAACTTCACCAGTAGAGCTACAATCAGAGCTGAAGGGAATTCGAAGACACCAGTGTACATGACATTGATCCAAGGATTGTCACCGTCGCTCACGACAAAGAACAGCATGTCGAAGTACACGAGGATTGCGATGGAGCTGCAAAGGAGTACACCAGAATAGACGCTAAAAGCGAATTCATGGGTCGATCTCTCGATGGTATCTGGAACCACCGTCCAGGTGCCTACCTGTGGATGAAAAATGACAGAGTTTGCAGGGCAATATTGCGATTTCTGAGAAGATCCCGCATGGTGACCTTGGATTCCTTCCTGACAGCGATCGATGACGAATTGATGACTTCTTCCACATCTTTGTCCGAGCTCGGCATCCCGTTCTTCCGCAAGAGACGTTTGATGATTGGACGAGCCCGTGCCTTGCGACCCGTTGCTAAAAGCCATCGGGGGGATTCATCACTGATGCTGAAGGAAACGAGAAACCAGGTGAGAGCATGCGATCATGCAGGGAAAATTTTCTCGTCGTTTCCGTGGATGTCGGCCTCACTCCGCCTTAATCGATGGTCATTCGCCTTCTAGATTCGTGGTTTCAACTGAGGACAGACTCAAAAGACCCTTGGAGCGAAGAGAGAATGCTCTCTCCGATAGGATTCAAACTCCGAGTGTTTGCGATCAATGCTTTTCGAGTCCTGGTCGTGATATCTTGTTGGGAATGGGGAATAAGTAGGAAAACCACCAATTCTCAACCGAATTTCGAACACAAAACGGAAAAGCTGCGCTTTATAGAAAGCACTCGAACAGAAACAAGAACAGATCCAAAATATATTCACTAGCGGCTGAGATATGGCCAAGAGAAGGGCGACCATGATTGTCGCTCACCTCACAGCGAACATCCTGTGTACACGTTGTCATCCTCAAGCCCCCGAGAAGGAAAGATACGGCATTTCTCAGTGCCCCTTGCCGTTCATCTTTTCCTGTGCCTTCCTGCCAGCCTTTCCCCTCGATGTTTCACTAGCTGAACTTCGCAGCTCTACCTATGGAACTATGGAAATGCGCAACAATGCTTGCAAAACATCGCAGATCGCTTTCCAGACCCGATTCTGCAGATCTCGGAAGTCTTCCTGCAAAAATAACCATGAAGATCTACTCACATGATCATAATGAGCAACGGAATGTTTGTCAGAGAGAGCACGAGCTGCAGGTGACGCCAACTTCTTCGATAGAACCATGGCCCTATCGGGAGAAAGAGAATTCCAAGGATCCAACCCAAAGAGTCACAGAAGGAAACCGCAGCTCTATCAGTTGGTTTCACGGACTCCATAGCTGTGGATGGATGATCAGAACTTTCAGTTCTTGGGGTCGTCCGATCCGACTCCGACTATCAACTCAAGCTCAGCGCACAATCAAAGACAATCATTGAGGCGACTAGATTCCCGAAGTTCCGCCGATTCAGAATTCAGGGGAGAATCCCCACCCGATATGAAACGTGGTGTCCCTGATTCAATGAGGACACCAGATAGGTTCAACCGCTCCAGCTTGATCGTCTTATTTTCCTGTGTTTTTCCCGTCGGCTTTTCAGTTTTCGAATTTCTCAGTCCACTTCATGATGGCATCCTGATATTCACCGCTGAGCCCGCACTGAGGCCCGCAGCAAGCCTTCGTCAATGGTTGTTTTTGGGCTCAGTAGCAGCGGTTTCTTCGAACATGATCGAGCTCACGAACAAATCTTCCTTATCTCACGATAAGATTGCTCTTCGACTCTGACAAACTCCGCCCACCTTTACGGTTTCGACGCTTTCAGTCTTTCTGTGGCTTCTTCAAGGATGATTCTCCCTTCTTCCTCCAAAAGGCGGCGAAGTTTTGTTTTCCTTGTACCCGTCTCTCGCCTAACTCGCATATCGAGCTCTTCCATTAGTTCTCGCTGGGATCCGAGTCTTGGCCCCGACTCGGTCATTTCAATGACTTCATTCTCCGCCAAGTTCCCTCCCTAATATGTTTCGACGAATGCTAGGGATCATTATCATGCTTGAAAATCTTATCCCTGCTGAAGTGGGTCCTCGCGTGGGGCCGCAAAGCATGTTTGAGTGACCGACGCATACAAATTGCTACGGGGTGCCTATATTGAGCATCGAGGAACCAATTCCGACATGTGAACATCCCAGAATTATGCTTGACAATCAAAGTTTTATACTTGAGGAGCTATTCCGCGTTCTAAGGACGTCGAATAAGTTGAATTCTTGATGATGAGAACATGTTTTTGCTCTCGTTGTTCCATAGAACTTGCGACCATTCCGCAAAAGACTAGCTCCTCCACTCCTTTCCTCATTAGCGTCGAGTTTTTCATCACTCGCAGGAAAGAGAGGTATTTCGCTGGGGAACTTTTCGCGGAGGTTCCTCCTCAGAATTGGCTTCACGGTGTTGGCCGATGTTATCATGCCAAACTTTCCGATTGAATAACGCCAGACATCTCCCGCCGTCAGATGTGGGTTGATTGGACTCCCTCTGAATGAGTACAAAGCTTCTCTCTGTAGTTTTACTGAGTCTCCTGGCTATCCTGTCATTTACGGTTGCAAATCGTGTTTTCCCATCCCCATGTAGACACGAATTCTCGAGATCACCAGGTTTCAAGCCTACTCGGTTGTGTTTGAGGTGCCAATGCCGCAATCGCTGCATCTCTCAGATCCCGAGAATGTTCTCAGGCATAGGCGTGATTCGACTTTCCGACATGCCCGAAACATGCAAGAGGTAAGAAGTTGAAAGTTTATACGACCCTCGAATAGCCGTATGAAATCGCAAGGGGCTCAATCGAGTGTTTCCCGGCATTTTGAGCGTCGCGCTCATCTGACAATGAGTGGGACTTCTACCAAATCGACCCCGAGATTCCACTTTCTCCGGATATTCTACACAGCTCGCAATGGGAAAATATGATGGAAAATATTTGTTGATTTGACTTCATCCATTCTATGTTCACGAAAGCGCCCGGAGAGACGTAGAGAGAGCGTGATTTCAGAGACCGCTCGATCAACGAGTTTTTGTCTCTTTTGTTCTCGATCTCGTCGATCACCAACGGTTCCAGACCAACGAATAAAGCTCGCAGAGCGTTGCGTGGTCACCAGATAATTTAGAAGTTCATCGTTCGTAATTGAGCTCCGGTTCAGGCAAGCACTCGACAGAGAAACGCAGTGCTCATGCTCATTGACCGAAATAGCCCGGATGAGTATCCAGTGGTTCCTGATCTTCGGAACTTCCGAGGAACGGTGTATGGACGGGGACCACGGTTTCCCCATGTCAACGGTGTCGGGAACATGCCCCCGTATGGAGTTGTCCCTGTAGCAGCGTGATATGAGTCGGCTGATATCATTCCTAGAACGGTGCCTGATCTGAATTATTCTACGTTCAACTGAATTGTCCGTATCCGGTCACATGGATGAACGCTCTGACCGGATCCTTGTCCCGCTCAAACCACCCGGCATCCACCAAGCGCCACATCATTGCCAAGGGGAGCAGTTAAGCGACATTATTCCAACGTGATGGATGGCACTAACTGAACTGGAATGGCGGGCTCTCTAGAATCCACCCGCTCCCAGAAGCGTTGCTCGAGAATTCCCCTTCGCGCGTTCTGATCAATCTCAATCGCGGTCCCGAAAACTTTGTCGAATCTCTGGAGGAGTCGCGAGAGGCTATAAAACGATCAATCCGAAGCTGGGTGACACAGTTGGAACTGGAACTGTCTGTGGTACTCGAATACCCGGGACCCGCGACAGATCCTCAGCGGGCCTCAACGACGCCTGAATGGGTTTGGAGGTACGGGCTTACCGTGGGTGAAAGCTCCTATGGCGGTTCCACCTAGTCCCACTGCCATTATAGTTCTCAGGATTACGAACGTGGCGAGATTCGGAGCTGCAGCCATGGTCATTGCTCCCAAGGAGGATATCAACACCGAGCTCATGTTCGCAGCCTTGCGCCCATACCTTCAACAGCAATATGATCGTCAGGAGAGAAAAAAACGGATTTAGAAATGATTTACAAAAAGGGAATCGCATCTTCGCTCGCCCCCCCTTGATCTGTGAGCGAGCGGGAAGAGATGGACGGATCACATTCTGGCCCGACTAAAATCGTATATGATTGGCCTCACCAATCTGAAACGTGAGAGAAAATCAAGTTTCCCAGCATCATTCCAACCATCATGAGCGAGTCCGAGAAGCCTATGATCCAATCCCTTCGGCAAACTGTGCCAAACTGCAATGTCCTTGAATTGAGCCACTACAACGCTTGCATAGCTGACTGATATCGAGGTTCACAGCCCTAATAATCTCTGGCAATGTAATATCGTCACACCGGAGACTTCGCGGAGCAGGAGGGCACATAGGTTGGGCCAGCCACAAGATGACGCTTTCAGTTTCTCGTTCCGTGACCGTTCCATTATCAATGCACCCCATCGGAGCAAACTTGCCTCACTCTTTACGGTGTTTTCGAAGATTGCAGTGTCGAAGTACCACTCAGTGCAAATCCCCTGATCTTGATTATAACAGTGAAAATCTTGGGAAGCGTTCTCCACCCTCCTCGGGTACGAACTCGTGTTTGTCGAAATGGACGCACAGGTGAACTCTTGTACTTTCGGTGCTAGGAAAGTCATCGCGAGAACTGAGCTCGCACAAGGCAAAGCTCGAAGCGAGAGAACCCCTAGGGGCTTCTGGAAGACGCTGGTGGCGTCGACGACGGTGTCGAGGGTTTTTGGCTCGGGCTTGGACTGAACCGCGTAGGAGGCTGGCTTTTGAGGAGCCATGATGCACTCGATGTGGACACTCTGGGAGTTGTTTGAAAGAATACCATCCCCGTGAGCTGGGACTGTCATCAGGTCCCCGATCAAGGTGACTCGTTGATTTTCATCGGAAGCGCCGATTTCACCAATACGATATCTAACACACGGTTCGAGCGAGACGAGTCCGACCGAGTTCAACACAGCTGGCGGGAAATTGGAATACAGCAGCTCGGATCAAATTGAAGATCCTTCCTGGTTGATTTGTCCGGGTGATGTTAGATACTGTCACGCCGAGATAAGCGGAAGAGATGAGCAGCAGCGCTTGCGTAGAGCGTGTCGAGATCGCCACACAAGGGGAGCTTTGCCTCGTGAAATGACGACGACGAAGATGCACAAATCGCCGCGGCGCAAGAGCCGTACCCCTTGGCTGCCCATTCCGCGCCGAGGCTCACTGGACTTGGCCTGGAATTTCTCATTGGGCAGAGGTATCGAAAAGCGTCCGAGGAGTCAAGTTTCCTGGGTGCAGTCGTAGAGCGATGCCGACTTTATGTTGTAAACGAAGTAAGAGAAATGCCTCCCTTACGCGAGCACCTTGGCCGAAGTTGTTCTGGCTGTTCGAGTGAGCATAATGAGCTGAGCTTATCGGACAAAAATCATGTAATACAATCTGACGTGGATTCAGGCTCTCAACCGCTGATTTGACGAGTACTTCCTTCCAGCGTCGGAACAACACTTTTTTCATAGAATTCCATATCACTAATAGTGTGTCGTCTGCGCCCATAGGAAGATACGTTTCTCAAACCATCTATGGTCTTCATTGGATTCATGAGTGAATCTCGTTAGCTTCTGGCTATCGATATCTTGATCTACGTCAGAGCACACACGCAGACGATCAAATCTTGCGCGAAAACCAAGCTGAGCACCGAAGCTGTCGAGCTCTGACAGCAGGCGAGTGAGGTCCGAGCTCTGCAGTTTGTTTCGCGTTGACTTGTCAAAAACGTGATGATGAGCTCAGTACGGTTCATTCTTCAGCCGCATTCCTAGATTGTGAAGAGAGAACATTGCCAGATACAATATCCAGATGCAAACCACTTGCGCGTCGTACTTTGTCTGATGTGTAAAAAGCGCCGCGATGGGAACGATGGCCCCTCCGTCCGAGTGTCAATCTGGCGTCTCTCAGATTCGTTCATTGCTTTCTTTGAGTCATTTCGTAGGCTATTAGGACGCGACTTGCGGCGATACGACGCCTTCAGAATCACTCTCGGACTTCCGGAATGCCGAATGCACGGAGATGGAGCGGTGCCCGACAAGCGTCTAATGAATTCCGCGTCGTGGGCCCGGGACTCAAGGCTGGCAAACTCGAAACCCCTAGTGCTTCCCCTCGCCAGCCGGGCTTGTATCTCGGATATTCCATGATGTGTCTAAGATGAACAGATACACATGGATGATGGTTCTCAATAGGCACTTCAAGGCCATGATTTCAACAGAAGCTCATCAGGCTGTAGACTGGTGGTTTGAAAATGTCGCGAGATATCACGTCAGACCCAGTTCCGGATATCTGCTTCGTACTTTTGTCAATACAATGCTAGTTACCAGAGATTTTGTGTTGGGTTCGGGCATCGATGGGTTCGACCATCTAGCGGTGAATCGTATCGTAGACGATACATCCGCTGTTGTGATATAACCATACCCTGCCTCCGGAACTCCGAGGAAAACTGAATCACGCTGATATGTTGTGTACTCTATGTAAGGGGAACTTGGACACGCGAGAATTCAACGCGAGTACATGAGGGATCCCAGCTCTGCTGTGGACTCATTCCTGAATGTAGAATAGAACCGCGTGAACGGCATGCCACTGGATCGGGAGGTTCGAGGCCTCCAAGTCTACGCGTATGACGCCGAGAACAACTGGCCCAGAAACCTTTGGCGGTGAGATCGGGACGCTATCGCAATAGCTGCTCGGTTCTGGATACCCGAGATACCCACTGTGAAGGACCGCATGGGAAACTGGTCTCGCGACCATTTTACTCAGGGATCTGGGCTTGACGACGAGAGTTTTCAAATGGAATTTTCAAGCCGTCAACCTTCGAAGGAGGCGACATGCCGCCCAGAATCACCGTAGGACGAGTTGACGTGATCTGCGCTGCAGAAACACCGGATCTTTTAGGGAAAACATAGCTGCGTAATGGTGCCATGGAAATGTTATTGATGCATCGGCTCCGATTCTCCGAAGTGACGGCCTCGGGAGGCTCTCTGTAACTTCACTAAAACTCAAGGTGTAATCGGCTGGGAGGACTCCGCCCAAGTCATTGATCGTACAGCGGACTACTTTGAATACTCGGTGACATCCAATGGCTTACCTAGCGGGAACCCTACTCTCGCATACTCTACCACTGCGTGAAAATACGATGTTGACTCAAATTTCCTCTGAACCTGGATGATAACCTGATCTGGAGTTTCGCATGCAAAGCTCGGGATCGGTGTGAATGTCCTCGTTCAACTCGAGAGTCTAAAGACTTCGGAGATTCATGTTCCGCTCTGGACTACGGCTTTCCCGAAGGTGAGAAAATCAGGACGTTATATAAAATAGGATGACACACTGGGAGATAACTTGTCCGACCTCCTTTCCTACTCTCGATAGAATGATCACGACATGGACATCACGCTTGCTCCCTCAAAGCGTGCTCCTCGCAACGCTTTTCGCTCAAAACGTTTGTATAGATTTTGCACAATGAGTGACTCTCACAAAGCCGAACGGAGCCATTGCCAGGCGAGAATAGCAAGGATTTATCGAGCAGTTTCGTCGAGATTGCGCCGCGAACTTCGATGCAAGTAGAAATTCGCGATTGCGAATCAGTATATGTCCGTGCCTTGCAGAATAGTGGATGATCGTGTTCCAGTCTATGCTGTTCTTGTATTTTCGAGCACAAATGTGCTTCTGACCGCACGATTCTCCACAGATTGTGCACCAGTACTCGTCTCAGTTCCATTTCAAAGTCTGCGTGATCGATCCCAGGTGCTGCTCCGTCTGTTGATCTGTGAGGGGTTGTAAAACTGTGCCTCTTGCAGATCCTGCTCCTCATCCCTGGGTTCAAACCCGATATCTCAACGTGCCGTATGTCGAGGTGATCTCGATAGGAGGTGGTTCAAATCTCTCCGCGAGTTCTCCTGTGAGCAGAGCAGTGCCTGGTAAATGAGAGCCAGTCGCTTTCGCATCGAGCGATGAAAGCAGATTGCGACAAAAGGTCATGTCAAGTGCGTGGAGTAGAGGGCTATCAGAGCGATTCCGTCGAATAAGCGGATGGAGTGCAAATTCGGAGAAGGTTGATCCGTCCCCGGCTCCGAGGCCTAAATCTCCGGAACCAACCCTGAGACTCAAAGCCGATCGAACCGAGATACCACCGAAAGAAGCCCCAACGGCATGTTTCCCGGGCTCAAAACTACTCTTTTGGATTTTGCGTCTCATCTGCGTTCATCCGATCATATGGAAGGGAGACCGATTTGTGGTTTCGGGATGTGGATTCGCGTGTCTCCTCTGTGCAGTTGCTATGCATTGCTGTTTCGTCGCCGTCATCGTGCTGGCCGATCCAGGACTCAGTTTGGCCCTTGTCAGAGCGACCGCGAACCCCATCCGATCCGACATGGGCGTCTTCATGTCCATGCTCGCATCAGGGCTATATTTCATGACGTCTGTATGTTTTCTAGTTTCATCCGTAGTCGTTCGCAAATCGCGGTGACGTTCAACGAACTCAACTGCCTATGGATGATGTGAGTAAGCGCACCATTATAATGGGAATCGTACGTTGCTGGTCCATGAGAGGTGATGAAGAAGTCGATTCCTCGCGCTTGCTTAGCAGGATGCAATTTCGAGGGAACGAGAGCACTGTATAACCCCTGTGAGGCTCAGTAAAACACATAACAGACCCTTACTACGGCATTCAACTCTCAATGAAAGCCGCTTGCTATCCTCAGAACCTCTCAGTATCTGATGGGGAGGTCGTTTATTCCCTGGGGAATAAGGTCCTGAGAAACAGCTGCAAAAAAAAGAGTTGGACCTGGAAGATCACAAGATCGCACCGAAGTCTGTAATTTGCCTCCCTTGAAGACCAAGAGCGGTGATACTTTAACCTTCGTATTGCAAGCAGCGTGCGAGGTCATCTGGTCGATTTGGTTCCCTCCCTCCTATGAGAACGCCAATGGGCGCACAATAAATAATCATGTCAGCTTGACATTTCCCGCAATCGTTCCTCTTAGGTTTTGAGCTCAACATCATTCTCGCTCTTCCAGGATGGGACGCCCCCGCGCGAAAGTGGCTTTCGCAGCTTTCACTGTGGTTCCATGGTGTACTTTCATATTCGTCAAGGGCTTCATTTTCCTAACGGCCGCTACATCTCTGCAGGCATCGGAGTCGATTTGGGGCCCGTTGAGATTCTTGAGCAATTTCTTGCTATTTTATCTTCTTTTGAGTGTTTTCGCTGTTGTCAGTACGCTCACGACTTTCGTATACGGAGCGATTCTAGACTGTCTACCCATTCTGCGGGACACCATGAGGCGCTCATCGTACGATGAGCGATTCGTCGAATGTTTCCTGACGGTAAACGTTCGGTACTCAATCAGCGGCCTACTCTCGATACTTTGCCTGGAGACTCCAAGAGTGGGACTCTCAAAAATTGTCATTTGCAGAGAGCAGTCGAGAGTCTGGATCGCGTAATGATATCCTTCTCTCCAGCGGTCTCTCCGTTGGTCACGTTGAATTTGATGGCGTTTATCTGCTTCGCACTACAAGTAATGTTCCACGAAATCATCGCAAGTGGAGAGAAAGGACGATCTGAACACATGTCTATTCTCGTTGGATGGGGCGCTCTCATAATTATTTCCATAATCTCATCGCACACCCTCGAGAGCGAGGTAATATTGAAGTTGAGGTTTCCAATGCCAAGGACGTCACCTTGGAATGCTCCCCAGGATTGATCGCTGGATATAAATCCCCCTTTGCATCGCATGTCCATTGAAACAGTACCCTATAATTCAGATCGCAAGAATCCGGAAAGCGTTGCGGGCCCGGCACCGAGCGAGGATAAATCTCGGCTTTTGACCTTCCAAGAACTGGACGAAGTACTTGGGGTTTGCCCTGTCATATGAAGCTTCTCAGTATTTTTGAGCTCAACTTGACTGTCGTCCTATCGGTGCGTTCTGAACATCGTGGTGCATCGCGGATAACCGCAGAGATATCACGGGCAAAATCAAGGATTCCCCTGTTCAGAATTGGTTTTGCTGATTCCAGGTCACTCTTTTCCTCTGAATTTTTACATGACGTTTCATACATATTCAAAGCGATCTTGTCGTGGAGCCGGAGCGAATCTTACGGAGTTCCTGAGGGAAACCATGACCATGATATGAAGAAAGAAGTGGGGAGGAACCCGGACGAGCTCCTCCGTTGTTCCAACCGAGAGCAACTGCCCTGGCTGAGAAACCGACCGATCCCCCACAAGATGTCCGCCGGATTGACAGATCGAGGGTATCTGATACACTGGATCCATACTCCTCTACGAGATGGTGTAGGATAAATTACATTCGAAGTCTTTGAGCAGGTGGAGACTACGACAGAAAAATTGCGACCAACAACCTTCCGGGTTGAGTCCAAAACGAACTTGCCTATGATGTGTTGGCGTGTGAGAATGTGTACTGTAAGCATATCGGGATCAGGACCAACCCATGGAAAAGACGGTACATTCCGAGACTCCTCACTGGACGCCAAGAGGCCGTCGAACCATTTGACTTCAATTCCGTTGAACCAGTGTCCCTGAACTTGTTTCGCCATTCAATTCTGTGGACCGAGGTTTTGCCTTGGACTCAGCTTGTAGTATGGAAACTCTGGGGCATGCGTGCGTGAAGTATTCCGCGTTGTACCACGGATTCAGGAACGGGTTTTTGCATGACACTACGAATCAATGTGAGTGTGGGGGATAGCTTCGGATCTCTCCGTTATTTTTCGCTCTCAAGTGCACACTCATATGATGCCTGGCACCTATAGTTCCACAGCGTTTGCCTCCAGCCACCGAATGATCTCATGGTGAAACACTCGAGGTGAGTTCCCCCGGAGCTCGACGAGCTCGATATACAGGTGAAATGAAAATTCGAATACAGGAATACTGAGCTCTCGATCGATCTGCACCCCACAATAACCTACATACGCTTTATCCTTCCAAGTATCTATCGAGAGAGAGAAATTCGGAACAAGTCCCCTCTCTGGGGAGCTATGAATGAAAATGAGGAAGGGACAGGAATCCCTATTGAGCAGCCTGTATTTGTATGAAAAATACAGTTCCCCCCCCCCCGATACTGATAAATGATCTTGTGGTCATCAGTGAGCCTCGACTTCGTTTTTCCTCACTTTGGAGGGAGGCTTCCGTAGAAATAATAGGGGGGCAGGTGTTGGCGGATAGTGTTTGCTGTAGCTGATTCCGTAGCTGAGGGTGGAGCTGAAGCTGTTGCTGCTAAGAGAGTCGATGGATGACTCCGGCGCTGGATAACGATAATCCACTGCTAGTCGAGGTGGTAAGGAAAGCACACACCTTGGCTGACGAATGACTTGTCCGTAACGATCCCGTCAGAAAAGAACGACACACAACACAAACTGAGAGGGCGGAGGGTAGGACGACGCGCGACTCACGATATGATATAACGTCGCGATGCGAAAACTGACGAAGGAATTCCAGCGTTTCCCCAAGAGAGGAGAGCGAAGAGAAGAAACGATTTTCTTTTCATCTCTCCAAGCGGCAATACTCATGAATGGACGAAGGTACCACCAAAATAAAAGGCTACAGATTCGTAGGCTCAAACAGGATGGACGGTCTGGGAAAACACGCCAGCGGTGGAAACCGGCATCCTGATCCCGGACAGCCTCAAAGAGGAGGAATGGGTGGAAAGAGAGAAGGACTTGTGGCAAGGGCATAACACTGCAAAAAAAACATGAAGACATACAAGAACCTAGAAGGAGTTCTCGAGAGAAGGAGAAAGAACAACTCCTTGATTCTAGTAGTGCTAGCGAGTGCAAGAGCGGGCTTTCCTCAACACCACTCTTCAGAACAAGATTCGAAGGAGGCGATGGTAAAGTGTGGTGCTATGCGGACATCACACAGAATCCCTAGAACACGTGATAATGGAGTACAAGGAAGAACAGCGGAAT
Organism: Phytoseiulus persimilis; assembly: GCA_037576195.1. Classification (NCBI taxonomy): domain Eukaryota; kingdom Metazoa; phylum Arthropoda; class Arachnida; order Mesostigmata; family Phytoseiidae; genus Phytoseiulus; species Phytoseiulus persimilis. The sequence goes on from CM075103.1 coordinate 28,131,580, forward strand.
GAAGCGGAGATCTGCAGAAGACTAGGCCTGCATGAAGACCCAACGAGAGGAATTGTAGAGCGGACCAAACGGAGTCTTGAAGGATGCGAAAAGCAACGAAAGGACACATCCCACGCTCCTGCTAGATCACCGACCAGCGACCCTAAACCAGCAGAGTGTACTCGTCTCCGCGTACGGGGTTTCTGACATATAACAGAGTGTATATGGGCAAGAAATGGTTAATAAACCAATCAATCAATCAATCAATGTTGACATCTCCTCGAGCATTATTGGTCGTGGAGGGCGTTCCCGCACCTTCTCGGGGGGTTTCACATAGACCGTATACCTGACGATGTACCTCCTGATTTTTTGTTTAATCTGAAATGATCAGCGTGTGATTGTTCGAATAGTCATCGGAAATTAGAGGAAATTCGCATCATCAAATTGCTCAGAACGGAACAGGAGTTATCACGATTCAAGACCTGTAAAATACATTATTATAGATTGCAACAAACTTTTTCCAAACTTTTCAATTCGGAACGGTGTCAAGGGCTCGCTCCGGGAATACTGTATCGAAGTTTTTCTCAGTAGACGTCTCCAGGAATCTCCTCGGTCTCTACGCCCACAAACCATCAAGTGGAATTCGAACGACCCGACTCATGCCGAAGTGTGCCCACACGCCCATATAGTGCATTTCCTGCAGGGATTCGCTTGGATTGCTCGTGTTGTGCATTCTAGAGGAATGAGTGACCTCCCGGTTGTCTGTCGATAACGAGATCGAACGGGTCATATGGATCAAGCTCGAGCAGTCGACATCTGATGTGACGCCCGGAAAAGAGGCTCGAACCTTTGACAAAAAACCGCTGCCCTGCTCAGTTAAAACTGACACCTGACGGAGAATACTTTGGAATCCTAATCCTCGGTCAGCAGATCTCTTTTCCGCTGCCGATCCGCTGCTGTTAGCAGCCCGCCAAGCAGCTCTTCGAAAATTGTGACCTCACATTCGCGTAGACTGAGTTCCGTAGGTACGGACCGTAGCCTTTCTTCATGAAGGGCGCGCGTTGCGACGTATTGTACCTTAGAGGCGAAAGCCACACGCTCAGCCTTCGCAACTTGAAACAACGCCTCTGACGCTGTGCGAAAAGCAGCTCGCTACCCGGCCAGTCGAAATCGCTGATATCATAGCCGCAAAGATTAGCGTCTGTGACTCAGCTGACGATGGGAGGAGTCGGCAGCCTCGCGAGCTGAGAATGTTTCGCGGAGGATATTGGTGGACTCGGGTGAGCCAAGTCGTCGTCGGAGGCTTGGAAGTTCTGGCTTCCGATGTTTAAGATGTTTCTTCGACCAACATCGCAGCACGGCGGGAATAAATTCCGCATCAGGGAATTCCGATCGAAATTCCGTGGTTTTAGCGACCGGAGCAACGGGAAGTTTTTGTATATGAGGTCTACTGGCATGAAACCGGATTCTTTTCAAGGGCAACGTACGGCGACAAACTCGGTTCCATAGTTAATGGACTCACAGTGTCTGTCCTATGATGGAACACGTATTTTTCGAGTCAAAAAGGGAGGGCGACTTGGTCCCGGGATATGTCGATTGATTGATTGGTTTATCAACCATTTCTTGCCCATATACATTTCGTTATATGTCAGAAACCCCGTGCGCGGGAACTAGTACACTCTGCTGGTTAGGATTGTGTTAGTCGTTGATCTTGCAGAGCGTGGGATGTGTTCTTCCGTTGCTCTCTTCCATCTTTCAAGACTCCGTTCGGTCCGCTCTTCTGCAGATCTCCGCTTCATTCCGCTGTTCTTCCTTGCACTCCATTATCACGTGTTCTAATGACTCCGTGTGATGTCCGCATAGCACACATTCACCATCGCCTCCTTCGAATCTTGCTCTGAAGGAGTTGGTGTTGAGGAAGCCCGCTGTTGCACTCGCAATTCCATCCTTTTACGTGTGACGGCTGACGCTTCCAGGACTGAGTTGCAGTATGTCAACGCGGGCACGCACGTTGCCTTCCATTGTATCTTGGTCGTCTCAAACCTATTAAACTCCCACAGCGATTTGGCGTACATTTGTCTAAGCGTTTTTGTGGCTTTCTCTTTCCATAGCTTCTCTTGTTTGGCTAGGTAGTTCCTGTCATTGCTTAGCAGGATCCCAAGATACTTGTATGACTTCGCCCTATCGCTTATCCCTGAATTTCAAGCCCGGGGTTCACGCCGCTTCCCGGCTCGTTGAAGTCAATGATTGCTGATTTCTTGAGTCGAATACCAGGTTCAGCTACTTACCCACTTCAGTGGTGATCTGTGGCAACTTTTCCAACTGGGTCCCTGTGTGAGACATCAGGATTAAATCGTCGGCATAAAGTATCCCCGGGATTACTTTTGCTCTATTTTCCAACCCCTCAAATATGTTTTTAGAGGTCTTGCACTGAACTCCACTCAAAATCGTTTCATGGCCGTGCCAAAGGGTTTCTGGAACGAAAGATTGAGGCCACGCCACGCGCCGTATCACAGCTCAAACGTACTGTACGAGCTCATCTTCCTCCGGCGACGGCTTGCCCTGAGCAACTATGAGTCAACCATGTTCTCTTGGCCGCGAGCGAACCCCATATATTTGAGACGCGCTATTGAAACCTGTCTGGTCCAGGTCGCATCAGCTTCAGCCAATGGACTTTCGAGCGATGCCATAATTCAAGAAGAAGTTCAGCCTTCCAGCACCAGCGTCAGCCTTGCGGCGAAGCGACTAAAATTTACACTAGCACGGCCGCAACCCCGAATTCTGAGCGAGAAGAAGATAATTCCCGGCAGCATTTCGAGCAAGAGATTCGTTTATATGCTGGTGGACCTGTGAGTTTTCTGAGTCATCGCAACCCACTCATTTATTTTGAAGCTTCCGAGCTCGCGAATGTTCAAACTTTCAAGTGATTCACTACTCCGTGAACTTCCATCCTGGTCCTTCTGGATGGCCCGTGTTTCAGCGGGAATAATCCGAGCTGCGCTTAGAGTCTCGTGGGACGAGAGACCTTGACTTTCCCGTGGACCGTATTGACCCGGGAATCCCCTCACGTGATTATTATCTATGCGCGAGAAGTCAAGGTCGTATGGAAGGAACATGCTGCGAATCTGAGTGGAAATTTCCACCGGGGGGCTCCCCTCTCAATGGAACCATCGGTCGATATGGTCTTGAGCGCTGCGTGAGAGAGAACGGAATGTACGACTGTCCTAACGGAACTCGAGCACGACTCTGGACAGTGAGACAGGAACACACGAAAGAGGCGAGAACTGAGTGTCGTGCTCACATTATAACGGAGCGCATTTAGTATCGTCGCATTTGCATGAACGACTTTGAAAACAAGCGTCGATTCAGAAGGACGGTTCACAGAGGATATCGATAGATCGATGGATGTGAACTGCATCGTGTCTCGGCCCTTCGGACGCTGCTCAAGTACATCGCAATTTCAAGCTCAGAGTCAGTTGATCTCTGTACGGTGGCTCAGCATGCAGTAGAACCTGGGATTCTCGGAATTCGGACTCGCAGCCCTTCGAATCCCGCTAATGAGAGATGCCAGCAGGGCGAAACTCAGGACTCGGGGGCCCCCAGACGAGCTCTTGTCAAACCACAGGTAAAGGCGTTCCTCATGGAAAGCCAGCCTCCAGAATCCTGGCTCCAGAGAGCTCTTCCTGGCTTACGACTCCTTTGTGCGCATCCCATCATTTGGAACGGGGACAAGTTTGTGCCGTCGGAACGATTGCCGTGTGCATATTGTACGCTGTGGCCCTCAGCGCCTGGCAGTTGCTCATGTGGGATTCCAGCTCGACCCAGCTCCTGTTCAAGTTCGATCACAATCCAATAGAGTCCGATATGGGCGCATTCGTGGCGGTGCTGTCGTTCGGCGAATACATCATGGGCTCCGTCGTGACCGTTGCTTCGTGCGATGCCGAGCTCAGGTCGCGTGGCCTTCAACGAGCTCCACAGCTTCTGGTTGACGTATGTATCGCTTGCCCTCAAAACGGTTCTCCCACTTCACAGAACTCAAATTGCTGTGACACTTCGATCTATTCAGGTTTGGGCGACCGCGCCAGAAATGCTTTGTAGCTTCGCATTCCTGATATGGAGCCCGTGCTCAATGGCTCTCAGCCTGCACGAGTTGTTCCAGGTGCGGAGGTCGTTCCCGATCACAGATTTGGTTTTCGCGTCTCATCTCTCTAGTGTTCTCGGTTTCTTTTTTGTCTTGAATCTGGTCTCAGTAGCTCTGGTTCTGATGATTTTCGCGTACGGAACAATCATCGAGTGCCTGCCCAATCATTGGACTCGCTCCGAACTGCATCCAATAAGGACTACGACGGGGGAACCTCTCTCGACGTGAGTCCTGCAGAAGTCAGGCTCTGCTCTGATGTGTATTTCTATCGCAAACACGCAACTCGCTTTCTCAAAATTCCATCCCTCAGGAGACCCTCTCAAGTCTGGAAACGGTTACTCAGTTCTCTCATCAGCGGTTTCCCCATTGATTGCCACTGGTTCAATGGCGCTCGCTTGCCCACTGCTACAGCTCATGTCTTCTCAATACTGCACAGTCACCGGGGCGGCAGTGTTGCTCAATCCCTGATTCATGTGGGCTGGGAGCGTTCTTGTTTATTGCTTTAGCGCTGTCACAGTTTCTTGGAAGCAGGGTGAGTAGAACGTCCACGCAGACTACAGACTGGACATTAAATCTTGTGATACCTGCGGGAATCGATTCTGGCGGTCCACAGTGGAATCACTGCCCCAGACGGCTCCGAAGATAGATACGGAATCGCTCACTGACAGGATCTGACCCTGACGGAGGATAGCTCAATCGAGGGGACTGCGAAAACGAATCATTCCCAATTTTGAAGATTTCAGGCGCACGGCATTCGTTGCGGGAGCGTTTCTATTTGAATGAATTGTCACCTGTCATATTCCAAAGACTCAACTACAAACTTGAGAACCTCTCCCATCCTATTAGGGTCCTGGCCGTTTCAAATTCGACGCGAGGTTGCCCTATCAGTGAGTGTCATTTTCTCGGCGATTTGAATCTCGCACGGAAACTTAGATAGAAACTGAAATAATGGACATTTCCATCCTCCCAGGTCATGATTTTCTCCTGAACTCCTACATGACATTTATCCAGTTCAAAGCAATCATGGCCAGTCATTCAACCAATGGGACTCAAGTCCCATGAAGCCGTTCTGTTGTGTCTTCGAGGGAGGGTAACGCTCGGGTAGGGGTTCCCACCCTCTCAGCTCCGGGAGTCTAGACAATTTGGAGCGGACGATAAGAAGTGAGTCTGCCGCGGTGGATGACGAACGGGTTCCGACTGGAAAGTTCACCTCAGTTAATCGTGCAGCTGATCTAGGGTCAGGAGTTCAGCGGTTTGCATTCAGCAATCATTCCCGGAAACGTCGATCCGCTCGAGAGGCTAATCATACTTCGATGCGTTCCGTGAATATCGTGAGCTCTTGGACGGACCGGCTTAACGGTCCTCTGTTTTTTTGCCGGCTGCGATGGGTTCACAGTCTATTGCAACCGTACCCGACTTGGAGCTCCTCAAATCTTGCAGAGCAACTCGTCCCAGTCGGTTGTCATCATGTCAAATCTGATTTTGAGTCGACGTCTGTCAATCATCTGAAGGCATCAGAGGTCAGAATCGTACCAAACCGAAGTCGCTTCTTCGCAGCAATAGACGATGATGACTACAGGTGCCCTCTGAGGATTCAACTTTTTCGCAAGCGAATGACGCCGATAGCCAATAAGTCAATGTACTATCAGTCCATTCACTTCCAACGATGCGAAACGGTCCGATCGCGAGAGCGAATGACTTTCTGCTCACATAATTTCAGGCTTGTATGACTTCAACTATTCCACAAATTTACCGCAGCAGCCGGAAGCCAGGATCGCTCGCACGCCGGAATACGGCGATCGGAGTATCGTTGGAGTCTTTTCTTGGAAATCGAATTATTCCTTGATTATATTATCAACCCTTGATCAAATTATACCAATCCCATTGAACATCACAGCGTACCCCCAACTTCGTTGAAAGTTCTGGTGGAAGTAGAAAACTGTTGGGATTCCTTACCCTCATGGGCAAACGACCATTGTAGGTTAGAGGGGGAGGCTGCGAGGAATAGGCCATCCCACAGAAAGCACCTGTGTCTCTGAACGATGGGGCGTCAGAGAACGGGTCGATGAAGCACAAATCGGGAGGAGGCGACTGCCTCAGCCCATGGTCGTTCACGGCTCAAGTCAGCGATCTCAGTGGCGCGATTCACGACGAGCACTCCGAAGTTTAGAAACTCATTTTCGCTGATGGCCAGGCTCCAGAACAGTTGCGAGCTCCCTCGGCTGTCTACAGCAACGTTCCAGAGGTTGTCGAAAAAGAAAAAATGCTCTTGAAGTCGATGTTCGACCACGAACGATATGTCTGTAATAACAATCTTATCTGTGTTGGTATTTATCTACCCTCATACGTGAATGACCATTCCACTCCAGCTGCGAGGGTCCCGATGGATATGAGAGGTTTCTCTCTGCCACTCCAGTGAGAGCTTCCGGTAGCAGTTGGTGAAGCTTGTCCTCGCAGAAGAAGGGCTTCCGCCTTGCGCAGGCGACCCAGTGTCTTCTCAATGATACGCTCCGTTGAACTCAGGGATTCTAAAGAAGACCATTTCCCTCTCGAGTGAGCGTTCTCTGTGTTTGTGAAGTACTTCTTTCATCTGGGAATTCATCCCAGCGGCTTGGGCAGTGCAGTAGGGATATGGGAAGCTGCGATACAGACCCATCTGAGCATGATCAAGGAGCGGTTCGAGCCGTGCACACAGTGAGTAACGGAATGAATGATGGCTACAGCGTTCATACTCAACTTGAAAGGGCCATTCCTAATCCCGCAACGTCGGATGGATGACACTCAAGAATGAGCGCTGCGTCGACGAAAGCGGCTATCAGAGGAAATTAGATGCATAATAAATCAATCAACGGGAACTGCATTGTGTATCGGCCTCGAACTCACTCTCCCTGCACCGCTCTTGTACGACACAAGCTCAACATTTTTTTCTCCGTGAAACGCAAATTAGATCGATGACAGGTGGGTCGAGCCGGAGCAGAACCTGGAATGCTCGCAGCTCTGAGCCGCAGTGCTCGAGCGCTGCTCATACAAGAGTTCAGTATAACAACGGGGCTCTTCGAGTCACAAGATGCAGCCCCTGAACAAGCTTCGGTCAACCCGAAAGTCAAGCCGTTCCTTGAGGAATATCAGCCTCCACGTATTCTCGGCTCGAAACAGTATTCGTAGCCTTGAGACTCCTCTGTGTGCACCGATCATACGGAACGGAGATAAATTGGTGCCGTCGGATCCCTTCCTGTTGCCTCCTGTACGCCAGCGCCCTCAACAGCCTCGGCTATGCTGTGATGACCGTATGGAATCTCATCACGCGCCAGACTCTATTCAAGTTCGGAGGCTATCCACTAGGTTCCGACATGGACACGTTCATGACCGCGCTTTCGGCTGGCACATATGCCACGGGCTCTCTCCCTGCTGCTTTCCTGCGATGCGAGCGCGAATCGCAATAGCCTTGAATGAACTTCACAGCCGATGGGTCACGTCTAAATCGTTCTCTTCTCAAAACGGTTCTCCCGCTACTCTAAGCTCACAACGCTGGAACATATGAGCTCCATCGTTTCAGGTCCGGGCGACCGCGCCAGAAGTCAGCTCTCTGAGCGTTCATCTACTTTTTAAGGAGCCCGTGCTCTATAGCTCTCAGCTTATGCGAGATCTTACGATGCGCGATGAGGTCCCACCCACAGACCGCTATTCGCGTTGACTGTGGTGACGTTTTCAACTTTAGTTCGTCATCAATCTGGTCTCGGTAGTTTTATGATCTTCGTGTACGGAACACTCATCGGATGCCCACAGAGCTCAGTGGATTCGCTGCGTGTCGATTCGAAGGAGACCGCTGCAGGGAGTCAGCTGTCTGGGTAAGTCGAGTTACCGCAAACACCGAACTCAGCCATGATTCGTGTACCTTCCGCAAACTCGACACTAAACGAAATCCGATTCCCGTTGCATTACGTCCACTTGTCCGCTTCTGCAGCTCATGTTTTGCGTCATCCTGCAAGGTCGACAAGCGGGGAGTGTTGCTCAATCCGTGATGTCTTGTGGGCTGGGAGCGTTGTTTTGTATAGCTTAGGTGCGTCTCACTTGCTTGCTATAAGGGTAAGTTCAACTTGGAGCGTCCCGCATAGACTCCAAAAAGGAGACGAGCCCTGCTCCCCATATCAGAGAACGATCTTGGCGGGACGGCTCGAGGCGGCTCCGTTGACGTTGACCGACGGAGTATCACGATGATCGGAAAATTCGCAGCCGTAATACGAATCATCCCCAACTTCAAAGGTTTCAGGAGCACGGCATTTACTGATGGAGCAGTTCAACTCGAAAGAGGTGTTGCCTGTCACGTTCCGACAACTCGATTACAAACTCGAGAAGCTTCCCCACCCTGTCAGAGTTTTCACCGTTTTCAGATTCGATGTGAGGCTCGGCCTTTCTTTGAGTTCCTCCAATAGGAAGCGAGTCAAGTCTCCTTCTAGGAATATCGATTGGCGACCTCAGAAAATGTACTCACTCGCCCATCCTTTCAGATGATAATTTCTTCCTGACTTTACATGGCACGATTTCGACTAAAATTGATGAGATTGGCCCTGGTCTCGTCGCACTGCAAAGTACCTGTGGTCTCGCAAGCGCCTGCGGGAAACTAAATGTTCGAAAATATTCCGATTTTCTCCTTTCGCAATCAAGCTTGTACTTATACATCTTCCATGTCTTATGCGAATATGATCGTGAATACCGCCACAGCTTTGTTCTATGCCAGTTCGGCATGGACTCCGAGCAGCCCAGAGGTTTGAGCGTTCTTTCAGATTCAAAAGATTGGGGCTCGGCCTCCGCACACCATCTGGTTCCTCGATTGATGAGGACGAGCTCCCAGAAGCTATTCCGGTTTTCCTCTCGCCTTATGAGCGGACTGATTCATTGAGTCCCCGCTCATTCGATCGAGAGCCGAACCGTCAGGCCACATGTCCATTCCAATTTGTACTGGTTATCCAATGAGCCTGTGACCTCAAACGTGAAGAAATTATCTCGAACCAGTTTCCTATCGAATTGGAATTCAGATGCGATTCCCGATCGAAATGAACTTTTTTCGGAAGCTCCAACTGTCGAGCTAATGTCGGATCACAATTCCGGGAGACACTAGTCGAAGGCCGTATCCATCGCTGTCGAGCGTGAACCTCTGCGTAAAGTCCCAAGAGCTTCATCGAGGACGAGATCGACCGGAACATGCACATAATGAGATTCCTTCGGGGGGAAAACGTGACGTGGAGAGAATACTGATCTTTAAGGCAGACCAAGTGATGGTTGATTTCTCAGTCGCGATTCCGGTGGACTTCCCGGCCGCTCAATGCCCGTCTGTCCTGATGGACTGCGAGAGTCCGTCCAGCATTCGTCGAGAGGAGGGAGATCGGATTCGAGGATTATGAAGGGATTCTACTCTGCATAAATTCCGTCAGCGGCTGCGAGCGAATCCGTTTGGATGGAACCCCTCCGATAGTTGCGAATTGCGCCCGTTTGGATAATTTCGGTTTCGACACTACATCAACTCATCCGAATTTCCGACTCGCGCAGTTTCGAGTTCGGAAGTGGATGATTATCAGCTTCCTGCCCTCGGGAATACTGACAGCAGCGCTCGACGTGCGTCCATATGGCGTGATGAGGCACCATGCCAACGACTCTCATGTCGCTCTGCGGGATGAAAAAATCTATACATATAGGAATCCTGGGTCTGCTCGTTTGTTTGTCCTCAATGAACTCCTCCGGGAATTGATCGGATCGACGTGAAACTGACGGCATGTCGGTAGGGCGCTTCACGGGGAAGGACAGAAGCCTACGGATCTCAAACATGAGGTGCACCGCCCCGATACTGTGCTAGCCAGAATCAGCGGCCACTCCCGAAGGTCTCATGACACTATATGTGAGGCAACGTGTGCCTGTCAGCAGTGGACTCCCGAAGGCAAGGGACGGGTCAGCAGCGTAAACGGCCGAGGGCCGGCTCGTATAAGGAGTGTGTCCTTTAAGTTGCAACATTTCGTGGCCTCCGTGTTTTGAGCTGTATTCCGGTCAAATTTTTTTTCGGTCGAAAGCTCTTGAAGAGGCGCATTTTTCATTTTCGAAAATCAGATCAGTGTTGCGTTTTCCAGAGCTCGTCGAAGTTTTTCCCTCAATTCAATCCATGGCCCCTAAAATAACCTACCAGGTGATGCCGATTCTCAACCGATTTTGGGAAATATGGAACGGAAAGATTCCTCTCGTCGTCAGCTACAAAACACTTGGTACGCGCTTTCCGGGAACGGGCGAATCGGGTGCGAACCGGAGAAACGGTATCCAAGACGAGATGCCCCTAAATTGAGCCCTCCAGACCCCTGCCGACCTCTCCCGTGGGTAACCCCTCGAGGAAGCCGATCTCGTAAGTTTCACTGATGGCGAGAGCTTCTTATTCGAGCCATTCCGATAACTTTTTTTCACTCAAAAATCACTGGGCGCTCATCTCATGTCCCTGCCTGAAAACGTGCCGACAACTCAGCAGGAGACATGACAGCTTCGACGAATAACAGCTCGGGAGAGTCGCGGGAAATCAGAATTTTCATTCGATCTAGGATCCGTTTGCCGCGATGACTTTCTCCAGCCGGCATCCACCCGAAGACATTGTGGATGGCGGGCGTGAACGCAACCGAGAGAGAGACCCGACCTCGTCGCGGCCGTGGAGAGGGTGATTGAAGACGCGCCGGATACTCCTATAGTAATTCGGCCGCTCAATTTAACGTCAGCGAGAGACCGATTTGGAAAACGGTACATCACGACTTGGGTCGCCGGTCCTACAAGCTAGGGCCCGAAAGTTTTGCACATTTCCGAAATCATCCCCTCATTGCAAGCGATTGATCTCATACAAATCATGGAATGATTTCCTGCGGATGAGGACAGGATCCGACAGAAGCCAGCCACGGAAAAAACCACGGAGGCTACGAAAATGTTGCAGCTTAAGGAACACGCCGTGTATACTCAAAAACCCAGGGTCTGTTTGTTCGTTTGTATGTATGTTTGTTCCATTGCTTCATTCAATGAACTCCTCTGGGATTGATCGGATCGACATGGAACCAACGGCATGTTGTAGGGGGCTCACAATGAAGGACATAGGCCTCATTTATACATCTTTATACAGGGCGTGTACTTAAGGCTGCAACATTTTTGTTGACTCCGTGTTTCGAGCTGTATTTCGGTAAATTGTATGCGATCCGGAAAATATCTCACTCTCAACCATCGATTCACAAATATTACGATTCCCAGAGCTTGTCGGAGTTTTCCTAAATTTAATGCATGGGCCTCAAAAGAACAGACCAGGAAATCGCCGATTCTCAACCGATTCCGAAAAATAAAAAAACGAGAAGATCCCTCCCGATCCCACCTGAAGAACGTTCCCAAGAACGCAGATCGGTCGCGAATTCGAGAAACGGTATTGAATACGCGTCGTCTGCTAGCGGTGGATGACGACGCATGCAGAGTTTGTGGGGTGAAGAGCGGATCTTCCAAGCTCGTTCATGTTGCGAAGTGTTTTGTCGTCGTCAAGAGGATAAAAACAACTCCGGACACTCGCTAGAATGCATCGCGAGCGATTAGGGACATTACAGGCGATTGGGGGCATCAATCTCGAGGAGCCGCTACCAGCAGAGCTTACCCGGAACCCGTGTATAAGACTTCACGCGGATGAGGGCATTCGCAAGCCGAGGAGAGTAAACCCTGAGATCGATCTCTACACGCATTATGCTGGGCAGTAACTTTCGGTGAATCATATGCCGAAAGGGGCTAACGATCTCGGAGGACTCCTTCAGGCGTCGCCACATTCTTGGAGAACAACCCGCAGATGAAGACACCACATCATTTGTCATGCGGGAAAGCCGAGGTGATCGCGGCAATGCCGGGTGATGCACTCCTGCACGGTCCAGGACATCGCGACCAGAATCATCAAGCGTCTGGTGGAGCTAAAAGCAAAGCTAGGGGCACTCTCAGTGACGTGGTGCACTCTAGTGGAACCAACAAAAGTTTCCAGCATCACGGCTGTGAACACGGCGATACTATCCCCTCCGGAAATTAGGAACGCTCAGATCCAGGTGTTCGATTTCAGTCATCCTATCAGAAGACGAGCGAAACCTGACCAACACGGAGGGCGACCTCCTAGAAGTACAGCATGGGAAACCATTTCAAACACATTGTACAAATGATTCCGGAGCCAGATCGTATCTATGCTCCGACTGACTGACCTGACATGGACGGAATCTCAAAAATGAGATGAGTTCTTGGCCCACTTGGCAGAAAGGATCCGAAGAAAAAGTCCAACAGCCCATCGACGCAAAAAAATAAGTCCTTGAAAACCACTTAAGGAAGTCGACAAAACGAATACCGAGACCTACGCCCGCTGCAAGTGCCCTTGACCACGCGGTAACGGGACTAGAGGAACAGCCCCATAGCAGTGGATCAGAAGCGAAGGGCAGAAAGGGGTACATCCACCAGCCCGAGGGAGCACCTCAATCCGAAACGAGGGAAGGGCTCTTAAGAATTCCGTCAAGCGTTTGGCCGCACCATGCGGTCCTCGTGAAAGAGGACCAATCTAGAGTGGCGTCTGTTCTCTCAAATGACAGGATTTAGGAAGTTCGAGATAGTGCACGACGACATTCCGCTGTTTGCCGACCGCTCAATCTGCGAGGCCGAATATGACCACTTTCACGTTCTGCAAGAGGTGGGGCCCCGTGGTTAGGGTCCGACAAGCCGAAAATTCGAACCCGAAACGCATGAAGCCGAAAAATCGAGCCCGAAAAGCATGAAGCCGGAAACCTCCTCTCCCACGGCGGAGTGTTCGAGACTGGCTTGGCGGGATGCGATTTCTGTATCGTTTCGTCGATCTCTACCTTCGTGAGACTTTGGATGACACGCATCTGCTGCGAAGAATCAGTGTTTCGATGCCGGTTTTCCTTTTTCGGTGGGAAAGAACAAGGTGTTGTAACAGCGTATTCTGCGAATAGTACTAGAGCTGGAGGTGAAGATTCCTTTCCAGTTCTAGCGAGTTGACCTCGGAAACTTCAAGATTCGCGCTCAGCAGATTGCTTCCTGTAGCAGCTACACCTTTGCTCAGTTCGAACTGAGCGAGGCAGAAGAAGTAGGTAGGCTGAGCATAACGAAGGGGCAATTCCTCCCCGCTAAGCCAGTCCCGACCGCTCCGCTGTTGGAAGAGGAGGTTTTCGGCTTCTTGCTCTTCAACTTCATGCTTTTCGGCTTCATGCATTTCTGGCTCGATGTTTCGGCATCCAGGGTATACACCGGCCCCGTTGAGGGATGGCACTCTGTTCTCTGTACTGTTTCCCGGGTCCGATCGCAAGGAAGAAACCCAGCGGGACGGTTCCTGCAACCGAAAAGAAGCGGAGACCGAAGTCGAGGTGGCGAAAGAAGGGATAACTCCTCGAGTACCCCGGCAAGCTTCGCAAAACACAATGCGACGTGACGATTCACGGGAAAACAGAAGAGTATGGGGAGAACGAAGCAAGAACGCCAAAACCCTGAATAAAGTTACTCTTTGGTCAATCAACATGAATGGTACTAAATCTAATGCTAGCAAACGGGCTTTTCCGGAACGCGACGTCCCGCTGAGATCGAACGCGAGCACCACCGAGTTGCAAACTCGCACCTCGTTGAGCCAGATGGCAAGACAAACACTCGGAAAATTTTTCGAAGAGCCCTAACGGAGAAGATGGACCAATGCAGCCGTGAGACACAGATCCCACGTTGTACTATATCCCGCTCTCCCAAAATATCAACACTACAGGCGATTCGTGAACAAAAGAATCGTGAATGGATACGACGGAGACGGCAGAATCTACCGACGGCCAAGATAGAGACCGAAGTCAGAGAAGCAAACGAGCCATAAGAGAGCTCAAAAAAAAGAGACTTCAAAAAGAGCTGGCAGACGTGCCCAGTCAAAGATCCTCTCGGCTCCACGAGATATGCGCGCCGGAAAATTCTGGTGGTACATCCTTAGATCCCAAACACACATCACCGCCTAGCAGATCAAGAAACTCGGACGGGCAGAAAGTCCTGGCGGGGGACCTAGAAGACTCACTCAACACCGTAGCAGAGCAAAAAGAATAGGGTAGGCAGGAGGACCTAGGAATGGGAAAACTCCTGGAAGCCACGACGAAATATGGACACCGAGAGTGAGCTGACTTTCAACCCCGCGAAAAGCGCGGTAGTGATATACTCGGCCCATGACCTGGGGGCCCAGAGGCAATTGAGGATACAAGGCGAGGATGTAACGGTAACTCGGAACTACGGATAACGCGACCGAAGTAAGAAGGACGAAAAACTATCGTGGAATACTGGGACAGAAACCAAATTCGATCTGCTGAACCACTCGCGCCTGATACGGAAGGCTGATCTGCATATAAAAACACATGTGTGAATGATAAGCTGGATGAATAAAAACGGGGCCAAGTTCAGCTGCTGAACTAGTGGTTCCGTAGGCTTACGTTCCACATCGATCTGATCAACGACCTGTATATGGAAGCAAGCCGCTGACGGCAGAGCGACTGGCAAGTGCTACTCGACAGTGCCGCAAAGCACAACTCTGGGTGGTTTCAGTTTCGTTGCGGCTAGCTTCCGGCACAACAAGCGAACCCTCGCCGGTAGAATGTAAGCCTACATTAAAACCATAACAATAACGAGATATCCGGGAATTTCAGTGATGGCAATTTTTTCTAAATTTTTGAGACATACTACCCGAAAACCGATAGTTTTTTTTTCCCGCAAAAACCACTGGGTTCATACCCCCTGCTAAGTTCGGGTTGATTGGCTCGGAATGAGAAACTTCTGCCATCAGTGAATTTCCGAAATCGGCTTCCCTGAGGAGTTACAGGCGGTTCTTCACGGTAGGGGTCGGCAGGGGGTCTGGAGGGCTCAATTCAGGGGTTACTCGTATTGGAAACCGTTCCTCCACTGCGCAACCGATCTGCGCGTTCTTGCAAGCTCTTCGTAGGTGGGATCGGGAGGAATCTTTCCGCCTTCGATTATTCGGAATCGGCTGAGAATCGGCGATTTCCTGGTCAGCTATTTCAGGAGCAATGGATTAAATTGAGGGAAACTTCGACGAGCTCTGGAAAACGCAACGTTGATCTGATTGTTGAGAATAAAAATTCGAAAAGATGCGCCTATTCACTGCCATTCCCAGATAAGATGAAAGACCGAAATACAGCTCGAAACATAGAGGCTACGAAAATGTTTGCAGCTTACCGTACACACCCTGTTTGTAAAAATCCAGGGTCTGATTGTTTGAGACGCGCTACTAAAACCTGACTCGACCGGGCCGCCGAGCAGACGGGGGAGCGTGCATATCCGCAAACGAATGTTTCTCATCGCCCGAGCGATGCCTTCATCCTTTTTGACTTTCCAGGATATCCTCACCAGCTGGTTCCATTCATGGCCTTTGCGGTTTGGCGCTCAGAAACGTCGTGCACAGCCTCGACCCCGATCAATCCTTGATCAATCTTGGAGAGCCTCATGGTTTCCGGGTCGCTCAACCAGGCATGCTACCGAATCGGAGCCAGTGGCGTACCCAAGGGGGGGGGGCAAGGGGGCCATGCCCCACCCCCCCCAAAACTCCTCGAATATACTGGAAAGGTGGATTATATTCTACTTTGATGGATGAAAGTATAGCGCAAGGATCCAGTCTCACCAGAAACATATCCACGAGTTCGAAAACTACGTCAATTGCATCACGAAAAGCTCGCTACATTCGGCTTGCCGGAAATTCCGCCACTTACTCAGCCTTCAGACTATCGAGCATTCAGCGTGCTCGAAAAGCTCCCCGTATCTCTCGTTACCATCGTTTCAAGGGCCTTGAGTTTTGGGATGAGCCGCGGCGTAAGAAGCTCTGAAGATTTAATATATTGTGCCGAGATTTATCGGGGATAGCGAATTCGTTGATCTCAAATATGTGACGGAATTCTATCAGAACGACCTGGGTTGTAGCTTGAGTACAATGGAGGGCGAAGATGAACGTTGGAAACTGAAGTGGACGAAGATCCCGAAGGAGGATTTACCGCGAAGCGCACTGGAGACGATGAACCACAGCTCTGAGGAGGACTATCCCAAAATCTCGACCCTGCCCCTAATTTTCGCGACACTGCCGGTGACAACTTCGACTCCCGAACGTACTTTCAGTGTGCTGAAGATGCTGAAAACACACCTGCGAACCTCCATGAAAGAAGAGAGACTCAACGGTCTCACAGCGATGAAGATTCATCGGGAAATTCCTATCGCCGTTTAGGAGGTCGTTGAACTACTCGCTGCTAGCTCACGAAAGCTCGATCTCATCCTATAAAGTCTTTTACATGCGGAGTTCCCAATACGCGTTGTGTACGTGATAAATTGAATGGTTCCCTTTCAATGGCGGAGATATCACGGAATCGCAGTCGTGCCTCTTTCCCTACCGTTCCAATAGTTTTAATTGCAATGAGCGTAGCACAAGGCACATACGCACAAGCAAGCACACAAAGTCATACGCTGGTCCTCAGCATCTACGGCATGATGATGATGATCATCGTCATCGTCACATCCCTTGCCCCCCCCCCCCCCCCCCCCCAAATAAAAAAAGCTGGGTACGCCCCTGATTGGAGCTACAAACTCCGTAAAATTTTCGATTCAACAGGCGAATCGAGACTCATTATAGCAAGTTCTCTCATCAGAATGTCGGGATGGCATGTGAATGAAGAATTTCGCGGGTATTCAGGGGCTGCCGGTAGCATTCTTGAATGCATTTTGGGCAGTGTATGGGTGGATTTGCAAAGCTGCGATACCGACTTATCTCGAGCAGGATCCGGAGCGCTCCGAGCCCCGCGAACAGTGAGTAGCGGAACGAATGATGCATACAGCGTCCATACTCACCTTGAAAGGGCAGTTTTTTGTACCAGCAATGTCGGATGAATGATACTCAACTATGAGCGCAGCATGGAGAAAGCGGCTCTCAGAGGAAATCGAATGCATCAATAAATCGATCAGCGGAAACTGCATTGTGTATCGGCCTCGAATTCACTCTATCCGCACCGATCGTGTACGGCTTATTCTCGAGCTCAGCGTTTTTCCTCCCTACATCGTTCAGAATAGATCGATGACAAGCGGTTCAAGTTGGAGCAGAACCTGGAATGCTGGAAGTTCTGAGCCGCTGCCCCTCGCGCTCAGCTCATACTGATGTTCAGAATGCCAACGGGGCTCTTCCAGCCACGAGATGCAACTCCCTAAACAGGGTTCGGTCAGAACGAAAGTCAAGCCGTTTCTCAAGGAAGATCAGCCTCTACGTATCCCCGGCTCAAAACAGTTATTTGTGGCCTTGAGACTCCTCTGTGTGCACCCGATCATATGGAATGGGGATGAATTTGTGCCGTCTGGATCCATTCCTGTTTGCCTCCTGTACGCCAGCGCCCTCAACGGCCTCAGCTATGCTCTGATGACCATATGGAATCTCAGCTCGTGCCAGTCTCTAGTCAAGTTCGGCCGCAATCCAATAGGTTCCGACATGGATACGTTCATGGCCGCGCTTTCGGTTGGCACATATGTTATGGGCTCCCTCCTGGCTGTTGCTTTCGTGCGATGCCGAGCGCGAATCGCGAAAGCCTTCAACGAGCTTCATAGCTTTTGGGTCACGTCTGTATTGCTCTTCCTCAGAATGATTCTCTCGCTGCTCTGAGATCACATCGCTTCCACATGTGAGCTTCCATCTATTTCAGGTCCGGGCGACCGCGACAGAAGCCGGCTCTCGCAGCGTTCACCTACTTGTTATGGAGCCCGTGCTCGACAGCTCTCAGCTTGTGCGATATCCTACGACTGCGGGATAAGGTCCGAGCTACAGATCCGCTATTCGCGTGGCAAGTTGGTGACACGGTCCACTTCAATTTCGTGATGAATCTGGTCTCGGTAGCTTTTGTTCTCATGATCTTCGTGTACGGAACACTCCTCGAATGCTTACACAGCTTACTGGACTCGCTGCGTGTCCCATTCAATGGAGACTGCCGTAGGCAGTCCGCTGTCTGGGTGAGTCGAGTTTTCGGGGAGACCGGACTTTGGCATGATTTGTGTTTCTTTCGCAAACTCGCCACTCAATCAAATCCCCAATTCCAGGAGACCGTGTCAGGTCTGGAACGGTTACTAGACTCGTTCTCATCAGCGATTTCCCCATTGATTGCCCTCGGTTGCATTACGTCCACTTGTCCGCTTCTGCAGCTCATGTTTTTCGTGATCCTTCGGGGCCGGCATCCGGGCAGTGTTGCTCAATCCGTGGTTTCTTGTGGGCTGGGAGCGTTATTCTGCATGGCTTTGGTGTTTTCACACTTTCTTTCAGCCAGGGTAAGCTCAACTTGGGCTCCCCTTGTCATAAAACGATTTTGGCGGTTTGATGTCGAACATATCCTCTCGGAGCTCCGAATACGAATCATCCTCAACTTCAAAGGTTGCAGAAGCACGGCTCTCATTGAGGGAGCGGTTCGACTCGAATCAGATGTTGCCTGCCACGTTCCGAAACATCGATCACAAACTCAAGAAGCTTCCCCATCCTGTCAGAGTCCTGAGCGTGTTCACGTTCGATGCAAGGCTCGGTTTGTCTGTAAGTTTCTCCATTTGGAAGCGAGTCGAGTCTTCTTCTAGAAAATCGATCGACGACCTCAGGGAGGATACTCATTCATTCGTCCTTTCAGATGATGGCTTTCTTCCTGAACTTTTACATGACATTCATCCAGTTCAAAGCTATTATGATCGGGAATGGGACTAATGGGCCTTGAGTCCCGAGATCGATCGAACAACTCTGCGAAACCGCCCCGAAATTCCGACCAAAATGAATGAGACCGACCCTGGTTCATCGTCGAACTACAAATTCCAGGTGAATACCTGTAGCCTCCGCAAAAACCTCCAAGAACTGAAAGTTCGTGATTCCGCTATCCTTTCTCTGTTGTCAGGCTGTACTTATCCATCCTTTCCATGTTCTTAAGCGTACACGATTCCGATGCCGCCGCCAACCTTGTTCGTGCAATTTGGATTGGAGCTCCGAGGCATTATGAACACGGAGCGCAGCCTTCTGCGGAGCGAGTCATCGGCAGGTTCGATTTCCGAGGCGAATAGTTTGGTCAGCGATTATCGATTGCGTAACAATATGCGGACGGCTGTACAGTTTATGAATCGCAAACATGTGAGTGAGCAGCCCACAGCTTGAGGGAAGCTGTCGTTTCTTTTCGGATTGGACATGCGGCTGCGAACTCAGTTCTTGCTGACGCATTGTGTAGAAGAAAATAACTCCGATGAAATTTCGGGCGCTCTCTCATTTTACGAAGCCGATCTCGACCGCAGACAAAGTGCACGGAGAGCATGGGGAGGTAGAGAGTTAAATAGACTACCGTTTACGAGGCTTGCCGAAACGAGTACGAGCCATCGACGCGCTCAACCACTGCTGCTCGCAAAATTTTCGCAGTTTTCCCAATGACAAATTAGACGCCGAACCGAGCATTTACTATTCTACGCTCGTTGAAAACATACTAAAGATCAGTTTGATAGGAAAAAGTCTGATCGGTTTGACCTTGATACGCATTCACCCAGACATAGTTGTCACTGTGCTTGACATTCTCGCATTGGATGCCAGGAGGTTGGATCCATTATTATGAAATTAGTCATTAAATCAACTAGGAAAGGTAGCCTCAGACAAGTGACAGTGGAGTTCCAGAACTCGCTCATCGTTATCTATATTGCATGAGACCAGCCAGCCCTCGCGCGGTTGGACTTCGGTCCCTGGCATAGAGGCACGTTTCTCTCTATTCACTGGGTCTGCATCATTTTCAAAGCTATTTCTCATTCGGTTGATTGGTGCATGTTGTTACTTCTCTGTGTTGCAGTTTGCTCGTTACTGATAGAAAAAATTCGACCGAAATGGTGGAATATTTTCGCAGATCGAAAAATGTATTTCGCTGTCTCCGGAGCCTTCCTCGTGGGTTTTGCTCGAGCTCCATCAACATTACATGGCCTCATCGTGCTTGCAAGGAGCTCGTTTCATGGTTTGCGCTTCAGCTCTCAAAATTGGCGTTGAATCGTTCCTACGCATGTTTTCGAGTCCCTTCTCGTGAATTGCGTATGAGTTTCTCGGATCCGACAATGAACTGCTTCTTCGGGTGTTTCCGAAGCCCTTCTTGCAGCGGAAGGAGGTCCTGTAGAGTCTCGTAGGTTGTCTTCTACGCTCTTCTAGACAGTCGTAGACTTCCAATCGACCCCCGAATCACCTCCATGGACCATGAAGAGCATGGCACAGATCGACCCCCGAATTAACCTCTGTAGTTCCCGAAAGTTACGTCAGATCGATCCCGGAATCACCGCCACAGATTCGAGAAAGATGGTCGGTCGACTTCAGAATCACCCAGACGCCGTGTTATACTTTCTGGACCCAGAAAGTATTTTAGGATCGATCCCGATTCTCCCCCTTCAATCCCGAAATGTATGGTCAGAATAAACCCGAAACCATCTCTATCGTCTCGCAGGAGGGCGGACAAACTGACAAACGGAGCCGATCAAATATACACTCGAGGAAACGCTTTTAGAATCACTGGACTTTTCTGTATTTTGCCAACAATCATTGGGAACTCCCGTCTAATATTTCTCATGGCAGAGACTATGAAATAGAGGAGATCCATCTAATCCATCATGGTGAACGGAATTCTGAGAGCCCATGAGAAAGAAGAAGCGCGATTCCCGGTTTCTGCCTGGAAATGCTTTTAGAATCACTGATAGAATCAGCAGTTTTATGGCTATGGAGACAACGAAGTTGGGTCGATCGTCAGGCGTTAGCGATGCAGAGGGCGAACAGTTCGACCGGTGAAGAAAAAGCGAAGATCGATGCATTTTTCGAATGTGGCCTGACACGTAGAGCTATCGGAGCTAAAATCAAGCGTTCGCAAAAAGTTGTGTCAAGTTATTTCAAGAACCCGGATCTCTACAACCGTAAAAAGAAGCTCGGAGTGGAGTCCAAGCTTTCGCCGGCCGATAAGAGGCGCATTTGCCGCGCTGCGCCAAACTCAACACGTTCGAGTACGCAAATCAGACGAGATCTTGAACTTTGTGTGACTCCGAGGCGCATTCGTCAGGTGATCAATGAGCAAGAACACCTCCAACCGGCGAGAATGAGTTGCGCGCCGACCCTGAAACCTTCTCACATTGATGCTCGGCTGATTTTCGCGAAAGAAAATATGACACGAATGTGGGAAACGGTAGGATCGTTCTGAGAGAATCCTGTCGAATCATATGGAGCTTATTTGCTTGCATTGAGACACTCTACTTCCATAGGTTCTCTTCAGCGATGAAAAAAAGTTCTCCCTCGAGGGGCCGGACGGCTTCAATCACTACTGGAGAGATTTAAGGAAGGAACCAATGATCTTTTCACGACGCAATTTCGGGGGAGGATCGGTTATGTGTTGGGGTTGCTTTGGATCCGTGGGGAAGGTGGAACTAGCGTTTCCCTCATCGAGAATGGATTCCATAGAATATCAAGGGGTGCTAGATTCTCGTCTTTCCCCCTTCTTTGAGGAGGTTCCGCTCCCTCAAACTGAAATTTCAACGTGATAATGCATCTGTGCACGCCAGCTCGAGTACAAATCGATGGTTGAAGTCCAAGGAGATCGAGGTCCTCAAGCAGCCAGCGTGCAGCCCCGACTTTAATCCCATGGAGAACCTCTTGGGCATCGTCGCTCGGCGGTTATACACGGAAAACAGGCGCTTCGAGAATGTGGATGAATTTAAAATAGGCATAGTGAATGCTTGGAGCAGTATTGGGCAAGAGACAATTGATAATCTCCTCTCTTCCAAGCCAGATCGCGTGTTCCAGGTCATATCGAGAAAGGGGGAAACAGATAAACTATTGAGAAGCCTTTGATGTGTCTCCCGATCAGATAGAATATTCGAAAATCGATTCGATTCTAAAAGCATTTCCGGCCGATTATCGCTGTTCATGCATCTTCCTCGATGAGAAGGATTTGGGGGTCACTCCAAAGCCTTGAGACATCTTACTCCTCTCAACTTGACTCCAACACGAGGATTAATCGGAGGGTTCCCCATGTGGTTCATAGATACATGGAAATTTCCACCTGATTCTAAAAGCATTTCCTTCAGTGTATAAGGAGGATAACGTCAGCAATGACGGTTAGGTTTCGAACCTCGTCAAGTTGCTTCCCAAGTACGCAGGGTGCACCGAGGTGGATGAACACGCTGCGATTCTTGGTCAGAAAGCAAGACGCACGATCGTCGAGCATGGTGGTTATGAAGCGGTCCATTGGTACCCTCTGCGTTTGATGCGCTGCCACGTAGTCTCCAGGAAGGGGGGGCAACGATCGAGAGTATCGAAAGCCAGCGAGCGGTTGAATCCGCTTCCCGTGAAGTTCCTCAACGTCTAACCAAATCGACATTTTTATTCCATTACGGTGGTGGACGGGAACGGCGGAGGCGGCTGCAACCATTCGATATTTGCGGACGGCTTGCCTCAGGTGTTCAGAGCGGATGGTTGCGGGTGTCCATAGGTGAACTGGATCGTCGTCCCGTGGTATCGCCTCGAAGTTGTCGATGACGCAGTTCGCAGGCACCATGAGGCACACAGGACTTGGGACCTCTGATGTTCGAGGAGTAGACGCTTCGTCAGATCGCATAGGCGAGGAATACGATCTTCTTTCTTATCCGCGAAAAAATAACCGGCCGATTCGCTGCTCTTGCCCCAAGGGCCCATGGGCAGCAGCAATTTCTCGCCCTTTTTACTTGCTCAAATCCTCTCGTTCATTGAGAGGTCGGAGCCATATCCCTAGCGGCTATTGAAATCCTTCAGAAACATGTCCTTGGAGGGGCGAGCGTGCGTACTGACGGACAGAGATGCCTGCTTTATACTAAGGGGATGAAACTCTTCTAAATCGTTGCGACCAGGCTACGCCACGGGCGCCTTCGAGAGGAGCGAGAAGGAAGCAAACCCTCCAAGGAGAATCCTGCCATCGCACCTGTCAGGACCACAAGCATTTGTTCTGTCCTACACTGGGTGCGGAGGTCTGAGTGGATTGATACTCTTGATCCGACGGCCGGCTCTGTCCGCCGAAAAATTTTGCTCCGGGTATCAGGCTGGCAGAATCACCCAAATCCATTCGTGATTTGTGAATCCCAACCCGATGCAGCTTCAGCCCCGCCGGCGCTGCCGATTGTTCTGATGTCGTAACATTGTCCTCTTTCAGTCAGTCGAGCCCGCGAGTTTGGTAAAGCACTCGAAATATATCAGATTTCATATCAGGTAGAAAGTGGTGAACGAGTGAAGTGTATCACATGGAAGAGCTGTTGAGTTTTCCTCGCCATTCTCCATCGGCCCGCTCGAAGAGTCAATCCGATCAGCGTTTCGGCGCTTCCGAAGGTCGTTTCGAAACGTTCCAGTGGTCGTGCGCCTGCGGAAGCCGGACCCAGATCGCATCAAGAATGCTTTATCGAGTTTTTTTTGTGGCTGATAGGCTCACATAACCGTTTTCGGAGTCGTCATCAGACGTGCGGGGTGAACTCGGAGAGTTATCTCTATTCTCAAACTCTCTGGAAAGCCATCGCGATGAATACCGAATCTGCTGAATTGTGCGGACATTTTTTTTCCAACCCCGATCAGGATCGAGCCTCAGAGCCCACTGCGCAAGATGACCTGGGTGGAAGTAGAACTGCCAGCTAGGCAATGTTTCCGTGGCTGCAGGTTTTGCGGACATGTCGGCGGATCGCAGAAGGTTTGGAATATCGAGAGGTTTCTGACCGCTCGGTCGGTGGCCCTGAGGAGAACCCAGATTACGGGCGGGGGCAAACGTGGATCGGAAGCCTCTGCACCAGCATCAATCTTCCAATGGGGGAACCCGCCGAAGACGCAAAATCACTCGAACAGGTTGGCGTTGCCGCTGAACGATTCCGATCGCGAAGCCCATCACGGGAACCAGACCCGGGAGTCTCGTAGTAAGCAGTGCAGCAAGGCATTGACCTATGCTTTCCTGACGGGGTCGAGATTATGAACATTCATGGTGAACTTCAGGCATTGCGAGCAACACAGAAGATAGTCTTGACCGATATCCGTGCGAAGGTCGGAGAGCTTGATCCAGCAGATGAAGTTCAGTTATGGCCTCGGAGGATCAAATGATCTTGGAATAGGTGACTGAGTCTCCTCAAGCGGACCTGGTGCCCTCCGCAAAATCTGACGATACGGCTTAGGCGCTCACCGGAGATACTTCGAGAGATTCGTGAAGGGAGCCGATGTCACGACAGAGGGAGATCGCCAAGTACGACATCTCGACCGCCCTTTCAATCGCCTGCCCTAGCGGGGACAAAGTTCAATAGTGACGCACCAGCATAAAGTAAAACCAATAAGAATCGACAGCAGGGAGTAGAGATAACGCCGGTGATGAAAGGAATCCTTGCATATACATGAGTGAGCCTGGACAGCGGAACTGGACACAGGCGCCGATGTCTGCGTGATCTCCCAATAAGCGCCTCCTTGGTGGGCGAGTTTGATCTAATGAGTTTTAGGAGTTCGAGGTGGCTCTGAGCCCGTCGGACGGACGGAGGTTGAAATCCGAATGGATGGTTCACAGCTGAACGGAGTGACATTGACAGTGCTTCTGACGCGAGCCCTTCGTGCCCACGGAGTGCTGTTGGGGAGGAATATGTTCGCGGAGAACTAATCGCGGAGGACTGTGGGAACAGTCGTGGATGCTTGCGCGGGGAGCGTTCTCTGCGAACAGCCGCGTTGCGGCGGATAGCTGTTGCAACGTACGCCCACCAACGACATCGAAGGGGAAACCAGTTTTCACAGGGGGGATGCTCGGCGAATCCACAGAGATCCACGAATCTTGGAAATAAGTGCGAGTCAGGTGGTTTGTATTTGGGGAATGCGGAACGGACTCGTGAGGCGCCATGGACAGACGAATAACCATCCTGGTGATTGTCCTGGCCTGCGTCCGTACAAGCCTCGAGTCGGCCCGTTGGTTCTCCGCCTCGTTTGATGTGGTATTCCCGACACACACGACGCGAACCCTCGATTTCTGGCCCATTTTAACTCTCGCTCAGTAATGCAAGCAGTTTCGATGAATTATTTCTCTCTATTCCAGATGCACCCGATTTCGTTCGATCGAATCGTTGCCCTCGGACTTCACAAATTCCCGCCCACAAGAGGGGATTCCAGCGGAGAGAATTCCGTGAACCGCTAGCGGGCCCTCCCTCAAAATAAACGACAATAAGCTGGACCTCCACTTACGAATAGCTGTTCTTCGCCCAATAGAGATTAGCGGTTCTTTTGCGATTGGGCTCGCTCTTGAGCTGGGCTTTCGGGTGATCTCTCAAGTTTAAACCGGAAGCGAATCTGGAATTGATATCGAATCGGAGTGGAAGGTCTCAACCTCAGGAATAACAGCCCCTCCCCCTTTCCCGACCTCGTTCGTTCGAATCGGGCGTTCCACGGACATCGAAGACGAGGACGAAGTTTCATCACTCTTCGAAACTTCCCATGAGGGGATTTGGGATGGGCGCTCTGTCAGGTATTCGAGGGCAACTCTGCAAGCCACTCATAAGATTGTTCTCCTCATTTAATTGCGGTTTTCTTCCCAGTTTTACGATTGTGAGCTAAGTCTCGTTAGCCTGATGTTTCTGAGAATCCCGGGGGGCTCATTTCGAGGCTAGGGCTTATGCAGTTTTGGCGCGAGAATAACAGCAGAACTCCCTCAGATCTGAGCGTCACTGGGAACTGATCTCAACTAGAATATAATGCTGCTGCTCATACGAAAGTCGGGTGTATTCACTATCACGGCTAGAGCGTTCTCTCGTGCTCATCGTGGCTCCACTGACAATGAGTCATATCTCTCTCTGGCATACCGCCGAACATCTGCGATTTACGAAGAGTCTCTCGGGCCCTCTAAATGTGTTTTTTGCGACGGATTTTCATTGAGCGACGAAACCTCCCCCACAGAGGCACATTTTTGTGTCGGTAGCCGGAAACCGTTCTGGAAACTGTTGTCGGAGACTCCCCCATGAGTCTCCAACCTTCGACCCGATCTCCAGCAAGCTTGGCTCTACGAGGTTTCTCCGACAACTTCTCGTCATGTGATTCTTAGGATAAGCGTTGATCTTTGAACGCACACGAGAGTTCAGAGGTTTGTCGACGGCGACATCGAATTCTGTCATTCTCGCTGGGATCATCATCTCATGCAGAGAGTGTCGACGTGCATGTCACCTGTGTCGTCGGGTGTTTCTCTACACCATGGTCGACCCGTGCATTTCTCGGCGGCGCTTTGAGCCGCTATCGCCCGTGCTCGACGTCGCGGAGGCTGTGGATATCGAGCGTTTTTTCCAGCCGGTTTGCTCCAATGCTGAGAGATTGGATATCTTCGGTGGCTTTCGTGACTCAGAGAGATGTTGAGGAAGAGGTCAGAGTTTACGTTCGGGTGCTCTAAGGTCCGATGCTTCGATGGCAGCGGGAACCGCGCGGGTTCAGATCCGGGAACTCGATGCAAACTCAACATCGCCGGCAGCTCTCACAAACACATGCGGTCACTGCCGAAGAACTTCACCGGAGTGCATTCTGTGGTCACTGTGGTTACACAAAGGCCTAATGTGGCCTTTGTGAGTTGTTCAATGAAAAAAAAAACGGAAGGGGTAAATACGATATCATGATCGTGAAAGTTCTGTGACTCGCACAGCCCAAGATGGCTCAAAGCTAGGGCCTTTGCCACGCCGCTCTCGATTCGTTCTAGATCTACTCACCGAGGCTGGAACCGCTGATGAGGGATCACCATTCTTACTGCGCCCATCATGTCATCAAAGTGGCGGATCCAGGAGTGACTCAAGGGGGGCGGGGTGCGGTCGTAAATTTTGATGGAACTTATGACTTTTACCCCTTGCTCTCGGTTTTCATAACTGGAAAAAAGTTGTCTCCGACTGAAAAAATGAGGGAGCGTAGACTGTTATAGAACTTTGGGGGGCTCCTCAGCCGTGACAGGATCGATAGAGGAGAGTCTCTAGTAGTCCGCCACTGTGCCATCCGCTTACCACGATGACCAGGCTTTTTGCCATGTTTTTCTCAGGAGGCAAACCGGATAAACTCCTCACATAGCCCGATACGCAAAAATTGACCCAAAACGAGGAATTCGTTGCCTGGGTCGGAATGAGTCGAGGTCGTAGCTCTTGCTCATCTGTTACGCAGATTTTTTGGATTTCCAAGACTTTTGTCGCCCTTACCTCGGCTCGGAGCACCACCGGCATCGACTTCCTCAAAAAAGATTTTGCAGTGGCGTATGCTCATGGGGTGGGGATGTGGGGAGAAACTTTCTCCGGTTCCCGCCACACATCAGGCGCAACCCTTATGTTTCCACAATTTGTAAATTGCTTCATTGACCTCTGATATCTCCCACGGAATTCAAAGAATCGTTGTGATAGGAACAATCGCTGAATTCGGAATTTACGGCCCCGATTCACCTCAACCTAGGAAGCAACTTCCTTGTTGCATATTGGCAGTCGGCCTGTGTTATCGTCAGCTGAACGTGAAGATGAAATCCACACCGCAACGACCGCCGTCACTCTTCGTCACCTGATGCTCATCAGAGAGATGAATTGCTCAGCCATTGAAACAATGGCATTTTGCAAGTATCGAGTCCATTGAGCTTACTTGTATCTGTAAGGGAGAGTCAATGAGTAGTTACGATCTCATACGATCAGGTCCAAATGAATCATGAACCATAGCATTGAGCTTACTAATGATTGAAGTTTCAGGATCGCTCTCCGCAGGGGCATCACCTCCAGAGTCCCTAATCAGAGAGCAGCGTTCGCACCATTGTTCGAATGCGAGTTCTCCGGTTCGGAGCTGGAAACTGGAATCCTGGTAATGAAGCAATCCTCGATTGTGTGCACACGTACGGCGCGGCCGGAATGATTCGTTGCCCGGCTTCTTCCGTGAACTTCGACACAGTTCACTGAGACGAATTCTTGAGAGGCATATTATCTTCTCCCAGTACGGAATATATGCTGCTCTAAGAGTTGCTTTGTTAGCCTCCGTTTATTTATCTTCGTTGCTGTTGCTTCCGCTCACACCCGGAGAATCTCAGATGAACGGGACAACAGGAGAATCTGACGACGTAACTCACTGACTTCTAAACTGCCCAGCTCTGGCCGGTCCACGGGAACCTCTGGCGACGACCACTGTCCCCGACTCGGTGGCAAAAATGCTGTCAAGCGAGGACGATTGGAACAGAATCACACGTGAAGTCGGATGCATTTCAAGAAGACAGAAGCACTCATAAAAGAACGCGACAGGAGCTACCAGCCTGCCTCGGGCGTGCCCTCAGCGAACACGCCCGGCAGATCATCGACAGACTAACAACTCAAAAAAAGTGAAGTAGCACGAAGAGAATCGAAAGAAGCGCTCACACGATGCTCGGATGCAATATTTCCACAGGTACGCCCTATTTCCCGACTCATGTGCAGCAGAGGAATGCAGTCCAGAATCCCTTTGGAGGGTTAGTGAGTATTCCCTACGGGGCGAGTCTCACACTGCCTGGATTCCCTCTTCGAGGCGTCCGCAAAACGGATTCCCCGAGGCCCCGCCCCCGATACCTCTGAAAAAAGAACAATAGAAAAAAAATTAACGGGACGATCAAAGAGGTATGCATCTCGAACAGGGGTCAACCCACGACTGATGTGGCCTGGTTTATTTCGCTCTCCGACGCGGACGATCATTCTACTTCGATGATGTGAGCTGCACATTTGATTTCTCTCGAGCGGCCTAAAAGATTCTCCAGCGGCGATGTGGATAGCGTTATCGTGGTGGAGGAGTCGCCGCTGTTCAAAGCTGGCGCGAGCTGTATCTTCGGACCAGGAGCGGGCAGTGGTCTGATGGTCGAGTGGTGCCGGAGCGTGCGGACCTGCAGCCTTCACGTTCAAGCAGAATTTCTCCCGCTGTTGGAAATGGTCCACTCCAAGGAAAGCATCTCATGGGATTCCATTAACGAGCTTCCCGGATCTTTCCACGACCTCGCAAACACCCCCATGGACCACAAAGAGTACGGTCAGAACGGCCGAAAAATTGTATCGAACGGTGAAGAACGACGCTACAAGACGCTGGGGATCGGTAGTGATCCTAATATTTGCCGATCGGGCGCGTGCATTTTCGACCCTCTCTCGATGGAAACGGTGTAATCGAGACTGGAAAACGAATAGTCTCGTGGTATATGGAAGCGTAGTCAGTTATTCTGTCGCGGAGCTGCTTCAGTGCAAAATTTATTTACCAACGCCGCGACGTCGCCGAATCGATGGCCGGCAACGAACCTTCAGGCACATCCATCAATGACTCGGTCCGGTTTCACAGCAAAAAAAGCTGGAAAAACACCGCGACTGGTGATGCCGGATCGTATATTTCAACCACACAATCGAATATTCCTAGAGCTCGCTCCTATCCGGCGTTCCTCGGTCATGGAGCGTGGAGTGGGTCCAAGCCTGGGTTGCAGTAGTCTGAATGCTTGGAGCCACTAATCTCGGTCGTTCCTCGTTCTCTAAGTCACTTTCTGTTCGTGCAAAGTGTTCCACGTTGAACCGTGCCGCTGCGAATCATTCAGATGTGCGCTTGACTTCACAATCCTCGTACGCGGGTGGCTCCTCCTCGGAGCAATCTTCGTACCGTGGGGGTGGATCCGCGAGACACGGGACTACAACTATTTCTTCAAGACGAGCCCTTGCTCTGGCTTCCAGATATGCCGAAATTATTCCTTCGCTCACGTCGTCTGGGACGGAAACCGAGGCACTGTCGTCTGAAGACGCTCTTGACCCAGCTGGAGCGTTCGGAGCAGGTCTCGGCGCATCCAAGGCTCGACATTCAGTTCTTGAGAGACAAGCTTTCACTGACCAAGCGATCAGAAAAATCGCGATCGCTAAAATCACAAAGAACAGATCCATCTTTCCGGCGGGGAGCAACGTTTGCACACGAGGGAGAACGAAATCGTTGAACGGTACTGATTGGTTCAATCTCAATCTCCTCGGAAGGCCGCGATCCGCTGAATGAGGGGCCGCTCGCCCGAAGCGAGATTATCTGGCGACAACGTCAGAGGGATTTGCTCCTATTAATCCTATTAAGCTGAGCTTCAAGCGACGACGGCAAGCTTTCTTGGGATTCCAAGCCAAGCTTCTTTCCTCAAGCTGACCAAGAGCTGTTCAGGATTCAAATGGAAGGAGACTCACCCTATACAGAGAAGTCAAAATAAGTTGGTAACTTCCCCACCCTTATTTATTTTCTGGGAATTCTTTCTGCAATCGATAGCTGGAAGGATGGCATATCTTTTCTCTCCATCGGCGTCGATCAGTCAAGGATTCAGCCGCAGAAAATGCCAATTTTCCCTGGAACTCTCCAAAGGAACTGCCCGTGAAACGTCTTGAGCGAACCGATCCAGTTCGTATTGATCCCATTGGATGCGAAGGATTCCACATTCACTGAACAAATGACGAGGATAATCCCAGAGCTCGGGATAGACAACCGATTGCATCAGCATCACAAAAATCACTGATCTGGAGACAGAATCTCGTCCACCATGCAATTCCTTTCGCATATCCTCAGGGAAGCCGAATCCGAAAAAAATCCTTCTCGGGCGGAAAACCGGAGCAGCTCAGTTTTCGAGCGGAAAAAACAGCGAGGATCGAGCCAGCAAGTCCATAGTCGGGGATTTGCTTCGTTTCCTCCAAGGTGTCGGCTCTACCGATCTTGTCGGAATTTTACGTCGACGTTTCTGCGATCGCTCGTCGGGTACTTTGGTCCGATCCGGGAGCTTTCAGGCGTCGGGAAGCTCTCCGGATCAGACTCTTCCGAGTATATACGGAAGATTGGACTGGGGACGCGATTTTGTCAACAGATCAGTGATTCTTGGAATGCTGGTGCGATCGGTCGTCGATTTCGAGCTTCGATACTCGCCATTCCTTCAGCGAGTGTGGGAGTTCTTTGCCGCATCCAATAAAATCAAGATTACCTTCATTCAAGACGTTCCATAGGCAGAATGATTTTCTGTGTCCCTTCGCATACAGCGTTCCTCTTACCTCGTTGTCGTCCAATATGTTCATTAGGCACCCGTTTCGCGAGCGACGGCGAAAAATCATTTGCCTCACGTGCAGCTGAGACCGCCAGCCGTGTTTTCGCGCCGAACATCGAATCCAACCTCTCCAAACGGCCGAGTCAAGGAATACAGCGATTATAGCGCTACGATGCTGGAAAAATGCTGAACTTGTCTTGGACTGTTGATCGGAGGGCGAATCATCAAGGGTGTATGGTATGAACTATTGTCAAATATGACGGCGAGTACTCATCTGAGCGAATTCACCGAGCCTCCAGTCAGTTTCAGAGCGACAAACTCGATGACGGAAATCGGGAGTGGGTTGATCCAAGCTCACGGATCTTGAAATTTAATCCGTCTGCGATAACTATCGGAGCCCGATCCCTGCGAGCCGACACATTCAGGAAAGGCCGCTCCCGTTCGAATTGGATCCTATTCGTATACCGGTACCGAATAGGTCCGACATCTTGCCAGCCAGCCAGATGACCAGCCAACTCGTGGTGGTTCTTAAATCAGCATATGGCTCATGCCAGCGCGCATTTCCTGTCTGGTTTAAATCAGATGATGGTTCGGACGCGGATGCGCATATCAAGTGGAGCGCTCCGGAGGTATCGAGGTCACCCGAAACGACTCTGTGCTCATATTGCAAAGTTCTCGTCGACTCAGACGCTTGGATCCTCCCCAGTGCAGAGAGAAGCGAAGAGCCCGGGTTCCGAGGAACGGTTAACAGTAGAAGAGACAGATGAGCCTTCCCAACTTGGGAGTGCATGAGGTAAATTCCTTGTAGCCTGTCACAGGGGGAGCGAACCTCTTTGCTCTACTGATCTACAATATATTCCAGAGGGGAACGGTCATCCATGTGTCAACTCGACCAGATGCCGATTTCCAGATAAGGTTCTGTGTGCTGCCCGTGAGTGTCGCATACCCATGTTTCTCTGATACTTCCCATGTCCTAAAGAGTGTTTCGCTTCTTATGAGCTCTCTCCCCAGCATGCTGCTTTCTTCAACGTGGCCTGGGATGCCGACGGCAAGTTTCTTCCCAATGGAACTGGGAACGGATTTCATCTCTTCGAGAGCATGGTCCGCTACACAAAATTGAAGTGAGTGAAGCACAGGCTCCCGCTGAGTAGTTCCGATCGTCCGGGTGAATTAATCTACCACGAGTTTCCCAACTGGTCAAGATCGATCCGTGTTTCTAGTTACAGTGTGGAAATCCCGCATGATAGGACCACGGGAAACCTTTCACCTCAAGGTCATTGGACCGGATCGCTAAGCGCCATGGAGTACAACGTACGCAGCAGCTAGGCCCATACGTGGGAATGTTTTGTTTGAATCTTTCACTTGAACTCACGCATCGTTGATCCTGATCCGCGATTTTGCCTAGGAAAGTGACATTGCGACAGGACTTTTCATACCAACGCAAGACCGGGTCGAGGTCTTCCAGCAATCGATGCCGGTCATGTGGGACACGGCTCGCATTCTGGCGGGTGAGCCGTTTTTCATAATCCCATGGTTAGACGACTCCGGATCCGTGCTGTTTGCTGCTGTCGCTCATGCCCTGGTCTTGGAGCAGATCACTTCGGGTCGGTCGATCGGACGCAGTCCCTGGTCTGAGAATTCCTTCCTTCTCAGCCCAGAGTTTCGTCGTAACTGAGAATGTTTTTGGATACTTGCTCATATTCAACTGGATCGTTTGGATTCTTCTTTTGGGGTCAATCCTCGTGGTTTCGTCCGTCGGCACAATCCATCATCTGAAGCTCTGGCCTTTCCGTCATCTGGAACAACGATTGTTCGCTCTAAAATCGCCGAAAACGCTCGCTGAGCTCTTCGGTCGATATTTTTTCAACTTTTCGACAAGGCTCCTAATGATATGCAAGTTTGTCTCAAACGATGTTATCGATTAGGGAAATCTTGGATCGGAAGGACTTCGTTCAGGAGTTATTGCGCTGGCTTTATCCAAGGATTTACAGGAGGAATTCTCAGCTGCGAGCAGACGCTCTCATCGGTTCTCCGTGTTTTTGTCTCCCCCAGCGAGCGACGAAAGAGAGTTACGCGGAGCCACCTCACTCAGAGTCGTATTTTCCGCTTGGTTCATATTCGTATTGATACTGATGAACTTTTTTTGCGGTCAAATAAGAGCATCACTCTTGGTGAGGTCAGAGCCGCCGCGTTTGACGAACGGCCAAATGGTGCTCGACAGGAATCTGATTCCTTTCATGTGGAAGAGGAGCTCCTTACCCCTCCTTTTCAAGGTGAGTATGGTTGTCGTTTCACCAAGGTTCATAGCGTAAAAGTTCAGCGCTGCCGAATCTCTGAAGGAAACTCTCTTCCGTAGTAGACCTCCAACAACAGCGTCCTTATCGGTCTCGAGCAGAGATCGGAGGCCCTGCAAGCGCAATATTATGTCTCGGAACTGTTCCAGCCACCGCGTTTGATCAGTCTCTTGCGTGGTCGCGGAGTCATAATAGCGGACTCTAGCACGATCATCGCGGGTGAGGTTTCCTCTCAAGATTGTTTGAGTGGCACACGCCGCACGGCAACTATCAGAGACGAACAATGTCCGACGAAGCCTGTTTCTCAACGACAGGGTTGACTGACTCGTGTCATAAAGTACCACCACACGAGAGGACAGGATTCTACTATTTCGTCGCCAAGGACCCCATGGACAACCATTTCCGCGGTTTCATGATGCAGAAGTGGGCGCCGGCGTCGTTACGGCGATACGTGGATTCATTGTGAGTTCGAAGCGACATTTCCGAGGGCCGATGGCAATCGTCCACGGCAGTTCGGAGATGGCTCCAACGTTGGACTACGTCATCGCTCCGTTTCATCTCGTTCACTGACTTTATGATTCCATGCGTACACATTAACGAATCGGCCGGTGTTCCTCTGGTTCCTCGGGACCACTGCGAGTGTCGAATACTGATTCTGACATACCCCACTCATTGTCCAAATTATCAGTGAAGTTACTCCCGTTACTAACCTCCAACTATCATTCCCAACAAGCATCGTACGCATAATAGAAACTGG
Source organism: Phytoseiulus persimilis (assembly GCA_037576195.1). Taxonomy (NCBI): domain Eukaryota; kingdom Metazoa; phylum Arthropoda; class Arachnida; order Mesostigmata; family Phytoseiidae; genus Phytoseiulus; species Phytoseiulus persimilis. Next base: position 28,165,840 of record CM075103.1, read on the forward strand.
TCTCGTGATCAAATGGTCAGAATCTGGTGGATTGAGTCTGTGCAACAGTCAAACAGTCTCCGACGATAGCAGACCACTGAATCTCGAAGATGTGCAGGTGAGACGAAAAGCTGCTGTTTCGAAGCGCTATACAAAGACAAGAAGGACAGTTGTACACCACGTTTTCGCCCCCTCACCATCTTATACGGCTTGCCTCAGAAAATTTTCCCCCATTCTCCATACCTCAGCCAGTTTCCAACATGCTCCTTTCTTGGAGCAAAGTGGATATTGCCCCAATCTCTCCTTCATACTCGCAGGGACTTTTCTACATATTATGCATCGGACTGTTGTGGGATGTTCTGATCTTACTTGGCGAGATAGCTTTGTCACGCACTCGCTCCAAGGAGTTCCGTGAGATTCCTGCGGAATATCTGGAGAGAAAATCGTACCTAATCATTCAGCCCGTTCCACGAACTCGAAAAGCCGCCCATAGGACCATCTTATTCCCAGCGGTATCTGTTGTGAACGTTGAAGTTGAAAGAATCGATGATATCACAATGCACAGGAAGGAACTCCCCAGCTTGCCTCATTATATCGTCACGAGGATGACTCGGAGCTTCCAATCATAGTGGTAAGTTCCACTCACAGCTGAGTATCCTCAACGCGGAGTTGACTCCCTCCAATCCCCCGTCGCTTTCAGGGGAGACGCTATTGAAGCTAAGCTGATAGAATGAGTTCGAGTGATCGGGATGACTTAACTGTATGCCGTGGGAGTGCGTGCCCATCCTCGCAAGGGGTCAGCTATCTCTATGGTAAGTTCGACCCTTGTTTATTGGACGCCGTTTCCATGGCCGTCAGTGTGACAAACGAGTTAGATTTCCTGCCTTGTGACGAGGAGGGCAATCTCATGGGAATCGCCTCCAGGTCCGCCATTCAATATTTGGTTTCGTTGATTCGACCCGTCCACCACTCCTCCACATTTCCTGTTCACTCGTGTGCCGTGGCCATGCAAGGCATATAGTTTCTCCGATAACTCTGGAGGTCGCTGACGGGACGGAGGGCCCCCAACAAAGTGACTTCGTACCGAACGAAGACCAGAAAGTAGTCTCGTCGGGAAATCATCACATACTCCGTTGGCGGAGCTATAAAGGATGGCATATCATATGTGCCCCTATCACCTGTGCCCCGCACTCACGGAAATTACGACTATGAATGTGGACTTCAGTCCAAAAGAGCCAGCTTCCAGCGAGTCATACTTTTTGGGCTGAAAGCTCTGTACCGTTAAGAACTCAGGAGATGACAATTGCGGATCCAATATACTACGGAGGGGAACACCGTCGAATTTACAGAACAAGGTTTGCGTCACGGCACAGTCAAGGGAGGATACTCTGATTTCCAATGTCGTGCACGAACGGTGGCGACGTTTGGAGTCAGAGACGATTCGTGAGGAACGATATGTCGAGCAAGGGCTAGCATGAGAACAGGAGATCGATCTCCCCGAGAAACGCGAGATCCCAGTATTCACCAACCAACCGAAAGTGGATGGACACGGAATCCATCAGATTGTGACCGCAATGTCGAGAATCATTCCTTACACAGTTTGCTCAGATTCAGTAAGATCGTGCAGCACCATAAAAGCACTTAAAGAGAAGCACGACGATCGTCATCACGGATCCTGAACAAACGGAGACAGCAGAACGGGCTCACCAGTTGGGGGTAACGAAGGTGTCGACTCGGCATTTTCCAGCGACGAGACTATGAGACATTATTTCTCAGAGGCGGGCTGTAGCTGGGGCAGGGTGGCCTATGTCCTTCCCGAGGAGCTGCCCTACATTATGCAGTTTGTCTCAAGTCGATCCGAGCAATACCGGAGGACCCTATTGAGGACAAACAAACAAACAAAAAACAGACCCTGGATTTTTATAGATATCGATACTATCGATCCGGGGATTGCACATCATTCATTCACTTGCGACGGCTTTGCTCCCTTAAGAATGCGCGGCTCGTTGGTCTAGGGGTATGATTCTCGCTTCGGGTGCGAGAGGTCCCGGGTTCAAATCCCGGACGAGCCCCTGTAATTTTTTCGAAACAGCGGCTCTGAGTCCCCTCTCGGGCTCCCGAGTTTATTTTCCAAACTATTCTCCGATACCCATTTTGGGCCGGTTACCATTCAGGTTGCAACAGGCGTACTATTAAAATCGCCCCGCATCAACGCAACTGCTTTTCCCGTTGGCCTGAAGCTCAGAATCGCACTAGTTCGCTCCTGGGAATGGATTCCTGTCCATGCGCACACGAGAATGATTCGGATTTTCCCCACTTGACGTCCTCCCTCTCATCCGCGCCGATGCACTGCAGGCGGGTTCGGACAAAGTGAGGTTTGAAACTGGAAAAGGCGAATGCGACGTGTTGCGGAATCCTGCGCACAAACTCCCGAAGATCGTAGCGAGGGATTCGGAGCTCAGCTTATGTTAGGCGTCTCCTCGAGCCCATTGCGATGGGGGGAAGATCCCGAGAATCGAACACAGGATTGCTGAACTCAGTAGTACAGTGGACTCCGCTTAATGGAAACACCGGATAATTATCGGATCATCCGCTCATTCGGACCAGAAGTCGGATTCCCCGATTCTCTGCACAGGTTACGCTCCGGTTCATCGGTACAAGGCTCCGCTAATCCGGATCATTTGATTACGAGCGGAATTCTCCTCGAAATGAAGGAGTGAGAAGTTCTCGCGATGGGTAACGCATAGCCGAATGGATCACTCTGTTACGGTCATTAGAGCTGATCAGGTTCCGAGGTGTCATCATTGAGACCCTGCCAGTTTTCTCGAACAAAGAGACTGAACGTATTCCGATCTGCTTCCAGTTCAGAATCTCGGGATATTCTTGTCGATCGTCGATGATGTCCAGTGCCCCTCTTCGGTTGAACCTCATGAAGATGAGATCGTCCAGGCAATCGCGGCGAATCAGGCTATGCGACTCTGGTTCAGAAAGCGGAAAGGAGTGCTGAGAGGCGTAAAAGCCTGTAGCTGTGCATTCAGCTGAGCGAAGTATAGGACTACTCCGACGGTTTTCCATGCTGGATTTTGAGGGAAAAGTCCACGAGCGTCTCCAGTTTGTGACGACCTCGTTTGTAGAGTCTCGAGGACGAAGAAGAGACCGATCCCAATTGACGAATTCTTCGTCAAGCACTGGAAGCCCAATCGCTGTCAGATATTCCATCAACTCGTATGTTCAGGAAGAGCTTCGTCGTGGTGCCTTAGGTTTCGCATTCCGGGAACAATGAACCTTAGCGCCCAGAGAGCCACTCGTGATCTTATAATTAGAATAGACACATTATCGGCGAAAATCCAGTATCAGGGTTGGCCTTCTTCTATTTTCCGCTTGATCGGATCGTCCGCTTAATCGGATCAGGATGGTCTGGTCCCGATGTTTACCGATTAAGCGGAGTCCACTGTATGTTGGAGCGACCGGAGCGGGCGGGAAATCGAGAACAATGGAGCCCATCAATTTATGTGAGTGCGGAATCGTTGTGTCCCCACGCCTTTGCCTCTCAATCTCAATCAAGGGTTCTTGCTGAAGTAAGATCCTTCCCTGAAATCCCATGAGAACATGCCCTGAATCTAATGATAGAGGTATCGCGTGAATGGAATATTTTTTTCGGGGCTGGCCCAGTGGCGTATCTAGGGGGGGGGGGGGGGGGGGGTGCGGCCCGCACCGGGCGGCACACCTCGGGGCGGCACCAGGGGCGGCATTGTCACTTCCAACTTTTTCTCATCTAGTGGCTTCGGTTGATCGGCAGGAATATTTGAGACTCCCAGGAGAACTTCTTCACGTTATTTCCGGAGCTCAGCTTGTTCGGAGCCCGCCTAGGACGGTGAGACCGGTAAACCAAAGGAAAATCATTTCGCAGACGGGAACCGGTTTACTGCAAAAGAAGATTCATCGGAATAACAACGCGGACTGAGCGGATTTCATTTCACTTTTCGCGTCGGCTCATTTCACTCAGGTCACACTCCACGTAGTATCAGTGGTCGTGAAAACGAAGGGAGAGTTGACATGCAGTCGAGCAAATGACAACACATTTAGCGAAGCACTTGACAATAAATATCGACGATCTAGCAGCTTCATAAATCACCGTGCATCCCTTCGTCGCTTTTAGTGAGATACTCCTCCTCACTACGAGAAAACGCATTCCCCAAACTCAGGTACAGCCCCCGGAATCTTCTTGACAGTACTTCGATCATCGGGTTATTCTGCATAGAATGCTGCCACTCTGCCCCAGAGGTCAATTTGTTTTTTTTTCTTCGGATAAGTTCTGCCACCAACCTTGACTCGCCTTCCGAACTAGGAACTCTTTGAACTCAGTTGGCAGGGAATTGCATGGGGATTGAGAAATGAGAAGCCGTTCTCAAAGGGTGACTTCTGAAGGACATTTGAATATCGGCAGGAGTCGCTCGCAAGGATCCTCAGGAATCAAGTCGTCAAGTGCCAGTAGTACGCTGGTGCAAAATAGATGATACGGTCTGAATTGTGACCACTTTATTCAAAAATCACTCAGCTAGCATCAGCCGTTGAAGCTGGCTCCGCTCATGTTCAACTGTTGATATCTCGGCCCCGCAAACTCGCATTGGGATGAAACTTGCCCTGCGAGTGGACGATGGAGAGGAGTACTCTTAGCGATATCTGAGGACGTGGTCAGCCTTCTCCTTCCGGGTGAACCAACCAATTTTATCATTTTAGTCGACTAGGAGAGAGCTTTCCGGGACCCGTTGCCCGTTCGATAGCCCTCGAAAAGAGCTTCACAACGGTTTTTTCATCGGCGCTGTAGCTCCACTGGTTCTCGAGATATGAGCATTTTAAGTTTTCAAAATTCGATTTTTTTTTGGTGGGGCCGATTCCCCCCATGTTATCCCGGCAGGCTCTTTTGGAGGTTCTTGAGTCGCTCACGGAGTTGAATGATAATGCGACAACACGGTCCAATGCTGGTCTCCTGCTGCACGCACTTCGGCATTTCTCATTCTTGTGCTACTTAGGCTTCTGGTCAGAAATTCTCCGCGAAATCAACGATACCCAAGTCTAGCTCCAAACGAAAGGAATCGACATAGACATGATGGCGATGAAACTCCGTGCTTTGGAAACATGGCTATCTGAAACTCGAGACGACTTGATTATCGTGGGGCTCAGCTATGCTAAGAGTCAATGTGAAGAGCTTGAAATTGAAGTCCCGCTCCGTCGCGGTTCGAATAAATTAATATACTGTCAACATTACGTACCAAAGTTATGGCTGGTTTCCCTCAAACTCGTTTGGCTGCACGTTCGTTTGGCCACGCACAAGAGCTTCTCCAGATTTTTTTTGGGGTGGGGGGCGACATTTTCGGAATCTCCGAGCTCCGCCCCGGGCGGCACTTCGCCTAGCTACGCCCCTGGGCTGGCCCGCTCCATGGAAAATTATAATGAGCCGAGAAGCGCAATTTTGCTTTCGATGAATCTCCGAGGACTGATATATATTGTTTGGGGCTATATTTGGACGGAATATAGGCTCACAGTTCTGGCCGGAAGAAAACAAGCCGGGTGAGGTGCAATAATCTGCGCGGTCCCTGCCGACAAAGAACACAGCGCTGGGTCTCTTTGCGACGAGCAGACGATCACCGCGACGTGTTCCGGCAGAAAAGATATTGCAGGGTAAGACTCGACTCTTTTTCTGGACGAACACAGCGTTGCCAGAGTACGTATTGTTGGGAGAATATCCTGGAAACCCACTACTGGGCATGAATTCCGAGACTCGGAACTCTGTAAATAATTTCCACGATTATTATTTGACGACAACTCGACTCGTGAAACAGAGATCCACGAGTTTCCAGATGGTTTCGCTCGATTGGGAGCGTCTGTTGATGGTGGATCTCCGTTTTCCGAGTCGAATATCGATTTCCGAGTTCCGAGTCTCGGAAATTCATGCTTCCCCACTGCTGCTTGCTCTGTTTCAAACATTCGAAAACGAAACTCGGAATCCATTTTCATATTCTGTCTTATTTTCAAGGGTAGACGGGGTCTATGAATGCGTTCTCGTCGAAAGATAGACAAGTTCTCCACAATGTTTCCGACTCTGGCTGCGCGATCCGCCCTGTCTGACGCTGTAGCTGAAACCGCTGTTGAGAAATGGTCATCATGAGTTTCCAGTTTTTAACCACTTGACCGAGACAGGGAGCAGTTCGAATTGAAATTTTTTGTGGGTTCTCCCGGCAAGAGTCGCGAAATTCTCACGAGGAATCACGCTGGGGAGATCACGGGGCCCGGGATTCCCGTGACCGAAACCGGGGGAAATACCGGCTGGAGGTAGTCGATCGCATGTCTGATGATCGATGTCGTCTATTGTTAGCGCAAATGATGGTCCTGTCGCAAGATTTACCCAGGATGGAAGGGGATAAGACCTGGGACGCAAAGCCTCACCTAACAGATACAACCCAAGTGCAGATCGGTACGAGATCCATGAGCCAGGCAAATGGTTATGGTTATTTATTTATCCTCCAATGAGATATCTACATTTCCTTTCATATACATATCACATGGGACCCAGTTCCTGGGGCGATTGCGTTCAGCGGATCTCTCGGGTTTCATTCCCCCATTTTTCCAGGGTCATTCTCGTATCTCTCCATGTCTCCTGTCTGCACTCCTCAGTCAGACCCAGTCTTCCAGCGAGTTCTTCCGTCTCGGGTTGATTGGTGACACATTTCATTATAATGTGGGGGATGGTTTCAGGCTACCCGTCCGCATCTTGCGCATCGGGTGTCGATTTCCTAGTATTTTGAACGATGCACTCTACTCGGTAGCATTCCTGCCCGAGCCAGTGACATCAGCGCGCTTCCGCGGTCGTTTGTATATGTACAACCCAAATGGTGTGACACCTCGTTCTTTCCACTCTCTATATGGGGTTGGACTTGGTTTGGAGTTCATCGACTCCCTCCATGCCTGATCCATCTCTTCTCTTATCCGCTTCCTAACGGCTGCGTTGAAGGGTCTGAACTTGGGTCTCCCATTCTCTCCGTATTCAAGAGGAATGTCCCAGCATGCGTATCTCGTTTTCAAGAGCTTCAGTCTACGAATCGCTTCAGTGTAGGTATTTTCAGTTGCCATCATGGATAGAATCATCCTTGGTCACCTGGCAGGTTCCATCGCACTTATTCGTGCGAAGTAGCGGATCTTGCTCTGAGCCTCTCTGGCTTCGAAGGTTGACCATCCGAGTTCTCCTAATATGAAGTCGGAGGCTACCTTGTGCCCTGCTATCCCCATAGCCCATTTGTCTGCCGCGACCTGTGTTCTGTCGAGCATGGCCGTCAGCTGCTTCGTCGCCCTTGATGCTAACGCCGCGTTGGCGTATGTCAGTTTGGGCACCCCTGTGACTTTCCATCGGATCCTTGTAATTTCGAATCGGCTAAAAGTCCACATGGCTTGGGCGTGTAGTCTCTGCAACGTATTGTGCGCCTCCCTCTTCCAGTCTTGTTCTTGCTGGCATAGATAGTTCACTTCGTTGCTTATTTTAATTCCCAGGTATTTGTAATGGTCCTGGAATTCGATTCTCTTGCCCCGCACCGTCGGTTCTCTCGGTCCCCCCAGTCTCTCTGTGTTGAAGATGACGATAGCGCTCTTCGATGGGTCGAACGTGAGATCTTTCTCGGTTCCCATCTCTGTGGTGACAGCAAGTGGAATATTCATCTCCTCGTAGGTGCGCACTAACAGTACCAGATCGTCTGCATACAGCAGTCCCGGTAGCTTTGAGCTCTTTGTTTCGCCGTCTGCTGGAACAGTCAGTTCGAAACCACACCTAGTCCATAGGAGTCGGTTCTCCAGTTCTGCTATATATAGCGCAAACAGGATTGGTGACAGTGGGCAGCCCTGCCTCAGTCCAATTTTTGTGCGTAGTCTTGACGATGCGTAATGTCCGTGTTTGCCTAAGACACCATTGTCTGTGTATATGGCCTTAAGGAGTTGTATCCATCCTTCGTCCATGCCAAGGTCCGTCAATGTCATCCATAGTTGGTCTCTTGTTATCCTGTCGTATGCTTTGGAGCAGTCCAGGAAACATGCCATCAACCCTTCTCCTCTTTTTCGGGATAGCTCAATGGCCGACGTGAGAATGAATAGGTTTTCCTCCCCGCGTCTGCCCTGTCTGAACCCGTTCTGCATTTCGCCGAGTATTCCTTCCGTCTGGATCCATTCGGATATTCTGGCCGCTATTATTTTCGTAAATATCCGATAGAGCACCGTCGATACCGTTATAGGGCGGTACGTTTCCAGTACCCCTTTTCTGGAATTCGATTTATCGATCATGGACACTCGGCCGTCTCTCCAGTCTACTGGAAACGGTTCTTCTCCGTTTAGGATGGCATTGAATATCCTCGTTAGGTTACTGATGCCCTCCTGGTCCAGTTCTTTCAGCACCGTTGCCAGGATTTGGTCTTCCCCGGTCGCGGTCCGACTGGACATCTATGAGAGGATGTGTTCAAACTCTGTGTCCGTCGTCGTCATGCCCGAGCACCCACCTAGTACTGGTGGGCTGCTCTCGTGGTCTGCTGGTTCTGCCATCAGGACTTCACATCCGACCTCTGTCAGGTGCCGTTGTATGTCATCCTCTGCGATTTGGTTACCGTCTCGGTTTTTCACCCTTTCTGGCTCCTTGTTTTTTCGGTTGTTGTTCGCAATGTATCTCCAGAATCTCTTTGCTCTCTCGCTCCTTGGGCCGCTGAGGATTTTCCTACCCATGGCCTCGTAGCGTGCTCTCTCCTCTATGATGAATGCTTCACTCAGGAGTTTCTGATTGATGTGGAGTTTGGCCATTTTTCGAGCTATCTCGTCTCGGTCCTGTCCCTTCCTTGCTTCCCGAAGCTCCCTGCTCGCCTTTCTTTTGGCTTCCATGGCTTCTCTGGTAGCTGGTGAGTTGTACATTGCTCTTTTCCTTACTTTGACTTCTCTGGTTGCTTTCTGGATGCCTGCTCTCAGTGCTTCGGTGAAAGAGTGGTAGTCCACTCTGCCTCCGCCTCTTGTCTGACGCCTGATAGTTTCAGTTGCTCTGTCGGCGGCAGCCTTTTTGTTCGTGATGCGGATCCTTGGTATGATCGGCCTGGGTTTTTCCACAGTAACCCGACACGTAATGATGTTGAGGTTATGGTCGCTTATTTGCGTCATCTCCCTCCTTTCATCTACAACCATTTTCTGAAACGATTTAATAATTTCACCGTTGCAGAGAAGATAGTCTATTGTTGAGTCTTTCCTCGCGTGTTTTCCTTCACACTGATCGACTGAGTTTAGGATTACTAAGCTATGGTGTTCTATGAACTCCAGTAGTATTCTCCCTCTTTTATTATTGTAGTCGGCAAATAAGTGAGTGTGGGCATTGAAGTCTCCCCCTATAATTAATCCTTTCCCGGTACATTTTTTTTCAATGAATTCGGTTACGGTTCTCATTTGTTTCCTGTTCGACGCTACTGCCGTGGGTGCGCAGTAGATCGATATCATGATCCATGGTACTCCCAGCGTCTTCAGCTCGACTGCTATCCAGTCCTCACCCTCCCCTCTTCTCTCGAGGTTCAGGTGCTCTGCGGCGAGGATCCCTACGCCCCCAAAGGCTTGTCTACCCGTGGGGCCCGATCTGTTGTTCCCGAACCATCTAAAACCTTCCATCCTTGGAGGCTTCTCCTGATTCATAAGCTTGGATTCACTTACCATCAGGATGTCCGAGCGCTGGGCTCCCACGATTTCTTCCATAGCCATTGCCCATTTTTTCCTATGGGTTCTGGCTCCGTTCAAGTTGAGGGCCGAGATGCGTAGGGTGTGTCCGGTTTCTGCTCTTTCGTCAGCCCGGGGTCTCCCTCGGCCCCTCCTCCTCCGATTAGGATCGACGTTGAGGGTTGCTCCTCACCGTGACGATTTTTCCTCCTCCCGGTGGGCCCTCATTGCCCCTTCTCGGAGTTTGCCGCTGTTGTTGCTTCTGTTGCGGTCTTTGTCGTTGAGGTTCCCCTCGGGCTTCGTTGTGCCGTCTGGGTACTTCCTCTTGACCTCTCCTCGGTCCTCTCTCCTCTTGCGGTCTTCCGAATATGACTCGCTTATTTTGAGGCGATCCTCCTCTGCTTCGGCTCCTCGAACGATTGTATTCGTCTCGGGCTCTCGATCGGGACCGAGGGTGTTTTCTTCCTGAGGGGTTGTAGGCTCTGTCCGTCCTCCTTCCCCGATCTCCGGATTCGCCTCCCCTGGATGGCCCAGGTCGGTCGGCATCTCTTCGGTTACCCACCTCGGTGCGTACCTCGTTTCGATTTACGAGTATGCCCGCCGGTCTTCCTTCCTCGGCCATGTATCGGAACATGGCTTCAGAGGTTTGGGTTTGTACGCTCACTCCGTACCTCTGCAGCAGTTCTGTTTTTCTGGCCTCATGGGCCGCCAACCCGGTTTCTCTCCTCAGCTCTAGTTCGTCTGATGAGAGACCGGAGATGGTCCTCAGGTGTTTGGTGATCAGGCCTTCTATGACCTTCACCCTCTTGGCATTCAGCCCGAAAAGCTCTTGGTTGTCTTGTCCGGGCCTCTTGGACATGCAGTCGGGTTCCATCTGTCGGGTGTCTAGAACTCGGACTGTTCCTGTTTTGACCGCCCTCGAGTGGGTGACGGCCTCGATGACACTCGGCGTGATGTCACAGACTGGGTCCTGGCTCATGGTCATCCAAGACAGGGACTTGATTTGTCCTGTGGTGGTCTTCAGCCGCGCGAGGGGTCCTACTATCCGTTCATGTACGGTGAGGAGCCTGTGGTCCTTCTTCGCTTCTTCGATGTCGTGTTGGCCAGACACGCATAGGATGTGGAATTGGGCTTTTTCATACCGCTCCACCATCTTTTCAATTTCGGAGCACATCTCCTCCGTGCTCCTGCCCGTGAACTCCCTCCAGATTGTGTATTCTTGGGATTCTTCGGGGCGGCCATCGTTCGGTCCCCTGCGAACAGCACTACCGGTGACCGCATCTCTGTCTTGGTCAGCTGTTCTTTCAGCTGATCCCACTGGTGCCGGCCCGGCGCGCTCGCCTCTTGGCTCTGTTGCTTAGCCCTAACCGCTTCTGGCACGGGTCGGGCTATTGGAGATGGATCCAGGAGGGCGTCTTCGTCCTCCATGGCCTCCGGTTCATTGTCCAGGGACATGATCTTCATCTTCAACGCGGCATTTTCTTCCTTAAGCCGGTTGATCTGTTCATCGTGCTGCTTGTTGATGTTCTTTAGCGCCATCACAACGCAGCATGATTTCTTCACTCCTTCCATAATGTCCCGCGGCAATGCTTCTCTGCAGGGACCACAGGCTATTAGGAAGGACTTCAGAGCCCCTGTGGGTTTTTCAATCCTCGCAGGGTCCATCTTTAGCGCTTCGATTCTTTCGCTCGATTCGCGCGCACTTAATTAGGCTTAGCTCGCTTGGCACTTGTATGTGTCCAATCGAGCTGTTCTTACGGTGATTTTGTGTTCCGGTTGGCACAGTTTTTTCCCTGGCACCAGAAACGTCTCTCACCGTCACACACAGTCAGTTTTTCACTGTACTTGCGGGCGTTCACTCGTTTTCTTTCACGAGCCCGTTCGCTCAACTTTCGTCCACAACCGTAGCACATTCTCCGACGATGCGCGCATATGATGAAGGCCATGATATCTTTAAAAGGTAGATTATTCCAGTCTATAACGAAGGGCTAGGCTTGGCATTCTCACGGAGGAGACGTATCTGATCATTTTCAGACGCAGCCCTCGTTGGAATCGGTATAAGAGGACAGGTCGTGTGTTCTTCGTTCTCAGTGAAACGAAATTTTGTACGGTTCAGTGACCCCATCATTGAGCCCACAACGCAGTGTCAATGATCTAGCTCGCGGTGACGGGTATATAATTCCGGCCCGGTTAGTCTATCCGATTTTGAGACGATTGACCCAAGGTCGTGAACTGCCGAAATCGTAGTTCTGGAGTATCCGAGAACTTAAAAAAATAAAAGATCGAATTTCTCCAACACTGTAGCATTTGAAGTGATCGGGTTCTCTACTGGAGTGATAATGAGGCTCATGATGATTTGTTCCACCTCCAATCTTATACAGATTATTAACGGCCAGAATATTTTCGAAAATCGGGCGCATAATGTCTCTTGAATATTCGTAGTCGAGTGAGGCAAATCGGAAAACGAATCGATCGCGAAATCTCGATACGCAATTCACAGCTGTCGGCGCTCGGATAAACAACTGTGAGTAATTTCAAGTTATGAAGACCGAATATGAAAGCCGGATGCAGCGGAAACGACGCGCTGAAGTCACGACACATGAGCTGCCGGTGACGAAGCCTAACTCACTGATTTGTGTCCGCTCCTAGAGAATCGTAGACGTGAGCAGAAGAGAGGGTTTAGAGTTTTTCACTTCCCTCGACCAACCTGCATGGTTTTGACATCAAGGGAGATCCGGCCTAAGCCTACACGGAAAGAGATGTATCTTCGGAGACAGGAAAGACCGATCGGAAGTGTTGTCGCTCACGAGGACTTTCCAAGAAGTGCTCGAGAATTCACGGGAAGTCAGTTTTCGGTCACAATGATCGGATGACAAGGTAGAACATTTGGCAAACATTCGTTGCACCGACTCTCCGAGTTCTCCCCCAGATCCTCTCAACTAGGGAACTATTCGACAGAACTATGTTGAGTTTATCTGACACAAAGGATATCAACATTTCTGGAGTGTATAATCGCACCGAGATACACCGTTATGAATCCTTCAGACGGCACGAAGAATCCCGGCAACAGTCCATATATTTTTGCATTCGAGGGCTTTCTAGCGAACGTTCGACCTACATAACCAGTTTCCCCTGTGTTCGTTACTCCGTAGGTTATGCAAGATCCTACGTCCATATTTTTTTGGAATTTCCTCCATCTCAGCTTTCCGATATCATTTCGGCAGGTCAGGATCTCGGCCGCCTCAGAAGTCAGCTTCATCTGAAAACAGAAATCTGTGGAGCGATGGTTGTGGATTCAGACATGTGTCGCGATGATTCCGGTCAGTAGAGGTATGAATCGGTTTGGATTCATATATAATGCTCGAAAGGACCCTCTGGAATCTTCCAACTTACAGCTCGAATGTAATTATTGGTGCCCCTCCGGAATACAATGGCCCAATGATGTAAAGAGTTCGTCTGGCGAACTGGAATCGTTTCGCCGTCAAACCAAGCTCGAGCCACGTACACGTGATGCGAAGCCTTAGACTCTCCGTCGTCGAAGAATCCTCCGAGAGTCGCGCTGAAAATAAGATGTTCACTCAGGAAACGTTGTCCGCTCAGACTCCTGCTCGATTCGCGCCAAACACGGTTCGTGATTGCGATTTCGCGCTTGTCAAAAGCCTGCTCAGGAGTCGGAGATCGCGCCTGGGAAGAGGTTGGATCCTCATTCCGTTCGTTGCCGGCCCTCAGAACATTCTCGCTCAACTGCTTCGAGCGGATTTCCTCCCGGATCCTCGTCCGCGAAAACGCCTACATCCCAGAGCACTTCCTTTCCGGCCTCTGTTGAATGACTGCTCCAACAGTGACTGTGAGCATGTTATCGCTCAGTTGAACCGTTTGCTCTCGGTCTGCTCCGAGCATGACGGAGATTGGAAAAGCTAGTTGGCCAGAGCATGAGCCGATAGGAAACGTTTCCAAGAGAACCATTTTCCCATAAAATTGAGGAGTCGGCTCGCCAGTGATTCAAGCCGGAACGCCAGCAGTGGGGCAAGCGGACTCATCATCAGTCGGAACCGAAATCGAGACTGTGAGTCGGGATAGTTCACATTTTAGTGAAATCCGAGCCTCCGACCCACTCTGAATTTCGCGAGCGCCAACCTCCGAAGGCTCCAATGATCGCGTCTCCGAACCTCTCGTCCTCATTTTGGCTAGAAGCTCTACTTCCTGTTCTCGGAGCGGGGAGATTGAAAAATGCATCAGCGGAGAGGATACATACTTTCTGGGCAAGGTCGAGTCGAGAACATACGGAATCCACCAGCAAATCGTCGTTAGCGAGATGTTCATTTCAATGAGAGGAAATTCGCTGCTCACTCTATGACACTGACCGATAAAGGAGTGCTCCTGCCTCATCGCTAGAAGGGGAGATTCACCATGAGTCCGCCACACGAACTAGAGAGAGAAAGAGAGAGAGAGAGACTGCCTCGTTCTGTACCATCTTGGATGATCCGTCTGTTGCGGTCGAATGTGCGTTGCGCCGAGCCCCCCTCTCCTCACGGAAGCAGCACAATCTATTTATCCAGGGCTGGATATTATCGGGGGCTCACAATGGCGCTAGACAGCCGTTTCAGAACAGGAATCAGTCTGTTCGACTCGTTTCAAAGCGTCGGCGGCAATGGAGGCCTGTAGTTCTACGATCGCGTCCCCTCTACCCGAGAAGAGCGATCGTGCAAGCAATGCATCACGCAGCTGCGAGCGATGCACTCCATGCGAAACCTCACCCACTCAAACACCGTGGAGTCCGGGGAAGCGGTCCGGGGTCGCCGATGTGATGACGAAAGTCATGCAAGATCTCCACTTTATTTCATGCAAAGAAGTTCGACCTCGCTAGAATGCACTAAGTCATCAAGGTAAACAGTGATGGAACCGTCAGAAGGCACGAACAATCCGGGAACTGATCAGTAAGTCTCAGAGTCAGTCGGTTTTCTCGCAAATGTCCTCCCTACGTAACCAGTTTCTCCAGTGCTCGTCTTCCCATAAGTGATGCAAGCGTCCAGATCTACGGTCGGCTCGTATTTGATCCATCTCAAGTCAGCGAACTCGTTTTTGCACGTCAGGATATCGCCTTTCTGCTTAGGTGACTGTGACTGAAACGAAAGTCGACGCGAATAATTCCCGAAGTATTCGGAAAATCATCATCCGAAGCGCTCCTGAGCGGTCGACGGCTCGCGTCCTTCGAAGAAAGGAGCCCGGATTCGCCGTCGATCCGAGATACTCACACTTTTTATGAAATTGTTCGACCCCCTGGCGAAATACACGGCGAAACGATGACGAGTATGCGTTTGTCGAACTGGAACTATCTCTCCGTCGATCACCATGCGTGCCACGTACAAATGCTAGGATCGCGATTTGTCGCCCTCACTGTCGTACCCTTTCAGAGTTGCGCTGGAAACCATGAATCGGATTCTGAGAAATGCCGCGCCCTTGTCCACTGTCAGTGGGGAGCGAGAGCTATTGAGAAGATTGAGAGAGACATTCGATCAGCGACGAGCGAGATGCTCATTGTTCTCGAGCTGTGAAAGATTTTCCTATTGATGAGTTGGCGCGGAGACTCTCTCCCTCATCCAGGGAGAGGCCTGAGACGTGATCGCGACATACCCTACGCAGCTTTCAAACGTTTCATGTCCGAATAATTACTGGATAGCGACTAGAGGGGAATGGATAGGTGTACTGATCGACCTCAGTGTGAGGATTAGCGATTGAATGTGTCTCTTGAGAGGAATTGTTGTTGCCTACTGCTGCGGTCGGAGCCCGTGACCTCCAGAACTATTCACTCATTCCCCTCCGATACCCATAGGATTATTGTTCCGTATTATAACATGAATGGGGGTCGAGATTACGGGCTGAAGCCACTGCTCCGTATCAGAATATCTGGCGAGTCAATAAGAAGATTATGATCATCAAAGCCCCGAAGTTGGAAAAATATATAACTAAAAACGAACATACTTCCTCGGGATGGTCGAATCAAGTACTTCGGGAATCCACAAGCAGATTGTAGGTACCGAAATGTCCATCGAAATCAGGAGGCTCACCAACACTTCGAACAATGACGCCGAAAGCGACGTTACTTCTTTCGCGGGTGCGCCGTGACCTATACGAGGAAAGGGGACGCAGTTTCCATCCTTTTGCTCGAATCGTTCGAATCATTTCCTGTGAACGATCAAATCGATCGACTCGAGCCGTATACCTTGACACGGCTCTGCAACTTCGTCCCAGGAAATCTCGAGACGAGGTGAATTCGATGCAAAAAGAGCTCCGGGCTGGAATGCAATCGAAAAGAAGCCGAATCTATGAAATCTTCTTCCGGAGATCGGCAACTACAGTTGAAAACAGTGAACTACTGAGAGGCGTGCGTTCACGAATCAACTACATAGCTCAAAGCCTTGAAACAGCCCATACACCTTGGGATAGTCCACGAAGAAGATCCGAGGACGCCGGTGTCGCAACGCCCACAGGATTTCCCGGCATCTTTCAGCTTCCTCTGCCTGGTTCCGCTCTCGAGGGAGTCTCACCGAGGCTACACAAACTCGAAAACGGTTTCGCGCGACATAAACCACGGAATTAACTCTATTTGCTTCCCAAATTTATTTGACACAGAGTATTTCGACGTCAGTTGAATGAAGGAGGCCGCCAAGATAAACGGTTATGAATCCATCCGACGGCACGAATAACCCTGGTATTATTCCATAGGTTTTCGGGTCTTGGAGTTCCCTCACGGAGGTGCGGCCGACATACGCCGTTTCTCCTGTGCCTATGACACCGAACGGAATGCAAGAGTCCAATTCCATCGTAGGCTCGTACTTCATCCACCTCAGCTGAGCGTTTTTGTTGTCACATGTCAGGATTTCGCCTCGATCGGTTACGCTCATGGATCTTATCTGGAAAGCATCCACGGCCCTCAACAACAGAGGAAACCCTATACCGTTGTGGAATAGGCCGTGGCAGCGTACGCGCCATCGATATGTTGGTCCATCGCAATATTACTCACAGCCTGGATGAAGTCATTAGCTCCTCTTCTGAAGAGTATGGCGTAATTATAACGAGAATTCGCCTGACGAATTGGAACCAACTCTCCTAGTTTCCAGGACCTCGCTACGTATAGATGATGTGTCTTTGCGTTATCCGAGTCGAAAAAAAAGCCCCCCAGGGTCGCGCTGTCATCACAAAGAAAATTTATGAGTATTCATCTACGGTTAGCCTGATGGCAACGTAATTCAGCAGCTGGAGCGAGGCATGCAGGATTGCTTCCGAAACTTTACTCACTTCCGGGGTATATCAGAGTTGAGTATGAAAGGGATCCACAGACAAATCGTTGGCACCGTAGTGAGCATTCTAATTCATCCATGGATCGAACCCATTCCGGGCAATATTTCGAAGCGATCCCAGGAATCAGGCCACGGGTGATTCTCGGTTTCCAACGGAAGAAAGGGAAACGCTGCGGGTTTTATACTCTTTCCCTCTGCTTACATCGGCTGCGCTGAGATGGCTTTGAGAATAAAGTTCGAGCGTCTCGTATCCATGAGGCTGTCACGCCACAGAAATATTTGGAGATCTTATCCGAGGTGTAATCGAGAAACGGAATCCGGAACAATCTTGGCAAATCGGAGACAAGCTCGACCTTCTATAGAGTTCTATATAGCCTCGAATGACTGTGTCTGCAGAACATTCTGACTCACTATACGGAAAGCTGTGTAAAGAGACGAATGATTTTTTTCTATTCCTATCAAGCGAACAACTATGTCATCCATGCGTACGGCTCAAAGAACCCTTTATCGAAGAGAAGATCTGAAACCGGTAAGCTACACACTTGGCAAGTCCTCGGAAGTGTTTGCTACCGATCATTCTCGCGGCCGGAATCTCTATCTCGCTCCAATATCCTGCGCCTAAAATTGTCGAGGAGTGGTATCGAGACTCGGTAACTTGCTTCAAGATGAGGGTGATTGTAATTATCTACCTCACGGTTTTGTTTCGAGTTTAGTAGTTTCCAGGCACTTTTTAAGAGCCTTATTCAGAATTATCACAAATGGGTCGGTGGTGACTTCGTTCTCTTGCCAGTAGACGCCCTACTCTCGAGGCTATGAAATCATCACCAAAGCCCGTTCAAAAGGCTGTCAAGGAGTGAAGGTAGCAGGATGTTAGGCTCAACATGATGGCCAAATGCAAAGGCCGTTGTTTCGCTGAGAACTGCTCACGTGATCATCATGGATCGTAAGAAGACGTCTTGGCTCGATGGCCTCTGTGCGGCACCGAGCTCGGCCTCGAGACAGCTTCGATCCACAACGTGATCTTGTCAACAGAATATTGTTTGTTAAATTTGGATCAGAACTCGCAGCGAGGGGTTTTTCGCTCGGCATCCCGGAACTCGCTCGTTAGACAAACCAAATACCTACATGGAGCAGCCGTAACCGCGATCCCGAGGTATAACCCAAATGGTCAGCCTTTGGTGTTGATGGCACAGTGCCCCAATCTCTCCATGTAGTTCGATCACCAATCGTGTAATTTGTTGGACCTACTTTTCCTGTCCATGAGGGAAGTTTGCCGACCCCTGCGACACAGCGGACTGCATGGATGTTTTCAAAAAGGATTCATAATCTCGTGAGTGGGTTTCACGATGGATGATAAGAAGGATATTGGTAGACCAGCTTGTTGAGCTCGGTGAGCTGGACCGAGCACCCATCCTGATTGAGCTCCCATGAGTGATCCGAAGGGTTCGAGAGGCAATTCTCGTCTTTAGAAAGATGCTGTTACAGATATGGAGACGCGCCGGATACTCCGCGCGCGGTTGAATCGCAACATCTTTATTGTCGAGATTAGCGATCCAGATTGAATGACGAATTCGGAGACACGAAACGATTGTCAGGATGAATCGAGACAGTTGACAAGTCGGTGTTGCTGGTATCATGGTGAAACTCCACCGTTCAGGAGCACTTTTGGAGACTGGGGTATTACAGCCGACTCTTTGTTCTCCGGCTGAGCCTCTCAGCCAGCCCTCGGGAGTGTCCCGGAATCACCTTTCGGTATTGCTTCAGTAACACTCCCTATCGCCTCGCAAATCCAATTGCGGGCGGTGGGCTTGGGTCTTAAGACGGTTGAGATTTAATTCTGATACAAATCAAATCCTCTTTTTACCACATAAGAAATTTTTGTTGTCGGCCGGGGATCGAACCCGCGATTGCTAGCTTAGCGTGGCACCCAAGGCGTTGGTTTATGCCACACGGCCAACGAGCGGACCCGACTCGGTCCATGTAATTTTGGCTTGGGTCCTCTCGGCGCCGGACTTCTTGGTGCAATCCATATCCCAGCGCATGATTATTTGGTGATGGACATCTTTGGGCAGATTCAGATGGAGTTCGATGAGCCGTCAAAATCAATGAGGTGCTATTGTTCCATGTCTATGAGGATCGTTTCAAACTAAAAACCTGTTCTGCGGGGGCGAGCAAAAGACCGAACATCTGACATCTGATGCGTTCTCGTTGAAGGAGAAGAATGAACTTGACGAGATCCAGCTTCCAAGATCCGGTTAGCTTGCGGCGCCGTAGCCACTGGCTCAAATACCGGAGTACATCACCCAGACAGCCGAAGCCTGAGAACCTCACCCAGACGACATGAAATGACAACGTCGGTCACTTTCAGCGAGAGTCATTCTGCTCCTCCCCATTCAGTGACTTGACGAATGAAGCGCGTGAAGCATCAGTCATTGAGCCGCGGTCATTGATTGCAGAAAAAGCCGCAACGAAGAGTCAGTCCTATCCAGGACTTATTCCTTCAATGAGCATCGCGCATACCCACTCTACTGGTGAACGTCCGAAAGGTCATATGTACCACAAGAAAGCAAGGATAACCGGAACGCCAGCAGCAGGATGTCCGGGTCCCCTTTTCGATATCGCTCAACAGTATCATCCTACTTTCCGAATAAGTTGAACAAAGTTGAAAGAATATCACGTATATTATCAAACCTTGTTCGCAATCGCTGCTTGAAAATACTGTGGAACGGAGAGTTTATTTCCCAACAAAATGCTCGATTCGTTCTGGATGAAAGTCACATTGTATCACTCTGAAGCTCGGAGTCGATCAAGAATTTCGACATAAGGGATGTTACGTAATCAACGCCAGGCTAGCCAGAAAGACACAAGGGGTTGTGGCGTTCCCGCCTTGAGATCCCGTAGTTCTGACGCAGAGTTCTTCAGATCCGATCGAGAACCTCTCGACCGCCGTGTATCCGACACGGGAGTTGCGATGTAACTGACTTGGCGCTGCCGGCCGCCACCAGGCATGCAGACGCTCGAAGCTCGAGAAGTGTGCGCCAGAACCACGGGCTCTCCCAAAACTCTTCATTGAGTACCATAAATATCCGTAGCGTTCTGGTAACTTTGATCCATTGTGCCTATTACAATATCATCACAAATTATTGTAAACCCTGGGATTCCTTCAAGGAGTCTCCCGTTTTTGACTAATCCTGTATCTACGCCATCTGGCGGCCTCCTCTGACGATGGCCACAAGCAGCGAGTGAGCCCTTCCACGGGGGCGCTTCCAAAAAACGTCATACGTTTCGCCACGAGGGATACTGAAACACGAGAACGACCCTTCGACGTTCCGAAGTTTGTCGTAGACGTCGATACCAGGCCTATCTCCTTTGTTTCCAGGAGTCGCGCCGAACTGACTTGCACAGAAAAATAAATTAGAGGACCTATCTTTGCTGTTCTCTGACGTCATTTTGCGGCTGTCCCTCCCTTCGCGGAGACGCAGAGAAGAAACGGTCGACTCCTACACAGACGTCCTTTGCGAAAATCCCGGGACTCGATCATTTGAACCGTGTTCATCAATATTCTGTGAAGGGACATCTGGGCGCCAAACTGGCGGGGGCAGTGCGTTGAGGTGATGCTTCCGCGGCCCTCCGCGCCTTAGCGTCCAGACAGGACTTCGTTTGAGGGACGAGTTATTTGCTGAATAATGTAGAGTATTCAATCTGTGACGACGGCATTCCTCTCGAATCCCTCAGCATCAGACGCGCGTCCAATTTGTACTTTGAAAACTGTATCCGCGGGCATGCTGCTGAAATTGGGAGTACGCTCGGAAATCATCAGTGGAGCGGGCCAGGTCATGATGTTCAGGCTGGAGTGACGAATCATCATATGCTTCTCGTACTCCGTTCTTGTTGTATTATTATCCACAAACATAAGCACGATAGGATGAAAATGAGATTTGTTCCTCACAGGGGGGTACCCAGCTTTGTTTTTGGGGGGGGGGGGGGGGGGCAAGGATGTGATGATGATGCCGATGATGATGATGATCATCGTCTCGAGATTTTCATGACGCAATCGACATGGTTTTCAAACCTGTGAGAATTTTCCTGGTAAGACTGAATCTTTGTGGAACTTTTTCGTCCATTAAAGTAGAATAGAATCCACCCTTCGCAATATTATCGAAGAGTTTTTGGGGGGGGGGACTCTTCTCAAGGGCTATCGAACGCTGTAGCAGCGGGTCCCGGGAGCCACTTTTATAGTCGAGGAAAATGAAAAAGTTTGCTGGTTCACCCGGAAGGAGAAGGCTGACCACTTTCTCAGATATCGCTAAAAGTACTCCTATCCATCGTCTACTCGCAGGGCAAGTTTCATCCCGATCCGAGTTTGCGGGGCCGAGATATCAACAGTTGAACATCGGCGATGAAGCGGTTTTCCCCCCAGAACTCGCTTGAAACCCAGCATAAAAATGGATAGAAGTCATCGAATCAAGTCATCTTCCCAGTAATCATGGTCAGATCGATCGGAATGACCCTCCCAGACTCGTCAAAGTATGCTCAGAGTGGTCCCAGGATCACCCTTACAGACATGGAAAAGTGTGCTCAGATTGGTCCCAGAATCACCTTGCCAGACTTGGAAAAGTCTGATCAGATTGGTCCCGAAATCACTCCGATCGACCCTCAGAAGTATGGTCAGCGAGTCAGTATGGTCAGGGACCAATCTGAGCATACTTTTCCGAGTCTGGGAGGGGTGATGCCGGGAACGATCTGGGGAAAAACCGCTTCATCGCCGATGTTCAACTGTTGATATCTCGGCCCCGCGAACTCGGATCGGGATGAAACTTGCCCTGCGAGTAGACCATGGATAGGAGTACTTTTAGCGATATCTGAGAAAGTGGTCAGCCTTCTCCTTCCGGGTAAACCAACCAACTTTTCCATTTTCCTCGACTGGAAAAGTGTTTTCCGGGACCCGCTGCCTACAGCGTTCGATAGCCCTTGAAAAGAGCTTCACAACGGTTTTTTTATCGGCGCTGTAGCTCCTCTGGTTCTCGAGATATGAGAATTTTAAGTTTTCAAAATACGATTTTGAAATTTGTTTTTTGGTGGGGCCGATTCCTTCCATGTTATCCCGGCAGGCCCTTATGGAGAGAGCTCTGCAGGATCCAGCCGGTCTTGGAGGATTCCTGAGGCCTGGAGACCCTTGCTTCGTGGACAGAGGTTTCCGAGACGTTTCACCTCTCAAGAAGGAACGCGGCTCGACTGTTTGAATGCCTGCTTGAAGGTCCTGCGCAATCCGCTAACCACCGAGGAGGTAAACCAATCACAGTATGTCACGAAGGTTCAACTGGCGGTTGCGGCAGTTCTCGAAATCATCAGTCAGAAGTATCGAATTCTGCATCATCGCGTGTACAACAAGCTCCTCGGCAAGCTTGCCGTACTGGCTAAGATCGCGTCTTTCCTGAACGATGTATTTGGTAAGCGTCTGGAGTCCGACGTCGGTGTGCCTGAAGGAGAACTCGAACGCATGAGAGGAATGGCGTCACTCCTGAATACATCAGCTGGAGAAGCCGAGTCGGATTAAAAGAATCGGTTTCAGAGGCCCTTCGCAAACACTACACTCGATGCGGTTTCTTACTTCCCCGAGATAACGACAGGAAAGCTGATGATCCTGCCAAGATGTTCCATATCTACCCGAAATCCTTATCGAAGACAACACAATCAACCTCAAGTTCCTGAATATCGACATTATTCGCGGGTTCGATCCCCGGCCGGGACAACAAATTTCTTATGTGGTGAAAAGAGGATTTAATTCATATCAGAATTAAATCTGAACCATATTAAGACCCAAGCCCACCGCCCGCAATGGGATTTGCGAGGCGATAGGGAGTGTTACTGAAGCAATACCGAAAGGTGATTCCGGGACACTTCTGAGGGCTGGCTGAGAGGTTCAGCCGGAAAAAAAATATATATCTCGGCATCAATACACTCGTGGTTGGAGTCCAGTCTGGCCAAAGCAGGCGTAGGACTCACAAGTGTTTCAATCGGAGACTCGTCATATTCTATCCGGGCAAACGAGAATACTGCTGTGAATGCGCGAACGGGAACTCCACTGTTGGCTGCTGCTTCCATGGGGCTTGTGTAATCTACTACATTTTTTATGCTCTATTACCGTCGAAAAATATTCGTCCTGCTGAACTATTGAGCCATTTTCCAGATGATAGATCCGTCGTACCGGTCGTTGACTATGACTGCGACGACGATTAGTGTTGGATACTTTCGACAAACGTGCAACTGGTCAAAACGAAATACAGCTTAATTCCCTTCAATGCACGCTCTGAAGTTATTCGGTGCCTGTGATCCCGCTACAGTCAGTTCAATTTCCTAACCACATTTCTATAGATACGTAGAGATCAATAAGAATGGAGCCGACCGTGATTGCTAGAAGTGCGAGACTCTCGGTGAATGATGAAAATCATATCAGTTTTCTGGAATATGCTCCGAACTCTTGTGTTCTGGGCACGAAGCTACAGAAAACAGCCCTCAATGCAAGGTCACTGGATCTTTCCTCCTGAGCAGGACTCAAAAATTGGCATATGAAGAATGAAGCACACTTCCGATTGGGCTGGTATTCCTCCTGCAAACACTTGGCATTGAGGTGCGCTCCTGCCTTTCTTCAGGCTTGCCAAATGAGAGGAGCTCTGGCAAGCCTCATCCTACCGGTTTGTGATCAGAAGGTAGTGAGGAAGCGTTGTTCTTCTCGATTGTTTGTCAGACAAAGGAGATTCACCTATTAAACTAGATATGTAGGGAAACTACACGTGTCGTTGGTTTTTCAAATAACTTTTCTTAGTGGACCTAGATTCTTTGTGTCCAGGTTCTCTTACAAGATAGGGTGATGCTAAGCATTTTCTCCGCCCTGCGGAAAGGGGGGGATTCATCCCCACACGCCGATTTCTAAAAGCTTTCTGAGGCCTGAGCGACCTATTATACGGCTATGGTGCAAGGCCGCAGGGTGCCGCGGCTGCCAGCAATGTCGAAGTAGTTTGAGAACCTCTGGGCTACACCCTTTCCGCGATACACCGCAAGACGGGAACATCTCAGTGGTCAAAGAAGATATGCCTTGGAAGCTATACGCGGTTGTTGTTTGGGCTTCCAGATCTTCACCAGATACTCCAGTTCATTTGACACAAAGAATCTCTACGTCGGTCGAGTGGTGCAAGCCCCAAAGCCACACAGTGATGAACCCTTCCGATGGCAGAAAAAAACCAGGTACGTTGCCATACTTAGAAGGATTCGCTCGCACTTTCGCAAAGGTGCGACCGACGTAACCAGTCTCTCCTGACAGGGCTTTTCCATAAGGAATGCAGTTTTCCAAGTCCATCCTGGGATCGAATTTGAACCATCTCAGTTCAGCCAACTCGGTGTTGCACGTCAGTAATTCGCACGACTTCCCGGATAAACCAACCTGTAATACATGGAGCTTCTCAAACGACGGTTGCTTCTGATCTTGCCGCCATGTGCGGGAGATTGTCTTAGAACATGCGCCCCAGATGTGGGAGCTGTATTCACCGGGTCACCTCAATTGCGAGTCAAGATGCACACTCACGCCTTGTATCGGGTTGTTGGTGCCTCTTCTGAAGTCAACAGCACAAACGGATCCTTCATGGTCTTGGTATATTTGGACCAACTCGCCGTCATCCCAAGTCCGAGCCACGTACACGTGGTACGCTTTCCTTAGTGCGCCAGAGCTGTAGTATCCCCCGAGAGTAGCGCTGGAAGAAGTGGGTTCGCGGTTTCTTCCTGGTTTGAATCAGCATCTCCACAGAGAGCACGTCTCATCGCCAGAAGGAGTCGAGCTGCTACCTATAATGTACTCACTTTCGTGGAAGCGTTGTTTCGAGGACATACGGTATCCACAAACAAACTGTTGGAACCATCGCAGTCATGTTCACCGGCGCACGTATGCTCTCCCCGTAGAAGATGTTGCATTAAACTGGGAGAGTCTCTCGCGTGGCATTTGAAGAATCATTGTTTCCGAGGAGGAGGAGGGCACGCTTATCTGTTCCATATGAGTTGCTTCTTTTAGTCATTCTGTGGGTCACAACGAAGCAGTTGGGAATGTTCATCAGTCACAGAGCAGCACAGAATGCGAATGAGTCATCCTGGAAGGAGTCGCTCTCGGGAGGCTTGGGCGCTTCAAGGTGAACCGCGTCATGTCCGTAAGCTCAACGTGTACTCAATATCTCCGCTCCAACGTTCCGCATGAGCTTTCGAGTGCGATCGGGCCCATCGAACAGCCTGATCAATCAAGAATTATCCTTCGCCAATGAAGTTGGTAAAATTCGTACTGAAACCAGGAGCGTGATTCAAGGGAGAACTTCCCGGCTGACCATAAAGCATCCTTAACTTCAACCCCATTCATACCTCTTCCAATGCAACGAAATTCGTCGAATCAGTTTGAGCTTCGACTCCAGGGGAGGCACGGTGTGACTGAAGATTAGGGAAGGGACAGACTGTCGAATCGTCTCACAAAATCTGGACCGGCCGGTCCATATCGATCGGTGGACAAGAATTCTAATCCGTGACTGCTGGTGTCGGAAAAATCGGCGTATCCATCGCTCAACCAATGACTTGAGCCATTCCCCATCGGACTCACGTGTGAATAAGGCAATGACTGAGCCGCCGGAATGTAGACCATCAACTATGGTGCCTCTGCAAAATCTCTCAGGACTCGGATGGGGGACGATGTTTCGCGAAGAACCGAAATCATGACGCGACACTCGCAGATCCACGTACTGTCATTGTGTGTCAGGTGTGTCATTGTGTGTTGCAAGGTGTCATGTGTGGGGAATGAAGTTTCGATGGCTGCTAGTTTCAGTTTTGGTGGCATTTGGGTTCGGGGAGTGTATAGTTTGTCCAAGACTATTCCGGTCTTTGACTACTTGGAAGAGTATGGTCAGACTGGCACCCGGTTTGTTCTGGGAACTGCTGTCCCGCGATTCCATGCGGTTGGAAGCAATATCGTCATGTAGCGGTTCGCTCCGTGCGATGGAGCGAGGTTCACTGATGGTGAGAGGAGCGCATCATATCAAGGATGGAACCTCTTCGTATAACTCCCTGCTGCAGCTCCGACGAACACTCTTCAAGATTGACGGCTCTAGAGTAGTGATTCTCAAACGTTACGATGCCCTTCAATCCTCGGAAAAAATACAAGCGAGGAGATTGGCTCAGAACATTGAAGGCAATTTCTAACTAGAGGCACCGCAAACCGCCCGCTCAATCCATGGAAATATGTGTATGGGATGCACACTGGCCAATCATGGCACTCTCACCGAGCTGCAGCCTCGATAGCTCTGCTATCTGATTTCAAGCGTCAAGGCAGCGATATATCTACGGGTGCGTTGATTCATTAGAAGAGCTGGGGAACAGATTGTCTTCAAGTAGTCAGAAATGGTCGGATTGATTCCAATATCGCTGACAGTGGTTTTGAACGGCTTATTAGAACCTCGATGACTTGAACCACATAAGCCCAAGAAATGAAACGCTCCCGGTTCGCATGAACGGTGACCCTTTCGTCTCATCAACGGGACCCGCAGGAGTTCGGCTGGTGGCGCCCTTGATTCCCGGGCTGTACTTCTGAAATGAGTGCGAGATACGGAGGAAAAACAAACGCTTGTTCCGGGCGCCTTCCTCAGCTACTATCAGTTGACTCGGGTAGACCAGACAAGAAATTCACGATTCTCTCCGAGCCGGAAGAATATCTCAAATTGAGAGACATCCAGAGCGCTAATATGAGAATATGAATGTTCTCGCAACCTCCTCCGAAAGTTTGGATGCTTATTCTGCTAATTGAATCGAAGCGGGGCCGCGTCAACCGGGCCTCGCTGTAAACTGGGCCATGGAGTCACCTGCCGAGCAGACCGACAGCCAGCGCACTCGATATTGTGCTGGGGGGCCTCGGTGACATTGAGGTGAGAATCCCTGTTGCCTCTGTGGCCCGGTTGAAGGCGAGGTCCAGTTGACGGGTACCCAAATCGAAGCTGCGTTGAATGTCGCGCCGACGCACGGTTTCCAGTCGGAACTAGGTAACTGGTGTTGAACGGGAGAGGGGGACACGTCCCAGCGCTGCCGGATGATAATATCGCTGGGCCGCACGCACCTCTGCGGAGATGAGGGCAACTAGTCGCTGCTGAGACACATGATTGCTACCCTCAACGGATGAGACGGATGAGCTTCGTGGAGTGGAGATCATCTCACCGATCCCGAAAAATCCGCCAATATCGCGAAATCTGCTGCGCCTGAAGAATTCGCCGCTACAGGCTACAGCCTAGTCAAGGCTAACGGTGAATACAGCGCTGCTTACAACACATACATCGGTTTGATGGCACGATTTCGCGATTCGAAGTCGTGCTTTGTACTGATTGGGGAAACATATGATACGATCTCACAACATTGCCCTCCCAGCACGGCAAGCTTCATGTCTCGATCTGGCAACCTGCCTTGTGAGAACGCCGAATTCAGTCGCTCCCGAATCCCGGAAATGAGCACCGCTTATTCTGGGATGTCAAGTAATGTGGAATTGTAACAGCTCTCAAGCGTTCATTCCATACCAGCTGTGCTCGTGACGCGATACGCGTCTCTGACTTTTTTCCCGGTAGAAAGGCGTGTGGAAGGATCGAGCAGCGAACACGAATGGCCTCAAGCGGAACAGTGATTTCCAACATCTAAGTGAGGCTATGCAGGATGATGTTCCATGAAAATTCTTGTGAACGAATGACTTTGAGAAGATTCAGCGAGCCATTCGAGCATCTACTCGAGTTCCCACAAGTAACTGCGACTCGTGATGTGATAACCATGAGATGCGGACGGAATCCGTTTGAGCAGTTATTCACATCTGATCTGATCTTGCTCCGAAACTTCCAGGAATCTCGAAGTGTATTGAGCAAGTTTACGGTAGATCAATAGGTTCTGTTATTGCTCGGAGAGCTCTCGTCCGAATACCTCTGAACTTCCGTCCGACTCGACGTTAACGATGACAGATTTGAAATTCGAACGAACAGCCAATACTGCGATATCTACGCTGCTCAAGTTCACTATCCTGGAATCGGTGATTCCCATGTAACATATGGACAAAACATGATGAGCGAAATTAGCAGATGCCAGACTTTATGGTCGAAGAAATTCTGGCGATAGCCTCTCATACGAATACCTCATTCCGAACAGTTCTTATCAGTCGCTGGTGGACGACGAGAACCAATGTTTTCCGTCGTGCTGCGCTTGGTTTACGGTACTTGGAATTGAAGAAGTTTCCCAAGCGTTCTCAGAGGATCTCGCGACGCTGCGGCTGCGAAATTCCTGATACGTGTTGCGTTTCTTGCAGTGCTTCCTGCGGTCTCGAGCTTTGTGACGAGTTATACTGTCGATGAGGAACTCGCCGCGCTCCAGGAAGGGATGGTGAGTTTCGAATTCGAACCTGAATGCTGGTCCTATCCTCGAAAACTTTCCAGGAAAGGGTCTGATATCAGGGCGTGAATTCCACACCTTCGCCCCTCGGGACAGATCTCGGCGTTCGAACCATTATCATTCTCTTAAAATGATAATGAGGGCATGAAATGAGAGGGCCTTGAAGAACTGGATCACGTGAAGGGGATCGGTTTCTCGGGATACAGGGAATCTCCCTGTTAACCCAGTTGTGATCTACGGTTTGTCGGGAACAGGATTCCACCCTGAGATTCCGCCCCGTGAAACCTGAAGAGTCGCCCGTCCGATAGTCCTCAGAGAAGTCAAAGAAGATGAACGGGAAAGCAAGTCTGTGGAGTGCTTTTATTTCCTCCTTCTTTGGCTGGATTCCGCGTCGACATTTTCTTCAAGGCTCATCTTTGGAAACAATCCGAGAGGTTGAAATCTGAGAGAGTTAGATCTAAGCATCGTCTGACTGAGAGGCACAAGGAGCAAGGATCCGGCGCCCCGAGAAAATTGTCTCATCGCCCAATATACAGGGTCATCAATAAGTCAGTTGGCATTTTTTCACCCCACAAGTGACTTGTTGGAGACCCTATAGTTATCGGCGTAACCAACAGGGACTGACAGCCTCCGACCTCCGACATTGGAAGAACTTCCTCGATCGCGGGTTGTGTTTTTCCTCTTATATAGTTTGAGTGTTCGGGGAACACATGAGTGTTCGGATGTTCTCGACATCAATCAATCATACATATTATCGGAAACGGATCGATCAATCAGGTGCCTGTCCGGGGGGGAGAGAGAATAAGCCCGTTATTGAGTACACCGAGCGATGATTCAAGCAGAGCGACGTTATGAAACGTGGACTCCGAGCTACGCTGATTCTTGTTGAGGTCTTCGCAAGGTCGCCGCAATCGGGAGAGAGAAGTTGTCGGCGACATGACTACAGACTTATTGGGTTTCTGTGAAAGGAGTCCAGAGAGATCGCTGATTCGATCCCGACAGGTCGAGTTTCAGAGTCTTGGGATCATCAGAGTTAGACTCGAAAAACTATGGTCAGATCGGTCCCGGAATCACCTCCATATATTCCAGAAGTGGTGTGGACAAACTGGCGAACAAACTGACAGACGAAGCGGATTAGATATAGTGAGGATACGTGTCCTAAAAGATGGGATATACGAATGAGGAGCCCAGCCCATGGGTGGCCCCTCGAAGCTCATAACTCCGCTCCCAGAAGTCGCAGACAGATCATAAAAGTACTCAAAATACGCGGAATTTAGTCAGCTTCCAGATGCTTTGATCGCGTTCTGATTGAACAAACGGCCTGCCCACACTGACGGTTTTACTGAAAGGGTCGGAAATCGAAAGATCGCGATTTTTCGATTCCGGCGAAACTAAGATTATGACCCCCTTTTTCTCTTCGGAATCACAAAGTTCGTCGAAAATCAAGCTGTTTCAAAAAAAAAAAGAGCGATTCGGCCGCGGCCAAGCGGAGATATCGGCTTCGTAAGTTTCGATTTTTAGCCCTCTCGATCTATGCTGAGTAAATAGGAAAAAAATGGGCTTTCTCCAAAAATGCTCCATCTCCCCCAAAAGACGAGCCAATTTGAGATACTGCACAGCACATGCTATAACCGGGTTCAAGGCTTCAAAAACATGTCATATTATCCAATTTCAGGCTTTCCAAGAGTTTCCAGGGAAAATCGTGCCGGTGGCGGCGAACCCAAAAATTGGATCAGATGACATATTTCGAAGCTTTGAGCCCAGCTATACGATGTGCTATGCGGCATCTCGAATTGGCTCGTCTTTGGGCATAGATCGAGAGGGCTAAAAATCGAAACTTACGAAGCCGATATCTCCTCTCGGCGGCCGCGGCCGAAATCGCTCATTTTTTCTTTGGAAACAGCTTGATTTCCGACGAACTCCGTGATTCCGAAGAGGGGGTCATAATCTTAAACGGGGAGTCATATTTTAGTTTTCGCCAGAATCGAAAAATCGAGTATTTTGTGATCTGTTTTGCGACTTCTGGGAGCGGAGGGATGAGCTGTCAAAGTTTAGCGCTCAGAACTTTTGCACGCACCCAAAGCCTGGGTCCAATGAGATCAATGCTCTCTTGAAAATCGCAAGCCGGGACCATCAGTTTCAACAACATTTTTCTGAGAGGCAAACCGGATAGAGCTATTCTGAACCGACTTCCGACTTACCATCAGTGAAGGTTCACTTGTCAGTAGTTCGTGCAGCTGCCGACGACCATCGGCTTTCTGACTTCCGGGCCTTAAGCAAGTCCAAAACCAGCTCCAGATTTGCTTCAGACCCAGAAGCTGTCGAAGTGGGCAAGGAAATAAGGTCCTCTCGGGTGCTGATTCTACTGCTCGTCCAAAGAGAGACAGCGCGAAAGGGCGCCCTTGGTAGCAACAAATTGAACAAGAGTCGGAGCTACCTCAAGGACAAGAACTTCCCGCCTCCCGTGCGCGGGGGGCGGAGCCGAGTGGAAATTTCCATGTGTGTTTGGGTCGGATCGGACTGATTGCTCCATCGGAGTTGTCTGAATTTTCCAAGATCGACCTGTCATCGATTTTTCGTTTGAAACGTGCAGAATGTTCATACGAACTACCACTCAGAGAATTCACCGCGCATCGAGGATTCCCCGCTGCGGACTCCATCCTAGTCATCCCATGCTGGGCCTGAAACACGCTTAGGAAGACTATGGTACCTTTGCAGTCAAACTCGTTAAAAAGTCTTGATCAGTAGCTGGCATTCACTCATTCTTCAAGTCTTGAGCCCGGAAGCTTCCTCTGCCGTTCGCATATCAGACAAACCTCACGCGCGGTGAGTTCGTGACGAGCTGAACCGCTGTCTTTCTGCGGCCTTCGGATCAGCGATGTATCCACCGGGTGCGTCCTAAAGGTTGAGCGAGTTGTCGACTCCACGTAGCGGTTTCCTCTGAGGACGAAGACAAACCTTTAATCATCCATGTCAGACCTAAAATTCGTTTACAGGAAATTTATGCAGCTCTACACGGAATGAATCTCACGACATACCATGTAGCAACATCGGATGGATGGCTCCTTGGAGTACATCGGCTCCAGAGCATGAAAATCTACGATCGGAACCTCTCTCCCCCCGTGCTGCTATGTCATGGCTTCGGAGCTTCCTCTTTCGATTATATCAGCAATCGTCGAAACGAAAGTCTCGGGTTCCTGCTTGCTGACCAAGGCTATGATACTTGGATGGTGAATTTCCGAGCCAATCGTTTCAGCAACAGGAAAGTGGATCGAAACGGCAATACGTCCGACCCATCTGCGGAGGATTATCTTCGAGTTTCGTGAGTTTTCTCGTTTGATATGATCTGGCTCGAATGGAGACGATGAGTCGAAGGGAAAAAAAAAATGGGATGCTCATCCCAGCTTCCTTCTTGCCTTGGTGATTCCAAATGCTCGCGTTCTTCACTCCGATCCAATCATCCACCTTTCCTCCTGCTCCGGAAGGTTTCAGTACATGGCGGAAAGAGATGTACCGGCCGTGCTCGAGAAAATTCTTGAAGTCACTCAACAGAAGAAGAAACTATACGTTGTGTCGCCTTCTCAATGGGAGGAACTTCAATGTACGCCTTCCTCGCGGACAATCACGACTACGACGACAAGGTATCCGTGCGGGGAAGTCGAACTCTTACTCCACTTCGAGGGTCTCTAGTCCGGGAGAATGACATGGATCCGAGAACAGCTATTTGACGTCTCTCCTGAAACTCGGCCTGCAAGATTCCCGGATGAGATCTTGAACATCTCCGCAGATCTTGCATTACGCAGCGCTGGCCCCCGTTGTAAAAGTCGGATCTGACTGTTCAGCCCTGTTGCGGGCCCTCTTCGCAATCGCGCCCACCATACCCAATGTTCTATTTGCGAAGGTTTGTGTCTCTTCCTGTTCTCGATCATCTCCGGGGAAAACGTAATTCATACATTCCCTCTCCCAAACCAAGTCTCTCCATTGGGGATGAACTCGAGAACTCACTCCTCAACTCGAGTCATTGGCTCAGTGACGATTTCTTGCAAAATCCGAAAAAGTCCAAACAAGGTTCGTCGGCTTCGCAGTTTATGTTCACAAAGGTTTTCGGACGACAAATCCTCGCCACAGCACTCCAACCGGATTTCGATCCGGCTTCTTCTCTGGAATGCCAATACCTCCCATCATTCTGCAAAGGGATCATGGAGGCGATTATATCCCTGGAGTCGAGTTCTGACGCTCATCGTAGAACTGCCGTGAGTAATCGTTGTTGTTCGACAGACACATTGTCGTCGATATGGCTGAGGAGATGAAGATCTCAAACCTTGCGGGATAATATTGTTCCACAACTTCCTCAACGAGCAATTCTCGTAGGCGAGGAACTCTTTGCGGAGATCGCTGATACCGAGCGGATTGACCCTCATGACGGCGTACCACTACAGTCAAGAATACGCGAGGCCAAGTTGGACTAAGCTCGACTACAGATACATTCCGCAAAGCGGCATCAGGAACGTCGATGAGTATGGCCGCGTATGTACGATCCATCGCATCCCTTTTATCCCCTAGGTCAGAGAAGCCCAGGACTTTGGGCCGCGGTCTAAGCAGAATCGAGGTGCGAGGCGCTCGAAGTCCATGGGACGATAGGCCAGTGACCCGCGAGTGACACTTCGAGTCAGACCCGGATCCTTCGCAGACTGGGAATGCAGCGGCTCAGCCCCCTATGGTTCGAGAAAAGAATCGAAAGGAGAGATCCTCATTGTCCATCCTCTCCGAGTAGAAAGCATCTCCCATTATCTGAGCCCGGAGCCGCGTACAATGTACGATACGGTCTCCGAGGCACGACAACCGAGGCGAGGCAACACGCCTCCCCATGGGACGTACTCGACGGAAGACCCGGTGAATCTCCCTGTTTCGCCAGGATTCGCGTCTGAGGGCTCTTTTCTGTTGAGCTGTGTGAAGGACTGTTTCCATGTTTTGTGGTTTCCTTCGTCTGGCTGTTTCCCACATCATGATGGAGCCAGAATCCCGCGATATCATTCTCGGAGTTTTCCGAAGTGACCCGATGTTCCCTTTCAGCAAGATCCGCCGGTATACAACTTCAACGACGTGAGGGTCAATTACAGCGTCTTCTTCACCACCAGAGATATGTTCACCGGAGTCCGAACGGCGATGCGGGTCATCGACGACTTGAGAATCGATCCTGAAAATTACAGAATCGTGAAAGATCTCACGCATCTCGACGTAGTATGGGGCTGGGATAGTCGTTGCTTTGTATACGACGATGTCGTAGACAGATTCAACAGAATCGAAACGACTCGCGGTCGAGAAAGGGTTTGAATATCGCAAACGCGCCGCCAAATACGTGGAAAGCTTGAAGTTAGAGAACTCCTGCGGCCCTCGTGACCATTCGTGAACTGGAACTCGCACTTGGAACCTCTGCTCAATAAGGGGATTCGATTCAGAATTGCCCTCCTGTGAAATAAATGAGGTATTCTCATTATTCCAGCTGACTGTACCTCGAATCGAGGCACAGGCCTCACTAACGGACACACAGATTCTTTTCTGGTCGCAAGCTCCCAGCTTCAATTCTAGCCTCCAAGTACCGATCTCTCTCTTTTTTCCTCTTTCAAGATCGTGCTTGAATCTGGTCAGATTAGTTCTGGACAGTAGATTGAATCACAAAGCACACAGCCTTACCACAGCCGCGTAGGGAACTTGATTGATTAGAATACTCCACATATGGTGAGGAAATTGTTTCTTATCTACTTTAGATGAAGTTTCGAGAGTTTCCTCGGATCGAGGTTACTGAAGCTCGAGACCCGGGGCGACTCGTCTCGCAGTTGAGTGGCGAAGTGATTCTAGGATCTGTGTAGGCCCAGTAATGATGTGGCCAGACCTAACAAGGCTTCGTTCCACTCAAAACGGAGCATATTCGATATTCAGGATTCCAGCGACGTTCTCGGATTCTGCGATTTCGTTCCGCGGGCTTTCAGATGAGCGTTTTCGTGTGGGCGAATACTCTTGGAACGACCAGTGGGATCTGTGAAAGCGGAACTATCATTATCCGAAGCGGAAAATCCCGAAGTGTCCACATGTTGATCATCTCTCGTTATCTTTCAACACGATTTCATCGCGGGGGGAACAGCTTGTGCATCGCTAGGAGAGCTATTATGGTGAACAGTCGTTCGCGATGCTCTTTGGGATGAAGTCTCTATTGACCAGCTCAGGGTCGTTCGGGAGAACTGCCCACCCCGATTCCGATGAGAGAGATTCCAGAGAGACTTCTCGAGCTGAGCCTTGCCATGGAGAGCAGTTACCGAACTAGAGCTTCCTTCGGCGCTCATTCCGTATTGGGTATTGATTGGAAGTTTTCTAACTATTATCGTAGAGCCGAGAGCAGAATGAAAACAGACATCACTACGCATGGGATTACTGAGCTGTGCCGTTTCGCGAGAAGCCGATTTCCTGCGCGATTCCTTTTCTCGCTGTTGAATGAAGGGCCTGCGACCAAAAATGAGCATAGACTACTTATGTGCGAGGAGAAGATTCAATTCTCCCACCGAATCGTTCTTCCGTACACGACAGAGACTCGCTATCAGAAATGAACGATCATGGTATCGGCTCGAGATATCAACTCGACGACAAACTTGAACATTGTGCATGACCGAGTTTCGATCTCAGCCTCACGTGGTTCGCCGAATTACACTCGCTGACACGTTCACACAGGACAGATTATGGATGCTTTCCGCTGGCCCCGATAGATTGCGCTCGGCTGGAATCCTGGAGAAGTGCGAGCAGTCACGGATATAAAACATTTGGGAAGTACATAGGACAGGATGGGCTGAACCAATATTCCGAACGACTGATCCTCGACCTTCTTGCGAACGCTCAACCCTCGAGACAATCGGGTAATCCCTGGGAATGGAATCTGCTTGGGCTGGGAACTTTTTCGAGCGACTTCCATGAGTTTCCCGGACAGGCATCACGCAGAACTGAAACTTTCACGCGGCTTCATTCGAGTGGCCCAATATTGAAGCTCATCCGGGCAATTCTCCGTGAGGCTCTCACCGAGTGTGTGTCCGGAGTCGGCCCTGGATGGAAATTCCGGAAACACCTGGAAAGAATTGTATTCCTTGGGCCACGCGGAGTGAATGTTGCCATCTAGAACCCTCCGAATTGCTCGAGATGATGACTGATGGCCGCGGAAGCCTCGTTCAGCAACTTTCAGAGATTGCGAAGTTCAAGTACAGATCGAAAGGAAACCTCAGCACTCGGTCCGATATCAAATAGTTTTTCATCTTTTATTCCTAGAGTTTTCCAAAATTTCTCCCGGATTCCTGTTCCACTTCAGTGAACGATACGCCTCTCTGCATCAGGATGATCAGCTATGATGCACACTGGATTTCTGTCAAGCCATCTCCCATCTTGCTACCATGACTTCCTTCGGGATCTGTTCTTTGTTTTCTGTATCTCGCCAGATATGCTCTGACGGGTCTGGGACTGCCGGCACAGCTCCTACAGCTGCTCAAGTTCATTCGGGGCTCTAGTTTGAGCCACTCGTCGTTTTCGCTCAGCCTACAGTCGATGACAGCTCCAGAAGAAGGGGATGTTGATAGATGTGTCGCCTGGAAAAGAGATTCTTCAACGATGTAAGCTACCTTCGATATTGCAACTAGTAACCTTACAACTGCCATCCGGACAACTATCTGAAACTTCCCGATTCGTCCCCGATTCCGCGGATTTGTTCTCCAACGTTGGCGAATCGCTCGAAAATTCTTCGATTACAGAGCTTCGTCTCCGATTTGTAAGTCTCCCCAAGGATAGCGTGTGCGCGCAGAATTGAATCGAACTCACTTTAGAAGTTCTCGAAGCATCTTCCACGAACATCAACGAGAACCGATAGTCGGTTCCGAATGGTTGGACGGCTATGCGTTCGGATCCCCTCCAGATTCGGAATTCAGTCCAATGAGTCTGGTTGTCGATCTTATAACCACACCTCGCATCGCTGGAACCGGACATGTAAACTTTCAAACGGAGTTTGCCCTGAATGCTCTGACGCCTGTCACTCCCCGATATTTCCCAGCTTTTAAAAAGAGAGCCCCAGAGGTCAGACACGAAATTGTCAGGAGCGATGTGGGGAGAGAACTCCGACCTAGCTCGAACGCTGACAGATTCGCGCTTTCCGGGCTAGTGCGAGATGTTCTAGTATTAATCATCTAATTTTTACAAAACACCCTGAGAAGCGTCGTGGGCTTTGTCATCTCGGCATGTGAACCATGTGATTCGATCCGTTCACAAGCGGCACTAATCGTTACGAAACATTCTCTAGCTGGAAGGCTGCAAATTGTCTCTCTGCGTTACTCTCAAATAACACGCGGGAACACTTTTTCGCGCACGAGCGAACAAATCTTCGATGCGGTTGAACCAAAGTCTGACATGAATGACATTTGACCATCAGAAATCCTTTGATGATGTATCGTACTCACCATGGTGTGAAGAAAATATTCTGACTGAAATAGCACACTGCACTCAAGAACATCAACATTTTCGATCTCCGGACGCCGGCACCACTCCGATCGTGTATCTCGCGGGAGTAGTTTAAGAACCGGTTGTAATTCCGCGTTTTTGCGATGAAGACGAACTTTTTGCGGAAAGCTTTCCTGATGGGAGTTTCGTGGAGATTGGCGCCTTTCCTGTCGAAAAGGAATTCGAGGCAACCCAATCACCACGCCGCGGGGACTAGTTCGGCGTTATAGTGGCGAGAAGGAAGGATATGATTATACGATATCGGCATCTGGATTCTGTTCCACCGAGAAATCGACCGAGATCTAAAGAACATACCGACACTTTTGTTCTCCCGGTCGGCACAATAACAGCTTTCATTGCTCAAGAATTCTCATGGGGATTCCCAGTCTCGATTGGGGGCAGATCCCGCTTCTAACATGGGTCAGGAACCCGCTCATGGCTACGACCCGTGTCCGAGCTCCTGGTGGTGAAATCGCATCGATCATAGTTTCCGAGCCAAGACCCGAAAAAACAATCTCGGAGGATCACTTCGTATTTCAGAATTGAGTGGAAAGCCTACTGAGCCGTTTGTTCTTCTTTAGGATGGCCTTGGCGCTGCGAAATTTAAAACCACTGCTTCACCTACATCGATTCGCTGCGATCGTGATTAAAATGGAATCTCAAAGCTGAATCTTCTTCGAAACTTGAAACTGAGACCTGGCGACTCTTCCGACAGATTGGGGAAATGTTTGCGGAGGTAATAAATCGTTTTTACTCAATGGAGAGTCTGTTCCGGTCGTAATAATCCCGTTCCGATTTCGTAATCGAGTTCCGGATCATTCGGGATGCCGGGATGCCCAGAGAAATCGTTTCGCTAATATGTGAATGTGTGAGCGAGAATGATAGGGACTTCTGGATAGAATTTCGCACGATCAGATACGAGCCGTGCTACTTTTGAGAACGCTCGGGTTCCCAGCTCTGGGACTTCCCAGTTGTCACAGGGGTCTCGCACTTTCTGAACTGGACGCCAATCATCCGCGATGCAGAAGAGGGCCAGTGATCGTGTATCTTGTGAGGAGGTGGCGGTCATAGCGGACGGCTCTAACCAAAGCGGAAAACTTTCTGTTCACAGAAAGTGTACGGCAAGGTGCATGGCATGAACGCGACAACATATGAGGTCGTCACTCCAGACAAGTGGATGCTTCGGGTTTCCCGGATGCAGAGCATGGAAGTCTTCGACCGTGAACTCTCTACGCCCGTTTTGCTCTCCCACGTCTTCAGCTCATCGTCGTTCGACTATGTGGCGAGGAGCGAAACTAGACCTGAGGAGCGAAAGTTTGGCTCCTATCCTCGCCGATAAAGGCGCTGACGTCTGGCGTTGGAGCTATCAACCAAAGGGCTGATCAGCTTAGCGATCGGAAATTCAAAGATGGGAAGAACACGATATCCGTGCATTCGGACCACTGCCGAGCCTCGTAAGTGTCGGGAGTGGGAACGTGGCGGATTTTCTACGAAATCTCACGCTTACGTCCCCTCGTTGGCCTGGGAATCTTCCTTGCTTCTTACCTTGTGCATGGCCCATGCGGTCTGTGCCTCGCGGCCTCCTATGAGGATTCATGGCGTTTCTAGGTGGCAGCGGATGGCAGATCGTGAACTCCCAACTGTCCCCTCGCGAAGACGAAGCACGAAAAGCTTAACATCCTCGGACATTCCATGAGTGGGACGACTCCTTTCGCGTTCTTCTCGCAGAATCATACTTACGATGACAAGGCTCGAGGTCTCGAGAGGAAACTATACGATAACTCGCGGGGCAGTCGGTTATTGGCTCTAGCCAGAGCAGGAATGCTCAACACCAAGAGCCGACAAAACTCCCGAGACCCTTCCATAGACATGGAATGCGCTCGATGTGGAGCCCCGGAAACCGACAAACATGTCATTCTGGAATGCGAGGAAGGAAAATACTCCTAGACGGAATTCCCGTACCGACTAGGACTTCGCCCTGATCCAACAGCGAGGAACCTAAGAACGACAATGGATATCCAAGGGCGATGGGAGAACAACGAACTATGATCTGTGAACGCAATACAATTCACCTCTGGAATGAAAGGGAACATATGTGCATATGTAAGGTCCAATAAAATAAAATCAAATCAAATCGTTGTGCAGGCTCCATTGATCTCCGACGAAAGGAATATCGGATCACGTCGTTACAATGCCAGAGGAGTCTTATTCGATCTACCCTGTATCTGCCGGAGTAATGAAGGTATAGCGAGGCATCTGATGTGCTTGAAATTTTCCCTGATGGATCGGCTCCATGGAATTCTTGGCTGCCGTGATCAAAATGGGATCCGATGTCTCGCCTCCGCTTGAGACAGCTCTCTCGTCAACGTCTCTCGTGCTGCACACTCTAGGCAAAAAGGTGATGTTTGACTCAATTATTTCTGGTTCGCGCGCTAGGGAGGAGTGGAATCCGGGACGTCTTCTGAAAGTCTCCAAGGCTGAAACACTATCAGCGAGCATAAATCGATTCATGGCTACGGCAACTTGCAGAGCATCGCCACTGGCCTTTTTTTTTTGTTATGGAGGTTTCAGAGAATGCATGATGCACATGCGCTGCTTGTGGCATGCAGCAAGTCTTGAACTTGACAAACCCACTAAACACTGGATTCCCCCCCCCCCGGTCGGAAACCTGCTAGACAATTACTTCGGAGTCCGAGGGGGTGCTCTCATCTTTCACGCGACTCTTGTCAAGTTTTCAACCTTAACGCCACAGTCGTGATCCAGAGGACTTAACCCTGCCTAAAGGTCGTCACCGAGGGAGGACGCACCAGGACCGGAGAAAACAAGGGCCGCGTTGCCATTCCCCCCGCTTGTTCACGCATACTCGTCAACTGTTCAATATGCTCTGGGGGCACATCCCAATCCATCCTTCCCTATATATCTATAATAAGCGCTGATGAGTGAATAAAAAAACTGGGAAGCTTTCGGGAATCGTATTAGTTTCTGGAGTCGCTCACTTGCTGCCGTGTTCCGAGTTTTCCATGGGGTCGATCAACTGGAAAGACGAACGGAGGGTGGAAAAAGATCTTGTGGATGGTCCCACACACAAACACTCCGAACGAACCGCTCTCCTATGGTTCAATATGGGAGACTCTAGTCCTGCTCGGAATTCAGGAGTTCATAACTTTGTTCAATTTAAAGCTCCTGATTTGTCCCGCCGGAGGTAAGATATACCATCGGCTCACCATTGTTAACAGTAATCCCCTACATTCATCATGCCTGAGGATGAAGATCGACGACATCCTCCATTTCTCTGAATCGAGATTATGCATTGGGTGGATGAAAAAGTTTTTGGCCCAATTTATAGCTCATAACTCCGCTTCCACGAGGCGCAGGAAGGTTCTGCGGGGAATTCAGTCAGATGCAATCAAGCGCGACATGATTCGGGAAGCAACGTTCTCGCACAAGCGATTCCACTGGACTGGTCGGGAATCGAACAGTCGCGATTCTACGATTCCGGTGGATCTGAGAATATGATCACCCGCTTCATTCTCAGAATCACTAATTTCGTTGGGAATCAAGCTGTTTCAGAAAAGGAATGATCAGTTTGATCGCGGCAAAGCGGCGATTCCCAAGAAGATATGATTTTTTCATGTGTTTTTCTTTCGCTAACTAAACGGTCTCGTGGATGGGGTGAGCTAGAATAACTCTGGAAACGTTCAGGAGCCTCTCCACAATGTGCCTTCATCACAGACGAATCGGCATGTCTTTCCCCTGGGAGAGAACTTTCCAGGCTTCCTCACGCGATGTCACGTTCTCAAATGTCTGGGCTACCACAAGCGGCGCTGGGAACGGAAGAGAAATCACTTTTCCGTCGCCGTAGCAGACGTGAGTGACTCTGACAAATGAAATGCCCAGATTCAAAACGTCGCAGCCCCATATTCCACCAAGTAGAGTTTTCAGTCGTAAACTCATTGAACGGATTCCCGACAACGGTATTTCGCGCTTTCCTCGCGAACGTGTCACTCGTTGCTCCTCTCCATTTCCCAGGAGAGCGAGAAATAACATTGTCGGAATCTGGTTCGATGAGTTCCTGAGTGAGAAGTTCTCACTGAGAACTCGACTGTTTTGGAGTTGCGACGTTTCGAATCTAGGCTCTTCATTAGACTCCGGATCTTATCGCATCCATGAAACCCTTCGATTGGCGAGAAACAATCCGGTAAAATCACTGAGGGATAATTTAGAGAAAACTAGATCTAGAAAATAGGGGGTCATTATTAGAGCTCTCATATGAGCGGACATTTTTTTTTTTGCCAAAAACAGACATTCGTCCGGCGATCGTCTTGCCTGGAACCGGATAAGAAGGCGGTCGTGCGAATATCGGACTTTCTCCAGATAAATTGAGCATGTGAGAGTACAAAATGAGAACATCTTTGAGTGGACTAGCTCAATCACCGACACGGGCTCTTATCCGTCTAAAAGTAAGTCCGCATAAAGTGTATCGATAAGAGCCTCGTTACGTTCGATCGTGG
Organism: Phytoseiulus persimilis; assembly: GCA_037576195.1. Lineage (NCBI taxonomy): Eukaryota > Metazoa > Arthropoda > Arachnida > Mesostigmata > Phytoseiidae > Phytoseiulus > Phytoseiulus persimilis. The sequence goes on from CM075103.1 coordinate 28,207,313, forward strand.
CAGACTATGGTTCTTCTCCGGGAAAAAGATGACTTGTAAATGGAGAAGGATTGCTCCACTCCTACATGAGAGGAAATGGCGTGCTTAAACACTTCGGAGTCTCTCTCTGACATTATCCCCAGTTGATCGGAATCGAGATTTTCGCCCGAAATTTCCTTGAGCCATGTAGCGAAAGGGCCTTCGAGAGTTCTCTGAATCGAGCTTGGGGATGCATTCAAAGGTATGGTTGACCTTGACGATCTGTGAGCCTGAAAACCGAACATTTTCTCGGTTGCTCAATGAAACCGGAAGCACGAAGGATTTAAGATCGGTCGGTCGCTTCTATGATTTTGGTACTCGAAGTGTCACTTCCCGGTGAGTGGCCACTCCGGTAAGTACCTTTAAATATAGTCCTAGGACCCCAATACGTGCTGGGGAAATATCAGCGAGATCGAAGTGTTCCTTCCCTGTTCATTTGATAAAAGTAGTGTGTCGATCAGACCAGGGTTTTGCTCTGTCGCCTCGGAGCGCCACCGAAGCTGCCTGGAGCTCGCTGTACAACGTTGTTTCGAAGTAAGGGATCTCGGCACGCCTCGGAAAATGCACTGTTTCTTGCGTAGAAAATACTTCCCATGAGCGACAGGCGTTATGGTCAGGTCGACCTTGGAATAACCTCCATAGACCCTCAGAAGTATGGTCAAATCGTCCTAGGAGCTCATGGGACGTATTCTCTACGCAAGAAACAGTGTATTTTCCCCCTTGTCTCCGAGGCGTGCCGAGATCCCTTACTTCGAAACAACGTTGTACAGCGAGCTCCAGGCAGCTTCGGTGACGCTTCGAGGCGACAGAGCAAAACCCTGGTCTGATCGACATACCACTTTTATCAAATGAATGGGGGAGGAACACTTCGATCTCGCTGATATTTCCCCAGCACGTAGGAGGGTCCTAGGACTATATTATAAGATACTTACCGGAGTGGCCACTCGCCGGGAAGTGACACTTCGAGTACCAAAATCATAGAAGCGATCGACCGATCTTAAATCCTATAACGTCAAAACATGGCCCTTGGCGGGAGCATTCCGGAAAGTTGTCGATCAGCGCTGTAGCCCCCGTGGTTCTCGAGATATGACAATTAAGTTTTTTTTTTTCAAGACTCAACTTCATTGTTTCTAGCGAACGGAAGATCGCCGTAGGTTGAAACTTGCTGTGGTAGCTCCACTCCTTGTCGGGATGCCTCAGCGAAATCCGTGGACCATGGACAAAAAAAACCGCCCAGACCCTTTCGCGTATTCTGTATCCTCACTAAGTAAAGTCCGCTTCGTCTGTCAGTTTGAGACCCAAGTATACTGTGCGAGGACCTGAAAAAATATTCCGGGGTCGATCTGACCATAGTTTCGTGGGTCTGGGGAGGTGATTCCGGAATAGATCTGACCATACTCTTCGGAGTCTAAGGAGGTGATTCTGGGGTCGGTCTGACAATAGTTTCCCGGGTCTGAGGAGGTCATCCCGGGATCGATCGAACATACTCTTTGGAGTCCAAGTAAATGATTCTGGGACTGGTTTGACTATACTTTTCGGAGTCTAATGTGGTGATTCCGGCGTGGATTTGACCATTCTCTTCGGAGTCTGGAAGAGGATTCCGTGGTCGATCTGACCGTACCTTCCGGATTCTAGGGAGTCGTTTTGAATCGATCCAACCATATTTTTGGAGCCTTATCGATCTGACGAATAATCTCCTCCAATAGAGACTTTAAAGTACTCGATTTTCAGTTTTTACGGATTTTTCGCCGTAATTTTGGGGGTATTTTAGGGAATCTTGAATGGCACACCTTGAGCAACCCATCCTAAGCGCGATGACATTCACTGAAATGCAATGTTGCTGATGCCTGAGGATTGGGGCCTTTTCAGCGTCACTCAAAACTCTCTTCCCTCCCATGCTTCGGGGATGGAGAGAACTGCACGGCACATGGCCCCTTCCAATGAGAATACCCGAGAGATTCGCTGGTGGCCTTATCCGAGTCTTCAGCCAAAGACTCTTTTTTTCGGAATGAATCCATTCATCTCGATTCCCTCGATGAAAAACTCATGGATTATCGTTCTCAAGCGAGCAAAGTATTCAGTGGATTCCAGAGGCGCCTCTTCCGTTTTTCCACGGGAAATTCCGGAAAGAAGGAGCGGGCCGCATCCCAATATACGCTACTGTAGCAGTAAGGCGGCCCGCTTTTTCTTTCAAGTATTCGAGACTCGACTCGCCATCAGAGATCGCACGTCATTCGGAGCCCGCCCCGCTGTAAGAGATTCTGAGGTGTCTGAATGGGGACTTGTCTCCTTCTGGCTCGGAGTAGCCGGATTGGAGGGAGGTACGCGTCTGGATTCTGTTCCCCCGCTATCGAGTGTCATAGTCAATCGAGATCGCGGGACGCGAGTGTGATGAAGCCCTTCTGACCGAATTCCACTGCACGGAGTAAACACACAAAGTTGACGGAGTCGGTTTATTTGCGAATCATCTCTCAGTGATTCGGGCATCCATTTGCGAAAGCCAAAGTCTGCAAATGCGATTTCACTTGGTGTAGCCGATATTCCTTCCTGGCTTGACTTCTCCCGATCTCCATCTCATGGAGCCTATTGATTATGTCATCGTAGAGGAAGCATCTCGCATCCCAACCCCAAACAGCATCGATGTGGTTGAAGCGGTCTCCGTCAATCACGTGAACATTGTTATCCTCCAAGTTGAGTTCTCTGACGATCGACCGTGTTGCGTTTGGTCCAAGGAAAACGTCGTTCTTCACGAAATGAGCAGAGACAGAAACTCTGACACAGGAGAAATCGTAAGCAGGAGGCTCATCCTGTAAAGAAGCTTCTTCAATGCGATAGCCGCTGCTAGGAACACGGCGGGGTGTTGAGAGCGGGGGCGGATTGGTCGAATGCGCGTCCCCAATTCTATCGCCAATCCGGACTTCAGGATTGAGAGCTCAGCGTGATGTAAGATGAAGTTCGCATGTGACTCGTCAACCGTATGCGACCCCTTCAATCTAGCGGCGACGAAGCTTTGCACAGACCGCTCACCGTTCTCAGGGGAGTGAATACCGTTTGGACTCATTCTCGATTGACAGTTTCGAGCTCGGGTTGTGAGATTACCACTGACGATCGGCGGTTTAATTCTTTTTTTTTGACACACGACTCGACTGTCGGGCGCCCAGAAGGGAGGGGCTTGGCAGACACGACCGAGCTGCCAACGGTGCTCCTTCGGGTCTGAACTCAGCCTCACCGAAGTAGGTTATGGCCCCCTGCCAAGAGGAGCGGCAATGATTGGATTCCGCATGTTTGTCGTCCGTACTTTCAAGCTCCAATCATCAAATATTTCACCGATTCGCATGGGATAATCACCTTGATGGACGAACAATACTTGAAAGTGCGGACAACGATCGGTGCGTTCGATCGAGAGCGGACTGTACTCATCATTGCCATCGGATTCCGGAGAATCGAGAGAAGAACATCAATCACAGCAAACCTTTGATATTCTCCCTGATTGCTAATTGCCGTCATTGGGATGTCCCTGAAGTCCATTTTGGTCCACGGGTTCCGATCGAACTGAGTTGCATAGTAATACAAGTTCATCATTGTCGCCCCAGAGGGGAACATAATGAAATAAAGCGGGATCCGATCCTGTGGGGTTGGGAAGATCAATTTGAGCGAACCGTTCGAGCACTTGAGAAATCCTGAGGTAAAGAACGCTGGCTGCGGGATCTCGGATAGGCTCTCTTCATCAACGCGCCCTGAGAACCAAATTTCTCGAGTCATCTGCGCGGGCTCGCACGTTCGAGAGGGAGGCCTCAGAGAACCCCAAAATCGGCGCGACAGAGAATCTTTTGCTTCATTCGCTTCCGATTGCAGATCTCCTACCGGATCACGACGTTTTTATGAAGACTGAGTTCGCGAAGCCTAGTCCCAGACAACACCCGACTCCACACAGATAACTTTGAATATCCGGGCGGTCTCATCTTCTCACCTTCTTCAGATGTGAGTCGCCCGCGATCGTTGATTTGAAATCGGTTTGGAAGAGTAAATCCGACAGCGATCTGCATAGGGATGGTAGCAGGCGACAGGTAGCGCTCCGCGAGTAATCTGTCGCAATGTTCAATGTCTTCGTCATCGAGAAGAACGGTCGCCCGAAGACCAGGGGGAAAAGAGGCTGGAACAGAGAAACTCGGACGACATTCACAGAGGAAAGTGGCAACCATTTCATGCGAAGTTCGTTGGTCTTCGGAACAATACATCAAGATGATGAGTCGAGTCAAATAGAGCTAGAGGAAAACAATGTGTCATCCGTAGTGGTCACAGATGGGGTCCAGATTGTTTCAAGACCTTACCCCCCGAGCTATCTCAGGCAGACGACGCGCGCCAGTCGGAAGAGAGTCTTCAAATAACGCGACGTGTCTTCACCGAACTTGATGACAGGTGATATCGCCGCGAAGTGCCCGATCTTGGGAGAAGAATCTTCCCTTCATTCTCAAGTCCACGATCTACATCAGGAGTGCGTCAAATTGATTCCGAAGCAGCGAGCATGCTCACATACCTTGTCATCGTGAGCGTGATTTTCCGAAAGGTACGCCAGGAGTGTGCTGGTACCCATCGACTGTCCTATGATGTGGAGAAGGTCCTGCTTCGTCTCTCGCTCAAGATTTTCTCGAGAAAGAGTGGAACATCCCTCTCGGCCATGTACTGCCATCTGGAATCGCCGTGTAGAGGTTTACCTGACCGAACATTTCCGATGACCTCTACTGAGAGTGCCAAACTTCTGATCGATGGTGTTCAGCTCCGACTCACGTGGCTCGGTAGAAATCAGTGGTGTTCGGGATGGTTTCAACGCCATCAATGACTTTCATGTTGCTGAACCTGTTTGCACGATAGTTCACTGCCCACACATCGAATCCCGAGTCCGCCAGGATGAACGCTATGCTTTCGTTCCGGGGGTTCACCATGAAGTCGATTGAGGAAGACCCGAATCCGTGGGAGAGCATCACCGGCGTAGGAGCTTCTCGTCGAAGACCTTCATATTTCTGAGGCGGTGCAGCTCGAGTTTCCAGTGGTCGATCGTGACAATGCTGTGTCTTTCAAAGTGCATACCGCGGAGAGCTGCAAACGCGTTCTGTAATCGAATCTGGTTGATTCGTTCTCCACGTATTCCACCTACCAGCTCGCAAACTAATACATTGAAACCTCTATCATATCAACCTCCATTATATAAATTTTCGATAAAATCAACCTCCATCACATCAACCGTCGATTTAAAAAAATTTAGACTGCGACAACCTAGATCATATCAACCTGAAGCTCAACCTCAATGACATCTAACCAGCCTGAAGTCGCCTTTTTCGAGGAAATCAGCTCCCATGATGCTTTGAGATGGTCTTGGCGAAAGTTCAAGCTGGCAACACTACGGATGCGCGGATCGGCACCATTCGCAAAATCTCATTCGGGGAACGACCGAAATCGCGGGGTGACTCGGAACAACATTAGGGGGATCCCTCGGCATCATGTCGACTCAATCGTGACATGCCGTAACATTCCTGGAAGTTTCTCGAAGCCATACGATAGCTCTTGCTCGAAGCCCTCGCGAACGAATTGTAAACAAGACAAAATCATCGTCGAATAACGTGACAACTTGCCAGATCTGTTCCTAGGAATATTTTTAGAACGATCCGACGGACTTTCGATCCGGAAATCGGACCCAAGAATTCTATCCTATCTGAGGCATGCTGTATCTCAAAAGCTAGATATTGTCGACTTCGAATATATCAAAACCGCGATTTTAAAAACGAATTGTGACATCCATTATTGACAAAACCGAGGTTTTACTGTACCTACGTTCTGATTCTACATACTCACCAGATCATTGGCACGAAGAGCGGCGAACTCCTCTTGGAGGGACATGGTTTTCAGTGATCTCAGCGACCAAACGAGGGTCCAGAGTCCAATTATGCCCGCGATTATTTTCAGGAGCATTGTGCAGGCTCTCAGTGAGCTCGATTCTCTGCGCAGGGAAGGAGGAGAAACCGATTTTGATCTGAGGGCGAACGACTACCCAGCTTCCTGGGGAGGCGTTTGGATCCTCTCGAAGCTTAGGATCGCCTCCGGTGGGAGAACGACTCAGAGCTGTTCCCGACGTTTCCTTCGCGGCAAAGGAGGAAGGACAGATTCTAGGCTACTAGAAGAGCGCTCTTCGATCAGTCAGCTGTTGGAACGCCCCCACGGTGCAAGCAGAAACTGAGTTCGCTGTCTTTCGGTTGGAGCTCGACGCCTTCAAGTGCATCGAACGCATATGGGAGAAACATTTGCGTCCTGTGTCCAGATGCACCTAACTCGTTGAGAACGGGGGCAGAGATGCTTGAATAACGCTCACTTGATTTTGTAATGCTTTTACGAGTTTTCGCGCGCATAGAGGGCGCTGTAGACAAGCGCTCGAGACCGGATCCCGCCAAAAGAGCTCGCTGTCATGAGCTGGTTACCGAAGCGCGCTTGCGGAATGGATGCGAATACTAAGCTCGAAGGAAGCCACTGAATGCGGCTTGCTCTTCTCATTTCCCTTCACGCCTCAGCGCTGGTCAAAACAGCCCACTCGGAGCCAAGTTCGTCGGAGTATTAATCGAATGGGAGCTCAATGATTAACTCGTCACGCATAGGTACGCATCGCGTGTCGAACGCTTGGGTCATGACTTCCCATACCTTCGACCCGGAATACTCGAGACACTTCCTCTCCTGTTTCACAACTGATCTGAGGATCTTGAGGATGAAAACTACCTCTGCACTCCGGGGGTAGCTCACGAAGATGGTGAAGTCGGCCACATTGTCTCGTGCTAACTGTGAGCTGTGGGCACCGCTCCGAATCCCCCAAACCTGATGCTCTTCTTTCCCCGCCCGAACTGGCTGAATCCACCTAATCTATTGGCAGAGTGAGCGCTCAGGCTCAAGACCCACCGTCCGGATTATCGCTGGATGCGTGTGTGGATGCTTGTACGATATCAACGGGTTCAAGACAGTCGAAACAGAACGTATATTCGCGAGTAAGGCAGGGAAGGCTCGAGAGACCTTCCTTAACGGCCTGCTCCGAATCATATCCAACTCTGTCGGATCTGGGAGCGGACTGAATTCCGCGTGTTTCGGTCATCCTATCATCTCCTTGAAGTGGAATTATGGGCGAGAAACATCTGGAATAACCCAATAGAGAGAACAACCATAGTATGAGCTCGAGCTGGTTCACTGGCGCAGATAAGGGAGGAGCCTCGCGCATCTTGAAGAAAGTAACAAGCCCCGCGCAAACGCCTGGCATTGTGAATTCAAAGTGGCTTCTGCTCCTGGGACAACCTTTCCTGCGAACCGTAATGAAAACCATGACTCCAGACCATGGAACTATGGGAACTTCCCCCTATGTGTGGAAGTGATGGTGTGCGTTGCGTTTCTCTTTGCCCTTCGATATGAGAATCATCCCATAGCGCCTCAGCTATGAACACTTTCTGCGTTCGCACATCTCCCGTCAAGGCCATCAGAGAGTCCATCTTCTCATTGCACCGCGATTCCCGGTCTTTCTCCTCATTTCCGATCCCCGCCGTCGAGCGAAGAAGAATGGTGGCGAGATTGCCGACGTCGAGTCCAAATAGGTGGAACTTGGAATTCGTGTGGGTAATAAGTGAAGTAGCAAGAAGCGTCATCAAGCAGGGGAAGATTCATCTGGTTGGTCAATCTATGGGAGCGACGATACTCTTCTGAGAACCACGCCTATGATGATAAGGTGAGAACAATTCATCGTCCCGCGGACGCTATCACACGGCTCAAGTGGCAGGGAGATCGCGGAGTTCAGAGCTCGAACAGATGGTTCGACGTTTCCATCGCGTACAATCCAAACGCTTCGTTTTAAATCACGACTTTCATTGCGGTAGCTCCGGTGTTGACATTCGGGAACGACACCTCTCGTAGTATCCGTTCGCTTCTAGGGCTGGTGAACTCACCAGCTCGTGTGTTAGTTTGGGTAAGTGAACGGGCGTTGACTCAAAGAAACGCCCGCCGTCAACCGGGCCATAGGGGCAGCAGAGAACCATAACCCAATTTCAGCGAGTCCCTCAGAACAATTTCGTATGCGCTGCCTGTCGATCTGCACGCATCGCTCCGCTAGCTCGGCCGAGCCCTAACCTAACCCCACCCGATGTCCCGTTCACTTACCCAAACGCTCGTCAGAATTCGTTTCAACAGGAAATGGCCATAGAATAATAAGTAGCCGTCAACCTCGAGGACAGACCCGGTGAGCTCATCCGAAAAAAGTTTGATTCCAGCCATTTTACGAACATATCTTCGGAGCTCGGCTGTTGACCGCCCGCAACGATGGAGTCAACGCGGTGGCCGGGCTGCTCCAGAGCCGCCTGTGTCGTCACGCGTCGAGCGCGTGTGCTTTCGCCACGAATGCTAAGCTAGCAATCGCGGGTTCGATCCCCGGCCGACAACAAAAATTTCTTATTTTGGTGAACAGAGGATTTGATTTATATCAGAATTAAATCGGAACCATCTTGAGACCCAAGCCCACCGCCCGCAATGGGATTTGCGAGGCGATAGGGAGTGTTACTGAAGCAATACCGAAAGATGATCCCGGGACACTCCTGAGGGCTGGCTGAGAGGTTCAGCCAGAAAACAAACAAAGACTCCAAACCTTGATCTGCTCCGACGAAACCCTCGTATCCGACCGATGAGAGTCAGAGTTACGTGACTGCTCTCGAATATTTCTCTCGGCCAGGAAGTAGTGAGGCTGAGGCGAACTACAGGAGCTTCGACCTACTACCCTGCTGACACCACCTCATCGACTCGAGTGTAATGGCCGAATGCATCGGGAATCGAGATTAAAACTGATGGTACCAATGGTATCGGAGTTCTAGTCTCCTGACCGTGGGTGAACCGTTGTCCTCCGAGGCGAAAATGGCTCTGTACTTTTCGAAGTACCCAGGCGGAGGTCACAGCCATGAATGGGTTATCTGTTCGTAAACGGAATACCCGTGGACGAAGATGGACTATGACGATGCCCGCAGGAGAGGATTGACAAGCCCGGCAGGGTACAATCAGGTGATTGAGATTATTGAAACGATCTGTCTGATCAGCGTTGACTGCACTCCTGTGAGCGCTCCTCATATTCGTTCTCGCCGGGAGTGTGAAGCATCGCGGTGACCACCTTCTTTTGAATTCCCTCCATCCCTTAGAGATCGAGCCACTTGCTTGGGATTTCACGAGAGCCAAAATACCCCTCGTGATGCACTTCTTCGTGACCGATATCTTTATCGGTGTTGAGAGTGCGAAGCAAGTCATAGCCCAATTTGAGCTCAACTTTTCAGACTGCGAAATCGTGGATGGGCTCCGGACGAGTCACCACGACACACTTTGGGGCTGGGATGCACCAGGCTGGATTTAGGACTCCGTGCCCGCTGGATTTGACAGTACCGAAGAAGAACGAGATGTCCTGAGAACCCAGTACTTCCAGGCAGCCGTTCTACAGTACGCATCACGACTGCGGTTGGAAAATGGATGCGAGCGAACTGGGTTAGATCAGCCTCTGAATGAAACTTCCGCATTCGTGGAGAGCTTCTTCAAGCATGATGCTTGTCATCCCTGGAACACCAGCGTTCTTTCTCCGCAATTTATTGTTTCACCTTGAACCTCCTCGCACACACGATTCTACAGAGCAAGGCGGCTAATACAGAACTTAAAGTAATGCTCCAACGAGGTAGAATATGTTCCCTCCGATTCTCAAGCGACACTTCCTTCGAGTTGTGTAGAGTCTTTCGATTGCAAATCAAGTATTCGTTCGTATACCTACGACAATGTTGTTCACTCCGTTCCGGGAAATCCGTGCCATCACGGAATCAGCTTCGCTTCGCCTCACTCTTCGTATTTCGGGGGCGGCTCCATAAATGCAATCCTTTGTGCCGGATGTTCGCTCAGAAGCACTGTGAGCTCCGCAAGCTCTAATTCACTGGGCTTGAAACGTTCGTAAACGGGTGGCACTTCCGAGTATCTTCGACGGTGAAGAGATCTTCGAATTTCTTTGAAAATCGCAGAGATAATTATAATCAGGAGGAGGAACGCCGCAAAATAATATAGCACGATCATTTCCGTGCGGTCCTCCAACCGACATCTATGACAACAATCGATGAGAACGGAACCTGGAACTAGGCTGCGTTCACAGCACCCGCTAAGCCATGCTGATTGCTGAATCTTGATTCAAAAGTCTTTGTGATGAAAAGCGTAACAATTTGACGTTCCGCAACACCAGAGTCCCGTCTGGAACTGACGGAAACTACTCATCGAGAAATCATCGACAAGGCGAGGAGTTGAAACCGTCAATGATATCAAGTTGGATAGAGCTCTTCGAGTTTCCCTTTCAAGACTCGTGTGGAATTACGGTGCCGCTGATAATGCCGGTTCGAATATCGAGGGGCTTTACCTGTGCGCTACATGGGGTGAAATCACACTCAGCTCTCGAAACGCATCCAGTTGCTTTTCGAGTGGACCTTGGGGCGGATCTCGAAACCGAGGTCCTAAGAATCCCTGTACCTCGGCACCGCTCCGATAGTAGAGCAAAAACCCGAGCCCAACGTGGAAAAAAAGGCATAAATCACAGTTCACACACGACAGAGACTCAATCAAGATTTCCTCATTTCCTATCCGATTACCTATTTACGCTCAGCCTGCCATGAGGGAGTTGTTTCCTTGTTCCTCGAGAGAACAACAAGCCGTTGCCTTTAGGGGACTTCCTTGAGTGATTTCGCGATGATTCGATATTTTCCCATGAGAAACGGACAATGCAAATCGATGCGCTCCTACGCGCTAACAAGTTTAGTCTCTGAGCTTTTTCTGTGGGGAATAAACGAAGTTGTTGCAGTGGTTTTCTTGTAGTGATCATCAACCCGACCCAGCAAAAAAAATCCGCGAGAAACGTAGCTCTCGAACGATTAATCTTGGAAGAGCGAAACGATTAGTGAATTTTCTCCGAACGAGGGTCTAGGCCCCGGACTAGAATGATCACGATAGGATGAGATGGAGCGCAGAAGAAAAAAAAATCCTAGACCATCAAATTTCCATTCCACGACTTTTCAGGCTTGATGGTTGAGGATTTCTGCCATTCTCATGGGGGGACCTGACGGCTGCTCTCGGGCTTCTCCACATGCTATCATTTGCCTCGTTTTGCAATCAGGAGGAGCTTTGAGGCTTCATTCCTCGAGGCCGTATTTTTTTTTCACGAAAGTGTGGCAACGCTACAGATTTTTTCATCCGGCTAACATGTAGAGTGACCTGAGAGTATCCACCAGATCCCCCTTCAGAGTTGCTGAGATCCTTTACCGTCGAGCTTACCATATAGCAGAATGAAAATTCGCGATTTGAATCCGATCGAGATCATTCTATAATAGTCTGAGGCCCCGACCATCGTCTGAAGAATATTCACGGGTCGGGTTGATGATCACTACAGGAAAACTACTGCAACTTTTGGGTTCGTTCCCGTTCCTGACTATCCGTCACTCGGGGCTTTATCCTTGAGGACTGATGGAGCAATCACAGGCCGGCAGTATCGAGTAACACTTCCCCCTGGGCGCGCCACTGTCTGTCTCCATTTCGTCAGCGAGGCTGAATGTGCGCCAACCATTATTGGGTAGATCGCGCTTCCATAGATTATCCGGTGATGACTTCTCCCGTGCTATATCCACATGCACCTTTAAATGTTTCGTGTTAGAGAGGAAATTCGTCTTCAGTGGCACACTAGCTAGAAGGCTCCGTGCACAGGCAGATTCACCTCACGGACACTGATACGGTAGCAAGGAGAAGACAGTACGGCGTAGAGATGAACAGTAGTTTATTCGGGTGTGGAGTATGGTTATATGGGATGTGATTGGGAGAGTGAGAGTTGTTGAGTTGAGTCTTCGGGGAGTACTTCTAGGGTGTTAGTAATTACGGCACTAAGCCGGGGTTCTAAGGTTTTCTGATGAAAGGATTGATTACTTTGGCACCTTGAGTGGCGTGGGTTCTAGTACGAACCGAGTCTGCTGAATCTAGATTCGGATGCATCCGCTTTCGCGTGTTGCATCTTAACATTTCGCATAATCAGTAGAGCTTGTTGCTACGCGTGAACATGGTTGCACGCTCCGATGGGATCACGCGAGAGGAGCGGAACATCCGAGGCCTGATTCGAAACTCAATTCTTCTTTCGCGATGATACCTCCAACTTTCCACTTCGTCTATTTGTTCGCGATTTCAGAGGGCCACGTCACCTCTGTTTTCGATAATGTTCTTGGAGGACTCTTGCGCTCCCCGCTTCCTGGAGTGATCCCAGACGGGAAGGCCCCCATCACTCTAATCATTGTTGTCGCTACGGATACATAGAGACTCTGGGTGAACCCTCAGACAGTTCACGTGTGGGATATTACTCCGCAAGCGTAAGAAACTTTTCCAGGTCCTTTTCGACCATTGTAACTTTCGCTGCGGTGGATCTCCAGTTCTATTGCAAACTGATCACACCGAGCTCTGCGGCCCCAGCGAAGAGGAATCTGATCTATTGTTCCAGCCTTGCTGGTAGTTTTGAATCTCGGTCCTGCCTGACGTTTTGGAAAAAGACCGCATTGATTTCTCAAGGTGATGCGAAATTCCAAGTGAGAAGATCGCTCACATTCCGTCAGATGCGGCAGCACCAAGAACGACACCTCCCAATCCAACTGGGGAATTCTCGGTGTTGGATGTGGGTCTGTGTCATTCGCTACGTTTCCTGTCATGATGGCCGAGCACTTCTTCAAATTCGAACGAGTCAGGACAAAAGTTGTGGGCTATGCCAGAACCGCGAGCTCCTCTGGAGGCTTGCTTTACCTTCTCACCAACTACCACGCTCTCGTTGAGATTCGAACGGATCGCCGCATGTTCCAGTACCACGTGCGAAATGAGAATCGAACGTCAATCGATGTGTTCCTTCCCTTGTGCTGCTCTTCTCCGTTCCCAGTACTCTGCATTGGTAGGATCTTCCGAGCGGAGACTGTCTGGATGGCGGTCGAGCAGAGCTGTTCTATACCACTCGGAACCGCTCAAACGACGTTCTCTCTGTCGTTTTCCGGCTTCACCAGGAACCTCTCGGACGGTCATCGGCGACCGATCGCGTCGGGCCTGATGGCAGAAATGAACTGCACTGCCATCGCTGCGCAGTAACAGGATATACGTGGACGAACAATAGCGATAAACACTGTATTCGCAAACGTGATCGCTTTGCATTATCTGCAATGTGTTAGAGTTGTGTTCTACTGTTGCGCGACTTTGTTTGGGATGTGCATCGATCCCATCAGAAAGATGCTCCGAGTGCCCTATCTCATGACGTTCAGCTTTAAGATTCTGTGCACTGATCGGAAAGGCTAAACGGTTTCCGAAGATTGCTCACTCACGGAGGAACAGTCCTGGTAACGACTCCAAATGAGCGTTGATGTCTTAATGAATGCTCGCTAGGAAGTTCGGAATACATCAAGATTCGAGAGGCTGACTGATGGCCTTCGGGTCGCAGGTTTAAGGCTAGTGTGGACGGCTATATCGGATTTTCAGCAGCTGCAGGGACATGTCTGGATCCTGCAGTTTCATCATGAAGTCGTCAACGAGCTTCAAGACTCAGTGGATGACTCTACATCTGATTTCCCCTGATCTCGGAGTTTGATGAAACTCCACAGAGGAACCCCAATACAGGATTTTGCGGTCGTTTAACTCATGCGTTAGATTGACTCAAACGATCGATTCGTGACGGATGAGGATTCACAGAGCAAAAAGTAAAACTGCCCTTCCCTTATTCGATCAAATTTGTCGAATCGAATCATCCTAGAATCTACCCCCGCTGAATTTATGCGTACATATAGTTCCACTACCTTATTGCGTAGACTAGGATAAAGGTCCTGTCTGATCGGGACTGAATTGCATTCTCGAATCTCGATTATGAGGTTGGCTCGACGGTGAGCACCGAGATGCCGACAGCTACCGGATCCTACCGGAGCAGATCTCCTCTTCTCTCGGGAATAATTAACTGAACACTGCGCAGGGCTCGTTTCCCGAGCGGAAGTTGAATTGGAAATTCATTGCTCGCCGCGTTCCGTATGAGCGAGCCCGTCGATCCCATTTCGGGATTTTGCAATGTCGGGGGCCAAGCAAAGAAGGAGTTACCGGTTCGCGTTAACGTATCGCGATGCGCCCGCCTCACGACAGCCAAGCTCTTCTAGTGTTTCTCCGTTCGCCGCCAGAGGTCGTGGAGATCCTCTAGTTTCACCAACAGTTCATTGATGACATCGAAGTCAACCATGAAGAGTGTCGTCATCGAGGCGACGGAATGGGAATAATTAACATGAACGAGAATGATCTCGAATCGGCTGGTCGTACAAGTGGAAATCAGGTGAAACATCATGAATGGGTTCCAACAGCCTGAGGGCACGAAGACATCCGCTGGTCTCCGCTTTCTAATCTGGAGCAACTTCTCGATCGATTCGTGTTTCACGGAGAACATGGATTCGGATTTGGACGTTGATAACCTGGAGTTGGAGCGTCCAAGATCACCCATCAGGTGAGAAAAGCTCATGGCGAAAGTGGCAGAGATCACTGCGATGGGAAAATAAATGGTGGGTGTGAACGGAGCGGTCGATACCGGGAACCGGTCCGGAGACCGTGACACGCACATATCAGGGGGAAAATTGTGTCGACCGAATTTTATCATAAACCCAGGAGCTAAATTCTTGGAGAGATTACACTCCATGGTAACCCCCGTGGCTATTGGGGTCGCCCCAACATTGTCCCGGGACGTCAAACGAGGAAACGCTTGTGCTCCCCGAAGTTGATGCTCTTGCACTGGAGAGCTGAGAGAGAATAATGAAATCTCCATCAAAATAGCGTTTGTTATGCGTGGTGAGAACTCGTTCGTGTTCAAAAACGACGACAGAGAGACACAATGACATCTATGAGCACTTCGAAGCTGAAGGCATTGATCCTGTCGACCTTTCAGAACAACACTCACACTCCAAATCACTCGGGGGAGAAGGATTACATTTGAACACAATACTCAATGCCCTCAACCGCAACTGCAGAGCGGCAAGGAACGGTGGCTCGCGATCCATGATCAGCGAAGGTATTCATTTGGAAATTCCCGCATGACAATCTTCATCCGCCGACGACCAACCGAATCCATATTTGAGCGACACGACATTCCACGATTCCTGGGAGCACGGGAAACATAAGATCGCTATCATCGATTGCAGCGATTCGCGTCTTCACAATTGAAATGCCCTCCAGCGAGTTGATCACTGAACGCGCAAGTGAATGGAACTAAGGTGGTCCGAAACTTGGCGATAGAGAGGAATACCTCTCACCTCCAGTACCTGGATTCGGTTCTGAGGGTCAGTTCAACTTCTAAAGGGTATCGTGCAACGTCTCAGTACTGTGGCGTTGGGCCATCCACTGAGGAGCACTCTGAGTCATAAGGGAGATGTGTGTCCAATGAGGACCCAAGCAACCGATTCAGGATGCTCGTCATGTCTCGTCGTGTCTCGGATGTGCAGAGTTTTCAGCCGGCTGGCCACATCGAAGCGAACGACGGGAAAATTCAGTCAGGGATTTATCAGAATTCTTGCTCCTCAGGTAGCTCACGAGAATATCATCGCCTCCCCGACATAGCGATTCCGGAATCCGCACTGAGACATCTTCAGCTTTCCTTATGATATTCTGGGGAGCTTCTCGACAGCCACTTAGTGCACTAGATGAATTTAGATCGGGAAACGGACAACTTGGATCAATCATACAGCTAGAATTTATGTCATGTCATGAGGGGGGGGCTTTCCTGATCCCACGTTCACACTAGCGAGCGCGTAAATGCTGTGGACTCGGAGCTACCGTAGTGCACTCCGTAAGATACGTCCCAGGGCATGAGGTTTCCAGGGAGGACCGGAACGTGATTGATTGATTGGTTTATTGACTATTTCTTGCCCATATACACTTTGTTATATGTCGGAAACCCCGTGCGCGGGGGCGAGTACACTCTGCTGGTTAGGGTCGTTTGTCGGTGATCTAGCAGGAGCGTGGGATGTGTTCTTTCGTTGCTCTTTCCCATTTTTCGAGATTCCGTTTGGTCCGCTCTACAATTCCTCTCGTCGAGTCTTCATGCAGGCCTAGTCTTCTGCAGATCTCCGCTCCATTCCGCTGTTCTTCCCTGCACTCCATTATCACGTGTTCTAGAGACTCTGTGTGATGTCCGCATAGCACACATTTACCATCTCCTCCTTCGAATCTTGTTCTGAAAGAGTTGGTGTTGAGGAAGGCTGCTCTTGCACTGGCAACGAGCGTGCTCCTTCTGGAGTTGTCATATATATGGTCAATCATGCCTTTCTGCCTCTTGTATTTCCTATATCTTCCTAGGCTGGATTTACTTTCCATTCCTTGTCCGTATATGCAATGATCCGTTCTTCCACTTCCTTGCGGAAGGATCTCCAGCTTCCACCACCTCCTGTCGATTTCGGAGCCTCTATGTTCTCGCATTCGTACATTCTCTTGAGGTGTAGCATTCTCTCGTATGCTGAGCTGAATATGTTGCATATTTCCATTGCCTCCAGGATTAGTTTCGGCCATCCATGTCTGGACATTTGTTCGACTCTGGCAAAGTACAATATTTTACTTTTGGCTTCTCTCCTTTCGTACGAAGCCCTCCCCAGTTCTCCCTCAACAAACTCATTCGCTATGTTGAAGGATGGCTGTCCTAGCGCCCATTTGCCTGCCTCTCGCTGGGATGTTTCCATCCTCTCGCGTGTGTCAGCTGACGCCACCAGGACTGAGTTGCAGTTTATCAACGCGGGCACGCACGTTGCCTTCCATGGTATCTTGGTCGTCTCAGACCTATTGAACTTCCGCAGCGATTTGGCGTACATTTGTCTAAGCGTTCTTATGGCATTCTCTTTCCATAGCTTCTCTTGTTCAGATAGGTAGTTCCTGTCATTGCTTAGCAGGATCCCAAGATACTTGTATGACTTCGCTCTAGGGATCGCTTGTCCCTGAATCTCAAGCCTGGGGTTCACGCCGCTCCCCGGCTCATTAAAGTCAATGATTGCTGATTTTTCTGGGTTGAATACGAGCTTCAGCTCATTACCCACTTCCGTGGTAATCTGTAGCAACTGTTCCATCTGGGTCCATGTGTGAGACATTAGAATTAGATCGTCGGCAGAAAGTATCCCCGGGATTACCTTTGCTCTGTTTTTCAGCCCCTCAAATATGTTTTTCGAGGTCCTGATGATGACTCCCTTGCCTGACTCTACTAGTTTCTTTTCTAGCCTCGAAATGTATAACATGAAGAGCGTGGGAGACAGGGCGCCATGTGTCCTTCTTCCCCTAGACTTCTGATAGTTTCTCCTCCTGCTATCATATCCGGGCCTGCGGCTGTCTCATTGGCTACGTTCTGTAACGCAATGTTTACGTCCGTAGCATTAATTTCGAACTCCGTGATAGGTTCTGTGACTCTACTCACGATGTTTGATCTCTCCTTGTCGTCGACTTCCTCTCCGCCCAGAAGCTCCTTCAGCGTTTCGGCGTGAAGAGTTGAGGGCAACGGGTTTCTGAGCTGTGACCAGGAAAACCCACCCACGAAAGCCAACGCGGAGCAGCCAGAACTCAAGACTCACAAAGGTATCAATGCTGCGTGCTTCCTGCTCCATGATCTACATGGAAGGTCATGACACGTCCTTTTGTAATATTTCCCCATCTCTCTGTCACGTGGAGAGTATGACTTGTGAGTAGCGGCGGATTCAAGAAGATACCGGCCCTAGGCTGAACCAGATTGCCACGTCGCATGATCTCATTCTGAAGCATGGCAGCAGAACCCTGGTTAACCCTGTTAAGCTCGCCCACTTTCCTCTAAACCACCATCGAGGAAATCGTAGCATCAAATTGAGACTCACAATCTTCGGCTGCGACTACGACCATCTTGCTCAGCTCGAGGGATGTTGTTTCGAAATTGACTGTCACTTCTTTTGGATGTTCCGAGCGAATAGACACCATGGCATTCATTGCCCATGTAAAGACAACGATTCGGGGAAATCAACCATAGAGGCTCACTACGTGCCAATCGTTCTCCTCCGCCTACATGGAGTAACTTCGATGCCACAATTCTGAATTGATCAGCTGGCGTCGGTGTTGAGGGGCGAGCTCGGATCATTCGGCGGTGAGGGGTTTTCGTGGTGTCAGATTACTACTAACATGGTGAGCCACAGCAATGGGCGATCGCGGTATCGCGTGCAGACCATGAGAGTTCCGATCGACCAGCTTACACCCGGGAGGGGGTGCTCAAGCTGGTCCTGTTGTTGACGCCAAACTGTTCATGGTGCTCACAACCCTAAAATCGCCATGAGGAGGAAGAGGATGGAAACACCGATATTGTTTCTCAACGGGGCTAGTACTGTCAGCGAGTGGACCATCGGGTTTGAGATAAGGTATGCGACGGAAAACAGGACTTTTATGAAGAGTTGTAGATGGTGCAATGTCAGTGACAAGCGAAGAATGTGTTGACCGTTCGTGAGCGGCCGCGAATGGCAATCTCCTTGCCGGCCCAGCCTCTCTGAGATCGTTCCGATCTCCGACAGATATCATGGAGATCCTCGAGGTCCACCAACAGCTCATTGATCACATCGAAGTAAACCATGAATGAAGTTGTCACCGAAGCGGTGGAGAAAGGGAAGTCAACATGGACGATGATGATCTCCAATCGATTGATCGTACAAGTAAATATCAGGAAGAAAATCATGGGCTCGAGCACGGCAACGGTACGAATACATTCGCTGGTCTCCGCTCACCGGTCCGTAGCAACTTTTCAATCGCTTCATGCTTCACAAAGAACATGAATGCGGGAACGAATTTCGAAAGCGTGAAACTTAAAGTCCGAACGCACTCATCATCGGGGAAAAGCTCACGGGAGATGGGGAAGAGACTACTGTCATGTGGAAATGTATCGCGGATGTAAAAGAAGCAGTAAGAACGCCGATGAGCCAGGAGATCGAACCCGTGCATCGAACATAACGGAAACCAGTTCGGGGTCCCTGGCACGCAAATGTGTAGCGGGAAACGATATCGGGTAATCTTATCGTGCTTCTGTAGACTAAAGATGGTTTCCAGCGCATGGCGACCCTGAGACTTTCAGTGTCCTATAAATCTCGTTTCGGAACCTCCCGCTGCCTCCGATTTTAACGCTTCAGTGCCACGAAGCCGGGAGAGAACGAGAGAGTCCGATCGGCTCAGTGCACGCGATCAGAGCTCGTTCGTGAAACGCGAACAACGCTAACATCCATCAGAAGCTGCAGGCTTTGACGATGCCAAACTTCCAGATCAAAACAGACCCACTAGGATCGTCCGAAGTGATAGCATGCCGTCAGTACGCAGCACCTCACAATTCTCCATGCCCTGAATCAGCACAGCGGAGAGACGGAGAAAAGTGACTCCCGATACCGCGTTATGGTTATGGTTATTTATTGCTCCTCCGTTTCTCACATTATAAGTCCAGTCTGATATTCTTTGGGAGATGCGGAGTAGGGCTCGATCCGATCAGAAGACGTCCTCCTCATTTACAAGAGAGGTCAGAACAGACGTCAGCAACTCACAGCGAGCTCGTCCGCTCCTAGAACATCCCCGAAATCTCCGGGCTGTTTAGAAGATACAACGCTTGTTGTCCTTCATCTCGCAGTTCTCGGAGACTTTAGGGTCCCAGTATTTCAGTTTTTGGCAATCGAACCTCCACCAAACTCACGATTCCTATCAAGGCATCTAGCGCGGAGTGTATGCCGAACACGACCCACGACGGAACTTTCTCTCAAGACTCACGAGCCCAGGATACGACTTATGGCACCGTTGGTTCAACTAGGGTGATCACTACAGCCTGGAAGTTCAGGCTAATTCTATCAATCGGCCCGGATTGATTCATTGCGATGAGGGGATAACTTCGAAAAATTCCTAAAACTTCCACGCTCCAGTGATCACTGATCCGCGAAGCCCGAGATGGCTGTGATTCTGTCCATGGAGCAGGAGGGTTTGGACGACATTCCTCGTGGAGCGGTGTCGACGCTCCGGCTTTATTATCCCATTCATGGGTACAGCTGGTAGTGATGTACCGCGATGGAGAGCAGCTCTTGCTGACGGCACATCGGCTCTCGTCAGTCGGATAGTATATCACGAACATCAGTGTCCTCGCAAGCGGTCGATCAAGACTCTCGAGTGTTCTGTTTTGATTGAGAATCCAATCGACGCTCCCTCGGTATCCAGCTCATTGACGAATCGGCAGAGCCATCCCGATACTCCAAATGAGCGCAGTGGTCAAGTTATTCAGCAGACGTTCGTCTTTGTGTAGAAATGTGGAGCCATCCTTCTTTCGAGGGACGTCGACTCCAATCGCTCCAACTTCCTATGATTGTCCATGTTTTGTTTACTTCAAGAGAGCTTCATTTGCAAAGCGACGATTAGGTATGTTGTTACGAGGTTGAGCAGCTGTAAGTGAATCTCGACCATCAGTGCCGTGTACGGAAGCGACGTTCGGTATGCTATTGAAGATATGCGAACAGCGAGTATTTGCGCTTACACTCAAGATCGTTTTTCTCCGAATGGTCAAAAAACCAAAAAACGTGAAACCGAAAATTTTGGTCTGAAATCTTCTCGTGAATTGGAAGCTCAAACTGTCGAACTCCTTGTACCTGCACACGTGGGAGGAGAGAATTCCGAGGGGCTTCTGCGCCTGGGAAACGACGAGAATTTTAATCATTAGCGATCCGAAGATCGGTGAGACACTCTCCTAGTTCCTCTCCCGAGGAGCGGATTACCTCATGAATCGTTCTTCGTTTCATCCGCTCTACATTTGAAACTCACTTCATGGTGTATTTTACATGCGAGAATCAAAAAAGTGCTCGCGATGAGTGCCTGCCAGATGGAATGCCCTACCGCTTGTCCTAAGCTTGTATTGCTCCGCGAGAGTTTCTCGAAATTACTGATCACGAGGGCGAGCTGTGGAACAGAAACTGAAAGCGCCGAGCCAAGAAAAAATCCAGCGATGTGGTCGACGGCTTCTATGAGACGACAGCACGTCTCGTGGCACCGAATAGCGCTCTGAAAAATTGAGGTTGGCATTGAATGTCAAGCAAGTGGATTCTAAATTAATTTACGCGAGGAACTGCGTACTCACGTCGAGTCTGCTAACATCCGTTCTCTTCACTGCTCCTTCGAACTCTAGTACAGTCATGCGCAAGAGCGGTAGCACCACGTGGAAGCCAACGATGAGAACGTAGCAAGCAGTGTGTAAGTTGGCGTCGCCGTACATCCGGAATTCCAAAATAACGAGGTAGAATACTGGCGATTCCCATTCATCCGGTCGGTAGAATGCCGTGCTCGTGACGTCGCCGATGAGAGCGAACAAAATAATGCCTAAAGTGACGCATAGAGGCACTCGGACCTTCCACGCTTTCACCCTCAGCTTACACAGAACAGGGTCATCTGGGATGAAAGATTCTTCTCTCAATTCGGCATTTTCATTGAAATGGTCGTAATCACGACATATATCTCTGCAGGCTACCAGGTGACCACGGAAGATGGTAGGAGCAGTGGCGAAACCAAGAGGGGGGGAGGGGGCCATGCCCCCCAAACCTCTTCGAAAATACTCTGAGGGGTGGATCGATTTCTACTTTGATGGACGGAATTGTTCCGCAGAGATTCAGTGTTATCAGAGAAATCTTCGCAGGTTTGAAAGCCATGTTGATTGCGTCATGAAAAGCTCGAAACGATGATCACCATGATCGTCATCGTCACCATCATCATCACATCCTCGACTAAAAAAAACTGGGTACGCCCCTAGGTAGGAGAAGCACTCACCGACGATGTCGAAGGCGATCTGACGAATCTCCACCAGGTATGCGCGCCTACTCAATGAAGCTGCGAGGCGATACCTGAGCACAGTCATGCAAGCGGAGAGAATAGGGAGCAAGTACCTGCAAACAAAATCAGTGAATACGTCGTCAAGAATCTCTGTATCCGTGTTGGGGAGCTTCCTTTTCATTTTGACCGGGAAGGCACCTACTTGATGGGATTTCCTTGTGCATTGTCTTTGAGTGGAGCGTAAGCGTCGGGAACCAGTGATGGAGCACAAAAGAAAACTACAGCTTTCACAGTCATTGCAAAGGACACCGCACACATTGCGAGGGACCATATCCTGCCGAGAGTGCTCACTTCCGTTTTCAAGAGTTTATGGGGAAAGTTATTGAGTCCGCCAACCTTCGCCACAATGAAGTAATATTTCAGCCTGAAAAAGGCGCACTCCAGCTTTCAAGTCCCAGCAGCGGGCCATAGAGACCATCTCCTTGATCCTAAACTACATCTATTGTCGAAGCGAGTCTTCTCGACTCCAGGGATGAGCTGCTTCTAAAACTCACTCGAGGAGGAAGTTGAAAAGGTTCGAGTCCCACGATGACTTCCGCCGCTTGAACGTCGTAGAATCCTCTCTCTTGTCTGGTTTCATCACGGTGGCATACTATCGGCTACGATCCTCTTCGATGAATCGAATCGCTTCAGAGAGCGCGCCAAGCGAAACCATGTCTCTGCCGTGTATCGGGGTTGGAATCGATATTTCGCTACGAGCGTCGCAATGAATAGTATGTTCATCAGAACACCGTTTCCGCAAAGCTCGCATGGAAGATTTGGAGAGCAGAGTGCTCAAGCTGACGAGTTGCTCCGAGCTCCGAGTCGTCCAAAGAACGCGCTGAACTGAGCCTCATGAAAGAGGACACGGGAAAGAGCTTCACTCCAGAACCACCAGGGCCGCATGATATTTGTGGTCGCGGCAATGCGAGTCAACACCATGCTGATTTGGAGTTCGGCAGTGAAATTCGAACCAATAACAACACATATCTCAAAACACTCATTAGCCAATATCAGCGATCTAACAGCTTCAGTAATAACCGTGCATCCCTTCATCTCACTCCGTGAAGAACGGTTCCGAACGAGGAGAAACACATTCTTCAAACTCGGGCACAGCCAGTGTTAACAATGATGTGGGCAACTTGATCACCTTCCCTTGTGACGTATCCCCCCCGAACTCTCCCATGGACTCCTCGAAGTCGTCTTATCCCAGTTACCCGGATCCCAGTCACCTGAATCCCACTTACCCGAGTCCAAATTACTCTCTCTCACTGCCAAATCCTCACCCTCCGGAGCCTGCAGTTACGACGGACCCTTGGGAGGAGCATAGAAACCGACTGAAAGAGATATCCACTCCACTGACGCAACAAGGGTGGAACCCATAGGAATATACGAAGTTGTTTTCGTGCCGTGAAGTACAGGGCAGTGGACAGTGTATTTCCACAAATCTCGAGCCTCCGATGTGACGTGCGAAATACAAATATCGCTTGAGAATCAGGGGAACCCACGAGAAAAAACTCGCGGGGATCTGCTAGGTCCTCCGGTATATGGTAAAGCCGGATTTCCCGAAAAGCGCGCGCAGCAGAGCAGGGTTGACGATTCTTGAAAAGTAAATCAACGAGAGAGTATTAAGTTAAGAATATTGAGAACGATACTTCACTGTGAAGGATGACTTCCGGAGTCCCCGTGAAAATATTGAAAACTTCAAGCGAGATAGGAAACTGGAACTCTCGGGTAACGTCATTCTCGAGGGAAAGGTAGTATCGGACTTGAGAGAGGGTAATTTGGATTCGGGTAACTGGTACGCGACCCTCGAACTCCAACTCGGTCGTGACGGTATAATGGATCGTGGATGATTTTCGGTGATTCGATTCCCACAAGCTTTGTTTGCACGCAGCAGAACTTTTGCCTAGATTTAGTGAGAGCCGGAGAATCATCGCAATATTTGTAACAGAGCTTTGTTTTCGGGTCGGAATGACAGATGAACTTGAGCAGCTCCGAGAAGCCTTTTTCGATGAGGATCGTTGCTTATCGGTCATGAAGGAGAGCTCAGCATGTGTGATGGTTCGCCAAGAGGGCGAGAAATAAGATGCAACAGTCGAACTTTCCTCCTACTCTGACAAGTAAACCTCCGATATCTTGAACTCCAATACGGCCCAAACGGTGCGCATCGGATCCTACATCAAAAGAGAGGAAAAGCTTCCGCCGGCGTTCTGGGCTGAGACCCTGCAAAACATTATGAGCGATATTCCATATTTAGCCTCCATGTTATACCCCCAGCATGGGACTTATTCTCCTCCCCGTGACTACTCAGGGAAGCTGATTTCTGGAACTCCACTAATTGCAGAAGTTTCGACCTTCGAGCCAGACTACCCAAAAAAAAAGTAACCGGGTCGATCCGATAAGTTCTTGCTCTCACCTCAAAAGTCACTGGGCGCTCATCTCATGTATCCGCCTGAACACGCGCCCTCGAAATCCAGCAGCATGGGCTCTTAATGGAGCGCGACGTCAAAGGGGGATGTCGAGAGTGGAAGTTCCGGCCCGACAACGAGCGAGTTGGTGAAGGTTTTGATTCTTAGTTGCCAGAGCACCTCAGTCGGGGGTCCTGGCTTACCCGGACGATCACCACGGTAAGATTCGTCCACAGCCGTGGGAACCCTCGAACGGCAGCGACCGGAGTGGCAGTAAGAGGGGGCCCAGCACGGCCGGAAATGTGTCAGTGAAGGCGAACCCTGGTCTCCATGGCCGCCTTGTTGTGGTGTTGTTGGTGCTCATGGCCGGTATGTTGACTCTACGAGAAAGGTTTGAGCGCCGCATCACCCCTAGAGTGGCGTAGACCAATTTGTGCCTATGATATGACGACTGTTGGTTTTGCAGGTTTGGCGGCGTCTTGGGAGCAGCGAGTCGTCATGGAGCACCGTTAAGGGAGCTCCAAGATCACCTGGAGGCTCGCTGTGCTGGCAGAGCGCAGACAGACGAGCACGGAGAGATTTGCGATCGGGATCCAGAGTCTGGATACAATCGTCAAGCAGATCGTGGCCAGGCCGGCTCCGCAGAAGTGTGAATCTCCATAGTGGACTTGACTACGATACGTGCCGCAAATATGTACGGTGCTGCGGACGGAATGCAGTGAGAAGTCTGGTTGAGCCTGTCTTCTGATCGAAACTGTTTTCTATGGGTCGGTTCTCAAGGTCGGCCAACAAGAGGCAGCGAGTTTTCTCTCGTGGTGCCCGGGAGGAGAATGACCGAGGAGAACGAGATCTTATCAGTAGGGCCTGGAAAATTAGGTGATCCTCCGATATTATCTCTACATTGCAATGGACCAATCTCAGGCAATTGATGGAATGATTCCGAGAAATCTCCTCAACTTCCAGGCTCTACTTCTCAGGTCCTCGTTAGTTGACGACAGTCCTCTGATTTCTCCTTGCTGGGTAGAAACCCGGTAGGCTTCTCCCCCTTTCAGACTCCACGACGTTGTGCGAAATACAGCCAGAAGCGTCCAATACACGATGAGACGTGTTCTGGGAGCCCAACGAGCCCAGTCCCCTCACACCCTCCATCGGAGTGTGGAGGGAAAGGTGACTTCGGGTTCAATCATAGCCTGCCGGCACAAGGGAATCAATTGTGGAAAAACGAGAGAGTCCTAGACCGTTCACCATGCTTCGAGGTATTTCCCCCGGAACTCGTTTTGTGGAGGAAGAAAAATCATGGAGGGGAGAAGGGGGGGGGGGGCTTTTGATAGAACTGGATTCGTCGTTATACAACCGTGGTGAGAAAGCTCCATTTACAGCCCGTGACTTCACGGTGGTTATGTGCACCCACTTGATAAAATGTTGATCTCGGTAGTGCCGCTGTCCCCGACCAGCCGAACTTCGAGATTTGATCCTAGGCGAAAGACTCACGGATAAGCTATTCGGGCTTTAGGCCACATTTCGACTGTATCCGAGCAACGTTGCACTGCCAACGAGCTCAGTGGAAACCGCCTTCTCCTACTTCGAGGACGCATACCCGACTTGACGGTCCATGAACGAGAACTACCAACGAAGAAGGGTTCCTTGTGAAAGATGACGGCTTGGCGGACAGGATGCTGGGTTTCACAACTCCGGACTTGGTTGCACCATTGAGCAACGCTCCCGTCGTCGACATGGACGGGACTTTCCGAATTGTGCCTCATACCTTTGCTAAACTCTGCACTCTGCATGGGTTCTATCTTGGTCAGATGGCACCTTGCGCTCTCTTCCTCTCGCCCAGCCGGACAACAGAAACGCGTACGCGTATGCTGAATCAACTGAGAGCCAATGCCTTGAGGGCCGTTGAAAACAGTTTCCCGACCGCCGAGATCAAGGGTTGTTCCTTCCATTTCGGGCAATGCCTCTGGTGGAAATGGCAGAAGCTCGGACTCAGTCGGGAAGAATTCAACGAAGACGGCGATGCCCGACGCGTTCTCCGATCCGTCAAGGCCCTGGCACTCACTCCGCCGAACTTGATCGACGACGCATGGTTGGAGATCAACGCAAATTGTTCGGGACACGCACACGTTGCTTGTGCAGCTCTGGAAGATTTCAAAGACTATGTATGTGGCTTGAAAACGGGAACGTGTACCCCAGGCGGTTGTGGAACCATTACCGCAACTTCGGGCCACGAACCACCAACCATCTCGAGGTATGGCATCATGCAGTGAAGGTCCTCGTACGGAAAAAACATGTTGACATCTTTGGAACGATGGAACGCCTCCAACAACAACGGGCGAAGTATGAGTCCACGATGCGTCCCCTCGGTATGGGCCAGGCTGCACCCCGGAAATGTCCGAAATACCAGCGGATCAACAATAACATCATGAAGCTTGCTGGACAACTGGAGGCCAACGAAATTAATCTTCGTGAATACATCCATGCAGTAGCGCATCATCTATGAGGCCACTTTCATACCATGTAGGAGATTCGGAGCGATCCCGAATCTGAAACATTGGGAATTAATGTGATATCCTGTTGCATGGATCCAACCCAAAGCGTGTTCATGCGCCGTGATATTCGTGGATGAAAAACTCAACAACTACCATTCGAAGTGATCCTAATAGATTTCAAGAACGTTATTAAGGAGGTATTGAACTTACTCGGGATGGTTCTGAATTTTGAGCTGATACAGAATGGCCCATCCGTACGAGCTCTCGAGTCGCCGGCTTGGGCAAATACTGATCGATGTTCGACTGAGGACGTGCGGCAGTTCATTGACAGAGGACTTGATGAGGTTCTATACTTTTCGACTGTTCTCCTGCTGGGATCCATGGAAGGAGACTCGAGAAATCAGTTGCGGACTTCTTCCGGGGAAGAGAAACAACTCTTTGGCCCACTCTGAGAACCGACGGATCGCGGAGAGTTGAGGTCTGTATTCGGAGTCATCGGGCCGCGTCGAGTGCCCCGGTTACCAGGAGAGAAAGAAAATCTGCATCACAGTTTGAGGGAAGAATCAGGAGCTCCGTTCGGGAAGCGACTTCGCAGTCTGAGTGCAGAAAAGGAGTAATGATGACCAGCACGAGTTCGGCTCCAACATGCCTCGGTCTCTCTTTCTACAACCAAAGGAAGAAGTCGAATCCACGGGAGCTTCGCTCTGACTTTGATTCCAAAGCGGTCGGAGCGGGAAAGGGCTCTTCACTGGCATTTGAGATTCTGGCATACAAAACCTAACCGCTGCCGCTCGCTGTGAGCGCATACTCTCCGTCTCTGTCCACCCAGTCGACTCAACCGGAAAGCAGTTGTGAAAAAAACGGTCGAGGCTGAAAACGAAATCAACGGTGCCACAGCGCGCGGGCAACCACGCACATCTGGGACGTGTAAGAGACGATCGTCACACGCTGAGCTCACGCAGAGATCGTGCCCTCAAAAACCGGCGGAGGCGGCAGTGAGCTCCGCAAATTTCGCTGAGAAGTCGGGTCGAATGCAATCGAGCACGGCTCCCGGGCCGGACGGAATGCGTCCAGAGACAGTATCCCTCATGAAAAAGTTTCCCACTCTATTTGCCTGAGAGGGGGCATTCCTGAAACCCTGGAAGACAGCAAGACTCACCCCCAGTCTGCTGAGCGCGGTCGCCGGAGGTATCGAAACTGTGATGAACTGCAGGATTCAGGAAGAACTCGAGGGAAAGGGTGAACTCAACGGAACGCGGCTCGGTTTCCGTCCGGGACGATCATTTCTGGGGGTGATTTGGAAGAAAACACAGGGGATCAAGTTCGATCACAGATTGAAGTTGGGAGCGCACAGGACTGCGCCGAATGCGGACGGTTTCCTTTTGTGTGGTGGTTTCCCTCCATGGTGTCATCATCCTTCGACTCGTTGCTCATGTGAAGAAGTTATTGGGAGGAGGAGCAGAACAAAGGTAAAGGTGAGAAGATTTTCTCTACAACGCGGAAAGGGAAAATCGCATTCTAGCAGACCATGAGCGATTGGAGCTTCTCTGTGTGCTGTGTAGAGAACCATCTTCAGATCAGAAACGGAAAGAGTTGGATATTTCAACGACCAAGAGATGCTCGATTCTCGTTCCGCTTCCCGACCTAACAAGTCTCTCCTTGGCCTCAGATCTAGCTGCTCATGCGGTTGAGGTTTAGCGACGTGAGAGATGTCGAACGTCTCGACACGTTTCGAAGTCCGTAGGATTTTTTCCGACCATTTATGTGGCCGCGTAGAGAGCTGAGCGCCGCTTCAGCTGTGCAGCTCTATCGAGATTCTCAGGTCGAACGGTTGCCTGCGTTGAGACTTGAAATCGTGAAAGGGAAAACGGGGTCTGCTTGAGACTCTGAGGCTTCGTCGCCTTCCGCCGTTCGGTGTTGTTTCGGCATGATGAACGCAAATGAGCTTCTATCTCCGGTCCACAAGAACGAATCCTCGGATATTTCGCAACTGCTCTTATTTTTCTTTTCTTCTCCCCCAGGATGATTGCCCCGGATGGCTAGAACCTGGAAGTTCAGGCACTGACCATTCTACATTATCCGTATCCCTTGGCGTCCCCCTCCCCGCATCGATATTCGGTAAGATATGTCCCCTGATACATCATCATCATGAACAGCCCAGAGAGGCGGAATATTTCCTTAGTTGAGTCGTGGACTTGTGTCTGTCGGGTATATCGCGACGAATGGGAGAAGCCTCAGCTAATCATGGGAATCCAAATTACGTGATGCTACCGCACGGTGTCTCCAGAGGCCATTTCGCGTCGTGGCACAAACAGGGCACGCTTATACGAGATTCCAGCCGAAGACAGTGCAGATGATGATCGAGCTACGTCCGGAGCGATCACTGAAGGAACCATGGAAAAAAATGCAAATTAGATGGGATAACTCAACAAAAGAAAGATTGGAAGTGCATCCCAGATATTCGAAAGCGGTGAGAGCGGAAGTTTGGTGAACTCAACTATTTCACCTATCAGATGCTCATTGGCCACGGAGATTTCCGAAAGTGCCTTCACGTCTACAATTGGACGAACGTAAGCAAGCGAGTCGGAGCAATCCTACGCCGGAAGAACGAGCTCTGAGAGCGCCAGTTCAGTCACGGGTGAGAATGGATGCGACGACAGCCGGACCTTGACATCAAGTGCTTCAGCTCTATGAGCTGACGAGAATTCGGCAGTTCCCATCACTACCGAAGAAATCGCTCGGGCCCCGGGATCAGTGGCTCAGCCACGAGAATGTTGGGAGAGGGTGTTTTCGGGGTCAAGGGTTCCAGGTTCCTTGATTTCTGGGTTCCCGGGTTCCTGGGTCTCGAACCGCAACCATCATCTTATCGTTGGATTAGGGCTAAGCAGCGTCCAGCGTTCCAGGATTCCCCGAGTTCCCCACTTCACGACAGTTCCAGTTGCAAAGCGACCATCATGTATGTCGTGATAAGATTGAGCACCTGCGAACGATTACGGCCATCAGCGCCCATTCTCGAGAAGGATGTCCGGTATCCTCTCCATCATGATGACAGTGAACACTCGCACTCACGCTCAGAAAAGTTTGCTTCCGTATGGTCAAGAAACCAAAAAATGTGAAACCAAAAACTTTGGTCTCGAATCTTCTTGTGAATTGGAAGCTCAAACTGTCGAACTCTCTGCTCTCGTATACACGGGAGGAAAGAATTTCTTGCGGCCTCTGTGCCTGGGAAGTGACAAGAATGTTATCCTGATTATAATGCAATCCAACGATTTGTGCGCCTCAAACTGCATCAAATCGACATTCATTTTCCGGTGAAAGAATTTTCCGCCCGATAACTTTTTATACTCCGATATGCTTCATATAGAATACTCGCTTCACGGTGTATCTCAGATGCGAGCATCAAGAAAGTGCTCGCGACCAGTGCCTGCCAGAGTGAATGCACTGCCGAAAGTCCCAAGCTGGTATTGCTTCGCGAGAGTTTGTCGAGCTGACTGATCACGAGGGCCATTTGTGGGACAGTGAGCACCAGCATCGAGCCGATATAGAAACCAGCGATACGGTCGACGGCTCCGATGAGTCGACAGCAGGTCTCATGGCAGCGGATAGCTCTCTGTGGAATCCAAGCTTGCTTTGAATATCAAGCAGGCGGATTCCGAATGAATTACCGCGAGGGACTCCCTACTCACATCGAGTCTGCAAACATCCATCCTCTTTGCTGCTTCTTCGAACTCCGGTACAGTCATGCGGAGGAGAGGTAGCACGACGTAGAAGCCAATGACGAGAACATAGCAAGCAGCGTGTAGGTTGACGTCGTTGTACATCCGAAACTCCACAATAGCGGCGTAGAAGATCGGCGATTTCCATTGCCTAGGTTTGTGGCTCGCCGTGCTCATGACATCGCCGATGAAGATGAACGAGATAATGCCCAAAGTGATGCACAGAGGCGCTCGCACCTTCCATGGTTTCACCCTCAGCATACACAAAACGGGGTCATCTGGCATGAAAGGTTTCGTTGTCAATTCAGAGGAGACCCGTTTTCATGGGGATGGGCGATCGCCAAGACGATTTTTGTTGGGATTGCTAGCTAACCAAGCAGGAAAATCGGAGGACACCTACCGATTATGTCGAATGCGATCTGGCGGATTTCCACCAGGTATGTGCGCCTACTCAATGAAACTGCGAGGCGATACCTAAGCACGGTCATGAGAATGGAGAGAAGAGGCAGCAGGTACCTGCAGAGAAGTTCAGATAACGCTTCTCAAAGAATCTCTGTAGCTGAGCTCAGCAACTCCGCGCATGGTTATAGAGGGTGACAAGAAATAACCTGGATTTCTGGCCATGGTGGGACTCGAGCAGTGGATAAGACGATAACGAAGGTCGGGCTGATCCCATCGACGGAGGGCTCGCTACGGCAT
The DNA here is from genome assembly GCA_037576195.1 of Phytoseiulus persimilis. Lineage (NCBI taxonomy): Eukaryota > Metazoa > Arthropoda > Arachnida > Mesostigmata > Phytoseiidae > Phytoseiulus > Phytoseiulus persimilis. The sequence continues at coordinate 28,238,570 of CM075103.1, forward strand.
TGCAAGTGAAATATACTTCAACACTTTCTCGGAACTCGAGGCAAGTTGAGCGAGTCCACGTCACCTCCTGTCACCCTTCGAGCTCATCCGGATTGGCACCCACCTGATGGGATTTCCGTCAGGATTGATTTTGAGTAGCGCGTACGCGTCGGGCACCAATGATGGAACACAAAAGAAAACGACAGCTTCCACAGTCATTGCAAAAGACACTGCACACATCGCAAGGGGCCATATCCTGGCACTTTTGCTTATTTCAGTTCTCAAGAGTTTATGGGGGAAGTCATTGAGTCCGGCAACCTTCGCGGCAATGAAGTAATATTTCAGCCTGGAACGGGCGCACTTCAGGTTTAGTTTTCGGCAGCAGCGGGCCATGGAGATCGTCTCCTTGACGAAGCGATTCTCGGCTCTTTTCTTACATGCGATCCTGCTGAAACTCACTTGAGGAGGAAGTTGAAAAGTTCTGAGTCCCACAAAACCTCTCGCCGCTGGAACAGCGTGAAATCCTCTATCCTGTCTCGTTTCATCGCGGTTGCATCCTATCGACTGAGATGGTCTCCGATGAATCGTTCTACTACGAATAGCGCGTGAAGCGATTACATGCCTCTGCGGTATACCCGAGTTGGAATCGATATTTTGCTCCAAGCGCCTGAACGAATTGTATGTATATTAGGACACAGTTTCCGCGCAGCTTGCACGAAATATTTAAGAGCAGATTGTTGCTCCGAACTCGCGTCAATCTCAAGATTCCGGCTCAGTTTTGCATTACCACATCCACTACCGTTCCGAACAAAGTTTCCGAATCGAATCAAGGAGGGGCGGTCCTGTGGCCGGAGCCGATGCTGCGTGAACTTTGTTCTGCTGTTCCGGGGCATTGAACTGGCGCTTAGTGAGGAGTCATTCACGGGCTCGAGCGCCCTCGCTCCCTATGAGTTAGTCGTGGATTCTCCAAATACAAGCCCTGATTAATATATGTACAGTATAGAGCCGCTATTTGAGCAGAATATCGATCTTTGCGTCAATTCATTGACCGAACGTGTAATTGCTATCCGGAACGGCTCCTCCTTTCAGTGCGGCAGACATAAACACGTCACTGTTGACCGTTGTCCATAAGAAGAGGCTGTCCATCGATGCGACGACGCGCTGTGAGGATTGAAAAGAGTTTAAGAAAAGTCAGTGAGCTGACTTTTGAGTTGAGTGAGCTTCCACCGAAGGAGGACACGGAATGGAGCAACCCTCGATCCCAGCAGCGCAAGGCGCTGTGGTATACAGACCCTTCTATCGAACCATCAGACAAGGGCGTTGTTTTTCGCAATGAGGAGCCCCTCTTGGTTTTACGTCTGTGCCCGACCTCTTTCCCTAAACGTGGCTCATGGCCGGCATCGTCGAATTCCCCCAAACCACCATTGACCTTGACCCTCTGGTCTGTGCCCAATTCAACTTCAATTGAATAAGTTGGCGCTTGCCCGGTCACGAGAGGTGTCTGAGTTTCTGTGGAGGTCCTGCTGTCCCTCATCCAAATAATCGCGGGAATGGGAAACGGAAGGAGTCCCATGTGTCTTTCTCGCAGCTCCGTCTCTATAACGTATTCTTCGCGGAGAATGAAACGGAGGGTAGTATTGGGTTCTGAAACGTCCTGTAGGTGTTAAGGTAGCAGCTTGGATGTATCCTCGACACCATACATTGCGGGACAGCAATGGCTCTCCAGAGCATATCGGATAGTTCAAATAGGTTAAAGCTCCAGAGTGTTCTCGCGTTGAGTCATCCCCCCCCCCCGAGACTCTTCGATAATATTGGGAAGGGTGGATTAAATACCACTTCGATGGACGAAATTGTTCCACAAAGATTCTTTGTTATCAGAGAAATCTTCGCAGGTTTGGAAGCCATGTTGATTGCGTCATGGAGAACTCGCGACAATGATGATGATCATCATCATCACATCCTTGCCCCAAAAAAAAAAGCTGGGTACGCCCCTGTTCCATCCAGGCCCGACTCGCCGCCTCTGTATAAAGATCTACTTTTCTTGGAATACTCTTCCTTGGGCGCGGTGTAGTGTCTCGAATCCGATTTCCTGCATGTCGACTTGCCTTAGAAAATATGCTCCTCGTCAAGATAGTCGGAAGGATTTTTTGGACCACTGAAATGGTTCCTGAGCTCTCCAATGCAGTCAGGGATGCTGACCAGGCACCAGGCGCCATCAGGTAACCAGCGAGTCAGGCTCAGCAGCTTGCTCAAGGTCTGGCCGCCATTGTAATCCTGGCCGATGTGAGTACAAATCATCCCGACCTCTGATTCCCGATCGCACAACATCCCTTTCACTCTTCTCTGGCTTTTGTCGGGAGCGATGTTAATCACAGGCGCGGATTCGCTCTGTGACTCCTCATATCGGAGCCGATTACAACGGGAGAACGCAGCTTCGCTCAGCAATAGTACTGATCTTCGCCAGCCTCTTGGGAGACAGGAGGAAGCTGGACAACAAACGGTTGGGATGGCGATAAGAAACTTTGTCGCACCGAGACCGGCGTCAGGGAATGAGCCAGAGTCTCGCTGAGCGGGAGGGAGGCAAGTTTATGGACGTCACATCCGAAGCTCCAAATAGAAACCACAGGTCCCTCCCTTCTCTATCCGCGCGTGAATTCCAGTGAGGCGATCTGAATAGTCACTTTCATGCGAAAATTCTCCGACGGATCTCACGTGCTCGTTCGGATGAGCCTCCATATGTTAGACGGTCGAGCATCGGGAGCAGAGCCGTGCGCCGCGCCGCCGAGGATGGGATGGCCCCGCCAGCCGCCGTGCCCCCGAGCGGCGGACGGCGGCGGAGCGCGGCGCCGGTACCTCATCTCGTGGTTAAGCGCCACAAGTAGGGGGTCGCAAGAATCCTCGAGTCCGCCTTTGCGACACCGAGCCACAAATCTGTTTTGATGGGCTCAGTAACGGAGCGCAGTTAGACATGTACGAGAAGCTTCGAACAGCGGACTACGGCAACGGATCGGCTCTGTCTGTGGGCATAGTGCGGCGTGATTGTGGCTTGCACGATACATGCTAATACTCTTCTCACCAACGTGAACCGGAGTCGAGCTGGACCATTTGAGGTGGTCAACGATCACGTTTTCTCTATGCGCATAGATGAATAGATCGGTTGTGCCGTGAATCGGATCCAAACGGCGAGGGCGAAGGAGAGATCCACTTTGGATACCTTCCATGTCGGGAACAGCGGGCAGTCTGGAGCGTCCTTTCTTACTCGGCACGGGAACTTTCGACTTCCCATATTTTGCTCGAACCTCAGCTCTGGCATGGATTTTCCCCGGAATTTCGACGATGTGGGGTGGCTGGAGCACTTGGGACGAGAGGGGACACAACGACACCCAGTTGAGGTTCTGCGAAAGCTTTACGCGGATACGAACACGCCGATCGCGAAACCAGAGAGAGCTCCTTCGGCTTCTACTCCCTGTGACCGCCCCTCATGGATTTCAATCGAACCCTCCGACTGTCCTGAAGGATTGAAAATAGAATCCACCCAAAAAGCTGACGATCCAAGTTTCGCTTCGAATAACAGTTCATCTTTCCCGTCGCGGAAAATCGAAAAGTTGTGAAGCTCCCGTCGGCTCATTCAAAGTCTGCGAGTGGATTGATCACACCAAATCGTTGAGGATAACATAAGAATTGTGACCGCCGTATCAATATGTTTCTAGTTCTGAATCTGGAATTGATATACTGCACATTGAGCCTGAACTACTCAAGAGGACAGAAGAAATCGAATGATGACTTTTGTGAATCATTTCGCTGGCCGACAGGCACTTCTCGCGACGAACAGGCTGGATTCCACAAGCCATTTCCGATGAGTAACAACCTGCAGCGCGCCGCGGCGCTCGTCGCCGCCGCCGCCTTTTTTCCCGACCGCCGCCGTCGAAATCCTCACGGCGCACAGCTCTTATCGGGAGCTAGACGCCATTTTCCGTTGAAGGGATAGCGGAAAATATTTATGGCGCGAATTTCCTCCGCGAAGGTTCCGAAGGAGTGTTCCCGTTAATCCAACGTCATCTTCAGCGTTCCCGTCATCAGTTTTGCCGTTAAACTTTAACGCAAATAAGGTTTTATCGGGAGCCAGCACTGTAGGTAGGTTGAGCACGAGTGCCTTCCTGTTTTCCGAGCTTCGTTTTCAGCTGTGTGTCTCTGCGGTGTGTAGGAGTCCAAATCGATATTTCGCGACTTGCGTCACCGTGAATAGCTGGTTTATCAGAACAGCGTCCCCAAGCTGCTCTGACCTTTCGCCGATTCCGGGATTCTGACTCACTTTCACCCTCCTATAAGAACATAGAGGGCTTCGTGAGCTCCCTTCTGCTGCTCCGGGGCAGTGAACCGGCGTCGAGGGAGGAGAAATGCATGGGCTCGGATGCCCTCGCTCTCCACGAGTTCAATGCGAACTTTCCGACGACAGTTTTCTGATTAATATACAGTATACAGCCGCAATCGGAGCAGAATATCGATCATTGCGCCAATGCATTATGGAAGCAGAAAATTGAGTTGTGAAGCGGCCCCTGCGTTCAGTGACAAAGTAGTGAGGGTGCCAGTGAGGGCAACTCTTGATAATCACCGGCAGAAGCCGTCCATCGTCGCGGTCCGGCGCTGTGAGGAGTCAAATATCAATTGGAGAACGGGGTCAACTGAGCGTTCCCCTCATGAAGAAAGACTCGGAGAAGAGCTTCGCTCCATATCATCAGCGGAGAGCGCTGTGGGACACAGACCTTTCCAACTACTTATTCAAGTGGGTGTTTTTCTTTTAACCAACCGGAGCTTCCTTCAGTTCCAAGTCTGATTCGTACCTCTTTTCTTATCCGAGCCGATGGCCAGCATCGTCGAATTTTCCTCGGCCGCCATCTGGCCGTCCCGTGCCCCTCATTAACCTTCATGCGATGCAGTTAGCGTTTTCTTCAGAGATCTCCTTGCGGTCGTCCTTCTGTTACTCATCATCATCTTCTTCCATGTACGATAGTTTTTTGAGTTTTGAAGTATGTCGGAGCATGGTTCAATATTGTGGTCTCAGTGTCCTCGAGACGAACAGTGAAAGGCACACGAGTTCGGATGAATTCCATACTAGGACACCCAAGGCGGGCCCGAGTCAGATTTCCATGCTTCCGTATGAGACAGTTTTCAATGTTCTCGTGTTCCGCCTCTTCCTGCGAAACCCTCGACTTCATTATTCCCACCAAAGTTGAAAGTTCCGGAGGCAAATGTGTCGGAGACTTCTCGGGAGTGGTGCTCCGCCGCTCCCAACTAAGACAAAGTTTTTATCAGTATACTGGATGCACAATTCAAAGACGAACAGTTTCATTCAACGCAACCACACGGAGAAACCTCCAGTTCTTAGCAGTTACTTCAGCGAATGTACATCTATACTTTCCACAAGATGAACAAGTTTTTTGGGTATAGTGCAAAACTTGCAAGTTTCTCGATGAAGTTGCGTTGAGGGGTTGTTGCCTCCAGGATATCTGTTGGGTTTATTCCATCCTCGTCTCGCTGTTTCTCGCGAAGACTCGCGGGATGGGTCGAAGCTTGTCCAACCCCCGAGCTTTGATGAACTGGTAGAGAATGGCTTTCGTGTCCCCCTGTGCATCGAGATGATTCGGACGAAAAAACATTGATCTCGGACTCCGTGGAAAGTTTTTGTTCTCGATAAAGAGAGGCGAAGCGCATTCTCGGCGATCCATCCTGGACAGTGGGATAACAAGCTTCGCCGCTGTAGCTCGAAATCTCCTCTTCTCCCGCGTCTGAATCGTGTCTTAGTGACGTCTTTTGGCACGTTCGTCAAGCCCAAATCAACTGACGCCCACTTTGCCATTCGTTGACTCGGATCAGTCCTATTGACCCAAATGGGGAAGGAGCCCTCGAACAACGAGCCCATGCCAACGCACGTCGCCTCCTATCCGTTTGAGTCGATAGGATTTCGCGGTCGCTCTTCCTTCGTGTTCTCGATCGGTGGTGCTCTGAGATTGACAATGTTCCGAATGCTGCTTCGAATCGCCTCTTTCTTCTGTTGGTTCCTTTTCTCGGCACTCGTCATCGTCTGAAACGGTCTTGCAGGTTCTAACTTTCAAGTGTCTGTAAGACAAAATTTGGTTCCTTATCAAAGCTGATATTCAGTGAGTGCAACTCATGGAGCCTGTCGTAGTCAAGAGGAGCTCCTCCGTGACTTTGGGCTGCCAGGGAAATGAATGAATGAATATCGTCTGTTCCAGGTTAAGGCATTATTTTGTCCTCGCGAAATTCGCCGGACTTGACTATTCTCCGCATCAGCTCTTGAAGGCTGAAGTGAGCACATTCGGTAGAGTCTGGTCGCATGTGATATGTGTGGTGTCTGTTTTAATGAGCGTGAAAGCTCTGGTCTTCTTCTGTGTCCCTTCAACGGTTCCTGAGACTTATGTGCCGCTGAAACTGAACGCCGCAGGCTATTCGTTCAGGTGAGTGCCTGTCATCGCAAACTTCCCAACTTCTCCAATGCTCCCAGCCGTCCCGCGAGAACTCTGCGGAAAGATCTCGATCGAAGTACTTCCTTAACTTCTCTTAAGGTATCTCGTTCCTCTATTCTCCGTCACTATGACGATTCTGAGGTGTCGCACGGCAACTTTGTTGACTGGGCGCACATACTTGACAGAAATTCGCCAGATCGTCTCCGACATCACACGTGAGCATTCTTCGTCTCTTAATATCCATTAACAGCATCAACCTAATCACGGAGTCCGGTGAGAACGAGTTCTTCGGAATATTTCCCATTTCAGGAGACCCCGTCTTATGTAGGCTGAGGTTGGAGTCGTGGAAGGTTCGAGCCCACTTGAGCGCGATGTTGGGCTTGACTCTAATTATCACGGTCGGCCATGTCTCAAGCTCGGTGAGCTTCCATCCAGATGGATGGAAATCGCCCATATTCTACGCTACGCTCCTAGAGCACCAAACGTACATCGGCGTTGCTTTGCACGTTGCCTGCTGTGTTCTCATTGTGGGCTTCCACATTGTGTTACCTCTTCTCCGCATGGCGGTGCTCGAGTTTGAGAGAGCAGCGAAGACGATGGATATTCGCACACTTGACGTGAGTAACCAGTTCGTCATTGAATGCGTCTTTGTTCGGGCTGAGGGAGACATGAAGTGAGAGCTGGGTTTCAAATTTGCAGATAGCCATCCGCTGCCATGAAACGAGCTGCTCTCTCATTGAAGTGGTCGACCGAATCGCTAGTTTTTTTCTCGGTGCTATGCTGGTGATCGCAGTCCCGCAATTCGCGCTCACTATCAGCAGCTTGGACAAGCTTTCGCGGAACCATTTAAGCCTGAGGGTATCCGCGACGTTTTTCGTCTGGCAGGCAATCTTCACCACCACCTTCCTAATACTCGCATCCAGAATACACAGAGAGGTGAGTTTTGTGGTCATCCCAAGCTTGTCGGGAGGATACGCACGCTCGCCGTTCCTCCTACAGGATTATCGGAGGAGTTGATGAATTCATGAGAACGAGGAGCGCAGCGAAAGATGGAACTGAATATCCAACATCCCTCAGGCACAGAAACCGCAGGAAATACTTTCTTCCCGCGTATACAAGAACAATGAGTTCGCCAATTTGAGTTCTCAGTTCACGAAGAGATTCCAGGCCAAAGTGTTCGGCTTCACGTTCTTCGGCTTTCTAACATTCAGGAAGAGGACTATTCTCAGCGTGAGTGTGGAATCTGATGCAGATCAAACTCTTAGATTTTTAACACAATTCGAAGTCACTGAACATATCCTTTCACGACGATTGCTCAGGACCGAGATTCTCCCTCAGGTGCTTCACATCATCACAACATACTTGATCGTGGCTCTGCAGATCAGATCGTGCTAACTCTCGAGCCCCGACAGAAGCCGAACCTTCGGGAGACTCATCTCTCAAAGATTCATCGGCCAATGGTATGGTCCGGAGCACTGGCATCGATGAACGAACCGAGTGCCTGCTTTAGAAATACCGCCTCAAAGCAGCTAAAGCAACCCACGAGTTTGCCGGAGTTAGTCACCTCGCCCCAATGGCCTCGAAACATGGGATGAAATCGAAGGGGAGAAGGCATTCGATGAGGATCCGTCTTGAAACTCAGCTCGACGAAGGAGATACTCAGGTGACCGACTCAGTCATCTCAATAGTGTCGTTTTCACCTGAACATGCAATGGTCAAGAGCTGCTGATCGATTGAGCACCACTGTAGTGAGGAACAGTTCTGACTTCGATATCATTGACAGAGGCTCCTGGCTCCGAGGGTGTTTCAATAAATGAGTCTACATTTGATCTCGATTGTTAGGATCGTGGTCTGCATGTGAGTTTTTATGACGGAGCCGAGGTACTTATGTTCTGTCATCAGACTTTTGTCCTCGAATCGGTGCTTCTCGAATTACTGTGGCTGAATGAAAGAGATGCAGAAACCTGAGTCAGTACGCCTCTCAATGGGAGCAGGCTCGGAGGGCGCATAGCTACTGTCCGCAACAGCAATATGCGCCGGTTTCTGCTTCCAGAGAGACAGAAACACTACTTCCGAAGGAGTCGGTGGAATGATTGACTCCGGTGGCCAAGTCCCCAGACCTCGACCCCATAGAGAATTCGGTCGATTTTGGATTCGTTTCCTTGTCACGATTCGCATTTCAGGAACGAAGATTGCCTTCAGGAAGAGGGTACTGAGGGAGTGAACACTTCATCGGAAGTTCAAAATCTTAAATTCGAGGATTGATCACAGATATGCGAGCTGGATATCATCGACCGGCAGCAGTCCGAAGTGATTGGTTTTTATTTCTCGTAGCTCCATGAGTACAAAATCCCAGGAAAGATGTCCGCATCACAGATTTTCTCGACACCTTGCACCTCCTCGGCAACGGTGGTATGGGGAAACTTCGTGGCCCCAGTATGATAGCGTTCCGTCGCAGTGCGAGTACCGGCCGTGATTTCCATGATGATCGGTGGGCTCAGAAGATTGCATAGCGCCAGAGACTGCAGGCGCATCACTGTCGTAAGCTCCGGCAGGCTCGTCTCGAAAAATCGAGCAAATTGACGGACAGCGCTGTTATTAGAGAGTTCACGATGCATGCATCGATCGACTTCGACGTAGTTGAATTGAATTCAACACAGCCTCCGAGACACCGGGAGACGCCTCGCTGAGCTCGCTCGAATCAGAGGCTCACTGGCGATGCTCAAACGTATTAATGCGCGCGAATCACGAAAACTTCGATCGCCCTAAAGAGTGGCGTGTCCTCGTGGGAGCATGTCGTGGCCGCACTTTGCGTGATAGTGGATAAGATGAGGCTCATAAAGATCGCGATTTGTCTGAGATACAACGGCTTGACGGAGTTTCGACTCGCTCTTGAACGCAGCGAGCGTTCCGAATCTTAGGATCAGGGTTTCCGATTTCACATGACTTGGATCAACAGTCCAAGTGAGCCAGATGCAATCAGTAGAACTCTCATCGGTGCATGATATCAATCGATTCTGAAGCTCATCGAATATGGGCTCTCTCGGTGACGGCACGCGACCATTAGCTGTGACTCTCCATTCTCGGAAACGGCTCACTAACTGAGTATAACATTGTTGTTCTGGTCGCTTGTCACTCGTTTCCGCATTCCCCCCACACAAGCGCACAGAATGCACTCGGAATCGAGGGAGAAAGCCATCACAATCTGGGTTCAACCTTCGAATGATCCACTGCGGTCGGTGACTGCAGATTTTAGGGCGCCGAAATGTCAGGGAAACAAACTATATCCGTGTCTGACCCCGGCCTCCAGCTCTGAGCTCTTCGCTCGCCGAATGAGCGCGAAGCATAACTCGCCTGACGATCCGCGTGGAGTCTACGGAAGTTTCGTCCCCCTCCGTCCCAACTTAAAAGAACCCCCCGTTAGAAAAAACTTCAGAGGCTTCTATTGAATATAACCGCTGCCTACTCAAACTACAAAAGATGATCTCTCGTCGGTTGCGTCCGAGATGAACCCAGCTTCACCCGACCGCAGCCTAGCGACCGTATCCAATCTCACCTGCGTTGCTTTCCCCGTGGAGAGAATATGGCGCTTCTTAGGTTTCCGGCGTTGGTCTTGGTCGGCTAAGACATTCTCATTTGCAAAGCGACGATCAGGTATGTGGTGATGATGTTGAGCACCTGCGGAATGATCTCAAGCATGAGAGCTTTCACATGGAACCTACGTGCGGTATATTTTGAGCAACAATAGAGTAGCGTACGTCTGAACTCACACTCAAAACGGTTCCTTTCCGAAAAGTAAGAAATCCGAGAAAGGTGAATCCAAAAACTTTGTTCTGATATCTTCTCATGAATTGCGAGCTCAAAGTCTCGAAATCCTCGTTCCTGTAGACGTGGGAGGAGAGAACTTCTCGTGGCCTCTGTGCCTGAGGAGTAACGACCATGGAATCCCGTTTGTCGAGTGTTGTAATTAAATATCAATTCCCGTTGGATCAACATTTCGTCAATGCATCCCCAGTTTTCCGCACAATTTCCCCAGGGAATCGGGGTTTTGCATCCGTGAAACTCACTTCTCGGTGTATGTCGGATGCAAGCTTCAAAAAAAAGATCACGACGTATGCTTGCCAAACGAAATGCGCCACCGCTTGTCTGAACGTTCCAGCGTCCCGCGAGACCCTGTCTAAGTTGCTGATTGTGAGCGCGATTTGTGGAACTGCGATGACCAGCACCGATGCAAGAAAACAACCGGCGATGCGGTCGACGACTTCGATGAGACGACAGCAGGTCTCGTGGGAGCGAATAGCTCTCTGGAAATTACGGGTAGGAGCTCAACTCGACTATGACACTGTCAGATTTCAATGGTATCTCCCCGGGGCACTGCGTACTCACGTCGAGTCTGCAGACATCCATTGTCTTCGCTGCTTCTTCGAATTCCGGTACCGTCATGCGGAGTAGAGGTAGCACAATTTGGGAACCAAGGATGAAAACGTAGCTAGCAGCGTGCAAGTTGGTGTCGTAATACAACGCAAACTCGAGGAGAGTGGCGTAGAAAACGGGCGATTTCCATTGTCCCGGTCGGAATCTCAGCGCGGATATCATACCGCTTATGAAAGTAATTGATATAAACCCCAGAGCAGCGCAAAGGCACACCTGTACCTTCCAAGATGTCACCCTCAATGTGCTCAAAACGGGATCATCTGGATCGGATCAATATTTCGCTCGATTCGATGTCATGATGCGTCGTTGTGAAAATGGACGACCGTCGCTACGGTACTCCCCTATGTCACAGAATCATCATCTTCCTATTCTTGATTGAGCAGCGATATTTGAGAGAATCGGAGGAGCACCCACCAATTATGTTGAAGGCGATCTGACGGATTTCCACTAAGAATGTGCGCTCACTCAACAAAGATGCGATGCGATACCTGAGCATCGTCATAGAAACGGAGAACAGGGGAAGTAGGTACCTGCAGAAAGTTGAGAGAGCTTTTCCTAGAATGACTGCTGCGAAGATTCGGAACACCGCGGAAGAAGATGAGTGCACCCAAGCAGGCACCTACCTGATGGGGTTTCCTTCAGCATTCTGTTTGAGTACCGTGTCCTCTTCGGGGACCAATGATGGAATACAAAGGAAAACCAGCGCTTTCACACACATGGCGAGAGACGCCGAACACATCACAAGAGGCCATACCCTTCCGAAGGTGCTCAATCTAGTTCTGAAGAGTTCGTGGGGGTAATTGTTGAGCCCAGAGATTCTCGCGAAGATGAAGTGGTATCTCAGCCTGGAACGGAAGCACTTTGGCCTACTCTTCCGGTCTGTGCAGGGGTTCTTCTCTTCCGATAAGATCGGATTCGGTAGACGGAGTGACTATTCCGCTATATTGAAAGAATGAACAGCTTGAACCCACTTGAAGAGGAAGTTGAAGATATCCGAGTCCCAAAAGACCTTCCGCCGGTGAAACAAAATGAAGTCGTCTCTCTTGTCTCGTTTCATGACGAATGCGTCCTTCTGAGTGCGGTCGTATCCGGAAAATCGTTCTGCTACGATCAGCGCGTCACGCCATTACATGCCTTCATGGTGTATCATCGTCGTGATCGATATTCAGCTACAATCGTTGCTGAGGATCGTTTGTCCACGAAGAAACTCGACAGTTTGCTGGTTTGAACTCTCTCCTTGTCTTTCTCACCGGAGCGGGTCAAATCGATTGAACGATGACCAAGTGTACATCAGATGAAGTAATAACGAGGCTTTCTCAGGGTTCGGGGTAAGATGACAAATGCACAGGGCTCGAGGCAATTCAATGAGAACTGAGATCCGGGAATCGAGATTTTCTGAGATCTGGATGTCGAAAATCTGTTGTGAGTATTGGGACCCAACCACATCACTCCGGGACCCACGTCAAAATCAAGGATGGAAGAATGGGACTGGACCGCGAGAAACGGTCGAGACGTTCCACTCAAGATTATTCGGCTCCTTACAAGGTTGTCATCGTGAGTCGGGAATTTTCTTATCTCTCTTCTTTTGCTCATGTATCGGAAAACTTATCGGATTCCGGATTTTTTTTTTGCGTCCGATGGGTGGAAGGATGGCGCATATTTTTTATCTCGATTTCAATGAATCGTTCGGAAATTGAGTTTCGCAAATCCGCTCAAAGATTGTCCTTTTCCTTCTCAACCTTTTCTCAAAAAAACAGGCGACAAACTCCTGAAGTCGACCGATCGAATTCGGAAGTCCCAAGGTGGGCGCAGGATAGGATGCTGCTCAAACGCCCGGTAACTTCAGATTTCTAGCTCAGGATCTGTGAGAAGGACGGAAGATCGTTTCAACCTTGACCTCAAGATCGATCTCCTGACAAGATCGCGTCCTCTTTGCATTTTGGCCCGTAACTGCTCAAGGAATAGCGTGATGCAGACTGTGCCACAGCCCCAGTACAGTGCTGTGGGAGTCGAAAACCAACTGAGAACCTGGCCCCCTCCCTTTGTTATGAGCATCAGTCCCGCCGTCTCCCATAGCAGCGGGAAGTTTCCCTCCCTCACCGGTTGGTTGAGAAGATCCCTGATCAATCAGGACCACCTACTGGCCGAGAGCTTCACGCCCTTGGCGGGGACTCCGTCCGGCCCCGCAGCTTAACGCATCGCCAGTCCCAGCTCCCAGTTCTCTACTCCCTCTGCGCTCCGGTCCCGACATCCCAGCCAGCTCGCCGTTCTACTAACAGTCATCTGTTGACGGAAGTACCGTTGGCGAAGCATCAGTCCCGCCGTCTCCCATAGCAGCGGGAAGTTTCCCTCCCTCACCGGTTGGTTGAGAAGATCCCTGATCAATTAGGACCACCGACTGGCCGAGAGCTTCACGCCCTTGGCGGGGACTCCGTCCGGCCCCGCAGCTTAACGCATCGCCAGTCCCAGCACCCAGTTCTCTACTCCCTCTGCGCTCCGGTCCCGATATCCCAGCCAGCTCGCCGTTCTACTAACAGTCATCTGTTGACGGAAGTACCGTTGGCGAAGCGCGGTCGTTTCCTCTTTCCGCCAGTAGATCGATCGATCTCCATCCAGATGGTGCCATTGTCCCCGCCTGTCGCCCTCAGTTTCCCTCTTCCCCTGGACCACATGCTCAAGCATGCTGTGGGACTCCCTCTTTCAGCGCAGGAATGCGTTTGTCTACGGGCGGGTTTACTGGCGTGTATTCGGGAGCAGAACGAAAACATCGAAACGAAAATATCGCGACGGGACGCCTTCGAGATCTTTCGGCCTCCGAAGCGGAGGGAAGGGTCTCGGCCATTAAGGCTTGGCCATCGGCCCCTTGGAATTTGCACTACTTCCGACAAAACCTGGTCAACTTCAAAGGCTCAAATCTCGGCTCCCATGGGTTACAGCGCCGATCGAGTTATTTTCGGAAAGCTGAAGAAGAGAGCTATCGAATGACATACATGCCGTTTTGATCGAAGATGGACGCATACCTTTAAAATCGATGAATTCGAGACCGATGCGAAAATATATAGCGTCGAGTCCGCACTCTGGAGTTAAGCTGAATCGAAAGGTCACTGAGAGTCCGAGGTTTTGCAAAAAAAATGTTTTTTTTTTTTTGGCTCTCCCTCCCCCCGCCGGAAAAAAAAATGCCCGTGATGGTTCCGGCGAACTACGTGATCTTTATTCGCCAGCATCACCTTCTTCTGAGCCTGTCTCTTCCTCTGAGGGTATGAAGAGATCGGTCAAGGCTTCCGCTGGGCGCAGAACTGATGGGAGGTACCTAGCATGGGCTTAGTAGAAGCCAGAGACCGCAACGTGCGAACAGCAGCTGACTGTTCGGGTCCCGTTAGGGCACTCACACCAGTAGCGTCGGATTCCGTCTACGCTGTCCCTCCCGGGCACGTCGTCGATGTAGACCCGATAAGTTGTACGTTCCCTGTGACGCGACCTGATTTCGAGACGGACGATGGTCGGTGCTTCGTCGTTGTTTTCGGGGTCGATCGCTTCCGCCAAGTAGGATAAGGCCAAATTGATTTGGTATGGCCCTGAAGTCAGAAGCAGTAGGTGGTCTCTCGTCAGCTTCGGGGAGTCAGTAAGCTGTGTGGAGGAAACTCTCTCAAGAGCCCTCGGTCTGCGATTCCACCCTGCGCGGAGGGCTTCCTCTCCGAGATCATTTCGCGCCACCTTCTTCCGCAGCTTCTCCATGTCGCGGTTTTCTGATGTATTCACTACGGTCGCAAAGAACATCGTTCACGCAGACCGGCTTCCCGTGGTACGCCGTTTAACGATCGGCATCTTCCTGCGATCTCACCGTTTTTGATCTTCGACCCAACTTATGGAGATCCCTCCTACAAACAGCACAGTGTACAAACATCGTCGAATGGAACTGGAAAGCTAGGTACTCTATAGGAACACAGATTCTTTATGCGGTCGTCACGTGGTACTCGGCTAGAGTCTCAGGAACAATGTTTGTGGCTTCTGTTCTCGAAATTCGATTCCCTCGCCTGCGCCCATGTATGCATTTGCTTACAGCCGTTGCACCCGGGCGGTCAGCTGTGCGCAGGTGCTCGAGCCTAACATGTATGCATATTTTGAGTTCCGACTTCATCACTAGAGAGCTCAGGCAGGGGGGTCCAAAAAGGTTTTCCAAAGGTTCAGTTTTCCAAAAATAACTCGATCGGCGCTGTAACCCATCTGGGAGCCGAGATATGAGCCTTTGAAGCTGACCAAGTTTTGTCGGGAGTAGTGCAAAATCCAAGGGGCCACTAATGGCCGAGACCCTTTGAATTGATTCAGAATTTCATGTGCTGAATCTCGGTGTCTCATCAATAGTAAAAAATAACGGAATGGTGTTGTTCAGATGAGGGTGTGGGAGATAGTGAACGAGTGAGTTTTGTAAATCCGTAGTATTTGCCTGTGAGTGTTCGGTCCGTCGAGTGTGGAGGAGCGTCCTCTATAGGTATGTACTCATGCAGATTCAGCGTTTCCTTGGCGAGCTTGGTTGCTTCAATGAGAGGAGAACGTTTGGAATGGAAACTTAAAAAACTGCGATGCCTCGCGGCGACAATCTCATCCGTTGAGAAATCCAAGACTTCAGAGCATGAGGGTATGAAGACCCTCGTGTTAGTCGATGTCACTGTGACCGAACAAGATCCTCAAACAGCAAGAGGACGGGAACTACGGAAATGGTGGTCAGCCAGATCTGCGGTGACGTCAGAAGCGGATCGGGGGAATCCTGTTGCTGAAGAGAAGTCGACTTAGTTTTTGACACTGTTGACTCAGAATATCATATCTAACCATTACGTGTTCCACGATGACAATAAATTTTAGACACAAACATCGGTACCGTTTTGTATGAGTCCTGTGTTCCTGATACCTGTTCAAAGAAGATTCATCGGTTGGAAGATGGGAGATGGAACTGCGTCAAGTGTATAAAGACCCACGACAGTTATGGATCGCGGTTTCTTCTGAAGGTCTTGATTCATGATGAAACACAAGGAATCTGGTGTACCGTTCTCAATATAAAGAGTGAATTCGCAGTAAGTCAGCATTTCATAACTCACCCAAGGGATCTAGGTGCTGACAATACAGTTGTCATGGACCATATTTTTAGGAGGCGGAAAAAATCTTAGGTACCGATGTGGGGACGGTAGCCCGATCGCGGGCGGATGGAAAAGCTGCGTTTGAAGCTTTGTTCGCCAGTGTACAGGAGGAGCAGTTCTGCATGAAGCTATCGCATCGAAAACGACCATATGAGGTTCATATCCGAATCCGATCAGCGTTGACTAGGCTCTTCAGTCATGAAGAGCCTCAGTTGAAGAGCCTCATCGGTTGAATGCCTAGGTCGATTGTTGTCGGGTCGGTTTTCTATGGAACCCGGAAGCAGGATCTTCACGTGCTCGGGAGCCTGTACCTGGTTGGAAGGTCTTAAAAAGATTGTTCTCACTGCGATCGGTTCAATGGCCAACTTCGTGACCGTCCAGTCCGTGGTGAACGAAGCCGTGGAGGCCTTGGGCATCTCTGGCTGATTGTTGTCTTGACATCGGGACGCATAAGGTCTGCTAGGTGATGACGGTCATAGGACTTTGGTCATCTACTGTCCGCATTCTACATCCTCAATCTATCCAGATTGTTCTATCATGGCGATGGCCTCTCTGTGTTCGTGGCTGCCTCGCCTCGAGTCCGTTAAGCGGCCTCCATTAGCCTTACAATGTCGACGTTTCCTCTGGGTGAAACATCAAAGCCTCAACAGGTTTGAATCGGCACAGGCTGTTTCGACCGTCGCTCCCTTCATCGTCACCTACCCCTCACGAAAGACTCATCGATGACTCCTTCAAGGTCTGCTCTTCCGGTAGTTGCGTTGCTCGATCATTTCCGACGGCTGCGAGAACTTGCACTGGGTCGATCAGATCATTCAACTCAGATTCTCTTGATATCATCCGAGGATCGCGGTCCTAGTCAACCGTCATGCCGATCTGCCGATGACAGTTCACGATCGGATCCGTTTTGCGTCTTCTGCAAGAACAACAAAGCACCGAAACCTGTCTACCGGAGTCATGTCGCCAAGGACAATCGCGGTCTCGTTGTTTGCCCAGTCTTGCGACAGTTTAACTGTCCACATTGTAACAATGGAGGAGGTGACCTGGCTCATACGGCCAACTTTTGCCCCAAAAAGCGAGCAGAATATTTGAACTCGTTTGTGAGGAAGACTCGAGAATAATCGGTCCCTAACTGCTCATTCGAAGCGAGGTGTAACTATACTCAACAGACATCTTCGAGCATACGACGATTTTGGTTTCTGAATATCTTCAGCAGACCGGTTACCGACTCAGATTTGCCGCGAAGGTCGTTGGGACTTCCGACGCCAGTTCTCGGAGACAATCTCCGGTTTTTTTCGCCGTCTGGTTGGAACAACGAGAGGGTCCGAATTCAGCGGTCAACATAAAACCAGCACAGCGGTAACAAGTATCCCCAAAAACTGCTAAGGGTTAATCTGTAGCTACTCACGAGGAATGAGCCGATTCTCAAATGGGGATATCCTATGCTATCTTTTAAAAGTATAAGACACCAATTCCAGCCTCATTAAAAGTTTGATGAGGCTGAGAAACGCTGGAACTGTTCCCCAGAGATCGCAGCTCACTTCTGAAATAAATGTACCCCGAGGGGAAACGCCTGCGCTCAACTCAGTTCTGCTGGACGGGATCGAGGGATTTTGAGAACTCGTTGTTGAGCAAGAAAGTACCGGCAAGAACGTCCCTTACTGTTCGGTGCCCGGCTCCGAGGAATGCTCACGTGATCTTTTGCTTGAGCCCTCTACAACCCTCTCCAAGCGATGATCTCCTTGGAGCTTGACGAGGTTTTTCGAAGTCAGAAGGTTTGTGGCTGATCTCGGCTTCGGATCGTTAATTGTTGACCATCATCCACTCTTAGCAACTAGAATGCAGAGACGAGACTCAGAGACTGGTTTGGGACGGTACGTAATGTCTCGACCGTCGCTCTCCTCATCGTAAGGCACCTCACACAAAAGGCTCATCGATGACTCTTTCCAGGTCCGCTCTTCCAGTGGATGCGTTGCTCGATCAGTTCCGACGGCTGCAAGAACTTGTACAAGGTCGATCGGAGTATTCTACTCAGGTCCATGCAAGATCATCCGAGGATTGCGGTCCCAGTCAACCGTCAAGCCGATCTGTCGATGACAGTTCACGATCCAATTCGTTTTGCGTCTTCTGCAAGAACAACAAAGCACCGAAACCCGTGTACCGGAGTCATGTCGCCAAGGACAATCGCGGTCTCGTTGTTTGCCCAGTCTTGCGACAGTTCAACTGCCCCTATTGTAACAATGGAGGAGGTGATCTAGCCCACACTACTAACTTTTGCCCCAAAAAGCGAGCAGATTATCTGAACTCGTTTCTGAGGAAGACCCGAGAATAAAGTACCGAAGTATCGACTACATCAGGTGTCTTTTTTGGCGTCTTTTTCCGTTGATGCTGGAACGAGGAAGCAGCCCCAATGCTGATAAACGTTTATGCTGTTTGAGCAGCATCGTCGGAGACATGAGAGTTGTTCGCGGGGATAAAACTTATTCTTTATTCAATGAAACGATGAGAACGAGCGCGTTGACGGAGGCCACCGTCTCAGCCTGTTCCGGCAAGGAGCTCCCCGGCAGGTAGCGATCCCCTGACTGCCGCTCTGTCGCAGAGATTGTTCTCCACAACCTATCAAGTGTCGACTCGCTCTGAATAGCGAATCGAGCCGAAGATTCGGTGAGCAAGAACCTACAGGTCTCGTGCGCAGTCCTATCTAAATATCGACTTTAAGAAGATATCCCTACCGTTCAGGGCGAGCGGTGAGAACTGCGATTTTTTCCTGAATGAGCAAACTCCTTGTTCTGCTCGCAGTCCTCGTAATATATCTCCCTCTCGAATGGCTCCACAATCCTTTAAGGTCCACTGCAGTTGGTTTGTATACTTAGTTCTCCTTCGTTAAGCCTCTCCACAGAGAATTCGTCCGAGCGGCGAATTTCATAGCCCCGACTGCTCATTCGAAATGAGGTTTAACTATACTCAACAGATGTCTTCGAGCATACGTCTATTTCGGTCTCTGAATATCTCCAGAAAACCGGTTATCGACTCAGATTTGCGGCGAAGGTCGTTGGGACTTCCGCCGCCAGTTCTTGGAGACAATCTCCGGATCTTTTCGCCGTCTTGTTGGAACAACGAGAGGGTCCGGATCCAGCGTTTAACACAAAACCAGCACAGCGGTAACAAGTATCCCCAAAAACTGCTCAGGGTTAATCTGTAGCTACTCACGAGGAATGAGCCGATTCTCAAATGGGGATATCCTATGCTATATTTTAAAAGTATGAGACACCGATTCCAGCCTCATAAAAAGTTTGGTGAGGCTGAGAAACGCTGGAACTGTTCCCCAGAGATCGGAGCTCTCTTCCAGAAGAAATGCTCCCCGAGGGGAACGCCTGCGCTCAACTCAGTTCTGCTGGACGGCTTCGCGATCGACGGATTTTGAGAACTCGTTGTTGAGCAAGAAAGTACCGGCAAGAACGTCCCTTACTGTTCGGTGCCCGGCTCCGAGAAATGCTCACGTGATCTTTTGCTTGAGCCCTCTACAACCCTCTCCAAGCGATGATCTCCTTGGAGCTTGATGAGTTTTTTCGAAGTCAGAAGGTTTGTGGCTGATCTCGGCTTCGGATCGTTAATTGTTGACCATCATCCACTCTTAGCAACTAGAATGCAGAGACGAGACTCAGAGACTGGTTTGGGACGGTACGTAATGTCTCGACCGTCGCTCTCCTCATCGTAAGGCACCTCACACAAAAGGCTCATCGATGACTCTTTCCAGGTCCGCTCTTCCAGTGGATGCGTTGCTCGATCAGTTCCGACGGCTGCAAGAACTTGTACAAGGTCGATCGGAGTATTCTACTCAGGTCCATGCAAGATCATCCGAGGATTGCGGTCCCAGTCAACCGTCAAGCCGATCTGTCGATGACAGTTCACGATCCAATTCGTTTTGCGTCTTCTGCAAGAACAACAAAGCACCGAAACCCGTGTACCGGAGTCATGTCGCCAAGGACAATCGCGGTCTCGTTGTTTGCCCAGTCTTGCGACAGTTCAACTGCCCTTATTGTAACAATGGAGGAGGTGATCTAGCCCACACTGCTAACTTTTGCCCCAAAAAGCGAGCAGATTATCTGAACTCGTTTCTGAGGAAGACCCGAGAATAAAGTACCGAAGTATCGACTACATCAGGTGTCTTTTTTGGCGTCTTTTTCCGTTGATGCTGGAACGAGGAAGCAGCCCCAATGCTGATAAACGTTTATCCTGTTTGAGCAGCATCGTCGGAGACATGAGAGTTGTTCGCGGGGATAAAACTTATTCTTTATTCAATGAAACGATGAGAACGAGCGCGTTGACGGAGACCACCGTCTCAGCCTGTTCCGGCAAGGAGCTCCCCGGCAGGTAGCGATCCCCTGACTGCCGCTCTGTCGCAGAGATTGTTCTCCACAACCTATCAAGTGTCGACTCGCTCTGAATAGCGAATCGAGCCGAAGATTCGGTGAGCAAGAACCTACAGGTTTCGTGCGTAGTCCTATCTAAATATCGACTTTAAGAAGATATCCCTACCGTTCAGGGCGAGCGGTGAGAACTGCGATTTTTTCCTGAATGAGCAAACTCCTTGTTCTGCTCGCAGTCCACGTAATATATCTCCCTCTCGAATGGCTCCACAATCCTTTAAGGTCCACTGCAGTTGGTTTGTATACTTAGTTCTCCTTCGTTAAGCCTCTCGACAGAGAATTCGTCCGAGCGGCGAATTTCATAGCCCCGACTGCTCATTCGAAATGAGGTTTAACTATACTCAACAGATGTCTTCGAGCATACGTCGATTTCGGTCTCTGAATATCTCCAGAAAACCGGTTATCGACTCAGATTTGCGGCGAAGGTCGTTGGGACTTCCGCCGCCAGTTCTTGGAGACAATCTCCGGATCTTTTCGCCGTCTTGTTGGAACAACGAGAGGGTCCGGATCCAGCGTTTAACACAAAACCAGCACAGCGGTAACAAGTATCCCCAAAAACTGCTCAGGGTTAATCTGTAGCTACTCACGAGGAATGAGCCGATTCTCAAATGGGGATATCCTATGCTATTTTTTAAAAGTATGAGACACCGATTCCAGCCTCATAAAAAGTTTGGTGAGGCTGAGAAACGCTGGAACTGTTCCCCAGAGATCGGAGCTCTCTTCCAGAAGAAATGCTCCCCGAGGGGAACGCCTGCGCTCAACTCAGTTCTGCTGGACGGCTTCACGATCGACGAATTCTGAGAGCTCGTTGTTGAACAGGAAAGTACCGGCGAGAACGTCCCTCACTGTTCGGTGCCCGGCTCCGAGAAATGCTCACGTGATCTTCTGCGTGAGCTCTCCACAACCCTCTCCCAGCGATGATCTCGTTGGAGCTTGACGAGGTTTTTCGAAGTCAGAAGGTTTGTGGCTGATCTCGGCTTCAGATCGTTTATTGTTGACCATCATCCACTCCAAGCAACGAGAATGCAGAGACGAGACTCAGTGACTGGTTTGGGACGGTACGTATTGTCTCGACCGTCGCTCTCCTCATCGTAAGGCACCTCTCACAAAAGGCTCATCGATGGCTCCTTCCAGGTCTGCTCTTCCAGTGGATGCGTTGCTCGATCAGTTCCGACGGCTGCAAGAACTTGTACAAGGTCGATCGGAGTGTTCTACTCAGGTCCATGCAAGATCATCCGAGGATTGCGGTCCCAGTCAACCGTCATGCCGATCTGTCGATGACAGTTCACGATCGAATTCGTTTTGCGTCTTCTGCAAGAACAACAAAGCACCGAAACCCGTGTACCGGAGTCATGTCGCCAAGGACAATCGCGGTCTCGTTGTTTGCCCAGTCTTGCGACAGTTCAACTGCCCTTATTGTAACAATGGAGGAGGTGATCTAGCCCACACTGCTAACTTTTGCCCCAAAAAGCGAGCAGATTATCTGAACTCGTTTCTGAGGAAGACCCGAGAATAAAGTACCGAAGTATCGACTACATGAGGTGTCTTTTTTGGCTTCTTTTTCCGTTGATGCTGGAACGAGGAAGCAGCCCCAATGCTGATAAACGTTTATCCTGTTTGAGCAGCAGCGTCGGAGACATGGGAGTTGTTCACAGAGATTGTTCTCCATAACCTATCAAGTGTCGACTCGCTCCGAATAGCGAAACGGGCCGAAGATTCGGTGGGCGAGAACCTACAGGTTTCGTACACAGTCCTATATGAAGATAGACTTCTAGAAGGTATCTCTACCGTTCAGGGCGAGCAGTGCGAACTGCGACTTTTCCTAAATAAGCAAACTCCCTGATTTGCTCGCAGTCTTCGTGATATATCTTTCTCTTGAACGGCTCAACAGTCCTTGAAGGTCCACTGGAGTTGATTTGTATACGCCGTTCTCCTTCGTTCAGCCTCTCCACAAGAGAATTCGTCCGAGCGGCACAATTCACAGTCCCTGACTGCTCATTCGAAGCGAGGTTTAACTATACTCAACAGATATCTTCGAGCCCACGTCGATTTCGGTCTCTGAATATCTCCAGAAAACCGGTTATCGACTCAGATTTGCCGCGAAGGTCGTTGGGACTTCCGCCGCCAGTTCTTGGAGACAATCTCCGGATCTTTTCGCCGTCTTGTTGGAACAACGAGAGGGTCTGAATTCAGCGTTTAACATAAAACCAGCACAGCGGTAACAAGTATCCCCAAAAACTGCTCAGGGTTAATCTGTAGCTGCTCACGAAGAATGAGCCGATTCTCAAATGGGGATATCCTATGCTATTTTTTAAAAGTATGAGACACCGATTCCAGCCTCATTAAAAGTTTGGTGAGGCTGAGAAACGCTGGAACTGTTCCCCAGAGATCGGAGCTCTCTTCCAGAAGAAATGCTCCCCGAGGGGGAACGCCTGCGCTCAACTCGGTTCTGCTGGACGGCTTCGCGATCGACGGATTTTGAGAACTCGTTGTTGAGCAGGAAAGTACCAGCGAGAACGTCCCTCACTGTTCGGTACCCGGCTCCGAGAAATGCTCACATGATCTTCTGCGTGAGCTCTCTACAACCCTCTCCCAGCGATGATCCCGTTGGAGCTTGACGAGGTCTCTCGAAGTCAGAAGGTTTGTGGCTGATCTCGGCTTCAGATCGTTAATTGTTGACCATCATCCACTCTCAGCACTGAGAATGCAGAGACGAGACTCAGAGACTGGTTTGGGACGGTACGTAATGTCTCGACCGTCGCTCTCCTCATCGTTAGGCACCTCACACAAAAGGTTCATCGATGACTCTTTCCAGGTCTGCTCTTCCAGTGGATGCGTTGCTCGATCAGTTCCGACGGCTGCAAGAACTTGCACAAGGTCGATCGGAGTATTCTACTCAGGTCCATCCAAGATCATCCGAGGATTGCGGTCCCAGTCAACCGTCAAGCCGATCTGTCGATGACACTTCACGATCGGATCCGTTTTGCGTCTTCTGCAAGAACAACAGAGCACCGAAACCTGTCTACCGGGGTCATGTCGCCAAGGACAATCGTGGTCTTGTTGTTTGCCCGGTCTTGCGACAGTTCAACTGCCCATATTGTAACAATGGAGGAGGTGATCTGGCCCATACTGCCAACTTTTGCCCCAGAAAGCGAGCAGAATATTTTAACTCGTTTCTGAGGAAGACTCGAAAATAAAGTACAAAAGTATCGACTACATAAGGTGTCTTCTTTGGCGACGTTTTCTGTTGATGCTGGAACGAGGAAGCAGCCCGAATGCTGATAAACTTTTATCCTGTTCGAGCAGCATCGTCGGAGACATGAGAGTTGTTCGCAGGGATGGAACTTATTCTTTATTCAATGAAACGATGAGAACGAGCGCGTTGACGGAGGCCACCGTCTCAGCCTGCTCCGGCAAGGAGCTCCCCGGCGGGTAGCGATCCCCTGACTGCCGCTCTGTCGCAGAGATTGTTCTCCACAACCTATCAAGTGTCGACTCGCTCTGAAAAGCGAATCGAGCCGAAGATTCGGTGAGCAAGAACCTACAGGTTTCGTGCGCAGTCCTATCTAAAGATCGACTTTAAGAAGATATCCCTACCGTTCAGGGCGAGCGGTAAGAATTGGGATTTTTTCCTGAATGAGAAAACTCCCTGTTTTGCTCGCAGTCTTCGTGATATATCTTTCTCTTGAACGGCTCAACAGTCCTTGAAGGTCCACTGGAGTTGATTTGTATACGCCGTTCTCCTTCGTTCAGCCTCTCCACAGGAGAATTCGTCCGAGCGGCAAAATTCACAGTCCCTAACTGCTCATTCGAAGCGAGGTTCAACTATACTCAACAGATATCTTCGAGCATACGTCGATTTCGGTCTCTGAATATCTCCAGAAAACCGGTTATCGACTCAGATTTGCCGCGAAGGCCGTTGGGACCTCCGCCGCCAGTTCTCGGAGACAAGCTCCGGATCGTTTCGCCGTCGGGGTGGAACAACGAGAGGTTCCGAATTCAGCGTTTAACATAAAACCAGCACAGCGGTAACAAGTATCCCCAAAAACTGCTCAGGGTTAATCTGTAGCTACTCACGAGGAATGAGCCGATTCTCAAATGGGGATATCCTATGCTATCTTTTAAAAGTACAAGACACCAATTCCAGCCTCATTAAAAGTTTGATGAGGCTGAGAAACGCTGGAACTGTTCCCCAGAGATCGCAGCTCACTTCTAAAATAAATGTACCCCGAGGGGAAACGCCTGCGCTCAACTCAGTTCTGGTGGACGGGATCGAGGGATTTTGAGAACTCGTTGTTGAGCAAGAAAGTACCGGCAAGAACGTCCCTTACTGTTCGGTGCCCGGCTCCGAGAAATGCTCACATGATCTTTTGCTTGAGCTCTCTACAACCCTCTCCAAGCGATGATCTCCTTGGAGCTTGACGAGGTTTTTCGAAGTCAGAAGGTTTGTGGCTGATCTCGGCTTCGGATCGTTAATTGTTGACCATCATCCACTCTTAGCAACGAGAATGCAGAGACGAGACTCAGAGACTGATTTGGGACGGTACGTAATGTCTCGACCGTCGCTCTCCTCATCGTAAGGCACCTCACACAAAAGGCTCATCGATGACTCTTTCCAGGTCTGCTCTTCCAGTGGATGCGTTGCTCGATCAGTTCCGACGGCTGCAAGATCTTGCACAAGGTCGATCGGAGTATTCTACTCAGGTCCATCCAAGATCATCCGCGGATTGCGGTCCCAGTCAACCGTCATGCCGATCTTTCGATGACAGTTCACGATCGAATTCGTTTTGCGTCTTCTGCAAGAACAACAAAGCACCGAAACCCGTGTATCGGAGTCATGTCGCTAAGGACAATCGCGGTCTCGTTGTTTGCCCAGTCTTGCGACAGTTCAACTGCCCTTATTGTAACAATGGAGGAGGTGATCTAGCCCACACTGCTAACTTTTGCCCAAAAAAGCGAGCAGATTATCTGAACTCGTTTCTGAGGAAGACCCGAGAATAAAGTACCGAAGTATCGACTACATCAGGTGTCTTTTTTGGCGTCTTTCTCCGTTGATGCCGGAATTAGGAAGCAGCCCGAATGCTGATAAACGTTCAACCTGTTTGAGCAGCATCGTCGGAGACATGAGAGTTGTTCGCGGGGATAAAACTTATTCTTTATTCAATGAAACGATGAGAACGAGCGCGTTGACGGAGGCCACCGTCTCAGCCTGTTCCGGCAAGGAGCTCCCCGGCAGGTAGCGATCCCCTGACTGCCGCTCTGTCGCAGAGATTGTTCTCCACAACCTATCAAGTGTCGACTCGCTCTGAATAGCGAATCGAGCCGAAGATTCGGTGAGCAAGAACCTACAGGTTTCGTGCGTAGTCCTATCTAAATATCGACTTTAAGAAGATATCCCTACCGTTCAGGGCGAGCGGTGAGAACTGCGATTTTTTCCTGAATGAGCAAACTCCTTGTTCTGCTCGCAGTCCACGTAATATATCTCCCTCTCGAATGGCTCCACAATCCTTTAAGGTCCACTGCAGTTGGTTTGTATACTTAGTTCTCCTTCGTTAAGCCTCTCGACAGAGAATTCGTCCGAGCGGCGAATTTCATAGCCCCGACTGCTCATTCGAAATGAGGTTTAACTATACTCAACAGATGTCTTCGAGCATACGTCGATTTCGGTCTCTGAATATCTCCAGAAAACCGGTTATCGACTCAGATTTGCGGCGAAGGTCGTTGGGACTTCCGCCGCCAGTTCTTGGAGACAATCTCCGGATCTTTTCGCCGTCTTGTTGGAACAACGAGAGGGTCCGGATCCAGCGTTTAACACAAAACCAGCACAGCGGTAACAAGTATCCCCAAAAACTGCTCAGGGTTAATCTGTAGCTACTCACGAGGAATGAGCCGATTCTCAAATGGGGATATCCTATGCTATTTTTTAAAAGTATGAGACACCGATTCCAGCCTCATAAAAAGTTTGGTGAGGCTGAGAAACGCTGGAACTGTTCCCCAGAGATCGGAGCTCTCTTCCACAAGAAATGCTCCCCGAGGGGAACGCCTGCGCTCAACTCAGTTCTGCTGGACGGCTTCACGATCGACGAATTCTGAGAGCTCGTTGTTGAACAGGAAAGTACCGGCGAGAACGTCCCTCACTGTTCGGTGCCCGGCTCCGAGAAATGCTCACGTGATCTTCTGCGTGAGCTCTCCACAACCCTCTCCCAGCGATGATCTCGTTGGAGCTTGACGAGGTTTTTCGAAGTCAGAAGGTTTGTGGCTGATCTCGGCTTCAGATCGTTTATTGTTGACCATCATCCACTACAAGCAACGAGAATGCAGAGACGAGACTCAGTGACTGGTTTGGGACGGTACGTATTGTCTCGACCGTCGCTCTCCTCATCGTAAGGCACCTCTCACAAAAGGCTCATCGATGGCTCCTTCCAGGTCTGCTCTTCCAGTGGATGCGTTGCTCGATCACTTCCGACGGCTGCAAGAACTTGTACAAGGTCGATCGGAGTGTTCTACTCAGGTCCATGCAAGATCATCCGAGGATTGCGGTCCCAGTCAACCGTCATGCCGATCTGTCGATGACAGTTCACGATCGAATTCGTTTTGCGTCTTCTGCAAGAACAACAAAGCACCGAAACCCGTGTACCGGAGTCATGTCGCCAAGGACAATCGCGGTCTCGTTGTTTGCCCAGTCTTGCGACAGTTCAACTGCCCTTATTGTAACAATGGAGGAGGTGATCTAGCCCACACTGCTAACTTTTGCCCCAAAAAGCGAGCAGATTATCTGAACTCGTTTCTGAGGAAGACTCGAAAATAAAGTACAGAAGTATCGACTACAAAAGGTGTCTTCTTTGGCGACGTTTTCTGTTGATGCTGGAGCGAGGAAGCAGCCCGAATGCTGATAAAGTTTTATCCTGTTTGAGCAGCATCGTCGGAGACATGAGAGTTGTTCGCAGGAATAAAACTTATTCTTTATTCAATGAAACGATGAGAACGAGCGCGTTGACGGAGGCCACTGTCTCAGCCTGTTCCGGCAGGTAGCGATCCCCTGACTGCCGCTCTGTCGCAGAGATTGTTCTCCACAACCTATCAAGTGTCGACTCGCTCTCAATAGCGAATCGAGCCGAAGATTCGGTGAGCAAGAACCTACAGGTTTCGTGCGCAGTCCTATCTAAAGATCGATTTTGAGAAGATATCCCCACCGTTCAGGGCGAGCGGTGAGAACTGCGATTTTTTCCTGAATGAGCAAACTCCTTGTTCTGCTCGCAGTCCTCGTAATATATCTCCCTCTCGAATGGCTCCACAATCCTTTAAGGTCCACTGCAGTTGGTTTGTATACTTAGTTCTCCTTCGTTAAGCCTCTCCACAGAGAATCCGTCCGAGCGGCGAATTTCACAGCCCCGACTGCTCATTCGAAGCGAGGTTTAACTATACTCAACAGATGTCTTCGAGCATACGTCCATTTCGGTCTCTGAATATCTCCAGAAAACCGGTTATCGACTCAGATTTGCCGCGAAGGTTGTTGAGACTTCCGCCGCCAGTTCTTGGAGACAATCTCCGGATTTTTTCGCCGTCTGGTGGGAACAACGAGAGGGTCCGAATCCAGCGTTTAACACAAAACCAGCACAGCGGTAACAAGTATCCCCAAAAACTGCTCAGGGTTAATCTGTAGCTACTCACGAAGAATAAGCCGATTCTCAAATGGGGATATCCTATGCTATTTTTTAAAAGTATGAGACACCGATTCCAGCCTCATAAAAAGTTTGGTGAGGCTGAGAAACGCTGGAACTGTTCCCCAGAGATCGCAGCTCACTTCTAAAATAAATGTACCCCGAGGGGAAACGCCTGCGCTCAACTCAGTTCTGGTGGACGGGATCGAGGGATTTTGAGAACTCGTTGTTGAGCAAGAAAGTACCGGCAAGAACGTCCCTTACTGTTCGGTGCCCGGCTCCGAGAAATGCTCACATGATCTTTTGCTTGAGCTCTCTACAACCCTCTCCAAGCGATGATCTCCTTGGAGCTTGACGAGGTTTTTCGAAGTCAGAAGGTTTGTGGCTGATCTCGGCTTCGGATCGTTAATTGTTGACCATCATCCACTCTTAGCAACGAGAATGCAGAGACGAGACTCAGAGACTGATTTGGGACGGTACGTAATGTCTCGACCGTCGCTCTCCTCATCGTAAGGCACCTCACACAAAAGGCTCATCGATGACTCTTTCCAGGTCTGCTCTTCCAGTGGATGCGTTGCTCGATCAGTTCCGACGGCTGCAAGAACTTGTACAAGGTCGATCGGAGTGTTCTACTCAGGTCCATGCAAGATCATCCGAGGATTGCGGTCCCAGTCAACCGTCATGCCGATCTGTCGATGACAGTTCACGATCGAATTCGTTTTGCGTCTTCTGCAAGAACAACAAAGCACCGAAACCCGTGTACCGGAGTCATGTCACCAAGGACAATCGCGGTCTCGTTGTTTGCCCAGTCTTGCGACAGTTCAACTGCCCTTATTGTGACAATGGAGGAGGTGATCTAGCCCACACTGCTAACTTTTGCCCCAAAAAGCGAGCAGATTATCTGAACTCGTTTCTGAGGAAGACCCGAGAATAAAGTACCGAAGTTTCGACTACATGAGGTGTCTTTTTTGGCGTCTTTTTCCGTTGATGCTGGAACGAGGAAGCAGCCCGAATGCTGATAAACGTTTATCCTGTTCGAGCAGCATCGTCGGAGACATGAGAGCTGTTCGCAGGCATAATACTTATTCTTTATTCAATGAAACGATGAGAACGAGCGCGTTGACGGAGGCCACTGTCTCAGCCTGTTCCGGCAAGGAGCTCCCCGGCAGGTAGCGATCCCCTGACTGCCGCTCTGTCGCAGAGATTGTTCTCCACAACCTATCAAGTGTCGACTCGCTCTCAATAGCGAATCGAGCCGAAGATTCGGTGAGCAAGAACCTACAGGTTTCGTGCGCAGTCCTATCTAAAGATCGATTTTGAGAAGATATCCCTACCGTTCAGGGCGAGCGGTGAGAACTGCGATTTTTTCCTGAATGAGCAAACTCCTTGTTCTGCTCGCAGTCCTCGTAATATATCTCCCTCTCGAATGGCTCCACAATCCTTTAAGGTCCACTGCAGTTGGTTTGTATACTTAGTTCTCCTTCGTTAAGCCTCTCCACAGAGAATCCGTCCGAGCGGCGAATTTCACAGCCCCGACTGCTTATTCGAAGCGAGGTTTAACTATACTCAACAGATGTCTTCGAGCATACGTCCATTTCGGTCTCTGAATATCTCCAGAAAACCGGTTATCGACTCAGATTTGCCGCGAAGGTTGTTGAGACTTCCGCCGCCAGTTCTTGGAGACAATCTCCGGATTTTTTCGCCGTCTGGTGGGAACAACGAGAGGGTCCGAATCCAGCGTTTAACACAAAACCAGCACAGCGGTAACAAGTATCCCCAAAAACTGCTCAGGGTTAATCTGTAGCTACTCACGAAGAATAAGCCGATTCTCAAATGGGGATATCCTATGCTATTTTTTAAAAGTATGAGACACCGATTCCAGCCTCATTAAAAGTTTGGTGAGGCTGAGAAACGCTGGGACTGTTCCCCAGAGATCGGAGCTCTCTTCCAGAAGAAATGCTCCCCGAGGGGGAACACCTGCGCTCAACTCAGTTCTGCTGGACGGCTTCGCGATCGACGGATCTTGAGAACTCGTTGTTGAGCAAGAAAGTACCGGCAACAACGTCCCTTACTGTTCGGTGCCCGGCTCCGAGAAATGCTCACGTGATCTTTTGCTTGAGCTCTCTACAACCCTCTCCCAGCGATGATCTCCTTCGAGCTTGACGAGGTTTTTCGAAGTCAGAAGGTTTGTGGCTGATCTCGGCTTCAGATCGTTAATTGTTGACCATCATCCACTCTTAGCAACGAGAATGCAGAGACGAGACTCAGAGACTGGTTTGGGACGGTACGTAATGTCTCGACCGTCGCTCTCCTCATCGTAAGGCACCTCACACAAAAGGCTCATCGATGACTCTTTCCAGGTCTGCTCTTCCAGTGGATGCGTTGCTCGATCAGTTCCGACCGCTGCAAGAACTCGCACAAGGTCGATCGGAGTATTCTACTCAGGTCCATCCTAGATCATCCGAGGATTGCGGTCCCAGTCAACCGTCAAGCCGATCTGTTGATGACACTTCACGATCGGATCTGTTTTGCGTCTTCTGCAAGAACAACAAAGCACCGAAACCCGTGTATCGGAGTCATGTCGCTAAGGACAATCGCGGTCTCGTTGTTTGCCCAGTCTTGCGACAGTTCAACTGCCCTTATTGTAACAATGGAGGAGGTGATCTAGCCCACACTGCTAACTTTTGCCCAAAAAAGCGAGCAGATTATCTGAACTCGTTTCTGAGGAAGACCCGAGAATAAAGTACCGAAGTATCGACTACATCAGGTGTCTTTTTTGGCGTCTTTCTCCGTTGATGCCGGAATTAGGAAGCAGCCCGAATGCTGATAAACGTTCAACCTGTTTGAGCAGCATCGTCGGAGACATGAGAGTTGTTCGCGGGGATAAAACTTATTCTTTATTCAATGAAACGATGAGAACGAGCGCGTTGACGGAGGCCACCGTCTCAGCCTGTTCCGGCAAGGAGCTCCCCGGCAGGTAGCGATCCCCTGACTGCCGCTCTGTCGCAGAGATTGTTCTCCACAACCTATCAAGTGTCGACTCGCTCTGAATAGCGAATCGAGCCGAAGATTCGGTGAGCAAGAACCTACAGGTTTCGTGCGTAGTCCTATCTAAATATCGACTTTAAGAAGATATCCCTACCGTTCAGGGCGAGCGGTGAGAACTGCGATTTTTTCCTGAATGAGCAAACTCCTTGTTCTGCTCGCAGTCCACGTAATATATCTCCCTCTCGAATGGCTCCACAATCCTTTAAGGTCCACTGCAGTTGGTTTGTATACTTAGTTCTCCTTCGTTAAGCCTCTCGACAGAGAATTCGTCCGAGCGGCGAATTTCATAGCCCCGACTGCTCATTCGAAATGAGGTTTAACTATACTCAACAGATGTCTTCGAGCATACGTCGATTTCGGTCTCTGAATATCTCCAGAAAACCGGTTATCGACTCAGATTTGCGGCGAAGGTCGTTGGGACTTCCGCCGCCAGTTCTTGGAGACAATCTCCGGATCTTTTCGCCGTCTTGTTGGAACAACGAGAGGGTCCGGATCCAGCGTTTAACACAAAACCAGCACAGCGGTAACAAGTATCCCCAAAAACTGCTCAGGGTTAATCTGTAGCTACTCACGAGGAATGAGCCGATTCTCAAATGGGGATATCCTATGCTATTTTTTAAAAGTATGAGACACCGATTCCAGCCTCATAAAAAGTTTGGTGAGGCTGAGAAACGCTGGAACTGTTCCCCAGAGATCGGAGCTCTCTTCCACAAGAAATGCTCCCCGAGGGGAACGCCTGCGCTCAACTCAGTTCTGCTGGACGGCTTCACGATCGACGAATTCTGAGAGCTCGTTGTTGAACAGGAAAGTACCGGCGAGAACGTCCCTCACTGTTCGGTGCCCGGCTCCGAGAAATGCTCACGTGATCTTCTGCGTGAGCTCTCCACAACCCTCTCCCAGCGATGATCTCGTTGGAGCTTGACGAGGTTTTTCGAAGTCAGAAGGTTTGTGGCTGATCTCGGCTTCAGATCGTTTATTGTTGACCATCATCCACTACAAGCAACGAGAATGCAGAGACGAGACTCAGTGACTGGTTTGGGACGGTACGTATTGTCTCGACCGTCGCTCTCCTCATCGTAAGGCACCTCTCACAAAAGGCTCATCGATGGCTCCTTCCAGGTCTGCTCTTCCAGTGGATGCGTTGCTCGATCACTTCCGACGGCTGCAAGAACTTGTACAAGGTCGATCGGAGTGTTCTACTCAGGTCCATGCAAGATCATCCGAGGATTGCGGTCCCAGTCAACCGTCATGCCGATCTGTCGATGACAGTTCACGATCGAATTCGTTTTGCGTCTTCTGCAAGAACAACAAAGCACCGAAACCCGTGTACCGGAGTCATGTCGCCAAGGACAATCGCGGTCTCGTTGTTTGCCCAGTCTTGCGACAGTTCAACTGCCCTTATTGTAACAATGGAGGAGGTGATCTAGCCCACACTGCTAACTTTTGCCCCAAAAAGCGAGCAGATTATCTGAACTCGTTTCTGAGGAAGACTCGAAAATAAAGTACAGAAGTATCGACTACAAAAGGTGTCTTCTTTGGCGACGTTTTCTGTTGATGCTGGAGCGAGGAAGCAGCCCGAATGCTGATAAAGTTTTATCCTGTTTGAGCAGCATCGTCGGAGACATGAGAGTTGTTCGCAGGGATAAAACTTATTCTTTATTCAATGAAACGATGAGAACGAGCGCGTTGACGGAGGCCACTGTCTCAGCCTGTTCCGGCAGGTAGCGATCCCCTGACTGCCGCTCTGTCGCAGAGATTGTTCTCCACAACCTATCAAGTGTCGACTCGCTCTCAATAGCGAATCGAGCCGAAGATTCGGTGAGCAAGAACCTACAGGTTTCGTGCGCAGTCCTATCTAAAGATCGATTTTGAGAAGATATCCCCACCGTTCAGGGCGAGCGGTGAGAACTGCGATTTTTTCCTGAATGAGCAAACTCCTTGTTCTGCTCGCAGTCCTCGTAATATATCTCCCTCTCGAATGGCTCCACAATCCTTTAAGGTCCACTGCAGTTGGTTTGTATACTTAGTTCTCCTTCGTTAAGCCTCTCCACAGAGAATCCGTCCGAGCGGCGAATTTCACAGCCCCGACTGCTCATTCGAAGCGAGGTTTAACTATACTCAACAGATGTCTTCGAGCATACGTCCATTTCGGTCTCTGAATATCTCCAGAAAACCGGTTATCGACTCAGATTTGCCGCGAAGGTTGTTGAGACTTCCGCCGCCAGTTCTTGGAGACAATCTCCGGATTTTTTCGCCGTCTGGTGGGAACAACGAGAGGGTCCGAATCCAGCGTTTAACACAAAACCAGCACAGCGGTAACAAGTATCCCCAAAAACTGCTCAGGGTTAATCTGTAGCTACTCACGAAGAATAAGCCGATTCTCAAATGGGGATATCCTATGCTATTTTTTAAAAGTATGAGACACCGATTCCAGCCTCATAAAAAGTTTGGTGAGGCTGAGAAACGCTGGAACTGTTCCCCAGAGATCGCAGCTCACTTCTAAAATAAATGTACCCCGAGGGGAAACGCCTGCGCTCAACTCAGTTCTGGTGGACGGGATCGAGGGATTTTGAGAACTCGTTGTTGAGCAAGAAAGTACCGGCAAGAACGTCCCTTACTGTTCGGTGCCCGGCTCCGAGAAATGCTCACATGATCTTTTGCTTGAGCTCTCTACAACCCTCTCCAAGCGATGATCTCCTTGGAGCTTGACGAGGTTTTTCGAAGTCAGAAGGTTTGTGGCTGATCTCGGCTTCGGATCGTTAATTGTTGACCATCATCCACTCTTAGCAACGAGAATGCAGAGACGAGACTCAGAGACTGATTTGGGACGGTACGTAATGTCTCGACCGTCGCTCTCCTCATCGTAAGGCACCTCACACAAAAGGCTCATCGATGACTCTTTCCAGGTCTGCTCTTCCAGTGGATGCGTTGCTCGATCAGTTCCGACGGCTGCAAGAACTTGTACAAGGTCGATCGGAGTGTTCTACTCAGGTCCATGCAAGATCATCCGAGGATTGCGGTCCCAGTCAACCGTCATGCCGATCTGTCGATGACAGTTCACGATCGAATTCGTTTTGCGTCTTCTGCAAGAACAACAAAGCACCGAAACCCGTGTACCGGAGTCATGTCACCAAGGACAATCGCGGTCTCGTTGTTTGCCCAGTCTTGCGACAGTTCAACTGCCCTTATTGTGACAATGGAGGAGGTGATCTAGCCCACACTGCTAACTTTTGCCCCAAAAAGCGAGCAGATTATCTGAACTCGTTTCTGAGGAAGACCCGAGAATAAAGTACCGAAGTTTCGACTACATGAGGTGTCTTTTTTGGCGTCTTTTTCCGTTGATGCTGGAACGAGGAAGCAGCCCGAATGCTGATAAACGTTTATCCTGTTCGAGCAGCATCGTCGGAGACATGAGAGCTGTTCGCAGGCATAATACTTATTCTTTATTCAATGAAACGATGAGAACGAGCGCGTTGACGGAGGCCACTGTCTCAGCCTGTTCCGGCAAGGAGCTCCCCGGCAGGTAGCGATCCCCTGACTGCCGCTCTGTCGCAGAGATTGTTCTCCACAACCTATCAAGTGTCGACTCGCTCTCAATAGCGAATCGAGCCGAAGATTCGGTGAGCAAGAACCTACAGGTTTCGTGCGCAGTCCTATCTAAAGATCGATTTTGAGAAGATATCCCTACCGTTCAGGGCGAGCGGTGAGAACTGCGATTTTTTCCTGAATGAGCAAACTCCTTGTTCTGCTCGCAGTCCTCGTAATATATCTCCCTCTCGAATGGCTCCACAATCCTTTAAGGTCCACTGCAGTTGGTTTGTATACTTAGTTCTCCTTCGTTAAGCCTCTCCACAGAGAATCCGTCCGAGCGGCGAATTTCACAGCCCCGACTGCTTATTCGAAGCGAGGTTTAACTATACTCAACAGATGTCTTCGAGCATACGTCCATTTCGGTCTCTGAATATCTCCAGAAAACCGGTTATCGACTCAGATTTGCCGCGAAGGTTGTTGAGACTTCCGCCGCCAGTTCTTGGAGACAATCTCCGGATTTTTTCGCCGTCTGGTGGGAACAACGAGAGGGTCCGAATCCAGCGTTTAACACAAAACCAGCACAGCGGTAACAAGTATCCCCAAAAACTGCTCAGGGTTAATCTGTAGCTACTCACGAAGAATAAGCCGATTCTCAAATGGGGATATCCTATGCTATTTTTTAAAAGTATGAGACACCGATTCCAGCCTCATTAAAAGTTTGGTGAGGCTGAGAAACGCTGGGACTGTTCCCCAGAGATCGGAGCTCTCTTCCAGAAGAAATGCTCCCCGAGGGGGAACACCTGCGCTCAACTCAGTTCTGCTGGACGGCTTCGCGATCGACGGATCTTGAGAACTCGTTGTTGAGCAAGAAAGTACCGGCAACAACGTCCCTTACTGTCGGTGCCCGGCTCCGAGAAATGCTCACGTGATCTTTTGCTTGAGCTCTCTACAACCCTCTCCCAGCGATGATCTCCTTTGAGCTTGACGAGGTTTTTCGAAGTCAGAAGGTTTGTGGCTGATCTCGGCTTCAGATCGTTAATTGTTGACCATCATCCACTCTTAGCAACGAGAATGCAGAGACGAGACTCAGAGACTGGTTTGGGACGGTACGTAATGTCTCGACCGTCGCTCTCCTCATCGTAAGGCACCTCACACAAAAGGCTCATCGATGACTCTTTCCAGGTCTGCTCTTCCAGTGGATGCGTTGCTCGATCAGTTCCGACCGCTGCAAGAACTCGCACAAGGTCGATCGGAGTATTCTACTCAGGTCCATCCTAGATCATCCGAGGATTGCGGTCCCAGTCAACCGTCAAGCCGATCTGTTGATGACACTTCACGATCGGATCTGTTTTGCGTCTTCTGCAAGAACAACAAAGCACCGAAACCTGTCTACCGGAGTCATGTCGCCAAGGACAATCGCGGTCTTGTTGTTTGCCCGGTCTTGCGACAGTTCAACTGCCCATATTGTAACAATGGAGGAGGTGATCTGGCCCATACTGCCAACTTTTGACCAAAAAAGCGAGCAGAATATTTGAACTCGTTTCTGAGGAAGACTCGAAAATAAAGTACAGAAGTATCGACTACAAAAGGTGTCTTCTTTGGCGACGTTTTCTGTTGATGCTGGAGCGAGGAAGCAGCCCGAATGCTGATAAAGTTTTATCCTGTTTGAGCAGCATCGTCGGAGACATGAGAGTTGTTCGCAGGGATAAAACTTATTCTTTATTCAATGAAACGATGAGAACGAGCGCGTTGACGGAGGCCACCGTCTCAGCCTGTTCCGGCAAGGAGCTCCCCGGCAGGTAGCGATCCCCTGACTGCCGCTCTGTCGCAGAGATTGTTCTCCACAACCTATCAAGTGTCGACTCGCTCTGAATAGCGAATCGAGCCGAAGATTCGGTGAGCAAGAGCCTACAGGTTTCGTGCGCAGTCCTATCTAAAGATCGACTTTAAGAAGATATCCCTACCGTTTAGGGCGAGCGGTGAGAACTGCGATTTTTTCCCGAATGAGCAAACTCCTTGTTCTGCTCGCAGTCCTCGTAATATATCTCCCTCTCGAATGGCTCCACAATCCTTTAAGGTCCACTGCAGTTGGTTTGTTTACTTAGTTCTCCTTCGTTAAGCCTCTCCACAGAGAATTCGTCCGAGCGGCGAATTTCACAGCCCCGACTGCTCATTCGAAACGAGGTTTAACTATACTCAACAGACATCTTCGAGCATACGACGATTTCGGTCTCTGAATATCTTCAGCAGACCGGTTACCGACTCAGATTGGCCGCGAAGGTCGTTGGGACTTCCGCCGCCAGTTCTCGGAGAGAATCTCCGGTTCTTTTCGCCGTCTGGTTGGAACAACGAGAGGGTCTGAATTCAGCGTTTAACATAAAACCAGCACAGCGGTAACAAGTATCCCCAAAAACTGCTCAGGGTTAATCTGTAGCTGTTCACGAAGAATGAGCCGATTCTCAAATGGGGATATCCTATGCTATTTTTTAAAAGTATGAGACACCGATTCCAGCCTCATTAAAAGTTTAGTGAGGCTGAGAAACGCTGGAACTGTTCCCCAGAGATCGGAGCTCTCTTCCAGAAGAAATGCTCCCCGAGGGGGAACGCCTGCGCTCAACTCGGTTCTGCTGGACGGCTTCGCGATCGACGGATTTTGAGAACTCGTTGTTGAGCAGGAAAGTACCGGCGAGAACGTCCCTCAATGTTCGGTACCCGGCTCCGAGAAATGCTCACATGATCTTCTGCGTGAGCTCTCTACAACCCTCTCCCAGCGATGATCCCGTTGGAGCTTGACGAGGTCTCTCGAAGTCAGAAGGTTTGTGGCTTATCTCGGCTTCAGATCGTTAATTGTTGACCATCATCCACTCTTAGCACTGAGAATGCAGAGACGAGACTCAGAGACTGTTTTGGGACGGTACGTAATGTCTCGACCGTCGCTCTCCTCATCGTTAGGCACCTCACACAAAAGGCTCATCGATGACTCTTTCCAGGTCTGCTCTTCCAGTGGATGCGTTGCTCGATCAGTTCCGACGGCTGCAAGAACTTGCACAAGGTCGATCGGAGTATTCTACTCAGGTCCATCCAAGATCATCCGAGGATTGCGGTCCCAGTCAACCGTCAAGCCGATCTGTCGATGACACTTCACGATCGGATCCGTTTTGCGTCTTCTGCAAGAACAACAAAGCACCGAAACCTGTCTACCGGGGTCATGTCGCCAAGGACAATCGTGGTCTTGTTGTTTGCCCGGTCTTGCGACAGTTCAACTGCCCATATTGTAACAATGGAGGAGGTGATCTGGCCCATACTGCCAACTTTTGCCCCAGAAAGCGAGCAGAATATTTGAACTCGTTTCTGAGGAAGACTCGAAAATAAAGTACAAAAGTATCGACTACATAAGGTGTCTTCTTTGGCGACGTTTTCTGTTGATGCTGGAACGAGGAAGCAGCCCGAATGCTGATAAACTTTTATCCTGTTTGAGCAGCATCGTCGGAGACATGAGAGTTGTTCGCAGGGATGAAACTTATTCTTTAATCAATGAAACGATGAGAACGAGCGCGTTGACGGAGGCCACCGTCTCAGCCTGTTCCGGCAAGGAGCTCCCCGGCAGGTAGCGATCCCCTGACTGCCGCTCTGTCGCAGAGATTGTTCTCCATAACCTATCAAGTGTCGACTCGCTCCGAATAGCGAAACGGGCCGAAGATTCGGTGGGCGAGAACCTACAGGTTTCGTACACAGTCCTATATGAAGATAGACTTCGAGAAGGTATCTCTACCGTTCAGGGCGAGCAGTGCGAACTGCGACTTTTCCTAAGTAAGCAAACTCCCTGTTTTGCTCGCAGTCTTCGTGATATATCTTTCTCTTGAACGGCTCAACAGTCCTTGAAGGTCCACTGGAGTTGATTTGTATACGCCGTTCTCCTTCGTTCAGCCTCTCCACAGGAGAATTCGTCCGAGCGGCAAAATTCACAGTCCCTAACTGCTCATTCGAAGCGAGGTTCAACTATACTCAACAGATATCTTCGAGCATACGTCGATTTCGGTCTCTGAATATCTCCAGAAAACCGGTTATCGACTCAGATTTGCCGCGAAGGCCGTTGAGACCTCCGCCGCCAGTTCTCGGAGTCAAGCTCCGGATCGTTTCGCCGTCGGGGTGGAACAACGAGAGGTTCCGAATTCAGCGTTTAACATAGAACCAGCACAGCGGTAACAAGTATCCCCAGAAACTGCTCAGGGTTAATCTGTAGCTACTCACGAGGAATGAGCCGATTCTCAAATGGGGATATCCTATGCTATCTTTCAAAAGTATAAGACACCAATTCCAGCCTCATTAAAAGTTTGATGAGGCTGAGAAACGCTGGAACTGTTCCCCAGAGATCGCAGCTCACTTCTAAAATAAATGTTCCCCAAGGGGAAACGCCTGCGCTCAACTCAGTTCTGCTGGACGGCTTCACGATCGACGAATTCTGAGAGCTCGTTGTTGAACAGGAAAGTACCGGCGAGAACGTCCCTCACTGTTCGGTGCCCGGCTCCGAGAAATGCTCACGTGATCTTCTGCGTTAGCTCTCCACAACCCTCTCCCAGCGATGATCTCGTTGGAGCTTGACGAGGTTTTTCGAAGTCAGAAGGTTTGTGGCTGATCTCGGCTTCAGATCGTTTATTGTTGACCATCATCCACTCCAAGCAACGAGAATGCAGAGACGAGACTCAGTGACTGGTTTGGGACGGTACGTATTGTCTCGACCGTCGCTCTCCTCATCGTAAGGCACCTCTCACAAAAGGCTCATCGATGGCTCCTTCCAGGTCTGCTCTTCCAGTGGATGCGTTGCTCGATCAGTTCCGACGGCTGCAAGAACTTGTACAAGGTCGATCGGAGTGTTCTACTCAGGTCCATGCAAGATCATCCGAGGATTGCGGTCCCAGTCAACCGTCATGCCGATCTGTCGATGACAGTTCACGATCGAATTCGTTTTGCGTCTTCTGCAAGAACAACAAAGCACCGAAACCCGTGTACCGGAGTCATGTTGCCAAGGACAATCGCGGTCTCGTTGTTTGCCCAGTCTTGCGACAGTTCAACTGCCCTTATTGTAACAATGGAGGAGGTGATCTAGCCCACACTGCTAACTTTTGCCCCAAAAAGCGAGCAGATTATCTGAACTCGTTTCTGAGGAAGACCCGAGAATAAAGTACCGAAGTATCGACTACATGAGGTGTCTTTTTTGGCGTCTTTTTCCGTTGATGCTGGAACGAGAAAGCAGCCCGAATGCTGATAATCGTTTATCCTGTTTGAGCAGCATCGTCGGAGACATGAGAGCTGTTCGCAGGGATAAAACTTATTCTTTATTCAATGAAACGATGAGAACGAGCGCGTTGACGGAGGCCACTGTCTCAGCCTGTTCCGGCAAGGAGCTCCCCGGCAGGTAGCGATCCCCTGACTGCCGCTCTGTCGCAGAGATTGTTCTCCACAACCTATCAAGTGTCGACTCGCTCTCAATAGCGAATCGAGCCGAAGATTCGGTGAGCAAGAACCTACAGGTTTCGTGCGCAGTCCTATCTAAAGATCGATTTTGAGAAGATATCCCTACCGTTCAGGGCGAGCGGTGAGAACTGCGATTTTTTCCTGAATGAGCAAACTCCTTGTTCTGCTCGCAGTCCTCGTAATATATCTCCCTCTCGAATGGCTCCACAATCCTTTAAGGTCCACTGCAGTTGGTTTGTATACTTAGTTCTCCTTCGTTGAGCCTCTCCACAGAGAATCCGTCCGAGCGGCGAATTTCACAGCCCCGACTGCTCATTCGAAGCGAGGTTTAACTATACTCAACAGATGTCTTCGAGCATACGTCCATTTCGGTCTCTGAATATCTCCAGAAAACCGGTTATCGACTCAGATTTGCCGCGAAGGTTGTTGAGACTTCCGCCGCCAGTTCTTGGAGACAATCTCCGGATTTTTTCGCCGTCTGGTGGGAACAACGAGAGGGTCCGAATCCAGCGTTTAACACAAAACCAGCACAGCGGTAACAAGTATCCCCAAAAACTGCTCAGGGTTAATCTGTAGCTACTCACGAAGAATAAGCCGATTCTCGAATGGGGATATCCTATGCTATTTTTTAAAAGTATGAGACACCGATTCCAGCCTCATTAAAAGTTTGGTGAGGCTGAGAAACGCTGGGACTGTTCCCCAGAGATCGGAGCTCTCTTCCAGAAGAAATGCTCCCCGAGGGGGAACGCCTGCGCTCAACTCAGTTCTGCTGGACGGCTTCGCGATCGACGGATTTTGAGAACTCGTTGTTGAGCAAGAAAGTACCGGCAACAACGTCCCTTACTGTTCGGTGCCCGGCTCCGAGAAATGCTCACGTGATCTTTTGCTTGAGCTCTCTACAACCCTCTCCCAGCGATGATCCCGTTGGAGCTTGACGAGGTCTCTCGAAGTCAGAAGGTTTGTGGCTGATCTCGGCTTCAGATCGTTAATTGTTGACCATCATCCACTCTTAGCACTGAGAATGCAGAGACGAGACTCAGAGACTGGTTTGGGACGGTACGTAATGTCTCGACCGTCGCTCTCCTCATCGTTAGGCACCTCACACAAAAGGCTCATCGATGACTCTTTCCAGGTCTGCTCTTCCAGTGGATGCGTTGCTCGATCAGTTCCGACGGCTGCAAGAACTTGCACAAGGTCGATCGGAGTATTCTACTCAGGTCCATCCAAGATCATCCGAGGATTGCGGTCCCAGTCAACCGTCAAGCCGATCTGTCGATGACACTTCACGATCGGATCCGTTTTGCGTCTTCTGCAAGAACAACAAAGCACCGAAACCTGTCTACCGGGGTCATGTCGCCAAGGACAATCGTGGTCTTGTTGTTTGCCCGGTCTTGCGACAGTTCAACTGCCCATATTGTAACAATGGAGGAGGTGATCTGGCCCATACTGCCAACTTTTGCCCCAGAAAGCGAGCAGAATATTTGAACTCGTTTCTGAGGAAGACTCGAAAATAAAGTACAAAAGTATCGACTACATAAGGTGTCTTCTCTGGCGACGTTTTCTGTTGATGCTGGAACGAGGAAGCAGCCCGAATGCTGATAAACTTTTATCCTGTTTGAGCAGCATCGTCGGAGACATGAGAGTTGTTCGCAGGGATAAAACTTATTCTTTATTCAATGAAACGATGAGAACGAGCGCGTTGACGGAGGCCACCGTCTCAGCCTGTTCCGGCAAGGAGCTCCCCGGCAGGTAGCGATCCCCTGACTGCCGCTCTGTCGCAGAGATTGTTCTCCACAACCTATCAAGTGTCGACTCGCTCTGAAAAGCGAATCGAGCCGAAGATTCGGTGAGCAAGAACCTACAGGTTTCGTGCGCAGTCCTATCTAGAGATCGACTTTAAGAAGATATCCCTACCGTTCAGGGCGAGCGGTAAGAATTGGGATTTTTTCCTGAATGAGAAAACTCCTTGTTCTGCTCGCAGTCCTCGTAATATATCTCCCTCTCGAATGGCTCCACAATCCTTCAAGGTCCACTGCAGTTGGTTTGTATACTTAGTTCTCCTTCGTTAAGCCTCTCCACAGAGAATTCGTCCGAGCGGCGAATTTCACAGCCCCGACTGCTCATTCGAAGCGAGGTTTAACTATACTCAACAGATGTCTCCGAGCATACGTCGATTTCGGTCTCTGAATATCTTCTGCAGACCGGTTACCGACTCAGATTGGCCGCGAAGGTCGTTGGGACTTCCGCCGCCAGTTCTCGGAGACAATCTCCGGTTCTTTTCGCCGTCTGGTTGGAACAACGAGAGGGTCTGAATTCAGCGTTTAACATAAAACCAGCACAGCGGTGACAAGTATCCCCAAAAACTGCTCAGGGTTAATCTGTAGCTACTCACGAAGAATGAGCCGATTCTCAAATGGGGATATCCTATGCTATTTTTTAAAAGTATGAAACTTTGAAACTTGGGTTTTTTTCTTAGGGCTCGGGAAAAACACGTCTCATCAAAGCTGTAGCAAACGAAAGAGGTTGGAAAGTAATGCTCAGATTGGTCTCGGAACCACCCCTCCAGAGTTGGAAAGTAATGCTCAGATTGGTCCCGGAATCACCCCTCCAGAGTTGGGAAGTAAAGCTCAGATTGGTCTCGGAATCACCCCTCCAGAGTTGGAAAGTAATGCTCAGATTGGTCCCGGAATCAACCCTCCAGAGTTGGAAAGTGATGCTCAGATTGACCCCGGAATCACCTTTCCAGAGTTGGGAAGTAATGCTCAGATTGGTCTCGGAATCACCCCTCCAGAGTTGGAAAGTAAAGCTCAGATTGATCTCGGAATCACCCCTGCAGAGTTGGAAAGTAATGCTCAGATTGGTCCCGGAATCACCCCTCCAGAGTTGGGAAGTAATGCTCGGATTGGTCTCGGAATCACCCCTCTAGATCTGGAAAGTAATGCTCAGGTTAGTCTCAGAATCACCCCTCCAGAGTTGGAAAGTAATGCTCAGATTGGTCTCAGAATCACCCCTCCAGAGTTGGAAAGTGATGGTCAGATTGGTCTCGGAATCACCCCTCCAGAGTTGGAAAGTAATGCTCAGATTGGTCCCGGAATCACCCCTCCAGAGTTGGAAAGTAATGCTCAGATTGGTTTCGGAATCACCCCTCCAGAGTTGGAAAGTGATGGTCAGATTGGTCTCGGCATTACCCCTCCAGAGTTGGAAAGTAATGCTCAGATTGGTCCCGGAATAACTTTACTACTTACTAATAAATAACTTTTCAACTCTGGAGGGGTGATTCCGAGAGCAATCTGGCCATTACTTTCCAACTCTGGAGGGGTGATTCCGAGACCAATCTGGCCATTACTTTCCAACTCTGGAGGGGTGATTCCGAGATCAATCTGGCCATTACTTTCCAACTCTGGAGGGGTGATCCCGAGACCAATCTTTTTGTTTTCCGGTAGAACCTCTCAGCCAGCCCTCAGAAGTGTCCCGGAATCACCTTCCGGTATTGCTTCAGTAACACTCCCTATCGCCTCGCAAATCCCATTGCGGGCGGTGGTCTTGAGTCTTAAGATGGTTCAGATTTAATTCTGATATGAATTAAATCCTCTTTTTACCACATAAGAAATTCGTTGTCCCGGCCGGGGATCGAACCCGCGATTGCTAGCTTAGCGTGGCACCCAAGGCGTTGGTTTATGCCACACGGCCAACGAGCCGGTATCCGAGACCAATCTGGCCATTACTTTCCAACTCTGGAGGGGTGATTCCGGGACCAATCTGGCCATTACTTTCCGGTCGATGACACCACCAGTACGCAGAGAATCGGTCGAAGCGACATCCGAGGAAATAAACAGAGAGTCTCAAAGAACGGCAGTACAGAGGAACCGGGATTTTCTTCCGGTTGATTTACCGCAGACTCCAAGCTCGAAGCAACGGAAGCGCTGCTACTCGGAAGGATCGCCAACCAAAACAGAGAGCGTACCAAAACAAAGGCGTTCGAACTCAATGGAGGTTGACGAACACTGCAGTCGTTGTGAGCAAGCGCTGCAAGGAGCCCTACTGAAATGCACTTCGTGCAGGCGGATATTCCACTTCGCGTGCAGGGAGGCGGATGAAGAATCCCCAAACACAAACCGCGCGCTACCAGCAACTACACTGTCAACGGAGAAGATACTGTCGGTCCTGCACAAAGAAGACACTCTCGAAGCGGGAATCATGGGATATATCACGTTCCTTGTGACCCGAGTGAAGAAGTTGGAGGAGCAAGTTGGTCAGATGCAAGCACATCGCAATCAGGCGAGTGACGCCAAGAGTGCAACAGAACACACCGCACTGGGAACTTCAGAGAGCACCCAGGTGCGGAAGCAGCCAGCGAAGTTAGTCTTGGTGCTCGGTGACCCAGCTATCAAGCAATTGAAATGGAAAATTATATCGCAACTACCAAAGTAGTGCCCTGCGGTGGTACGTTCGTTCTCTGGAAAGGATACAAGGACAATCCCAGACCAGGGGAAAAAATTCTTAGAAGGAAGCCCACAACCGACCCACCTCATAATAAATTCAGGATTCGAGGAGTGTGCAGACTTCAAGAAAGAGCAAGACCTGAAGTCTCTGGAAGAGTTCTCGATCTACCTGAAGACCGTAAGGCCCAATTGTTCAATGAGCATCGTA
This sequence comes from Phytoseiulus persimilis, assembly GCA_037576195.1. Classification (NCBI taxonomy): domain Eukaryota; kingdom Metazoa; phylum Arthropoda; class Arachnida; order Mesostigmata; family Phytoseiidae; genus Phytoseiulus; species Phytoseiulus persimilis. The sequence continues at coordinate 28,283,392 of CM075103.1, forward strand.
ACGGTTCCACAATTCTCGTCCGAGGGCAAAAATGCGAACGACACGCTGATCAAGGCAACCGGAGCACGAGGAATTGAAGTTATCGACGTGGTGCGGAATCATCGACCAATGGTGAACTTGGGAACCTACACATACACAGGACTAGAAGAGTGTACATTAGCATGCGCAAAGGCTATAGCCAAGAAGGCAGCAGCTTTTTTTAGGAATAAAAACTGTAAGCCCGAAGACGCCCAGCACGACCGCAAGCGCGCTCGGCAAAGAACGAGAGCGGAAGCGGAGAGATCCGAGCCTGAAGACCTTGAGGTCGGAACCTCAGCGGAAACCCCAGGCCGCGATAATCCGGGAGGAACCAGCGGGGAGCTCACGACAACCGCCAAACTCAGCCCCCAGGCCGAGGCATCGTCTACAGCCCGGAGACACAAACCGGAGAACGAGTCAACAGCCATCGAAGGCGATAGACCTGACGAACATCATTACACAGGCGCTCCTGTCTGACGAAGCGAGCTCGCAGATGAAGCGAACTCGGGCAAGAAGGTCATGAGCAAGATGCGGGCGGAGGGCGCCTCACGGCCTTCCGTCTCAATGCTCCTCTGGAATTGCGAAGGACTCAGGGGTCTCCTGGATAGACTAGAGGACGATGCAATCTGGAAACAGCACAATGTCGTTCTCCTCACGGAGACATTCATGATAGAAGAACTTGACTTCGAAGAATTCATCAGTTACCACAGACTCGCTAGAGCACCAGAAGAGCGCGGGAGACCAGAGGGAGGTTTGACCGTGTATGTGGAAAAACACCAACCACAATTCCAAGTAGCAGCGAGAGATGAGCACTACATCATTCTAAGCAACAGTACCATGGAGGTCGGTCTCTTCTACATACAACCAGAATTCGCAGCACTTGAAGTTCTAGACATCGTTCAAAGCGCGGTGTCAAAGATGAACCTCTCCAAATCGGTTATTGTCGCTGGTGACTTCAACTCAAGGATCGACAGGGCAGCAAGAGACGAAAAGGGAAAATACCTGACCGAGTCAATGGAAGCTATGGGACTGACATTGGTCAACGAAACCGAAACTCCCACATACGTCAGCACAACAGGGTGCAGCACAATCGACTTATTCCTCGCAAGTGACTCCGTCAAAGTAAAATCATACTCAGTCTGGAATCATCCAGTAAGAAAGCATCGCCCAGTTCACCTAGGGGTAGAAGCTCGAGGAATACGCCGAAATCTGCAATCCCGGCAAGAGATGCGATACTCCCGAATGATTCAGTGTCAATCGATGGAGAACGAACTGTAGCACGTGAGACACGACCAGCGAATCGAAATCGGAGACCCGGACATAACCGAAGGAATCATCGTTAAATTCATGTCATACGGCCTCCGAAAGGCGAAACGGAGAAAACAGACGAAACGATGGTTCACCACAGAGTGCCGACAACTACTCCACAAGGCAAAGGATCTTTTGAGAAGACTGCGTAACGGAGCACAGGAGGCCAAGGACGAATATCGTCGCGCCCGGATAGAATACCACGCGGAAGTCAAGGCGAGCAAGTTGCGGACCGCTGAAGAAGACGAACGGCAGATGGTATCAAACGCGGGAGAAGAACCATACCGATACATAATCAAACGGAACAACAGAAGCGTCTGCAATGCAACCCCGGAGTCGGTCAGGGAACATTCTGAGAAACTCCTATTCGATCCGGAAACAGCACCACCAGAAGCAAATGTCGAATTACCGCTAAGCTTCGGCCAGTGGTTGATCAACGTCTCGTGGACGCCCCTAGAAGTTCAAGAAGTCGTCAGGTCTCTGCCGAAAGGAAAGAGTGCGGGCCCTGACGGACTATACTAGGAACACTAGAAAGCGACCATCCTCATCACAGCGGATCTGATCGCGCGTCTCTTCAACAATATCATGCTAGGAGGAAGAGTACCGAGTTCGTGGCATCGGGCCCGACTCACGCTACTGTTCAAAGGCAAGCCAGCGGATTCAAAGAGCAACATGGATCTCTTCAGGGAGATCGCGAGCGAGACGACCCTCAAGAAAATTTTCTTCAAGGGAGTGATCAGAAGAATCGAGTACTTGATCGAAGACCACCTGCCTCCACAGCAGTTCGGTCTCCGACGAGGCCTTGGAACGCAAGACGCGCTCCACGTCGTGATGTCGGGAATAGAGAGAAGTCTCGCCACGAAGGGGCATACGTATGCCATTCTGATGGATGTCAGAAAGCTTTCGACTTAGCACCAAGACAGAGAATGGTAAGCGCCTTCAAGCAAGCAGGAATCAATGGGCAACTTCTCAAAGTCATTGAGAGTTCCTACCACGAAGACTCACTCGAAGTCAACATCGGAGCAGGAATCAGCGTTGACATACGACAGATCCGCGGAACACCGCGAGGCGATCCACTAAGCTGCACGGGGTTCTCACTCCTGCTTGCAGAGCTCCCCGCGAAGGTCATTGACGAATGTAGAACAGGGACGATCGCAATGTTTGCGGATGACATTATCATTCTCCATCGAAGCCGGAGCCAACTCCAAAAGATGCTCGACGTAGTGAGCGAACATCTTGCGGAGGAAGGACTACGACTCAATGCTTCGAAGACAGTGGTGATGAAGATTAGACGAGGAGGCCGACTCAGCCGACATGACCGAATTTTGTGGAAAGGAAACCAATTGGAATTCGTGTCATCAGCAAAATACCTCGGGCTTCGCTTGCAGACAACTGGGACATGCTTCACGGAGCATGTCCAAGAGGTTTGCTGCAAGACGATCGCTACAATGTACGGAGACACCGGGGACGCCTACAAATTGTCTATCTCCACCGCCATAAAGTTGTTTCTCATAAAAGCCCTGCCAAAACTCTCTCACGGTATGGACCGCGTATGGAGACATCTCACAGTGAGAAATTCCCGAGAACTCGAGAGCTACTACTGCACTCATCTCAAACGAGCCTTTCGAGTCCACAAAAGCGCACGAAATCGCTACTTGTACGTGCTTTCGGACAGTGATGTACCCTTTGTGGAAATCATGAGAAGAAGACTCAAGACAGAAAATACGCCAGCGTTCCTCGAAATCACCAAGGATTGGAAGCATAAGGTCGGGGCGGTACGCACGGAGCTTGAAGGGGATCCGATCCTCAAACGCTGCGGAATATGGAGTGCCGCAAAGTACCCAAGAAGGCACCTCTTCGCTAGGTACCTAATACACGGGTTCCACAATCAACTGTGTAGTAGAGAGAATTGTCATGCGCCAATTGTCATGTGGTTTGTCGGCTACAACTCTCAAGTATAAAATCTCAAAATATATGATCTATGACTGAATGGAAAAGGAGGCAGCTCTCGCAGGAACCCAGAAAAATCGCCAATCATTTAGGAAGGGCTTGGTGAAGAATCCTGAGACGAAGTATAGGGTGAAAGACTGGGTTCTGAAGATACGATCTCAAAATATAGCCGTCCGGGTTATAGATATAAGGAAAACAGCCGCAGATGATGCCCAACGCCATAGGAATCACGATTCCAAGGCGTCCTCTCAATGGGCCGATAAGTTCATGAGCCGAAATGGGTTTTGCGTTCGGAAACGGACAAGCGTCGCGCAGCCTCTCCCGGCCGACTTCAGACAGAAGATGGACGATTTCCGGGAATTCGTCGAGGCTGTGGCGCCCGGGGCGGTCAACGAAAATGGCGCCCCCCCCCCTCCCCCCTCCTCGTGTCATGAAACAGCAGCCAGAATCACATGAATGAAACATCAAATGTGTTGATTCGGCCAAGGGTATTCATTATCCAAGCTTCGAAACTGAACCCTCCGAGCTTTCATGATCGCGAATTCGTTGATCGCATCGTTCACTTCGATGTTATTCGAGCTTCCATGCTCGATCGACAGGATCGCGAGGTTTGAGAGCCGTAATTGGCTCATGCTGGCGCGGAGATAAGATTTGATCGATTCCCGGTGCACGTCAATACCATGTCGGTATCGAGCATTGTGTTTCCCCATCGTATTCGCCGGAACTCTGTGGCTCGGCGGAGCGAGAAAACAGAACAATCGTTGAGGCTGCCAAGAGCATTATGGGCGGAAGCATGTAACACAGCAGCTCACACTCTGAACCGCACTGGTAAATCATCTATAGAAGGAAAAGCCCCTTTCGAACTTTGGTTTGGAAGGTCGGTTGGCAGTCTGAAAAATTTGAGAATATTTGGAACCGAATGCTACGTTTACATCCCGAAGAAGTACCGTGAGAAGTTCAACTCTAAAGCTTTGTGTGGTCACATTGTCGGATATGTCAATGAAAGGGACGGATATCGTGTCTGGGTACCGTCCAGACAAAAACTTATTTGTAGCCACGATGTGAGAGTCAAAACCGAGAGGACCGGACAAGTGACTTCTGAAAGACGGTTTCCATCGCGTCTGGAGGACACAAGTTTGGAAACCTCTAAACAGACAACTTTCGGAATGTCGTTCGTTGAGGAGGAGGAGTTAGAAAAAGATACTCCGGGATCGGAAGTACATTCGAGCATCTCTGGAAGCTCAACTGACAGTTCAGGGCAGACTCTTCAAGGTGGTGGTAAAGCCGCAAGGAGGAAGTCATGTGCTGTATTTCAGGCGGGAGGAACTCCGTCGATATGCAAAGAGAATCCAAGTTCGTATCATGAGGCAGTTACATCAGTTCAAAGGGAACAATGGCTCGATGCCATGAAGGAAGAACTTGCCTCAATTGAGGAGAATCAGGTTTGGATTTTGGTAGATCGAACTCATCATGCGAGCATTGTGAAAAGCAGGTGGGTTCTGTGCATGAAGGATATCGGGGAAGGCAAACAGAAGTTCTCGTCGCAAAAGGATATGCTCAGAAATTCGGAATCGATTATGATGAGACCTTCAGTCCAGTAGCCCGATACAGCACAGTTCGCTGTCTGTTGGCTGTGGCCTCTTCTCGTCGGCTCAAGCTTGCTCGATGTCAAGACAGCGTTCCTGTACGGGACTCTCGAAGAGGAAGTTTACCTCGAGCAGCCTGAAGGGTTTCAAGATGGTACTGATAAAGTTCACCGTTTGAAACGAAGTCTCTACGGGTTGAAACAAGCTCCCCGATGTTGGAACCAGAGGCTGGGGGAATTTCTCGAAAAGGAGGCACTGAAGAAAAGCTCTGCTGACCCATTCTTGTTTTGTCGGGAGAGGGGAGGCAAATCTCTGTATGTGGTGATTTATGTCGATGATGGGCTTGTTGTGGGGAGTGATGACGAAGAAATCAAGGGCTTCCTTGATCAGTTAAAGGCCACATTCAAAATCACTGTTGGTGCTCTGGAAAAATATCTCGGCATGAAAATCGCGGTATGTATGGATGGTGCGATAAGTATAAGTCAAGAAGCCTATACCAAACGGATTTTAGAGCAGTTTGGCATGGCAGAATCTAACCCTGTATCTACGCCAGCCACTAAAGATGACAAAGAGGAAACTGGGAATCTTCCACCTAATGTTCCTTATCGTTCGGCAGTTGGAAGTCTCATGCATCTCACAAATGCAACTCTTCCTGGAATTTCTTTTGCGGTCAGCAAAGCTGCTCGTTCTCTGAAAAGTCCAACCCCAGGTGATTGGCTCGTTGTGAATTTGCGGTATATTTGCCCCATGGTTGATGCGAGCCCAACGTTATACGTTGATAGTGCTAGTGCTGAGAAGTTGGCGAAGAATCCAGAATTTCACAAAAGGTCAAAACATATCGAAGTTCGTCACTTCTATGTCAGAGAGAGAGTTCTTGCAAAGGAGCTACATTTGGAGCATATCGCGGGTGTTAACCAGCTAGCTGATCTTCTCACGAAGCCTCTGGACTTCCCTAGGTTCGAATACTTGAGGGATAGAATTGGCCTCATGCCCCCGGAAGGCTAATCATCCGGAGGAGGTGTTGAGATTGGAGGATTAGCTTCCAACCCCTATAAATAGCAATGTCCAATAAACAACGATAACCACTTGGAATCCTATCTCTGCGTCGTTATTTCGAGTCTCTCTGCCCCCAAAACTTCTTCAGATTCCGACTCCTCGTCAGATTATCATAGTAGTGTTGGAGACGGGGAGAATGCGAGCGCAGACAACGAATGCTCTGAAAGCCGAGAGGAGACCTAGGACCTGGATGATTTCGATTTGTGTGAGGAATCTGACAGCACAGGCAGCCAAGTGGGCGATTCAGACGGAGAGTCGCCATGACGAGCCGGCCATACCCGCATTATTCCGAACGGAGCGTTGATTGGAGTGCATACCCGTTGTTTTTATTTCTGTGTCGCTCTTTTATCAGTAAATCTAATTATTGATCTACCAAGCGTCGAATAAAGCCGAGATAAATCTGTGTGGCATCTTCTGCAAAAGTACTGATATCGTTGTGGGAGAGGCTCATCGTTTCGTTAGTTTAGGCGGTATGTGCTACTTCCGAAAGCTCCATATTTTGTGAGCCTACTGTTGATCACATTTTCACGGCTCCTTGGTTCCTCCAACGAAACACACTTGAGTTGCGGAGCCCTCCGCACCTATCTCGCGGTGGACTCTGCGCTCGTGGCTCGTGAATCAATCAGAGAAAGTCTTCGAAACTATTGTACTCTGGGTTGAAGGCACAACGAAACATTGCAATGGTGGATGGTTTCCCCTTTCTGTTGACCCCGGGCCATAGCATGCAGGCCTGCGACTGCAATTTCGTCATTTGGAGGACTTCAAGGTATTTGCGACAATGATACTCCGGAACAGCTTCAGTGCACTCCAAAAATCACCCCCACTGACCCCCAGGAATACGGTCAAGTCGACCTCGGAATCACCTCCATGGCCTTCGAAAAGTATCGTCAGATCGACCTCGGCGTCAACTCCAAGGACCCTGAAAAGTATGGTCAGATCGACACCGGAATAACCTTCACGGACGCTCAGAAATATGGTCAGATCCATCCCAGAATCACCTCCATGTACTCCTAAAAGTATGGTCAGATCAATCCCAAGAACACCTCCATGTACTCCGAAAAGTATGGTCAGATCGATCCCGGAATCACCTGCATGTACTCCGAAATGTATGGTGAGATCGCTCTCGGAATCACCTCCATGTACTCCGAAAAGTATGGTCAGATCAATCTCAGAATTACCTTTACGGACCCCCAAAAGTATGGTCAGATCGACCCTCGGGGTGCTCGCGGCTTCGTGTTTCCTCAAACGATGCTTAATTTGAGTTTTCATTGACATCATACAGGTCTGCTTCTTGAAGTCCGTTATCTGAGGGGTCCGTTATAACCGAGATTTTAAGGTAATGGGCACTCATCCCCAAAACTCTCCATCTCGCCGTCCGTCTTGGCCCTGACGAGGGTGCGAGATAAGCTAGAAATTCGCCCCCCTCGGCATGCCAACCCCCAGTGCCCCGTCACACGCAAAGTTCCACAGTGTTGGGCCCACGATGTAACCCCGAGGGACATCGGTGGGAGAGTCGGCTGCAGTACCGCTGAGTACCGATGGACTCGTGGCGGAAACCACCACTGTTTCATGTTTCCAGATGTGATGTAATTCTATACAATATCGAATGAATACTATCGTTCTCCGAGCGGAGTCCGACTGCCGGTCGAGGATGACGAAGCTATTTTCTTTCCTTCCGTGAATCCCGCCTTCTTGATTTTCTGAAAAAGTTGTCGGATCGACCCGTGAACTTCTTTGTCAGGTGGTTTGGACCAGCCTTTGAACTTGATGCCATCCGGAAATTTTCCGAATCCGGCTTCCCTGAGGACTTACGGGCCAAAATGCAAAGAGGACGCTCGAGGAGGAGGTCGATCTTGAGGTCAAGGTTGCCGGGCGTATGAGTTGCATCCTATCCTGCGTCGACCTAGGCACTGATATTTTGAGAGGAGTTGGAAAAAAAAATTGAGCCGATTTGCGAAATTCAATTCTCTACCGATTCACGGGAGTCGAGAACAAAAAGACGCGCCATTCTTCCAGCTATCGAAAAAAAAAAAACCCAGAATCGGATAATTTCTCACCAATATATGAGCAAAAGAAGAGAGAGCAAGAGATGTCCCTGCTTACGATGACCACCTTGTATGCACACCAGATGTAAAAATATGGTATGATAGGACATTCGGAGAACTCACCTATTACACGTCGCAGATGGTCTCAGGCCACGAGTCGTTCCAGATGTTCTCTCATTCGATTGGGAAAGCCCCGAGGTCGATCTGTATCCACTGCGACAGTAGGGAGGAAGATGATGCTGGAGTGCGGGGAAATACTGCGGGCCATGGGGGAAAGGGTCATTTCGTTGTATCTGAGCGAGACGGGAATCGCCTTTGAAGGCGGGGATTTCAAAATCCCGTCGGGGGTCCCACCCGTATTCGGACGCGGGTACGAACGACGATCACATGCCACACAAAACAGATGCTAACTTGAATGTTCGGGAACGTAGAACGGTATCGCTCCAAGTCGTCGCTAGATCGAATGGTTTTGAAAAAATGCCGATTCCTGTGCCACATCCCACAGAAGGAACATTCCCGATCAGGCATGCTCAGGGAGAATTCGCTGAGCTGAGTTGGAAGGAACTTGAACATCGGTAGCGTGGTCCACGAATCAATGCAGCCCGACTCGCTGGAAAACCTCTCTGTTGACCCGTGAAAAGCGCGGCAGAGAGCGCGACTGCTCTTGTGACCGGAATACCCGAACACCGCACGCTCACGATGGCGACAATACCCGTAATTGAGCCCTCAGGAGTAACTCAATAGGCGCGGACACTCGGCGGAGGCTTTCCAGTGTGACGGTCGAACGAGGTTCCGAGTATCCCCGACAACAGTCCCCTAGAAACGGGCGTCACAGTACGGAAAACCGAACAGTAGACTGACGGACGATGTCTGAATAGAACGGTTCTTGCTCGAGCAGTTCCGCACTATCGAGGAGATACCAAAAAAACTTGGCTGGTCTTGTTCCGCCGTCGTGCAGACGGTTTTGGTGCCAAAAATACCGACAAATTAAATTTTCGCCTCTGAAATCGGTTAGTTCTCATCGACAGTTCGAATCAACCTGATTTTGTTCCACTTTTATCCAGCATTCAAGCGCAGAACCACGAGTCTCCAGCATTCTTCGTTGTGGCACGGTAAGCGTTGAAAGAATGTCAACCATTTCGGCGGTTTTCAGCGGTTCGTCTTCCTGTTTTTCGCATGGATAGGAGGTAACCGGGGGTTTTCTGAGAGATCCAACGACGGCAAAATGAGTCACACTGAGAGAGGTATCGAACCATGCATTAAGTTCGGGAATCTGGGTTTGGCCTGGAAAACCCCCTTATTCCGTTGCACCCCTTGGGGTCAGAAGAGATAGCAGGAATGGAGAACGGGGAAGGCCGTTCAACTTCGAGGAAGAATGTATGGATTCACATAGTGTGGCAGGGAAGCTGGTCGGCACCCTCTGAAGGAATCACTCAAGAGAACAATATCGATGAGATTATGGAGTCAGAGGCCTGCTGGAGGGCGACCAAGTACTTCATCAGACTCACCGTGAGCACCATGGAGGACCTTGACAGGGCGGAACAGCGAACTGTACACACTCAACAGGAAATCGAACGCACCTGGAAAACGCGCGGGCGGAAGCGACGAGGAGGTGATTGATAACAGATGATGAGGCCGGGAGAAGATGCAGACAGTCCAGGTCCCGCGAGGTTACATCGCCGGACCGATCCCCCTCACTCAATGAGCGGCGCACGCGCAGAAACCCGGGAGGAAAGACACCACTCAGTCACAACGCTCGTATAGTGACGCGGTTCGATCCGACAAATTCCACAATCATCCCAAGTATACTGGGAAAAAATAGTTTTTCTGTGATACTACTTCCGCGCGCAGTTCAACTTGGTATCACCCCTCCGGCGACCGCCGGTGAGTTCTATTTGAGGTCGAGGCCGGCGCCAACTGCGAGGGCCGCCTCTGAGGGTTTTCCCCAAGAACGGTATCTACATAGTCAAAAAAATTTAACTCCCCCCCTCCCCCATGGTAACTCCGCTCCCGCCGGTTTTGGAAACTCCAAACTAGCTCCTTGCCGGCAGGATCAATATCAATCCATCCATCCGGCGATTTCAAACTCGCTTGGTCCTGCGTCTCTGCAAGGTGGAAGGACCTCCGATCAGTGGTCTTGCGATCAATTGCTGAATTCCATCAAGAGTTCTCTGTGATCACTCATCTCAGGTCGATCATGAACTTCTCAGGTATCGAGGATCTTCATGCTGACTTCGATTTGTTCGTCGAAGCCGTTGGAATACACGTGGCCAGGGATCTGCCTCTGCCATCGATGGATGACGAATACTCCGATGACATCGATAGTGAATTCGGAGAGCTCGAGATGGAAGACTTCCAGCAGGAGAAAATTTACGTGGAGGAGCAGGGGTCGATCGCGAGACAGAACTCGAGGAATGTGAGGCGATGAGGCTCGGAGAAATGTTCCCGACGCCGCTGACCTCCGAAGACAACGAGCCTGCGGAGGACCAGGCCGGAACAGCGCACCGAGAATGCTCGTCTGAAGAATCGGAATAATTGTTGACATGTGGATTTCAGATTATTCTTGAGAGAGATTCGATGTCTGTGGGAGACACCTCTGGCTGTGCAATGAATAAATATAGATGTGTATATTGTGTGTGATCTAGAACTCTCCTTCAGTCAGAGGAGCGGCATTCCTCAGAATGCGCGAGGGCTCTCCTCTGTCGCTTGCGAGCGCTGACCAATATTTATGGTGAAGCATGGTGGCATGTTGAAAGTTCCCGACCTTCGTTCTTACTGACTTGACTCTAACGAAGCGAGAGGTAATACCTTGAGTACCTGATTTCAGACCCGACTCGTCCTCATTGTCATGGGCCGGGCCCAAAGCGACAAACTTTCCATCTGAACTTTGTTCGTTTTGGCTCCGTCAATAGATTCTTCGTCAACAGTTTCTGAATCGGAAGCATCAGTATGGTCATCGTCAGGCGCCGGCTGTGGAGACGAGCCGGAAATCTCACTAGGCTTGGGACATTTTTCAGAGAGCTCCCCGGTGGACTAAGCTCGTCGAGTCGCAAGAAAAAGACCAACTCGAGGAGTTTCAGCCTGGCCGAGACCGACATCAGAGCCGGAATGATTGGGCCCCATAATCACGGTCATCCGTCAACCGCCATCGGTCATGAGCTACCGGTAGGGGATTTTGATGAGCAAGCTTCTTGCGATTCGACAGGAATCGATTCATGAACGCGCAGCCCTTTCGGAAGAACCTGAAGAGCCGGAGGCACGAGTGGGTCACGACTCCACAGTCCCGGCTGTCTCCGACCAGGCGCTTCGCACAAGACAGCACAGCTCATCCTGAATATGCTCAGCGACCGAACATAGCGACGGACTCACAAGGATACGAGGGGGTCACAGCTGTTGAATAGGAGAAACTAAGGAGCGTTGCTCTGAACTCGATATCTGCCCGGAGGAATATCGCGCTCAGTCCCAGAGCCCGATGGTCCATTAGGCTAATCATCGGAAAAATTATCAGCCTCTCACTTAGCGGTCGCAGATGAGGGCGTTGTTCGCGCATGGGAGAATCACAGGGAGCCGCATGGCATACCATCAGCCATTTGAAACGAAGTTTCCATGTCGAGTTCGTCCAGAGTGGTCCTCATTCTCCGTGATGAGGATATTACCCCGTTACATTCGTTCACTCTGAACGGCGGACTCCAGGGGCCTGAGGTGGCCAAAGCATTCATGGGATGATACCGAGCTTCTTCCATCTCCCGCAATGATATTTGACAGAATTCGTCATTTGTTTTTGTTGCTGTCCTGACGAATTCCAATCCTCTGTGGCTGGGAGGTCGACCGGAATGCGGCGACATCCAGCTCTACTGATATTATTTCTCGAACGAACACTTGTTTTTTGAGGTCGGAGCTGCCGAGCTGAATCGGGATGACAGGACGACTCAACCAGTCGACGGCCAAAGGCCAACCTGGCGTGGTGTTCTGTGACCTCGCCGCGAACGGCGCTTCTTCGACGTGTACCAAGCCTCGCTCCAGGGAGGATAGCTCACAGGAGCAGTCACGTTCATAACTGACGATGAAACTTTTTTTCTACGCCGCTTTATTCTTCGAACTAATGATATAATCTGTGATCTCACCGTTCTGCTTCTCACCGTACTGCCTTCGGGTCGACGATTGGCATTGAACTCCAAAACGCTCTCGAGAGCATCTGGAGCATCTTTGCCGTGCTAGTAATATTTTGTTGCAACAGTTTCCATCACCAAAAATTTGCCCTTCCAACACTGTGAGGAACACAATTCTACTTATTTCGTTACTTGAAGATTTCTTCGTCGCCTCAGGATACGCTCCGAAGGGGTCCTGGAAGACGAGACAGAGTGTTCTCACACAACATTCCTTGAACGTTATGCTTCCACTCGGATGGCTCTCCTCCGTTTCTTGTTCAGATTGCTGGGTGGCTCCCTGAAACACGAAGAGGATCGTACTCATGAGAACGAACAATGCAGCCCATAACGAACGGCTCCGTGCACGTTCGAGAGTTCGGAATTCATCGCAGAACTGGACTTGAGCCCTCGTTACTCACCTGGAAGATGGCCCCGGTTGATTGATATCCGTGATCTCGACATCCGGAGTGCTCTCCCTTCGCTTCCGGCTGGGTCTGTCAGTTCTATCGAGACCACACCTATCTTCAGCGGTGAAAGACATGACGATGTGGAGCTCCTTTTCCTGATTGTCTAGCACAACACACGTTTGAAGTACTATCTGACCTGGAGATCACATCTTAATGTAGAGCCGTCGAGCTCCCCCTCGCCTCTCGCAGAATGGTATTCGAGGGGATCCAAACTCAAATTCGAGGCATAACTCTCAAACTCATGCGAGGATACCGCTTGAGCGAATGCCACCGCGGTGGCGGGCTCCATCGATCGAATGTTATTGAACCGGATCGCACCAAAGTCTTCCGCCTCGAAACTAGCGCGTCGAACGTCGAAGAACTTGTGAGGACAATCTCCGTGTTCCGCCGGAGCATTCTGGACAATGTGGGGGAACGTTCGCTCCTAGTTGATCGATGCGTCCAGTCGCCGAACATTTCTGCATGCGGAGAAGCCCAGATTTGGGATCAAAAACCAAAAATAGAAACTTGCACCAAGTTTTCGACGAAGAAAACTGCAAAACTCGCGTTCGCATTTGACGGAACGCCCTCCGCCTGCTTCGCCTGATGGAAGCTGGCGCAAAGGGCTCCGAAAGGGAGCCGATCTACCGCGGAGCATTTTTTTTTCTGAATCTGCACATGACAGTACAGCTCATACTGAAGACGCGACCGAACATAGCGACGGATGAACAAGGAACCGAGGGGGTTCCAGCTGATGAATAGGAGAAACTGTAGAACGAAGCTCTGAACTCGAGGTCTGCCCGGAGAAATATCAGCCCCAGAGCCCGATGGTCCATTAGGCTAATCATCAGAGAAATCATCAGCCTTCCTTTCAGCGGTCGCCGTTGAGAGGAAGGAGTTCGCGCATGGGAGAATCACAAACAGCAGCACGCCATACCACCAGCGATTCCAATTGCAGTTTCGATGTTGGGTACACAACAAGTAGTTCTGATTTTGTATAATACGGATATGACCCCGTAATATTTGATGAGTTTGTGAAGCAGACTTCAGTGTGTTCTCCGCACTTTCCGTTCAACGGAGAATCAGGTCTGGTCGAAGGACTTTCATCAAGTCGCGGGATAGCGCCGACACCGTACTCCTGATCTGCCTGATTTGCTGCTAAACATCGGATGTCGGGTGAGTCCTTGAGCCTTCTCGGAACGAATTCCGCTTGGTTTGGTTCTCCTTTGCGGGAGACTTCTCTGCGTCCAGCTTCACCGATGTTAGCAGCATCGTTGTCCCAACGATCCGAGATCACTGTTCTCCACCACCTCTGTATCGGCGTCGGAGCTAGAAGTTGAAGCTTCCGGAGACATCTGCGTTCCCCTGTATTGAAACAGGCTCCTCAATAGCATCTAGGAATTTTTAGAGACTCAAAACCTCAGGCCTTCTTTGGCGAACGAAAGCGTCGATCCTTAGCAGAGACGCATTTGAAGGAATGTTCGGGTCGTTATTACATGGTGTTCGCAGTGGGGCTCATCCTGAGAACTGTTGTTATAGACTACGGTATCCCCTCTGCCACATCTCCTCGAGTGCCGATGATCCCATAACGGCAGCTGTAAACGTGGGCGGGCCAGGGAGAGCTCTGTTGAATGCATTTCGTGAACCTGGGCATCACAACGGCCCAAGATCAGGAACTGCAACGAGGCGATCATGGTTCGAGTCATGGAATCCGGACAGGAGTTATATCGGGTGCCACGAGGTTCGCCTTTGGTCCCTGTCAGATTCCGTCGCCAATGACACAAACCCGAGCTTCGAAAGGTAAAATCGTGATCCAGAGAACTGAGCCCAAGCATGGCGCCAGCTGCGTGAGAACCAGGGGTGCGCGCATGACTGCGCTGCAGAGGAGATACGGGAATCGATGCCGGCGGTTCTCAGAATCAGCCCAACTGCAAACTCCATGTGATAGCAACCTTAAATCTCGAATCCGTACCCATAACATCACTGTGAACGCGCCCCGTCTGAGGATCTGCGGTCGGTCGCTCGCCGGAGGCTCGAGGTTTCGAAGCCTCTCAAAATATATAGATGCTGATGGGGAGCGCGTTCCAATCCAAAAAACACTGATGTCCCCAGGATTTCCAGTCTCATCCTAGATCGTTCTCACACACTGTGGGGTCCACGGAGATGATTCCGAGATCGGTTCGAGCATAATTGATCACGTCCATGGACCCAAGAGATATGATCAGATCGTTCTCGGAATCACCGCCGTGGACCCCTAGAAGTTTGTTCGGATCGACCCCGATATCACCTCAATAGATCCCCAGAAGTTGGATCTGAGACATGAGATCTTGATGTGCAGCGCGAATAGCGAGTCGCATTCATTCGACCTGTGCCGCGATATGGAATGGTTGCAACGGCTTGACTGTCTTCGGCCGATATTTTCGGACACTCAACGAGTTGTTTACAGCCCCCAGCGTCAACATGTAACTATTCTCTCCGCGGCGGAGAAAATTGGTACAATATAGCAGAAACTTCAGCACTGGGCATAATTGTCTTATCGTTACTGCGAGTTCTCCTCAATGGGAAGAAATTGGAGCTCGGCGCGGACGTCAAAGAAATGATCATCAAACACTGCATCAAGCTTCGTTGAAATATGGAAGCCCACTACCCAGTTGAGTGAATGGTGGATCGACTTGCTCACGGTCGGGTCGAGAACCCCAGAGTTTGAGCCTGCTCTCACCGTGTTTCGAAATCAGCAGCGGGTTGAACTATAGCACAGATCTGGCAGCACCGGCTGCCGGGCGTCCTTTGGTTTTGAAGACAACCTTATCAGCCGTTGCTCTTCTGGTCATTCGGACGAAGCACTAAGTAGACATCAGGTCGAGCCATGTTTCCGGTTTGGTCTGCGGGCTCCGATCTCGGAACGACAATGATTAGGCGATGCGGGGACTTAGCGACTGAGACGCATCCAACCGCGTTCGGATTTAGCACGTGATCGCTCCGCACTTTGTTTCGACCCTCGTCCGCCTTGGACAGAAAGAGCGACTCGATTTGGTTCGGTGCTCTGCGCAGCGCCTGGCTAACGTAAGACTCGTTGAACTTACGCCGAGTCTGTGATTTCGCAATGAATTTGAACTGAATATTGTGAAAAGCCGCTAGTTGTGGGACTTCGTTCGTGGGATCACGTTCTTCAGCGGATTCGAGGCTAGGCCTGCGCATCGCAGCGCTCTGTGCGCTCCTAGAGGATTCTTTTTGGATATGTTGTGCTGGTCCCTTACGTGCTTCCACATCGTACTGGTCGAGCCACCTTTTGATGTGGGATTGGTTTCGACCGTACATTTATTTGTTCATATGTTCCCTTCCTTTTTAAGGCTGAGTTGTTCTGCGTTCACGAATCATTGCACTAGATTATAGCGGGGAAATGTTTGCACCTTGCGGAGTAGCAATCGCGTGGCATTCGCCCGAAACAACGACCAGAGGGAGCTCTGACCACTCATGATGGACGCGTGTATTGTCGCTGATTCAGCGACCGACGCCAGCTGACGATGCCGACCATCGGCATGCCCAGCCCGCTTGCCGTCTCCCATGCCCTCGCCGCCACATATTTCACGTGCTCCCCTACCATGAGAGCGCATAACCCCTCCCAAGATACTTTACATCTTCCACCAACTAGATACCTACCCCCCCCCCCCCCCCCCTACCGTTCTCGCCGTCAAAATCGCTGCCTGGTTGTCAACGAACGCTCACAGTTCAGCTCACCTCGGAAGCCACCATCGTACGCAAGATTCAATTGAGTCTAGCAATCTCTCTGGAATTGAGATACTTGTAGATGACAGGCCGAACTCAACGGTAGTCACGGGACCGTACGAGCCGAACCTCCTTTCGCAAGAAACCCAACCCAACGGGTACGCGAGCTATCCTGGGTCCCCAATTAGGAAACGTCAATCAGGATTCCGAATCCGCGACGGCCATTAAAAGCTGGACGGAGCAGGAGGCGGAACAGTTCCATGTGGTCTAGCTCCGATTTTAACGGTCGAATCATGCTTCGAACCTATCGCCAACCGACCGATCGGGGCAAACGATGTCTACATCCTTCACTCACCGGACTCGTCGAGATCCATCTGATCGTTCTGCGTGGCAGAGAGTATCTACGGCGGGGATGGAAGCGACAGTGAGCAACGTACGCGATGGATCCCGACAGCGCAGGTTCAGCGTTTCAAAAGACAGATCCAATCATTATCACGGGGTGCCACGCCGACGCTCAAGGAGGAGGATGCCGCAAGCGATGCCGTTGATCTGAAATTTTTGAGGGGGGTGTATCGAGGGAATAAGGGTCTTCTTTCTCGGGCTATCGGTCCTTCTACTTTGAGAGCATCAAGAGATCACTTGAAGTGACTGCTGTGTAGAGGAAGGTGCAAGTTATCCACGACGAAAAGATGATGGCACAGCTTTGCTGTCGCTCTTCCCACGAAGAAGTCATGGATTTCGCTCTTTGTCCATGATAACCGGAAGGGTGACAAATCGATCCCGAGATATCGCGCTCCAATGTTTACCACCGTTGAACCGATGATTCCAATAGTCTAGTCGTTTGGACATTATCCCGAACCACCGGAGCAAGCTAGAGACTTATTTTTTTCGTTCAAATATAGCCGAAGAAGTTCTTTCTCGGCTGAAGCAGGGGTGTTGAAATCGGAGTTGCAGAAACGTTTCAGAATTCGGGTTCAACAGAGCCAGAAACTGTTTCAACTTGGACTTACGTTATTTCGCGCGGAGTTCGGAGTTGTTATTCACGGATGACAGTGCAGCGGGAGTCAGCTCGCCCATCAAGCTATCAGCTAGAGCGTGCGGGAGTTCACCGCCTGAAATTCCGGATGACGGCTAAGACTTAGCACGAAAAGCTTAGGTCTAAAAGTTGATCGTCGGTTCGCATCTGAGGAACAAGCTAAATCATTGACACACGTCGAACTTCACCGCCAGAGGAGCCGCGATCCCTAGAACTAAATCGTCTGCTACGACTTTCCCTGGCCTCTCCGGCATAGCCTTCCACCATAGACATCACAGACCCACGATGCCTCAGATTTCGCCAGCGATTACACTCAATGAACGGCTTACAATAAGATGTCTCTGTGTTTTGTAAAATCACTTCGGAAGGATAAAATGTGGTTCATGATGACAGAAGTAGCTGAATGGAACTTCGGAACCAGACATTGTCTCTCAAAAAGCTCGGGAATATTTTTTCTCGAAGTGAGAGAATCGGACTGCTCCACTCCCCCTTCGCATTCGATTCTCAATATGCTGCTCTTAGCTGTCCAACTTCGCTTCCCGTCGATTCTTGAAACTTTTCGCCTCTGATAACTCAGTGGCAATTCGGGCTTGACTGGTGTCAGCTCTTGGCCTCTGTACTCACCAAGAAGTCGACTGATAAATACCCATCGCCTGCCCTCACTCAGCAATTTACGATGAGACCAGTTCCGAATCCTTCTCTCGGGTGCTACATGCTCTGGCCCAAACGAGCCTGCAAGCATTAATTTCGTGCAGCAGCTACTCGGAGAAGCATACCTCAGTACTAACACGACCCTTATCGGTACGCACTTCGAATAACTCCCTGCAGGAGTTTAGTCGTGGGAAGAGAAAGGAGCTGCAGCGATTGACAGTACGGCAACGTTAGGGAGCCGCTCCTCAGAGCTCAATGAGGCACCCGGACGACACAGGAATTGGATCCGCCAAAATTGTTACTCGATCGGCAGTCGCCGTGTCGATCACAATCAACTGAAGGCGATTGCGGAGTTGCCCCGCGGCGAGTAGTTCCGGCTATACAGCCAAAGGCTCCAGTCCTCCTTAACTGACTGCCTTCAAGTGCGCACCTATAACCTCAATGAATTCAGGAAGGATTGCTCCGATGCTGGTGTACATATTAGGTTATCGACGGAAAACTTCACTTCTGAAAACCTCAAAATGGCCCTGGTAGCCTGTTGTAACAAATAGAACTTCTCCTATTGCCTGCTGAATGTTTCCCAGAGGCTTCTGCATCGTATAAAAGAAACATAAATATTATTATTAGTCAAGACAAACTTCACATCTTCAATTCTTCGAAGCATAATTCGTTTGTTGTGTTCATGGTCATTTATTGATCCTCCAATGCGCTATTTACGTTTCTCCCATATTAGTTTCACCGAGTTCCCGGACCGAGTGAATTCAGCGCATCTCTGGGGCTACTTTCTTTCCATTTTCAAGAGTCATCCTCGTTCCACTACATGTCTTCTGACCGCACTCCTCGGTCAAACCCAATCTTCCAGCAAGCTCTTCCGTCCCGTGTTGATGAGTGACGCATTTCATGATAGTGTCGCGAATGGCTTCCGTCCGCATCTTGTTCATTGTGGGTCGATTTCCTGGTTTCTTGAAAGGTGCCCTCTACTCGGGATCAACGAGATCGGACAGATATCCTTTGCCCGGATATGGTAAACGAGAAAGTATCCACGAAACCCTGAAAACCACACTCCGTCCGCTGCTCTGCTGCTGAGAACTCGGAAGCAACTTCCGTTAGGTATCACTTCCAGCGAGCGGAGAGTTCTGCGTAGCCCGTGGTTCACAACATTTTACCTCCCGTGGACCCCCAAGGAAGTTGAAATCAGATCGCGCCCCGCTCCAAAGGATTTCAGGAGAAAAACCTGATCTGCAAAGATGCGAGAATGGACCCGCAATTTTTGGTTTCAGTGGATGTACAGTACAACCTAGATTATTTCACCTTGATATACAGTACAGCCCCGATAAAATCGAGGTTGTACTGCATGAAGAAATCAACTTTGCAAGATCTTCCGCAACAGAAAGATTCTCAGAAAGATCATCATAACACTGTGGTCACCGACGGCTTGTCAACTGAATCGGGGATCACAGTGAGACTTCAGTTATGAGGTCAAGAGCGTCGTCGGAGCTATGTTGGGTTGGAGCTTCCAGCTCTTCCAATCTTGTTCCTGCTGGCATAGGTAGTTCGGTTCGTTGCTCATTTTCATTCCAAGATATTTGTAGTGGCCCTGGAATCTGATCGCATTGCCTCGCACCGTCAGTTCCCCTAGCTTCCCGATCTCTCCATGTGCCGATCATCTGCATTCAGTAGTTTCGGTATCCTTGCCGTCCGCTTGGATTGTCAGATCGGAAGCAAACCTAGCTCATGGAAGTCGATTCTCCAGTTCTGCTATATATGACGCGAACAGGATGGGCGACAATGGCCTGCACTGTCTCAGTGTCCGCGGTGTCGACGAGGAGCGGTATCCACGCTTGACCACGACACAATTGTCTGTGTGTATTGGATTGAATTTATTTCGAACCTAAATATACACATAGGTTCCCTTTCATTCCAGGGATGAATTGTTCTGAATTCACAGACCATTCTTGGTTTTCGATTCCCCATCTCCTAAGGATATCCTTCGTTCTTCTCAGGTCCTTCGATGTGGTGTCGGAATGAAATCCGAGTTGGACGGCGAATTTCTACTGGGAGTATTCTCCTTCCTCGCATCCCAGAACCACTAGCTGGTGGGTTTCGGCGGCATCGCATCGGGCGCATATCGAGTCGATGCGTGTATCGCGGCTGTGTTTTCCAGTCCTGGTCTGTAGCGTTGTCTGAAATCCCCCCTCCCCTCCTCCGCTTGGAAACTTCGCTCCTGTCGGTTCTGGCAGGAACTTCAGGGTGGGTTCCCGGTAACTACGGGCGGTCAAATGGACACGGGGGTTCTGGGCCAGCCGCACCAGAGGGAAACGAGAGAGAAATGACCCCTACCGGCCTAACAGCTGGGGGAAACCCAGCATAGCGAGCTCGAGCAAAGTCCCGGAGGACGATGTGAGGGACCCGCCTCCGGGGGATGGCTCCTCTATGGGAGGCCACAGGAGGAAGATCGACGATCGGAAAAAGGGGGAGCTAGGAGGCAAGGAGACATCATTAACGACGAAGACACCTTAGACGCCGCTCGAGAAACGCAGAAGTAGGAGTTCCGAGACGATCGATGGGAATTTTCCAAACGCAACACAGCTGGTAGCTACGATACGACACGGACTCGCCCGAGCCCTTGCAGAAGGTAGCAAAAAATCCGAGATAGCAGGAAGAGAGGACATCGAAGCCAGCTCAGCTCCGGGAAACGACCCGAATGGACTTCCAGCACCCAGGGACCTTAAACAGGAAATCCTAGAAGAAAAGCTCAGACAAATCAAAGCAACCCAGGAGCAGCCGAAAGGCTCGTCCACATCGGAGCACCTGGAGGACACCATCGAGACGCTAGACGATGACATCGACACCATCTCGGAGAGCTCGATCTCTGGAATCCTCGGGCAAAAGAAGCCAACGTTGCCTGCGGCCGAAAAAGCCCAGGACAAGAGATCGGAGATAGATATAGGGGGGAGCATTGAGGAGGCTTCCGGGGAGTACACCGGCTCTCGGTGAACGATCAGAAGGCCACTCGATACGGAATCGAGTTCGTCGGTAGCTCCGTGATGACAACTACAGCTCGAGAGGGAAAACCTGCCACGGAGTTTCGCTACTTCAATGACAACGGGAAGCACGTCCCGTCAGATCACGGCGGAACTATTGGGCCCCTGATCGAGTAGCTCCAGGAGCAGTGCCTGATCAGAAACACTGCGACGGAGATCCAAAGGATCTCGAGGGATGTTAGGGCAGCCGTCAACCAGGCTCGAACCGGGATTATGACACCAGTCAGATCCCACACCCGACACGTCACGGGAAGAGCTCAAGACAGGAAGGAGATCGGAAGCGCGGCGAAGAAACTCGATGAGACAGAAGCCGGAATCGAAGAACTCGGAGCGAAAATTAGATCCCAAGGAGCAAGAAGAGGAAAACCAGGAAGAGAAGACAGAATGAAACAGGAGGAAGAAAATGCCAGTGATATCAAGGACAGGATCATGAAAGTAACATGCCTCGATAAACGCGGATACAACGAAGTCAAGGAAAATCATCGGAGCAACCTTGAAGCTCGCGGGATAGAATACCCGATCGATATCTCCATCAAGCTATGAATGATCTCAGAGATATCTAGAGGAGGGCAGAAAAGACTCGCAAACTCCATCAACGAGCAACTCGAGATGGAAACTACGGTCAGAGGACCACCGCTATCTGCAGACGTCATGATCAGGCGAAGCTTTCGAATTGAAAAAATTGAATTGAATTGAACCGACTTCCGAAAACGTCAATATGCGCTTCTCTGGGGAACGCAAGAAGCGGACTTGCGACGATTCCAAATGGTGCCCACACGAAACCGACAGGATGGAAGAGCGGCAGGGTCTCACTTCTTGAGAAATCAAACTCAAAGGAAGGAAACTTGGCCACCTACAGACTCATTACTATATCGGACGTACTGTATAGAGTATTCACCGAGATATCGGGTGAACGGCACTTGTATGTTAGACCTCCCCTTCGATTTCCTCTCCCCCGGTGCCGCCAGTTGACGGGCTGGGAACGCGCCATTGAGGCTGTTTTTCGCTCCACTTTTCAAAGACGGCACCTAACACACAATTACCGGACAATTAAGGGATGTCCCGAGCTATTCCAGAAACTCTCAATACAGGGTATCATGGCAGCGCACAACGGCCCGATTCAAAAGGATGTTCGTGGAGGATGAATTCGGGCATAAATGCAGTGTTTGCGACCGCCTTCGGTTCCGTAGAGATTCAAAATCGGCCGATTTGGAGGCGGTGAATTTTCTAACTGAAGTTTTTCCCAGTGAAGACACTGCCCAGTTCGAATCATGTAGCAATTGTTCCAAAGTTTGCGGGAGGAAAGAAAATCGTACTATGAGCAGGTCCATTTCCGACACATACGCAGAGGGGCTCTCATTCCCATCCATATATTTCGGAGCCCCTCGCGGAATAGTATCGAACGGCAGAGGAAATGTGCTTTCTACTACCTACACCGTGAGTATGTCGGGGATCCGGAGGAGTGATCGTCGCGGAGTGACACCTCAACATATCCTCTGCATGGCAATGAAGAATATTCGATTCAGGGACCTGTACGCGACACAAAACATGTATGGATCCCTACGCTCAACGGGAATAAAACTCGCGAAATGATTGAAGATCGCGACCTCGTGGAACCACTAATCGACACCGATCAAGAATTTTTGAGAACAATTCCATACTCTGTTCAATACTGGTCCACTCGGAAGAAATATCTTTTCGCCATGATCCGTCAACTTGGGAAGCCGACTGCGTTCCTGACCATGAGCGCGAGCGAGATGAATTGGCCGAATTTACTTCGTATTCTGCACAGGCTGTCTGACGAGTACAAATCTAGAGACTTCGAAGAGCTTGGTCGGTACGAACATTCTTCCTTGGTGGCAGAGGACCCAGTCGCGTGTTCCATCTATTACCACAACTAGATACTACAAAACGCATCTACTGCAGAACCTTAAATGTGTGATCATGGACGAAATAAGTAGGTGCATGTTCGGTCAACTCACGATTACAAGGAAGGAAAGGTGAATACAAAAACAACTTTGGTGATTTAGATTTGCTCGCATGTGGCGACCTTAAACAATTACCAACAGTACAGCGCTCCCGTGTACAGCGCTGTACAGAGATCTCAAGGTGGTAGAGCTGTTCTATGGCGATTGTTGGATCATTTCCCGCTAGTGAGAGTGATGCGACAAAACGATATTATCTTCTCTGCGGTGCTCACAAAAATCAGTTGCGGCGGGAAATTAGATGCGCAGGAAACGACTATGATCCAATCCCGATTCCGACCGCGTGGTTGATGTGTCGAGAACTTACACAGTGACGTAGTCCTCCTCTTCGTCAACAACAGAGATGTTAGAGCCTACAACAGAAACGCGGTTCCTACCACACCAACCACAGAGATCAGCATTGTGTCGGATTCTTACACTGGGTACAGCTCGGAAATCGAAAGATTAGAGGCGATCGGAATAGTAGATCGCATGGAGTGTCAAGGCACAGGCAATGTGCCCCACAGTATCACATTCGCTGAAGGCTATCCATACATGCTAACAATGAACATAGATGTGGAAGATGGATTGGTAAACAGAGTCAAAGGCAAGTTACGTCACGTTGAACATTGCCCGAGTTCGTGTGACGACAACAGGTCGAAACGTGTATGACTAGAATTCGACACTATAAAGGACGTCTTACACGGTTGATATACATACCACATATCCGTTCCTAATCAGAAGTTCTCAAAGAGCGGGGGGTACCAATCGAATTACGATCAGTAAGTATGAAAGTACGAGAAAGCAATCGAGGCCTCTAAACAACGAGTCGACAGATCGACTAGCCGGACGGCCGGCCGATCGGTCGGGAAAACAGGAAAGGAAAACCAGTGAGCCCACGAAGAGTCCAGACCCCGTAATTGATGTACATGTGTCGCATTCCAAGAGAAGCGTCTTGAGAGACGACCCAGCGGCGACCAGTTGGAGAGGGGGGTCAGTAGAGAGAAAGAGGAGAATCCCGCGAGAATATGAGAGATGAATGAATAGAGTGTGACTGATTGTATGAATTAGGATACTGCGACGAGAGTAAAGAGGAGACGGAGTAAACCCGTACTAACCTAGTATACACACCGAATACCGTGTAGTCAATCCGTGAGCAGTAGAGTCTCACATTAGCAGCGGTGGTAAAAGAACCAGTTCCGAAGAGAATACGAGAAGTGCCAAGAAGATCAGGGAGGGACAAGCGAAGATGGCGGAGGCAAGCTTGGCAGCGGTACTGGCGCAGTTAACAAAGACACTGGCGAGTATGGAAAAGAGGATTGAGGGCCAGACGCAACACATACAAGAGGTGAAGAACAAGGAGGCCAACGAACCGAAACTGGAGGCAAGAGTAAAGCCATACGACACGGCAACGCCCTTAAGGACGTTCTCAGGTGGGACCGTAGCTAGTGCAGAAAGCTGGTTGCAGGATGTAGTACAGGCAAAAACAGTAGGGAAAAGGACGGAGGACTATACGAAAAGTGTGTTGCATGCTAAATTGGTTGGCCCGGCGAAATATTGGCAAAGGGATCATGGCAGTAAGTGCGAGAAATTCGAGGACTGGGAAGCGTTATTCATGGAAACGTACGCGCCGAAGAGAAAAAGGAGGGAATTGATGGAGTATTTCCTACAAAACGGTCAGAAACGAGGGGAGGGGTTGGAAATATATGTGAGAAGGGAAGAACACTTCGCTCTAAAGTTAGAACTGGAACTCAAAGAGATCAAAGAGCAGGTACTCGAGGGACTGCTACCGGAATACACGTTTCTGATACATATAATGAGGGGGGAAGAGCATAAAAATACGACAGAATTAGTGCAGGACATCGAGGAAACGATGGAGGTAGACCGAAGGAGAATAAGTCGAGTAAGATCATCACCAATCGGAACAGGAAAAAGATTCGAGGCGAGACCAACGTGCTTCATCTGCAACAAGGAGGGTCACAAGCAAGCCTGGTGTCCGGAAAAATCAAGAGACCAAGGGCGATACAGAGGACCCATAGACTACCGAGAATCCGGAACATATGCCACGAGATATTTAGGAGGAACTTCAGGAGAACGTCAGAGAACGACCGGAGACTGGCGCCAACAGCAACCTGACAGTGGAAGGGACCAAATGGGTCACACAAGACCGCCAATGAGGGAATCGACATGGAGAGACGCAACGACGAGCAGAGACCGAGCACCGCGAGACCGTCAAGGAACCTGGGGACCACCGACAAGAGAACCGACTGCAAATTATCAACCAAGAGTGACAACGCCAGCGGAAGGAGGGAGTTATGGAGGAAGAAATAACGGAAGTCATGAAAGAGGGCAAAGGAATGTCAGATAAGTCGAGAGGGAGTGGAGTTTCGAGCAGATCGAACCAGTGGATTCGGAACGGCAGAGAGGATTGAAGAGAGTAACGGTCAAAGGTAAAGAATGGTCAGCCAGGGTAGACACGGAAGCAGAAGTCAGCATCATTTCAGAGAAGTCAGCGGAAGAACTAGGATTGGTACGAAGTCCAAGTGCAGAAAAGAGTATCCGCGGGATAGGAGGGGGCTCATGCGACCCAGTGGGACAATCAAAAATTCTGTCAGAAGCGGATGGATTGCAGCTGGAAGAGGTAACACTCACAATCCTACCGACGGGGGCAATGGGTGAAAGAGAAATATTGCTAGGAAAGGATCTGTTGGATAGAGGGCTCGTAACGGTGTACTGCGAAGGGCGATCATGGATTTTGAAGGGAGAAGCGTTCGAAGAAATCGCGAGGATCTCACCGAAGGAGGACGTGAAGGTCCAACTGAAGCTAAAAGCCATGGTAACGTTGGAACCACAATCAGTCTCAATGGTCACGACGATTCCGATAGAGAAAAATGAAGGAACGCTCATGATCGATCAGGAACCCGGATGGGGAGCATTATGTGAAGTGAGAGAGGGAGAATTAGTAGTTCCACTCGCAAATGTGGGGGATACAAAGATCATCCTGAACGAGGGCACAGTGGTCGCGCGAGGAAAAATCATTGGGGATGAAAAGTTTTTCAAACTGAATAGGACCAAAGAGGACAGCAAGATGGCACAAGTGAAAAGAGTCGAGACGAGTGAAGGAGATAGCATACGGGAAGAAGACATCGACGTGGAACCCAGTGTACCGCAAACCTACAGGACCCAGTTGCTTAGAATACTGAACGAGAATCGAGAAGCCATCGCAACTTCGCGAGGGACCTAGGGAGAACGGACCTCACAGAATTCGACATAGACGAAGTGAAGGATAGCAAACCGGTCAGGTGTAAACCGTATAGATTGTGGGAAGCTGAGAATAAAGCCCTGAGCGGAATAATAGCGCAACTGAAAGACGCGGGTATGATAGAGAGGTCGAAGTCAGAGTATGCGAGTCCAGTGCTGCTGGTGAGGAAAGCGGATGGCGACTGGAGGATGGTCATAGACTACAGGAAACTGAATGCGCAAACAGTGAAGCTCAGTTGCCCACTACCGATCATCGACGACATATTGGAAGGAGTTGGAGGCAAACGACTGTACTCAAAATTCGACTTGGCGTGGGGATATTTCCAAATACCGATGACAACGAGGGCTTCAGAGAAAGCAGCATTCGTCACGAAGGAAGGGCACTATGAGCCGAAGGTCCTCATGATGGGGCTGTGTAACGCGCCTTCGAAATTTCAAGAACTGATGGTACAAGTCAGAGACATGGTCGGAAAGCAACAAGCGTTTCCATTCCTGGACGACTTAATCACAGCGTCGGACGACTACTTGGAGCATCTGGAACATATCGAGAAAATAATGAAAGCACTGAGAAATGCAGGACTGACGATTCGGTTGGGAAAATGCAAATTCTTCATAGGAGTCGTCCAATTCTTGGGATTCAAACTTTCAAAGAGGGGAGTACAACCAGGAGGAGTGAAGTTGGAGACAATTGAGCGATTTGCAGCACCGACGGACGTCAATGGAGTAAGGAGGTTCTTAGGACTAACGTCGTTTTTCCGAAGATTCGTATGGAACTATGCAACCATAGCAAACCCACTGACGGAGCTGTTGAAGAAAGAAGCGAAGTGCGTGTGGTCACCGACGTGCGAAGAAGCATTCAGACAACTGAAAACCATGTTACTGAGGGATCCAGTGTTGGAAAGATTCGTACCAGGAAGAAAAACAGAATTACACACCGATGCAAGTTGCGTAGGACAAGCTGGGATGCTTATGCAGGAGGTGAACGGAACATGGAAAATGTGTTACGCGATCAGTAGGAAGCTGTCGGAATCGGAAAAGAACTACCATTCCACGAAACTAGAACAACTTGCGGTAGTGTGGAGCATGGAGCGATTGCGACATTATCTATACGGTCAAGAATTCGTAGTGGTGTCAGATTGTGTAGCGGTCACATCAGTGAAGACGCAAGGAGGGTCCGCGCAGATGTGCCGATGGTGGGATAGAATAGCAGAGTTCAACTTCACGGTTCGTCACCGACCAGGAACAGCGATGGCCCACGTGGACGCACTTAGTAGGGATCCAGTCGAAGAAGCACAATAGGCGGAAGAGCAAGAATATCCGACGGACTCGAAACAGAAAACAGTGTTCGCAGCGCCAGCGACGCACGATGAATTCCATATGATACAAACAGCGGATGAGTTCATCAGGGAAAGACTCGAAGCACTGAGGAAGACCAAGGCGGAACGAACGAGAAGGGAAGAAAATTTGGTTCAGGGGTTCTGTGAACGACAAGGAGTACTGGTCAAGGAGAAGGACGGGAGGAGATTATTCGTGGTACCAAAGGCGATGAGGAAGTATGTTTTGGTTATCGCACACGACAAAGGCGGACACTTCGGAATGGATAAAACATTGGAGCTAATGAGGACAACGTATTGGTTTCCGAAAATGAGAGAATATACGAAGTTCCACCTGCAAGCATGCATGGAGTGCATATTCAACAAAGACTTATCCGGCAAGAAGGAGGGGATGTGTAACGTGATTCGACCAGAGAGAAGACCGTTCCAGAAGGTGTTCATCGATCACTTGGGACCACTACCGAAATCACACGGAAAGGAGCACGTCATAGTACTGGTGGACGGACTGACGAAATTTGTGATACTCGAAGCAGTCGCAACAACTTCAGCGGATGGAGTAATCAAGTTCTTGACGAAGGTTTTCATGACGTACGGGAAGCCCGAGAAAATCGTGTCCGACAGAGGGACTGCGTACACCTCTAAGAAAACGGAGGAGTTCTTGCTGAAAGAAGGCGTTGGACACATTCTAATTTCATGTCAGAAACCATCATCGAACGGCCAAGTTGAAAGAATCAATAAAGAGGTGGCCAGATTGTTGAGATCACTATGCGTACCGGCGGATCACCGGGATTGGGCAAAGTTCTTACCGATGGCACAGATGTACTTGAACAGGGTGGTATCGAGAAGTACGGGGAAATCACCATTCGAGGTCTTGCATGGGTATCTACCGAGAATCAATAATCACGCGCAGTTGATAGAGGGCGAACAGGATAGGGTATGGGTACCGGCGGAAGAGGTGCAGGCAGAAGTTCGGGAACAACTGATGCAAAGCCAGGACAAATACGCGTACTATTACGATGGGGAAAGGAGGCCACATTACATCAGATATTCGAAAGGGGATATAGTGGTAGTTAGACGCTTGCCAATCCACACGGGTCAACCGACGAAGTTGCAACCAAAGTTTCGTGGTCCAATGGTCATTTCTGAAGTATTGCCGAAAGATACCTATCGACTGGTCCAATTGGGTCGAAGGAATTACACTTGTACTGCTCATTGTTCACAACTGAAATGGTACCGACTACACGATGAGAACGAGGAGGAAATAGAAGCCGACGACGGAACAGACTACGACGAAGAGGAGCTAGAAGAAGCAGGAATCGGAGCCGTGGAGAGACCAGAAGAAGTCATCGAATCCACAAGAATCAAGGAGCCGGCGGGGATCGAACAGTCGGAAGAAGAGAGGGCAGGAACAGCGGAGAAACCGATCGAGATAGAAACATCGGAATCATCAGAGGAAGTGCAGATCAATGTAGACCCAAGAATAGTGGGAAATCAGCCACAACAGAGGGCTCGTAGGGATTTGAACACAGCACGATTAGAACCGGCACGTAGAGATAAAGCAGAAATAATAGATAGAAGAGCACAACCAGGTAGACAGTCGAAATTCGCGGGAAGATACTCGAAGTAGAAAGTCGAGGACAACTTTGGGTAGCGTGGTTCGAGACGGCTAGAGAAGCGGAGAGAGATACGAAGAATCAACAGAACAAGTGCACGTATGAGATAGAGAGATCTGAGCTAGAGGGAAAGCACAAAGACGAAGGAGAGGGGAGAGTATCGAGAGCGAACGCGCACCGAAATCGGATCTTTTCCGTCGAACCTCGTGGCAAGAAGACATCATGAACTCTACTAACGAATGACCGAGCGGGACCATGGGACCCCCCATACTCTTCTACAAAGAGGGCCAAGGGCCGAAGGACGAAAAACCCAGAAGCCGGGCGGTCAACCTCGAAGACGAAAGAGGATTGGCGTTCGAAGTGAACGTAACGCGGGCGGTTGCCGCGGAACAAGTAGCGAAGCCGATAAGGAGGTGCACGAGGTGTGGCGACGACAGGCACGTGGAGATCGCCCCATACTGTAAGGCCAGGTGGGTTACGTGTAACCTGCGGAAGGAAGTTGGGCACTTCAGTCGCTGCTGCCCGAAACATAAAGAGAGGGTCTGCCACAAATGTAAGGGCGTAGGCCACATGGCACGAGACTCCAAGGAGGTGGTCTATGAGAAGACAGCCGACGGAGGCTACGTCGCAAGGAGGGATGGGAAGGAAGTGGCCAAGTACGTCAGGAAATGCGGCTTCGACCCGGTGGAGTACCAGCTGGAACTAATCCGGAGGCAACTCGAACGGACGGGGTTGAAGGTAACAGGAGGCTACGAAAGACCACGACGGAAAGAGGGCCAGCCGGTATTTCCGAAGACGACCAACCCAGCGACGGCAGCCACACGAGGCGAAGCAGTTCGACCGCGGCGCCCCGAACCGGCAGATTACCGCGCAGTGCCACCCCCCGCCGCGTACTCTATTCGTTACGCTCCACCTTCCCCATACGCCGACATGTAACATATTCATCGATATTTGTAATGAGGGCTAGTTGTAAGAACAACTGTAAGGTTTGTAAGGAGGGTTAGTTGTAAGAACAACTGTAGGAATTGTACGGAGGGTTAGCTCGTTGAATAATTTACCACGGTTCGGAAGGTTGCTGAAGTAATCAGCATTACGACGTAAGGAGGGCTAGCGGAAAGAAAAGAGAGATACTATAAGTCTCACGACGAAGGTGTGCTCATTCAGGTATGTGCTCGTTTAGGCAGATCAGATATCAGAGTGGAGTGTGCCGAATAGAAGTGCTGGCCAGGAGACCAGTATGGTAGCGGTGGTCGAGTGTCGCATTCTAAGAGAAGCGTCTGGAGAGCGACCCAGCGGCGACCAGTTGTACTGGAGAGGGGAGTCGGTAGAGAGAAAGAGCAGAATCCCGCGAGAAAATGAGAGATGAATGAATAGAGTTTGACTGAGTGTGGGAACTAGGATACTGCGACGAGAGTAAAGAGGAGACGGAGTAAACCCGTACTAACCTAGTATCCACACCGAATACCATGTAGTCATTCCGTGAGCAGTAGAGTCTCACACATGGCATGAAGGCTGCATCTCAACACCTGCAGCGCGATAATATTGTCTCGGATACGAAAACGCATGATACACATGAGGAAGACGAGGAGGAGGACCGAATGATCATGGATTTACCATCGTCGGGGGCGACGGGACGGAAGACCGATTTTAAGTGCGGCGTCTAATTCGACACCCACACTCCTTGGGAGCATCCTCTTCCCCAAAGGGAGCAATCGAAAATGTGGAGAGATTCCCGAAGAAGGACATGCCCGGGGAGGACCAAGCCAAAATCCTTAAACGAAGGGAAGCGTCACCGCCACCGCCCGGGAAGAAAGAGAATCAAGACAATACGTACAAGCTGGACTCTCTTCGAAGAGAGATCTCGGAAATCATCGACAGATTCGCCCGGATATACGCCAAGAAGATTCAAGCAGTTGAGGTAAAAAACACGGCCAAGGAGGTGAAAGGAGCCACCGCGAAGCTGCAGCGAGGCCTTGAAAACCTGAACGAAGACAAAAACTTGAGGAAGCCAGGATAAGGATCGCCGCTCTGGAAGCAGAAGAAACTGAACGAAAGGAGAAACTCGAAAAGAAGACGATGAACCCGTTGAAAGAATAGGAGGAGGCCATGGCGCGCAAAATCCAAGAGGACCTATCGCGAGTCACCTGTCTGGACGAAGTGGTGGAGCTGGCAAAGATAGAGTGGCCAAAGCAGACCTTTGAGAAAATCTTCCTCTCGGAAGCGTGGATTGTTGGCACCCGGAAATGCAGAGTGCTCATTCACTCGGAAGAATATTAAAGACAGCGCACAACACAAACTATTCTACAGCTGTCGAAGATGTTCCCAGCGATCAAGGATCTCGACAAACTGGAAGCGAGAAGCGTAGCAACGACGACGGCGATTCTTTCACCGACCCTGATAACGACCGACACAGTTGAGATCGAAGAAACTGAAAGAAGAACGCTTGTAGTGGCCAAACTCAAGATAGGGGCGGATGAAACTGATATTGCGGAGATTCTCCACTTGGTGGCGGAAAAGATAAAAACAGGCATCGCCGATCCCAAAGAAAAAGTCCTGATTGAGATCCCGAACGGTGCGCAGATTAACACGTACAAGAGACTATCGGAAGCGCTATGGAGAATCCTCAAGATCGATACCGGTGCGGAGATCTCACTCAAAGCGAGTAACACGCCGAAGGAGGGGAAGAAAAAATCTCATCTAGTTTCTAGTCAAGGGATGATGGAGATCGGAATGGGTGACGCCACCTCTGCGGATATACTTCGTAACCTCAAAGACAAGGTTGACACCGAGGCTCTCGGCGTTAACATATGCGGAGTGCGCCAAAGCGAGAAATCTATCAGACTGCTGATTAGAGAGAACAAAGCTGGAGGCAGGACTCGACTTGCGGCCTTCATATCGGACGAGCTAAACCTTGGAACGAAGAATCGTGGTCCTCGCCTCACGGAAGCAGTCATGATCTCGAGACTGAATGAGGTTGTCACCGAAGAAGAGGTCGCCAGGGTGGTCTGCCGGATCATTGGCCACGGGGATTCAGAGACCATCGGATCGCGAGCTGCTATATTACCCCGAATTATGGTGGCTTCACACGTCAACGCCAGACGAAGCAACTCCATGTGGGTGGTGGCAGGTGATTTCAATGCGGCGTCATTTCCGCCTGGGGCAGCCGAACCACAACGAGAAGGGGAAGAGAGCTCGAGGACACCCTAGCGGGATGTGAACTCACCCACTCAACGATGGCAGAAACCCAACGTTCAGAATGAATAACCGAATGTCTCATATTGACATCACAGCAAGCACGCACCCGACCGGAATCGAAGATTGGAGAGTCAACGAGGCGGATGAGTCTCTTAGCGACCACCAATATATAGAGTACGACATAGTGCTACAGGTTGCTGCAGAACCGAGGAAAACAGGCCCAGGCTGGAGATGGAACCATGAGAATCGAGGCATTCCAAACCATCATAGACCGGGAATTTAGAGGAGCAGGAGATAGGCACGCGGAAATCGACCACAAACTGGTGGCGGATATTTTCGTAAAAGCATGCACCACCGGAGCGCAAACGACCAACCCTCGATGGAAGAACCTCAAACCAGTTTATTGGTGGACGGAGACGATCTCAAGACTCCGGAAAGATTGCGTCAAGGCCAGAAGACTGTACATCAGGAGTAGTAACCGTATCCGCCGGGACCCGAGACGGGCAGCGGAAGCCCTCTCTGACTACACTAGGAAATAGAGGGAATACGAATCTGAGATCTCGGCCAGCAAGCGAAACAAGTGGAGAGAGCTCTGCGAGTCTGTCCGAGAAGACGTCTGGGGTCTTCCGTATAAGATAGTCAGCGAAAACCTCGGACAAAAGCGAGTCAGACTTCCGGAGCAAACACTATGCAGAGCCATCGGAGAACTCTTTCCGAATGGAATGGAAGCTGAGCGCGAGCAGCTCCAGATTGCCGAAACTGATGTCCCTAAGGTAATGCCCAGAAAAGCTCCAGGACCTGACGGCATTCGAGAAGAGGCAATAAAAGCGTTCCTGGAGCGATGGCCCAGTGTCTTTGCACGGAGATCCACTTTGTCGGCGATAGAAAGAGTCCTCGAAACCGTGAGGAAAGAAAGAGAGAAGCCAAGTCACAGAAGAAAGCGGTGCATAATCATTCTGTTGGATATTAAAAATGCTTCCAACTCTGTTGAATGGGGACTAGTACTCTCGAGCCTCGCCAAGAGGGAGGTCTCCTCATACCTGCGTGAAATCATAGCATCATATCTGTCAAAGCGATGAATCACTGATGAGGGTGGATGCAGGCACAGCATGATCACAGGAGTCCCCCAGGGCTCTGTTCTGGGGCCAACCCTGTGGAACACGGCGTACGACGACATTCTCCGGGTAAAGATGCCCAATGGAGCGCAGACAATCGCCTACGCGGACGATTTGGCGCTCGTAGTAATGGCGAATAACACGGAAGAGCTAGAGGAGATAGCGAACACTGCTCTGCGGAAGATCTCAAGATGGTGCCAGGAGCCCTACTTACACATGGCTCCAGAGAAAACGGAAGCGTTGGTGCTTCTTGGCAGGAGAAACGATGGCCCACTATCAATTCGAATAGAAGGACACTTGGTGGAGTTCACGAAATCAGCAAGATATTTGGGAGTTTACCCCCAGGCAAACCTTAAAGGCTCGATACGTGTGGCGATGACAACGACAAAAGCAGCGAAAGCCGCGAAGGACATGGCAAAAATCCTCCCTCGCACATATGGGGCATCGGAAGCACAAAGAAGATTGCTCGCGACGGCAGCCGAATCGATTGCGTTGTATGCAGCGCCAACGTGGGCTCCAAACGCGCTGAAACTCGCATACAACCGACAGTTGCTTGAAAGAACGCAGAGGACGATGGCCATTAGAATCACACGGTGCTACCGCACTCTGTCCACTGCAGCGGTGCTAGTTCTGGCCGAAACCACCCCGTGGGCGATCTTGGCGGAAGGAAGAACTGAAATCTGTCAGGAGAATGAACGGCGAAACGCTCCATATTACCTTGGAGAAGGGGACTTCTCTGGGTCTACTGATGAGGAGATCAAGGCGAAAACGCTTGAAAAGTGGCAGTTTAGATGGGACAATGACCCAAGAGGACGATGGACGTACAGATGCGTTCCTGACCTGAAAAAAATGGTGCGAAAGGAGGTTCGGCACAGTCAGCTATCACCTATCTCAGGTGCTTTCGGCACACGGCAATAGCGTCTGCTGCGAATGTGCCCAGCCTGATGCAGGAAATGTTGCAGACCGAGGACGAATGGAGGCGGATATGCAGAACAATTAGCAGAATTCTCAGCAGGAAGACTAAGCTGGAAAAAGTTAAACGAAACCGTTTAGACGCATCACAGGCAGGCAACTCAACGCCTGCACAGCCAACGTAACCAAGATGCCCATCGAGATGAATATGCTGCTTTGAGCCAGATATTACGCAGCTAGTCGAAGGGCTCCCAGTGTGACGGACGCTATCCCAAACGAGCTACAAAACTCGAGCTCCCGTCCCCTGGGTGGCGACAGGGGGGGGGCTTTAGAGGCCTTACCTCACTACCCGGGTAAAGACCCCAATTCTACCCGTGGTGTCCGAAGGGAATTTCCCCCCCCCCCCCTGTCATGATGGGAAAAAAATAGTGATCTAGTGATCCACAGGAGCCACTCATGCGTTGGGTGGATGCGAGAGTTTTTCGCCCTCAATTTCAATCACTCTTCGCCTCGCTCCCAAGAAGCGCAGGAGAATTACAACACGGACGACATTCGCGGAATCTGGTCAGCTTTCAGATCCAATCAGGCGCGACATGATCCGAGCGGGAAAATAGTGATTTCTAGATTCCGGCGGAACCAAGATTGGAACCCCCTGTTTCCTGTTCAGGACTATGGAGTCCATCGAGAAACAGGCAGTTATAACGAAGAAACAAGCAGTTAAATTTTGCTACTCGAGCTATACTTCCAAGTTGCGATTCAAAATTAGAAGAGTCAGTTCCGCCCATTGAGCCCTCCCATGGGTAGCATTGGCGTCATGTCCTCTAGAAACTGCGAGAGAAGTTTTTCAAGGCTTGAAACCCAGTTCTGAGCAACCATTGAATCGATGAGAAGTGGAGGCATGTGGCTTAGATTCGGTAACGATGTGCGATTCCTGTCTTCGAGCCAATGGCGTGCCAGAGCATCTAGGGAACATAAAGTTCAGGTGTTATTGTGATCCTCCCTAAATTCTTGCATAACGATGGGAAGCCAAGAGTCCCCTCAACCAGGCACCGGTCTCATTCGAAATATCGTCTAAACTCATGCCGGAAGTGACCCTCGATTTCTGTGCGAAGATGCTTCTGGTGGTCACTTATTCCAGAGTTTGTCGGAGCAGCAGGTCTCGACGACGTTTATCGTCACCTCCCCCTCCTGTCCTGCGAGGAACAGTCCAGCCCCTTCAGAACTCAAAGCAGCGTTGGACACTGGAGTCTCGTTAGTTACTAGTCCCTTCACGAATCAAGGAGGTAAACGATCTCACCTATCCTGTGTCTTGAGCCCCGGCCAGACAGTTTGCTCCCCACTTGTGAATGCCGCTTTTCATCCTCCCCGACCGGCACCAGTGTATCCGTCCTTCCGAAACATCACATTGCCCCTCGCTGACATTTGGGAGTAGAGAGGGATTCATTTCGATCTTACATACTGAAGCGCGATGCTAGCGCCACCGGCTGATAAGTTGAGCTTCGTCGAGTAATGAACGATCTTCTATGCTTCCATCTTCGTGGTAACAATTTGGTTGCAGTGGCATGGACGGTGATTATCAGGTCGTAGGGCACCTAGCCCGACTGATTGAGAATCTGATACCCGTCAGGGTTCGCCGAAGTTCGATCCAAACGAACCGAGAAAATGGGTGAAGCGCTGTGAGATGGACGCCAAGATCAAAGGTTGGCCAGAACAAAAAGTCCTTCGGACCGCTTATCGTACAATGGATGACGACACCAAGGCATGGTTCGTACGAGCTGGGACCAGTTCATGCTTCAGTTCTTTGCTCGATTCCCCGAGGGAAAAAGGAAATCTCCGAGTACCTACTACCACCACAATCGTCACTCAGACGAAGACTTCACCACACTCATCAGAAAAAAACAGTCAATACTTCGCGAGCTGAGCATACCCTTCAACTTTGACGACTTCTTCGAGGAAATCCAGAATTCCTGCAACTCAATGGACTCCGCGAATTTCGTTGTTGCCCCCAACTCTGAGGAACTCGAGTCCCTCATGGAGATTGCAGACGAATACAGAGGAGTTCAGCGGCCGAGTTCGCCGTTTTCCACGTTTGTCCCTCAAAAGGAACCTCGCGTCAACAGCAACACTCAACTGGGTGGAACAAGTTCGAGTACACGGCGCACCGGTCGAGTTTGCTTCAAATGTGGAGAGAGCGGACATTCCGAGGCAACCCGCACCAAACGAACTCGAAGTCTGAAGGTTTAGTACATCGGTTCTAATCTGAGGGATTTGAACCCCTTCGAGATGCAAGTCATCATCCTCGGACAACGCACGGTAGCGACACTCGATTCCGGGGTCGACGTCAACGCCATGTCTCATTCGATCGTTGACTCAGCTGGCCGAGACCAAACTATCATATCGCGAGATCGAACTACCCCCGTTACAGATGTTCAGGAACAGACCATGGATGTAATCGGTGCCACTGCGCTGGGGTTATCGAACCATCATCCAGTCCATGGGCTGCGACCAGTTGTATTGGTTTAAAAGGAGGATGGTAGCGTCCGGTTCTGTGTAGATAAAAGGAAGCCAACGCGATAATTGAACGCGACGTTTATCCGATTCCGCATATAAGCGATGCTCTCCCACGTAACGGCTACTTCAGCACACTTGACCTGTTGAGCGGATACTCGCAGACCCAACTACCGAAAGGCAGAAAAAAGCCTTACTGCGTATACTTGGGTCAACAAACTATCATATCTGTGAAAATTCATACCAGGCCACTCAGAGATAGCAGCAGCGCTACGAGAACTACTCAAAGACAACGCTGAGTTCACATGGTTGGACCAACACCAGAGATCATTCGACGAATTTAAGACATATCTGTCAAAAGCCCCGTCACTCGCGTACTTCGACACAAAAACTTCCGATTCTTATCCGAACCGATGCAAGCCGGAGCGGAATCGGCGCGGTTCCGCTGCAAGAAGGTCGCCCGGTGGATTTCTGTAGCGCAGCACTGGAGGCGGGCGAACTGAACTTTGCTGTTATCGAGAAAGAACTACCGGGAACTTTGGTAGCGTGCGAGAAATTCCAACATAAGATCTTCGCGCATCTGAACGTGACAGTCGAAGCGGACCACCAATCGCCAATCAGTATTTTCAAGAACCCACTACACACCGCCCGAAGCGACTCCAAAGAATGCTACTTTATATACAAAAATACAACTTCGAACTAAGATAAATGAAAGGAAAGAGAAACTGCATAGCAGATTGGCTAAGTCGGGATAAGTACAGCAAGTCACACGATACATCCGACGAAGACAGTATAGTTTTCAGAACAGAGATAATGAACGTCGACGCTATTCAGCTAACCCCGATCAGAAACACGACATTGGAGAAGATAGCAGAGGTGTCAGCAACCGACTTGGAGTCTCAACAAATTCGGAAAATACTGATCGAGGAATGGCCAGCAAGCAATCGATCATGTCCTGGGGATCTGGTTCCGTACTGGAAACACTGAGCAGATCTAACAAGCAAAGATAACCTGATCTTGAAGAGGGAAGCAGTTTTCATTTTAAAAAAACTCAGAAGAGGAATGCTATTGTTAGAACACTACAGTCGTTACAGCTTTCCATCCTCATGGAAACGAGTCAAACACTGCATATACTGGCCGTCGGTGGAAGCTGAGCTCAGAGATTTCTGTGCAACGTGCAACACATGTCTTTCGCACCTGTCGGGACAACCAAACGAACCGATCGTGCTGATCCCGTTGGCATCATACCCCTTCCAAACAGTCTGCCAGGACATTTTTGCGTGGAAACGCAACGCTTACGCAACAAAGAAACACGGCGGGGTTCCGAAGACTGGATATGATGCAGGAAGTGACCCGAGGTCATACAAGAGTTTTCACGGACGCCACATTTTGAAGGTATTGTGACAGCGAAACTTGATTGGTCTCCGATTCCTCCGCGAAGTTCATGAGTTTCTGATTGATTCTCTATCATCGAAAATTCAAGGTGGTCCTCCGAAATGCGGCCCGCGGGCCGCGCCAAGGTGCCCGGCCCTGGTGTAAGTTATTGTGATATTGAGCAAATCTGAAATTATTCATCCCGGATTGGGGGCTCGCGGGACACGCGACTGTATTCCTCCATGCAAATCCATCACATTGCGCAGGGGAATCCCTCAACATGACTCGCTCCCCTTGGAGTCCGCTCACTCGGACTCCGCGGTCCACATAGAAGCCTTATAGACTCGGAGGGTCTCAGAATCAGGAGAGGGTTTCTAGTCGGGGAAACGGTCTCGGGGAAACGGGAGGACATCCGGGGTGGATTTGACCATACTTCTCGGAGTCTACGGAAGTGGATCCAGGATTCATAGAGGTGATTCCCGGTATCGATTTGACCATACTTTTTGGGGTCTACAGGGGTGGACGGCACTACATGAACTTCAACGAAGTCGCTCAGGGGGTCGACAGTCGACGGATTGCCTCATCTCGCCCATTGCCACTTTTCGCTTCCAACTAAAGATAACAGTGGACAGAGTTCAAGGACGAACTAGGAATTCAGGTAGACTCTGGTGCCACGGTTGATGTCCTACCCCTGAACATACACCAAGCACTGCGTGAAACGAACGAAGTACCAAAACTGGAAGGATCGAGCACGAGACTGCGAATGTACAGCGGAGATCTGACGAAGTCGGGCGGCCGATTCACAGTCCATGCAGCTAACGGCGACAAGAAAATCCGAGTGACGTTCGAAGTTGTAAAGTTAAGGAAACAGCCACTATCTAGTGCGGGGACATCGATTGAACTGCAGTTCGTCAAACTCGGGGACAACGTTGAACCCGTTAACCAAATACAAGAATCACCAGAACACAACAATGAGCTAAAGACTCTTCAAGGGCACATGCCTTCTACCAGGTGAAGTCCGAATTGATTCGAAGGAAGATGCTGTACCCAATCAATGCCCACCCCGCAAAACACCTGTTGCACACAGAGAACAAATAACACAAATAATCCAGCAACTGCAAGCGCAAGTAGCGATAACAGCAGTCAACATATTGATTCCTCCGGAATGTGTGCCGGAGGAATCTTCGACCCATCTCACAATATTCTGGACTCCCCTGGGTCGATGCCGATATCTCAGAATACCACTAGGGCTGAGTACACAGGAAAACAGGACACATCATCGTATGGGTATGGGTATGGGTTTATTGATCTTGACTCGGATTGAGATATGTACAGGTTTACATTCTGTTCGAGTCAGCCTTTAATTTCAGGTGCTTCCGCAGATCGTTTGGTCTCCTTTTCCCACTTTTCGAGGGCAAGCTTTGTCTTGTACACTAGTGATGAGTCTTGCATTTCCTCTGGGAGGCCTAGTGCTTTGAGGAAATCATCGTCTGTGTAGTACGCGTCGTTGCATTCGAAGATTATGTGTTGTACAGTCTCTTCGTATGTGCCGCATCTCGGGCAGGTGCTGTTGCCCTGTTGTTCGGAAAGTCCTCTAGTTGGCAGCATTCCTGCTCTTGCTAGGGCTAGTAGAGCATCTCCTCTCCGATTGCCGTAGAGGTAAGACCTTGTACCGGGGGAGGTTTTTCCCTTACGGTACAGGCTCAGGCTGTTTTTTAGAAGCATGTCTCGCCTCCAGCCGTGCTCCTGCATTTCTTTAACTCTCTTTTTTATCAGTGAGTTATATGCGTTTAGGGCTGGTGTTCCTTGACTCTATGTTGGTGGCTCGATCCGGTCACAGCCGTATTGGTGACTTAATGTCTGCGTTCGGGTGCAGAGTTCAGTCTGTATTCCGAGTATCTCCATCGTGTTCAGGAGAGATTTTGGCCATCTCTCATCTGGCATGTGTTGGATGCGTTTCATGTATCTGAGTTTTCTTTGTGCTTCCCTGGCTTCGAATAGGAACCATCCAAGCTCTCCCAGTATGAATTCCTTGGCCACTTTGTAGCCTGATATGCCAAGCGCCCAGCGGCCTGCATCATGTTGAGTTTTTTCCAGTAGGTCCTGTAGTCTCTTCGACGTGACTGTTACCGAGTTACTGTATGTGAGTTTGGCGACTGCGGTCGCTTTCCATTGGGCTTTTGAGATTTCGAATCTGTTGAAGCTCCACATGGATGTGGAGTGTGCATTCTGTGAAGGGCAGTTGTAGCTTGTTGTTGCCAGATACCTTCTTGTTTGTCGAGGTATCTTCTGCTATCAGACAGCGTGATCCCAAGGTACTTATACTGGTGTACGACTGGGAGGGGCTGTCCTTGTATTCCTAGGTTGCTGTGTTCGCCATCGTTCGATTTCGAGAATGTAACTATGGCGCTTTTTGCGGGGTTGAAGGTAAGCTTTCTTTCGGTACCGAATTCGCCCGTTATCGACAGTAGCTTCCTCAGTTCGCCCGCGGATTTTGCCATCAGGACTATGTCGTCGGCAAACAGGAGACCTGGGATGTTGAAGGAACCTTTTTCCCTCAGATACCATCTCCATTCTTTTGTTCGGACTTCGAAGCCTGCTCCACTTTGCGTGAGCCTGGTTTCGAGTTCCGATATGTAGAGGATAAACAGGGTGCTGGAGAGGGGGCAGCCCTGTTTTAGGCCGAAGCTGGTTTCCACCCACTCTGATGTATGTTCCCCTTCTATGATTTTTGTTTTATTCGAGGAGTATAGATCTTGCAGCATCTTTATCCAGTTATTATTCATTCCCATTTCGGAGAGAATGTTCCATAGCAGGTTTCTGTCGATTCGGTCGAATGCTTTGGTCGCGTCTAGGAAGGCGCAGATTAGTCCGGTGTGCGTTTTCCTGGACATCTCGATGGCTGTGGTTAGGACGAATAGGTTGTCATCGCCTCTGCGATTCACTCGGAATCCATTTTGCATTTCTCCGAGCAGCCTATTGTCTTCAGCCCATTGTGAGATTCTATTTGCTAGAATTCTCGCGAAGATTCGGTATAGGACCGGCGATATCGTAATCGGTCGATATGTGTGGGGTTGTCTTTTTTTTGAGTTCGATTTTTCGATCATCGAGACTCTATTTGTTCTCCAGTCGTTCGGAACCTCGTGTTTTCCGGCAAATATGTCCTTGAAGAGCTGTTCGATGTAGGCTATGCCATGGTCGTCCAGCTCTCTTAGTATTTTGGCCGGAATGACATCCAACCCACAGCTTGAGGTTGGTTTCAGTTTGCTGAGAATCTTCGAGATTTCTCCTGCGCTGGTGGTGATTCCTGTGGGGTTGGGTATCATCTTGCAGATAGTGGTTGGCTGTGTGATAGGAGTTGCCTCTAGTAGGTCGATGGCAATCTGGGTTAGGTGCGACGGGATTAGTTCGGTTGGTACTACTGTCCCGCTGTTATCGATGATCTTTGGTGGTCCGCTCGTTCTCGGTTTGTTTCCGTTTACGAACCGCCAGAACATCCTGGCCCTCTCGTTTCTCGGGGCGGAGAGAATTTCATTCAGCGTTTTGGAGTCCCGCTTGTGTATTTCTCTCTCGACCTCCTCTCTCACGTCTTGCTGTGCTGTTCGGTAGGGTCCGTATCACAGTCCCGGCGATCAGCTAATGAATGCATTCCTGCAGACGGAAACTGAGCGCGCTGAATCCGAATTTCGGAGGGTTCTGTGAGACACCCACTCATTCGCCGAGTGTCGCCATGATATTCATACCGGGAGTCAAATTACGAGGACGAAATTCATCCGCGGGCCACGAATGGAAATTGGATGCCTCCGTCCTATGTTTCGGAGACTTTCTACACCGCTAAATCCCTTGGAGACCCGAATCTGACGAAATACTGAGGAACTTGGGAGTTTGGGCCCCGTTTCAGACACTCGATTTGCCCCGCCTGCGAATTTGCTGCATCTCGGTTGCATTCGAGTGTGAAAGCCGTGACGTCGGGAGAAAGGCGCGCCGAGAGCTGCCTCATCCTTGTAGGCGAGGAATACAAGCAAGCTCCCCTCAATGAGAACCGGCCGCTCGCCGCCAAGCGTCCATCAGCCTGGACTGTGAGTCTGGCCCACGCGGACTTTTTGTCGAATGGGATTCATGGAATATCTGGAGTAAAGAGTACAGGAGTCCTTTCGAACGTGAAAATTCCGTCAGCGAGCGCCAAGACAACTCGAAGACCTGGATCGTTCCTTGGAGAGTGACCTCACTCGTTGGACGCCGGAGTCGAGCGTGTTGTGAACGGAAAGCTGGGAACAGCATTTGTACTTCGAAAGTTGGCGAAGTCTAACAATTTTCATCGATTTCGCTCTATCCTGAATAGAATAGGAAGAGAAACATTTCTACTCGGACTTCCAGATTGTGGTAGCGACATGCTTGACGGAAACTGCAGGTAGAGAGTGATCTTCCTGTTTCATGGCAGCTCGAATTATAACCCAGTCCGCCGGATGGAAATGATCTATATCGCGGTCACTGGAAGGCATTTCTATCAGGGGCAGAAGCTTTCTTTCTCCATGCTCAGTTCGGATTTCAGATCATACGGAAAAAGAAGCCTCCAGAGCGCCTCGAATTTCTCTGCTCAGGACAGATGGCTGCAACCTACTGCTGATATGGCTCAGCTAGGTGTAAGAACATCTTCTTCATCATTGCTCGAAATGAGTTTCTCGTGGCGCTTCCCTCTTGAGTATTGCATTTTGACTTGATAGAGAATTAGAGATTAGAGTAAAGATAAAGACAGTTGAAGACATAGAATCAGGACATGCAGAAGAGTGGACCCAAGCGGAACAAACGGACCGCGG
Source organism: Phytoseiulus persimilis (assembly GCA_037576195.1). Taxonomy (NCBI): domain Eukaryota; kingdom Metazoa; phylum Arthropoda; class Arachnida; order Mesostigmata; family Phytoseiidae; genus Phytoseiulus; species Phytoseiulus persimilis. Next base: position 28,326,499 of record CM075103.1, read on the forward strand.
AGGAAAGCATTGGATTCGAGTCTGTAGAGTGGAACTTCCTTGCTTGCCGCCTAGAGAATACCTCTCTGAGCTATCCGTTCACCAGGGCCTGGCAAGCGTCATGCCTCCCGCCTAGGAACTATATGTCTGAACTTTCGGCTAACTTAGGCCCAGCAAGCGCCTGGCTTGCCGCTCAGAAACTGCTTATCCAGGATGAAGAAGAGGAAAAGCTCCGGAGAACGAAGAAGCTCTAATGACCAGGAAGATCCCCAGAAAGACCAGGGATAGGACTGAAGAGTAGGGAAAATAAGCAATGAAGCTCAACTCATGAAATGTCGCAAGGGACTCACTAGAAACGCTGCTCTCGGAGATCGCACACAAGAGAAACTGTCTCAAAGCGCGCGTAAAGGAACCGTTAGCCACGGTGGCTGCCCTTCTCCTTCAAGTTAGCGTTGCACTTCGATCGGTGAATTCCCATTTACTCGCGGGAAAAGGCGACCGAATCTCATTGCGAAAAAGGCTGCGCTGATGCTCGATGTAACGAGACATTTGTGTGTCTGTTTGCAAGTACTTCGACGGGCCCGTAGGCGCTTAGCCGAAGTACTCTGCCTGCCCCGAAGGTGCCTGGCCGGTCCGTACTACAGAACCGTCGGAATTCATAGCTGGCGCGCTCTCTCTCCCTCCCAAAAGAATGCGTCCATCAGCCTTGCTCCGGGACTGTGATCGTCACCCGTTCGGTAGGCTAGCTCGGCGTTGATTCTGTCGGGCTCGGATTGAGAAGCGCGGGCTGTTCTCCATTGTTTGTTTTTTATTTTTCGGGTTTTTACAAGTTCGGAGATGCGCTCAGAGTACACCATTGGTCGGTCTCTGAGTTTTATTTTGCGGCTTGTGCGTTGTATGCTGTCGTGCATGGTTTCACGCAGCTGTTCGTACGTGGTTTCTGCTTGCTCCCGTTTTTGCTGGAGTTCTTCGCAGATCCGTGCGCTTGCTCTTTTGGGATCAATCAGCGTCACTTTGCGGGGCTGAGTTGAGGGAGCTGCTTGGTTGATATCGATCTGTACTCTGAGTAGGTTATGGTCACTTATTGTTGTGATTTCTCTACGTTCATTGATATGCATCCAGTTGACTTTCTCAAGCGCTTTAGCGTTTACTATGATCATGTCAATTGCGGACTTGCCCCTTGTTAGACGTCCCTCGCACTTTTGAGTTGTGTTGAGGATGGTGTATCCAACTTCGATGGTGAAGTCCTCTAGGAGTTTGCCTCTGTGGTTGTTGACGCCTCCAAGTTGTTGGAGGTGCGCATTTGCATCTCCGCCGAGAAGCACACAGTCGGTGTCCGTGCATCTCTGTTTAATAAAGTCTTTTAGTGAGTCAAAGAATTTTTTTCCATGATCTCTGCTTTGGTGGGCTATGTAGTATGAGATAATTATCCATTTTTTTGATCCCACTTGTGTTGCTTGTGCCACCCAGTCATCTCCTTTTACGACCCATAGTTGACATAGGTTGCTGGATGTCAGGATACCGACCCCCCCGTGCGGGTAGCTTCGATGGCTGCCTTTGCGGTTGCTGTAGTTGTACTGGTATCCCTGTATGGGTGGGCATGATTCGTCGTTCATTAGGCGTGTTTCGGATAGAAGCATTATGCTGATGCCTCCACCCTTTAATACGTCTCTCTCTAGTGAGGCCCATGTGGCTCTATTGAATTTAGTACCATTAATGTTAAGTATACCAAATGTACATACTTTATTCTTGAATTCGGATCTAGATTTAGTAGGTACATTGTTAGAGTTTGTGGGCCTGGCTCCCCGTCATCGTGCTGTCTTCGGTCTCACCGCTTTGTGTGCGGGATCCGCTCCGCCTCGATGCTCGTCACCCGGGGGCTTGGGTCCTTGGTTCCCGTGCCTGCCCGTGGGTCGGGGGGGTTGTCGCTGCTGCTGACGTTGTTGGCCGCCGGAGGAACCCGTTCGGTGGGTTCCGGCTCTGTCGTCGTCTTCCTCGCGCTTCGGCCGGTAGTTTTGCCACTGATCTGGCGAGCGCGGTCGTGAGGTGTTTCGCTGCCTCTCAGCGGCGTTTTCACCCGACCGTCTCGGTAGTCGGAGTGTGCCTCTTTGCTTCGGAGGAGTGATCTGGGCGTGTCTGTCCCAGGTTCGGTCCGGGGCAGACGACGGTCCCGGTTGATCTCTCAGTCCCTTTGCGGGACTGGGATCCTTGTTCTTGTTGTTGCACCGTGGGCACTTGGCTTGGCCAACTTTAGCAATGGCTTCTTCGAGAGCCCTCTTGCTTCTGATTGGCGAGCTCAAGTGCCTTCTTACGGTCTTCAGATTTGTTCTGAAAACTCGTGATATACTCTCGGCGCTTTGTACAGAGCAGTTCTCGGTCCGCATCTGTAATGCAAAGCGCCTCCTCAACGAATCGTTTCATTCGGTTGAAACAGATTCCGAGACCGATCATGTTGTATCGGATCTCGGTGGGGTCGTCGGGCACGCGGATGTTGGCGTTACGCAGATCGCCCGATATTAGTCTCAGGTCAATCGGCGTAACGTTCGTGTCCCTGACGGCTGATGATGCCAGGATCTGTGAGTTAACAGCAGCGACATTCGGAGTCGTGCTGTGCTCTAGCATGGTGCACCACGCCACGGAAAGCACCCCTGGCAGGGTCCTGAGTGTTGCCAGTGGCGTGATGATGCTACTGGCTACCTATTCGATACTTAGTCCGCTCTTTGCGAGCTCGACCAGATCGTTGACACCCACATGACACACAATGTGGACTTGTCTGTTGGGGTTTCTCGAGAGGTATTTGCGAGCTTCGGCGTTCGCTCGCGAGACATTCATGTCGCTCGTGCAGACGAATTGGCCGAACATTGATCGACCTGCGAACTCTGCGAACAGGTCGACGTCGGGGTGTCCGAACTTGAGCTTCCGGAAACCCTTATCGCTGTATAGAAGCATACAGGGATTGCTGGTCTCCACGGCCTGCTCTTGTTCTTCTCCGCCGACGTCCATGCGGCAGAGTGCATTTGCAGCATCCTCCGCCGCCCTGTCAACTTCGTTGCTACTGTGAGATATTTGGGCTTCTCGTAGCTGAGTTCGCAGCGATTCTAGCTCGAGTCGTTGCGCTTCCCCCTGTTCGGTTAGGGTTAGCACCATCTGTTCGCTTTTAGCAAGAGCCTCGTAGGCGTGCTCGAGCTCAATTTGGGAGTCCAAGGCAGCTTGCTCGGAGGTCCCTCGGGCTTCGACTAGTTTGTCCAGTCTCGCCCTCAGTTTCCCGATGGCGCAGCAACCGTTTTCCGCCGCCATCGAAGCGGCGAATTCGGCGCAGGCCGCGCACGTGCTGGTATCAGTCATATCGGAGATCTGATTTACCTTGGACGAAGTCTTCCTTGGAAAACTTCAGACGATACACTTCCTTGGATCGTCCACACACTTCGCTGAGGAGTCTCGGCGCGGGGGGGGTTGGCTTTGAGAGCCTCTTTTTCGCTTTTTTCAAGCGAGCTAGGGGAACACGTGTGTTGATGTTCACGTAGCAGACGACTATCGTAACGGGAGACTCCATCGCACACTCGACTTCATGGGGAAACGCTTACATTTGCCGGCGAGGTCAGGAGCTCGTAAACTCACACGCACCCGCAGGCCCATACATATGAAACGAAGGGAACACCCCAACATCCCTCAAGAGGAACCGATTCTCCATCTTGGACCTTTCCTCGAGACCATATGAGATCCGGAAGTGGATGGTCAATGACGAAGAGGAATCGAATGGCAACCACCAGTATATCCGGTCCGATGGAACCGTGGAGGCTCACAGAGACGCTCCTGCCTCTCCATATCGAGAATATGGATGGAAGATGCAAGAGGCTCATTGAGAAAGGCACCGAACCCAACCACCGAGAGCTCTCGAGAATCCTGGAGGAGTCATGCTCGGCAGTCGCTCCATGACTCAAGCTGGGCAGAGTACCTAGGAGGCCGGTGTACTGGTGGACTCAGAGGTAGCTGAGCTCAATCCAGAAGAGATAGGAACATCGCTCCAAACCAAGCGCACGCGATATCATTGGCAAACACAGAGGCCGAAAAGATGGCAAAAAAGGAATGATCACAGCCAAGAGAAACCAATGCAGAGAACTCATCGGAAACATCAGAGACGACCCCTGGGGACTCCCGTACAAGATAGCTAGAGAAGAACTTAGCCAAAAGAGACTCATGCTCACTCCGGAGGCAGGAACCGCAGCGGTCGGGAAACTCTTCCCACGAGGGAAAGTCTCCCTCGCCCGGAAATTAACCCGTAGAGCATTCCGAAGGTAACGAGCGGAGCGAACCGCATATCACCGAAGAAGGCTCGGACGGGATCCCCGCAAGATCAACCCACCATTGATGTGGTGGTGTCCTCCCAAGGGAGAAAAAGCCACATCCACTCTGGAACTTTATGATACAAGGGCTACAGATTCCAGTGAAAGAATCATACAAGTATGTTGGAATCGAGTCATCTGCCGATAATTACCACTTGACACTTGACAGATTCGCTGCCATGTAGTCCGCCGGCGTGGTTCGCTTCTCCGGCGGCCGGGAGGACGCCGGCGCCCTCCAGAGTTACTTGTAGTTCTAGGCCTCGTGGAGACACGGAGTGCGTTGAGGCTTTGATGGGACGATGTCATTAGCCTCTCTAGACTTGACTCCATTTCAGATTGCGATGGCCTTGGACGGGCCCTCATGACAATGAAGTATCTCGTTGTCTTCTAGTAATAGCTCTTTTGGCCCTGTGGATGGCGGTTTGTCTTCCTTGGTCGACTCCCACTGCTTATTACATCGATTTATTACTCGACGGCTGAAGTGTTTACGCTGAGAGGAGAGAGGTCCGTCCTTCTCTTTTCGCAGTGCCGGTCCAGACCGTTAAAATTGTGGCAGAATCTTACGATGAAACTCGTGCGATGGCAGAAATCATGTACAGCACTGACTGCTGCCTTCGATATTCGGCGGAAGGAAAGATGACTTCTGATCGAGGTGAAGACATGTTCGACTCCCAAAATTACGCCAGCGAGAGTGATTTTGAGTCAATTTTCTCGTGGAGAGGCGAGACTCGAGTGCAGTGATTCTGATTCCGCTACCTCGATCGTATCCCTAGAAGAACATGCGTCGCCGAGCACGAGTACTTCGTTTGTTCCGAATGGAGTAGAAGAAGATTTCCTCCCCAGAATCACTCGCTCTGCAGGAGAAACTGTCAGGAGTCATCCATCCTATCCTTTCGACCTCTATCAGTTGCGACCATAAGAGGTGTATTAAACTTTCCTCGACAGAAGAATGTTCGAGTTCATTGTTACTGGAATCAATCGGAACGCAATAGATTACCACAGCGCTGCAGCCTTTGAGAGATACAAACCCTGAAAAGTTGAGAAAATTTTTCGGCGTCATACTATACATTGGCCTTGTAACACATCCTAGTATTGAGCTCTATTGGGACACGAGCTGTTTCTATGAGAGTGAAGTAGTATCTTGAAGCATGAGTCGGAACGGGTTCCAATTACTGCTTCGGTTCGTTCACTTTTCGAGTGATGACGAGGGAGGAAAGGTCGACAGGTCTAGCAATTCCATCAAGATTCAGAACCTGCTACAGGATAAATTTTGCGACGTTTTCAAGTCTGGCGGAAAACTCACGGTCGATGGCATATTATCCCATTACGCCCTCTCTGACTACACCAGGAAAAAGAGGGAATACGAATTTGAGAACTCGGCCAGCAAGCGGAACAAGTAGAGAGAGCTCTGCGAGTCTGTCCGAGAAGACGTCTGGGGTCTTCCGTATAAGATAGTCAGCGAAAAACTCAGACAAAAGCGAGTCAGACTTCCAAAGGAAACAATATGCAGACCCATCGGAGAACTCTTTCCGAATGGAATGGAAGCTGAGCGCGAGCAGCTCCAGATTGCCGAAACTGATGTCCCTAAGGTAACTGCGCAGGAAGTTGCAGCAGTGGCAGACCGCATGCCAAGAAAAGCTCCGGGACCCGACGGCATTCGAGAAGAGGCAATAAAAGCGTTCCTGAAGCGATGGCCCAGTGTCTTTGCACGGAGATCCACTTTTTCGGCGATAGAAAGAGCCCTCGAAACCGTGAGGAAAGAAAGAGAGAAGCCAAGTCACAGAAGAAAGCGGTGCATAATCATTCTGTTGGATATTAAAAATGCTTCCAACTCTGTTGAATGGGGACTAGTACTCTCGAGCCTCGCCAAGAGGGAGGTCTCCTCATACCTGCGTGAAATCATAGCATCATATCTGTCAAAGCGATGAATCACTGATGAGGGTGGACGCAGGCACAGCATGACCACAGGAGTCCCGCAGGGCTCTGTTCTGGGGCCAACACTGTGGAACACGGCGTACGACGACATTCTCCGGGTAGAGATGCCCAATGGAGCACTGACAATCGCCTACGCGGACGATTTGGCGCTCGTAGTTATGGCGAATAACACGGAAGATCTCAAGATGGTGCCAGGAGCCCTACTCACACATGGCTCCAGAGAAAACGGAAGCGGTGGTGCTTCTTGGTAGGAGAAACGATGGCCCACTATCAATTCGAATAGAAGTACACTTGGTGGAGTTCACGAAATCAGCAAGATATCTAGGAGTTTGCCTCCAAGCAAACCTTAAAGGCTCGATGCATGTGGCAATGGCAACGACAAAAGCAGCGAAAGCCGCGAAGGACATGGCAAAAATCCTCCCTCGCACATATGGGGCATCGGAAGCACAAAGAAGATTGCTCTCGATGGTGGCTGAATCCATCGCGTTGTATGCAGCGCCAACGTGGGCTCCAAACGCGCTGAAACTCGCATACAACCGACAGTTGCTTGAAGGAACGCAGAGGACGATGGCCATCAGAATCACACGGTGCTACCGCACTCCGTCGACTGCAGCGGTGCTAGTTCTGGCCGAAACCATCCCTAGGGCGCTCTTGGCGGAAAGAAGAACTGAAATCTGTCAGGAAAATAAACGGCGGGACGCTCCATATTACCTTGAAGAAGGGGACTTCTCTGGGTCTACTGATGAGGAGATCAAGGCGAAAACGCTTGAAAAGTGGCAGTTCAGATGGGACAATGACCCAAGAGGACGATGGACGTACAAATGCGTTCCTGACCTAAAAAATGGTGCGAAAGGAGGTTCGGCACAGTCAGCTATCACCTATCTCAGGTGCTTTCGGGACACGGCAATTTCCACACGCATCCGAGTCGATTCAACCTGTCGCCGACGCCCATGTTCGTTCACTGTAACTCTAGGGAGGGAAACACAGTCGAACACACCGTCCTTCACTGTCCGGCTTCAGCAGTACAGAGAACAGCAATAGCGTCTGCTGCGAATGTGCCCAGCCTGATGCAGGAAATGTTGCAGAGCGAGGACGAATGGAGGCGGATATGCAGAACAATTAGCAAAATTCTCAGCAGGAAGACTGAGCTGGAAAAAGTTAGACGAAACCGTTTGGACGCATCACAGGCAGGCAACTCAACGCCTGCACAGCCAACGTAACCAAGATGCCTATCGAGATGAATACGCAGCTTTGAACCAGTGATTACGCAGCTAGTCGAAGGGCTGCCGGTGTGACGGACGCTATCCCAAACGAGCTACAAAACTCGAGCTCCCGTCCCCTGGGTGGCGACAGGGGGGCTTCAGAGGCCATACCTCACTACCCGGCCAGAGACCCCGATTCTACCCGTGGTGTCCGAAGGGAATTTCCCCCCCCCCCCTGTCATGATGGGAGAAAAATGGTGATCTAGTGATCCACAGGAGTGATCCACCGTCAAGTTGTTGGTGAGTTCCGGTTTTCGACTCGAGACAAGTCGTACGGCAAAGTAGTTGACAAACCGTCATTCCAGATGCCTTCGAGGTCGTTCGCATCACACCGCCGGAAGCATCATGCCTCATATTGACAACGATGTCAAGTTGGACTTCCAAGATGTACTCATCCGACCGAAACGAAGCGAACTCAGTTCGCGATCCCAGGTCGACGTAACGCGTACATTCAACTTCCGGAACTCGAAAAGGGAGCTGACCGGAATCCCCATCATTGCTGCTAACATGGACACAGTGAGAACATTCGAAATGGCCGTTGAGCTGTCCGAGCACACGCTGTTCACAGCCGTACACAAGCATTACAGTCTCGAAGAATGGATGCAGTTCGCCAAGAGTTATCCACAGACTGTGAAACATGTTGCAGTATCGACGGGGTCGAGCGACGCGGGTTTCGAAAGACTCCGGGACATTCTCAACACGATGCCTGAAATCGGAATGATCTGTATCGATATCGCCAACGGATATTGCGGACCCTTTGCTCGTTTCGTTCGCCGAGTTCGAGAAGACTTCCCGGCTCACGTGATTCTAGCCGGCGACGTGGTTACGGGAGAGATGGTCGACGAGCTGATTCGCTGCGGGGCCGACATCGTCAAGGCCGGCATCGGACCAGGCTCTGTTTGCACGACACGTAAGAAGACCGGAGTTGGCTATCCCCAACTGAGCGCGGTGCTCGAGTGCGTCTTTCGGGGTCTGGACGCAGTCCGTCAGTTATGGGTCAGTATACGTCCGATGTATTTCACCTGCGTTGCACACAAGCGTAGTTTGTTTTGATCGAGTTTGAGGTGCTTAACTCGACATCGTTGAAAGAACTGTATCAGGTGTCGTGAATGTTCTTCTTGCGTGGTACGATGTATCAGGATATCGTCGGCTATGGCTTCCACGCCTTAGAGGTTCTCCAATGCTTCCACTTGTTTGGCTTGATATATCTCCGGGGATATACTCAGCCCTAGTGGTATTCTGAGATATCGGCATCGCCCCAGGGGAGTCCAGAATGTTGTGAGATCGGTCGAAGATTCCTCCGGCACACATTCCGGAGGAATCAATATGTTGACTGCTGTTATCACTACTTGCGCTTGCAGTTGCTGGATTATTTGTGTTATTTGTTCCCTGTGTGCAACAGGTCTTTTGCGGGGTGGGCATTGATTGGGTACAGCATCCTCCTTCGAATCGATTCGGACTTCACCTGGTAGAAGGCCTGTGCCCTTGAACAGTCTTTAGCTCATTGTTGTGTTCTGGTGATTCTTGTATTTGGTTAACGGGTTCAACGTTGTCCCCGAGTTTGACGAACTGCAGTTCGATCGATGTCCCCGCACTAGATAGTGGCTGTTTCCTTAACTCTACAACTTCGAACGTCACTCGGATTTTCTTGTCGCCGTTAGCTGCATGGACTGTGAATCGGCCGCCCGACTTTGTCAGATCTCCGCTGTACATTCGCAGTCTCGTGCTCGATCCTTTCAGTTTTGGTACTTCGTTCGTGTATGTTCAGGGGTAGGACATCAACCGTGGCACCAGAGTCTACCTGAATTCCTAGTTCTTCCTTGAACTCTGTCCACTGTTTTCTTCAGTTGGAAGCGAAAAGTGGCAATGGGCGAGATGGGGCAATCCGTCGACTGTCGTCCCCCCGAGCGACTTCGTTGAAGTTCATGTAGTGCCGTCCACCCCTGTAGACCCCGAAAAGTATGGTCAAATCGATACCGGGAATCACCTCTATGAATAGGATCCTGGATCCACTTCCGTAGACTCCAAGAAGTATGGTCAAATCCACCCCGGCATCACCTATACGGAGATCGGCCGTAGACCCCCGGGGGTCGACCGTCGACAACTTTGAAAACCACTGATCTTGAGTATCGATCACTTTTGTCACCAGTTTGTATTGTCTTTCTACGATACGTAAGTTCACAAGATCTGGCTCAGCTGGAGGTCAAGATGACACTGTTTCTCGTTGTATCGATAGATGGCGCTTTGGTCAGGATAGCGCAAGTATTCAAATCGGCATGCGAACACGTGTATGAGTCTCAGAAACGACCGACCAGGAACACTGCAAGCCAGTCGTTCCGCTTAGAGTCAGCGACCGTGATCTGTGTTTTCCCTGTCATCGTCAAATTGTTGCTGAGTTTCGGTTTCCGACTTGAGACACAAGTCGCACGGCAAACTCGTAAACAAGCCGACATTCCAGATACCTTCGGGGTCGTTCGCATCACACCCCCGGATGCATTGTGGCTCATTTCGACAACGATGTCAAGTTGAATTTTGAAGATGCACTCATCCGACGGGAACGAAGCGAACTCAGTTCACGATCCCAGGTCGACGACGAGTTGAAAACCACGCCCGTCCGGGCTCTTCATTGTTTCTTCTTTTTTTCGATTTCATTCCCGGAAACAATAAGTTTCTCAGAGTATTCGCGTCGGATGCACGTGTCCCGGCGATGTCGCCAAAGCTTCCGGAGCCGGGGCCAACTTTTTTGAACTCGGAGGAATGCTCACCGGCTTTGAAGAAAACGCCGGAGGGGTCATCCAAAAGAACGGGAAAACGTTCATACTTTTTCACGGCATGTCGTCGGCGACCGTCATGGCGAAGTACCATGGGGGGCGTTTCAGAGTATCGCGTCTCGGACGGCAAAACCGTCAAGATGCCGTACAAAGGTAGAGCCCAGCATACGCTTCGCGACGTTGACGGAGGCGTTGTCTGTTCGGGTAAGAGCTTCCCAGACGCACAACCTTTATGCGGGTGACCCGTCAACTGAATGAAGTCCCTGCTCTTGGTTCCTTAACATCGATGTAAGAAAGAGGTGTACGGCCCTTGCGCAAGAGGAAATAAACGTTGAGTTTCGGTTTTCGACTCGAGGGACAAGTCGAACGGCAAACCCGTGAACAAACCGTCATTCCAGATTTCTCAGAGGTCGGAAGCATCACAGGCCCCGAAGCATTACGCCTCATTCTCACAGCGATGTAAAGTTGGATGGCCAAGATGTACTCATCCCAACGAAACGAAGTCCTACGAGTAACACAGCGGTACCGCAGCGAGAAGTCGCATCCAAAATCGAGTGCGAAGAAAAGAACTCTTTTTTGGAGTTTTCAGCGGTTAAACAGTATCTTTTAGCGGTGAAAACACTTCTGTGGTGTGTGTTGAAGTGATTCGGCCAGAAGAATCGACAACACAACGGTATGGTAGAAGATATGAGCGGAAGTAGATTCGAAGCTGCCCGCGCCACGTGCGCTCCACGTGTGTAGGTCCTTGCGACCGAAGCCGGGCAGTGCTGCGCTCTCGGCGGCCTAGAATCGAAACTGCTCAGTCTCGATTCCCGCTACAGATTGGCTTTTCGAAGCGCAAACCAAAATTGGTCAGAGGTCGCTCAACTGGCTAGACGAAGCACTGTCAACAGCCGAACAGCTCAAGTTGAAGGTTCAAGCCCTCGAAGAACAAGTCAAAGCCCAACAGACGGAGCTCGAGGCCAGCGAAAAGGAATCTGCTGAGCTCTCTGTTGATGCTACAGCCCAAGGGGTTACAACAGAAATCACAGAAATGAATCTCGATCCTTCCCTCAGTGAACAACAGGCTCGTCTCTCATCGCCTCGGCTGACGCAGCGAGCTGAATCATTCATTGGTGAACAAGACCAAGCAACTTCTCGAAGAATGGGAACGCAACAGGAAAGGATCCGCTGAGCATGCTCGCGTCTGAATCGAAAGGTTGTTTTATGAATAAAAAAATCAGATCCCATGAACCATGACGAAGCGATCACAGATCGCGATCCCAGGTCGACGTGAGGCGAACATTCATGTTTCGCAACCAGAGCTGTGTGCCGTGGAGATTTTGACGGAGGCGCCGTTGGCCGGCGGGTCTGCGGTGCGGTGCACAGGTCTGTCCTCAATAGGCTCCTCCGGTATTGATCGGATCTACTTGGAACAAACTGCATAATGTAGGGCGACTCACCGGGAAGGACATAGGCCACCCACCCCTCCCCCCTCCCCCTCCCCTCCTTCCCCCCTCGCGATTTACCCCAACTTTGACCCCCTCCATACTGTCACCCGCATCCAAATTCTGACGATAAGGTGCACCGCCCCGTTATGACGCCAGCCAGATTCATCCCATCGTCATCGGATATCCTTCCCCACCTCCTCTCCTATACATCTATCATAAAAATTCCTGGAGGGGTGATTTAGAGACCAATAAGGCCATTACTTCCCAACTCTGGAGGGGTGATTCCGAGACCAATCTGGCCATTAGTTTCCAACTCTGGAGGGGTGATTACGAGACCAATCTGGCCTTTAGTTTCTAACTCTGGAGGGCTGATTGCGAGACCAATCTGGACATTACTTTCCAACTTTGGAGGGGTGATTCCGAGACCAATCTGGCCATTACTTTCCAACTCTGGAGGGGTGATTCCGGGACCAATCAGGCCATTACTTTCCAACTCTGGAGGGATGATTCCGGTGCCAATTCGACCATTAGTTTTCAACTCTGGAGGGGTGATTCCGGTATCAATCTGGCCATTACTTTCCAACTCTGGAGGGGTGATTCCGGTGCCAATTTGACCATTAGTTCTCAACTCTGGAGGGGTGATTCCGGTATCAATCTGGCCATTACTTTCCAACTCTGGAGGGGTGATTCCGGTGCCAATTTGACCATTAGTTTTCAACTCTGGAGGGGTGATTCCGAGACCAATCTGGCCATTACTTTCCAACTCTGGAGGGGTGATTCCGGGGCCAATCTGAGCATTACTTCCCAACTCTGGAGGGGTGATTCCGAGACCAATCTGGCCATTACTTTCCAACTCTGGAGGGGTGATTCCGGTGCCAATTTGACCATTAGTTTTCAACTCTGGAGGGGTGATTCCGAGACCAATCTGACATTACTTCCCAACTCTGGAGGGGTGATTCCGAGACCAATCTGAGCATTACTTCCCAAATCTGGAGGGGTGATTCCGAGACCAATCTGAGCATTACTTCCCAACTCTAGAGGGGTGATTCCGGGGCAATTCTGAGCATTACTTCCCAACTCTGGAGGAGTGATTCCGAGACCGATCTGAGCATTACTTCCCAACTCTGGAGGGGTGATTCCGAGACCAATCTGAGCATTACTTCCCAACTCTGGAGGAGTGATTCCGAGACCGATCTGAGCATCACTTCCCAACTCTGGAGGGGTGATTCCGAGACCGATCTGAGCATTACTTTTCAACTCTGGAGGGGTGATTCCGAGACTAATCTGAGCATTACTCCCCAACTCTGGAGGGGTGATTCCGAGACCGATCTGAGCATTACTTTTCAACTCTGGAGGGGTGATTCCGGGGCCAATCTGAGCATTACTTCCAAACTCTGGAGGAGTGATTCCGAGACCGATCTGAGCATTACTTTTCAACTCTGGAGGGGTGATTCCGAGACCAATCTGAGCATTACTCCCCAACTCTGGAGGGGTGATTCCGAGACCGATCTGAGCATTACTTTTCAACTCTGGAGGGGTGATTCCGGGGCCAATCTGAGCATCACTTCCCAACTCTGGAGGGGTGATTCCGAGACCAATCTGAGCATTACTTCCCAACTCTGGAGGGGTGATTCCGGGACCGATCTGAGCATTACTTCTCGAAACCTTAATGCTGACCCAGTGAAGAGAAGGAAAAGTGCCTCGATCCCAGGTCAGAATCCTATCGAGAATCGGTGGCCACCCCCGAAGGTGTCCCGATGACACCGCATGTTAGGCAAGGTGTGTCTGTCAGCAGTAGACTCCCAAAGCAAGGGACGGGCCAGCCAGCGTAGTCGGCCGAAGGCCGGCTAGTGTAAAATAAAAATCTCGATGCTCTATAATGCTGAATTAGTTCTCAATCCGCAGGGAGAGGGGGGGGGGGGGGAGCGGAACAAAAGTAAGTGGGAATATTTGATAAGAGAGGCGATTTCGAACATACCAGAAGAAGAGGGACCGATGTACTCCGGAATAATTCTTCTTAAGGGAAAGATTACACAGCGGTAGAAATCGGAATAGCTTTGACTCAATGCTTGCTTTTCTCAATATACGTATCCCACGAGAGGGGAAAGGAGAACGCTCAGCCATTCGGAAGCATAGCAAACACAATCTATGCAGCGAGCGGAGACCGAACGCACGTAGTCATAGGGACGACATGAATGCCCACATTAGACTCTCTCCGAACAAGGTAACAGCAGAGGGCGCCTGCTAAAGAACTTCGCGAGCCAGATTCTGAGAGGACTTTGAAGGCGGAGCAGGGCGTTAGTGATGTATTAACTAGCGACTTGCTCGACGGACGGAGGAGGCTGGAGAGACAGACGACTCCGGATCAGTTCCTCACTATCGGGGAGACACCGAAGCTATATCCAGATGAAGATGAAATGGAACAGCCATGATATTCCTGGAGCAAGATGCAGATGTGATCAGCTCGTTACATCATTGGAAGATTCCCTAAAATATATATTCGATCATAATCAGCTTCGAGTTTCCACTCCGTATCCATAAACCGCACATGTTAAAAAGCTCTCGCTCAACGCGGTTTGGCTCAGCGCTCTTCCTCCAAGAACGTATCCACAGTGTTTAGCGGGGTTGAAGTGTTCCGGTAGTTTTCTTGGCTCATCGTGCACTTTCTCAGCAGTCTCTTCGCTATTCTGACAGCGGCATCCGCTGTCCTGCCCCAGTCTTGCAGGAATTCGATGAAGCTGGTCGATGTGAATTGAGATCCATAATCGCTATGGAGTTCAACGGGGGCTACATAACGAGCAGAATGTTTTTCACTTGCGGTGATTGAGATGGCTGTTCCGCCTGGAGGAACTGTACAACCTGTATTTTTGTCATTCTCAATGGAACTTTCTTTGACCAACATTTTTACGCCACGTTACTTCTGCGAGTTCAGGGTCTCCCCAGCCCGCAAACCTTCCTGCATCATATCCAGTCTTCGGAACCCCGCCGTGTTTCTTTGTTGCGTAAGCGTTGCGTTTCCACGCGAAAATGTCCTGGCAGACTGTTTGGAAGGGGTATGATGCCAACGGGATCAGCACGATCGGTTCGTTTGGTTGTCCCGACAGGTGCGAAAGACATGTGTTGCACGTTGCACAGAAATCTCTGAGCTCAGCTTTCACCGACGGCCAGTATATGCAGTGTTTGACTCGTTTCCATGAGGATGGAAAGCTGTAACGACTGTAGTGTTCTAACGATAGCATTCCTCTTCTGAGTTTTTTTAGAATGAAAACTGCTTCCCTCTTCGGGATCAGGTTATCTTTGCTTGTTAGATCTGCTTAGTGTTTCCAGTACGGAACCAGATCCCCAGGACATGATCGATTGCTTGCTGGCCATTCCTCGATCAGCATTTTCCGAAGTTGTTGAGACTCCAAGTCGGTTGCTGACACCTCTGCTATCTTCTCCAATGTCGTGTTTCTGATCGGGGTTAGCTGAATAGCGTCGAGGTTCATTATCTCTGTTCTGAAAACTATACTGTCTTCGTCGGATGTATCGTGTGACTTGCTGTACTTATCCCGACTTAGCCAATCTGCTATGCAGTTTCTCTTTCCTTTCACGTATCTTAGTTCGAAGTTGTATTTTTGTATATAAAGTAGCATTCTTTGGAGTCGCTTCGGGCGGTGTGTAGTGGGTTCTTGAAAATACTGATTGGCGGTTGGTGGTCCGCTTCGACTGTGACGTTCAGATGCGCGAAGATCTTATATTGGAATTTCTTGCACGCTACCAAAGTTCCCGGTAGTTCTTTCTCGATAACAGCAAAGTTCAGTTCGCCCGCCTCCAGTGCTGCGCTACAGAAATCCACCGGGCGACCTTCTTGCAGCGGAACCGCGCCGATTCCGCTCCGGCTCGCATCGGTTCGGATAAGAATCGGAAGTTTTTGTGTCGAAGTACGCGAGTACCGGGGCTTTTGACAGACATTTCTTCAATTCGTCGAATGATCTCTTGTGTTGGTCCAACCATGTGAACTCAGCGTTGTCTTTGAGTAGTTCTCGTAGCGCTGCTGCTATCTCTGAGTAGCCTGGTATGAATTTTCACAGATATGATAGTTTGTTGACCCAAGTATACGCAGTAAGGCTTTTTTTTGTCTTTCAGTAGTTGGGTTTGCGAGTATCCGCTCAACAGGTCAAGTGTGCTGAAGTAGCCGTTACGTGGGAGAGCATCGCTCATATGTGGAAGCGGATAAACGTCGCTGTACCTCCTTGAGATCTCTGTACAGCGCTGTACACGGGAGCACTGTACTGTTGGTAATTGTTTAAGGTCGCCACATGCGAGCAAATCTAAATCACCAAAGTTGTTTTTGTATTCGCCTTTCCTTCCTTGTAATCGTGAGTTGACCGAACATGCACATACTTATTTCGTCCATGATCTTACATTTAAGGTTCTGCAGTAGATGCGTTTTGTAGTATCTAGTTGTGGAAATAGATGGAACACGCGACTGGGTCCTCTGCCACCAAGAAAGAATGTTCGTACCGACCAAGCTCTTCGAAGTCTCTAGATTTGTACTCGTCAGACAGCCTGTGCAGAATACGAAGTAAATTCGGCCAATTCATCTCGCTCGCGCTCATGGTCAGGAACGCAGTCGGCTTCCCAAGTTGACGGATCATGGCGAAAAGATATTTCTTCCGAGTGGACCAGTATTGAACAGAGTATGGAATTGTTTTCTAAAATGCTTGATTGGTGTCGATTAGTCGTTCCACGAAGTCGCGATCTTCAATCATTTCGCGAGTTTTATTCCCGTTGAGCGTAGGTATCTATACATGTTTTGTGTCGCGTCTCGGATCCTGATTCGAATATTCTTCATTGCCATGCAGAGGATATGTTGAGGTGTCACTCCGCGGCGATCACTCCTCCGAATCCCCGACATACTCATGGTGTAGGTAGTAGAAAGCACATTTTCTCTGCCGTTCGATACTATTCCGCGAGGAGCTCCGAAATATATGGATGGGAATGAGAGCTCCTCCGCGTATGTGTCGGAAATGGACCTGCTCATAGTACGATTTTCTTTCCTCCCGCAAACTTTGGAACAATTGCTACATAATTCGAACTGGGCAGTGTCGTCACTGGGAAAAACTTCAGTTAGAAAGTTCACCGCCTCCAAATCGGCCGATTTTGAATCTCTACGGAACCGAAGGCGGTCGCAAACGTTGCATTTATGCCCGAATTCATCCTCCACGAACATCCTTTTGAATCGGGCCGTTGCGCGCTGCCATGATACCCTGTATTGAGAGCTTCTGGAATAGCTCGGGACATCCCTTAATTTTCCGGTGATTGTGTGTTAGATGCCGTCTTTGAAAAGTGGGGCGAAAAACAGCCTCAATGGCGCGTTCCAAGCCCGTCAACTGGCGGCACCGGGGGAGAGGAAATCGAAGCGGAGGTCTAACATACAAGTACCGTTCACCCGATATCTCGGTGAATACTCTATACAGTACGTCCGATATAGTAATGAGTCTGTAGGTGGCCAAGTTTCCCTCCTCTGAGTTTGATTTCTCAAGAAGTGAGACCCTGCCCCTCTCCCATCCTGTCGGTTTCGTGTGGGCACCATATGGAATCGTCGCAAGTCCGCTTCTTGCGTTCCCCAGAGAAGCGCATATTGACGTTTTCGGGAATCGGTTCAATTCAATTCAATTTTTTCAATTCGAAAGCTCCTTTATTCAAAGGGGAGGGGGTCATAAAGGTGGGAGAGTTCTCTTGGTATACGGTTTTCGGGGACCGCTATGCTTACTTGCCAAGACCAGGTGTATTTTACAGTGTGTCTGCGGGGGAGAGCCTTGGGCCGGACCATAAGGCGGCTGCGGCGGTTATTTGCCGTTACGACGAAGAAGTTATCACAAAGTCCGAGCTCAAGTATACGGCAGAGCATTCCCCTGTCTGGTTTCTCGAGGAGGGGGATGATGGGTGGTAGCGTGGTAGCATTGCGGTGTCAGAGTCCTTATGAAGAGAGCATCGCCATCTCAATCGCCGAAGGAACAGTTTTCCGACAGATTCAATGGACTTGCGCAAGTGGGAATGGTGGGGGAACCACACTGAAGCACAATACAACAACTTGGGTACAATGAGAGATCTATAGAGCCGTAGGTAAGGTTCCGGTGACTTGATCATGAAACATCTGAAGATACAGTTGACTAGGGTTTTTTCTGAGCTCACAACATTCAAAACATGCTCGCTGAAGTCGAGATCAACGGAAACAATGACTCCCAGGTCTGACCGATTGAACAACAGGTGGTGGGTCGTCCGCGATTTTGAGGATTCCAGTCGCAGCGTCGGAGGCGGCCTTTGAGAGTACAACATATTTCGAGGTAGAGAGTTGCATTTGGTTATCGGCGCACCATCGAACGACGCCATCAATGCCGGATCGGAGATATTGACGAACTCCCGAAAAGTTTCAAATCATCAGCATATAAAAGATATCGTACGTCATTTGGTATGTAGGAACCGATAACCAGTACAAATATCACGTAGAGGAGGGGTGAGAGAGTTCCCCCTTGGGGGACCCCCGGGGTAGCTTGCTTCGGAGTTGAAACGATGTCTCCAACCTTGACACGAAATGTGTGCTCATTGAGATACCTGCGACACCAGCCCACCGTTCTTGAGTTCAGTCCGATTCCCAACATCTTCTCGATGAGCAATGCATTAGGCACTTTGTCGAAAGCAGTTTCAAGGTCGAAGTGAACTGAGCTGTAGAGCACACCGTCATTGATGAATTCAGCATAGTCCTGAGTCATGCAGAGGAGCTGAGTGCATGTCGACTTCCGGGGGAAGAAGCCATGCTGGTGAGTGTCCATCAGGTCATTCAGTCTCAAGTGTCCGTGAATGTGAGCTGCGGGGAGTTTTTCGAAGACAAGACACGGGGTGACACATTGAGAGACAGGGCGGTAGTTCGACGCAGTATCCCGGGGGCCCTTCTTGTGTACAGGCGTTACGGTGCTCTGGCGGAAGAGTTCGGGCACTTCCCCATCTTGATAGGACCGTTCGAATATGAGAGACAGTGGCTCACATAAGAAAAGGCTGAAGGTCTTGAATAATACGGGCGGCTGGTTGTCCAGTGAGCGAGAGGTCTTCGAAGACAGAGATGCTAGGTGAGAGTACACGATCGCCTCCGATAGATTGACCATCCGATCTGGTTGACGCAGGCGGGTGGTCAATCCAGCACGTCCTGGCTGAGTTTTCACGGAGCTGTAGTTGTTGTAGACCGACGCGAAATGGGATGCTAAATGGTTGGCTTTCTCTCCAGGTTCGGAGTGAGTGATGGGGCCGCAGTGTAGCGTGGGAATTTGCTCATGCCCCTTGAGACGGGAGTTTGAGTATCGGAAGAACGCTCTGGATTCACGGAAATCAAGCCTATGTTCATCCAGGAAGCGCTGGCGCAGTACGGCTTTTCTCAAGCGTTTCGACAGGAGGTTCGCCGTGTTGACATCGAGACCCGACTGAGACATAGAACGTTCGGTCTTGGCGATGGAGTTCTCAATTTCAGAGCCGCGGAGAGTCGCGGAGCAGGTCGGGGTGAAGCTCTCGATCAGGAATCTACAGCAGGCGACAAATTCAGTATACATTTCATTGACGTCATTGTGGTTTGAAAAGAATTCCCGCCAGTTGATGAGGTCGAGATGCTCTGCTATTGCGATTCGGTTCATGTGACGGAAATCAAGTCTGGCCTGCGGAGGCGGCGAGACCCCTGGGGAGATCAGGTCATCGAACCTGATACCGCAATGGTCAGACTGGATGGGACTGGGACATTGAGAGACGTCGCGGATCAGTTCGGGATTTTTGGTGAGAATCAGATCGAGGACATTGCCGGATGAGTGTGGAGGGAAGTCCACGAGTTAGGTCAGGCTGTTTGAAGCGCAGCAGTCCCGGAATATACCCTCTTTGGAGCCCGTGAGTGAGCAGTTGTGTGAAGACCACGAGATCCGGGGAGAATTGAAATCTCCGATCACGAGAACTGGGAAATCAACCATTGATTGATTGATTGATTTTATTTCGATCTTCCATATGCACATATGGTCCCTTTCGTTTCAGGGGTGAAGTGTTTTGCATTCACAGATCATTTTTCTCGGTTCTCCCAGCATCGTAAGATTTCCTTCGTCCTTCTAATGTCCTTCGGTGTTGAGTCGGGCTGAAGTCCAATTCGGAACGGGAATTCTCGTTGGGGATACCTTCCTTCTTCGCATTCCATCACGACGTGTGTGTCGGTTTCGGGTCTTCCGCATATATTGCAGTTCAAGTCGATAGAAGGACCGCGGTTATGTCGTTGGGTTCTGGTGTTGAGCATTCCTGCTCTTGTTAACGCCAGAAGCCGACTGCCCCGCGAGTTATCGTACATATCCAGTTGGAGACCTCTTGTCTCTTTGAATTGTCGATAAATGCACAGTGTGGACTTGGATTCCATGTTCTGTTTCCATGTATTGTCCAGTTTATTCTGCACCCTCATTTTGAGTTCTTTGCGGAATAGAGTCCACATTGCTGTGCCCGATGTATTTCTGGTCAGCCCGAGGTTTTCCAGGTCGAATTGCAATCTCAATTTCTTGAGTCTCTCTGTTGCAGTGACCGAGGTGTTTGTTATCTCGGTCGCCATGAGGACAAGCTTGGGCCATCTCGTTGGGTCCATAGATCTTATCCTTTCGAAGTACATCGTTTTGCTCGTGGTTTCCCGGGCGTCGAAGGAGCTCCAGCCTAGTTCTCCCTCGATGAACTCCTTTGATATGGTGGAGTGGGGTATCCCGAGAGCCCATCTCCCCGCATCTCTTTGCCTGACTTCGATGAGGTTTCTCAGTCTTTTGGGCATTGTAATTGCCGCGTTGCAATATGCGAGTTGCGGGACAGCGGTGGCTTTTCAGAGAATTTTGGATACTTCGAAACGGTTGAAGCTCCAGAGTGTTCTCGCGTTGGGTCTTTGGATCGCCTTATTCGCCGTTTCGGTCAACTTTACCCAATGTTGGGCCAAGTAGTCTTTTTCGGCTGATAATTCGATTCCGAGATACGTATATGATGCTACCTCTGGTATTTGCATCCCTTGTATACTCAGGTTTCGATTTTGGATATGTGTCTTTGGTGGTCGAGAGAAAACCAATGTGCCGCTCTTTTGAGGATTGAATTTGATGGACCGGGCGTCTCCAAATTCTGTTGTTACCTTCAAAAGCGTTTCCATATCCTTCCATTCGTGTGCCATCAGAACGATGTCGTCGGCAAACATCAGGCCAGGGATCGTGAAATATTTTCTCTCTTTCACGTCCCAGAAATTGCCTTTTTTCGCAAATTTAAAGCCAATCTCTTTTGAGAGTAGTTGCCGCTCGAGATCTGCGATATACAGGCTGAAGAGGATCGGAGATAGAGGACATCCCTGACGAAGTCCGGTGGGTATGGACATTTCGTTCGAGGTGTGGTCACCGTATTGAATGAAGATGTAGGTGTCTTCATACAGGTGTTTAATGAGCTCAATCAGTGTTGGGTTCATTCCTCTTTCCTCAAGGGTTTGCCACAGCTTCAGTCGATCGATGCGATCGAAGGCTTTCGTAGCATCCAAGAACACGCAAATCAGACCCGTTTGTTGGGCTCTGGCGGTCTCAATTGCCGTTGTTAGAACAAAAATGTTGTCCTCGCCCCGGCGGTCTATCCTGAACCCATTTTGCATCTCCGATAGTTGTTCTGTCTCCTCTGTCCATTTTTGTTTGTGTTTCCCCAGTATTTTGGTGAGTACTCGATACATGACATCGGATACAGTGATGGGTCTGTAAGTGGTAAGGTTTCCCTTCGTTGAGTTTGGTTTTTCAAGAAGGGAGACCCTGCCTATCCTCCATTCCATCGGCAGCTCGTGAGTGCCTTCCAGAATCTCATTGAATACATCGGAGACTTATTCGTAGCCGATATCGTTCAATGCTTTGAGGATTTTCGTCGGTATCTTGTCGGGTCCAGTGGCTGAATTCTCGGAGATTCCCGCCAGGGTGATTTTCACCTCCGAACCTGTTGTGACAAGATCGACTCGTGGCCTCGAGAGGAAGCATCGATCCTTATGGTTAGGATTGTCTTCGGCTTCCAGCAGGTGATTTGCTACTCTAGTAAGGTAAGCTGTCATATCCAGCGGTTGGACATCGTTACCAGCTTCATTTACTATTCGTATCCTGTCTGGTGCCTTTCTCTCGTTCTTCTTGATGTACTCCCAGAATGCTTTGGTTTTTGCTTGTCTGGGGGCTCTCATTATTTGGTCGTACATTTTACGATCCCTGATATGGAGTTGGTTCGCGATTTCGGTTCGGACAGCGTCTTGTGCTATTCGATACTGCCTTTTCGCTTCTTCCACGCCAATTCCAGTGTGTCTGGCTTTCCTCCATGCACGATTCTGTTCCCTTCTGTATCTCGAAAGTTGTGATATTTCGGGGGTGAGTATTCTCTTTCTCGTGTCCACATTGATGAGTTTAGTACTTTTGGTCATTGCATTTTGGAGGGTAGTCACCAGATCCCTGTAGTTGGCCGATCTTGGTGATCTGACCAAAGTTCCCAGTTCACTTGTGGCTGTTTCCGCTGCTTTTTGTAACCGTAATACTTTCACTCGTGCCTTCTGGAGTTTGCCGTTTCTCTTGCCCTTAGCGAGGTGTAGGGTAATGAGGTTATGGTCGCTCCAGTTAACGACTTCTTTGTTCTCGTCTATGTGCATGGACATAACCTCTCGGTATGCTGCAGCGTTGCAGAGTACATAGTCGATTGAGGACGAATGACCACCCTGTGTTCGGGTGATCCTTCCTTCGCATTTTTCGGACAGATTCAGAATTCTGAGGTCGTGTTGGTCGGCTAGCTCAATGATGAGCCGGCCCCGACCATCTAGTCTCCCGTCAAGCTGTTGGATATGGGCGTTCATGTCGCCCGCAATCCCTAGCTTGGTGTCCTTCTCAACTCTAGCTCGGATAACATCTCCTATATGTCGGAATTGTTCCTTAGTCGAGTTTTGATCGGCGATGGCGGCGTAGACTGAGATGAAGACCCATTGTCGGTTTCCTATCTCAGCGCCTATTGCAATTAAATCAGCCCCTTTTTCGGTCCAGCGTATCTCGTCCATGGTAGATCGGATAAGTATCCCTGTTCCACCGGATGATTTACTGCCAGAGGGTCCGTTTCGATTGTTCCCGTAAAATGTGAACCCTTCGATCCGAGGTGGATTTTCTAGGTTCATCAGGTGGGTTCCTGAGAGGAGGAGGATATCATAGTGATCTGATAGTCTCCTAGTTTCAATTTTGAGAAGGTCTTGATAGAGACTTTCCCACTTGGCTGGGTTTTTCCCCCCTTGCATGTTGAGAACACCAATCTTAATGCGAAAATGTATTTTTATTTTTTCATCGTAGATGGTGCCTCCGGGGGGAGCGGACCGCTAGGATGATGGTTTTTTGGGGGCTTCTTGTAGGATTCTGGAAAGCTCGATTGTTTCCTCCTCCTTGGTCACCTCTCGCTGAGGAGTCGAAGTTTGCGGGTGAGATTTTTCCTCTCTCCGCTCCTCAGGTTCTGGGTGGTGACTCCGGCCCTGTCTCCGGTTATCGTGGCTTTGACGGGCTACGTGGGGTCGCCCCTTCTTTTGCTCACTGGTCCCCAACTCGAGTGAGGTATCTCCCACACTTCTTTTTTTTCCCCGCGCCTCTTGGTGGCTGCGGCTTATTGAAGTGTGGTCGATCCAAGTCGGGGGCTCGACCAGAGGTCTGATCTGTGTGGCTCGGAGGCCTGGGGTGGCCTCCGAAATTGCTCGGACGGGTCGGAGCGTTACGAGCACCAGAGGTGGAGGGTTTCTCCTTGGTCTCGGTTGTCTCGACCTTGGGTTCCGGCTGCGCACACAGATTTTCTGCGCCGTCGGACAGCAGCTGATCGATCTCGGCCGAGGGTATATGCGGGCCTTCGCCTATTCGGCGACTAATCCTGATCATTGCCTCGACGTGACCAGCTTTATTCCAGCCCTGGTTTGAGTTAAACGCAGGGCGTTCTGAAATATACCTGAGATCTATTGTCTCAGTGCTGCCCTTCAGCTGAGTCAGCAGGCTGTCTATGTGCGCAGAGTGGCCATAGTTCTTGTTGTCTACACGGAAGGTTGTGTAGACTGCCCTGTTGACTTTCTCGTGTCTCCCGAGCTCCTCGAGTGCTTGCTGCGCTTCCGCGACAGCCTCGCTCCTCTGGTAAGAGGCCTCTTGGAAGACACTTTGATCTCCCCACACGAGGACTGTGGCAAAGCAGGTGTAGTCTGCCTTCTCCAGCTCAGCTGCTGCCCTTGGCAGAGCTGCGCCGTGGAGAGAGGCCCGAACGTCCTGACTCTCAGTCCTCTGTGTTTGTTGAGGAGCGCAAATATGGTGTTCGACGGGAACAGATCGGCACAGTGCCGGTCCATGCATAACATCACTATAGGTCCACGGTAGACCTGTTTAGGTGGTGCCGTCTTAAACTGCATGGGACTTTGGCTGATTGCTTCCCTCAGTTGGTTTTCGAGTTCGGCACATCTTGCCTCTGTTGCAGCAACGGTTGCTGCGAGGCTAGCCAATTTGAAGTCCCTAGCCTTCACTTCTTGGTTCTGCCACTCAATATAGTTTAGAGCGGCAGCCCGCTCAGTCATCAGAGCAAGTCGCTCTGACCCTGCACAGGTGTGACACTGTAAGATTACAGAGTCGTTGGGGTTCATGTCCGTCCCCATCAGCTTCTCCTCACACTGACTGCAGATGTCGAATGTGGGATTAGCTCTGAGGGTTTCCGGATTGAATTCCATTTTGAGGGGTCTTCGGAAAAGGTATTTTATTTCCACCCACTCACTCCTCTCCCTATTTTTCGGAGCTTCCAACGGTTGGACAGCTCCTACTTCCGATGTTTATCGGTAACGTAAACACTGCCTCTCGATGGTTCACGGTGAACCTTCGATGGATTCTCAGCTGTTTTAGAGATTCCAGACAGTGATACGTTGTCTAGCGCGTGTCGATATTCAAGTCGCTAGGCGTACCTCGAGGCGGTATGCCTTTTTGCGATTTTCCGAGCTTGGGAGTTTTTTTGTTCGACGAACCTGGTCTGTGGAGGTGCACGGGCCTGGGGGGTGGTTCTTGGGTTCGGATCCGGTGTGTTTTTCCACCTTCACCCGACTTCGAAGAATGTGGAGTGACGACGTTTTGAATCTGGGCTCTTTGATTCTTCAAGCATGTCTGCTGCTATCTCGTCTGGTCCCCTTGGCTGAGCTTCGTGATATGTTCGTCAAGATTGTCTTGACCTCCATACCCGATACGATTTGGCCCACCGGTTGCCTTGGGGAGACCGAGTGGTCCACCGGCTCGGGACTGCTCGTTGCAGCTGATGAAGTATTTGCGATTGTTGTCAGATGAGCGGCCATATTTGCGTCTGGGACATCCACTCCGTTTCCATCTAATACTCGTAGGCTTTCTGATTTTCTATAGAAATTCTTTCAGCTCGCCGTAGACCTCCAACCCCCGATCAGTATGTGCCTCAATCAACGAAATCCAGGATGTACGAGGATTCGATTGAAGGTCCCTTTATTGAGCGTGATTCCGATCCGTTGTTACCTCTTTTGAATGAGATGGATGTACTTGACGTGAAAAAACCAAAGCCTCAACCACGAATCCAAACCACCATGAAACCACATCCTCCTCCACGAATCCAAACCGCTGCGTTAAGCGATGGCAATCTTGTTCCTAGTCTTGGTAATAATATTTACAAATGCACTGAAGCCTCTCTCTGCCAAATATAAGGATGGAAAAGCGATGAAACACCTTGTCGCGATCGCCGATGGTGATGAATATGTACGTGATCAATGTATGTGACGGACCGTTACGGAATGCAGTGATTGATCTTCTGAGAATAGGGTGATATATGGCGGTCTCTCAGCTTGCGGAGGATGTTTTCTCATTCCAATTAGCTGAAGGCGTTCTCTGTATCCAGTAAGGCCATTGCGCCAATTCTTCCACGTCTCCATGGTACGGCTCGCTCCTCTCGGGCTTCTCTCATTGCATAATCCAGCGCTCTGAGGGTGGATCTTCCTGTGCGGAATCCGTGTTGTGCCTGGGAAAGCCGATCGTCTTCTTCCAGCTCGGCTTAGAGTCTGGCGGTGATGAAAGTTCCTACTCCTGGCCACGGTATTCAGCGGACAGATTGGTCTGTGGGTGTCTCTCTTTCCGGGCTCCACGATTGGGATTAGTTTTGCCGTCTTCAATTCATATGGAGAGGCGCTTCCCTTCAGGATGCCGTTGACCATTTTCGAGGAGGGGAAGGGCCATCCTTGCACGAGCGTCTTAGTCGCTCTCGCGGGGATCCCGTCCGGGCCGAGGGCCTTCTTCGGCGATTTGCGGTTCGCTTGGCTTTGACTTCTTGGCTTGTTACCTTCGGAATGTCCTGAGGGTTGATGTCCGGGAGCTCGCGAAGAAGACTTTCCCTCGTGGGAAGATTTTTCCGACCGCCGCGGTTCCCGCCTCCGGAGTAAGCATGAGTCTCTTTTGAGTAAGTTTTTCTCTAGCTATCTTGTACGGAAGTCCCCAGGGATCTTCTCTGATGCTTCCGATGAGTTCTCTACATTCGTTCCTCCTGGCTGTGATCATTACTTATTTGCCATCTTTTCGGCCTCTGTGTTTGCCAATGATATCGCGTTGTCATTGAAGTAGCGAAACTCCGTAGCAGGTTTCCCTCTCGAGCTGTAGTTGTCATCACGGAGCTACCGACGAACTCGATTCCGTATCGAGTGGCCTTCTGATCGTTCGCCGAGAGCCGGTGTACTCCCCGGGAGCGTCCTCAATGCTCCCCCCTATATCTATCTTCGATCTCTTGTCCTGGGCTTTTTCGGCCGCAGGCAACGTTGGCTTCTTTTGCCCGAGGATTCCAGAGATCGAGCTCTCCGAGATGGTGTCGATGTCATCGTCTAGCGTCTCGATGGTGTCCTCCAGGTGCTTCGATGTGGACGAGCCTGTCGGCTGCTCCTGGGTTGCTCTGATTGGTCTGAGCGTTTCTTCTAGGATTTCCTGTTTAAGGTCTATGTGCGCCGCTGGAAGTTCATTCGGGTCGTTCCCCGGAGCTGAGCTGGCTTCGATGTCCTCTCTTCCTGCTATCTCGGATTTCTGCAAGGGCTCGGGCGAGTCCGTGTCGCACCGTAGCTACCAGCTGTGTTGCGTTTGGAAAATTCCCATCGATCGCTTTGGAACTCCTAATTCTGCGTTTCTCGGAGGGCGTCTATGGTGTCTTCGCCGTTAATGATGTCTCCTTGCCTCCCAGCTCCCCCTTTTTCCGATCGTCGATCTCCCTCCTGTGGCCTCCCATAGAGGGGCCATCCCCCGTTGGCGGGTCCCTCACATCGTCCTCCGGGACTTTGCTCGAGCTCGCTATGCTGGGTTTCCCCCAGCTGTTAGGCCGGTGGGGGTCATTTCTCCCTCGTTTCCCTCTGGTGCGGCTGGCCCAGAACCCCCGTGTCCATCTGACCACCCGTAGTTACCGGGAACCCACCCTGAAGTTCCTGCCGAAACCGACAGGAGCGAAGTTTCCAAGGGTAGGAAGAGGGGGAGGGGGATTCAGACAACGCTACAGACCAGGACTGGAAAACACAACCGCGATACACACATCGACTCGAAATGCGCCCGATGCGATGCCGCCGAAAACCACCAGCTAGTGGTTCTGGGTTGCGAGGAAGGAGAATACTCCCCGTAAAAACTCGCCGTCCAACTCGGATCTCATTCCGACACCACACCGAAGGACCTGAGAAGAACGAAGGATATCCTTAGGCGATGGGGAATCGAGAACCAAGAATGGTCTGTGAATTCAGAATTATTCATCCCTGGAATGAGAGGGAACCTATGTGTATATTTAGGTTCGAAATAAATTCAATCCAATACACACAGACAATTGTGTCGTGGTCAAGCGTGGATACCGCTCCTCGTCGACACCGCGGACACAGAGACAGTGCAGGCCATTGTCGCCCATCCTGTTCGCGTCATATATAGCAGAACTGGAGAATCGACTTCCATGAGCTAGGTTTGCTTCCGATCTGACAATCCAAGCGGACGGCAAGGATACCGAAACTACTGAATGCAGATGATCGGCACATGGAGGGATCGGGGAAGCTAAGAGAACTGACGGTGCGAGGCAAGACGATCAGATTCCAGGGCCACTACAAATATCTTGGAATGAAAATGAGCAACGAACCGAACTACCTATGCCAGCAGGAACAAGATTGGAAGAGCTGGAAGCTCAAACCCAACATAGCTCCGACGACGCTCTTGACCTCATAACTGAAGTCTCACTGAGATCCCCGATTCAGTTGACAAGCCGTCGGTGACCACAGTGTGATGATGATATAGAATCTTCCTGTTGCGGAAGATCTTGCGAAGTTGATTTTTTCATACAGTACAACCTCGAACTTATCGGGACTGCGCTGTATATCAAGGTGAAACAATCGAGGCTGTACTGTACATCCACTGAAACCAAACATTGCGGGTCCATTCTTGCACCTTGGCAGATCAGGTTTTTCTCCTGGAATCCTTTGGAGCGGGGCGCGATCTGATTTCAACTTCCTTGGGGGTCCACGGGAGGTAAAATGTTGTGAACCACGGGCTACGCAGAACTCTCCGCTCGCTGGAAGTGATACCTAACGGAAGTTGCTTCCGAGTTCTCAGCAGCAGAGCAGCGGACGGAGTGTGGTTTTCAGGGTTTCGTGGATACTTCCTCGTTTACCATATCCGGGCAAAGGACACCTGTCCGATCTCGTTAATCCCGAGTAGAGGGCACCTTTCAAGAAACCAGGAGATCGACCCACAATGGACAAGATGCGGACGGAAGCCATTCCCGACATTATTTTGAAATGCGTCACTCATCAACACGGGACGGAAGAGCTTGCTGGAAGATTGGGTTTGACCGAGGAGTGCGGTCAGGAGACATGTAGTGGAACGAGGATGACTCATGAAAATGGAAAGAAAGTAGCCCCAGAGATGCGCTGAATTCACTCGGTCCGGGAACTCGGTGGAACTAATATGGGAGAAACGTAAATAGCGCATTGGAGGATCAATAAATGACCATGAACACAACAAACGAATTATGCTTCGAAGAATTGAAGATGTGAAGTTTGTCTTGACTAATAATAATATTTATGTTTCTTCTATACGATGCAGAAGCCTCTGGGAAACATTCAGCAGGCAATAGGAGAAGTTCTATTTGTTACAACAGGCTACCAGGGCCATTTTGAGGTTTTCAGAAGTGAAGTTTTCCGTCGATAACCTAATATGTACACCAGCATCGGAGCAATCCTTCCTGAATTCATTGAGGTTATAGGTGCGCACTTGAAGGCAGTCAGTTAAGGAGGACTGGAGCCTTTGGCTGTATAGCCGGAACTACTCGCCGCGGGGCAACTCCGCAATCGCCTCCAGTTGATTGTGATCGACACGGCGACTGCAGATCGAGTAACAATTTTGGCGGATTCAATTCCTGTGTCGTCCGGGTGCCTCATTGAGCTCTGAGGAGCGGCTCCCGAACGTTGCCGTACTGTCAATCGCTGCAGCTCCTTTCTCTTCCCACGATTAAACTCCTGCGGGGAGTTATTCGAAGTGCGTACCGATGAAGGTCGTGTTAGTACTGAGGTATGCTTCTCCGAGTAGCAGCTGCACGAAATTAATGCTTGCAGGCTCGTTTGGGCCAGAGCACGTAGCACCCGGGAGAAGGATTCGGAACTGGTCTCATCGTAAATTGCTGAGTGAGGGCAGGCGATGGGTATTTATCAGTCGACTTCTTGGTGAGTACAGAGGCCAAGAGCTTACACCAGTCAAGCCCGAATTGCCACTGAGTTATCAGAGGCGAAAAGTTTCAAGAATCGACGGGAAGCGAAGTTGGACAGCTAAGAGCAGCATATTGAGAATCGAATGCGAAGGGGGAGTGGAGCAGTCCGATTCTCTCACTTCGAGAAAAAATATTCCCGAGCTTTTTGAGAGACAATGTCTGGTTCCGAAGTTCCATTCAGCTACTTCTGTCATCATGAACCACATTTTATCCTTCCGAAGTGATTTTACGAAACACAGAGACATCTTATTGTAAGCCGTTCATTGAGTGTAATCGCTGGCGAAATCTGAGGCATCGTGGGTCTGTGATGTCTATGGTGGAAGGCTATGCCGGAGAGGCCGGGGAAAGTCGTAGCAGACGATTTAGTTCTAGGGATCGCGGCTCCTCTGGCGGTGAAGTTCGACGTGTGTCAATGATTTAGCTTGTTCCTCAGAAGCGAACCGACGATCAACTTTTAGACCTAAGCTTGTCGTGCTAAGTCTTAGCCGTCATCCGGAATTTCAGGCGGTGAACTCCCGCACGCTCTAGCTGATAGCTTGATGGGCGAGCTGACTTCCGCTGCACTGTCATCCGTGAATAACAACTCCGAACTCCGCGCGAAATAACGTGAGTCCAAGTTGAAACAGTTTCTGGCTCTGTTGAACCCGAATTCTGAAACGTTTCTGCAACTCCGATTTCAACACCCCTGCTTCAGCCGAGAAAGAACTTCTTCGGCTATATTTGAACGAAAAAAATAAGTCTCTAGCTTGCTCCGGTGGTTCGGGATAATGTCCAAACGACTAGACTATTGGAATCATCGGTTCAACGGTGGTAAACATTGGAGCGCGATATCTCGGGATCGATTTGTCACCCTTTCGGTTATCATGGACAAAGAGCGAAATCCATGAGTTCTTCGTGGGAAGAGCGACAGCGAAGCTGTGCCATCATCTTTTCGTCGTGGATAACTTGCACCTTCCTCCACACAGCAGTCACTTCAAGTGATCTCTTGATGCTCTCAAAGTAGAAGGACCGATAGCCCGAGAAAGAAGACCCTTATTCCCTCGATACACCCCCCTCAAAAATTTCAGATCAACGGCATCGCTTGCGGCATCCTCCTCCTTGAGCGTCGGCGTGGCACCCCGTGATAATGATTGGATCTGTCTTTTGAAACGCTGAACCTGCGCTGTCGGGATCCATCGCGTACGTTGCTCACTGTCGCTTCCATCCCCGCCGTAGATACTCTCTGCCACGCAGAACGATCAGATGGATCTCGACGAGTCCGGTGAGTTAAGGATGTAGACATCGTTTGCCCCGATCGGTCGGTTGGCGATAGGTTCGAAGCATGATTCGACCGTTAAAATCGGAGCTGGACCACATGGAACTGTTCCGCCTCCTGCTCCGTCCAGCTTTTAATGGCCGTCGCGGATTCGGAATCCTGATTGACTTTTCCTAATTGGGGACCCAGGATAGCTCGCGTACCCGTTGGGTTGGGTTTCTTGCGAAAGGAGGTTCGGCTCGTACGGTCCCGTGACTACCGTTGAGTTCGGCTTTTGATCTACAAGTATCTCAATTCCAGAGAGATTGCTTGACTCAATTGAATCTTGCGTACGATGGTGGCTTCCGAGGTTCGCTGAACTGTGAGCGTTCGTTGACAACCAGGCACTGATCGTGACGGCGAGAACGGTAGGGGGGGGGGGGCGGGGGTAGGTATCTAGTTGGTGGAAGATGTAAAGTATCTTGGGAGGGGTTATGCGCTCTCATGGTAGGGGAGCACGTGAAATATGTGGCGGCGAGGGCATGGGAGACGGCAAGCGGGCTGGGCATGCCGATGGTCGGCATCGTCAGCTGGCGTCGGTCGCTGAATCAGCGACAATACACGCGTCCATCATGAGTGGTCAGAGCTCCCTCTGGTCGTTGTTTCGGGCGAATGCCACGCGATTGCTACTCCGCAAGGTGCAAACATTTCCCCGCTATAATCTAGTGCAATGATTCGTGAACGCAGAACAACTCAGCCTTAAAAAGGAAGGGAACATATGAACAAATATATGTACGGTCGAAACCAATCCCACATCAAAAGGTGGCTCGACCAGTACGATGTGGAAGCACGTAAGGGACCAGCACAACATATCCAAAAAGAATCCTCTAGGAGCGCACAGAGCGCTGCGATGCGCAGGCCTAGCCTCGAATCCGCTGGAGAACGTGATCCCACGAACGATGTCCCACAACTAGCGGCTTTTCACAATATTCAGTTCGAATTCATTGCGAAATCACAGACTCGGCGGGAGTTCGACGAGTCTTACGTTAGCCGGGCGCTGCGCAGAGCACCGAACCAAATCGAGTCGCTCTTGATTGATTGATTGATTTTATTTCGATCTTCCATATGCACATATGGTCCCTTTCGTTTCAGGGGTGAAGTGTTTTGCATTCACAGATCATTTTCCTCGGTTCTCCCAGCATCGTAAGATTTCCTTCGTCCTTCTAATGTCCTTCGGTGTTGAGTCGGGGTGAAGTCCAATTCGGAACGGGAATTCTCGTTGGGGATACCTTCCTTCTTCGCATTCCATCACGACGTGTGTGTCGGTTTCGGGTCTTCCGCATATGTTGAAGTTCAAGTCGATAGAAGGATCGCGGTTATGTCGTTGGGTTCTGGTGTTGAGCATTCCTGCTCTTGTTAACGCCAGAAGCCGACTGCCCCGCGAGTTATCGTACATATCCAGTTGGAGACCTCTTGTCTCTTTGAATTGTCGATAAATGCACAGTGTGGACTTGGATTCCATGTTCTGTTTCCATGTATTGTCCAGTTTATTCTGCACCCTCATTTTGAGTTCTTTGCGGAATAGAGTCCACATTGCTGTGCCCGATGTATTTCTGGTCAGACCGAGGTTTTCCAGGTCGAATTGCAATCTCAATTTCTTGAGTCTCTCTGTTGCAGTGACCGAGGTGTTTGTTATCTCGGTCGCCGTGAGGACAAGCTTGGGCCATCTCGCTGGGTCCATAGATCTTATCCTTTCGAAGTACATCGTTTTGCTCGTGGTTTCCCGGGCGTCGAAGGAGCTCCAGCCTAGTTCTCCCTCGATGAACTCCTTTGATATGGTGGAGTGGGGTATCCCGAGAGCCCATCTCCCCGCATCTCTTTGCCTGACTTCGATGAGGTTTCTCAGTCTTTTGGGCATTGTGATTGCCGCGTTGCAATATGTGAGTTGCGGGACAGCGGTGGCTTTCCAGAGAATTTTGGATACTTCGAAACGGTTGAAGCTCCAGAGTGTTCTCGCGTTGAGTCTTTGGATCGCCTTACTTGCCGTTTCTGTCCAAGGCGGACGAGGGTCGAAACAAAGTGCGGAGCGATCACGTGCCCTATCAGAACGCGGTTGGATGCGTCTCAGTCGCTGAGTCCCCGCATCGCCACATCATTTTCACTCTACGATCGGAGCCCGCAGACCAAACCGGAGACATGGCTGGACCTGATCTCTACTTAGTGCTTCGTCCGAATGACCGGAAGAGCAACGGCTAATAAGGTTGTCTCTAAAACCAAAGGACACCCGGCAGCCGGTGCTGCCAGATCTGTGCTACAACTCGACCCGCTGCTGATTTTGGAACACGGTGAGAGCAGGCTCGAACTCTCGGATGAAAGGATTCTCGACCCGACCGTGAGCAAGTCGATCCACCATTCACTCAACTGGGGAGTGGGCTTCCATATTTCAACGAAGCTTGATGCAGTGTTTGATGCTCATCTCTTTGACGTCCGCGCCGAGCTCCAACTTCTTCCCATTGAGGAGAACTCGCAGTAACGATAAGAGTCTGAACGTTCCTCCTGGACAATTATGCCCAGTGCTAAAGCTTCTGCTATATTGTACCAGTTTTCTCTGCCGCGGAGGAAATAGTTACATGTTGACGCTGGAGAGCTGTAAACAACTCGTTGAGTGTCCGAAAATATCGGCCAAAAACAGTCAAGCCGTTGCAACGGTACTTGTGCGTTTGGCCCCCTCTTCGAAAGCGGCGCGAAAAACAGCCTAAATGGCGAGTTCTCAGCCCGTCAGCCGGCGGTACAGGGAGAAAGGAGACGGAGGAAGGAGACGAAGTTAAGAAACGGGTCGGAGTTTCCTCAGGCAGTTCGAATATCGCGCCTTCGGAAGCGGCGTTCCAGCCGCCGCGTCAGCCATCGTTGGCTGGCGGGTCAGCCGGCTGTGATTTTAGAAGAGAGGCCAAACGCACAAGAATCGTTGCAACCATTCCGTATCGCGGCATAGGTCGAATGAATGCGACTCGCTGTTCGCGCTGCACATCAAGATCTCATGTCTCAGACCCAACTTCTGGGGATCTATTGAGGTGATATCGGGGTCGATCCGAACAAACTTCTAGGGGTCCACGGCGGTGATTCCGAGAACGATCTGATCATATCTCTTGGGTCCATGGACGTGATCAATTATGCTCGAACCGATCTCGGAATCATCTTCGTGGACCCCACAGTGTGTGAGAACGATCTGGGATGAGACTGGAAATCCTGGGGACATCAGTGTTTTTTGGATTGGAACGCGCTCCCCATATATTTTGAGAGGCTTCGAAACCTCGAGCCGTCGGCGAGCGACCGACCGCAGATCCTCAGAAGGGGCGCGTTCACAGTAATGTTATGGGTACGGATTCGAGATTTAAGGTTGCAATCACATAGAGCTTGCAGTTGGGCTGATTCTGAGAACCATCGGCATCGATTTCCTTATCTCCTTTGCAGCGCAGTCATGCGCGCACCCCTGGTTCTCACGCAGCTGGCGCCGTGCTTGGGCTCAGTTCTCTGGATCACGATTTTACCTTTCGAAGTTCGGGTTTGTGTCATTGGCGACGGAATCTGACAGGGACGAAAGGCGAACCTCGTGGCACCCGATATAACTCCTGTCCAGACTCCATGACTCGAACCATGATCGCCTCGTTGCAGTTCCTGATCTTGGGCCGTTGTGATGCCCAGGTTCACGAAATGCATTCAACAGAGCTCTCCCTGGCCCGCCCACGTTTACAGCTGCCGTTATGGGATCATCGGCACTCGAGGAGCTGTGGCAGAGGGGATACCGTAGTCTATAACAACAGTTCTCAGGATGAGCCCCACGGCGAACACCATGTAATAACGACCCGAACATTCTTTCAAATGCGTCTCTGCTAAGGATCGACGCTTTCGTTCGCCAAAGGAGGCCTGAGGTTTTGAGTCTGCAAAAACTCCTAGATGCTATTGAGGAGCCTGTTTCAATACAGGGGAACGCAGATGTCCCCGGAGGCTTCAACTTCTAGCTCCGACACCGATACAGATGTGGTGGAGAACAGTGATCTCGGATCGTTGGTACAACGATGCTACTCACATCGGTAAAGCTGGACGCAGAGAAGTCTCCCGCAAAGGAGAACCAAACCAAGCGGAATTCGTTCCGAGAAGGCTCAAGGACTCACCCGACATCCGATGTTTAGCAGCAAATCAGGCAGATCAGGAGTACGGTGTCGGCGCTATCCCGCGACTTGATGAAAGTCCTTCGACCAGACCTGATTCTCCGTTGAACGGAGAGTACGGAGAACACCCTGGAGTCTACCTCACAGACTCATCAAATATTACGGGGTAATATCCGTATTATACAAAATCAGGACTACTTGTTGTGTACCCAACATCGAAACTGCA
Organism: Phytoseiulus persimilis; assembly: GCA_037576195.1. Taxonomy (NCBI): domain Eukaryota; kingdom Metazoa; phylum Arthropoda; class Arachnida; order Mesostigmata; family Phytoseiidae; genus Phytoseiulus; species Phytoseiulus persimilis. Next base: position 28,361,653 of record CM075103.1, read on the forward strand.
ATTGGAATCGCTGGTGGTATGGCGTGCTGCTGTTTGTGATTCTCCTCTGCGCGAACTCCTTACTCTCATCTGCGACCGCTGAAAGGAAGGCTGATGATTTCTCTGATGATTAGCCTAATGGACCATCGGGCTCTGGGGCTGAGCGCGATATTTCTCCGAGCACATCCCGAGTTTAGAGCAACCTTCCACAGTTTCTCCTATTCCACAGCTAGAACCCCTTCGGTTCCTTGTTCATCCGTCGCTATGTTCGGTCGCGTCTTCGGTATGAGCTGTACTGTCATGTGCAGATTGCTTGAGGGATTCATATGTCACATATCACCCATTCAGAGAAAAAACTGCTCTGCGGTAGATCGGCTCCCTTTCGGAGCCCTTCGCGCCAGCTTCCATCAGGCGAAGCAGGCGGAGGGCGTTCCGTCAAATGCAAACGCGAGTTTTGCAGTTTTCTTCGTCTAAAACTTGGTGCAAGTTTTGATTTTTGGTTTTTGATCCCAAATCTGGGCTTCTCCGCATGCAAAAATGTTCGGCGACTGGGCGCATCGATAAACTAGGAGCGAACGTTCCCCGACATTGTCCAGAATGCTCCGGCGGAACACGAAGAGTGTCCCCACAAGTTCTTCGACGTTTGACTCGCTAGTTTCGAAGCGGAAGACTTTGGTGCGATCCGGTTCAATAACATTCGATCGATGGAGCCCGCCACCGCGCTGGCATTCGCTCAAGCGGTATCCTCGCATGCGTTTGAGAGTTATGCCTCGAATTTGAGTTTTGAATCCCCTCGAATATCATTCTGCGAGAGGCGAGGGGGAGCTCGACGGCTCTACATGAAGATGTGATCTCCAGGTCAGATAGTACTTCAAACGTGTGTTGTGCTAGACAATCAGGAAAAGGAGCTCCACATCGTCATGTCTTTCACCGCTGAAGATAGGTGTGGTCTCGATAGAACTGACAGACCCAGCCGGAAGCGAAGGGAGAGCACTCCGGATGTCGAGATCACGGATATCAATCAACCGGGGCCATCTTCCAGGTGAGTAACGAGGGCTCAAGTCCAGTTCTGCGATGAATTCCGAACTCTCGAACGTGCAGAGAGTCGCTTCGTTATGTGCTGCATTGCTCGTTACCATGAGTGAGATCCTCTTCATGTTCCAGGGAGCCCCCGAGTAATCTAAACAAGAGACGGAGGAGAGCCACCCGAGTGGAAGCATAATGTTCAGGGAATGTTGTGTGAGACCACAGTGGCTCGTCTTCCAGGATCCCTTCGAAGCGTATCCTGAGGCGACGAAGGAATCTTTAGGTGACAAGATAGGTGGAACTGTGTTACTTACGGCGTTGGAAGGGCAAACTTTTGCTGATGGAATTTGCTGAACCAAAATCTTACTAGCTTCGCAAAGATGCTCCAGATGCTATCGAGAGCATTTTGAAGTTCAAGGCAAGTCGTCGACAAGGCAGCCCAACAACGGTGAGGTCACCGATTATATCATTAGTTCGAGGAATAAAGCAGCGTAGAAAAAAGTTTTATTGTATTCATCAAATATAACGGAGTAATATCCTCATCACGGAGAATCAGGACCACTCTGGACGAACTCGACATGGAAATGTCGTTTCAAAGAGCTGATGATATGCCATGCGGCTCCCTGTGATTCTCCCATGCGCGAACAACGCTCTCATCTGTGACCGCTGAAAGGAAGGCTGATGATTTCTCCGATGATTAGCCTAATGGACCATCGGGCTCTGGGGCTGATATTTCTCCGGGCAGACCTCGAGTTCAGAGCTTCGTTCTACAGTTTCTCCTATTCATCAGCTGGAACCCCCTCGGTTCCTTGTTCATCCGTCGCTATGTCCGGTTGCTGAGCATCTTCAGGATAAGCTGTGGTATATTATGCGAATTGCTCGAATCGTGACCAACTCGAGCCTCTGGCTCTGTGGGTTTTTCGGAAAGGGCTGTGCGCTTTCATGAATCAATTCCTGTCAATTCGCGATAAGCCTAACTCATTGAGATCCTCTACCGGTAGCCCATGAGCGATGGCGGTTGACGGATGACCCACAGCATGCAGCCCAATCATTCTGGCTCTGATGTCGGTCTCGGCAGGTTGAAACTCCTCGAATTTGTCTTCTTCTTGCGACTCGACGAGTTCAGTCCACCGAGGAGGTCTCTGAAAAATGTCCCAAGCCTAGTGAGATTTCCGGCTCGTCTCACAGCCGGCGACTGACGACGACCGTACTGATGCTTCCGATTCAGAAACTGTTGAAGAAGAATCTATTGACCGAGCCAAAACGAACGAAATTTAGATGGAAAGTTACTCGAGGTATCACCTCCCGCTTTGTGAGAGTCAAGTCAGTAAGAACGAAGGTCGGACACTTTCAACATGCCACCATGCTTCACCATAAATATTTGTCAGCGCTCGCAAGCGACAGAGGAGAGCCCTCGCGCATTCTGAGGAATGCCGCTCCTCTGACTGAAGGAGAGTTCTAGATCTTACACAATATACACATCTATATTTATTATTCATTGCACAGCCAGAGGTGTCTCCCACAGACATCGAATCCCTCTTAAGAATCATTTGAAATCCACGGGTCAACAATTATCACGATTTTTCAGACGAGCAGTCTTCCGCAGGCTCGTTGTCTTCGAAGGTCAGCGGCGTCGGGAACATTTCTCCGAGGCCCATCCCCTCACACTTCTCGAGTTCTCCGTCGAAATCGTCCTCGGGATCGACTTCCTGCTCCTCCAGGTGGTCGTCCTCCTTCTGGAGGTCTTCCATCTCGAGCTCTCCGAATTCACTATCCATGTCATCCGAGTATTCGTCATCCATCGGCGGCAGATTCATGGCCACGTGTATTCCAACGGCCTCGACGAACAAATCGAAGTCAGCTTGGAGTTCCTCGATACCTGGGAAGTTCATGATCGAGCTGAGATGAGCGATCGCAGAGAACTCTTGATGGAACTCAGCGATGGATCGTGAGAGCACGGATCGGGGGGCTTTTCAGCTTGCAGAGACGCAGGATCGTGCGAGATTTATATAGCGGCATTAGTGGGGTCGTTCCGAACAGCTCGGGATGTCCCCTCTCCGTCGCGCCGCCTCCGAGGCTCCACCTTTCTTCTAGAGGGAGGATTCAAGGCTGCAGTGGCGTACCAGTGTATCAGATCCGCTCCCCGATGTGACCTATGCGGGGCGGGTTCCAGTTCTGAAGCTGTCATATTATTAGGTTCAGTTCATCTCAACGGCATTCGCGTTGGGAGAAATTGTGGGATCCAGGGTTGTAGGCTTCCGCATTTTTTGCAATGATTTCAACCCAAAAGACTCCGCCGCAGAGGTTTCCAATACGTCAGGCGACGAGGGATCTCGAGAGGCAATCCATACACAAGGCACAGTTTTTCACACGTTCCGGCTCCGAGCCTTCCTGGCTCCATTGTTCACTTCGGTCACCGCAGGGGCCGAATTTCTTCTTTCTCAAAGACCCATCTCCATCTCTCGGAGAATCGCCCGTATTTCCAGGGCGGTTCGCTCTCGAGTTCCTCTGTCGAGGCCTTGCCGGAGAACTATTTTAGATTTCTCATCACAAACTCACCCCCGTGTTGTTCCGGAAATATTCGTCCCGCGTTGAGAAGCACTCAATTCATTCCTTCATGAGCTTCCGCTTCGCCAGAACAGTTGTTCCGCGTGTTCAGCTACCGGAGATCCACTCAGTCCGCTACATTCGCTCGAAAAAAATCTCGGTCCGACGCCGACGGGTTTCTCCGATGAAGAAAAACGCTCATTATCCGTTCTCAGTCCTTCCCGGAGAATTGGTCGAATGGACAACGCTTGCGACCGAACGATGACGACACAGCCATCAGTGGCGGGAGTGTGTCATGATCAGAGTGGAGAATTTCTATTTCGGATCAGAAAGGACGAAACTTTCAGCCAGAGCTGGGTTCCGCAGGATGCGATGGAATCAGGGGTTTCGTTGGAAGGCTAATCAATCTTCTCACTAGAAACCAATCCATTATCCGGATACACGAATGACTCTCTTGATTGTCTACACATTCCTTCGTCCGCAATCTAGAACTTTCCGCCTCATGTGAATTTTCGCTGAAGAAGATCCAAGTTTCTCACCCTGGTCCGTTAGTAGGGTTCAATCACTGGCGAGCGGGTCGCTGAGACCCGGTTTTCACCGCAATGAAATTTCAATACCGGCGCCCTCTGGGAAGCTCGTTGGGTCGGGCTGGGCTCGGGTGCGGAACAATCGGTCGAGAAGCTTCGAGTCAAGCTCTAGCCTCCCAGCTTCGTCTTGTGTTCCCAATTCGACAACGTGAAGCGAGGACGAGGAGCCAGCAGATACACAATTTCCGCTGGGCATCCCTAGCTTGCGACACCGGAATCAGACACCAGGGGATCGATTCGTTAGGATTGTGTTCTGAACATCTGTGAGCTGTAAGAGAATCAAGGGCCTCGATTCCAATCTGAGACTTTCCAATGCTGCGAGAGTCGAATTTTGCTTGAGGAATTCATATGCTATATATCACTCATTCGAAAAAAAATGCTCTGCGGTCAATCGGTTCTTTTTCGGAGCTCTTTGCGCCTGCACCCATCAGGCAAGGCAGGCGGAGGGCGTTCCGTCATCTGCGAAAGCGAGTATGGCAGTTTTCTTATACGAAAACTTGGTGCACGTTCTGATTTTCGGTTTTTGTTCCGAAATCTGGGCTTCTCCGCGCGCAGAAACGCTCGGCGATTGAGCGCATCGATCAACTGGGGTGGCAGAAGTGAACGTTCCTTCACAATTTCTAGAATACTCCGGCGGAATACGGAGTGTGCCCCTACGAGCTCTCTGGAGTTTGACTCGCTAGTTTTGAAGCGGAAGAATTTAGTGCGATCCGGTTCAATAACATTCGATCGATGAAGCCCGCAACCGCAATGGCATTCGCTCAAGTGCCCTCGCATGCGATTGAGAGTTAAGCCTCGAATTCGGGTTTCGCATTCCCTCGAATATCATTCCGCGAGAGGCGAGGAGGAGCTTGACGGCTCTACAAAAAGACATGATCTTCAGTTCAGATTGTATTTCGAACGCGTGTTGTGCTAGACCGTCAGGAAGAACAGCCCCTCATCAACATGTCTTTCACCGCTGAAGATAGGTGTGGTGTCGAAAAAGCTGTTGGACCCAGCCGGAAGCGAAGGGAGAGCACTCCGGATGCGGAGAGCCAGGATATCAATCAGCCGGGGCCATCATCCAGGTGAGTAACGAGGGCTCGACTCCACGTCTGCGATGAATTCCGAACTCTCGAACGCGCTCAGGGCCGTTCGTCAGGTGCTGCATTGCTGGTTATCATGAGTGAGATCCTCTTCATGTTTCAGGGTACCACCGAGCAATCTGAACAAGAAACGGAGGAGAGCTCCCCGAATGGAAGCATAACGTTCAAGGAATGTTGTGTGAGAACACAGTGGCCCCATTCGAAGCGCATCCTGAGGCGACGAGGATATCTTCGAGTGACAAAATAGGTAGAACTGTGTTACTCACGGTGTTGGGACTGCAAATTGTTGCTGATGGAATTTAGTCAACAGAAAGTTCCCAAACTACTAGGAACGGTGATGATGCTCTCGAAAGCGTTTGGAAGCTAGTCTTCGACCCAACGCCCGCACAAGAACGGTTGGATCACCGATGATATTATTAGTTCAAGGAATAAAGCAGCGTAGAAAAAAGTTTGATTGTCATTTCTGAACATGGGAACTTCATTCGGAATCGCTGATGGTATGGCATGCGACTCTCTGCGATTGTCACATGCACGAATAGCACACTCATCTGTGACCGCTGAGTGGGAGGCTAATAATTTTTCCGATTATCACCCTGATGAACTGCCGGGCTCAGGGGCCGTGCGCGATATCTCGCTGGGCGATTCTCGAGTTGCGAGCGTTGTTCTACAGTTTCTCCTATTCAACAGCCGGAACCCCCTCGAGTCCATGTGAATCAGTCGCTTTGTACGGTCGCTGAGCATCTATAGAATGAGCTGTGCCGCCTCCTGAAATCACCCGAGGCGAAACCCGTTGGTCTATTCGAGTCTCCGCCTCTCTAGGTTTTTCCGAAAGGGATGTGCGCATCCCCGAATCGATTCCTCGAGATCGATTTCTGTCAAATCGCGACAGGAGCCTCGATGTACGTGCCAAGGAAATGCGCCGATGCGACCCCGCTGCTGCTCGTCAATATATACTTGATGCGAGAGGAAAACCCTCATCATTGACTATATGCCTATCATTGACTTCGGCTGCAAGCTCGGAGGTGATCATTGTGTTTGTGAGTTCTGAAACGAGAGCCTTCCCAAGCAGCTCGACCCATGGTGATTTCATCGTTCCAACCAGACGCTCCAAGGAGCCTCCTCTCTGTCTGGACCTTGCGCATGAGAATGAAGAGAAATGTTGCGACCTTCGAACAGTTTACTCGCCTTCCATCGCTTGGGAGGGTCGCTTGATATCGGCCATTTCGAAACGACTGCCCTGACGTCACCTCAGGGGAGTGTTGGACACTCCGTTTGGAGGCTCAGGAACCTTCGTGTCGCTGGACGTGTTTTGGGACTCGAAATAGACGCATCACCCACGATTCGAGGGAGGGCTGGGCGGAACTCGAAGTGAATGAGAGGATGTATGGTTCCTGCGAGCCTCCGAGGGATGTGACAAAGTCTATGCGAGTTGATTTGCAGTACGACCCCGTTGCATATCACGGGATTCGGGAGATCTCTGGAGTTCACGATCAATTTTCCAACGAACTCCACGTCATATGCGTCAAGACAACACTCAATCTGTACCGATTGACCAGGAAGCGATCAGTCTACGTCTCGCTGGCACAGCCATGAACAGACCATCTAGGGTAGAAATTCGACCTCCCGCTAGCCGTCAAACTCAGGAACCACCTGTAAACCCGAAACCGGAAGAGCGAGGGTATCGACATCACTCCCCTCGCCTGTCCGGCGATCAAAGAGACAGGGAAACTGTCTGACTGCACGAGCCGGCACCGCCTCGCACGAGGAGCGGTTGATGGTTTTCACCGCGTTCAATGCAGGAGACCGTTCCTCGCTTGGATGTGAAGCTCCTCATCCAGTCGTCTACGGGTAGCGAGCGTGCGAGCTCCACGTCGCCCAGGGCGGCGTCGCGGTCGTTGACCTCCCCTGCCTGACCGTCCGCTACGAGCTTGGACCCCCAGCGATGCCTCTGGAATGACGAAGGATCTTCTCGCGATTTCTGACCTAGTCTTCTGAAGGCGACATCTTTATCGTTCGGGATCGGGTGGAGTGAGGTCCAAGAAGAACCCGCGGAGAGCACTAGAGCGCCAAGAGGGCGGAGATGCTCCAGAAATATGTGTCGCCTTGTTGAGCACTCAACAGGAAGAGATGCGAAACCGAATGGCTGCCGACGAAGTACCCGGGCGTGATCCTCGACAGGCAGGTGGTCAGGAGCCATCTCTCGGCAACTCCTCGGCATGACGAATTTCATGTCGACCTGAGTAGAAGGACACAATGCGGTCGGAGACATGGTCTCTGAAAATAAACTAACAATGAGAGATTCCGATGAGCAGCTGCGTCATGGCGGTCAGTGACAAAGGAGGGGAATTCATGGCGACGAAACTCTGTCGCATTCATTAATCAAGACTCCGACGAGTGATCGACCTCGGATCCGACATCTGAGCCGTCGAACCCGGCTTGCTCTTCAGATCACGCTTCCGCCTCCAGAGGAAATCAGAGTGTAACATTGCACGCAACAGACCTTGGGAGCACGATCTGTCTTTGTCCAGAGTAGATTACTCTCCAGTCTCGGGTTATCGATTCCAGGAAACATTGATGTCGCAGCTGTTTGCCGTGTGAGAGCATGAAGAACTGAGCGCGTTCATTTAACGATTCGGATCGACGTTCCCATGAAGACGATTTCCACGGCCCGGATTATGAGCTTGGATCGCGAACTCCGAAGTAGTTCCTATTCCTCCGCGATGGTTCGAAACCGGGAGTCGCGGCGACTCTCAAGCCTAGCACACCTTTGACTTCAGCAACACTCCTGGAGTAGTTGTGAGCTGATTTGTGTAGTCCTCGCATGGATAGGAACGATGAACTCCGTAAGGGTGTGAGAACACGGAAGCTATGAGACATGATTGGTGCAAACTCTGACGTCGACCGAGCGGACGCTATTATAAGCTGCGATTTACTGTGCGCCATCGTCGGTCTTCAGATCAGTCACAACAAGAAGTGTCAGCTCAGGTATCTCTCATGGGCGAATCGGCTTTCGATCCATTCGTTCGGAATGGTGATCTTGGTTACGCACTTCCAGAATGGTGGCTGGCAACTCGTAAGTTTCTCGAGTCTGGCCTGCTTCGCCACGCCACGCTGTTCTCCTTCACAGCACTCCGCTGTGTCAATCAAACTGCTCGAGCTCGGCGGAAAGAAACTGAATGAGATACTATTGGCTTTGCGGTTCCACGAAGATTCCCTGAGCTTCCTCACGACACATGCGCCGCCGTCGTCCTCCAATTCGTTTTCCGGCAGTCGCGTCCCAGCTTCCCCCCCCCCCCCCCCCCCCCAAATGATCGCGATTGGGTTTCAGAAGTCCTCGAGGATCTCGATTTGAACAGTGAAATGAATGCGGTTTTCGTCACGACTCAAGAGGCTTTTCTCGGAAACCCAGAGCCATCGCCGTGCCCCCCTATTCTGCAATACGCGTACATCGGATTAATATTGTTCTGAGAATGATCGCGAACCGCGACCTCGGATCTCGCAACAATAGCGAGGAGACCCAAGGGATTGTAAGCCCTGAGCCCTACAGAGATCTCCTATGGGATGGCAGCAATTGCCGGCCCGATCACGATGGGGACAATAGCTCGGAAGGGAGTCGAGTCACAAGGCTCCGATTATCTGAACTTGAGTCTGAGCCCGCTTCGTGTTCATGCTGCCGCTGCAGTCGATGACTCCCTCATTCGAATCGCGGTGAAATGGCGCGCTACGACCTCCGAATGTTATGGAGCACTCGCTGTCGATTGGGGGTCAGGAAAGCAACGCGAGACACAGGCGCAAATCACACATCAGTGAGATTGGCCCATCGAGCGGGATGTCAACGGACTCTCCTTGAATTCTCGCTCCAGGACGAGCACTCATGGAGTCCGACATTTTTTATTTTCACGATAGATGAGTTACAGACCGTTAGCAGAGACTTACGGGCGCAGGGCAATGGCCATGAGCTCGGCAAAATTTCCAGGAACAGGTGTGCTGGTATTTTCAACACTGATAACGAGACGACTTGAGAGGTATCTCGAATTTCGAGAGGCGATCCTCCCGGAACAACACGGCTTCCAAAAGGGGAAGTCCACCATCTCAGCATGCAGAGTCCTGATGGAGAAGATTCTACAGTTCACTGACCTCCGCAACCGACCGCTGTACGCAGTGTTCGTCGACTATAAGTCGGCATTTGATCTCGCATCCAGAACGATTATCCTGAGAAAACTCGCCAAGGCCGGTGTCGGCGGCAAGATGCTCGGTCTCATCCCGGCCTGTCTCCAGCGAGGTCAGGTCTGGTTGGAGGATGACATCAGCGAACTCCCCTCGTTCGCCCAGACCTCAGGCGTGGCACGAGGAGATGTCAGCAGTCCATTATACTTTTCGGTTCTGTTAAACGACTTGCCATCAGTGATCAATGAAACACATGACATTGTATACACGGTCGTATATGCGGACGACGCCGTCCTGTACTCCCGGTCACCGATCCATCTTCAGCAAGCGTTGCGCACTCTCGAGAATTAGTCGACCACCAACGGCCTGGAGATTGGCGTAGCAAAGACGAAATTCATGAAATCATGAATTCATTTCGGGTCGGGTGGTCCCCCAGCCAGCAAATCCGTCTTCAACCTCGCAGGGGCGGCCGTGGAGCAATTGAGTCGATTCCAATACCTCGGAACCACTCTGACGCCCAGGAATTCGAGCTTCGCCGCGCGTTCTGTCGGAAAGAATCAAGAGAGCGAAACGGGCATTCGGAACAATGCGAAAACCCCAAAGTCTCTTGATACAAATCGCCAACCCCTCTTCGACTTGGAGATTGCCCCCACCGCCTTATACGGGATTCAGATTAGCTGGAAACACTTCTCAGTGGCTCAGCTTCACACACTCGACAAGCTGAAAGCGTGTTTCCTGAAATGGACACTGGCTGTACATCGTACGTCGAGGAACCGACTGGTGTACTTGCTCTGCGATATCCCTCTCCTCACGCAGAGGATCAAACAGAGCTTCGAACTCCCCGAGACAGAGGCCTACAGGGGAAACTTATCAAACTGACAGGAGAAATTCAACTCCGTCGAGCCGAAGTTCCGCTCGACCCCCGCCATAACTGCCTAATGGTGGAAGGGCCCCCATTGCGCGACAAGGCCTCGCCTCCCAAGAGGTGCGATCCACGGATTTCACCGCCTAATCTGCCGTCGAGAGGACTATCATGCAACAAACGACAACTGCATCTGCAGATTGAGTGGGGCCTGTGCGCAGAATACCACCTGTACAGCTGCATCAGAGCAGACGCTTTCGACTGGAGTTTGAACTCAGACAATCTAGTCTACAACGCACAACGCTAATTATGTATGTAAGCATGTACATGACATTTTCTATCCCAGAAAACATCTCAAATTTGAGATCATAAATACATGCATATGTGTGATCTTTTTATTGGGCAATTATCCAAATAATAGATAAATGGTCAGGATCCTAGAATTATCCGATGCCGGCCAAGTCGGGTTCGGTCGGGAGCGTTCCCATAACTTCTGCACTGTTACCAGTGGCGTACCCAGGGGGGGGGGGGCAAGGGGCCTTGCCTCGAAAGCGATAGGTTGAACAATGTAACGGCTCTCGAGCTCGCGGTACTTCGTGAGTTTGTTGGTTTCAGCTAAGCCTGCGATGGCGCCGGCCTCTCTGACTGCGGCTCCTCGGTGCGACGGAGCAAGGGTGTCCTACACAGTTGCGTCCCATACGAGCGACCTCCCCGCGGCCCACGATGACAGTGCCCATGATGCCATCGGGACGGAGTGCCGATTTCCTCGATAGGCCGGTGGGTTTAAGCTGGCTGGCGATCATTGCGAGATCGAGTGCACAAGAGATGACGGCGTTGAGAGCTCTGTGGCGAGGATGGCGGCCCGCGCTCCGGGAACAGCAGAGACCGTGGTCACCCAACGCGGATACGGTGGAGCTGCACCTGGCACACAGATGAGGTGCGCACAGGGGAAGCCCCAGGCGGAGACCGGCAGCGATGCGGAGTGTGGGGTTGTCCAGCATCGTGCCAACCGAAGGTGAGGGAATGGCGAAGAGCCATTTGCCGCTGCTGGGGTGGAACGCCGCCTTGAGTCTTGCGCGCTCGATGTCTGCGGAGGCGGCCTCGGTGAGCTCTGCCTGTCTGAACTGTACCACAACGCTGTCGAGCGTCGCCTGGGCAATCTTGTCCGGAGTCGTGAGCCAGCGCTCCCGAAAAGTCCGCAGCTGGCTGTCGATCGTCACTCCGAGGTGTGCATCCATGGCCGGGGTCGAGAAACCCGCTGCCACCTCTCTGGACTGGAACAGGGAGGCCAAGTGAGTGGACGTGGCCAAGTCCTCGACAGAACGAATCCCCAAGCCGCCAGCGGAGACTGGCGGAGACGCCTGTCGCCAGGAGTTGGCGGATGTAAGGTCGAGGTTGAGAACTGCAGCGAGGCAGGCACGCACCTTGGCGTCGAGCCGGCGCAGGTGTTCGGGGAAAGCGGCGGTGTCAGCGCATGTCAAGACATAGAATAGACGAGGTGCCGAGAGGCTGCAGCGAACGAGGAAGAGTGATTCCGGGACCAATCTGACCATCACCTCCCAAGTCTGGAGGGGTGATTCCGGGACCAATCTGACATCACCTCCCAAGTTTGGAGGGGTGATTCCGGGACCAATCTGACCATTACTTTCCAAGTCTGGAGGATGGTTCTGAGATCAATCTGGCCATACTTTTCAAAACCCGGAGGGTTGGTTCCGCGACCAATGCGACCATATTTCTCCGAATCGGGAGGGGTGATCCCGCGACCAATCCGATCATCATTCTCCGAATCGGGAGGTGTGATTCCGCGACCAATCCGACCATCCTTCTCCGAATCGGGAGGGGTGATCCCGCTACCAATCCGACCACACTTTTCAAAACCATGATGCTGACCCACTGAAGAGAGAGAGAAAAGTGCCTCGATGCCAGGGAACGCCATCCAACCGCGCGCAGCGAGCCGGCCTTCGGCCGACTGGTTATACATGAATGGTGAGGATTCCTCTGAAACACTCCTATCTCTGCCGCCAGATGACCGGGGTTTCAGCCCGGGTGGGCTGTTGCTATTTCTCCCGAGTCACCTATGGCTCTACTTTGAGGGACATGCGTCTACAATGATGGTTTGAGGTTTTTTCTTTTCTTTTGCATGTGCGGGAATCATTTCCGACTCGAGAATTGTTTTCTGAGTTCCGAGTCTCGGAAATCAATGCCTAGTCACCATGCATCGATGTGCTCCGTTGTTTGGTCGGCGCCGTCGTCAGGTTGCTGGTCCGAATCTTGCAAGTCGATTTCGTCCCGGGAATTCCTCCCTGGTGAGGATTTCGCCGATGGTTTTGGTGATACTCTCCCGATTTCCCTCATGCTCTACCATCTCCGAGATTCCCCTGAGGATGGGGGCACTTCACTACGGTGTGATCTACGGGACCGGGCTACCCAGGGTCGCAGTGGACGTAGGTTGCTGATGGTGCGTTGCCTATCCTGCGCAGGCACTCATGGAAATCCCCATGAGGGGAGAGTATCTGAGTCGTGTGATACAGTCGATCACGCCTATGAGAGACAGCTCGGAAAATCGAATGGAGTCTCTCATCTGCGAAGCTGGCTCGATGGCTCGTCGTCATGGCCTAAAAGCCTTTCCGTGGCAACGGCAATCCGCCACGACAACGACGACAATCAGTTCAAACGACACCCTTCGAGAGAAAGTTGATGGTTTCCTTCTCCCTCTTCCTCTCTCTCGGTGAAGGTGCGTCCGAGACCAACTCGTACCCCCAAAAGCCGTTCGGCGACCAATCGGCGTCGTTCGCTCTTCTTATAACCGAGTTGAGCTCATTTTTCATGAATCTGACGGTTTGCATAGCCTGCGAATTCAATGACTGGCGTCCAGGAGATGAGACATTTCGTGTCGATAACAAGATGCCAGTTCATCCTTTCATAGTAACTCTCATATCCTAAGTTCTGTTATTCATATTGTATCTCGCGATCGAGTTCTGGACCTCTACCGGAAGAAGTCCGTTATTCTACTCTAAACACGCATCTTGAGAATTTTGTTCTGAATCATGTTCTCCGCGGCGTGAAACTCCTCGGAGCTCTCCACGTTCTCTTCCATGAATCCCCTGACAACGGCCAACGCTTGCAGAACATCTCTTGTCGTAATACACGGCACGGAGGGTTCGTCCTCGGCTTCCATTGCCCGGAGTTCTGCGTGACTGCTTCATAGATCTCCGAATCACTCAGCATTCCGAAACATCCAGCGACATCATCGTAATCGACGAAGGCTGCGAAGTTCTCGTCGGTGATGCCGTGCGGGACGGTTACTTCTATTCGGACTTCATCCTCGTTTCCTCCATTCTCGGAATCCTCGCTTTTCCTGAGCTCGACTTTCCGGAAGCAGTTTCGAACCGCTTCAGCAGATGGGGGTCCTGCAGAACTTCGATCGACGTGACCGATGAGTCAATGTTACGAGCAGAACTGTCAGTCCATCTTTCGAAATCTTTCCACCGATTGGCTTCAACCCTGACATCGCCAATGTGCCAAAAGGAGTCGTTTTGTAAAGCGCACTTTCATCGGCGTTGTAAACGTCTTCGGGATGGATCGATCCCTGCCCCCATCGAATGGTACACCCTTGCAATCCACTCTGTCGCAGCTCCATGGTCAGCTTCTGAGCGTTCTCCACTACCTTGGACGAACTTCATGCCGTGCCTCTTCTTGAGTGCAACCAGTCCTCGTTGGCATCGAAGTCTGCGTTACCCAGCTGCGAAGCTTTCTCTTTCAACTACACACCTGAGATGGGCAAATTCTGCGCACGTCTTCGCTGAAACAGGGTCAAAACGACTTCGTCAACATCTCCATTCTTTGTTATGCGTTTTCTTCTCCGGTGTCACTCGTTGTCTTCTGACGAGAGTCTCCTGAGACTTGTTTCAGCATGCTTGCGCTTGAATACCGATGACCTTCCAACTCCAAACTTCTTGACCGCTTCATCAGGAGTGTGTTTTGAGGGAGTGCAGCAGCTCGATCTCCTGGAGGAGGTTGAGAGTCTTTCGCGAGGACATCTTGGCCGTTATGGATCGATTCGAACTTGCCGGTGCTGTCAGCCACCAATCACGGTCGCGGGTTTAGCGCGTAGATGAGCGCTCTCAAAGAGGTAGTGACGCACGATCATGGACCCATATTCGGAAGCTTTGGAGCTGCACCTCGAAGAAGACCGGTTCTCTGGTTTTCCTGGATCCCCCGTGATGCCCGCACCCCTCACTCCGGTTTCGTCCTCAGAGAACAGATACGTTTCCCGAAGGTGGGCTTCTCGGATTCTTTTCTGTGAGCCCGTTGAGCCAACCAATGGAGCCGTTCTCTTTCACGCGGGGCACGACCACGCTCGGGTATGGGAGTTCGGGAGCTGTCCCATATAACCGAGTTTCTCCCCTATACGAGTCTCTCATAAGCGAGTTTTCCCATCATGAAGACCCATGAGAGCTGAAATGAGGAAATCTGGAGGGTTTCTAATGAGCGGTTTTCTCTAATAAGCGTGTGTCCAAGCGTTGTTGACTGTACATATGTGAGATCACCGAACACCCTTGTGATCCACTTTCCGATGTTCGGTATGCATATCCACCTTCCGCGTGTTTGGGAGTCCCACTCGGATCGCCATTCCGAGAAAGCTTATCCCTTCATCGTCTCATCGTCGACTGTGTTCGTCGTTCCCATAACGAATTTTCGCTGTTGTCGCATCCGTCTTCCAAGCTTTCAGGGTTGCTGTCAGCACATGTGCGCCGCCTCATTTGGGAGACCTCCGAGGTATCTGGCGTGCTGTGTGAGTCTGCCTGAGTGATTTCCCAGTTTGAGTTTCGGGTTTCTTTCATTTCTCCGGCCGAGGACCATGAACGCTTCTGTTTTCCGGGAGCTAGCTCAAGCCTGTTGGCTTTGAACCACCTTTCAACTATCGCGAGCGAATCGTTTGCGATCTCTTCCACTTCCCGAATCGATGGAACCCTGACCATGACAGCCAGGTCATGTGCGTAGGCTATCGTGGTAGCACCATGTGGGAGCTTTGCACGAAGGAGTCCATCGTAGCCTATGTTTAGCCTGGGACCGATCGCTGCGGAACTCCGGCAGTCGTTTCATGCTTGCTCCAATATTCGTCCACTGATCATCCATCGAATCTCGAGAAATGAGTCCAGCGTTCTACGGAGGTCGGTAGAAAGACCCTCTAAATTGTATCAGAACGAAACCACTCGGTATCAATCATCTTGGTGACTCTTCTGATGGCCGACATGGTGGAGCGACCTCTCCGGAGACAAAATTAGATTTCCGATAAATTTGTTCTCCCTCGAGCTTTTCTTGGCCTTCTTTTCGTAAATATTCTGGTGACTTCTCCGGGGATTCCATCTGGACCCGGTGCTTCTCCTTGTGCGATTCTATCGGCTGCTACTTCCACTTCCGCGGCGGTGACTTGTGGGATTCCTCCATCCTTGATAGTGAGTTCTTCCGTGCCTAATCCTCAAGCTCTCGGGAAAAGAGCGGTCACCGCTCTTTGAATGACTTCGGTGGTCATCCTCAGGCCGTTCTGTCCGATCTTTGCCCTCACTATCTTACATGGGAGTCCCCAAATATCCTCTCTGACGCTATTAGTGAGTTCTCCCCGCTCATCTCTTTTAGCTTTGATGATCCTTTTCATATACCTCGGATGTAGCTTGGCGACTCCATCATTCTACCAGTAGACCGTTTTCTTAGCGTTGTGGAAGGGTCTCTTAAGTGATGATTTCCCGCATGCTGTCTCAAGAATGTTGATCATCACCTCTTCAGTGGGTTGTCTCTGCTCCGTTATGCGATTGCACTCTTAATCTATGCACTCGGTGAGTGAGGTTCTGTCAAGCTTGTCGATTCGCCATCGATTTCGCGGGGCTGGTTCTTCTATGGTTTCGGTCGTGATGCTGAATTCGATATATTGGTGATCACCATGCGCCTCGCCGCATTCGTTCACCACCCAGTTCCTGATGTTCGCCGGCTCGGATGAGGCTACCACTTCTATTTAGCTCTCCGAGTCCTGGCCGTCTCGTATTCTTCCGAGTGATGATGAGTACCCGTCCTATATGATGTGCAAGCCGGCCTTCGGCCGACTACGCTGGCCGACCCGTCCCTTGCTTCGGGAGTCTACTGCTGACAGACACACATTGCCTTACATGTAGTGTCATGAGACCTTCGGGAGTGGCCACCGATTCTCGATAGGATTCTGACCTGGAATCGAGGCACTTTCCTCTCTTTACTTGGTCAGCATCATAGTTTCGAGAAGTATGGTCAGATTGGTGTCGTAATCACCCCTCCAGACTCGGAAAAGCATCGTGATATTGGTCCCGGAATCACCCCTCAAGGTTTTGAAAAGTATGGTTAGATTTGTCTGAAGATCACCCCTCCAGACTTGGGAAGTGATAGTCAGATTGGTCTCGGAATCACCCCTCCAGGTTTTGAAAAGTATGGTTAGATTTGTCTCGAGATCACCCCTCCAGACTCGGAAAGTATTGGTCAGATTGGTCTCGGAATCACCCCTCCAGAGTAGGTGAGTAATGGCCATATCGGCCTCGGAATCACCCCTCCAGAGTAGGTGAGTAATGGCCATATCGGTCCCAGAATCACCCCTCCAGAGTTGGAAAGTAATGGCCAGATTGGTCTCAGAATCACCCCTCCAGAGTTGGGAAGTAATGGCCAGATTGATACCGGAATCACCCCTCCAGAGTTGGAAAGTAATGGCCAGATTGGTCTCGGAATCACCCCTCCAGAGTTGGAAAGTAATGGCCAGATTGATACCGGAATCACCCCTCCAGAGTCGGAAACTAATGGCCAGATTGGTCTCGGAATCACCCCTTCAGAGTTGGAAACTAATGGCCAGATTGATACCGGAATCACCCTTCTAGAGTTGGAAAGTAATGCTCAGATTGGTCTCAGAATCACCCCTTCAGAGTTGGAAACTAATGGCCAGATTGATACCGGAATCACCCTTCTAGAGTTGGAAAGTAATGCTCAGATTGGTCTCAGAATCACCCCCCCAGAGTTGGAAACTAATGGCTAGATTGGTCTCGGAATCACCCCTTCAGAGTTGGAAAGTAATGGCTAGATTGGTCTCGGAATCACCCCTCCAGAGTTGGAAAGTAATGGCCAGATTGATACCGGAATCACCCCTCCAGAGTCGGAAACTAATGGCCAGATTGGTCTCGTAATCACCCCTCCAGAGTTGGAAACTAATGGCCAGATTGGTCTCGGAATCACCCCTCCAGAGTTGGAAACTAATGGCCAGATTGGTCTCGTAATCACCCCTCCAGAGTTGGAAACTAATGGCCAGATTGGTCTCGGAATCACCCCTCCAGAGTTGGAAACTAATGGCCAGATTGGTCTCGGAATCACCCCTCCAGAGTTGGAAACTAATGGCCAGATTGATACCGGAATCACCCCTCCAGAGTCGGAAACTAATGGCCAGATTGGTCTCGTAATCACCCCTCCAGAGTTGGAAACTAATGGCCAGATTGGTCTCGGAATCACCCCTCCAGAGTTGGAAACTAATGGCCAGATTGGTCTCGGAATCACCCCTCCAGAGTTGGAAACTAATGGCCAGATTGATACCGGAATCACCCCTCCAGAGTCGGAAACTAATGGCCAGATTGGTCTCGTAATCACCCCTCCAGAGTTGGAAACTAATGGCCAGATTGGTCTCGGAATCACCCCTCCAGAGTTGGAAACTAATGGCCAGATTGGTCTCGTAATCACCCCTCCAGAGTTGGAAACTAATGGCCAGATTGGTCTCGTAATCACCCCTCCAGAGTTGGAAACTAATGGCCAGATTGGTCTCGGAATCACCCCTCCAGAGTTGGAAACTAATGGCCAGATTGGTCTCGGAATCACCCCTCCAGAGTTGGAAACTAATGGCCAGATTGGTCTCGTAATCACCCCTCCAGAGTTGGAAACTAATGGCCAGATTGGTCTCGTAATCACCCCTCCAGAGTTGGAAACTAATGGCCAGATTGGTCTCGGAATCACCCCTCCAGAGTTGGAAACTAATGGCCAGATTGGTCTCGTAATCACCCCTCCAGAGTTGGAAACTAATGGCCAGATTGGTCTCGTAATCACCCCTCCAGAGTTGGAAACTAATGGCCAGATTGGTCTCGGAATCACCCCTCCAGAGTTGGAAACTAATGGCCAGATTGGTCTCGGAATCACCCCTCCAGAGTTGGAAACTAATGGCCAGATTGGTCTCGTAATCACCCCTCCAGAGTTGGAAACTAATGGCCAGATTGGTCTCGTAATCACCCCTCCAGAGTTGGAAACTAATGGCCAGATTGGTCTCGGAATCACCCCTCCAGAGTTGGAAACTAATGGCCAGATTGGTCTCGTAATCACCCCTCCAGAGTTGGAAACTAATGGCCAGATTGGTCTCGGAATCACCCCTCCAGAGTTGGAAACTAATGGCCAGATTGGTCTCGGAATCACCCCTCCAGAGTTGGAAACTAATGGCCAGATTGATACCGGAATCACCCCTCCAGAGTCGGAAACTAATGGCCAGATTGGTCTCGGAATCACCCCTCCAGAGTTGGAAACTAATGGCCAGATTGGTCTCGGAATCACCCCTCCAGAGTTGGAAACTAATGGCCAGATTGGTCTCGGAATCACCCCTCCAGAGTTGGAAACTAATGGCCAGATTGATACCGGAATCACCCCTCCAGAGTCGGAAACTAATGGCCAGATTGGTCTCGTAATCACCCCTCCAGAGTTGGAAACTAATGGCCAGATTGGTCTCGTAATCACCCCTCCAGAGTTGGAAACTAATGGCCAGATTGGTCTCGTAATCACCCCTCCAGAGTTGGAAACTAATGGCCAGATTGGTCTCGGAATCACCCCTCCAGAGTTGGAAACTAATGGCCAGATTGGTCTCGTAATCACCCCTCCAGAGTCGGAAACTAATGGCCAGATTGGTCTCGTAATCACCCCTCCAGAGTTGGAAACTAATGGCCAGATTGGTCTCGGAATCACCCCTCCAGAGTTGGAAACTAATGGCCAGATTGATACCGGAATCACCCCTCCAGAGTCGGAAACTAATGGCCAGATTGGTCTCGTAATCACCCCTCCAGAGTTGGAAACTAATGGCCAGATTGGTCTCAGAATCACCCCTTCAGAGTGGAACGCCAGATGGCCAGATTGGTGGCCTCGGAATCACCCCTCCAGAGTTGGAAAGTAATGGCCAGATTGGTCTCGGAAGGTCCCAGAATCACCCTTCTAGAGTTGGAAAGTAATGCTCAGATTGGTCTCAGAATCAACCCTCCAGAGTTGGAAAGTATTGGCCAGATTGGTCCCGGAATCTACCCTCCAGAGTTGGGAAGTATTGGCCAGATTGGTCTCGGAATCACCCCTTCAGAGTTGGGAAGTAGTGGCCAGATTGGTCCCGGCATCACCCCTTCAGAGTTGGAAAGAAATGCTCAGATTGGTCTCAGAATCACCCCTCCAGAGTTGGAAAGTAATGCTCAGATTGGTCTCAGAATCACCCCCCCCCCCAGAGTTGGAAAGAAATGCTCAGATTGGTCTCAGAATCAACCCTCCAGAGTTGGAAAGTATTGGCCAGATTGGTCCCGGAATCTCCCCTCCAGAGTTGGGAAGTAGTGGCCAGATTGGTCCCGGCATCACCCCTTCAGAGTTGGAAAGAAATGCTCAGATTGGTCTCGGAATCACCCCTCCAGAGTTGGAAAGTAATGCTCAGATTGGTCTCAGAATCACCCCCCCCCCCAGAGTTGGGAAGTAGTGGCCAGATTGGTCCCGGCATCACCCCTTCAGAGTTGGAAAGAAATGCTCAGATTTGTCTCGGAATCACCCCTCCAGAGTTGGGAAGTAGTGGCCAGATTGGTCCCAGAATCACCCCTCCAGAGTTGGGAAGTAGTGGCCAGATTGGTCCCGGCATCACCCCTTCAGAGTTGGAAAGAAATGCTCAGATTTGTCTCGGAATCACCCCTCCAGAGTTGGGAAGTAGTGGCCAGATTGGTCCCGGAATCACCCCTCCAGAGTTGGGAAGTAATGGCCAGATTGGCCCCGGCATCACCCCTTCAGAGTTGGAAAGAAATGCTCAGATTTGTCTCGGAATCACCCCTCCAGAGTTGGGAAGTAGTGGCCAGATTGGTCCCAGAATCACCCCTCCAGAGTTGGAAAGTAATGGCCAGATTGGTCTCGGAATCACCCCTCCAGAGTTGGAAAGTAATGCTCAGATTGGTCTCAGAATCACCCCCCCCCCCCCCCCAGAGTTGGAAAAAAATGCTCAGATTGGTCTCGCAAAACCCCTCCAGAGTTGGAAAGTAGTGGCCTTATTGGTCTCAGAATCACCCCTCCAGATATTTTCATGATAGATTTTTATGATAGATGTATAGGAGAGGGGGTGGGGAAGGATATCCGATGACGATGGGATGAGGCCTAAGAGTCTGGCTGGCGTCATAACGGGGCGGTGCACCTTATCGTCAGAATTTGGATGCGGGTGACAGTAGGGAGGGGGTCAAAGTTGGGGTAAATCGCGAGGGGGGAGGACGGGGTGGCCTATGTCCTTCCCGGTAAGCCGCCCGACATCATGCAGTTTAATCCAAGTCGATCCGATCAATACCGGAGGAGCCTATTGAGGACAAACGAACAGACAAACAAACAGACCCTGGATTTTTCTATGTATCCAAAAAAATTATGATTATGATGATCCAAATTATATGATGACCGCACATTGTGCGGTTATCATCCAATCTGAGTTTTTCTCTGCGAGCGGTTACCAGCGATGTGCGGCTATTATTCGACTGATAGCCGCACACCCCGTAACTTCATCGGTCTTGAGGTTGGGATTCCGCACGGAATTCACAATCTGCCTACCTCTCCGTCCCAGCGATATAGACAAGAAGTTGTGAGAACTAGCAGTATGAAGGCTCAAAACTGGAGTTTGTGAGGGAAGCTAGCCCCTACTGACAGGAAATTTCGCTCTGCGCTCATCGCTCCCGTGAGGTGAGCTTTTCAACAAGTGAAACGGCGCGGGTAAGCTCTGAGAGATGGGCGCTGCACTCGAATGCCGGGAACTCAACATTTGAATCGGCACAAGGAAGTGGGAGAATAACTTTGAGAATAATTCTATATTGGAACCAGATAAGATCACCACTGGACGCGCATCTGTTGATCACGCTTGGATCATCAACGGAGCTTCTTCAGAAGATTGCTGACTAGAGACCTCGATTCGGCGACAGTCAGGTTCTCGGGCGCCGGGAACCGAGCAGAAAGGACGGCACAGATCTCTCGCGATCGAGCACAACTCGGAATCTTCTTCGTCCGGAGCTCTTCTGGAATCTGCTCCTTGAGACATTCGATGATTTCATGGGTCCACTGTATACGTGGTGCCGATCGGCGCTTGGCGAAACGTCGGCTCCTCTTTGAAAGTTGGAGACGTTGAGTTCTACTCACCAGCTCCGCCTGCCCCACATCTTCATTCGATCCTGCCATCGTATTCGGATTTGTGCTGCTTGCGGAATGCTCGTCAGGGGTTCTGCTCATTGTGCTAATGGTCTCCTTCTCCCATAATTATTCCAAGCTCTCTCGTCCTGTCGACTCCATAGGCGCGTACCATCTCGATGACTTCATGTTCGTTGCCGTGTTGATCGATCAGATGACGGGACAAATACGAGACAAACTTTCCGCAGAAACTGCAAAGGGAGCCTTTCTTCTCTTGCTCAGTTTGGCCTTCGAGCTTCGAGAGAACGGGGAGAAACGGATGCTCAGCGCGAACAATCCGACGGATTCCCCGTTGCGGATTAGATTATTGGATCTCTCGGGCATCTTCATAGGATGAGTAATCAGCATAACTCACCCAGATCACAGTCTATGTGTGAAAACTCGAAATATCAGCTCCCAACTGGCTCAGCAAATGAGACCACGCATGTTCTGAACGAGTGCTGCGGATCACATTGTCTTCCTTCACAGACGACGCCATTTTCGATCAAATAGGTTCAAGTAAAATTATGGATCAAGTGAGCGTAGGCCTCAGTTCCCCGCAGATTACTCGAATTTGAGAAAAATCGGCTCTTCCGAACCAGCAGACAAGTAATTCCGACTTCGCTTTCATACCCATGACCTCGAATTTGGGTGTGCGGTTATCATTTTTTTGTATACAGCAAATAAGCCCTGTAAGACATGTTGACCGCACCCACGTGCGGTTATCAAAGGAGTAAGTATTGAAATCCTAAGTTGTGCGGTTAATGTGCGGCTATCATCCAGGAGAGGTAAATATATATATACTAGCCGGCCTCCGGCCGACTACGCTGGCCGACCCGTCCCTTGCTTTGGGAGTCTACTGCTGACAGGCACACATTGCCTTAAATGTAGAGTCATGAGACCTTCGGGAGTGGCCACCGATTCTCGATAGGATTCTGACCTGGAATCGAGGCACTTTCCTCTCTCTTCACTTGGTCAGCATCATGGTTTTGAGAAGTATGGTCAGATTGGTGTCGTAATCATCCCTTCAGATTCGGAGAAGCATGGTCAGATTGGTCCCGGAATCAACCCTCCAGGTTTTGAAAAGTATGGTTAGATTTGTCTCGAGATCACCCCTCCAGACTTGAAAAGTGATAGTCAGATTAGTC
This sequence comes from Phytoseiulus persimilis, assembly GCA_037576195.1. Lineage (NCBI taxonomy): Eukaryota > Metazoa > Arthropoda > Arachnida > Mesostigmata > Phytoseiidae > Phytoseiulus > Phytoseiulus persimilis. Next base: position 28,384,520 of record CM075103.1, read on the forward strand.
TCGGAATCACCCCTCCAGACTTGGAAGAGTATGGTCAGATTGGTCCCGAGATCACTCCTCTAAACTTGGAAAGCGATGGTCAGATTGGTCCCGGAATCATCCCTCCAGAGTTGGAAAGTAATGGTCAGATTGGTCCCGAAATCACCCCTCCAGAGTTGGGAAGTAATGGTCGGATTGGTCTCGGAATCACTCCTCCAGAGTTGGAAAGTAATGGTCAGATCGGTTCCGGAATCACCCCTCCAGGGTTGGAAACTGATAGTCAGATTGGTCTCGGAATCACCCCTCCAGAGTTGGAAACTAATGGCCAGATTGGTCCCGGAATCATCCCTCCAGAGTTGGAAAGTAATGGTCAGATTGGTCCCGAAATCATCCCTCCAGAGTTGGAAAGTAATGCTCAGATCGGTTCCGGAATCGCCCCTCCAGACTTGAAAAGTGATAGTCAGATTGGTCTCGGAATCACCCCTCCAGACTTGGAAGAGTATGGTCAGATTGGTCCCGAGATCACTCCTCTAAACTTGGAAAGCGATGGTCAGATTGGTCCCGGAATCATCCCTCCAGAGTTGGAAAGTAATGGTCAGATTGGTCCCGAAATCACCCCTCCAGAGTTGGGAAGTAATGGTCGGATTGGTCTCGGAATCACTCCTCCAGAGTTGGAAAGTAATGGTCAGATCGGTTCCGGAATCACCCCTCCAGGGTTGGAAACTGATGGTCAGATTGGTCCTGGAATCATCCCTCCAGAGTTGGAAAGTAATGGTCAGATTGGTCCCGGAATCATCCCTCCAGAGTTGGAAAGTAATGGTCAGATTGGTCCCGAAATCATCCCTCCAGAGTTGGAAAGTAATGCTCAGATTGCTCCCGGAATCATCCCTCCAGAGTTGGAAAGTAATGCTCAGATTGGTCTCGGAATCACCCCTCCAGACTTGGAAGAGTATGGTCAGATTGGTCCCGAGATCACTCCTCTAAACTTGGAAAGCGATGGTCAGATTGGTCCCGGAATCATCCCTCCAGAGTTGGAAAGTAATGGTCAGATTGGTCCCGAAATCACCCCTCCAGAGTTGGGAAGTAATGGTCGGATTGGTCTCAGAATCACCCCTCCAGAGTTGGAAAGTAATGGTTAGATTGGTCCCGAAATCACCCCTCCTGAGCTGGGAATTGATGCTCAGATTGGTCTCGGAATCACCCCTCCAGAGTTGGAAACTAATGGCCAGATTGGTTTCGGAATCACCCCTCTAAAGTTGGAAAGTAATGGCCAGATTGGCACCGGAATCACCCCTCCAGAGTTGGAAACTATTGGCCAGATTGGTTTCGGAATCATCCCTCCAGAGTTGGAAAGTAATGGCCAGATTGATACCGGAATCACCCCTCCAGAGTTGGAAACTATTGGCCAGATTGGTTTCGGAATCATCCCTCCAGAGTTGGAAAGTAATGGCCAGATTGGTCTCGGAATCACCCCTCTAAAGTTGGAAAGTAATGGCCAGATTGGCACCGGAATCACCCCTCCAGAGTTAGAAACTATTGGCCAGATTGGTCTCGGAATTACTCCTCCAGAGTTGGAAAGTAATGCTCAGATTGCTCCCGGAATCACCCCTCCAGGCTTGGGAAGTAATGCTCAGATTGCTCCCGGAATCATCCCTCCAGAGTTGGAAACTAACGGCCAGATTGGTCTCGTAATCACCCCTCCAGAGTTGGAAACTAATGGCCAGATTGGTCTCAGAATCACCCCTCCAGAGTTGGAAAGTAATGGCCAGATTGGTACCGGAATCACCCCTCCAGAGTTGGAAAGTAATGGCCAGATTGGCACCGGAATCACCCCTCCAGAGTTGGAAAGTGATGGCCAGATTGGCACCGGAATCACCCCCCCCCCCCCCAGAGTTGGAAACTAATGGCCAGATTGGTCTCAGAATCACCCCTCTGAAGTTTGAAAGTAATGGCCAGATGGGCACCGGAATCACCACTCCAGAGTTGGAAAGTAATGGCCAGATTGGTCTCGGAATCACCCCCTGAAGTTGGAAAGTAATGGCCAGATTGGCACCGGAATCACCCCTCCAGAGTTGGAAAGTGATGGCCAGATTGGCACCGGAATCACCCCTCCAGAGTTGGAAACTAATGGCCAGATTGGTCTCAGAATCACCCCTCTAAAGTTGGAAAGTTATGGCCAGATTGGCACCGGAATCACCACTCCAGAGTTGGAAAGTAATGGCCGGATTTGTCTCGGAATCACCCCTCTAAAGTTGGAAAGTAATGGCCAGATTGGCACCGGAATCACCCCTCCAGAGTTAGAAAGTGATGGCCAGATTGGCACCGGAATCACCCCTCCAGAGTTGGAAACTAATGGCCAGATTGGTCTCGGAATCACCCCTCTAAAGAAGGAAAGTAATGGCCAGTTCGGCACCGGAATCACCCCTCCGGAGTTGGAAAGTTATGGCCAGATTGTTCTCGGAATCACCCCTCCAGAGTTGGAAAGTAATGGCCAGATTGGTCTCGGAATTACTCCTCCAGAGTTGGAAAGTAATGCTCAGATTGCTCCCGGAATCACCCCTCCAGGCTTGGGAAGTAATGCTCAGATTGCTCCCGGAATCATCCCTCCAGAGTTGGAAACTAACGGCCAGATTGGTCTCGTAATCACCCCTCCAGAGTTGGAAACTAATGGCCAGATTGGTCTCAGAATCACCCCTCCAGAGTTGGAAAGTAATGGCCAGATTGGTACCGGAATCACCCCTCCAGAGTTGGAAAGTAATGGCCAGATTGGCACCGGAATCACCCCTTCAGAGTTGGAAAGTAATGGCCAGATTTGTCTCGTAATCAACCCTCCAGAGTTGGAAAGTGATGGCCAGATTGGCACCGGAATCACCCCCCCCCCCCCCCCCAGAGTTGGAAACTAATGGCCAGATTGGTCTCAGAATCACCCCTCTGAAGTTTGAAAGTAATGGCCAGATGGGCACCGGAATCACCACTCCAGAGTTGGAAAGTAATGGCCAGATTGGTCTCGGAATCACCCCCTGAAGTTGGAAAGTAATGGCCAGATTGGCACCGGAATCACCCCTCCAGAGTTGGAAAGTGATGGCCAGATTGGCACCGGAATCACCCCTCCAGAGTTGGAAACTAATGGCCAGATTGGTCTCAGAATCACCCCTCTGAAGTTTGAAAGTAATGGCCAGATGGGCACCGGAATCACCACTCCAGAGTTGGAAAGTAATGGCCAGATTGGTCTCGGAATCACCCCCTGAAGTTGGAAAGTAATGGCCAGATTGGCACCGGAATCACCCCTCCAGAGTTGGAAAGTGATGGCCAGATTGGCACCGGAATCACCCCTCCAGAGTTGGAAACTAATGGCCAGATTGGTCTCGGAATCACCCCTCTAAAGAAGGAAAGTAATGGCCAGTTCGGCACCGGAATCACCCCTCCGGAGTTGGAAAGTTATGGCCAGATTGTTCTCGGAATCACCCCTCCAGAGTTGGAAAGTAATGGCCAGATTGGTCTCGGAATCACCCCTCCAGAGTTGGAAACTGATGGCCAGATTGGTCTCGGAATCACCCCTCTAAAGAAGGAAAGTGATGGCCAGATTGGTCTCGGAATCACCCCTCCAGAGTTGCAAAGTAATGGCCAGATTGGTCTCGGAATCACCCCTCCAGAGTTGGAAAGTAATGGCCAGATTGGTCTCGGAATCACCCCTCCAGAGTTGGAAAGTAATGGCCAGATTGGTCTCGGAATCACCCCTCCAGAGTTGGAAAGTAATGGCCTTATTGGTCTCGAAATCACCCCTCCAGGAGTTTTTATTATAGATTTTTATGATAGATGTATAGGAGAGGAGGTGGGGAAGGATAACCGATGACGATGGGATGAGTCTGGCTGGCGTCATAACGGGGCGGTGCACCTTATCGTCAGAATTCGGATGCGGATGACAGTATGTAGGGGGTCAAAGTTGGGGTAAATCGCGAGGGGGGGAGGAGGGGAGGAGGAGGGGGGGAGGGGTGGGTGGCCTATGTCCTTCCCGGAGAGCCGCCCTACATTATGCAGTTTGTTCCAAGTCGATCCGATCAATACCGGAGGAGCCTATTGAGGACAAACAAACAAACAAACAAACAAACAAACAAACAAACAAACAAACAGACCCTGGATTTTTATATATATAGATATATATATATATATATATATATATATATATATATATAGATTCTCAATATTCCTCTGCGTCAAAAATATACGACTCCTCAAGAAAACCAGGGAATTCGGAGTATTGGAGCAGCTCATCTGCTCTCGAAGCATGTCAGTCAGTTAGGAATGGCATTGCCCTCTCCTTTAATCAACAGGAAGATCCGATTTTTCATACTTCCGATTAGATTCTCTATGACAGAGGGTTCAATTCTATCCCAATCCCAAGCCGCTCGGATCTCTGATTCAAGCTGCTGCTCCGAATTGAATTGACGATTTTCTGAATAAACTTCCCTACATCTATGCCCCACAAATTTTCGATCGGGTTACAATCCGATGAACGCGTTGGCCAGTCCGACGAACGTATCCGATCTTTCTTAAACCATGCAAATTACTGACGTGGATCGAGGCATTATATTGTTGGAAAATGAATTCACGATCGATGTGGAGCCTCAAAAAAGCACCAGAGAGCCCTGAATAACTTCTTGATACTCCTCGCTGTTCATTTCTGACGAAGGAAACCCAAGTTCTACTTTTCCGAGAAAACTGAACGCTCCTCAAACCATCGAAGATCCACCTCCGAAATTTCTCCTCGAGAAAAGCCGTTCCTCTTTCCGTAGATCATGCCAGTATCCAGTCAGATTATCGGGACCTACCGGATTGAACTTTTTGCATCACTGAATGACCGAGCGACGATCCTGTCCTCGATCCCGGACGCTTGATAAGTTGATTCAAAGAAGCTGAGGTATGAGATGAAGTCTTCCCGAGGCTCAGAGTTCGTAGGTCCCTCATCTACTCTACCCAGATCCGTGTGCAAGAGAAAGATCGCGGTCACGAAACAGGCGCCGCATACAAGGTGCTTACGCTTGCGCCAGACTGCGTGAAGGATGTCCATCCCGAAGGCCTTCAGGATGATCGTCGGTGGAAGATGAGTCCTCTCCGATGAGTGTTGCTTCTGCAATGCGATCGGTGACAGTTCCAAGCAGAGTGTCTTGGAAAACTGCGACTAGATCCTGCATCAAGGCTCTGAAAATGCAGGAAGTGAGCATTTCAAGAATCGAGAGCCAATGGATCGAAGTTCTCTCGTCGTCCACACAAAACCTTCAACTAATTCATCCCTACCCAGAATACTTGAGGATTCATCGTCGGCGATTCGAAATCCTATTGCCGTGCATCCCGAGATTTCTATGGAAACCTGATTCGCTGAGGAAGCTATCAGAAATTCGAGGAGAATCAATGAATTGAGCGGAGCATTTGAACAAGATGGAGAGAGACGAAACCGCCGAGGTTCCTCAACAGAGTTGATTTTGAAATTCACCCTCGCTTATGGTACGACAACTGGGCCTCGGGGCGGTCTCGAGAACAGCATCAAATCGAAAGCCTCCGACGGGCGAATCCATGACGTAAACAGCTCGAGATACAGTGGCGGACGTTGGGATAAGGTCACCTCTTTTTTTCTAAATTCTCCGTAGGAAAACGGAGGAGTCGCCTCTAGAATCCAGAGAATAGTTCAATCGCGTGCGGACCGATGATCCATGAGTTTTATTTTGAAGGAATCGCATCAATTTGATTTATTTCGAAAAAAGACCAGTGATGCTCAATCACCAGATTGACGCAGTCAAACGTAGGATACGCCAGCGTGGGAAGCGTATAGCATGATGGGCGAAGTAAGAATGGTGATCCCTTATCAGCAGTTTTGGTCTCGGTGATAAGGTCTTAGAACGAATCGAGAGCGGCGTGGCATAGGTCGTAGCTTCGAGCCATCTTGGGCTGTGCGAGTCACAGAAATTTTGAGATCTCAAAATCGTATTGGCCTTTTCCGTGCCACGCTACGGACTTGTCGGGCTTTACTTGAAGACGGAAAGCCACTCGTCGAAACGGGAGAAACGTTCATCCTTTCGATTACTGGAAGAACATCCCCCCAGAGTTCCCCAGAGCCCCCAGAGATCTGGTAATATTTTCCCTCTTTCTGAGCGTACTTCGAAGAAAGTTCCGCCTCGACCTGACCATACTTCTCGGGTCCCACAGAGGTTATTCCGAGGACTATCTACCCATCCACACCTCCATGGACCCCCAGAAATATGATCATATCGATCCCGGAACCACCTCCAGGGACCTCCAGAAATTAGGTCAGATTGACCTCGGAATCACCCCCATGGACCCCGAAGAGTATAGTCAGATCGACCCGGGGATAACCTCCACAAACTTCAGAAAGTATGGTCAGATGGATCTAGACCCGAAACAATATGGTCAGATTGGTCCCGAAATCACCTCAATATATTCCAGAAGGAGTGCGGACAAACTGATAGACGGAGCGTATTATATACAGTGAGGATCTTAGGATAAGGGAAGAGGCTTCTCGGTTGCGGGAGTCGGCGTTCATACACGCACGCTAGCCCTGCCTATATATTCGCTATGAGCAATTTAGAATGGCCGATACTGAGTGAACTCCCCGGAACACTCCGAGACTGGTGTTCCATAACCCGTGCGATCGAAGCATACCGGCCTTCAAGTTCGTGAACCGATCCAGCACCGAAGTTTTTACCTTTTGCGGGGAAAAGAGTGCCGCAACCATCCCTCGATCTAAACGGGAGCGTTTATCGAATCGAAATACTCATCAGTGTGCATCCGCGCTCGCTGTAAACCGCGGGGAATCGGATATGCTGTCGCAATCAGCCAGGAAACCTGATTATCAGAAGCGGTTTTCCGGGCACCGTCATGTGAATTCCTGCCTAAACATTCCGGCTTAGAAGACTAATCAAATTCAGATGTGTCGATCTGTATCAAACCTCAACACCTCTGTTCCATGGCCGGTCTACATCCCGTCTTTGATGGAACTTTGGGCATGATAGCCTGACCATGAGCTGCTTCTGATGAAAGGTCGACCGCTCTTCGGATTCATCTTTGGGAATGATAACGTCGTGAAGGTCAGAGCTAGGTTCCGCTCACTGCTGGTCAGAACTGGGTGCTGCGACGTTTTGAACCAATGTCTGAGGTGGCAACCAACGAGCTCTATCTGAATATCGTCTTCCTTCATGAGCTTGGCGACTTTGTTCGTCACATGAGACACGATCTTGTCATATTTTCGAGACGCTTGGTAAGGTGATTCGAACCAGCCGTGCAGTGAGAGATAGTCTTCTCGAGGTTCAGAGCTTGTGGCTCCCTCAAGGTTGCGGAATCGATGATCGCTAAGGGTCGCTGAGCTCCTGTGATGGAGCCACTCGACGGTTAAGCGGCCATAACGCGGGCTTGGCAGAGGGACAGAACGGAAACGAGAGTTCTCCCGTCCATGTTGACCAAGGGACACTGATTGAAGGAATCAAGAGCTCTATGGCGAAAAATATCACTGCGATGCCGGAGCCCACGATAATGAATATCCACTGAATGTCGTCCAGTGATATATTCGAATCAGGTTGCGTCGCCTCGAAGCTCGAGAGGAAGCGTGCAAGTTGTTTGCTTATTCTGCTCCTATTCTCGCAGCATCCATGACGTTTCTCCAATCGCTCTCTGTGTTTTCTCAAGGAAAGTCTCAGACTTTCTCGTATCGGATAGTTCAGGAGGCTGAACCGTGAAACGATTGAAGCGTAGTCGTTCCACTCGGAAATATCCACGAAAGAATTGATATATCTGCAACGCACTTCATGAGTTTTCGATGAACAACCGGTGTCTGTGAAATAAGGTGGAGACCAGAATGAAGGCCATCCAGATTCCCCCAACTTTATCCGATAAAGATTTCGGAAACTGAATATGCGGCGTATTCCTTCAGCCTGAAACGATAAGGCGCAAATTATCGGGTCTCTCCCCTCTGTGTGCGTTTCCGTCTCCAGCATTGAGTCAAAGAAGGTTGTCGCGACAATGCTGCGATATTTTCGCCCGAAGAATGTGACCTCTTTGCCCACCGTACAGTCTCGTAGCTGCGAGATCCGCGAGTTATCGGGCACAGCTATACTCGAAGTCATGTCGTCGACAAGAATGAGCGAGAAGAATAGAGTCGCCAGGATCCATGCGAACGCCGCGGGGGCTACTTTCTTCTCGAGTGTCTGCGAGCGTCCTCCGGAGCTCGACACTGTGCATAGCAAAGCGATGAACGTGTCAGCGGATGGTGCGTCACTCAGTAACCAGAGCGTAATGCCGAGGAGGGCCATGATACTTAACACAGTCATGTTCAGCACGTCTCCCCGAACTCCGGTTGAGGGAAGGAGTCGATCGAAAGCATTAGCGGTCAAGTCGTTGTCGACGACGAGCGGTATTCTGGATGACTTTGTGAAGCTGAGCGCATGGAGACTGTACATCATAGTTATGTTGAAGCACGGCTCAACGTTGCTCGAGAAGTAATGGCTTATACCGTTCCCCGAGAGTATTATCTCCTTGAGTTCTTGTGTCTTCGACGAACGTTGAGGACAAGGCTTCCACTCCTTGATTGAGTTCCAATCAGAGAGACATTCAGTGATCGAGCGCGGCCGTCTGTACTTTTCGATGCTCATGATGAATCCGAAAGTCAGTTTAATGTAGCGTTGGTTGATACACTGGAGCAGCCGATATTGGCTTTTCAAGGGCGGAGCATACACATGAACAATCTCCTTGAAACGAGCCGGGAAATTCCCGAGTTGCGCCGAGAAAAGATGTCTGGATAGTGTGTCCCTGGTGACCACAACTAAGAAGTCGGCCGCGTCCACGCGTCGCGGAAAATTCGATTGCGTTAGATGAGGGAGCTCCTTGAGATTGCCATCCCAGACTCCGGTCACATTGTAGCACAAGAAAACCACTCTTCTCTTTCGTATAATCGTGACACCCTGAGCGAAACCATCATCTTCTGCTAGGCTCCGCACACTTCTGGTCAGAACTGCGTGCTGCGACGTTTCGAACCAATGCCTGAGGTGGCAACCAACGAGCTCTATCTGGATGTCATCCTTCTTTGTGAGCTTGTCGACCTCGCTCATCACATGAGAAACAATTTCGTCCTCATTTCCAGATGCTTGGTAAGTTGATTTAAAGTAGCTGTGCAGTGACATGAACTCTTCTTGAGGTTCAGAGTTCGAAGCTGCCTCATCCACTCGAGCCAGATCCGTGTGGAAGAGAAAGATCGCTGTCACGAAACAAGCGCCGCATAAAAAGTGCTTACGCTTGCGCCAGACTGCGTGTAGGATTTCCATTCCGAAGCCCGTCAGGATGATCCTCGGTGGAAGATGAGTCCTATCCGATGAGTGTTGCTTCTGCAATGCGATCGGTGACAGTTCCAAGCAGAGTGACTCGGAAAACTGCGACTAGATCCTGCATCAAGGCTCTGAAAATGCAGGAGGTGAGCATTTCAAGAATCGAGAGCCAATGGATCGAAGTTCTCTCGTCGTCCACACAAAACCTTCAACGAATTCATCCCTACCTGGAATACTTGAGGATTCATCGTCGGCGCCTCGAAATCCCATTGCCGTGCATCCCGAGATTTCTATGGAAACGTGATTCGCCCGAGGAAGGTATCGGGAATCCGAGGGTAACCAATGAATCTCGCTCGATCGAAGCATTGAGACAAGATCGAACGGGACAAAATCGCCGAGCATACTCAACAGCGCAGATTTCGCAAATTCCCGCCTAGGACAACTAGGCTTCGGGGCGGTCTCGTGACCGCAGGGACCCGAACGCTTCGACGGGCGGAACCATGACGGGAACAGCCTGAGATATTCTTGAGATCGGGAAACGATTCGCATTTTGTTTTCTCCGCTTCGAGCTTTTGATTCTATTGGATGAAGCTCTGACTCTGGTCTCTCCGCGCCGCGAGAAGTGTACTTGGACTGGGCTCGTAGAGACTTCACCTCACAGCAACTGGCCCGTCTTCCTTTCGGCCTGAATATCTCTAGAAAGAGATCGCCAAACGATAGACAATCATGTCAGTCCTATCCGCATTATCGGAGATCCTGAGAATGACTTCGTTTCTCCAAGGCTCAGGAAGAAACTGGCCGATTGCTCCACGGAGTTCGGATACGTCGGCGGAGCCTCAAAAGTTGGTTTTCAGATCGGTTGCGCTAAACGATGCAGAATGGTTCATACCGATCAGGCTCTTGGCGTCGCAGTCTGCCTCGGCCACATGGTAGACACTCTGACAGGGAGACGTTTGACTTTCATCTGAGGGAATTAGGTAAGGATATGGAGAAGGCGGTCTATTTTCACCTGCACATCTACTCGACATCATGGAGAATTTCATCCGATCGGGTTTGGGCTACTTTTCCGGGGATTCGAGTGGTGAGGGTGGAGGAGGGAGAGGGGCGCCCTCCTGATCCAGTCTAGGTTTCCTGCAGCACTCGTTGCAGGAGTATTCATCACGATTGGAGCACGAGGCAAAGAGTCTATCGCAAGCTTAGAGACAGACATACGTTGGTTCCATTCTACGAATGCATATCGATTGGGGCAGAGCGGCACCCCATGTCTCGATGGTGTGTGGTATGCTCACCCTTCCGAATCTCTCTATCTGACTTTGAGAGACAAGCGACCCCGGCGGAGGGCAATGGGGATGCATAGTTCGCTCGACGCGTCATCCTTTCTTCCTTAATTCCCTTCTCTCCTGATGTTTGTCACAGTGGTATATGTATGCGGGGAACCCGACCGGGGGTGTTCGACGGGAACACCACGGGTCCTAGCGGAGGGTTTTCCGACATAGATTGGGGCGTCGGCGTTGATTGCAGGAAATCGACTTCATGTTGCGCCTTCGTCGCTGCGGGGCCGAGCATCTCTTCGAACGGCATGAAGCAGCCGACGGTGGCGCTGCCGAAGACGGAGGCTGAGTTCATGGATTGCTCGCCGGCCTGTCGGGAGATTAAATGGTTGTCGAACTTCGATGAGCTGCCCTCCGAGACTGGTCACAATCCAATTGACTTGCATTGCGACAATGAACGAGCTGTACTGCTGAGCGACGATGATGTCCAAGACCGAACGAGGAAGCACATAGATCTGCAACATCATTACACCCGGGAAATGGATACGAGCGGTCTTGTGGACAAAAAAGACAACCCGACCCCCGCGATGACTGCGGGCATACTGACGGGAAGTTCCTGAGGTGTAGGAGGTAACTCAGTCATTCCTTATACTCCGCAGCGCATCAGGCGCAAGAGAGGATGTTGGGGTCTGTTCAGAGGCAGAGTTCTGCTGTCAACCAATCCGTAATCCCACATGTGAGAGGGATCAGAGGTGGAGCGCGTGAATCACCCCTCCAGTGTTGGAAAGTAATGCTCAGATTGACCCCACAATCACTCACCCCTCCAGAGTTGGGAAGTTATGCTCAGATTGGTCTCGGAATCACCCCTCCACGTTTTGAGAAGTATGGACAGATTGGTTCTAGAATCACCCCTCCAGCATTTTGAAAAGTATAGTCAGACTCGTACCGGAATCACCTCTCCAGACTCGGGACAGTCAAGGTCAGATTGGTCCCGGAATCACTCCTATATGATCCGGAAAAAGTGCGGACGAACAGACAAACTGACAAACTTACAGACGAAGCCGATTATATATAGTAAGAATAAGGATCTCAAAATAGGGGAAAGGCTTTGTCGTTGCGGGAGTCAGCGCTCATGCACGCCTGCTATCCCCCCCTGCATTTCCGCTGTGAACAATTTAAAATAGCCAATACTTGATGAACTGCCTGGTTTTGCGAGATTCGCAAGCACTGCAATCGAAGCATCCCGGGCTCCACGTTTGTGAAACGGTCCAGTACCGAATTGGATAACTAGTGCGTAGTAAAGGGTACCGCAACTGTGCCAAGATAAAGAAGGGAGCATTCATCGAACCGAAATGCGAACTTCCAGCTTTGGAAAGAGTCCATATAAGTTGCTCTTCTACAGGTTCGGTGACCAGAAAGGACTCGATCGATTCTCACTTGAATTGAAGTTATCTTATCAGAATTTATTCACGGTTCCCAGTGGGAGTGGGCACGAAGTAGAGCCGGAGGATAGAAGGGATAGTGTAACACCAAATACCTTGAATTGAAGAATCGATTTTTAGAGTTCACAATTTCCCGGTCTCTATCGACCGCCACGCAAGCGCGTATTGACGTTGAGAGCAGACGTCTCTCCAAGCTTCCAGTGCGCCCTCTGTAGAGGCGCACCAGAATTGAGTGGCGCGAAATTACATCTCCCCCCCCTCGGAAGACGTCAATACGCCCTTCATGGAAATCTCACAATCTCGCATAGTCCTCCATGGGGGTGAGTTTGCTGGTGTGGAAAACGTTGGCTTCTTTTCTTTTTTTCCGGCAGTCGATTTCGTACATTGATTCAGACACTCGTTTCAATACTCGGAACGGTCCTACTCTGATTTGATCCAGCTTATTGCGGTTCAGTTTGTTCCCGTTCTCCACATAGACCAGATCATCTACTTGAAATACATGTCTTTTTCGATTCTTGTCGACTCTCTTCTTGTTCTCCTTGAAATTCTGCATCGAGTTTCTGAATGCGAGCTCTCTATCCTGAGCTAGATCTCTGCTTTCTATCAACGATGTTGGGATGATATGCGAATCTTGACCCTCCATTAGGTAATCGGGTGAAAATTTCGTGACACTGTGAATCGTCCGGTTGTATTCGTCCACACATTGGTGCGCTATGGAAGACCAAGCTTTCTTCGAGCCAGAGTTCATTCTACATCGTATACGATTCACCAGTGTTTGATTGAGTCTCTCATTCAGACCGTTTGAGGACGCACAATTCACAGAGGTGAACAGTAATTTGATCTTTCTTTTCCGCAGATAGTCTTTCAAGCCCGTTGAGTTCAGAGCGGAGTATTGGTCAGCCAACAAGATTTTCACATTTTTGTTCCTTGTGACCCGATCGATGAGGTTAATGAACTCTATGGTAGTCTGGTTCTTTGACGTAGAAACAAATGCTTTCCTGGTGAAGTGGTCAATGAGTAGATGCATGTACTTCTTTGACGATCGGTTTCCAGCAAATCCTCCAATGGTGTCGATAGACATTATTTCGTACGGCATTCTAGGTGGACCGAGTTTGGATAGGGTTCCTATTGGCCGACCACGTCTTGTCTTGTTTTTGATGCAGATTTCGAATTTCTTGCAGAAGTTTTCAATTATGGAGTCCATGTTCCTGAAGTAATAGAACGGTCTCAATTTCTGCGTCAGATGGTGTGATCCGATGTGTCCATAAAACTCATGAACTTTTCGGACCAACTTGTTGCCAAAAATCTCAGATACGAAGATGCGACGTCTGTTTCCCGAACATTTGTAGTTCACATTGTTTTTCTCAATGATGTTCTTAGAGTGTCTTATTTCGCTCTCAATCGACTCCTGATCCTTGACGATTTGATCTAGTTCCACCAAATTCACGATCTTGAGTACATCCTCTTCGTTTTCGAAGCTCTCCAGCACTGGGTTCCTCGATAGAGAGTCCGCCTCAACATTATTTTTGCCCGCTGCATATTTGATCGTGAAATTGTATTGAGACAAATAGAAGATCAAGTCTCCCAGAATTTCATCTGTTCTTGCTTTGACCTTCAACGTCTCTAGCGGTTTATGATCCGTCACCACAGTAAACTCCCGTCCGATGAGCCAGTGCTGCCAATAGACAATCGCATTTTTGATCGCGAGACATTCAAGGTGTATTGCGCTTCTCTTTCGTTCGGTCGCCTTGAGTTTTCTGGAGAAATATGCAACTGGATGTAGCATACCGTCGTCTTGAGGCTGTTTGAGGATAGCACCCATGCCGTCTCCGCTCGCGTCGGTGTAGATGACAACTGATTTGTTCTGATCATAGATTCCGAGTATTGGACTTGAGCATAGGTACTTTTTCACACTTTGAAATGCTTTTTCACAACCATCGGTCCACTTGAAGTCTTGTCCCTTCCTCAACAGGTTGTGCAGCGGTTCTAGTTGCTTGCACGCGTTCTCGATGTATTTGTAGTAAAAGTTGATCTTCCCGAGGAGCTGACGAACATTTTTCTTAGTTTGTGGTCTTTCGAAGTCGCGAATCGCTTTCAGGTTGTCTGCTGTTGGCCTGATACCATTTTTCTCGACAATGTGACCTAAGTATTTCACGGAGTGTCTCGCGAAGTTACATTTGCTCAAAGGGTCTGGGGGTTTCGTGTCCAAAGTCACGGATTTTGATGATATTCACGGAGGATGATCCTTAGGCCGAGCTGAGCTCTCAGCGGTATATTCAGCCCTCGCGGACTTCTCGTTGTCTTAAAACAAGATTAAGAAAATGCCAAAAAAAAACTAAAAATGGTAATTCCTCGAGAACCATTGATGCTATTGCGACGAGCTTTTTTTTCTGAAAAGCTCTCGACGAGGGCCCTCCTCAGATCGAAATTCAGACGGCTTCTTCCATGACTTTGTGCTCGGAAGTAGCCTTTCCCGTGGTCGCGCCACCCTGTGATATGTCTCAAAATGTAGCTCTTTGGCCCCCCTGCACACTCCGAAAGTATCACCGAGATCGGAGTGGTACTTCATACTTAAATCGGTAAAAGTAACATGTCGACCACACTCGTAAGCTTTCGTGGAATTCTCCGGAGACTCTCGTGGACACTCCTGAATGGTCGCCTGGACACTCGTGGATACTCTCCGACCTCGGAATCACCTACCAAGACTCAAAAAGTATGTTCAGATCGATCCCAGAATCACTTCAATAGACCACCAAAAGTATGGTAAGATCGACCTGGGAATCACCTCCATAGACCCTCAAAAGTATGGTCAGATCGACCTGGGAATCACCTCCATAGACCCTAAAAAGTATGGTCAGATCGACCTAGGAATCACCTCCATAGACCCTCAAAAGTATGGTCAGATCGACCTGGGAATCACCTCCATAGACCCTCAAAAGTATGGTCAGATCGACCTAGGAATCACCTCCATAGACCCTCAAAAGTATGGTCAGATCGACCTAGGAATCACTTCAATAGACCACCAAAAGTATGGTAAGATCGACCTGGGAATCACCTCCATAGACCCTCAAAAGTATGGTCAGATCGACCTAGGAATCACCTCCATAGACCCTCAAAAGTATGGTCAGATCGACCTAGGAATCACCTCCATAGACCCTCAAAAGTATGGTCAGATCGACCTAGGAATCACCTCCATAGACCCTCAAAAGTATGGTCAGATCGACCTGGGAATCACCTCCATAGACCCTCAAAAGTATGGTCAGATCGACCTGGGAACCACCTCCATAGACCCTCAAAAGTATGGTCAGATCGACCTAGGAATCACCTCCATAGACCCTCAAAAGTATGGTCAGATCGACCTAGGAATCACCTCCATAGACCCTCAAAAGTATGGTCAGATCGACCTAGGAATCACCTCCATAGACCCTCAAAAGTATGGTCAGATCGACCTAGGAATCACCTCCATAGACCCTCAAAAGTATGGTCAGATCGACCTAGGAATCACCTCCATAGACCCTCAAAAGTATGGTCAGATCGACCTAGGAATCACCTCCATAGACCCTCAAAAGTATGGTCAGATCGACCTAGGAATCACCTCCATAGACCCTCAAAAGTATGGTCAGATCGACCTAGGAATCACCTCCATAGACCCTCAAAAGTATGGTCAGATCGACCTAGGAATCACCTCCATAGACCCTCAAAAGTATGGTCAGATCGACCTGGGAATCACCTCCATAGACCCTCAAAAGTATGGTCAGATCGACCTAGGAATCACCTCCATAGACCCTCAAAAGTATGGTCAGATCGACCTAGGAATCACCTCCATAGACCCTCAAAAGTATGGTCAGATCGACCTAGGAATCACCTCCATAGACCCTCAAAAGTATGGTCAGATCGACCTAGGAATCACCTCCATAGACCCTCAAAAGTATGGTCAGATCGACCTAGGAATCACCTCCATAGACCCTCAAAAGTATGGTCAGATCGACCTGGGAATCACCTCCATAGACCCTCAAAAGTATGGTCAGATCGACCTAGGAATCACCTCCATAGACCCTCAAAAGTATGGTCAGATCGACCTAGGAATCACCTCCATAGACCCTCAAAAGTATGGTCAGATCGACCTGGGAATCACCTCCATAGACCCTCAAAAGTATGGTCAGATCGACCTAGGAATCACCTCCATAGACCCTCAAAAGTATGGTCAGATCGACCTAGGAATCACCTCCATAGACCCTCAAAAGTATGGTCAGATCGACCTGGGAATCACCTCCATAGACCCTCAAAAGTATGGTCAGATCGACCTGGGGATCACCTCCATAGACCCTCAAAAGTATGGTCAGATCGATCCCGAAATCATCTCCAAAGACCCCTAGAAACGTGGTCAGATCGGATTCGGATTGTCGAATCCGAATCATGCCCATCTCTGGTCAGAAGGGCCTCGGAATCACTCCTCCATACTCAGGGAAGGATGGTCAGAAGGGCCTCGGAATCACTCCTCCATACTCAGGGAAGTATGGTCAGGAGTAGTCCCTGTCCATGAAGAATCCAGGAGCTCCGCTAGCTCCTAGATTCGCTAGAAAGAAGAACGGGAAAGATCAGGAAATATCGTGGGGAGAGAAACGACTGAGCGCCGATTGATGACAGCAGTCAAAAATATTTCAGACTAAAGACAGCAAAAGCTTTATTGCGAAGTTTTCATTCATCAGCACCATCGTCTTCCGACTCTGCTCCGTCCTCAGCCATGAAGATTTCCGTCAAGCCAGCCGCTGGACGAGGAATCGTTGTTAAATACCTGGCATAAGACAGATAGTAAATGGCCGCGGTCACATGACAGCAGCATCCAACTGTGCGGCTCCCATTTGGACATTCGCACCAATGTCCTCTGATCCCTTGAACGTCATTCGAGTCTGGTTCGTACTGGATGAATAGTCGGTAGGTCTTCCGACTCACATGACGGGATCTAATGTCGAGACGGACGATATTCGGCTGTTCCTTGACGAAACTCATCTGGATGTTATTCTCGTCGTCCATCGTGTCCGCAAGATAGGAAGCAGCGAGCTTGACCTGATACGGCCCGGATGCGAGAAGGACCAGTTCACGCTCCGTCAATCTCGGAAAATCGGTGAGTTCTTCGGCAGAGATCCTCGAGAGTGTTGTGGGTCTCTGCATCCATCTCTCGCTTTCGACGCGCTCTCCAAGATCATGCGTGCTCACTTTGAAAGGGCGACCTTTGGCGCGATGTGTCCACCTTTTACAGACAGCACATTGTTCCGGCATGATGGAGCTGGCACTGGGGCTGGGCTGGTCTGCTGGGATGGCAACGACGGACACAAGATAGGGACTCTTCGCTGGGCGAACACAGCCGGTGTGGTGAAATGTGGATGTGGTTTCTTGGAAGCGCCGCAGTCAGAGGACACTCTCGCTGATCTCGGCCACCATCAGAGGAGGCCACCAGGTGGCGCGAATGTAGTATTCACCAAGAGTGGGAGATTCCGTGAAGGGATCTCGGGATTTGTCGTAATATAGGATATCATGGTTATAGGAATAATGAATCCAAGTTGTCTGATCATTACGGATGAATATGGTTACCCAATAAAGAGTGGCGCTCTCGCTGATCTTGGCCACCGTCAGAGGAGGCCGCCAGATGATTCCGGGATCAATCTGACCATACTTCCCTGAGTATGGAGGAGTGACTCCGAGGCCTTTCTGACCATACTTCCCTGAGTATAGAGGAGTGACTCCGAGGCCCTTCTGACCATACTTCCCTGAGTATGGAGGAGTGACTCCGAGGCCTTTCTGACCATACTTCCCTGAGTATGGAGGACTGACTCCGAGGCCCTTCTGACCAGAGATGGGCATGATTCCGATTCGACAATCCGAATCTGAGGGTCTTTGGAGATGACTCCGGGATCGATCTGACCATACTTTTGAGGGTCTATGGAGGTGATTCCCAGATCGATCTGACCATACTTTTGAGGGTCTATGGAGGTGATTCCCAGGTCGATCTGACCATACTTTTGAGGTTCTATGGAGGTGATTCCCAGGTCGATCTGGCCATACTTTTGAGGGTCTATGGAGGTGATTCCTGGGTCGATCTGACCATACTTTTGAGGGTCTATGGAGGTGATTCCCAGGTCGATCCGACCATACTTTTGAGGGTCTATGGAGGTGATTCCTAGGTCGATCTGACCATACTTTTGAGGGTCTATGGAGAGGATTCCCAGGTAGATCTGACCATACTTTTGAGGGTCTATGGAGGTGATTCCCAGGTCGATCTGACCATACTATTGGTGGTCTATTGAAGTGATTCTGGGATCGATCTGAACATACTTTTTAGGGTCTTGGTAGGTGATTCCGAGGTCGAAGAGTATCCACGAGTGTCAAGGCGACCATTCAGGAGTGTCCACGAGAGTCTCCGGAGAATTCCACGAGAGCTTAGGGTGGCGCGACCACGGGAAAGGCTACTTCCGAGCACAAAGTCATGGAAGAAGCCGTCTGAATTTCGATCTGACTACGTCAGAGGAGGGCCCTCGTCGAGAGCTTTCCAGAAAAAAAAAAAGCTCGTCGCAATAGCATCAATGGTTCTCGAGGAATTACCATTTTTAGTTTTTTTTTTGCATTTTCTTTATCTTGTTTTGAGACAACGAGAAGTCCGCGAGGGCTGAATATAGCGCTGAGAGCTCAGCTCGGCCTAAGGATCATCCTCCATAAATACCATCAAAATCCGTGACTTTGGACACGAAACCCCCAGTTATCCCCCAGACCCTTTAGTTTGAAACCTTCATTTCCCAATGCCTTAACAATTTTCTCGATGTGCTTGATATGTTCATCGAAATTTTCTGAGAAGACGAGAATGTCGTCAATGTAGTTGCAACAGAAATCTTGCAGCTTGTTTCGACGGATCATGTTCGCCAGGCAGCGTTGGAAGATAGCCGGAGAAACTTTCAAACCGAAAGGCAGGCAAGTCCACTGGTAATGTCCTGATTGAGTGACGAAGGCTGTTTTCGGACGGTCCCTTTTGCATATCGGTATCGACCAGAAAGCGGAGTTTATGTCCAGAGTCGAGAACCATCGGCAATTACCTGCCTTCACGACGATATCATCGATCCTTGGGAAGGGCTGTGGCTCAGGCACTACGAGCTTGTTGAGCTCTCTGTAGTCTATGCAAAGTCTGGTTCGTCGACCATCTTCTTTTTTGTAAGCGAGTGTCACAGGCGATGCGAACGCGGCACAAGATTCCTCAATCAATCTTTTTCTCAATAACTGAGAGATTTGGGATTCTATTTCTCTTAGATCGGGGATCGAGCATCTATACGGTTTCTTTGCAACATAACGGTCTGGCAGCAATTTTATCTCGGCGACAGAATTTGTCACTGTGCCGACATCGAATTTATCCGTAGCAAAAACATTCCGGAATCTCTCAATTAGATTAATGATATTCCTTCTCCCCTCTTCCGAGAGGTATTCCATCTTGTTCACAGATTCCTCAATCTGCATTGGTACCTCAGAGAAAACATGGGCGTTCATCTTGGGCTTCCCGAATTCCGAATCGTTCGCATATTTGTCTTTGTTCTCAGGTGCTATTTTCTCGACGCTTCGAGCTCGTTGTTTGCTTGCGGTTCTTTGGAAAATATTCAGATTCTCATCCTGTATTAACCGGAATTTTCGTATAGCGTCCAAACCGAGGAGAACATCATAGCAGAAATGATTGTTCCGAACGACGTTAACATCCAGTTCTCTTTCGATTTCACCTATCTTCAACATTAGTTTCGCCCGGCCTTGAATGAAGTTCCTGCCGCCTATAGTTCTGAAGGCATGCTTCTCCTTGCGGATTTTCGTTTTCAATTCTCGAACGATATCACTGTTTATTAAAGTCGCGTTCGCTCCGCTATCGTATATGGAGGTCACTTCTTTCTTCCTGTTGAGCAGAACCTTCAGTTTTATTAACGGCATGCACCTCTCCGGGCTTTTCAGTTTTTTCTTTCACATGGTTCGGAAGCCTCCTTTTCGCTGTCCTCATTGAGGTTTATTCTGAGATCCGCAGGGCACCCAGGCTTGTTGCGGCATTTTTCCACTGGATGAAAACGTCCGGGATATCCTTTCGATTCGTAGATGGCACACGGTTTCTTCTCAAAATTTCTACTAGCTCCGCGCTCGTACAGTCTCCTTGAGTCTTGTTTCAGTCGTGGGGGTTCTGACAGGCTTCCGCCTCTCTCAGTCTCCGTGGACGTTTTTGCGGAGCTCGAATCGTATTGACGCAACCTATTCATCAGCTCGTCACAATTTCCGATATCTTCTCTATCGAGTTTATCTTGTATCTTTATTGGCAACCCGATGACGATTTGATTGATCATGGAGTACTGTGTCGTGCGGCTTTCAATTTCTAGTATCAGCCTCTCTTTTTTTGGGGCGTAGTCAATGAATGAGCCTGCAAGGTATCTATAATTGTAGGCATGTCTAACCTTCGCCCAGCCTTTGTCAGAGTACACCTTCAGAAAAGATGCCGACCAAATAGACCAGTCTTCGTCTTTGAGCTTGATGGCGTTGCTTTTGTACCAGTCCAATGCGTTGTCTACGAGGAAGAGTTTGAGACATTTGATCTTTTGTAGATCATCTTTCAGTTTATGCCTGACGCATTCATTCTCGAACGAAGTCAGCCACTCCGTCGCTTTTTCTTTGCCTGAGAACTTTTCAATCGCGAATTTTTTTTCGAGATCGTTCCACGTGGGTTCTTTCTGCTTTTCTTCGGTTGTGAGGTTTTTCAGAAACTTCAGTAATTCGTACGAGAGGTTTCCGTTTTCTTCTTCGTCTGTCGCAGAATGGAATTGGAGCTCTTCGAGGACACAATCACCAAATATGAAGTTTCCGGCTTCGTCTATGTAATTGTTCACGAGTGGGTCTTTCAAAATGATCCTCACATTCCGGAAGTGTCCTGCTTTTGTCAAGCTTTTTGTAGCTTTCTTCACTGGCGACAGACTGAGGAGGTCTGCATGAAGAACCACCGGTTGGAATCTTGTCGGGAACAAATATGTCGTCTCTTCACCCGTGCATTTGATTGACTCTAAGCACATCACGTTCTCAGCGTTCTGATTCTTTAGCACCAGTCGGATTGTGACTCTCCGCTCCATTGCGCGTCTTTGGCTTGAATTCTTTAACTCGGTATGAACTTACGAAAATCGATTTATAAGTTGCTCTTCTACAGGTTCGGTGACCACAAAGGACTCGATCGATTCTCACTTGAATTGAAGTTATCTTATCAGAATTTATTCACGGTTCCCAGTGGGAGTGGGCACGAAGTAGAGCCGGAGGATAGAAGGGATAGTGGAACACCAAATACCTTGAATTGAAGAATCGATTTTTAGAGTTCACAATTTCCCGGTCTCTATCGACCGCCACGCAAGCGCGTATTGACGTTGAGAGCAGACGTCTCTCCAAGCTTCCAGTGCGCCCTCTGTAGAGGCGCACCAGAATTGAGTGGCGCGAAATTACATCCATTCATCCCAACTAAGATCCAAATACTGAACATTCAGCATGATAGCCTGATCATGAGCCGCTTCTGACTCAAGGTCACGGAGATTCTTGCTAGGTTCCACATACTCTTAGTCAGAACTGGACGCTGCGACGTTCTGAACCAATGTCTGAGTTGGCGACCAACAAGCTCCATCTGGACATCGGCCTCTCCCGTTAGCTTGTCGACTTCGCTCGTCACATGAGAAACGATCTTGACATCGTTTCCAGACGCTTGGTGAGTTGATTACCATGGTACATGTAGCTGTGCAGTGAAAGATACTGTTCTCGAGGCTCAGAGTTTGTAGCTCCCCTCAGTGTTGCGGAATCGGTGATCGCTGAGGGTCGCTGAGCTTCGGTGATGGAGCCACTCGTCGGCGAAGCGGCCGGAACGTAAACGAGAGTTTTCCCGTCTGTTTTGACCAAGGGACACCGATTGAGGGAATCAAGAGCTCCATGGCGAAAAATAACACTGCGATGCCGGAGCCCACGATGATGAACATCCACTGAATTTCGTCCAGTGATATATACGAATCAGATTGCGTCGGTTCGAAGCTCGAGAGGAAGCGTGCGAGTTTTCTGCTTATTCTGCTTCTATTCTTGCAGCATCCATGAAGTTTCTCCAATTTGTCTCTGTGTATGCCCAAGGAAATTCTCCTAAATTCTCGCATCGGATAGTTCAGGAGGGCGAATCGTGAAACGATTAAAGCGTAGTCGTTCCACCCGGAGATATCCGCGAAAGAATGGATAAATCTGCAACGCGCTAGGGGATGCTCCGCTTGACAAGGAGGCTGGTTGAAAAAAGGTGGAGCCCAGAATAAAAAGTGTCCAGATTCTCCCAGCTTTATCTGATAAAAGTTTTTGGAACCAGAATAACTCCGTATTTCTTCGGCCTCAAACGATAAGGCGCAAATTATCGGGTCCCAGCCACTCACCTCTGCTCTGCCTCGCAGAATTGATGCAAAGAAGGTGTGCGCTCCCATAATGCGATAGTTTCGCCCGGACAATGTGGCCACTTTGCCCACCGTACAGTCTCGTAGCTGCGAGATCCGCGAGTTATCGGGCACAGCTATACTCGAAGTCATGTCGTCGACGAGAATGAGCGAGAAGAATAGAGTCGCCAGGATCCATGCGAACGCCGCGGGGGCTACTTTCTTCTCGAGTGTCTGCGAGCGTCCTCCGGAGCTCGACACTGTGCATAGCAGAGCGATGAACGTGTCAGCGGATGGTGCGTCACTCAGTAACCAGAGCGTAATGCCGAGGAGGGCCATGATACTCAACACAGTCATGTTCAGCACGTCTCCCCGAACCCCGGTTGAGGGAAGGAGTCGATCGAAAGCATTAGCGGTCATATCGTTGTCTACGACGAGTGGTATTCTGGATGACCTCGCGAAACTAAGCGTATGAGGCAAGTAGCTTAGAGTCATGTTGAAGCACGGCTCAACGCTGCTTGAGAAGCTACTTCTTAGGCGGTTGTTCGGCTTCCTCGCGAACTTCATCCCCTTGAGTTCTTCAGTCTTAGATAAACGTTGAGGACAGTGCTGCCGTTTCTTGGTCGAAATCCAATCAGAGAGACATTCAGTGATCGAACGCGGTTGTCTGTCACGTTCGATGCTCATGACGAATCCGAAAGTCATTTTTATGTAGCGTCGGTTGATACACAGGAGCAGGAGCGGATATCGGTCCTTCCCGAGCGAAGCATTAAAATGAACTATCTCCTTGAAATGAGCCGGGAAACTTGCAAGTTGCTGCGAGATAGTGATTCTGGATAGTAGGTCCGCAGTGATCACAACTAACAAGCCGTCCGCGTTCACGCGTCGCGGGGAGTTTGAATAAGTTAGATGAGCGAGCGTGTCGATATACTCATCGAAGACTCCGGTCCGATTGTAGCACCAGAAAATCACTCTTCTCTTACGTATGATCGTGATACCTTGTGCGAAACTATCATCTTCTGCTAAGTTCTGCACACTTCTGGTCAGAACTGAGTGCTGCGACGTTTCGAACCAATGCCTGAGGTGGCAATCAACGAGCTCTATCTGGATGTGGCCCTTCTTCATGAGCTTGTCGACTTCGCTCATCACATGAGAAACGATCCTGTCCTCGATCCCGGACGCTTGATAAGTTGTTTCAAAGAAGCTGAGGTATGAGATAAAGTCTTCCCGAGGCTCAGAGTTCGTAGGTCCCTCATCCACTCTACCCAGATCCGTGTGCAAGAGAAGGATCGCGGTCACGAAACAGGCGCCGCATACAAAGTGCTTACGCTTGCGCCAGACTGCGTGAAGGATGTCCATCCCGAAGGCCTTTGAGATGATCGTCGGTGGAAGATGAGTCCTCTCCGATGAGTGTTGCTTCTGCAATGCGATCGGTGACAGTTCCAAGCAGAGTGTCTTGGAAAACTGCGACTAGATCCTGCATCAAGACTCTGAAAATGCAGGAGGTGAGCATTTCAAGAATCGAGAGCCAATGGATCGAAGTTCTCTCGTCGTCCACACAAAACCTTCAACTAATTCATCCCTACCTAGAATACTTGAGGATTCATCGTCGGCGCTTCGAAATCCTATTGCCGTGCATCCCGAGATTTCTATGGAAACCTGATTCGCTGAGGAAGCTATCAGAAATTCGAGGAGAATCAATGAATTGAGCGGAGCATTGGAACAAGATGGGGAGAGACGAAACCGCCGAGGTTCCTCAACAGAGTTGATTTTGAAATTTACCCTCGCTTATGGTACGACAACTGGGCCTCGGGGCGGTCTCGAGAACAGCATCAAATCGAAAGCCTCCGACGGGCGAATCCATGACGTAAACAGCTCGAGATACAGTGGCGGACGTTGGGATAAGGTCACCTCTTTTTTTCTAAATTCTCCGTAGGAAAACGGAGGAGTCGCCTCTAGAATCCAGATAATAGTTCAATCGCGTGCGGACCGATGATCCATGAGTTTTATTTTGAAGGAATCGCATCAATTTGATTTATTTCGAAAAAAGACTAGTGATGCTCAATCACCAGATTGACGCAGTCAAACGTAGGATACGCCAGCGTGGGAAGCGTATAGCATGATGGGCGAAGTGAGAATGGTGATCCCTTATCAGCAGTTTTGGTCTCGGTGAGAAGGTCTTAGAACGAATCGAGAGCGGCGTGGCATAGGTCGTAGCTTCGAGCCATCTTGGGCTGTGCGAGTCACAGAACTTTCGAGATCTCAGAATCGTATTGGCCTTTTCCGTGCCACGCTACGGACTTGTCGGGCTTTACCTGAACACGGAAAGCCACCCGTCGAAACGGGAGAGACGTACATTCTCTCGATTACTGAAAGAACATCCCCCAGAGTTCCCCAGAGCCCCCAGAGATCTGGTAATATTTTCCCTCTTTCTGAGCGTACTTCGAAGAAAGTTCCGCCTCGACCTGACCATACTTCTCGGGCCCCACAGAGGTTATCCCGAGGACTATCTACCCATCCACACCTCCATGGACCTCCAGAAATTAGGTCGGATTGACCTCGGAATCACCCCCATGGACCCCGAAGAGTATAGTCAGATCGACCCGGGGACAACCTCCACAAACTTCAGAAAGTATGGTCAGATGGATCCAGACCCGAAACAGTATGGTCAGATTGGTCCCGGACCCCCCACCCCCTACGAGACTCAGAAAAGTATGGGCAGATTGGTCCCGGAATCACCTCAATATCTTCCAGGAGGAGTGCGGACAAACTGATAGACGGAGCGTATTATATACAGTGAGGATCTTAGGATGAGGGAAGAGGCTTCTCGGTTGCGGGAGTCGGCGTTCATACACGCACGCTAGCCCTGCCTATATATTCGCTATGAACAATTTAGAATGGCCGATACTGAGTGAACTGCCCGGAACACTTCGAGACTGGTGTTCCATAACCCGTGCGATCGAAGCATACCGGGCTTCAAGTTCGTGAACCGATCCAGTAACGAAGTTTTTAGCTCAAGCAGGGAAAAGAGTGCCGCAACTATCCCTCGATCAAAATGGGAGCGTTCATCGAATCGAAATACTCATCAGTGTGCATCCGCGCTCGCTGTAAACCGCGGGGAATCGGATATGCTGTCGCGATCAGCCAGGAAACCTGATTATTAGAAGCGGTTTTCCGGGCACCGTCATGTGAATTCCTGCCTAAACATTCCGGCTTAGAAGACTAATCAAATTCAGATGTGTCGATCTGTATCAAACCTCAACGCCTCTGTTCCATGGCCGGTCTACATCCCGTCTTTGATGGAACTTTGGGCATGATAGCCTGACCATGAGCTGCTTCTGATGAAAGGTCGACCGCTCTTCGGATTAATCTTTGGGAATGATAACGTCATGGAGGTTAGAGCTAGGTTCCACTCACTGCTGGTCAGAACTGGGTGCTGCGACGTTTTGAACCAATGTCCGAGGTGGCAACCAACGAGCTCCATCTGAATATCGTCTTCCTTCATGAGCTTGGCGACTTCGTTCGTCACATGAGACAGGATATTGTCATCTTTTCCAGACGCGAGATAATCTTCTCGAGGTTCAGAGTTTGTGGCTCCCTCAGTGTTGCGGAATCGATGATCGCTAAGGGTCGCTGACCTCCGCTGATGGAGCCACTCGACGGTTAAGCGGCCATAACGCGGGCTTGGCAGAGGGACAGAACGGAAACAAGACTTCTCCCGGCCATGTTGACCAAGGGACACTGATTGAAGGAATCAAGAGCTCTATGGCGAAAAATATGACTGCGATGCCGGAGCCCACGATAATGAATATCCACTGAATTTCGTCCAGTGATATATTCGAATCAGATTGCGTCGCCTCGAAGCTCGAGAGGAAGCGTGCAAGTTGTTTGCTTATTCTGCTCCTATTCTCGCAGCATCCATGACGTTTCTCCAATTGTTCTCTGCTGATGTTCAACAGAAGTCTCTGTGTTTGTCGCACCGGATAGCTCAGGAGGCTGAACCGTAAAACGATTGAAGCGTAGTCGTTCCACTCGGAAATATCCACGAAAGAATTGATATATCTGCAACGCACTACATAAGTTTCCGATGAACAACCGGTGTCTGTGAAATAAGGTGGAGACCAGAATGAAGGCCATCCAGATTCCCCCAACTTTATCCGATAAACATTTCGGAAACTGAATGTGCGGCGTATCCCTTCAGCCTGAAACGATAAGGCGCAAATTATTGGGTCTCTCCCCTCTGTCTCCGTCTTCATTTCAAGCATTGAGTCAAAGAAGGTTTTCGCGACAATGCTGCGATATTTTCGCCCGAAGAATGTGACCTCTTTGCCCACCGTACAGTCTCGTAGCTGCGAGATCCGCGAGTTATCGGGCACAGCTATACTCGAAGTCATGTCGTCGACGAGAATGAGCGAGAAGAATAGAGTCGCCAGGATCCATGCGAACGCCGCGGGGGCTACTTTCTTCTCGAGTGTCTGCGAGCGTCCTCCGGAGCTCGACACTGTGCATAGCAAAGCGATGAACGTGTCAGCGGATGGTGCGTCACTCAGTAACCAGAGCGTAATGCCGAGGAGGGCCATGATACTTAACACAGTCATGTTCAGCACGTCTCCCCGAACTCCGGTTGAGGGAAGGAGTCGATCGAAAGCATTCGCGGTCATATCGTTGTCTACGTCGAGCGGTATTCTGGGTGTTTTTGTGAAGCTGAGCGCATGGGTAGTGTACATCATAGTTATGTTGAAGCACGGCTCAACGTTGCTTGAGAAGTAATGGCTTATACCGTTCCCCGAGAGTATTATCTCCTTGAGTTCTTGTGTCTTCGACGAGCGTTGAGGACAAGGCTTCCACTCCTTGATTGAGTTCCAATCAGAGAGACATTCAGTGATCGAGTGCGGCCGTCTGTACTTTTCGATGCTCATGATGAATCCGAAAGTCAGTTTGATGTAGCGTTGATTGATACACTGGAGCAGCCGATACTGGCTTTTCAAGGGCGGAGCATACATGAACAATCTCCTTGAAACGAGCCGGGAAATTCCCGAGTTGCTCCGAGAAAAGATGTCTGGATAGTGTGTCCCTGGTGACCACAACTAAGAAGTCGGCCGCGTCCACGCGTCGCGGAAAATTCGATTGCGTTAGATGAGGGAGCGCCTTGAGATTGCCATCCCAGACCCCGGTCACATTGTAGCACAAGAAAACCACTCTTCTCTTTCGTAGAATCGTGAAACCTTGAGCGAAACCATCATCTTCTGCTAGGCTCCGCACACTTCTGGTCAGAACTGAGTGCTGCGCCGTTCCGAACCAATGTCTGAGGTGGCAACCAACGAGCTCTATCTGGATGTCACCCTTCTTGGTGAGCTTGTCGACTTCGCTCATCACATGAGAAACAATTTCGTCCTCATTTCCAGACGCTTGGTAAGTTGATTTAAAGTAGCTGTGCAGTGACATGAACTCTTCTTGAGGTTCAGAGTTCGAAGCTGCCTCATCCACTCGAGCCAGATCCGTGTGGAAGAGAAAGATCGCTGTCACGAAACAAGCGCCGCATACAAAGTGCTTACGCTTGCGCCAGACTGCGTGTAGGATTTCCATTCCGAAGCCCGTCAGGATGATCCTCGGTGGAAGATGAGTCCTATCCGATGAGTGTTGCTTCTGCAATGCGATCGGTGACAGTTCCAAGCAGAGTGATTCGGAAAACCGCGACTAGATCCTGCATCGAGGCTCTGAAAATGCAGGAGGTGAGCATTTCAAGAATCGAGAGCCAATGGATCGAAGTTCTCTCGTCGTCCACACAAAACCGTCAACGAATTCATCCCTACCTGGAATACTTGAGGATTCATCGTCGGCGCCTCGAAATCCTATTGCCGTGCATCCCGAGATTTCTATGGAAACCTGATTCGCCCGAGGAAGGTATCGGGAATCCGAGGGTAACCAATGAATTTCGCTCGATCGAAGCATTGAGACAAGATTGAACGGGACAAAATCGCCGAGCATACTCAACAGCGCAGATTTCGCAAATTCCCGCCTAGGACAACTAGGCTTCGGGGCGGTCTCGTGACCGCAGGGACCGAACGGCAATAGAGTGGTCTTTAGCTCTCCTTCAAGAAAATAAAACTTGTCGAGGAAACGAATCGCTATTCGGCTGATTCTTCACTCGGGTGTTCTCCAGAGAGTGTTCCGTTTCTCCAAGGAAGAAACTGGCCGATTGCTCCACAGAGTTCGGATACGTCGGCGGAGCCTCAAAAGCTGGTTTTCAGATCGGTTGCGCTAAACGATGCAGAATGGTTCATACCGATCAGGCTCTTGGCGTCGCAGTCTGCCTCGGCCACATGGTAGACACTCTGACAGGGAGACGTTTGACTTTCATCCCCATAGATTTCTGAGGGAATTGGGTAGGGATATAGAGGAGGCGGTCTATTTTCACCTGCACATCTACTCGACATCACGGAGAATTTCATCCGATCGGGTTTGGGCTACTTTCCCGGGGATTCGAGTGGTGAGGGTGGATGAGGGAGAGGGTCGCAAGCATAGAGACGGACATACGTTGGTTCCATTCTACGAATGCATATCGATTGGGGCAGAGCCGAACCCCATGTCTCGATGGTGTGTGGTATGCTCACCCTTCCGAATCTCTCTATCTGACTTTGAGAGAACGTGCGACCCCGGCGTAGGGCAATGGGGATGCATAGTTCGCTCGAAGCGTCATCCTTTCTTCCTTAATCCCTTTCTCTCCTGATGTTTGTCACAGTGTTATATGTATGAGGGGAAACCGTGTAGGGTCTATTTCGTGGATTTTTGAGTATCTCCTGTCAGCAGCTTGTAGCCGCGGAGCCGCTAAAGTTCGTTTCGTAACTCGGTCGTGTGCGGCTATCGTTCAGGTTCGGCATGATACGACTTGAAATCGTCCTCGAAACTCATCGAGAATAGATTTTGTGATCCTGGATGGAAGTCGAAGACGATACTGCCAAGGGCTCCGCCCCGTGCTTACCATGTTGTCATAGCGCTCGCTGCACTCGATGGAAAGTTGGAGCGTCGAAAATCTATGCTGCGATTACTCGAGAGCGAATATGCTGCTTTTCTCCGGTAGATCAGAGTCGATGTTTTTTATCAGTGCGCCACGCGAAAGGTAGTAATAACGCCATTCACAAGCCAGGGAGGGTTTACCACCTCTTTAGACTCCCAAAAGTATGGTCAGGTCGACCTCGGAATCACCTCCCTAGCCTCCGAGAAGTCGGATGAGATCGATCCCGGAATCACCAGGTAGCCAGTCCCGGAAGCGCCAGGACCGGACGGAGTTCCTGTGGAGGTGGTCAAACTGCGGAACTGCTGAGGAGAGGGGTATTCCCGGGTCTTTGGGAGCTTCGTGCGTTACGGCTGTGTTCACCACTATATTCCGTTTCTTGAACGTCTGAAACCAGATTCCACTCGCTTTGGAGGTCCTCCTGAGTTTTCTGAAGATCAATTTGACGCTCGAGCCCACATTTCATGTGAATATATCCCGTGTTCGGGTGATCCTGAATTGAGCGCGGCGACCTCGCAGCAAATATCGTTGCGACCAGACAAGCCGAAAGAGGGAGGCATCCCCCGATGAAAGTTCAGATATAGTGCCCATCCTTGAAGTCACTCGATTTATTTTTGAGCTCCGACGAGTGCCGAGGATCACCCATGGCACCCTAAGGACATTTTCTACCCTCGGCAATATCAGAAAAGCAGGTTCGGTTGCTCGCTCGAGACTTAATGCCATGCCTTGAAGGGTCCAGCCCTGCAATTCTGAAGCGTGTTAAGCCAGATAATTGGGCGTAGAGCCGTGTCGAGAACTAGCCTGTTACGCTTTCGAATCGCGTCGGAAGCGTGTCGAAGTCGTGCTGTGAGGCTACACTAGGAATGATACGGAAGCCCGGGAATCACATCATTAAATCGGAATCACAACCTTTTATGTTACAGCCGCCACAGCAGCTCCTTTCATTCCGAAGCCGGCGCAAGCACACTCTCAGTGACACGTCGCCCATCTCGTCCTCTAATTAAAACAATCACCTTTGACGTTCCCACTCGTCGGGAAGGTGTCAAGGATGGAGGACGCTCCTGACTATTAACTTCATTCCGATCTCATGCTTTCAAACTTGCCACACGGCAGAGCTTCAGCGAACCTATCGGCCGGCTGATCCGAGAATGTTTCTCGAACCTAATGGCATTCCATATCTTCATACATGCTTGCTCCTCTCATACTGTATCGAATGGTACTACTCGATTTGAGCGCGGATCGATTTGAGAGCAGTTTATTTGAGCGGGCTCGATTCAAGCGCAGTTGATTTGAGTGCAACGAATTCACTCGCGCTGCTGTGAGTGTGGAGTACGAGACAGAGGAATAGGAAAAACCCCCACCTATCCGCCGATTGCAGACTACTCGACGAACACAAAAAGTACGATTTCTCGGGGGAATATGGAGAACAGAAACCGAACCTCATCAGAAACATCTCGCCTTCTCTAGCTAAACTACGTCCATTCGTCTGGTTCATCGAGGAGATGTCGTCACTAGGCTTTGCAAATGACCGCATTTTCAAATAACCGCGGTTACGGTTAAGCGATAACCGCAACCTCATAACCGCGGTTATAACCGCAAGCCATTCAGAGAGTGATCTTGGGTATGGCTGGGATACTTGCAATGAGTTTCATTGCGATAACGTCGGAAACCAGATGATTCCATAGACATAGAACCGACAACTTAGTTTTTCGAAGCCCCACCCCATATCTTCGGCATAGATGAAGCGAAAGTAGGCAGAAATACGACAAAACGAACGAGTGACTATGCTCCTTAGTGAAGCAACCTTGCCCAAGGGAAGTTTATGATTAACGTTAAGAGAGCATCAGCTTGTAAGAGATACTGGACAATATATGTACACAACGACTGCGGCACATGGTGGAGAGACTAGTTCTCTGTAACACAATTTCCGCTTCACAAGAGTTCGTTCTGGAATGCTTTTCGCAAGAAGAATATATCACCGAGGGTGCTCGGTTTCATCCTCGCGCGGTTCTCCCCCAACAAGAATCGAACCGAACTGAAGTCTCTTTCGGCCTGTGCGGATGTCGGCGGGATTCCCGATTCCCGAGCTTTCAGGCATCGGTCGAGAAGACGGCCATGACCGCCCCGGCTTTATGAAGCCTGAATTCTCGTGCCAAGTTCAATCTTCGGTCGATCGCGGCTGCTGCAGTCGCGAGAGATCCGGGAGGCTCGTTAATGGAATCCCATGAGATGTTTTCCTGGAACCGCTGCGAAGCCTAATCGCAAGTCACGAAATTTTCGACACAATTGCATGATCTAGAACGGCGTAGATCACATGTATTGAAGAGCCTCCCATCCGATGAATATAGTCAGAAACTTCGAGTCCAACCTCCCGCGTTGCTCTCAGATTTCTCGATGTCCTGATTCCCTTGTACTTCTTTGGGAACCAGTCTCAAACTGTCAATGCCCTCCTGAATGTCCTCCCTCGAGCAGCTCGCAGCTTTCTCGGACTCCAAGTCGCTGCTTTAAGCTCTGAGATCATCGTTGCTGTGCCCGAGCGTCAGAGATCCCCGTCATCTTGGAGGACTCCATCACGATTCTTCAATGTATGCCTTAACATGCGGGTGCGACGCACATAATAACTGCTCTCACTGTGCTTGGTTCCTCGATCTCACCGGATGCGTAGACCTTCTGTCTGGAAGATTGAGTCCACCGCGTACAGTGCTCTCTCATGGAGTCATTGGGCGGCTTGATAATGGAAACATCAAGAGGCTGCAGGTGATGTGTGAGATCTCCAGGAATGATTGCTGGTCGAGTTTTCATTCCGGAACCTTATAAGAACTTCGTTTAACGGGAGCCATCACACAAGATGTCACTAATTCGGCGAGCAAACCAAATATGCCGAGCAGAGTCGATCGTCTCATGATTCCCAACAGTTCAGCTCAGATTCCGATGCGGGATCGGAATTCTCTCTTGGGGAAGCGAGACTCGAGGACAGTGACTCTGGTTCCGCTAACTCAATCGCATCCCTCGAAGAACATGCGTCGCCAAGCACGAGTTCTTCGTTTCTTTGGAATGAAGTAGACCGCCGCAGTTCCTCCGCAGAATCAGTTGCTCTGCTCGAGAAACTGTCAGGAGTCATCCATCCTATCCTTTGGACCTCGATCAGTTGCGACCAGGAGAGGTGTATAAAACTTTTCTCGACCAAGAAATGCTCGAGTTCATTGTTACTGAAACCAATCGGAACGCGAGAAAGTACCACAGCGCTGCAGCCCTCACTCCGAAAAGTCGAGTGAATGCTTGGAGAGATACAAACCCGGAGGAGTTGAGGAAATTTTTCGGCGTCATACTGTACATGGGCCTTGTAACATATCCTAGTATTGAGCTTTATTGGAGCACGAACTGTTTCTATAGGAATGACTTAGTGTCTTCAAGCATGAGCCGAAACAGGTTCCAATTACTGCTTCGGTTTGTACACTTTTCGAATAATGGCGAGGGAGGAAACATTGATGGGTGTAGCAAATTCATCAAGATTCAGAACATGCTGCAGGACAAATTTTGCGAAGTTTTCAAGCCTGGCGAGAAACTCACGGTCGACGAGACTATGATCCCATTCAGTGGTCGGCTTTCTTTCAAGCAGTACGTAAGAGCCACAAGTATGGTATAAAGATGTTCAAAATTTGCAACACTGACGGATGCGAGTCTACGCAGGAAAAACAGCTGTCCACACGGGAAATCTTCCTTCGAACGTAGTGCTGGAGCTAGCCGAGCCATATTTCGATAAGGGAAGAACCCTAGTCACCGACAACTACTTCACCTCTGTTACTCTTCCAAGAGAAACTCTACGACGAGGTACACATCTTGTCGGTACTTTGCGCAAGAACAGGAAGCATCTGCCGCGATGCGTCGTGGACGCTCGATTACGTCGAGATCAAATTATTGGCAAGGCATCGACCGACGGAATTGTGGTCGGTAAATGGAAAGCGAAACGGGATGTCTTCTTCCTAACTACGAAGCATGATCTACGCATGGTGGATTCCGGAAAGTTGAGAAGAGATGGCTCTCGAAAAATCACACCCGCTGTCATCCTTGAGTATAACAAGACAAAGCAAGGCGTAGACATGACAGATCAGCTAGCTAGTTTCTATTTGCCCCTGAGAAAAACAGTCCGGTGGTACCACAAGGTCGTGTTTGAACTGATTCTGAATACAGCCGTCGTGAATTCGCGAATTATATTCAACAAAATCACAGGAAGGGGTTTGACAATAAAGCAGTTTCGGGAAGCGATTCTGGCGGACCTTCTTGACATTCAAAACCCTTCGACCTCGTCTCGCTTTCTCCGGCCGAAGCAACGGCATTGTCTTGCTCGGACTGAGCTCACTGACGGCCCACAGTGGGCGATTTGTGCTCGAAATTATTTTCGGCGATTTTCGTTGAAACTGATGTTATTTCATCAATTTTTACACAGAAGCTGAAGCCGTATGGAGTCGAGGCGGTAGCTTCGGATAGACAGGATCGAGGTCTACAAGAAAAGTTAACCAACACTTCATTCGCAGACGGTCCCTTTTAGTACTAGCTAGTATATAACGCTATATTAGAGCGGATAGTGCTCCGCGGATATCCGGTCCCATCGCAATTCTAGCCGACTGCCCACACTCAGGGGATTCCAACTGACCAGTTTTCAGCTGCCCCTTCGCACCTCGAGACACAATATACACGAAAATTTGGAAGAAAAGGGGGTGTTTTGCCCCCTTCTGACAGATTTTCGATCTTCGTTTCTGACGCTTGTTCTCGGCTCCACGGGCAGCGAGCTCAATCAGAATGACTGTTATCGCCATAATACTCCATAGATTCTCAGAAAAAAAGCCTTCCGACCCGATCCGATCACTGGAAGTGTGTGTTTCAACTAATTCGCCTCGATTCATCATCATCACCATGATCATAATCATCATTGAAGTCGACGAAGAGCAATTCGTCTTGATTCCCACCCATTGCCACTAGTGACTTTGGCGTTTCTGGACGCCTTAAATGCAAGGGAACACGTGTGCAGGGTAGGGACCGATGAATTCAAATCTGAGAACGAACAACATAGTTGGATAAAGGTCATCAATCGACTATTCTGAGTCGGAGTCATCATACTCCTCGACTCTCTCTTAGAGTTCCAAAACGTCCTCATCATATTCATCGTCATCTCGCACTCGCAGCTCCCTGTAACTGAAGATGAGCTGAAGATGTAACCGATGGTGATTGATCGCGTTCAGAATGGTTTTGAGTCTGCGGATCAGTTCTTCGTCGACTCCAATGATGATGATGA
This sequence comes from Phytoseiulus persimilis, assembly GCA_037576195.1. Taxonomy (NCBI): domain Eukaryota; kingdom Metazoa; phylum Arthropoda; class Arachnida; order Mesostigmata; family Phytoseiidae; genus Phytoseiulus; species Phytoseiulus persimilis. The sequence continues at coordinate 28,419,288 of CM075103.1, forward strand.
TCATGGTGATGATGATGAATCGAGGCGAATTCGTTGAAACACACACTTCCAGTGATCGGATCGGGTCGAGAGCTTCTTTTTTGAGAATCTATGGAGTATTATGGCGATAACAGTCATTCTGATTGAGCTCGCTGCCCGTGGAGCAGAGAACAAGCGTCAGAAATGAAGATCGAAAATCAGTCGGAAGGGGCCAAAAACACCCCCTTTTCTTCCGAATTTTCGTGTATATTGTGTCTAGAGGTGCGAAGGGGCAGCTGAAAACTGGTCAGTTAGACTCTCCTTCTCCTCCTCTTGTTTTGAATCTTTGGATGGACTTCAGTTGAGTATACTCTTCCGTTTTCCATCACTCTCAATGTGTTTTCATTTGAAAATCGTCATTTTTAGCTCGTTTTAGGAAATGAGTTCCTCAGGTGCCATGAAGGTCGCCAGCGCCCTACAGACCCTTAACTATGGGCGGCACCTGGCATGTAATTTTTTCTTAAGCATTGATGGCAGGGAACCTGTTAACCGCGGTTGAATAACCGCTGCAAAGCCTAGTCGTCACCGAGGTATCTCATGCCGTCGTCTACTCTCTCCTCTTCATATTCCGCCGAGCAAACGTACTTTCCTTGTTATTCGAGCAGTCTGCAGTCGGCGGTGAGGGGTTCTCCTCCTCCTCTATCTCATACTCCACACTCGTAGCGGCGCGAGTGAATTCGTTGCGTTAAAATCAAGTGCGCTTGAATCAACTGCACTCCAATCGACCTCGCTAGAATCAGCTGCGCTCATATCGATCCGCGCTAAAATCGACTCACACCGGAGTCATGAACCGTACGGTTCGAGGAAACTGAGGAGACGTCTCCCTCTCCGCTCTCAGGACTCAGTCATCAATCGAGTAACCTGAGAGAGTTTCATAGAGTGAGAGAAAATGAGTGATTCACCATCCAACCAGGCGACGTGTCAGGGTCCTGAGCAGTGCTCATGTCTGCGTGCCACCTCCGAGATGGCGGAACTCTCGGTGATGTGCTCTGCTGCCAACGAAGTCCTAGAGAATCCGATAACATATCCGACAACTTGATGGATCACGCGAGGGCGAAATAGCTCGACTCGGAGAATTATCATTTCATTAATTCGCTCCATACAAATTGGATTAAACTGAAGTAGATCTCTAACGCGTTCATCAACGTGATCCAAGCGGTTGGGCGATTGCCACGCGAATGGCTCTCCAGCTCAGTTTGCAACTGCGATCGAAAAATCTTGGGCGGGGCATTTGACGCTCTTGCCCCCGCCCTGGGTAAGCTACTGCCCTTGCGACTTGGAGAAGGAAAGCCTGATCATATTTCCGAACCATCGGGCACTGAAAAGGAGCACAACAAGAGACGGCAGGGTCAACATTGCTTCGATGCCGATGTTGAACTCGTTCGCTTCAACAACAAGGCCCTGCTCGTGACTTGAGGGCGCGTTCATAGAAGCTTCAACGGTTCACGCGCACTCATTTGGGCGGAGCCTCATTCTGGCTCGTGGCGATCGGGCTGGCGAAATCGGGCTCGCGGCACTCTGGCTCGCGGCAATCGGGCTGGAGGAAGGTAACCCCTCCGACGGACTGTCTAATTTTTGAGAGAACTAATTCAGATCGACCGTAGAAGCTGCTGAAGTCGAATCGATCGTTTCGGAGGTCTGGGTGGTTCTCTCCCGCAATTCACTTTCCGATCGATATGGAACTTCCCCCGTGATGTCGTGTAGATGTGCTGGAGGATATGGAGCCCCCCCCCCTCTCTCTTCCTCCCGCCATTTCCTTAGGGAGTCCATCCACATATATATAAACATCCACAAGTTGTAGATCTTGAACGGCAAAATTTTGTAGGGCTCCCTATATCTTACCGTCCATACGTCGAATCTGATCCGATCGGGATAATTTCTTCCATCGCAGGTCCAGTTTTTTCCATAGTTTCGTTCAGGAAATCGTATCAAAGTTCCAAATTCCAGAGCTCGTCAGAGTTGACCTTAACCTTGTTTATAGGTTCTTGAAGGAACTTCCCGGGAAATCTTCCATTCTCAGCTGATCTCGAGAAATCAAGAACGAAAAAAATTCACGACCAGCCAACTTTCGAAATGCTCACTTGGGCGCGTCAATCGGCTGCGGATAGGAAGTGGAGCGAACTTTGATTTCTCCCCATTCCTCCGAGCTGTTCTCTCATGAGACTCCCACCACTGCTGAACTTCCGAATGGCTTTCCTGAAGGGTTACACCGGTTTTGTACGGACCGGGGCCTGCGAGCTGAATTCAGTGGTTTATCCTATTAACTGCCGCTCGTTCAATTCACGACCGATTCGCTCTCCAGCAACCGCTCTGTGGCTCGTTTCTGGGGGAATATTTTTGCTCATAATTTCGCAAGATCGATTGAGAATTTACTGTTTCCCCACCAGTTTCTCCAGGGAGCCCTGATAAGGAGGGAGGACAACTTTGAATAGCTCTGGAAACCGTAACTCTGATCTCATTCTCAGAATTCAGGAAGAAGGAAATGTGCCCTCCGGGGATCCATGGATGGGGAACAAGTAACTTCCATCATCTTTGACCGAGGAACGACCGAAGTTCGGGAACACCAAATCGTTGAAGCTCGAAGTATAAACCCTACATGCGAATAAAAGTGACTTACTTCATTGGGAAAGTTGCCAAATAATAGATAAATGAACAGGATCCTAGAATCCGATGCCGGCCAGGTCGGGTTCGGTCGGGAGCGTTCCTATAACGGCTGCACTCTTACCCCTTTGAATCTCGATTGATAGCCTTTGAAAAAGGAATTCTGACGCCCTTCTGTCCCCCGGAGTTGCCTCTATTCGGCGACCGAGGTCTTCGAGGAAGGCCTCGGTGGACTTGCCCACAACGCCCAGGGTCTCAAAAGCGATCGGTTGAACAATATAACAGCTCTCGAGCTCCCGGAACTCCGTTAGTTTGCTAGTTTCGGCTCAGCGTGTGATGGCGCCGGCCTCTCAGACTGCGGCTGCTCGATGCGACGGAGCGAGGGTGTCCCACACAGTCGGATCCCATACCAGCGACCTTCCCGCGGCCCACGATGACAGTGTGATGCCATCGGGACGGAGTGCCGAGTTCCTCGATAGGCCGGTGGGTTTAAGCTGGCTGGCGATCATTGCGAGACCGAGTGCACAAGAGATGACGGCGTTGAGGGCTCTGTGACGAGGATGGCGCTCCGGGAACAGCAGAGACCGTGGACACCCAACGCGGATACGGTGGAGCTGCACCTGGCACACAGATGGGATGCCCACAGGAGAAGCCTCAGGCGAAGACCGGCAGCGATGCGGAGTGTGGGGTTGTCCAGCAATAAAAGTCGAACATATGTATGTTTATTGGCGATAGTCTCCAGCGCCAACAGTCCGGTAGGGATGATCCCTCCGGCATGTCTGTCTGTCGGTCCGTAATGAACATTTAAACCGATGATCGTCTCGGGATGAATGGGTGTCTGGAAGAAAACATCCTCAAACAGTCATAGGGGAGAGAACTGGAATATGAGACATGACTGATGTATGATGCCCTGGAGTACTGAGAGAGGAAGATAACTCTGAGAACCTTCTGCGTGAATGCACGCGAATGGACCTCCGGTCGACCATTTGCAGCCCCACGAGAAGGGTGCCGTGGTATCATGCCGGATTCTGGGAGTGATTTTCCGTTCGATTACGGCATCTGTCCCACGAGAGATATTCCATACTTGAGTTCCCTACCCTGGTTCTCTGGAGAAGCCAATCAAACTCTGGGAGAGGTTTGGAGACGCTTTCGGAGGGCTCTTGGCCAAATGATATCACGGCAATGGTTCTCGGAAAACAGTCCTAGAATGACGGCCTGATCATTCTAGGAACGTTCGGTATAGTGATCCAGAGCCGTAAAAACTTGCACAGAACTCAACGGTGAAGCCTTCGCGAGGGACCTCCCAGTGGAACCGTGAAGATAGGAGCGCACAACAAGAATGGTATGATACCTGGTTGATTTATTCTTCCAATTCCTTAAATCGGTGGTCTTCGTCTGCATCTTCTTCATCTTAGGCTATCTAGGCAATGGACTCTAATCTCCTAATGTGATTGCTCACCACGTGCGGCTCCGTCTTTTACAAAAAAAGTTCCCTTGCCTTACCATAGTATACGGAGTCGTCGTCTTCCGCGCATACTTTTCCGTTTGCGGAGTTTGTATTGATGATATGATGGAGAAGATTGATTCTGACGCGATCGCGGCAAGGAACACAGAATCGACTCGATCAGCTTCGTTGAAGGCCATTGCCAACTCGAACGAAGGCTTCCTCTACTGAGGATTTCCGAAGACCTCCCCGACTCTCGCACTCTGGGAGTGGTATGGTTTCCTAAATCGACCACTTCAAACTGACTTCAGGTTTCGTTTGTTATCATTTCCCTCTGTTCCAACAGATGATCGTCTGCATACTTAACTAAGTTCAAATACATTAACTGTGAGTTCCTTCTATTGTTGATGTCTTTTCGATAGCAATTGGCTGAAATCTAGTACGTTTCTAGGGTTACATTTGTCCCTTTGTCTGAGTGTATTTTTTATTGCACGCAATACATATCATACCAGTCATTCACGTACGGATGAATATCCACGCGGTGGGGGAGCAAGCTTTGTTCAAATACCAAGCAACGAATGGATTCGATGAGAAAACGCCGTTCCCAGCCTCTCTCCAATCAACAAAGTGAGGCGTATCTCTCTTCAGCAACAGCGACACTAAAAGCTACGTAACTTGTCAGGAAAGTCATTGTTTTTGCATGTTTGAAAACACCAGGACATCGTGGTTTCTGGTCTTGATTTTGACGCTACCCTGGCTTTTGTCCCGCTGGACAACTGCTCCGGAGTTTTTTTTCCACGAGAGGAAGGGCAGAGAGAGCGGGAGCTTCAATCTCGCCGATACACTCGAGAAAATAAGTGATTATTCGCGGCGAGAAATCGTTTCAACAACGCTCAATCGGCCTAACGATGAGGTCGACGCGATAACGCCAAAATATGGAGCTTCTTGTGAGTGTGGGGTCGCAACTCCTGGTTTGAGAAACGGGGCTGAATACGCACATCAAGTCCATGGTTGACCGAGAGCCAGATAGCTCAATGGCCGTCAACACAGCTAGCTCCAAATCAACAACAATCAATCCTTTCAAATGACTCTTGCTTCGTTGCAACACTTGATGCTGACTTCCTCGCAGTCAAGATCGGAATTAAAAAAAACGTCAGAAACGTATGTACACTGCTTTTGTTACAACTTCTCCGCTTGATTCGTTTCGTCAAAATGACATGGAAATTGTTCCAGAAAGCTATCTCGTATTCTGAGTGGCTGCTGGGTGGGTGGGTGGCTGGCTGGCTCGCATGGTTGCGTTCAAGATCGCTGGAGAAACCTTCGTCTAACAGCGACTGACTGACCGACTGCGTGCCACACTATCGTAAGCGTATCAAATATATGTCAGAATATCATATTCATGGAACAAATGTGACATCGTAACGAAATCCGTTATTATACAGCCAACGAACGAGGACCAGACGACTAACTATCATCAGATTGCGGCACAAGAACGCGAATTCACACGGTACAAACCTGCTCTCGTTCCTCGTCCTCTTCTCCGCTCGTTCCAAGTAACCTCGCGCCCCTCGTCTACTCAATCACTCATCATATTATCTGTCATCTTCACTCTCATCGTGAATCCCTAGTTATCGGAGTGCCGAGCTCGAAGTCGATTCTAGAAGCTTCTCAGGCTACCAGTTTGTTCAGTGTGTCGTTAGCCTCTTCCGACACGCGAAAGTCATGGTTAGAACTGTAATCAGATAGTAGAAGATTGACACTCATTTTCCAACCGCTATGGACGACCCTAACGTAGATCGGACTTAGTCTTCGGCTGGCTCCAGAGCAGTGATAGGAAGCAGGATGTGAAATTTCGACCGTTATAGAACAAGTGGGTGGAGTTTCTCATTTCGAACAACAATTCGGAGGAGAACCCTAGCAGACGGCTTCTGCCGCCCGACCCAACACTTGAAGTTGTCGCAACGTACTTGATAGATGAACGTTGGTTGGCGACTGCCGAGCCGGAACAGCCGATGTCCCCTGAGCAGACGGGTTCTTTAAGGAGTCATACCAAATATTTTTTTCCCATATTTGCGAGTAATTCGGAACGGGTCGGGAGCTTCTGATACTTGTCGCAAGCGAGGCTGAGTAAGCGCTGAGTCTGTGTGTACCAAGTACAGCATTCTAATGCTTCCCTGAATAGTTTGGCTGAGAAAATGCGCTTTCCTGCTGAGGATTCGTCACCCTGGCTACAATTTCAGTTTTTCCTTGAAGATACGCTGGACCCGCGGAGTCCAGGTGGTATCCAGGAGTTTACCGGTCGGTTCCTGTGTTTGAACTTCAACTGAGTTTGTCTATGTCTGCTCTCTCGTTACCTACGACCGTATCGTCGTCCGCATTATCAACGCATGTGTGATGAGCGGTGAACATTGTGGAGTTGATGATCATGATGACGATGATTTAGGTTTCTCATAGATGATCCCGGTTCAACGTGGGGCTTGAAACTTGATTGTAGGCGAGCCGCATGACAAGTTTTATTGAGTCAACGGCTTGTTTCAGAAGGAGTTCTCTCTTTGTTGCTTATTCGGAGGTAGTAGGGCCGTCGAGACTGCAGTCGACGTCAGCGAGGGGAGGTTTTCGTTGAAGCTGGGTCGTCGCTTTGCCGTTTCCCGTTGAGCTGGAACTGTCAACTCGTTTTATTCCGATCCCGCAAACTCAACAGGTTCGGGACAAGCTAGCGTGGTCCAACCGGTAGATTCACATCGATGGCGCCGCGAGTACCCGCTCGTTCCACCCACCTAGTGGAAGACCAACAGCTAGCGTCACTGTTAAACAAATCGGTCCAGGACTCCTCGCCGCAGGCGGACAGATCAGCGAAAGACGCGACGATAGCCTGTTCATCTCTGTAATGAAGAGGGGTCATATCTCCGATCCTCACAATTCGGATGTCCTGACGGCTGAACAACGATGCAGCTCAGAAAATTCGAGTTGCCATATCGTGTCAATACAGGGGCAGCAATTATCATTCTTCCTCTTCATCCTGCGTCTCCGAGGAAAATTGGACTGTCTGGTGCTGAGAGCATGAGTGGAACTGTGCTCCATCATACGGGAATTTTCGACTGGCCTCCGCCAGGCGAGGGGACGAGCTACCTTGCCGAGATGATGATGTTTGTGTCATCGTCGTCGTCGAACAACTGCTGAGAATCTTCATCAGGACCGGGACTAGGAATGTTGTCATACGGATCTTCGGGCGAAGACTCCGAACTGGGGTTTGCTGAATCTGCTACTCCGACATTACTCGGCAGCTTGACTCGGTCGAAATATTTTGCCGTTTCATTTGTTGAGTTCGTATTTATCTGGATTGGGGAACCCGAATGTGAGATTCGACTGCTACTCATGTCAGCAACCGTCACATCACAAGAGTTCACTAGGTCCGCATCTGTCGGAGAGTTCCCGCAGAACGCATGCGCGTAACGGTCACTCACTTGAGCTTGGGTGGTGTGAACATTGCTATTAGCATTGTTATTAGCAATATTGTTGTTGTTGATGTTGTTGTTATTATTGATGCTGTTGTTGAAATTGTTGCTTGAGGCGGTAGCGCTGTGATCTGACGTGAAGTAGAAGACGAAGTTTGAAGGTAACGATGACATTTTAATTATCGGCCTATGCTGGAATGCGTGCTGCTGGTGTCTAGCGGCGGCAGCGGCTGCTGCCATTTGGCGCTCAAGCTCTTCTTCTAGTAGTTCCGCCTGCGGGAGAAAAAAGCTATTTGAGGCGACGAGGACTCCGCCAAGAAAGTGATAATTTCTGAAAGCAACCGAAACCTCCTCGTTCATAAGCACGGTCCTACAAGGCGAATCGATAAGGAGCCAGCCAGTTCACAAACCTCCATTTCCAGATCGTCGTCCTGTTGCTTATGGGACTCTTCAAGATGCTTCATGAGCACGGCGACGACCACGTTGACAAGGACAAACTGAGCCATCAGTACGAAGATGACGAAATACAACGGGGCGATCACCGGCGAGACGCAGCAGTTTCGAACGCAGTCTGAGGCGGAGTCGCATTTGTCCCGCAAAGTGTCCTGCAATGTTACCAAGCTCTCATGACATATTTCAGGCGGACTCTGGACCAGGAATCGGCGATCTGGTTCGCATCTCTGTCGCGACTGATGAGCTCACTGAGAATAACTCCCGTTCAGGGGTCCCGCAGACAGTAACCTACCTTCATTATTCCATTCCAGTTGTCGCCCGTAGCCACGCGGAACAGCGTTAAAAATGCCATACCTTGAAAATCGAGCATTTTTTAAGAGGCGCTTCCTGATGAAGGTTCTTCGTCGATCCGGAGGACTTCGGATAAGGCCGGGCTCTCCGAGCTTGGTACTCACCGAAATTATGAAAATGCGCATGCTCGCCTAACCCTTGACAAGGGAATTCATCATTACACTCCAATCTACCGAATAGTTCAACACCCAATGCTGCAAATATGAAGAACAGCAGGAAGAATAGCAACCCCAGATTTCCAACCTGCAGAGAATTCGTAGAACATTAATTAGGTTCAAACTGAAAAATCAACGGGAAGACTCGAACCAGCTCCAAACCAGATAGCGAATAATCACGTTCTCAATGAGTAGCTCACTTGTGGTAAGGCCTGCATGACGGTGTCCAGCAGAGCTCGTATTCCGTCCGCCATCTTGAGGAGTTTGAGGACTCGCGCAATCCGAAGAACTCTCATCACTCGTATAATAGTTGGATTTATAGGGATGAAACCACTCTTCATTTCCTCCAAAACAATGCCTGGAGCGAGAAAGCAGCACAGAACGTGACTTCAGCTATTCATTGCGGATAACTTCGTACTCAAGCGATGCGCATCTTCGTTAATGATCGATGCGAGCTTGGACTCGCGGGCAAGCGAACGAATCCAGCCACTCACCCATAATCGAAAGAATCACGATAGCCACATCGAGCTGGTTCCACTTATCCATCAAGTATCGAGGAACTCCGAGAGCAATGACTTTCATCGCCAGTTCCAAGATGAAAACGGCAGTGAAGAAATAGTTGAAGATTTTCAGAGCGTACTCAAGCTCTAGAGGCATCTGGTAGAACTCCAGAGCCATCGTGACAACATTCAAGCCGATCACGGCCGCGATTGCCAAGTCAAAATATTTCGATGTCACCATGTTGTGGGTGAACAGACGGGCTGGCGAATAGCCGGCGTAGTACGGTGGCTCTCGGAGGACTGCACGAGAAATTCAGGAGAAAGATGAGTCATACCGAGCCCCAAGGGTGAAAAGTTCAATCGCTCGAGACGAACACTCGGCTTCGTGAAAGACTTACGTCGTCGTCGCTTCTCGAGCTTCCGTGCGCGCTCAGCGGCACGCTGAGCTCTCTCCTCGCGTTCCTGTTCTTCTCGACACCGGTGGAAGTTTTCGACGACGACTCCCACGAACATGTTCAATACGAAGAATGCCACCAACAAGAGGAATGAGATGAAATACAGAAGGCGCCATTCGTTGAAATTTTCGATTGGCTGCAGGTCTTCGCCGACGGCGTCGAGTCCAGAATACATTATGTCGACCCAGCCGTCCTTGGGGGAAACACGGAACACAGTCAATATTTGCATCCGAAACAGAAGACCGTCCATAAGTCAACAAGGGGAGAAATCCTGCTGTGGACGCCGCAAAAAGCAGTTTTCGATGTCAAGGCAGAGTCGCTCACTTTTGATGAAAGTACGAAAAGCGCCATCAGCGCCTGTCCTAGGTTGTCGAAATTGTATTTGCGATTGACCCATTGATACCCCGGTTTGGCTCCGCAATCTGCTTTACTCTTGATGTCTTTCACGTCTGGTCCTTCACAGTAATAGAACGATCCTGGAAAGAGTCGCGTGGTGCAAGAGTCGACAGAAACATCTACCTCGAAACCCCCAGCATCCACTCTAGTGATTCTTTCTTTTTATCTTGCTCCGATCCTCTGTGCCTCAACAAACGCAAATCGTGAACCCTCCATGATCAAGTGCTGAGCAATGTTCGCGCACAAAGAGCGCAACTACCTCTCACCTTTAAATAACTGTACACCTAGAATACCGAATATGATAAAAAACGTGCAGCATATGAGAACAATGTTCCCGATGGGTCGTAACGAGGACATGAGTGTCTGTACGACCAGCTTCAGACCGGGAGCTCTGTTGATGACACGCAGAGGTCGCAGAGATCGAAGCAGTCGGAACACTCGTAAAATCCCTGAAAATCATCGGGAAACATTCAGTGAACTCTTCATTCGAATCCATACATCTCGGGGGTCGGTGGGGATCGGCTCATGTGAGTCCGCATATGAGCTCCGTGAGGGTGCCTCGCTGCTGTTCACGATTGCTTCGCTCCGTTCGGACTGTTGACAAAGACTCGCGAGTCCTACTTCCCGACAGCCGGATTTTGGGAACCGCATACTCCGAGTTCCGACCCAAACTGCGCATGGCACGATAAAGGCCAGAATCCACTCGCTCGGCAACAAAAGCTCTAGAAGCGTGTTCCCTTCACTGAAGTGATACTGGTGGAGATCTTACCAAAAATTCTGGGTCCACCATCGGCGACGATAGTTAGCATGAAATCGATGAGAGATATAGAGACAAGCATCCCATCCATTTTGTTCCACCCGCTTTTCAGGTAGGCGTGTGGACCGTACCACAATCCTTTTGCGATGACCTTGAATCGGGACACATTTTTTTTTACTTCCGAGCAGCTCAGTCTGGATGAGAATGCTCCCGGCCGCCTAGGGTCCGCGGTTGCGCACTGACCTTGACAAGCATTTCAAAGGCAAACACGACGGTGAAGGTGTAGTTGGCCGCCGCGAGTATGTGCCTTTCCAGACTTCCAGGTGGTATGTTAGGCCGTTCCATGGCCAGTGTTATGCAATTGGCAGCGATGAACACCAGTATTGCGTAGTCGAAAGACTTGGAGTCCGAGAACCTCGTACACACAACTCGAATACTGTTCGTGGGTGAAAACAGGAACAGCGAGTAGTCTTCTTTGTTGCGAAAACACCACCGGGGCTCGAATAATCCGAAAAGCTGCAGAAGAGAATGCCCGTGAGCAAAGCCTCGTAGGCGAGGCCGAGTGAGTTTTGTCCGCAAAGTAGCTCTCACAAGTGCGGCTCACCGACTCCAGAATACGTGTAGGAAAACTTACCTTCGGCAAGGGAGTATCGGGTAGTTGGGGCGGTTGGGTGAAGGCGATTATCTTCCCCGTGTTCCCAATAACCTTCATGTGTATGTCCTGTCCTCCGATGCCGCCCTCGAGGTCAGCGTTCAACTGTAAACCGTCAGAAAATTGATTGACCGATCCTGGAACATGTCACTCAGGAGTGACATCAGCAGATTCCCGTTACGAGACATCACTGATGACTCCTCCGTTGCCCTCGATTGACGTTCTGCACTCGGGAACCGTTAGCTAGGATGCCTCAGAAAAGTCTCGTTCTCTCGGAATCCCGAGACGAGAGGGGAGCACAGATCGTAGAATCGGAATGTTGGATTGAGTCGAGCAAGAGTGTGTGTCAGTTTGTTGAAGCCCTTCATCGTGATGAATTCGAAAAAAGCAGAAAGCTTGAAGCTGCAGACGTTACCTCGTCTCGGGGGGAGCAGCTTGGGGCTGCCGTAGAGATGAGGGGGGGGGGGGACGTGAGGGAACAACGTAATACCTGTTTTTTCATCAGGCCTCCTCCTGCGTTGGGAGTTTCATTGCTCGCGTTGTCGACATCAGTGTTGTTCTTCTTGATGGAGCTTTCTCGGCTCAGCTTCGGAGAAATCACCACGGCGTTCCCCATGTGCCCTTGCAACCGGCTCGTCCCAGTGTCGTTCTTCGTCAGAACCAGCTGTTTCGGCGCAGATGTTGGCGCCGATTTCTGATTGTTCAACGTTTCCCTGAGAAGGTCCGCGTGCAAAAGCCAGGGTTAGAGGTCGGTGGATGTTGGTTCCGACTCTGGAAACCACGTGCGTCCCAACGCAGGTGCGAGAGACGGGACATGATGTCACCGGACTGAGCTCATTCCTCGTGTCACGACGAACCCGTGTGCCCGATGAAGTGAAGCGAGGTGATCAAGGGAGAGCTCTGGAGCTCTGACCAGAAGATCGGAAAGCGGGGCGTGCAGTCACGAAACGGGCGCTAAAGGGAAAATATCGAGTGGCACCTATCGGAAACTCACTTTGCGTGACATGAGGACTGCGTTGACGCTTGTGACACAGGGGGCGGTGGTTGGGGCGCCGGCATCGGGAAAGCCTTCTGAGTAGACGACAGCGGCGTCGGACTCGGACACGGGCTGACGCTGGCTGATTGTGTTTGCAAGAAAGAAGGCGGGTTGCCCAGACTGAGGGCGGCCCGCGAAGTTCCAGTGGTATCTCCAGTGGTGGAAATAGATGCCTGCTTGGATAACAATGGTAAGGCCCCTGCTGCCACTGACGAGTAGGATTGCAAGCAGTCGAATGCGGCGGACGATTGCGAGGTCCAACACTCGCTCTGGCAATCAGATGGGATGGTAGTTGGTTGGTTGGTTGGTTGGTTGGTTGGTTGGTGGGATGATCGTTCGTCCAATGATGGTATAGGTTTTTGACGAGCGATGTTGGTTGCCATTTCGACCGGGGAGCATAACGCACGCAGCAACGCACGGACGAACAGACGTACGAAGGCCCGACCATAGTTTCGTTCAGTCAAGCGAGATCAAGGGGTCGTCATGCGCAACATGATCAGCACGGATGGAGTCGTTCATGGTCGGATGGATGGATGGACAAGTGCGGTTGGGATGGAAAGGTTCGTCACGGAAGGGGGGAAACTCACGTTAGCTCGTTCTATCAGCACTGCGATCTATCGGCTAGGCTATGTTATCTGTCCAGATTCTACGGCGCGTGATTCTACATGTTGAAGTGGTGTGCCGGTGGCGTCGCTCGCATACGATGCATTCGAATCAACCACGACCCCAATCCGCGTCGACGGTCTGTCTGACAGAGTGAAGCAAGTCTCAAACTTCAACTCGGACGCTTGGGAACAGCGGTCTGGATTCGTTTATTGCCAGGTGTAGTGGCGTGAGTGGAATGGAGTGGAGGGGCCTAATGGAGGAGGTGTACAAGGTGCTGGTGGTGCTCTGGCGCGAAACTCAATATTGAGTTACTTCGAGTTACTGCAAATGGAAGTCTCAGCTCCTTTTGCGGCAGTCTGGGAATGCCCGCTCGGTGCTCACACACGATGCGATATGCTCTGCTGTGCGATGTTCGTTTCGGCCCGGTGTGCTGCTAGACTGTTCCTACGAGTGCGACTACTCTGTGTGGCGGACTCACCTTGCGGAAGGCATGCGCGACGTTGACTGGACTCACACAACTCCTCCTGCGACGTCGGGAGCTCGATCCATTGTTTCTGCTGGTGAAAAACTCACTCGGCACCTGAAGGGTGCAAGTGTTTGGCGAGAGATTCGTGGTCGAACTCGATGGAGACGGCGGGACAGGACCGCGTTCTCCTGGTGAAATCTCAGCCACCTGCGTGTGCGTCATGAAGGTGAAAACGGAGAGCAACAGGGTGAAGGGACTGGGAAAGTTCGGTGTTGTGGCGATTCGGGCTAGTCTTCGCGAAACCATCCGTCGAAGAGAGACAGTGGGGACAGGTTGAGATCAGGTCAGGCGGAGAAGCTTCAACAGGTCATTGGAAGATAGGTCCGCTCCCTCCACCGATTCCCTCCAGTGGTTGGGGCTGCGGTCGAGAGTACTTACGCTCCGGTCGATGGAGTCAATGGATTCGGTCGTCAGCGTCATAAGAGGCAGTTCGATACAGGTGGTGTTGGGGCTGCCCTGAGGCGTGGCCGCCGTTCTCGTGATGATGGGACAAGGCAAGCGTCGGTCCCGGTAGAGATTGTTTTTCTGCATCTCATCGTCTTCGATGATCTGCCGGTGAAAGACATAGGTGAAGGACCACGTTCGTTCGTCGTGCCGGTCGGAGAAACGAGTCACGTTCAAAAACAATTGAAAACCGAATCAGCTCGAAAGCGATCGGACTATATTTCAAGCAGCTGCGGTGACTGCCGAACGGCCCCGCATCTCTTCGCAGCGAACTTCTGGCATTTCCCCGGGACAGATTAGGACATGCCGACTGTGTATTTGGAGAGGTATCAAGATGATCTTTCTCGACTTTCTGAAACCCAACTGTGTTCGAAACCCAGTCTTCTCTCCGAGACCCGTTCTTGAATTCGTGGCTCGAGTTCCTCTGAGGAGCTTATTCCTCTTTCTTCAAAGAATCATCAGTTGCGATTACACGGTAGAGCAAACCGCGGAGAGAAAGCCCCATCACAAGAGAAACTCATCGAGTCCTTTGTTGATGACACACTGTGCAATGCGCAGGCGAGATGATTCCCGCGTTCGACGCTGATCGGAGGTCTGGTATGATCAATTCTCAACGTGCTAGGTCGTTGGCACCCTCTGCTTTCAAGCACTGCTATCATAGTTCGAAGACTACGCGGGGCCCTCAATTCCGGGGAGGAGAATCACAGCCAGATAGCTGCGCTCATCACCCCAGTTGTTCCAACGGCGGGAAAAAGGGATGCAGCTCGACGTGACTATGAGAAATCAGCTCCGGAACAGTTCGCCGAAAAGTCAACAGAGACTCGGTTATCCATACCTTGGTGTCAATGTTGGTTTCTTCCATGAGTTTCTGTTGATTCTCGGCGTTCGCCAATGCTTCCATAGTCCTCTTGCGTTCACCTTCGGCGGCGAAGCCTTCGACCAGGATAGCAACGAGTAGGTTGAAGAGGACGTAGTTGCCGAACGTCATCAGGGCGACGAAATAGAGCGCAGCCCAAGGGCTGGTTTTCTCCATTCCGTTGAAAAGCACGATATTCCAGTCTTCTTGAGTTAGGATCTGCCGACGGACAGTATCGAAGGAGGGAAAAAGATTTCAGTCAGTAAATGTGCACGCCACGATTTCACGATGCAATGATGCACCGGAGGCTGATAGTATCCACCGGTGCATCAACGACTTGGCATGCAAGGGGTTGTGAAGGAGCTTGGACGCGAACTTTTTTCTTCTCATTTTTTGTTGTTCTCGAACTCGGTCGTTTTACATCTGGGACTTCGTGGTAATCACTAACCGCCACTGTATCACATGTGGGGCATCAGGCTTATGCCCTCTTTAAGAGATAATTCTCGAAGGAGGCTTGGGGGCTGGCGTGTGAGCGAAAAATTCTCTATTCCCACGTTCCCCTTGTTTTTCCTAGCATTCCCTAGCTGGTGGCGGTAGTAGTGGTGAAAATGGTGATGGTGGTGGTGGTAGTTGTGGTGGTGGTGGTAGTGGTGGAAGTTTTGTTTGAGGCCTATCATTCTCTGTTAGGATCGGATTCTGGACAAACAACTCTTTTCGTCTCATCGGCCGCCACTGCTCAAGGAAGGATAGTACCCACCAATACGCTCATCATCCGCAACAGTGTGACGGGCGGAAGGGCTATCAGTCGGACCGACCGATCAGCCGAGCGACCGAGCGACAAAACGACAATCAGACAGAAAGATAGAGAGAGTTTTATAGAATTTGGTGTCAGAACATACCTGGAACACGGTCACGGTGGCCCATAGGAACGAGTTAAAGTGTTTTCTGTCACACTGGCAGTCGATCGAGGAGTTTGCGAGATCTTGGCATGTACACAGGCTGCCGTCTGCTCTCTGACAGAACTTACCGCCAAACAAGTGCATACCCAGGCAGCTGGCGAAAGACCAAACAATTACCATCCATTGTGGCTGTCATCACTCATTATCATCAGTCGTCGAAGTTTCATCATTATCGTTAAGTGCGACATGAGCGTCGTCGATGGCGGAGACATCTTGCAACATTGAGAGGGGCGACGACAACCACAACATGAGCAACAAGAGAGATGATTCCTCCTCGGCACACCCATCAATTAGTCAATCATCATCATTGAACAGATATACAGACAATCAGTGGCACCAGTTAGTCATCCGACTGTTTAGATCGTCTCTTACTCGGGAGACGAACATTAACATAGCAGTTAGTTGATGCGTCATCGAATCGCTCGAAGAGTATTTTAGATTCGGGTTTAGATCAGATTTTGCGAGTTGTTCGATCTGCTCTCTGCTTTTTCTCTAACACAATTTCCCACTTCGATGGGTCAGATCCCTTCGTGATTGGCTGCTTTCTTGTATTTTCTGCAGTTGCTCTCAGTTGCGCAGCAAGCCATTCTGAAGGGACTTCCTCGAAGTTGCTAGAACCAACTCTAGGGTTGCGCGGAAGAGTTATTGGATGAGTGGTCTACTACTTTCTGTGTGGCGTCAGCGGATGTTGGAGTCCGACCTCGACACGAGCGAGAACGGAATGCTCTTTCACGGAATCCCTGATGGGCGTTGTCGCTCTCGTCAAGTCCGAGATCTTCCATCACAGAGAAAGCGATTCGATCAGGACACCCAATACTGATCGCGATGACACACCTCATCAGATCACCACGGGCTGGATCGATCGCGACTTCCTCGGTCGTTCGAACGGGCGGCTCCATCCGAAGCGAGCGGGTCGTCTCTGAACGTTGAACTTGAGCGGATTCTACCGCATACTGAGAGTTTCGGGATTCGCGGAGTGCTGCATCAATATACATCCGTGGAAACCCTGATTTTCGAGCTTCCGTGAAAGAGCATTGCTCTTCAGCTCCGCAACGGTTGTCGTATCGTCGGCCTTCTTAGATCGGTTGTATCTTTTCCCATGAGAGTTCAGCATCGCGACGAGAACCCCCCTCCCCTTGTCATTTGGATCGCTTCCTGGGCTCAGTTCAGGCTCAGTGCTGCTACCAAAGAGTGAACCTGGCTCTGAGGCATATCTACTAGGAAGCCACGACTCGAGAGGGATGAGACCAGGTTTGTTTGGAAGTTTACCCAAAGGCTCTCTACACTGGGAGGAATTATCGCCGTCGATATGAGGTGCATCGGTAGTGAGGTTGTGTTTCATCTCTACTCTGGTGAGTCGAAAGTGGACTTTTCGAGATCCCCAGCGGTGAGGGCAGTGAACAGCGGGCGAGACAGCAGTGGTGCTGGTGGAGTTGGCGGTGACACAAGGTTTAGTGTGAGTGGTGAGGAGCCACATAGAACATCGGCAGCGATAACAACGACAACAACAACCACACGACTTGTTCCGGGCCACGAGGAGACCAGGCTGGCTGCACGTAGCTGCCACACAACACGTTTGGCAATCGAAAACGCATCTCAACAATCCAATCCGAACACCAAAAGCCAGGCCGGAGTGGGAGAAGCTCACATCAACACCAATGATACCAACAAACATCGACAATCATCCGCATGACGTTTGACATCAGTATTCTGTACTCTTCCACCATCGCTCCCAAGGAATCAATGAGTCAATCAATCGAGCTGCCATCGGTCATCTACTGAATACATGCTCATCATCGAAACTCCACAGTGGCCGACAAATCATCGAGACGACCGACCGACCAACCGCCCGCTCGCCTGACGGACTGACCAACCATCAATTCATCCATTCATCCATTCGAATCAAGCTGTTCGATGGTCCGGGAGTTAGATGACATTCCTGCACACTCATGATAGGAAACCCAATGGCAGCTGTTGATTGAGCTTGATTTCTACTCACCTGGCCTATGGCCACACTTCTTTGGAACGTTGGCGTCTGGACTTTCTTTGAAGGCATCTCGAAGATTATTCCAAAGACCCGTTCCAGAGATCGGGGGCCAGAGACCATTTGGCTGGTGACGACCAGCCAACCCTTGACCTTGTCACGGAACAAGGGCATTGAGGGTGCACACACACACACACAAACAGATGAATAGACAGAATGGAAAGATGAACAGACTCGGATAGAAAGATGGAGATCAGATTACCATCGAGGGCAGACAAACTCATGGGACAAAATGAAGCCACGACTCCGTCTCGATGAGGAGGAATCGCCAGTTATTCGATAGATGGAAGATCGAAGTCGGAAATTCAGAAGTCAGGTGCGTTCTCACGATCAGGGATCGACAGGCGTTTGGGCCAGACGTAAATCGGCGATCGACGGACGTGTCCGAGGGAGTTCTTAGCCAGATCCTGAAGCCGTGTGTTCCTGTGTGTTTTCCCTTCGTCAGGTTCGCTGGTGAGCTAGCGAGGCCCGCGTGTATGGCTGCAGCACGCGGGGCGGCGCTATATCTCTACAAGAACTTGTCTAGGTATTCTATCGGACAAGTTCCGTGAGCCAATCAGTGCCCAGCTCATGGTGCTGTTGTGACGGGCTTCTGAGGCGAATGTTCTTGTGAAGAAGGCTACGAAGCACTGCGTGGTGCTCTGATCAACGATTCGCGAGTGAATTCGGCAACAAGCGGGTGTGCTACAGCGTCGGCAGACACTGTTAATGGTAATGGCTACCGTGACGTTGACAACATTAGCAGCAGCAGCGGCGGCACCGACAACAACGAATAACGGCAACAGAAACGACAGCAGAATATTGTGCCTCTGTTTCCGGTGGACGCAGTTGAATGGTTTCGAGTGGACGAGTCAGCGTGAGGTGACCGTTGGTTGGTCTGCGTGGGTGGTACAGTGTGTCTGGTGTTTGATAGCTTGCAGTGACGGTTAGTTTCACAAGTTACGTTCGTCGTCAACACTTCCAGCTCCAGGAGGAGGCGATACAAGGATGACAACAAGAGAAATGATACGAGATCAGTAGAGAGTAAAGTAACAATCATTTGAAATTGTCGTCGACGTTGAGCTGCCAGGCATAGCAGCCGTAGTAGGGGAGAGTACAACAACATGCGGATTAGTATGAGCAAAGACCGGAAAATTCGAAGTTCAGAGATGAGGCTTCTAGCAAACGCCCTGAGAACGCTCCGAGGAAATCCAGGCACAAAAATCCAGGGTCTCCTTCAGAGAGAAGAGATTTGAGCTCAAAACGACATCATGCCTCGTCGACATGATGCAATACAACTGTGGGAAAAAGTCGAAGACAAAGAAGTTGTTCGACTTGAGTGTTCGAACAGAGAACTCTAGCAGCTCTACGTTTCAGTAGGAGGATGAGTTTCCGACGAAGGGACCTCTCGGAGCGTAATCATGGACGCCATTTTAGATGGGAGGTCGAAAAGCCGAATCAGGCGGGCACATATGGTTGCTTTTTAAGTATGGAATGCGGCGATTTTTCGCATGGAGTGTTATTGTGGCGTGGGTGAAGTGTGCGACATGTGGGAAACAAAGCACAACTTGGGATAGTAACGTATCCAACAGAACTAGGGGCTGGAATTTCAAGCCTCGGAACCTCGAATGTATTACGATGTAGGAAACCAGGTAACGCGATGCGAGAACTGAGGGACGAGGGTTAGGGGACAAGTTTTTTCACGAGGGGTTGGAGCGAATGTGAGGAATTAAATCAGAACGGTTCTTCTCTTTGTGGGAACAGGTTTCACGAGAATGCTTAGTGAATGGATAGCGGTGTGATTGATTGATGTATAGATAGCAAATCAAAGGATCAGCGGCGTACCTGAAACACGGTGACGAGCGCCCATAGTAACGTGTCAAAATTTTTTCTATCACAGATGCGCTGGCCAGTCAGAGCGTCGACCGTACAGAATTTTCCACCGAATAAATTCATTCCCAGGATGCTACATCACGAGGAAAACCAATCGAACGAGATGAGCAAGTGAAAGATTTAGTCATTAGCGACACCCACTGACTGATGTCGCGTGATCGTTCTCCCTACACTTAGCTACGCGACTACTGCCTATCAACGGGCGCGGGAGCATGTCAGCTCCAATTTAGCTTCTCAAACGACCTTGGGGCAGATCGAGCATCAGGTAATTGATCTCAGATGGATACACGCAACATCCACTTTCCACCCGATTGCGGAACTTCCGGTCGATGCACAGCTGGAGCGGTAAACCGTTGGAAAGCCGAACTTCGGATAAGAGTACCATCCGTGGAACGTGACTCATTTTCTTTCCGTTCCCTCTAGCTGTAGAGGATCAGAGAGGATGCCGGAAAGGAGAATTAAGGCGAACGAGGAAAACAGGAATCAAACACATGCGCCCCCTCCCCTCAGCCGGAAGTGCCAGAGATCCAAGGAAAACTTTCCATCGACACCATTTCCGAATAGGAGACCTGTGCGTCATCGTTGTCGAGGAACCCTAATCTGCCGCTGTTCAGTGACTTCGTCATTGATGATCCCTGAGCTCTGCGGAAACGTTCGGGGAATTGTACTGAGACCTATTGAATGGATGATTCGGTCACTTCGAGTGTCGGCCCCAACTCGTAGTCACACTTCAAAGGTCGGTAACTCCTCGACGCTCCCTTCGTGCTCCTCAGACTTCGATCGAGTAGATTCGGGGATTGGAAACTCACGGGTTCCACCGAGGGAGCAGGTTTATGCTGACAGAAAAGGGAGTAAAGTGTTCAAAGTGGAGGGCGAGAGAGAGAGAGAGAGAGAGAGGAAAAGAAGGGAAGGGTCTGAAACATCGAGTGACAAACCGGAAGAAATGGTTCAGGCGAGGCGAACGTTCCTACGACAAGAAACTGAGAACGCAAAGTACAACAGTGAGATAACGCGTGACACCACGGGATGGACTATCTCCCCGAATCGGAACGCAGCCCAAGGACCATCGAAATTATAGGAACGAGAGGCAAGGACATAGAGTCGGACATCGGAAGCACTGGAGCGAAGGCAGCGGGTCTAAAAGCTTGCAAGGCATATTGAATTCACGCACGCAGGTGAAAAGCTGAGAAGCTTCCCGAGGCTCATGAAAGTCAGACGCGAAGCTCGAGGAGATCAGCGGCGTGGCGGTAGCGGTAATAGCGAAGGCTTGTAAGGCAAAGACGACGGCGAGGACAGGGGCGCTGGCAGCGGCGTCGACCGCCGTCTCTTCTTGCTCAAGGAGCACGCAGTCGCTGAGAGTCCCTGATTTTCCTGAAGAAATCGCCCCGAACGAAATCTTCCCCTTTTGGGGAAGTCAAAATGTGAACTTCGAAGCCCTGTTTCGGGCAAGCCCAGAAGCCCTGTCTCGTCGCGACCCGGTGATGTAAAAGCGCGTCACTCAGCTCAGACGATTCCTGCGCGACGGATGGACAATGGGAGGCTGGGGCAGGGAGGTTCGGCAAAACACAGCTGAAGCATACACGGATTCCCGAACGGATGGCATTCATGCTCTACTAGGTATCCTATGAACTCTAGAGTGCGGATTTCTGAGAGCCTGGAGATTTTCCTCCAGATCTTCTTCTAACCCAACTGAACTATTCAGCCTCAAGGAGGCTCGAAAATCCTTAACGCCGTTCATCGGACGTGGCGAATCGTCTCTGGTTTCAATCGAATTTTTCACGAGTTTCGTTTGGTGAACTCGATGCCCCGCAACAACCCAGCAGCCCGCAGTTCTGGAGGAGCGTATTATTTCATGATTCAGCCTATCATAGGTTCTCGCTCAGATCAACGAACTCCTCTCTCACCTGGAAGCAATTTGTAGTCAAATCCTCAAAACGTCGAATGACGACTTTCATCCAAATCTTTCACAATCCGTTTCAAGAAGATAATAGCTTCTGGACATCTGAACTAGCACGAGGAAGCTCACCTGAATATGAATATGAACAGCATTAGGAGCGCGAAGAAAACGGCCACGTTGTCCATAGTTCTCAACATGATGAACAACTGGCGTCGCAATGCTGGCATAAATCTGCAAGATAACTCCGGTCATGAGATACTTCAACGACCTGAGCGCAATGGTACACAAGCTAGCGGTGTGAAGGTGACGGCCCAGGGGTATCATTGGAGACGATAAGTGGAGAAACTTCCTTCAAATGAACGGAAATCCGGTCGAGGTCACAATGAACACTCGACGAATTCCGAGAACGCCTGGAGGTAGCTCGGGATGAAATGATTCAAGAATGTGACGAAACGACGGAAGAGGACCTGGGAAAACTGCTGGAAGAATCTATTATGAAACACGGTCGACCACCATATTGCCCAATTCACTCTGCGCGAACACTAGCGGAGCTCGATCCATCCAGGGGCGCTGCGGTACCTTGACCCTTTTCGGTATGCCGTCAGGGCGCGGCGGAGACCCTTACTCTGGGTCAGATGGTTGCGGGTACAGTTCGAAGATAACTAGGAGTTATCTGAGGGCGCAAAGGCACATTTCGGGGTCGCCGATGCCGGAGATGGCTGGCAGCGCCCGACGCAGTTGACCCTCGCTGTACGAGATAAAACTCGCCTCATGCGGCGAGGAAGGAGCACATGGAGTGGGAATGCCGAACTCCGGCGAGTCAGTCCAGCAGTTCCGAGCATCTTGATTCTCAACATCATCATCACGTCACCAAGAACATTGACTGGAGCTTTGGGAATGGTTTGCTCCTTTCGGCTACTTTCGGCAGTTTCCGATGATCCCGGGCCGATATGTTACCGTGGAGTATGGGAGCAGGTTTGGACAAGCGGACTATAGCCCGCAGGTCAACGCATATTTCGATGAGAATCGCTTGCCCTGAACGAGTGGTCTCGATTCTGTATTCTCAAGTTCGTTTTTCGGAATTCAAGGGGAACGGGGAGGTGGCATTGCGCGAGACAGCAGCAGGAACATCTCTCTCCTTGGTCGCCGCACGGAGCGATTCCGGGTTCTACAAATCTTTCCTCTCACAAGCGGATATCGGTATTCCTCCTTCGGAAGTTTGGCAGACATCGGGATCGTGTGTTGCAGAGCACCGAATTGAGATCCTCTTCCGTAACCGAGCATCAGTCACGCACCATGGTCGGTGTCGCCGGAATGATGGAGTGGGGAATGTGTGACAAGATACACACCCGAACAGAGCGGGAACCAGAACGGAATTCGCAATTTGTCCTCGGAAGGTTCCGGATTCTCCCATTCTGAGATTGAGGCCTGAGGCGCGCCAGGCTTTGTCCATCAGTTATGACTTATAGAGATTCGGATTTGCCGCGAAACTCCGTGCAAATTCCAGGGCGGACCCGTGAGTCACAACTGGTTGAGCAGCGGGTTTCGAGGCTTCGAGAGTCCACCGCGCGAAGTGATTGTTGAGCGAGCAAAAGCCTTCTTATTCAGTCAGCCCCGGTTGGACACGCCACCTCGCCTCATGAGCAGCGATAGTAATTGTTCGCAAGAGCAAGCCCTGCGAAGAGTTTCCTCCACACTTCCAGAGCTCCCGTGATGCACGCCGCACGTTTCTCCGGGACAGTGTGACGAATGCGTTCGGCTCACTTTGAAGTCTCGATCAGCGGACGGATTTTGCAAACCTCAAGCGTATCATTCCATCTTTTGCACAACGTAGAACTCACCTGACTAGTTTCAGTATCCTGAGAAGACGAAAGGTCCTCAACACGGAGAGCCCGGAGCCTTCTGATTGGTTGAGCAATTCGGCGGACGATAACACGACGATCACGCCATCGAAAAGATTGAAGCCCGATTGAATATATTTCCCGAAGCCCTCCGCGAGGATTTTCAGGACCATCTCGAGGCCGAAAATGGCCGTGAACAGGATATTCGACAACTCCACAGCCAAAGTGAGTTCAGCTGGCTGTTGATGGTACTCAATGCCCATCGAGAGAGTATTCACCAAAATCGCTGCTAGAATTCCACGCTGTGAACGAAGTTGAATTCTGCGGGTCAGAGCTCATCGATAGGTTGATCCATGAGTACGAAATCATTGGGAAAAAAGAGCACTAGCCTCGACGCTCCGACGCGCCTACCTGAAACCTTGGATGATCAACGATAATTTTTATTTTGGTCCTGAGACCCGAGCAGGCCTGTGCGAACCTCCCGGGTTTCTTGTTCTTGTTGCGTCGACGTTTCCTACGTTCATCACACTCTTCATCAGAACAGTCACATTCGGAACTACACGACGAGCACGTCGAGCAAGAATCCAAAGTATCTGCGAAAGCATCATCGATTATTTGAGTTCCGGGAATCTATCTCTTCGTTAGAGACGAAAAACACTCCCCAGAACTAGCAAGAGTGTACGCATCGATTCGTGTCGCATTCGGAATCGTGTACATATTCAAGAGGCAGACGCGTTCGTTTCTCGACACGGCTTGTTCCCGAGCTGTACCGAACCGTACCGGAACGATTTGAAAGAGGCCGCCGGCGGTACGCTGGAAATCCGCATTTACTCAAAATGCATTTGCATGTGCTCTAGACGTCATAGAGAGGGAGAGAGAGAGAGATATATAACGTGTCGATAACTGAGCTTGTTCATCGCTTTGCCATTTTTCATTCAACCTATTCTCATCACTTCTTCCAGCGCGACCCCTCCATCCCCCTTCCATTGATATCTCTCTCGTTCTCTCTCTCTCTCGCGATGTGCCTCCATTTGCCTGAACTCCCTTCTTTTCCCCTCGCATGCCCCTCCCTCTAAATACGTTGTCCTGCGACTCGTTCTCCTCGCTTTCTCCCCTCTCTCCGTAACCAGAAGAAGCATCCATCATATCCAAAGTTGAATCATCTTTCACCCCGGGATGAAAGGTAACAGGTCGGTCTTAAGTGGCCACAGGATCCTGCGGAGGGATGCGAAGCCTACTTTCTGGTACGGATGCGCAGCATGCAAGCAGACGGGCAGTCAATCTCACAATGGGCGGCAGGCCGGGTTACAAGCCGTTATCGTAATTTAGGAATGGACGATGGAAGCGATCACAAGAATGGGAAACGAGCAGACAGACAAACGAACGAGCGCCCCAATGACCGAAAATCCAGCGAAATGCTCGATTTGGGGCTGTTGAACACTAACCGTCGTCACCTTCGTTGAAGACATTCACGTCCTTGAGGCCTTGCGGAGGATGGGCAGCGATCTCGATCGCAAGCGGCGTTGACGATCCGCCTATTCCGAGGCACAGGTAGGCCGTGTCGTCTTCGAGCGATGGGAGCCCGATGTGATGATCTAGTTCGACTCCGGATTCTACTTGATGATGGTGTTCCTGCCGCAGTTGGAAGCGGTGGGCGATCTCCGAAACCGCAGCTGTTGAGCAAGGTGACCGCGAGGGGATCGAGCTCACTGCGGAAGCGGCTGTCATTGTAGCTGCCGGAGAAGTTGAAGAGGCAATATACGGGAGTTGAGCGTCGCTCGATCTATAAACGATCTCTCTGCACAGGGTTGGATTCGCTGCTTTTGACTCCGCTTTCAATCCTGATTCCGCAGGTGGAGCTGTCTTTGTGAGAGTGTTGCAGGTGGATGATAGTCCAATTGCGGGTGACACAGGTGGCAGTAGTACAATCGGCGGTGGTAGCTGCTGCGGCTGTTGCGACGGTGGTAGCTGTGATATTTGTTGTACAGGTGACGGTTGTGACGGTGGTGGTGATTGTTCAGGTGTATGAGTTTCGCTAGTGAAGGTGGTGGACTGCTCTCCTTCTAGTAATGGACATTTAGTCTGGGTAATGCGCTTGTCGTTCGGATCGCTCTTGCCAGAACAGGGCGACGTCGAGCCGACTTTTGGGCTTCTTGTTGACAATCGACTAGTATTCGATACGGCTTGACAACTAGAGACAATCGAAACGATGTCGTTTGTCGAATTGGTACTTGTGCAGGTGCTCTTTGAAACTAACACTGTCGCGCGTGCAGCTTCGGGCTGGCAGGGCACACTGGAGGCTGAAGAACAGAATGGTTGTCATGAGCTACTGGGTGCGCTTCTCGGAGTCGGTAAGTCGCATGTTTTCGCAGGGAACTGCTCGGAAATCGGTTCAAAGTTTCAAACGATGAGATTCTCAGTTTGTGCGTCGAAGAGTTTTATCGAGCTTCGACTAATCCAGCAGAAATCTCCGGGAAGATTCGGGGAGTTTTCGCGAGGAGGTGAGGCGGGGCTGGGTGAGGTGGGGTGGGGTGATGGGGAGGGCGAATAAGCAGTGTTGGGAGGGCGAGTGATCGGGAGCTGTGCTGAGGATTGTGCCCGGTACGGCGCATTTGTGACAAGGTCTGAGTGAGGCGGAGGAGTGAGGAGTACAGGAGTGCTTGGGACTGCAATGATGTGTGAAGCTCGCAAGGCTCGCAAGATCGATGATACCTAGGCGGGTGGTTGTTACCTGCGGCGAAGTTGGTGTCTAGCAGCGGTGGTGCTGTGCTGTCGGTGGTTTCTAACCTCGGTTCTGGCTGGGTCGTGGCTACGGCGCAAACGCCACTGGCGGTAAATGGCTCTACTCGCGCTTGGGACTCTGAATCACTATCTAGGCATCGAAGCTCGGTGAGGTTGCAGCTGTCGTTGCAAGGGGTGTTGCCGCTGCTGCTGCCATCGTCGGCGGCGGCGGCTCGTGGAACGCAGACGAAATCGAAAACTTCCCCTGGTCCGATTTTCTGCTGCTCCTCCTCCTGGTCGTAGTGGTCTGGGTAGTGCTGCTGCTGCTGCTGCTGAGAGGAGTCTCTGCTATCTACGGCGGCCGAGATGCTCGGGAGAGCATCCCCGCATCGGTTGACATCGAATCGAATCACTGTGGAAGTCGATTTGGCGGGAGGCGTCGCTTGCATCTGCTGTGAACAGGCGCCGCAAGGAAGGGGACAGGTGCAATTGCGGGACTGCGACAGCAGGATGTGCTGGGAACTGGCATTCACGTCATCCTTAACAGGAGGACGTTTCTCGTCCTTTGGGCTACCTAAAACACGATTGCAGCCCTCAAGTGAAAGGGATAAGGTCACTGGCAGCAGTGGGAGCGGCGACGAGGATCCGAACCCCCGCCGCGGGCTTGCTATTTCGCGGGCTCATGGTCCTCGATTTTGACTCCCTCGCCCCCATTATCTCTCCTCTGGACCGGACACGGTGCCCAAGGAGCCGATGGTGATTCTGGCACGGTGGCGTTTCTGCGTTACTCACCTTTGTGAGTCAGGGTGGAGGAAAAGGTCGGGGTCGTGGTGGCAGTCGTAGCTACAATGTTGGCTTCTTTGGTGAGAATCGACTTGGGTTTTTGTGTTTCCA
The DNA here is from genome assembly GCA_037576195.1 of Phytoseiulus persimilis. NCBI lineage: Eukaryota > Metazoa > Arthropoda > Arachnida > Mesostigmata > Phytoseiidae > Phytoseiulus > Phytoseiulus persimilis. Next base: position 28,446,221 of record CM075103.1, read on the forward strand.
AATGGCACCGATGTCCATGTTTGTCGGCTAGATGCGACTGGTCTTCGCCCTCCGGGTCTTCGTTGATGTCTTTCAGTTCATTTTCTTTTCGCTGCGGGAAACGCGTTGGTTGTCAGTGCGATAACGGTTGATCAACGTAACGTTCCGTAGCTAAGGAATCGCCCAAAAGTATCTCGGGAGCGTTCTCGATCTACCTTTTTCTTGATTTTCCGCTGTCTCCGGCGTCTCCGATACCATCGTTTCATGACGCGTTTCGTTCGTCTGGCTAAATGGTTCAGGTACTTGATGATTTGCGTGTAGCAGTCTGCGCCCTCGGACATCGAGAGGGTTGAACTCGAGCCGGCTCGTTGACGTTCCTGGCGCATTCTTTCCATTTCTCTTTTCTTGGTCTCCGAAAATTGAGTAGCTATCACAACCAGACATAGATTGATCATAAAAAATGAACCGATCTGCAAGTTGCAACAAGGAAAAAAACTCATGATTTATTGAGTCTTGCCGCAGACCACTGTGTGGAGCTACGGTATTGGCTGGAAAAAGTCTGCACTTCCGAACGAGTACCGTCCGCGTTATGCTCTGTTTCCTCTACCACCGGCCGAATTCCTAGTCGACGTCAGAACTGCAGTCGGAGGTGAGGCCGGAAGGGAAGGAACAGTATACGATGTGAAGAACACTATAATTCTGCAGCGATCTTCTCCGGCCAAGTCTTTCACAGAACAAAAGTCATCTCTGTATTGACAAGGGGCCAGGACCCAGAGATGGCCTCCTTCGCCCCCGCCTCCCTTCTCATTCTCCTGATTGACGTTGGCGGCTGGATGAGGAGAGAGAGAAAACGACTCTCGCGGAACCGCGGATAAGAGTCTCGACGGGATCAACGATTTGTTCGTATGGGCTCGAGTAAGCTCAAGACATTCATGTATTCACTGTCTTACGTGCATCCATGGATGAGTATTTGAACTGAATCTATCGGAAGAAATATTTCTGGAGACGAACTTACTACAATGAGGAGGACGAAGTAGATCCAATCCCAAAAGGAGTGCGCATCTTGGACATAGTACATGATATCGGACCATCCTTCAAGGCTTATAACCTGGAAATCAAGCTTCATTTGAACAAGATCTCATGCTCCATCTGCTAGAGCAGGCATCATTCGCTCTGATCTTCGAGCAACAAGGATTTGGAGGACCCAGATCCACAACGGGGCTCTTGTTCCAGACCTCGTATGTCGGGAATGACTGAGGTCGAAAACGGTCCATATTATCGAGGTCTCTTTCGAAAACTCGACTATGGACCCAGCTATATTTATTCTTGTTATCAACGTCTGTTACCGCGCCCATAACTTGTAGTTCGCGCAATTGCACGGAGTTGATTCCATCGGGAACCATGCAGTCGAAGTTGAAGTGTGCTTCGGAAGCTTTGGTGAAACACAGGTCAGGCTCCCCGAGCCAGGGCGCGATTTGCGAGTCAATGAGGTGCGGATTTCAGGGCGAGTTCTCTCCATCCTCGGCGTCGGCTCTGTTTCCGTATCGCTCCTCTTTCTCCTCTCGAAGAGACGGCTGAAGGCCTGCTCATTGCGTCCCAGGGACGGGAGAGCCCCCTGGACACGGCGACCAGGTCGGGGGACCCACTCGCTGTGGCATCCGGCTCGCAGCAAGTCCGATTCAGCGGAGGAGCCGATAGCCGATGCTTCGAGGGCCCGACTCGCTCGCCCTCAGAGGCCCACTTCGCTTTAATAAACCTTGATCGCTCGTTCTTTCCTCCGGCCTCCAGCTTGTTGGATTCGCCGCTAAATCCGAAGGAGCAGAATTCACCAAGCCAGTAGGTTGGTTGGCCGGTGGAAGCTCCCGGCAACTCCTTGGGGGGGCGGGGCGCGCTTTCGAGGGGCGGAGATGCAGCTGAAGCGGCGCGTTGAACTCCGCGGGGGACTTCTCAAATCTGGACTGCTAGCCGGTCTCAAGCGGGTTGATTTAATCACAGCTTGTCGACGAATCCAGTGCTGCAGCGATTCCAGAGCGCTCCCATCCTGCGAGCCTTCATTCCCCAAGCTCGTCTCCCTGTTCGGGAGTCTACCGGGCTGAACGTCTGTCTCTGCGCGTGCCAGCTTGTGCCGTCGTCATGTCGAGCTAGACTTGACGGATTTGCGGTGGTACGAGTCGGAGGAGACAGTTGCCCGAGAGTTACAGTTTTCAGAAAGTCGAGCTTAGTGAAACTAGGCGATGACGAGCAACCCCGGGAGACGAGCTCGCTAGCTCTTCCAGACGGAGAATAATACTGAAAACGACCCGGGTTGCGAGTCGAGCTGGAAGGCGGCTAAAGCTGAACATTTTGAAACGTTTTACTCACTAAGAAGATAGCCACCCAGGCTAGTCCGATGTTATCGAACGATATTGCTCCTTGGAACGGATTGCGCTCGCCTGCGGAGCAGTTCGTGTAGTACTGATTCCAATTAATGCACCACGAGTCGTTCAAACTCCGCGCCGGAGAACCGTCTGGTGAAGTTCCCTCTGGAAGGAAGAACATTTCTTTCAGAGGGCTGTCTCTCTTGTACCTTTTTAGCCGGACCGCAGCAACAGCTTGCTTCACTGAATCGCCCGCGATACGATATCTGGGCTCGAGGAGAGTTTAAACTCCGATGCTTCAGCAGCTCCCGTTATCGGAACAACCATGGGCCCCCATATATCAAGCTGAATAATCTTCTTTATCTCATCTGCAGGACGCCCGCATCTGGTCGCGGTAAGGAACACAGCTCCACTTGTTAGTGAGAGAGGTTCTCACGAGGAACCAAAGAGGAAGGATCGAGCGTCGTTTCCTGTCGTCTGACTGGTGCTTATGCTGTCGCGGAGGGGACCAGCTGGCGTCTGGCGGAGCCTCAGAGGATCGATTAATCTTCCCTCGCGCAGGGAACTCCGCGGCGTCCTAGCCGGACTATCGTCGGAGGAGGTCGGGGTTTTTACCTCCCCCCAGCAATGCTCCGGAATTATCTTCAGGTCTTCGCTCTGGTGTCGTTCCCGACTCGGAAACGAATAAGAATTAGGGATGTCACGTGCTACCCACGGAAATTGTTGCAAAGCGGCACGGATGCTCGGGCCCAGGCGAATTCCGCGACGCTGTTCCAGGACAGGGAGCTGTTTTTCCGTAGAACGAGAGAAAGTACGATGTACTCGAGGCTCCAACGACGGTTTTTATCCGGGCCGGTAATTAATTCTCTGACCTCAGGATCTCTTTGAAGCTCCGAGGATCTCTCCTCACGGTCCTCATCATCGTCGCCGTTCCCGTTTCCCCCCACCCCTCCGAGTGCATATGAGCGATATTTCCATATGAAATTGAATTCAGCTCCCTGAGCTCATAATGTCCTGCTGTAATAGGGCTGTTGGGCCCGACACGAGACCGGCCCCGCATTGTCGACCATTGGCGCGAACGAAGCTTTGCTGCGCGGACAGTTGAACTCGGCGAACTGAGAGAGCCTTCGGGACTTGACGGAAACAGGACCAAAGTCCCGTTTAGCGGCTTTGCGCAGTTCCAGCTGCTCTTGCGGAGACGATGGAATCAAATCGATCGATTCTCGGAGTGCCACGAAGCAAAACGCCTCCCGTCGAGAGAGTCCAAGCGGATTGGTTCCGCCCGCTGTACTGTGACTCCAAGCGGCAAGTACTTGAGCAGCGAGCCGCTCGGTAGTTGACGCGTTCGCAGGCGGCCAACGTCGTTGGCACCGTGTAGCGAGATTGACGAGAAATTAATTAAACTCGTCCGCTTGCTCGCTCGTTTTGGTGCCCGCTCAACTTGTCTACTCCACTCTTCGCGAAGCTCACTCGTTTCGCTGTTGCTTGAACGCCGCCTCTGTGGGAGTAGTCCTACAGCCTATTCAAAACTTGCTGGCTGCCGCATCAGCCAACGGCCGACAGCGAGTGCGTTGACTGAAGAGCGCACTGAGAGCGCTTGCACCCGGGATTTTGAGTTTGATGAGGATCCCACCTGGATTATCAGCCAAACTCTCTCGCACATCTCGGGAGGGTTCCACGAGGATTCTCCCCAGAATCCAGATCTTGCCCTGTGATTTCAAAGAATACGGGACTCCCAACTGGGCATCCCCGAAAGATGAAATTTTCACCTAACATTCGTAGCGAGGATGACATCGACTTCGAGTCTCCTTTCCCTCGCGGAGTTTGCGTAAAAAAAAGTTTCGCGGATTCAGAGGTGAGAGAAGCGCTCCGACCGTAAAGGAGTACTTTGCTCCAGTTAGGTCGTTCGCACAACTCATTCCAGGAATTTTGAAAAGAGGGAATTTTGATAGAGAGCGAATTTCGCGGGGCGTGAGTCAGGGGCGGTTCCTCAAACTTTTGAGTGAAGAGTCCGCCCGGAGTCTCGGCGTCGGCCACGGCCCTGGAACGATTCATTCGTTGTTTTCATTCCACAAGGACTCCGCGAGTGCTCGGGCTCCTCTGAATCGGCCCTCGGAGCTCTTTCCAAGAAAACAACTCGAGCTTCCTGGCTATGGCGACCGCTTTCTTTGAGGCTAGACAGCATGTGTTGAATCGCGCTCATTCGTTGGAGAGGCGCGAAGAGTCTGGAATTGACTAGAGCACTCATCCCGCGCTATGATTCAAACACACCGATCAGATATTTCCACGGTGAATGCGGTCTCACGATCCCGGAGCATTGCATCCTCACACCTCTCCCGAAAACCAGCTAAAAGTATGCAAGGCACTTCTGCGGGGATCTCCCTCTGTACCCCTCGAGCCCCGACACCGAGCTGGGATCGTCTGACACTCCCGGCTGTGTCTCAAAATAAGCTGCACTTCGCTCCCTGTCCCCGGATAGTGAGCCGCAGACTTCGGAGCGGGAACGAGCACGGCGGGAGGCAAGGTCAGCCGAGTCGCGTGGCTGGCGGTGTTAATCAGAAGCCTGCGGGATAGCGTGACAGAGCCTGCTCAAGTTGATCAAGGGGCTTCCCCATCATTATTCGTTATTGATGCCCCTCGAAGAGCTCACTGAGGAGTCCGTCTGTTCCGAAGCTCAATTAGGACGGAAACGAGCGCAAAGTACCTAACTAGAAATAATCTGGGGGCTCTGCGAAGTAATTTCCAGTGGTGGTCGGTTCAAATATACGTCGGACGATCGATACTATTTGAGGCAACTTACCCGGCCGATTGACGTAATGATCTAGGAATGATGCGTTGTCAAAGGCCCGACTACAAACGACATCCTCAAAAATCCTCTGCGGTAGCATGTCGCACCGATGGATGCCGTTGTTGTTCTCTGTTGAACATATATAATCTTTGTCGTGTTCGGTTTGGCCGATTGTGTAGTAGTTTTTCACTTTACTGGAAGCGGAAAGAGAGAATTTTATTCGTTAGCCATGAAGTCAGAAGCCCGTGGGTCTATAGCTCCAGGAGCAGGCTTCGATTTCCAGAGACCGACCCGAGTCCCGGTATCACGCTGCGTGGATATCGGAACTCTCTATAGAAAGTGGAATTGGACGGAAACGACCCTGATGCACGTTCGAATTCGTCTTCGTCGTGACCTGGTCACGTCGCCGGGGCAAGAGTTCTCTTAGATTCTCCGTGGGCCTCCTTTCGATGCCGGATATCTTGCGACATTCAGGCAAAAGCAGACGGCTTAGCTTGCCACGCTCGCAATCGGATGATTGGATGAATTATCGGTCGATTCATTGGGAGACTCATGCCAGGAAAGTCCAGAGGAGCCCTCAATAGCGGGGCGGATGGTTGTATCCAAGGTAAGCGAATACCGATAATTATCAACTCGCTTAGATGTTCCTGGCGGATCGATTGTTGAGCTCGTCCCCGCTGTGTCGGCGGAACTTCTGTCTCCACCGAGCCCGGCTCTGGCCACTTTCGGAAGTCTTCTCGGACGAAGCGTTGACTTTCGTAGACGAATCCGTCTGACACGCGCCCATCAATCTCAATTCACGTTTTGTCAACTGCCAAGCGGCCGCTATCCCCGCTTTCTGCCGGCTTGCCTGACCTCCGCAGCGAGTGTGGTGGGAAGTGAGAACACAACGCCTCCCCAATGACTTTCTACCAGACGACCGAATTGGTTAGTGAGCTATTTGCGGCAAAGTGGAAGGCAGAAAGGCTCGTCGAGCCAATCTGGATTCTCGCAGAGAACTCGGAATCAGGAGACACTCTCAGAACAGTTTCTCGTTCCAATAGGAACACATCCTCGATCAGGAGGGACCGTGACAGGAGAATTCCGGGACAGCTCACGCATTCCTCCTCAATGAGACGAAAACCCGGATGAGTCCGAGTCCGTGATCGAAGCGAGTAGCTCTGAAGGTTCCGAATCCATCGACATGACGCTTGACCGTTTAAGTCAACCACATTTGCTGCCTGAGTCGGAGCAATGTTCCTTCGAGGGGGGGGGGGTGGCATTCTCTGAGCTCCGAGATCATGCTCGGGGTGCGGGAATCCGATTCCTAGAAAAGTGGATCGCGGGTTCGGGATACTTCGGGCCTCGAAAGTCGCGAACATCGATATGGACTCTCTGCTTCCAACCGATACGGAAATTCGCAGGCAACGAGAAACCGTGTCGGAACCATGGAATCTGGTAATGCTATCAGAATACAATGTCTGTCGGTTCGGACTCGTCCCGGAATATCTGCTGCTCTATTCAGACTCGATCGGCGGGCGGGAGGAGCGATGGAACTTGGTTCAGAGTTTTGCAATCGAATTCCTGGGATTCGTTCCATTCGATGCCGCGAGCCCCCGCCCCTGAGTTTCCAGAAACCGACCTGTCTCGCATGCCCGGGAAGTGGAAAAACCATTGCCGGAGGTTCCCATTGCTCGTCGATATTTCAGCCCCTCAATCCCATGTATCCATCACGCGCTGACGCTGGGAATAGGGAACCAAACTATTTGTCCCTCCTCCGGAGGAGACCAACTCGAAAGAGTTGTCTTTCTGCTCGATTGAGAGCTTAGCCAGCACGACTTGGACCTGTCCCAGCAACCGCGGACGCAATCTGCTGAGCTGGCGCGGGCCTCTATCAAATATTTGCGCTAGTCGTCCGCTGTTTTCCACTCGAACACATCAGCCGACGACAGAGAACGACACGAAGGAAAACGAGAAGAAGAAGAGGCGGACAGAGACTCGTTGAGCAGATCAACCGTAGGAGCCACCGAGGCAGAGAAAAAGCGATTTCAGACTTCCGACCCGTTACCAATCACGGCTCACGACCTAATGACCTTCGATCATTAGGGATTCCAACAACGGCAGTTTCGTCGCTGGGGGAGCAGTGAGATTTTATGACGACATTTCCTCGACGAAACAGGAACACGACAAGGAGAACGCGGAGCTCCATTCGAGCGGACTTCCGCAGTCGCCGTCGTGCGGCCTCTCCAAGGATATCTCCATTGACCTTGAGCAAATAAGCAGCCGCGCACCCAACGATGGCCGAGGGTCTCGAAGTGGTTATTTTTATTTTTGTTTCCCCCATTTGCGGCTCGAGCGGACGGCGTCAACAGAACGTTCGAGCAAGCCGGGGGTTCATTTGGCAGCGACCGCGAACCCGATGGTCGGCATCATTGCATAGCTCGTTTTCCCGCTCCTCTCTCAATCTCCGGCGATGCTCGGGTGGCGGCACAGTTCGCGCGAGGAGGAGCTCGGAGCAATAACTTCATGACGACAGTGATCCGAAAAACTGCGTCCAGATTCCGAGGGAATCGACTTCGTGCACTTGATCTACGCGAGGGGGGTACTCACAATTTCTCGTAGAGCTGCTCTTCGTTCAGTGGAAAGGTCGTCGGCAGGAAGCACCTTTGACGGAGTAATCCCGCCCACAACTGGACACCGACGATTCCGAAGATGAAAAACACGAAAAAGCACAACATCAGGACGTTGCCCAACATTGGCAGGGTGTCCAGTAGCAGCATGACCAAGATTCGCATGCCTGCAAAAGAACGAAGGAGCATGCTGAAAACGTTGGGGATCAAGGTCGGAACATCATTGATTTTCTTTCGGCAAGAGCGGAATCCATCGATCAACATCAGCGCCCGAGTCGCCGCAGCTCTGAAGGATTACCCGACACTCAAGAGAAAGAGTTTTCTCGCACGTGTCGTGCGAACCCGTGCCCCTGTCTGTATATATTGGACCCGCTAAAATACGTGCATAGCTCCTGAGCGGTGAGGAAACAAATATGGTAATGTGCGCGGCGCATGTATGGAAATTTATGTAGAGGGAAAGAGAAGGGGGTAGGTTGCTTCAGTTCGAAAAACATCGGTGGCTGTCACGGTGGATGATAGATTTTTGGACGATTAGGCTCCGAATGACGGTCATCGTCCATGATGTAATTTTCCCTCACTCAGAACTCGCAAAACTCTGTTGGGAAAAGTCACGACCGACGACTGTTGCGTGGGGATCGTTGTCACCTATTTTTGAACGGATGTTAGCAAACCACTCGGATATTCGAGATCGTTTGTGAGTTAAAGAATACAAGCACGTTTAGAAACCGCGATAGTTCATGCAGATTCGACTGCGAACACAGCCAGATTAGGAGCCGTTCGCGTAGGGATTCATGTTGGCACGCCACGCTTCGACGACCTGAGTTGGAATTGATTGACGCCTCGGCGAACCCGAATGTCATTCTTGGGTCGACACGCTTCAATTCATACAAGCCATGTCTCGAAGGTGAAGAAGGAAGCGACCTCACGGCGAAGGAACGGAAGAGCTGTACGGAGAGAAGAGGGCATGGGTAAGAGGGGGCGGGGGATTGGACGACGTAAGGCCGGGACGGGGAAGGAACGTGGGGAACTGGGGCTGATGGGAGTAGAAATAGAATGAATGGGGAAGGTGTTGGTCTTGGCTGGAAGGAAGAGTATCTGAAACGGATTGGTGACAGGTATACGGTGGAATGCGAACGAAGAGACGAGAGGACGAAGTTCAGCGGGAAGAAGATCAAAAACTCAGATATGGAAGGTGATTTGTAGAAAACTTAGGGGAGGTCAGGCTTTGGGGAGAGGAGCGCAGGGGAAGAGTATATAAGAGGAAAGGGGGACAACAAATAAGGGGCGGATTAAGAATCAGGCTACGCGGGAAAGTGGGATCTCATGAGAGTTGATTCTCTCCCCCATGCCTCGAAAAATTGGATTGTCTCTTTGGAAACATAAAAATGGTCTAATCCAATTTAGTTGATATTCCAGCTTCAAAGGTTCACCATCTCCATCGTCTAAAAACGCGGCAGCCATACCGGACCGCATGGTCGGGGGATATGCTTCGGAATTCATCGCGCTTTATGCCGTACTCGTGAATAAATACCGACTCGAGCGTCTCGGGCCAACCGAGCGGGGTATACACATTGTAATTTGAGCGGTTTCAAAATCCTCTGAGGCGTCCTCTGATCCGGAAAGCGGATGCTCGGGAGTCGGGTTCAGTTGAGCCGAGTTGAGCAAGGCTCCGGCGGGGGACGTTGGAAGAACCGATTCTCCGGTCGGGGCTTAACGAGGTCAGAGTTCAATTCTTTTTTTCCGTCACCTAGGAGTTGCCAGTGTCAATACGCTGCTTTGTTCCCGCTTCGAAACCAAAACACCAGGAGGTGGCAAAGAAGCGGAGCGGCTACAAAAAGAGGGCTGGGGCGACTACTGGCTCAGCCAACCGAGATTGAAAAGCCCATCAATTGCTTATTGAAATGGGATCGAGGAACAATTCGGGTGAAAAACAAGAACACAGAGCTTGCTCGAGCCGCTACGACCGAACTTGCGGAGAGTTGTCGCGGCGAGCACCGCAGGAGGAGAGAAGGGCGCGGGGCGGGCCGTGCAGTTTCGACAGCTTTGCACTCCGCACAAAAGTCGTGGAACGCGATACAGATGAAGACCAAGAGCGGATTCTCATCAAGGCTGAAGAAGCCATAGCCCAGGGCGGCCGAGTCTCAGAGGCGGCAAATTTCCGGTCGAAGGCTGAGTTTTTCTGTGACTTCTCGAAAATGTTCTCGTTTCCACTGTCTGTCTCAGCAGAAAGACTCGTCGTAGCGCTCGGTGCTTGTCGTTGTACCTTGCGTCGACGTTCCTCACGTCAACAGCAACAGCCTTCGACGCTCGAAGCTGCGAAAAGCGCCGGGTCTCCGCGCTGGAGTCCGCATCGCTTCTGCTCCGAGGTGTTTTCATCTCCCTGCTCCATCGAGCGCGTTGCTCGACCAAGAGTTGAAGAATCGGCGGCGGCGGAAGCTGGAATCGGGACCCTCTTTCCTCCAACTTGATGAGCTCTCGGAACTCTTCCAGGGGGCAGGAGCACGGCTTCAGTCCCGAAGGCGGCAGATTGGTAAATCCGACACTGATACAGAAGACGAGAGTCCGGGGAAGAAGAATAGAAAGAATCGCGGCGAGGAAAGAAGCTGGGAGATTAGGCTCTGACCGCTATGTGAGATAGCTCAAATTATCTTGAAGCGAATGACCTTAGAACAAGGGATCAAGCAACCGCACTCGGATCCGACAGTCGCAGCTCGGAGAGCGGCATCGGACGGAGAGATCGATAAACTAGATTACAACGATGGCTCACGAAGTCATCCATGACTTCCTTCTTCCAGAGGTTATTAGGTGAGGGAAGACCGCCGAACGGAATCCAGTCTCATCAGCTAGATGAGAGCGTACTCACTTGGGATTCTGTTGATGGCTCGCAAGGGTCGCAACACCCGGATCGTTCTGATGGCAGACAAATTCATATTGCCAACGTCCAAACAGTATTCGATGGCTCTGCAAAGCACAACACCAGGCGTTCAGTCGTGATGGCTACGAATCGACACGCCCGCTGACAAGAAATTCTTCCGAAGCCTCCGACGTCACTTCGAGATCTTTCCCAAGCGGGTTCGAAATCCAGTTTTAGTACGAAACCGATTCTGCAGTGAGAACTCAGCGACAGCTGACCGATTTTCCTTCGATAAGATCGGGAAGAACTTGGTTCGCTCCATACCTACTGAAGCAGCCCCGCTTTGAATTATCTGATTGGTCGAAAGCGTGACAGCAAGAGAGTCCGAGTGAGTAGGGCCAACACTCTCATTTATCACGTTGAAGAATGTGACAGCCATATAATGGTACGGAAAAAGGAGGTAGCGCAACTGCTGGGCCAGTGGATCGTGTTGCTCGTTGTTACGCAAAAAACTGTCGCATCATAGCAACGTGGAACGGCGTGCTGAACCCTTTTCGGGCGAAGCCTTCGTACAGCTAACGAGCAGCAAAATCGAAGAACAAAAACCCTTGCTGGGGGTCCGGGCACAGCGACACAGGAACGTAATAATGTCACCTCTCCTTAATTCATACCCAGTCGACGCTGGGTCATCGCTCGGAGTTCCCGGAACGTCGCGAAGATTCGACCGGTGGGGCAGAAGTCCAACAACCATCGTTCTTGCCGCGGTGCGGACGGAAACCAGCAGCTCACAATCAATTGAACTCTGATGCAAATTCCCGCAGCGGCCCAAAAGGATCGTTTTCTGGCAGAGCTCGAACCCTGAGCGGATATGGTAACGAAGCATCACTCCTGCCATAACTAGACATGATCTTCTGAAGATATTTGATGATACGAACTCATCATATTTTTCGTGCTCCCAGTTTAGGCGAGGGGGAATACTTCGCGGCGTGCAACGAGATTTGAATCAAGGGGAAGAATCAGCTTAAGGGATTAGAGCTCTTGAAAGAGATGCCAGCCTGATTTTTGTGGCGCAAAGCTCCACGATAGAGACGAAGATTCGAAAGCAGCGATGTAGTTCGGGAAACTTCTCCGCCCTCAGCGGCTCTAATCGTGACTCGACCGTGAACGGAGCTGAGTCGGACTGACGAAAAACAATTGGTCAACAGGAACATGGATCCGCGCGGCGGTCAGCGATAAGGTGCCAGAAAGCGTGCATGATCCAAACAGGCATATGTTGTATACGGTTATAAACGGCCTGGTCATAAATTGCAGAGGCTGAGGCAATGCGTGCCACAGGGCAACTACGTTTGCCGGCGAGAGATCGTACGACCATCACTACATATCGCGGAACTAGGACGCTTTCCGCAAGAGCCAGTTAGTTCAGGTGCCGTCTCCATCCGTCTAGGTCTAGGTTGGCAACGCGGCTTCCTTGACGGCATTCTGTTGTAGGAGTTCACAGATTTGTGTATTCTGTGTCATGCTCCTGTCGTGATACGTACCCTGCGACGACGATGAAAAAATCCAATCGATTCCATGTTTCTGATAAGTATGAATTCCGACCTCCGACGAAACCCATAGCCATGATGCGCACGGCCATCTCCACGGCGAAAAAGGCGAAGATTAAGTGATCGAATAGCTGGAAAAAAAGTCGGTGAGATAATGTTCACGTAGGAATTGGACAACCTCTGGCTACCATCGAACAGACACGGCGCTGCTTCTTCCATTGCACGCAGTGGCCTACGTTGAATTCGACCCTGCTCGATTGCTAGTTCCGACAAGTTCAGGAATGAAGTGACCCTTCCGGTACATTCACTCCCCGCTCCAGTGTCGAGGAGGCATGGAAGATGAATTTCACGGACCAAGCCCGCGAGAAATACCAGCTAGAGGATGAATATCTGCTGAGGTCAGAGCTCGTTGATTGTTACATCGACGAAGGGGTTCTGTATTGATATGGAAAAGCCCTGCTAACATTCGGCCCGGAGTGGATGCGCAGTCACGTTCTGGTTTCCGCTGCTGCAGCGTACGTCGGTGGCTTTGATTGCATCTCCGGGGCATACTTCCGGGCAGGAATCTTGCATTGATCAAGTTATTCGCTGTTTCCTCCTCAACGGGGTGCGACTTAAGACGTGAGTCACGAATACATTACGAGAACGGAATTCTCTTCCAATATCCCGGTTTCTGCGGAAATATACCTCCGTTCTGCGTCACCAGAAGGCAGCCACTAGCTTCGTTGAGCCGCGTCCGGTTCTAAATGAGGTTCCGATGTTTCTGTTGGCCTTCACGACAACTGGCACCACAGAATGCCAGTATTCAGATCTCGATTTGGTCTGTGCACCCGCACACGCGGACGTGGGGCCCGCTGCCAAGCGGACGCAAGCGTGGGCCGAGCCGCAGCATCCGTCACAATCAATAGCTCGAAAATGTCCCAGATTATCTACACATATGATGGGAAATTGAGCGAAATCGATTGCATCGCTCTTTCCTGGTACTCATCAAGACTTTCGCATGATGATCAGGAATTAAAAGTCGCGTATTGAGGATCTGGGAGAGATGTCCCTGCTGTTTGTGACACCAGAGCTTCCGTGTCAACAATGACACAACCTCCAGGGTTCGGAGGAGCATCGTCGAGCTGAATGACGATGTATTCGCCCGTCTCGTCCTGTCGCGCGGAGTCGGCAACGTTTCCAACTGGAATCACAGCGCCCAGCCGGCACTCGAACCCACTTGTGGACACCGGCCGCTCCCCGTCCAGGATCGGAATCAGGGCTCCCGCGATTGGGGAGTCCCGGGGACTGTGGGGCGAGCCACATGATCGGGTTCACATCCATCAATAACCCCAAATTATTATTATGGATAAAAGTCAAAGGCTGAAGGAAAGGAGAAACTTTATTCAGGGATGCCGAAAGAACACTATCAACCACACGAGGTATGGATCGGCATATATGATGATGTCGTACGATGGAATGAATGTTGTTTCAACATATTTCCGGCCTTCGCGAATCCAAAAGAAATTAGGCTGAGTCATGGTGGCGCTTTCCAAACCCCGGAAGAATTTCTTCGCGAATCCTCCGACGACCAGCTCTGGGAACGCTCGTGGGGAAGCTGAACGATCTCCGCTGTTGAGCGGGCAGCTAAGACAAATGGACGCCATTCGGGGAAGTGATCTGCGACCGCGAGCCGGAAGTCGACCGGATGATTGGATTCGGATTCCCAGTGACAGCGACAACGTGCGCTCTGACCTCACTGAGCTCGTGCTGTCCGGTGGGGAGCTTCCACCCGAGGAGTTTCGAGTTCAGCTGTCCAGCACAGGAATCCAAACCGTCAAAAAAGCGGGGAGCTTTAGAGAACTCAGGTTGGTTAGCCATTGCAACCGTTCCGTGTGATTTCGTTCCGATTGAGACTCAGGATAAGAAGGTGAGTCTCCGATTTCGGACGATGCCTAAACTGTGGTCAATTCGCTCATTCTTCCATCAGACGCACTAGCTCGCCGGTGAACGATGCTTTCGGGTTTTCCGCGTCCGAGAGTGTGGGTACACGAGAAGCAGCAGTTCGACCGCAAATTCCGAACGTAAGAGCAACGATGCAAACAATCTGCGAGATCCTCACGGCCAGCGCCCGCATTATTTGTCGCGGCAGCGCGGTGTTCCCCTCGTATTTGAGCATGAATCGATGCAACAACGTTAGCGACAGATGTAGAAACGGGAACAGCTGCAGGGCGGCCTAATACAAAAATGACGAGTGAAGTCGGGAACCGTTCACACGGATCCTCTACTGCTCGAACGCATGAGGGAGATTTCGTTGGGCGTTCTCACCCGAGCAGAAAGCTGGAGATATATTCATATCCAAGCCCTGTGCTGCCCAGGTCCGATGAGCATTCTGAGAGGAGCTGCGGCCATGAAAAAAACAGCGACGAACGCTCACTGAAAGCAGAAGTAATGAATGCTCCACCTCCGCGTTTGGTATTATGTGAGACGCGCCACGAGAACGAGGAACCAGGCGGTTTCGACCGCAGGATGAAAGCCACCAGGCTGATAATCGTATGTATCGTATGTTCTATTTACGGTGGGTTTGTGAGACAGCTCTGCAGTAGAGGAGTGCTCCCGCGTGACAGCGCCGCCGTCCGTCGCGGCACCGCCGACGGTGATTGTTGTCGGACGACGGCGACGTTACGCATTCAACAGGAGAGCCTGTATACGATCGAAGCGTGATTGCTGTGACGTGGGAGCAGCACCCTACACGGCAGCCCGAACTCCACCTTCAGCTGCTCATAGCCTCATATTGGTCGTTTGATGAAGCACTCGGGACACGTTGTTCCCTCGTAGCGAGGCTGTGCTATCAGGCAAGGAGCCGCTGAGAAAGCTCGTCGCATGCTTCTGCGGAATGAGAATCGCGTCCACGCTCCCTAGCGTCGGGAACAGCCTAATTTAATGAAGTTGGATCGATTCCTCCCCGGTCCATGTAGGAAAGGTGATGCACGGGGTTGCGGAGAAGCCCGCGGGAGTCGGGGAACTCGACGACTGTTCGGAAAGAAATGGAAATGGCATCGCACCACAGACTGTTTCCAGATTCGGCTTGGACAGTTTCAGATCCGGTGGGAAACATTTGAATTATACGCACTATGTACCGGAATCTCGATTGGCTTTATAGCGTACTAGAAATCAGAACCAGAATGATACGCATCGAGATATGGGGAAACCAGTCGGGCTGGGAGGAGGCAAAAGCGCTCCGAGAGACTTGGCAAAATATTGAGTGCGGATAAACGCTCGCAGCCGAGAACAAATAAGGGAAATGGGGTTCTCTCGGTTATCTTAACTGAGCGTGGGCTTTGCGCGCTAATTATCCCGTCGCGCTCAGTCCCGTACGCGGACCCCCCGCCCCTCCATCCCCGCTTGTATCCGGCCGTTCCCCGCAGTAGTAGTCAAAGCCAAGATAATTCTGCCGACAACCCTCGCTCGGAGCGGGAGGGTTTGCTCTGAGAATCTTCATTCGTTTTTTCCTTTCTCGTCCGTGGCGGCGCAGCAGCGACAGTCTCCTTAGTTTTTTGCGGAGCGGGCCCGGCGGGGGAAATGGACCTCTTGTTCATCGTAGTCGTTGACGTCGCGGGGAACGAGTCGACACTTTTAATTTCGTGTCCAAGTGCAGCGACGGCAAGGGCGGCCCACTGAGCGACAGAGACACAGACGGATGAATTAAGAGGGAGGAATTCGGAGATGACCCAGAGAGGAACGAAGCGAGAAACGCGATGCAAAGCAGGGTCGAACAGGAAGCCCAAGTGTGCGCTGCTCGTCGTGTCCACGTTTGGAAGAACATTGTTCCAATTAAAACCTGAGTCGGTATCAGCCGACCCCGTCATCCATTAACATTGCGGACACACGGAAACATTGATCGCTGCCTGCCCGTAATTAGAAGATAATTCGTTAGCAGTCCGAATCAACTGAGTCGAGGGGTTCAGGATGATTCGGGTGCTTTGCAAACTCGAACTTGAAGAGTCCGATCCAGATTTTCCATCGAGCTCGTGGAATTTTCCAATGCCTGCAAGCGAAGCATGTGGAGGAAGAGCCCGAGATCCTTCCGGTGGATGAACCTCTCGATGAAAAGTCTCTGAAGGTCAACCACCGTGATCTTCACTCGAACTGAACATGGTACATAAACATTCGCGCCAATTCACAGGTCCTCGAGACGGGAACCCTCTCAATGCATTCAGCCAGAGCCCTGCGGCGGGATGCGCTCTCGTTCAATGAATCATCCGCGTTGAACACCGCCGTCGCTGAGTCATGAGAGTGAGTTTATTTCGATCCCGTTCATAACCCCGCCTCCCAAATCGCGTGTTACCCTGTGGCCAGGGGAAAACAGTCGCGAGAAGGTGTCCGCCGTCAGTGAACACCACGGAGGGCGACGACGTTATGTCCAAATCACAGTTAGCCTATATTTGTCTGGTTGGTGGAAAAAGGAAGGCGGAGTTGCCGAGAGTTCAGAACTCCTGACTCGGTCTACTCTCCCCGATGGTGTCGAAAAGTTCCATCTACTTTTGGGAAAACTTCTGCAATCAATTATGTCCGCAAAACGGGAAGAGATGAATGGAAACTCCAAGGGATCGGACATTCATTGGTCAGCGCCCGATTGGAGCGGCTTATGAGCGGCAATACGAAAAAAAATATTCAGGCGTCCGAAGCCACTCCGGATATCAAACGAGAAAAACGAAAACTCCAAGAGAGAGCTGGGACCGACTAGGGTATCTTCATAAATGAACATTCAAGTGCCCGCCGTGGGGAGCCCCACCTATGACAAATCTCCAGTGAATTGACGCTCTACATCTGGGCGACTCGTTCTTCGCAGACCCATTTTTTTTTTGTTTCAGGGCAGGGCTAGGCGCGCTGATTGGAATAGAACCTGGGGCAGTTCGGAACGTGGAGGTAGAGACTTCCGGATGTGAGAACACGAGCCCCAAGAATGGAATCTTCATCAGAAATCGACCTCCGGTCCAGAATCTCCAGCATCAATTAACCCCTATTGTGGGTTCCTGGGTTCAGCTTCGTTCCCAGCGAGAGCTCATATGCTAGGGTATATATGGAAACCTCAACTCACCTGTAAAATTTGGCATCTTGTGTTTACGCAAAGTTCGTCGGCACACGGCTGATACATTCCAAGTGTTACACAGTTGAGCAAGATGACCAGCATAGAAGCTCGTTCGAACCACGTAATCCCACGGGAGAAGAGAGAAACCTGCCGTTAAGGAAAAATGTTTGGCCCCCGAGGGTGGCCTGCCGGAAATTTGGAGCAATTATCGATCTCTCAGGACGCTACAGCTATGAACCAAGGATTCAGGCTCCAACAAGCTCGCCACGAGGAGCGTTCTCGCCGGTAGATATCTGTGAGAGCACGCAGCTATTCACACGAACGCCCGCGTCGCCTCCGCAGTGAAAGCCCCCCGACCTACGGTTGTGTAAACAAACGACTGGGTGTCTTCGATGAAACTCTGGTTTCTCGAACCTCCGTTATGTCAGAAGCGATAACCAGATCGCCGAGGTTCTTGTTGTGTCACAGGATCGTGATCTAATCCCCCTCTCTTCCAGGGAGGATTCGGCTCCGAATGGGTCTCGCCGCCCGGATCCATTCTATCGCTTGGAGGCGAATGTTCAGTTCGGGCCTTGAGACTCGGTCGTTCAGAGACAGCGACCGTAGAGCTGCTCGAGTGGCGAATAATTCACCACGAGGAAAGTTCGTTATTTAAAGCATTCCGGTCGATAATGTTTTGTAGGTGCTGGCTGTGATGCTTGTCGTGTGCATGATGTGCGTGGAAGCTCGTCTATTATTGATCGGGGGATCTACACGAGCCCCATTAGGGCAAAGCAGGCAAGCAGTATTTCTGCCAACTAATTTACAAAAGAGGGCCCCGCAGCCCCTGAATTCGGACTCGTGATCGCACATCCCGTGCGTCTCGAGATCCCTACTTGAAGCCAGGCAGGCCCAGCGAGTAGGTTCCGAGGATCAACCGAACCAGCGACTCTTTATCGGGCAGTCAACAAATTGGCAACAGGCGGAGGAGCAGGAAACAACCCCCCCCCCCCCCCCCCTTGAAACCCGCAAGCTCTCGTTTGAGCTCCGAGGTCCCAAGGGGACGTGGGATGCGCCTGTCACAGTTTGCTCCCTGCGCATTGCCCGAGCCAAGGCCCTCGTGCAGCTTCATGGCACGTGAATACCTTTTGTCTAAGGCGGGAATTCCACGTGCTGCAAAACGACCGAGCTACGGAGTCGAACGCGCACCGCTCAGCTTAGGCTCTGTGCGAAGCTGGGGAGCCAATCTGAGTCAACGAGCTTCGAGAGTAATAATTGCTCGGTGAAAGAAGACGAAACCATCCTAGCGACGGGGGAAACTATTAAACCCCGAGTCCACAGTCGGCCCCGTGGGCGAAGTCTCAGTGCCTTTCGATCGGGAGGATTTCCGGCAAAAAATCCCTCCATTGTCACGAGCACGAGTAAGTCTCTCAGCGATTTCTGTTTTTTTTTTGCGCAGCCCGCAGCCGCTTCTGCCGCTGCCGCTATCGTTTCGGGCAGAATAAGGACAATAACCAAAGCTTGTTTCAGCCGCTCGCTCGCGTTCCACGCGAAGACTCCGGCTGGTGCGTACAAGAGGGGGCAGACACCCCCTTGCCCGAACGGTCGCTCGGTAGGTTTGTTCGTTTCTCTCAGTGTACTTTTTTTTCCTGCCGCAGAGCTCTTGATTCTGCTTCGAAGCAGAATTGCGGAAGATATCTCCGAGACGATAAAACCCTCTGCGACTGGCTATCATTCGCCGAGCCCCGGGCGAAGGTCTACGCGAGAACAGTCTCGCGAGGAAGGTCTACGCATGTCCTCCCGTGTGACCAGAGTGAGAGGTAGGCGAGCCGAGGACATAAAGGTAGCCGTGACCCATCTGTTACTCCTACACTCGTCGTTGCTCTCCAAGAAAGTCCTCCGAGAGGGAGAAGGGAAGGAACGTTGCCTCCCAATCTTTGCGGATTCCATTTGTAGATCATGCGATCGCAGAGCTGGGCGACTGCGGTGCATTAGAGGGTTACGAACCCCCACTCTGAACAGTCTCGCCACCCTCCGAATGTTTACTGTCGAAATCTCGTGATGTCAGGACTTCATGGTGGCACTGGACAAAGACGTTCAGGACCTTCGAATCTGAGGATTGAACAGGCTCTGCAGAGTCCGGCCCCGAATCCAGAGGAGAGTTCGAGAATGCTATTGGAGCAGATCGTAGGATGTGGTTGCAAATCGATGCGCATAAGCACATGCTGCGTCTTGCCCTTCTTCTGGCTATAAGTCATCCGCTGGTGGACATTTTGACCCTGTTTTTTCTCCGATCGACAGCCCCTCAAAAGACGCATCTGAACCGGTTACGTTTCCGAAATCCGGTTGAGAAATGTTTTTTTTTAGAGAATGTAGAAGTCGTCTTCCAATTTTTTCAGGCTGGCTCTTCAAGACAGTTCGATCGGCGCCGGGTCGATATGTTGGATGGAAACCAACGAGTTCTCGGATTCTTTGCTCGAAAAAAGACCTTCTCCCTGCCCGAAGGATTCTTCAAATGGGCCCTCTCTGTGAGCCACGGGCTATTTTGGAGAGGGACCCAAATGGGGGCGGAGCGTAATTTTTTCCGAGTGCTTCAAGTTCGTCTTCGATCCTCGTGACAATGGGTTGGGAGATGGGTGAAAGACGGATCGGAAACATTTTGATTAGCGCCGACCCGTTGAGAATTGACGCGTTGCGACCCTGGTGAAGTTGAGGGTCGAAAAAAAGCGGAAGTCGACGGTGACATGCTCTCAAACCACCGAACGACTCCTGGAAACGAGGGCGAGGAGGTGCGTCTTCCAAAGACTTATTGAGCCGAATAGACAGATCCAGAAAACATCCGCCCGCGGTTAGTCATGGTCAGAAGAAGGGACACCATGATCTTGGCTCAGCTTAAAGCTGCCTTCCTGTACACCCCCTCAGGTTAACAGCAGATCCACCGTTTTCACGGATCTATCGCTGGCCCGAGAGATGCTCTCGCGAAGCCCGAATCCAGATTGTGATAATCGTTCCGGAATGCCATCACTCAACAAATTTGGTAGCCTCCGGGAATAGCGGTCAAAAACGATTGGATCGGCGAGCCGTAGATAATAATTCGACTGTTTCCTTCGCTCCGCGAAAATCGCATCCAGGACCCTGTAGTTTGGAACAATGATTCTGGACACTGTCTGGCGCGTTCACGAGGTCGAAGACGTAAACTCGATCACAAATGACAACGCTGCCGGCTGGTCCGGGAAACAGGACGAGGGCTCAGAGAATCACGGACCGAACTCGGGAGGGACACGAGCAGGAAGATACTCCACAGCGCTCGAGGTAACTTCCGGAGACAAGTGGTAAATGTCGGCCTATCGTCTCCACACGATAACGATAGATGAGCCGAAAATCCGTGTTCATGATTGATTTTATACTTCTTCACGTGGCTCGCCTTCCTGCCTGTCCGGTCGCTACCTTGACAGTATCGACGTTTTGTTGTCAGGCGCACGTCGGGACGGCTCTGCCCCGGATTTGAGCTACGTGGCAACCGAACAAGGTGCTCGTGAACGGAATTCCAAAGTTCAGCATTCTCGCTGTTCGACCATGTTCAATCGTGGAGGCAGTGTCGGTATGTCAGCGGAGGTATTTGCGGACACCCATTCCGCGGCTACATCATGTAGTTCCGTGAGAACT
This sequence comes from Phytoseiulus persimilis, assembly GCA_037576195.1. Lineage (NCBI taxonomy): Eukaryota > Metazoa > Arthropoda > Arachnida > Mesostigmata > Phytoseiidae > Phytoseiulus > Phytoseiulus persimilis. The sequence continues at coordinate 28,467,068 of CM075103.1, forward strand.
AGAACGTCTTCCGTTAACGATCGTCCGATCGATCTTCGGAGAGGAGCTTATGGCTGTTCAGGATGTTTTCGGGCTGCGTTTGTCTCCGTCCTCGTTCGCCCCGGCCACCGGGAGCTTGAAGGGACGTCGAACAAGGATCAAAGCTCGCACAGCGTGCTGGCTAGAGGCCACATGAAATACGAAAGGTCTTCTACAACGGACGGCCATGGCCTTCGTTCTCGTCGTGGACAATGATTGCGTGTCCTCAGCACCTCGTCGCGCTCATCGCATCGGCTTTGCTTCCGAATGACGCCGAGCTGGCTCTCGATGACGAACCATCGCACTGATCCCCGTTCGATGACGACCTCTTCTCAGTTCTTCCTCCCAGACGTAGGGGGATGACTATGCGCAACAAATCGCCTCGTACTCCAGCGAGAGCCCTCCGGACAGCCCAGCGCTCGCTCCCGCTGAACACACCTGGCGCGAAACGAAAATTGAGGATGTGCCATACCAGGGAATGTTCTCCTCGTTTACAAAATCAACATCTCCGCCGCCGCCACCTCCTCCCAGAATCCGCTCTTCACGGGACCTTCGCAATCGAAGCGTTTCTCGTGCCGCCCGCCGTCTGAGGGAGCGCCGTCGCCGGTCCCGAGGAGGAGAATATTTGCCGAAAGTATTGATTTTCTTTAGCTCCGAGGACACACTTCACGCTGGAGGGAGAAATAATAAGATATGGCTCTCTCGGTCGAGTGCTGAACCGTCTCACTCGACGTGCTTCTTCCTCCCTCTTACAAGTGTTCGGTTACGCCGGTCGGCGCTGTATCTGCCTCCCCGCCCCCAGGTTTTTGCTCCTTCGCTCCGGGTGTTAGCGTCCTGGGAGCCCCGCAATCGTTTTGCGAGTGTTCATTAACAGTGATTCCGCGCTGTTCCTTCTTGCGAGAGCTCCTGGCGACCACTCCCTCCGAAAATCGCAGTTCCCCACGTATTCTCATTCTGAGTCTTCTCGTTCGCGAATATTCATCATGATCCTCAACGAACGTGTTTGAGCTCCGCGGTACGACAGACACCGCGTTTCGCAGGAGCCTCACTATGAGATGGAACAACAGTACAGGGGAGGGGAGGGGGGGGGGCGGGAGCCTTCGTTCTCCACTCTGAAATAACGAGAACTCCCCCCAAGTCCCGGAGTTTCCCGGAGGTGCTAAACCCATGTGAGGCTCAACGCAGCGACGTTGCGCGTCACACAGAGGAGGTGATTATGTGTAGAGGCCGAACTCGGAGGACTCGCCTCCCTGGAAAGATACAACGATTTCGAACCCAATCCCGATCCGCACCCAGCTCAGCAGAGCACCCGCTCCCCCCGAGGCGACAGACCGAGGGCTCAGGGAAATCGAGGTTCGGCCTTGACGGGCCCCATTCTAGGACCCCGAACTTGGAGCTCCGCGTACAGGACCTCAGCGAGCGAGCGATCAATCTCTGCTGTTTGAGAATGCTCCCCCGTCGCGGTTGAGGGAGCCCGGCATCGAAATTCGGCGGTTTGTTCTGAACTGAGCAACGCTACTCTCCATCGCAAGCGTGCCCTAAACGCTCCTCACGAGAACCATGCCACAGGATAGCGCTGGCGGAATGGAGAAGTGGAACAGACGAGGAGCCGCTCTAAGATAAGACTCGAGCTCCGTAGTTCCTTGAAGAGGAGCATTGCTCCGAAAGGCCTTCTCGGAGCGCGCGGCGCAGAAACTCCATCCGAACCACGAGACTAACCCTTCATCTAAACCGCCGAGCAATAACCGTTTCTGGCATTCTTAATGTCTTGCGACCGGGCTGTTTGACTGTTTCCCGTTGTAGCCCTTTATACCTGTCTCCGAGAAGAAGAAGAGGAGGAAGCAGAATGCCGAGCTACGCTGTCGTGGAAGCGACAGCTCCCGACCGCAGTTCTAGTCGCGGGTGCGGCAGCGGTCGCGGTTGTCGTAGTTCCCGTTCACTAAACGTACGGTCATTGAGAATTATCTCCACGTGGAACGAGAAACTTTTTCCAGCTCCGTAATAACGCCACCACCGCTTTGCTCTGTTGTCTAACGATCCCGTCGGGTCTACTCGACTTGCTATGAACTAACCCGCTTCGTGCAGCGCGCTTTCGGTCGCCTCGTCAAGTTGCTCCACCTGGAGAAAGCCGCCGAGCGAACTCCGAGCCCCGATCGATGCATGCATACCTCGGAGCCCCAACCCTGAACCCCGGTTCGCCTCGGTTTCATCCTGGGCTCGCATCATGCTCGCTCTGCGTGCGGGTCCCGTGGGAAGGTCCCGATTCGGTTTTGAAAGCTTTCTCGTTCAGCTTTCGGCCGGCCAGGTCCAGCTTCGACGGGATCGGCTCGTTTTTCGAATTCGAAACGAGCTGTTTTGTTCGAAGTTTCCGACTCCGGCTCGAGGAACGAAGACGAAACACCGCGAGTCGTGACACGCTGCAATTTCTCCGCCGCTTCCACCGCTCGGGATTCCGCCATTTTTCCTTCGTGTTCGTTGGTTTCGCGCTCGATAGTTCCGTTCCCCGAACCTCGGCACAGGATGAAGGAGTTCGTGCCTCGGACGGGGCGAAGGAGAACGGTGGGGCGAATACGACAAACGTATGACTACGACGCAGGGGAAAGTGAACTCAACGTTATTCGAACGCCGGGCTCGAGAATCGCGGGGGCGTCAAGGCGGACCGACCGACCGGTCGCAGGACATTCTCAGCAAAAAGCGACATCAACGCCGACTCCGCGCTGCTGACCAAGTAGACGAAGGCACGCCATCATCGTTCTCTGACGCGAGCGCACAGCTGACTCGACGCAAAACCCGAACCGAGGTAGCGGATCCTGGCTTGTCTGTCCTGCATCGTCTAGATTGGCAGACACTAACGACGGATGCCAATAGAGAGCAGCGACTGCGTTGATTGAAAACTGGCGGTCGTTGGGGGAACCTTCCCGAAAGTTTGGTCGGTGAATTCCAGCGGGAGACATAGGAATGGAAGCCAAGGAGACTCTCGAACGCGAGTCCGGCGAGAAAGGGACCGGAAAAGCAACTCACGTCACCGTCCAAAACAAACATTCGGGCAATCTGAATTCTGTTGCCTGGAGCTGGCAGGGAAATAGCTGCTAGGGGGTGGAAAATCCATCTGCCATCCGTGTACGACTCGCAGTGAGCCACTGGGGCGGTCGGGGCGTTGGTCCCCGTTCGAAAGGGGGACACGGCAGGCCGGGAGAGGGTTGTGGGAGTTAATGGAGGTTGTGTGGTACTGCGGTCGCCATCACTCATTTGCATAATCGAAACGATCCACACTTGCCACGCTCGATTGAACTTCAGTTTTGCCCAATGGGGTGCACCGGCGCTCTCTCGCGCGCGCCCATCCCAGCGTTCGCAAGCGACGTCTGTCTCTTGTAGTGGTGGTCTTTAACCTTCGCGCCTTCCTTCCGAAAACGATCCCGACTTCGGGACCTCCCTCCGTTCTCTTTCTCATCCTCCCTCCGAGTCCTCCTCGATCACTTCTAGATGTACACGAAGGCTCTCTCGAACCTCGGGGTTCGCGTTGCTGACGAAATTTCAGAGGCCAGACCTCAGAACTGAAGGTTATAAAGAGTTCTCGACGCCGAGAGGAGAGGACTGATGCTCGGGGTTCTCACAAGCCTATCGTCCGAGACGCCCATCTCGGAGGGCTCTCAGCCCACCAAGGAACTCGTGCGCAACGGTAGCTTCGACGCCGCCGCGTCGACACTTGGAAATACAAACACGCTCTCGGTGAAGTACCTTCTCCAGCTCGCCGAACAAACCACCACAGAATGTCTGAAGTAACGCAACTGGTTTTGGTCATCCGGTCAGAGCGGCCTCGCGAGGGTTTCGAAACGAGTTGAGATGCCGCCTCACTCTCCCTAAGGGTCGAAAATTTGAAAGGCCGCTTCCTCTCGGCGACGACGTGTTGTCGGCTGCCGAGTGAGATCTCCCGACGCAGAGAAGACTTAGGCTTGTGGCGTCCGGGAGATAGCCGGAGCACTAGGAGAGCCCGAGTTCCGGTTTCCTTGATAAGGCCCACTATTGCCGACGAACAGGCGGGCGGACACTTGCCACTCTCGTGGGTGTCTCCGACAAAGAAGTCACGACGGCAGCCGGAAAAAATAACAAAACGAAAGGAGAAGCTTTCTTCGTTCATCTTTGCGAGAGGATAACTTTCGGCCCCGGGGTCGAGTCGCTCAGTTGACACCGAGTCGTCGGTTCTTCAATTTAGCGCGGGAACATGTTCAGTACAGTTCAGGCCTCTTCGCGAAGCCAACGACCCACGATCCTCCGCCTCCGTTTGCCTCGTAGAAGCTGGTCTGAACGCACGACTCCAGGTATCAGACTTTGATACTGTGTCGTGGATACAACCGTCGGGCCGTCTTATTCTCATTTATAAACTTCAAGAACGCTCGATTTCCGGTGCGAAACCCGGGAGATAACATCTTTCTCTTACACTCCGGATCCCGCGACATCCCCGCGTGGTCTCAGATGATCATCGAGCGATAGATGTCGTCTCAACTGATCAATCTTCTCGAGGGAGTTTTCGAGGGCTCAATCTTTCCGGTGACTTTTCCAGAGGAGCTCGTGTTCGTCCCTGGAATCTTCGTTTCCTGACCAGTTTCTCGAGGGCTCCGTGCTCTCCTCCGGTTCTCCTCTCTTCGCTTTCAGGCTCGCTGTTCAGCTCGCTGCTGGCGCTCCTTGCTTCCGTCAAGAGCCCGTCAAGAAGTGAAGTCTGGGACTTCTCTCCCGCCCGTAGCTCAAATTGCGTGCCGCCCCATTCAACAGGAAGACGACGTTTTGCGATCGTTCCCTCGAACATTTTTTCCCGACTGGCTATTTTTCGAACAACGACGAGGATCTCCCACACGCGAGCAAGTCAAGGAGTCCGACCGGGACCTCGGAATGAGTCGTGCACGAATCCCACCGCATTCAACAGCAGAACTTTCCAGAGCTATCCGACGCGGATCTGCTGCTCTGAATCTGATTTCTCTCAAGTTCTGCTCCGAAACAGGAATCGCTGCTGAGGGAGAATCTTCGAGTTGCACTCGAGGTTTATTCCTTTCATTCCGGAAACGGTTTGATCCCCTCGTATCTCTCGATCGAGAGACCCTACAGCAGAATCGGATCTTGTTTGCGGGAAGGGTCCGGACGACGAAACACTACCCGACCGATCCACTGACTGACTGCTCGCCTGCCCGCCGGATTCGCTCGCGGGCTTGTTCGCGCGAAGGAGGAACAAAAAAGATGGAGAAGAAGGCACAACAGACGGCCACGCACACTCGCTGTGCTCGCTCGGCTGTGTGCGCACGACTTCCATCCATCCACGTGCGCCATAGCTATTTACGAACGAGGCTCCGTTCGTATAAACGACAACAGCAACAACGACGTCGAAAAAGACGGTGGCAACGCACGATCCACGAACCAGCTTCTCGGAAGATCTACCCCGCTTCCGAAACAACGCAACCGAGAAGAAATCGGAAAGTGGCAATCTCGAGAAGAACAGAGGCAAGACAAGCCAACCGACCAACAAGGAACCAGCCAACGACTCCGGAACTATTCCCAAGACTTGTTCCGGTCATTCCGCGTCTTCCTTCCGTATCCTTTCTCGCTGCCTCCCCAGACTCCATCCCGTGGAAAACGAAACGTTTCATCTCCACATGAATCGAGAGCATCGCAATACCGATCGAAGTATCCCGATGAATTGTTGGCCCGATATCGCGCGGTGTTCTACAACGTATTCGTCGTCGGACAGATCGTTCCGAGTACTTGTTCGCTTCATGATGGCAAAAAAATCGAACACTCGAGTCGGCGGTCCGGCGAGGGAGTTTCATGAAACGTGAAACACGGTATTACCCTTGTCCATACGTCGAGTAGATCGTTTCATTGACACAACCTATGAGTCGGGGGGTCGACGGTCTCGCAGCCGCCTAATTGAAACGATTGTTCTCACCTGAAACGAGTAAACAAACGAGTTAGTGAGACATTCCCTGGCTCGAATCGAATCGTACTATGTATATCGGGCTCCGCTTCTATTCCTCTCCTGTTCAGGTCGTGGATCTCGTTCGGAGAGAATTCCGGGACAGACGAGGAATCTGAAGAATCGTTCGGTCGAGGGATCGATTCCGAATTCCCCTGTGACTCATCAGGCCTTAGTGGAGATCCGTCCGGGATCTGTTAGTTGTAGAAGAGGGAACGAGAGTGGGTAAACGGGGCAGGGCCAAACTGCCGGTGTTGAGGGGAAAAGCGTTCGGTCGGTAAGCAGCAGCAGGACGGGAACTCACGCCAGAGTCACAAAAAGCGGGCTGAGGGGAGGACCTGATTGCACCTCTCGTTTCTCACTGATGACTTAATGCGGCCGTTCTGTGTCACTCGCCGGTTAGAACGGACATCGGTCACCGGCAGTCGCGCGATCAGGAGAGAGCGCAAGGGATTTCTTGGGAGCGGGCGTGCGATATTCCCTGTTTTTTTTTTATCTACTTTTCCCACAGCTTGATCGTGACAAGAGGCGAATCGTGTGTTATTTTCCGTTCCTCGGAGTATCAACACGGTCGGCCCCAGCATCTGAAACGGAGGAGGAACATGGGAAAATAAGGAGGCGAGGAACGAAACTCGGCGACGAGTTTTGCCGACAAACATCCGCCCAACCCGGGTGAGAGAGCGAAGCAAACGAGGAGGCAAACATAAAAAAGCGCGGAGAGATTTGCGGCTCAGGTGTCGGTTGAGAACGTTTCAGAGAGGAAGTGTTCGCTGAACGGCAAATGGGTGAGCAAATAAATAGAGGAGTCTAAAAAAGTCACTGCAGGAGGGCCCGGAGGGCTGCTCAACTCGGCCAGGAATTCCCGTCCATGACAGACCTCGGTTATCTACGAGCCCATCGAATCTCCTCGGAAGACGCTTCTAGCCTGTGGCATCAGTTGGACCTCCTGAGGAAATTTCAATCAGAGAAAGCTTGTCGGAGTCCTATCTGACTTTCCTCTCCCACGGAGTGAGCCTCCTTCCCGTTTTTCGTCTTTGCAACTCCGAATGCGCAGCTCGTTCTTGAGTTTCACCCACGCTCCCCTTCCGGATCCTTAAGCCAGGCGCTCAGAATTTTCCGCGTGCTCCTTCAAGGGCTCCCAGGAAATTTTTTCTGATTCTCCACTTAGCTGAATCTCTGCTGAGTCTGTGTTCGAGTGCTCAGTCGCTGCTGCGTTGAGATCCGCACTAAATAAGGCCTTCAACGAAAAGTATTTCTCTCGGCTGATTCCCCTCGCCAAACCTTCCCTCTCAACTCAATTCTTGTCGTGATCCAACAGGCACGAAAATCAGTGGGAGCGGATTGTCTGCGAGCTTGATCCTCGTCCTAAACTCACGTGAATCTCAGAGTTCCCATCTTCTCTCAGTCCGCGAGTCTTCGAGGAATTCGGTCGTGGCTGATATCTAGGAGAACCTTTGAGAAGCGTGGATCATTTTCACGTTCCTGATTCCCATGTCTTTTGTCTCAGTCACCGGGATCTGCTTCCGCTACATTCCCAGCCTTCATTTCATTATTTCTCATCTGTTCGTTCTCGTTCCACTTCCCTCCCAACGAGACCGTCTCTCCGATTCTCCCAGCCGCAGGTGTGAGCGCGCACCCGTCCAAAACAACGAATTGAGCGGATGACGGTTGTCCTCCTTCTTCTTCCATTTTTCCTTCTCCTGATTTGAGCTCTCTGAAATTACTGTCTCCCCTCACCCATTTTCGCAAAAGCTTGACAGAAGCTCCCAACCTTTGAGTTTGAATCGGATCTTCGATTCCTCAGCTCGTTATTTCCGCCAAAAACCATCGCGACGAGTGAAAAGGTCGCTCGAGTAGAAATAGGATTCGAAAATTCGCTACTCGGTCGTCGAGGGCACACCGACGGCGAACTCCCCTCGCAGCGTCGCTCGGGCCGTCGAGATTCAACAAGCTTCTCATCGAGCCACTTTCTCCGCCGAGCCGTGCAGCAACACAAATATTCGTCGCGTTGAGGAGCCGCTCTGAGTTCTTAGAAAGGGATTCGAGGACGAGGAAAACCCAAGAGATTAGACTGGCGGACGACAGGAATTCTCAGGACGAACGACGCTGAAAGTTCGGATGACGCTGTCAATGCACCTAAATGGTGATCACCGTGTGAGTGGCCGTGTGTTCTTTTACGGTGCAGCTGCTCTCGACGGTGAAGGGCTCACTTCCGTCCCCTCTGCCGCCTGGAATTATATAGGTGCGTTCATTGCAGAGCCGAGTCCCCAGCCGTGGTCTTCATGAGGTTTCCCCATGTTCCTCCCAAAACTCTTCCGAATTCGGGGGAAGGGTGATGCATTTTCCATGACTGTCGATTCGGCCTCACACCGCCATGTTCTTTTTTCGTCGCTATCTTTCCCGACGCCATATTTTGCTACGGCGCCATCTTTTTCTCATCCGCCATATTTTTCTCGATCGCCATGGTTCTCTGTTGGCGCAGCTTCCCCTCACCCCTGAACTCCTCCGCATTTTCTCAGCATCTTCTCTTTCAAATCTGATGACTGCTTATATCACACCGTGCCAGAAGTTCTGCGTGGGGATTCAGGAGAGTCTGAGTGCCGAGGAAGCGATTCGGATCGAATATCTTTCCGAGCAAGAAGGGAAAATTCTCCATCTGTGAAAACATGTCCTGACGGTCGCCGCAGGATGAATCAAGGGACATCAGAAAAATCACAAACTCGACAGAAGAAGTTGTCGAGGAGCTCTCTCGCCGGAACGTGGAAACGAACAGGCGAACCTCTAGATGGGTTCGGTCATCCATGAAAGTCGTCGCTTGCGGTCGTCGCGGGTCTGTGGTCGACGTCGCCGACGACCACGGCTGCGCCACTCGCTCGTTCACCACTAAAATACGGAGGCGGTGACTCGAAAAAAAGAGGGCCAGGAGAGGGGGGGGGGGCAAGCGTCCAGGAAAGCGTTGATTGTATTCACGAGAGCCTCCGTTCCTTCCCACATTCGTTCTCCCGCGGCTGCTCCTTTGGACGCGCACTCGTTCGCTCGTTCGTTCGTTCGGCGACTTGGACGTCGGTCCCAGCTCGTTAACTCGTTGTTTGTCGTTGTCATCGGTGGCCATTCACCGTCAGTCTTTCAGACGAGTGCGTCTTCCTCTGGGGTGATCGTCGTAGGTTGGGTTTGGGGGGGAGCCCCGACGGGCTTGTCTGGCGTGTAGGGGGGAGGGGGGTAGGACGGAGGGGGGATGCGGGCTCAGGGAAGCGTCGGAATCCGGAAAGACCGAGTGAGGACGAGAGTTTTGAGGATAGTCGCGAGATGCCAACGGACGGCTCGTATTCGTGAGTGCGTGTGCCCATCCCTCGAGTTAGGAAGAGGCCGCCTGTTGCGTGCTTTCGCGGTAGAGGCTGTAGTAGGTGTTTGCTGTCTGCCCGCTGAGCTCTAAGAGCTCACTTCAATGGCTCCGGTGAGCAATGGTCCGAGAACTAATGATTCCAACTCGCATCCAACCCGCAAAGCAACAGCCAGCCGACCGACCCGCAACAGTGATCGTAGGGCTCGCGGAGGCAGCGGCAACGTTTATCCAGCGCTCGTGCCTCACCATCGTCAGCTCCGTGTGGTCTCCATCGAAAGCGACACATTCCGCCCGAAGCGTCGGCTGCAACAGCGGACTGTTCGAGGACGATCTGAATGTAAACGAAATTCCCTCTTGCTCCGGAATTCGCCTCTTCCTGATAACATGCAAGCAGCTCTAGGACCCCGTTTTGCACTTCGTTTCCACCCTTGGCCAAGTCACAAACTCCGCGTCCGATGCGGAAGCCTTTGCCCGAAAACTTCCTGCAGACGCTCCTCCGCCTACGAAGAGTTCGGTATCTCAAGCGTCATATTATTATGATCGGTTTCCCGATCGTTGAATCATTTTTCTTTCCCGCGTTCCCATTCTTCGTCGATGGCACAAGCGATTGAGGTGGGCGCGATTAAAGCTCTGCTTGGGAAGCCGAACCCCGCCAGCGCAGATCGGTCGGATCGGTTAAATACCTCAGCGAAACTGACGATACTTCTGCCCACTTTCTGCCGTCATACCGATGACAAGAGAAGAGGGGACCGCAGCCACTAGCTGGTGCGTCCTGACAGCGTTCAGCTTCGGCGAATTCCATTAGCCACCCTGCCGATTCGGAGTTGGATCCCGTGGGATTCTCCCCCTACCCCGATGCCAGGCCCTGTGGGTTCATTCGGGCGCCGCCGCCCGTGAAAAAGTGTTCTCAAGTCCTGTCACTCACCCGTCTCACTCAGTTGGATGGGGAAAAAGTCTGTAAAGTGTTTCAACAGCGACAATTCCAAGCCGCGTCGAGAAACTTTCTCGCAGCGAATCCTCTGTTTAGGTTCCGAAGACATCTAAGCTTTCGTTGAAGTCGATTCCCGACCCTGACTCTGGATGATAGCGCTTTCTGGCGGTTCTCGCCGTCCCCTCGACTGGGGATTATAGTCGTGCGCGGTCGAGGCCGGATCAGGGCGTCACGGAGAGAGTTCCTGGTGTGGGGTGGTGTTCGCGAGGATCGTTCTTTCACCTGAACAAAGCTGGTCAGATCGATTTCGTTGCCCGTCTTGTGACCAAGATTCGATGCCACTCCAAAGCCCGACGGCTGCCATGATGTACTCGTCGCGATGTGTCGCGAATAAAGCGTTCTCGTTGCCGCAACGTATGTGGCGCAATGACGACTTCGGATGTGTGGGTGTTTGTGTGTGCATCGATTGGCCGACCGTCGATCGGGAGTTCGTCTGAACGATGACCCCTCACCAAAGCACTACGACTGGTGTCTGAAGAGCTTTCACGCCTCTGCACGGATTCTTTACGGTTCAGGACACATTTTCCCCACTGGACCGATGTGTACCGGAACTGAATCCAATCCCAGCATCGGTCCATCGATTCTGGTTGTCGCGTGTCTGCAACCCCATCTTGGAGTCTTCCCCGCTCCGACTTCGCGCGATGCAGTTCGTCTCCCATCTGTATAAATGAGAACTCGCTCAGAGATCCTTCTTAGTTCCATCCCCTTGCTCTGGGAAGCTTTTCCGAGTTTCGTTTTCTCCCGTCACTCCCCTCGGGCCTCCTCAAGGAACGGAGGAGTTTTGTCTGTTTAGTTAACAGCAACGACAACAGCCACCTTGTAGCAACAACGGCATCAGGAAAATAAACTCACATAAAGTTCTCCGGCTATTTTCGCTCCTGTGCTCGACCGTCACTGCTTGCGTTCCACTCTCCTGGGCCTGGAGTTGTCTAAAACTCAGTCGACAGCGGTCCCTCGTCTCAAGTGACCAGGGGTTTGACTCAGGCCATCTGTTCACGCCTCCGATAGTGCGACCGATGCGTGTCAAACCAGTGTGAGCGGAGGCGAACGATCCGATCTCAAGGAAATCCCCAACAGCAGAGATGTGTCCGGCGATTCGACTCGTAGCTCCGATGCAGAGAAATGGGATCTCTGAGCTGTGAAAGGCGGGCGCAGAGGAACGCGCACTGAAATCGAGAAAACGACGGAGGGAGCGGATTCGCGAAAGTCGGGGAGGACTGCCGGAATGTTTTTGGTACTTCCATGAGGGAATTTTTCGGGAGTTGCAGGCTCGAGCTTTTGGGCGTTCGATTCTCCTCTTTTTTTTTTGCTGCTTTCAGCGCTCAGAACAAAGAGCGCGGGCGTGGCTGGAATTTTTCCGGGAGGAAGGTGAGGCATTCATGCCGCAGTGGAAAGACGTCGGATAGTTCCCGCCGATCCAGATAGACGTCTTCTCTTTCCCGACCGCAGTTTCGCAGTTGTTGGTGGTGGCGCCCGCAGCAGTGTTTGCGGAGATGCGGAGTCCCCCAACAAATATACCTTCGAAGCACTTTGTCGACTCCAGAACCGAGTCGAAAAGAGGTTGGATTCGTGCTCCAACTGAGCTGGAATTAAATATGCACTACTTGGGACTTTCATGTTTCGAAGTAACCGCTGACTCTTGCTGCCGACCGTGTAGGAAGTCAACAGAGCCTTGGCATCCATCCTCAACCGCGAAAACCTATCAGCGACATCTCCCCGCAACGAAACTCGATTCTCCAACTCTAGTTGAAATTTAGGATGGCGTTTTCTACATTGCAAGTTTCTGCGCCTTCCAGTACAGCGCTCACAGAGAGACACGAATCCCCACGAGAAGGCAATTGGAGCTTAGTTACGGTGTCACGGTTCATCTTTTTCGGGGTTCCGCCGCGATCCGGCAAGAACGCGGAATTATTCTCAAAAAGAAAAACAATCCCATTTCTGTAAACCATTTATGCCTGTTTCGAACTCGGTGATGACAAAGATGAGTATCGATCTCCCATGTCATCTTCAACCCAGAGCTCGATAACGGAGGCTTGTTTGCTGACTTAAGAGCTCGCGAGGGTTCCTGAGGGTTGTGTCCGGAAAATTATGCTCCTGACCTGGAACCCAGCTCCGGAGCGTCGCAGGAAGCTCGCAACCGACTGGATGAATAGAGCCGTCGGTGGGGATCCGTTGGTTGAAGTCACATGACTCTCGGCTATCTTGTTTCTCGCAAAAGCAGGAGCTTGGCTAGTGTGACACGAGAATCCACTTGGAACAGGATAGTCATCCTTCTCTCGACCAGCCAACCAACGAGGGAAAGCTACCTGCTTTCCCGTCGGGCTACCAGGCCATCCGACCGAGCAGCCTCCTGAACAGGCCACCAGTCAGTCAGTCAGACACCGGGTTCTATCTTTTCGTGCCTGTATGCTCCTTGTGATGTTGTCCCCTCCGCTGTGTGAAGGAGATACACACGGATTCTCGCCGGACTTCGCCCGGCTGGAGTCTGAGCTCTCGCAACGACGCTTCCAGCGGAGCTATTCCGAATGGAAAGAAATTCGACTTCGTCAATATTCATCTTCTTCGATGAAAAAAACGCTCACCCAATCGAGCAAGGAGCCCCGATGCGTAAAAAAAACGGAGTGGCCAACTGCGTGTGAACACTCTCGAGCAGGCAGACAAAGAGTAGCGTAAGGACGAAGAAGAGAATTTGGTTACCGACCTACGTCTCTCTGAAACCCGTACGTGCGCGACGTGCTCCGTTCGCAGCCGCTGCTAAGTGCTACTTGATTCAAATCCGCCCGCCGCGTCGACTAGCTGAGTGAGATATATTCCGTTTCGGATGTCTGAGCACTGATTACAACATTGTAAAGGCCTCGTAGTGCAGACCGCGGCGTGAGATATTCCACAGAGTCGCCTAGGGACGATCGCTTGCGATTTCATAGGCTGTGCCCTCTCAGATTTGTTTTCAACAGGAGCTGGTACAGTGATTTCCCACAAATGGACATCGCCGAGAAGCCGCGCAGGTTTGAGGGCAGACAGGCGCGACGTCGAGGAAGTTCAGCCTCCCGGGATTCGCGAAGATTCGGGATTTCTAGATGACTCGCTCATGTTTCCTGGCGAATATGGACTCCAGTTTCCTGTCTCCATCTCCATGAATCTCATACTCCATGAACCGTGGCCTCCAAACTGAGAGCCCTCAGTCGCGTTTTGGTTTTCTTTCGGCTGGCCACGATCCGGGCCGAGTCCTCACAAATCTCGGGTATCTTCTCTCCCCGTTCTAGGTTTTCTGCGTCGATGATTTTGTACGCGGAAACGCTTCGCCACATGCAGCGTCGAAAGTCATCGTTTACGTCCGGTTGACGTTCCAAGGTCGGCTCACTCCTAGATATCAGTCCATTCGTCTGCACCGGCCCCTCGGCGCGTTCCCTCGCGTCCATAGTCTCAGTCTGGCTACATGTCCGTGCTCCGGTTCTTCCACGCTCCAGTGTTCAGCCACCGTTCGCTTCTTCCATGCCATCGCTATTCCTGTCCCCTACTCGATGTGAAGTTCCCGGAGACTTGCGAATTCATTCCCCTGTTCGAACTCGCCGCGATTTCATCACTAAATCACATTTTCAGAACCGGAACGGAAATTTTCATCCGCTTCGCCCCAGAAGAGAGAGGGCGCATATGCCCGACATCCGATTAGCTCGACTCTGCATCGGCCTCATCGCCCCAGCGGAGAACCACAATCCCTATTTTAGCGAAACGGATCGGTGAACAGAAGGGTTCTGGTTGACGGATCTGATTCGTTTCGGTGGACGGTCAGCTGCCTTGTAGGCGGGTAAATCGGGACGCTTCCCAACGTTGCTTTCTTCGAGAATAGAAACAAACTACGGGACCTCTTCCGCTGCCAGATCGGATCCGTCCACGGAGATTTGATGAAAGTCTAAGCTCCCTACACTCTATTGAGACAGCATCGGTTCTCGCGGAAAATATCGCCCTCCGGGAGTTTCGTCGTTGCCTGCACAAGACCATGGATTGTCTACTTGTCTACGGTGTTGAACACAGCGTGCGTGACTCCGAGAAGGTGATTCAAAGCAGTGCAGCTTTCATGTCCTCCAACTTTCACTCTGCGAGCTCCCCGACATCGCTTGTATCGATCTTCGAACGTAGGTCGCTGCAACTGATACGATTTTCGCTGCGACATCACCGCGGACTTTCTGGAGCGCTTCGGAAGCAGGGGAAATTCATTTTCACGCGCCGGGAATCTCCCCTTCGTCTGAGTGTTCCCAAACAGTCGGGGAGACTCCCAAAGCACTTGCTCATCCAAATGATAAAAAAAGGAAGGTAATTGGGAAGCATTTTCCCGCAGTAGGTCATTTCGCTCATAGTGTTCGTCAGCCTAGCTTGGAGTACCCACAGCGGAGCAGGCTCTGGGATTCGAGTACGTTGAGCGTTCGTTATCCGAGCCGTTTGTCAACCGCGTTCCCAACATACAGTAAAACCTTGTTAGAACAAAACTCCTTACCGTGGAATCCCATTAGGAATCCCAACGAACATATTCCCTATTTCTGTTTGGGCAAGCCCGGAGTCGATATATCTTGGAAAGCGCTCCTCTGATATAAAATGAGGGAACTTCCTGTTTTTTCACTACCATTCGAATGATGTATCTCTTCCCCATAGCGTACAGGAAATGTATTCTCCTCGGCTCCGCGTTGAAAATCGAGATGTTTTCGTTCAACCTCTTCCCTGAGAGATTTCTTTACAACGGAGTGAATTTGCAGTCCCCGTCAACTTCGTTGTGATGAGCGCCTAAGATGTTTCCGAGACTTCTGCGACGGGAATTCGGGCTAATAGCGTTGCGGGCAGATGAGCTCGATGACGCGGAAACGCGGAGCATCACGATCTCTTCGATTCTTGCCGGCACCGCTCTGCCCTCGGGCCGGAGTTCTCTCGTTCTTGACATGGAAGCTGACAATCGAATGACAGCGGCCTGTCATGGGGCTTTTCTGTGCCCTCCCTCGATCCTACAGAGCTTCAAGGATAACGTGAACGATGAGAACCTACTTCACCCAGTTCGGATTCTAAGGATAATCAGATTGCTCGCACCGCACGTTAGGTATTCCGATCGTGTTGCGGCAACTGTATTCGTTTATTCAGAATATTCAAAATACCGATCTGGCCAATAGTTAGGAGCTCTCTCGGTTGGCGGGGAATGTTTGACAGAGGCGGGAACTGATTCGCGTCCGTCGGCAGCGAGAATCGAGCTGCACAGCGCGACTTCCGGACCAATTCTTTCCCGGACAAAAGTTGGGTCAGAGCTCCTCCTCGATCTATCTGGTGAGGTCGCCGATAGAGCGATCCGATGGCTGCTCCACAAGCTCCAATCTTCTCGGGATCGTTGTTGCTGCGGTCGCAAGATCGATTCCGTTCGAGAGCAATGCTGTTGTCGTCGTTTTTGTTGAACTCTCTCCCGGCCGAAGTTAATCAACTGCGGTTAGATTGAGTGGAATCTCTCCCAAGCATGTCGTACCAGGTCTCTGCAAGCAAGGATTGGTTTGCGCGGGATTTTTCATCCCTTCGCTCGGCCCTGTTTTGTGCGCGAGCGGACGAGATGACGTGGCAAGTTGGGACAACGGAAGAGAAATAATGATGACGAGGATCTGCTCCCCTTCCTCGGTGGGAGTAACAGCCAGGCGAGAAAACGACCGACAATTCGTTTCCCATTCCCGTGAAGGAAACGGGACCGCCGTCCCGGAGAACGGAGTGCGTTCGAGCGACCCCCGCTTCGGAAGCTGATCAAAAGGCCCCTTCTTGGGGTCCGTGTGGCTGAGTGAGCGTTAGGGCGGAAAGTGGGAGAGAAAACGCGGACTTGAGGCAACTCCTCACGCGCGCGTTGTTGATGCGCGCTCACCTCCTCCTTTTCCGCTACAGGAACAGAGGCTCAAGCATTCCAAAGCGAGCCAGGTGGGTGCTACAACGGTCCCCTCGCGAAGCGTGAAAGTGGGTCGGCCGTCATTTTTCGGGAATCGAGACTTTGATTAGTGCCCGAGGCTTTGATCGACTCCATCCGTTTGCTTGACCACGTTCTTCCGGTGATCTTACTGCTTTCTCACTGCATTCGGTTCTAGGCTGTTGGATGTCAAACCCTCTCGATTCTCCGAATAGCCCAAAGTCAGGCACGAGTCCGTTCCGTGATCAGCTAGCTGAGCGAAAAACAACAACGAGGAGCGCACATCTTTTTTTTGCTACAGACGAAATGAAGCGAGCTGCGGTTTGACGCAGGTTCCAAGTGTGAAAATATTGGGATTCAGTTGCTCGACGCGTTCCCCCATCTGTCAGGCCCTGCGACAGTGGACATAGCTCGGAGCCTTTCAACTGACGGCCTATTCATCGATGCCCGTACCACTCAACCGGAGTCGGCCGGAAACGCGTTCTATTCTCTCGTGAAGTCTCCCGGGAGATGCTTTATCGATCGGCGGAGAGAGGTGGGGGGGCACTTGAATCCGGAGCAGAATTTTTCGAACATGAGTATAGCCGATCATGACTCGTGGCTGGCTGAACGTACCGTACCGGATGGGTGCCGTGTTTTTAGATGATTCCCATGATTTTGTCATCTGCATGCGACAGACGGAGAAATAGGCAGCGACGAAAGTGATGCTCCAGTTCGTTGTAAGTCTTCAATGCATTTTCCTATCAATTTCAGTATACGGGATAGCTTCTATGAAAGAAGAACAAGATGATCTGCTCGCCATGAGTGATTCTGCCGCATGCGACTTGAACCCGAGATACGCGTATGGCATCGAAACAGCTCTCGTGGACCGGCAGTCGAACTCACTCATGATATGGTATGTGGAACCCACTCGAGAAGTAGCAGGGGACCCCTGGCGGAAGACGTACTGTTCGATCCGTATCCGGCTCTGTTTTTGGCTCCATGATAGATGGAGCAACATGGAGCGCTTTCCTGAAGCTGACGAGCGCTTACAGCGAGGTGCGTTCGGCGCTCGTGTTGAGGTTCGGTCTGTTCGATCTCGGCGACCACACCGTCGGCGTTGCTCTCTCGCTACCACTGTGACGTAGTGATTTCGAATCTGAACTCCCATCTCGAAATCGTCACCACGCACTGGATTCGAGGTCAGTGTATGCCCCAAAGCCCTGCGATGAATTTCAAGAGAAGACGATCTGATCCGTAGGAAAGGGAAGTCATCCACAAGTGGTGAAGCTCAAGATCAGGACGATGAAAGGAAGAGCAGTTCAGAATCCACTGCGGAACGAAGCAGTTGAAGAGGGGTGTCATGCCGAACGAAAAAACTCCGAGAACGCCAATACAGATAGAGAGATCCGATCATGAAAGACAAGGATCCTTCCTGGCTTGTGTCAGGTGGTTTATGACTGCGATGTGACCAGATTCTGAGTAACAGCTATGATGAAGGGAAAAACCGCTGGATACCGCATATAATGCTCATTTTTGGTGTCATATTCGCATAAATGAGACTTCCGGGGAAGCCGAGAGGTTTTTGGTAACATCTGGAGGGTCACAAGAGTCGAGGCAAAGGCTCACTGTGAGTCTCTGGCTAGCAGACTCTCTTGCGCTCTCGCATCCGTAACGAGATCGTGTCGAAGCAATGGCTGGCGGCGGCTTCTGAGGGTGGCTTGTGGGGTTAGAAGACTTGCAAATTAGATCCGTTGGCTAATTTCACCGTTTAATGCTGCTTGCTAATACCAGAGACGTTGGACGGTTTCCCGAGGCCAACCAGGCCATGAACCGGCTATCCATTGGATCGAGCAACCGACTCGCGAAAGCTCCCTTGGATCGTTTTGAATTGTGCCACACAGCGGCAGAGTTATTGCAAACGGCTAATTCATAACAAATAGCCGCCCCCTTTTGTTTTTGTCATCACTTACTGTCTCGGCCGCCCCTGTTCTTCTTGACTAA
Source organism: Phytoseiulus persimilis (assembly GCA_037576195.1). Taxonomy (NCBI): domain Eukaryota; kingdom Metazoa; phylum Arthropoda; class Arachnida; order Mesostigmata; family Phytoseiidae; genus Phytoseiulus; species Phytoseiulus persimilis. Next base: position 28,485,282 of record CM075103.1, read on the forward strand.
TGGACGAGTGAATTCGACCGAGCGAGAGTCGCGGCGAGAACCCAGCTGAGATGAATGATGCGGGGAAGGAAAGCACAGAGACTACCTTCCTCGATGTGGATCCGGTGCTCGGCATTCGGAGGAGCGAATTCTGAGAACAGGACTCCGCGTTACAACCCGAAGCGACCGAAACCCACGCGGAGATCATCGGAAACGCAGAGAAAACCACAGCCGAGGCGAAACGCAGCGACCGAGGGGAACCGGGAGCCGAGAACTCTGATAGCTTTCAGTGTGCCTTCCCTCCGCCGATTCTGATTTCGATTGATGTGAAGCAGCGAATGTTCTTCCCATCTCGAAAATACCATGCCTCGCGATGCTCACCGCCCGCCCAGAGATGGCTCAATCCCATACGCTCCCCCGACGTTGTGCTGTGTTTGGCGTTTTGTTTGAGCAACAATAACAGGAAGGACAGCTAGCTGCAAATCCGTGTGCGGTCGGGGTGAAGAATGGACCGCCGTTCCCGGGGAAAGCTCCGATAACCACACCGGAAACCCGAAACAAACCTCGTCTGTCTCCTTGAATCCCTGATGTCTAACTCCTGCGCACACCCGAATTTTCTTTGTTTTCCACCTGATTGGTCCGCCGCGGAAGAATATATTCGGGGAGACGTACAGACAGATACTGAAAGAGTCCACTGGAGAGGAGAAGAGTGCCTTGAGACTTTTTCCCATTTCGTTGAAGAGGCCAATCAGGTTTACGACGTCAAGCGAGGATTCATCAGCTGAATTGAAGATCAAAGGGAGCTTGTTCGACGTCGATTCAGGGGGAAGTCTGCAACAAGAACAAACCAACACGACACGCGCCATCTTTGAAACTCGCAACAGACCGTGGGCCGTGCCGCTAAGCACTAGATCTCATGGAAACCTGGTCCCGCTAGCCCCTCGTGCCAGCTTTGTACGTAACGCTCCGACTAACAGCGACCCGAACCGGCTGAAAACACGTGTCAGGAAGCTTACCACGAGTTCGTGTTTGGAGTAAGTGGAGAGCAATCGGCGACCCTTGGCCACCAAAAGTCTCAAATCTGATGAATTCTGCCCAATGACTCGACGCGAACAGAGGCCGTCAAACCATTCGAAACTCGGGGACCGCTCGTTCTCTCGAGAAATGCACCAGGAGCATCGGATTCGGGAGGCTGCTTGAAGAATATGCATTCGGATCTCAGTATCCACTCCATGTTCCCGGCAACGATCCTCTCGGAGAAAGTCGGGCCTGTACTCGACAAAGGTGTGTGAATCAACGATTTCAGCCTCTGCTGCCGAGAACACCGCGTCCGGGGCTCGTTCATCCCTGTTCCCTGTAGATTCCTCATGATCTCCTCTCTGGAAGCCTCACTCTCTCCTCGGGAAAGTTCCATGAAAGATTCATGATGAATCTCGAATCTCGATTCCTTAATAACGGCAGGGTGGGAAAGTTCTCGAACTCGTTGACTTCCGCCATCGTGGATAGGGGAGAGAGAGGACATATTGGCATAGGCTCTCGGGTTATTCACTGATTCGGTTGATCACAGAGATCCCAATGATATTCACCATCGTCCGGTCATTACCGGAGTCCAGGGCATAGGAGACAGCTGCATCGAGAATATGTGATTGCCAGCTCGACGGATTCATCGCCTGCTTAACGACACTTGGTTAACGAACCAGAGGAGAGCAACAGAGAGGTCTGCTGCAGCGGCGGAGACAGCCACTGATTATGGTTAGCGAGGAAGCAAGGTTAAAGATAGTCCACGGGAATCGGAGGGAATAGTTCAGCGGGTGCGCTCGGTGCATCCCGGGCTCCCCGAACGACGGTCGCATGTTCCCGAATTTTCCTCTGCCGTGCGCGGTTGGCCCGTCGATCCCTCAACCGTGAAATCAAATCGCGGATAGACACGCGGTCAAATCCGCAAAACGGGAGAAGATTGAATGACGCGAGAGAGACAAACATCATCAAGCTGAGTACGAATTTCGCGGAGTGGGTTCGACGGCACCACGGCGGCAAATGATTCTCGCCTTCCATTAGAGAAACTCTGCTCGGAGCGAAGTCAGAAACGAGCTCACGAGAGAACGAGGGAGAGCAGAGGAAAAAGGTGGAAAAGGAGGCAGGGCTGGAGGGAGGGCGGCTCAAACCGACGGAGAATATCTTTTACGAATTTTCGGCTGCGCTCGTTCGTCGAGGACTTTCTCTTCTAAATCTCCATTTTCGCGAAGCAGTTCTGTGCTGACTTCCTCTCTCTCTCTCATTCCCTTCCCCTCCTCTCTCTCATTCGCTGCCCCCTCTCTCTCTCTCGTCTCGAATTGTGTTGGGGGCTTTCTCTCATTCCTGTTCGCTGTTTCAGTCCGAGTGATGAAGGAGAGGAGTGCAGCAGTCGCAAAACTCCACTTGGAACCCACCGTCTCCTCACAAAATCTGGGCCCGGCACAGATCGGGGTTCCTCGATATCCTCATCATCTTGGGACGCGCAGATCTCACACAAGTAAACATGAGAGGCGCAGGTCCCCCCTTCGCCGGATGAGCTTTGAATCCGAGTCGGAATGTTCTCGGTTGATTGTGCTCCTGTTTGTTCCCTCCAATCTTGACTCACTCGGATCAGACAGGCACGTCCCTCACAGGATCGTACTGAGGAGCTCGCACCACGTTCCTTCCGTGGATGTGTCAGGAAAGCGTTCGGAACATGACCGGGAAAGGGGCCTCGCCCCCCATGCGAACCATACAGTTCATCCATGAGCGCCATATTTGATTGTGAGGCTGAAGTTCCATATCCTTGCCTCGACTCCCTCGGGAGCCATATTTGGTTCTGGAATCTTCCCTGGCGGGGATTTCTTCCAGAACTTTCGTCTGGCCGTCGAAGTGTGTCTCCGGATCTCGGAAGAGCATTCTCCGGGTTAGACGCGGGAAGGCAACTGCTGTTTATACGAGAAAGCGGCTCCTCCAGTGGCTTGCGTTGGCTAATCTTTATTGCGGCATCTTATACAGCCGGAGCGGTCCGTCGTGTCCTGTCGCAATGAATTACAGCGACATTCGGTAGCCAATAGCGGAGCTGCCGCGCCGCAGCTATCGATGAATAAGCGAACAAAACAACGAACGACAACAGCCCCCGTTCGCCGCGCCGCTTTGAAACACTCTAATTCGTCGCCATTCTAGATCGAAACTTTGGAGTCCCGTCCCACGAACGAGCGTTATCTGGAAAGAGTCCCCTCGTGACCGTCCGTGGCTGGAGGCTGCGACCCTCAGCCGCTCAAAGCTATCTTTAAGAAGTTCTCGGTACAAAGGAGGACGAGAGACACGACAAAGGATATCAAACAAAGTCGTTTGGAAGCCTTCGTTACTTCGTGTGTTTTACACGAGCCATGGTTCCATCGGTCTCTATTTTCCCTCCGGTTTCCTCTCCCGGGATCTTTGTGGACGATCCTTGACGACCGAGTCTATGAGGTGGGGCCGAGATTCTCCCGACAGCCTCTTTCCAGGTCGTTGTCGGGGTGTTCGCTGTCAACGACAGTTTCGCAGGTTTTTTTTTCTAGAAGGAAAAGATCTCTTCGCTCGAGATATTACTTTTTCCCATTCGTTGTCATCCGCGCGGCTACAGCTGGTGGGAAAACGCGAGTTGGCAAGTAAGTGAGCGAGCTGAAACGTCCCTCACTCCTTCTCCCGCCAGAAATGTTTTCCGTCGATACGGAGGAAAGAAGAAGCACAGCGCCGTCGGAGCGCACCGGGCTTTCATGAAACGTAATAAAACTCGGAGACGTTCTCATCTCGCCGTCGGCCTTCAAATCTATTCCCAGAGCCGCTTGGTCAGTGACAGAAGTAGCGATCCACCCCACTGGCAAACCACGACCGCTCCACACGGGTCACCACGGGGATCTTCCTCCTCGCTCTCTGGGGACTTTGTTCTTTTACACCGAGTTTCAAGGTCGCGTCGATCGGTGTGTCAGCTGTGCTGTGGTTACGAGAATCCGCGTTAGGAGCTTCGGCGGTTAGCCCGTTTATCAAGATCGACCTCTTAGATAGACCGAGAGCTGGGTCCCCGGAGCTAATTTCGTCTCGTTCTTCCGAGCTACGATCTGAGAAGATGTTCCGGCAAGACTACTCTCACACTCCTCTTTAGCGGCCGGAGACGGTGACCCACGAGTATGGAGCAGCATGGGACGATAGAAGTTTTGGAGCCCCTCCCCCCCTCCCCTCCCGAACGGCGCATGCCACAGGTGGGGGTCGTCGAGCAAGGGGAAGCGTTCTCAGGAATTGTTTCACTCGACGCAGTTTCTGGGCGGAGGAATATCCATGAATTTATCCCGAGCTCCGCAAACTGCAGTCTGGATCGGCTCCATAACGATCCCCTCTCTGCTCTGCGTTGTGGAGAAAGCTTCAAATCTCGTGCTCCTGTTCAGTCGAGGATCGCTCGAGCGATGCAGTGCGAGCCGGAGTGAGACCGGCTACCAGGCGTGGCATACACGGAGCGACGAAGTAGGCGAATAGGGCGAGACGGATAGGCGCGGCAAGAGCACCTGAGCGACGGTGGAGGCGAACATCTCCCCACGGAATTTGTCGCGTCGTGCCACCATTCCCATTCGCAGTCGGCGCTCTGCCCCACCAACGGCATCAAACTGCATTGCAGTGAGATTTGCCTGCTGCGAAGCCAGCGTCCGTTGGTTTCACTCAATAATGCCCCGATCATCTGCCGATTTCTATCTGAGGCCTCACTATTCAAAGTTGGAATTCACCGAAGCCCGCCGCCCGGCCCGGCAAATCGTGAACTCCGAGCGACGCTCGGCTTCATTCCCCGCCATCGGGACTCTCATGAGATCGTTCCTCCATCGATTGAACTCCGACCTCCCACGAGGGGATTGGGTGATTGTCGAAAGAGCTCGAGGAAGACAGCGTGGAGCAACAGGTTGAGCTCCGACCCACCGTGATCGCTCGATTGTGGAAGGGGCCACAACTACGTTCCAGGGTTGGTGTCCAACGCGAGCGCAGTTGTCAACTCGTTCGAGAGCGGACTCTGTCGGAGCGGGAGAACCAATTCTGGGGTTTCAAGACGCCTGACATTGAGGGAAACATTGTCACCAGGATCGGTACGGTACAACTCGTCGCCAACCAACTCGACGCCAACCAACTCGACGCCAGGAACAGAGTCTCCTCGGAATCCACGGGGAATCGAGTACTGCAACGCGCAGAATGGAAAGTAGTCAACCCACCTGGCGTTTCATTCGCGATTCTGATAGACGAACTAAATAAACTTCATCAGAATGTAGACTTTCGCAGGACAACCCCAGAGGCCGAATTGCCGATATTAGGCGATACTCAACGATAACGACAGTTTCTAATCTTCTCCGGCGGAGCTAAGCTGGCGTTCCGTAAAAGGCGCGCACGGGATGGCGCTCATGTCACTGCGTCACCTCCGCCGGTGATTTGATGGACCGAAATGAGTTGTCCGGCGACGAGTCACCTCAGCGACGAGTCGCTCTGGTGCTGAATCGTCAGCGAAGAGCTGTCCGACGACGAGATGTCGGCGACGAGTTGTCCTGCTCCGCAACAGGATATATAGGCGAAACTGAGAGACTCGATGAAAAATCAGTTGGCAAACAAATGAGCTGTTCGGACACACATTGGACATTCATACCCTTTGCCAACAGCTCTCCCGATTCAGTGTCCTGAGGATTGGTACTTCATGCTTCACTGGACCGGTCCGAGCTGAACGCCCAAACCAGCTCGAGGAGGTTGACCAACGAGGATAAGATACATTTCAGGTTTCGCTACACTCCTAGTACAGAACAAGAGAGTCTCGATTCAGAGCCAAATCCTTCACCGTTCCGTTGCTCGAGACGCTATCGAACGAATACTCGTCGGTGGTTGTCATCGGTCGATGTAATCAGTGCTTTGACTGCTGGTCTCGAGCAATGATTCTCATTCATCGTTCCTCTCCGATCCTCCGTCGGAGGCTGTCAATAGCCTTCATCACCGAACGTGATATTGGCAATCATCCGACGAATCATCATCACTGGCCTCGGTTTGGCACCATCCGTCGCTGTGCGCCGACATCAGAAACTATTGCTCTTCGACTTTTCAACCGTCGGAACACGGAGCGAAATCTTATTGGAGTTCGGAGCACTTGCGAGTCCAATGCTCGACAGATGATTCGCGGCTCGAATCTTCGTGTCTGTGCTCGATGAGAAACGTTTTCCCCCGCGAGCGCTGTGTCTTTTTGGACTTCGAGATTGTTTGAACGTGGCTGATTGTGAGCGTTCAGCGTGGTGTTTTCGGCTCTCCCGCGGATTTCCGGGACTGTAATCCCACGTTTTCACTCCTTGACAACCGTTGAACCGTCGCGTTCGACGGGAGGAGCGCTCCCGTTCCATGAGTCGGGTTGCGTTTCACTCGTTGAGCTGGCTCGCACTCACTAAGCCTTGTTCCCTCACCGCCTCGCCGCATCATCCATCCATCCATTCCCGCTCTCACTCGGAAACTTCACGCAAACCCTCATACACGCCTTCTACTTCGGGGCATCCTCGCCTGCGCCTTACTGCAGCGATAGCGACCCTTATCCAGGCACCAACGCTTTTCCCTCGGAAGAGTCCCCCCCCCTCTCACTCCCGAAGCCAGAGCTCGAGGCTGCTGTCGATGATTCGATTCGCGAGTCCTTCGACTCTTATGAAAATGAAGGAATGTCATGCGAGAGGAATCCCTTTCTGGTTCGTGTACACGAAGCGGCGTTCGAGACGGGGTTCGTCGCTGAAGGAGCTGCCGGAAAAAATGAACATGGGAGGGTGGCGCTGCCGCGAACAATTTGCTCGTGTTGTGGAACCCTCGGCAAAAAAAAAAATATCATCTTCATTCCGTCGAGTCGTCCTCACGTCGTGCATGTCAGCGAAGCAAGCGACCAAGCGAGCGAACGAACAGACAGGATTGTTTTGCGCATCGTCGCCACTGACGACATCATTGCTGTCGTCGTGTTCGCTGATTCTCCCGAGCCAGTTATGGAGGGAGCCTGTTGCAGCGATACCAGCTGGGCCGGGATCAGCCGCCTTGTGGCGTGGGCAGCGAGCGGGCGGGCGGGCGCGAGCCGACGCGATGGGAGAACAGCAGTATACGAGGCACTCCAGCTGTTCGCAGCAACAGCGCAGCGTGGAGCGCGGGACCTCACGTTGGCAAGTCCACGGCTTCAGAACTATGACCCTCTTTACGGCGGGCGAGTCGTCTACGAGCGGGTAAGCCACGCCGGGTGGAAGTAAAGCCATCCAGTTATCCATCCAAGCATCCATTCAGCGCACACACCGCCAACCAGCCATTCATCTAGGGAACAAGCTCGCTAAGGGGTTTCAATTTCACACCGTGTTGCCCCTGTCGGAAGAGGCAGCGTCAGCCACTTCTGGATGAGAGCCGGCTACTCAGTCGGTGGATCCGAATCGCGGTTGGGAGCCCGGCTGAGGAGCAACAATCAATAATATTAGGCTTCTAATGGAGTCTCGATTTCAGGGGAAAAGACTAACGCCGATGTTTTGCGAACAGGGAGCTTCGAAATGAAGACCACCTAGATGATGTCGGAGCATGAGAAAAGGCGCTCTGAACCGGTTTCTCCAACGAGAGGAAAACGTAGCGTCAGATGATGGAGCTAGTCTCCAGATACGGTGACTGTGTCTGCCGCCGAACAGGTCTCACGAACCAGGGCTCGAGACGCCCAGCGAGTCGAGCTTATTCCTCTCAAGAGACCCTCCGGGGTCTAGCTTCCAAGGCTCATGCTCGGAGCCCCATCCGTCGGAAACAGGAGACTGGATGCTCCAAAGGAACCGGGTTTTTATAACGGTAAGAATAGCACGTAGCAAAAAACTCAAGATTCCATGAATGATTCCCGATGTCGAAAGGAGGTATAGGGGTCTGCGATGCCAGGATCAGGACTCGGGCATAAATGGATCTACTGGAAACTTTCCAGCGGGAACACCAGGTCACTAAAAGTTAGAGGGATCCCGTCTTTCAACGACGACTAAGACCAAGGAAACTTGATGTCGACGACGACGACGACCACGATAACGACTCGTCAAAGCAGGCCGAGTTCTCCTGTTTTTTTTCCTCCTGACTGGAGTCGAGGAGGAGGGGCGGGCATGAATGGCTCCGAGTCGTTCGCGAAAACCATCCGTCCGTCGGTTCCTTCCACGGGTATCTTTCATCCCATACCGTTCGTCTTTCGCTCAAACGTCCCATGTAGTCCCATACCTTTGAATGGGGTCGTTTGCAACTTTTGCCACAGCGCGAGGAACAGCATCGGTAGCGATGGTGGGAGCGACTTTCTTAGGTCTCATTCCTCCACCCAATCCGATTCGGAAACCCGGCTGTCGGAACGAGTCGTGAGTCGGCCCCGTGTGAAGGTCGAAAACGCAGCCGGAACGACCGCTCGTCGGCATCTGAGGCTTGGCCAGTGTCGCTACTGGACAGGAGGAGATCGCGGAGATAACGACAAATGATGAGGCGTCGCCGAGATAGCTGAGGTCTCAGTTTCGCTGTCAAGGTTCGGCCTGGGCTCCATCTTCGGGTTTTCATCCCCCGCTCTCGCATCCCTCTTTATTTCCCGGTCCGGCTCCCCGATGGGCCGCGGACGGCCCCCCCCCCCCCTAAGCCTTCGGATCGCCATCAGGACAACCCTCCTCCTGGAAGGCTTCACTTCTCACCTTCTCTCTATATGCTCTCCTCTGATGGCATCGATCGCAGGCAACACTGGGCCACTTTTTGCCCATGCCTCAACTCAGGAGTCTCTCCTGGACAGGACATGGGTGCACGACGTGTCGGAGCTCCTAGGAAGGCGAACGAGCGACCTGTGGAAACGCGGGATCGCCTTAGGCACCTCTCGAGTTGCGCGAGGCGCGGCCAGAGCTGCTCTCGCTCCTGGGAGCCTCATCACCTGGCCCTGAAACTGTTCTTAACGTTCGTTATGTGCCTCACACGTGCTGCGCGGATGCACTAATCCCGCAGAGCTAGTGTTCTGAATGATGCGACCCGTTCCGGATTCCGAATAACTTTCCGCACAACCATTCCGGACACCGAGTGGATATTGGGAACAGCGACCAATAACCGCACGGCTCCCCAAATCTTCGAATGTGAGAACACGAATGCGTTCGTCCTCTGGATCGGTTTGACAATGAGTGCTAAGCCCTCTGCAGCCGTTGATATTTATCACAGGAGGTCTATGAACCGGCCGGGGCTTCGAGGGCGAGCTCCATTTCTCGGATCCCTGAGGGGAAGGAGCCATCTGTGGGGGGAACGACTCAGCGAGATCTCCCTTCTAGTTTGATTGAGTCGAAACCGCTGAACCGACCTTTCCTCCGAGGCGAATCAGTCGAACACGGGTGCCGATCGCCGTTGTAGGTGCTTCCAAGGTTTTTGCTCTCTTTTCCTCTCTCGACCCGCTCCATGAGCTGCTCAAACTCTGGTTTACGTCAGTGGAGCTCCCTCCGTGCGAGCAGAAGCGGCACCGCTGGCGGTGGTGCCCGGGAGCCCGGGTCAGGTAAGTAGCGGATTGCTGCGGTCGCGACCAGCGCTTGAAGCGTATCGTTGGAGCTAGCGGTTGACTTAATATTCATTCATGAAGAGCTCGAGCCCGGCTCGTTCCCACTGCAGCGGCACTAGCTGAGGCGGTGGCTTTGCCCAGCTGGGCTTAGCTGAGAAGCTAGATGAACCTGAGTAAGTCCTTCTTCCGCGCTTTAAGAACGCCATTCGAGGAAAGGTTCAAAAAGATCCAAACGAGCGACGACGAATACTTGATTCCGAGAAAAACGCGTAAAGCTCCGAGTACACACGCCCACGCACTGGAAGGGAATACACAGGGACCTTAACTGAACTGGAGAAAGATTTGCGAACTCAGTAGCAGCGTCAGGAAATTGCGAGGGGGACTCACGGAGAGCGAGGAGGGGGTAACGTCGAGCTAGCCAACCAACCAACCAACCGACGGAAGTATTCAGGAGTTGCTGTAAAAGAGACTCAGGAGCCCACAGAGAGACTCAGGGGCGAGCCCGATTCGGGAGAACGAGCGCAAAAGGAGTTAGGAAGAGGCTGAAACTTGTGTGTTTCTTCTTAACGTAGTTCGGTCGCTAACGTCTTTTGCAAAAGTCTTCGTTTCCTCCTCAGGTCGCGTCCCACACCGTCCCTCGAACTCGTCGTCGTTGCTGTCGTCGTCGTCGTCCTGCGTACTCCTCCTCCCCCTTCTCCTTCGCGACGTTGCCGCCTCCGCGGCTGCTTCTCCTCCGCTGTTCGCATCTGACTGCTTTACCTATACTCTGAGGCAGCGCCAGTAACAGCAGCAGCAGCTCCTCTCCCAGGAGACGGGTAATCAGAAAGGAGAATAGATCCTTCTTCTTGTTTTTGAAGTGGCCCGCGCATAGAGACGCGAAGAGCTCGTGTTACGATGCTTGATCGACGATTCAATGTTTTTTTTCCCGGGAGCAGTGTATGCGGACTAGCTTGCTAACGAACGGACAAATGGATGGATGAATTCCTACAGATGGATTACTCAGAAGGCGGCGGGGTGTAACCAAGCTTGCCGCCTCTACAGACAACGATGGAGTTGGATTTATCGATCAAGGTTCCGTTCGTTCGGGCTCTGTCAGATTGAGGTCTCGCGCGGTCGCCTAGTGCACGAACTCGTCGTGCGCGGGCAGAATACAGCCAGCTGCATCAGACAGTCGAGGTCAACGCGTGAAGATGGCTGAGGCCGACCGGTTCCCGGTCGGCTCCTCCTCGGTTCCGGGTTGGATGTGCCCCTTATCGTGACTCGTCGTTGAACCTGGGAGAACTGCATTCGTGCGCAAAGTTAGCTGGATCCCTAGCGGAATCCGAGCGTCGGCGTCAAACTCTTTTGAAGGGAACGGGTGTCGGTTGCGGATTCTGAGCCCCTAATTTTTGATGAAATCCCCCGAAAGGAGCCAGCATTAACCAAAGTAGCTCCCATGTTCCCTCTATGCTATCGCTGCCGTTACCGCCGCTACTGCTGCCGGCTGAATATTAGTCTTGGCTGAATAATTTACGCCCACCAAACTGGTGGTGTGCTAAGCGCAGCTAGTCACTGACTGAGTGAGCTAACCATCCCACCGACCTCCCTGCAGTCAGGCAAGGCTCCGTGAGACAAGCTACCACCAGTCAGCGACCAGACATAGAAAGACGGAGCACAACTGTGCTCACCCGTTTGTTCTTCTCTGTCTCGGGCTTTCTGCCGACCTCGCTCTTCCGGCGAGCGGTCGACCGGACAGTCGAATGAGGGACGGGGCGATGCCCGTTCCCTCACCTCAGCTCATGTTTTCGGCAAAAGACACTTCAGTTAACAACTGGCCGAAGTTTTCCCGGAACACGAACCATCACAGAACATACAACACGTACACATCAGCATACATATGGCAGTGAACACGAGCGTGCGCTACGTCGCGAGATACGTGAGTCACATGCCAGTACGTCACATGGCTCGCTCTCCTTGTGCTCGGACATGGTTTAACATTGGATTATCACCATTCCTCGCCGTCATGCCTGCTTGGATGGTCTATTCGAGCTCCCCCCCCCCTCCTTTCCTCTCGAGGAATTCAAGGCTGTTAGTAGTTTGACTGACACGAACTAATGTTTGTTATGGAGGAGGTCGCCGAAACGCTGAAACTCGGCAAGACTCCGAGCGTTTCATACGTGGGTATCACGATTCTTATCGCTGAGGCCGTTGCGAAGGAAGCGAGTCTACGGAGGAATAAACCGTCCCGATCGTTGCTGGCGCTATTGTGCACCTAAGCCGATCCAATTCGCCTGTGCTAGCCAAGCAACCGTCAACAGCGAGTGGATTTGCGACGGAACTCCTCGGGGTATCGGATCGCACTACGGTAGACATGGATGAGAAATGGAAAAATGGCCGCGTCATCGTTTTCGTCACTCGAATCGAGCCCTCGACTGGAGGGAGCAACGGCGTCGCCATCTTTTCCGATCCCACTCTCCGTTCGTACGACAAGCGTTTGCGTTCGAATGCCGGCAGCTTAGGGCTTCAAACGTAATTTGGACGATTCTCTCCCATCCGATGTCGTTTTGGATTCGGTAAAACCGGCAGACAGCAGAGCACAGAGTCGCTCGCTGCCCAACGAGAGACTGCAGCCAGAGGGAGACACAGTGAAATTGAATTAAACCCCCCGAGAGGGTAGGTTGCTGCCTGGTTTCCCCGGTCTCTCTTGGACCCGCTCGGTCTGCATTCTCCCAGATCCGCTCGGACCTCCTCGAGTGTTCTCCCCCGGAATCGTCCCTCCCGCTCGCCAGGCCCATCTCGGTTCAGCTTCCAGAGAAGCCGCCGCAACAAGCCCCGGCTGACGGGAACTCATCCGGCCCTCTTTAGTCTAAACAGTCGCTGACAGTCGCTGATCACGTGACGGCCTTCTTAGCGGTGAGCGAAGTGGATATGCCCTCGAGAACGATAGGTTCGCAGTGGTTTCCGCTGCTGGTGGAGATGCCTCGCTCCTCTCGTGTATCCGTTCGGAGAGCAGTTTGTTCATCGGTCGCTTCGAGGTATCCCACTCAGTCAGCTAACTCGATCGGCGCTATGCGAAGGCAAGAATCAACACGCAGGAGTCTTTTCAGGACTGCTCGTCGCTCGCTCTGTATGGAACTCGGTCGGTCTGACTCTATGCACTCGCAGTCACGTTCGGCCGAGAGGGGAACGCGTTCGCTCTCGACAAACACGGCTCAAGAAAAGGGTCCATCATAGAGTCATTGACTCACTTGGAGATTGGTTGTTTGTTCTGACTCGCATTCACTTGCTTTTTGTTTGTCTCCAACCTGTGCTTGACGACAAGGCTCTCGTTTGCTATGGGTGAGTACCGCGAGGACTACCCTACAACTAATGGAACCGATTTGGGGAGCGCGAGCCCCGCGGCTCCATCTGGAAGCCAAATCAGGATTAAAGGCGTATCGGGGTCTTCTGCACACCTTGTGTATGTACCGATCGATTCACGTGCTTCATGCGAGCATCGGTCACGGAGTGTCACGCACTCAGAACAAGTGCATACAGAGTCTCGCGGCTCATTCATTTCAATCGAACCGTCCGTTTCTGGCCACGGAACGCTTGATCCACTCCCGAGACACGCTCGGGCATGTCCCCTCCTGTTTCTTCAGGAGCGACAGAGTTCCATTTCCCTGAAGAATTCATAAGAACGGGTCGTAGCTGAGACTCAATGCGATTCACGATGAAGATTCACCTCTACTGGCGACCTGTTTGCTCTTTCAAAGTGTTCGAATTGCGGCTGAAACGTTGCAAGAACGAATCGGAGTTCTCGGGGTGTAAACACACACGTAAAAAAGCGAGCTTGAGACCAAAACTGCGCTGCGCCCGGAGCAGGAATGTCAACACGGGATCGCTTCGTCATCTGGGAGCCGAACGAGCCGGCTCCTGACAGCCCATCCGCATCTGTGCGACCACGCGGATTCGAGCTCCGAACGCACGCGAGCCATAGGGAAATATCTCTCCGCCACCTCATTTCCAGGCTCGGCATTTAACGATCGGAGTCGCGCCCGGCTGCGCGGAAACCCCCCACGCGGGCCCCTAAGGGATTCCGGTTGGAATTCTAAGAAATGCTTCCGTGCAATGTGAGAATCGTGCATCGTGCAAGGTGCGTGGCTCCCCCGCACTCTCGGTATCGAGAGTGATTTGACAGACTGCGCGGGACCGCTGGGAAAGTTCGTTAACGTCCCTCTGTTTCCTAATCGTTCTTAAACACTCGGAGCGAATGGATAAGCTACAGGAGAGCTGTTCGCTCAGGAAGCGCAAGGCCATAAAATCGAGCAGCCACAAAGATCCGACGGGTTTCTTTTGTCCGTGGAGAATTGAATTTATTGTCACACTCTGTTCACGATAGAGAGCGAGCCACAGGAGCATGGGCGGGATAGTGTCGCCAAACCCACGGAAGGACTCCCCGTAGGAGACGAGCGTCTCCAACATTCGACCCAACTGGGCAATCGCGCTTTTTCCGAGGCTATGTTCCTTCAACCAGTTCGGTCAGAGCGCGATGATCGATGGACTTGATTCACAGCCTCGTGAATGTTGGATCTCCGCCATGGTCGATGGCGGGGATCTTTGTGCTTCGAACCGTTCGACGTCGGAAGTCGAAATCATTCGGAACAAACACTCGAGCGGACCTGGAACAGCCTCAGGTCGTAACCACCTCCGATTTCTAGGGAAGGGTGAGCGCTTCCAAAAGTCCCCGGTGTAGAATCGGGTTCCGGTCGCGAATCGGGTAAATCTTTCCTCTCGTCATTACGGCTACAGGGGTAGAACTCCCGGATCCCCGCCCTGGGCCCCCACGCCACCGCTACCACCGGAAATCGCCGGCAGATTGGATGCATTGGGAAAGAGTTTCATTCAAGCGATGGATACGAGTGGTTTCACTCCGGAGGTCCTCATTCCGCCCTGAACTCGTCTCAACAACCTGACAGCCGGAAAGTTGGGGAGAATTGATATTGAAGAACCGCACCACGAGATCGAGGAACAAAGAAGAGACGAAGAAGAGCAGCCGCTGGAGGGAGAAATCCGCTGCTGCCGCGACCCTGGCTCGCCAACCCCGCCGGCTGCCTGGAGAGATTGTCAAGATCTGTTGTTGACAGCCGATCCGGTCGGTCGACCGTTTGTCGACGGCTGCGTCGGCGGGTCAGACGCTCGTCGTAATTCCTGGCGAAGTTGTCTCACTTTGTGCTGAAATGTTCTCTGAAGGCTCCGGAGAAGAGGATGTGTATCTGTTGACCTCCCTCGCAATCCGACATCGCGTTTCATCTCTGAAGGACGTTGACGACCACGTGGACCGTGAGCGCTCGAATCTCTGTTCCGAAACGATGGTCAAACTCTCCTCACTCTCTCTCCCACTGTTGGTGTTCGTTCGGTTCGAAGTCCTGAGGCGTCACACCCACGCGAACAGATTACTCGCAACTTGTTCGAAGTCAATGAGCTGCGAAACAGCTATTACATCCTCGTCTTGTTCGAGAGTTAATCGATTTGAAGAAATCCTCGACTTGTTCCCCGATCGAATTCGCTGTGATGGAACACCCGATCGGTCCCAAGCCTCGGATCATAGTTGCGCGCCGTTTCTGAAGGGATTCAATTTTGGATTCTCCTCCATGCTCGATTCCGGAATTACCCTCCTGCCCTGGTTCTCCTCGAGTTTGTGCCCGTCCCACCGAATCCGTCGTCCGGGTCGCCGTGCTCGTCGTCGCCGAGGTCCCTGTCGACGCTATTGTTGTTGCCGTCATTGTTGTTGACACGGTTGTTGTCGTTGTTGACACTGCTGTTGCTGCTTCGCGCTGTGGAGGTGTCCGTATCTCCCTTCCGCATGCGTACGGGCCCTCGCAAAGTCCCATACGACGCATCCTTAAAACCAGGAGGACCACGAGGAGGGTGCGGGTTCACGTCGTCCCCGCGGAGTCATCGGCATAATGGCACGGGGCTTAGCCGCGGCGGCCGGCCGGCCGGAGTCGAGGGAAGGGCGCAGCGGGTGCGCGGAACGAACAAGTCGCCGCGGATTTTGACGGATGACGGAACAGTAAAAAAACCAGCCACCTTCCTTCGCCTGAATTTACAGCGACCTGCTTGACTAGCGCCGCACGCAGAGCAGCTGACCGAGCGAGGGACCGATCGGCCGGCTACCGACAGTGCTGACGGCTAAGATCCGGAAATTGAAGTCCCTGCCTCCGCCAGAGCTCGGACCGTCGACCGAGATACTCGGACCCGTTTGGTAGTTGGCCAACAACAGCGACCCAGCGAGCTAGGTTGAGTCGGACCATTCCTTCCAATATGCAGCAGCTGCTCGGGCTCGGACGACGACATTCTTGCCGAAACTGGAGAGATACCATCAGAGATCCGCAACGTGCCCAGCGTCCATCCACCCGTTCCCGCAACGAGCCGCCCCAGATGGCTCATATCAAATAGAGCGTGACACAGATAAACGGCACAAGATGTTTGCGGATCGCTGGTTTTGAGGCAACTTTTCATCACAGACAGAACTACACCTGGCTTGGTATTCCCCGATACGGATTCGTGGAGTGCTCCCGCGGAGGTAAAGTACTCAGTTTCCGGACTCGAGACACGATTTTCAAGCCAAGCTCCGACCAAGATTTGGTAGGTGCGCGAGGTCTGAGGGAAGTTTGAGGAGTTTTGAATATTTTTGGGAGATCCCCGTGAGAACACATCACTCGCCCGCGTAGATTGGTTTCTCGAACTACTTTCGCGTGAATCGGAAAACCGGTGGGGAGCTGCATGGGAACCTGCTTGCCGGTCGAGGGAGTGGGACGAAAAGTCAAGGGAGCCGAGGTTGAGTTTTATGGTTTGGAATCCATGCACCTTGTCCTCTGCTCAATATGCGACCGATCTCAGTCGGATTCCGCGGAAATCCGAACCATCGTAGGCAAGAACGCTGTTTCTGAGGTCAGCAAACCGCGCAGCAACATCTACCGAGTGGTCTGAATTATTCATTCTCGACTGCCCCTGTCACCCGTGATCTGCTCGAGCCACCACGCCGGCGAGTATCTGGGATCTTATGCCGCACACGTGTTTGTCGCGTCTTCCAGCAGAAGACTTCTCTGTTAGGCTTGGTCCGTGTGCGGTCGTTGGCTCCCGATGCCGCGGTTGGAGGAGGTTTGGAGACATCAAACGAGTCGATGGAGTTGGTAAATTCGGCTGCGCCATTGAGTCGCGCTTGCTTCCTTCGGCGGGAGCGACGGAGTTTCTGATAGGGATAAACCACAAAACGGTCCGTTCATCGATGGAGGCCGGCGTTCATGAGCTCCATCGTTATCAAGGATGGAAGGAGAAGTTTGTACCGATTTTTTACAAACATTTCTCGCTACGCTTGTGCATGAGCTGACTCAGCGACCAAGAGGAATATCTGGGTCCTGTTAGCGGTTAATGATGTCTGAAGGCGAAGGCTTCCGCACCCTGAAAGCTCACCTGACCAAACTCCATCGGACATTCCGCCGCGTCGGTGAATACCGGAGAGAAGTTCTCCCTTGAACTATTCATCGTTTCGGTTTTCCCTCCTAGCCAGTTGCTCCCAGGCATTCAGGACGGGCGTTGCGAAATTATCAAGCCCTCGGCCACCGAGCGAATACAGCAGTTCTGACTCAAAGAAATCGGAGACTATTAATGGTGCGTGAGGCTCCTGAGGGCTTGGTTTGGACGCTCACAAACTAGGTTCCATATGGGGCGGACGGACGGCGGAAAGTTTCCTCCCGTTGGGTCGGATCACGGGCGGAATCCTCGGGAACCCTTCAAGACCATGAGCAGAGAGCCTTTGCGAACGGTCTCGTTCAGTCCCAGTAACGATCTCGCTCATGGAAATATTTCTGTCCGCCCTGTACGACAGTTATCAATAGGTTTTCGGTCGATCTCGCTTTTTCCACAGGCAATGTTGAACTGTGTCTGTGAACGAGTCCTGTCACTTGATCTTTTGTTGTCGGCTGGCTTGGTTGCACGATCAGAGGATTGTCAACAGAGTCGAAGGAGACTGCGTCCGATTCTCAAAGTTTCGGTCACGCTGCAAGCCCCGCGATGGGATGCCTCCGACGCAGAACTATCTATCAGGGTGAACTTGTGCTCGAATGTTTGAGGAAATCATCGAAGCGTGGTGCCGAGCGGCTGCTGCCTCTCAGCCTCGAAACGAAAGTAGCGCTGCGGCTTCCATGGCCGAAAGCAGAATCTCTTCGGATGTTATGCTGCGAATGCTTCGCAACGCTTCCCATCTCCGTCGGTTGAGGAATAGACGCGCGAAGTTTTGGGTATGAGCCCTAAACGGCGTTCCAACTGCCAATTCGGCGCTGGATGTCCGATTTGTTTGGTCTTTGTCGGTAGTGTCCGTCCGAGTGCGGTTCGCAGCTTCCGCAGAAAATGCCCAGCCAAGTTGCGTCCATTCGACCAACCATCAGCTTGACAGATGCAGTGGGGGGGGGGGGGGAAGGGGCACCTGATTACTCAAGAGGGAAAAATCAGATAAACAGGGCTGAACTCGCTGCCTGATTGAGAGAGAAGACGATCTCGTGCGATCTCATTGTTTCGTTGTCAGTCTTCAGCCCTGAACGAAGAGACCCTAGACTATTTCTTCGCCGCTCTGTTTCGAATCCCGGATGAATTCTAAGCTCCATTAATTCACATATCTATTATTCTGCCCGACTTCGAGTTCGCCCGACACAGTCTCAACCCTGCGTTTAGTTTTGGATTCCCCCGAAGGGCGGCCTAGTCGCTGAAGAGTAGACGGCTCGACCCAGCCACTAAGGCTGGCCGAGCGGCCCCTCGTAGGAGGAGAGTTTGGGAACCTACTCAATAATTCACGTTGCTCCTTCCCCTATTTCTTCGCTCTCGTGCCGAGCGGTCTTCTTCCATTTGCCATTCCTTCGCCATCTCTGCTGATACTGTTTGGGAACCTCACACGCGCGCTTCATCCGGAAACCGAGCGAGGACTCCTCCACAGAGAAAGACATTCCTTTTATAGACGTAACACTTTCATCGTGGGGAGATTTTTTTCCGAAGCGAGCCAGCCCGCCGTAAAGTGAAGTCTCTCTGCGTCGATGTTTCGGCGCGGTAGTGCGTCAGCTCAACAAACTCGACGTCGAGAAGCTTTCTTTTTGGCGGCTCCTTCTTCTTCTCGAGCGAAATAAATGCTCGGACACATTTTACCACTTTGCATTGCCACTTGCAGAATACGGTATCCAGTGCGAGCGGGGCACTTCAACAAGCTGTCAAAAGGAGCCCGGGGCCCGTTTCGACGGCTTTGTTGCATTTTCCAGCAGCGCAATGTGAGCGAACGTGGCAGCTTTCTCAAATTCGCTTCGATGATCGCTTCCCTCCTCCGCCGCGACGCGGGTTCGCATCTCATCTTGAAGTTTCGGCTGCTCTGAACTTCATTTGAGGGCGAAAACTTTCTCTTCGCAGGCCGGCGTTTTCTTCATGAATAGGAAACGATTCCCCGGCGAGGCTTCACCTCCCCTCAGAAGCCGTACAGCAGGAACCATCGTGAACTCGCTTCATTCGTCCAGCTCGGACGTGTGACCACGGCGGAAGTTCGGTGATTCGTTATTTCTTCACGAGAGCCGCGGTCCCGGGGAGCGCGCGTGGCGATCGAGTCCTCGTCTTACCCGACTCGACCCCGCTGCGATCCCGAAACTTTCATCAGAGACGAATGCCGCTCAAGAGCATCGGGAGAGTGAGTGTCCTGAGAGCATCGGTGCTCCATTCCAATCCACTCCGCGTCGGAGTGTGCTCGAGTGAGTCGGCAAAGCATCTCGTGTTCGCTGTCGCAGGCGCTACAAGTTGTCGTGGCGTCGCCCGAGGCCAATTCCTCCGGTTGGTCAGATGGCCTGGACGCCACCGCTTCTGTCCATGGATGGCTGCTCGTTCGCTCGACTGTCTGCTCAGACCCGGCGACCGCTCGTTTGTTCGTTGGTTGCGCGCTCGACTGGTCCGGCGGTTGACTGGACGCTGTCGGTGTCGTGGGCATTGATTCGATTTCGGCGCGAGCTTCCCCTGGCTGACGGACGCGACTCTTGGACGTGCATCTTTGTTGGCTTCACTTCCTCCCTGGCCGAGCTGTGACGGAGGAGCTATTCCCGAACTCTACGGGCGGGCGGGCCGGACCGCGCGGCGAATGTGAACAGCGAGGAGTAGCGGGAGGAAGGAGGAGCGTGGAACAAGCGATACGTCATGATGGCTTTCTCGTTGAAAAGTCGCGACGTCCAGATCCAGCCGAACGGCACCACCTTCTTCGATGTTCTGCGCTTTTTCATTCGGCCGCGAACGGCCGTGTCGTGGAAAGCACCCGCGACAGCGACAAAGGAGACCTAATGGCTGCCCTGCTCACTTTTTGGAACTCCTCGCTGGTTGGCTTGCTTTTGCAGGTTTTGCGCACGGTCGTCTCTCCGTTACTGCTGCGTCTCCGGTGCGGGCTCGGAGGCCTTTCCAATGGATGAGCTCCGGCCGACCCGGTCTCCACCCAAACGGAAGATCGAACCCAGCGCCGGAAAACTCGTTATCCGATGGGACGGAGTCCATTAATTGTGGTCCGGATGTCCGATGCATAATCGTCCGCGGATATCTGAAGACGGATGGAGAACGAGCCACGTAGTCCTCCGGATCATGATCGCGTCGGAATCGATCATTGCGACATTTCATCAATCACTCCATCAATTCATCGATTGAATCGTTCCCATCCAATGATCAATTAACGCGTGTTCGTTCGCGACCTTGCGATCGGTTTCACTACTTGTTCTGTCCGTCCTCCGGCTTGCTAGGCAGTATAAGCAAGAGAGCCCAATCAGACTGATTCGGCCTGACTCATAAACCACTTAACAGCACGGTGACCATAACCCTGATAGGACTCCGGTTGGGGTTCCGAGCGGCGCTAGCCTGTCGAGGATCCGCGGTGTGAACTCCTCCGCGTGTCCGTGCGCTAGTACCTCATCGGCTCGTCGTCTCTCTCACGTGTAGGTATAAGTGGGAGAGTGTGGGCGGCGGATAAGAACACTTAGAGAAGAGTCGGACGGCCCGCGGTGCGCGTCCCACTGTAAATATTTAACCACACGGCAGTCCGGTGGTGGCCAGCCACACTGCTCAACTACAATACCGAGTGAGCGAGCCAGCGACTGAGCTACCAGGGGACCGGTGCCCGCGAGGTATCCACCACATCAACGGAAGCAAAGGAGAGAGCTGCTCCCGTTTGGCCTCAGCCTCCACGTTCTCCTTCTCAGTCTAGTTCCTTCCCAGTTCCCACCGTGGCCGGAGCCGCAGTCCCGCCCAACTCCTCGTCGTAACGACTCAAAGTGCTCTAATGTACAACAGCTATAGCAGCTACCCTCAACAACAACAGAAGAGGGACGCGAGTTGGGCTTACAACCGCATCGAGCGAGACTTCAACGCGTCGTCAGTGCTCTCTCGGTTACTGCGGTGTCGAAGACGTCCCGGGACGTTTCAGACACCCTCACGAGCTCCTGTTTCTTCTTTTTGGCAAAGTAAAACCCTTCCCCCCGCCAGGCAGCGAGGCGAGCTGACCGCGGAGAGCTGCGCAGCCTCCGAAACGTAAAACGAGAATGACGCACGATTGGTCCCTGATCCATATTGGGTAACACGTCACCGAACGGAACCAGGCGGACTCAGCCGCAGGAGCCCATTAAATCCAATCATGGTTATTAAATATTTTCGGACGAGCTCGACTGACTCGAACGACGCTGCTGCCACTCCAATGGTGTCGAATCAATCGATGGGTAGCTCGGTCGCTCCGGACGATTCGACTGCTAAATGAGGAAACTAGATTCTGCGTTTTTCAGCGCCATCAACACGTTTGGGCCGTTTCCCGAATTTTTAGCCGTTCCCTCCAGCCCGTCTCCGCTGGCCGTGGAGTCCCAAGCAGTGTCGTTGCGTCGCACAGTGCTTGGCCCCTTGGAACTTGGAATCCGGCCGCAAAATAGAAGTTAAGTTGCAGCCATCTTGGTGACGCGGGGAGAATTCTGCATGTCGAGGACCCGAGAAAATAGGAATGATATGCTAGTGATGATCGATATCATGTAGCTATAATGATATCAGATATCTTATCTCAGAAAAATTATGATGATAATGTGATTGAATATCATAACAAATCATGTCTGGACAATAATGATGATGAAAAAAACTAATATCATGTATCAATCTTAAAAATTATGATAAAGTAACCAATATCATGTAATAATGTTAAAAATGATGATGAAAATTACTGATATCATGTATTAATTTCAAAATGATGATGAAAAAAACTAACATCATGTATTAATTTTCAAAATGAAGATGAAAACTATGAACATCATGTGATATTATGGATTAATAACAGGCGAAACGATTTCCTCCCCGGTCGGTAGCTTCGCTAGACAGTCACCACTATCCCTACCTCGGGGCCCATTGGGGAAATCATGCTGAGGGCTGCGCGCAAGCAGTCGGAGTAACAAGGCCAGCTGAAAGCCGCTGGAATCACTAGCTCTCCAGGCGGTCAACAGGCGAACAGACGCACTTGCACGAGATCCCGCGAAAAAACGTACTCGATCATTCTCGAGTTCGTCGTTTGGGCTCGTTGCTGTTTTCATGTTTGCAGGTAGTTTCTCTGGCCGAAACAAGTTCTTCCGTGCCGAGGAGCTCGTTGCATGGCGTGACTATGCTATCCTCTACACCTTCTCCTGTGCACGGCGGCGCGTTATCGTCTTAGGGGAAGGAGCCATGAGAGCAAAAAAGAGAACATCAGGAGGATACTTCTCCATACTACCGCCATCACCTCCACCGCTACCACCGACAAGTCCGCCTACCTATCTGAACCGCTGCCGTCGCCGCCGCTTCCTGCCCATGCCGAGCAGCTACTAAAACCGCCAGAGAGGCCGGTTAACCGACCGACCGACGGACGGACGCACGGTCCGGCCGACCCAGGCTCGGCAGTACATACCGAAGCTCGGGCCGTCCGAATACTCGAATGCCAATCAGCACCGAAGTTCTCCGGTAAACGACCCCATTATACCAGTCAGTTGCTGCCGGTGGTCGATGACAACCTTGCCAAGAGTGTCTCCTTGCTCGTTCTCCCCGCAGCGATCATTAAAATGTTTCAGAAACGTACACACATTCCTCCTCCCTCGCGCTCTACGATGTTGAGTTATGAAGCCATCAGAGAAGGCACTCGCATCCCCGCTCGGATTCAGCGCGCAGCACCTACCGCCTCAGGACCCACTGCAGTGGGAATGAAGAAGTTCCTGCAATACGGAATCGCTCTGCTCGGGCTTGGCACTCACTTCGAACACGCGTTCGAAAAGCTCATTCGAGGGAGGCTATGGTGAATGGTGGTGGGGTCGGCCAATAATACGCCGCGGGGGTTTGCATGACTGTATTGCATAGTCCAAAACCTAGGCTAGCGGTCTGAAACCTTAATTGTTCAGCGCTGCGTTCTCGTCCGAGCAGCATATTTATCTCCATCTGCATCCGTTCGTCCCCGCGTCTGTCGGAGTCGCCTGTCACCATCGGAGACGAGAATGAGGACGCAGAGGATTACCGACCGAACTAAAGCCTGATTACGGAAATTATTGGGCCTTGATGGAGGCGAGGCCTTATCGTGGCCGTCGGAGGTCGTGAGCTCGCCGCCGCCGCCGCCAACGTTAGACGATGGGATATGATGGACTCGGAGCCAATCGATGTTTTGATGAACTCGAAGATCTATTTCTGAGACAAAGCAATACGGTTCCGTGGCGCGAGTAATCCTTCGACTTGGGGGCGCCGATCTCGAGGGCGCTGTGTCCAGCACGCCACACCGCGTCCTCATTGCGCCGCAGCCGAGCAAGTTTCTCCTCTGCTCGGTTCCGAAGGATGTATCAGAATATTCTGAAGATGACGATATCGTTGATTCCGATCAATCCTCGTTGAACGATGGCTCGAACAACGGAGATGTTTGTCTGACCAAGCCCAGCTGCCATGATAATATGCAAGAGCGTCGACCCGCCGCAGAGGAGAAGAATCAGTTGAAAAATGTTGGAATCCCTTGTTTCTCAACGTCGGCTCACGTACGAGGAACATATGTCACGTAGAAAGAGGCCAATATCCTTGTTCTCGTGATATTGACTCCAAAAGGGGCGGCCATGCCTGCTACGGTGGGGCGAGGGAAGGGCGGGGAGAGGAGGTCGGTCGGCCGACGGGTCGGCGGGCTAGGTACACAGCGAGGCTTGCGGCGCAAACTCTCCGCCGCCGCCGCGATCCCTCTAAAAAGTTTTCAACCCCACCTTTTTTGTGCTCTCAGAGGCTTCATATTTCTTCCATAAGCTCCCTGATTCTTTTTGCTTGCACCAAGCTCGGCTCTCTCGCGAGATAACGCCGCCATCCACAGGAAGAAGAAGCTCTACACACCAAAACCAGGGACGCCATCGCTTCATCCGAGGTTTCGGCGGATTCCGACCAGACACACGAAAGCGGTAGCGGGAAAGATCATCTGTGGTTTATCTTCGTTCCTCGTGCGCTGATGGGGGCGACGTCTGAACGTTGAATCCAAACTAATTCAGTTGGATTTCTGCGAGAATAAATGAGAACTCGTGAGATCCGGAGCAGGAACAACGTCGTGCGACTTTTGCCGCGGGCCAGAACGTCTTCCGAATGACTTCTCCCGAGCGAAGTCCTCCCTCACATCACAAACAAGGGGACGATCATCGCCAACGGATGACGTGGAGCGCTATTCCCACATAAACACAGCGTCAATTGTGACGGGTCCTGAAGTCCTGCCTCATCGTAAAGGCGAGCTTCATAAATCTAGCTGGAGAGTTAGCTCTTCAACGCGGTTTTTATGATCGCTTCCAGAGACGAACAACGGAGAAGCGCTCTAAGAGTTTCTCGCGCTAGCTATCTCCGGGTTCCGTCTTCGCTCCCCTCCAAGCCTGCTCCTGTTTGGAGTTTGCGAACTCCGACAACGACTCGGTGCTCCGCGGTACGCCATAACAATTTGAAGCTTTTTCGGTGTGGTCAATGGATGTGTCTATGTTGTACAAGCTTTTGATGTGGTTGCTGCTCCCGATGTCGTCGGTGATTCGTCTTTCGAAATTGCCCGAAACCTCATCGGAACAATAGCCCAAATCGCTCCACCCACATCGGCTGCAATACGCTGGATACCGGTTAGCCTCGGCGGAGTTTCCGAAACAGGGGCTCACTGGACCCGGGGCTGTGTGAATGGCCGAAAGAATTTAAACCGCTCGAGAACTCGGACTCCGCGTACTTGTCGGCACTGGCGCCTGAACTTGCTCGCTATTCAAATTCGGCCGCTTGCTCTGTGCGGGAAGATCTCCAGCTGTTCCCTTCCTGGAGAGATCGCCGGCGCCGTTCAACAGTTTCCGTCCGGTCCCCTTTCAACGCTCGACAGCAACAACGGTGACAACATCGAGAATGCCGGTGGAACTCGATTGTTGAATGAATGTGGAGATACTTCTCGATCTCGAGTCCTGATAGGCCCGTTGGCCAATCTCTTTGTGGGGAACGGCTTCTGGCTCTCGGGGCAATCAAACGAATCGCCGCGCACAAAGGACTCGGAGGCCTTCTCCTGATGCCGAAAGCTTGTTGATAAAGATCATAAAAGCGTCAAAACTAAAGGCTCTCAGCGCGAGCTCCCGTACCGTAGCACTCGTCGATGGACGAACTTCGGTGTTTACAGCAACTCTTGGTCACGGTGAGTGCCAATCTCAGCGATCAAATAAATAGACCTTCGCTGTTGTGTTCAGCATGCGAGAACATAAACAAGTCTCACAACAAACAAGCGGCCGCAGGTGAATCGTAGAATCGCTCAAACTCGAAGCCCTCGCGCGAGTTCTTCTCGGTCACTCAGCTGACTCACTCGAGTTGTTCGCATTCAAGAAGAACTTTCGGAGGGCCACCATCGAAATGATATTTCAAACTTGAGCGTCAACGATCGTGATCTCGTCTCATTCACTCCTTGTCCGGCAAGCAGCTGTGGAGTACCTTCAGAGTCCTCGTCCAAGTGGCAATCTCATGAATTCAACGGAGAATCCAATACACGCTCCATCGGGTATGAGATAGTGACCACCATCTCGTGCCGCGCTCACGTACCGACCCGAGTTGGGCGAATCATTCCATACTGATAATACGTACTGATCAACATACCTCACTGCCGTTCAGGAATGTAAGCATTCAGGTTTCCCGTTCTTGGAGTGTTGATGCGATCTGATCACCTTAGCAGACTCAACCGACCTGAGGGCGCTCATAACGGATCCGTACTCGGCTTCGCCAAATTCTCAGTTCTCGAAGTTGTATTACCGAATCATCTCTGGGAGAACCGGAAAAATGATTTGATCCTGGAACGGCGCGCATAGAGAACCCTTCGCTCAACCATCGATTGGTGTGGCAAGGAGGACAATAGCCGCGTCTCCGAAACGATAGGAACATCGTAGATACCTGGGATCGACAACCAGAGCCGCTTGATCTGGCTATGATTCGGAGATGGCGAACAAAGATTCTTGAAGGCAGGCCCATGCCCGGAAGAATCATGGAGGAGAATAGAAACAGGTGTCCGATCGGTGCCGCACGAAATGGTGGAGTGGTTTGACCCGGTGGGAAAACAATAAGCTCACACGTTCAACTATGCACCACATCAGTGCATCGAATGGGCTTCATAAGTGGGCGGAGTGTGTTGGACGATATCCAAGGCCCTGAACAAGAGAGCATACGACGAGAAATATTGTGGAAGAAGTCTGATATCGGATTCGTGTGGATGAGTTCGCCAAACTCTTGTGTGGATTCGCTCGTTTCTGACTCCAATAGCTCTACCCATCCTCCCCTCTCTTGCAGGCAGTCGCCTTTTCCTCTCCAGCTCAACCGTTGACTTCATGTAGCCATTCTAGGTGGGGAAGGAAACAGCCGTTCTTGCAATGATTGATTCTCAATCATCATAGCGACTCGAAGTTACGTATGAGTATCGTTTTAGGTCAGATTTTGTGTCAGTGTTTTTCACGTTTGACGTCAAAGACGTACCTCCAACAGGGACGTCGTAAAACATTGCACACCATTGGAAGCGAATCTCCGATAACAAGAAGCAACCATTTGACTTTTCACTCCAGCCTCTACCTTGAGCGCTTCGTGCTCATGCTCGACCAGCTCGTATTCTCTTTCCGCCGCTGCTCGCGACCGAGGAATCGAACTTTCTGCTCCACGGAGCATGTGTTTCGTCAACATGCGCCAACGCAAAGAGACTCAAAACGAGAACTATTCCCTCCCTTCAATGAAATTCCCGTAGAGTTCCACGTCCCAGTGTTTCTTTCTCGTTCGGTGCTTCTGCATTTTCGCGGAGGTTGCGATTCCGAAACGGAGGGTATAACATGCTTCTGCAGAAAACCTCCGCTCGGTATGACGACCTTTCATAACTTCGGAACAGTTTTGCCAGGCTCTGCGAGAGCCCGGCACACGACTTTCTGATTCAGATCATTCGGAAAAATCAGCTACTCACCTAAAAACCTGCTGCCGGAACTTGTTTGACGTCGTTGAGACGGTCGCTGGTGGGAAATCGCTTTCGGAGCGGCTCAGACACTGAGTCGGACCCCCAATGACTCACAATTCATCGAGGTTTCCTTCAATTTTAGGCGTATCATGGTCGTTCGGTTTCCTCCCCGGAACCGAGAACGAAAGCCCACGGAAGTTTTCACCCGAGAGCTCAGTGCGAGAACTGCGACCACCTGCCTCCGGCTTCCTCGAGCGAGAGTCGAGCCACGGCTGCGATACATTAGGGTTTATTGCGCATTCTCGAGAGTTTCCCGGCGACGCTTACCGCCGCTCCACAAAGACCCACAATACGACGAATATCAGTATCAGACGAAAGGACTCAATCTGTGGTGAACGCGCGCTTCGGAGAAGCCGTCGACAAACGAACCCGATTAGATCGCCGTCCCTCCTCACGTTGATGGCGGCTCTTGTCGCATTGAAGCGTGTGATGCTCTGTCCTGAAACACTGCGACCATGACATCCGACACGTGTCACTTTGTGACAGATGAAACCTTCGTATTTCCCTCTCTCTGCCCTGCTCTCTCATTATTTCATTCCTGGAAGGACTCCGCGATGATTCCGTAGCTCCTCGTCCCATGAACAAATCGGGGAATCGGATGAAAGGTTCCGGGACGCTATTCGATTTTTTAATCGGGATTTCGACGACTCCATCAGGTTTTAGACCTCTGTGGCAGCCGCCGCTGAGAGCGCGGTGAGTCCACGAGAGGGACATCATTTTTCCGACCGAGAAGTTCCTGTGGGGGTGTTTCAGCTGGGGTCCGGACATCTAGTCGTCGGATAGCCTACTTTTTCCCGATAGTTCTGCGTAGAGAATCGTGGTCGGTGAGGAACTGGTTGAAGCTGGATCGGACAGGAATCGAGGCCGACAAGCGCCGGCTAGACGATAGAACGAGTACGACCGGAAGGGACGCGCGCCCGGGAGAACGGAAAAGATCGCGTCGGTGACGATGTTGCAAGCTTCAGGAAACCGTCGAACCATCACGGCAAAAGATCTATTGGAGATCGAGGGAGATATGTAAAGGATCCACGAGTCAAAAAAGCTTGATTCGCACCAGGGAAAGTGAGGTCTCCGCTGAAAAAATGCGCATCACACTCAATGGCGTACTTCGGGAATGACTACTTGAAGAATGTTCCGTGGAACAATGGCGCGGAAATTCGAATTCACCCGCCGCCTTCGAGAGACTCCGCCGCCCCCCGTCGGGCGTTCCTTGGCAGCTCCTCCGCTGCAGTCGGGCGGTGAGCAACGATAAATTGCGGCGTCATCCCTTGTGGATGGGAGCGTCTCGATGTTCAGAGAGATCACGCCTCCGAATCAACCACAGCGACCATCTCCTCTGTCGGGACCGGGTAGAGGGGGAGAGTACTCAGGGGCTGCACGTCGGTCCAACAGTTGGTCTTCCGCTCACTGCTTAGCCCTCCCGCATGGGGCGACTATGCGGGCAACCACTGACCGAGCGGGATGTGTACTCTTCAGATTTGTAGGGATTAGGTTGTTCCCCTTCTCGAAAACGAGCGCGCGCGCGCACTTCCTCACTGGCGGAGCAGGTGGAGGCGAGCTAGCTGACACAGCCACCTACACATCCACTGTAGGAGCTGTTCCTAGTGAGGACTAGATAACCACTCACACTCCAAGCCGCAGTTCATGGACACTTCACTCGAGTACATGTTTTCCGACGCGTGCGCGAACGCCGCCTCCAAACTCTCCAGGATCCCCTATAGCTCAAATCCAGGATTTCGTCCACTCTGTTGTCGTGACGCGGCCACCACCATCTGTCCTGGGGCCGGGTCCTACGCAAGATCGAATCTATGCTCAAGACCGGTTCGCCCGATCATGTGCGCATGCAGTCTTTCCAGGCATTCGGTGTTCACCGTGTAGTTCTCGCACTTCCATTCCTCCTCCGTGTTCGTCCTCGGAGTTCCTCTTCTGCACGGCTCCCACGATGATGCTCATGTATGACTGAGCAGACCTCGAGCTGGTTCGTCCACGCTCAACTCGCGAACATTCCTTCGCACGAAATTCCATTGTTGGGAGTTTTCCGGGCTGGACGAGCGAACGAACATAAATTGTTTAGTCCCATAAGCGGTCTAATACAGCTCCAGGGCCGTCTTTGTTCACGAGCGAGGAATAATTCTTCCCCCGGCTCCTTTGTCTCGTTTTCGGTCTCAGGAACTCGGGAGTCGATTCTCACCGGAACCGCAAAACCTCCATAAACCTCGCTCCGGGGCTGATAAACGACTCAGTGTCAACGAGGCGAGGGCGGCTGATCAGCAAAGTGTCGGCAAAACGTGAGAGCGTGCCCGACTCACTGCGCGTGCAGCTGAGTGAGTGACTGTTGTGTTGCCGGTCGGTCGGGTCAACTTCTCGCAACGGTTTACGACGGACTGCACACGCACCGAATGCACCACGGCCGCGCTCCTAATGAGGAATAATTACTGTCAGAAACCGAGGGACGAATTGATGCTCAACCGTCATGATAACGTCCGGGTCGCGTGTTGCGACAGCGAAGGTCGAGATCACCGTCGCAGCTCTCCCTCATACAAAGCACATATCATCGAACGCCTACCGGGAGGTGGACGGAGACCCTTGACTCAGGGGCGTACCCAGTTTTTTGGGGGGGGGGGGGGGGGGCAAGGATGTGATGATGATGCCGATGATGATGATGATCATCGTCTCGAGATTTTCATCACGCAATCAACATGGTTTTCAAACCTGTGAGAATTTTCCTGATAAGACTGAATCTTTGTGGAACTTTTTCGTCCATTAAAGTAGAATATAATCCACCCTTCTCAATATTATCGAACAGTTTTTTTCTCTCCTCATTTTGAGTTACTCGTTTCCGCGACCTATTCTACTTCGTTGGAAGGAATTGAGATGGGCTGCGGTGATGGAAATCGAACCGGAGCAAAAACCAATCACAGCTCCAACTGACTCCGGCCAGGTTCGCTCCTCGTCTTAGGAATACCCCGCCTTCCCTTCGGGGCCTCTCGAAGTTAAAGGAATCCGAACTCCGGAGGTTCCCCGCACATGGAGTTGGAACGCAATCGGGCCCTTCTGGAAAGTCGCATCCTCATGCGCCTTCCCCCTCCCCCTGGCGCTACGGACTTCATCGTCGAAGCTATTTGCTTTCCTGTTCGAACTGTCTCAGCCTGTTGACTGATCCAGCTCGTTTCCTTCCTCCGGCTTCGTTCCCGGTCGGCCTTCACTCGCACGGCTCGTCAAGCTGGAAGCGGGGATGCACGCACGGTTTCGAGTCGCCCAAAGAGCGACAGGTCTCATGTCTTCTGGCCTCGGTCGACACGAGAAACACGGCCGGGATTTTTAACCGCTGTTCTCCCGGCTTGTCTTTGCACAACAGAGCGGAGTGTCTTTTTTTGTTTCCGTTCCCAAACGAACCACGCGCCGTTCCTCTGCTCGAAGTGAGCGTTTGCCTCCACCGGCAAGGATCGACTCGGAGAGAATCGCTTCCGAAAAACCGTTCGGCCAAACAGCGTCTCACAGCAGGTCGGTTGCTTAGTCTCGCGGTTATTCTGCTGAGGACACCGACAGAGTATTCAGTTCTTGGCCTCATTTGTTTTCAGAGTTTTGCTGAATATTCATCATCCAATAATAGGAATAAATACTCGATTGCGAAATCACCCTTCGTTCCAGTCCATACGATGAGCGGAACTTCAAATTTCCAAGGAATGACTCCTAAGATCATGCCGTCTGTGAATCTGGGAGGAGCGATGTGGTATGGCGAGCTCCCGGTCGGAATGGCGCAAACTCGACTGGGATGGTGCAGATTGGTGACAGGCGAAGCGGGTCAATCGTTCAGCGGAATGTAACTTTGCGAGTGGGCCTATGAATAAATTCGAAGGAGATTGCTGCAGTTTGGGGGGTTCCGTTGAGACTTTACCTGCAGCCTCGGGAATCTTGAGACCCGATTTCTACCAAAGCTCCCCGCTGGGATGGATCTCCTTCAAGTGAATAGGAGCGTGAAGATCTGTCTCGCTGTCAGGGTCGGAGCAGCGTGGAACGCCGCGCCTGCGTGCTGTGTGGACCAACAACAGCAACAGAGAAAAACAACAGCGTCGCAGGTATGTTCGAGTTTTACTTTTCGGAACGGGGAATTCAGGAAAAACTCTTGCGCGTCGCGTTGCCTTGTTCGTTTCTTGGTGCTTCCCTCTTTTCCTTTCCGGGCTTGCCTCGGAACGGAAGACGGAGGCTCCGCGCTTTTTGCGCTAGTTTTGACAGTGGATTCTCTGCGATCCCCTCTCTCATCCATGCTCCCACCCTCCACAGTAAGGAGCAACCATTAGTTTAGGAGCTCATCGGAGCGGAGCCGAGAAACCTGACGCGCCAGATAGAACCCCGGAGAACTATCCGAACGCTCGATGAGATGTGCCTTCCGAGCCTTTCCAATCCACTCTCCCACGTCGTGTTCTCTTTCCTCCTGAAAACTTGTTCGGAAAGTTTCACCCGCATGGGTAAAGCAGCACTTCCAATGATCGTTTGCCTGCGCCTGCAGAGGCGGCCGACGTGTATGATGTCCTGTTACGGCCCGAAAGTACTTCGTAGGTCCTCCCGGTTCAACTCCAGATAATTGGAAAGGCAACAGCTCACTGGACCACGGGTCCGAACGAAGAGGGTGAGGACAATTCAACATCACACACTTCCGGCGTCCGCGGGCGGGAAACACTTCACGCGCGAACGAGTCTCTCCTTGAATTCTGTCTCTAGGATCGAATCCCGCTGAGTAGATGCATGTTTTTGTAATGTATTATCATGAATCAGGGATCTACCATGACCACGTTCAAGAGTCCCTGATTCAACGTCCAGCTCCGTCCGGGCTGGCTCGCTTCTGCTACAATCTGATTTTTGTGCTCCCGTTGGAATATCTCACGGGCCGTCGAGTCGGGTCATTGTCCCTCCGCAGATTGATTCCCCTAGCCGGCTGCGGTCGGCCGCGCTGCACGCGGGAAAATGAAGTAGACCGTGTCTCTCTGATTGGAGTTGAAAACAATCGTTTCAGCGGGAAACGGTCTGAATGGGTGTAGATGAACGTGCGGAAACACCGGTGATGGTTTCCAGGATCGGGGCTCTCGTCGAGTGGCTCGCGCTCACTGCATATGAACGACAAACTCACTCTGCCGGGTCATTTCGGGCGGGACCGTACATAGGGGTGCGCGGGCGGCCGAATACGCCGAAACAAAAGCGAATCCTCTCTATTGCTCAACGTTTCAGCTAATTGTTCCCAACCAAGCTCTCTTCTCCCCCTGCAACGGCATCAGCGGTGACAGAGAGCTCGGATCCACCGGGAGGGCCTACTTTTGTTCGACCCGGCAGAGGTATTCGAGAGGAGAACGGTGACCCTTGACAACACAGAGCGGATCCGGAGACCCTAAGAGCAAAGCACGATTTGCGGCGTGATGGAGTCGAAGACGGAACCAAACGCTCAGACAGTGATTTTCGTGTCATAGAAGGTAGGAAAGGATGCGGGGAAACGCGGGAGAGGGAAAAGGTTTCCGAGGACCAAGGCCCCACGGGCTGGGGGGACCGACGGAGAGAAGAAGAAATATTATGTTTTCATCTACTGTGCCGTTGTCTGAGCACTTTCTAACAAAGCGCAGACCAGACGCCAACTCGGCTGATGCCATCTGTCCTGGAGCGGAAGCAGCTCTCTGATTTTTATGGCTGTCGACGCAAGAAATGTCTACTATGCGTTTTATGTCCGTTGTAAGCGTATGATACAATGATGGCCTCATGGTGCGTGTACCGCAGTAACAGCTGGGAATCGGGCGTTGAAATTCCTCCACCATTAAGCGGTCACTTCCGTAGAATTCGGCACACAAAATTGTGTGACGATGCGCCGAAAGTCTAACATACTTATCTAGAGAATCTCTCACCATAGCTTCACAGTTGAGGTCGGGATGGAAAACTCCGGCCGGGCGTTCAAGCCTTGGGCTATGGCATGACACGACTCAGTGATTCTGAGCAAACATTGTCGACGTCGTGTGATTTACGGCGGAAACTTGACGTTCGGCGTAGATTCAGCTGTATCTTGCTCATCTCCACAACATATTTCGCCTATAATATCCAGGATTTTTCCGACGCCACGTTGAGCTTGCAACTCGAGGGAAGTCACTTCACGATACCTCGGTGTCCGATGGGCAGAACCGATCGGGCATGCGAAACGAAGCGTTTCGGGAACTATCGAGTGAACGGCTAACATTGCTGTCGAGGAATTAGTGGAACTATTATCCGAAGTTGGCGGTTGCGGTCGGTTGATCAGTCCCGAAGCATCCCAACACCGGTTCGATGCCGCCACGCCGCTCTCGTGGATTTCTAGCGCCGCTCGGCTCGAGACGAGCGCCATTACCACCACCACCAAGATCATTGTGATTTCAGTCGTCGCGGCGCCCCCATGGATCATATCACTGTCATCGGAAGCTACAAAGGGGGCGCAAGGAGCGGAGCCGAACCTCGAGCACGCTCACCGGAAACGTATCAGGAGACCCTGCCAAAAGAAGCGGACGGTGGGCCGGCGGAGCTTTCATTGTGCTCGCGGGAGATAAAACGTTCAGTGCTGACCAATAGAAGCAACCTCTGTTAAGTACAATACAGCTGGACTGCGTACCCTCCCGCCCGTCCGTCTCCCTGGGTGCCGCTGCCGCCCCAGATTATGCGGCATCTGTCGGCACCAGGCCCTGCAGCTGGAGCGGAGGGCAAAGACAACACGCCGTTGCTTCGTCTCTCTCCGACAGTCACCGAGTCGATTCGTTTTTTTTTTCTCGCCTCCTCGTCTCCCGCGGGATGACCCAAGAGGTCCAATGTATATTTTGGTCTTCGAGTGTGTGGCGAGCAGGGAGGCGAAGAACAGAGTTCGTGTGGCCGCGGGGGGTCGGAGCAGG
Source organism: Phytoseiulus persimilis (assembly GCA_037576195.1). Classification (NCBI taxonomy): domain Eukaryota; kingdom Metazoa; phylum Arthropoda; class Arachnida; order Mesostigmata; family Phytoseiidae; genus Phytoseiulus; species Phytoseiulus persimilis. The sequence goes on from CM075103.1 coordinate 28,519,206, forward strand.
AGTTCGAGCACCAGTAGCAACACCCGTGACCGTTATGAACTTTGATGTTGACATTGTTCGGCTCGCCTCCTCCCTGTCGTTGTTGGTGCTGATGTTGTCGCCGGTTCTGCTACGACGGTTGACGTCTCTCCGTGAGAATGGCAGCTTCACAAGCTTCCCTTTGTCTTCTCTCCGGAGCCGTGTTGATTCTATCGACCGATGTATCTTGGGGCCTCGGATCAGAAACCACTCTCTGCAATCGACGTTCCTTCAGAAACTCGCTCAGACCTCTCGAGGGCTGAATCGGTTCCGTAGCCTTCAGAATCTCCACCCGTGCAAGCTCTCTCGATTTCCAAACCATTAGCCTCATCTCCGATGAATTTGAACGCTGGTTGGACCGACGAAGAGAATTCGGGCTTGGCCAGCCAGAGGGGACAGCTTCCCGAAAAACGCAACCAGATACTTTCGCCACCCGACCCTTCCAGCAAAACGCGCTGACCACTCGGCCGCGTCTCCGCTGAATCCTCGATACTGCCGAACGAACACAAAAGGTTCCTGATCGCGAGTGGCCCGATACCAATTAGCTTCATGACATTCACTCACAAAGGCTTTCTCCAGACCTATCAATGTAATACTAGTTTGCCTCATTCTGCTCGAGCCGTCATCCCTCCCAGGTCCGCCCCAGACGCACTCCCACGGTGGTACCCGTTCAAGAACTTGAGCCTTTGTGGTTTGCGTCGCCCCAGGCACAGTCATGGTTGCACTCGGTCTCCCAAGGATGGAGAGTCCTATCACAGGACTGTCTATCACTACACAAGCGAGGCTACCCCGGGGAGAGCCACTGTGTCCCGATAAAGGCTCTCGGACTCGACGGAAACGTACTGCTCGGGCGAATTCCGGTTTCGCCCGTTCCCTCCGGAGATTTCATGAATCGGCTGGACCCGTGAGAACCACTGCAAAGCGGCAAAATGGCTCACCGTGAGTCGAGTTCGACAGGGTTCCAGAGTACGAGCGCGAAGGCCAAACCAGAAATCGGTTGCCGAACGAAGCCGAATTCACCATCAGCGGTGCAGATGATTACGATGAACAACGTCGGCTGGCTCTCGGACGAATCGCAGGAGCGAAACGCGTAGACAAACAGTCAGACCGCGAGAAGAGGAAAGCTCGACTCATGCCTGGCCCCGACGTCCGTTGCGATGCACGCAGGAGCCAGCGGTGTTTACATATGCGTGGTTGGCGTGTCTGTACACGAGAGGGCTCGAGGCCGGGTATGTGAGCGAATGGTTAAGCGAACGATACGCTCAAGGAGGAGTCCCGCCGCAGTTCCCAGCGAGGTCGACGAGGCAGTCTTTCACCGACGCAGCAGGCGACTCGGGTCGCAGACGGGGCCGCCCGATCAATCCCACAGTTCTACCACATCAGAACGGCGGCCGACTTCCGATGTGGATACATCCGACAGTTCGATCACTCTGGCTGAGCGGTGTCGAACCTAACGGTCGCGAGCCCACGCCTACGAGCACAGCTCGCGTGGAGTTCAGCTGTCGTTGAGTGAATGAACTTGCGTCGAAGTTCCCATTCGGTCGTGATGTTCACGGAACGGATATGATGTACGGGGAATTTCAGAACAGTCTTCCCTTTTTTTGAAAGCGTTTGAAGGATAGCGTCGTGTCCCAACCAGGACATCTTCCAGCTTCAGAAGGAGCTTGTCGGAGTCGTAAAAAGAGATCTGGGCATGAGTGGACGGGGCGACTCCATATTTCTCTCTTCGGCATCGGTCACCGGTTCCCGATCGCGGCACGAGTGTTTCATTCCCGCTCGCCGTCTAAATTGATGAAGTCATTTTGTCGCCGACCCTGCCAGACGCCTGCGTCGGTTCCACGGCTGGAAGCCGCACGAATGGGAATAGATGGTTGTCATGAATCAACAGCTGACTGCCCACAGCACCTGCTGCGGGCATCGCCACGGCGGCATCGGGAACGGCAATGGCGGTCATCGGCCAAATTAGATCTTCGTCGCTCCGCCGTGATTCGGGGAAGAGGCGCATGGAGCACTCCGGAACAGACCGTTCTTCCATCGTTTCGAGCCACAAACCGTAGGATCGGAACACGAGAACCACTTTGTCTCCGCGTGCACCGCCGTGGAACTGGATGAGATTCAGCCGACACAAAATTCGTGATCAGCACGAGTTTTTTCAACCCTTGAGCCCGCTCTGAAGCGAGTCTGCGGTCGATGCGCACCGCACGTAAGACAGGCAATCTGCGTGGAGGCGGAACCGGAACACGTTAATCGGTTGTGAGTTTTTCCGCGACCACCCGCGGCCACCCTAAAAATTACCCGCTCGGCGGGGCCCTCGACCGGGCTGGGATGCAGGATTCTCCCGCTGAGGTGTGAGCGGCAGCAGCGAGTCTACCGGCACCAATGCCGCCATCGCCAACACATGAATGAAGCTTTGCACCTTTTGTAGGAGGAGCAGATGTGACGCCGCGCGATAATTTACAGCGCCGTGTAGCCACAAAGCAGCTGTTGGACCAACAAATCCCAGCCCGGATTCAGTGGGTGGAGACTTAAGAACACAACATTCGGCTTTAAATGTTTCGAAGTCTCTTTCGAAACGACTCGAGCTCGCCCTCGGAGCTGGCCGACACTCTTCGACCCAGCGAGTTTGGAAACATCGGTCGAGCGTCCAGTGATTCTGCCGAGACCGTGAGTGATGCTGAGCGAGCGTCTCCCGCTTCTATATATTCGAGTTTCGGTCGGAGTTTTCCGTGGGTACCAGGTGGCTAACGATAGCCTGAATCGGGAGAGGGGTCCTGAAGCTGCGCGTCGACGACAGAAGCTCGAGGAGTGCCCAGTGTAGCCCTAGGGGCTCCATCGAATTCTGCAGCCTCCGAGCAGGATCATCCTGGATGGAAGACCCCGCGGGGAGCCTGGTTGTAGCGCCTGAGCGGAATCCAATACGACAAGACTCCGACACAGCCTGGAATGCTCACGACGGAGGTCTCAAGTTTCAAAGATCGATATCATCTTGATCGTGACGGAGAAGTATCGTTTTCCTCCCGACTTCCTGCAGTATTGCCAAGTACCTCTGGGACACCGATGAAATGTGGCTCTTTCTCGACTTACACTCTCTCTATAACGCCAGAAAGAGGTGGACGTGAAAGCGTCGCGACCGCGCTGAGCGAAGGGCTTCTGTCAGAGATAAATAAGAGGCCTGACGAGTAAGACGGCCTTAACCGTGGTGCACTGTCGCTCGTTCGATGGAGAGTGCAAGCTGGATTCGATTTTGGAGGGATTGCAGAAATGGCTGTCTCCCTTCAAGACTCGAACAGGGATTGAGGACGAGGCCCCTAGTGGATATACTTCGTGATCCAATACTCTTCGTGAATAATGCAAGACCTTGCACAATGTTAGTCTCGCCCAGAAATCACTCCCGGAGCTTCTTTGGTTTGATTCGAACCATTTTGACTCGATTGCTTCGTAGAACAATTTCTCCCCAATCTGGAACTCCGGTCTGAAAGACAAACAAAGAGCGGAATGGAGCGTTCACTCACCTCGAGAATCTCAGACGACGCGGCGCGGGAGAACGATGCAACCCAACAGAAAACGACAAACTAACTAATATCTGCACTACACAAACTAGATAATGACGTCTGTGTCGACACAGGAAAAGGATATGGTGATGTCATCATCCGCAAGCTGATCATTCGTGGGACGCTGGTTTGTTCGAAGTAGTAGAGAGAGATCCGTTTATACTGCGGGTACGGCAAGTCCAGCGAATCGTCGTCGTCGTCGCCGCCTTCGGGTGGTGGAGGTCCAGGACCCCGACGATCCAGTCGATGGCCTCGAGAGCTCGTAGAGCTCATGGACACAATCGATGCCCCTGATGTACGCCGTTCCTCGACGATGGTGATTTTGGGGACCATGATCGACACCTGCAAACACACGCATGTTACTATGTTGCTTGGAATCTTCTCGAAATCGGCGACTCCCGAGCACGGCTCACAGTTCGTTTCCTAAGCCTCTGGAGGAACCACGGTGGAAGGAACTATGAGGATATGATTATTATGGTTCTGGGGGATTCTCTGGAAAGACTCGTGCAGTCACCTTTAGGGAGGAGGTGGTCTGCTCATTGGGGGGGAGTTCACCGACAGCGGGAAGGAGGAGGCGCACGGGAGAGAACCGACACTGAGAAGATGAAAATCGGAGCGAGTAAGTTCGTGCAGAACTGAAGGCGAGGAAACGGAGACGATTAGGGAAAAGGAGGGAAACGGGGTGATCGAGACGAGGAAGGGGGTTCAGGGCCTTGTGACGAGAACGGAGAGGGAGAATGACGTTGAAATGGGTGGTGATCCCATTTCTCTGGCTTCTAGAATATCAAGGAAAATAACTCCCCGTTTATAGCCATCACAGTTATGGAGTGAAGGCGGAGTTGGGTGCTGACTCATCGCACCCCAAGCGATCCTGCTTCTTAAGGACGCTCCTTCAAGTGAGAACTTTCGGATTGGCTTTGGGTCGATAGGTCCAGTTTATGACCTGGAAGGACGCTCAAGATCTTCGACTTCATCAGGAGCGAAGGCGTTCCGATCTGTCGTTGCCGAGAAGTGATTGAACGCGCGTCTCACGTCGATCAAATTCCAGCTTGGCGATTCGTCTCGGCTTCGGGGATCATTCGAATTCTCGAGGCGTCCGGCAAACTAAATAGTTATCAACTGGTCAGAGGCGGCGCGGATATTCCCAGTTATGAGCACGCGTAGCGGGAGGAACTCTCTGCCCAGAGTTAAGGGCTCTGCGGTCTGTGATGATCATGCTTATTGGCGGGAAGAACTCATCTAGGATTCGAAACAGCGGGATACTCCTCCTTCTCTGGGGAATTCCAAGAAGCTGTTCCGCTCAGGGGGCGCACGATGTAAGAATCATCGATAAATTGAATTTGGAAGAACAGACGCGAAGTTCTCCTCTCCCGACTGGCAGCGCTCTTCTTCGGGTGACCTACCGACGGCTCACAAAAACTCTCTCTGCTCTATTCAGCTTAGAGCACACTTGATGGCACATCCGGCGCTCTGCGAGCGAATAATGTTTACCGACGGAGTTCTCACCTCGCGGAACCTTTTGGAGCATACAAGCTCTACCCGCTCTATTGCTGGAAACCTCCTGGAGGGAGACCGTCTCTGCGTTCCTGTGAGTCCTGGATAAACCGTTCGGTTTCTCATCGGAAAGCGATGAAGTGGGCCAAATACCGAGTTACAACTCGCCCGGTCATAATCCAGACCCATACGATTTCAGGACGGTTTGGTTTCCCACCAACGACAAGTTGGAGAGGCGACTACGGCATTCGATGGGAATGTCGCCGGGATTTCTGGAAGGTTTTGAGCGCGCACCGGTGCCAATGTTTCCAGGTAATATCGGACAGAAAACTCTCCTTGCGGTACTTCGGGCGCACATAGGAGAACATATGAAAATGTTCTACATACATGTGTGAGTAGCTCGTGCAGTCGGACTCTCACGACACACATATCTTACTGTGAAGCAACGGCGGAAAATGACCGCGCGTTTGATTTGCATAACGAGATAAACGCCCATGGTTGACTCGCTTAAAGAGAGCATGGCCGCAGCTTTTTCCCGTCGCTGCACGCTTGAAAAACTCATAACAACTCCGTAGCGTCGAACGACTGCACCGTCAATTTCGAGGTCGACGTGTAACCCCCTCTCCCACCACATCCTCCCCTCCCCTTTCCCCAAGATTCCTCCTCTCCGACCGAAAATTCATGCAGTGTTGCGTTCTCAAGATCTCGTGATGTTCGCCCCGGCGTCCACCCGCCCGCGATTGTTGCTTTGCCTTCGAGGTCATCTCCTAAGCCGAGCTGTAGATGGTTTAGGTCCGACAGTCCAACTTTGATCCCATAGTGTTAGCCGTTGGACGAAAAGGCCAATAACAATGAATCTTCTTTGCTCCAGAGAACCAACTCCCGAAAGGGGACGAATCCAGCTGGCACCATTGCTGTATGATTGTGAGGTCAACGAGATTTGCGCACGAAGGCATTGATGTGGAGCCCTCCGGCCATCGTCTTCGAGACTCACGCGATTCCTCAGAAATGTCGGATATCTGTGATGACTAGATGCCCGCACTGATTTCAGGAATAGAAATTGAATCCCGCTTCACCCTAGTCATGATCCTGTGTGGAGCCATCCAAATTTCCTCGCGGAGCAGCTGCGACCATAAACACCGATTTCCCAGGACGGGGGCGGAAGGAAGCGATTGGAGTCTTCCCGAGTTTGAAGCGGCGTGAGGTTGAGACTTGGTGAAAGTTCCTGTGTCCCCAGGCGGAGGTCAAATCCTGGCTTAGTTTCGCAGGATGAGGGAACTCGCTCGTGCGCGCAGCCGCTGGGTCGGTGGATTGCTGGGATGAGGAAGCAGGTGGACCTGGGGCGTATCAAAGGGAGCGCTGTGGAGCCTCACGTCAAGTACTCGAGGATTCTCGCCCCGTGACGTCCGATTCGCGGAAATCTCACGTTGCGTCCCGCCTTCACAAGCATGCAGAGCATTTCTGTCACGGACATGGGGGCGATCGTGGTCCGTCGGGAGTGGCTCGCCCGGCATCGTTCGCGATTGTGTCTTTTGGAAAAACGATCCGATAAGATTCGTAGTGCGATCGAGAAGAGCTGCAGGCGTTTCAGGAGACGATTCCGCCAATTCCGAATCCAAACTCGAACAGGTATGCATTCGCCAAGATCAGACAGGGCTCGGGTGACTGATTTTCGAGCGTTTCGAGCGGCTGGAGGGACACGCAACCGGTGTCAGATCATTTCTCCCATGTAGTGCCAGAAAGAGCTTCTGCTGTGAGGCCGTGAGGTCACGCATATGAATTGAGTTTTTGCCGGAGATTCCCCCGAGAAACAAACATCAGCATTGTCGTTCTCGGTGCGGAAACTGCGTCGAGGCAAGTAACTCCGAACTACTGGTTCCTGGGTCTCCAGGAGCAACAGTGTAGTTCGGATGGCAGACGACGCGCGGTCTCGCCTTGGCCCAGTTGACAACGCGGACCGCCGGCATGGCCCGACCGGTTTCAAGCTCTCCTTCTATTGGAGAACGCCCGGGTCCTCCGGGAGTCCTCCTTGTTGGCTCGGAGGAACCCGAGCTATCATCGTCCGGTATTTGTTGTTCCGCTCGGGGAAAAATCGCTGACGCTGCCGCGCCTCCGGAACAACGGGCCTGGCTAATGGGAGTGCTATAGACTTAGAGAGGAACGGGTCGATCCTTTTGTGCGCTCCTGCATTTCCAAGCGACGTGCGGGGACCGAGCACGTCGGGCTCGGCCAACGTCACTCCGAAAGCGCTGTACAAAGTCGACGAGAGTTCCAGGTTGTTTCGACTCGGCGCTTCGGAGTGCAGTTTTATGAGCATAAAAATAGTCATCGACTGATGAATGTGTAGTAGTAGCTCGAGGGCTGCCTGTCGAGTGAATGCTGAAGGCTTCAATGGATTCGGGCTACGCGTGCTCAACGAGAACAATAGCTCCGGCGGGAGAGGAACGCTCGTGAAGCAGACTCCCTGTGCGTTGTAGATACTTTCCATGTGTAGGTTTTCCTCTCGAGGAGGTCACGTTTCCTCACCTCGGCCACTCCGTCCGTAGTCGGGATGATTCCGAGTCATTACGAGATTGAGCATCCTCGAACCGCTACTTCTAGATCCGCAGCGGAATCGGAGGGCGCATCGGCTGCGGCCTGACAAGGATCCGGTGCTGTTCGCGGTCTTCGACCACGTATGATCGAACTTACCCTCGTTATTGCACACATGCCGGAGTTGACGGAGCAATCGCTGAGGGTTGCCCTGCCAATGAAAGCTGGTTGTGCGTGTGGCGCGGGGTTTGAGACCCTGTCTCCGCCAGCGCGCAAAGACGGCTTCGATGCCGGTAATAATTGGTCAGTCTCTTGGAATGGTCGCGTTCCGGTGAAAAAATCATCCACAAACCTCTGACCGGTATCTGCAAAGATCGCCCGCCGCCGGGAGCAACGAACGCGAGTGACGAGGCTCACGATGAATATGCCTAAATCCTGGAGCATTACATACTAGGAGTCACCCAATGCGTGACGAGAATTCGCAGAAATCGCGCCGGTCAGCCTCAACGTGACAGGTTATCGTAGTTGCGACCATCTCTTCGTATCCTCCTTCTGGGGCGGGAGTTATTCCCTCGTGGAGTGAGTCATTATCTCCAACCCCCTCCCCCCCCCCCCTTCATCGACTGTTCAATACTGTCACGGGTTTCGGGGGTCGCAGGTCACGTCTGCGGACTGTGATCCGTCCGTTCACACACCATTTGTTCATCGAGTATGACCGAGGCCATCGACGTAATGGAGATGTCATCGCCCCAACTTGATGATCGGTGATCGATTCGGTGAGCTGATGTTTGTTATGCTAATCGTGGAACGAGCACACTCACCGCTGTGTCACCACCATCTTATCACACTGTCACTGGCCGTGAAGTCTGACAGAGGACGCATACGGGTAAAAAAATTCTCTCGCATCCGCTTCCAATATGCATATCAAACGTTGAGATAACGCAATCCGATATGAGAGCGGCGACAGGAACAGAGCAAGGGCGCTGCAGAGAAGGTAAAACACGGCAGCAACCCAAGAAACTATCCGCTGGTACACGCTACGGAAAGTACAGTAGGAGTGTCCACGCTTTTTGGGAGTCGAGCTGAGCGATTTTCGGATGGTAATGTGATACGAGCGATATGCGTTTTTTGACTCGATGTGGAAGGACTCAGATCCCGCGATGCTCCGTGGATGAGAGTGTCAAAAGCTCCGTCTCGAACACCCCACTTGGCTGCAGGAACGAGTAGTCGACTTTTGTTTTCGTCCGACTACTGGGGAGACTCGACGCTAACGGGGGATCCGATGGATGGTGACCCCAATAGAGCACTGCTGATATGCAGATATTTGATGGCTATGGTAAGCGTTATTCGCGAAAATCCGGCCGGGTCCGAGGAGAATATTCAGTGTTTGTTGTCCTTCGGTGGAGGTTCCATGAGCTGTTTCTGCGGCTTACCACATGTTTGCCAAGGAGGCAAAGCTGGAGCACAAGCGCCTCTGTCCAGCGGCTGTGGGGTTTAATTTGTTCTAGCAGCGATTCATGAAAATAACGCAAGTTTCTTAAGAGCCGAGAGGGGGGTCTCTCCCGGAAAGTACTTGATTTCGCCACTGGATGATTACCGCGCTGTTGCTCCCCGCGTCATTCTCAGACTCATCAGGATATGGCCGCGCAGATTTCAAGAGTGTAATGACTGAGAAGGCTCTCGCCGTAAATCATCGAAAGTTTCCTCTCTCTCTCCCCGGAATCTGATCAGGCTCCGGCTCCTCTGTCTGTTCTCGGTTCCCTGGAAACGGCTCCGGCGGAGCTTTCGCCGTGTTCGTTGTGAGCTGGATGGTTCTGCTCTTGTAGACGTCGCAAGGTCTCTCCGGACCGATGCCATGAGGTTCCGCCTTGGTGAGTATCGTCACGTTTCATAGAAAATCGCTGCTTTCGTTGGAGTCTGGCATCCGGTTTGTGCTGCGGATACTCTGGGATGCCGTAGAGAGCCGCAGGGCTCGATGGTGAACGCAGGACGACGAAAATATGGCCTGGGACGGCACCAGAGCGGGGCGCGCTCGGGTGAAAGGAGACCGTACGTCGGCAACGCAGCAATGTATCCGGTACTCGCGGGACGACGAGAAATCGCCCTTCATGCAAAACAGTTTCCGGCTCCGCTCAGCGAACACCGCCCCGGCCGCGAGCTCGCCGAACAGACTGGCTCCTCCGAGCGCTCCGCTCTTGTTCCCTCTTATTTTTGCTGCGATTTTCCGCTAACAGTCGAACAACTTCCTCCAAACGCAAGATTCCCGATGCGAGTCCCGAAAGTCGTCACTACTTGCACAGCACTCTCTGCCCCTGGCTCCCAAATGACCACGATCCCACAACTGCTGCTCGATGAAAATTGGACACTGTTCATCATCCCTCCTGGCGGTGTCAAGGCTCCGGGTCGATCAGTTGCTCCGCTGGCGCAGCGCCTTGACAGCTCCCCCGCAGCCTGTGTCGACCCGATGTCCCATGCTCAGTCATTTCAGTCATACGTCAATGACTCGACCAGACGTCGTCACTCTCGTCAGAAGAAGTATCCCGTAACCCGACCGGTAGAGCTCGCCCCTCGTCCGGCATTCACCGAACTCAACGATTCCGTCTTGGCTTCAACAGGTGTGGAACAAATCGGCTCAGTTACGTCTTGCGATGCGGCTTCGTTCGTTGCCAATGACAGAGTTCAAGAGCTGGGATTAGAAGTGGCTTCTGACTTTTCGGAGTGTTCGCTCGAATACCGGGATAGCTTCTGCCATGACGCCGATAAACAACTTCTCTTGATCGACTGGTTCCATCTCCGAATAGAGGTCCCATCATCACTTCTTCTCCACTCAGTCCGTGTTCCGTAGGTCTAACTTCAAATATTGATTGCGCTTCACCGCCTGCCCGATGGTATCTTATCTTGATGCTCAAAAAGTTTGTTGTGATTCGGATCTATTCCGATCTACTCCGTGTCGGATCGAATTGAGGGAAACGAACAGCAGACGATGATCTACTGCGCGATCGACGAGTTCATTCGAGGCACTCCGGAGAGCTGACGAAACCGGGCCATCAGAAAAAAATGGGATTGAGCAGCGTTTCTGGAAAGTCCCGCTCGGGGAACTTTCGTTTGGGCGGAGTGATGGGATTGGATTAAGAATTAGAGTCGCAGTTTTTTGACGCCGATGCTTGCATTACACGTCGATGATCCGCTGTGAAAACAGAGCCGGTAAATGATGGATCATCGAGTACATCATGTGACTGGCGGATCGGGGAACAAACTCCTGTCGTCAGAATGGAGGATGAAGAATCTGCGTTTTCCAGCTCAATACAAGTCGTGTCCCGGATCGCAACTCCAGCACAGTGCCAACAGGCGTTCTCCGCTCGAAGCCGAGCTGTTTCGCTCGGGACGAAATTTTCCTGCTGCTGTAACTCGTATCCGGGCTCTTTTTACGGCCTACTCCCCTGATTCCCGTTCCAGGCCTGCGGGGATAGAGGGTGAATATTCGAGTCGGCTCCGGGGCAACAGTGGGGAACATATTTTGGAAGTTCCCTGCTTCGTCATGGTGTGGACACCAAACAGAACCGTCAACAATGCTTCCCTCTCGATGGTGAGTGAGACTGGGAGTGCTCTCGGAACCGAAGGAGTTTCGCGCTCAAGTTCCGACTCCGGGAGAGGGTTCTCGTGGTTTCTCAGGGAAAATATAGAATGTGTGAATTTCTCGGAAAGAGGCGCGGAAGGGGAAAAGAGGGCACGAAATAGGACCATACGGAGTCCAAGTCCGATCTAATGAATTGTGTTCTCGCAACATCACCGCGGAAACTTCTTCCTTCCTGGTTCCAAAGCTCCTCGCCCGAGGATTCCGCTCAACCATCGAGCTAATCCTCTCTCATTGAAAACTTGGCGGGAGCTCTGCCGTTGAACGGCCTCGCAGGCCCGTTCTCACAGACTTACAGTTGGAGGACATCAATAATGATAGTTTGTGACCGCCCGGTCAGATCGATGGAAAACCGCTCTGAGCCGATAATTATTGCCGCCAGGGTTTCGAGCCTCGATCGCTTGACTGCTCTCCTCGGCTCGGAATATCCGCTGCGAGTATCATAACTTTAATTTTGGAGGAATTCGCCCGAGGAACAACATGGAATGAATAATCGATTCATGGACCTTCTGAACCAAGTGGCAACCGGAATCCGGGAGGGCGAACTCTCCCCATTCTAACTTCGATTAACTACTCCATGATAAATGTGTGGCGATCTTGCTTCCCCTGTCAGCACATGCAACACCGATGTTGACGGGCTGGTCGTCCAGCAATGGATGTTATTCCTGAGAAAAATCGAGCGATATGGGAATTTTGACAAATCACTCATGAGAAAGGTCAACGGGGCCGATGAGGGAAGAAAGCGGCTCATATATATCAAGGTATCCGCCGGTGGGGGGAGGCGATCGCTCAAGGCGGACAGCGATCCGGTAAAATTGCGAACAAAGAGACGCCGCAACGATCGGAATACCTCAACATCGTTCCCTTACCCCTCTCCCCCCGTCTGATCACACGCGTGATGAAGTCTCAGAGATTCCGGTTTCGGCTGGAATGTGGAAAGTCTCCGAGATTCTGCTACGGCCCGATGAATTCGGATTCTCTTTCGTATTGCAACTGCTGGAGCTGGACCAGTGATAGATATTGACATACCGAGGTTAGCCAGCAGCCCGTCACGAGTTCGAATGCTCACATCATGAACGCATTCTCAGCGGAATTTCCAATTTCAGATGTTCGACGTATTGAACCGTGTTTTCATCAGCTCATGCCATAAATCCGAAACAGTGGAAAATCCATTGGTCGCGAATTCTTACAGAAGTTGCTAGTTGAATATACCGATAAGGAAAATAGAATTCGCGGGTCGAACGAAAATCTCGAGACACTTGTCGCAAAGAATGAGCCACGGGCTAGATAATGAGGGTTGAACAACTTCAAGTTGGGTTCGGTCGGATTTCCGATGCCATCCTTGCTCCCGAAATACATTCAGCATGCGACCACTTCAAGCTCATTATGCGGACCCTACAGCTCCTCGCATCCCGTAAATTTTCCAGGTCAGGCTACAAAAGGTGTCTCAGTACTATGACTGGTGAGCTTCACGTCCCTTGCAGCTCTTCCGCCCGCGACGAAGCGGAGACTGAGTTCACCTGTGCCGAGGTTCTAAACTCGTAGGCTAACTGGCGAAACTCGTCAATGAGCTCAAGGACTTCTTTCAGTGGTTGCGGCTAGTACGCCAGCAATCAGTGACTTCAAGAAATCAGCGGGTCGTTCATTATTGAAGCACGGAGAGCGCACCCGACCACTGCATAGATTTCCATACTCGCTAGATAGACCGAGCTAGGGCATTTTTCGAGCCCTATTAACTTCGCTAGCTAGCTCTGCCAGTCTTGTCGGTGTTTTATTCACAGGTGAGGACCCACGGAGGGCCGTTGCGAACGTTGAAGTTGGTCGAGAGCTCGGAGCAGCAGTGGAATAATTACACACTACGAGCTGCCGGCCGCAGCAGCAAGTTTGTGACATGGACCTCAGGGTTAGTTCGACGCCTCCGGACGTCGCGAAGTCCGGAACCCTCAGAGTTCACGAAGATTCTCCCGCTGTGATCCTTCCCCCCGGTCTCGATCCTCCGGTTGGCCGCCATTCGGATAAGGTCTGCGATCGAAATCGCGACGACCGGGTCAGCTCCTGTCGATACATTCCCAGCTGCACTTCCAAGAGTCGACGGGAAAACCCCGGATAACAAGCTCCGGAGAACATGTGAATGAAACTTAGCAGAACAGCCACTTCTAGGACCATTCACTCTAAGTTCCCTGGAAGAGAGCGGGTGGGTCGAACGAGAACCATCGGTTGTACCCGAGCGCGAGCGAGCGGGTGGGCAAGTTCGAGCTGGAGAACCATGATCTGCGGTTATGAGGAGGGTTATGAGTTTTTCGCAGCGATTTGAAATTTCCGCAGAAAGTTCAGATTGCCCCAGTTGAGAATACATATGCGCTCCGAAACGAATTCGAGAAAACTCACAGACCCTCTACGAATCCATTCGTAGTCCCGCGATTTGGAAATTTTCACTTGTGGGTTCGAGCATGGGGCTCAGCGAGGTGGACTCCTGTCGACCGCGATTCATGTCCCGATTCAAATTTCCGAATGAAGCAATTTCGATGATTTCTATTCGAGGAGGATTGAATTTCGTTCCCATGTCCAGGTGGAATAGTCTCCTCCACTTGCGAAGGGAGCGGCGGTTCAGCACTGTGACCACCGAGCTGGGTCCGACAAACGTGGCCCGCTGAGGTTTTGACTTTGACACCACTGGCATAGAACATCGGTTGATACGCTCGAACAGATTGTTCAGGTGCAGGCTGTACTCTCTCTAATTAACGTCACCAGGCCTGGCGGGGACAAATGTGGAGAACGGTCATTGGTCAAGCTGTCTTCATATTTCCAATGTGAAGTCGACCGAGACACAGTATTATTATACCACAGCAGCAACTCGGCGCTCTGTCCTATCGATCTCTCTAAGTTTGGAACGACGTTCGAGATACCTGCGTCAACAACAGCAACGACGAGAGAAGAAAACACAGAGAAGATCGATCGGCGCTGGCGGAAATAGGAATAAGGAAGAAAAGATCAGCCATATCTCCGACGAGGGACAACAAAGGGTACGAGAGCTTCGGGAGAGGGAAGAGCGTCAGAAATAGATGGGAAGGGGAAACTGGGAGGCGGACGGTTGATGCTGGGAAACATGACATGAAGAAAACGGAATCGGTGAAGACAGAGAAGGGTTGAGGCACGTTGGGAAAATCTTTGGTAAACGGGCAGGAAGGGGGAAAAGAAAAGGAAATATGGAGAACGGAAGTCGGAGGGACGTTCACGGCAAGCGTTGAAAGTCCTGGGATCAGGACCACATGACCGGGAAGAGCATTGATTCGCTCGGTTGCTCCATGTCGTTCTGGCTGGGATGACCCATTGTCTCTTTGACTGCGTGAGAGTTTTTCAGGGCTGATTTGCTCGATATTGGAGTGACCGTTTCCGAGCGGAGTCGACGAGCGGATGGCTTCAGTTTCCGGTCGGTTCCCGTGGTGCCGAAGTCCGATCCGTTTGGCCTTCGAGCCGAGGAAGTTTTTGTTCAAAGCAACCGGCTGACAAAGTTCCTGGCTGATGCAGAATATCCCGGAGCCGACGATAGCGACCCGGAGCCAAACATCCGGTGGTTGCGGCAACGGATTGGCCAACTCGTCCGATCACCCGTAGTGCTGCAGCATCGGCGTCCCACTAGCGAATTCTGCACAATCTGTGGATGATGAACTTCGTCGCGATGGTTACGATGTAAATAACGGTGAACAGCATCCTTTCTTTTTTCGGTGCCAGCCTGGCCTTCGCACATGTGCGTATCCTTTCAAGTGTGCTACGCTAATTACACCAGCAAACAGCCGAGGCGTGGCTGACGGCCGCATTCAGACAGAGACACAAGCAAGCAGGCAGGAAGGCTGCCGAGCGGGCTTTTGTTCCATGAATGCTTATGCATAAAGATTTAAATATGACAGCACCTATGTCGTACGGCCTCGTCACACACCGACGGACCGACTGACGGACGGAAGGAACGCCGTTACGACCATTTTCTCAGGTGGCCGCGTTCCACACGGACGCATCCGTATATAGTGAGTCCTACGTCGTGTGTGCGCATGTCACGCCAGTTCGGCTTTGAAGAATGAAGGAGGTGCCGAGGGAATCCGACTCTTGAAACTCTCGTTGTTGTTTACCGTGGAGAACCTGGGCCTGACAGAAGCTCCCGAGACTACGGCTACTCGACCCCGGTATTTCCGACGGAACGGTTCCGACCTCCGAATTTGAGTCGCTGAGCTCCGGATCCAAGTCGTCGACTATTGTTGGATTGAGTTCCACGTCTTCAGGAATTCCCGAGGCAACCCCATTCAACGCGAGCAGAACTTCTAGACGCTCACGCAAGACTGGATTCGCACAAGATTAGATTCCAGCAGACTGATCGCGCACATGTCAATAGAAGATCAAATACACGTGAGTCGAATGAGCACAAGTTGGAGCCCATTAAAGATCGGACGCGCGCAAATCACATGCACGAAACACGAAAAGCGCTTTCGGATGAACGCATTTTTGTAACAGAGCAGCAGCGCACAAGGCCGAATGCGCGCCTCGAAATGCGACAGCAGCTCTGTATGCCGGCCGCGTTCGCATTCGGTTTTGCGCACATTTGATGTCCACGGGCAACAAGTTCCTGTTAGTGCCTATCAGGAACTCATCTCCGATGGCTCCTGCCTCGCTGCTTTCGAATCATTCTCTGGAAATTCATTCCCCGATTCCGAGCGGAGCATTGGGAAAAACTTGAGTTATTCCAGGTGGTACGCCTCGAAGCCTCTAAAGCTTCCCAAACACTCATGTGCTCGGTCCCCGGATCAGAGTTTTCGTAAGAGATTTAAGGTGACCACGGTTCCACGCTGCTGAAAGAAAGTAGCCGCTCGCCAGCTGAGCGAAGACACCGAGGCGTTAGCACGAGACTTGAGTCACACAAAATGGTTGAAGCACCAGAGAACCGAGAATGAGGGACAGGGTCTGCTGCGGCACGAAAGTTGTCCGTGTGCCGACAGCATTGTTCTGTATACGAGGAGGACACAGGAGAAAATGCGGAACAACTTTATGGGCATTCGCGACTGCGGTGGCGACAACGCAGCTTCAACCGCTGCGACCGGATGAATACATCAAGTACTTTATTCCCGTTCCTCCGCCGCCGCGGCGGTCTTTGAATAGATGACGATAACAACAACGAAAAGGACTACGACAACAACAATAACGACAATCCTGAACCGCAGTGTCCCACGTATTCGAGATGAGAGCTTGCAACGCATGCAAAGCAAAACCGGTCGGCAAAGAGTTGACCCGCTTCGCTCGAGCCGGTCACAGCATCGGCCGGCTGACAAACGATGCTTGCTGGGTGTCCGATTGGGTTGGTTGCTCTGTCCGTCGGCTCCTGGATTTCCGTCCGCAAGCTTAATCCTGATCCTCTTATTGCTTCTTACGGTCGCTGGCATTTGTCTCCCAGCTAGTGCTGTTAGCGCAGACTCAGTAGTGACGTGTTGAATGCAGACGGTGCTTTTCGCGGCTTGCCGTCTCATTCATGGGCTCCGCTACCCAGAAGTTCCTCGCTTTCCCGGAAGGCTGTGCCGGAAAGCAGGACTCGCGCCCCGAGCCCGAACATCCAATGTGTCCAGACCCCAAAGTTCGCGAAATTACAGGAAAATTGCGTGGGCTGGGATCGGTTGCCTTCGCGCGCTAGCGGGCACCGGGCCATCTATCCGGTCACTTAGCTCTGCGGTCAGCCCTCGCCGACGCGCGAGCCCTCGAGCGTCGCTGGTCTGGTGTCTCCTGCAGCTTTCAGCACCAGCAGAAAAAGGTGGGGGCCTCGCTGCTGCTTTTCCACTCTATGTGCAAATTCTCTCCAACTGCCGAATGCTCCGTCTCTTTCCACCTGCCTTTTCGGTTGAACCCGCTCCTTCACCGGCCCTCGTGCGCCCGAGGTCTCCGCAAGCCGGCACCCCGGCTAGTTGTAGGCCGTTTTTCAGTTCGTACTCCGGAGCCTATTGGAAAATTTCTCGCATTGTCCGACCGGGGCGCGTCGCGAGGGGTTATACACTGCTCGGACAAAAGCGGTGCGGGCGGAGAAAGCTACGGGCCGGAGGGAGAGGAACGCGAACAGGGGAAAAGGACGGAGCAGTGGAAAAGAAAAGAGCGGCTCTCGGACGGACCCCAATTGAGCAGCGGGATCGGCCGTCGACGAGCAGGAGAGCAAGAACATCAGAGTCTCGCGAACGAGCTTGCACGGAGAGGGGAACCACCGATGGCGAGTGGAGAAGAACTGGTAGTCGGCAACATATGCCAACGGAAGTCATCGCAGACAAAGTTCTACGACCGAGCGCCGAGACTGTGTTTTCAGAGGGCTCGAGTGGGAACTCTAAAAGAACAAGGGGGAGCCACGTGAGCGAAGAAGGGGTGAATCGGGTGTGCGGCGCTCGGATGTACATACGTTCACTCCTTCTGTCGTGGACAAGCGCTGTCCGATGAGGCGTAGCTTGGACCGACCGTATGCTTCACTTGTAACAACTCGAATCAGCTAATGACATCGCTCCGTAAGCATCTGCATACTCATCCGGCGTTCGCCTGATCACCGGTAAAACGTCGGACCGCGTTCACCCTCGTATCCAGGGACGCCTACAGACTAAGGTGCGGGAATACAAGACTGACGTCCGAACGCAAGCTGCGACTGTCAGAGGAAACACGAGACGTGCACAACCAACCCCGATCGTGGTCCGCCACGAGGCGTCCACAACGGAGCGATCAACAAAGAGATGCGTGCAGGGACGCACAGACTGGGAGATCAATTCTACGCGGGGACTGCTCCGAATCCGATTTCCGATCAGCAGCCAACATCGAGCGCGCTTTTTTCAAATCACCCCATCAAGAGGGAGAGAGAGAATTGGGGAAAGGGCGTGAGGGGCAGGGCACTTCTTCTACAGGGCAAAAGTAGGTTCGTTCCTCTGCGAGCTGTCATAGATCAAGTCTGGACACGTCTGTAAGTACACGTGCAGCAGCGTAGTTCTGAATGGCCGAGAATACGAGCGTTCCCCGAAGGAAACGAAAAAACATGACAGGTGTCGATCCTGCCTAGCTGCGGGAAAACGCAAATTCACGACCGGTGCGAGTTCTCAGCCAGGGCTGAAGGTTCCCGGCAGTTCCGTTCGGTTATTTACTCGGATCAGAGGGCTGAACTGCTTATACCTCGTCTTCCATTTTCGGATGCCGCAAATCGAAAATACTGGTTCTTCGCGGGGGCGACCCGACCGAGGTGTCATTGCGTTCTTGTGAATTCTTTTTTGGCAATTTCATGTTGATTCCCATGCCGCTCTAGCATGAAGTCCGATAACCGCGATCGCCTCCTCCTGTCCAAGCGTGAGCCCTATCGGATCCGTTGACCGGTTTTCCACTGGGTAGGCGAATGCAAAGGCGATGAATGCGATGCTCGCAACAACTCTCACAACCCGGCGCCATCTGTTTCTCCATGGGAAACCGCCCAGATGGAGGGAGGAGACCAGCTGCCGGAACCTGCTCGACATTAACCGCCCGATGGTGGTTCCGAATCGAAAACTGTTTTCGCGTTCCTCCGTCAGTCCCGCACCGTTCGCCACTGCCGGTTGAGGGGATGATTGAATGCCGATTCCGAACGGTGAGACGAGAGCTCTTTGTACAAGGGGGAGCTGCGGGGCAACAGCAGCGCTTTCGAAAACTCGCGACGGCCGTTCGAGTGTCTCAATGTCGAGTCGGCCCGGGATCCGCGGAGCGTTCGTCAACAATGTGAACGATGATCACGCAAAAAGACGTCTACAACGCCTGCGACGTTCGTTCGTGTGAGTGTTGGCGTGTGTGCTGTGTCGGAGGGATACTGTTCGATTTTGGGTAAACAGAAACAAAGAGCAACATTATACACCAGCTACGCAGATCGACGTTGGGAGCAGTAGCAACGCCGCCGAGGCGGCTGTATATTCCGCCGGCGGAGGCGCTATCTGTAGCTGAATTCTTCGCTAGCAGCTGGAACGGCACTTTATTGGAGGCTGGACGGAAGCGGCATCCAGCAGGAGACGTTGTTGACTCGACGACCGACGGCCACTCCTGCTAACTCGGATGTTCCAACTCGTTTTTGTCTCAGCAATCAACTCCAACCCTCAGGCTCCATTTGTTTCCCGGGATCACTTGGGCTTGTTGCGGCGCTTCCGCGTGGCCTTCGAGTTGCTTCCATAGTAAAGAAGGAATCATCCATAGTACAGGAGGAATCATCGCCCCGCCCTCGTCGTGCCCAAATCAAGACGCTCAGGGAGCCGTCGCAACTATGATACTCTATCTTCCGACCTAGCGATTCGCCCGGCCGGACATAAACTCAACAGGATCTGCCACGGCAGACCGAGAGTGCTCCTCGTCTCGTGTTCGAGGAGAAAGGGACTCGCACATCAAAAGCTGGGGCGGCTTGGCGTTCTCAGGGAGAAGCATCTCTCAAATATCTGGAACCTCTTAGTCCGAACTGGGTTCCGGTCGCTTTGAGTGCCACTCAGCACAGCGGAACGAATGAGCGGCCGAATTTCTTTGTGAGAGCTTGCGCCGCTCCGAAGGCTTCGATGAAATACAGCGAGCTTCCGAACATCAGAAGTGGCAGTGCTAAGTTTCCGAACTCAATGTTCACGAGTCCCTTGACGATTCTGCAGGGCTGGAGTCGGGATCGAATGCTCGTACTGAGCCTGGAGCTGTCGCTGCCGATTCTTGAGCACGAGGAACTCGGTCGAAGTAGGTGAGGCTCAGATCGATCGAACGTTCTGTCTTGATCATGCCGATGATATGCGGGAAGGCGCCGGGTACCTTCGGGGATCAAGTCGAGAGGAACTCGAGATCTCGGTGTCCGCTCGAGTCAAAGGTTCTCAGAGTTTCCCACATTTTTCACAGATTCAAACCGACTCCCACACCATTCCTGGATCCTAATTACAGTCCTGCTCGGCCGATGTCGGGTTTGGGCGATTTATCATCGCTCCGCCGACTTCAGGTGGCGCGCCATGCTCGTCTGTGATCAAATGCAAGATTCCCAATCACATGATGGAGCGTTCGCTGCCTTGTTTCTCTGTCGCCTCCGACACATCACAAGGCGGGCGGTGAATCGATCGATCGGAAAACGCGACCAGGAACCATCCTAAGGCGGCAATCAAGCACCTGGAAGAGCTGACGGAAGACTTACTTGATGAAAAGACGGTGGTTCTTCGAGGTCTGGACTTGGCATCTGATATTGCTGGTAGAACTGACGGGCCGAGGACAGATGGGGCCGGCTCGAAGGCCCCGGGTCCTGAGGCTCGAAATCTGGCTCTCGACGAGGAGCAGCAGCAGCACCACCACCTTCCATGTCGTCGTCCCCCACTTCTCCTCCTTCACGAAGGAAGTGGCGCACGCTCAGGCCATCACAACCTCACTTGTTCGGGAGCACAACTTTCGTTCGGTGAACGCTCTCTTCCCATGTCGCCGGGCCGACAGCAACCTCACCTCTCGCACCGTTTCCTGCACCGATCACACCGAAACACGAAAACTTCACTCTCTCGCGGTAGAACTTCACACCTCGGCTCCTGTCGGTCCAAGTTGACACACTCCTCAAACATCCAGTCGATGGGAAACGGCGGCGGAGGTGTCGGTGGCGAAGGTGGGGGTCGCGGTCATCGACGAGTGGTCATTCATCCGATTGGTAAGGGCACGGCGATCGTTGGCACCGGCTTTTGTACCGAGGCGGAGAATTCCGGTCGAAGCCACTCACCGCTCGTCGCCAGCAACCTGTAAGCCCACCAGCCAGCCAACCACCAGCCTACCAACCCACTTTTCGGGGAAGGAGGGGGTGGTTGTCGAGGCAGGGCTCTGGTTTATGCTGCTGCTGCTGCTGCCACTGCTGCTGTCGCTGTTACTGTTGCTTAGAATCCTGCTACTTGTTGCTCGGTGGTCCCGGAGCGTCGACGAGAAAGCCGCTGGCGGCAGCGGGTCAGAGTTTGTATCGATCACATCCACTTGACATTTTCCAAACGAAGTTAGGCACTAAAACAACGACGACAAACCGCCAGAAACCAGGGGCGAACGCTGCGTCGGTGGCAAGCAACGATGCACAAGTTCCCGCCACACAGAGCGGCGGCCGGGCTCTCTCCCTCTGAAGGCTATACTCCGAACTGAACTCGCGGGCCCTAAGCGTACGAGGGCCCTCAGAGGAGGAGCCCTTGCGTTGCGCCCTCTGCCGGTTTCCCCCTAAGCCTCGAATGGCCAGGTACGTCGACTCTAACGCCACAGCAGCGGCATCAGCAGCAAGGCATGAGAGATCAAGAGAAGGCGCAAGGACACCTGGCCACTCTTCCCGAGGGCCGTCGACTCTTTCCCTTGCTGTTTTCCACTTCCAGAGGCCACACATCGCCACGACTGACAGCGGCACAGCCACCGTCATCCTGGCGTTTATTTTTTCCGAATAATATTCTTGCTTCGCTCCGAGTTCACCCGAAGTTTCGAACAGCGAACCAGATGAGTCTTCGAGCATCTTCGGAGCGCTTCATCGGGGACGGAGGCGAACTCTTGGTCTGAGGGGAGAAACGTTGTCCTCACGAATTCTCCGGGATCCAGATGCACACGATGGTTCATTCCCGCGCGAGGACATCCAACTCACCCCTGAAGCTCGCTGACTTCGAACGGTGCGGGTCGCAAGGGCGATGCGCTAAAAGGCCCGAAATGCATACCGCAGGAAACCCTTCAGCGGTGCTTTCCGTCCACGTAGAGCAATATCGCTGGGATCCAAAAGCAGTTGGATCGAATGTTCGAGCAGGACCAAGTCTCGCGGATATTTTCGAGGCCCCGAGGTTCCGTACGTCACTTCCAGAGTAGATTCAGAATGGGTATTCAAAGCCGTTCAAGATGGCTGCCGCCAATCGGATGTCCACGACGCGGCTGGGCGCTTCATGAACAAGATCCGTCGCACCGCGGTGAGGCGAGTTCGTAGAGCAATGAGCAATATCTGAGGTCCGCTCACCGATTCCAGGGGGCTCGCCGATGATGAGCAGGTTCCGGATTCTTGAGCGGCATCGGAGTTTACCACGCGCAACTGCGTTCCAGGGGGAGAAGGCAACCGAAACCATCTCTCGCCAACCGGCCATTCCCGAACGAGCTCTCCCAAAATAATCGGACAAGGGCACGAAGCGGCTACGCAGAGGAGCGCAGGCAAGGGCGAAGACGAAAGAAGAAATGCCTCATTAGCTCTATCGTCTCCGGGCCCGCGAAGTCTACGGAGCGCATTTCGACCGACGCTCGCAGGATTCTCTCAATGAGTTAAACGGCGCTCGGTTGGAGCAACGATGACGATGGTTTCACTCCGTTCCGCGTCTCTATCAATTACCGTGGAGCAGATTCCGTTCGAGCGAGCGCTCCACAGATAGGGAAGCGCCACGTTAGTCATGATTGCGTTATCGTAACAACCGAGCGCCGCGTTCTGTTCTCTCCGGGATCGGGAGAAACTCGGGCGTCCACTCCGGCCCGCTTGCGTCGCTCATCGGATTCCTACAAACGTATTCTGGCATTATCGATACTGTCGGAACGACTCCAGGAAGCCCGACGTCGAGCTCAGCAGGAGGAGTTTCAATCTGCCGGAGAGAATAAATTACTTCCAACCATGAGATCAACGAACCTCATGAAGCCCTCCGCAAAACCCTCCCCAGGACTCATTTCTCGTGAACCACCCCCACCCCCTCCTTAATCTCTCGCGCATACTCCGGCCTTCCCCCTTGCCTGACCCTGCCCCCGATCATCCTGCGCCTGAAGGCTGCCTCAGCTTCTATCACCGGTTGTCATTTATCACGCAAGTTGCCCGGCCCCCCGAGCATATGCCACGGATATGACGTGAAAGAGCTTCGAAATTCTTCTGCTGTCTGCACAGACAAACGTTGATAACATCGAGGAGCTCGTAAGATCCCGAAGACGACGCGCAAAGATAATGAGACGAACAGGTTGAAGAAACCAAGAATGTGAACCTGTACTTCTGCTGGTTGTCCCTCAACCTCCCTCCCTCCTCGTTGCCGAATTTATCCCCCCCCCCCTCACGGCGGGGAAGAAATGCGACCGGCCTCTTGCGGCCGTTGCTATCCTCCTCAGTGGTCGTCCCCGAGATCTTCCCCTCCTTCTTCCCGAATGTGGGCTCCTGACACCGCATTCTGTCCCCGCCGATCGCCTCCCGCTTCTCTCTCTTCTTTCCCGCCTCTGCTGTTTTTCCCTCTTCGTTCGGTCCAAGGGACAGCCTCAACAAGTGTCCCGACAATGTTTGCCACTCGAGCATGCCTCTTGGTTTTTTGTGGGCTCATCGAAATATCCGGAGACGCTTCGTTCGTTGGTCATTGTTTGAGCGCGGCCCATCGAGACTCCATGCACCTAGTCGCCCGCTGGAAAGTGGACGAAGTGCTCGACGCGTGCGGGTTTCACCGAAGAGTATCGTGCTCGACTTACCCACCGAGTGTCCGAGCGAAACCCCCCTGAACATCCGCCGGATCCCAACGATTGGAGTCTCCGACAAGATAACGAGCTTAGTGGGCCCGCGCACAGTATTTCCGACAAAGCCCCACCGGAGGAGTGGATTGAAGAAAAGCTCGAAGTGCGGAATCAGATGTGTATTGCCCCCACGTGAGCAATGCGCGCTCGGAGTGTTACGGCTCCGAATGACTTGAGCTGGGACATCGATTTCCCCGAGTCTGTTTACGGAGCTTCCCTCTGAGTGAAGAGAGCGAGATGGCCATGACTGAGAGGTCCCCATCCGGGCTCTGCGGAACCCCTGTCGAGGTCAAGGCTGCTGTATCAGGAGTGTGCAACGCTGCGAATCCGGAACCCGAGTCGGCCCGATTTTCGGAAGGCTCGGATCGCAGCATCCACGGATGATCGTGGAAATCTGTGATGCAGCAGTGGAAGCTCAAGGTGTGCTTCCCAAAACAGAGTTTCCCAGAATCTGAGTACCGCTCTCTTCGAAGTTGGGTAGCGAGTGATGTGATCGCGGGCTGAGGAAAACCAACGAAGATAGCTCCAGAAACAGCATGGGACAATTTTCGATCTGCGACAAAATTCCCTCGTTCAATCATAGGGAACGAATCCGGTGTCCGGAAGGCGACCTCCGACGTTGGGCGGAATCATTCGATCCGGGATCTCCAGCTGTCTGAGAGGAGCGATTTGGGTCCGACCCGAACGAGATACATGGATAAGATGCACGCCGGTGTGCACGCGGGAATCATCTCATGATGTGTGCATCGAATGACTCGGGCGAAGTGCTGACCGTCGGTCAGGGGACAACCCGCCTTTCTCGACTGAGCTTCCGTTTTGAAGATTTCTGAAGATCGTGCGTAGCTGAAAATTCCATGGCTTCGAAGTATGGGTCCAACCGTTCAGGTTCGAGTTTGGGTGACTCATGGCGAGCTTTGATCAATATCTCTTTAGTGATGAGACGATCCTGAGCGAATGCCTGGAACCCGCTTTTTTCGAGCCTGATGTCAGCATTCGACACGGTGATATACGAGTCGATCAACTCATCTGATTTCTATCGTTATCCGTACGAAACCAATCACCAACTTCATCGGTGATATCGTTGCGAATAATCCCAAGTTTTCCCGGTTGCATTTCTCTACATTTCTTCTGGCATCTTGCACACTCCATCGGTTCTCTCGACCGAGAATGCCACGTAGCCAGCCTCCCCATCCGAAGTGTTGGCGGGAGGCAGATTGCGAGCCCTTCCTCGGAGGAGTGCGTCCCACATCGACAACATCAGATTCTGACATGCTCAAGTCTCCGACCTCGAACGTGCCAATTCCATGCGAGCGCTAACTTCACCTCGCTTTCGGTCGCCCTGCTGAGCCCGTCAGCCGCGGGTCTGTCAGCGCTCGGAAATCGTTGAGATTTCTGAACTCGTTCCAATTGAGCCATTCATTTCACATCCGTCATTCACGAGATGTTGAAGCGAACTTTGTGTGGGCGGCGAGAACGGTGAACCCCGTTCGTGGAAACAAGCGGAACCATCGCCACCAGCGATTTTGCGATAAAAAAGCTAACGCAGGAAGGGAACGATTTGTTTCTCCACCTATTTGGAGCTCTCTCATGGCGTCATTATATTGGTGATCTTTTTTTTTTTTTCGAATTGCATGGAGTTCCGGCGCTTTCTTCTGAGATTCTCGGCGTGGCTCCCTTTTCAGCTCATCAGTGTCTGGAACCCGCGGCTTCGAATGCGGGATATCCCCGACACACGAAAAGCTGGAGGATCATCCGAGCAGGAAGGACGACCATGGATCTCCTGTCTGGGAGAATCGAATGATCTCAAAGATTTCACGCCTTCGATCGGGTTCTGTGACTGCTTTCGTGCGCCTCTTGAATGAAACCGAAGACTCCTCTCGGTGAGAATCGCTGCCGCTCTGTCAGAATGAATACCGCGAGATTCGTGATACCTACATGGCCCAAGACGCTGATGCGCGTCCTAATTGGGTCATTCAGAGAGCCTAAAAACTGAGGTGAGTGCTTCTCAGACTCGCAACGGAGTCGGACGCTCTGCAGGGACACAGAGGAAGGACAACATGAGAGCGAACGCTCGTTCTCGGCATCACCCACTTTCGCCGAGTCCAAACGAAAGTTGTGGCCAACGTAGCGGGCTCCGGATCGTGGCCAGCGAATCTTTCCGTTCGCAAGTATGACAATATCCCTCTCGAAGAGCAGCCCATGAGAATTCGTGTTGTTTCCCCTCGAATTCCCCGATGCTGTTGGTTTGGAACGAACGCAGAACCAGCAGGCCGAGTTCTCTATGGGACGAATCGTGAGTAACGAACGCAACCGGCCGAGTTTTGCCTCGTGCGAGAATGGCGCCGGTCGCTTGATCGGCGGGGGCTTTGTTGGCCAAAGCGCTTTGATGGGAGCGTTCAAGTCCTGAGCCGAGTTCAGCAGTTCCATCGTCCAGCGGACATTTTCAAAAGCACGGTCGATGAAGGCTGACGTAAGCTTCTATTATACACTGCTGTTGGGCGTACGTGCAGTGGAGACGATCCTGATGATGACCTGACAACATATAGGCACCGCCAGCTCTAATCTCGCTACCCGGAGGCATAAAAGCACAGCGAAGCGTCGAATAACTTGTCTCGCAGGGTCAACCTCCGCAGGTCAGGGGATCTCTCCTACGCATCAGGTTCCGACTGTGAAGCACAGGAGGGTGCGGCATGCGACGTATTGTACTTCGTTGTTGCCGTCAATTCGAGCCGGGAACGATCCTGATGGTTTCATCAAGCGTTCACGCCTCACAGATACTTATTACGCAGAAGATGTTTTTGAAGCGCAAAACTCCTCCCGTCCACGCGCGAGAAGGGCTTCCTCGAACCCATGCACGCAAGCGTAATAGTTTTTGAACACCGCGAAATGGACTGGTCGCGTGCAGCCCCAGCAAGCTGTTCTGCGATCATGCGTTTTCCCCGATTGCGGAATTCGTTGAACAATTAACCGCGTCACAGATGTGCAGGAACTCCATCTTGAACGAACGGTTCCGTCGGACAGCGGAGAAAATGTGCTGAGGTGATTTGATACACCATCCCTGGATCTCCTGGAGTTCTCCGAAAAGAAGTTCGTGCACGGATCACTGACTTTCTGCGAACACCCGTCTGCGCATTCAGGCACGATAGTTATCGATATTGACAATGAAACCAGCAGCCTCCGAAGTGAAAGCATCTAACAAGGAACTCGAGAGGTTTGCACAGCACAGGGTTCAAAGACGCTGCTTCACGGCCGAGGTTCGGGAGCAGAGTCGTGGGTTGGATTCCCGAGGGCGGAAGAAGCTCCCGTGATGGTCGACCTCGAGATAATCATCCGAGGGAGAATTACCCGGTTCGATCCGGGTCTTTCGAAAGAATCCTCAGGAGTGGATGAATCGCCAGCCCACTGAAGCTCTGTGAGCCCATTCCGGGGAGAGCTGCAAAGCGTTGTGTGATGTGTCCAGGGAGAACGAGTTCAAATCACCGTGACGTGAGCGCGGCCGAATCGATCGACATGTTCATCCCTCGATCGTAGTGCGTCAACCGGATTGGACTTCCCGAAACCTATAGGCGTCGGCGGAGTCTGCTCGCCCACGCTACGGAGAGATCATTCGCGAACTATAACGTTCAACTTCTATCGGTGCACGAATCAAAGCCGGAGAATAACTCCCCTATATTCCGCAAGGCCATCCAGACCGATGGCTCCTCGTTCCAACCCAGGACGACAGCTCGAAGCCTTCCGAATCGGGTAGCCTGTGGACGTCGGTTTTGTAATTTTTCCGAAGGTCTCGTCCACAATAAGAACTAGTCTCTCAGAGGGAGTATTCTGGAATCTATCGTATGTATGTACAACAGAGGCCTCGGAGGGCGCCGCCCAGCTCGGAAGTACCGGTCGCGAAAAGCGCCTCCTGGGGCCCGGTTCGGGGTTCGGATCCTTACTTCGAAGCGCGTCATTTGGGCGCCGGCGTCGGTTGGGCTCCGGAGTCGATTGGGCGCCGGCGTCGGTTGGGCGCTGGCGTCAATTGGGCTCCGCCTCGAAGGTGGACTCGAGCTTGGGAATATGGTGGCCCTTGGAATATGATTCATCGCGTTCGAAATTTGATGAATGTACAAGAATATCTACGGGAGGGAGATAATTCGCTGAGCTGAGCGGCTGGCCCGCTCAATGAAACCCGAAAGACTCGCAAATCTAGATTTCATCATCATCAACACATCGAAAGCGGAAAATGATCAAGGAGTGAAATTGTTCGGAAATGATCTCCGTGGCTCCCGTATTGAGCGGACGTATATTCGAATCCATGCTCAACGGGCGTTTTCCCTCCATTCGCGTACTTCCGATGAGGGTCCATTCCTTCCGCGGAACCCTCCAGCCAGCGAAGACTATCGACGCATTTTCAGCGCATTCCCATGTTTGACGAAGCCGACAGATCGTCCCTTCAATGACCCGGAAGGACACGCTCCCACATTGTATGAGTGGGCTCTTCGCGGACGCAGCTGAGTGTATTGTGGGTATGATGACAGCACACAGGGACGACCCTGCGCTGGGGCCCAATTGACGCTGGCGCCCAATTGACGCTGGCGCCCAACTGACGGCGGAGCCCAATCGACGCCGGCGCCCAATTGACGTGCACCGTCCTTACTTGTCGACCTCACACTCCAGGATTCTGGGCCCGGCGTCAGGGCGCCGCATTGCTTCTTATTCTGCGATCCACGGTGGTCTGCTGTGGACAGCCTGGGTCTCAGATGATGATTTTTGGCATTGGGAATTCTTTTGTCTGTCGTTTGGGACACATCCCGAGGCGAGGCCTGAGCCTACATTCTGCCGCTTCAATGGGAAACGATTCCCGGGCACACTGGCAGCGCGTTTCCGACCGAATCGAACGGTTGCATTTCATGTCCGAACAAGTCGGCGGAGAGCCCAAATGCGAGCGGTATTCCGAGATTCTCACATGATGGAACCAATTTGAGCGACAACGCCCGAGATGATCCAGATTTTCAACACTACGATGAAGATAAACACTGGCCTGAGGAGATTTCGGGGAACGCGGCGGGCAAGGGTAATTCGATATTTCGACGTGAGATCTGACACTGACGCGTTCCGTATATTTTACCATCTTGAGTTTCCGCTCGCGCGCACAACTTTCAACCCACGACGTCTCCGACGCGCTCCATGAAGCCTCGAACGGGTTGATTTTTTGTCTTGGGAAGACTCCCTCCACGTTTTTAAACGGGGATGATAACTTACTGTTCGTCTGTGAAATTGAACTTCCCCGACTTGTGCCGGAACGAGCGGTCCAGCTCCGCACTCACCACGTGGCCGGCGAGTGGAGCTCCCTCGCTTTCCAGAGAACGACGGATGCTTTCTGGTAGGGAACAGGACCGTGTTCTCAGGACACCGCCTCCTTTTCGATTCCTGAAGAAGTAATTTTTTTCATCTCGGGGGAGTTCCCTCAGAGACGATGCGGAGTTTTCCTTGGAAATAATTGTCTCGCCGCCAGAAACGGAGTCTGAAATCGCGACCAGATTCTGTTTTGGGAAGGAAGGGATCTCTTGGCGCTTAACGTCGACTCTCACTTCGAGCGATCCCACGTGTTTACTTTGGGGCAATTCAATTTCCTGTGCGGTGAAGAGTTCTTTATCTTAAAGCCTCGAATTTTATTAGATTCTAATTAGTCGAGAAGCTGCTCTCAAACGGTTCGCTCCTCCCGGTCCGTTAATAGTACACTAAATGTGTTCCTATGAATGTATCATCTGTTCGTCTTATAAAGTTATTCATGTTCTTCCATTCGTCATCGCTCAACAACGAATGGAGTTGTAGCGAGAGGAAAACTCGAGCCTTGATCTTGAAATATCCGTTACAGTCGGTACAGAGCTCATGTTCCGTGCATGTAGTCGTCAGGAGAGAGTTTCCCGGGAGTCGCTCGCAGGAACCCGCTCGCTTCAGTTTAAGTAAGTAGGGAAGTGAATATTTTGAATCGAAGCCGAAGTGTCAAGCCCGCTGCGACCGGAGCCCTCGATTCGTCCGCCTGACACCGGCCCGATGCCATCAATCAATCGCGAGCTTATCTGCTTCGCTCGGAGTTCAGACCGAGCCACCGAGGTGTCGCTCGCGTCCATTAGAAATGCAACAGGTCAAAGTGAGCGCTCCCGTAAACGCCGATGGCGAAAAAGAGACAGCACACCGTAAGCCTTTCTCGGGTGACACGGATCGAGCAAAGTTCCGCGGTGAGGTTGAAGCTCGTCGTGAATATCAGCAGCGAATCGAGTTCTTGGGGCGATGTCTCCTGGTAGACGAGAGGACGGGCTCGGAGTTCTCGACCGAGATTCTTCACTCCTCTGCACGCGTCGGTGAGTCGAGCCGCCTGTCCTAGAGGTATAATCAGGAGCGCACCCCACACCAGAGTTGAAATCGTCGCTACCAGCAGCCGGAACAAGTTGTCCGAGTCGATCGACTGCACAAAACCGACCTGGAACAGAGAACGACATCATCACCACTGGATGAGTGATCGCCACGCCACGAACGAACCACATTGTCACAGAAACTGATTTCGAAACCAGTGGGGGCCTCACGCGAGCTCCCCTCCGCGGGCCTCCGAGTCGGAAGGAAGACGCGGCGGAGGTTTTCTGCGCTCTCAGCTGATTCCCGCCAGTGAGTCGCGTGTATCATGCAATGGGACTCTCCTCATGGAGAGCCACCGAGACACTGAAGCATGAGAGCCTCATCACATACGGGACAGGAACGTGAAGGCGGGAATCGTACGTGCGGCAACTCACCATTGAGGCCACGGTTCGTATGAGTAGCCAGATTGTCTGCAGGAAGACAGCGGTGGATTGGAGTCCGTTCACCTGGCGTATCGTGCATGTGGCTTCGCAAACTCCTTTGTAGAAAGCTAATAACGAGATTTTCCCATCTCTGACCAGCTGCTGTAGGTTCTGCACGTAAACCAGAGCCAATTGACAGTGTATTGTGTACGCGGCCGCGACACTCATCGAAACGACGTCGTGCATAAATAGCCCTGCACGAGATCAGATGACAAGAGAAAATATTATTTCAACCCTGGAATATCAATGGGATGATTCACCCCCACCCCATTTCCGTTCAAGCTCCCCCGTCGGAGCCATCTCACCTCACCACTTGGCGATATAAAACTACCGGGAAAGTAGCAGCGTGCTAGTCTTGCGGGACGTTCCCGCCAGTCGGCTCCCGTGCGTCAGACGAGAGCCCGAACTCCCTGGGGCCTGAACCGAGTTCGTCCGAGACGCGCAGACTCGGAGCTTCTTTGGATGGCTTGAACGAAGCCCTCGACGCTTTACAGTCCAAATGTCGGAACTTTCTCGAACAGCGATGAGTTCAACGCGCGGCATCGAAACGTCCGGCTCGAACTGATTTGTGAGTTCGAGGATCGGGTGGCATCGCCAGGAACGCACCCTAAACTCACGACGAGCAGAAAACCTCGCTCCGACAGAGTTTCTAACGGGCTGATATATGACGCACATTGATCATGGAACGAACTTCGCAGCCTGGGAGTTTGTCATCGTCGCTCGCAGACGGCACTCATGAATAGATCATCGCTCCTGCTGCCAATGTCACCTACGACATGCCGTAGCGTAGAGGCTGGGACAGCTCTCGCGTCGGAGAAAAACCGATTGTGAACTCAATTCAACGAAGAATCCGCATTTCCTCGATCGTCTCTCCCATTGTGAATACAGATTTCGCACAATCGGTGCCAGAGCGTCGGTATGCGCCGCCCGGGGCAAAGGCTGCCGCCACTCCTTCCGCTCATCTCCGCGGAGACGACTGCCGAGGAAACCCCTCCTACATTGACCATGAAACACCTCATGCCGTTTCCAAACCGGGGCTGCGGCGTGTTTTCCTCCTCGGCCCCACATGCCATTGCGCTCACAATCAAGAGGAACACGATACCAACAGAGACCCCAGACTGCATGCTGGGCGATGAGCTATCTCGGTCAGATCTTGTGTGTGACAAGAACAGCCAGCCCTCGTTCTGCGCGGTTTCTCCAACCGCGTGCGGTGAGTCCTTCCGCCTGGAGCGGAGACTGACTGCATTAAGCGTCGCCGTCTTGGAAGCTCCGGGATGGCCGCGGATCCAGAGGTATCGCGGCGCCCCTGGATCCATGGAAATTCGGAACCGCTGTGATTGAAGCGGTGCCTGTTTCAAGGATAATCGAATTGGGAATTCGACTCCGCAAAACATCGCGGGTTCCGCGAATTCGGCTAATTTACAGAAACGTGTCTCAGAAGTTTCCATGCGACTTTCTGAGAACAACCTCCAGGAAATCGGGAGAGGAAAGTTTGAAAAGCGTCGACGGACGTGACCCGTAATATACTTGAACTTTCCTAGATTCGCGGCAACGAGTAGAAATCTCTGAATCATCGAAATTCGCTGAGAGCGTGCGGTGGGATAATAGATGAATAATGCCAGGAAGTAAAGGCGCTCTCAATCCTTGAGTGATGACAGCCCGCTCGCGAAGATGAGGTGCATCGCAAGACTTTTCATAATTCGTCCACCATTTTGAGAATCCCCATTCCGTATGATCTCGTGTTTTCGTGTATCGAAACCCCCTATCGATGACATCGAGTTTATCCCTGTCGATCGATTCGATTAGCTCATCAAGGGTCTATCAGCGACAACTTAAGATCGCCAACGGGTTCATATGCTCAACTAGGCGGAGCTCCGACAAATTGAGCTTCAGCTGCGCAACTTGGAACGGTCGACGGAAAAACGAAGTGATTTTCCGCGCGAAGTTCAGCCCGCGATCGAGCCATCGAGAGCGTCCGTGGATTCGTGATAGAGGAACGAGTTTTGGGGTTTCTCATGACGCACTTCTCCTCCAGTCGTTCTTCTTGTTCCAGAAGACTGAGGCTCGCATGTGAACTCGTTCGCTTTCCGTCGCGCCAAAAATTTGGAACAATTCCGTAATTTTTTCCCCTCGACGACATGAGCGCTTTCCAACATACGAAAAGATCCGGGGCAAACGGTCGCATTTATCCTTTGACACTGAACTTCATTTCTATTCTCGGATCGCAGACCGCAAAAATGGTACTGGTGGAGTACTGGTGTTCGGGCCACCAGCGTTGCTTGAGTGATTGTCCATGTCTGGTGAGAGTTTTTGCCAGAAGGTGGTTTCTGGGTGCTTCTGTTGCAGCCGTGTTTGTTTCTCTGTCGCTTTCACGATAGTGGCCCATGCTTGGGTCGGGCTCGCTTCCTCTCTTCTCAAGAAGCTTTTTCCACATCCGAGTCGTTGCCGACTGAGCGAGCGCGGGGCTATAAAATGAACGCACATTCCGGACAGGAGCAGCAACTGCACCGACCGTTGGAGGAAACATGAGAGCTTGCTTGATATTCGCTGCCGTTGTGGCTTGCGCAGCCTACTCCGTTGCAAGCTCCTACGGGCATTATGGTAGGCAAGGAGGGGGAGGCGGTGGAGGTGGAGGTGGAGGTGGAGGAGGCGGAGGAGGATACGGGCACCGCGGATACGGTCATCGAGGCTACGGCGGATACGGAGGAAGTGGTGGCGGAGGAGGCGGAGGCGGGGGAGGTGGAAGCGGAGGAGGATACGGTCATCGCGGATACGGCTACGGTGGAAACGGCGGCAGCGGCGGCGGAGGAAGTGGCGGCGGAGGAAGTGGCGGCGGAGGATACGGCCATAGAGGATACGGCTACGGTGGCTACGGCGGAAACGGAGGCGGCGGCGGCGGAGGTGGTGGATATGGCCACCGCGGCTACGGCCACAGAGGATACGGAGGGTACGGTGGAAGCGGAGGTGGTGGAGGAGGTGGTGGAAGCGGAGGTGGTGGAGGAGGTGGTGGCGGAGGAGGTGGTGGAGGATACGGCCATCGAGGATACGGTTACTATTGAAGCACCTTCTCTGATTTCCATCCGAATTCGATATCATTCAACTAGTCAACATCATCTAAATAAAGAACTCTTTGAACTCGATGGTGTGTTGTTTCCTCCTTTCTATCGGATACTTTCATTGCTCAGTTTCATTCCACGATCCCGCCTCTGTTGGGCCTCCTCTCAAGCGATCTCGATGCTGAATCTTGTTATCAATATTCTCATCCACGAGGGGACTGCTCAGGAAGTAGCAGCTCTGAGGACTCTCTTCCAGAGTCGCTGTCTACGTGTTCCTCAGACGTGGTGATCCAGACGTCAGTTGGTGGCCCAGGAGGAACATCTCAACATCCAAGTCCACCGGCGGTCTACTCTGGTAGCAATGACTTTGCGATCTATTCGCTTCAAGATCCGAGCTGGTCCGAGTCTAGGTACAGAGGAGGCAGGAAATGTCCTGAACTACACTCGCGGAGTGATCTGTTCGGAGTCGTTCGAGGTGAGGAAGAAGTTCGCGCGGCGTTGGGTATTTGACCAGCTGCCTCCGCTCCGTGGAAAAGGAAACTCTCAGGGATGGTTGAGAGCAGAGCCTCGAATTTCTTCTCCGCGCAACTAACGCGGTTCCTAATCAACCGCTTCAGTGAAGTTTCAAACGACAAACTTCCAGGCATCTCTCCCCGAAACCTCGTATTCTACTGCTTCGACCTGCTCGAAGCTGTGGTATCCATTGCCGCAATCGACTCGATATCGCCTCCGGGAGACCGGAGCCTCCCGTGACATGCAGACCCCGAACATTCTCCTTGACCGGAGACATGAGCTCGAAATGGAACTCGTGGGTCCCGCGCTGCATCTACGCCTAACCGCAGTTGTCGACAGCGGATCATCGGAGACGTGCAAGGAACGTGGCGCTCTGCACGGTCCCCAGAGTTAACGAAACATCTCCCGAGGCTCTCGCAGAGGAAAGTCGATCGGAATCGATTCTCTCACGTCAGAAGACAGTCCGCGCCTCCGACACTCAAAGTTTCGATCTGTAACCTTGAGAGGCGGAACCGTCTGCTAAAATGGAACATGGTCCGAGGGGGCCGGCTCTCGAACGTATCGGGCGCGGCGCCTAATTTTTGTACGTGATCGAACCACTTCGTTTCTCGAGATCATGTCGCGGAGTTGGAATCGAAGACCAGGTCCTCAACGTCAACTAATCCCGTCCGAGCCGTCATCCAGCGATTCACGTTGTTACGCCTCACTACTTTGAAAAACGAGAGCCCCCCCGACGAATAGGTGAGATGACGACCGCACGTAAAAAGTCGGAGCCGTAGCTCGAGAAGCACCCAGATGACGAGGCAGCGAACTCGTACAACTCTTATCGAGAGGCTTTCCAGTAGCTCCAGGAGCTGTAGAGCAACTCACCGAGCACAAGACTCGCGAGGATGGGGTAGTTGTCCATCGTGCAGTTGATCCTCTTGCTTTTGAGTCGAAACAACAAATTTATGACGTTTCCGGCTATCGCCATCAAAATCCACAACATTCCCGCGATGTAAACGGCCCGTAAACGTTCCTGAATCTTCCGTCGGGCGATTTGCCACACGGATGTCGTCTGGAGGAAGACCTGAAATACAATACCGCTCGCCGTAGCTTTTCCATAACAAGGAGAGCTGACCGGAGACAAGCTCACAGACAAGCTGCGGAAAAACATTCGGATGTTCTTGCCTCATTTCACTTAATCTAATGGAGACGCAGTCACTCGCTGACTCCAGCCCATTTCGGCTGACGCAGGCAACTCGGAGCCATTTGGACGAATGTAATTTGCTCGAAACACAAGAACTCGCAATGAAACCGTTGACGTCGGTGTTACTCCAGCCCGTTATGTGCCCTTCCCTGAGCTCTGCCCCCGGTCATTCCGATGCTCCATCTTCACTGGGCGAGTACGCATATGCAGTGATCTACTTTCTGAACCGCCGCGGGAATGGACGGGCCCTATCACTTCCGACATTTGTGAACGCAGGAGGTTCTTCTTTAATAGTTGAGATTTGCGGAGCTATACTCGCATCATCCCTCCCCAGATCTCCTGAAACCTCGGATCGTTTCTCCAGGTTCGCGAGCCTCTGGACGCAATAACATCGGCTCCCCTTCGGCTGGAAACTCGTTCTCGAGTCCCGTCAGCCGTTCCTCCACAGGTTCCCCAGAGCCGTAAATCTTCTTCGACAAAATATCAGTCGCAGCGATGTTCTCTCGCGGTTGATCTGCGGTAATGTTGTCCGTCCCTTGTCCGTCCCCTTTTCTGCAATGTCTGAGCGCCGGTATACTTCTAACCCTCGCTGGATTCGGGAATTCCTCTCATCTTTTCCAGTTTCTTCTCCGATTGGTTTCCAGAACTGAACGACCCGAGAGGCTTGAATGTTCAGAGCCCTTCATCCCGCTTCGCGGATGGCCCCGGAACTTGGAGACTATCACCGAAAACATCGCGCCGCCATCAGTTCGAACTGATTTCCAGACCTGGCCATATTCAACGAGAAGTCTCCAGGAACCCACTTACGAAAGTCGTCTCCATCCTCTCGACGATCCTGTCTTCTCTAGGAATCGGAACAAAATTTCGAATTTGAGACTGCTTGAGTTTAATTCCCAGGCACGGAGAGCTGGGCAAAAAAAACAAGAGAGCGAAGCGACCGTTTCAGCAAAACCGAGTGCGCAAAAAACCACTGGGCGAAATCCAATCAGGCAAAGCAGCTCAGCAGCGGCATCGTTAGACGAGTGAAACCGTTGAGAACGATTCCAAAACATGCGCGCTGCATTGCTTGTTAGAGAAGCAAGGAAGACCCAGAAATTAGACAGGGTAGCATCAAGATACCGATGTTGTGTTTGCGCGAGAACAACTTCCGTTTCGGCTCGCATTTCCGAGTCGACGGAGAGTCGTGTCGGGAATCGTCAGTGTGGGGGAAGGGGGCTCACTTCAGAATTCCCTGGTTGCGCGAACGGCGGTGTTTGAGGGAGCACTCCGAGTTTTCATTTGAGCTCTCTGCTTTCTCTTCCCGTGTATTGTGTTGAGCTATTTTGTCATGCGCCGCAACATCACGTGCAGGGTTGCGGCGGGGGAGTTGTTCTCGATCCGGAACATCGAACGGTGTTCCGGAGAAGAAAGAGGCATCTCCTCAGGCGGGACTAGCCAAAGTCTCGTCCAGAGAACGAACCTTGAACCGTCCTCAGCTACTCACACATCAACCGAGCTCTGAGTCTCTGTGTCCCCACCACTGAACGGCGGCTTCGCGTGGTAGACTGGCTTTGCTTCGTTGGATCTCGCCGTATTTCCCCAAATGGTCGATCGGTCTACTTGTTATTCCCGATTCTCCCGCCCTTCCCTCTCCTCCCTGCAACGTGAATGCAAACTCGCGGCTTCCCAATTCACTGAATCTCCCTTTTCCCTGTCACTTGCTGGCACAGTTCCAGCTCATGCGGGAATCTGGCGCGCTCTGAGGGGTCTCCTGCTCCGGCTTGGAGTATGAGCTGACGCCGAAATGGACCTAGAAAATGAACTGCGGCATAAAAGCGAGTTCATGTGATACTGCAGCTTGCAGGGTTGGAACGAATGGAGCCTCTTCGTTGTTGAGTCCGTTTTTTCAGAGAACGAGCCGATTCCTCCTCCTCCTGGGGGGCCTTGGCGATTCCGGAGGAAAAAACACTCTCCTAGGAGAGCTTCGCGTCGGGACGCAACAATGACGCAAATCGGTGGGCCGTAGATGACCGATGTTTGGTGTTGTCCGGATATTCAAGAGAAGAAGACACCCGACCAGGAACCGGTTCCCTACAGAGCCACTGATGACTTGGGGGAACTGTGGGGGAATCAACAGGAAGACCTCCTGACCCAAGTCGCAGCGTTAGTTGTTGGCTCTGACTGATAAACAAGGCTCTCAGGAGTTGCATCCAGGAAATAGTTTCTACATGGTGCGAGCAACATCGAGGTGGCACTATGACCGCGGGATATGGGTGTCATTTCCACGCATCGTCGACGACGGCAAGATACACGCCGGAGAAATAGCATCGCATCTGTCCGTTTGTGTAATAGCCGCGTGATGTATACACGCCTTATGGACACGGTATCGAGGGCGGCAAAGGACCTCGATATCTTCGTCGAGAACTCTCATCGAAACCAGCAAACCACCGTTGAGCCCAGGATCGGTTGAGAGCGACAACTGGGTTTTGAGTACTTTTCCGCGAATGCTGAGCCACATGACCGCAGAGAGGGATGGTGGCTTCCGCACGAGAAATGAGAGCAGAGGAAAAGGGAAGGAGGGCCGGCAGGGACACGACTAGACTCAGAGAAGAACGTTCCGGAACTTGGAATCAATAAAATACTCACCCTCTCGACTAGAGCTTGGAACTCTTCACTGTCTTGGCTCCTCATCTGGAAGAGCATCGCCACGTAAGCCGCCGTGTGCAGCACTCCCGGTAGGATATAAACCGAAAACACGTACAGAGAACAGCCTCCAGGCTGCTCGGAATATGATTTATGGACACCGTGGCACCTAAAATAATCAGCGGAGCTTGGTGAACATCTCTTGAATGTCCTACGCGTTCCATTATTGCCATGAGCTGGACGATTGTCCACTTGGTCAGAATCAACGACTTCGCCGTGAAGCTCGGCGTCCTCACGCAGTCGATACTCAGCTGTGACCTTCAGATGAACAGACGAACCCTGACTCCGGCTCATCAGAGGTCAAATTGATTTCGAGTTAAGATTTTGAACAGCTAATTGCGGAAACCGCGGATCACAAAATTCAAGATTCCTCATCGGGGAATCTCGGAAGAAGATTCCCGGGCGAAATGTCGCGCCTTTCGCCGCTCCGGTTCGTGGGATTCCTGAGCCTTTCCAGACTCCCTGTTTTCTAGCTCATCTTGATAATCCACAACGCAGGTGCTATCATCTTGCAGTAGAACCTTGTTCCAATGGAAGTTGTCAAGGTGACTTCCCGAAATTCAATTATGTTTATCAGAGGGTCCCCACCGGACCCGCGGAGCTCAAGGTCACGCCACATTGGCTACCTTGCTAGTTTCGCTATCATGGAGCTCTCGCAACTTTTCGACAACTGAGAGCTTGCAATCAGTTGAAACTCCAACGGGGCGTGAGCTCAGAATGTTGTGGACGTCGTGGTCGCATACTTGTCCAACGACGGCCCGTTGTCGTCTGAATGTGGTCATAATTACCGGGGGAAGACATCGAGGCGCGCGCGTCGGATAAGTCACGCAGATCGGAGGCGAGGACCAGTTCCGGAACGGCCTTCAACAATTCGCCCACCGATGCGATCGTAATTTGTTCTCTTTCAACTGAAGGCACATCGTTGAACATGACATTATTGGCAAGCTGTTCGAAGCCCTTTCGGCGCTGTGTTTGGCTCTGGATGTTCGCTCCGAAACGGGCGAAAGGCCTAAATTATTGATGTGTCCCCAGACGGCGTTCCTCGCTGAACGCGGTCCGCTGAATGAAAGCTGAATGCTTATCCTGCAACAGGCAGCCGCGCCAGAGGCGAAGTATCGTTGCCATTAGTCTCCTCGTTTATCAAACAATACCTGGGGCCTCTGCGACCGACCTTTTCCTCTGACCCTACAAGGGAGCGGGGGGATCTCTGGCCGGAATCATTTATTCGCTCGAGGCAGACCATGAGAGGCGTTTCAGCCTCCCGGAACGATCGCTTTTCCAACTTCAGAGAGTTCCGATCCAGCCGCATTGCTGCTCAGGTTGAGGAAACCGAAAAAGCAAAAGGATGAGCCGTAATATCGGGAGTAAAACACGCCGAAATGCCGATTGATGGGACGCATCGGAGTTTGCAGACAAATACGACACTGTTGGCCTCATCTTGGACAGGATAAACATCCGCAGAGTGGGCCTATCAAAAAGTCAACGGCCCGTGTGGTGATCTCGTTGTCAACCGTTAGAGCGAACAGCCCGGTCAGACGCTTGGGGCAGGTACAACGTGGGCGTAGGTGGGAAGCCCTGAGCCGATTACGGTTTGAGTTGTCGAGGAAACTTGCGGACGAGCGCTTCGTACGCCGAAGCCCCCTCCGAGCCAATTACGGCATGCGGAAATGATGGGGCTTCTTCCTCGAACTGCAAATCGCCGCAATACTCGATCCCAAATGCGATATCGTGACCGAGGTCACCTGGATTTTCTGAATAGCTTGCGAACCTTCCCTCCGAACCGCTGATGAGGTCCCTCCAGCAGTCCTCGGGAATGTTCACGGTCCGATGTCGAAGTGAGTTCTCGCTCACCGGCTCTGCCGACCGAGCGCCCTATAGAGCTCAAATTGAAGAGCGCCGGCTAAAAATGTATAAACAACCCTCTCGTTTCGGGAAGCGCGGCTGCCGCAGTCGAGAAGGGCTCCCGAGCTATGAACAACCCGGAATTCATCGCGACAGATGCGAGGATCCTGTCGATCGATGGCACTTTGGAACCACAATAAGTAAAGTCGACTCCCGGAGTTTCGCCGTTCCTGAGAGCGTCGAGCTCCGGCCAACTCGAGAGCATCCGAACAGGTGGAGTCAACTAAACAGTCGGAACGACGCACGGTTCGTATGATTGATCGAAACAACATTATGTTCGCGAAGCCTGCTCGAGCGGATGCAAGCGGGGTGAATCAGCGTGCAAGCGGGTTAGTATGAGGCAGACCTCGTATTGTCCATGGAGTCCCTGCGGTAGACGGTGATGTAGGAGAGAAC
The DNA here is from genome assembly GCA_037576195.1 of Phytoseiulus persimilis. Lineage (NCBI taxonomy): Eukaryota > Metazoa > Arthropoda > Arachnida > Mesostigmata > Phytoseiidae > Phytoseiulus > Phytoseiulus persimilis. The sequence goes on from CM075103.1 coordinate 28,559,471, forward strand.
GTGACCGGCCACGATGAAGATCATTGCTGTTAGCGAATAGAGTACGTTGAGCAGTCGGCGCATACAAGCCGCGCATGATCCTCCGCCGGCGTTCGACTCGTTCAGAAGGGGTTTCCAGCCCACAGCCGATAGAAGGCGGCCGTACGATTGTAGAACTCGTGTTCTGCAGAAACGCAGCACAACCGATGTGGAGACCTGCAATAGACTCGAATCATTCCTTTGAGTTTTGTCGGTCGCCGGCCGTTCCGCACTTCTCGGGAGACTTTTTATAGGAGTCGATCATTATCGAGTCTGCCAAACGCGTCGTATCTCTGTTGGGAGTTTCCAAGAGCGCGCTCCCCACAAGCTCGCTGACAAGCTCGATTGACGTTTACTGACTGTGTAAATAGGGTTTCAACCGTCCTCCAGCTCCCACAGTCAATGAGAGCGATGCCGCTTTCAAGATCAATGGGACGTCGAAATGAGCGATCATCGGGTTCTTCATCACCTCGAACGGCACAAAAAGAAATGATGATATAGGAGGAACCCGGAGTCCACTCACGTGATCATACTGCTGAGGAACTTGATGGACAAGGTGCGCGCCGAAGCGTATATACGAATTCGATGATGAATGCGTGTACTCCTCCTCGAGTCTTTGTAAGTCGCTGATTTCCCTCCTTCGGGAGGTACTGGCGATCTCGTCGACCACCAGAGGTGGAATTATACCCTGGAATTCAATCGAGGCATCAGCTCTTGGACGCTTGACATCGGGTGACTGTCCGGCAAAGTTTATTCAATCCTTCGAATGGTTGTATGAGCACTGTCGATGGGTGGCCCCGGACCCCACCCGTTCAACGGGGGCTTCTGATGCGCGAGGGGCGTCTGCATGAAGCAGAGCTTTTTGTTGTGCGCAAGCGGTGTTGAGCGCACATTCCCCTTGAGTCGGGGATCACAACTTCCCGAGACCCGAGGGGGGTCGAATGCTGCGAGCGCTCTCGGTGCCGGAACCGCCCCTTCCGATTGGGTTTCGTGAAAGATTTTCGGCGAAGCGAACCATACTGAAGATCGATTTCCTATTCGAAGTACGGTGCACGGTTCGTATGAACGTATGATCGTCGGCATACTCACGTGAGATGAGTAGGATTCATCGAATTCGTCGTTTACATCTTCCATTTGACCCAGTTCTATGAATTTCACTGTTCGTGGAACAGAGCTGGATACGGGACGATTCTTATCTGGACGAGGGAAACGAATCTTTTAGATTTTTCCGTTTCCGATGAGAAGTTCTCGAAGTGTGTCTATCGTTTCAGACGTGCTGATGACCATGCAGTGAACAAAAGCAAGTTGCTCAATCGCTGCTGGATGATAAACAATGGAAGGTTTGATTGCCGCTCGCTCGCTTCCTCCCCTCAACAGCTTCGAATTCCATGACGAGCCTACCGCACAACAAACGAGTGGCTGCCGTCGGTTCCCCCTATCTTTCTCTGCATCGAAATATTAGCCATACCCATAGACGAGTACTTTAGCGCTTCAGCAACGGCCACTTTTCACTCTCCGATCAGTGCTCAGAAAGAGCACGCACATCTTACACGGTTTGCGACTGAGACTTTCGCGTAACACGATTGAACTCAAGTCAACATTCGAAGAGGGCCCGCGGCGTTGAGGTTCTGCGTGGCTCACCGGCTGCGGAGGGATGGAGCTCCCGACTTAAAGGATCAAACCCTATCTCACAAGGTCCAAGTTTCCATCGCGGCGACGGTCAATAGCATCGGCCTTGTGCCTACCTTCGACCGAGATCTCCGGAAGTTTCGAAGATTTACACACAGTCTCGGCTTACATAACTGCTTGTTACACGCATTCAGGCAGTGCACTTTTTTCCTTTTTTTTCCCTTCCGTTTTGTCCGACCGCTCCCATCGCAACTTCGAATCAGCTGTTGATTGGAGAGAGTGAGAAAAGAGCCTCTCGAAGCTGGTTTGATTACGACCCTCACCTACGAACGTGCGCTTGAGAGTTAAGCTCGAACGACCGGGCAAGTTATTATTCGTCTCGACTGGGCGTTGCTCCGGATTTTCCACGAGCATCTTCAGTTCGCTCGAAGCGCCACCGAAGTCGGGAATATATCCTCCATAGCAGCCCTCTCGATGTCATTTTTCAAATATGTCAAAGCACATCAATCACCGTTTTCCAGTGCCACTTCGGGGAACACTGCGAGCGAAGCGCTCAGGACGAACTCCCGTACTCGGAATCGGTGGCTTTTCGATTCACCCGGCGAAAACGAAACTGCGTCGAACGGCCGGCCATCTCCTCCTGCGCGGCGCCGCCGCATTTCGTGGTGATGAAGTCTTTTGTTAGGCTGAAAAGTTTCAGAAAATTATGCATGCAACCAAAGTTGGCCGGTTGACCTCGTTGTGGATGCGTATTTGGCTTCACGAGGGCCTGCCTGATGAGGGATAGGGCGAGTGTGCGAGGGAAGGACTACGAGGAAAAGATCACTTAACAATACCCCACCCGCGGTGGTCATCCAAGCACCGCGCCCACGCTTGTTGGGAGCCGGGGCGGTAGCTCGGGGCCGCGAACTCGGCTGGGCTTCCTGCTCTGGAATCTTTCTCATGGAGTTCGCCTTCCGTGTCCTATCTCTCGTGGTTATCCTTCAGGAAAAGTGAGTGTGGAACAGACAATGCGACGGGGAGAGCGCGGCGAAGAGAGGACGATTGTCCCGACGGGTAGGATTTTAATGACCCGCTGCAGCGAGAATAGCGTTCGGAGAGAGTCCTTGCCTCAGGTATGCTCAGGTGATTCTATTCTTCTCAAGGTTGAGAGATGGATTCCGATCCTAGCTCCCCTGTTGAATCTTCACTCTTAGAGGCTGGTATGAAAATTCGTCAGGAAACGAATCAGATGAGAGCAGCTTGCAACTTTTACGAGTACATCAACCCCCATTTTTCGTTCCACCTTCAACGGAAGGATGGGAGCTGAACAGCTCCAGTTTTTCGGGAACGTGAAAATGTCGTCGATAAGCTGTGTAACATGCATGCAGAAATTTCGGATCTGCGAGGATCCCGGAGATCCTGAAAGTTCGCCGGGAGCTCGGCTCACATCGGACCGAACGCTTAAACAATGTAGTCCGAGCTCCGAGGGCCCTGCACGGCATCGATACTCTGATGATTAACCGAGACGTTCAGGCCAGACGAGAATCGAAAACTGCGAGAAGCCCCTCTCTCGCCCTGATATCGTGCTCACAGAGGTGGAACTTCTCATGCGATGTGATAGACTTCGATCACGAGGCGTATTCCCTCGTTGAGGCCGGCTCACGCGGAAGCTCAAGATGCATGCGGCGGGCAGAGGCCCACTCACCTTTCAATGTTGGAGCTTCGCAAAGTCGGCGAAGTATACTGAGGAAAGCTCGAGGAAGGGCGCTATTCGATTCTGGGCGTCGAGGTCGTAGTGTGCAATCTGCTGAAGGCAGTGTTCCCGGCGGTGAGATTTTGCGGACCGCTTTTTCTGAATGTTGCTCCTTTAGATTCATCTTGGCAGCCCCCTTAAACAGGCCTGCCCTATGTCGAGAGAGTTCAAGCTCGTGAAGCCCATGCTCCACGAGTGCGTCGGACAGGAACAACGACTCGGAAATGGAAACGAATGTCAGCAGGAGATTCACCGCTGACCGTCTTGGGTGTGAGCACTCCCTTACTGAAACTGAGAGGCTGTCCAAGACTGAGTAGAACATACAGGGAATGTGGGCCAACCACGTCCTATTTGCCGCCATCTTCGGTCGAGATGCAATAACATAGAAATGACGCTGTGATTTGTGAAGCAGAGGCCGAGCTTCCAGATTCAAAACAGAGTTCAAGATTTGCTCCTCAATCAGGTTTCCGGTCCTCTTGATAGCTCTGAAGTCCTACAGAAGTTGAGCCGCGAGATTCATTTGTTCCATTTTTGTGTCTGCATTCCTCGACATGGAAGGAGATTTGACATCGCCCGTATTCAACGAAGATGTGCCTCCAGCCCATTACCTGATCACCGAGCCGCCTGGAAAAGTTTAAGATACCCATGAAACTGTAGGGCGCGCGCGACTCTTGACCGCAATTCTTCACCGGTTCTCCGAGCGTCGCTCTGTTACGGTGACAGTGGGAGGAAAGCATTGACCGGAATTTACAGAATTCAGTTCGGTCGGTGATTTGGCTAGTCGGGCAGCCTCATGGAAGTCACCTTGTGCCACTCGTGACCGTGCCGAAATTCCGGATGTCCATTCCAAGCGAAAGCTATGAGTTACGCAAATCGAGAATTAGTCCCGAAGCGAGGCCCTGAGGCCCTAGCGCGATCGGCTGCACGTTCTCGCTCTTTCTCAAGTGACCATGGGGTTGGCGCATTCAACGATTTTGGTTCGGTACCATTCCCATTGGTCCTTGCTCTGTCCACAGGAACTTAGTCCCGTCATAAGGTGCACGCGAAGGCTTGTCCCTATCCCCAGGAGCGCCGTCCGATGCCGAAGAACATAGAGAAGCCACAAAACTATTGAATACCGAACGTGTCTCTCCGTGATTCGGATGGGGCTCAAGGTAATCCATGGATCTCCTCGGCAGGCTCATGGCCCGTGGAGCCGCGTTCACGATTAGGAATTAGGATGGAATCGCGAATGTTGTGGCGCTTCTAGGCGAATAAGTTTCCCAGCCACCGTCATCGCAAGGGCAATCCTCTCATTCGCAAACGGTATTGCCGCCGCGCCAGTGAACGTCGTCTGCTTTCGTCGGCGCGTTTACACAACAACACGAACAGCGGCCAGACAGACAGCCTCACATAAAAGCAGCCCAAGAGCTCGAAGAGATTCACCAGCTGAGAGTCGTAGTGTTCAGTCAAAACAAAGTTTCTGCCTGGTTTTACGTGCACGCACACTCAGCAAGCGCCGCAGAACTCAATCTATTGGACGAGGGTCTCCGTTTCCCGTAAGTTATCAGTGCTTGAGTCGAGAGAATCGTCTCAAGATTTGCGAGGCGAGTGAGCTAGAGATGGGAGGTCCCTGCGAGACGCGACGGAAAAGCGAAGACCTCTTGAAGCTTGTTAGCCGACGTTTTGAATTACTCCGAGCAAAAAGACCCCATTGCCCACCAACCTTCTATGTCCCAGGTTTGTCGCTGATGTCGTTTTGGAATTTTCTGTCAGCCCCGTGAGTCATTCCGCTCTGACTGCGACGTGATTGCATCGACTCATGAGGCTCCGGTTGATGTCGGTCTCAAATATTGGTCTCGCATTAAAGTAGTTTCTATCTGAGACTGCTCTGATTGTTCAACGTTCATCTCTAGGACTTTGTGAACAATACGGGCGAGCTACTGATCTCTCGATAGCATTCTCAGAACAGCTTGAGTGGTGTGCTGCAATCAACTGCTGGCTATGTAGGGATACTTCTTCCCTCCATGTTTTCCAGCTGCTCAGTTTTTCAGAGCGATCTTGTCTCCATTTCTACACATCCAAACCCATTTTTCCGGTTGCAGACGGCGCCATGATGCGGCGGGAATGTCATCCGCTGGACGGAGTACCGGTGAAGATCACTCTTCGTCCACCGAAATCAATCACCGTGCCCTCGCATTTCCTCAAAACTGACCTGCCCGCGAGCCTGGAGCAGGATTACGATTTTTCGCTCGAGTACCGGGTCTTGCGAGATGCTCAGAGCGAGAGGTAAGCTAGACTATCCTTCTTCTCGAATATTCACTTCGGCTTCACCGAATCTGCGCCGGAAGATTTTGAGCCAAATGAGATCATCCAAAACAGAAACTGTTCAATCCCTCAGAGAACGCCAGACGAAACTGGAAGCGCTACGGCCAACAACTGCGGCACCAGCACCTGTGAAAGAATTCACTACACTAACGCCGTCACAACCTTCGAGTTCCGCCAGCCCCGACGAGAATTCACCGCCAACGCCGTCCGCGAACATCAGTATTACGGAATTCGAGCCAGAGGCTTTCAGTCCTTTTGACCAAGTTGAGCTGCAGACAATTAATGATTTAGAGGAACTTCACTCGATATTCGGAGGAGTGAAAGCATCTGAATCTAACCTGAAAACTGACCAGAAAGTCGAAGCTTCAAAGTTCCCGAGCGAACTCAGTTCCATGAAGAACCTGTTCGACGAGGAACAGTTGAAGAGAATCGGTAAGCCCTCGCCCTCATTCTCAAGCGCGCGTTGCAATCTTCCGAATATTTCACACTCAACAGGGCCTGGTGGTTCTCGTTCCGTTGCAGGTCAAACACATTCCTCGGCACCGTCCGGTTCTCCGTACCGCTATCAGAACCACAACGGAGCTCGAGCCACCGTACCTTCCACGAGTCTTCCCCAGATAGATCCCTTCAAAGACCTCTCGAAGAATCTTCAGACGATGGCGAGGTGAGTCGAGTCCTGACTGACATCAGGAAGTCATTCGCTATTTGCGGTTCCACCAAAAACCCAACGATCGTTGCTAGTCTTTCATCTGAAATTTACGCGTTCCCAGAGAACTTTCTGCCATGGGATTCCCGGCACAGCGAGTGGCCCTCGCCGTGATGGACTTGGGAAACGACAAGGGCAAGGTTGTGGACCATCTATGCCTAATCGAGACGCTCACCGGTGAAGGATTCGATGCATCTGACGCCAGTCAAGCGCTGCAGTTCATGTCACACGATTTGGAGAAGTCGCGCGACTTTTTGAAAAGCATGGCCCAGCTCACAGACCTAGGATTCCCCAAAGGCGACATCGCAGTCGCGTTGAAGCTACACAACAACGATCGAGACAAAGCTCTCGATGAACTCTTGAAGGGATGATTTATGGAGGCGGGCGGATCGCACCGGGACCTTTTGTACACAGTTTTTGCTTGAAGCGAGGAATGAAGTGGATGATTGTAGAATTGAAGAGAGATGAAGGAGAATATGTTTGGATAAATGATTGGGGGATAACCCCCCACGTTTATTTCGATCATTACTGAACTTCTGTTAGGATTAAAATTTACAGTTTGAAACTCGGGCTCCGATTCCACCTTCCTCCCGGATACCCGGTCGTTCACTTTAGAAGTTCCACGACACCTTGACACGTGTCGACATCGAAAACGAACGAATTGTGGAATGGGACGCAATTCTGAGACGCAACTTTCACCACTTCCTGACCCAGAACGCCACCTACCGTGGCGGCGACGGGTCCTGGCTCGTGGCTCAAGATCTCGTCCAACAACTCGATCTCAAATCGCTCCTCAGGAGCCCCTAGCCTCTCGGCCACCTTTGGTAACAATTTCTCCAAATCAGCCCTCGTGGGTATCGAGTCAACGGAATCCAGATAGAATTCCAAGAGTAAATATAGTTGCAAAACCACCTTGTTCGTGCGCTTCGTGAGGGCAGCTCCGGACTTCTTGTTGACATACTTGACATTGAGCAAATCTCTCATGGGAGGGTAGTTCCTGTTCATCTGCTCGTGCCTAACCTTCTTTCCATCTTTCACGTGGTTGACTACCTCGCCGACGAAATCGAAACTCATGAGATCACTGACGAAGAATCCGAGACCGGACAGCACATGACCGAATATGAGTTTGACGTCGTTCTTGCGACAACGGTCGTTCAGGTCGAACAGCTTTTGCACTGGGATCATGTCGCACAGCACTAGCATGTCGAATTGTTTGAGGAAATCGGCGTCCTCCTTTTCCAGGATGTCGTCCTCCAGCGCATCGATTTTGACCATGGGATTCAATCGGCGCGCGTAAGTCAGAGATGCCGAAGCTCGGTTCTTGTCGAGGTCATCCGGCTTCACCTGATGATCGAGAGAATTTTGAACGATTGCTGTATTTGTTCTAGTTTGTCTAGTGCGCTCCTCGGTGGAGAATCGGGGATCTGAATCGATGAAAGCCAGTCTTTTGTGGTCACTTACCATGAACTGAGATCTGAAGTCCTCTCTGGAAACTTTTTTGTTGTCCATCAGAGTCACTTGGGCCACTCCCGCCAGAATGACATTCTTCGCTACCTCGGCACCCAGGCCTGTCAGTCCTGGAATCGTTAGAAAACCAGAATCCTACGCATGTTCTTTGATACGGAGACCAGGAACCCGAGCAAAGTCAGCGGTAGCTGCACTCATACCTGCTACACAAACCCTGAATTTGTTCAGCCGTTTCTGAGCGTCCAAGCCCCAAAGCCGAATTTGCCGGTCATAGAGTCTTCTCTCCTCGTCTGTGAGGTCCCCCGCTGCTTCAGATGCGTGACGTTTCATCCCGGTCCAGGCTGAGAAGAACGCTGATTCGAGGATTCGAATGAAGTCGAGTCGAATCCGAGTCCGCAATGGAAACCGGCTGTTATGATGTCCACCGCACTGGGACCCAAACAGAACAGCGGCGCACAGTGGCTTGCTCGTTCTCCCGCCATGAAGACCAAGGCCGTCTGCTCTCGCGTGGCGGCAAACTAGCTTGCTAAAGATCGAGCCTCATCTCCTTCTCCCATTCTCGAATCTCACGAGTCCGACAGGAATTTCGATATAATTGAACACTCGATGTTCATGAGGAGGGTAGATAAGAATTCAACCGGAGGAGTCGACCTTGAGTTCGAAATATTATTCTCACGGTCAGTCTTCATACGATCCGCGGTCGAACGACTGGGAACGTCCAACAACGCTGCGAGAACATCGGGTGAAATGATATTATCAATGATGGCATCGAGCGGTCATGAGCTTTCCGGCAATAATCCACATCCCGCGAGAGCGTGGTCTTCCGTGCAAGGAGGAATGTGACTGAGAAATTTGTTGTCGAGAAAAAAAGTTCATCTACCGGGGCTCGGAAAAGGAAATTTACGCGCAGGAAGGTGTATAGGTGCATCTTGGAGAGAGACTCGGAGGCATGTCGAGAAATCGCAACGCTGTCCAGCTACCTCAGGGACCGATCGAGTCCGATGCGCTGCACCACTTGCATAAAATCAGAGCGTTTAAGTGTTGATGATGATGATCTCTGCTGAATGAAAGGTTTCCGGGATCCCACAGTCCGACTGCGCGTCACTTCATTTTCAAGCTCTGCCATGGAAGTACATACGTGAGTATCGAGAATCAGACATGAGCTCATGCATGGGCTCGGAGGGTCTCGAGCATTCATTGAGGACGAAACAGAGATCTGGAACTCATCTCTCCATGATGACTCGAGCTTGGTGTCGCGCATCGTCTGGTATGGGGCTCCTTCAAAGAAAAAAAGAAGGTATCTGAGAAGTCAGGTAGCTGAAAGTGAAGCTTCTGGGTGGTAACTGGACCAAGCGATCATCATATACAAAAGCTCAAACTGGATGAGAAAAATGTCTCTGATGAGACAGAGCTCACCGGGGGTCCGTAACGGTACACATTCGGGTCGGAGACCCAGGGCCTGAAGACTAAAGCGAACGGTTCAATTATGGATCTCGGCGTTCTTATGATATGTTTTGGATGGCAAACATCGATGCGCATCAGAAAGGATCCCACTCGAAACCGAGAAGTTCGGTGAGACCGAGAGATCTTCGGTGTTATAGGGAAGGAATCGGACAGGAGGGATTCCGATGTGGCACCACCACAGAAGCTAGTAGGAAGGGACTTGTTAGACGAGAGCAATTCTGAAGAGGTGGTCGATCTAACCAAACTGGGGAGAGAATATGGCCTCGCATGCCGCTGAGCTCGGAAACGGCGATATGGGGCCAACGCGGTAAACCTCGCTCACAAGCTGTCCCAGGAGCGCCCATGACCAGAAGCAGAAATCGAGTCGTAGGAAAAAAATAGTGGCTGATGAGGTATGTATTGAGCTCAGACCCGTTGACACGTCCGGGCCATTCCAATCTGGGCATATGTCGATTTCCAGAGCAAGTCGTTTCCCTCTTGATTGAATGGGAACGAAAAAGCGTAAATGTTCACGAGGTCAGTGCCCATTCGACAAACATCATTTTTGAGCGGTGCGATGGTTTCCATGGGAATCTCAGGATGCCTGTGGGTCAGACACAGAAAAATATCCCTCTGCTCGCTCTCGAGATTCGGGCGCTCTTCTGTGAGTCAATGAAGCACTCCGATTGATTGAATCCCACCTTCGTTTTCGAGGCCATCAGAGGAAATCTTTCCGCAGCGTCAAGAAAGGCCACTCTGAACTATCAGCGATCCCTGCGGAGGCATTGCATTCACCGAGAAGGCGCCACCATTCGCCGAGTATTGTTACAATACTATGTTCGACAATGGGTGTCCTCCAAGAAGTTTGGCGCAAACGCAGGTGTCTCGGAGGCGGCGTTTGTTTCGCAGCGGCGATCCTCCTGTTTCTCAGAGATTTGAGCCACGGAAACTCGGAGACTGCGATTCCCGAGCCCAGAGACGAGGGCTTTCCGTCGTACAGCGGGCCCGAATCCAGCTATGAAGCATCCGAGAAGGAAGAGCGAATCGTCTCCACCGTGACGAGCGAACTCGAGAAGTCAGCGGGGGAAGACACTCAAATAGAGCTCGTGGATTGCCACTTGAGAAGCTGGTTCGGAACGTCGCAGCACCCGGTCCTGACCAGGAGTGCACAGAATTTCGCCGAAGATGAGGGACTCGCTCACGGAGTCACGGTTCCGCGGAAGAGGAGAGTTGTTTTCCTGTGCTACAATCGCACCGGAGTCTCCGCAGGTGATCTCGTGACGCACGCTATATTGATGCGTTCCAAGTTCCAGCGGCGCGCACACGCAGCTGACTTGTTAATTATGATAACGAGGAACCCAAAATTGAGAAGTATCATCTCGGAGCAAATGCACACTTTTCGATTTCACATCAGAGAGGTGATCCATATGGATGCTTCATCCATGACTGACCGACTGTCGCGACTCGAGTGTACCAAGCAGCGTCACGCCAGGATGTCTTTCGGGTTCACGATGAGCCTCCGGTATCTCGCGCGACCGCTCTCGATCGCTGAATGTCTCTCCGCTGGAGGTCGGATCGATGAGAGCGAAAAATGTTCCCAAGCGCCGTCGAAGCTTCAAGAACTCGAGAGGATGCGTTTCGTCAAGAAACCTCTTCCTCACGTCAGCATTTTCTCCAGCAGCAGCCTGTGCTTCAACTTTACCTTCATAATCTATGTCCGCGAGGCATATTCTGAGTGCTCGCCCATGATCCCGCTCACCGTGGACAATGAGATGTCGGCCTACGCATTCGATAGGAGCGTCGCTACATCCGCATTGCGGGGAGTCGTGCTCAACAGGACTGTTCTGGGTATCATGGCCTTCCTTGGCTTTTCGGTGATGTTGTTGAGCGACGTTCCGTCGATGGAAGCGTTCTTCGCTCTCCTGTGCACGGTTTCGAGCTCCGGCGGATGCCCGGAGACACTCAAAAAGAGCGTGGCCTTCGCGGCTTTCGCGTGGATCCTCGGGAACCTGTTCTTCTCGCTCATTCTTGTCGATGATATGACTTCACGTATCACCTCGCCCGACAACTCGAGGATCCCGCAGCTCCGAGAGTGCGCAACGAACAAACATGTTGCCCATTCCGACAGAGCCTACACCGCCCTCAACACATTCAGCTTCTTGCGTCACGTCGCGCACACTGAGTCGTTCGATGAGGGAAGAGAGCCAGTTATCTGCGCCTCAAAATTTGAGCTCGACAGAATACGTCGCTTTTTCGATTTCCGGAGCCTCTATCGCATACAGGTGGACGGTTCTGGACAAAAGTGGATCATGATACCACAGCCTGCAGAAGAGTTCGACTGCCCACCCAACAGCCCCCCAGCGAGATGCAGAGCTGTGATTTCCGTCCTAGATTATGCCGAGTGGAACGAATACGCTTCGATAGTGTCTCGGTTCGATCTCCTCAAGCATCCTCTACGGGAGATTCAAAAGTTCACGTTGACCTCGTCAGAAACCGCCATGGAGAGATGGCACGGGTGTTGCAAAGACAGGAGCAAGATCAGCGAAGGATTTTCGAGCTATCTCTCCATCTTTGAGCCCAAACCACCGGATGTGCAAAGATTTCAGGACGGGTTCCTCTTGCAATTCGTCGTGGTTGGCTCCTGCATTGCGATGATCTGTTTCGTCGTAGAAGTCTCTATCCGATCCATGTCTTGTGCTCAACGACCCGGAGGAATGTCATTCCTGTGAGGGAGAGCGAGTGGCAGGGAGCATTCCCGAACGCGACTTCCCAAGAAGACCCAGTCGAGCATGGAAGCTCGCTCGACCCTTTCTCCCCACCCAATCATTGTTATCTCAGGTTATCCATGCAAGCAGTCGACGCGACAGTGAATGATCCCGGAAATGAACTCCGAAACTACCAGTTGGATCGACATCAGTTGTTGGTGACGAGGCCCCAGAGGACAGAGGCCATCCACCAGCTCCTTCCGAAACTACTCCTTCACGCAGCTTCTCTGCATGGATTTCTAGGCTCATCCTTCATTAATAAACTCCCTGGCCAGCGCTCGGATCAATACGGAACTTCTGGGTAAAATTGTAGGGAAATTCCCGATGGAAACGTTTTTCTTCCGCCCTTCGGTCCCCCATCGCCTTCTCCCGCTGAGCCTTTTTGCTTTTCCGGTTGCATGTCTCGCCGATTACAGGTCACTCGAACATTGGTGCACACGAGCTCAATGAGCGGTATGCGGAAATCGTAGATCCCCATGTACTTCAACGATATATCTTGATAAAGATCACTTTCTCGCTCGCAACATTATTTCAAGTTTCGAGATGACTGCATCTCCGTTCAACAGAAAACGGGAACTCATAGTTTCAGATACCTCCGAACAATATGAGGGTTCAACAAAATCGTGCTTGAAGTTTCTCACGAGTTCACCTGGTTTCCACCACAACGATGGGGCATCGAAAAAGTGAACCGTGATGACTCAGGATGAGCCGCGCAGTTTTGACAAAAATTTATATCCTTCATTCTCTCCTAAATACAACCACGGGGCATGCTAAGGACAGTGTGAAAATCGAAAGACAAAGCACTCTTCCAGTGCTCAGTGCGGCCTACAATTTGGCTGCGGGAATTCTCCATCTATCCTCAGTGCTTCCGAGACGATTAGTGTCAGTTGAGCGGAGATGCAGCTCTTGCTGCGGTTGCTCAGTGGGTTCCGTTTTACTGTCAGAGGGTGAGTCGGCGTAACTCATGTCTTCGTGATTCTGGTCGCTTCCACTCCATGCGCCTCATCTGACAATGAGTTCTGTAATTTGAATGTGGAACCAAATATCTGGGATCCTGGGTAGTCCCATAAAACGCTTTCTCGGAAGTGCTGGCCGGTCAAGATTGCCTCAAGATAACTCCAACACAGATTCGGAAGAAATGTAGCGAATCTCCACAAGTCACACTGGTTACGACTGGGAATAACTCTGATCTGACTCAGTGTTCCGGTGATGGTTCCGGCTCGACCTGTCGGGGGTCCCCAAACACCGGGTAAAGATGTAAGAATTGTACGAATTTCTGGTTCCTAATGGTTCCCGGTCATAATTGTGAAGATATACGAGGTTCGGTCTCTCAAAGAGTAAAGCCTTGTATTTTTAACAAAACCTCGAGCCTCTTCCGATAGATCGGATATCTCTCCGTACCCCCGTTTCCAAGGCTTTGAGCGAAGATTGCATTCCAGCGATCGAGAATACATGCCTTGAAGCTATCAGCGATCGCTGTCGGGGGAGATTTCAATCAAGACGTGCCATCACTCACCAGGGATCACGACTACGAAGCGTTCCGGAACGGTAACCGTCAGCGGAGTCATCGACCAACACGATCGTCCTCGGAGTGGAAGAAGTTGACAACACTCTTTGGGAGAGTCTCTGCGTAGATGATCGATGAAGTAGATGAAGTTCCATCCAGGGTTGGGTCAGCAACTCCTTGGAGCACTCGCGGATCTAGAGATGAAGCGAATGCGCCAGATTGAGGAAGATATCTCGGCTGGAGGTATCGCCAAGGTCTTATCCGACGCCATCTACGAGTACATTTGCATTGAAGAGTCCCATGTTGTTTCCGGCATCAATCTTACACCGAAACGCGCTTCATTCGGTTCGCTCCTCTGCCGAATGACCGGTTTCCTCTTCTGCGTCCGGTTTGACGAAGCGAGCTCTGATTAGACAGATACTAGCCGGCCTTCGGCCGACTACGCTGGCCGACCCGTCCCTTGCTTCGGGAGTCTACTGCTGACAGACACACATTGCCTTAAATGTAGTGTCATGAGACCTTCGGGAGTGGCCACCGATTCTCGATAGGATTCTGACCTGGAATCGAGGCACTTTCCTTTCTCTTCACTTGGTCAGCATCATGGTTTTGAGAAGTATGGTCAGATTGGTGTCGTAATCACCCCTTCATATTCGGAGAAGCATGGTCAGATTGGTCCCGGAATCACCCCCCTGGTTTTGAAAAGTATAGTTAGATTTGTCTCGAGATCACCCTCCCAGAGTTGGAAAATGATGCTCAGATTGGTCCCGGAATCGCCCCTCCAGAGTTGGAGAAAGATGCTCAGATTGATCCCGGAATCGCCCCTCCAGAGTTGGAAAAAGATGCTCAGATTGGTCCCGGAATCAATCCTCCAGAGTTGGAAAGTAATCCTCAGATTGAACCCGGAATCACCCCTCCAGAGTTGGAAAGTAATGCTCAGATTGGTCTGGGAATCACCCCTCCAGAGTTGGAAAGTAATGGTCAGATTGGTCTGAGAATCACCCCTCCAGAGTTGGAAAGTAATGGCCAGATTGGTCTCGGAATCACCCCTCCAGAGTTGGAAAGTGATGGCCAGATAGGTTCCGGAATCACCCCTACAGAGTTGGAAAGTAATGCTCAGATTGGTCTCGGAATCACTCCTCCAGAGTTGGAAACTAATGGTCAGATTGGTCTGAGAATCACCCCTCCAGAGTTGGAAAGTAATGGCCAGATTGGTCTCGGAATCACCCCTCCAGAGTTGGAAAGTGATGGCCAGATAGGTTCCGGAATCACCCCTACAGAGTTGGAAAGTAATGCTCAGATTGGTCTCAGAATCTCCCCTCCAGAGTTGGAAACTAATGGTCAGATTGCTCCCAGAATCACCCCTACAGAGTTGGGAAGTAATGCTCAGATTGGTCTCGGAATCACTCCTCCAGAGTTGGAAACTAATGGTCAGATTGCTCCCAGAATCACCCCTACAGAGTTGGAAAGTAATGCTCAGATTGGTCTCAGAATCACCCCTCCAGAGTTGGAAACTAATGGTCAGATTGCTCCCAGAATCACCCCTACAGAGTTGGAAAGTAATGCTCAGATTGGTCTCGGAATCACTCCTCCAGAGTTGGAAACTAATGGTCAGATTGCTCCCAGAATCACCCCTACAGAGTTGGGAAGTAATGCTCAGATTGGTCCCGGAATCACCCTTCTAGAGTTGGGAAGTAATGGTCAGATTGGTCCCGAAATCACCCCTCCAGAGTTGGAAAGTAATGGCCAGATTGGTCTCGGAATCACCCCTCCAGAGTTGGAAAGTGATGGCCAGATAGGTTCCGGAATCACCCCTACAGAGTTGTAAAGTAATGCTCAGATTGGTCTCAGAATCACCCCTCCAGAGTTGGAAACTAATGGTCAGATTGCTCCCCGAATCACCCCTACAGAGTTGGAAAGTAATGCTCAGATTGGTCTCGGAATCACTCCTCCAGAGTTGGAAACTAATGGTCAGATTGCTCCCAGAATCACCCCTACAGAGTTGGGAAGTAATGCTCAGATTGGTCCCGGAATCACCCTTCTAGAGTTGGGAAGTAATGGTCAGATTGGTCCCGGAATCACCCCTCCAGAGTTGGAAAGTAATGGCCAGATTGGTCTCGGAATCACCCCTCCAGAGTTGGAAAGTGATGGCCAGATAGGTTCCGGAATCACCCCTACAGAGTTGGAAAGTAATGCTCAGATTGGTCTCAGAATCACCCCTCCAGAGTTGGAAAGTAATGGTCAGATTGGTCTCGGAATCACTCCTCCAGAGTTGGAAACTAATGGTCAGATTGCTCCCAGAATCACCCCTCCAGAGTTGGGAAGTAATGCTCAGATTGGTCTCAGAATCACCCCTCCAGAGTTGGGAAGTAATGGCCAGATTGGTCTGAGAATCACCCCTCCAGAGTTGGAAAGTAATGGCCAGATTGGTCTCGGAATCACCCCTCCAGAGTTGGAAAGTGATGGCCAGATAGGTTCCGGAATCACCCCTACAGAGTTGGAAAGTAATGTCCAGATTGGTCTGAGAATCACCCCTCCAGAGTTGGAAAGTAATGGCCAGATTGGTCTCGGAATCACCCCTCCAGAGTTGGAAAGTAATGGCCAGATTGGTCTCGGAATCACCCCTCCAGAGTTGAAAACTAATGGTCAAATTGGCACCGGAATCACCCCTCCAGAGTTGGAAAGTAATGGCCAGATTGATACCGGAAACACCCCTCCAGAGTTGAAAACTAATGGTCAAATTGGCACCGGAATCACCCCTCCAGAGTTGGAAAGTAATGGCCAGATTGATACCGGAATCACCCCTCCAGAGTTGAAAACTAATGGTCAAATTGGCACCGGAATCATCCCTCCAGAGTTGGAAAGTAATGGCCAGATTGGTCCCGGAATCACCCCTCCAGAGTTGGAAAGTAATGGCCAGATTGGTCTCGGAATCACCCCTCCAAAGTTGGAAAGTAATGTCCAGATTGGTCTCGCAATCAGCCCTCCAGAGTTAGAAACTAAAGGCCAGATTGGTCTCGTATTTACCCCTCCAGAGTTGGAAACTAATGGTCAGATTGCTCCCAGAATCACCCCTACAGAGTTGGGAAGTAATGCTCAGATTGGTCCCGGAATCACCCTTCTAGAGTTGGGAAGTAATGGTCAGATTGGTCCCGAAATCACCCCTCCAGAGTTGGAAAGTAATGGCCAGATTGGTCTCGGAATCACCCCTCCAGAGTTGGAAAGTGATGGCCAGATAGGTTCCGGAATCACCCCTACAGAGTTGGAAAGTAATGCTCAGATTGGTCTCAGAATCACCCCTCCAGAGTTGGAAAGTAATGGTCAGATTGGTCTCGGAATCACTCCTCCAGAGTTGGAAACTAATGGTCAGATTGCTCCCAGAATCACCCCTCCAGAGTTGGGAAGTAATGCTCAGATTGGTCTCAGAATCACCCCTCCAGAGTTGGGAAGTAATGGCCAGATTGGTCTGAGAATCACCCCTCCAGAGTTGGAAAGTAATGGCCAGATTGGTCTCGGAATCACCCCTCCAGAGTTGGAAAGTGATGGCCAGATAGGTTCCGGAATCACCCCTACAGAGTTGGAAAGTAATGTCCAGATTGGTCTGAGAATCACCCCTCCAGAGTTGGAAAGTAATGGCCAGATTGGTCTCGGAATCACCCCTCCAGAGTTGGAAAGTAATGGCCAGATTGGTCTCGGAATCACCCCTCCAGAGTTGAAAACTAATGGTCAAATTGGCACCGGAATCACCCCTCCAGAGTTGGAAAGTGATGGCCAGATTGATACCGGAAACACCCCTCCAGAGTTGAAAACTAATGGTCAAATTGGCACCGGAATCACCCCTCCAGAGTTGGAAAGTAATGGCCAGATTGATACCGGAATCACCCCTCCAGAGTTGAAAACTAATGGTCAAATTGGCACCGGAATCATCCCTCCAGAGTTGGAAAGTAATGGCCAGATTGGTCCCGGAATCACCCCTCCAGAGTTGGAAAGTAATGGCCAGATTGGTCTCGGAATCACCCCTCCAAAGTTGGAAAGTAATGTCCAGATTGGTCTCGCAATCAGCCCTCCAGAGTTAGAAACTAAAGGCCAGATTGGTCTCGTATTTACCCCTCCAGAGTTGGAAACTAATGGCCAGATTGGTCTCGGAATCACCCCTCCAGAGTTGGGAAGTAATGGCCTTATTGGTCTCGAAATCACCCCTCCAGGAATTTTTATGATAGATTTTTATGATAGATGTATAGGAGAGGAGGTGGGGAAGGATATCCGATGACAATGGGATGAGTCTGGCTGGCGTCATAACGGGGCGGTGCACCTTATCGTCAGAATTTGGATGCGGGTGACAGTATGGAGGGGGTCAAAGTTGGGGTAAATCGCGAGGGGGGAAGGAGGGGAGGGGGAGGGGGGGAGGAGTGGGTGGCCTATGTCCTTCCCGGTGAGTCGCCCTACATTATGCAGTTTGTTCCAAGTCGATCCGATCAATACCGGAGGAGCCTATTGAGGACAAACAAACAAACAAACAAACAAACAAACAAACAAACAAACAGACCCTGGATTTTTATATATATAGATGGACGTTCTTTTTATCACTTCTTGGAAGAACTCGATGAAGAATGATTGAGCTCCGCAAGTTAGGTCTGAAGGCACGGTCCATCATGTCCTTTTCGATTGGAACCCCAATTCACCGTCTTCAGATTATCTTTCTATTTCTCTCCGTTCTCCGAGGAGAAAGACTCGAAAACGGATGAGCTCAGGGAACGGTGTCGCTTGGGACCAAACTGGACGGCAGACGAGCACCGTATGTCACAGGAGAATTGAAGCTCGAAATATCACACGTTCATCTTCAAACTCCCTTGAAACATGGAAGCCATACTCTATGCAATAAATCACTGTCAGATATCTGAGCACACTAAGCTATGCAAGTGTACAGAAAGTCAGAGCTTCCACTCTAACAAGAGGTGAAGTCTCTGCTATTGGATGCGTGCAAAACTCCTGAGCGCTAAACTTCGACAGCTATTTACTCCGCTCCCAAATGTCGCAGGAAGATCATAAAGTACCCAAAATACGCGGAATCCAGTAAGCTTTCAGATGCTGGCGTTCTGATTCAATGAACCCCCGTGTTTCCTCTTCGGACTCATGAAGTCCGTTGAAAATCGAGCTGTTTCGTAAAAAAAAAAACGCGATTCGGCTGCTGCCAAGCGGAGGCATCGGCATCGGCCTCGGAAAATTCGATCCTTAGCCCTCTCCACCTTCATGTTGAGTGAATAGGAAAAATATGGGTGTTCTCAAAATATGCTTCCTCTCAACCCAAAGGCGAGCCAATTCAGTGGATTAGGAGCCAATAAGTGGATGTGGCCATTGAAATCACCCCCTATGATGAGTCCCTTCCCAGTACATTCTTTTCCAATAAATTCGGTCTAGGTTCCCATCTGCTTCCTGTTCGTCGATCCTGCCGTTTTCGCGTAGTAGATCGATATCATAATCCATACTACTGCCAAAGTCTTTAACTCGACTGCCATCCAGTCTTCATCCTCCCCTCTCTCCTTGAGGTTCAGGTGATCTGCGACGAGGATACCCACGCCCCCAAAAACTTGTCTACCCGTGGGGCCCGATCTGTTGTTCCCGAACCATCTGAATCCTTCCATCGTTGGAGGCTTCTCCTGATTCATGAGCTTGGCTTCACTTACCATCAGGATGTCCGAGCGCTGGGCTTCCATGATTTCTACTATAGCCCTTTTTTTTTAATGGGTTCTGACTCCGTTCGGGTTGAGGGCCGAGATGCGTAGGGATGCTTCCGCTCTCTCGTCAGCCCGAGTCCCCCTCGGCCCCTCTACCTCCGACTAGGATCGACGTTGAAGGTTGCTCCTCACCATGAGGATTCTGCCTCCTCCCGTTGGGCCCTCATTGCCCCTCCTCGGTGGTAACCGCTGGTGTTGCTGCTGCGGTCTTTGTCTCTGAGGCTCCCCTCGGGCTTCGTTGTGCCGTCCGGGTACTTCCTCTTGAATTTCTTCTCGGTCCTCTTGCGATCCTCCTCAATGACATATTTGAAAGCAGGGTCCATTCTCGCGTCGAGAGGCGTCGTTCTGTAGATTTCGGTCGGGGCTCTCCCGACGCCACAGGGTTGATTGCCTCCGAATCCTTGTTCCAGGGTTCTTCTCCTCCGATGTTTCGAATGTGTGACTGCGTCTTCAATCCCATGGTTCGGGGGCATTGTGTGCTCCATGGGACAGATGGAACAAGCTGTTCTGGAATATTCGACAGAGACCGAGTTTCTGAGCAACTGCGAGACTTTCTCGCCTTCCGAACGAATCTAATAACTCTTCAGCAGTCTCGTCGCGCCGATCCGAATTGATTCCGATCAGATTCCTCGAGGGAAATCCATTGGTTTTCGAGAATCTGAGGCGCCCCCGGGAGCACTTCAATAGATTGGATTCTTTCATATTATTTACCGATGCCTTCACGTCTCCAAGGTCTGATGCGATATCTGTTTGCTGCTATTGAAGCACGCTGCGGTAACGCTCAGCATAGCGGAGCCACCATTCGCCGAGCATCACTACGACGAGGTGTTTCGAGATGGGGATTCTCGACGGATTGTGGCGCAAGCGTAAGTATCTCGGATGTAGCGCATGTTTTGCGGCGGCGATTTTTCTGTTCCACAAGGATTTGAGTCGAGTGCAAGAGGAAGCTACGGACTCGGAGCCCCGAGAAGAGCCTATATCTCTGCACAGCCAATTCGAGTCAACCTTCCGAGCATCTGAAGACGACGAGGAAATCGTCGCTCATGTGGCGAGTAAAGTGGAGAGCTTCATAAAGAAGGACAACATTCAGACCGAGCTCGTTGATTGCGACCTGAGGCACTGGTTCAAAACGTGGAACCACACAGTTCTGACCAGGAGTTTACGGAATTTCGCAGAAGACGATAAATTTGCTCACGATGCCACGAATCCACGGAGGAGGAGATTCGTTTTTTTATGCTACAATCGCACCGGAGTTTTCGGAACTGAGCTTCTCGATCTAAGCTTCCGAACCAAATCGTACTTCCCGCGACGCGTAGACGCGACCGGTTTGCTGATCGCGATCACCAGAGACTTGCGATCCCGGAGGATAATCTCCGAGCAGCTACGAAGTTTCCCGGCTCATTTCAAGGAGGTAATTTATATGAATGTTCCGCTCGGGGGGAACGCTCGGACGGCGCTTCTATGTATCAAGCAACTCTACGTCAGAATGACTTTCGGATTCATCATGAGCATCGAACGTTTCAGGCAGCCACTTTCAATAACTGAATGTATTCACGATTGGTATCCAACCGACGAAAGAAAGCAATGTCCTCAATCCCTATCGAAGACTCAAGAACTCAAAGATATGATTTTCGTGAGGCTGCCGAGACCTCATATGAATGTATACACCTCGAGCGATCGTGAGCCGTGTTTCAATATGACCTTCGAGGGCGCTTTCTTCGCGCATGATCCGGGGAACTCACCAAAATTGCCTCTCTTCGTGGACAATGAGGTAACCGCTCATAGCTTCGATAAGATCGTCCCTACGTTCGCAGTCAGAGGGGGCGTGTTCAACATAACCGTATTGAGTATCATGGCCCTCCTCGGCGTTTCACTCTGGTTGCTCAGTGGTGTACCTTCCACGAGCACGTTTCTCGCTCTGTTGTGCACAGTTTCGAGCTCCGGAGGACGCTCTGGGCCACTCGAGAAAAAAGCTGCCCTCGGGGCTTTCGCCTGGATCCTCGGGAATCTATTCTTCTCGCTCGTTCTCGTCGATGACATGACTTCGAGTATCACCGTGCCGGATAACTCTCGGATAACGCAGCTTCGAGAATGTGCGCCAGACAAAGAGGTTACTCACTTCGGGAGAAAATATCGGAACATCATCCCTTCCGACTTCTTCGGCTTAGCTTCGGGAGGCCCAGAGATGACAGGGCAGAGCGAGATGATAATCTGCGGCTTACAATTCGAAGTTGACGAGTTGGGTCGCTTCTTCGATTTCCGGAACCTGTATCGCATAAAGCTCCGAGAATCTGGACAACCCATATTCATGTCCCCGTATTATTTCACCGGGTTCCCGTGTCCACCGAGAAGCTCCACAACGAGGTGCATGGGTGTTTATTCTTTCACGGACATTTCCAGATGGAACGAATACGCTCTCATCGTGTTACGATTCGACCTCTTCAAACACCCGGTTCGGGAAACTCGGAGGCTTGTGTTGGGCCTCCACGAGAACGGCATTGAGAGTAAGCACGGATGTTGCAAAGATAGAAGAAACATCAGCAGATATTTAGCAAGCTTCCTCTCGAGCTTGGAGCCTAAGCCAACTGCTCCGACCAAATCAGTGGACGATATTCAGTCGATGTTAATCATCTTCGGTTCCGGTATTGCGATGATCTGTTTCGTCGTGGAGCTCCTGACTCGTTTCATCGGCCGAGTCTGGTCAGAACGAACGAGAGAAATGGTCCGTCAGTCGTGTCTCTCTCGCAACCGACAGCTTTGGCCATCGTCTCGACGAGTGGCTCCAGCATAGCTACCTGAGCGGTCGTCGTCCCTTAAACAGAGTGGAAATAGTGGCAATTCGCAACCAATGAGTCATCACGTCGGTTACGTCCTTGATGAGGTATGACCAGGGAGGCCGATGGGGAGGGCGCGGCTCCACTTTCGGTGAATCGGGTCGGATGCGAGTCTCCAGGCGGTAAAAATGTGCGTGACCTTCAGAATCTCGTCGGCACACCGAAACGCTTCCCCAGCCGATGCAGAACAGATCCAGAACATTACTCAAACCCCTGTGTGGAGTCCTCCTCCGGAGAATCCCTATGTCGCTCGCAGCTGCGACGCCCACTGAAATCCAAGCGACGAAATATATTACGAAGAATCGGCGTTTCTCAGGGTCTCTCCGATTGAGTGATCGATGCAGAGTGTTACAGCTCGGAATACAGAAGTGATTCGGAACTTTTGTTCTGGCGATTGAATCCTTGTGGAAGCGGATATCGTCCCTCCATCGGCTATACACAGATCGGACCAGAATGAATCTGTTCCATTCAAAATAAATGCTGTCCAAGAAGACCAAACTCAGGTACTCAGACGTTGATGCCGTTTACAAGTGGCCATTCGCGAAATCCCTCGGCGTGAACTTCGAGAATAGTAGAGAATATTGCGCACGGGACTCCAAACTGTTGACATGGATTCTAACGATTTCAGCGTAGGTTCTACAAACGGTCCGGCGCAGGAATAAACCTGCCGATGTCGAACAGGTGAATGGACGAGGGAAGCTGACCCAATGCTGAGCCTCATAGAATCCACAGTCTCCGTCATTTCGATGAAATAGCTCATTCGTTTTTGTGAAACACAGCCGAATCAGCTTAGATCGGCTGACCGAGCTCAAGAACGTTTCCTATCGAAAGTCAGGATATGTACTTACAATGGATTGTGGGATATCGCTGAAAGCGGACGCTAGGTAAAGGATTAATTGGGCATATTGACAGCTGTATGAGACGATGAACGATACGAACGACAAACTCCAAGCGGAATCGGTATTCCGCGAATCAGGATGTCTGAGTTCAAAAATGTTATTTTTCCTCGTTCTCCGACCCATGAACTCTGTCGCTGTTGGTCTGCGAGCACGGAGGCTCGCCGGCTGGTTCGCCGACATACCATTCCTGCTCGTTGGAGTAGCATTCATGAACCTCTCGAGCTTTGGGAGATGCTCAACCCATTCCTGGATGATGCTAGAGAGAGGTGAAACTTCCAAGGTCTGACGCGTGTTGCACAAGGAGAACGAGCGGAATGGAATCGGTCAAGTAGTTTGAGATGGATTGCAGGGACATCTGACTCAGTTATGGATTTCGGCAAACCCGACCGAAAAATATTTGAAGATGTTCCCCACTGGGCGCGTGGAGAGAGGTGTATCAGATATCGCGATGGGTGTCGTGACTCGCCAAGATTCTGTCCGAAGACTACGCCACCAACTTGGAGTTTCACTGGGACAACGGGAACATCCTTGAAATGGTGGCGATCGCGCGTGTCGAAAGGGTTCAGTCAGCTTTTCCAGTCACTTCTGGTACGTGCGGCTATCCTGATGCTTTCGATTATGGGTGAGTGGCTGGGCTTGTTCGCTTGCACGCCTGTTCCGGCTCTTCATCGATTATTGACGAAGATCCGCATCGCTTGATTACAGACTTATACCCGATGAACGGCTTGAGTCACGTTCGACACTGCTGTCTCCGCTGCAGGCATTTCTCGGGAGGAAACGATGAATAGTTTCATGCCTCTTCATCAGCTGTTATACTAGTGATGAGAGCCCTTCGGATTGTGCGAGCCTCGCATGTTCGTGCTAATGATCGAGGAGCTTCCAGAAATTCAGGAAACATCACTCCGCAGGTTCAAATATTCGTAGGAAAGTTTAAGTAACGAATGGCGGCGGTCGCTTCCGACGCCAGACACCAGCAACGAACATTGGATCAAAAATGTCATCCATACCTTCGAACTTGGACTCTTCCTTCACGCCTCAAGCAACAATTTCAACAGCAGCATTATCAATATCAACGAGAGAACTGTGCGCTATGTGAAAACTCCTCGAAAGATCCAGATTCAGGATCTGCTTCAGGTGATCGTTGTTGACGTGAGTAGCGATCGATTCCCAGGGTCGGTTGGACCGGGAGAAATCAGTACAGCGAGCGGGGATGTGCGAGAACATCTCTAGTCCCTGTTTTGATGAAGATTCTGAGAAGTTTTCAAACGACGATGATAACGAAAACATCATGAGCTCAGCAATTCAGGTCGTCCCCTGCCCTGGCGGGCGGGTGGTCGTTCACGGGGTTGATTGCAACGATCGATTGTTTTTATCGATTCATCTCCGCAAAGTGCAACGAGCGTAAACCGAAGAGGAGTGAGTAGGGTTTATGCGAGTCTTCCTCAGAGGTCAACGCAGCTTGTTCGGGCGGATATAGGCGCCATGGTATGACGAGCTCGAAAGAGGCCGTACACTTAAAAATCCGCTCTGTGTTCCTTCATCAATCGAAGCCGATCACGGAATCTGGACAAATCGCAATCCACGATTCGGAATAGGTTCTCCATCGGAGGGCTCGCAAAAGTAATAACCTCTTTCCTGTGCCTCGAGCCGTCAGACGGCTCCTCATTCACCACACAGCTCCCGATCCGGGCTTCTCTGATCTATTGTCTGCGTTGGCTAAATTCACATGTAGAACAAGAAAGCATCCATAAACACGAGAAAAACCATGGTCTCTCAATGTGTTCCGAATCTCTGACTTCGAAGCGAGGCTCCTCTGCATCCTCATCAGCAAACCTTGAAGATATTCAGGATTGAATAATCTTCCAGCGCATTCAATTTTCCATGAAGACGCCGGACAAGGAAAAAATGAAACAACTATGGCCGCCACTTTGTTATCACGCTTTGGCAACACGGACTTGCCATAGGTCGTCATTCTTCAGCCTCCAGAACGTTCGGATTGTTCGGAGTCGCACCAATATACACCACTCCTCTCCATTGCAGAAATGGAGAAGATAATATGAGAAACCTCAATGCTTGTATCCGTGATCCGACCTAGTCATCGAACAGGGACTTCTTGAGGATAATCGAGAGTGAGACTTCTGTGGAGCGTTTCGCTGGGCCGCTCCAGGTGAAAGATGGAATTTCGCGGAGAGAGTCGTTCAGGATCGAGACAAACTCCTCATGCAAGCAGTGACAAAATATTGTCACCAGGAGGGATGCGGTTACAGGAGCCGTTGAGCTCTAGAATCATAAAACGATGTCGATCAGCCGAGGACCGCCACTGTTCGGGTTCCTGAAGTCATCTTCCCCGTCGCTCACACGATGGTACAAGCTCGTAGCTGTAACGGCAGAGCTCTGGAGAATTTTCCAAATCACTCCTCGAAGTGGAGGAGTACGGATCGCTCGCCGATGGGGAATGGAGAAGAGGGGACCCTCTGCACTCGTCGTTCGACTTCGATTGAAGTGTTGGGTTGATGACGTAATGTGT
The DNA here is from genome assembly GCA_037576195.1 of Phytoseiulus persimilis. NCBI lineage: Eukaryota > Metazoa > Arthropoda > Arachnida > Mesostigmata > Phytoseiidae > Phytoseiulus > Phytoseiulus persimilis. The sequence continues at coordinate 28,585,040 of CM075103.1, forward strand.
AGCATACTGGAGTCGGGAGCGTTTCCCTGATTCTATGGGAGGAATTATCTCCCTTTGTCGACGGGAACGAGTGCGTGTCTTCGTTACGCTAAACGGACTTATTGTCCGACTTGCCCCTTCCGCGACCGAACAGTACGGGTTGCTCTGTGTTTTGGTTGCACGCTTTCAATGCGTCGTACTGTAGTAGCGTGCCGTCGTCGCTCTCCAGAGCGGAGCGACTGGATAGGATCGCGGAGCGGCACCCGATGGTTTGTGTTAGAAGAGCCGTTCAGGCGGATCTCCACCTGGAACGGGGTTCCGGGTTTGTCTCGGAAGGGCTCTCTGTCACCGGAGGCTGGTTCGCTGAACACCCATGGAAACCCAGATGTTGCTGGGAAGCACAGCGGCGAGCGAGGCGCGGAACAGGAATCGCATCGTTGGTCCGAGGCTGAGCCCTCCACTTAGCGGCTCGGAGTTGGTTCATCTTCCTCGGAATGGGTATGCGAGATGGAGTATCAAATCCTCTGATATGAGTCGTTCGAGGTAGATGTTCGGGGAAGCGGAAGCGACGTGATTCTGCCGAAGACGTTCTATCGTAATCTATATGAACGTTATTACACAAAAGAACATGAACGACTTATGAGAGATGATACCCAGTGCGCTCGACTCGGCGCGGACCCGGCCCGCTCTGGTTTCCGACTCGAGCTCCTCTCTCGACTTCCTCCGTTTTATTTTACTGTTACAGCCGGCCATTTCTTGTTTCTGTGATCAGTCATTCACAGCCGTGCGTTCCTATACGAGCAGAAACTTTTTACAACTCCGTTCGCCCGCGGAAGACTCTTTCGCTCCCCCGACTCTGTTCCTTGTCTCACGTCAGTTGGTCCCGCGAAACGTCGAGGTCCCTCCTCGGCATCCCGAGCCTTGCAGCAGCTGACAATTCTGCATTCGATTTCATTGCGCATCATTGATCCCACCGCGGAGCGTTGATCTGAATCGTTCGGAACAGTCACCAAAGTCATCGAAATCCGAACATTGTCCTTCGAGAGCGCTTGTTGTTATGCTCAAGGACGATCTCATGAGCGCCATAAATTGGACAGGATGAAAAAAATCGCGAACACCTCAATGGTTTCCTCAAGTATTGGAGAGGAGTTCGGGGGCAGAGCCGGTCCGGGACAGTGAGGTGCGTGCCGATGATTTCCGCAGCGTCTCTCCCATTATCTTTTTTTTCGCGCTAACACAATTGTGCGACAATGAAAAGCACCCTCCAGGGAAGCGCGGCCAGAGCCATAAGCGCGACAGCGAGTCTCAAGCCTTGTGATCGGCGCGAGCGAGGGCACCAATGCTCTTCATGGACGTGTGTCAGAGCCTGCTTTTTCGCGACGAGGAGAACGTCGTTACTTCAATTGAAGAAATGTCCGAACGACGAGAGAGAGACAACTATCTGAAGCCGCTCCGCCCGATGTCGAACGGCACGTTCGAAGTAACTCGGCGCTGATGCGCTTGTTATCGTCACGGAACGGTCCGTCGACAAGCCGGCTTATTGATTGCCAACGAACTTGATCAGACGCACGTTGAGGTGACCTTATGAGAATTGCCCTGTTCACGCTCATCTGCGCCAAATCAACAGATGTGTTGCCCGTTCACTACGGTCAGCTCATTAGGTTGCGTGCACACGGCGTGCAGCGTCGTGTACCTGCACATTGCCTGTCCGCAGCCGCCGCTCGGCTTCACCCTTGCTGCTTAACGCTTGGTCGCTCAACTGAAACGGAGGCCACAATAATAATGTGATGACTACGCCGAGCTGAACCGGCAAAAGCGAACCAATAAAGTGCCGCGCAGCCCCTACATCAGCGACGCTCGGCCCACAGGAGTCAACAGGAGCGGCAGTCAGTCAGTCAAAGCTTGACTGTATTGAAGTGGCCTTGAAATCGCCTTCGATGACCTTGAATACTTTGTCAAATGAATTGTTCGTCCGAATCGACCTTCCCCGAACCGCACGCCGCGCGAGAATCTACGTGTCGGAGAACTTTCAAACAGCGGAGCCGCCGTTCCGTTGATGGTTTTGCGTTGCTTCTCCGAATCTTCGAGGCCCCGCACACCTGTTCCGCGCAGAATCGCGTTCCCGAATTCCCGTAGAGCGATCTCAGTTCCAGTTCCAAAGTAAATCCCGGAGCTGGCCACCGTCCCATGTCCGCGTTCGGAAGGCCTGTTGAGAGCACACAATCTTGAGAAGCTGAAGAGGATGAGTTCCGCTCGATGTCAAACACCTCGAAAGACAGTATCGAGTGCTGCTATTGTGGCGGTGGAGAGAAACAGAGTCGACGAGCAGATACTTCTTGACCCGAGTCCTCTTCAAACTCAATTTCGTTCGAGAACTTGTCCATCCTCTCTTGGACCGGTCGCGCCGAGGACGATGACGCTGACGAAGATAACACCAGCAGCTCGTTCGCAAGAGAGACCTGTAGCGATTGCCGCACATAGGAACTCAGAGCCCGGCTACATATATGTTTATGTCGGGTCGTAAAGCCTTTATGAGTCAAGCAACAAGCGGTTCGCATGCGCGTATGTATTCACAGAGAGGAGAGTCGCCACCCGCTGGAGGAATCGAAGACGCCGGCAGAGGGTCCAGACCGAGGAGCGATTCAATGTTCGGAAAAAAAAGCAGATATGAATACGGGATACTCTGATAACCGTAGCTCGGCATTGTTCCGTCTGGTACGGACGCAAAAAGCGTGGAGCAACTCCAGGTGTGACAGACGTGGTCTCCGAGGCAACGACAGGCCAGCCCTGCTTGCTCCCGAAACGTCCTGTATCGCTCCGTTGCGTTTGTTGCCTGCTGACGTCGAGTGCCGCATGAAGGACTCACTGGCAGGCAGGCAGGCAGGCAGGCATTGAGGCTGGAGACCTCAAAGTCTTCGTGGCTTCCACCGAGTTCCGTTCTCGACCTCCTCCGACCCGGGTTTCATGCGAATTCCCCTTGACCAAACCTTGACCAAAGATGTACGCGCGCAACGGCGGACTTCTTCGAGAGGTAAGTGAGCCTGCACGGGGGAGCTGTGCCGTTGCAGCCGACCCTCCAAGAAACGTGTCACAATGAGTCGAAGGAGACCTGTGTCGACACCGCCTACGCAATACTGCGCTGCTGCTCCGTCAACTTCCCGTGACGTTCGGAGCTCGCTGTGGACTCTCTCGTGGCCTTCGAGGAACAGTTAGTTTCTCTGGCATCCTTGACATTCCACAGAAGTCCGAGTTCCGTCCGTTCCACTTTGAGCGGTGCGAGATGAAAACTTTCCGCGACCATCGTGTAGTGAAGTTTCGGTTCAATCGAGAGGGGGAACGAAACAAACAAACTCCGATTACCGAGAGGTCGAGGCGCCCGACGAGAGCACGTTCCATCGGCCCCCTCCTGGTGACGTGGAGTCTTTTTACACTGATTATAGGCACCTAAGAGTTCCTCCTAGAGAAATCCAGCTGGGTCAGTGGATTCCCGATGAGACGCATACCCATACCTCCCCCACGAAACAGTTCCATCAGCCGCGCTTGGGCAAACTGTCTGCGAATCGTCTCATGAGCGAATTCGCTTCCCGTTTTATTCCGTCAAGGTTGCGTTGACGCATCCAATATCTGAAGGAATGATTTCGCCGCGATCAAAACCTTTACGCTGGTCCAAAACGGTTGACGCTCGATCTTTAACATCTTTCCTCGAAACGTGGGATCGAATGCGCTGTTTCGATATTGTCCGGGGATTTCTGAGGTTGAGCGGGCCGAGGACCGGCCGACGGAGTTGACGACGCTGCCTTTCTCCGCGAACAGTGACGTTCCGACCGCTCGTCATGACTTCGTGTTTATCGTTCGTCTGTTTGTTGCCAGCTCATGTTTGTACTTAAAGGGGAACCGGTGTCGATGGGCTGACTCGCTCTGCTTGAGATGCAGATTGTCTCAATAGCGAAGATACATCATCTTGTTCATATAGTGGCAAGAGACTGTCAACGAGCCCTTCGAGGGGCTGTCTAGTTTCCCGTGAGGAAGTCCCTCGCGTTCGGAACAGGGCTGCTGGGGTCCATGACACCGAGAACCTCTGAGCCCCAGTCCGCATGCTGCATGCGAAGGCAAAGCAGTGCCACGTATTCCTCCTGCATCGCTGCTGTTGTTCTCCGGCTCGTTTTGGAGGGGTATGCTCAGTGATCCTTCTTGGCATTCAGTCGCGACACCCGCTTGTCCTCCGCTCCGGTTGGAGACTCCGGGGGGACATCTCCAGAAGGAGGAACCACTTCTTGAACCTGAGAGCATTCTCGGGTATATTCGACAAGACATGATCTGAAAAACGAATCATGGCAGCTTCTGACACCAAGTTAGTCGTCGGACTTTGCTGCTGTCGGCGCACTCGCGATATTTCTCCTCTTCGCTCCTTGGGGAATTCGATTCGAGAGAGAAGAGCGATTCATACGTCTCGCCCGATGCCAGCCCTGCATGTCTGATTTACGTTTTCGAATCTCCTTCCAGGTCCGTCGCACAGTACTCTGTGAGGCATTCGTGCGAAATGTACTTTGTTTGTGTGTTCTGTCCGCCTTCATATTCTCCATGGTGCTCGGAGACGGATTCATCATGACAGCCGGTGTGTTCAAGAAAGATAAAAAGACCGGCAGGGTCCCCAACCGGGGTTTCGTCATCGACTGTCTCAGCAAGTGTGAGAAGGCGGAAAATTGTCACTGCGTACGGTAAGCGACGTCAGCAGAGAAGCCGGCTCCTATTTTTCATCTTATATCCCCAGGTATATACGTAGATCTTTGTAGTCGGGATTCCCGAATTATGCAGCGGTTGCCGTTCCACGGAGGGGTTGATCGAGTTGCCGTGGCGGGGTAATATGCCTCACGGCGACAGTTAGCATAGTCGTGACTTTCGCTCATGTCCATTTTTTGGGCCTCATGAGAGAGACTGATGTTGCTGGATTCCGCGCGCGGGTATCGAAAGATCAAAACCGGAGAGAAACTCTCGTCTGTTTCTCTGGTTCTCTGTGATGAGCGCTCAGCGATCGGTTGGACTCGCTGATTTACTGCATCTTCGAATTCGCATTACAGTGGAGACCGTCATCGAAACGTTGGCTTCCTAAACGCGTTGCACATGACGGCTAATCGACCAAAACTACGGTCATCAGAGCCGTTTGTTGGGAACCATTGTCACGGAAGTTCCGATTCCATGTTGGCCAATAATTTTTCCCGCTGAACACGAGCTACCGTCTGAAGAATGCTTCTCGGGTGAAACGAAACGCTATCAGGGAAGTTCCCAGTCGACCTTGACGTCTTGGACATCGCTCAATCCTCAAGGGATAGCCGAGTCGGGCTCCAAGCTCTGGGGAGGGGGATCGCTTCTCCGCCATACGTTCGAAAACAACCTGCTCGAAAATTCCGGTTTCCGAAGCGAAAAATATCGCGTTCAGAGTAATCGACCATCGGAGCACGCCCTTAATGTCTCAAATCCAGGAACGGCTCATTTGGAATTCTCTTTGTACCATGGAGTACTCCGGATCGGCCTCCGAACGTAATTCATGATTAAAGCAGCACTGATTCTTTTTGAGCAAATCTGACGAGGTTTCCATTTGAATTGCCCCGGAGCCATTTGTACAGCGTTTCTGAAGCTCGTTCGCGGCGCACTGCAGCAGTTTCGTAATTCACCGTGAGATTCATGCCACGTGCTGCGGATGACTCTCAGGAGTAAGTTCGTGTTCTCCTGGAGGACTCATCCATATCTGTATTCCGGGGCGGGATCCTCCGCCTCGGGAGGAGCGTGGATGAGGAAAACTGATACTAGAGGAGCTGATCGATCATGCAGCGACGGAGAGTCAGCGAAACGGAATCGAGGAGGGGCGGGAATCTTGTGTGCTTGTGTTTTCTGAACGCTCTGTTGTTTCGGACACTATGGCGTCGGAGCATATCATCACGGAAACCTTCCAAGGGCGGAACGCTTGTCCCGAGTTGTTCTGCAACGACCCGAGAGGAGATAATCCGACCGTCGGAGTTATGTACCCCTCACCATTCCTAGCTTCGAGAGACTCTTTCTTCTACGAGTCACGTCTCAATCTGGACGAGGTTACCGAGACTGCTCCCCATCGCGAAACGTCCGAAGGCTTCTCTGGATGGCATTTCCCCTCGAGACCAAGGAAGTGGATTGTTGAGCGGTCCGTTTGAGAAAGCGTCCTCTACGGATTCGTCAAGTTGATCTGTCGGAGCGAATCTTCGAAAAGATTTGTCCTACACGCTTGGAGGCACTTTGCCGAGATGAATGTTGGATCGTTGTTGAAGGTCAACCACGTACCCGCCGTTTTCAAGGAGCCCGCCTGAATAATTCGCTTCCGATTCTGTCACAGCTCGCTGAACAGGAAGGTTCTCAGAAATATTCTTCTTCCCCGTACCTGAGGCTTGGGAACCGGAGACCCAACAAACGATTCGATGCTGCTGAGTTCAAGATGCGAGGTTTTCATCTAGCACGGCCTTTTTGTCGGCGAGCTCGCGTAGGAAACCTCCGGTCCCGATTCTAAAGCATTCGATTCGCTTTGCAGCATGTCGAATCGGAAGGAGAAGCAGGTTTGCGATCTCATGAACCCGTTCCCGCACGGAAAGCCTCTGCCGCCGAAAGGCTTTGTTTACTTCGCCTCAGTGAGTTCGATCGTTCAATTATCTGACGCTATCCCAGCAGCCTCTCGCGGGCCACGGGGAGATTGAATCTGTCCAAGTTTTAAATAACCCAGTGGGAGCGTACCGTCGAAACCGACTCGTCGTCGCTCTTGCGAATGATATTTGAAAATCCTTCACTCGGATTTTGATTGTTTGCAGAACAAGTACTACGAGACAGTCTACAACGGTGAGTTCGCTGGGGGCGAATCGTCCAATCGTTCCTCAGTCCGGGTTTCTCCTACGAAAAGCAATTTGTTGAATCCACTCGCTGGCTTGAAATCGGGAAGTTGAAACTAATCACCCGCAAGTGCAGGCAAGATCGAGCGAGCCGATGGGAAAACGAGGGAGCGAGGCGGGGTACCTCGTCGCGCTCCTATTCCTCTCTGACGAAAGCCATGATTGCAGCTAGCTCGACAAACTTTGCTCTGCGCAAGAAGGCTTCTCAGAGTTCAGTCTACGAACTGTACGGAATCCACTACACACCTGAGAAAGCCGTCGATGGATCACACAACACTGACGGTTTGAAACCACCTTACTTCGCCCATACGCAGGATTCCATGTGGGCGGAACTGAACCCCTGGTGGCAGGTCGGTGAAAATCTCCGACAGTCTCATTTCTATCCGGCTCTACGTCTGTGGACATTCCGACATTTCCGCTGATGATTTATTCCCATGTTCGACAAATACAAAGCTTCAACCCGAGGAGCTCCTCTGAGACCATGTCCGGCTCCGGAAATCAGCTCCACTGAGTGATATGGACTTGATATTTCCAGGTTGACCTCAACCAAGATGTCACTGTGATGGGCATCCGCATCCGCAACAGAAAAGAATGGGGTAAGTCGAGTCTTATTTTCCCACGAGACACCCGCTTGAGTGGAAAACAAAACGAGGAGCGCAAGTGCTGCCGCAAAACTGCACCAATCATGTAACGTTAGATCCCTCCGAGAGAATGTCCGAGAAGTGCGGATGAGCCAACGGGATTCGAATTTCTACGATTTCGTATTAGTTCATTATCGGCATCGAGAGTGTCCCTGCCATCCATGAATTTCGGTATCGCGCTGAGTTTGGAACGAATAACGAATGTGATCGCGATGAATTTCGGAAGACGTTCGTTGTAACTCGAGTCTGGAAAATGCTCGCCATGACAGATGCTCCCGTCGGGCACACATTATGTCTCGGGCTGTTCCGCGCATACGATGCCTGCATAGATCTAGCGGATCCAACGCTGTCGAATGGGCTGCGAAATCCAGGCAGTTAAAGAAGTGCAAACCACAGGCGGTGAAACACTGGAAGCCGCCAAGTGAGGCATTGGAAGCTGGGGTAGCAGGCCATGAAAACTAGGCTCTCATTCGTTGTGGTGTTGCTCGTCTCCCATTAAGGCTGTGGATTCCATCGAGTAGTTCTTGAAGCTCAGCTCTCGCATGATATATCGAGCGAGCCGGGGGTCTCAGAGGTGATTCGTAGTCAACAAATCGGAGGCTCATCGTGTGAATAGGACATGAATGCATCCGAAGGACCTTCTCCCTGTCAACACTGGGAGAACCTAACTCAAGGCTGGAAAGATGCAGCATCGGAATGGGGAATGGCGCTCCGACCCAAAAGTTTGAATTTTCGTAACTCCGACCCGACTCATCGGGTTCCGCATTCCAGCTCCCATTTAAGTGAGTAAAAGAAGCTCTGAGACCACCTGAGACGATATTCATGTGATGGGACGTTTCGACGAACCGAATAGTATATTTCCGTTTATTCCCGACCTTGAAGCGGCGTTCCACCTCCGAATGAGCCCCGCCGAGTGGGCTGCCGGGCGCAGAATTCGTGGGAGATGCTGGGCATCGGGGGAGTTGGATGCAGGCAGCGGCCACTTGCGGATAGCTCGCCATAATCCGGTTCACGCTCCAACACTCACAGAAGCTAATTCGGAGTGCGCCTGGTTCATGTTGGAACTGCTTCATTCGAGCGGAAAAATCCCTCCCTGAAACAAAATATGGTAATTAGTGGAACCTGGAAGTCTCGGAATGATTCTTCGAAATTATTCCATGAGCAGTCCTGGATTGATCTCTTGTGATGAGGGAATGATTTTGGAAAACGCCTGAACTTCCAGGCTCCAGCCATCAGAGTCAAGTCGCTCGAGTGATAGCGGACACCTGTCACGCGCGAGGGTTTGCGCCCAGGATCTCTCGAGATTGTGCTACCGAGAGCATGATGTTCGGGCGGGAGCTCCGCAAAAGTCTCCCGAAACTCAGAGCATGGAAGCAGGTCCAAAGCAGTGGCGCAGCGAGCCTCCATCATGCCCGGGCGAATTTGATGCTCGACCCCCCCCCCCCCCCCCCCAACCCCACTCTTTTTCGGGGTCAGCGAAGATGAATCCGTTCAATGCGCACCGATTGTATTCTTGGAAGACTTCGAATACAGAAAGAAGCTGCGACCTCTTCTGTGGACATCTCGGAGTTGAACTCATACGTTAGGGGTAGCCCCACGTATAGGACAGCGGGGTTTGTCAACTTCGTTGTCCCGATCTCCGATCCGAGACAGGAACAGAACGACCTGAACGCTGCCTCTCGATCAGGGAGCAGGACGAAAAATACATGATGGTTCGTGAAGAGAGTCAAAAATCAGATGCACCGATTGGACTTTCCCCCTGCTCTGAGGTTCCCGGGGGAAAAATTACCTGAGAGAGCTCAAGTTCCCTAATGTGACAGGCACAAAGGGGTATTCTGATGCCCCTAGCGATCCGATATTCGCAGCGGACGGCTCTCTCCGCCAAGGCGGTTTCCAGCCCCAAAACCTGAAATTCGCGGCTCGGACACGAGAATCTCTGAGGAGGCATTCGGACCAGCGGAACGCCATCCGACGAACAGGCATCAATTTCCTCAGTCTCGTTTGTGATCATTCTACAGCCAAATGGATGGTTAAACATTGCTCATATGACGGAATGAAAAAAAACACTGCGAGCTTCCCGGTCAACGAAACAAGGAATCTCCGTGTTCTCATAATTTGATTGACCAAAACGAGTGGTGTTTCCATTTGGCTGATTGCCAAGTGCGGAACGCACGCTACTGATATGGTCAGCGCTCGTAGTTTTCCAGGAATGAGGTCAAATCTGACAGATTAGCTCCCGGCATGCTCCGAGACAATGGCGGGGTTTCGACACTCGGGGTGGGGACACAAAAGAGACACCGAGTTGAGACTTTGACTCGGATATCAAGACGGAGCGACGATTTAGGTCCTCAGTGAGCAGGATCCTTCTTTCTCCTTTCGCTGAGGTGACATCACGTGAATATACATAATCCTGCTGCGGGCGAGCTCCGGCAGTGGATAAAATGAGAGAACGTGAGCTAATCATACACCTCTCGGGGGCAGACGTTCTCGTGATCTCTGATTTCTGCAGATCTTCCGAAGCGGCGAGCTTGAGCTCCCGCTCTGAGCTATTCCTCAAGTTTGCCGGAGCTCTCGAGCGGAAACGTCAACCTTTCCCGGGATGACAGGTTGGATATCGCGTGGACATCGCGAGCTCTCCAGGGTGTCTGCACTCAATACGGCCGAACATCCTGCGTGAATATCGTTGAGTCTGACCTCCAGCGGGGCATGATCCAAGTTCCCCGAAAGTATAGCTCCGAGGATGGGAGTTTCCCGCCGCTCCGGCGAGCAACGAGCCCATGGGATTCCGAAGCTGCGGACGGTTCCGAGCGTGATCGCTGAACTGGAACACTGGGAACTAATCCAGATCAGCCCCTACTCGAGTGAGACCGATTCACTGACGAAGGAACATTGTTCGCCAACGAATCATCCAATCAGTCCGGGCTTGAGGGAGGAGTCTTCGCTCCGAATGCCATGACGGGAACCCTCGGGCGCAGACTCGGAATCGTCCATGATGGATATAACTCCTAGGGGTTATCGGTTCTGCGTTCGCTCGAAGCCCGAGGTCTCTGGGTGGAGCTGCAGGGCTCCCGTTCAGGACAGAGTTTCCCAATGTTGCGGGGCTTTTAGCTGCGCTGCCGCAACCGCTCGTGCCGTTCCAGCAAACGCCGATGTCGGTCCAGATGTTGATGAGCCCCCTCATTTTACCGCAACTCGGCGCGGAAGAATGCGATGATTCGGAGAGCTCTAAGTTCTTCAGATCGTTCTTTAGGAATTGTTGGAACTCCGTTCCTGCGCCGACAATGAAAGCCCCGAGTCATCGAGTTCAGGTTCATCTTGGAGGCGGCCGAGACTGGAACTCGGTTTTCGCCTCGAGGATTGCCCGGGCAAATGTGATCTCTGGATCTCCTTGGAGCATATGCTGAATCGACCGAAAACTCAGATTGGAATTGATAGCAAGTCTGAAACCGCAGGTGACCGTCTGCACGATTTCGATATCAGAGTCGGTCCGGTCCCGATCACAACCGATTACGACGACGTTCACTTCAAGCAGAACACGAGGTAAGTCGTTTCGATCACAACATCTCCAAGATGTGCTCCGAGCGGGTTGATGCTGGTGGCGATTTCAAGGACTTCTCCGTTCGCAGGTGCTACTACAATGACAAGGGCGGCGTTCAGGACGAGGAGCTGCGCCCGTTCCTCTGCAAGCCCTGCCCGATCCGCGGGAGATACGTATCGATTCAAATCACACAAAACTGTACCGATTGTCGGGAGCCACTGAAGAACGTCCTGCAATTGGCGGAAGTCGAAGTCCTTGGAGTGCCGTAGGCGATCGGCTCGAGGCCCAGCGGCGTGCGACTCGGTCGATGTGGAGCGGAAACGTATTTTTTGAGAAGGTTGATGAAACTGTTGTTGGGGGATCGTTGTCGTTTCGCAACGAAAGTTTTGAAACTTTCGCTTTGGAGTCGACCGGGCCGCGAGGGAGCCGACGTCTCCCGAAGCGAAGTTCACGAGTCTAACTGAGAAGGTCATCAAGGGTGTTCATCTGGAAGAGAATCGACGATCATTGGATTCAACTTGTACATATCTGCTATGCGTTGTCAGAAGACCCATCTGAGAGGTGCGAGGGAGCGAGGAAACAAACAAAAAACCAACCCGTTGTGGGGATCCGAACGAGGAAATCACGAACTGGACCCGCCCACAAAATAGATGAAGTTGCATGCAAACGCGAGTTTTCATTATCAGACAGCACACGGTGCTCGTTGCGAGCCCCGGCCCCCGCACTGGTTCTTCCGGTTTCCAGCCATCGATGCAGTGTCGCGGGAGGAGGCCCGAAATCCGAGGCACGATTACGTTGGATTACGTGTCGGGATGAGGGATTGGTGACGCTGAGCCCTTGTTCGTCGATTTCGAATATCGGGCCCGAGATCCCGAGAATCAACCAGTCGAATGTCTGAATCGAATTTCGAAATTCTCAAGGTGCGTGGAGCACTGTGAATCTCATTTTTCCTGCGACTCGAATAGATCCCTGCTCCATGGGTAGAACTTCGTTGGCTTTCCAGCCCAAATCGAGTGAATAGGAGAGCGAAAGGCTCGAGTCGCACATGCCAGACTCGGATTCGATTATCCTCCGCGTCTCTTAGATCTGTTGGAGCATCACGAATATCAACTCTCCGCGGAGGAGAGTACCGGACTGAGGGGGGCGAATTGGATGAGCTCGCTGCGACCGTTCTTCCCCTCCACGCCGCAAAAAGAGCGAAGCCGTATGATACACTCTGAGAGCTCGGCTCTTTCGGGCTTCCTTCCGACTTCGCAAGCTAGAGGCGAACCTCCGATCTCAAGGAGAATTTCCGGATGTATCTCACAGGATAGAGAAATTGTGAGACCCTGGGAATCCCGATTAGGACTCGCGTCTGCGTGATGCCGAGAGGCTGCTGACAGGCCTCGTCCTGGGAGGTCCTTTCCGGTGCTGGCCACGCGACTAGTTCGTCGATTGTCTCCATTGACATGGTTTCTGGAGTTCCCAGGTCACCCGAGGGTTTGTGCTTCCTCGAACTGAGAGGAATTCTGTCAACACGAACTCTGGAAGTGTCTTGCTGAGGACGAATGCAGCGAGCTCCCCGAAAGATTTGGGCGTTTGGGAAGTGGCCTGCTCCGGGCTGTTGAAATAAACTTTCTGTTGTTTTTGTTCGATGCTTCGTCGGAGAAGAAGACGGCAACCGATCTGCTTGGTCAGCTGGAAAACGAGGCATACCGACTAGTCATCCAAAGAACCAGCGCTCCGGCTCAGGCGTCGGACAGATATAGAGGACACAGAGGTGCCAGGACCAATATCGTTCCTCGCGACACTTGACTGCACAAAAGTATTTGGAGAGATGTTGCAAAGCCTTGAACTCGCTCGTTTCTATGCAAAGGTGAAGCGAATGGGCAAACAGAAGCCGCGCAAAACAACCTCTCGGAGTTTTTATCGCCCGGGGCCATCGAATGCACTGCTCACAGGAGAAACGAAAGGACGATGCCTCCGATTCGTAGCTCCGGCGAATTCCCCTCGAGGCGGGCAGAATTTTCCCGAGATGTGTCGGGACAACCTGCGATTGTACAACCTGCTGTGCAATCGCTTCGGCAACCTCCTGCCGGAGACAATATTCTCGAGTCGCTTTCGTCCGATCTCTCGTGAGGGGCTCCTCAATATCGAGTGCGAGAGGCCCACGAACAGTGCTGATAACGATAATCAGTCAGCCTTCCCGTCGGCTCGAATCGCGCTCAACCTGTTAGCATCGTCAGGGACAGCGCAAAAACATTCTTGATAGCAAGGTTCACCGAGGAGGAGCTTTTATTTGTTCGAGTTTTAATAAAGTGGAGACATCGGAAGTTTCAGTGCGCTCTCGGAAAGATGGCGTTTTCGGCAAAAATCAAGTCACGGAACTGTGAGGTGTGGTCCATCAGAGTACCCGCTCGGAGAGTACGAGTCTCAAGCAGCTGTTGTTTGCAGCTCTGTCGACTACATTGGCCAAGCGACTCTATTGGCGAGGGAACCTCTGAGAGAGAGAGAGAGCATCTGATGCAAACTGAGAGCATATCGTCCGGATCAAAGGTTCGCAGAGTATTCCCCACGTCGCCTGTGGCAGCGGGAGAGCGTTCGAAGGCCTCTCCCCATCGAGATCTTCGAGGATGTTGGTTCCTCTCTTGTCGGACGTTCGTCGACAATGATGTTTGACCGAGATCGGAATCATTGTCCAAATGTGTCCCTCCCGTAATTCCGGGACAGACTTCTGAAGAACCAGGAGCGATTCAAGGATCGGGCTGATGGCACCTTCTGAGAGTCGATAGCTCCGCTGAGCCGCTCTCCACGAGGGTTTGAGCCGAGTTGTTTCAAGCTGCGAAACGCTCCGCTGGAAGCGGGCGAATGCCCCAGCCTCAGAGGAGCTGCGCAGCGACCCAGAGTCGAATTCTCACTCAGGGTCGACTCAACGTGGGGACCGGCATCGTTGCGGTCGCTGTCAGTATCATCAACACAAACACGAACTTACCAACACGGTGGTGGCAGCCGTTGCCACCGACAACGGCAAGAACGCGACCGAAACGGAGCGACTCGATTTGGAGCTTGGTAGTGGTCAAGCGTCTCGACATGTTGCCACTCTCGTGTTTTCCTGGGGCAATAACCTCGAAAATGGACCTCATCACGAAGCGCGCAAACAAAACTCAACGCGACTGTATCCGCTACAAGGACTCAATGCTGCACGGTACACGTACGCCGAGTCCTCAGCGAGGTCAAAGAACGAAAGGAAGTTTCGTAAATATTTGCAAGTAGTTCTCCACGTTTCGCGGAGTTCCAGCTGCGCCCGAATCGTTCGTTTCGCTTTTGGTTCCAGGATCTCGGAATGACGGCGTTCGCCGTCAGTGGACGCGATCTCACCAGAGGGGGTCGGATGAAGCTCTATGAGCGTTGGGGTTACTTCGGGCGAATCCAGTTCGTGTTGGGAAATCGAGGCAGGCCGGCAAAATGAAGCAAGAACCTTTTCCGAGGGAAGCCGGGCGCTCCCCGGGAAACAATGCCGAATTTTCGGATCTCTGTATTCAGCCAAGGTTCCAACCCGTGTTTTTTGGATGCGGGAACTTCTACCTGAGTGGAGGAAGGGGAGGTGGGTTAACTCGGAAGGGACCACACTGCGATCGAGGGCGGAATATGATGAATCTGGAAAACTTCGGGTAGCTATCCGGGCTATTTTGATAAAACATGCAGCTATTCCACTGCGGCAAGGTCCTGATATTGCTTTTTCTCTGAGAAAAAAAGGAGACGGCGCACCAGTGAGTGAAAGCGTATCTTAGAATCGGCTTCTCCCTGTTTGTCCGCGTTCCAACAGGAAAATGTGACTCATCGCAAATCCCATCGCGCACGAATGCTGACCGCCATCACCAGGAGGACAACCCGCATCGAATTCGACGACTCATGTTGAGCGATTCGCGTCGATTCAGTCCGTGTTATTCGGTCGTCGCCATCGGGAAGAATGTTCCCGACAGATTTTGAGTGCTTGCCCCCCTTCCATTCACAGAGTCTGGAAGCGCTGCGGGGAAAACACCTGACGTCATACGGTTCGCACAGAGTCGCTGGTGACAACCGGTGGCCCGGTGATTGACACGCGTTCAAAAAAGCCAGAGGCTACTTGTGGACGGTGTCTATTCGACGAACCGAACAAAGACCATCAGAAGAGTGACTGGAGGAGGGAGAGAAGCTAGGACATGCTTTCACAATAATGAATTCGTTTCTTCCTTCCCCGCTAGGATCCATCGTGGATCCGGTGGCTCGACTGCCCGAGAGTATCGTTCCGGCTTGGTGGTATTGTGTGTCGTCAAGCCTTTGTTTCGCTACCGGGCCGTTGTTAAGCGATTCGGATCTGAGCAAAATAAGGTTCGGCCGGTGTTATCAGTTGCTCGCTACACGAGGCGACCGCTTCCGTGAGAATGGTTAAGGCCCAACGGGGGCGGAATCCACCCCAGGAAGAGAGGAAGTCAGAGCGAGTGGCGCACACGAACGCCTGACCCGGCGAACGCATCCCGTGGAAGGTGGACGAGCGACGGCTGCTCGAATTTTGAGTCTGAAAGCGCGCTGGTGAGCGATGAATTCCGAAGTACGCATTACCATGCATGCATTCGAGTTTCTTAACCTCTCGCGTTCCTCGCCCCTGGAAACATTCGCCCCGCCAAGAATTTCCAATTCCATGCTCCAATCATCCATTCTGACGTTTCGAACTCGATTTTGCGCCGTGTTTTCTCCAAACCGAAGACAGTTTTCAGCGAGAAAAGTACGAAGCCCACTATCCTAGGGATTTCCCCGAGAATCACGAGCACCGACTGCGATCCATTCCAGATATTGCCAACTCCTTTCGTTGAGGATTTTCCCGCTGTCGGTAAACCCAGCCGGTGGTTTCGCATGTCTCCCAGTGAGCTTTTCTCTGTTTCATGTCTTCTCACGGAATATCTGCGTTTTCCAAGAGAGCTCCGGCCGCTCCATCGACCAATCCTGCAGCAGATGCACCAATCCTCCATCATGATCGTCGGTGGTATCATCGCGGGGAAACGGTCAGAACGACCTGATATCCTCTTCGAAAATATGGTCTGGTCGACACCGAACGAAGTCTGCCGAGCCTCGAGAGCACGGGGTCGGTCGCTCGGTGTTTGGCGACCGACCAGAAAAAGGTGATTTAGGACGACAGGAGTGAACCGTGTTTTGCTTCCCGCGAGCACCGTTGCTCGGAGCACCGTTCAGGAGTCCACTCACTCGCTCAGCGAGAGGGGAATCAGGAGCAGAACTCTTCCTCCGTAACTGATGAGCCGTCCGAGAAGATGTCCCGGGGTCCAAGAACAAGCATAATCCATTTGCCACCGACGAGAAGTCCAGCGGAGGCTCTGCCAAGGTTAATGGTGCAGTAACTTACAATCGGATGAACGAGTGCACGGAGCGCACCGGCCGGTCCACTCAGTGAGAGGGTTGGGGAGGCGTGAGGGGTTCCGGTGGGAGACGGTCGTCTCCCGAATCTTCAGAGCAGCCGTTTTTCGTGCAGAGAATCGAGACCTTGGTTAATCTGTTTAGGTGTTGGTTCGTCGGCCGTTAGCAGACCGGGAACTAATCGCGTTTAGCCTCGAGTCGGGCGACCAAGACGGAACTGAGTCTCTTCCTCACTAGTTCCAGCAGCGTACGGCTCGTCCGCGTCATCTCCCATGTCGGCGCCGCGGATACCGGTTCGTGACACGCGTCCCCCACCACCTACCGAGAACTCACGAGACCCTGTCGTGAATGATACCCTCGATCGGGAGTCGGGTAAGCCCTCCAGTATTCAAATCATGTTCCGGGCCGAACGCTTAAAAGTTCAAAGATTCGCCCGAAATAGCTGCCGACGCTCGAGCGTGTGCAGTTCCAGATCGAAGTGTGATATCCAGAGAATTTCGTTCGATTTCCCGCTCGTTACCGTCGTACGGAGGTAACCGGGAGAACGGGGAGGGAGATCCTCATCAACGGGAACATCATCGCGATCTGAGCCAACAGCGAACGAAGCGGGCAAGTCGGCGGGATCCGGTGCCGCTGTCGGTTGAGACAGCGGCAAAGGTCAGATTCAAACGGAAGGCGACGTCTAGTCGCCACCGGTAGAATAAGCAGAGGGAGCCGGCGGAACTGGGAATCTTAATCTGGCGGGCTGAACAGAATGAATGAGACTTGCGAGATCGAAGTTCTCAGCCGTGAGTGGCCGCCTTACCATGGTGCAGAAGTGTTGATGGGCTTCACAAGGGGAAAAACGACCAGAATTTCGATACGATCGAACGAAAAATTTCACAGGACGCCGGAAAACGAACCAGCGGCTTTCAAGGATCGTGTTCCTGCATCCTGCTCCGACTGAGCTCAAACGAAGTGCGCTGGCTCGATCACCTGATGAGACTCGGCCGTGGATCGAAGTCCCACAACAGTTCAGTAAAACGCCCTGACCAGAAAGCAGGACCGATTGGCGACAATCGTCTTCGAGGAACGTGAGGAGACGGCATTGTTTTCCGTAAAGGAGAGCGAAAGAGAGATTCGGCGCCTCAGGGAAGTTTCCCCGAAGAGAGAAGATGTGATCGATACCCGAGCATAGGCTCAGCCGGTATCCATCCACATTCTGCTGAACACACAGCGCTTGGTTCACGAATGAATCCCCTTGTTCGCCTACCCGAAGAGCCAGTGTCGATTCTGGATCGCTTCCCCGAACCTTCGAATCCCTCCATCGTTCCTCTCGCCGATAAGGGTTCACGGACCTTTGAACTGATATTTTCACTTGGTTCATATAGGTTCAGGAGGTTGGCTTGCGAATTTTTCTGAAACTGTGGTGATGCACAGTCTGCATTCCCTGGGATATGAAGGTCCATCGATCCGTGATCCCGGGTCACAATGGGACCGGAATCGCTCCACCCTCAACTTTCCGTCGCCACTTTCCGAACCGATTCACGAATATCACCCATGCTCTCGATTCCCCGGGGTTCGACCGGTTTCAAACAGTTATCGAACGAGAGAAACTGCGAGAAAGCACGGAGAGTCGTGGAAACGAGAAGCTATTTTTCCTCTTCCTGTGAAGTTTCTGCTCTCATGGACATTGCCGTATTCAACTGGACCCGGAAAAATCTATCCTTGGCTCCTCGCGGTTTAACTCTGGCCGGTGGAGTGCACCAGAGTTCTTCAGTGAGCCATCAGCTCTCACTCCGTTGCGATAACAGGACTCGGAACGGTGTGTTCGATCCTTTATCAACGGGAAGAAGACGACGGAAACGTTTCAATCCGGTCCTGGGAAACTCCCAGAAATTACTCATTTGGGAGTCGCTTTTGATCAATATCGGGGCTGCGCCGTTCAAGTTTTCTGCCTAATGCGGACAAGTAGAAGACTCTAGGGATGATACTTCGGCATGAGCTCTGTGATTGCAATATCATCAACAGCGTTGACCTATGCGACGTACACCACGTGCCGCTACGTGTCATCAGGAGCACCACCATCGGAACGCCGATGACGACACTCCTCATGCCCTCGGTGGAGCGACATTCTCGAACAACGTCTCTGGTGGAATTCGGAAATCGCGACTCTGTCTTTGAACGCGAGAATTCTTGTTGTGATTTTGTATTTCAGGCGGATTCCTCATAGAAACTGAGATTTGCCGAATGGAATCAGCCCTGAGGGAGATCTTTTTCTACCGGCGACACCGGTCAGAATTAACATCCTGCTCGAGAAGGGTCTGAACTGAATGATCCATCTGAGAAGTTCTGATCGTGATTCTTCCCAATTGTTCTGAATCGTGTCGAGATGCTCCTCGGGATGGCAGAGCTGAACATGAAAACTCCATCCCCACCTAACGACGGATCATCACGATTTGTCTGACTTTGAACGCGGCTGGGGCGAGATTTGCGAAGGAGAAAAGTATTTTTCAGTTTCTTCTTCAAAACGAAAGTCGATCAGTGTCTGCCCGCCCGCTCGCCGGCTTGTACGTCTCTTCAGCTGGCTGCGATGCCCGTTTCCGGATGGGCGAGTCTTTGAAGTCGAAGTTCAGCGTGAGCGGCCGCGGCTCGAGCAACAGCTTCAACAACGACGACATCCAGTCAGCCAGCCAACCAACCGCCGAGCCGGTTTGCTGGTGCGCCGGAATGCACCGGGACTTGCACGGGTGTTACCCTGGCCGCCAGATGACGGAACTATTTTATTGTGCGCTGCGTTTGTCTGTGCGAGTGCGTGTGACTTTGCCCGGCTGACTGGTCCGTAGGCTGCTCGTTCGTTCGTTCGCTCGCTTGGTCGGTCGGTCGGTCGGACAGATTCCCGGCTGGTTTGTGTGAGAGAATTTTTCCCCAAAAAAGCAAACGCCGGGGCCCTAATCCACGACAATGACGACAGTTGTTGTCGGAATCGATTTCCCTAAGCCGCGCAGAGCCACCGCGCCTCCGATGATGCGACTCAGTTCTGTTGACATTTTCACGCAGGCGCAAATAGTCAACACTCCCGCGCGTTTTCTGATTCACTCGATTCGACAGCTTCGCATTTTCAATTCCAGTTTCTCCGACGCTCGCGTCGATTCAACCTTGAGCACCGATCCGCCATTCACTCAGATCGCGAGTGACGAACGACTCGAGCCGAAACCTGTAACGAACACTGCACTCTTCTGGAAGTCGGCAGAAGCTCTTGTTCGCGAGGAGACACGGATTGACATCCTCCGCGGCTGTCGAGCTCTCGTGATGGTCTATCTCTCCCCTGTCTTCCGTTAATTACAGGGCTATTGTGATCGGAGTTCGGCTCCCTTGTCTTCTTTTGTTACTACTCCTTTGTTCCCTGAGGGAGGAATTTCGTTCTCCCGGTATCGAGAGGGTCCTCGGCAGGACAACCAGGGGTGCGTTCTTTTGATCATTGGACTTTGATGGATCAAACCGGGGTCTTCCGCAGTCCTAAATCGTCAACGAGGACATTTCACGACTCATCCAGGTTTTGCTGTCCGGTACGATTCGCTGCGAACTGGACTCAGCTCACACATTACCCCCTCGTCTTGGAAAACAGAACTCACGGGTCTGATATTTCGGTATCGATGATAACGGCTCGATCAATCCAAAAACGAACCTTTGGGGGATTCCAAGAAGACCAGAGATCCTCCCCAAACACTCCCAAGCTCATCACAACAAGCGCTGGGCATTCGTTGGGAAATGATTTTCTGAAACACGATAACAACTATACTCAGCCTCCCATTCGTCGTCAACTGTTCAATGCTCCATCATCAAGCCTGTCGCTGAGCACGGTTGGGAGCTCCTCTGTGAACGTAGAGCGCAGATTGAGACATGCGCAGGATGTATCACAGGGCGAGGGCCGCGGTGGATTGATTTCTCATCTCCAACGAAGGAGCCCGTTTGTCAACATCCAGTCCCAGAGAACAATGATTTCAAAAGAGCAACACAAAACAGGAGAGTCTATCAGTCGAATAAAGGACAGGAGGACGGAAACTAAATTGAGGACAAGGGGACCGAGGGGGAAACAGCAGAACAAAGATCAGACGAAGAGCACGGTGAAGAGAAAGAGTAGGGGGGGGGGGGGCAGAGGATAACAATGACCGAAAAACACGAAGAATCCTTCTGAGGACAATGCGACCAAGCAAAAGAGCGACCAGGGAAAACTCAAGGACACTCATGGGAAACGACAACAGAAAACACAACCAGAGAAGAGAAACCAACGAAGTCATGCGAGCAGGAAGGAGATACAAATAAAGAAAGAGGGAGCTCACCATCAACCACGACATCTGGGGCAGGCGTCGAGGAACTCGAATTCGTGACTCTTCCCTCTTTCGAGAGATAGATAATCGCATTCTCCGATCGGACGTTCAGATTCGACAAATACGCAGTGTAACAATCTACCTGATGCTCTATTCGCAAGCAATCATGACACAGTATCGTCCCTGTTCGTGTATTCGGTCTTCCTGAGGGTGAATTTCTGAATTTTTATGAAATGCGCAGTCGACCGTTCTTCCATGGCTCTCCAGTGAAATCTATATTCCGAATTGATTCCGGCGTTTGCTCAACCGTTCCGTCCGTGGAAGGAAGAATCATTCCCTCGAGGAATCTCAATCTAAAAAGTCCGGCTGTAAGTGACTCATACGTGGTTGATAACGAGCTCCGAGCCTGGAGACGACGATGCCGAGATGTCTAGCTTCGCTGACTCCGTTGTTCTCCGAGGAAAACTTCTTGTTCCCAGGGAAATCTCCTCAGGCGATCTCTACGGTAACCGTTTCGGGGTCGCGACGGGCGAAAACTTTCACATCAGGATCAGGAGAGTCGATTATACGGGTTGGGCGAATTTCCGGCGCAATCCGACAACGGAAATTTTGCGTCTTTTCGCCAAATCGTTTCTCTCGATCAGAATTCTGTCGTCAGAATCGGTCTCGGAGGACAATCTCGGAAACCTGAATAATTATGCATCGATTAGGAGCTGTTGATCCCAGATCTCTCGAAAGTGTCGACCAGACATGGCTCGCTCGACCCGGAAAGCCAGCCAGCCTTTTTTGCCATTTCCTTGTAGGTAATGTGTGCGGCTTTGGTTGTTTAGGAGCTCTATCATGACTCGACTGACAATCGGTTCCTGCGGCTCTTGGAATTTCATAACGGACAGCGGGTCGGCGCAGTTCGACTCGAATACGAATGCACAATTCTGCGCTGTTTCCTCGTAGATACAGCGCGGCGGGAGCGATCGTGAGCGAAACGGACTTCATGCTGCGAGCGATAAAAATGTGCTGCTCACGGAGAATTTTCGATGATCCGCATCTTCCGTCTCTGGAGCTCTCAGGTGCGACCGAGGACGAATGAGACCCAATTATCTTCCTCCTTACCTGCTCACGCCGACGAGCTCCCATCTGATGCCTCATCACTCCTTCCATCGAGACGATGTCTTCGACCGAATTGTTTCGCATTACGTCTTTGCGCGGAGCTCGGGACTATTCAGCTGAAAACCGCTTTTCCAAAGAACAAATCGTCGGTCGTTATCTTCGTCGGGATAAATAAATCGGAACCGCTGACACTGATGACAAGTATACGCTGTTTACTCTGCGTCAAAGGATCAAGACGAAGCCGACGGTGTGATCTTATTGAGGCCAATTACGACGGAAGTCTATTTTTGAATCGCTCGTACGTGATGCCATCCACGCGCGCGAAATACCAAAGTAGCGCGTTCATAATTGGTTGAATCGATTAGATTGGACGATTATTGAATCGAATGCGTTCTTCTCTGGAATGCGTGAACAGCTCCGTGATTCCTCGTCAGACCCTCTGACAAAGTCGTCCTCTCATCGAAACCGCGGCTCCATCCAGGCGTAGCTTTCAGAACTTGACCCCGGAACAGATCTGGCCAGCATGAACGGCAGCGGGCACGGAAGGGAGCATGGCTCGGAAGCTTTTCTATCAGGGCTTTTCCAAAGTTCCAATTCATCGAGTGAAAGTGTTTCAGTGGATCGCCTCGCAGATCCGAATTCATCGACTGAGAAACCCCTCAGAGGGAATCCCAGACTATTCGCCATGCGGGTCTCAGAATGCGTCCGTCGCGGAACTCCCCGTGGGATCCGCCAGAAAAAGGTCACAGTACCTGACGCAGTCTTGGCAAGGTGTACGGATGAAAAGCTTCCGCAGAAACGCGTCAACCAGCCAGTCAGCCGGTGTTGGCTTCGGCGTCCAAGAGAGCCACGACCGACAGAACGTCGGAAAAACCGACCGAAAGAGCGAGCAATCCGCTTGACCAGTTGCTGGGGTCAAATACCCACCGCCGCTGCGGAAGGTCGCCAACACTACTTCACCTGCGCTGGCTAAAAAACATTGGCGGGTAGGGCGGAACCGTCGCCGTCGGTTAACGCTCCGCTGACTAGGAGGAGACAGTCGGGGGCAAAGCGGGAGGCTTCTCTTGTTACCACTTGACAGACACGAAGTTGGCGACTCAGTAAAGCGAGTGTGGAGCGGAGCCACAGTCAACCATCCCAGCTAGCAGGAAATGATACAGAACGCGTACACTTGCAACGTCGTACCCAAGGCGGCAGTACACGGGTCGTGAGCTTAAGCAGTAGGTGAAACTGAAAGAACGAGACTCGTGAAAGCTTCGACGTATGCAGGGATGAGTGGGCGCGGCAGCAGACCCCCCATGTATGCTTTTCGCGAGCCCGAGACTCCGCGAGATGCTAACTGGTTCCCAATCGAATTATCCGAGGAAACTCCATAAGAATGTCTTGCATCTAGGGCGTGTTAAATCCATATATGGCCAGTGCGCAGGCATCACTCGAGGTGGAGAGTTCAGGATGTCATGATTCGAAAATAAGCTATCCGCATGGGTGAACGGATTGATTGATGTCCGATACCTGAATTCCTCAGTTCTCGTGGTGCTTCTGCATAGTCCGTTGATATACTCATGCATTCACCATAAATATTGGTGATGGTGATTGATGAATGATGACTATGCGGACCATCCAGCTCCTCTCATCACGAACCTGAAAGTTCAGGCATCATCTATTGTTGATGACCAAGCTATAGATTAAGGGACGGATTGATTGAAAACGACACCCCATGATTGAAGAGATCGTCAGTCGGTACACTGTGCCATGAATCGCAATGGACGATTGAACTACAAAAATAGTTTCCGGGCTATTCCCATCACATCGAATTTCGGATGAGTATTTTATAATTAGACAAATGAGGGCACGGAATCGCAACGCTACGGTGCAAATCACTGTAGCTGAACCACGGGCCGACCCTGAATCCCGCGGGAACCATTGCGGATGTGTACGTCTGAACCCCACCTCATTTCTGTATCCCGTGATCCGAACTCACGTTGTCATGCAACACGACCGTCATGACGCCTCTCTTCTGGGGGAGTGGCTTCAAGCCGC
Source organism: Phytoseiulus persimilis (assembly GCA_037576195.1). Classification (NCBI taxonomy): domain Eukaryota; kingdom Metazoa; phylum Arthropoda; class Arachnida; order Mesostigmata; family Phytoseiidae; genus Phytoseiulus; species Phytoseiulus persimilis. The sequence goes on from CM075103.1 coordinate 28,608,951, forward strand.
TGACACCGGTCGAGCTTGCCATAATTCGGCATCGTACTTGTATTACGGTAACCTGATCAAATCACTGCGGCGGGGGCACCTCGCATTTCAAAGCGTTTTGTTGAGTGATTTCAGATGTTTCGGTCGTCTGTTGCGCAGGAATCTGCGACTTCTGGGCGACGTCACGCCAAAGAGGCGCCGTAATCCCATTACGGTGCCGTGTTCCGTAATGCGGCGTACGTTCAGGAAGTCGAATCAGTAGGGCGTCTTGGTGGCTGGCGCGATGCGTCGTCGCATATCTTCGTTCAACAGGCATCGCTGGTGTGTTTCGCCAAGCTCTCGCGGATTCAGTAGGTGCCAGCACCGGATCGTTTCTCTGAGCAGAGAGAGCACGGAAAAAGAGGAAATCTGGGGGAAGCACAGGAAGAGGATTTGACATATTGCCGATATGCTGGCTCGCTGCTCCGAGCCGCGAGCGACACAAGGCAAGGTGAGCTTGCCAACCCCGCTCTGATCAAAAACCGGCCTGTCAAGCCAGCCACGTCTGTATGCAGGCACGTAACGCACATCTTGCTGCGTCGCCTAGCAGCTCATGGATCAACAGACAGATGCAGACCGACGGACGGAGGGACGAGCGAGCGAGCGAACAGACAGTCAATGGAACCGCAGGACAGAGAGAGGCGAACATTCATTCCAGATCGAGAAGAGACAGACGGAACAGGCACATCGGAGAAGGGCCATATTCTGGGCTGTCAATGAACCCCCATCGTTAGGTTTGAATTTTTATCTACCCGTCGGCTCTGTGCTTGAAAGAATTTTTCAACATGTGAAACTTCTCTCCCCAATACCACCGGAGCTTGAAAGATCCCTCGGACGCACTCCGGAGTTTTCCGTCTTCAACGGTAATTTTGAATCCAATACTAAACTTCGAATGAAAAATGCTGCTACCGGAGTGCAGAAGCTATCCTCGTGTGGAATGAACGAGGAACGAGGATAACTCGAAACCACAGAAGTTTTTGGAGAAAGTTGATCTTCGGCAATACTTTTTTTTCTGCTGTTTCGACATCTATCGTTCTTGGATAAGATTCGAATGGAAGCGACTGACAGACTGGTCGGCTCGCTCGTGACCTCGCTGCTCGATGCTGCCAATGAATGATAACGGGTTCTTACGAGAAGAAGTTGCTTGGCTGTCACCTAACGCTGTCAGCTCACCTTACCGGTTTTCACAGTGAGCCCACAGCGACCCGCGGAACGACACTTCACCGTGACGTGATTTGATTACGGAGCCAGAAGAAAGCGCAGCCCTCGGCGAAATTTTCAGATCGCACAGAAATCCACCTTCGACGGATCGAGACACCTCATATTCCCAATGCGATTTTTCAAAAAACACCTTCGCCTGATGCATATCATCAGGAATGCCCTAGCACGTTGCAGTATACGTCGGATTCCCCGATTCGGGCTTGAGCTTGTACTGAGTCCCTGACGCTAGAACACAAGACCTCTGGATTTCGAAACTCTCTTTCTTCGGGGCCCGGGGAAATCCGGCTCGGGTTGACTTCTGCGGTGTTGAATAGAATCATCTTTGGCAGGCCCGGACCGGAAAAGAAAGCTCTTCCTTTTCGACACGACTCCTGCGTTGGTAGGCAAGTGTTCCTTTCCAAGGAGCTCAGCATCGATTTGAAGAAATCGTCTTGTGGCCACGCAGATTCCGGCGGCTGAAGATTCTCCGTTTCATCAACATGGAGAGTTTTCACCAAACTCGTCACCAAGCAGTGAATCCATGTCCCGAATGGAGGCTCAACGTTCCAACGAGAATTTCGGGCTAAGAATCGTCTTCTCAAAATTTGATGAGACAAGTCGCGGGAGCAAGGAGAATCTTGACGTTTAAGGCTCCAAGATTGGGGAATCCTTGACCAACTGCCGCGAACGCCGCCGTCGTCGTCACTGCGGCTTCTTCACGTATGCATGGGAATGAATATGCAAGAGGAGAGAAGCCCTGCACACAGTTAACCAACGAGGCCCGCTGAGGAAAGCGAGCCGGGCAAGAGTTCGTTTGTGCGCGGAGAAGTCAAGGAAGAGCAGGTTCCTGACTTCGAGGCGGGGAAGGACGGCGAGTCCTCCGCTACCCGTCAGTGTGAAACTCGAGCGAGAAGAGCCGTTCGCGGGATTGGCTGCTAAGTCTTTCTTGTGACCGGGCTCGTTCGCGGAAAGCAGGGCTTTCGTCGGATTTTTTCTTCTCTAGCGGTTGCCGCATCTCAAAAGCTCGGGCGGAAGGCGTTCGCGAAGCCTCGACCTGCTCGAACGTTTCCCGAGTCGCTCTTCATCGTTCCTGGAATGGGCTCACCAGGCTATGAGCGTCTGTCAGTGCAAACAATGGACCAAGGAGTCGAGACGCCTCCAACAGTAGTTAGAGAATTGTAACATCTCAGTGCAGTGGGGGGCGATGCTTTTCGCTCGGATTGCGCCAAACCGGCTTTTGTGCTCATCGCCACATGTGTGCTGCAGGGTTTTCCGTGGCTGCCGAGCGGCCTTTTTGAGGTGGAAAACCTTCGCTCAACCCGGCCATCAGGGGAATTAGAGGAGGGGAGGGGGGGAGGCTGAGTCCCCGGCGTGATTGAAATCCGAGCGAGCACTGTCCATGATTCCGTCTTCGTTTCGCTTTTCACGTCGTTAGCGGTGGGCTGCCCTCTCGGAGATAGGCATCCATATCTGGAAGGCCCCGGAATCGAACAGCTGGAATCATTCGACGACGATGATCTCAACATCATCAGACATCATTCCATTGTTGCCTGATGAGGCGTGGCTGATTGTGAACGTCCACTGAGCTGCTACTCGATTCGGACACCGGATTCTATTCCAGCAGACTTCAGTGAACTCATGATCAGGCTTCCCCGGTTCGACAGAAATATTCCTCGTCGTTATTATCGGATCGTCAACATCATTGCCATTGCGGCTGTTCCTGTGGGAACTCGAGCTTGGTTTATTACCTTCGCGTTTGTGGTCGCGTTTCCGTGGAGGACTGCCGTTCGCTGCTGCTCCGATGCTTTGGCGCGCTAGATTCCCCGTGAGTATTTCGGTCACCTGCTACTATTCCCGATCTCGTGAAGGTTTTCCTGGAGGCGAACGGCGGCGGAGGAGGAACGATAATTGCTTCCGGAAGGGCCGCCCAACGAGATTTCCCCCCTGACGATGCGCTCTAATGGAATTGAAATAGATGTGTCGAGGGAAGCAGGAGAGGGCGGCATCGGACCGGCTAAAAAAAAGATACAGGCCCACATCAACAGCAACATTGCAAAGGGCAGCCGGATGAAAGGCAACAGCAAACGGCGGCTTTGTTTGCCGAGTTATCAGCAGCAGCTGCGGCAGACGAGCAAACAGATTGATTCCCGATGAGGGAATCTATTTAGACGCGAGTATGAGCCGTGCTCCACGAAAGGTTCACTCCCTCGTCCCGTATTCGACCGTAAATCCACCCGTCTAGCCTCTCGAACATTCATTCGAGAATGTGGTTATCAATTCCTATGTTGCTCCGTCCATTAGTCCCGACCAAGTGGCTTGCCTCGCCGCCTGGAATCTCTTACCAATGATCTGCGGGCCGGCGGTCAGGGAAGCTCTCTGTGTCCCAAAGAGCGCTCCGTTCCGGGGACGCTGTCCTGTCCACAAAGGAGTTGAAAGCTTTGTTTTGGTTTGTGTGGGCTCCCGAGCTCAGGAGTTGTGGCGTTGTCTCCTGAGTGCCTTCACACATCGTGCATTAGGCGGCGATGTGCACGTCTCGCCTCTACACAATTTCAACGATTCCTGGGACTTTGCAGGGAGGAGATTCCGTTGTACAGCAGTATTCATAATATTCAGTCGAAGATCAGAATTCCGGCCGTTGAGAACGATTTTTGCATCGCATCCATTCGCTGCCTTCGACTTGAGAGGCGCTTCCGGAGGAAACCTTTTGAGGTAGTCGGCGAAGATGGCTGTCTGTCTCATCTCGAATCACGCGAGGATCGTGGGCTATTTGAAGACTTCGCTGATCAAAGAGCTCGAGAATCGCTCTAGCGATTCGTTTGTTTTTAAGATGAGCACCTTCCCAGTGGTTGGAGTCAGCTCTTGGGACCCACCTGACTCTTCGAGTAGGGGTCCGAGATGACCCATGTCGTCCTGAACCACTCCGATGGGTCTTGAAAGAGAGCCTGGCGCGTTCCAGGCATCTAGGAGGGACCGAGTCATCCGTTTCACAACTTTTCGGAGATTCCCGCTGAAAACACCTCCTTCAATTCTCCGTCGCTCGAACTAGCTAACGATTTCCCGAAAACGATTACGTCGGGCACATCCTCGCTCGCGGGTTTCGAAATATTCCCGTATGTAGAGGGCGATTGCCAAACTTCTCGAAAGTTCTCAATGGATTACAATGAAGGCTTCATTGAACCCTCAGACCTCACTCTGGAACCCGCGGCCCGGACGGAAACGACCGACGGAGTGACCATCTGCTCGGAGACTCCCTGATTCGAGCTCAGTCCTGATTTGCCTTCGAGACGGCCGCACGATCGATCCTGCACCCGCTCTCCCACTCGAAACACTCCAAGAACAGCATTGATGTGGCCGTAGTCGACGCCGTCGCGGAAAAGCACTGGCCGAACCGTACGAGAAGCGACGTCGGAATGTGTTTCCGGAAAGAATTCGACTCGGCCCGTCGGAGTGCGTCTAAGATCGACAATAACATCCGGAAAAGTCATCTCCATCGAAAAGGAGAAACGTGGCCGACGGGAAGCGCGATCGGAAGTCTTGAGGCCTACCGCTGGAAGTTATCCTCCGTGATCAGAAGTTCCGCGCGGGGGAGCGCAGAAAGCCGATGACGTCCCTCTTGCAAAACTTGTTTCGTAACTTGGAAAATCATCGAGGAAAGGAAAACGTTTTCGAAGCATAGGCCCGAGGTATTGCTGCTCGCGGTAATAGATGTCGTGGAAAAGCTCCTGCTTCATCAACGGTTTCTTGGCGGGCCCTTCCGACCGTTCGTGGGTTGCTCGTCAGCCGCTCGGTCGTTTCCCCAGCTTGATGACAGCTGATTCGCTAACCGTAATAAATCTGTCTTGACTCGGTGACGAATCGCTTTCCTCAGCATCAATAGTTCAGGATTGATTCTCCCGATTCGGCTGCGGACGGCATATCCGTGCTTCCAAGTGAGTCGCGATGCATGACTCGGCGGAATTCACGTCGTTGTGGTTCGCTGGGAGGGTCTTCCGAGAGAATGCAGAGACTCTTGGTGCTATTCCCAGAGTCCTGGAAAACTAGAGCTCATTCCGACTCCGGGAGAACTCAGTTCCATCGCGCGTGAGGTTTCAAGTGGTTGTCTATGATGGAACGTGTCGTAGTTTCAGAAAGGCTACTTGCTCTTTTAGCTGAGACATTCGTCCACGGAATCAGGCGATGTTGGTTGAACATCGGAGCTTGGGCTTGGAGTGTTCGGAACGTTTTTCGGCACTGCCATAACCCCGACGCTGTGTAGCTGGTAATGCAAACAAATTACATTTCCCGCGTGCATTCTCAAACAATGAGATGTGACAAACGCTGTTAATTATTCACGGAGCATAACGCATTCCCAGAGGACCGAGAGGAAGCGTGTAGAGACCATCCAGGGGCCGGACGGGCTGATGGGCGAACGGACGGTCGGGCCGACCAACATTCAGTGGGCGAGAAGTTGAGTCGCGTCTCTCTACGCACACAAAAACTTGAGAACCAGCTCGGGAGATCGACAGCCGACTCCGTCTCCCATCGGAGCCGGTCGACCTCATGTGGTTCACCTCAACGACGTCGGCTCTTAGCGGAAGCTCCTTTTGTCGTTCAGTCTCTTGGAGAACGACGCTCTCAGACGGAATCTTGGACTTCTTGGAGGTACGCCAAGGCCCATTAACTTACGCCGATGGACCCCCAGTACTGCGTTTTGGAGACAGGTGAGCAGCTGGCGGAAGATTCCATCGGACGATGTCGGACCGCCAGCAATTAGCTTCTCTCGATTCGTCATGGGGGTCGAATTCCAGATGTTGGGCTGACGGGAATAGACTAACGCTGATATTCGTGAAATCGGAGGCTCATGGAAGCATCCCCGGCTCAGCAGAAGACTCGCCTGTGCGAGTCTGGGTAGCGGCTCATTTTCAGAGAGGAGAAAGGTTCCTCGATAACTCTTTCTCTTCAGACCCACGTTTAATTGAGTTAGAACGCTCCGATGAGCCCTCTGTTGGCGCCGTCTGAGAAGGCAACAAAAATAACGTTTCTCACTCTCAGGGAGCACTTCTAGGCTGCGTGTTAGACTGCAGTGGACTCGGGAGTTCTGAGATCACGTAAAGTGTTAAAATGAATTGCCTCGACCCGCCAGACCCGGTCCGGGTCGATGAAGCAAGCTTGGAGACTCGAGAGCGAGGGGAGAGAACGCGTGGAGGGAGTTGCTCGGAATTCGCTGTAGCCGCTCTGAGGGAATCGGATCAGAAAAAAAAGATGTGATCGTAGGACTTATTTTCAAGAAGCAACCAGAGTTGCTCGGAACTCACTCATCCGGAGAACCCGCAGGGCAAAACGGTCGCGAAGTTTCGGTCGAAGCTTGGGAAAACAGTTGGGGAGACGCCACGGCTCAAGTTCCATCTCTCCTATTCTCAGAAAGCTGCTGAAGCGTCTCCTCACGCGCAGCAAGCCTCTTTGACCATCGATGCTGATCCGTTCCTTCTGGAGTTTCTCTTGGACACTGAATACCCATCGAAATCGAAAGAATCGATGAGAACCATGAATTTGCCTGAATGTTTCAGTATAAGAAACATATCACCCATGAATAAACCGATACATTGTGCTCACGTCTCGTCGTTCTTCGCACACACTGATTCCTACATGCTCCTCCTTGAGGATAGCGTTCTCAGACGATGGAGAAGTCTTGATGTTTCACTAATAGTGAATCGACTATCGAAGGTTGACTAAACACGTATCTCTTGAAACCAGCTCTGATTGGATCTGTAACTGAGTAGCTTCATTTCTCGAGCTCACCCTAAGCAAAGGGAACATTCATGAAATCACCTCACTGGCCCAGTCGTTTCTGTGTTCATCTTCCAATTGCTCGATTCTGCTGTAGTCCCGAACCTCCGAATCGTTGAGGAAAGCAACGTCGAAAAAGTTCTCCCTCACGTGGAGATTGCACCAAATCAAGCCCACAGAACCTGAATTCAACTGAAGATCGACTTATGTTGAGCGGTTGGACTCAAAGCGTCACTGGAAGCTCCATCTTCTGTCGGTAGATCGTCGAGTTCGTAATCTGCGATAAGATATCCATCGAAATTTCCACGATTCTAGGGGAAAGAGACATCCGCTGTTTACTGATCCGACTGGGGCTGCAGTTCCAGCGGTAACAGCGGTGGTACTGCAGTTGAGACGTTTGTCCGTGGCCCTTTCCGCGCGCTGCGAGCCCTCTTTCAAGAATGACTTCTTCTCGCAGAAAGAGAACTGTAAACCAGCAGCGAAGAACCAGACATTCATCCAGTGCATTCTTTCGTCTGTACTCGTGTGCTTGGTGCTGTGGTGCCGTGCTGCATCTCCGTGTGCTCGGGAGTACCTACACCTAAAAACCTGCTTCGGCTTCGAGCAGCAGGATCTGCTTCGAATTGCCCACACAACAAAATGGCAATAAGGTACGCTGAGGGGTTTACCTCGAATTTCCCAAACTTCCGGAGTAGGCGTTCGCTCGCTCTTCTAAAACTGACAATTCGAAAGACAAGACACAGCCACACTGGGTTGCGAAACCCCCTGTGTTCCAAGAAGCTCTGATTCGGATGTGTTTCCTTGGGAGATCTCCTTGAAGCGTTCTGTATCGAAACCTTATTCAAACCCTGATGGAACCAGCTCCTCGGAAACGAATAGTCTAAACGAAAAGACTTTCCACGTCTGTAGAGTAGCTTACGCTCCGACAACCCTTCCGACATTCTGACAGCTTGAATCAACAGAGTTGAGCTCGACGGCAGCAGAACGGGGCATCTTGCTTTTCGTTCACCACGAAGATCTTCGTTCTCGACTTGATGAATACAATGCCAGTGGCAGCGTTCGCTCTATTAGAAAATAATTCCGAGTCGCGACTATGACAGCCGACCGGCCGGCCGACCGACCGACCAACCGTCAGCGTCAGTGGATTGCGAACATCTGCATGTTTCCGTTTTCAACGAGCCGGCACCCGTTGTCTCGTCGCGCCACCGGATTCCAACTCATCGATACGAAATCCGAGCAGGTGTCTGAACCAGAGCTCAATCTGTCGTGGAATTCTTGCGTCCGCGCGCATTCCATGACTTCTGCGCCGTCGGCTGTCCTGGACAGTCCCATGATTTCATCATGGCGTTCAATTTTTTTCAACCTCTCGTCGTTACGTAACGTACGACCGTTGGCTCCAAAAATATCCATGCGATCCAAGTGACCGACCGGCCGGTTGGCCGGTTTGTCGCTCTACCCACTCATTTACCTATTGGCTCGCGTAACGGCTCGTCGATGTCTCGCTCTATTCACAGGTATTTGATCCGATGTTGGTGGCAGTGTCGAAGTCGACCGCCTTAACAGCGGCCGAGATGACCGCCGATCGTTGAGTTTGAGGTATCGGCTATTACGTCTTCGTCTGCCCGATCAGATGTCCAGTTCTCCCACGCGGATTGCTTTCCCCGCTCGAATAGTCACCTGCGCTCGATCGATGATACACCTGTCGGGTCCATCGCGCATCCGATAAATCGATCGGGGCGGGTTGAAGCTTGGATTTTGTAGCCCGGAACTCGGCGCCGCACACGACGTCCCGCTGAAACCGTTGCGGCGGCCGCTGTTTCCGGGCACAAGTATTTGTTGACCTTCGATGACCCCGTTTGATGACGTCCAGTGTTGCCAATGAGTTGGGTGTTCCAATAGTTCGCAATACGGCTGTCTGCTGCACTGTCACTTCCTCCTGGAGCTTGGCTCGGTCTGACCCGCGACCGGAGATCTATTGAATGATAGTTCGGAATGCGACTGTGAGAGAAAGTTGTGCAGCAACGCGCTGCTGAGTGTCAAAGCGATCGAGGCCGGCGCTCTTGGACTGGAAGCGATCTTCTTTTCGGTGTGCGCTTTTTCCGTCCGAAAACCAGGAGCGCAGCGATGAGTTTCGTCGTGGTCGCGGTGTCGCAGGGGATGATTGCGAACGATGATGGAAAATGTGCCGCTGGTAGTGAAATCCTTGAATCATCCCACGACGGTACTTCTCCTCTATTTCGACAAGTATAATACATGCTCCCAACCCCAGAAGGGTTTAGCAATCTCTTCGTCGGCAGCAACACGAAATTGACAGTTATGCTGTGAGAGAAACAACGGCACGGACGACACTTACATAAGCTGCTGCCCACATGCGAGTCCCCCGTATTTGTGGGCGAGCGACAAGCCCAGGCCAACCCACAATCACGTCAAGCGCCGTTGGGTCACGTGTGTGTGAGTGTCGTCGATCTTTGAAGATACTGCCATCTTCGAATTCGAGGAATTTCAAATTTAAGGCGCGCGGACTGGCGGTTGACCCGACTCTGAAGCATTCCAGAGGAAAAACTTCCCACCGGAAACGCTCCCGTTATTGTTCGCTTTGTACGAACACGAATCGTGGCGTCATCGATCGCATCGTACGCTGCATTATCGTTCGGTAATTCTCTCCATCGTCCGTCTTGATATCTGTCATTAACTTCCAGGCGCTACGGGTCGTTCTCCCGCGATCGTTTGCCATGTTTCCGCACGCTTTTCCTGAGCTATTCTGACGTAATCAGAAAACTGATCGATGACCGGAGCCGCGGCAGTCAAACTTCCTGATGTAGTGAACGGGTTGTTCCCTACTTCTGGTTTGAGGACTTGGCTTCGCATGAAATCGCATCGGAAACGCGCGGAGAAAGTTCCTTGAGCGGGCAAATGATATGGAATTTCATAATGTCGACAAAATCCTGGAATGGTTTCAGCTTCGAGACTCGAGAATCGTCCTTCACCTGCAGCGGAACGGAAAGGGGTTGCTACGGTTAAAAGAGTTACACTATTCACGTTATGTCCTCTCCTTCTCGCTCCTGATGAATTCGTCCGCACTCCAGGGTTTCCGCGAGAGGATTCGATTGTTCCATGAGCGAGCGATGCGAACGGTCTGCATTTCACGTGCAGATTTGCATGCGGTACGATAGCCACAACGGCTCGTAGTATCGCTGCCTCTATCGGGTCCACAGAGGCTGTCGGACCTTGGGCTCGAACCGCACCGCACACATTCCGAGAAAGGTTCCCAGCCGCGTCCCCTGTTCGGGCATGTTCCAAAAGAACGAGCCAGGTTCGAGGAGTCAGGCGAGTCATCTGCGCGAAGAGCAGGACGGAGGCATCTATAGTGGCTCGGGATATTCTTTAAAGTTAGTCTGGAACTCGAATATATCGATCGACGGTTTTGCCCTTCGAGAATTTTCCGAGGAATCACGGATGAACACAATCCATGACAACGCAGGACTCACGAAGTCGCGTTTTTACCCCGAGTCCGAATGCCAAGTTGAGCTGGTGAGCAGTGGCGCAGACCGCTGTTTTGCAACGTGCTTGAAGCAGGTCTTTTGAACTATCAAAAGCTCTTCCTTATCAAAGCGAAAACTTATCCCGAGCTCGCATGGTGCGCAGCATAGCTGCGTACTCCAGTTGTTCGATTTAGCACGAAAATTCTTGGAGAGATAGAATTGTATGAGCGTCGCAAATCCGTAATCAGAAGCGAATTCAAGCTGTGACGTGGCAATCCATTCCCTTTGGAACGCAGGAGTGCTCTCGCATGGCCTTGTCAAGGTTGGAGTGGGCTCTCGGGAAGAATTTTTTTCACCGTAGTTTCTCGGGGAAATAGGAGACTCAGTTTCCTGATCTTCCTGAAGCCGGTCGGCGGAAGACTCCTGTCCAGGAATGCTCTCTGCCTGATTCTTAGGGTTTTAATTGCGGTATTATGAAGCTACCTAGAGAGCGAGAAAAAATCGAAAACAAAAAGAGTACCCCAGCACTCGATGAGGCAAAGCCAACTCCAACCGCTCTCAATTTCCTCCCAAGCAATTCATCCCCCCCCCCCTCTGTTCCTCCTCAAAGAGACCCTCCCACAGCCCCGTCGTCTTTCTTCGCTGCCCAAATGCATCGACGAAGCTCTCAGTCGCCCCCATAGTTTTTCCCGCAGAACTACTAAAAAAATCAGGGAAAACTCCCGAACTTTCACTGAGGTGAGGGCAACGTTTGCCGTCGGTCGTGAATCGCTCGCGGGAAAACACGCGGGTGGCAATTAAAGTCTTCATTGCGGTCATTACCTCCATTTACAAACAGCCGCTGGCGCTGCATGTTCGTAGTTAGTGCAGCTCCAACGGCAATTTCGATGCACAGCCTGCCATCTGGGAGCCGTACATTGAGCCGACGTTCCTTGTGCCAGTACTGCGTATTGCCACAGACAAAACAGCTGCAGAGGGAGTATCACAGCTGGGATAAACGAGAGCCTACGAATCCACCTCTGTCGATATCGCAGACTGTTCGGATCCACCATGGAAGCTGCGAAATGCCTGATGGCAGAGCTCCGACTCCGCCAATCTCCCACGGAAGAAAATTCGAAGAGACACATCCGAACGCATCGGAGTACCAGCAGCTACCGACAGTACCTATCTCGAGAGCAGTCTGAGAGTAAAAAAGAATGAGTGTTCGAGTAGACCCTCCGTTTTCTGGGACTAAGCTTCTTCTAGAGAATCTCCCGTTTCGTCTCGGGAACAGTTTCTCATCTCCTTCGAGACTCAACGGTTCTTCGAAAAACCGTTGCGAAGTTTTGAAGCTATCGGGAGAAACTGCCGTTATTGATCCCCGAATTCGCCGAAATAAAAACCGACGTCATCGAGCGCTGTTTCCGTTTTGCAGTTCGCTCCCTTGCTTCGGGGGCACCAATTGACGGAACAGGGAAGGCTCGCGGAGATGCGCTAGGCATGCTCTTCCTATTGTTCAATCTTGCCGGAGCATGAGCCGGTTCGAAAATTCCACTAGAAGTCCGTTCGGCCTCTCGTTCGACCAAACGAACGAATCAACGAGCTGTCGTGGACGCGTTGCTCGTTGCGCGATGATCGTCCCCGTCGTTTTGGTGGTGGAAGTAACCGCTTCTGTTGCCGCCGCCGCTACAGCGGTCGCATCTGTTTATTGTCTGCATCTCCGAATAAAGCAACCGCCCGACGGATGGGCTTACAGACCCGAAAGAGGGCCAAAAGAACAAAGTGGCAGAAATGATCTCAGCAGAATGAGAACCAGCAAAAATCACCCGCCACAACCCGGCGAAATTTCCAAACAGCCGGACGAACGCTTTGTCGGAAGTTTTTCTCCTATTCCGAAACTTCATTCCACAAATGAATTTTCCCCGCTTGTCCCCCCGCCTCCGCTTCGATGGCCTGGAAGTATTTTGGAAGAATGCAGAACATCCAGCCAACCAGTGGACAGCGAGTTTTCTGTCTCGAAGGGATGTTCCGCTACCGCTTCCGATTCAGGCTCGAGATAAAAACATGCCTGTTTCATCTCCGACGTCACAGAAAATATTTAGCCTCAGTCTGAGGCTCGTGGGAGAGGGAACGGTTTCGGTGAACTCGAGAGCTCGCACACTTGCAACACGATTTCCAGTATATTCGCTGCCCGGCCTGATTCGAGACAGGAGCTCATTCACGCTTCGATTTCTGCTCTGAAGTTTCCAGTTTTTTCTTGCTGCGTCATGCTCAGGAAAAATTATTCTGCGCCGTTCCGTCGCATTAACTCGGCGATACGATCCCGAATCGTTCGGACCATTTCAGTTTTGTGGGCAGCGTCGCTCGAGCGTTTGATTCCGGAGTTTCCCTCTTCCAGCGATTTTACTTTACATTCCGTCATCGTCTTCTAATCCCGGATCGGTGGATCCCGCGCGGAGAAACTCTCGAGGTATTTTGTTCTCTCTTCGTTCCGTTAACATTTCCGCACTTTTTGTCACTAATTCGACCGACATTAGCAGCATTCACAGCAGAAGCGACCGCGGGAGCAGCGCAATTTCTAATCTCAACTCTTGCGATTCATTGTGATCATTGTTTTCCGTGGTAATTAAAACCGAGTAGCGGAATTCGCAGCGTTCGGTTCCTCGCAACCCGCTGAAGGCGGATACGCTGTCCAAACCTCCGATCATATGAATGCGAAACGATTGTTATTCTCATGGAATCCACCGAAGCTTCATATGTACTTTATTGCCAAGAAAGCTAGGATAGACTTAACGGTGTCTGAGCTCCCGGCCGTTCGAGGGTCGAGAGGAAGCGTTGTCTAACGCCATCGTCCCGTCAACCCATCACTCCCAACGTCCCGATATTTCCGAACGCAGGCAAACACTGAGTGAAATCCTCAAGCGGGGAGGATGTAGCCGTGAGCCGTTGACATGCTGTTCACGCGGCTGCGACCTGACCTTCCGACAAACGAACTTGACACAAATATTTGATATTCTCTCCGTCACCTTCCGAGTCATTCAAGCGTGAGTTAAGAATAGAAGACGTCGGCATGGAGCAGGATGGCGGCCACAGTATCGATGACCGTTAGTGTCGATATCGAGCAGCCTTGCTCTGCTTTTCGCCTCTTCAATTCATTCACGCATCCCCCTGCCCACTTTTCATCTACCCACCAATCCCTCCACCCATATTTCGTGCCGCGGATTCGTTCAGTCATAGAGTCATCCTCATCTGCTCGTGTGAATACATGTCGAGCATCTTCATATCATCGACGACAGTCAGCGAAACGAGCACCGTAGCAGTGGGGTACTTTTGCAATCGGCCTTCCTGGGCCTTATGGCGAACCATCGCCAGAACGTCACCTCACCGTTATTCCGATAGTATGTGCCTCGGCTGACCGTCGCTGCAGGCAGACGGTTGATTCAAAAACGCTTCACCTAACGGTCAAGGTGTCGCCTGGAGCAGATTGTCGTCGCGTAACTGCGAACGGTCGAATTTCCACTCACTCATTTTTTCTACATTCATTCGTCTATTCTCTCGGCCCTTTCGCTCACGCAGTACCAGTGAGTGTTGGCATTGAGCCTTAGATTAGCTGCTGCGTAAATCAGCGACATTTTGATGTGCGTTAACGGGAATGTGTTGATTATCTATTGGGCTCGGAACTAATATGAACGACTCGCAGGACCCCAGATCGACATCGTTTCTCGGCTCGCGCCATCGATCTTTTCGGCGACATACCTTCACTCTATCGTAGCCGCCTCGTATGCAACGAGAGTTTGTCCGACAAAGCGCTCAACGAGACGTTGCTCAGAATGTGACTCGTATTAATAACTACCTCGGATCCCGGATGCAGTGGCATCAACGGCCGTTCCGCTCAGTGACCGCGGGGCATCAGAGGAACCCAGAAGAAGAGAAGCTGGTCGGTCGGGGAGAAGCCCGAAGGATACCGATGTCGTTCGCCGCATTGAAAACATTTCCCACCTTTCTCCGCACATCGTGCGCAGGCGTCCACCTCTTCGCGACGACATCATGAGCTGTTGACTACATAGCTCTGGAAGGAAACTCATCTCGCGGAAAGACTCATTCTTCGACCGTGGATTCTTGTTGTCGAATTTATGAGCGATCGTTTTTCAGCTGTGTTGTGAATGCTTTCGCTCAACTACCGCTGCGACTGGCGGCACTTACAAAGTCACCAAGCAAACCGTTGATTCGGATGATTAGGTGACTGAGAGTCGAATAGTGTTTGAGTGGAGTCACGACCTCCAATGATGCTCATCAGCATACTTTCTCACGATTTCGGAACTTGGTCAAGGTCGTCTCGACTTAACTCAACGAAGAGTTCTCAGAACAGGATAAAATCCAAGTGACTCAAGATCTGTGTAGGGACTTTCCGCCGAAATTAGCTGACTGTCGTCGAAGGGGTCGTGAGAATGCTTCTTTCATCGATGATTCCCACTCGACACTTATCGAGAGTGTCCCGATGCGCCAACTTTCAATGCTCCATGAGTAGAGCCTCCCGGATCGCGGACGGACCCAAAGCTGCTCTATCACCGAGCGACGATTCGGACGTCGATCGAAGCCTAATCGAAAACCGACCGCGCTGTTCGGAGATCTGGACGGCAGTCAGCCCGCTAGATCCCGTCAGATGTATGGAGGCCTGGCGGACTGAGTTTTCGTCCCTAAGCAGCTTAGTAACGGCAACGCTCCGGTATCGGCCCGCTGAGCGCATTATTTCATCCCGCTGATTAGAAAGGACAAATCCGAATTATGGATATCGAGATTAATTTGTGGTTTTCTTCCCCAGGTCGCTGATTGTGTTGATGGTGTGCGCTGCTGCGAGTGCGCAGAGTCCGGACGATTACAACGTTTTCGTCAGAGCCCTGCCCCCTCAACAAGCCCCCCAACAGGTCTATGCCCCCCAGCCGCAGCAGCCGTACCAACAGGTGAAGGCAACCGAATATTTACGTATCCTCCTCCCATTAATTGTTTTCGAGTGTTGTCGGTCATGGAACAATCAAGCAACAGTTCGAATAACAAACGACGCTATGACCATCCTTTCGGGAACCTTGAGCGCGAGATTCCTACTTCGCTTGAGTTTTGAAAAGTCGAACGATCACGCTCGTCACTGATCGTCAACCAACCAGTCAGTTCGAAAACGGGAAGTTTTATCATCGAAACCGACACGAACGACATTTTCGATTTTGTCCTTTATCTCTTCTATTGGTGCTGCGGTTCGACTCCGACAGCGATGGCAAGCGCTCAATGCCCAGCATTAACGGCAACGCGTTATCTGAATCCTTCTTTTGGCTCGAATTTCCTGATAGTGTTTAGCAGTGGGGGGCTGTTATCGCCTTTTTCGGAAACGGATGAGAGAGCATGGAACGGGTCGGCGTACCAGCACGAATGGTCTTTTTTCCGCAAGCCAGCTCCACATCTAACGAAAGCTTCTAATAAGCGATCGAGCTTTCCGATCGCCAATGAGTTGCATTGATCAGCATGCATCCATCCATGAGCACATGAGGAGTGGATGGGTGGATGGACGGAGCCCGTTTCCCAAGAGAACCAAAGGCTTTATCCTAGGTTCGAGGCGGGCCCGAGCTGAACTCGCACTGGTTTAGCTGATCACACTGATTGAGAACATCCTGGAACACCCGGAGGCTCATTCTCACCAGCGATAGGAAGGATTGAGATAGCGAGTAGGCAGTGAGGATTCTGTGCCAGGAACGTTAGTAACGAACGGAACACCGGGCTCAGGTTCGGGGTCCCTCCCAGTTCCAGTATCAGGACACATACCCTAGTCAATACTACCAGGACTACCACCAACCAGCGCCCCCGGTGCAGCAACAGAGGCACTTGCCCCAGCACCCCGCGCCGTCGTCAGCCTCTTCTTCGCAAGAAGAAGTTGATGATTTCCCATACCAGCAGGCCTATGAGCCTCCGACCACAAGTACCA
The DNA here is from genome assembly GCA_037576195.1 of Phytoseiulus persimilis. Classification (NCBI taxonomy): domain Eukaryota; kingdom Metazoa; phylum Arthropoda; class Arachnida; order Mesostigmata; family Phytoseiidae; genus Phytoseiulus; species Phytoseiulus persimilis. Next base: position 28,625,367 of record CM075103.1, read on the forward strand.
CAACGAGTACCACCTCCACCACCACCACGACAACGACTACAACGACAGAGGTAGGCAGGAATAGAAATAGATTGCAGTGTGCTAACTCCGTTAGTACTAACACGGTTAACACCTGGCCTGACTGCGGGAGCGCAATCAGCACAGACGCTCACTACAGACAAATAGAACAGTAGGCGAGAAAAACACAGTAGGATACCCAGCGTAGGCGGGAGATTGGGGAGGTTACCAGAGAGTTCTCGGGACAGAGTCGCCTTCACGCAATTCTCGTCCAAGTCCGCGATGAGAATCATTTCCCTGTATGTGATGTCGAGGCTCAACAATTTTCTCGAAGGATCACTTTCGAGTTCGTTCCTTCCCCACGACGGTCCACCACTCCGCTTCGCGTTTATCTTTATTGAGGTTGGGAATTTGGTCGATTCTCTCCCTGGGCTTCTCGATGGACCTTATCTCGCACCCTTTCGAATCGCAGAAGTTTTTATCGTGAACGATCCGGATCATGGGGATTCTTCGTTTCTGTTCGCGCAGCACGTTGCAGAGCCTGATGATCGATCACTGAGACCAGGTTTGAGGTCAGAGGAATTTTCACCATTTCGAAGAGTTATTCTTCGAGACACAGCGGCAGAGGCCTCTTCGGCTCTGATGAGGCTTTTGCTCCCAGAGTCAAGTTTTGGAAGCTTGTTGCCACGGCAGGCATGCGCTCGAAATAGCAAGAGGGAGACGGGGAGACGATGTTCCCTTGATAATACTCAGCAGATGATGTTGTCGACAGCCGCCGCCGCCGCTCCCCGCAGCGCCCTCGACTGAGGCGCCGAGACCAGCCGAAGTCCAGAAGAGTCAGATGAGCGTTTCGTCATCGGTCGAGAATAGCGATAGACAGGTAATTATTTTCGTATCAGTCGTCCGAGGGCAGACTCTATGTGGAACTGCCTCGGGCCGTGCTCCGACCCGCTGCCAATCCTGGCGGGCTGTTTGACCGGCGAGAGCCGACGAGCTGTGACGTACCGATGTTGAATTAATGTTTTCCCACCAACAGGGTAAGGCACAACAAGCCGGTGGCCAGAAACCCGTCCAAGTTGTGCAGAAAACCGTCACCAAAGACAAAGATGGCAAGAAGGAGGAATACGTCGTCTATTACTACTACTATTACGACGACGACAAGAAGAACGAAACTGCCAAAGAGCAGCCTGTGGATTCCCTGGATTCTTTCGACTCCGACAGCAAATCGAAATTCCAGCCCCGAACCCCGAGCTCGACGACTGCGTCTCCGTCCACGGCCGGGGCGGCGGTCCCGAAAGAAGCTATTTCCATCTCTACCACGTCGCCCGTTCGGTCGCCACCGGCCACTTCCGTGAGCACTTCCGTTTCGTCTGGTGCTTCTGGCGCCGATCAGATCGCTGCTCTGACCGGAGCTCGTCTGATCCCGGAGACGGGCTCTCAACCCCAGTCGCTTTCATCGACACCAACCACATCGACCTCGACGACAACCACCTCAACAACGACTTCTACGAGCACAACGGAGACTCCCTCGACCAGCACTGCCACTTCGGACGACAAACGGAAGGGCTTCGGCAATCGTCGCAACAAACCTCAGAGACAATCTGGAGAAACTGGTCGACGCAGGACCTCCACCACCTCGACAACGACGGAGGCCCCGTCCCGAAAACCTCTCGCTTCCCGGAAGCCCAGACCCACAAGACCCTCCCGACTCAATAGAAGACCCAAGCCCAGCACTGAGGCTCCCAAGGAGAGCGATGAGAACAAAGAAGAGCAGAAGGAAACCGCCACCACAGCGCCCGATGGCGACAAACCAGGCAGGAAGAGATTTGGGGGTGGGCCAAGGCCCCGAGGTCCCAAGAGGACGACTGCGGCACCGACTGAAGGAGACGACACCAACGCAGCGACCACGATCGCTCCCAGGAAACCCTTGCCGACTCGAGGCACTGCAGGTGGCCTCTTTGGTAAAGGCCAAGGTATCCGAGGACCCCGACCCAAGCCCGGCAGACGGCCAAGTAAGTTCCTAACTACAGAATTCTTCAGCTCCCCCAAGAGTCGGCTTATCCGCTAGAACCGTTTCATGTGAGGGACAAGAACTGGGAACACGCACCGAAGGCTACGCATTTTAGGCGCTCTTCCAGAAGTTTACCCGAGTTGTAATCTTCTCAGCAACGGAAAAAAAACTATCATGATTCCGCCATATTTCTGTGGTCCCGACCAGTTCAGAATAGCGGGTTCTCTCATCCACGGTCAACAACTGAGGTGTCGATGTGCCTGTTTTACCTTATTATTACCCGGTTCATTACATTGTCCGTTGAGTTGGCGGGAGAATTGAGTTTGTTGTGAATTCCGCTAAAAATCAGCGACTTCGAGCTTCCTGAACTTCGATCTCGAAGATCTATGACAGAAAGGACCAAGAAACTGCGCCCTTTCCGGCAGTCCGGAACCAAGCCGATTTCACTATTTGTTCGAATCCGATTACAGTCAAGAAAGAAGAAACGGCCGCTAGTGAAGCCCCCGCGGACGACAAGGAAAAACCAGCGGAGGCACCAAAAACCGAGGAGCCAGCTGTAAAACCAGAGACTAAGGTGGGTTTTTTTTTGAACGAAATGAGCTCGCGCGTGAAGCATTCCAATATGACTCCCCCCGAGAAGCCTGGGCTCTCTCCTCGATGATTATGCCAGTCGGGAATTCAGAGGTCTCCCTAATTTCAGGCGGAGGAAACGCCTTCAGAAGGAAGCTCTGACGCATCAACAGCAGCTCCAGCCCGAGCTCGACAAAGACAGCGCGGGGCCTTGTTCGCCGGTGGCAGACCTCGACCTAACTTGAAGCGCCCCACCACCGCCGCCACCACCGACACAGAAAACTGAGCGAACCAGATTCGAGAACAACTGTAATATATGATGCGACACGAATGTTCAAGACAGCAAACGTACGGAAGGTCGGAGTCCCACCGAGCTGAAACGCTGGATTCGGTCGGTGCCGATCATCCCTGTAAATTATTTCGAGTCAACACTGGTTGAGGAACGAGCACGAGCGAACGTTTAGCACGATAAGTCAAGTTTAGATCTGTTTGGTCGTCTCAAGTCGCTCTGTCGAAGATAATGTAGCAAATGCTCAGTCAGCGGACGAGAGGAATCTCGTGAGGGTCCATATCCGTACTGCGCTAGTTATTCTTATTCTTCATCCTATGAGAGGATTTCCGAATCGATCGATCAAAACAGATGAATGAAACGTGAGTGTTTGTTGTAGATGGAGACGACGACCATATTCCAATGAAAAGGATGTTCAGTGCTAAGGGTCTTTCGTGGACGCGAGCCATTTAATATTTTAATAAAATCCTCAAAATTCTCTGACCATCCCTCACTACGGTCGAGGCTGGATGGTTGCCAGACAGCGCTACTTGAATTTTCATCGCGATCGTTGCGCCACACTTCTCTCATCGAACGAGGAGTTCACTTCGACTTGATTCTGTGCCCCTCCCTAAGGTTTCCGGATGCTCTCGGAGCCAGGTGCAGCGAAGCCTGGATTCCTGCGGAGAGTCATGAAGAGTTGAACTGTCCTGAAGAGTTGAATCGTCCTGAAGAGCAGTTTCTGCTTCGAGTGATCGCTGAGGAAAACTGATCGTTATCCCTTCTCTAGAGAAGTGAAAAAGAACAGATCATTACAACTGTCTCACAATGCCGGGGGACTTGCCGGTTGCTTCTGCAATCCCTCGTTGGGGATCGCTTGGTTGAGCTCGGATTCGAAGTCGAGACTGAGATCGGCATACTGACAAGAGATCGCTCCTATACGTTCCGTCATGAGGCAGCAGAAAGCGGAGAAAATTATGTCAGGTCGGAAAGTTGTTAGTGAGGCAAAGAGTTCCGCCCTATGTTCACGCAGTTTCCCCGCACATACGCTACGCGGAATAAAAAGTTGCCGACTCTGTTGCTTTCTCTCCTCCCTGTTGGAACGGCCACCTGCGTGAAGTTGCTGCCAAAGGAAGGGTTCGTAATAGCCACCCTGAGGCAACGTCATCAAGATACAACAAGGTTGATCAGGTATAGCTCCATCGCGTGAGGTGTGGGAACGAGTCGCTCGTGGATTCCGGCATCAAACAAGGCACAACGAACCTGCGCCGAGAGGGAAGAGGAAGGAAAACTCGGATGCAGAGGATAGGGAGAATTCGGAGGGAGGGAATCTTAGTGTGTAAGTGGCATTCATGCCGAAGTGAGGGGTGTAGAGACAAACTTAACAAAAGGAGAGATTACTTTGAGCTCAAAGAGAAGAATAATAACAATCCGGAGCAGCACATAAAATATGAGAGTGCTCGAGTGAGGAGGAAAGAGACATAAAGAAAGAGAGGGAAATAGAGGGAGAGACAAGGAGAGAGAGAGCACCTTCTGCCTCGTCACCCTCCCTCTAAGATAGACGGATCTAATCTAGACGTCTGTGGGCCAGTTTAGCGCGGAAACTGCAAGAAAGAAGAGTCAAAATCAGGCCTCGCGGGGCATTAGCGTCGTTATCCTCGGAGCAGCGGTAAATGAGGGCTTGCCTTATCTTTGTTTCCTCCTCGTCGTCCCGCTCGGACCTGGGCTCCCGCTGCCCGCTTAGCGCTCAAGCACCAATCGAGAATAACTCATCCGAACAAGGAGAGGGCGCTGCCTGCTCGAGCCTCGATGTAAGTCCCAGTCTTCGGGCTTACTCAACATTCCTTGCAAGCGGAAGGCGAAAAAATGGATGAGCTTAGTCGTGATGTGATCCAAACCACATCACTCCACTGGAACGCCTCCAAACATTTCAAAGTTCCGCCATCTGATCGAGAAATGCCTGAAACTTCCCACTCGATTCAAAGCTCAACCGGTTCAGTCCTCCGGCTGTTGCGGGGGAGCGTGAAACGTCGAACCGTCCGGCTCCAGACACGCTCACTGGGGTAACGCATATTCACTTTTCCCTTTCGTCCGTTAATGATATTAAACGGGCGCCACGTAACGAGACTCCTTCCCCTCTTGAGCCTGACATGACGTTTTGCTGACGTGCCACCTAGATTATAAGCGAATCCTCTTCCGCTTCGTCAACCCGTTCAGCCTTTGACATTCAGGGGGAATTCGCTCTTCATAACCTGCCCGCCGGGGTCGAGTGCAAACCTACACACAGGCTGGCTGACATCCGACGTGCGAGAACGAACGATCCTACGATTCACACCTCGCCGTTGCACTCGAAGATTCTCTCCTTCCTGGCCGCCGTATCTACTTTCCGCGGTGTTTGCTCAAGATTCTCAGCTTTTGTGGCACGAGCCCGGCTCACGTTCCCCGCCGCGGCGCGCCACCGAGACTTTCATTCCCTCTTCGGACGAAAGAAAAGACGGAAGCGAGACACACGTATACAACGTAAAGCGGATGAGGACGATTGGGAGCGAAGAACCTCGAAGTAAGACTTAATGACTCGAGGGACCCTTATAATGCATGCGCTCAAGCGAAGGCATCGTTGATTGGGCAACGAATTTTGACTCAATTTGATTCGATCGCACCGGAACCTGCTTCCCACGAGTTTCTCGAGGAATTCGTTCCCGAGTCTCTCACTTCAATCCTGAAATTCAGTCTGAGGAGATTCCAGGGGATGCCGGGCCTGCGGAGGGAGCCTCCGGCCCGTGATTGGCTCCCGAGGTCAATCAAATCATCGGCATCTCTCAGGAAAGTCCCGATCGCTCGCAGTTTCTCCCCCTCCTACAGCTGCTCACGTGGCTTCTGGGATGGATTGCGTCCCACATGAAAGCGACTTGATCTCGGGTTGACTCCAATGGTGGGTTGTGTCAATGCTTCGTTCTGGTGACATTAGCATTTAAATTGGTACGCTAGACAGTCGGCTTTTCTATCCAGCTCCAAACTGGTCCTCCGATCCCCCCGCGGCACCTCGAGCTTGTTTTCCTCGAGATGGTTTGCTCGGTGCCTGAGCGCCCAACGCAACGAACAACGGTTAGCGTGGTACGGCGTTAGAGATGCCACTTTTTCGCCACAACCGCGCTGCAATCAAATCGTCTCGGAGCGGCGAACGCCCCGACCGATGATTTGACTCCGCAGCCCCAGGTTTCTCGGAGGTCTCGATCGATCGCAACAACCTCACAGTGGGTTTATTTCAGCTTATCGCGCGATCTCACTCGACTCAGCGAAGTTTCCTTCGATCGAGCCGCCTGTGGAGCGGGGACTCCGGCCGAACTCTGGGATATTTTCAGCGAGAGTCGAGGAGCCGTAGAGTTTTCTACGCCCTCAGAAGAGCCGCAACCTATGAGCGATGGAACTTTTTTTCCTCGCGAGCTTTTGAATGTGTTCCCTCTTGGAAACATTCTCCCGCTTTTGAACTCGATCAAGAGTAAGCTTTTGAGCCAACAGCCTATGACGAGTAAGTATGCCGAATACAACCTTGCGGTTACTCCTTGTGTTCCCGGGTTCTCCCAGCATCTTATTTCACTCGGAAAGAGGAATTCGAACGGAGCCCTCGCGCCCCTTCATAGAAACCATCTAGTCCTCCTTTCAATCGAGCGAAATACTTAGCTAGCGAGCTCTCTATTGGAAACTCAGAGCATCCATTCCATTTGTTCCGATCGCCTCCATTCAGATTTCTCCGTCAAGCTGCGTTCACTCTTCATCGCTCTGGCTCATGAATCCCTGAGATACTCGTGATTATAATTTCTAATAATTTTTGCAGAGATATATCCGTAGCAACGCACCCTGCCCTCAGCGAGGGGGAAAGAGAATCGATTTCTCGGAGCCGCTGCATCGTTCGAGGCGTCCATGTTCCCTCGCCGGAACTATATTCCCAAGTTCCTGGATGTAGTTTGATCATCTCACACACATTCTGTAGCGAAAATAATATTCCACCGTTTTGTATATCTCTGGAAGATACGCGGGGGCTTATGTCGAGCATAAACCACCGTGAAAACGGACATTCCTTGCAAAATAGTCGAGAGCTGGATGGATTTCTCCGAGAAACGAAGAACCGGACGGATAGACGCGGATCTCGGGTTCTTTTTCCCGACTCATCGGCCGGATGGATCCATTATCACGTCGATGATGTCGATCCGATACCCAAATCACGGCTGCCGAGGCGGAGGCGAATCATTGTCGCCCCCAGAACTTCGAACTCATTGCAGCCCCTCTCGGAGAGCGTCACCCTCTGTCCAGTACTTCGGAAATGCTACATGCCTGGTTCAATCGATCGTGACGAAGTTTTGGATTCGTTCGATATGAACAGCGCGATGCGCTGGGAAGTCCATCGTTCCGAAGGTCGACTGAAGTACCGCACCGTTTCCGTGATGTTGTACGCGACGCCCCCAGTTGACCCGCGGTCATTCTCGAAGTGGTCCCTCGGCCGAACCGCACTTCTTCGAAGTCTGATAGATCAGTAGATGGGGGGGGGGGGCGCTGTGTAGAGAGCCTGCCCATGTGCAGCTACCGCGCGTGATGACGAGCACTGTGAAATCTTCCCCTGGAAATCTGGGGAATTCGCGCTTTTGGGATCTGCAGATGATTATTACAAGCTCGTCGAATGAGCGCCAAGACAAGATGTTAGGCTGCATCTGCACCAAAGTGAGGAAAACTGCAAAACACGATTGTTTACCTGGGAGTTTGAATTCACAGAAATCCAAGTCGCAGTGATGAGAGCACTTGACGAGATAGGGCAAGAGCTGCGGGACTCGAACCCCCACAGGGGCCGAAAAGCGGACACTTGAGTGGCGAAAAAGATTCCGCAGGGAGACTTGCTGAAAACTGATGCGAAAATTTTCGCGGGACCGGAATAGTGGATGCGCGAATGGCTCGATGAACGATGCCTCATCGCACCGAGCAGTGGGAATTTCAGCCACCAGACTTTCTTCCATTCATCGATTTATACGCGCCGACGGGCTTCTCGGATCCGTTTCCGGAGGAACTCAGAGATCGCTTCTGGTGAAGAGCCATTCTGACAGGAATTCCGTCGCGTTCGTCCGAAAGCGATGTCTGCTCCGTTCTCCCGGAAAAGGGCTCTGTTCTCCCGAACAAATCGTCATCATACATCACTTGCTTCTCGTTGTAGCGTCCGGACGCCTGAGGCGAGCCTGGTCTCAGCTGACGTTTTGTTTGCGGACGTCGCATGTCGAGAAGCCTCTGTGTTGGCTGGCCCTGGAAGCCGGCGAGCGAAGGACAGACGGACGAAGAACAGACGGACGAGTGACGTCAACCTCTTAAGCAGAAGTTCTACACCGAGAGAGTCTCCGACACGGCTGCATGGGCCTCTCTGAACTTTTCGAATAGTCCCCGACGCAGACTACAGCCTCGATCTCCGATGCACCTCAAGGTCTATTCCGCTCACGTCCGAGAGCTCGCGCACGCTCACAGCACGAATACTTTGGATTGTCAGAAAGGAGTCGTTCCAGAGCGGAGACGTACATTTCTTCGGCGAAGGTTTCGTTTCACGCGCTTTCTGAATAGTGGAGAGTTCGCCTCAGTAGAGACTCGGCCGCTCCGGTTCGATTTCGCTACGACGGACTTTGATTCGGAAGCTCCTTGATGAGTCGAAAAAACCGGACGGCGATGATTCTGTGGGTTCTGATCTCTCCTCGACAGTTGTTCGCCTTCCCCGACCTTCGTCCCTTCCTTGATCGTCTATCGTTCGCTCCTCACCTGTGGTCGGGTGGTTGCTAGCTGGTGGAACATTCTCCCTCGCTGGATTCTCCCGAAAAGACGCAGAGAACGACAGTAGTGTTCGGCGACGCGAAGCTCCGAGCGAACCTTCTGTACTCGGCAGATTCGTTGCGAACACCTCGCATTCGTTTCTGAATCCAGCGGGACAGCCACGGTTGAACGACTCCCGAAACCAAAACCCCAGTTTGCATCTGCTCACCAAAACAGCTCGGCTGGTCCGCGGAGCTCCCCACTCAGAAATCATCCCACGGAATCTGATCGCGACTGAATTCACCGAATGGAAAGAGAGCACGACTCGATATCCACGGAAACGAAATTGTCGGGGTTCCTTTAAGAACATCGAAAACCGGTATTGGAGCCCTTCGATTTTGAGCTTCTCGTCCTGACAGTTTCCGGGTGAGCAAGTTTCATCGATGGACGGGTACTCGTTCAGAATACGCCACGAAGATCTTGTGAATTGAGCGTCGCCAACACGCCCGGCATGGTGCCTTCCTCGCCCCATTTCATATGCTCACATCGCGTACAGTACGACGTCGATCATTTGACCGACTGTCCGAGGTATTTCTGCATGACTAGGAATAGCATTTCACAGAATTTTCGCCGACTGGGGCCGAGAACGTGTGCGATCCCTTCGAATCGACGCCGGTCCGGTGTTCGAGAACCCGTTATTATTAGAGGACGCCACCCTACTGTGGTAAAACGGTTGCTCATCCTCAATCCGAGCTTGAACGGAATGCGCGATTATCTCCGATCAAATGGGAATGAACCGTTTAGCGGGATGCATAAATGCTGTGGTGAAACTTTCCCGTCAGTCTACCTTTCCCGGGAACGCTCTCCGTTCTCTAAAGCCGGGGAGTCATCAAGGCCTTCCAGAAGGAATGGGGTGATTTTCATGAAGTGGAAAGCTTCCAGTTGTTTCCCCGAGACTGAGACCGCACAACCGGTACTTCGGGAGGCAAAGCACCTCATTGCTGATGCGGCGCGCCATCCGCGAAAGCTGCAGACTTCGAAACACTCAATTGAGACTGTGGAGAGAAACAGCGTAAAACCGCACGTTTCAATCTGATCTACGCTGCCGTCGACATCTTGCAGTGTCGGAGTCTTCCGGTCAGAAGGCGTCCATGGAGCGACGAGGGGAATGAGGTCGGGAAAAGTTGAAGATGATGAGAAAATCGCCAGGCAGAGTCGGGGTTTGCTTTTTGCCTACCTACCTGCCCGCCCGCTCGCCGACTCTGAGCGGCTCGTGACGGCCTAGCGACCGACCGACCGGTAGGTGGATGGAACATCGTTGCCACGGCAAATGAAAAATGGCCAAGAAGTAATTTCGTCGAGTGAACCGCGGCAGATGGCGCATCGCGGGACGGGGAAACCCGCGACCACCATCGGCCAGCGTGGATTCTTCATCGTTGTCGGATCCCCTAAATTGTCCCCGCCACCGTGGATACAGCCTACGCTGATTACCTGAACTCATTCCACTTTCGGAATTAGCCTTCTCCAGCGTTGGATTTTTCCTCCTCAACTTCATCAATAATATTCGAGCTCGACGCCTCGGGCTCAGGTGTGGAAAAAATCGGCCGTCCTCGACGACAGCGAACGCTTCATGATACTTTTTTTGAATGTGTCGCACCGAACTGATCCCAATTGAGAGAGTCATGAGGCGGTGAGAGTACTTCGTTTCTGGGCTCCGTAGCTCCCGACGGAAGGCTTTGCGGTGGTGTTCTTCTCAAGAACTGCGTCGAGGCAGGATGCCGTCGATTTCGCGAAGATTGTGAGTGGGGCTCTTTGCACGATTGATAGCAAATTGTCGCACCCTCGAAGTTGGTGCAGAAGCAACAATTTATCGTTAGATCGACGAGAACCTTCCAATGAACGAGCACCTGCTAACAAAGGGTTGGAAACTCAGCGGGAGTTCTGCAGCCGCTGGAGAACGACGTGTGAGAAACACGCACGCGGGCTCCGAATCGAAGACGAGGAAGGAATCGAATCTTCGGACGATCACTCAGTTATAAAAACCATCAGCCCAGATGAGAAGCTGCTCGAGCTCGTGATGGAACAATCAGAGAAATACTGAATGAATCTTGATAAACTGAGATCCCGAGGACCTCCTATTCCGAATTCCTTCCCAGAGAGCGTATCAAATGACGAACTCGGAAGATAACTATCTTGGCAGAGGTCGATCTCCATCGATCACGAACCCTTGGGAGAATTCGAAATGCACCCGGGAAGTTCGTCATGTGCCGAAATCGGAAGTTCTGTACTTCCCGGGACCATCGATAAAAGTCGAGACCTCTATTTCTGTAGGTGGTGATGACCGTCATTCGTGATCATAGTAACTATTGTCGATACCTCGTGAAAATTGATAGCCTGGATCATCGGTTCCTAACCGGGGGTCCGTCAAGCTCTTTCGGGGATCCTCGAGGGTCCTCGATGTGATCAAATGCTTCCGGATAGGGAGAGTTGAGAACACCGTAGGAGCAAACGTAGTGCACCCGACTGGCTGAATCTTGACACAGCATCTGAAATTTGCTGAGCTCTTCCATCTCCTGACGTTTCATTCGTAAATTAGCATTCAACTGCTTTCTAGTACCCCCCTGTTGTATTTCTTCTCGTCGGGCGATTGTGCGACGAGCGGAGAACTCGCCAAGAGCAGTCGTCCGAGATCGAAAACACATGGTCTCTACGTGTTGAAATCTGATTGAATTGGAATGCGTTCGATTGAAATTGGAACGAATGTTCCCGCTCTAACGGGATAATTGCACACAGGAGCGCTTCGCCAGCGTCCTTATTGCGCGTGACCGGTAATTATTCGGGCCACCAACGGCGTCATGGTAGTTATTGAGCACCTTAACGTACTCTTAACTGTCATCTCCAGCAGCGATCGTCGTCCTCATAAATTGCCGATTCGTCCACTCTGAGTTTGTGTATGCGAGTTGTCAATAGAAAGTGAATTATCGACACCGCATCATTCTTATTTCATTGAAAAGGCACTCTAATGGCAATAGGCATCTGATACTCAAATGGGAAAGTCAGTGCACAAGCATGGAAGGAGGGTTCTCTGGGACTCGCCGAGCGCTACTGACGGGGCACCGCTGACTCAGACAGGGCGGGAAGTCTTGACCTGGATAAAAATCACGTTTTCGCTATTGATCGAGACATTTTATAGAAGTTCCACCGCGGATGAACCCAGGTCCTTTGGAGACCCAGGCATGGAGGAAAGAAGGTTCGGGGGAGAGGCTCCGCGCTGCCACTGGCTCTTCATCCAATTTCTTGAGCTCATCCAGCCAGAAAGCAGTTCGAAGTTCCCGCATGAATCTGTGAAGTTCCGGATTCCTCAACCGGAAAGGCCGATTTGCTCAGACGCCACACAGACGTCGTCCGCAACGTAACTTGTCAAGATGATGTTTTTAGCGGAACCACACGATGGGTATCCTAACTCCTTTCAGGAACTGCCGCAATGACTGAACCGGGAGATTCTGTCGTACATGCGCGGAAGAAAGGATGACAATGAGGAAAACGTAGAAGAGACATAGGAAAAAAATGCCATTCTGCACGAGGCAGAGGGAAGGAAAATCCAGCTTGAGCCCGGAGCTCATATAGATGGTAACCACAAAAAAACACATGCAGCCGAATCACCGAATGCTCCACTGAAGGGCCCGTTTGTCGGGCGGCTCACAGTGGAAAATGAGGCCAGAATAGATCGAGGAAAGTCTTGTTCGCGAAGCAACCCCACACGGGAAAACCGTGTTCACGAAGCACTAGAACTTCTAGGATCCTGGGTCCTCGTTTCAATTTTCCAACGTAGGCTCACGTTATTTAACGCGGAGTTCAGAGGTGTTTTTCACGGATGCGAGTGTAGCGGAAGTCAGCTCGCCCATGCAGAGTTTCAGCTGGAACGCGTGGGAGCTTACCATCTGAATTGCCGCATGTCGGCTCCGACCAAGCACAAAGCTTAGCCTATCAAGTTGATCGTCGTTCCGCCTCTGAGGAACAAGCTAAATCGTGTTACAAAGACACCTCGAGCTTCTCCGCCGACTAAATCGACGAAATCGTCTGTACGACTTTCCCCGGCCTCTCCGGTACAGCCTTCCAGCTCGGACACCACTGACCCACGATGCTTCAGGAGACGCAAGAGATTACACTCAATGAACGGCGAACAATGAGATTGCTCTATGCTTGGTGAAATCGTTTCGGAAGGATAAACTTTGGTCTATGATAACTGAACGAGCTGATGTGATTCATGCCTCGATGCTAATCCAGCTACATTGATGATTGTTCTATTCGCCACACATGTTTCAGACAAATGTCAAGTGAGACCAATTGTTAGGGCTGCAGATTTGCCGCGGTCAAAGAACGTGAATGTCGCGGGCGAGTCGCGGAAACGGATCGGAAAATCGCGGAAACTGAGCAAATCAATTGACAATCGTGAAGGGTGATGAGATCGTGGGAATACCACAGAAAACTTGTCAAAAATGAGTAAATGATGTCACGATGCAGAAACACACATATCTCTCAGTTTGAACACGACACGAGCACCTTTCGATACTAGAGAGGTCCTATCACAGCTGGGAAATTCGTCCACTCCAGGCGATGAGGACGGATTTGACTCAGAATATGAAAATATAGATTTGCGCTGGACTTGATTTTTATCCATGCTCCAGAGCAGGGGTTCCCAACTTTTTTCCGTTGGCGGAATATGCTCGTAGACGAACTTGGGAGGTAATGTAGTGATTCGAACGTTCTCGGTTGTGCCGCTCAATGTCGGAAACGACGCATTGCTCGTAGTCCTCCGTGAACTTCATCAAAATAGACGAACATTTTCAGAAGCTGACTCGAATAACTGGAGTTTGTGCAGGATCATGAAACGTATTTTAAGCGTAAAACTCAATGCATATGGCGTGAGCCCACGAACCGATAACTTCAGTAGTACACTCAAGTGTTACCGTTTTTTTTTGGGTTCGAACGATCGCGCTATTTGTGGAGGATTAGTGCCGCGCCGAGCATGCTCTGACGATAACTCCTGCCTAGAAACTGAGATCGGGAAGTAGCCCTGACCCGATGGCATCAGATCTTCCGCAGTTCCACTCCGAGGGCACTCCGACATCCGCTGGAACATAATTTCGGTTTTCAGAGTCAGGTACGAATACATCGAAATGCCGTCGCGAATCGACGAATTCCTCGTTCATGAGAGATTCTACGTTCACGGAAGGCCGTTTTCCTAAATACTTGCCACGGGATCAACTTCCCGAGGAAATACACGGATGTTGAGGAGGTCCACACGCTCCACACTTCTGCCGGAACTTTTCACCAGTGTCGTCCGCGTTTCTTTCCTTCGGAACTCCTGTCGTGGAGCCAGTTCAAAATGAAGATCGTCGTTCCGCGGAATTCTGCAGAGGCGTTTCACAAGGCTCATTCTATCGACACAGGCGTGCCGAGAAGCCTCCTCTCTATGACTGCTAGGCGGCTTCGTCATTCACTTTTCCAACCAATCCTCCAGTTCCCGGAGTTATGTGACAACGGAGAGACCGTCTCAACTCGCGGAGTAAGCCAGGGGAAGTTATTCCGAGTGTTTAAGCTGATAATGTTTCCCCCCGAGGGCTTTTACGGGGCAGACCAAACGCCTTCTTACCGCTTGGAGAGCAAAGACCCCGGGGCGCTCCAGGGGATTCCGCCCCAGTCCAGACCCTGATTGTGCTATTCTAGTCACTTCCTCATCGTCATATGATCAGAGGCAGACTACTCTGCACTCTGACTCAAGGAATCCCGTTTGATTCTTGATCAAATCGCTTCGGCTTGCCCCGGGCGTCGAGTTTGGAATCCCGCCGACATAGAGATCGGTCGCATTCTCGCTTCGGAAATCATCTTCACCGATTGCAGCTTATGATTCATTAACCGCTGGTCGGAGCTTCGTTATGTCTGTTTTCTGTAAACACATGCTGCTCCTTTCATTTTTTTTCTTCCGGGAAAACTCCCGACTGTGGAGATTGCTAACGAATTAAAAATGACACTCAGTGCAATTACGATCAAACCTATCGGAGAGAGTGATGAATTTCCGTCTTCTGATGCAGGGTCATACCGAAATGAATTCTCGATATTCGCGAGGCGATCATCGAGAGCGCGAGGAGCCACGAATCATTCAATTATCGGCTCATCTGTGCCAGATTGCACTCCTCCCTCGTTCTCTCCATGCTTTTCAGTGTGATCAAGCGTTCATTGGATTGACCCAGCTGAAATCCCACTCCGGGGGATTGTCGGAGACTATCCGCTTCACAATCAGGTTTACTCGGACTCAAAGCGCCGTCAGTCTCATGAGCTAATTGCACTGCAACGCGGCGACTGAGAACGCATTCGGTCAAGCCACTTGCGGAAACTTCTTCAACCATAAACCATAATCTTTGACGCAAGTCGACAGTCGACACAACGTAGGACGGTACGACAGACCTAGAGGAAAATCGCGGCTTCCACTACGAGCGCGTCGCGCTGCCGATGACATCCTCGGGAACACGATCGACTCACTCTCCGCACGAGAGCAGTGAGGCTTCTCCGGATCCCGCTGCCAACCGTGTCTGCAGAGCAGGACAGCCGGTGCTGCCGGAGCGGATTCCTATTCGGGTGAAGGTCTTGCCTTGGATGCAGATTTCTCTTTTTAACCGGTTTCCTGAAAATTATCCATCGGAGGCAGTCATAATTGATCCGTGAGCACATTTCGCTGCGTTTTTGAGGGTCCGGCTCTAAGTTTGTCCGAGTCTAACCGGAAAAAAACTCGCGATCCGAGGGCAGCCATATTTTGGAGCGCAAGATTGAAATTCTGCGTCAAAATTTATATGCAAACGAGTAATCACCCAAACCCTGACGCGGAACAGCGTTCTGCACACCCTGTTGAAGAGCCATGGTGACCATCTCCGAATGAACGGCGAACATGGCGTCGAAAATTCCTCCGGGAAGCCGTTGTCGCGGTGTCACGAGCGCAGCGACATCGTACTTGATTGGAAAGCACTTGTTTTACGCCGTGGATTGTTCGCTTCGAGGATTCTCGAGGCTGTCCGATACTCTCGGAAGACACACGTCTGAAGCGCTGTCCTTGAGATTCACGGCCGAACTTTCATTAAATTAGGGCTCCGCTTCCCTCCCGACACACATTGGGGGTGTTTGGGCCACGTTGACGACGGACGAGCCGACGCTCTCACCTTCAGTCGGAGCAGGAAACAAGTTTAGCCGATAGTGCTCCGCAAAACTTGTTTCGCCTGCGTAGTTTTGAGAGCTGAAGCGCAAACGTTTCGTTGCAGTCTTGCCTCATTCATCGGAGAGTCCTGAGACAATGAGTGTCTCCGCCCACCTGCCTCAGAGAATCCAAAAGGTGGGTTCAACTCGGTGCACTCGGATGTCTTCAAGGCCGAACTTGGAACAATCGAATTGAATTGGCCGCGCGAGGTAACTATATCGTTTCGGTCTTGAGCTTGGTCCGATGACAACTTGAATCTTAATCTGATTCTGAGCCCGATCAGATAGGTGGAAGATTTGCAACGATGACGCCCGTAACGAAGACGTGTCGGGGTTAGGAGCAGTACAATGCCGAACATTCTTCATTGCTCTGGGAAAACGTGCAACGGGCCCTGGATAAGTTTCTGACTTCGTGGCGAGAGGAGAGTCACTCGGAACGCTTCCTCGTCCCAGAAGTTTCGTTTCCACGTTGCTCCCTCCCAGACTCCACTGGCTCTCGGCCCTGCTCAGATAATACTGAGTCCTGTCCTGTCGACCCTCCGTTGCGTGAATGTTCCACACTCGGGAACTCGGCTCAATTCCCTCGCGGAGTCTTTCGTCGTCCTGGCGTGAAAATCTGGGCAGCCCGTCCTCGTTCGAATCCGATAGCACCTCCTCTTGCGGAGACTTTGTAATCCCGCTCCGCCGAGGAAGATTTGCGGGATCAAACGGAACCTGTCAGGGATTCGATTGACTTCCCTGATTCGGGTTCGTGTCCGCAGGAATTCCCAATCACCCGGTGTTCATTGCCGGGAGTGCATCCAACCCGAGAGAGGGACCATTTGTCAACCTTATTCACCGTGACCACAATCTCCGCCAAGAAAGTTCGACGCCCGCTGCTGGCTCGCCGGTTTTCTGTCGATAGTGGCATGGGAAACGCGATTCTTCCTCGAGAGTCGAGTCAACGCTAGTCGTTCCACAAGCGCAAGGTGCACACCCTCTTAGCTCTTGCATGCGCGCGAGGAGAAAGTCAACGGGGATCTCTCTCTATCCCCTCTCTCTCCCTCTCTCCATAAATGTTTTTGGTGGTCCGATTGGGTCGGGATTATTTTTTTCGCCATTTTTTTCTACTGTTATTCAGAGCTCAGTTGGCGGATTTCGGAGCTTCTGAAATAATCGAGAGAAGACAAAATTACCCACATTATTGGACTCCGAAACCAATTCGAGAATGAGAGTTCGAGATCGAACGCGAACCGATACAGAATGATACGAGATATATCGACGATGGAAAATTCTGAGCGACGGATTCATATTCCTCTCAATTTATTCTGTGTAACGAGACCCTTCAATTTTTCTCGCCGCTGCCATTGCTCGGAGATGGGCCAGACGAATCAGGTCATGCTCGTCACTCTCTCCTCGTCTCTCTAGCCACCTTTACGCCACGTCGAGAGCCTCGTAGGCTTCCGCGACTTATGGAGGTGGAGGAAAGTTCTCTTCTTCCACCTCCATCTCATCTTAAGGAATTAAGGTTACGTCGTGGATAATTTCATGGTCGTTTTAAACGGAGAAGCCTCCTAGTGATGCATCGAATCTCAGCCATTCTTCAACATTGACCGTGTCGCACCCCTCGAATCCTTCAGTTTCGCGGAGTTGAAATGATCGAGGTTGGAACCCGAAAGGTTGAAATAACCCAAGTTGAAATGATAGAGGTTGTACTGTGGCTCATTTATTCGACTGAATTTCGAGCTAACCGATCGTCTCTCTCGTTTTTCGTTTCATCTCAATCTATATCTCTGAAAACCTCTGAAACCCGACAAAAATTGCCCAGTGTCACCAGAATGCAGCCCTCATCTGGGAAGAACCGAAAAGCCAACACATGAAAATGACGCCGCAATGACCGGAGAGGGCTCTGTAACTTCTCGAAAACGGTTTTCTGAATTCGAGCGGGAAAAAATTGACAATTTTCGAAGAATATAGATTGAAATGGAACGAGGAACGATCGAGTCAACTGGTTAGCTGAGAACCTTAGTTGAATAGATAAGTCACATTTCGGATTTCCCAAATACGCCCACTGAAGTCTGAGCAACAGAGTCAAAAGGAAAATAGAGAAAAAAATCACCGACATAATTTGACCACCCTGTAGATAGGGTATTCGCTGCAAGGTAAGCGGCACATTTCGAGCAGCGATCGAACATGGAGGACATATTTTGAAAAGATCCATTGGCGGCAGAGTTATGGCCAGAATAGGGGCAAATAAGGGCCCAATTCCCTTATTTGCCCTAAGGGATTCCCTACACACTGTATATCCCTCTCTCTCTCTCTCTCTCTCTCTCTCTCTCTCTCTCTCTCTCTCTCTCTCTACCTCTACATATATCTACTTCTCTCTCCCTCCCTCTGAAAGGAGATTGCGACGGCTCCCGGAAAGTTGATGTTTTCTGTGAGCTACTGGTGTGTGGCCTTCCTGAAGTCCCGGCTCTCCCACTAGCCAAGCTCGAGGAGCAGGGCCGCATGGTCAGACATTCCTTCGGCCGTGAGGCAAAAGAGTGTTCAGTCGATGGCTACGAAAGTTCGTGTCAGGTGTTCGGGGCTCAGTGGGTCGTTGTGCTGAGGCGTTAGCGAGCTGACTAATAGCCCACTCGGTTCCGCGGCAGCGTGGCTACTTGCTCCGCTGTGTGACTGGCAAGCAATTTCTGAACCAATCAGGTGTGACGACCAGCCTCAAGCCGTGAATGGTTGCGCCCAACCCATCTGTCTGCTTGGCGGGCTAATCGCTCGCTGCTTGGTTGACTTGCTCCTTCGCGACTCCTGATGGAGAAAACCGTCGGCATGGAACCTCCAGCTGATGAAGCCCACTGCCGAGAGCAACGCTCATCACGGCAAACCAGTACATAGAGCTGCGGTGCCACTTCACAGCCAGGAGCTACATTCGCAATGAGTGAACTTTCTTTATGAGTGAGCTAGCGATGAGTAGAGATTCGCAACCGAGACCGGGTGAATGGAGCGCGAGTCGGCAGCTCGGAGGAGAGGTCCAGCAGGGAGAAGAAACGATAGATGGAAACTTCCCAGAGAGAAACGGGGACGTTCTGGTACCATGCAGACGACCTGGTCGGTACAGTATTCGTTTATGGAGAGGGTTTCGGTTTCGGATAGACTATTTTCGAACATGAGCGCGAATAATACGTGTTTTTATTTTCACTCAGTTCGAGTAACATGGAGCGCGAATAATAGCAATTGGTTTTGCTTTTCATATTCGGCCATTTCGCCGAACGGGTCTCGTTGTATCGGACGATCAACGCCGATCGAGCGGGGAGCCTGAGCCCTGCCCCCGGGGAGTTGTTGAACTTGGTTCGGGATCCTCCTATATTGATTCCGATCTGGAATCGGATTCCTGCGCCTGATTCGACGCTGATTCGCTGAACAAGAATCGCTCCCCATCGAAGCGAAGAGGAGCCTTCGTATTTCGGTTGTCCGAGTGACAAAGCGATTGTACTCCAGGGGTCTTCCGCGGTGGAGAACTTGATCCGATTCCAGAGTATTCGCGGCGCGGAGAGAGAATTCGGAATTGATTCGGTGGAGAAATAGGAGACAGCATCATTGGAAGGTCTTCCTAGGAGATACTCCCTGCGACGCCAAACCCGGCAGGGGCGTTTGCTTGAAATCCTCCCGCGCGGTCGGAGTCGTTTCCGGCGCTCGAATCCACTTCCTCGGTATTCCGTGATTGCGATCCGGACATCTGGCGTTCTGTGCACAAGGAGTGTTTCACGAAGCGCGAACGTTGGGACAGAAGCGATCCTTCTATCGAATTCTTCAAGCGACGATCCGAGCCAAGTTCGAGAGAGATCAAGCGATAATTGAAGACTCTCCATCGACGTATTAAAAGCGCCTATGACCGAAAACGAGATCGTGTGGAAAGACGAACTCAGGCTCAGGAATGCGGACGGAGGCATTCACCACTTCAAGGCCAAACGTGGGGACCCCCAGCACGAGCTCCTACTTTTCGTCGTCTTGAGCAGTGCCTCTCCGCGCCCCTAATGAGATATGTCGGCGCGCCAAGCAGGCTGTCCTTCTCACTTTAGTCCAGGCTCTGTCAGCCGCTCCTACTCTATTTCAGTTCCTCACGCTCCCACAGTGATTCCAAAACGAGAACTTTGAGCGCGAGAAGGATCACCTTCTTCCCGCGTTGCAATGCTCGGAGGAGCCAGCTGCCTCCGCCGAGTCGTTCAAGAGACTCAATTGATTCCGAGTAGCGTTTCCTCGACCAAAGACGCTTTGGAAACGCGATTCTCTTCATTGAGCCCTTCGACTGTAGGTCTCGAACGCAGTCGAGTACTCTCCCGCTACGCTGCTGGCGCCGTTCGGGTCGCCGATGGGGATGAGGTCTTATTTCACTGCGAGAACGATTCTCCGGGAGAATTGACTCCTGGGAAAGAGTTCAACGAGGGCCGGAGATCAGGTGGCGATGCCTCCCTTGATCCCGAACGCCCGGAAAGGCCAACGATGTCCCGGGTAGAGCCTTCCTTGGTTTAGCCAGCCTCGCAGCAGAGATCGCCGCTTTGGTATTCGTAATATCCGCTTGTCGAAACGTCTCCGAGCACTCGTTTCGCCCCCCAAACCTTGCCAGAACTGCCGGGAGGAAGGATTCCCATGTCGCCGATTTCCCCATCTCAGACAGGGAGCCAGGAGTCCAGATCCGACGGAAGGACGACAGGGAAACCGAGGAGGCTTGTGGAGAGCTCCCGCCAGTTGCTCGAAATGCTTGTCCGACTCCCACCACAGGTGGTTGCAGCTCCGAAACTGTTTGTCGGAGTTGGAACTCGGCCCATCCGTGGGTCCGCTCACTTCGCGCATTGTTCCGACCAGAGCTCAAGAATGCATTCGACAAAGATTATCGCCACCCTCGCTCACTCGAACTCTGAAGTTTGTCAACATTTGGTTCCGAGGCCCCATACCCACACTCGGATCGAGGCTTGTTCAAGAGGATGTTGGAAACCTGGTTGGAGCCGGGAGACGGTGCCGAGTACCATTCGAAGGCCAGGTTGGGACCCCCGGGGACTAGAAGAGGCTGGACAAAGACGCACATTCGCATTTTGCTGACGACTCGCTATGCCACTTCTAGCCGAGCAATGCGTCACTAACGCCTCTCAAGAAAGCTGGTGATTCAACTTGGAGCTCAGCAGGCTGCAACCTCGACCCTCCGTGACGTTCTGAGCTTCTATTCGACTTCCTTAGCTCTCGAGTCTGCTGAGTTTGGATCCGGCAGGCCGTGCGAGACCAAACCTCCGCCATCCTATTCCGCTGATGAGTCATTTCATCACATCCTTCAACTTCTAGGCGGGTGTCTGCTTTGCAAATTCAGTGAGTCGCTAAAAACGCTCTTCATGGGCTCACTCGAACTGCAATTCTAAGTGATGATACATGAACAAGCGAGTGTAGAGTACCAGGGAAAGAATGACGGGTGTCCTACGCAGGTCTCAGAAGTCCCAGGATTCCGCTACACCCACGGGAAGTTCACCCTCTCCAGACATCGGATACCCCCTCCTTCTCCACCACAATCCAGGGCGGGCGACCGAGTCTGGGAGTCGAACCTAGAGTCGGGGAGCCATCGCCGCTGATTAATTCCTTCGTTGACTTTTCCCAGAGGGAGAATCTCGTCCGCGAGGTCTCGCGCCACCGGGCCTCGACCGATGTCAACTGATTCCAATACTTCGATCCACCATGCTTGCTGGGCCTGATGACAGAGAAGTTTTTTCGGTGACGCGTCTTCCCATCCAATTTGTCTTGGGCCGTGTCAACGCTGCCAGTTCCACGCGACTCCGATCACACGAAAACGGTGCGACAGCTCCAGGTCACACATATTTTATGTATTTACATGAAGGAGAGCGCCTTCAGATGGAAACAGGACTCATTGCGAGGATTCACGAA
Source organism: Phytoseiulus persimilis (assembly GCA_037576195.1). Lineage (NCBI taxonomy): Eukaryota > Metazoa > Arthropoda > Arachnida > Mesostigmata > Phytoseiidae > Phytoseiulus > Phytoseiulus persimilis. Next base: position 28,647,140 of record CM075103.1, read on the forward strand.
TGAAATTTCCGTCGCCGAATGAGTCCAAAACATCGAATCCTTGACCGTCTAATTAGCTCCCTGAACGCTGATTCGAAGTTCCTGTGAATTCCGATGCAGGAGATTGTTTGCAAAAGAGTCAGAGCACGACTATGTTTGCATTTTTCTGCGCGAAACATCCGGAATCTCTGAAACGTCTAAAATAGCAAAACCCCGGTTCAATCATCAGTAGTGAAGCTCAGTCAATCTGCTCAAATTCCTTACCGGATTTGATCCTATCTGTGGAGCAGTTCCGGTGACTTCGGTGTAGCCGGATCGATGCCACAGGCTTGGAGCAGCCAAACGTTTCGCCAGGAGAAATCAGGCGGGGAAGCAAACCTTAGCTCGACGACATTTGTACTCGCTCATATCCCGTCGCTCGTCATATCCTGGTCCTACCTCTGCCTGAAGTTGAGAATCCAACAGCAGTCATTCATCGGCGCGATCATGAATCGACTTGCTGATTGAACTTGATCGCTGATTATTTCTGAGTCGTTTCGTTGATCGAGGAAGCAGTTTCGAGATGACAGGGTCTCCCCAAAGGGCCATTCTGGTTACAATGGTCATTCCTGGTGCAAGCTGCGAGTGAGCGCTCAGCGGCACACGTCAATGATGTCTCACCAGCGAACTTCGGTGGGCGACGTGAAGTTGAGCGCTCTGTCACTCCCGAGCATCGAGGGATCTACGAGAGAACAAACAGGCGTCGTTGACGCTAGAACCGTACGATTGTAATTGACAACGTATCGCTGTCATGTCTTTCTCAATCCTCTTACAATAATGGTAAATACTCCGATATGGATAGAATCTGATTCGAAACCTTATCCGAGAAAGAGAGAGAGACAGAGTGGGGGGGAGAGGAATGGAAGGGGAGGGGGATGGGTACAAGAGAGAGACCTCACGGCTCATGTCAAAGTACGGACATAGGATAGGAATGAATGGGATTATTCCATACAGAATGGTAAAATCAGATCGGATAGATTTTCCTTCTCCTCTTTTAATCATGACTCGGTGAAAAAATTGTCCGAAATCAATTCCATTCATCGATCGTTGAATGGATGAATTTCACAGGATGGCTCAGAGTTGACCTCTCTTCTTTGTAAGGCGTCACTCTAAAGCCCGTGAAGACGGCGAATGTCAACTTTCCGAGTCTGTTCAGGTGTGATTCGATGTGGGAGAAAAACACCGATCAAAGGCTCCAAGGCGAAGAGCAGTCCGGACATGGTAGCGGCCTCGAACAATCGCTGATCTCTCCACCAGAGTTTTTCCTTCTCGAGTTCGCCCCCGTCTCCTCTCACGCGAGTCGAATTCGTTTTTTTCCCGACCACAGAAACTTCTTGAATTGATCCGTACCAACCGACTAAGAATTTCTCATCCAGTTCGCCATCTCGGGAAGCGTAAACCGCAAGTTTTGGTCGCATGTGATTCCGAGGTGGAAAATGAGTGGTCGAATCGACGCGGCAACTCCCTGGTCGGGTGGTTTGAAAGGCTTCCCCTAGAAGATTTGGGGGGTGGGCGAGGAGCCATCGCCATCGACGGTCCAGATTCCTCTTCCGAGAAATAATGGGTCGACTTCAAGCCTCTACATGGAACAGCAGAATGAATCCGAAATAACATTTTCATCGATTCTGCCACAGAGCTTCGCTCAAAGGAAGCGAGAACAAGGAAATCCCAGACTCCATCTGTTCATCCTGGTTTCCTTATCCTTCCACGTCTGCTCCGTCAGAACGAGTGAGGGTTAGAAGACGGGAGCATTCTCCTGCCGTGGATTTCCTCGATTCAAGTGAACTGCTGTGAAAATGAGAATGCTGATGTCGTCTCGAAGCGTTTCCGATCCCAACCAACAGCGGTCCTTCACGGCGTCCGCTGCTCATTTGCGCTTTTACGAGAGAAAAGTCATTCTCGATCTTGCCCGACGTCCCGATTCTGGAGCAGATCCTGAGAAGCATGAGCGCATACCGGGTTTTCGAGGCACCGAGAGCTCATTGCGACGTGACTCCAGATACTCGGACGCACTTCTCTAGAGCAGCTTTGGAAAGCTCCAGAATTGAACAGCATTTACAAAAATGTGAGTGGACCGCTCCGGGACAGCATTTTTGGCGGGGCTCGCCCAGGCCGTCCGTGGATGTACAGGACCGTCTTCATGGTTTGCAATCGGAGCTGGTTCACCTGGGAGGAGGGGAAGGGGAGCATTTCCCGAAGATCCCACTCGACGACCAGAAGCAAGACTTCACTCCGAGCGTCGGGAGTAAGACTCGGCTATCTGTCGGACGGGCTGGTCGAGCCCTCCATTTCGTTCCTGGGGAGCTATCTATGCTCTGATCCGTTTTTCGGAGCGATTTATTCCGTCGCCCGTATCAGGTTCTGGAAGTCGAGAGTGGAGTTTTCATTGCACATGCGCGTCTGACGTTTACCGTCGCGACCGGCCCGACGCGTAAACCTCGACCCAGAATAAGGAGAACTATCGTCTCAGACGATTCGCCAACAGAAAGCACTCTTAAAGCTCTTAAGGCTCCTAAATGGTAAAACGAAAACGCGACGAGAATTTACGATTTCAATCTGCCAGCCAGCCAGCCTCCGGATCTTTACTGTCTGCTGCGAAGGAGTCAGACGACCGTCTCCTGTTAGCGCATTCCACTCAGTTCCGGTAGATTCGAGGTACACAGACCCGGCCTGGACGCCGCGGAGCACGGAGAATCCGCGTCCGGGGCGCCATTTTGATTCACTGCGCGCCGAATTCTAGGCACATACACAGTACCTTCCAAACTCGTTCCTCGCAGGCTTCAACCATCTCGGCGACGGAACTTCTGATAACTACCCCAACCGAACTCCAGAGAGATGTCCCACGCGAGCGTCGCCGGGATAACCCAATCAGCGAATCGAGTCTCGCCGAGGGCCCGCGACTCTGGTAAGGGTTCTCGAGCGCGCAAAGTTGTCGCTGGCTCGAGCTTGAAATTAATGAGAAAGTTTGATCGACACAGAATTGGCAATTAGAAATTTCGCAGCACGATTTTACCAGGGGAATTCTGTGATGGAAGCACTCGTCTTCGGAACTTTCCGCGAGGGCTTTAATTGACCTCGGCTCGAGGAACCTGCGGAGCGGAACAATAATAATTGACCGATATTGACCGGGATCGCTGCGCTTCGAAATCCATCGGGATGGTTCGTCCGTGGTATATAAGTCCACGAATTCTCCGAGATGGCAGATCTCGGACTTTCCCGAGAGCTGCCATCAGGGGCCCGAGTCGAGGCAAGGAGTCGGCCTTCAACTCCTCTTGCCTGCGGCCGAAGGAATTCGGGCTTGTGCTCGTATTGGGCCCCTCCCGTTGATGATTTTGTTGACTGGGGTTCTCGACATGCTCGGAGATGCGCAGAGTGGCCGAGTAGCCAAGGAGGGTCCAGCTCCGATCCATGCTAATGACCACATTTATTCCGACCAGTCGCGGTGTCAAGTTCGCGGAAACTTTGATGTCCATGAAACCCCCTCCCCTCGGAGCTCAGTTATTTCTTCGGCCTCCATTCTAGAGAAACGTCAACGAGCGGGAACTACGTCAAGAAGTTATCCTCGGGGGGTGACGCTTCCCTCCGAGGGAGGCCCGACTCATTCCACTCTGCTGTCACCCGTTCTTCCAGAACTTTGCTGTTAATCATTCAAGCGATTGATCCTCCGGCTCTCGACAGTGTGCAAACTCATCCCAGCCACTCAGCAACGGTCGCAGTCGACCAACACAAGCATGAGGCGAGGGAATTCGTCGCACGTACAGGTATCAAAGCTTTGCGTGGAGGAGGCGTAGAGAGCCAGGAGGTACTTACGCTGCAGTGGGACGTCCCTTCGCGAAACGGATCGGACGATTCCAACTTCGCGCTACCCAGGTCGAGGTTCAAGCAACCTGAGCTACCGATGCGCTTGCGGGACTCAGAGCACGACTGAAGAAATTACTGCTAATCGACCGAACTTTCTTTTCCGGAGGAACATCTCTCCTCAAGCGCTCAAGCATCTTCTTATCCGGTCGAACGACCCGTCAGATACACTCCGCTTGCCCCATCGGTCATCTGTTACAAATCGGTGACATGAGTTCTATTTTCGCGACGTTACGCGCCCGTGGCACCGAGAGCTCGCGTCGCTGGACGACTGAAACTTCCGAGTTTCCCCGAAGCAGAAGAGTTACTCTTGAAAACCTGAACCATCGCCACACCTACTGCACGTTGCCGCCCTGTGGACGTTGAACTCTCCCGCACGCTCTGAGAACGTATCACCCCTCCTCCAATACGAAATCCAATTCAATAATGTTGTTCTACACTCTGGGAGAAGTTTATTCGGTTCATGTTGGTGAGGGCATCCAGACGTCGAAACACGTGACGACCTCGAAAAATTTCCCGTTTTCGCGTCAGGGAGCTCCAAAACGAAGTCGGATATTCAGAAATGTGGTTGAGACGAACGGAGCAAGCGATTGGAGCAATCGTTCTGAAGTCGGAGCGGGCTCATGCGCCGCGTGAGATTCTCCTGCTGACAGGAAACTCGCGGGGAGCCTGAACACCTGTCGCTGAAAGTAACCGCGTTCCGAGGAACCGCTTGCGAGAGGACAAGCTCAAAGAGCGCGGTCTTGCCGGAGCCATATTTCAGCCTTCATTCATTCGACGGTCTACAGGAAGCACTGCTGAAACGAACGGGAAGCGAAGGGCTCCGGATGGGAGGGATGAGTCGGTAACAGGTTGCTGGGCCATGATTGAAGACTGGTTTAACATAAGCCATTTATCTCCAGCGAACTTTATTCATAATAATGATCTTGCGGAACATCGGAGTCTTTCCACCGCCGGAACAGGTTCTACTTTTGGCTTGGAAGATTTACTACGAACGGTTCTGGTGAGGGAGGGCGGTGTCGTTTCCTGCAAACCGTCGGGAAGCCGTCGATGAACGATGCGGTCGGTTGAAAATCATTCTACCTGCGCCCGTAAAAATCTGTACGTCGGGTCCCGGAACTAGAGAGTTTATGGGTATCTGATTCTGTCCCAGACAACTCAGCTCAGAGAATATTCGGAGAATAACATTCGAAGATGGTTCTGGGAAGGCTGATCGGGGGATGAGAGCGCGACCGATCAGCTCAGCGAAGATGTTCATGTTTTTATGGATTCGCCGTTACGTTATAAGGAGTAACAATTTCTCTACTGCAGGTTTACCGGATACTTCTGAAGGTATCTCGTTCGTACTCATACGATTTAGGGCAGCTGCCCAATCCGGCATACGGAGCCAAAGTTAGCGAGTTGTCTGGAAAAAAATGAAATTGGGAAATTTCCGGAATCAGTCATTATCTGGGAAAACTTGGCGAACATAGCTTCCCATTCATTGGGAAATTCGATACCGCCGAGGGGAAAATCCTTCCGCACGGAAGTTATCTGCACAGTTAACTGCGACTTTTCTCTCTCGGCCCGCAATGGTCATAACCCGAGATCTGCCGAGCGAACCGTCCTCCCCTCAATCGCCGGGCACGCTCTGTTCTCCAGACTGGCGGTCGCAAAACTCACTCAGTCGCTTTTGAGTCCAAGGTTCAACGGATTCGGGAGCAATCAACTGTTTCCTCCGATGGTCTTCCATTCGGAGCTCCGGGGGGTTCGTGGCTCACGCCAGGATACTAGTTCCCATGGAGGAAGAGTCTTCTTCTCGAAATTTTAGATCTCATTTCGAGCCTTCGGTTCAAACCTCTTCCTTTCTGATGCGCGAGAGGATGATCGCGGCAACTCCATGACGGATGCGATAAACTTTGGATGAGATGCAGCAGCCCACCGTGAGCTCCCCAAAACCTCTCACAGGAAAGGGCTGAATCGTGCCATGCCCCAATCGCTGGCTCTTCGTTCAGGAAAAGCGGAGCCGTGCGGGACAACATCGGCGCGGGAATAGTGCAGACGAAAACTTCCGATGGGAGCCTCCACCACGAGGTCTCGACAGGAAACAATCTCAGATGAGACAGGATTGGAGGCGTGGTGGTGAAATGTATTTAGTTTCCAGATGTCTCGTACAAACAACTCGGAATCGGACGAAGGGATTGAGAGTCATGGAAACCACTCTCGGAACGAGACCTTCAGCGCGGGGGACCAGACTTGAAGGTCTGGAACTGTGTTCCTAGTGAAGAACATATGATCAACTCGTCGTTAATCTTCTTCGGATGCTGCCCGTTCGTGGGTCGTTGTCTGGAACGATTGACACGCGAGATCTGATCGTACACGTGGAGTTCGGCGCTCAAGCACTCAAAATGACGCTCCGTCGAGCCCCCTTCAAGCAATCATCTAGCAAACGAGTTCCTCTCGGACGAACTCCTTTGAGTTTTCCGAGATCTCGCGTGAATAGACATCCGGGCAAAGACGTAGATTACTCTACCAGTTGCCCAAGCCCACGCCATCGGTACTGTTATGGATGGATGACTCGTGCAAGTACTCAATTTTTCGTGTGCGGCGCTTCGGCTGGACCCAATGGGATCAAAATATGGGTCGACATCTTCCAGGAGGCTGATAGACGATTCCAGAAGGAATCGAAGTGACTCTCCTCAGGCCCTCATTAGAATGGGATGCTGTCTCCCGCCACTCACGGATCCATCCACCGATCAGGCCCGATCGAACGAAGAGCACGAACTCGTTATCTCGTGTTTGAGGTTTATTTGGCGAGTGCACCCTCCCATTGAGTCGCTCGCGGACGTGCCTGCCCGTTGGAAGTTTTTACGATTGAGTTGACGTCACACAGTACCCACTCAAGTGATAAAAGGTGTCAGGTGAACTCCGAACAGTCAAGATATCACAGTTCGCAACTACAGCTCGTAGGTGGGTCTCTCGCGTCACAAAGCTACTCACACACAATGTCTGTGATGGCGAACCTTGTCAATACCGAGAGATGTTAGAGTTATATCCGGAATATCGTACCATCCTCGACGCTCCCGAAGAACTTCCATCTAAAACTGCCAATTGTCGCATAACATTTGGTTGTGGACTGTCAGGTGTGCCTCAATGACAAAACCGGTGGGATTCACCGCCTTGGCATCCTGGTGTCCAGTGACCTCACTCACGACAGCGGTACAACGCCTGCAAGCGCCGGAATTCCACCACTCGTCGCCCATTTGTTGATGGATGCATAGCATTTAGATCTTACGGTGTCCGCTCGGTTCGAGATGCGGAATCCTTGTTCTCGATCGATCGAGCGACTCATCTCGCCCGTTCCACGATCTCAAATTCCCAACCAATCGACCCGCGGTGAGCCCGGATGTTGTAAATCGGAAACGTCGCAGTCGCTCTCGTTCCCCGGGGTCGCCGGTCTCGCAGTGTCGCAAACGAGGAATTGTTTTTTTCTCCTCTCGCTTCCGCATCCACCCTCTGGCTTTTCGCGGACAGACCGTAGGCTCGTCAAGGAAAGCCGTGGGAACATTCTGCGGACTTGTCGAGAACGCTCGAGTTTCTGATGTCTGGCCAAAGTGATTTTTGCAGGATCGCTCGGTGGGGCTCTGCCCAATCTCCCTTTGTCCCTAATTGCGCGTCTTGGCCTGCGGCGTCAACTCGACACAACTCTCCGCCTCTATCTTCCGCTTTTTTCCTCCGCTTGCTTTCACTCGGCGGCGGCTTTAAAACTAGTCTTTCACCGAAGCGACCAACCGAGCGGGTATCCAACCACAATCAGTCTGCCTGCCTGCCTGCGGTGAAGAGCCGCATCCACTTCGGTTGCAACGAGCAAAGCACACGGCAGTTGCCACAAGCAGGCGAGTGGGACATCCGGACCAGGCTTGAAGTCCTTGAATCTCATCTCCTCAGACCTTGAGCTCCACACGCAGGCAATCGCTGCTCGCTCCCCTCTGCAGTCTCTCTCGTCTGGGATCTGCGGAGGGAGCAGGCTCTTATTGTTCAGTTTAATCAGCTGCCCTGGTTTCTTCTCACCTGGTTCCGGTGGTGTTTTTCTCTTCCTACATCCGGCGGGAAAATCTCGAGCCGACTGCGCATGAGGACCGACTGGCACGCCGTCCGGGGTAATGACGATGGCTCCCTCCCGCCACTCCTGAGAATGTGGTATCACCGGGACATGGTTTCCGGACTCCTTGCTGAGGAAATCCGACTTGGAATTAGGACGCTTGAAAGAGTCAAGGGATACCACATGCGGCAGTCTCTCGAGCATTGGAGTAGACCGCGGCCAAGCACTTGGTTCGATTTTCGCTCCTAGTCGCGAGGCGCTGATACTTCGTTGGAATTGAATGCCGCGGCAATTTTCCGGGAGTCATCTCTCGCATTTGAATCTAGAGCGAGCGTTTCCATTCTCTTCTTGTCAGAAGCCTCAGCAAAGCTTCCGCCGAATCGCCGGCCACCTGCAGTAGAAGGATTGGCATTCTTTCACACATGTCACGGCGTCGTGCACGCATTCTCCGATACACATCCGATAGCGTGCATCCTCGCGGCCATTGGGGAGTCATCGAGTCCTGGTCATGGGATTAGCAACGACAGCCGTTCGGCTCCCGTATCGGATACACGGATTCAATCATTCCGGAAGCGGGCGTAACCCGCAAATGAAGGGCTCGACTGTCATCCGTGCTCTACCTTCCGAACCGCGCCTCGGGCCGAGAGAACCGGCCGAAACGTTTTCCAACAGCTCTCGAACTACGTATTTCGAGATCGTTCTCCCTCCGACCAGCGGAATCCCCACAAGCGACTACGAAACCGAACTTGATATCCACAGTTATCAGTTGACCTCGTTTCCGTAGACAGGCCATTCAGGACGGATTTCCGGACCGACCGCACCCGCGTCTTCCCCTCGATCACAGGAGAATCGTCGTACCCCAAAGGTGCCCGGGATTGCTAGTCCTGCTACCCGTCGGCGCGGCGGTATAAGTCCGCATGTGTGGTGCAACTGATTGGATGCGAACGTTTTTAAAATCAATATCAACTAGAAATGGCGCCCGAAAGCGTCCCTGGCGGCGTCGGGGGAATCTCAGCAGATTTCTGAAGTCCTGAACAGCGTTCCTCCATGCCCGCTCTGAAGTACGACACTTCCAGCAAGGCGTAAGGCAACGCCGTCACAACGGGCTCGGGTATGGCGGACAGGCTCTGGCGTGCCGACTCCGATTCTGTCGCATTTTATCAAATTCGTTTATGTTCCACGACCGTCTGTTGCAGTGGAGCGCTCAGAAATTGGTAATCACGACCACGACGGTAGGGAAAACAGATGGATGCAAGCAGGGAAAAGTGATGCTCGTGCTTAAGGTGGTTCCCCGGACGAGGAGACGATCGCCGCGAATCATTGCGGCGGTAACGATGGAGCGGGGGAGTTCCTTGTTTCGTGGACCAACGCGACCGCCGCTTCCCTAGTATGTGTTCTTAGGTGTAAATACCAAGCGGTACTTCCGAGTGAGTCATGACTCGGAACTCATTGATGCCGGCGCTACTCGAAATGTTCCAAAACGAAACCACTCGGTATACAACTTCGATTTCCGTTTGATTTTGTGGGCGAAGCTGCGCGCTAAGACCCGCGTCAACAAGCGAAGGTGCGGGACACCTCAATCATGCTTCTCCTGACTTGAGGGAAGGACCATGGAAGGAATCAGGGGTTGAATGCCCGCACTCGTAGGATCGATCGAGGCGCCTGCCGCGAGGCTCATGGTGTTTTTTGAAAGAGTTCAGTCATGCACGAGATGCACGAACGAGGCATGCTGTTCGATCTCCTGCCTCGTCACGAATAATCTCTTCGTGGCGATGTCACGAAACGTTCTCAGACAGCTTCTCTGAAGGGGCGGGAATCCGTGCCGCCGATATTCCTTGACCCGTCCCTCGTCCGGCTAAGAGGCTGTTTAGGAAAGACTCAGAAATTCCGGGGGTTCCGGTCTTGAAATTCTGACTCATCCAGATCGACGACGTGCAGCATGGCGAGGTCCTCGTTTCAGCTTCTACGAAGCATCGCCGGGCACAATTCCCACGCGAATCCGCCAAACGCACAGTCCGCCCCCTTTCCCTTGAGGAGGCCGCAGCTTATCACTCGATATCCTTGTTATTAGTCGTTCCGCGCTTCCATCAGGTCCTCCATACACCCTGATCGATCCGATCCCCCGCGCAACCATGCAGTCGGCTCGCGTAACGAAAAACTATTCCGAGCACTCGAAGCATGCTCAGCATCTGAAACCCCATCTGAAGCCCTGCAGCGGAAGTGATCCATCGGAACGAGTCTTATTTACATTCTAAACGAACTCGGCCATCAATTGTCGCTCTGATTCTACGGGAAGGATTCTTTCTCCGCGGCTCTCGAGCTGTCAATCGAGGAGCTCGTTCACAGTCGGCCGTTCCGATGTTGTCGTCCTTGCTGTCGAAGAGGGGGTTCCCTCCGCCAGAGGACGGTACCCACCCGCTTTCACCCGCTTCCCGATTCGCAAAGTATTCAAAGGTTGTCGCTCAATGATGCCGTCGTTGAGGACCCCTCGATCGTTCTTCGGCTCAGCTGTTCTGAAGAGAACGAAGGCCTTTGTCAGCTCACCGCTGTCTCAGTCAGCGAGAGCGCCACCAGCGAACCAGCTCGACGTACGAGCGAGAGTGACGACAACGAGAGGTGTGAGACTGAATCGACGGGGTCCGGATACTCTAAAAGTGTCCCCTATGCTCGATACGAAGCGAATCCAAGGGCTGCTCTCCCCGTTCGGCCCTACGGGATCGATTGGACAGCCCGAAAAGCGGACCCAGAATTCCAGTTCTCAGCGAACTCCTCGGAAGTCTGCTGGGCTCGACGCTGAGCAGATCTCCACACGGAACTCATTGAATTATTCATCATTCTCCGATGGGAGGAACTGCTGATATTGCCTCCGATTTTGAAAAGGGCTCAGTGAGAACTCCTCCTCAGCGGGTGGAGAGCAACAAGACGACGTTTTTTGCAGAGACTCGGTCAGTGAATGATTGAGATGCCGTTTGACTGATAGGTGACCAGCGCTCCGGTCCAAACCCGGTCTGGGTTTGTCGTTGTACTGGCGGAGAGGCTTCATATTCATCAGCTCGAGCCTCCTATGATTCTCTCCGTAACGGACGGAAATGTCGGGGCAGGATGGATGCATTGTTGACCTATTAACCCCGACGGAGAGAACCCTCTCCCCATCCCAAAATTAATTTGGGACCCGAGCTCCAGACAGAGGGAGGGAAGTGACAAGCTGCGAGTTCCGGACGGTGATGGAATGAGACAACGCGGTTCCAAGCTATCGGAAACTCAGGGAGGGAAAGGGCGGAGTCGGGCGCGCTACCAAATGAGTCACACGGAGACGCATACGCGCTCATCACAGGGTATCGAAAAAATCGAAGCTCCGTAGAACCCGTTCTCGAAATCGCGTCAGGGCTTGCAGTCACTTTCAATGTCAGCTTGCCGAAGATCTGCGACTGACCTTGATGGTAAATATTGGCCGCCGAAAGTTATCCGGATAGGGTCCTATCGGCCGGCGCAGCGGTCATTCGTTGACCGGCTGTCCTGATTCCATGAAACAGGTTTGTTTACGACATCGACGCCTATTAGCTTGTGAAACCGCGTAGCGCGATAAGCCGCTTTACCACTTGGCAAGAGTCTTCCGCTCTCCGATTCGGACTGCGGCTCTTTGCTTTTCTCTCTCGATTGCCTGCCTGCCTGCCCAGTTACCTACCGAGCACGTGCTGTGTGAACGTGCCGGTTTCGGGACGCGCTTATCACCACCACGCGGTTCGGAACTGGAACATCGCGTTAGCACGTCCGAAAACGGACAGGTGCATTAGCATTCAGCGTTTTGTGAGGGAGCGCTGGAAACTCGGACGCCCCTGTTCAGCGACCAAATTAGTCCAAAACCAAACATCGGCCGGTGAGAGCCACCACTGAGATAGTTCCGCGAGTTGTTCAGCTTTCAGTTACCAATCGTCATTCGTTTGTCCGCGATCCGCTCAAAGATGAACCCCAGGCGGGCTCGTTGTTGAGAGCGGTTTGAAAATGATCATCGAGAGTCGAAAAAAATCCGTGGTCAAGCCATTCAGTGGCTGGGGAGCCTTGAATCAAGAGGCCGGATAACCAGAAAAGCACCGAGGCGATACATCAGTCGTTCGTTGTTCGTTCACTAGTGGATAATTTAGATCTTTCTCCAATACCAAAGGTTGGCTCTCCGTTCATCAGAAAACCTGGACAGATTTCTCATTCCTGCAAAGCTGGAGAACAAGAACACCGGGTCTGTTGCATCAGCGGAGCACGAAGGGCGCAAATACGATTTCATGAACTTGAAAGTTGACGCGTATAGCGCACGTTTTCCGAGTTGTTTACCACAAAGAGCCCTTTGTTGAGGAGGACGCAAGCGTTCGGTACTCCGACCCCGGGAAAGTACGAATATTTCATTCAAGAAGGCCATCGCCCGCGGACGGGATGGCCGCGGGGTCAGAGATCTCTGCACCGCAACCACCTTGCAGCTGTCTTAGCCGAGGGGTTAAAGCGCAAGCGGCATGATCGATACGTTCGGGGAAGGCCCCTCCCGAAGGCTTGCTCCCTGTCCTAAAATAGATCCGCGGCTTCATTCTACTGGAAGGCTGAGGGCTCGAGGACAACCATCCAGAATCTCGGTTCCCGATTGACCCTCCTCGCTTGCAGGTCATGATTGCGGGTCCTAGAGTTCACCCAATTGTCCTCTTGTTTTTGTGCAGCTGGTGATAGTTGGTTTTGACTTCTACTCCGAACGGCTGCTGCCCGGATAGCTGCCACCTCGTGAGAGGAGCAGATTGCAGCAGATGGTTGAAGTGGCAGGAGTGAAGCGGTTTCCTTCTGCACACAATGGAAACCTGATAGAATCCCTGATCGAGTGTCCCGCTATTCTCTAGTCCCAGAAGCCGAGGACCTGGTGGACTCCTCATTAGCTTGCAAGAATGCGACCCGCCTCTCCTGTGATGTTCCTCCTCATCCTCCCTGTCCCCCTCTCGAAGCTGAGACTTCATGCGAACCCTTTATTGTATTGGAAAGAATGGTTTGTCGGAAGCCTCCATGGACTGTCCCTGGCGCGGTCAACCGGCCCGGGAGCGCTCTATCATCACCTCCTCCCCCTCCTTAGCAAAAGCTGTTTGTGGGCTGGTCGGTCAGCTCACTGCATGCTGCTCTGATTCACTCGGTTCTGGCCATCCTCCGAAGATGCTGCGATCGACCGACCCGCAAATTGCATCACCTTGTTGCCGAGTTCTATTTGCGGATGCGCACCGATGCAGCTCGGTCCTTCGCTCCGCCGTGGATCGGTGAGCTCGTCGCCCGGCCCACCAGCCGGTCGGTCACTCGTTTGTTTGTGTGTACGTGTGCACATATGTATATCTAGGCGCCAAAAGACGTCGTCCTTTGTGCCATAATGAATCGTTATTATGGCTGACTGCCGGCCGTCTGCTCTTGAGATAAGCACCCTCTTATCGGTGTTTCACTAGTGCCGGCAAGGCTCATAGAAGGCAGGCCGGCGGCGCGGCCGGATCTGACAGGCAGGCAGGCATCGCACTGGAAGCATGAGGTCCGTCGAGCAGCTGTTGAGCGGCTGCAACGCCAATATGTCCACCTGTCTCGAGGGAGCTAACGGCTCCCCGCCGTTAGTGCAGCAAGCTTGTTGCGATCTCGGCACGTCGACTCCATAAGATCGGTTCCTCATATCAGCCTACAATTCACGTTGGACATGCGGTGTCTGGTTCAGAGAGACTGACTTCGGTGGACGCTAATCTCCCGTCCTCGCGTCAGTTTCAGAGACAGTGTGGATGTGGGTCCGTGATACGGAACACGACCTTGGAGACGGCGCCACAAGGGGGCGGGGAAAAAGTGTTACAATGTTCAAAGCTTGATTCCGGAAGTACCTGGTATCCTCCAGGATTCCGTCATGGGGTCGACATCTCCCCTCTCTCTCTGTCTCATGAAATCTGCCTCCGGACTTGCCGGGCGCGAAAGATCGATCTCGTCGAATAAACCCAGGAAATCAATCGATGCGGAGTGGGTCACGCTAATGGATGGGAACAGCGATTTTCTCGGTGAGGCTCCCAGCCAGTTTCCTCTATTCCTTTCGTCCACCTTCATCTCAACTCGGGATTCCTTAATTCAGGGAGCATTCGGTCCCGGGAAAATTCCGGTAGCAGCTGCTAGTCGCCAACATGGAGTGAGGAAGTCATTCCGGATATGGAATGTATAGGGATTCTCCACAGCCCCAACATGCTCAACTCTCCAACAGGATGAGCGAACACTCATCAGCAGAGCTCGGACTTTCAAGCAGTATTCATCATTACCCTGACGCAGAGTGAGGGGAAATCGATGAACATCGCTCATCAGGGGAAGGACGACGAGAGAATCGAGTAATTTCTAGGTTTATCGTCCCGTCGAGAGTTCAAATGAGCGCGAGTTTCACGAGCCGCGAAATTCCGCCTGGGAAGCGATGGTGGTTGAATTTTTCAATTTTCACGGTGCATCATCTTCCGATGGAGCGGAGAGAAGACGTGTTCCCCGTCGCTGCCAATATTTTACGTGACCCTGGGCAATCATCTGGGCTGTGTCCCCTGCAAGCAGGTGCAGACATACCGCCCTGGCTTACCATTGCTGTCGTTTGTTTGCCTAAGTCAACATGTCTCGGTCATGCATACTAATTCCATGTTGTCACAAGAGGAGACGTGTGCCGGCCCGTAATGAGCCGATGGTCGCCAGTCAAGTGACCATCCGCACGCCTTGACCTCAGGCAGGTTTTGCCTTGACATCGTTGGAACGAGAGCACGCTCTTGGAATCTCGATGTTCGTTGAGGTGTCGTCATCCCCAAGACTTCGTTCCCACAACTCTCCGCCCCGAAGCCTGGGTAGCTCATGGCGCTTTGAGCGAAACCCGTCTTGACATGTTATCCCTCAAATCTTCGCGATGGTGGGCTCACCTGAGACCGGATGAAGCCCGCGACAGACGGTTGCAACTCAAGTTTCAGATCCGCTCTCGGTGTCTCTTTCTCGGTGGTGTTTGCGCAAGGCGGACGGATTCCCTTCCTTATGCCCCGCTCGGCCTCAACGAAGCTGTTGCCCCGGATTCTCGGAGAACCAAGCGCGCCGATCCAGTCGATGACGAAGCCACCGAGGAGCAGTCCACAGGGACGACTCCTTCGTGCCCTCCGACCTCCGCTACCTTCCTCGTGCGCGGAACAACATCATTACGGAAGGTCACAGTACTGCGGTTCCCGTCGCGGAAAAGCTTCTCTTTTCAGCACAGTTTTCGGGCTTGTGCCGGACACACTTGTAGATCCTTTTACGCGTAATACGGTTGGGCTGGTTTTTGAAAACGTGTACCGTGTCATAGAACCAGCCGACCGTATTATGAATCCCGGCCGTACCGTAATACGACACTGAGGAACACGGTTTCCGATCCAACCACTGGGAGAACCTCGAATCCCTTGGGAGACCGTACGCACGAGCGATTTCGCGCAGGGTGCTTGAGCTCCGTTCGGAATCGATTCGGCCCATCCCTGGAAACCGCATTCTTTGATATGAGCGTATTTCGTACTGCCGTAATGCTGTGTTCGAACGGCGGAACCGGCGCGAGGCTTTCTCGCTGAACTCTTCTTGGGCTCCATTTACGACGAGCTAGCGACTGAGCGGACGAAGCGACCGAAGTGAGTTCATATATTACATTAGCTACGGACAAAGTACCTCCCAGCCCGGAATTTAGATCGGTGACTCGCTCGCTAAGCGAGTTGCGCTAAACTGCCGCACCTCCTACACGTCCCGGGGTGGAGCCGTAAAAGATCTAAGACATCTCAAGCCGTGATACTTTTTATGAGAACAGCCACGCCGTCGGTCTCGGCGAGCGCATCGTAAGTCGTTGACTAAGAATGAGTTTCTAATTAGACGCGCCATCGGTTCCGAACGAAGCACGACGGAAGTGAGCGGACCCAACAACGACAGCTTCCCGGCATTTGTCGAGTAGGCTTCCTGTTCTGAGGACGCCAGCAGCCGCCCCGGGCGAATTCTTAAGTCTCGTGTCTCTATGAGCAAGGAGAGCGAGCGTGCGAGCGACGGAGCCACTAAGGGTGTGCCCGCTGGCTGTCTTGTGGAGCGGCCGGGATAGGCTTGGCGGGTATTAATTCCCGCATGGCCCGGCTCTCTCCCGGCTCGGAAACAGGAGGAGAAGGAGGTTGGGCGGGGGCGGCGGCGAATGCTGCTCAGGACAGGAACGGTTTATCGGCCAAACGCCCGGGCGAACCGTTGAACCGACAAGCAATAACAGGCCGGACTCGGGCGACACTGGGCTTAACTTTGAAGGATTAACAAGATGAACGAAACGAGCCAATACGCGGCGGTCGACCAGCCAGCTGGTCCGCGTCAGCTCAATGGATATCGAAGTCTAGAGGACGATCCAGCACACTACGGGACCTACGAAACCCGAGCCCGGCGTCGGGCATCTGCACTGAATTCCAGCAAATAACCAAACTCTTTCTTCAGTTTTCCCTCAAAGAACCGCATCAGATGGGATCGCTATCTGTCGGCTCCGTAATCAGATGAGGTCGTGATAGGTGGAGTTCGTCAGCTGACAAGTTCGTTATCGTGGAATGTCATTATCTGATGCGTTTTCTTGAGAGAAAAAATCGGAAGAGAAAGGTTCGTTATCTGCGGGAGTTCAGGGTATTTCGGCAATGGAGCTGTATTTTCACGAAGAAGGTGGAGATATCAAGGAGTCTGAGAGGTTTATTCCTGGAAGAGAATGATGTTTACACAACCCCTCGGGTAGCGTGCAAGTTTAAGATCCCTAACGCTCGAGGAGTCGCGCGAGACTGGATTTGCTCTTGTCCTCCTGGGATCCAAATGTAGCTGTTTGAGTCTCCGTTGTCACCCCTGACCGAAGCGGGAGAACGGCCCCGCAGGCATCGGACGTTGTTGCGACCCGACCTCATGGAGTCCCCTGAGGGGCTCGGAGAGATGCTTTTGTGAGCTGCCGTCAAATGCTCATGATTGAATTCTCGTGGAAAAGTCTCAGAGTAATTGTCAGTGAAACCAATGTCCCCGAAACAGCGCTCAGGGGAGACTGCTCGAAAAAAAAAAACAGAATCTCTCACTTTGGAATCGGGCCCTGCCCGCGTAAAACTCTACCCTCCTTCTCCAGCTGCTCGGCCCCACGAACTGATATCTGTCAGAGACCGAGATTCGAGGTCCGCAGGCGACTGACGACAGCCGCAGGCCGCGGCTTCCGTCGCGTTATCTACTCCAGGAGAGATAAGCGCGCCATAGATGACCACTGCATCTGCAGGGCTTGTTGGGTAGAATAGGCCCAATACAATGTATAGAACAGCAGGATCTTGAAGGATAACGACGGAGAAAGTATTCCCCCAGCTGAATCACCAGGAGTACGCGGATCGGTGGTTACCAACGTGTGCCTCGACTCCTCTTCGTTTATCGCAGGTCGATGTGTTGCTCAGGGCTCAACGAGCTTCTCCTGGTTACCATATTCTCCAACATGGCTGCATGGGTCTGAACGTGATTCAAACCGAGGGCTTCCGAGCTGCGGCATGCCTCCCTTATACTCGGGAATTCTCCGCTAGAGAGGTCTCTGCGGATTTCAGGTCACGTAAATCGTCCGAGCTCCAAAGTCTACACCGCGGTCGATCCAGGCTTCCAACTCTGTTCGAATGGTAAGCTGATTCTCGTTCTGCAGCGAACCTCAATTAGATGGAATCCGCGTCACAGCGTATTGGTTATCTTCAGAGCGAGTATCTGCGATATCGGCGGCTACATTCAATCATGGTCACGTCAACCACAGTTCCTGGTGCAGGTGAATATTTTCCATGCCAGAAATGTTGGCCTCGATTACCGAGATCCGACCTGAATCTTCTTTCCTCTCCATCGACGCAACTCCCGGAAACCTCTCAGAACAAGATGTAATCAAACTTTAGGTACAAAACACTCCCTCTCGGAACGTCGTCTGCTTCAGCAATTCAAGCCGAAGAATGAGAATTCATTCAAAGTCACAAGACTGTCGATGAGATCGACGCCTCAGGTTCCAGCGCTCCCCATTGACTCCGAATATGAACATCATTCCAATACTCATAAAACTGTTGTCCCCTGCGGGAAATGTCTGGAGACTTCCCTTGTTCAGAATTCAACCATCTTTCGATTCGAGGGAGGTCGGCATCGAGTCTGCCGTTCTTATTTTCGGATTTTGACGGGTGTCGTCCGTGTGTCTTTCTCGACAACGTGGCTTCCGTGAGCATGACCCGAAGAATCGAACGAGCAGCTATCCTCTCCAATAACAGAAACATACATGGACTATTGAACGTCTCGTTCCGCCAGCTCTCCTCTAAAACCTCGGACGGGCCTCCTTGGTCAAGGTACACGCCGCTCGAAATTGCCGATGGTCGGAAACTGGTCTGTACTCCTTTCTAGGTCCGTTCCTGCAGCGAGATCCTGCATATCGCTCCGTCTCGATTGATAATCCCTCCAGCATCGTTTTTCATTCGACTGCCAAGCAGATCCAGAACTTTGTTCTGTGATTAGCGTCCTGATCTCTGTATACGTATCGACGGTCGACGCTTCGGATACATGTCGTGAGGAATGAAACCCTGACGTTATTCAGGACCATTAATCCGCATGGAGCACCAATAGTCTCATTGGGGAGGAAGTATGCTACTGTCGATGATGACAGCGTCCCCAAGCGAAAGTTTTCTCTTTGGTATCTGCTCGTTCTCAACAATGCCTTGCTCAAAATGATGCCGAGCAGTCTTCGAGGAATTCATCGAAACCCGACCTCCGAGAAGCGGGTTATATCGTGAGGCCACTATTATGATTGTGTTGGGTGCAATATCTTTGTTCAGAACATGTGGAGGACGACAGAAACGTTGGTGTAACGGCTCGATCGCCGACGAACACTGTGTAGACTGATAGCACTCCGTTGACCTTCGCGCGCAGTACGAAAACGGGACAAATAGCGATGGGTTTTCCGGGACATCGCTACATTTTCCACGAGTTGAAGGCAGAGGTTCGCGCGATATGCTTCCCGGCTCCCATACCATCAAAAGTGAGAC
The DNA here is from genome assembly GCA_037576195.1 of Phytoseiulus persimilis. Taxonomy (NCBI): domain Eukaryota; kingdom Metazoa; phylum Arthropoda; class Arachnida; order Mesostigmata; family Phytoseiidae; genus Phytoseiulus; species Phytoseiulus persimilis. The sequence goes on from CM075103.1 coordinate 28,666,151, forward strand.
AAAGAACAGGCATTCACACAGGCAGCACCACGAGTAGCCCTCCAGGCAGAATGTCACAAGCAGTCTGAAATGAGTCGAACCTCTACTCAAAGAAGAGCCTCGAAGGAACCAACATAGCTCGACATAGGCTTTATTCAAGTTTCCAACATCACTCTCGTCGAGATTGTTTCGATTTCTCATACTTGAAACACGGTCGATATTAATTCGATTCTAATAATGATAATTATTTGGATGAAATCTCAATGTTCATTATATCACGTTGTTCTTCTGGCATGGGCTGACATTGATGTTTGGCTGCGTTGATTGATCCCAGAGGTCGGAATCGAGCGAGCCGGACTGGACAACGACATGATCCCTAGTCGAAACTATCGTCGGAACAGCTTGGCAAGGAAAGCACTCCTGTCGAAGAGCCGCTCCTTGATGCTCTGGAGTAGACGGCTTCCACCGCCTCGGGATTCGGCGCTCCCTTCAGATCGATCTTTGGAACCGAAGGCGTAACAACTTTTCGTTCGCACGGGTTTGACTTTGGCGCCCCCGACTGGTATCGATTCGGCGCTTGCTAAGGCACTTAGATGATCACTGGACGGTAATTTCCGAGAGAAATCTCGATGCGCTTCAGGAGGCAGATGCACGGTACACGCCAGGAAGCCTGCGCCGGACCCCCCGGTCGCCGCCGACAGAGCGGCCGCGCTCACGTCGAATTCCTCCGAGCTCCAGATGGGATAACCCACCTGTCGGTGATGTTCACTGCGAGAGAAAAGTTGGCATTCGTTGTGAATTGGAGTGGAGGCGGACACGCTTGACTAGTCGAGGATTGTTTCTTCTCACGCACTCGTACAGGCGCTCGCAAACGACACGGAACGATTACGGGCGGAGAATCACCCCCGGAGCCGAAAACCCACACACGCAAACGGCGACACAGTCAGACACGTTGTGTTGTCAGTCAACGAGCACTCGTGTGTGAAGAAACAATCAATCACACAAGCCAAGTAAAATTGTCACCATTCGATTCGGGAGGGAGCCACAAATCTTCGGGCACAAGTGCAGCGGAACACGTCGCTTGGACGGTGCAAACTTATTTTTCGTGAGATGTGCACGAGGAAGGAGGCGCAGTGCCGGAAAGTTGAGCGAACGTGATTGGAACCAAAGCCAGAGCGGAAGATTTCTACGAAAACTTTGGGTAGAAAGGGCTAGGGAGGGAGCAAACGTGGGGACAGAACCTCACCGGATGTTCGACGTCGAAGTCAACAAAGGCACCGACGATCGAGGAATTATTTGTTTGAGGAAATTCTCTGATCGAATTTTTCGCTCTCTAGCCGATTCATTCGCAATCAATCGATCGAGTGTAGGTTGTGCCGTTTGGGTCGATCGGCTCTGTCGGTGGTCGCTTGGATTCACTGACTGATTGGCGATTGGATGGATGGACGATTGGTAGGTTGGAAAGATGGAGGTTGGAAGAAGGTAGTTTTTGGGAGAAGAATCGAGATCCTGAAGGTTTTTGAAGTCTCTCCTACCTGGATGAGGGACCGTGCTCGCTGTCCAGAGACCCGCGGCGACTGGGAACCGAGTCGATATTAATTATGCATGGGATGATTTTTGGCAGATCCAATGTCATCGAAGTCCCGAGGCTTCCAACGACCGGAGAAGCTCTGCAAAGAAAAGTTCGAAAATCGCTTGAACCCGAGATGCTCTCAGTCGACAAGTGATTCGTCTCCTTGAGGGGAGCTCCCATGCTCTCCAGAATCTTCCATGAGCGAGTGATTCCCTCGTGAGAGCCTTGCACCAGATTTTCTCCCTTATCGCGAGAGATATCGATATCACGATACCGGAACCGCTTCTATTTCAGCCTCGAAGAGCGTACAGTGTTATCGGCCAGGAACACAGAGTTTCTTGTCCGGGGTTCGGAAGTTTCCAGGTCCTCCACCGGGAGGGGGGGGAGCTCGAAGTGTGATTTCGTGTTACAGGACGAGAGCAAAAGTAACAATTGAATGACCGCCGCGGCGGGCACCGATGACCCGAGTCGGAACTCGGCTCCCCGTAAACACAATATCGATGCCAGACCGAGTTTCTCTCTCTCTCTTTCTCTCTTTCTCTCTCTCTCACTCGTTTCCTACCTTGGACTGTTCCGTCTCTCCTCCTGCAGTTCGGCCTGAGCGTGTCGACGTTCATTGTTCAGTCCAATGATGTCAGACACTGAGGGCAAGTCGTACTTTTTGCTGGCACGTATGAGTTGACGGATGCTACCCTGTCGTGAAACGTTTTCAATGGCTGCCTGAATCCGAGAGAGAAAGTTGAAGATGCAATTAGTCTCCTGCTGCCAAAGCTCTGCTTGCTAATAGAGCTAAGTTCGGGCCGGAAGTGAACGTTTTCAAGTGTCGCCAGCAGGAGATCATCTGCATCCACGACGAACTCTGCTCGGGAAGCTGTTTCAGCTGCAGGCGGGGAGACCGCCGCCCTTGGAGACCTTCGTTCCTGCTAATTGCCCGGCCATCGATAGCTGATTAACGTGATCGCAGTCAAAAGCTAACAGATGTGTGATGAGCAGCGGGGCGGATCCCGGCGAAAGGATCAAGATGACTGAGGCTCGGCGAAGGGATTGCAATTACGATGGATTTAACAGCGCTCCCGGGAGTCTGCGCTGTGGTTCCTGACTCGGAGCAGCTCTCCGCGAGATTCGCGCGAAATTGACGTTTATCGGATCGAAGTTTGCCCCGCGATTTAGGTTTTGCGACAGCTCGGCTGGAACCCCCTCGGCCACCGTTGATAAACATCGGGGAAACACTCTGCCTTGATGAGCGGGCAGTTATGTCCACTTACCAACGGTGGGTCCGATGATGATGATGATGATGAGTGCGAGGAGCCGACAGCCTGCGGAGACGTGGATGGGGAACGGAAATGCCCTTCTTCGCTGGAAACGGGAAGCTGATCGCCCTCGGAATTCCAACGACATCCGGACGTACCTGGCGAAGACGGAACGGAGTGTTTTTGTCTCAGTCAATCAGCGATCCTCCCAACGGGCGCTCATTAACGCGATGCGGGGAAGCATCGAAAATTCCCTGTTCGACTCACTCGTCACGAAGTAACAACCGATGTCCAGATCGGCGCTGTTGGTGTTTTGGAGGAAGAAGTATTCGTCATCCGTCAGTAGACCCCTTGTCACCGCGCTGATGTTGACGTGCGACGGCAGACTTCGTGCCTCGATCCGATTGGCCAACGTGACAGTGTGGCCGAACAAACAGTAGCGGGGCATGTGCACGCCCACTATGCCCGCCATGGCGGGTCCTGAGTGAATGCCAACCCGGATCTGGAGAATGAGCGGAGTCCTCAGAGCGGGGTCCGGGCTGATTCCTTCATGCATATTCGATTGGAAAATCGTCGGAAATAGCAAAAAAAAAACGCCTGATTCGCTCACTTCGAGTTTGTGTCCCGGAACGGGCGAGTGAACTTTGTGAGAAATCGCGACCATTTCCAAACCCAGTCTCACTAAACGGTCCGCATGGTCCGCCGACGCTTCTGGGACTCCGGAGACGACCATGTACGCGTCCCCGATCGTCTCAACCTGGAACGGAGGATTTGGCTTCGAGTTCCTGAGAGCTTCCTTGTCCGAGATGCCCTGCAGGAAGAGCGTCCATCGAACGGCAGCGCTGCCTCGCTTACCTTGTACACTTGGTGGATGTTGGTGAGCGCGTCGAACTGAACATAAAGACGATTCAACAAGCGAATGATATCCATGGCTACGACGGTTTCGTTGCTGCAGAGAGCAGTGAAGCCCACGATGTCCGAAAACAAACAGGATATCATCGGGAACTGCTCGGCCTCGACGGGGAGGTCTTTCAGGAGACAATGGGCTACTTTGGCCGGAAATATCGAACATATGAGATCCTCGGTGCGTTTTTTGTCATCGCGCAACTTCGTCTCGAGAACCTATTGACGTCGTTCGGCTCGGTTACTTCAAAGAAAAACATTCGGCTCCGCTCGACATGAATGAGCTGATGTCTATCAGCAGGCCGAATTCCGGCTGATCTGGATGTTCATGAGGTTTCGCTCAATCGTTCGCGTCTCACCTTGAGGTGGTTGCTCGCCTCGTCCAACTTCTCGACGAGTTCTCGCTCGCCTTTCTGGTAATGTGACAAGAGGACGAGATCTTTTGAGGCGTCGTGTACGGAGAAGTCCGAGAAGAAAACGCCGTGCGTCGCCATGTCTTCAATTTCGGTGAACCTAGGCGATCCCACGAACATCAATAAATCACTCTCAGGCACCGAAATCATTTGGCCCTTGAACCGAACGGCGTCGTACGCGGAGTTCATGGACTTTGTGGCCTGGAAGTGGGGATTGCTTCAGCGTGCTTGTTCTGAGGAACGACGGCCATCGGCGAGTTACAGGCTGAAATCTCAGTCAAAGCTTGTGGAACGACGAGAGAGGCTCAAACTGACAACAGGAATCACGACCGATCTCCCGAACCCCCTTCGATCCGAGACATTCGAGATCTATTTACCCAGTTTAGGGGACAGAGTGGGATTAGCACATCGTAATAAATCGGGCCAACCAGGATATAACGCTACGTACCCGACAGCCTGCCGCTTCCTTGCGGAGCGTCACGACAAACGCCTGGTTGAGATAGTCGAGAATGGAGTCAAACGACACCTCTAGGACTGGTCGTGCAATGTTAAAAACATCTGTCAGCTTCACAGTGGCCGATGATAACACATCATCTCTGATCATCTCACGTAATGAGTCTCCTATTTCTAATATGGTCAGGTCCCTGCAATAAGCGATGGAGGATTAAGTGGCACAGATCCAAGTGCGGTCGGAGGCCGGCCGCCGAGGGAAGTGGAGGGTATCGCCGCATGAGCTTCCTGCACTGAAGCGCGGTTCACCACCGGTGAAGTCAACCGCTGACCGGATACCGCTTCCTCATATCCGTTCGTCTGTCCGTCTTTCTTCGCTTCTGATTCCGTTCCTCATCCGGACTTTGCGTCCTTGTCGGAGATACATATCCAAAGCCGTAACTTGCATGGAAAAAGATCCACCTGCACGCGTGCACGCACGCAGGCAGCAAGGTGGATGAATACGCGGAGGAGTAACTGTCTCCGAATCCCCACTGACTTGTTTGAAATACTAGCTAGCGATGCGGCGTGTCCAGGGAAACTCAGTACATCACCTTCCTTGATGAATCGCTCCGAGTCTTGCAGAATGTGCTTCACGATCGACGATTTCACAGTTGAACCTCTTGACAGGTCCGAGCGGCTCACCACCGCTCCTATGATGAAGACGTGAACCCTCTTTTTCTTCCGTGCTCGGACACTTATCCCGGATTCATTGCTCATAACTCGGACCGAAAAATCTCGAGCATTATCTTGAATTCCTGCGCCTTCTCAAAGTTTCCTCCGTCTCGCAAACGGAATGACCTTACAGGCGTGCTCTCGAGCCTGAGACTGATTCAGAGCCGCGATATGTTCATTCGGAATTCACAGAGAGCTCCGGCCTCAGCGTTAAGCCTGAGCAGGATGGCCATCTGCACGCATCCTCCGCATTGAGCAAGGCCCGTACCGAACGGGTTCTGTCTCTGTCACCCTTAGAACGGCAAACCAGCGAAATGCGCGCTCTGCTCTCACAATACCATCCAAGCCGTTGACGACTCCTTCTTTGGCTCGAGCGTCCGACAGAAAACTCGCCTACGGGACTCTCGTATCAGGAATGACACAGGAGCGTTCTGAGCTTACCGCTCGAGACTGCTACGCTTCATCGAGGGGATCCGATGTCATCAAAGGACTCGAGACGCTGAGCTCTGGGCGACATATATCGGCAAAACGGCAAACTCCGTCATCGGAGCCGCCAATCGTAAACTCTCCCCCGTACGCGTCGAAGTCTACACAGTGCTCTCAAGTGCGATATCGACCAAAGAGTTGAAGTTCCCCCAACGATATCTGGTACCCAAGAATCCCAAACTCTCACATCAGACACTCGGAAACTCAGTCTTGGTTTTATTCTCGTAAGCCTAGCCACGGACTTTGTTGTTGTTCGCAGTTTCGTTGAGGAGTTGGCTGAGAACTCGGAAGCGGCCGCAAGAGTTGATGAGAGCCTGCGACGTCGCAACAGGTTCACGACATGGCTCGTATTGGCAGTCCCGAAGCGTCCTCGAATGAATCGAGTGCGTCGTACATCATCGGTCGCGTTGGGATTTAGGCGCTAGATTCACACCCGCACGGATGTCGTGAGTTCTGACTCGGAACTGACGGTGTACATGCCGTCGTATATTCGTTACGGTGTAGGCGGGCAGTGTGCGGGCTAGCGCGCGAAAAGCGTCAATCCCCCGCCGAAGCCGTGAATCTCGTGTCAAGCGCGCAGCCTTCCTCTTCGACTCTAGGACCATGTCGGGCTCAACTCACGGATGGAGCACCTCGAGCGCTTCCGTGAGATCAACGCGAGTTTTCCGCCGGAACGGCGTCCCGAATTCCCAGCATCGATAATGAGCATACACGACGAGACGAGTATTCGTAGTTCCATCGTTAAATCTCAGAGAATCACTCGCGCCCACGAAATGGAAAATTCTGGAGCAATAATCGCTTTTTGTCAACAGTCCGCCTGGTTAGATGGGAGCTCAGTTATGCGAAGCATTCGAGCAGTTGAGCATTCTCCAATCACCCTGAACACACGTGTACTTGGAGCTTCTTTTCACAAAGATCGTGATTGTTAACATCATTGAAGATTCGTTCACTAATGCACGTTTTCTACGCCAACAACTCAGCCACGGAGGAGCAACGCGAGAGGGCCTCGGCTTCTACATCATTGTCACGCCCGACTCCCTAATCGAATTCCTCGCGCTAACTATCGAACGCAGGGTATGCCGCTCGTTCAGTTGTGTCTGCGCACGTCCTCGGGAAGCATCGTTCTCCGAAGGAATGTTTTTGTTCTCCTCGAAAAAAATGATCACTTCGTCGTGACCGACGACGGTCGCTTTCCCCTTCAAACGAAGCACAGTTTCATTCCTGAAGCTTTCCGCTCGGATTCTTGAACTTCCCGGTCTGGATCGGGAAACTCGAGCGAGTCACGCAATTGCACCGCTCGGGGACTGTACTCACCTATCAAATAGTGCGTGGAAGGGAAGTGCTGTACAGAGGGTTCGTGGAGAAATGCAGAGGTCGGAGGGTTGCTTGCTTAAGTGGTCAGTGATATGTGCCGAGGCAAACGATGATCGCTTGCTCCTATTTCCACAGCTGCTTCCTCCACTGCCGCGTCTCACTGGCTCTGCTGCTGCCACCTGCAATGTGTTGGTCTACACCGCTTATGACACTCACTGTTGCTCTCACCGACGTACAAACTAATCTAGTCTAGCCTACTTCAAGCGAAGCTCGTTCCGTTATTCTCTCCCGCCGTCGACGACCCCACGAGACAGCAGCCGTCGGTCGGGGACGAGGACTCTGGACGGTGGTCTAGCCGTGGGCTCCATCGTGGGTCGCCGTAACTGAGGCTACGACACCCGTGACACAGAGAATGCGAACGACAAACAACCCGCGGTTGCATGGTTCATAACTGACAAGTGGAGATTCTTCTGGGGCGAACTGAGGCGCAGTTCCAGATCGAGCTCATACGGGAACATTTACCGTAAAATACGATGGAGAGCTTTGGCCCCCCGTGACCCCATCTATTTGGTGGGACACTGCTTGAAACCCGGTGAGAATGAGAGTCGAGTCAGACGAGGAGCCTGAGAAGGACGAAGGATATCCTGAGGCAATGGGAGAACAACGAAGTATGATCTGTGAACGCAAAACAGTTCACCGCTTGAACCAAGGGGAAAGTATGTGCATGTGTGCGATCCAATGAAATCGAATCGAAACAAAAATACCTGTTGCGTTGGTACTTCGAATACCCTGACTCAGCCAGGAACCGATTCTGACTCTCCCATTCTCTCGTTCACCGCAGAACAAATTCACATTCCACTTTCCCACTCACTAGAATTGAGATTATGATTCCGGGAGTTCAGTGAGGCCCCACTCATCATATATTCACGATGTACTCATGATGGAGGATCATGCGGAGGGACGCGGTCGCCGAAACGGCCGGGGACAAATGCTTCAGTCTGGTAGATACGGCCTCCACCAGATGCACCGGTTGCGAGAATCATTAGCCCATCTCACAGATTCTGCGCCGAATTGCGCGTCGATTCAGAATCATCAGATCTATATAAAGATTCGCGTCTCACCCAGCTGCCATACTTTCGCAGCGGTTATTTTGGAAGCAAACCAAAATGTGCCTCTCGTCTCGGTATGAATCCGACGTGACTTCTCTCCTTTTGAGATCCCTAGCAGAATCACGCCAATTTCTCCTAGTGACTTTTTGCCGAGAAAGTTCCACATGAGCACGATCCGGGAGTGCCCTCCATCCCCCGAAACGGCAGTACAACCGTTCACTCGTGAAAGAGGAGAGCTCTGAGCGCCGAGCTGCGATTTTCTCTCTCAATAGATACTCTGAGAGGAGATGCCTCTCTAACTTCTGTGTAACGTGCAACTATAAGACCCGAGCGCCAAACTGATGAACTGTTGTAGTATTGGTCGAGTTCTACGAAGAGGTCTTATGCCAAGTGAATGCTTCGTGGCGCCACACGCTCGGCCGCTCGTGCCGCCTGCGGGTCATCTCAGGTCTAGCTGGATAGCAACAGACCTTCCGTTTGTTTCCGAGAATATCATGAAATCAAATCGAATCGCCCCGCGAGCGGAATCGACCCCGGCCAGCGCACCGGCGTGACGTAGAACCCCGAAGGTTCCGGGACAAGCCCCGCTTCCGCGGATCCGCGAAGCTCGACGTGAACCGCACTGTTGAGTATGGGAAACCGCCGGCTCTCTCGGAAGATCACGACTCGGGAGTTTTCGCGGGAGAGACCGCATTGACCGGCCAGCTGCAGCCGCCACTCTGCGGAGTCGGTGTTGCGTCGGCAGCCACCTCAGGCAAGGCATCGCTAGCGAAGGGAATGGGTTGCGATACGTGGGAACCATTGATCAGGCGCTTGTGTTCACAAACGCTGGGAGCGGTTTTATGCATACAGCTGCATGCACCCCGTTCAGCGCAGTCTAGGATTACTACTAGTTACCTTAAGGAGTGAGTTATCTGAAATTTCCATTAGGAAATGATATCGTTCGCCCGCCTGCTCGAGCACGCGACAGATGCCGATGCTCACGTCGGTGTCGAACAAATCCCGAGCAATGGTCTTCACTAAGCCTCGTACTATGCCCTGGAGACCTTTCCGTGTCGAGTAGTAATGCAGGTGAATGGATCCGTTGGGGCCCGGAGTGACACGGAAGCTCGGTGCCTTCATGCTCGAGTAAGACACGGTCACGTGGTCGTGAAGGTTGTCGAGGTTGCTCAGAAAATCGGACAGATTCGAGCCGAGAACTCGCAGCATTTTGTCGTATCCTCGTTCGAGACAATAGCTGAGGAAATGGGAGCCGAGTTCCTCCAGCAGATCATCGGCGCACAGACCTGCGGACCGAAAATACTTCTTTGATGAATCCGTTGTGGCTCCGACGGCGGCGGGCGAGGGCTTTCAGGACGGAGCTCGCGTCGAGAACCCGCTCCCAATTGTTGCGAGTTCACGAGTTCCCCCAGCCGACACCGCGTGAGCCAAAGTCGGAACTTGTTGTGTTTGCGCCGCCGCCATCATTCAAACTCCTGCCCGCTAGTTTAGCTGCAAACCGGCGCGATCGACTTACTCAGGGTTTCGCTGGAAGCCTGTACGAGCTTCAACAACATGTCGTCAGGGTACTGTTTGTGCAGGAGGAACGATCCTCCGTGCAGTTTCACGTGACTCCTTCGACTGGAAATCGAGAAAGACAGTACGTGGTGATCATAATTCCGAGCGAGCCACTCGGTGCGTGCCGGATCTCCTCCGACCCGAAGCTGTCGTGGAGGAATGCGCACCTACGGAGAGCCCACGTTCCCGATGCTTTTACGTGAGCTGCGGCTGACATAGAGACTCGGATTCTGCGGCGGCCGCTGTGTCCGCGCATTGGGAATTCAATTCAAGAAATAAAGCCGGGAAGAGATAGTGGACTGTCAGACGCCATTGTGGTCCGGAGAAAACGGATCGACCGGTTTATGCAATCAAAACAGACCGGACCACATAGAGAGAGAGAGAGGGTTTCTGCGTCGTTCGGTAACATATTTTGAACGGGGCCATCCTGATCGGATGGCGTTTGGAAGGACAACGAATGTTTGTTTGTTCCTGCGCGCTTTCCTCCGATCGGGAATCTGGAATATTCGTTCGTCCGACGAGCACTTACAGTATTTTGAGCCAGGTATCTCTGCCATACTTGTTGACAATGAGCTCCTCCAGCGATAGACAGAAGAACCCATACTGAAAAAGAAAGGAAACGAATTCAGTGCAATCCTCAAAGTCGGCTCATCATTGGCTCGTGCCTTCGACGCAGAAGAGCAACGGGGACCGTTATCGGAGCAGGAACATCGGGTCAGGCAGGAGAGAATAAGAAAAGGCCTTGTCTCTGACCTCCGCTCAAGGCTCCGCTCCACAAATGTGGTACCAGACAGGACTTCCACACCCTCAGCCCACCGGTGCGCCTGAATTTCGTCTTGTCGCAGCGCTCTCGGAGGCCTGCCCAATGTATGCCATCGCCCGGATCAGGAGAGCTATCTTTCAATGTCTTCTGACACCGGAGTGGGTTGTTTGAGCGAAGTCAGAAGAAACTGAACGAAGGAGTTTGTTTGGGGGGATGCCGATGGTGATGGGCGTTTCCTCGAAGAGGAGAATCTGTGGCGAATATCGCAGCCTCATAAGAACCCTGCGCGGGAAAGGCTCCCGGTTATGCAACAAACCCGTGTTCTCAGACGTAACGAGTAGATTGCTCACATCGGGAGCAAAGCTGACGTCACCTTCAACGGAGTAGCACATTCCTCGTCGGGATGACGCGGGAGGCGATAGCTCGCAAACCCTTCTCCGGAACTCCGGATCACTGTTTGCCGAACGTCTCGCCCTTCGTCCGCATCGTTTTCGCGGAAGGATTTCCTCACAGATGTTCGTCAACGCTGCGGGGTATTCCGGGCAGCTTCTTGCCGAACTGTTGAGTCTCCTCCGGAGTCGATGATCCCTGACCGTCGATAGTGCACATCTACCGGTGATCCGCGTGCCGCTCAGTAGAACACTTCGCACAATGATTCCCAGGAGGCTCCCGAGCGTTGGAAATGAACGATGAGTCCGAGCAGAGGCCGGTGTCGTCGACCACGGTGCGGCGGCCGACTCAGCTGTCGAACGAACTCGGATATAGAGGAGAAGTTGGATCGATCTCACCGTCGAGCGAATCTCTAATGAATGCCCCGTGTTTTCGAAGTCCCAACTTGGCTTCCAAACACGAGCCCTCTTAGCTCCAGCCGAGTAGATCGCCGGCAGCGAGCTCTCCGCAGGCGTGATTCCCGGACTCGGCCGCGATCGGAGGAGGTTGCGGAGATCTTCACCATAATTCCGAACCCCGACCGACACCCGGTGGAGATTCGATACTCGAGCTCCCGCTCGAACCCCGTTCCGTTCAGTGGCCGATCGCCGCCACCCGAAAACTGCTCCCGATCTGATTCATTCGTTTGTCGGGGCGCTTGCAGTTAGCGCAATTACGACTCCCAAGTTGTCGAGGGAAGAATACTCTAATGAGACGAGCGCCTGCACCGGCTCCACCGACAAGCGGCTTCAATGTACAGGAGAGGAGTCCGATGCAGGAAATGGCTCGAATAGTTCATCATCGCGGGTAAGCGACGCATAGCCGCTCGCCATGCACGCCCGATGAGACCGTGATCGATTGTTATCGCCGTCATAAACTACCATATAATGCTAGCACCGACGGCACGATCAGTATTTCAAGCGGCTTCTCCCGATGCGAAAGACTGCAACTCCAGGTCGAAAATGGAGATGCAAGCTCGACTCCTCCGGTGCTCCGTTCAGCGAAGCAGACATCTGCCTGTGGAGTTTGAGCGGTGAGCCCCAGAAGGGTTCTGCTCGTGGAGGATAAAAGACGGAGGGCTTTGAGGGGGGGGGGGGGGGAGGAAGTTGCCTTCTGAAATCGATGCACGCGCTCGACGCCACGGGCGGCGGTCGCGTCGGAATTCCGCGTTCTTTTGTTTGATCTCGGTCGCCGTAGTCGCGACTAATCCCCGAAGGCCCCAAACGTGAACAAAGCGGATTTTTGCCGTCGCATCAGTTTCAAGGCTGACTGACTCCTTGTACTGCTCGAGACAGTGGCCTCGTGGATTCGCGGGCTTTGGCGTGGTTACTCCGCTCCATGTTGTCATTTTGATTCATGTGAACGCACGCTGATTCTGCAAAAAGCTCGATTCGACTGGAGCACTGACTCAAACGGCTCCACATTCCGTCGGCGCTATGATGCAAATGTGCCCACATCGACTACCAACCTTCCAACGAGTTCATGACCACCTACTCCATGACATCCGACCAACCCAGAGGCAAGAGTCACTCCAGATAATTCGGTCATCGGTTGAGCCTGGAAGTTTTCGTGATTCTTCCGAAATCGTTCCATGAACCGCAGGAGTGAGATCTCTAGCCATGACAAGATAATTTCGAAAAAGTACACAAACCCCCAGGCTCTAGTCATTGGGTACTATACCATACATCCTTTGCATCAATGCGGTTCAATAAGTCACAGGACGAAAAACTTCTGTACTGTACAGATATGGACTCATCATCCCGCGGGGAGTGCTAAAACTGAGTTTCCCTAACTTTCCAGCGGAACCCTGACGGTATCCGTTAGGGAATCGTTCCTGGGATCCCGATTATTTTCGAGTCGCCGGGGCTTACTCTTTGAGCGACAAACTGGGGGAGGGGGGATTCTCTCTCGTTGCAGCGAAGGAGAGGAACTCGGTGACATCAACACGAACGCTTGGGTAGATAGACTCAGGTCAGAAGTGATCCGATTTGCGAAGCAACCTCGCGTTCTGGTAAACAAACTCGGATGATATTTTCCCGAGTCGGGGAGGGAGCACCGAGAATTGTCCGGTTTTGTTCGCACGAGCACCGTTCAAACACGCCGGTTCGTGTGTTCCGCGATGGGTTACGAAAAGTCTGAATGAGATTTTGCGCACTGAATGCAAGAAAAGGCTCTGGAGAAGCAGAACGTTCGTGACGTTTTCGATCATCGTGCATTGCGGTAGCCGCAGGGGGACACGCGCATATCGTGACAGTGGTCATCAGTGGAAGTAACTGGAACAGCACAATGACAGCTCTACTGGCCACAGCCGGACCAATAGGTCTCTGGCCGTGAAGCTCGGAGTACGCGTTCAGCGTTGAACGAGAGCCCGTACGAATCCCTCAATGTCTAGAGATGGGCGAGCCTCGGGAAGGGGAACCTTCGGCCCAGAACGATCCCACAAGCTCCGCCCGAGGAAACAACAATGACAAGGGGCCAATGACGATGAAGATGGACGGTTCGGGAGCCAGCCGCGTACACACACATCTACCCCTGAGTACCTCCGACGTAGTCGCGTGCGTCCTCACTAGCCGTGGATTATCTCTTCTCCCGTCGGGTTCAATCTTTTTTCCGTCGAATTCACGGTTACAGCTAACGACGGCAATCACCGCCCTGTTTGCCCAAGCCGACGTGAAGAATGGAATATTTTGAAAAATCGTTGACACTCGCCCGACAACCGGATGAAAAATGGAGCGGGGAGTCGTTCCAGAGGCTCCAGCTCGGGTCGTCGTTCAATCGCTCAACGCGTCAGTCAAGTCCAACATCGGAAAAGACCTGGTCGCGTTGTTCTGTTTTGTTCCCAAGAAAAAAACTGCATGAAGCAGCGAGAGTGACGAGCCCGGCAATTCTGAAGAAAACTGGAAAACGATCAGGGATTCGAACAGAATATTTCGGATTGAGGATGAGGGCGGCGGTGTCCTGTTGAAGAATGGACGTATTCCTCACGCTCCTTAAAATTCCCCCGTCCGATTCGTCATTGCGGCGGAAGGGTGCGGAGTTGGAACGAGGTAGGGATCGTCCCCTTCATTGACGGGGTTCGATTGGGAAAGAGGGGGAGGGTCGCGATTTTTTTCCTCTTGGGTGCTAATCGAGCTTGATTGCATGACCTCCCACTCGACTGCAATGCCCTCTCGGTTGGATAAATAGATGAATATATCGAAAGACGAAGAGGCAGCTCCCCATCAAGTGGGCCGCCGATCACTTCACCACGAGCGACGACGAACGCTTGCTGACCTCGGGCAACAGGCCCTGTCAGGCCCCGATAAAACAATAAGCATGAGCGAACGACGCTCGAAATGGATCCATGCCGGGAGGCCGAGGAACGCGCGGTCGGGAGCCGATGGACGATTCGCGAAAAAGTGTCCGAAGAGCTTCGTGACCGGAATCGGCGGATAAATGAGCGCTTGAGCTGAGACAACTGAAGGAGTTCGGAACGAATGCATCAAGGGGCGCCACTGGCCTGGGAGCAGGCCCTCCTAGTTCGTCCTGTCAAGCTCATCCCATCGAACGAGAACTGGAAGGACCCAGGCTCTTCTGGCGTGCGGCTTGCTCAGAACCAAACTCAAGCGAGACGAACTACCAACGATGACCTCAGGGTGTCGGATAACAACTCGGGATAACAGCCCGGGAAACAACTCGGTCGGATACGCGAGGCCTGGGGTTCGGGAGGGAAAGGGGGGGGGGGGGGGGGGGGGGGTGACAACCACAGGCGGTTACCAAAGTTGGACGCCACTTCCGGGGCTTTGACTATCTATTCACTCTAGAGAGGAACCGTCTGCGCTCCCCGATCGCTGATCTCGGTTCGAGGAGACGAGGCCGTTTCGCATGGAGGTGGGAGCGTTCTTTCCGTGGAGGCTCAAACCTGAACCTAAATGAAACCCAAGCAGCTTTGACTTTAGGCAGCTCGGGAAATGGGGAAAGGATCGGCGAATCAATGGATGAATGCGAAGGTGGGCTTAGGCGGATTCATCCCTCGGATCGTTCCGGAGAATCGAATAAACTTCTCGGAGGAGCTCGTGGTGGAGCCCACCCGTGGATTTCACCCGAGATCTCGGGGAATTGATAAAGCCGCCGCCGCCTGTTCGGACGATTCGGGACGAACGCTCTCAGTAGCTCCTCGGTCCTGTGTCGGAGAGCTCGCGCAAACACCAGCGCAATAAACTGATGCGATCGGAGATATCACAGTGAATATTGATCGGTTGGAGTCGCAGAAGTACGCGATCGACACTGAACCCTCATCACGAAATTCCGAACGAACATCGTCGTTCGGATATCCCATCAGGGAGGTTATTACGCCGCTGTTCGATATTGCTCTTTGAGGCGTTTTGCAGAGCTCGCGACACAGGTGTACGACTGGACGACGTTGCAAGTGTCTCCCCGTAGTGATCAATTCGCGATATTGTGCCCGGATGTTGATCAGCGGAATCGACGTGTGGCTTATCTGAACACGGAGGAGTGGACCGTCGCGCATTCGGAGAACGACGCATCCTTTACCCGACGATGCTGCTCCAGCAGCAGTTTCGTCCCCCGATCCCAGAATCAAAGGGAACTGAACCGAGAGCGCTCCTGCTGGATGGGAACACGAAGGCTCTTATCCAAATGTATGAGTTTCATGGGTTCCGCTCGAGTCCACAGCAGAGCTCCAGTAATAGGTCGGTGGAAAGCCTTGGCGCTCAAAACGTGTCACTCCGAACATGAAACTTTCGTGGTGCTTCAAGCTCGCGTTTTCGTATCTTGGTGCCATCTTCGGCCTCCCTGGCGGAGAAACATCATCTCGAACGGGCCGGATCCCCTGTGGTAGGTTTGACTCCCGGGATTTTCGGTTTGAAGGAGACGCCGACTTGACGAACCCCTCATAACGAACCCCACCTCCTCGATTTCGCAACACAGGCTTCAAGCCCCAGGCGCGTAGGTGGAGCAGCGGACGCGGAGACTTGAAACCGTTGAGGTCGCTCTCGAAGCGCCAGCCTGATTGTCGTCAGCGAAAGTGAACGAACTTTTGGCTCCTGCTCCGATTTCCCGCCGGATGCGAGTCCACGGATGTGGTGTTGACCGCGCAGACAGTGCGGCCCTCCGATGGTACCTTCCTCTGTCCAGGCTTTGGTGTTAGCGCGATCTTTCCAATTCAGCTCAGCACCGAATGATGCCCACAGTTTAAAAGGCAACCGCACTCGAAGTTGCTCCAACTTTCCATCGCGGGGCTGAAGAGTACGAACCTCGCTTGGGATATCGAAGATCAGAGCGCGGCGTAGCTTCGGAAGCGCACCCGATCTCCAGAGCGCCGCAGAGGTATGTCTGGGAATGCTGATTTATCGATGGTTCCCATACCGTATCGGCAAATACGGGGAATCCATTCTCTCCGAGAGCGCTGAATCGCCGCAGATCCTCTGAAGCGCTATCAACTCCCTGGAAATTCCCTCAAACCGCGGCGATTCAGC
This sequence comes from Phytoseiulus persimilis, assembly GCA_037576195.1. Lineage (NCBI taxonomy): Eukaryota > Metazoa > Arthropoda > Arachnida > Mesostigmata > Phytoseiidae > Phytoseiulus > Phytoseiulus persimilis. Next base: position 28,682,568 of record CM075103.1, read on the forward strand.
GAAGCTTTCTTCCGTTCCTCGTCACTTCCGCAACCGAACTCTCCGTAGCGGCAATCCCACTCCGGTGGCCGCCTGTTCGGCCGAGTCAGAGTTCAAGCGGGCACGAGTTCATCAGACCCGCGCCGATCCCGCAAGTGCCGCGCACGTCGCCGTGACGTTCACGTGTGGCGTCAGGGAGGCTCACTCGGAGCTCGCGGAGAGAAAGTGTTTCGGCGGCCGCGTTCTGATCACGCAATATGGGCGCGAGAGAGGGAAATTTTCGACGCGTGCCGTGATGGAGCACGAGCTGAACGCTCTGGTCCGCTGCTCGAGCAAGACTCGCGGCTGAACTCGGAGCTCTGCGCACTTCTTGTCGAGCGCCTCCATCCTCGGGTCCTGCGTCCCGAGAGGGAAGCTGCAGACACTTCCAGATGAGTCACTGAATGGAGGACAGCAGTTGTAATTGAAATTCTGAATAGTTTGCCCCGAATCCCCTCCAGATACAGAAATCCGTATGGCTTCAAGTTGATGTCAAGATAAAAATGTCACTCCCATTGCAGCGCTTGAGTTTGCGAGCGAATAGGAGAAGCCGGGAGATACCGACTGAGAACAGCTTCCTCCTGAGCCCCAAACTGCTGTCGCAAGGCTTTCAGGATGGAATGAGATTTTTTCCCCCGTACTGTCTTCATTTTCTGTAGTTCAGCGAAAGCGTCGAGAGTTACTCGAAGTTGTGAGCTTCTCGTCCGAGTTGTGTTGCGGGGCTGCAACTCGCAGCCCATGATTCCGCGTTGTTGCCTCCACGCTTTCTTGTGCGACAGTTTTTACGACGAGACGTTCGAGCTAATAAAGTTCAGGAGCACGGAGAGTCTTCATTCGTTGAACTGTTCCAGCGAGGGCGAAGAGAAGAAGCTCATCATGTCTGACACTTCGTTCCCCAACTGAACAGGGGAACAAAGAATTTCGCGTTGTACTCTGTAGCTTGACATACATTCGTTGGAGAATGAGATTGCCTCTAAGTTTATTGGCCAGTTGCTGTTGTTAGCGGGGAGGAACAAGCTGACATCTGCATCCCCACTCGAACTTGCACTGAATGATTCCAACAAACAAACTCTCTCGAGTACGAGTGCACACAATAGACCACTGGGTAGACCAGGACTGCAGAGCAATGGAGAACGGGAGGCGGCTTCAAATAAAGTTTGCTGTTTGAAGGGAACCGCCGAGAAACGTGGGAGAGAGGAATGCGGGAGACGAGAGAATGTGTAAAAAACGAGAAAGGAATACGGAGAGAAACGTGCGAAAGAATGAAGGGAAAAGTGGGGAGGGAATAGAGAAAACCGATGAGGAATTCAGGAAAACAGGGATATGGGACAAGTGAGAAGAAAGAGTGGTAATGAGAGAGTCGTGGGGAGAGAAAGAAAGAAAGAGAGAGAGAGGGAAATTAGGAAAGGAGTGCAGGAAGCTCGAGGAGGGACAAAGATCTTTCCGAGAGAGTTCAAGCCGCATTTTGAGAAGTGGATGCCGTGGCTTCTGTGGCAGGTCTGAACAACTCCGCGTGAGGACGGCTGATCTTATGCTCTTACATCGGAGAGGAGGATCTCGCTGCAATCCTCTCGAGCTCAGATATTGCGTTTCAAATATAAACGACCGCGATCAGTACGGGATGCACTTTCTTGCTTCATTTTGCAATTCTCCATACCCCCGCCTTGTCTCGTGGGTCGCTCGGAAACGAATTCTCGGAGTTACGGTGTTCGAAACTGATGTCGAAGCCTGAAGGAACTTTCTCGACCTCAAATCTCATATCCTTCCGATGGCTGCGACGCCGCAGTCGTCGGCAGTCTCTATCGGTGCATCTACGAGCAAGCTCTCCGCGGAAACTCCTCAGGCGTATCCACGCGTAGCGGGTTGGAGGTTTCCCGACAAAAGCGGTGGGCTCGCAGGGTGCGGAGATGAAGTGATTGTTTGCGCGTCGCAGACCCCCACAAGCAAATATTCACGAGACGTCAACCTGGCAGAATATTAAGCTCCTATACCTGGTCCGCCTGAGCAAGTTTCGAGCAACTCCGGATTCATCGCCTCCAACCACCGCCGAGAATTCCGGCTTATCCACTGGTTCATCACTGGGAGATCCACTTCCCGGAGTAAACGGAACCCAGGTCCGGAGTGCCGCGGCGTTGACGAACTTGATCTCAGATCGGAGCCGCGCTCGCTGAAAGGACCGACAATAGCTCGACGGAAACGAGCGTCAGGCGCGACTCCGTGCCGCTGTCGGGAACGCTCCTCGAGCATTTCCCTGGACCAGGGCAATTCTCGCGGAAAGTTCCGAGAGCCATTTGATTGTTCAACGGAACTCAATTGAGCCGCAGGAGGGAACCCTCTCTCGGGTTCGGCACGTCGAAGTTCCGAGCAGTGAGCCAGGAAGGCCTCCGCTCGAACTTTGAGGGAGCGATTCGACCACTTGGGGCTCGTCCGGCGCCATCTTTCGATTCCTGCTTTTCGGCAAGTGGTCCGAGAGACTGGGAAGCTCTTGAATCGCTGAGCACCACGAGCCGGATCGCTCTACTCCAATGGGATAATATTCCACGTGAGATAGTCAGACTTTTCCGTTCAGGGAACGCTCCCAGCAAGGGAAACTTCCGAACGGATTCCCGCAGAGGTGCGATGGTGAGCCTGTGGTTGTGCTCGATTTCTAGAGTCCATTAACTCAGGGAGCTTCCTGGCGAATCCCTGAACGATTGACAATCGAACCTGGACTGCAACAACCTCGCTTATGGTCGACTGAGTTTTCTGAGTTGTCTCCTCGACTTATTCCAGGAGTCTTTGAGCATGCATGCTCCAGGGGTGAGGCATCCTCAGTGAGGATTCCTCACAGATTACCGGGACCTGCAGGTTCATGAATCTACGCGCTCAAAAACAGCATTCAAGAACGAATGCTCGGAAATTACTGCTGGCGGCCAAACATGGCGCGCTGGTAAGTGTTCACGAGCGGAGCGATACGTTCGGGTATGTTGTGAGCGGCCTCGCTCCCCACCGGGTTGCTCTTCTCTTGGACGGAATGTCGGTGCATCGATGGTCCGCTCGATGTCGTTCAAAAACGATTTGCGACGGAGAGCGGTTGTCGATCCCGAAAGCCATGCGCTGGAATGTTGTCACAACGGCTGAAGAGCTTCCGATAAATGCCGGCATGAGCTCATCATCGGGACTCCGGCTTTTATTGCGCTCTCATACGGGGTGTCTCACGATAGGAGTCCTCTCAGGAATCTCGATGTCTCGACGGATCCGCGGATACCGGTTTTCGCAACAACCGTGTATCAATCTACTCGAGGTCACAGTATCGGTTGGAACGAGCTGCTGGCTCTCAGAGCATCTCAGCGGCATGCTCAATTTTTCAAGCTCCTCCCAGAGAAGTCCTGAACCCTCAGCTCCCGGGATGCTCCCTCAGGAATGATGTTATCAAAGTCTGACTTCGATGCCGAGCATCTTCTCGGGATGGGGTCGTCGAAGATTCTCCCTCCATCCGCCTGCTCCGCAACGCTGCACTAATTGATTACGTCAACCCGATTTCCGATATTTCCGGCTAAATCAAGTTGCTCCCGGACGAACGCTCCAATCTGAAGCGATCGCTCGCTGCCTCCGACATTTGAATATTTCAACTTGTTCGTGCTCAAGCTGTTTGGCCAGAAGCTGGGATTCGCTCCGGAAACTACGTAGAGATGTAACCGATGTGAGTTGGGTGGAAGTCACGTATCGTGGCAACAGCTGTTCGCTTCATCTGATGATTCGTATTGGATTCACAAGAGCGTTCGCTGGAACTTTCCCGTTCTATTTCCGTTACCGCCAACACGGCCTTATATAAACTTCACAGCTGACGGAGTTCAGGAGCCGCTGCACAGAAGGACGATAACGACATGGGGAACGAGGAGAGAAGATTCTCATTCGACTGAGAACGGGAATGAATCCAAGCCGCCGCGATTCCTTCGAGCTCCAGATCGATCAGAGGGAGCCTCGTCGGAGAAGATTTCCGAGATAGTTCCAGGGGCCATGAGTCGAAAGGACTGCGGGACCAGAGTCTATGCTCGACCTCCAGCCGCTCCGAGGCCCGGAACGGGCTCGAGCGGGTTGAGCTTTAAACATGACTTCCGATGGACAGTGGATCCGCTCCGACCGAGGGTCGGCGGCTTACCCCTCTCGCTGCCAACGCGTCGATCGCTACTCTGAGCCGTTTGGTCGGGAAAGAGCGCACAACTCGGGAGGGGGTTTCTGCGGCTCGACACGATCTGGTTCTGCTTGAACAAGTCACAGGTAGCCGAACGGAAAAGTGTGTTCCGATCGACAGGAGCCAGACCCTACTCATCAGCGGGAGAAGACGATAGTGAGCTCGATATGACGGCCCGATTGGATCACCGTGCCCAGGCCTGCCACGCAACCGTTCTCACGATCTGTTTGCGCGAAGCAATGAAGCTCGCGGTCTGCGGGCGCGGGGACCCACCGCCCCCTCGTCCGTCGCCCACCTCATCCTTGTTTACATGGAATACATTCGCGACATTGCTCACCGGTCTCCTGTGCCTTGCGCCATCACGGATTCTTCGTGAACATACAGGAGACGCTCTTATTACATTTTTCCTCAACCCCGGAGAATCTGAACATAGCCGACTGCGTTCAGGTATTTCCCTGGAGAGCCTAATGTTAACATATCTCCCCCGGTAAAAATTGGATGTAGCCGTCGACGTCGCTTACCACCGAAACCTCATCTACTCTCGATCACCGTGAAAGGCTCAATCCACCAGCTCGGCTGGAACTCCGTTGATTCGAACGAACGAACGAACGCACACACCTCCTACGACGTCCTCGTTTTTCAGCGCCCGTTTCCGCTCCCCCAACGCAACCATTCACTCGACCGGTCGGTCATGGACTGCCAGTTCCTTCCCCGTTTCTCGTTGTTCGCTCGGGAACCGGTGACTCTAAACGCTGCGGTGCTCAACATCGTTTCGATACCTTCTCCGCGACGTGAAAACACATCTGTTCCCTCTAACGGCCATCCGTCTCCGCGACGAGGGGACCATAATCGGAGATTTCCGAGCTGCAACGAATCCAAAAGCAGCGATGGAAAGCATCGCCTCACGCGCGGGCTCCTTTTCTCCGTTGAGCACGAAACGACGTGTAGGTGTCGAGTTCCGCCCATATTGGATTTTGAGCCTTCTGTTCACTTCCCTCGCCATCTCTTCTGAATTCTCACTCGGTTGTTGGAGTGAGCGTCGATCTGCTTACCATATTCTGGCTACGAAGGCGCCGTACTGAACATCATCCTGGACTCAACTGAAACGGATAAAGAAACAACGCTGTTAGAGGGCTCGGCGAAGATGTTGGCCACGAGATCGTTCCGGAAATCTGGAACTCTGCTGGAAACTGAACAACTCCAGAAGGGATTCCTCTCGTTCCTCTGATTTACGATGTTTTCCTTTTCGTTCGCATCGTTCCTTCGCGTCTGCCCCTTCTGCCAGTCTCCAACCCTGCGTTCCGCTGGATTTCTATTTCTTCACCTCCGGACGGACCAGCCGTATCCCCTGATCCGATGTTGCCCGCATCAATATCAAATCAACTCTAAAATTTCGCTCCATCAGCCTCGGATGAGACTGAAACGGGTCGCAGGAGGGCTCCTTCGTCGACTGCCGAATCCTTTACCAGCTGCATCAGAATCGAGCACCGGTGATGTTTTCGATTTCTCGAGCAGCGAAGTCAATGCAGTTCCGTGGAATCGCCGCTAAGGACGATCTCTGAAGATATCGTGTTGACTCTCCGGCACACGAACTCGCTGTTTTGCGCTTATTCCTTCCCCTCGCGCGACGACTGGAAAGTGTCCACTCGCGCGAAAATCGCCCAGCACCCCTGAGTATCCTCAAGACTATCTCAGTTCCGCCGAACCCGGGGTACAGTGGCCCATGAATTCGAAACGAGAGTTCCGCCCGAGACTCGTCCAGCCTCCACCCACATTTGGAATTTTTATGCGCAGTAAGGCAGGGAGTCCTCCACAGTCGCTTTAGTGCCCGTGGCGATGTGGCAACAGAAGGCAAACGGCTGGCCACTCTCGCGAGGATGCACGAGCAGGAGTTTCACCCCGACTCTGTACATGTATATGAAGTTGGCAGAGATAATAGCCCTCGAGGACAACGTTCTCGAACCCTGAGACGTCGCGCGACATTGAACGACATCTCGACCAGAGTCAAAGCGTTTGAGAGGATCCGGGCGAGTCGCGGGCCATGGAGTTGCCTCGCTCGAACGCCAAACCGTGAGGAGGAGGAGGAGGAGATGTGACCCGCGTCACGGGCGGAGAAGTCTGCGCAGGGTCGGCCGGCGTGAGGACAGGCCAGCCGGGGTACATTATACATCTGCCGAAGCGAAAAGAGCCTTCACAAAAGGGAGGCGACTGCATCCAAACGATCCATCTCAGATTGATGGGACCAACGGAGGTGCTTCCTTGCCCGCCCGATCGGTCTCCGTAAGGATCTGGGCATCCGCGGAGGAGCCTTGTTTCCCTCTTCAACAACTCGCTCAATGTGAAACGTTTCATCGTCTCGAAGAACCACGGGGAGCAGATTCCGCTCGAATTCCGTTGGCTCGTTTGCTCACTCGCTTCGCACGCTTTGTTGCTTGTGGAAAGAACGTCTTCGGGCGCGCTTTATGTACGACGTTCGTAGTGAGTCAAGTTGAGTTTCACGCAGCATAGATATATTTATATCCAGACCGAAGCCGCACAAAAACTGCGACCTCGGGGACGTGGCTAGGAAGATTGCACTTGTTCGATCAACAGATCTTGCACTGTCATCAAAACAGAATTGAATTCCCCCGGGACGTTGATCGAGAATCGTTCCCGAAGAGGAGAATTCCGTCGCAGGGTTCCGCTCGGGCGGGGAAACTAGAATTCGGAAAGTCGGAACAATTTAGGAGTTGGCCACACCGTGTTGTAGAGCTGAAATGCAGAACACGGCTTCCGCTCCCGAGGCTTCAGTCATCGTCAACGCCTGGTGCCGCGTCCCTAGATAGCTGCCTGATGAAGGCGGGTCGGCCACCTGCAGTTTTGGAATGCGCCCTCGAGGGAGTAGCACACTAAATCGAGAGCTCCGGCCCGGCAATCTTTCGCGCGGCCCCTGCCGGAGCTGCTCTCCTCTCAACCTTGCTGTTCACCGTGTTTTGAAACATGTGAAGTCTGTTCTCTGACCTTCAGGCGCTATCGTTCGAGCCGGCTCGTCTGGGTCTCTGTGACTTCAGTTTGACCATGTGGCGAGAACATCGAATCAAATTCGATGGCTGATCGAGAGCGCCGGTTTCGTACCCACAACTCGAGGATGCTATTTCGAACGTCAAAACCGACATCAGCTTTGTCCTGGGACGATTGAAAAGTCCCAACTTGTCCCGAGCGCTTCAACCACATGCGATTGATTGTGTGTATATTTAAACACTCCATGTCGATGAGTCGGAAACCTCTAGCTCGGAGCTGAACGGAGCCAGCGTTCGCAGGTGGCACGAGGATGCGTTTCCGACTGCGTCGGATGCCCGAGCGCTTGCCCCGACGGCGGGCTCGCAGGTTGAACGGGAGTATTGGCGGAGAAAGGTTGTTTGTGAGTTTGTCGACGTCCTTTCTCCTCGCTCGACAAGTCGGCGGGCTGAGCGCCAAGGCTTCTGAAACTCGATAGTGTGTCCACGTTTGCGTCGGAGCTAACGGGAAATCGCTTCCGACGCCATCCAAGTAGAGGAAATCCGATGTTTTTCCAGGAGCTCCGGGCGGTTAGTCGAGGGGAGGAAATTCTCAGAATCATGGATCCGTCCGCGTCCACTTGTGAACAAGTCCGCAAATCGCCTGAGCTGTCGCATGAACGAAACTCCGCACAGTCATCACCAGGGCCTGAAAGTTCAGGCGATTTTTCGAAATTATCCTCTCATCGCAATGAATCAATCCCGGGTGATTGATAGAATAATTTCGAAAAACTGCCCGAACATCCAGACTCTAGTCATTACAAACGGATTCTCGGAGGGGCTCCAAGGATAGTGATACCATCCTGGCCGAGCAGGTTCGTTCGTTTGTGGGCCGAATCAGCTCGGGGTCCAGGTCAGGAGGAACAGATCCCTATGAGTTACGGAAAGTCCGGTATACGGGAGGTCCGTAGTAGAGAAGGTCCGTTAAACGGGAGCTCCGTCGTGGAGAGGGTCCATTGTACGAAACCGTTGTAGAAAATGGCAACTCTCTGTAGACCTCTCGGGCGAGAGACAGAGAGGAACCTCCGAAGCGGGATTTGTTCTTCCAGGTCATTCCGATCTTCCAACACCGATTCGTAGACCGGTGGAAGAGAAGGAAGACATCAGTGACCTGCCAGGGACCACTGCGGAGAATCATCGCTTTCTGGAGTCCCCTAACCCATTTCATTACGCTGTCCGGATTAGATTCCGAGCCCGCTCGCTCCGAGCCCGCTCACGAGGGAGATCGTCGAGGGGGAGCCATGATAATGGTTACGCGAGTCGCCTTGTCATCAATCCAAGACATGATTTTCGAGAGCAACGATTTCCCATCTTCACCGTCCCGCGGCTCTGGAGAGACCAACTTCTTTCTTCGACTGCTGCATTTTTGATCCACTTCAAGCGTTCCATTGTTTCTCCCTCATTTCCTCGAATCGGCGAACGAAGTATCGAAAATCACTCAGGGCACCTCGAAATTTTCCGAACGGTGATCCCAGCCTACGCTCCGACCGAGTTCGGGAAGTATGATGCCTCGTTCTCATCGCTGTCATTTCGGTCTGTTGCGTTGGAATTTCTGTTCTGATGAATTTCCTCGATTGCCTGCAGTGCCATTCCGAATTCAAGCGAAATTTCTCGTCCTGAGGAGATAAAGGTCGAAATACCCGGTCCGGATTCCCGCTTAGGTTCCTGGAAAATCCGGATCATTCAAGCGTCCTGGGTTGAGGAGCGCTGATCTTGAGGGAATGTTTGTGGCGAATTTGATGATCCGCCTCGTTTCGATGATAAAAATACCACTTCCTCGGAGACGTCCATCCCCGCAGTATCTGTTTGATGGAGAGAGTATCACTATGAGACCGCGTTTCTCGCGAGCGGGATCGTCGCCAGCCAGTCCACGCCATATTTTGAGACGCGTTTATTCCAAAGCTCGTCCTTTTCGAGGTCCATAACTCGTTTGAAGGTCACAGCGAGCGGCCTGTCTCCCTCGCCAGCCTCTCGTCGCCATTTCGCTCTTGTGAATTTGACGGCGCGTGCTCGACAATTCCGTGAATTTCATTTAGCCCCAAAATGTCCAAGTCTAGGAGAATCGAGCGGTCGAGGAACAGTCCCTCAGATGCGGAGCGTGCCCACCACTCCGAGGATTTTCGTAGACGCAGCGCGAGCGGCTGAGCTAGAGAACCCTCGTCACCGTTCGGGACAGCCGCTGCGAGGAACAAACGTTTCGCCGACTCGGCGGATCGATCGGTGGGTGAGTCGGCGAATCTCCGATGTATTCAGCCTGGGGTTCTTCTGCTGCGACCCGCATCGAACGGTTGTTCTCACATTTGGCTGAAAAGGTACGACTGTCTATAAGGCCGGGCAGGGGAGCGATCTCTATCTCGGAGTTCGGATCGAAACCGAGCGTTTCTCAACCGAGGATACGATTGAGATCTGGAAGCGTCCAGATGACTGTAGAGGAAATTGGATGCGGGCGGCTCCCCGAGGAGCGCCGGAAGCGTCCCGGAGGAGCGCAGGCTCCGGTACGAAATCCAGAAAAACTCTGCGTTCTGATTTCGAGTCCTTTCGCGTTCTCCAGAGGGCTGCGAGCAGGAATACGGGGAGGTTCGACTCCATGGGGACTTAGAGGAGAACGTTACTCCTGAGTCTTAGTTCACTGTGAGAGACTTTCAGACGTCAACTGCAACGTTGCACACGAACTGCACGTTGAGCTTCAATCCCAGTCACGTACAGCCGTTTCGATCGTCGAGGTCTGAGCCGCCTTTCTGTTCACGTGGATTCTCTCGGGGGATGTTTTCAGAACTCCTCCCTGAATTGCTCGTCAATTTTCTCTTCGCTCTATGCCCGGAGAGAAACACAGGCAAAACACAGAAATTCCAACGCGAACTCCACCGACGGAAATCTCAAGAGACAACGTCCTCAAAATCTGTGTTTACGACTCAATCGTCCTCGAAATTTCGGGATGCATCGTGGAGAAAGAGGAGGTTCGGACGCGAGGGAGAACGCGCACGAACGACATTGAAAATCGTCCTCCGCCGTGGTTGTCGTGGGCAAGAATCGTGGGCGAGCGCAAATGATAGGAATGATAAATAAAAAAGTACTCGGGGAGGGAGGGGCCCAAGGTCAGAAGTTCAAACCTAGGATCTACCCCCGAGAGCGAAGTTTCAAATTTCCAGAGCGGACGTCGGCTTCTTCGAGTGCTGACCGTTGTCAGGACGGGAGAAATCTAGTCTAGATGGTTAGGTGATTTGCAATATTGCTGGGTAGGACAACGCGATCAGAAATCCGAGATTCTGCCCGAACATGGGTCACAGGATGACATCTCGATGCCGTTCTCCGAGTTGCCCCCGTCGGAGGCTCAATTGCCGAGGGGATTTCGAGAACCAGGACGATCGGACCGGGTCGATGCAGTTCGCTCCGCACGGCATTGAAAACCCCTTGATGAGATTTCCGCTGGAGGCGTTTCTTCAGACGATGGACACGACAAAAAGAAAAGACATACGGAGTTGATTGATTGTGAGTCGTTTCAGACCGGTTCGGGCGGAGATAAAGAGAAATAATGAACCGAGATGACGGGAGTGCACGGAGCCATTCAGTTGGTTGGCTGGCAGCCATTGCGAGAGACGAACAAGTTTTCACCGGAACGAGAGAGGTTGCGGGGGATGAATGTTTCACGAGACGAACATGCATTCGACTGTTGTTGCGCGCTCTGGCCCATCCAACGCTCGCGGGCAAACGACAAGGTAATGCCGCAGAATGATGAAAATACGACGCTATTACTTTTTTGCTGGGTGACCGCCGCGAGTGGTTGTCCGGCTCATTCACGCACGTACTTATCGTGGGCTGGTCGGCAGGAGGCTCCGCTATTTTTAGCGGGCCAGCGCCGACTTGTGTCCCGATTCTCTATCTACGCGCCAGACGTCGAATACGGCGACGGCAACGCCACCATACCCCGAAAGTCGGTTTCGGAATCAGACTGCTTGCGTTTGGCGAGTCGTGCATCACGAAACTCGTCTCGAAATAACAATGATTGCTCGAGCCTGCGCTCCGACACGCGGGGCTGCGAGCGGCGCGGCCTCCAATCGGGAGGGGGAGTACTCAGCAGGCCTCGCTTTGTTTTCCGCGTTCTGAGGCGCGACCCTTTCCCCCCAACCTCAACCGACGCACTGTAGCTCTTTACTTCGTAGTTGCAACGGGAGGAACATGACACCCTAGTTCTGAACATGATAGAGCCAATCCGAGCTGTCTGTCGACCGTCCTCGGTACGAGGTCGGCCTCTCTCGTCACCAGCCTCCTAAGTTGTGGAGAAACGGATGGACTCTTCCCTCGTCCCATCGCTCGAGATGAAACGTCAGTATCCACCAAACGCCTATCATTCGTCTCTCCTCGAGCGCGTATCGCTCATTGTGGACGCAGATCGGCTTCCATGGGGCTCGATCATCGACCAGGTTGCTCGAGATAGAATCAGATACGACGAAATGGAGTTCCCGACCGATGAGGGCTGAGTGTGACTTTCGTCGAATAGTCTCCGATGGAGACATCTTTCAGGAAGAGACATCCTCTCGTAAGGTTCTAGCATCTAAATGGGCTCGATGGAGTCATTCAGCCGACTGCCTGTGATTCCATCTCAGATTCTTCCGGCAACTCGTACAGTTGATCCTCCCCTTTTTGGGGGATCTTCACATCATGCAACAGGAGAATAGAGTTGGTCGCGCTCCTGTGGTCAGCTCGCAATCGGGCGATGGGAGGACGATGAACTCGATTCGGGTTTCTCCCGCAGAACAAGAGCTCCGTCTCCGGAAGATTTATGCGAACGACTCGTTGAGAACAGAGTGCCATGATCGGGATCGTAAGGGACGGCCCCTTCTCGCTTGTCTTCGAACGCGTCCTGATTTCCCGGTTACATCTCCTCGTTCGACCTTGCTCTCTGTCTGTCGGTGCTCTGCATTGCGCCTCTTGGCTGTCCACTCTGTCGATGCTAACTTTCAACGTCTGCTCCTCTCGGGAGGCTATAAAAGTAGTATATTTCCTTTCCGGAACAAGCCTCTTTTAACGATTGCAGACAACCAGAGACCATCAAGATCAATCCTCCGCAAGGCTCACTGTCGCCCGTTCGTGTTCGAGATCCCCACTGAAATAAGTCTCGTATCGCCAGCTGTCCCTTCCCTTCTAAAGTTCCTGAACTAATTTCCCCCCCCCCCCCGAGCAGTGAGCCATCTTGCGAGCCGTCGTTTGTTTCCTCGAAGCGGAGTTCGATCGCCCAGGAGACCTTGTCGCTTCCCGCGCTTGCCGAGCTTTCAGGTGAGCAGACGATCAGTCAAGCGGGCGGGGTACAAAACAGACAGTCGCTCGTCCAGTGAGTTAGCGATTCCCGAAGAGCCAAAAACTCGATCATTAGGCTGAAATATCGACCCTGAAAGTTGTTGCCATCGTCGTCCAGTTCATTAGAGGATTCCACTGGCGACGAGAGTCCCATCCCTCTCGATGGCGGCGGACGGAGGATGAACGCAGCCCCTGGAGGGGAGGGAAGAGCGGGCAGCTCAATTACTTATAGTTAAAGCTGTGAATTTCTGAGTCTCGCAGAACCGTAATCTGCGAGGTCTTCCGCAGTTCTCATCTAGTTTCTCCGGTATCCCTCGAATTCTCCAACCATGACTGTTATGTTGGCGTTCGTCCCCGCTGCAGATTCTAATGAGCATCGCGGCTGCTCTTGTCCCCCTCTCCGAATGAACCCATGCCCCCAATCGGGCGCCTCGTCTCCCTCGGGCAGGTCGCACTTAGAAATCTTTCGCTTGCTCGGTATTTATCCCCTGGGCCCCCGTTTCTTCACGTCCATCGAGCTTCAAAGATAACCAGGAACAGGAGCTCCACTCTCTGGCCAAGAAGAGCTATAAACGGTGGAGATTGCGGGAATCAGTCCATTAGCCTGACCAGAATGCGGTCAGCCGCATCCGATCTGGTGGCAGCTCTCGGAGACTCGTCTATATCCACCCCGACCGCCGTTCCTGCCCCCGAGCACGTTGGGAGATAACGATTCAACCAGAACGCTAAAGGATGACTCAAGGGGACACCGACGCGAATGTGTACTGCGAGGGAAATATGGCGAACATCGGAGCGGGAAACCGCTAAGCCTCAATCAAAGGAAGTCTCCGGAGGTCGACGTTCGGAACATCCAAAGGGACGGGCATCCATTGTGAGTTGAGAGGAACACCTAGCGAACGAGAGCGAACACGCGCGAGAAATCGAAAGGGTGCGGTGGATTTCCACTCCGGGGACATCTTGGAAAACTCGACGCAGGGGTGAGCGAGTGAGCAGGTCGAAAAAAAAAGTTCAGGTCGAAAAACAGGGATTAGCCGTAAGCTCCGACCGTTTGTGCGTCGCACCTCGATTCCCGGTCGGACGATGAAGACCGGAAGAAAACAGAAAACTTCAGGTCGGCCTCCGAACGAAAGTGGGACAGTTATTTCTCGTTTCAAGTTCGCGTCTTTTCCGATCCGATTCCATTCCGTTATTCCGGTGATGTGTTCGAATTCAGCGTGAAACGCGAGCGCGATTCCGAGGCGGGATTACGTCGGGGGAATTTCAGAACATTAGCTAATTTCCGCTCCTGTATCTCAATTCATTGCCCGCAGGCTCTCAGCGACAGTTTCTGATCGGAAAATCTTCGCTTTCTCAAGGCGGCGCTCCCGTTCCCAGCTTTCAGCGTCAGTTTTGACCGAACCAAAACTCAACGCAATTCCGTTAGCTTATTGAATACCCATCCGTCTGATCCTCGAGCGATGATGTTCATGATCCAAGTATCTATGTTCTGTCAACGGGAAAAAAAAACTCTTTGCGCAGGAGCTCCTCCCATACGCGTTCAGGCTGCTTGCGAACATCACGCAGAGTGGAACGAAAAAGTATTTTCGACCGAAGTGGTTGCTATCTTGAAAGACTCGGCGCACACACAATGATTTCCATGATGTCTTGTCGAATATCGCGGCCTTGAATTTTTGTGATGCATCGTCAGAGCTCTCGCTCGCTCCGTCATCCGCTCGTATTCGTCAATGAGACAAAAGAGGGGAGCAATTCTCATTCGACCAAAACAGCCGGAACCATCCCAAGCACCATGGCGGGTTAACAGCCGAGGAGGCGCCGTCATAACTTTGATCTGACTCGAGACAGGTAATCTCAGATCGATTGCTGGCGTTCAACTGAACATCATCAAGTCCTTGAAGGTAACTCGGCGTACTCCCATGTACTCCTGATGTACCCTACATGAAACACGGCGCAGTCTAGAAACCCCAGCGGAATCGTTAACGCGCACTGGCAACGATTCCATCAAGGTCCCGCGGGTGATTCGAGTTTTGCAGCTTCGGTCATCTTCTGCGAGCGAGGGTCTCGAGCTTCTAGAGTCGCCTCTGACTTTCCGAGAAGGACCCACCCCCAAGCGTGACCGTTTGACTCAGCCACCGAAAACTCCACTTTCCTCAAGAACAACGGGAAACGCAAAAGGAAGGCTGAGTCGAACCAGAACCCGCTGTTGTTAGGATCTGAGTTCTTCTCTCGCTAAACGTCTGGACGCCGAGTCTGCTTGGGGTCTGCGCTGCGAGACAACTCGAGCGAAGATGTTGCGAATTATGTAAAACACTTCGTGAATAAAACATGGACACGCTGGACTTTCTGACAGCTCGTGCCTCATAAACCCAAGTTATAAGCCGTTAGAGTTCATATCTTTTGCCCATGCAACCGGACAACCGAATTAAACCGTTTCTGGAAATCTCCTCCGACAAAACAGATGGGCCCCAGTGGTTTTTCGGCATTTTGCCTGAGGGCTCGTGGGATGGCGGTATGTATCACACTGGGGGTTCCGCAACAATAATATTCACTTGGTTCCTGCAATTCCTCTTGACTCCGGTCGGTTCTTGCAAGTACTCGCTCATCTGTCTTCCTGGACGCATGTCGGAATTCACACTGTGATCATTGTCCTGACCTTGACATTTGAGTTGCCTGCGACCGACCGCCCGAACCTCTCAGTAGGAGATAGGAGTCGCCGTTTCCCTCCCTGTCCCATACAGCCCGCTTAGCTGTTCCTTCTCCAGTCCGAGTGGGCAAGGAGTACGCCGATCCCGGGAGGTGGTTTGCCCCCATGTAGGGAAGCAGGTCAAGAGCACGATCACACCAAATTTCCATCTCCTTTTTCCGTACTCTTGGTTGAACTATAAATTTAAGAAACTGCCGGCTCACGTTCTGCCTTGTGCTGATAACGTTTGTCTGGCTCGGTAACATTTTCTCTAAAGATAATGGGGACTACGTAGTTTGAGAAGGAGCATTCCTCGAGGCGGTTTGCATACCTCCGCTCGCGACAGAGAGGTCATAGTCTTGACCGGGCCGCTGGTCGTTGACGTTGTGGAACTGCTCCTAATTCCGTTCCCCTAATGATAGATGTCATATGACTCTGATGGATAGCACAACAATAGGAGATGGGGCAGGAAAGAGAAAACAGAAAAGACGCGTATATGATCACAGCGGGATGCCATGGTCTTTGAGCGATATCGACGGGTGTACGATCACCCCGCCGCGGAAAAATTGTGTGATTCCACACGTCATCACCGCAATCCTCCGGAGTACTGTTTCTCAACGTATTCGCATCTGAGGAGACCACCTGGGAGATGTTCCTGGCTCCCTTGCTCACAACAAACAGAGAGCTGCTTCCGAAGCCTGTTCAAGAGCTCTCGGTCGGGCAGCGGACGTTCATGTACGGTCGATAACCGGAATTCCTTCCTCTACATCGACCCAGTTTGTCGTGCTCGAGGGGATTCAAACTCCTGCAAGGGCTCCTGCCCGACGCTGGAGCGTATTGTTCCCGATTGCTAATGCAGGAGGTGAATAATGTGCTCTCGGGAATCCCTACGCACTAATATATCTCCGGGTGTTCATCCTTCACCTTCTCGTCCAGTCAGGCGCCCTTGATGGAATATCATCGCGCTGTGATCCCGTCGAAGGTTGGTCAAAAGTCTGAGGAGAGCGGTCTCTCGGAAGTGCTGACAAAGGAGACTTGTTCCCATTGTGTCCGGTCAAGTCAAGTCAAGTTTCGGCACTCAGCGCGAAAATCTTCTTCGTGGGCCGCGGGTGATGAATGCGGTGTTCGTCTGAGCTTTTCCCGCGTCCGTCTGGAGCGATACACGGAACGAAAGGGGAACGGTCTGCCAACCGCACAGGAATCACGCAAGATTGCGTGAGTCAAATGCGCTTTATGGAGACGTTGTCAGTCCCGGAGCGTTCGGTTGAAGACGCCCATGCTGAATAACAGTCGCGCTCGGTGACGGTTCCAGCGTCGATCGCTCCGTGAGTGATGAAACGGCTCAGGAAACAGTCGTCAGTCGGAGAAATACGAACGAATGCCCCCTCAAAGGGCGATCCCCGCCGCATGACAAGTAGGCCGACAGACCGCCGGCCGGCCGATCTCGAGTGGTCTGTGTGGGCTTCTCTATCCTTCCGATCTACTCACAATTGCATGGCCTGCTTCGCTGCATGAACAGTTCTTCGCACCGTCATCTTCAAAACATCCACAGGCACCCACTGCGGATTCAGAGCTCGTCGGGTAAATGCCTCCGCGCCGCGCCCGACCCGCGCAGTGCACTCACACACTTCCTCAAGCAGAACTCTGCCTCGGATCTTAGTGATGGGACTCGCTGTTCATTTTGTTGCCGTAGCTAACGTTGTACGCTTCTCATGGACTTGAGCGAGTCGGAGAAGGAAGCCACTTGTGGATATGAGAGTGTTTCGGTTCGTTGCGAGAGTCTCTCTGAGAGATCCTTCCGAGGGCAATGGGCCGGAGCTCCACCACGTGGAATGGGATCCGTAGCAGAGGGTACGGGAGAGAGAAACACGGTCGCGAAGGAGGAGGGTCCGTATTTTTAGCCGTGGCTCCGAAGCCGCAGTGTTGCCGACGCCCGCGACTTCTCTGATGAACCCTTAACGCTGTTTTGTGAGCCGGTTCGGGAAGGAATTTCGAGCAGTTGAACACAGAATTCCACTCGGAGGATGAGCAAGGTGCTCGTTGCGAGAGTTCCCGCCGGGAAAGACCGAGAACTTGACGCTCCGAGACAATCTCTGGACAATCACGAATCATTCTCGAGGATTTCGTAGATTCCGCGGCACTCACCGGAGATGAAGTCAGAGCACTTGTCGGTGCTTTTCGTTGCGCGACGAGCGTCCCGGTTTACACCGAGCAGAAGCGGGCTGTCGTCCTAGAGGCAAAGGATTGTGATCTAAAAATCTCGCTTCTCGACATGACGATCATCTTTGGCACTTCGGGGCGCAAAGGGCTCTCGTTCGTTCGTTAATCACTCGAATTCTCATTGTTGTGATTCCTCACACGCAGAAGAGCTCACACATGTCATTGTCGCACATTGCCGGAGTTTACGACAGCGAAACTCTTTCCATGGAAGTCGCACGGAACTAAAGATCCATGTTTCCTCCCTGGTTCACTCCCCGCGAGCATTTTTCATCGATTCTTCCATCAATTCGATGAGTTCGACAACAAGTCGATTACATATTCTGAGGATTCTGTTTGAAGCCGTGGGCTCGATTCATCCCGGAGGGGATAGAGTATTGTTGAGGACCTCGACTGGAGACCTCGTCTTCTCGTCAGAGTGTTGTACGATCCGTCGGGGTGAGGATTCGTGGCCCTGCCCGTTATGGAATGAACGCAGGCTCTCAGTTCGGAGGTCACTTCTCCATGTCGAGGCGCGGAGAGATATCTCCGAAAGAGAACGCGCAGGCTGACACATCTGCGGAAAATCAGCCTTCTGGCGAAACAATTGAGCAATATTTTCAGTCGAGCTGTTTCTGTCCCACCGGAGCAGATCACGAAAAGTATTTTCGCTCGTTCCCTGAGCGAAGTTGGAATTGGTTTCGCTCCAGGAATCGATGCTCGACCGATTGAACTGAGGATGCATCAGATGCAGCTTTCAGGAGGCTGTGTGGTATCTGGGGGAGGGATTCTAAGGTTTCAGTGAGTGGAGCGACCGAGTAGCGTAGCGTACCCCCAGTCAAGAGAGGCTCCCCAGTCAATATTTAAACTCCGTGGACCTTGTTCTCGTCAGCCATTTTTCTATCTGAGGAAAATCTCATCCCCGGAGCTGTGTCTCAGATGCTCGGTCAGACCCTTTCGAGATATTCCTCGGGAGGAAGTTTCTCCTGTGTACGAAGCTTACCAGGTTTTTGGGTTTGGAAGATCCCAGAGTATTGGCCAAACAAACCGATACCGCCAGTGGGCCTACCCTAATCTCCCGGTGGGCCGTGGTTTTGCTCTCGGGAACATCGGTGGAGGATTATCCACTAATACGATGGGGCCTTAATCACTGCGAAGTTGCCGAACACTCGTCGGCAGGTGTAACGAAAGCGCACGACCCAAAGCGGCAGCTTGCGGTGATGAATGCTCCGACGAGCGGGCATCCTAGGAAATTGGTTTTGAGCGGTATCGGGTAGTGGGGTATCAGGGAAGCGGGGAACCGGAGTTTCAAAAAGAGGCGAGGCTGTGGAAAGATGGAGTAAATGTGCTGAAGAACCATGAGCCCAGAACGCCCATTTTGAGCATGAATCATGAATTGAGTCGCACAGTGCTGGTGTGATGAATGATGTCTTCGCGCTGCTTCTGTCACTTTCCCCGCGTATTCGCCTACAACATTTGCCATCGTTCACACGACAATGTCCGCACATCCTCCGGCCTCTTGCGCGATCTCGACCTCGAGGCTGCGTTCGTGGATGGAAAACTAAGAGTAACGAAGTTCGCAGATGAATCGTAGGGAGAAGTTTTGAGAGCCCAGCGGGAAAACAGCGAGTCGGTCAGATTCGACCGGATGTCGACTAATGCGGAAGCGGCTCTTGAGGTGGGCTACAACGCGCAGGGAACTTCTCGGGTTCCAAGACGGAACAAAGTTCCGGTTTTCGCGGTGACGCAATCTTGTGTGCTTCCCGTGGGAAACGGGCCCCGTGTTCTCGCTCGGGAGCCTCAGTCGCTCGGCAAGTCATCTGAAGAGAGAATGGACTCTCGAAGAAAATGTCTCCTGAACCGCCATGAAATCCCGCAGATAACTGACATTTCTTCGTTTGATTCTACCTCAAAGAAAACCGGAGTCCGTCCACGATAGAACCTTCGGTAACAACGGTTTCCGGGGGCAATGAATCGTGATCAAAATCCTCTTTTGGGTCGAACAGTGTATCGCACAGCGCGCGGTACGCAACCCACATGGATGCAGTGCGATCAAAGTGAACATTTGGCTCGAAAATAGTGGCGGGTCGACGAAGCATCGTACCGGTTGCTTCCAGCCCAGCGACGGCTAGGCTCCGCGAGGTTTCCCTCAAGTGAGCCGAGCCGGATTTCCTTTTAATGAACACTGGCTGACCCTTCAACCACAAGGATAACTCGCTCGCTCCGCCGAAGAGGGAAAAATCGCGTCGAATTCTGGAAGTCGCTGAAAATTTTCGCCATAGCCTGATCGTGACGTCATATCCGGACAACAAACTTCCGTTCCCGAGACTCATAGACTGCGTCTGACAAGACGTATCCGACGTCAAAACCACAGCAGATGATCTAATCTTATCTCCCCGGTTCGTTAGCGGATGAGCTCGTTGTCTTACAATTTCAGGGCCTAATAAGTTCGTTATCCGAGAAGGTGCGAATCTGATGCGATTTTTTGAGAGAGAGAATCGGAAAAAAATGGTTCGTTATCTGCGGGACTTCAGGGTACTAGCGCATGTCTACCGAGTTCTGCGCTTGGAAATAAGTATAATTTTTAAATTCAGCTCCACTCCCCGGATATTGAACCCTCCGTGTCGAAAAAACTGTAGGATTGCCTATATGGGGGACTCTTGTGACCACGAGAAATATCTCACGAGGTTCGACAGATTGAACCGAGAAGTGAAATCCTTCAGGGCGCGCTCGAGAACCTCAGCGACTCTCGCCGCGCCTAGAACAAACATTGCAACTGTCGGATCGAGCGGATGATGACGACAAACAACAACCGCGAAGGGTTATTGCTTACTAACAGCCTGCTGTAGACATCTTGCCTCGTACCTCTCTTATTTTACTTCGTTCTGTTACTCCTTCACTCGTTCAATTTCGTCTGTTTCGAATTCCGAGGAGCAATATCTTCAATAAGAACGTTCGGGAGCAACAAGCATTGGACAATTCATGGCGTATTCGGCTGGCGGATGGCTTTCTACCGGCTCCCGCCATTGCAGACGCGTTCATCGTGCGGAATCCCGAGGTCCTAGGGATGAAACACGCAGGCCCACGAACAACTGTTTCCTTACGAAACCTTCTTCAAGGACGGGAGCTACACCTGCATCGAGAACAAAGCCCACTCGTTCTGAGCTGACAGCGCGGTCCAAGAGAGTTTTGCTCGTAAAGCCTCCTCCAAAACAAACGGATTCTGGATTCAATTGGGATTCACTCGGGGTGGAGTTTTCTCGCGCGCTCAATTTCTCCGACGACCCCTCCTCCGAACGGACAGCAATCCTGACTTAAGAGACCACGAGCTCTCTTCGACCTTGGGATAGCTTAGCTAGCGCCCGCACTCCTTGGTCGTTGAATCCTCTGTGTTCTCCGATTTTCAGCGCGAAATCGGATGAGCTGTGCAGTGAGCGGGTCACACTCAGGCTAACGAGTTATCACAGCCAAGCAACAAGATCCCCGCCTGGAATATCCTTTCTCAGTCGGGTCGCGGTGACTCCTCACTCCTTTGAGTGTTCCACTCTTAATCCGGGGGACGGGCATCGCGATGAGTTCACTGAGCTTGCCGGATTTGTTATCGTCCCTCGAGTGGAGGAGCATTCGCAACCATCATTATTGTCATGATTGAAAAAGCGCCCGTCACCATCTGGGAATACATCAACCATGTTCTAGGATCTGGGTGAACCACAATGTATCCGACTGCAGTCCGAGATAACACATTTGTGATTATCTATTCATGGGCTCTGCTTGGTTCGTGAGCGGTCTCCTGGAAACAGTGAGCAATGAGCCAAGACGAGCCCGAACAAGAGCAGCTCACTTCCAGCAAATTCACGGTGAAATCTTCCCGGTTCGCTCTCCGCAGACGGCCTCGGTATGATTTTCCCCTCACGACAGAAAAAGTGACACCTTCCGTCATAACAAGCTCCAGAACTGATTTCTGCGGAACTCAGCTCATGAGACCAGCTCGAAGAAGGGGATTCATGTCTCATCAGGGGGAATCAAGATGATTGAGGCCGGGTGTCAACGGAGCGGGAATCTCACATAATTTCTTCACTGCGTTTGAGGTTCTTCTCCAAATTTTCTCTGGAAACGTCTCTCGTGGGATGACCACAGTTTTTCCGGAGCGGAAGTTCCCTTCTATGGTCAATGGCGTAACGGGAGAGAGTGCCGACGGAGCGGAAAAATCAGGGAAATGCTCCTGAGAAAAGCGAAATGTTGCAAGAGACGGACCGGACGGCTGTCTTCGGTTTTCTGTTGGTTGTCTGGTACCGCTGGCGTCGGGGAGAGTTGGCACCGGCATCGTTTGCCTGAGTGCACAACGATTGCGATTTGCTGCGACTAGATATTTATTACACTGAGAGCTTCCAAATAAAACCTGTTGTCGTGTCGCCTGAGCAGTGAACGTTGCTGATAGCCCAAGCGGTGGACGGATAGAATGGTTTCTCGTTGGGAGCTCCCCGAGTCGGTCCGCGGACAATTTATTCGAAGACAACAATCTGTCCGTGAGAGGCTTCCCACTTTGTCCAGCTGCCTCCGTTCCTCCTTCCCGACCAAGGAACGTTCCCCCGTGCATGTGCGCGACGAAATCATCAGAGCTTGCAAAGTTCTCTCCATCAGGAATTTTCTAAACAACGATCATGGATTGAAGTGGCATTCCCTCTACGTGTTTTCCGCTGAGGCGTTGCTGGACAAAATTGCTCCATGACCTTTCGAAACATCCGAGTGAATAGCGGAGATATTAGCGAGAAGTATTGGGAACTATCGCGTCTCCTTCCTACACCATCGACACAGGACCTGTGAGTCGAGCGAAGCATCTGTTACGAAGTTCACGCTTGACGGGACAGGGAGACAGAGGGAGAAACGGTCTTACCAGCCTTTGGAGTTCCTGGTCCCAACGCCGAAATTCTCCACAAACCAACCGAGCCCCAACTCTGCGTATCCGACACGGAAGTTTTCATGCAACTAGCTCAGCGCTGTAGGTTGCAACCGGCTGTGCTGACGCTACAAGTTTCAGAACTGCGAGGTGGAGCTCCGGATTTCCCGGCACACTTCCATGAACATTCACGGATATCGTTCCTTTCTCTGGAAACCTAAATTAGTCAGGAATATTACAATATAAATCCCTAGCGACAATCCTGTGATTCCTTCGAGGAATCCGCCGGTCGTCCGCACGTCAGCGCCGCCTGGCGGTCTCCTCTCGATGATGGTCAAGACCACCGAGAGAGTTCTCTCAACGCTTCCAAAACACCTCGGTCGTTTCGCCACACTCCTGCCAGAGCCGGACGCTGGCTTTCGGTCGAAACTCTCAGCGACGGTCAACTGCATCAGCCATCGTGACTGAGCAGCAATCATGAATGAAACCCAACTCAACATAGCATGACACTCGAACCTACACTCCTGAAGGCGTTACCAGCACCTCTGCGGGAATAAAAATTCTAAACACGTCTGGAGACGCTTTTCTGTGGACTCAAAGAATGCCTACATCAAAGTCGGTTTATCGGGTTACGATCACATGTAACGACTCTGTGCACCTGCTACCAACAGCGCGACCAGCAATAGTCATTCGTGACCTTCACTGTGACCAGCAAATGCTCCCCACGAGAATCCAAGCGGTCTGTCACCATCAGTCCATAGCCGTCGCCCATTTCGTTCTCGATCAGACGTTGTTAGCCTCGTGTTCGATCGCAGACGGCAAAGCTCGCTGTCCCACATCTTGCCTCGATGGAACATCCAAAGCCCAGCGCCAAGCCCTCGTGACCAAACATACCAACAGCGATCATCACTCCACTCCTCCGCTGAATTCTTCCCAACCGCACCGACGTTTCGAACCACTTCACGTCCTTCTCGAAACATCAGTGTTACATTGCAATATCGCCTCTTCTCACCTAGTTCCGCTTGAAGCGTATCGCGTCCCAATACTGCGTCAGCTTCGGCCGATGATGATACGACAGGTACTCCGCTAAGTAGTTCAATGCCACATGGGCGATACACGCCGCATCCACAGTCGTGCAGGAAGCAACCAGATTTTTCCATGTCGCCGCTCCTCCAGGAGTCCTATGTTGAGACATATCAAGCATGCGTGCCCAGAGTACCCATAAGGAAATCGGCGGTTGCCAGCCTCCAGCTCCAAACGAGAGTCCAGAACATCTCCGCTAGACATGTCTCCGCGGCGGAGTGCGCACGTCGACGACCGCACAAAACAGTCCTCGCAAAGACGTGACATTATTGAAAAAAAGACACAATTGACATGCACGCGCTTTCTGCTTCACTTTCCGCACTCTCTCAAAATTTACATTTGAACTTCGCCGCCCCGGACGATGCAACAGCTGGTTGGGATAGGTGACCTCAGGGCACAGATACTTAAAAGTCCGTCGCACACTTCCTCCCCGCTAAAGAAAGATTCGATCCGCGCAATCGGCCAATAGCCACTTGATGGAGCCGGGCTGTGGATCAGAACCACGCCCCCAAACGGAGCGGACGATCCCATATCGAGCTCAGCCATTTTGTCCCCAGCACCCTGCGTAACGGCCCTTCTTCCGTTGGGAAGCACCTTTCGACCACGCCGTTCCTCCACGGGGCAAGATGATGACACAAGATGAAAACTGGATCTATTTCTATGATTTATGAGCATGATTTTCGGGTCATAATCGGAGAAATGAATTGGACATTATCAACGGGGAATCGGGAGGGGTAACAGACTGTTACCCCTCCCGATCCAAAACACAGCCTCCAACTGTTACTAACAGTCTTGATGACAACGCGATGTTGTGTTGTTCAGGCTGTGATTTTGTGCAAATGATCATGGGAGAGATCCTTCCGATCTCTCGAAAAATTCCCTCCATCGGCGGTTGGTAACGCAAGGTTTCTATCGACGCAAAGCAACGTTTCTCCGGGGCGCATTAGAGGGAGCAACGCAAGTCGGGAATCGGGCCTCTGCATCAGAAGGACGACACATCGAGCTGGTCGTCCTGGCAAACCAGATTGGAGCCGTAAGAATCGCGCGAGCAGGAAAAACTCTGACCGCAGCTCAACGAAGAGGGTTCATTGCGAGGGCTACGGTGCCGTAGGCAGCCTCCCGGAAACCTGGGAGACTCAGAGAGTGTTCCTTGATACAGTTCCCAAGGATGGCTGTGTGCGAGGATTTGGCATAAGTCTACTTTCAACACCTGGGGCCGTAGCGGCATGGAGGTTTCGGGAGATCCCGTTCCGCCCGATCGTTATCTGATCCTGAACTCCAAATGCACAGGGATCAGGGCGGACAAGCGAACGCAAAGCTCGTGATCGTCTCGCACCCACAGTTCACCGATGATGATTGTTAGATGTTCTGCCAAGCGTGCCGCTGAGCGTGAGACGTTCTTAATGCGATCAGAGAAACAAAGCCTCGGGCGCATCCTCGTGCGTTCCCAGCAGATTCCCTGAAAGACAGTGTTCGTCGGGCCCTGCTCAGATCAGGTCCACAAAAAATGACTTGAAGGGCAAAAGTCGGGGAACGCTGACTTGACTCTCTTTCATTCGGTATTTATTCAAAGTGGCGACGTAGAGCGAGCACTCACGAGCAACGACTACTGACCTCGCAAGTGTTCAGGATGTGAATTACGCTCAAGGTTCCAGTTTCGGATAATCGGGCTTCTTTGAGGGGGGAGATGACCGAGCGCTCTCCGCGAACCTTAATTAGATCTTCCATGGGGTTGAGGGGAAAATGTGGAGACCACGTTTCGGGGAGACTGATTGATAACGGTCCACTATCGGCCTCCTGCCGCAGTTTTCGCTCGGATCCAGATTTTGGATATTGGGGGATTCTTTCCTGCCACCGACAGACTTCCTCGAGCCAACCGTCCATTGGCCCGGCCGTCAATCCGTTGCGTTCGTTCCCGTCTCGAGATTTTGACGTTTAGCCGAGCCCACGCGGAGAATATCGAGTTTTCGCCCGTCCTTTTCACTTCTGGCCCGACGGAGCGCAGTCTGGAGTCGACCAGACGTTCGAAGCTGGGAATACTTATATCTTCCCGAAAACTGATCGCGGTGCAGCATAGCAGAAACATTCCCAGCCTCATTTTTCCTCTCCGGAGGCACAACGGAGAAATTGCTCAACTTTGAGAGCGCGAACTCACTATCGATGAATCTTGGAAATATTCAGCGAGGACGACAAGCGTTGCATCACCGACGTCCTTCCTCTCCCGAGAGCCCGCCCTGACCCGCGTCCCCCCGATTGTTGGTGCTCGTCGCGCGCGGGAACCAGGGCTGGCATCCATTCGTGTGACAGTTCCGCAGCGCTTCAAAATGGTTGCTGGTTTTCCACCAGGGCTGGATTTCCGCTCGGTTTCTCGCGTGTGGGGTTTTCGCCTCCCCCGAGCTTATCTCGGCCCAACGATGGGGCTCGTGCGCGACATTCTGCGAACGCGCCAACAGAAACGTTGATACCGCGAGAGACAACGAACACAGACAACAGATTAGCCGTTCGGGAGTGAACGGAACG
This sequence comes from Phytoseiulus persimilis, assembly GCA_037576195.1. NCBI lineage: Eukaryota > Metazoa > Arthropoda > Arachnida > Mesostigmata > Phytoseiidae > Phytoseiulus > Phytoseiulus persimilis. The sequence goes on from CM075103.1 coordinate 28,708,466, forward strand.
ATTCGAGCGTGTTCATCGGCTGGGCAAAGAGGAGCTTCGAATGAAAACTCGTTCGACTGCCTTCTCCTCCCAGATTCCTAACCTCACGAGATTGCAACCCAGTCATTTCATTCGTCGTGGGATGTCCGAGCGGTTCCCCCTCTCCCAGTCACGACGGGAGATTCGCACGAGAGCGCTTCAGAACGTTGAGAACCAAGTCAGAGATTCGACTCTCGCGAGATACGGTTCCTGCTGTCGTTGTACGTCCAAGACGCAGTATTCGGCGTCCTGCTCCACGAAATATAAAATCAGTGTCCTTGGCGCACCGCCACCCCCCTCGCTACCAGTTTCTCCCGCAGCACAAAACCCATCGCTGTTGGAGTTTTATGCAGATTCATTCCAAACTCCATTCACGGATCATACTGTGGAGCATGTGTATGCGCTACGCCCGACGGAGTGATAGCCACTCCGGCGCCAACCGAGAACAGATGGAGCCGATAAGTTATCCCACTCACGTATATATTCTTGTGTAATGCGTCCCCGGGGCCCGGCGAGAATCATGGAGTTGGTCGAGGGCCCGCTCCATCGAACGGCCAGGGCGTCGGTCGATCAGCCGGCAAGCTGGGGAGCACTCAATCGTCGAAGGGACCCTCGCACGTTGGGCTCTAGCCTCCAGTCCCGATGATCTTCGATCGATTCATTGTAGATAATGATTCATTTGGACCAATGCGAAGAGACTAATTGATACGCGATCGTGGAGGAAATGGAGCCAATTCTACAGGTTCGGACTCATCTTCTTCGACTCACCAATCCCGACTCCCTCGAATGCAAGAAAGTTCCGTCTGTTCTGTTGGGCAATAGCGGCGACAAAATTAGCTCAAACCATCGAAGGGTCCAAACGGCATAACGGGCGCCGCGCTCGCGTGACGAACCATCGATTCGTTTGAGCTCAATTCCAGGCTCACACTCTTTCTCGTTCATCAAAGTTCTTGTCAAGTTTTCTGGCAGATCTTTGGCGTTCCGGCCCGCTGGGTAGAGTAAACGTGAATGTTCGAGCGATCGAGCGCCCTGAGGAAATCAAATCCTGAGAGAGACAACTGGCAAATCGGCGAGCGGAGAGAAAATAATCCCACAAGCCCTGTACTGAACGGAAGAGCGGGCATGGATCAAAACTTTCCAAGTTCTTCCATGGAAGCGAGAAATGGGTTTGAAGAGCAATTATTCATGGCGCGCACAGCACCGTTCCCGAGAAGGGGAGGATTGTCACTTTGATCCTCGGGCTGAAAGTTCTTGAGGATGAATTTAAGAACTCTCCGCCAAGAGCTCCTCGCAAGGATGAATCGTGGTGTCGTACGCGCAAGGGCGGCGGAGAGATCCGCGAACTCAGTAACTCCCGATTCATGGTGATGAGAGGAGTTCCGCTCAGGCCTTTTACCGCTTGATTCCTTCGAGGTCGTGGGTCGGTTGAGCTTCCCGTTCCCTTCGACGAAAGAGAGGAGCAGAGCGGGCAACCCGCCGGTCTTCATCGGATTTGTGGTTCACCTCCAGCGAATCTCCGCAGTCTATCCTTATCTGAACATCTTGTTTGCCCTCGTTTCCCCGGCTGGTGTTGACTTTTCGCGTAGTTTTCCAACCCTGGGAACACGAGCGCAGCAGTCATGTCTGTAGCGGGAGGGTTACGAACAAAAAATTTATTTCGATTCAATTACGTCAACTCGGGGACTCTGCGTCGGCACGTCGGCTGGCAGAGACGGGGGCCAGTTGAACATTTGACTCCCTCCGGATTGCTCCACCGCCGATCAATCTATCTAATTGACACTGAATCACTCAATGAGCTCGAGCTCCTCGTGTTCCGGTCGCGACTCCCGGAATCGAGTTTCAGAAATCCGAGAGCTTCCACCACCATGGAGGGACCCTGACGCTGGATTTTTCCCGAGGTCGACGACCCCGCAGGATGAACTGTCGATCCCTGCGACGATCGCACACAGAACCTCAATCCAGAACAAGGCCGAAGTGGTCGCAGAAATCTTGTTTCTCGTTACGCCAGCTCGTTCTTCCCTAGTTGAGCCAGATTTCACAATCAATATTTCATAGCGTTCTGTGAGACCTAATTATCCTTTGAATGTCTTCCTCTCTGAAGGCTCATTGTTCGCGAATCTCTGTGACTACGTTCTCAAAGCACGAGGTGCTCCTCTCCAGCTCCATCCCACGAGGGACCACGAAGGAGGATGATAACCTCGTCGGGTCTCTGCAGCTCGCAAACCTGAATATGCTGAGGACATCGTTGTCATCAACAAGGAGGTCGGCCAACAGTTGCTGCGGTTTTCCGTGTCGCTCAAAGCGCCCACCTCAGGCTCGATGTGCGCTCTCCAGCTTGAGGCTAGTTCCTTCGTCTCAGATGTAGCCGGTGTTTCGAGAGGGCCGCGACCACTCAAAATCACGAAACCACTTCCGATTAGCGTCAGCGCTCGATTCCTTGTTCTCTGTGAAGGAAGCAACAATCGGGTGCCTCTTCCCCCTGTTCTGGAATAATCCTCCATGAGTGCTTGATCACATCAAAACCTTCCCTGACAAATAAGAACTCATCTAAGACTTCTCGAGACCCCATCGAGAATCTGCGTCATCTTCATTGGGACTCCAGGCTAGTACCGCTGGAATAGAATTGTGGAAGCCAAGGGTTCGATCAGGCCACCAGCTTCTCGCGATATCTTGTGTGCATCGTCCGTAGCTTGCCCCACACGGTGATTGGATGGAGGCACGTGGCGTCTGGAAATATCCCTCTCGCCGGGACTCGTATTTCCCGAGTGAAGTGCCGAGGATGGGATCGATTATCGGGGAATCTGCTGCGTTCCTTGCCTTCAGAATGATGACTCTCATCGGATTTCATGAACGGAGAAGCCACGTGGATCTAGCTCCCCCCCTTTCGTGGCGAACGTCTTCCAAGTTTAGAGGATCACAAGGATACTGATTCGCATCAAATCCGCCGCGACGACGATTGTATCACTGACTGTCCTGAAAACAGGCCATGGAGGGAGATCGATGGGTCAGAATCCGATCTTCATGCTAACCGCGCAGCAGTTTTTTATGAGAACTACACTCGGTTGGCAACGTTACGGGAGACGCGGGAGGGGTTTGGATCCATGAAGAGGAGCGGCTTCGCTTCGGAGCCTGATCTCGAATCCAACTGACATCAGATTGAGCGTTTTATACCCAAGGCTGTCGGCCTACGCACGCCTCGGGCCACTACTGGACGTCACGAGCAAAATATTTGCTCATGGATCGAAAGTCGTCAGCATTTGTTTTCGCGAGCCGAACCGAGCTTGACAACTGGAGGGATCCGATACTGAATTCAACCGATTGTGAGTCAACTCCTGTCGCCCGATAGCATGAATGTGAAAATCAGAGCTTTCCTGAGTTGCCTGCTCTTCTCCTTCGTGAAACAAATCTCAGCCAAACCTTTATCTCCGGTGGAGTTCGAGGAACCGTTGGATGTAAACATAACGGTTTTGATTGAGAGTGTTGGCGATCCCAATCCGGCGGCCATGGTTCGTATCAAACTATCGACGATGATAATAATGATGATGATGATGACGATGATGATAATAATCATCATCATCGCCATTTCCTGACGCAATCATCGTAGTTTTCAAACCTGTGATGATGCTGCTGATTGGTCCTGTGTAGTCACGAATAGACTGAATAGAAGAGGTTCATTCACGTCAGCATCGTGTAGAGCTACCGTGAGCTCCACGCGACGGAGTTTCTCAAATTTTGTTCCGCAGAAATACTAACAAGGGCTGATTCGAAACTGGGGAATCAAGGAATCCGGAAGCGCGGGGTTACATCCGGCTGACTCGAATAGGGACTCTAATCCAGAAAAAAAAAACTCCAACCGCCAGGACTTCGAGCTCGAGATCATTCTGCAACTCTTCTGGAACGTGAAATGGGAGCTCTGCGTCGATTACTTCAACAGCACTGTTCTCGAGACTCTGCTGCTCAAGCCTCCGGCGGTGAATGAGTACATCCAGGTCCCGAGTGCGAAGGTCAGTCGATCCGAATTTTGAGCCAGAACGACCCGAGCAGTTACATTTTTTTAGAACAGAGGTGACGCACCGAACGACTGGTTCAAGCAGATTTGAGAGTATTCAGCCGGAAACCTCCGACGACGAACGAATGAGAACGAATTGTTGTCGCTTTCGCGGTCGTTATCATTCGAAAGGGCACGCACGAATTGAGGCCGTCAAATACGAGGATCTGTGGTCACATCACGTTCGAACGTCGAACCAGCTGAGTTTCCCGGAGGACGACCCACTAGGGAGTACACCTGCCAATGAACACCTCCAATCCGACTCGCTGAGCTTATTTTTAGATCCGAAAAAAAACCGGAGTCTGATGTCGTTCCTCTCCAGGTGAAGTATTTCTGGGTGCCTGATCTCTACTACGTCGAAGCAAAAGACGTCGTATTCCCCTCTCAAATAAATCCTCCTCGATCGCTGCTGCTCTACAACAACGGCCCGGGCAAGGACTGCCGTTTGGTGTTCAAGAGCAAGGAGACCGTGACCATAGGCTGCCAGTTCGATTTCAGGAAATATCCTCTTGACGTCAATACGTGCTACCTCAACATGCGCAGCTGTGAGTTCTGTGCCGATTTTTTGTCCCAAGATTTCTCAGATTCTCTTTCCTGACTTGCTCACGCTGTCGGATGGGTCAAGGAATACCATGGGTCCCGATCGGAGGCTTCGGACCGTGTTCCTCCTTCATCAGCTCTAGATTTTGAATTCAAGTTTCCTATCCGGCGAGCCGGCTGAGGCTTCATTGGACGGAATCGAGGGGAGTTCTGATCAATCCGAAAATCCAAACCCTCGTGTGCCGCGTTCGCGTAAGCAACGCCGACGCTTTCGGAGAGTGGTACACCCTGGCAAACGAAGGTGAGCTCGGATACTGTTCTCCGGGGAAAATTCGACAAAGACGATCTTCGACTGAAAGGAGCATGGGACAGGAATTCTATTCTCAGGAGAAGGAACAGCTGGAAAATCGTCCTGATGTCGATGAATTTCTCCTCTTTGAGCGAGTTTTCCACTCACAGACAGAGCTGTTTGGTACTTCAGGAAAGTATAATGGCGTCCAAATATCCTTCAAGTTTTCGAGGAATATAACGAATCAACTCATCACTACCTACATCCCAAGGTTTGTTCGGGCTGACGCCAACGCGAAATCGCCCTTTTTCGAGAAGTCTGTTCCAAAATTGGATACAACGGAGGCGAAGGCAGACAGGTGAGAGCCCTGGGCTCCGGAGGAGGGATTCGAACGTTGCGGGGATCAAGAGAGAGATTCCGCCAGGGAAACACAGAAAAATTATGGTTCCTAGAGACGTGCAGTCAACTGTGACAATCGATCGATGCGTCCAAGTCGGGCTCCGCCACGCGTAAAGCTTCGAAACGGCGTAGCGCGTCCTCCTTCAAGGCGTTCTCGTCGTTCCGTTGTCGGGGAGGGACCTCTCACGAGTAGCTCCACGAGATGACTCCGATGCCTCTCACTCCCTTCGTCCTCCGAGGAGCCGATACCCGCTCCAGTTGATCGTCATGGATCGACCTCAATGCGCGACTCCGAGTTCGTCGTCTCTCGCGAAGAAAATCAGATTTGAATGTTAGGAATGCTGCGTTTCGATCGAGCGCGTCGGCCTCTATTGACCCTTTGAAATCGTTCCAGTATCCTCCTTGTTTTAGTGGGATTCTCCTGTTTTTGGATGAGCGTCGATGCAGGTGGCGAACGCATCACCTTGACCATAACAACGCTGTTGGCGGTGTACACACAAATAACTCAAGTGCGATTGAGTATTCCGCCCACGTCCTACCTCACGGTATGTCAGAACGCAGCACTCCCAGGACTTGGGGATGACATTGATGCGCACGGAGCTCTTCGCAGCCCCACATTAGAAACGGCAAGGCCGGCACAGATCCGAATGGGAAGTGATTCGAGATGACATCAGCTCCTAGTGCAGGTCATCGGAATTGAGTCTGATGAGAATCGAGGCTGTATGAGATCGTTGCAGCCAACTTCACGATCACATCGGAACGTCACTTGTCTTCGAGCTTTGAATCTGGAAAATCTCGGCAATCAGTTCGACCGTCAGCTTAACGGCTTGGACTCGGTGATCGGAAACGGATTCTGGCAAACCGCTGCGTTCTGAGCGCTCTCTAACTGTTCGTGGTTTTTCTGTCGTTCCAAGAACATCGATATCTGGCTGTTCGCGACACTGGGTTTCAACTTGATGTCGACTCTCGAGTGTGCGCTCATCCAAGGAATCCAATCCAGAGAACAGAAGAACGTTGAAACTGAGCAACAGAGACGAGCAGAGGAAAACGAGCGAGAGCGCGAGCTGAGAGCGTTTCGTCGGAAGCATCAACAACAACTTCCATTCGTGAGTTGGAGCGACAGATCCTCGATGAGAGGGCCTCGAATGGACTTTCTCCGAATCGGGTTCAGGTTCCGACGGAATATCGTATCGGTGATGGGATCCTTGAATTAGATCCGGAGAGGGAGTGTTCGTACCGATCTCTCAAATGAATCTAGTCCGAAGAGGCTACTCGGGTGAGCAAAGCACGTCTCAGGCATTTTCGAACGTTTCAGGATCGAAACGAAGAAAGCGAGTGGAGAGACGAGGCCGGACATCCGAATCCTGGAACAATGTACGGCTCGATGAAGACCAGGAGGAATCCATTGAGACGTCAAGAAGACCAGTCGTTCACAGAATATTGTGACGATATTGGTCGCAACCTGTTGATCGGTTCATTTGTGATCTTCTCCTTAGCATACGTGGTTTACATGGTTATCGTCAACGCAACCTCGGATTGAGCCCGAGACGACCTATGGAACCCGGTCCTCGGAAATCCCCTGAGACTCTCCGCCTTCTGAATCTGTTCCAAATAAACTCGGTACGAAATCAGTCGCCGTTCCACCATCGCTCAGGGCCATGCTACGAGCCGCCGTAGAGAGTTTTTCCGCTCGGATTGTCCGGAATTCACCTCCAAAGGTGAATTCGTGGGCAGATCGGAGAGCTCTACTCGAAAAATGTGCGTCTCCAGGGAGCGATCCGTCGAAGGAATCGGAATCCAAACTCTCCGCTCATATATAAGCATTCACTTTTCGAAATGCGATTCGGAGTATTCTCTAAAATGCGGGACATGCTTTGAAAATCTCTGTCGGAGGAATCGTCGAAAAGTAGAGTCTGCTCTCGAAAACATATGTCCGCGGCATTCTCTTTCATCCGAAATTCAGATCCTCAGCACCTTCTTCGTCAGATTCTGCGCCGAAGCCAAGGATAAAATCACCACATCAAGTGCGAAATAACACTTGAGCGCTTATTTCAGGCCGCGTCTCGAATTTCCACTGACAGTTTTGTCAAAAAGCGATTATTATCTCTTCACGAATGCTGCTCTTCCCGCCATGGGCAGGAAAAATGGGTCGCTCTGAGTCTCTGTGAATTCGAGAACGCGTGAAGAATGCCCTCGGACATGAACGACGAGTTCGAAAAGCCGTCTCGCCCCCTTATTTTGAGCAAAACCAGAGTACCCATTGTACGAGAATATCGAAAAATCCAGGGACGTTCTCGACAGTTCTTCGTATGAGCACTAATAGCTGAGTGAACAAACGGAAACCCTTCCAGGGTGGGTATATGCCAGCGTCCCTCTGATTGCATAACAGCGGACCCGGGCACTTTGCCACGAGACGATGAAAACGTTTTGGTCCCGGACAGAAATGTTCCCAGAATTTCCCGGCTTTGGACACTCGTACCCCTGACTTCTCGACTCCGAGAGTTGGCGGCCCCGAATGTGTACGACACTGGCCGTGGCCTTAATTATCACCGAGTTGAATAGTTTGGAATAAAAATAACCGGACTCCTCCTGACTGAACCGATGATGAAATAGCAGGAGGTTGTCGTTTCCTGGAAGAGAGCGCGCGGGGAGGTTTGCAGCCACAGCGGTTCAGCCCGCATTTCTCGCATCATGGATCAATAATGCTGCATTTATCGTCGTCGACTTGAGTTGTTTCGGTTCTACATTCAGCCCGCCTAAATTTGGAGGACGCCGCTTGCGGCCTGGGGAAGGTGGCTGATCCGTCCTCGCTTGCAGAGGCGCTTTCCAGTGACAAAATGGCACCAGATTCAATCTCTTCAGACAATTTGTTATGATTGCAAAGCATTCTTGAGGCAACGACGGGGAAGGCCTCTCTGTTGATGCGCTCGGAGAAACATCATCTTCGTTGACGAAATCCACTCAAGCAACAGTTGTGGCGACAGATCTCTGATGTGAATATATCGGCGTGACATTAAGAGAAATGAAAATAGGGGAAATAAGACGCCTGCAATGCCTGACGCTATCGCGAGTTCTTCCAAAGCGCACGTGGCGTCCGCTGCGAGTTATCGGGGGAATTCAGAATCAGAGCAACCCAAGCCCTCGACGATAAATCTAGCACCATTCGTCCAATATGAGAGAAATCCAGGCTTGACCACTGACCGTGAAACTCTCTCCGTATTTCCAAGCGATACCCTGGAAACAGAGCAGGCTATTTCGCAGGAAACATCATGCAACTGCTATTTTCCTGTCAGATTGGACTCGGGTTGTTTTGATTCCACATGATCCACTCATTCCTTGTAGTCCTTGTAATTATCCTTGTGGTTCAAACGTCGTGGATGGGGACATTTCAGAGCGTGAGGGCCTGAAGGCTCGGACTCGCAACCGCGGGGATTCAGCAGCACCATAAGTTTTCTGGAGCGATGGCCCCCAGCCGATTTCGGTCAATCGCTGCATTTCGTTGAGGTCTCTGACCTCCAGCGGCGTTGGGGAAATCCCGGTTCGAGACCACGTTAACCCGACGCCGGTGCGAGAGCCATGCAACGGTTGGGACGAACCTGTAGCCGACATTCAATGGTTTCTGCGGCGAGGCAAACTGTTGAGCAGTGGAATCCAGCCTGTACACCGTGTACCCCCACCTCTCGGGGACGAAAAGGCCGGGAAGACTGGAGCTTGAACGTCCAGGGCCGAAACAAAATGTTCAAGAATCGCAAGGCAGAACTGTGAGCATTACGGAATGATACCGAGAACCAGCGTCGAACGTAGGAGATTGGGTAATGAAACGATCCTTCAACTTTGTGCTTCTCTGGAACTTGGGTTCATACTCTTCATGAGGTTTGAGCCTTATGAGTCGATTCCGCAGCGCCGGCCTTCGAGTTCGAGTGATGAAATGCCACTCACCGAAAACGCGCTCGAGTCAATGACAACAGCAAATGCGATTCGTCGCTCAGTTCAATTCGAAGCGAGAGTCATTGGGTGTCTCCAGTTAATCATCTTCCTTCAGCATCCTCGGAACATGGAGCTCAGAGCTTCTAAACATGTACTGAGCACTACCACGAACTCACGCAACCATGCGTCGAACTGTAGCGACCTCGCGCCGCGGCTTGGCCTGTTCGTACAGATTTCTCGATTGAATCTCGTTGTCCCTGCACTTCCCTCGTATATCCCGAGGGAGGCCGAGAGGAAGATCAAGATTTCCTAGCGGAACAGAACAAGGAGAAACCGAAAAAATGGCAGGGAAAACTAGACTTGGTGAAGAGATCAGTGATTTCTGAGGCTGATATGATCGGTCGCCCCTTACCAAGCTTCGAACCGCTTTTTGCGCGAGCATTTTCCGCGAGGGCGAAGGTACTTGCCGCATAGAATCACACGCGAATGCACACGATCCTTTGACATCTGTCGTCTCCACGGCCGGTTGGAGGGCACCTTCCACAACAAAAAGTCTAAACTTTGTACCTCTCTGTGGAACGCAACACACGAGTGGAGAAGAAAGGAGTCCGAAATCGGACCAACGCTATATGACCGGAAGGAGGAAGGGATCATCTGGTTCAAATGAAGCAATTCCTACGGAACGCATCGAAAAATTCACAGGAAACCTAACGGAGGTTCTGGTCAAGGTTTTTTTCCTGCTGCTGAATTCGTCTCACAGACTACTCGAATGTGGTTGTTCCGGTAACTCGATGGACCCCAACGGGCAGCCGGATGGCGAAATTTTATTTCGATCCCCGAAATGGCGCGTGACTTAGTTCCATATTCATTCGACCTTCATATACGTGATGATTTTCAGGGACAGTACGTCTCCATTCATCGATGAGCCAAGCCTATGCTATCCTTGAGACCACTAGAGAAATCTGAAGGCAAGACTATCAGGGTACTGAAGACATGACATCTGAATATTGGGGAATAAATTCGAAATGTCTCCCCCGAGTCGAGAAATCACATTGAAACTCCCCTGGGTTCCCCGCGGCCCGTGTGGAAGATCCGGAACATGACTCGATTCGGGATGCATGCAACTGAGAGCACCGTCAAGAGAGAAAAAAAATACTTTTTACTTCTTCTTGCAGGTTTTCGAGTCGTTCGACAGCCGCCTCTGTTCTGAACGCACACCATTCCGTTCCCATCGTGCCTCCTCGTACTCACTGAAACAGCGCCGACCATAACGATAAGTAATGTCCCCGTATTGTGAACGAGAGAAGCCATTTGCTCTTATAGGAGCCATCGACGCGAAGGCGGGAGATTTCCAGACGTTGCCTCTTTTGTGACTCCCTGGATATCACCGTGGTATCGGATGGTCTATTGGCACACAGCAGTCTCCTCGCAAAGCACTCATCCGACGGAGCTAGAGTGCACTGAGCTTCCTGGAAAATCGGGAGTGACAGACCGTCTCTCCGGATGGCGCCTCGTTGGAGCTGCAGAGTACAGTATCGTTCGGAACCCGGCCCAGCTCCGGAATCAGAGGGAATAGTTCGCTCTCCCAACTTTTGACGTGCTTCTCGCAAAAACTAGGTCTCGAAGCTATCGCCATATTCGAACCCGAGCAACTGAGTCGTGAGTTGACACATTTACATTCGAATCGATGCGCTTGTATTCGATGCGACGATCTCCACTTGTCTCACGCTCGTCACACGTGCCCGAGTGAACCCTCAGCGAATAGCGATTTGGGTCAACTGCAGTCTTCACCTCTAAGCCACGCAAACCACGACATCGATCCTGAAGCAGCGCCTTATAATGGTTCCCCAGCATTCGGGATATCGAATAGCGACCGAATGCATTCGCGAGCGCGGGCTCTTCCGACTACCTCCCCGATGCCCTCCAATCAACTCTGACCCTCTGTATCAGATCTGAGTCTGAGTTTGTGTCTCCCGAAATATTCGCGAGTCTCCCGCGGAATACAGCTCAGCGAACCTGGTTCCGAATCACTGCAAGGTTCCGACACTTGGGCAAAGACGATGATGGAATCATATGATTTCAGTCCTGGTAACGAGTCTTTCTCAGCCGTTCGACTGGATGAGGTCTGTTGCATTTGATGATTGCTCTTTATACCCAGTTGAGAGAGACACAATCAAAGCGGTCTCAAGTCTGCACAGCACGCATAGCCTCTAAGCCCTCCCCGGCGCTAGAGATTCACGAGCCAGCCGATGCTCCGACCTGCTGTATCCTGACGACCTACAGGAAGAAGGAGAGCCAAAACATCGGAATCGGCTCCACTGCAGCAATCGGATCGAATTTCCCGTTATCTTCATTCGAGTGTTTCCCCTCGAAGGAACTGCCGAAAGCTCCAATCGAGCAGAATCGCTGACTCCTAGAGAGCCTGGCGGAGGAAACTGTGTGGAACTGATTCAACGACTCCGGAAAGTTCTGGTCGAAGGATCGGTGTCGATGACCGCGGTGCGAGCCGAAAAAGGCAATCGAGTGCGAGTGGTTCCACGCTAATAACATCGACCAGCCCCGAGATTGTTCTTGCTGGAACACATCATTCAATCCAGACCCTCGAAGCCTCCACTGGCTGATCAAGCTCGCCAGCCTGGCCAAATTTTTGTTTGAGAGAACAAAGCGGAGAAATACCAGACTCAAGTTTCAGATCATGTACGGTCTCCCGAACGGATCTATTCGCTTCGTACAGGCAAGGAAATCTCTAGTGGAGGAAAATGCAATGCTCCGCAGAGTCTGCAGTAATTCGCACTCGGTGGGAGCAACAACTCACGTATGAAACAAAGATTCCTGGGAAAACCAGCTGATTCCTCCTTTCTCCCCGTCCCTAGCCGATGGGAATGTGAATATCCCCGCCTTGGGCAACGAAAAATGCGCTCGGCTCTCATGTGATCAAGAATGACTTCCCAGTTCAGATCTATGGAGGATATCAAGGAGAGCGCTCCTGTCGATCAGAGATTCCATCCAAAAGTGGACCCTGCAGACACAACTCTCCGTGTCCGGCGTTGCAGTGGTAGTGTTCAACGGAACAGAAACTTTGGCTCTGAGTCAGACTGACTCCAGAGTATTCCCTCGGTTTTTTTAAATCTGCTTGAGCGGACTTCTGGATGACTATCTCCTGACGCTTCTTTGGTGGGAACCGCGACGGGAACGGAGTGGTACCCTGAGTAATGTTGGGTACAGTAGAAATCACAAGGAAACCGGAGACATGCTGAGGCGGAGTCTCGGAACTGATCAACGCCACTTCCGTGCTCTGACGACGGAGTTTTCGGATTCAGACAGGTTTCCAAACTCCTGGCTCGTGGTTACGGGGCTGTGCGCACATCTGCAGTTGAGCGGGATGGTTAACGTCTGGGACGTCATTTTCCATCACAGCAGCCACAACTCCACCATCGTCAATAGCAGCTCACCAGCGACTCGGCTCCCCTCATGGAGGAGTACCACGACAGTAGACTTCAGCTCCTTGCTTTTGGTCTAAGGGTGTCGCATGCGAGGTGACAGGATGGTCCCGACTCGCTAATTGTGATCTTTTCCTCGACGTTGACTCTTCCCATGTGTACCATCATGGGAGCGCGGGTCGAGCTTTGGGCGCCGAGGTCGCTGAGTTCCGCTTGATTCACTCACATGCCCTCATTTCTGACGATTTCCCACTCTCGAAAATTCGAGTCGTATCGGATAGCCAAGTGTCGTGCTTCCAGGAGAGCGGAGGCTCTTCATTATTGAGCTCCGGCTCATTGACTGTTGCACCCCGTGACCAGGCATGGTGCTCATCAGAGGGATCCAGTATGAAGATTTGGCAATTTTTATCCTTAGGACTCATTCGATCGTGCTGATATTTGCATGCTAATAGATGGTTCGCGGATACACCTAGCGTGAATATTAAAAAAATTCAACCCGCATGTCTCTTCAGTGTTGTGTTCACTGGATTCTGATAATCATTTCCTTCGACGTGAGAGAAATTTTCCACTCGGGATCCGGATCTACGGGTCTGGCCTCGAATACCCGGCCTCGGAACCAGCTATCAGACTCGGCTCTCACGAATGTTACTAGTGAAATGAAGAAAAATGAAGGATGAGTGGAGTGAACTAAATAACGGGGAATGTTCCCCTAGAGGAGGGAAATCACCCTACATAATTAGTTTCCGAATCCCTCCAGGACCCGCAACCGACCCTTCTTCGGCTGTACCCTTCGAGCTATCAAAGACATCTCGGAAGGCAGTGGCCGCTAAGGTATGCTAATTCAGTCACTGTGATGACAAAGAACACAAGCGACGAATTAGAGGAGACCCAACGGCGCGCTGCGCGAAGAGCACTTGGTGTCACGGGGTGAGGTTGCCAACGAATTCCTTGAGTCCGAACTCAGTTGGTCATCCTTCGAGGCGCGGGGGGGGGGGGGGGGGGCTGGAGCACACTCAAGAATTTTGCGCGGATCAGCCGCATGGCAGTCAGTCACTGGCCGAGAATGTTACTACAAATGCTGAGAGCACAAACCATTGGGACGAGAAAAGACACGATGGGACGGGAAGAGGACAACGGCTGGGGTGAACGGGATGGCTAGTAAATCTTCATTGAAATTTCATCGGATACACGAGCAGTTTCAGATCTATGAAAATAGTAGGGGGTCCGCCCTACTGGCACTTGCCAGAGCTGGAGGGCTCCCTACAGAGGAGTATCGGTCTCGTCCCTCCACCAACACCGGGACCGACATGCATCGACGTTGGAACACTGGGAAATGTGATATACCAATGGGACGATGCACAACGCACGACGGATGACCTACCAACCAGCCGTGGAGTGAACAAGGAGATGAATCGACCTGCCGTAAAGGCAACAAAACGACTCACTGAGCATGCTCGCGCCCGAAGTGATAGGCTGATATGCATTTATATCATACATTCAGGTCCGAATAAAATCACGAACGATGGAGAAAGGACCAAGAAGATATCAATCAACATTCCAAGGTTCATGATATGAACCCCCAAGACTATGAAGTTCTGTTGCCCATTAGACGGAAATTCAGGTCCAACGTTGTGCATATTCATCACTTATTCAAATTTGTAGAGAACGAGCTCAGGTATTTTTGAAATGTGGTCTGCCTCTCTCAAACGAGCCCAACGTTGGCGACCCCGTAGTCGGCGGAATCTTCGCGGTGGAAGTTCCCAGCCGAAGTTCCTCACGAGCACCAGCGGGGATTCAGAAGTTTGACAAAACGGGAAGGCAGATAGGAGTTGCCAAACCAAGGGAGCGGAAATTCGAGAGAGCTTGTCAAGGGGTCGTTGGAGCAGACAAATCCTGCGGAAAACGGCTTCCGAGAGAATGCGAGCCTCTTCTGTGGGTAACGGAAACCACGACCGAGAATCACGGGCCATCCACATGCTGATTGGAAACCCCGGCATGGGGAAATCCCCTCGAATCGACAAACTTCGAGGCTTTGATGAGTCGTTCCGCGTTTTTTTCCGAATTCCATCCGGAAACTCGGCTCCTCTATGGAGAACGCGGGTATCGCGGAAACAGGTGGGAGATCCTACGAGAGCCTCAGCTCACATACATTCGACTGACAAAACGTTGGAATCACCCCGCGTTCAAATTTCGTCCCTGATCCAAGACTGGATCAGGTTCCTCAGAGCTCCTCAATCTTCGTGCGAAGCCATCACATTTTATGAGGCTCGATGGCAGAGATGGATACCGTGATGGATGGAAAGCCTTTCTAGCGACTTGTTTGAGGTCTTGACAGAGCCGCTCATCATATCGGTGGAAAACACGGAGACATTCTGATTCGGGAACTTTCCGAAGAAATCGACTCTGATCTGCGCGTCTCAGGGGCAACGAATTTATAAGCATTCCCTCCGCATCGTTCGAACCAGCTCCAGTCGGTGCACTCCCATGAAGGAGTCTGCCGAGGAATCACCGCAGCCGAGCCCAGTCCCGCTGGGAAGTTTCAATCCCGTGTTCTGTCGGTTTCCTGAGAAGTCCTCCGGAGAGGTCCGGGAACTTTGGAAACGGAAACAGAGGCGGTCACGAAGCGCTCTGAGCTACTCACGGGAGTTCTCGGCTGTTTTCCATTTTTCTCCACGAGATCCGCAAAATTCCGATAACGAGATCCAGCAGAGGCCATCTCACGTTCATTCCAAAATTACGGCAGGGAAACAAACATGACTTCTGTCAGCTCAAGTGGAAAGCACTCAATCGAGAAGGTGGCCTGGGAGCATCTCTGGAATAGGCTCTGTTCGGATCTCTGGGGTGAGGGATGTTCACCGACTGGCTTGTCGGCAATGAACCTCACCCTTGAATTCATTTCTTGCCCCCTCTGCTCACCACCGGGGAGTGAGTTGGCGCCTTCAACTTGGCTACAAAACAGAGCATGTCGGTCGAGAACTCCATCAATCGCTTCCTGCAGCTAGGACAACCATCAACCAGGAACCTCCCGTAGAAGAATGGACTCCAGACAACGTGCCGTGGTTAAGAGGGCTCTCTTCGGTCCGCGTTCGGCGGAGGAATCGGAACAGAACCGGGAGATCAGAACCCAGATGAGAGGCCTGGTCCAATCCGAAACAGCGGAACAAATCGCAGAGGAGCTCCGCATCAAGACCCAGAAGCGGGCACCCACGAGGTACGATGTTCCCCACAAATGTCCAAAGCAGTCCCACCGAAGACTACAGTGAGGCCTGCCGCGGCACGACCCGGTTCTCGTCAATCTGTTTATAACGGCATCACTGAACCTGGGATTCAGTATCGATTTGTAATTGGCATTTCGAAGTCTTTCAAATGAAATATCTCCAACCGATAGAAGTTCTGTTTTCTCTGTGAGTGAGACCCAGTGAGCAATACCAAAAGGTGATCCCGGGACACTTCTGAGGGCTGGCTGAGAGGTTCAGCCGGAAAACAAAGAGTGAGACCCATGTCGATGAATCGGTAAGAGAAAAAATCGGCGATATAACGCTGCGGACATATACGTCCCGCAACGGTGCTCTTCCAGACGTTCCCGAACGTATCTATTGAACTTGAACGGAGTTCAGCTGTGGATCGATTCAGACGTTCGAGTGATGACCGCACCCATCATGAGGCCTCAGGTCATGGGAGGAAAGTCAAGCTGGAGAGAGGTGGAGCGAAACTCGGGGATTGAGCAGTTCCTCAGCGGTAGCGAGCAGTTTTCTCACCCTCCTCGTTCCTATTTTATAGTGTGAGTTGAAGCCGGTCAGAGGAATTTAGAAGCAGCAAAGTGGATGAGTCAGGTTACAAATTGAGACCCGCAATCTAAAACGATTCAGGTTTGAAGTAGGCAGAAAACCGGCTCACAGAAAGAGAAACCGAGGAACAAGGATTTGGTGGGAGGATTTGGTCGAGGAGCCGCGATTTGTGCGCAATATTCGGAATTTTGAGAACTGAAAGGGCATGGAGCAAGACACTGGATCCAAGCAGTGAATTAGCCTTCCGAACGACGCGGCTATCGCGAAAAGCTGAAGTAGCCTCCACTGCCTCGTATCGTTCCTGACTTCCGCGAGCCCTATGGGCAACTCGAAGCTCAACTCAATCGGCGCGAGAAGATTGTTTGCAGCTGTCGACCAATGCTCGAACAGTTTCGCTCTGAAGTAGATGCAGAATGCTTTCCCCGCGAGTTCTTTAAGTCTTCAGGCCGACGGTGATCTTGGTCGAAAACGAGGAAACTCTCTGGTTCGAGAACTATTCGCAAGGACGAACTCTGAACCACGTGTCTGAGTGAACGAAGCAGCCATGAGCATCTTCTTCACATCATTGAAACGAACCTGAGCCAGTTCTCTTCTCGGCTCCATTCCGGCTTCATCAAGGCCGGAGACCGACGAGATTGAGAATTCCAAACCGTCATCCGAGGCAGCCCCACCGGAGACTCCAATGAGGGTTGCCGGTAACCGACGCGTAGCCCATTCGTTGCGGTATTGAGAATCTACATCCATTGGACGCCTATCCCCTGTCTTTGGCAGTTTTATGTTGGATACACCGAATAAGGCTTCTCCTATGAAAAAAATCGAGGAATGAGAGCTTCTCTTTTCCTTGTCTTCGAGGCCTACGACAATGAGTCTAGGCGAACAAATCAAGGCTGGACTAGAGACTTGCGAAGTAATAATGTGGAGATGATGTGTTGGATTCGCCATCATTCTACGAACTCACCGGAGTTTCATAGAACTACTGAGAACCGCGTCGAGAAACCACGGCATGATATCAAGATTCTCATCGGTATCTTTGAGGCATGAACTCATCGGTTATGAGCCTCAAGTCCACTGCAACCCATCGCGAAAGATTCATATCACGTCATCGAGGGTATGTGCGGACAAGTTCGAGAAAGATCGTGCGAACGGGCGGATTTTCGGATGCAGCTAGAGGGTTTCGGGGAGGGAGGAGGGGGGGGGGGGGGGTATCTTTGCTGACTTCTCCAGACTGCGTGTAATTCGCAGAAATGTATCAAACTCACAGCAATCGAACACGGAGATTGATCGATTTCGTGAATTAGACCCAACGGTCCTGTGGATTCCCGAAAATTACATAATTTCCGCGATTCCACGATCGGTTCTGAGATTCACATCAGCATCTTTGCCTTGCGGGGTCGGAGACAAGAGGTCAAGGAATCGTTCTCCTCAAGGAAGGGGTTCCGATCTTGTCGACAGTTTCCTCCACTTGAAACTTCGTGGAGCTCCTCGGAGACGGTGTTACGTGAAAGAGTCTCCGGAATATCGTCTGGTCCGTTGGGAGGAAGGTGGTTTCTCTAGAGCTCAATAGAGGCCCAGGTTTTCCCGAATCAGGTTTGCCAGGAGGCGGCCGATACGACACTCTTCCTCCAGTCGTCATTCTCACCGGGACAGGATGGAATGCAACACCAGATGAGTCGTGCTAAGGCGGTTGAGTTCCAGGCGCTCTCGTTTGGTGAATCCGCAAGGCTTTCCGAACTATTCCGACGTAAAGAAATCGCTCATTGAGTCCAGTTTTGATTGCTCCGAATCGCGAGGGAGCGCTCCCCTGGGTCAAAAGCCGATGATCGGGTTCGGATCATCGGATGATGAGAACTGGTGCGAGATTTTGATGGAGATTTGAACCTGGAAGCGAAGGATTACGAATCGCGGTGGCGGCGAGCCGCTCGGCTGGGATCCCTGTTACCACAAGAAATTGAGAGCGGAACACTGCACCATAAAGCATTTCCAGGATGCGTGCGTGAGAGTCATGCGATCAGAAGCTGCTGTATCGAAGACGATCCAGTGACAAACTACGATTGTCGGTATCTGCCCGGGATGGATGATTAAAGTTCATTCGGAGATTGACTTCTACGGGGAGCGAGGTGATGAATCATCATTCTCCTCCAACAGGAACAACGGAGAGGTGATCTAAAATTCCATTCCTCGCCTCCAATCGTTCGAGGTGGCGAGCCTGCCTGTCCCGGAGCTGCTCCAGTGACCCAAAGGCTGCGCACGCCTTTGTCATGGCGGCATGAGATATGCATGAGATCCGTTCGGGGCTTCCTCAAACTGTATGGTCTTAGATCATGATGACCGAGTGGGAATGAGGTTAGGGAAGCCGGGCACAAGAAGCTAGGCGTCAGAGGTAAGAGATTAGCTGAGAAATGTCGATCGGTGCGAGACTCCAGCACGAACGGAATCATGATCTCCAAACGAAATCACTGTCGGAGGAGCTCGAGCCGACGAATAAATTTGTAGCAAGGAATCCAAGTTGTGGGTAAGGTTTGAAATCGTTTGGATCGCGAAGATGGGACCGCGGGGTACTTGGAGGTGGCCATCGACCTGAGCGATTCGATTTCCGAACGTTTCTTGGTACTTTCAACCGCTTCAGCGACACTTCAAGAAATCGTATTCCACCGCAATCAGCCCTGAGCGCTCGCCTCAATGTTCGAACCATTCATGCTCCCGGTTCCGAAACAGACTCGGAAAACTCCTGGGGAACTTCCGGAAACTGGTGCTTCCGCACTCGGAAGTATCTAGCACGAGTCTGGAGTTGACGTTTCCTCGACCTTCCTCGCGTAATGGTTTAGAACAGATGGGAGCGGTGGCCGACCAATCTGTCTGGCACAGAAATGCTCTCCATGATTTCATCTTCCATAGCACGAGCCTGATTGGAAAAAGGAAGGACAAGAAACGAAGCAACATCCCAGGGCTTGCCGTAAACAGATTCATACATAGGACATCATTTACATAACGATGCATTACCGGATCGCTGACTCACATGTTTCTAAGACGGCGCCTGCAGGTGCATCTGCTTCTTTCTTCTCTTCAGGGAGTCTTGTCGAGGGAGGATACAAATCTTGGGTCAAGTCAAAGCTAGTCCCATGTGAGCCATTCACAAGCCACCTGGGAACGGCGACACGAATACTTCCTAACAAATCGACAAACTTCATGTCTTCGAGGAACAAGTCTGCGTGCTCTTTCCGTATTCTCTTTGACAACTTAGCTTCCCTGTGAAGAACGCGGTTGTATCAGGTTCGGGAGCGTTCAAGCTCCCTCCGCTGCCTTGCGCTCAAGTGTCGTATCTCATTCGCGTCGGGGGCAGGGAAGCGTCACTCAGTAAGCAAGCGGGCGAATCTTGAGTTCGAGAAGATCTTCCGTAGCCATGAAACTGTGTAATGCTAGGAGAATGGGACTGCGGAATTGATGTAGAGCCTTCCTAGCGATGTGTCGAAGACCTAGAGAGAGCTGAGCGTCCTGGTTGAAAACACGGAAACATTCTGGGTCACGAACTTTCCGCAAAAACTGACTCCCATCTCCACGTCTCGGGAAGCAACGCATCTGGGTGCATTCCCTCCACATCGGTGGAACCAGCTCCAGTCGGTGCACTCCTCTCTGGGAGCCCGCTCCTGTCTATTCGGCACGGTAATAATGGGATGAGGGTGCTCTCACCTAGTTCGCGCGCGTCGTCGCATCCTGGGACGAACAACAGCCGAGGAATCACCGCAGCCGAGCCAAGTCCCGTCGAAGAGCTCCAATCCCGTGTTCCGTCGATTTTCCAAAAAGCCCTCGGGGACATCCGGGAACTTGGAAAACGAGAACAGAGGCGATTCCGAAGTGCTCGGCTACGAGCTCCGCAAGATTCCGAGTTCCAGCGGAGGCAATCTCTAGATAATTCCGAAAGAACGGCGGGGCAACAAACAGAGCTTGTGTAAACTCAAGCCGGAAGAAGTCAATCGAGTTGCAGGGCTGATGGCATCTTCGGAATGGGCTCTGTTTGAACCTTCGGGGTAAGGGGCGTTCACCGAAAGCCTCGACGGCGGTGAACCTCACTCTCGAATTTGTTTCTCAAGCCTCCGCTCGCCGTCGGAGAGCGAGTTGGCGCCTTCATCTTGCCTATAAAACAGAGGATGTCGGTCGAGAGCTTCATCATTCGCTACCTGCAGCCAGAGCAACCAGCAACTCCCCGCAACCTCCAGCAACTCCCCGCAACCCCCAGCAACCAGCCCCGAAGAGTAATGGACTCCAAACAGCGCGCCTTGGTTAAGAAAGCTCTGTTCGGTCCGCGTCCAGCGGAAGAGACAGAAAAGAATCGGAAGATCAACGTCCAGATGAGAGGCCTAAACCAGGCCGAAGTAGCGGAACGGATCGCGGAGGAGCTTCGCATCAACAACCAGAAGCGGGCACCCACGAAGTACGATGTGCCCCACAAGTGTCCGAAGCAGTCCCACCGTCGACTGCAATGAGGTCTACCGCGGCACGACCCGTGGTCCCCCGCCCAGGATTTAGCTCATCTGTTTATATCGGCACCTCTCAACCTGGGAATCGGTCTCGATCCGTTATCGAAGTCTTCCGAATAAAATATTTCCAACTAATAACACTTCTGTTTTCTCTGTGTGAGAGCTTTGTCGATGAATCAATAAGGGGAGATCGACGCAATGCGGCCGACGTCCAAAACCCCGCAACGCAACAAAAAAATATGTTGCGAAATGCTGTGTGGATTCCGCCGGAGCTGCTTCGAGCATCAATAAGAATCGTCCGGGTCTTGTAGAATCGTGGGAAGTCGCGTCCGGAATCTTGCGTTATCTCAGACAGCAACAACGCTACACTCCCAGACGATTTCGATCGTATCCATTGAGCTTGACGGCTTTTTTCTGTGGATCAGATCGATCGGGAAACACCCTCCGGGACATACACTCGTGCTTCCGTCGACCCGAGAGTACTGTCAGGCTGCAGAATGGACTTTCCAGCAAGACTCTGCTCAAAGAGCAAACTCCACCCGAGATTAGATCACGGGCGAATCAGCCCGATTTCGACAAGTCTCATTAAAAGACTCCCTACTCATTTTTTCTTCGATTTAGTGCGAGTGTGATCGATTCTAGATTTGGGCGCTGGAGCGGGTTAAACCCCGCACAGGAACCAAGATTCCCTGAAGGGTTTCTGGAGTCTCCCTGTCGGGAATGAGAGAAATCATCGGTGGAAGAGCTGCTCCCAACGGCTGAAAACTTCGGGAAGCGTTCAAGGCTTCGTATCCAAGCCCGCGACGGGCACTCCGGAGCCAACAGAGGGAGGGGTGGCCACAGCAATGTAATGAAATAACCCGTTCATGCATTCTTGTAATTTCGTCTCCCTGCTCATCAATTTCGAATTCAGCCCATCCCCTACATGAGGAAAAGCTCCTCATGAGGAGTTTCCCGAATGAAACGCACGTCGATCGACAGATAGCGGATCCCGTCAAGTACGAAAGCTGACGCGCCACGATCGATCTTCGTTGAACAACTCAGGTCGAGCCGAGCATGAACCGCGATCCAGACTTCCAAAAAAGGGGCCAGTCGGGGCGAGAAAACGCAACGATCGTCATCGAGCATCACAAAGTTCCATGACCACAAAACATCTTCTCGAACCAAGCTTCGCTCGCGTTCATTCTCCATGGCGCGCCCTCCAGACAGCTCTTCAATGGCTCATGCCAGATGTAGCCACAGGCACACGGAGCACCGCCTCAGAAATAGGTGAGTCAACAATTCGTGGAGTGGTTTTCTATTGTGGTTTCTGGTCGAGGTTTCCGGACCCCACAGGAGATGATAAACGGGTGCAACGAAGCCTGGGACGCTCAACACTCCGAGTTTGCGTCCGACAGAACGTTCTTGAACGGATTGTGCTCGATATCGCTCTCGTGGGCCGAGATCCTCAAATCGGACGAGTGGAGGCTCGGGCTCTGTCGGGATACATTTTCCGGAAGGCGCGTCTTCTCGATCGACCCCTCGATATCGACCCCTCGACCCCCTCGGGTTGCTCCGACCACACGGGAGGGCTCCTTCGGAACGGGCTCTGTTTGAACCTGGGGGGGGGGGGGGGCTGTTCACCGATGGGCTCGTCGGCGTTGAACCTCACCCTCGAATCCGTTTTTCGCCCCTCAACTCGCCTTCGGAGAGTGAGATGGCGCTTTCATCTTGCCCATGAAACAGAGCGGTCGAGGACTCCGTCATTCGCTACCTGCAACTCCAACAATCATCCACCGACAACCAGCATCTCCCCGTAGAAGAATGGACTCCAGACAACGTGCCCTGGTTAAGAGGGCTCTCTTCGGTCCGCGCTCGGCTGAGGAATCGGAACAGAACCGGGAGATCAGAGCCCAGATGAGAGGCCTGGTCCAGTCCGAAACAGCGGAACAAATCGCAGAGGAGCTCCGCATCAAGACCCAGAAGCGGGCGCCCAAGAGGTACGATGTCCCCCACAAATGTCCGAAGCAGTCTCACCGGAGACTACAGTGAGGGCTGTCCCAGCTCGACCAGACGTCCACCCCTCAGGGTCTAGTCCGTCTGTTCATGTCGGTGACCCTGAACTTGACATTCAGTTTCGACTCGTTTCTAGCAGTTTGAAGGCTTTCAAATAAACTATTTGCAACTGGTAGAACTTCTGTCTTCTCTGTGTTCGAGACCCATGTCGATGATTTGATGAGAGCAAATCGGCGATGACCTGCTGATCCACAAGCCCGCAACGCGGAAACCATTTTTAATGTGTTTCTTCGGAGCTGGCAGAGAATGGCCTTAGAAACGAGGAACGAGAGAGATATAGGTATTCCCGAGCCTCAGTCCACACGGATGAGCGAGTTTGAATCTTTCAGATTTCTGAATAACTGATTGCGTTCCGATCTGAGGATGGAAGCGAGACGCCGAACCTCGGAACCGTGGGATCCCGGGGCGCCCTAAGAGATGAGAAACAACCACAACCCACCCCTTTGAGGAGTTGCCATCCCGTATTCTATCCAATTTCCCGGAAACCCTCGGGGGACGAAAACAGAGGCGATATCGGAGCGCTGTGGACGACTCACCAAAGTTCTTGGCTGTTCTCGGTTTCTCTCTACGAGCTCCGAAAGATCCCGACACTGAGCTACAGAAGAGTTGGATCAGCCTCCAGATGAGAGGCTTGGTGCAATCCGAAGAAGCAAGACGGATCGCGGAGGACGTCCTCGTCAAGATTACAATGAGGGCCGCCGGCGAACAACGCGCGGCCCGTTGGCTACTGTCTTGACAACCCATACCTATTGTATGCTTATCCTCTGTCTTTGGCACTGGGAGTTTATCACACTGAATGGGAGCGGCATCCTGTTTCAACGGAAAAATCGAGGAATGAGACCCTTTGTTTCCTTTCTCTTCAAGGCCTACGACGACGAGGTAAGGCGAGCAGATCGACGTTGAGCAGTGGACATCCGCCAGCTAGCAATGTGCGAGTGATAAGTCGAATCCCATCACATTCACCAAGTCACGCTGCGGGTTCACCATAATTCGGCGAACTCGCCGGAGTTTGGTGGGAGGACTTAGAAACGCGCCCGTCGGAAAACCACGAGATGTCATCAAGATTCTCGTCCGTATCTGTGAGGCAAGACCAGATCGTCGCTCTCGGGGAAGAGGTTCCGATCTCGTCGACGGTTCCCCCCACCTAAAACTTTGTGAAGCTGCTCGACGCCGGTGTTACGAAACAGAGTCGAAGTCTTAAGAATTCCGTCGGCGACCACCTCCGACCAAGAATCAACAGTCAAACGCTATGGAAGGGGAGGTCTTCCGAATGAGGGGTGATCTGGAGTTCCGTTTCTCGCCTCCAATCGTTTTAGATGACGAAGCTGTCAGCCTCAGAGCTGCTCCAGCGACCCGGAAGGCTGCAAACCCCTTTCTCATGGTATGCATGAGATCCGTTCGGGGCGTTCGAGAGCAGCCGGACGGAGTTCCGCGAATGAATGTAGGAGAACCGAAAATTACAACCCGTGCTCCCGAGAAGGACGTCTGGCAAGCATGTTCTGCATCGTTGTTTTGTCGAACACCCTCCTGGGACAGAGTTCGATGTGCGTAGAATCCTTTCGAGTTCAAACGAGGAGCGGGCAAGGTTCTCCGGAATATGTATCTGTCAGAGACCTCAGCGCAGATGTTCTCTGAACGATCCCTGAGATCGGAGATCCGCGCGAAAGCTGTTGCCCTGATCTCGCTCGGAATCTCTGTGGAGTTTCAGGAGGAAACAGTCCTAAAACATCGGAATCAGCTCTCAAATTGAGTCCCGACGCTCCGAGCCTCCAAGTTCTCGTTCCCTGGAACAACATCTGCGTGAACAGTTCGCCCGAGCGAAAGGATCAAGTCGGAGATAGCATTCGGGAAAAAAGTGAGCGAAACCGACCAGAAATATCCGGAGTGCCTTGTTCGAGAGATGTTATCCGCAGTGGATCTGGCCGAACCAGTTTGAGAGGCAACTGTACGCTAGGAGTCCCACACAAAACCAATCAACCGAAGCCTGGATTGTCCTTGGTAGACCACATATTTCAACTCAGAACCCCAGAGTCGCCACTAGCCAATTGAGTTCGCCAGCCTGACCCAATCTCCGTCGGCCTGAACGGAGCAGAGAACAAGTAGACTCAGGTTTTAAATGAAATCGCTCCGTGAACGGCCTCCCGCGACGGATCTCGCCGAGTCTCAGACCGACGTGCCCTCAGACCGAAATATCCGCGATTTCTCCCGGAAGCTGAGGCAGTTCACGAGAGGTCGATGCGGAAATCTTGAAGCGAATCCAGAGAGGAACAGGACGAGGATTCATCACAAGGAGTGTTGTTGACTCATCTATTCCGCTATTTTCGTCGTTCCGAGTCCGTTCCGATTCGGGAAAACTCGGTGAGAGCCGCGGGGAGATCCGATAGGACACGCTGCCCACAATAGTCGGCGGAGCCTTACGACAGTTCATCTTTTTTCCACATATGACTCGACCCGCTGCACGATTCCCGAGGATTGTCACTTCCTCGAACAGAGTCTCTCGGTTCCGATCCAGTTGAAAAGAATCATGTCCTCAACCGTTCCGACGGGTTCGCTACAAACCAGGGGCGAATATCCATCGACGCAATCCATCCTTGGGAGACTCCTTTCTGGAAACTAATGGTCGACGACTGGAAGCGATTTGACCACAGAGTCGGAACGACCGATTCCCTCTTCGGCCAGCTGGGCAAGCCTTTGGGAAGCAGTCTCTTTTTCGTCACTGAAATGATTGGCAAATCTCTGAATTGAATTCCATGGAACATATTCCAAGAAGCTGTCCTATCAGTCGAAAATCCTGTCCGTTAATAGGCCGGACCAATACCGCCCTTCGATGCCAGTTCGGTTCCAGACAAGATCCTCATCTTCTAGGTTCACTTTCATACGAGTCGTGCGAAGTTCTAGATAAGATCCAGGAGTCATTCGTGAAAGCTCTACTCACCCTCAAATTTGTCATCTTTCGAAAGCGGAAATCGACCGCTGTGCTGCCGATGCTCCCGGGCCATACCACGACACCAAACGAAGGCCACAGGAGTCCAGTGAATTTGAGAGGACATCGACGTCGGCTGAGAAGGTAACCGAATCTCGAGCGCAGCGGCGGCCACGAGTTCACACCCAGTGGAATGCAATCGAGTTGTCCTCGCGGTAGGTACCGGGGTTCCCGCTCTGAAACATCCTTCTATGGTCGACGATACCTCAGTGTCTCTCTCGTGTTCATCGCTGTGCAGGGGCGGCTCGGAATAAAAGTTCTCAAACACCAGTCAAATGCAGCATCCGGCCACGTCGACGTCGAATGCCCTTGAGCAGGAGAACTTCCAGATTAAATATTCTACTATTTGGCACTCATCCATGTTATGTGGGAACGGGAAATGTTGATCAGAATATAGAGGAGTTAGTTCTGCTCGATTTCGAGGGTCTTCGGATGGTTACGAGGGAAGATGTAAACTTCAGAAGACTATCTCAACGCTGATTATTCGTGTGTTCTATTTTCTAAACAAGAATTCTTCTCAGGGAATTCGAGCAGATTCAAAGTCGAGTCTTGTGGGGGTCTGCTATCGCGCTGGACTCGACTAATATAACTACAATAATGATTTGCTCGCGAAAGCGGGCACGTGAAATGCACTCTCACGCTTGACGTTGAGGTAATGTCGACCTGCACAGTCCAGAACACGACGTTGACATGTTCAGGATTCTGTAGAAGTCCTGACGATCCGCAAGGTATAGATTTTCGAGCAATTTGAGCCTTCTGAACTAGTGAGGAGTGCCGATCAGCATCGGCATTGAGTTCCCTGATCAGGGCCTCGATCCATCGATTGTCAACTCCAATGAGCGAGCGAGCTTCGGCGGTGCTCCAGATGCCTGTGGCTGCATCTGTTCTCTCCTCTCGTCCTCTTCGGATGGTCAGCTTCTCGATGAAGAATACAGATCTTGTCTCAAGTCGGCGGCATTCCAATGTGAGCCGTTGACAAGCCGCCTGGAAACCGCGGTATTAGAACTTCACGCGGGAGAAACTCGCGTCGAGAATATATTTCGTAGTCATTGTGTGTCGCCCGAAAAGTCTTGTTTCGGAATAAATGCTGAACCTGCGAGTTGTTGGAAGTATTGAGTGGGCTGAATGATGAGAGGGCTTGGTTGAATACATGGAAACTTCCCGCTTTGGGAACTGTACGGTCGGAATGGCTCTGACCCCAGACGCCCCGGGAAGCGGTGTTTTCGAGAGCATTCCGTTCGCATCGTTGCGTCCTGGGATGAACAACAGCCGAGGAATCACTGCAGCCGACCCCAGCCCTGTTGGGATGTTTCAACCCCGGCTTCCCAGGGAATCCTCCAGAGACGCCCGAGAGCTCGGGAAACGGAAGCGATGGCGGAGCGTTGCGAGCTACTCACAGAACTGCTCAACTACTCTCCATTTTTCTTCACGAGTTACGCAAGACTCCGATATCGAGGTGCAGGGGGCGGGGCATCTCAGGGAAATTCCGGACGAACACGGCAACGAACAGAACTTCCAGTCAACTCAAGTAGGAAGCAGTCAATCGAGAGTTAAACCTGAGGGTTTGGATTGAGGTCATCGCAGAGGTTCTTGGCTGCTCTAGGCTCCTCTGTACGAGCTGCGAAACATCCTGACACTGAGCTCCAGAATAGCTGGATCTCTCAGACAGACATTTGGGGCCGCAGCATCGTGACGACTGACAGAGAGCGACTCCCAATGACGGCGAGCGTACCTCAGGGATCGGTATTTGGCCCGACACTTTGGATTGTCAGGTAAAATGAAGAGCGGGAGGTCGTCATTGTATTTTGGAATGCCCAGCAGCTGTATTATTAGCTGTATTCCGTATATCAAAGCCTTACTAGCGACTTGTTGAAGGTCTTGAGAGCTGAGTATATCGGTCGGAAATATGGAAACATTCCGGCTTGATCTACGCGTCTCGGGGGGCAACGAATCCATGAGCAACAGTTTAGGGATCACCGCAGCCAAGCTCAGCTCCGTTGGAGAGTTCCGATCCCGTCTTCTGTCGGTTTCCCAAGGAATCCTCCGGGGACGCCTGGGAACTTGGAAAACGAGAACACAGGCGATTGCGAAGCTCTGTGACGTAGGCACAGGAGTGCTGGGCTCAGTTTTTTCTTCATGAGACTGAGCGTTGTTGTTGTCGTCGTCATCGCCGCGATATCGACGCTTTGAGTCGCCTGTGTCGCGAATTTGGCCAGTTACCAGCTGGGCGTCAGTTGTATCTCGAGGGAGATGAGGAATTCAAACTCGAAAAACGGGTGAAGGCAAGAAAGCATAGATAAGGTGATTGAGAGATTGAAATCAGCTACTGAAAAGCTTCGGGAACCATCGGGAAGAACCTCTAATTCTATGAGGCCAGCCTCATGGTTCCCGAAAATAACGAGGCTCTAAACGTTATAGCCTCCTGCTGGTGCCGCCACTGGCTGGGCTGTTCTCCAGTTTTCTCTACGAGCTACGGAAAATTCCGGTACCGAGTCGTAGCAGAAGCCATGTCACGTGCATTCCGAGGAAGAGGAGGGGCAACGGACAGAACTTCTGTCGACTCAAATACAACGCGGTCAATAGAGAGGTAGGCCTGGGGGTTCTCCGGAACGAGCTCTGCTTAGATCTTCGGGGTAAGGGGAGTCTGTTCACCGCGGAGCAGGACAACTCGTCGCCGGACAGCTTTTCGCCGGACAGCTCTTCGCTGACGATCCGGCGCAAGAGCGACTCATCGCGGGACAACCCGTCGCTGAGGTGACTCGTCGCCGGAGAGCTCATTTCAGTCCATCAAATCACCGGCGGAGGTGACGCAGTGACATGAGCGCCGTTGGCGCCTGTTTCGGAGCGCCAGCTCACCTCCGCCGGAGGAGACTACAAACTGCCGTTATCGTTGAGGATCGCCTAATATCCGCAACTCAGCGTCTGGGGTTGTCCTGCATCCGGGCTCGGGTTTCATCAAGGGCAGCGTGATTTCAATGATTCGGCCGTAGAACCAGATATTCGACTGGATCGACATCCTGACGAGGCGTTTCCGAACCAGACCCGGAAATTGGGAACGGAGGAGGTCGAATCAGAAAAAACGGAAAACTTCGACACGGGTTTCTGGTTTCGAAAGAGTAGACCGAAAGTCGGCATTCTGATGAAGTTCATTCCGTTCGTCTCTCAAAATTGCGAATGAAGCGCCAGGTGGGTTGACTACTTTCCATTCTGCACGTTGCAGTACTCGATTCCCCGTGGATTCCGAGGAGACTCAGTTCCTGGCGTCGAGCTGGTTGGCGAAGAGTTATCCCGGCACTAGCCGCTTTGGCGCCGAGTCGTCGGCGACGAGTTTCCTGGCGAAGATTCATCCCAGCGACGAGTTGTCCGGCGACGAGTTTCCGGCGGCGAGTCTTCAGCGACGAGTTGTACCGTACCGTGTTCACCGATGGGCTCGTCGGCGACGAACCTCACTCTCGAATTAGTTTTTCGCCCCTCAACTCGCCTTCGGAGAGTGAGATGACGCTTTCATATTGCCCATAAAACAGAGCATGTCGGGCGAGAACTTCATCATTCGCTTCCTGCAGCTCCGACAATCATCCACCGACAACCAGCATCTCCCCGTAGAAGAATGGACTCCAGACAACGTGCCGTGGTTAAGAGGGCTCTCTTCGGTCCGCGTTCGGCGGAGGAATCGGAACAGAACCGGGAGATCAGAACCCAGATGAGAGGCCAGGTCCAATCCGAAACAGCCGAACAAATCGCAGAGGAGCTCCGCATCAAGACCCAGAAGCGGGCGCCCAAGAGGTACGATGTACCCCACAAATGTCCGAAGCAGTCTCACCGGAGACTACAGTGAGGGCTGTCCCGGCTCGATCAGACGTCCACTCCTCAGGGTCTTGTCCGTCTGTTCATATCGGCAACTCTGAACCTGTCATCCAGTGTCGATTCGTTGTTAGCAATTTGGAGTCTCTCAAATAAAATATTTCTAACTAGTAAAATTTCTGTCTTCTCTGAGTGCGAGACCCATGTCGATGAATTCATGGGAGCAAATCGACGGTATGCTGTTGACTTACAAGCCCGCAACTCGAAAGACATGTTTAATGTGTTGCGTTCGAGCTGGGAGAGAATGGACTTGAAGAGCGAGGAACCGGGGAACAAGAATCTGAACAGGGAGAATCCGGTCGAGGAACCTCGATTCATGCACAATATCAGAGTTGAAGCAGTGAGACGAAGATGGAGCCAGACATTGGATCACAGCAGTAAATCCGTCTCCTGGAGGACGCAAAATCGCAGGATTCGGCGAGAGAGAGAGAGAGAGGGAGAGGCATTTCCGAGTTTCGGTTCACACAAATTGGTTTGTCGGAAGGTTGGAGTTCCCTTCGCTGTCTCGTTTTCGATGGTCGTACCTGACTCGCACGAGGGTGATACGTAGGCGGAGCTCAACTCAATCGGCGCACGGGCGAACCCCCGCGCGAGTAGATCTCCTGTAGTTATGGGGTAATGTTCGAGCAGTTTCAGTCCCGGAACCGTGGCATTCCGGGGCGTCCGAAAACTTGAGAAATAACCACAGACAACCCGTTGAGAAGTTTCAATTTCGTGTTCTATCGACTTTTCTGGAAATCCTTGGGGGAGGGGGGCGAAAACGGAGGCGATATCACGGCGCCATGCACGACTCTCTGAAGCCCTCGGCTGTTCTCTCTACGAGCTCCGGAAGATTCCGACACTGTGCTCGAGAGAAGTTCCTCTCTGCCTCTCCGTTTTTCTCCGGAGTGTCATTCGGCGCTCGCATCCTTTCAATGAAACCGACAACGTCGGTCGATAACTTCATCTTCCGATACAAACAAACAGAGCAAGGAACCGGGAGAGGATCGAAACAGTGCGCTTTCGTTAAGATAATGCCCTTCGGCCCGCGTTAGGCGAGAAAGACCGAGCGGAGTCGGGAGCTCAGCCTCAAGATGAGGGGTTCGGTGCAATCAGAGGGAGCCGAACGGATCACGGAGAAGCTCCGCCTCATTGGGGGAATAAGTTGACGAGTTTTAAAAAGATCGTGTGGTTGGGCGAATTCTCGGAGGTAGCAAGAGGCTTCTAGGGGTGTTTTTCGCCAGAGTGCGAGTCATCCACAGAGTTCGATCGAACGCCCATCAATCGAACCCGAAGACCCGTTGATTTCGTGAAGTCGACCCAACGGTTCTATGGATTCTCGGAAGTTTCACCATTCCCGCGACAGCACAATCAGTTCTGGGATTTACATCCGCATCTCTGCGTTCCAAGGTTGCGGAGAGAGGAGCTTCAGGAATAATTCTTCTCGAGAAAAAGGTTCCGATCTCGTCGGTTGATTCCTTCACTCGAAACTTTGTGGAACTGCTAGAAAACGACGTGACAAAACAGAGTCGAAGTTTCCAGAACTTCTGGTTCGTTGAGAGGACATGGCAGGTAGTTCCTCCGGAGCTCAAGGCCCAGGTCTCTCGAACCGCCGGGGTCGCCGGGAGACGGCCACGGCCGAAACCAGACTCTCCCTCGAGTCGTCATTCTCACCAGGTACAAGCGGGAATTCAACATCAGTACATGTATGTTACGAAGGGAAAGTCATAGGCTTTCATGTTGGGTGGCTCCGCAGGGCTTGACAAAATATTCCGGAGTCGGGCAATCTCTCACTGTGTTCAGTTTCGATTGTCCCGAGACGCGGGTGAGCG
The DNA here is from genome assembly GCA_037576195.1 of Phytoseiulus persimilis. NCBI lineage: Eukaryota > Metazoa > Arthropoda > Arachnida > Mesostigmata > Phytoseiidae > Phytoseiulus > Phytoseiulus persimilis. Next base: position 28,740,100 of record CM075103.1, read on the forward strand.
TCTCCCTGGGTCCGGAGTCAATGGAGAGGTTCGAATCATTCGATGAAGAGGACTGGTGTCAGATTTCAATCCGGATTAGAACCTGGGGGCGAACGAGAGGATTACGAATCGAGTTGGCGGGGAATCCCTGTTGCAATAAGAATGGAAAGTTGAACTCTGTAGAAGGAGGGGTCTTCCGAATGAGGGACAATCTGGGGGTTCATTTCTCGCCTGCAATCGTCCGAGCTTGCTCGGGAGACGAGTGCTTCCACGTTCATGAGCTAGTGCGCGCGGATTGCCGGCATCGTCGCGTCCTGGGACGAACAACGGCTGAGCAATCTACGCAACCGACCCCCGCCCCGTTCGAAACTCGAAAAACCTAGAAAAGGAGGGAACTCAAGGGCGCTGTGAGCTACTCAAAAGAGTGCACGGCTGATCTTCATTTTTCTCGACGAGATCCGAGATATTCCGACACAGCGTTCCAGTAGCTGCAGCAGAAGCTATCTCTAGATCATTCCGGGCGAACGGCGGGGCAACAAACAGAACTTCTTTGAACTCAAGTAGAGATCAGTCAATCCGGGGATGAACCTGAGGGGTCCTTCGAAATTGGCTCTGTTCGGATCTCTGGGGTGAGGGGACGCTGTTCACCGATGGGCTCGTCGGCGACGAACCTCACTCTTGAATTGGTTCCTTGCCCCCTCTGCTCGCCGTCGGAGAGTGGGTTGGCGCTCTCATCTCGCCTATAAAACGGAGCATGTCGGTCAAGAACTTCATCATTCGCTACCTGCAGCTTCGACAGTCATCCAACAACCAGCATCTCCCCGTAGAAGAATGGACTCCAGACAACGCGCCGTGGTTAAGAGGGCTCTCTTCGGTCCGCGTTCGGCGGAGGAATCGGAACAGAACCGGGAGATCAGAACCCAGATGAGAGGCCAGGTCCAATCCGAAACAGCGGAACAAATCGCAGAGGAGCTCCGCATCAAGACCGAGAAGCGGGCGCCAAAGAGGTACGACGTTCCCCACAAGTGTCCGAAGCAGACCCATCGAAGACTGCAATGAGAGCTCTGCCGCGGCTCGACTCGTGATCATTTTTGATGAACCTGGTTTGAATAATACATCCATATCCGTATTCCTTAACATCGGACTCGAAACTGAACTGTAACTGTGAAGTCTTCCGAATAAAATGTTTCTGACTAGTAAAACTTTTGTTCTTCCTGTGTTTGAGCCCCGTGTCGATGAATTAATGCAAGTAGATGGACGATAGGGAGACCTCGATCAATGTACAGACTCTGCGACCGAGAAATTCCTGAACGTCCAGAAATCCCCCGATCATTTGAACCTTCAAGAAGACTCCTGCAAAAACGGGAGACCGTAACCGGATTGATTCTGTTTCCCATTCGCGAAAATTCCTCGTTCCCATGACACCGGTAGTCAACCTCTGTATGTTGTCACTCCATTCCCGAAATCCATTTTGGAATTGCGTTAAACTGTGGAAACGGATAGATCGACCGATGGGTCGTGTTGCCCCATCGCCTGGATCAATGGACCGGTCGCCTCCCCCAGGTATTTCTTCGCCTTTCATGGGGGACACGACGGAATGAGATTCCGCTCGATAGACTACAAAGATTTTTCCCATCGGTTGTCTGAACTCAGTTCGTATCGCCGCGAATTTTGATATGGCGAACTGTTCACACATTTCATCTGCCTATGCCAGATAGACCACGTCTTAGAGCGGAAACCATCGAAACCGCCCTCGTCCGGATCAGCAAGAGTTACCATCCAAGAGTTTGGTTCGCATATTGTGATCCAAGATCGCCGCCTTTTGGGGTAGCTCATTGTCGATCACGTTCGGGCACACGCAGAAACGATTTTGAACTCTCATAACGCACTGTGGATCGCCCGAAACGCCAAGGACGTTTCGTGGAAAATTCCCGCGAGCCTTATTGCGTTTGTCCCAACAACTCTCTATGAAACTCGCTGAGAAACTCCCGATGGTCCCCATCCTTTTCCCACGCGAGTTTCTGATTCCGAATCGAGTGGTATGGAATCGCTCCTTTCAATGGGCGAGCCGAGTCATGATTCCGACGAGTTGCATCCGAGCCAGGGCGCAGGACGAACCTTCAGACGAAATCCAGAAGGTCGTTCATAGAAGCTTTTCTTAAGGGCGTGGTCACCGACGAATCCACCATCTTGCGAATGCGGCAATCGACCGTCGTGATAACGACGACGATGGCTCCGAAGCGTGGCGGTCGTATTCACAGGAGCACAAAGGAGCTCAGGAGCCACTGACGTCAGCTGGGAAGTTTTCCGACTCCCGAATGGTGGATCCTGCTCTCCGAGTCTTTCTCCCATGTTTTTGAACACGAGATGTTGAAACAAGTAAATAATTAGCGAACTATCTGAAACTCAGGTGCACCGGAGGGCGCTGTCACCACGATTTCTCTAGAGGCTGTCAATGATTCTAAGAGCCTCACGGCAGACACGAGAAGAAGAATCAGGTGATCGTCTCCGCTCGAACGGTGCCGATCCTTGAAGAACGGTTACAACGACGGTTGTTCGGACTCACTATGACTACCATCGAGGTAATCTACCCTAGGTCTTTCGAGGTAACCACACACACCGTGAGCGGAACAAGGGCCGCGTTCCCGGACGCTTGTGGAGATGGAGACCAAGCCTACTGGAGCAGATCGTCAACAGATGAGACAGTTCTCAACTAAGAGCAATATTTTCGCATTCGAATCAATGATGGCCGAAGAACCGCAGGACTCTGAACTCCTGTCGACGGTATCACAAGTCAGGAGCGTCGATCGACAGCGGTACTGTGATATCTAGAATCCTCAGCTGGCCACATCAATGAGCCAGAGTTCCACCAAACCAGTGAGTGAGTCAGTTAATCGACTTTGATATTTCCGCATTATTCGACACCTGAGTCTCGCGATAATTCACCATCGAAGCATCTGAATTGAGAACGCGGTCGAGTGTTCCTGCAATCCGCTCGTCCTACTTCGGATCCTGCGGAGCCAGACGTCAGCGACCCCTTGGGCAGTGGGGACCTCCATCGTCACATGAGTTCTCAAGCGAATTTCCAAACAAGAACCAGCGCAGTCGGAAACGCGGCAAAGAAATCGAATGAACGTCATAACGAGGAAGCTGGAGTCTCGAAAAGCTCGTCAAGGGGTCAGCTTCTTAGCGGTGAAGTCAGGTTTTGCAGGGGTATCGGCGCGGGAGAATCAAAGAACTACAGGAGTCGGAGAACTTCATGGCTGTGAGGATACTTGGTCCGGCTCTTCTCGATGTAGTGCGCGGATATTGCACGGTTTTCTAGGACTGCTTTTTTGAGAATCACCTCAGATACGGAGACCTGTACAGAGTTCTTCTTGGGAATGCTGTATCTTGAGACGGATATCTCGAGCTCACTCCACCTTATCTCGCGATTTTGCGACTCGGCTCTCTGCGAGCGGTGAATGATTTCGCTAGAGGCGAGCAATTCGGACGAACACTCAACGTTGAGCTGGGGGAACCACGATTACGATTGTACGAAGATCTCGATGACTCTAAGTACTTACGAGGAACTGCCTACGGATCACCACGGTGCTTCGTATTCGGAGACTGTCTCCGACTCGCTTCGGATGATCATGGTTCACCCAACTTCCTTGCGGGAGCATCTTCGGAACTTCTCGGCTCGAAAATTCCGCAGGGACAGAGTCCGACATAGGCCTCTCGTCAGGAGACGAAGCATTTACGTCGTTTTCTTTGGCATCGTTGGAACCAGCTTCGAACGACTCTCACACACGTTTCAAAGTTCGTCTCATTCGTTTCCGACTTCAATCATGATCGCTCAAAATGGAGGCGCGCCCTTGATCTTGAGTCATGCTTGGAGGGTCAGGCATTCATCATGTTGAACCTCCATTCGATCCACTCATCAAGGAGGTGGATAAATGAGCCGCTGATGGCTGAGTTTATCGGTCCTCATGCCAATAAGGCATATTCCATCGATCCATCCATCCACCTGGAGGGTGAATAATAAAAAATGCCTGAACATCCAAGCTCTAATCATGAGCTGGTCCGGATCGTTCCGCACTTTCAATCCGTTCTCGTTTACTAAGATTAGATAAAGTCAAAGCGCTCGTGGGAGAGCTGAGAAATCCCTGCTAACGACTCCCTTGAAGAGCTACTATCTCATTTTTTGACGGTTTTCCACGACGAAGGCGGAGCATTGTGAGTTAGCTGTGGGAAGTTTGATTCTCTCCTCCACGAAGTTCTTCGGAGTCCGGGACTGGGCCCCAGGGAAGCAGGATCTCTAAACGGAGGGCGGTGTACTCGTCGGGCTCGTCAGCGATTCAACCCTCCTTGAATTCCTTCTCTCGACTTTTGCGAGCCCGCGTAGCGGAATCATGTACAATGCATCGCCCCCAGTGGCATTACGGGTTCAGAAGAATTCGGCGAACCCACCGTAGTCTGGTAGAATTCTTGGAGAGCGCGTGAGAAAACACGCTATGTTTCTTAGATATTTCGTCCGCAACGCGGGCGTCACCCATCTGCTTATCGACTGGGCTCGGGGGCTCCCAATCTACCTCGATCCGATCTGTGACCGGATCGATCGTGAGCTTCGAGGGATCGCCGCGCAGGTCATGGCACCTCCCGTCACTTTCTCGGGGGACAGCGATTGGATTCTCGTTGCGGTCTCCGATGACTTCATACGACTCCGTTGAGCATACAGGATTCGACGAGATCCGCGACGCGTCAACGTGGCAGTGAGTTCCCACGGAACTTCACTATTTCCGCTTTGCGGTCCGGGATTGCCGCAGCGCGATATTGCCACACGTACGGCTCTCCGCAATACGGCTAACCTATCTGGAATCACGCTCAGACCTGATACTCGTTCGAGTGCCGTCGGAAAATCTCAGGCAGAGTAGCTCGATTCGAATGGTACCTGAGAAGCGTCCCCCTGTCCTGCGAGGGGGCTAGTCCGGAAGCCCCGGAATAGATACAGCGGCTGGAAGGCTGCCCATCTTGTCGATTGTTTCAGAAAATCGTATCACACCGCGGTTTTTCCCGAGTCCGCATTGATGGAATTTTGAGAGGGCAAAACTCAGCCTCGGAAAGCGAGTTTTCCGAATGAGTGCATGGAAACAACAGAGGATTACGGCCTGTTCCACCATAACCACGGAAAGTACACCTGATCATTATGTTTCGCAACGTTGTTCTGCTGGGGGAAATTCTGTTACAATCATCAATGTGCGTTGAATGTTTTCGAGATCCAACCAGGTGCCGGCGGGGTTCTCTCAAGTATGCGTCTGTTAGAGACCGCAGCGCGAAAGTTCTCTGAACGCACCCTGAGATCGGAGATGTACTCGAAGCTGCTGCTCTGTTCTCACTTGGACTCGTAGTGGGGTTCGAAGAGAAAATGGTCAAAGAATATCGGAATCATTTCTGCCGCAGCGATCGGATCGCAATCCGACGCTGTGATGCTCCGAGTGTTTCTTTCCTGGAGCAACAACTACGCGAACGGTTCGCTCAGGCAAAACGACCAACGGGGAGAGTACATTCCTGGGAGAGAAAACTATGCGAAGCCGACTCGAAATATCCGGAAAGTTTCGTTCGAGAGGGATCGATGTCAATGACCGTGGATCGAGTCGAACCAATGCGAAAGGCGACCAACCTCGAGTTGCTCAACGCGAATCACGTCGTGTAAGCTCGTGGCTGTTCTCGAACAGCGTCATCCGATCCAAACTCTCAAAGCCTCGGCTGGCTAATTGAGATCGCCGGCTCGATCCCATTTCTGTCCTACTCTAATTTCCCACACGAACTGGACATCCAGATCGGATCTCATCATGGAACGGCTCGAGCAGGCGATATCTTCGTTCAGGCACACGGAGAAGAACCTCAGGATGAGGAAACTTGAGATTTTCTCCAGGAACTCAAGAGGTTCGGAAGCGCTCCCAACTAAGCACTCTCTCCGATTTAGATATTGTCTCATCTCCTCTCCTACACAAAGCTTGGAACGTTCCCGGATATCGCGAACGATCGGAAGGGTTCGTCCGTTGAACTCGGAGCAGCGGCTGAATCACGCCCAAACTCATCTCGGGTCCCCTTTAAATGCGAGCGTGATGGGTTTCGCTCCGAAAACCAAGTTAAATTTATTTCCACCCGACACAGGTCGAGGTTTCGGTCACAACTAAAACTTCTATTTGTACTTAACCGTTGGAATTGCGAAATAACGCAGCGCGTCAGTCAGCTATCAATCATCAGGCACATATCTGAAGTACGCTCGTTATTGTAGATGTGGGTATGGTTTTGAGAAAGCTTCGGCGAGAATACTTCACGCGACTTATTCTTCTAATATATATTCTAATTTACAATAGTCATAACAACGCCGCGTGCGAGTTTCGAGTCGAAGTCGGTCCGTGATTTCCAGCGCTCAGACTCAAAGTTCGTTGCAAGCGGCCAGAATAACAATATTTTTACACAGATTGCGGCCGACCAGACCGCAAACTCAGACCACGCTGACCCGGTACAATGAGAGAGGGACGATCACGACGGTCAAGGTTCAGTTCGGCTCATTTACGCGTCTTGGTCGACGAGCGCATTGCAATAATCGATAAGCTCCACATGATGCTTTCTCGGCTGTATTGAAGTATTTTTTTTGGCTTCTCTGGACGATGGATTTTATATTAATGAGAAGTACTCGTCATCCGGATGTCTGTACAAACATAAATACACATCCGCATTCTCGGAAACCAACATTCACGTCAGAGACGCACGCAGGAAAATCCGACTACGTTTGGGCACGGTTGTGAGCTCTGACCGTCACATTTATCCACCATGAACTTGAACTTTGATATGTGTGACGGCGCTGAATCAGTCGGATGGTCACGAGGAGAGCGTCTTCACCGTTGTTCCGGTTTTGAAGAGAGATATTTTCGCAGACTGCGAAGAGCACGAACGCTCGATCGATCGGGTGCGGGTCTCGAATTCAAGCTCAGGGCGGGTACAATTACAAAACACATTCAATAACGTACAGCTGCTCGACAACCAGAGCTGGTGCGAAGCCGCCAGGGTAGTTTTCATCTTCGAACTGTACACTGTAACCCTCCTGGGGCCCGAGAGGGATCTCGTCGACCAATCCTCTATAGAAACAAGTGGTTTGAGGATAAAGTGCGTTCACAACAGTGCCTTTGGGAAAAAATGCTTCGGGGTTCGTTATTGGATTCGCTCGCATCAGCGGTAGCGGTATGATGTTCTTCCTCGGCAGAGTGAGCGTCTCCGGATGCTCGTCGTCGATGTCGTCGACCTGGTACCGCCCGGACGTTCTGTCGTAGTGACGCACCCTGGCTAAAATCCACTCCTCGTCATCATCGTTCTTCACGAAGGCCGCCACCATCGAGTGCGGCTCGGCTTCGTAGCCTGGCGGGGCCGGAACGGCACCGCAAAGCGGTGGTGGCTTCTCATGGTCCGTCGGAACCCACAGCGGCAGCTGGCGTGCCAAGTTCTTCAAGTTCAACATCAGGGCGCTCTTGCGGACAACTTCGCCTCGCTGAGACCTGCCAAGGCCCGGGAGCAAGCCAGAGCGTGCCGTGCTGGCCACTCGTATGTTCTTGATGACATCGAGGCTCTTCCGCAAAGCGTTCTCCTCGTTCTCACAGCTGTCGATGGATTTCCAGAATCGCTTCTTGAGGTCGTGCTTCGTTTCGCTCGAGATCTTCTTGTCCCTACCTTGCTCTTTCAACGCACAGTGCTTCGCCAACACGGCGGCATGTAGTTCTCGTTGGGTTTCGTGGCGCAAGGCGTGGATGCTCCTCACGAGGTTTGCGAGTTCCTTCAGCGACTCCTGCAGAGCAGGAACGCTCTGTCGATGGTGCACGGCGAGAGACATCGTCGTGGAGGAAAATCTGTTCTCCTCGGTGCGCTTTCCCGGGCGATGGTGGCGGGAAACGAGCTCAGACCGGGGATCGGCATGCGTCAGAGGATGACAGAGAGCAACGCGTGTTTGATGGTCGCTTCGCAGTGGGTCCTGCAACAGTTCGCCAACTTAGTCATGATTTTGAGCTTATCAGAGTGGAGAGGGGATAGGTCGCCTTGAGGGAGAGAGAACGCCCCCGAGTTTCGCACAAAGAAGCGGGACCCCACCCCTCCCCCGGATTCTTGGAAGAACATCGGCTGATTCCGTAGCGCACCCGTTCCTCCCAAACGCTGTGCCCTGTATCGAACTCCCTTGGTGGATCCGCACACTCCTGCTCGGAATCGGAACATCCTCCGAAGCCCGGGTAGAACAACCTCTGCAGGCGGCTCCAAGCAGCGAACCAACTCGTCAAGCCCCTGCCACAGCTGTAGTGTTCCGACAGTTGTTTTCGTGTGATCGACAATCATGTCGAGCTAGCGGAAGAATCTGCCGGATGCAGGATCATCCAAATCCTCAGTTGGCTCGAGAAACGCGCTCAATTTCGAGAGGTTAAAGGTCATCCAGCCTTTGTTTACTATGGGTTGGCCGCACACACGCACACGGTGGTCACACAACCACCATCTACCATTGGTGCCTCGGCATCAGCAGCAGCACGGTCGACAACAACATAGATTTTAGCGGGCACTGATCTCGGCCCGTTGACTGGGCTTTGGTAAAGGAATCTGACGTGTCAATCAACTCACAGTGTCGAGCCGGAGACTACGGTCTCAAATCTTCACGAAAACGCATCAGGATCGAACAGCTAGTTGTCACCTAACCCCCAAATCGGTGTCTCTCACAATGATCCTCAATGGCGCCCGCAGCAGCCTCTACAGCGCAGCTGATATGTGGCGTAGTGGCGCCATAGAAGTCTCGCATAGAAGGTTGGCTCAGCCACGAGGTTACGAGAGAGAGGGAGAGGGAACCGCGGCGCGGCGTCGATATCTGACACGACAAGAACTCACAGGTTCGAGCCGGATGCTACGTGGAGAGATCATCCGATTCCCCCCGTAGATACATTTCTTCTTCTGAAACAACATATCAACTCGACAGATTGAGTTCAGTCGGGGTCAGAACGGTTATACTTGGCAAACTGTGGTCGTCGAATACGCTTCGCATCGCCTCTGAAGATTGAGTCACCATGGGGGTTCAGTGATTAGGAGAATGACTCGCGTTCGACTGGACCGATAGAATCCACGACCGTTCCTACAAACAACGTACAGGACGGACGAAGCGCCCCGCGTGTCCACTGTCGGAAGAATAGGGTTTGAGGCTGGGTTGGAATGATCATTCCAGCGATGACTGATTCTTGTCGATGATGAATGAATCGAGCCACCGCGAAGCCATTGAAGAATGAGACCGGTCGGCGTGTTCGACTCTGAGGCCACCTCCAGGAGTGACGGAATGACGTGGGTCTCACGCTCTGGCTTATAGGATTCCACCGGTGCCGGATTCCTCATGAATTTCTGCTTGGATATTGCTTTGGGCGGTGAATCTCAGGTGGTCGACATACCCTGTTGGAGCAAACCCCGTCCGACAGGTTCTACTACCATCGGGTAAGCACCTTGATATCTCATCACAGAAACCCGATTCGGTGGCCTAGCGCATTGGCCCGGCGACTCAACGGCAGCGCCAAAAAGAGAACTCTCTCCCAAGCCGAGTCGAGTAGTACTTCGAGTGCACGGCAGAATGTATCGTTGAGGTCATTTCTGTTCCGTCCATCCGGATTATCTCAATTCAGAAATGGCGAATTCGAGTTTCCCATGACCTTCAGTTCCTCCGTAGATGAATCACCTTGCCTATGTCCTCAGAACTGAGGATTTTTACACATATCCAGTCCCCAGCAGATCACTTGTCACTGATTTCTTTCGATCAAGCCCCTGGATGGCCAGCTCGCAAGTCCTGGTTCCCTCATTCTTCTTTTTGAGGGGTTGGTTCGAATCGCGGCTTTGATGGAGCGCAGCATTCTTGAGATTATCGCACCGCTGTGTGGTTCTATCTCGGGACAAACAAAGCTTGAATCTTATCGTAAACATCCTCGTGGAATTCCCGCAAAACCGAGGTGTTCATTCGGTATCTGACGACAGGTAGAATGATAACAACGGACTGACAGAGCTCTGAGTGGGAGCTCGACGACCCGCTCCGGTCTGTGTCATGAGCTACACGTTTTTTTTTTCATGCTCCCATTGCTGGGGCTCCAGGCCCGCTCGGCTCCAGGAACAAACGGCGAATAAGTGATCTCGATTCAGAGTTCTTGTTCCCCGGAAAGCTGAAGAGAGACGGCGAAACGTTCAGAGAAAGCTCGGAATCCGTCGATTCGAACGTTCGACGCAACGGCATTCTTCTTGGCTCTACGCTTGCGGAAATTTTCGTGCAACCGATGTAATTAGCATATTTGAGAGTAATCGGTCTGAGCTCACCACAGCCTTGGCAAATCGCTCGAGTCGGGTCCTCACCGAAATCCGGTCTCCGCTCAAATCGAACGGAATCCCACCGACGTCCTTCCAGCGATCGGATTTCACCGCGGAGCAGTTGAGCGATTTTCGGGTCTACCCGGGTCAGCTTCGACTAGAGGTCCCCGATGAAGTCATTGAAGGAAGTCGATCTTCCGAGCTCGTATCGGTCAGGTCATAGAAAAACGAGGGCTTCGCGATGCGCAGAGAGACTAGTCGGTTCTTCGTGGAGAGTTGGGGACCTGAGACTCTGTTATGCAACTTCGGTCTGATCGAGGCAGCTTCTCGAGATCCGCGGTGGAGAGGTCCTTACGAACTAGCTGGACGCCGTAGGAAGCGGAGGGAGCGATCTTGAGATCGAACAGCGACAGCATACGAGAGTTTGCGACCTTGAGCCTAGCGACGCTAGCTCAGCGTGAGCGCTTGGCTTCGTGGTCCCCGAAAAATTGGCTCATGGTGGTCAGAGCGATGCCCAAATACGTGAATGCGTTGAAAAATCGGAGAAGACTACCATACAGACCTAACTTGTCGCTGTTTGCCAATCAGTGGCCTCCCCCGAACTTCATTGCTTCAGACGTCTGGATATTTATGTTTGGAGGCCCAGTTCGTAAAGCAATACTCGCAGAGGGTCGCTAACGACTCTTGACACTGGAGCTTGTTTGTGCTGAAGAGGACTGGGTCGTCCGCCTCCAGGAGGGGCTTTGATGAACTGGTGGGCCCTGGCCACGATGACTCTGCGAGGAAGGTATGCGATCAGTGGAATGAACAGTAGAGGGCTAAGGTTATCGCCCTGGGGGAAGCCAGTGGTCTAACCAGTTGCCGTACACCGACACACAACATGAATTATACCTTCCCTCGAGGTTCAGAAGCGTTGAGCGAGGAGGGCACACAGTTCAATCCGCCGAACTCCCGAAACGCCTTTCGGAGTGCTTCGATGAAGATACGCGCAATATTCAGAACCTACGGCTCCCCTATTTTCATTCGAAAACGTCATGTATCGAAAAAGGGTCACGGATGACCCTTTTTTGAGTTCAAAAAGGAACATACCAGGCCAACTCTCAGCTTTGTGAAAACTTGTGTTCTTCAGATCTGGCACCAACCCTTTCCGCCCCCTATATACTAGCCGGCCTCCGGCCTACTCGCCAGCGAGCCCTATCAGAGTAGTTTCAACATCATAATCCAACCCCCAGCGTCACGGGAGTTCCAATGGGGACTCGATCGATGCATCAGGTTTGAGTGCTCGCGATCGACTGCTAGAATGAGGACCGAAAGCATCCGAGAGGTGATGAGGACGCGAGTCGGTGTTTGGCCGCCGCTAGTTTCCGTAGCGCCCTTCAGTATGGGATTGCGCAAGCGCCCACAGAGTCAGCTGGATGGATAAGTTTCTGGCTGAGAGAGCTGTTAATAAAACGACACCGCCGGAATGAGGCGTTGCTCGTTCAAAGACTAGGTGAGATAGAGTTTAGGAGGACTCACGTTCCAGGTGGAGCGGAAAGCTGACATTGTGGAAGCTGGGCGCCTTACCCCGGTGACCTCGCCGAAGATGTGGAGCTCCGGGCATCCCCCGTGATGAGATGCTCACTTTGAGGAGCGTCGAGCAGAGAACGAGAGCATGTGAAGCTTCGAAGTCAAGGAGGTGCCAGAAGTTTGCCGAAGACCTCAAAGTGACATCCGGTAGTCTCTTGTTCCCGGTGGCTCCTGATTCCCGACCTTCAGCTACGATCTCCCCTCTTCAGAAGATGACTCGGGCGATGCCTTGTTGCAGTGAATCGTCAGCTCGATTCTGTCACCGCACGGAAACGTGAAATGAAGCAGGGGAGTTTTCCCCCGGTGCTACTCGGGGATGCATTCGGACTTCCATCCGACTACTGAGGAGTTTCCGGAATGGATGATAGAAGCTCGGAGAACGTTCTCCGCAAAGTCAGGAAGACCTGTGAGTGGTTTGCAAGTTCCTGGACCCCGAGCTGTTCGAGTTGCGCAAATATTCTCTGACTACCGTACACTCTCTAACATGAAGGCGGCCCGCTTATTTTTTCGAATGTTCGAGGCCAGCCTGCTTGTTAGAGATCGCCCGTTTAATGGAAGATTCCCGGCTATTTTTTCGGGTGTCTCGCAGCGAATCATACCAATAGAGCTTGGCTGATATTCGAGGTGCGTTCAGCCGCTTTCCCACATCGCTGTGACGAGCCCGTTTACTAGAGAACTACCATTCATTTCTCCAAATGGTAGACGCCCGTCTGAATAACGGGGGTCGCCCGTCTATTATTTCAAATGTTCGAGACCCGCCAGCCTGTTGGAAATCTCCCGTCTGATTGAGCCCGCCTCACTGTTCGAGAGTTCACGGTATTTTCTTTATGGCTTGCTGGAAACTCGAGGGCATCCATTATTCCTCGGTATTTGATGCGCGTAGAAAGGTTCTCTATCGGCCCGCAAATCGGATCCTGTGAGAGAACCGAATTCCGGGCGCCAATCGCTGCCTAGTCGACGGTAGACGTCATTCTCGGAACCAAGTTGCTGTTCCGAATATCGGCGACAGCCGATTGCTGGTCTCGGGTCCTCAGTGCTGAATCCAAACATTGATCAGTGCTGTGTCATTCCACGGAAACGAATTGCTCAATCGGCGATTCGAACGCAAAATACGGAGCACGGCAGCCCCAACGCCCATGTGATCGACTCGCGAATCTAGGACGGAGCAAACTAGCAGGAGGCGCGGATGACTGCTACTCCTCCTCGGGGATGAGAATTTTCATCAAAGACTTTATTATTGTCGTTCTCGAAAAAATTTGTTCCCATGGTCCTTGAGTCCGTGGATGCAAGGATCTCGGCGGGACAATATCGATCATCAGGATGTGGATAACTAATCTGGGGGAGAACCAATCTGGTCGAAGTCTTAGAAGAACATTGAACTCGCACCGCTCTCCTCAAACGAAGTCGCGAGATGCGCGTCTCCGTCCCGGATTCTCGACAGGGAAACGTTTTCTGGAATCTCTCGGAGGAAGGGAGAGCTGTGGCCCCCGAAGCTTACGCGAGACAAGTCTTCTCAGTGCGCTCTTCTCCCAACAACCACTTGTGAGGTCCGCATATCGCCCTCGGCCGGAACTACTGCAATGCCATGTTTTTTCCTGGAAGATGGAATGATAAACAATGACGCGAAGTGGCATCTCAATACCCTGAGAAAGCAATGTTTACTTGTTGGAGGTCCTGCTCCTGCTCCAAACTCAGTTTCTAGTCTTCAAGCTGTTTGCCATTTCTTCATATGTTTCTTGGGGGGGGGGGGGGGGGGGTAGGTGGAGACCCTGAAAACCGCGGACTTCTCCTGGTTGCCGCGGTTTCGTCGAGCTCTGCGGCTAATCCAAAATCTACAGAGCTTGCACTTGCTCTGTGACCTCTTTGCTCGGAGTGCCGCGATCCAAGGGTCATGCTCTGTCGATCGATCGATCCCGATCGGTCCAGACGTGCCGTGTACGACAAGCCGTGGCCAGTTCATACTTGATACATAATATTGGAGTCGCAGAACTCGACGGAGTTGGAGGCGCGAAAACGCGTGTAGAGAACCCTTTTCAACGGAATGAATTTCGTGCCGGACCCCGCCCACCATCCAGGATAGTTTTCCACCTGTGGATCCGAGGGACGCATGAGTTCTGGGACCAACCCCTCGACCGCAAGGCCTGTCACAGTCGGACGGGGCGCACCGCTGAGATTGGTTTTCTTCATTCCCTTGACTGTTGCGAACACCCCGTCCTTGTCTTTCCCATGCGACAACTCCTTGTCGCATTGGAAATTGGAGTGGTCCTTGTTCAAGTCGTGGGTCTGCGGAATTTCGGCTGATGAGCTCTGGGGGGATCGAATCTGCCTTCGGTTTCACCAGCGGGAAATACGGAAAATTCCTCACGGTATGGAACGTTGCCGCCTCAAAACTGTCGAGCGAAGCCATGTAGACCACTTGATAGTGATCTCACCGGTTACCATGCCAATGACTACCTAGCACGATGCTCTGGCACGGAGATACTTCCTCATACAGAATCTGGAGGAAAGTGAGCAGAACGAGCTTCATCAATCAGTCACGACCGATTCAACCGAAGCGTGAGCGTCGTTTCGAGATCACCCGGCACGCACCCAAAATCGACCTCAAGGTTCGGAACCTAGATGACGATCGTCAGCCGAATAATTGATACATCCCTGTCGGAAAATTTCATACCTAACGAGACGTTGCTCTTCCTTCTCATATGACACGGGTCGTAAACAAAAGCCTGATAACCATCCACTCTGCAGTGACCCACACATATTCCCCGGTAGGGTGGAAATTCTATTTTCCGAATCGAACTGCTCCGAACGAGCCCCGTACTCGTAGTAGAACTCGCGCTGCCTCAGGAGTAGGAGGTCGATCACTTGATCAGCGCAGAGAGTATTGTCGGCGGCTCGTACGACCTCTTCCTCCTCCTTATCTGTCAACGATTATCTTGGTACTATATCAGTCCTCCTTGATGGAAGTGAAGCGATCAAGGCTGGCACGAACTCTCTCATTTGGAATCATCGATTTCATCTGCTGTGCTCCACAGAACGCGTATGAGCAGTCGGTTGAAGAACTTCATTGCAGACAAAGTCTCTCGCTTCTACTCGAAGTTCCATGCCATGGTTTCAAGTCATGCCGCAGAATTGACAGCTGACGCGTGACAGAAATATCAATTCTTCAACACATGATTCACTCCTTCTCACGAATATCCGATGTCCGATGATTGCTTCTTGTTTCCCGATCGCGAATCTCGAACGCCCAGTCGAGATTGGGGGCGTTTCCATTGTTTAATGGCCGGATGACTCTCCTCCCACTTTCGAGACGCTCACTCCACAACTGCACGTGCCAAGACACGTGCCCGTGGTTGGCATCGAAGTCCTTCGGAGGCCTTCGCGACCACGGCCTCTGAACATCGCTGGTGAGGAGGATGCTGACGTTTTCCTGTCCGCGAAATCAAGGCTGAGGTGCGTGAAACAGGGCACCGCAGTTGTGGATCCCATATGGCAGACCACTGTGAAGAGCAAAGTACTCACGAGGAGCCATCTATTTGGGTCGTTGCAGACGCCGAATCTAAACGAGGCTTATCAGGAACCCGCCTCGAGATCGATATCGGGCCATTGAAACTGGATGTACTTCTTCGAACGAGTCATCCCTCGAATATGCTCCCTTCTTTCCCAGAAAGATTCCATCTTCGGTACTCGAAAGAGCTTTTGATGAGAGCTCTCCCTACGCTTTGGACCCCAGAGCTCGTCGATTCGAACCGTCAAGTGATCGGCGACGGCGGCGAAGAATAATGGAATTCGCTCTCTCATTCGCTGATACCTTCGTCGGATGGGGTTCTCCTGGTACTTCAGAATCGGTTCTACCGAGGAACCACATTGAACCTTATACCACAAGTTTCGGTGTTAGAGGCGGCTGTCCCCTGAGCTCCATTTCTTTGCCGCCGGGGTTGGAGCTCGGCATCCGGCACGAGAGATTGCAGAAGTTGTTTGTCCTTGTCACTTTGCACGCTTCCGCCGAGCGAGCGTTGGAACTCGGACCACCGCCGTGAAGACAGGTTCCGGAACCGCGTGGAATGTATCATCCGATTCAGAGATTTCGGTCTGTGAATCCTTCGGCTCCTGCATCATACGGAAGCTCTCATCACGCATTACGCATCACATAGTATTGATCAACAACTCCACTCGATTTCAATGGAGTTCAATGAGCTCTGGTTTGAGATTTGCGAAACCAAGTTCCCCCTGGATTCACGTGAAGCCTGCTCGATGGGTTCAACCTCCCTAATTATCTGGATTCCGCTGTCAGGTTAACAAAAGACGGGTCTTTCGCTGTTGAGATCCGAATGTTGTGGACAAGGAAACATCCCAACCGTTCAATTGGTCGGGTCATTCGTCGCGAAGGGATTGACCGGTCGATGGACTGACTCAGGATGACACTACCCAAACATCCCAAGATTTCCTGTCGCGCCAGAGGGTCCGATCCCACAGCGCGGTTTGGTCTATAAGGCTGTGCATCCCGCATTCCCTTGCTGCGCGACCCACTACAACAAATGCAATTTCCGAAGTCTGACTCCCGAAGAGAACGGCCCCAGAGGCGAGAGGGCAAAGACGTCATTCCTCAGCAAGGACCCTAATTAGTCTTGTCTCCGACGGAGAGAGTCACGCAAACAAAACAACGGGAGCGTCGGAACGAGTTTCCATCTTGAACGCCCGTTTCGATTTATTCAAACTTTTCGCTCGACCGGCTTACTTGTCCAAACGCTCTTCCCTCTCCCTCTTTTACATGCCAATGGCTCAGCATCGGGGATCAGAGGTTTGATTCGAGCACTGAAAAGTGGGGACCTGGATGTCTCCCAGTCGTCCTGGAGTCCAGCGAGCAAGACAGCTTTCAGACAAGCGAATGGGCCTGCCTGAAGTTGGACCAGAGCCAAGAGATAGGGGCGACGGTCCCTAGTCTAGGGAGCTATACCGTCCTGTTGTACGCCGCCGTTTCCTCGAGTTTGCCCGAATCAGTCGTTCGCGCTAGAAATCGCCTCGTGGCACCGCTGCGTTTGGAGCTTACCTCTCGACATCTGAATAATGTGAAGCTCGACAGGTGAAGCCGTCGAGCGACACCTGTTTTCTGGGTGTCTCATGGCGGGGCGAGGCTTTGCCGAGATCGACGAGTACAGAGAAGTTCTCCTCGACTACGGTGAGTTTGAGGCTCCGCCGTTGGGGAGTTCTCGATTTCCTCCGTAGAGTCACTGCTGTCCGCCAACGGACTTTCATTGAGTCTTCTCGTTTTGACAGTGGAGAAAGATGCCACGGGAGCCGAATGCCGCCGAGCCGTGCTGCGGACCCTGTTTACCCTTTTGTGGTTCCCGCTCTGCTACCTGACAGCTTTCGTCGCCGTGGCCCTCTACGAGCCAACCGTTAAATTTTGGATACTAAGCAACCCGGTCATGGCCTACTGCACATCGTGAGTAGCGGAACCGCTGATTGTCCCCCTTTCGGCCCTTGGCCTCGACCGCCTCTGCGCATTCTCTCCACAACGCTCCGCATGCAAACCACTGGTTTCGAGACATCGTCACCTCAATGTACGGTTTAGCGTTCGGAGTGCTTCCCATCGCCTCCTTGTCCAGCGGTGGTTTCCGGGAACGTTGGTACCGTCGACGTCGAAAGCGATCAAGTCAATGCGATGAACAACATAATCGATGATTTTTATCTCATACAATGTAGTCGACACGTGGATGTATGACTTTCAATTCAATGATATGGACCTTCGATGATTCTCGTCGATCGATGCCGACTCGGAGGGGACGGTTTGAGCGAGCTTTCAGGTGTATCATGGGAATGAGCGATACTCAGCAGCGTCGGTCGTGCCGATACATATCATCGAGCCAGGATCACGCTTCGCGGTTCGGAGGATCATCTGGAAACCATCGACGCATATTTTCCTTCAGCGAAACTGATAACGGGGATCGTTCCTCAACGGGGAGAATAGAGTTCTGACTCGAATTAACTCCATGCGGATCCGAATCGTGTTTTTTATCCGATTCCGCTTTTGAAACGAATCCAATCCATTCCAGGATCGCGATGCCATTGCTGCTCCTGGTGCTGATATTCTACGTACCAGTCAAATCCTCCACAAGCTTTACGCTGATGGTCCTGGCAGTTTTCGTTATCGACTTCGCCTACGTCGAATCGACGCTGTGCGCATTCTTCGAAACATATTGTGCATTCATGATGAACCGTGAGTACCGCGACCGCATTCCAATGGCTTTCCCACCTACCGGGGAAGGCTCGCTGGGAGCTTGCAGTCAGTCCGACAGTCCCATGAGATTTCTGAGGAACTCGAGCTCTTCCAGTGATCTGCTTCATGACCTGCACGGGAATTCTAGTGCTGTCGTTCACACCATTGGATCTGACAACTCCCATGGGGATCCTGATAATTTTGTCGAGTCATCTGGTTAACTACGTGGCGGTAGCCTGTGCTCTGACGGCTTCAATAGCCGACAAGGCCATCACCGGGGGTGCCATGATTGTATCCGCCGCTGTGATGATGTTCAAAGTACGGTCTATTGTCAACTATCTCGCTGCTGAGGACTTCGTTTGAGGAGCGCCCCCCACGATTCCTCCCCTTCGCCACTGCACGTTGGATCCGCGCTCCAGGGAGAATGAATCTCAAAAGCCAGTGTCAAGTATTTTGAATCGTTATGCGTCACATGACTGACTCTTCTCTGATGAGATTCGTACGGAAATGTATACTGCTCGGTTTTGCGCGAGTCTCCATCAGATCGGCGTTCAGAGGCATCGCTTTCGTGCCATCATAACATTTCAAAAGACGTAACTACACTTCTCGAGGAGAGAATGCTTAGGCGATAACAAAATATGCTCGCTCCCTCGCCGTCGTTGTTGTTGAATAAAGAGGTTTTTCGATTATGAGCGACCGTTTTCGTTCACTTCCACAGCCCCCGGATTCCTTTCAATCGACTGGGGGATGAATACGCACAAACACTTCAAAGGACGAGTTTCGGATTCCGTGAAGCAAAGGACGACTCACAAAAGCGAGGACGCGTCGGAGTAATAATCGTCTTCTTTGAAAAAAAAGTCACGGGATCATGATGCGTGAAACATTGTTATGTCACGCGATACAACCTCGAAACGGTCGACTTCTTTCTGACGACGTGCTCCAGACTACGAGCCCACGTGGGGTCCGCAGAACCCTCTCACGCCGCGAGCACTTCATCCGGAATCGTCCATCCGACACGACTGGACGTGGCCACGAATTACTTCGGACCCAGGTGACCTCCGGGTCGTATCGTGACCTTGAAAATCGTGACTTCTTCGGGGAACACAGCTTCAAGCGGTTACGTGCAGTGCTGTTTGTGAATTCAGAGAATGCACCCGAGAGAGCCTCCTTAGAAAATTGTGCAGATTCCAAGAACGGATTCCTCCTCGGAGACGACCGGCTCGCTTCGACTGAAGGATCCGATTCGATCGAATGTTCGCATGTTGTGAACTGAGCGTTCAGTTCCGTGCCGGTAACGCCTCCCTGACCGGCCTCCGAAGGGTGCGCAATGGCAAGCAAGCGACAAGCCCCACCCTTCAGCTATTAGGACATGACACCGGCAAGCAACGTACGCAGTATTTCACTCATCTTAGAAGCCAGCAGTGAGGCTCCTCTTTGGCTCGGCGCCAGACTGACTGCTGGTTCGACCTCTCGCTCCGAATCGCCGCTCGCCTCAGTCGCTCGTCTGCCTTAAACCTCTCGCAACGAGATTTGAAACTTAGTTGGTATTCGACACAGCATCCAGCCCGATCCACACCTCCCGCCGCAATCCAGCGTTGTCCTAGCCGCACGTAAATACTTTGACCGGGTATCGACTGCGAACTTTTATCAAATCCACCACCAGGCCACTCCAACTCTCTCCCTGCCTGCCTGATCGCCCGCCTGTCTGGCCAACTGGCTAACGGGTCGTACTGTCCGTTTCTGTGAGCCCCGCAGCGACTAGAGCTTCAACCCTCGCTTTGTTGTTCGAAACCCACTCGATCCAGTCCTCGTCCCGGTGAACTGCCGAAGGCCGGGCTCGGCATGGACCAATCGTAAGTGCCATCCTCCATCCCCTTTCTTAGTCCTGCTTCGCTCTGCTGTTTCATCCGTGTGCTCCTCAGTGATGGCAGCCGGGCTCTGATGCCAACCTTGAACTTTCCAAATCGCATTCTGGTACCTACGAGACCTACGCCGCACTGTGGCGCTAGCTTTCATACGACTACTTTGCACGGCTCCGCACGATGGGATCGGAACTCCGGGAGGCCAATGCGACTCTCAGCTGATTCCCGGTCACCGAAGTCGATGTTTGGATGAGTGTTTCCTCGAATCCCTAGCGAGGTTAGCGGAGCAGAGAAATAGGTTTTGCCCCGTCTGGAGGCGTACCCTTCCAGAGAGAGAGAGAGAGAGAGGATAGCGCGCAGTTTCTCAGCGCTTTTCCGAAAAAGAGCAGCGAGGCTCGACACGCCACGCATTTGCATAATTTCCTCGTCAGCCCTTGTCTTGACCCGAGTTCAATGAGATAGAAAAAAAGTGAAGAGAGTCCATCCTGCGAGAAACTCGAACGACGTCGGTTTTGACGAGACTTGATCGTCGGAAACCCTTGACGCGAAGTTCACATCCTGCATACCAAACCTGTTGCTCGAGGGACAAAGTCGCCACGAAGTTCCCCGGTAAGGGGGCGCGGAAACGGGGGAATTCGTTTCAGAAATCCCGTCTGGTGTTCTCCTCAACCGGTTTTATAGAGTCTGGGATCACTGCCGGGGGTCACACAGCGCGCGATACGATCGACAACGATTCCAGAAAGCCACCAGCTCCTCCTCTCCCGAATCCAAGCTGGCCTTCCCGTTATTGTCTTCGTGTAATGCTCTGATTGCTTTTGGCGCACTTCCAACCCCGAGCTTGGCAGACCCAGAGCGTGGTTATCGAACTCCTCCGAGATAGCAGAGCGAGAGCAGGCGAGAAATCAATGTTGTTCCGTTGTTCGCTTCCAGGGCAGTTCACTATTCACCGAAACCGCTCACGCCGGACGACGAGCTGGGGGAATGGACACAGCTGAGAGTTGACGCAACGAGCAGCGGGTCCGGTACGTTATAGAATGGATGGCGGAGAATTGATCTTTCCTACATATCACGGAGGGAGTGATCGCCAACGGGCTACATGCGCGGAATATTTCACGTCAGAACTATTTTTAGCTCATTTAGATTAGGGACTCCGACTCGCTGCTGTCGTCGATGAGCCGACGACTTGAGACTCTTCATATCTTGTCACTATGGCGATTGACGCCAACCATGTTTCCGGTGTGTTCAGAAAAAGGGCCCGCTCTTCTCGATGGGCTTTCGCGCAAGCCGTCAGATGTTGACTCGTACGTGAGAGTTTGAGCTCTACGCCCAAGAGGAGCGTTGCGTACACGGTACATGGTGAGGGTGGTATCCGAGCATCGTGTGGACAGCTTATTTGCATAGTCAATCGTGCTAGTAGCCCCACTGTCGCGAGCTCCATCGATTGGGTGACCCTGGAGTTCTGGATGGTCGCTGTTCGGGGTTGGCCCGCTTACGGTGAGCGCTGAAACATCCGCGCATCGCCCGCGTTTGAGAATTAGTCCTGTGATGAACTCCATCGCCCGTTCCTGTGATCCGCAACTCATCTATGGGTCGAGAGAGCAGCTCCGAGGCTCACTCATTGTCAGATGGAGAAGACCTTTTTCACTCCGATCCGCAGCTCTCTCCAGAGTAAGACTAACATCTGTAATTTTCCCGTGTATTTCAGTCGTCTCTGTGATTCCTCCAAAAACTCTAAATCTCGCGATCACTGAGCCTAAGCCCAAGCGCTCCGTGAGTTCTGCTCTGGTGCCATTAGCGTTATTTCTGATGAGTCTTCCGTTCGGTTTCTTGGCGAGCGTAATGGCGGTTGCCCTCTACGTTCCAGTTGTCAATCTCTGGCTGAACAAGAACTACTTGACCGTCCACATCGCTTTGTGAGTTGATGGCCTTCCTTGAAACCCGCCGGCGTTGGTCTGACGAGCGTCATTTGAGCCTAGTTACCGCTCACATTCAACTTAACGAAGAAGGCGTTCTTTGCAGCGGAGCGACGCTCGTCTTCTTCCTCATCCACATCTTCCCCCGCGTGAAAGCGTCGATCCTGTTGAGTGTGATCTTCACTTCGTTGTTCCTCTGCTCAGTCGCCTATCTGTTGGCTGTGATGTCTGTGATCATCGACACACCCGTCGTCTTCATGCTGAACTGTGAGTGCCCGAGAACTTGTTTTCCTTGGAGTTGATTCCCGATCTAGTGGACCTCGAGATTCTCGGAACGTGGTCGCTGTGTTCGTTAAGCTCTGTCGTTCGTTACAGCCGTCTGCTTCGTGGTCTGTTTACAACTCGTGGTGTACTCGACCATCGGACTCGACCTCACGTCCTTGTTCGGACTCGTTATGTTGTTCGTTAGTTTCACTGTTGACTACGCAGTCGTTGCGTTCCTGGTCCCCTCGAAAATCGCCGACAAAATTATCGCTCTCGTGAGCCTGGCCGGTATTTCCAAAGGTTTTCAAATCAAGATCGCCGAGGTGGTGGGAAAGTATCAACTAGACGAGGCGGTCTGAAGTCACACACGTTCGAGACCACGGCTCCGATCGGTGCGACGAGTAATCGAAAACGACTTTCATTCCGCGTGGATCCTCTCTGGATGACTGCGCTGAGCTAGACACTCTGCTGTATGCATGTGATCAATCATGAACACGCGGTCGGCGCCACAGCCTCAGGGTTCCAGGGCGATTTTTCGTTGAGCCAGAGAACAAACCGGATGATAGAGTTGGGCTGGGCAGCGTTTACGGAACCCTGACTAGAATTCTCGGAGAACCCGAAGCTGGTTGTGAGAGGAGTGGTTCAGCCTCAAGGTGATAGCTCGAATCAAATGACAGATGAAGCGCTGATACATGACTTGTATCATTGATTGTATCATATTCAAGCGGTGACTTGAACCGATGGCAAAAATCCTTGATGATATCGATACACTGTCATGACCCGTTGCTGTGATCATCGCGGAGCAATTCAGCGAGGGGAAAAGTGCAGCCTTTGTTGAGACGTCACATCCGCCAGCGTAGAACCCGGATAGGGGATCGAACAACTCGGTTCGAACGGCTGTCCGATGCAACCTCGGTTAGGCATCACTCTTTCTACTTGGTTGAATAGGAATCAATGGGTAGATACTTTTGTGCGGACGATTCAAAGTATTGAAAGAACAATCGCTCCCTTCAACTTCCGATGACCAGTGCAGGGAAGGAACGTAGCACTAATCTCAATCTCGAACTTGCAATACAACCTACTCAACCGTCCATTTTGAGCGCAGAGAGTCGCGAGCAGCAGCAGCAACAAGTATCCACAGGTACGAACTACTGACTGTATAGATTTTTTATCGTTATCCATTATATCTCGTGCCTCGTTTAGCCTCTGACAACACGGTTAACACGGAGCGGTTTAGTTACGAACAATCAGGAAGCGGAGCGGATAGGATTAACCCAGACAATTCAAAGTTTCAATAAAACGAGATTTCGCAGGAAAAAATGGCCGCCTTGATTTTTCACTAGGAATCCCACGCATGGAACCTTGCGATCTGTTTATGGAGCGTCGGTGCATCCCCATCGTTTGGAGGAAAACAGGTTCTCGTCGAATCGGGTCTTCAAAGCCCTTCCTCGTGTATCGCCTCAAGAAGAGCACTGACGAATCTATGAAAAGACGATTGTTGGTGATGGCTAGGCGTCTTCTTGTTCCAGAACGGAACCATCAGGATAACCAAGATTCAGGCCATTCGTTCGCAAGCCTTGCTCGGTTTCTAGTTGGAGGAATAACGACTGTATCCCTTCATTCATCCATAGACTCCAAACATCACGATCGATCTGAGAGAATCCGGACGCCGGAGCTTTCAGGTATCCCGTCAGCCAGTCGGGCTCTGATCAAGTCACATCAAGCCAGATTGTCCGAGTTCGTGTCGCAGGTTGTGAAGAATTCTCGCACCCTCTGAAGGTGTGATTGTGGCTAAAAACATTCAGGGAAAATCCCAAGTCCTCATTACGGCGTCTTCTCCGAAGACAGACTCGAAGGCCTGGAATAGGACAAGATGCATCATCTGCGAAACAGACGGTTTATAGCGTTCGAGAGGCCCATCCGAGAAGATTCGCTCGTTGATGATCTTGATCGGGAGTCATCAGCGAGCAGTCCGCCATGATTGTTTTCTAGTATCAGAGATCGACTGCTCTGGAGAGCCAAACGCCTATGGAGCCAAATGAGCCTGCTATGCGACGAGCTGGCTCTCAAGGCCCCCATTCACACTTTCACGCATTTACCGAATGTCGAGGAAGCCGAGACTCATCCGCCGAGATACGAAACTACCGGACACGTCTTCGTCCGCTGGTTTTCTCCGGTTTTCGAGAATCCGAGAAAAATGTCCGTTTTTCTCTACTTCGGCTCCG
The DNA here is from genome assembly GCA_037576195.1 of Phytoseiulus persimilis. Taxonomy (NCBI): domain Eukaryota; kingdom Metazoa; phylum Arthropoda; class Arachnida; order Mesostigmata; family Phytoseiidae; genus Phytoseiulus; species Phytoseiulus persimilis. The sequence goes on from CM075103.1 coordinate 28,764,482, forward strand.
GTTTCTGCGCCCATCAAACAGAGAATGTTTGATTTCGAGGCTCCCCCCGCGTTTTCACATTCCAGATCTACGCGAAACTCTCTGAAAGTTCCAGGTTGCATCTGCAAACACTTGAGTCGTTCGTGTCACGGCCAGATGGGCCAGTAAGGCTGCCGATGTAGGTGCTTTGAAAAATCTTCTTCGGGGTCCTGGGCTGGAGGAATATTTCGAGGCTATGACAGCGTCAGCGGAACTTCCAGAGCTCCTAGAATCACTGAAGGTTCAATCGATCACGATGGAAGGTCAGTTATCCTCGATGCGATCCGATCAAACCTGAGCGGCGATCTCCTCCAACACCTGCTCCGCTGAGTCGGGAATCGTCAACCAAGTTCTTTTTTTTCAACTTCGAGTTGGAGAGGTCCTCCTCGACTCTCGGAAACATCATCGCGAATGGATCACGTAGTGTGGAAGTTGGAGTCCTGCTCTTCAAACTTCCTTTCCAAGCGCTCGTCTCACCTCGCGTGAGCTGCCGTCTCCGTGACACTGAAGCGGCGCTTGAACAGAATTTCCGCCGATTCATCACCTTGGCGGGGAGATCAAGTCCTCATTGGATGTAGAAAACTTTCACCCCGCTCAGCATATTGTTTTCCTCGTAGTTCAGGAGCCTCGATGCGAAGGAGTGAGTTGAGAAGAGTTCCAGAACATTGCTCATTTTTTCTGTTCCCACCTCAGAGAGAAATATTCTCAAGATTGTGAGATGAGTTACATGACACGGTAGTCCTCGTGAAACACCCGGTTCGACGCGCGGTTTGAGAACGAGGGTGACATCACCTCTGGGCGCTGAAGCATACGGATTCGTCGGAATCAGCGGCGGGATCTGGAACAGCAATCCCGAGATGAGGATCATGTGATTAATATTTTGAATAGTTTTCCAAACACGACGGTCCTGCGATCACAGCGCCCTAGTTTGCATTCGGGACAAACCACTCGGTGTCAAATCCATGGTTTCGTAACGTGATTCGTTCTCATTATCTCTATCACGGAGAATGTTTCCGAGTGGCTGGTTCGTGAACCTTGCACGGGCCTTCCTTTCTCTCAGCTCGCTGAACGAGTTCCTCTCTATCGTGTTCCTCCCCGTGAGGACGTCTGCTTTTTCAGTTCTGTGGCGTGGTCTGTTGTGTGGACAAGGCCCCCGAGAGCCATGATAATAATCTGTCTTTCTGCAATCTGCTTCGTGTTAGTGTTGCTACTCATCCGGAAAATTCATAGAACAGCTACCTACTGGAGAAATGCAGGCATCCCCTACGAGTCCTACCTGAGCTACCTCTACTACTTTTTATTCCGTCAAGGGAGCGAGGACATGTTCAGCATGATGGAAGAGTACTCGAGAAAGTACGGGCCCGTATACGGTACGTACCAGGGCCTGAACCCTACTCTCCGAGTCACGTCCCGCGACGCTATCGGAGATGCTCTCTCGCGCAACTTCTCCAAAGCGCACGGCAGAACGCTGAGCGCGGTCACCGGATCGAAGCTATGGGACAACACCATCCTTGCCTTGGATTACCCAAAATGGAAGATGGTCCGAATTCTCAGCAGTCAGGTGCTCACCGGGTCGAAGCTGAGGTTCATGAAAGTCAAACTCGAGCGAGTGGCGGAGAGATTGGCTTCAAAGCTGAGTGTACTTGCGAAAACCAACGCAGAGATAGCCACGGCACCGTACGCGCAGTGTACGGTTATGGACGGCATGGCTGCGGTGACATTCAGTTTAGAAGTCGATGCGCTCGAGGATCCGAACAACATCTTCGTCAAACACTGCACCGGTATATTCAGCAGCAGCTTTGGCCTGACCTTGCTCTTCTCGTTCCCCAACCTCCTGAAATATTTGCCCCACATCCAATTCCCGTCCATAGAAACTGAGAGGTTTTTTGTTCAGTTCTCAAAAACCCTCCTGAAAGAACGCCGCGGACAGGTACGGAAGTCGGAGGAGTCGGACGTTTTGGATCTTTGGCTCGAAACCCAGAGCAATAACGCAGAGCTGACAGACGAGGTATTAATTTCTCAAATGTTCATATTCTTTGTCGCTGGATACGAAACGTCCGCATACACTTTGATGATGATTCTATACCTGTTGGCCACTCACCCGAAAAAGCAGGACGCCGTCTACAAGAACATCATGGAAAACATCTCTGACCCCGACAACATCACTTTTGAAGAGTACACCAAGATGAAGCTCGTTGAAGCCGCCATATACGAAACTTTGAGAATATATCCCTTGGCGCACGTAATTGATAGGATCACTGTCGAACCGTGTAACGTGGCGGGAATTCCGCTGGAAAAGGGAGTCAACATTCAAGTTCCGATCAGTGGCGTGCATAGAGATCCAGAACGTTTCCATGAGCCATCGCATTTCAAACCCGAAAGATTCGTTGACGGCGGTGAGATCATGCAGGATGTTATGGCTTTTGGCGACGGGCCGAAGAGTTGCGTCGGGCAGCGCTTCGCCCTCTTCCAGCTGCTCGTTTTCCTGGTCGCTGTCCTGCGCAGCGTGCGCCTCGAGCCCGTCGATGATGCCTACGACCCCTCCTGCGAATACCAGGCTGTTCTAGAGCGATTGCCCGGGGAGATGTTCTTGCCGTACCCGAAAAAAACCCTGAGAGTGAGACTGACGTCCAGAGATCGATTCCCAATGCACTCAATGTGAAAGATGCGGCACCAAATGAAGTGAGGTTCTCGATCCTACTTGTTCTTGAAGTGCCTGTTTGAGTTTCAGCAACGCTCTGAAGAATAGTTTAACAGTTCAGTATTCAAATCATCTCCCACAACAAAGGTCGCATGGGACCCGACAAGACATGAGTGCCCGTAATCAATGATGAACTCCCATGATGAGAGCTAGTGTATGATGCAAGTCTCAGATAAACCAGTATGCAGATAGCGCCAGGAAACGAGAGTCAGATTATGCTTTGGAAACCTCTCAAAGTATGTTGTCCCGTAAGACGTTCTGGGGAGCGGCTCTCCGCAGATGCTTCAGGGACGCGTTCCGCGTTCTCATTCAGCGACTTCTCCGATGTGAGCAGTTCGGAGCTAACATTCCGTCCAGTCGGCGGGTTGAGTTGCAGCTGCCTCTTCCCAGGTGCCAATCACGAATCATGCTAGTGGTCTAGCGATTTGGATCCGAATTGAAATCCAAGCTCCATTCATAATCACCTGTTTGGCTATTGTCATCTTTCTTTGGACGCGAGAGGGGCGGAGTGACGTCAGACGTTGAGCCCAGAGCTGGCATCGAATGGGACCCGCGAGCAGAAAGGTTGGATTCGCGAGGGAAGTCGGTAGTCTCTAGTTTTGGACGTGGACCATCCAATCGTGTGCGTGGTAAGAGTTGACTTTCGACCCAAGAACAGAGATTCCGCAGGACACTCCGCGGTTGAGATAAACTACATATCAACCTCAATTCATTGTCCGTGTCTCCTCCTCGAAGAGGGAGCGAAAATGAACGAATTTGAATGCGAAAAATTGGCAACAAGAGACGGACTGGAACCACGCGACACCACGATGCCATAGGGGTCAAAGCTACCCATCGATGCACAGATGGTCGAAGGAGCTATGGGGAAAGTATCCGCAAAGTCCGCGAAAGGACTGGATGATATACCCGCATATGTGATGAAATCCATCGGAATGGCAGGACACGAATACATAGCTCGGATGTTCATGGGCATAACGGAAGGATCACAACCAATCCCGGCAGGATGGCGCCAAGGGAAAGTCACACTACATACTACCAAAAGCTAACTCAAAGAAGAAGGACCTTACAAGTTATCGCCCGCTTACGATATCCAGTATTATGTATAGATTATTCGCAAGGATCCTGTGTAAAGAAATCCAGAATTGGATGGAAGATGATGGGATCCTGGGAGAAATGCAGCACGGCTTCCGAAAAGGAAAGAGAGGAGACGACTGCATCTACATTCTCACATCGTTGATAGAGGCGGCCAGGCGGGAAAAAGCCGGACTAGTCAACTGCTTCTTGGACTGCACGCGGGCCTATGATAGAATAGACAGAACTGCGTGACTGTGGGAGGTGCCGAAGAGAAAAGGTATGCCCAAAACCATACTAGAAATAATTCAGGGTCTGTATAGAGACAATGAGGTGACCCTACAATATGGCACACACATGTCCGAAACGATCCCAAGTGATAAAGGACTCCGACAAGGATGTCTAATGAATCCAGTACTATTCATCCTATACATTTCCGACCTGGAAAAAAGGTTGGAGCGAACCGAAGCTGGATTCAAGGTCAGGACGAAGGGAAATATCTTCGACCTACAACAACCGAAACACCTCAACATGTGTGGCCTGTTATTTGCCGATGACCTGGTGCTGATGGCACAATCCATGAGAAACATGGAGCGGTTATTGGAAAATGGATCGGAATTCAGAGAAGAAATGGGACTCCGATTCAACCCCGATAAAAGCGCGATTGTAGAATTTGCAAAAGTAAAAGACTCAGAATCGGAGGAAACACTTCGAATACAGAACCAACTGATACCGGTGCTCGGGCGGTACAAATACCTAGGAGTCACACTCTGCAACGAGAAAAATCACCTCCAGGAACAGGAAAAGATCTGGGAGGAAAAAGCAGAGAAAGTGATCAGACAAATGCACGCCAAGTCGCTGTGGAGATTCAACAGATTCGAAGTCACAAAGATACAATGGAAAAGCACAGCAGTCCCAGCACTAACGTATGCAAACTCGGTCACAACCATGCCCGTCAAATTGCGGAAAAGGCTCGAAAACCTGCAACGCGAAGCAGGACGGTGGGCCTTGGGACAACCGAACGCGAACACCGCCGTCGAATTCATAGACGGAGAACTAGGATGGTCACCCTTCGAGGCACGCGAAACGAAAGCGAGACTCATGTACTCTGCCAGAATAAGCGAAATGAATGAAGCCAGGTGGCCAAAAGCGATCCATACCATTCTGGAGATCACAAAGACGGAAACCTCATTGAAGAAAAGAATCAACCAAGTTAAGAAACGATTCAAATGCCAGGAATTGAAAGAACTATCAACCAGCGAGACAAGGACGGGTCTCAGAAGCTTCAAGAAATATGTGGAAGAGACGCTGAATAACAAGCTGGATAAGGAATGGCGAAAGGGTATGTCGGAAAAGAGAACGCTTGACCGATATCGCAATTTCAAAAAAGCTCGAGGAAATATCGATACATATATGATAACAGTAGAGGCAGTCGACTGCTCGCGAACGCCAGAGCGGGATGTCTACAGACTAGGAAATACAGGTCAGAATACATAGACATCGAAGCGATCTGCCAACGGTGCGGAAGGGAGGACGAAACTATGGAACATGTGCTTCTTGAATGCGAAGAAATCCCAGATGCTGAGTGTACAACACAGAAAAGACCAGGACTACACGAAGAGAGCACACCAAGAATGATACTTGACACCAAGAGAATACTTGAGAAGTGGGAACGGAAAAACGACCCAGAGCGTATGCCCGAGAAAAAATAATAACCGCACCGTCGACCAGCTGAGTCATCGCCCCGTATTAAGGGTCTTCAGCTATATTCAGAATGAAAATACAGCATGATGATGGTCAATAAACAATCAAGTTCCCCTCCCGCATTACATTCCTCCAGAAGAGGAGATCTCGAATCTCCAGATCTCGAAGAAATATTTCGTGATTTTGTCCAGCTTGCGGTTGGAAGGCCGTTTCAGGACGATGTCACCCTCTTCCTTGATTCAATTCCAGCCTTGGATGTTGACGAACATTGTTCGTTCGAAATGAATAATCCAAGCCGCCTGACATCAAGAAGGACGAGTCTCCAGTTGAGCGAAAAACGCTGGATCGATTTGAGCGGGTTCACATTCAGTGAAGCTCTTACTGACTTTCAAGATAGTTTTCAAGATAGTTTCTCGTGGGAGTTTTCCTCCACAGCTTTGGAAGGGACAAAAGTTGTGGCTTTCTTAAAGCGAATATATCGCCGAAATCACTTCCTGGATCCGTTTCGAGCTCTCGATAGGGAGGACATGAGAAACCTCAGTCCTGAAGCAACGCAGGGGCAAAGCGCGTTAAATGACTCGCGGGAAACGCAAAGAGCACAGCGAGCTTGCTCGAGTACATCGGATTAATACTGCCAGCTCATCACATCGCATCACATCAGAGAACCTTCGGAAGATTTTCACAGGTTCAGAATTGAGATGATTCGAACAACAGGGCTGATTCCAATAGAGAAAATCGGGGAATTCAACTCTTCCGCCACATGAACGGATGATCCGAAGCGCCGGTTAGACGGAGTCAACTTCGTGCTATCGACAATCTGAATCTTTGGGTACTGTCTCCTGCATCATCGCCTCTGGTTTCGAGAATCGGCTGCACGAAAACCTTGAGCCTTGGCACCGCCCCAGACAACATCTTTTTTGGATACGTACCCAGTCGGTTTTGGAGATGCTTCGACGACACATAGCCATGCCCAAGGACTCGGAAGATCATTGCAGACCCACTCCTTCTTCGAGAGCCTTCTGTTCTCATTGAAGACCCGAAGAGTACATGAGGTTCTTCCTGGAAACTTTGCTACTTTCTCTCTCTTGACGTATCATTCGCTCATCCAATAGGTTTTCCCGCTGCTTCTCGACCAACGGAGGCTAGATATCGCAGTTACATTGTTAGCAACGTGGAGCTTCTTGCTTGAATCGGGCATCGTTTCGAACGTCCGGAACTTCAGTCGGGCTTTTCTAGAATGACTCGAATATCTGCTGCGCCACAACAATACCTCAACCTTCTGTGGTGCCACCGCTTGGGATCTCTCTAACAGGAAGGAAGAAGCCTGTCTTGGATCTGGAATCCTCCCCGTGGAAGTAGGTCGTGGCCGCTCTCTGTGCTCCGAGCGTCATCTCTCAAATGCTTTGAGACACCTGACTGCCTGCCGACTGCCAGCGCACGCGCGGTAGGCGCAGCCTGGAGAGCGCTGCACGACGCAAACATACGAGTATATACTTCATCCATTATTTTACCTATAAACTAAGCACTCAGTCGAGTGCCTTCAGCCACACAGAGTCGGGAGATTCCGATCGTGTGGATAGCATGCGTGGCCGACTCGCGGCGATGATTTCACCCGAACCGGACACAAACTGCATCAGAAACCGAGATCGACTGTTCTCGTCCTCTGACACGAGTCCACTTCTCACGAGTATTTTGGTAAATTTTCAGCCATTCATGAAACAAGATCAATCCGGTGAACCGGAGAAGTTGTCACCATGCCCAAGAAAAGGAAGTGGGAGGATGCGAATGCAATATCCGGCTTCGCTTGTGTCGGAGAAAAGAGTGGCTTATAAAAGCTCAATTCATGCTCTGAAACTATGTTTCTTGGAACAGAAGCCAAAGATCGAGAAAGCTCGAACCTCTAGTCGCCGTGCACGGTGTTGGAGAGAGTCCAGATGGACTCTCTTTGGATTGGCTTCTAGCTTCTGGAAGGGGTATTCAGGAGGGACAATCAGGAAGTCTGAGTGGGTCGAACTGGCGGTTTAAGGGAGCGAAACGGTTCATTACCCCGATTATAGACGATTTTCAGAATGGCTCAATCTCTCCCATCCTACTCTCAGGTTCTTGTTACCTCATAGTGCATCGTGTCAACCGGTCCTCAGGCTAGCGCAACGTATCACATGATGGAGCATTTGTCTCTCGATCCATGCCTTCGAATCGCGATCCAATGCGAGCAGTTTGGTTCTCCCGACGACCCTTTCCGTGAGCAGCACTGGCAGAATCCCGATAGTAACTCTCTGCGGGAGCATTGGTTCTCAGTTCTGATGAGTTCCCGAAATCTTTGATTCTGAGCTAGTGACGACCGGAATCCGAGGCTGACTTCTGTTTGGGAATCCTTGACACCCTGTTCGGGACGAGTGGACGCCGGCAGACGGTTTCAATCGATCGATTCGGCGAGAGAGGACGGCCCTCATAGTTCCCGGGGAAAGGGTACTCAAGAAGAATCCTTCTTTCGGAACTGATGGGAAGAAGTTCCTGCGAAGATCGCATACATCACGCCAAGGAGCGGCGGAAATCCACGAGTCCATATTCCTTGCACTCGTCGGACTCTCGAGTCCGAGTCCACGAGTCCGGGTAGAGGCGCGAAATCCTGTATTTGAAGCCAGATTCATGTCTCGGTATTTTCGGTCGAAGTCTACCCCAAAGCGAGACGGAAGCACCTGCTTCCGGGAGAGCATTTGGATCGATCGACCCCAATCACGGGTCGATCAAGTTTGGTCCAGATCTGAACCGATCCACCGATACATGCGCTTCGCGCTGCATGATATCGAGAGCATGCTTCCCCAGTATCCTACTGAAACTATCCCCGAACAAGTAGCTATAGAGAAAGCTTTCAAACTCTACGGATTCGAGTTTTGTGCCTTCACCTGGACTCGTGGATTTTCATCACCCCTAGTCCTGATCCTTCGCGGTGGTGGATCTAATCGAAGTGGATTTCGCGTTGGAGCGGATGTGAGACTCATGTTGGAGTGCCGTCAGAAACAAGATGAAAAGAAGATGAGGGTCCCGGAGGAGTCGATCAGAAGATGTCCTGAAAATTTTGGGTCCGCTTTCTATTTTTCGCTTCCGTGTCTCTCAGCGGAAAAATGACCTCATCAGTCCGTCTTGGACGAGAGAGGGTGGAACGCGTTTCGCCGCAGAAGTCTCCAATTTTCATCAGAACTGAGTAGGGATCGGGTGTTCTGATAGGTCGATGTGCTCAAGTATGATGATTTCCAACCGGATGCGTTCGCGAACAACATGGCACCGATCATGAGTGTTCGAGAGACATTTATATTCCTAAAGAGGTCACTGGTCGTGACCTTCGAGTCACGACTCACGACGCCCTTCGCCGGACCCGTGAGCTGTGGCAAGTGGCAAGCCTCTGTGAGCGGCGGTGATACGGAACAAGAATTCCCGCGCGGCCGGAGCTCCTACCCCCAGCATGACCCGTAAACGACGAGCCCAGTTGTAACACAGTACGGAAGTGACCGTGCGCGATCTCGTGTGGACGATGATCCGTTTTCAACGAATGCAGGGTTGTAGAGCGATAAACGTAGTTCAGCAACGACACGCGGGGTCTTCCTGCCACAAACCGATCGATTCGTCGAGATTCCCCCGCGCGTCGAGAGTCGCGGATAGTCAGCAATCGTGATTTCACCCTGGCCGCTAGAGAACAACTCACCAGCGGAAATCAGTCCACTAGTGGGGCTCCCGTCCCGCCACTTTCGACGAGCCTGCGGCCGACAGCAAACGAATCACAAGTGCTCCGAATGTTGGCAACCCTGTCCGAGCAGAGCCTCCGCGAGCCGGTGAGCGTGGTTCGCTTTCCTGTGAGTGTGGTGCTGTCGGTCCGTACATCGTGTCTGCCAGTATTTGTGTTGTGGGTGAGTGAATTGAGCAATCTCCATCGAATTCAAGCGTCACGCTCAGTTCTCGGTGTCACTGACGGCGAGAGAAAGTACCTCGGCAACCACAAATCACGACCACGGTACTGTCATAAAGTTAACTGCCATCGTGTTGTATTGGCATCTCTCGCAAGTTTGTTCTCAGACAGGTGGAGCGAGCAAAAAGCAGAGAAATCAAAGATATGTCTCTTTGAGGAACGGTGACCAACCAAGTCCTCCAATGGTTGGCTTGTCGCCCTGCTAGGAATCACTTCGGATGCGGTAGCGATGGGTTCTCCCGATCTCGGTGAGTTTTGCAAGAGCATGGAGAGAAGCGAGCCGTTGAGGGAAGCTCCAAGTAGAGACGTTCAGATAACTCGCTCAGATCGACTCCATCTCCAGCTGCAAAATGTTCTCTGGTGGGTGCTGGCACATCATTACTAGATGGCACGCTCGGGAAACCCGCGCTGAAGCCATGCGACCCGAGCAGATAGAATTCGAATGTTTCCCATGCAATGCCAAGACTCAGACCGATGTCATGCACGCGAAGAAGCTTCTCGATTGTGGCAGCCGTTCCCATTAAGTGAGTAGACTTGGAAGTCAATGCCCTTCGGTCTTCCCGCTGAGCGACTCAACCTAGTTCGGTTCCTCGGGGAGCCAGACCGCGTTTCCCGAGAGCCACCGGTCCTGCTCGAGGACCCTATGGCCTAGCATGTCATCAAACAAATCTCGCTCATGGGGTTTTGCTCCGAGATCGGGCTCCGCAGGAATTTGAGGATAGTTTGTTGCTGTTTTGCGGAATGGCATGCCACAGCGCGGGAGGAGTTCATCGCACTTTCAAGGTCGCTTTTAGACAGCCAACCGACTGAGCCGAGCGAGCAGACGTAGGAGAGAGGGAGAGCGATGCACTACGAGGCAAATATAGCAGCAAGCCTTTCTCTACTAGTAGAAAGAAGTGTAGCTCTCCATTGGCTTGTCATGCCGCCTAGACACACGATGCCTGCCTTGGGTTAATGGCCAGTAAACCCTCCGGGTTATTGGCCAAGGCGGCCTTGAGAGACGTCATCGAAACGCCGCTGCACTCGTTTGATGTTCGGCGACGGCGAGCTCATCAACAACGGATAACGAAGACTGATAATGTACGGAGGCATCGTTGTAACAGAACATCCAGACATGAAGGCCCACGATCCGCTCTATCCGGAACCTTCGGTGAGGTTCCGTGGCCCGGTTTCGCGAGAATCGCAGACCTTCCGCTTGTTGCCTCCCCACTCGACAGCGACAGACACGGAACGAAAACAAGAAACTGGCGGGCGAGTCGTCTCGTTCCCAGCGTTTTCTGAGCGAAAACAAAGGCTTCCAATAACGTCGAACGCGACCAGCGCTCCAATCAGAGCCGAGCTCGCCGTGACTCCGAGTTTTGACCCATAGACCCAGTGGTGGTGTTGGCGACAGAGCGCAGCGGGTCAGTCGCCGCTCGAAAAAGTGTTACGGAAAAGAAAAACAACTCCGAAGGTTCGGAGACGTTGCTGCTCTTCTTTCTCCTCTCGAAGGCCCCCTGCGGCGTTCACGATCGACGGCGGTGAGTAGCGCAGCTTCTGCCAAGGGGCAGACGGAAAGGGACCCGGTGCAGAAAACGGACGCAGGGATGCACGGCTGGAGTGGCGGACGGATGGATGCATTCGCCGGAGCTGGCCGTGCGCCCGCCCGCCTGCCCGCCCGCCCGCCCGCCTGCCCGCCAACCAACCCGCAGCTCGGTGGCCCGACCGCTGCTGCCGTCACCGCCGCCGCTGTGGCGACACCGAAATTCTTCGACTTGTTTACGTCGTCCTTCTCCGCGTGTGAAGCAGCAGCCAGCAAACCAAGCGACGTAACAAACCGACGGACCAACCACGAGTTGCAGACTGCAAAAACACTCGAGAGCTGCTTTCGGTGGCGCTGCCTCTCTTCAAGGGTTGGTCGAGATCTCCGCGGGGCAGGTGGCTCCCGAGCTTTCTCTGTGTGTTCGGAGCATCCACTTACGGTCCGCTCCGCGAAAACGGTCGAACCACGGCTCCTGACGGAGGCTCCCACCTCACCACGTTAAATAACTTCGCTGCTGTCGCAGTGATTGCTCTGAAGAGTACGAACGAGGATCGTCGCAGCTCCTGGCGGGAAGGCCGTGCTGCTCAAAACCGCTCGGCAGGCGGACACACAGGCTGGACGGCTCTCTCCGGCTGGCGAAAGGAGGTCATTCGCCCCGCTCTGCTCTCGCTGACCCAGTAACACAGAGTTCCCTTTCACAACATCGGCCGAGTTTCTGCGACCGACCGACCGACCGACCGACGGCCCAACCAGCGAGCAGAGCAGGCAGGCAAGCAAGCAAGCAGCCAAACGTTTGTCGTCTTCGAACTGGAGGATGGAACTTGTTTTGTGCGTTCTGTGATTGGCCTTGCGTTCAGCGACGGATCGGCGGCGGTTTCGACTGTAGTCGGTTCACCAGTCTGCTCGCACGCAACCGACGTCGGAATGAAAACCGTGGGACCGAAGTTGTGACCCCGAGTTGGAGACCCTTCAACGGTGTCTGTGATGCTGCCATGTTCCTTGCCCGGAGTGTATTTTGAATCGTGAATTCGTCACTGTGACCCTCGCGGTACTGCTCATGAATCGATATGAGGAGTAATAGAACCTAGTGATCAGGTCAGAGTGATGAACGAGGCGATCTGTGCCATGCGAATAGAAAGACGACTTGCCTTGATTGTGTGACCGCGATCAACGCCTCAGTCGCGATGTTCAAGAAAGCCGATAAACCAAGAGTCCCCGTCACGGTCCTGCTGCAGGGGGTTGGGGTCTCGTCGACGGCCTCGTCTCCCCCAACCTCACCTGAAACCTCACGAACCAGCTGGACGTCGTCGGGTATCCTTCTTTACGCTCTACTTTTAGCTGAATATTGGTTAGGTATTGGGGGAACCTTCAATGTCAATTTTGCAATCGACCCGGAAGTGGCTAATGTGCTCCGCACTCGGAACCATTCGGAGAATCGAGGAGATACTCTCAATCGAAGTGTCCGTAAACTTCAATCTTCCTCAAAGCGAGGTCATCCGATTCTCTTCGACCTCCCTGGTTCCCGAGGAGGGGAATCGAAGTCAATTCGAATCCCCTCTCACTTCAATCAAGTGAAGTGGCCCTCAATCCTTTCGTTGCCCACCAGTTCTAACTCTGAACCCCTCCTCCAGTTTCAGGCCAGGGTGTTGCAGTTGGACTTCAACATCTACAGGTGGTGCGGCAGACGACACCAGGTACTCCCGGCGCCTCATCTTCGCCCCCTCAGAGTGGACGAAGTCAGTTTTTCGGTCAACCAACAACCCCGACAGCGAGCGGTGGCGGGATGGCGCTCTCTCCAGGCTCCGGCCCGACCCCGCCACCGAATCCTCCCACTCCCACTGGATCGTACCCTCCGAACCACCCACTCTCCAATTCCAAGCACCTGTGTTCCATCTGCGGAGATAAGGCGTCGGGGAAGCACTACGGTGTTTTCAGGTGAGCGTTCCTCGTATGATTTCGACAAAGATTCTCTGGGGGCGCGAACGCCCAGATTTTCTCCGAGCCTGAGGAAGTTGTAAACAGTTCGCTCTTTTCACGCGCCTTGTTGGCGAGCGAAGCCGCACGTCGGAGTCGATTGTGCAGGCTGCGTCATTTCACGTTATAGAACCCGCTCTCCGTGGGTCACTCGGCCTAGATTTTCTGTGTTGTCGGTCCAGAGGTGATCGGTGGCCATTCATGGCTTTGAGTGGAAGGGTTAACCGACGGAGATTAGATAAAGCTTATCTTTCGCGATAGTTGAGCATTGCTCTCGAGGCTCGAGCGAAAGTTTCCCGAGAACGAAACCTTGAGTATCGCGCTATGCTGTCGACTGGACTCCGCGACCTTTTCTACCGCCGGGAGTGTAATTCTCAGATCGCATAAATAAAAATCGGCTTAACCAAAAACGAGTGCAGGATCTCCGGGAAACTTGAAACAACGGTTCGGGTGTCGTCCTTGGGTTATTCGCGCGCGACTTGCTTCTGAAATGGATTTCATACGTCGTTCAGAAAATCTGAATGCTGAAACAAACCAGAGAATTCTCTGTCGTCTGAGCTCTCGTCAAAAGTTTACAATCCTTGGCCGACGAAGCAGCCATCGGAAAGAACAAACAATCAGAGCAGTTTCTCCCGTGGTACCAATGAAGAGACTGTAGAGAATTTTCGATCCCGGTTATTCGCCTCGATCCACTCTAAATATTTTCCGCATTTCAGCTGCGAAGGCTGTAAGGGCTTCTTCAAACGCACTGTTCGCAAAGATCTGACCTACGCCTGTCGAGAAGAGCGACGATGTCTAATTGATAAGCGACAGAGAAACCGCTGCCAGTATTGCCGTTACCAAAAATGCCTCCAGTGCGGTAAGTGCAATGCCTTCGCTCCCATAGTTGCAGTTTCGTCCGAAACGGCAGCGGGTTTAGGATGAAGCTTCTTGATCTGCGTATAGGTAGCATATTGAGAGAGTCGATCGAGGAGCGCTTCGGACTACCAACCGAACCGTTTCCTCTTCGAACGTCTCTCGGGGGGTGCCCATCGAAAATGCTCGCTGTTCAGGATAGATACGAAATTCCATTTTGAGAACGGATCCAGTTCTCTGAATGACCTAGTCACTCTGAGGAAGAGTACCAGGGGGAAGTCGTTTGAGAATAATTGCGAATCGCGGGTGCCGGAAACGATCCGTTGGCTCACTAATAATTTGTCGCGTCCTCATCAACAGGCATGAAACGAGAAGCCGTCCAAGAAGAGCGACAACGGAAAGATCGCTCAGAATCAAACAACAACAACGAAGTTATGGTGGATGCTCACCAGATGAACGGGAGCGGCGCCGCCGTGCGACCGAAAACACCGCAGCTGCATGAAGCTTTGTACCAGCAACAAGCTGCCGCGCTCGACCTCATGCCAATCGAGAAAATCAAAGAAGCCGAGATACGGGTCGACCAACAGCGCAACGAAGTCGAACTACACGTACGTTTCGCTTCTTCCCAGGATCGGCATTTGCATAAAGTGCTCGTGCACGACGACTTGGAATGCCCACATTCTGGTGGAGCTCGTCTTCGTTCAGTTTGCATCGTTCCAATTTATCTCGTTGATCTCGTCTAGCTTTATCAATATCTTCCGGATTTACTTATATATGCAATATGGGTGCGCCGTCTGTTAACAAGCGTCCGCGTTACGGCTGATCTGTAAAAGCAGCAGACTCCGGATGGAGAGTGGCGAACAGCTCTCTTTTCAAACTAGATCGGACGACCCGCTAGCGAACGATACCCTCGAACTCCATATTGGATTGTGACTGAGTATGATTTTCTCGTTGCGCAGCTACTGACCAGTCAGGATCCAGTGCCTTCGATGAACGTCGCGGCCGATCACCAAATACATCAGCTCGTTGCGTGGGCTCGGATGATTCCGCAGTTCTGTACACTTCCCATAGACGACCAAGCGGCGCTTCTCAAACACGGCTGGAACGAGCTCTTGATCGCCGGATTCTCGCATCGATCGATACACGTCAAGGACGGGATCGTACTTTCCACCGGGCTCGTCGTTCAGAGGGACAGTGCGCACCAGGCGGGCGTGGGAGCCATTTTCGATCGGTACTCACCTGTCAATCAACCTTTGAGTGAACCGCATTCTTCACAAGCCACAATGAACCGACGGGACGCCGTCTATTGGGGCCGCTAAAAACCCTGTTTTCTCTTGCAGGGTACTCGCCGAACTCGTGACCAAGATGCGGGACATAAAGATGGACAAAACAGAGTTGGGTTGCCTGAGGGCCATAGTGCTCTACAACCCCGAGGCGCGAGGGCTTCGGAGTGTCGCTGAGGTGGAACAATTCCGAGAGGGGGTCTACATCGCTCTCGAGGAGTACACTCGGATGACCTACCCTGACCAAAACAGCCGTTTCCCGAAGCTGCTGCTCCGTTTGCCGGCACTGAGGTCGATCGGTCTCAAATGCGTCGAGCACTTGTTCTTCCTCAAGTTGAGCGCCGAGTCCACAATCGATCAGTTCTTGATGCAGATTCTCGAGAGCCAGGACCTCTGAAGCGGTCGCCCGGACTGCGGCCTCCGCTCGCTGGGCCGAACTCGGAGCCGGCCGAGATACCCGTTGGATACCTCGAGAATCTGTTGATTTGAGATTACCTTTTGTACAATTTCTGCTCTCGGCAGTCTTGAAGCCACATGTGATGACAACACCTCAACCGGACTACAACACTACTTATTCTGAGCAGGGGGATCGATAATTCACCGTCGTCTCGGAAACTAATCACACTTATTTCTTCTGACTGTTGATTCAATGATGACGATGAGAGCGATGGAGAGGACCGGGACGAAATGTGGTATCTCTGTACGATTTTTCTCACGACGTTCCCAACAAGTGTCGCTCCTGATGACGGCGACACGGTGGCCATTGTAAATTACCCGTCGATCAACTTCTGAGTCTGAAAGGCCGATTTTTAGCCCCGTCCGGTTTCGGATGAGTTGAAAACTACGGGTCCGAACATCGATGATCGCGGTTCAAAGTCGGCCTCCTCGAGTCTTCCGACCGCTCAGGTTCTCTGTACGTAACTTTTTCAACGGGTCCCTGTTCTCGAAACAATACTGTCTGTATTTAAAAACTCTGAACCCTATCGCGGGCCAGTTCGGCACTGTACCGCTCGAGTTGGTTGTTTTGCTCTGATAGCTCTGTGAAATGTTGGAATCTCTCAGCTGAACATAACGCTTCGATTCCCGAAAATTGACCTCCATCTAATGGATTCAACTGTTGTAACTGTGAAGAGGAGGCATACTTCTCGCGCGGACTTTTTCTCTCAGAACCGGTCGGGTGGTTCCAGCAGCGCTTACCCTTATGAAGGAAAGGACAGTCCTTTGCTTCTATTGGCAACTTTAGCATGGCAACTTTGACACGGACCGTTTCCGATCCTGGAAATTGAGCATGAGAATTAGGAGTCGAATCTCTGTTGAAAGTGAAATGACCCCAACGACCGCTACCTCGACCCCGGCGTTTCGTGGACAGCGACTGAATTGAAGTTTCTATCGTTAAGAGCCTGAAATGTTATTACTTGAACGATGATGTTTACCACTCGATTGGGTGAATGGTGGTCTCTAGAATGTTGGTGAACCACAGGGTGCCGTGAACGTTGTTGACCTGCGACGACGAGCGGTCGAGAACCGTGGACGCTGATGATGGTATACTTTGAGCAGCATTCAACAGGGAAGAATCGTGTCTCTAGATTTCCGGGAGCGGAGGGACGGCCTCCTCGTCCTTCGTATTGTACATAATCCTGGTGTATAATGAACACATGGAGACACACAGCACTGTTCACGAACGAATACCATGATCAACAAGAACAATAAAAACGAGTAACACACAGTTAAGATAGAGATGTGTTGGATGGACGACTTACTGAACGCTGAACTGTTATATTCGGGAGGTGGTAAACTAGACGATCGCGTCACAAACTCCACGGCAAATAAAATCCGCCACCAGCGACCATGAGTGGTGATTCCGAGCAGTGACAGTTTTTGCACAGCTCAAACACAGCTGCCGTGTCCGTTTGTTATAAATGAAGATGTTCACAGATGAGCCGCGGGATGGTTCGGCCAAGCCTTAGCTAGTGCTGAACGTCGATGGTCAACGAAGAAACACACAATCTCAAAACAGATGATGACAGCGATTATGTCTGAAGCACGACATCCTGAGGTGAATCAAAATAAAAGTATGACGAATGCCTACGTGTGTCCTGTTTATTGATTCCCTCTCAGCCATTGCTGACCAGGCTCACCATTGCGTCGCTTTTCTCCATTGAGAAATGAAGCTCGCCCGAGGAAGGCGGGAGGGTTCATCGTCCTGGGGTCGCATCGTCTCCCAGCTATCCTTTTGACCTTCAACTGTTTGCGAAAAGTTTCCGCTACCCCTAGTCGCATATATTTTGCAATCACTGTATCATCGCAATGTACACTCGATTGGCTGCCAAGTACCGATCAGTGGGCTATTCATGCTTGGCGAGCAGCAGAGAGCGAGCTCTGAGTTTCGTCGACACTACAGACCCTGGAAACGTGACAGACAAAGAGCATGTGGTGCTACCGGTTTCCTCTCATTAAATCATATAACTAGCAGAACGCCTCTCGGTCACATTCTCACGCAAAAGGGAGTTCTTCCTTCCGTCAGAGCCGATTAGGGTCGATCGTGCCTAGTGCTGAGAATCTTCCCACAGTCCAGTAGTGTATTCGGGGACGAAGCTTCCTCCCTTGACTCTTCTAAGGGGGCTCTTATTGAATCGTTCTTCGTTTTTCCCGCCCCTCCGGGCAGCACTTCGTCCAAGTGCACCGCTGCCCATCTCCGGAGCTCTAGCCGCCGGAGCTTGATCTGTCTATCTGGAAGGGACCTTGGACGGCTACGATCGGGTCCCCGTCCCTCCTCATCGGGAGGGACGTGTGAGTTCAATCGAATGGGGAGATACTCTTTCCTCTCAAACTCTTCCTCTCCATCTGCTTGCCCAGAGTTTACGACGACGATGGGTAGGGAGGTTTTGAGCACAGAGAACGATCGTTCGGCCTCGGTGTTGCGGGAGCGGCCCTTCCTGGCGATTAAGTCGGCCGCATTGGACAGACAGTGCGAAGCCCTCCAAATATATTCGCCCAACCGCGGGTGACAATCGCCGCAGCGAGTGATCCAGGTGATTCGATGATATCCAGCTGCTGTCGCATTGTCAGACGGCGGGACTCAAGCGCGAACTCGGGCAAATTTATAAACTTGAGAGATACATGAATCTGAAGTCATGGAATGCTAGGTTTTCCCGAGGTTCTCCCACTCACATTGTGCCCAGACAAGTCTGATCTGGGTCAGAGGACTACCGAAGTCTCCACTCTTTTTAAGCGAAATGTCGACTCAATCGCCTTGGATTGAGCGGAGAAGTTCTGACCCAACGAAGCTCTGTCACCCTCCTGTTCGAGAACAGAATTTCGATTTAGATAAAAGGACTTCGGTGACGGTTCGGCCCCATGGGCGACTTGTCGAATGTTTCGCGGGGATGTTCTTGAGTACTCGTTTCAATGCTACGCCTGTTCAATAGTCCTGGTCGCCAGCTAATCGGTCGTTCGTTGAGACAACGTTCTCAAGTCGACGCACTCCATCAGCTGGCTACATGGGAGTTCGTGAGGGGGGGGGGGGGGGGGAGGATAACAGGCTCTCCGAAATTCCCGCACCAGGAGGGAGAGGACCGGTGGCCACATCGGGATCTGGAAAATCTGCAACGAAAGGAGGCCTAATACTTTATACGAGCTGTGCGACCCCTGTCCGGGAAGAATTGCGGAAGGTGGCGCATGGCTCATCGCAGACGAAGTAGCATTGTTGTGCATCCGAACAAAAGAAGAGCTGATGGGAACCGCGACGTATTCCTTGGAAACTGCGAAACGGTCGCGGATCCATGTGCGCTAACTCGCACGCCCGTTGATTTCTAGCCGAACCTCTTGGGGGCAAGGGAGGGTGTTGAGTCCCCAAGTGGAGAGTTGCTTCTTCATTTATTCTATCAGAGGTTGGCCCAGATTGACGTGAATATCGATTGAAGTACTTTTCCTTGTACAGTTCCGAGAGGGCAAGGTGTGAAGCAGTAACACACGTCAGCTGAAAAGCGAAATTCGCTGACAGTGAACGCGGGTTGCTCGAGCGTGCGGAGGCTATATTGCTAACTCGTGACATCGCATTTCATGATCGGGTTCCCGGGACTGTACTCGAGGTTCCGTTCAGAATCGCTTCTGATGATACCGGGCCTTGCAACGAAACCGATGCGGACCACCGGCTTGAACGCCGCTTCACCAAGAAGCCGCTCGCGGGTTGTTGTCTGCTCCTTATTCCACACCTCGAATGCCGCCGCTCTGACGGCTTTCGAATCGAATATGCTGAGGCTGACAGAAAACATGTTCTCGGATGAGTCGTCACGGAGTCCGGATCAGCATCAGTATCAGTTTTCGGCGGTCGCCGGCAAGCGAAGGGAAGACGTACTGAAAATAACTGACCTGCGGCCGAAGCAGCCGAGCAACGAACGTCCTCCGACGTGGGCCGGTCGTCAGGCGAACCAGGCACAACCGAACCAGGCAGCCAGTAGACGTAGCCCAAGCCTTCTCGCTGGCTGACTGGCTGGCTGGCTGGCTGGCTTTTTCTTCAGAGTGTAATATATGGAATTGCTTCAATATACATATTACGAAAGGCGCGCGGGGGCGGACAACGCTCCAACAAGGGCATTCCCAGCCTACTTCGGAGAGATGCAGCAACCGCCGGCTACGAAACTTTGGCTTCGCCCGGCTCGGATCGGCTGCACAGCGATCCCGAGACTTTCATTGTGAGCACGCTGAGAGCTTGTCAGGCTTCGGCAATAGAGGCTGCGCTCCGACCGCGATATCTCCGCTGTCGAGCTCCAGAACGATATGATTCCCGCGGAATGACTCTTCAACAGGAAGCCAGCTCTTCCGAATAGACCGAGAAGACAACGAAACTCCAGGAAATCTGAGTTGGGCTCGTGGGGTGCGGCATTCCGAGGTTTCCGAAACCTCTGACACGGGTGGGTTCCCCTCGTCGGGTCTCCGAAAGAGGGATCCCCCCAACGCGCGCCCAGTAGTTAAGGCCAGGCTCGCAGGCCTGGCGCGAGCCACCCTCTTCAAAAGGATGAATGATAAGAAAAATGTTAGGGGCGCGAGTCGACTGGAGGGATCGGGAAGAGGCGAGGGGAGAGGGAACGACGGGGATCATCGGGGGCTGAGGGGGCATTCAAAATGTAATTCGCCTAAGTGGCTCTCTCTTCTCGACCGACCGACCGACCGACGGCATAGATGTAGGGGACGAGGAGACGGGAGGGACGCGGGGCTGCCACCCGTCAGAGCTGGCGGGTGAGCGAGAGATCTTTTCGAGTAGCGCAGCCACCGGCGAGAATTACTCCGATGCTCAAAGCTCCTTCCTCCGCATCTTTCTGGAAGCCACGTTTCCAATCGCCGCATGTCTCTGCGCTGTTCTGAGGAGCGATATGGGTGAACACATTGCGGCGCTCAGGAGTGGATCCGGTCCTAAAATCGGTCGAGTGGATCAGGAACGCCAACCGGTTGTGCAGAGGAAGCGATCCCGACGATTACTCGCCGGCTTGAGAATTCGCATCTTATTCATCCATTCAATGCGAATCTATACAGAATTCATGATTAGAGCTTGCGTTTGCAAAGGTACTTCATACCCAGAGCTCCACCTCCTGAGACATCGAAGCGAACCCGAAGCAATTGGCCCGTGCCAATGGTCCGACCGACAAGCACTCTAAGGTTCCAGTACCAGGAGTCGGAGCTTCGTCCAGCTACATGCATGCTCCACGGGTGTTCCGCGTCGAGTGGCTTGCGAGATGTTCTCAGGCGGAACGGATCTCCGCGACGCCAAACGCGTCTGGCCAGTTCCACCATCGAAGACGGGAATTTGAAGAAACCGCTTTAGGGCAGAAGCAAACGGTTTCCATCGCAACGAGTCCAGAATCACGGGAGGTGGTCTTCGTCCCGGATTGGTGTCATCCAAGTTTCCGGCACTCTCTGAACGGATACAGATTGGTGGTCACCTGTTCCTGGCGAAGTCAACAGCTCCGCTTCCTTTCCAGGCTTCCTGGGGAGGAGAACTTGAAGTTCCCTTCTCAGTCAAAAGCTCTCCAGGGCCACGGTCTGGTCTTCCAGCTTCCGATTTCAGCTTATCTCCTCTCCAGAGCAGCTGAAAAACGAGAACGGTGCTCTGTTAGCTATGGAGGAGGACTCGAGATGCTGTCGATCGACCCGCGGGAGAGGAAGTGAGTCAAAACCAGTGGGCAGAAGCCTCTCGGCGTGAAGCTCGAAAGTGTGGTTCCAAGTCTGCTGGATTATGGGGGCGAGCAGTCCTGGTTCTGCGCAATCGAATCCGAACTGTACCACTCGCGTTTCGGCAGCAGATATTCCATGGAATCAACTCCTCATGCGAAGTTGCCCCCAGGACAGCCGTTCCACGGGATGGGGTGGTTGGAGATCATTCCACGGGAAGTGTAGCACTTTCAGCTAGCTCAGGGTGCGAATGTGCTCCATCGCGGCGCTGGCAGCCACGGTCATGGTTTCATCCGATCCCGATGGCCGCAAGATACGCACGCAGAAGCAGCAGCTAAAGCTCGGAATTGTCCGATAAATCATTGTAGCTGGTCCATTCATGAATTACAAGTCACTTAGGTTAATGTAGTATTGTTCCGAGCTGATGCAGCGGCGGGCTGTGATTCGCGAGCGCGATACGTACGAACGTTCGTTCATCCGTTCCTCTGCCTGTACTTCTGTCCGTGGGCACGCTATCTCCACAGGATCGGTCGCCATCTAACATTCAATAAATCATTTTTGTTTTGGGCCCACGAGAGGAAGTGGCCTGGAGAGGGATTGGCCGGGGAAATATTCGGGGAATGTGGATGGAGAGGAAATCGGGGGGATTGAGCGAACGGGGCTGGGGTTCTACCGAGGGTTAGCCCCACGCGCGAGAGGCCGTGATGTTACATAAGCGATTAGGCTGCGATACAGCTAGTGACCTACTTACGGATGGAGTTAGTCAGCATCTCTCGCAGGTTCCGTCCTCCTGTTCCTCTCCCTCCTTCCGTTTTTCCGCTGTGGAGAGAACTCCCCGGGTGCAAGGAAGAATTCCGCAATCAATCTGATGCTACTGATCAGGCCGAACTGGCCTTTGATTGCAATTCCATCTGGTCAAGGCCATGTTGTCCAAGATCACGCCCGCTACAGATCAAAACTCTGTCCGGAGGCGAATGACGGCGTTTCGAATCGGAGTCGCCGTCCGTCTCACTCAATTTGTTTGGAATATTCGATACATCAGAGGTGTTCTGTACGATGGCCTCTTGCCGGATCGAGAAGCTCATATCGACCACAAATGTTTCGTTTCGGGGACGCCTCTGGAAATGCGTTAAAGCCACTCGCTCCGGAAGAATGAGAGTGTCGCCGAAAATTGCGCATCGAATAGGGAGAACATTCACTCGCGGAAGTTTGACTTCATGTCAAGTTTTGCTCGTGGAAGGCTCCAGCGTAAGTCCCAAAATAGGAAAATCTCTAGAACGGTTATGAATGACGACGAAAATGAGTCGTCAGGAATCGAATCACAGAGTTGCAGGAAAGAATCGCCAAAAGAAGAAGCGAGGACGTCCAATATAAATAATAGTCGACGAATGGATACATATTGAGAGTGAAAACGGCGGCAAGAGACAGAGAGAGAGAGAGAGAAAGAGCAGAGAGGGGAAAAGAGGAATTAACGTCACTTACATACATCAGAAGATCAGTGTCTGTAGTTGACGATAGCTTGCTCCTTTATAGAGTGTTGCCCTGCGATAGCGCCAGTGTAAACACTGCAGACCGATAGCTGCAGCACCAGATCCAGCCTCCTCAGCCCCCATACCCTCTCTCCGCCGTCTTCTATCCGACCCTTTGTGCCTCCTCTCCCCTGCTCGGCAGCACCCTTTCGAGGACGAGACAGAAACGATTAGTGAGAGAGGCGGCGGGCTTTCGAAATAATAAGAGAGATAGGGACTTTGGCGATAAAGGTGGGCGGGCGAGAGTGGAAGAGGGGGAAGCTCGAGAGCCTTGCAGGCAAACAGGCAGCCGGTCGAGTTATCGAGGAGGGAACATACCACGCGCCACTTGGTGAAGCTTTGACTCTGGGTTTCTACAACAACTCGAATCCCGTCCTCCCCCTTCTTTGCCACTCTCCGGCATGCTTGTTCCTCGTTCCCGAAGCCTACTGCAGGCTTTGCATCTACTCCTTCATCGACTCCGACTCCATGGGCATGAATCTCAATCATCGTTTCTTACTCTTGCACTGCTGCCGCATATGATTAGCTCGAGAAGAGGGGATCAGGACAATGAGTCGCTCTCTTTTTTCTCAATCGCAAGACCGGAAGCGTTGGAGTTCCTACTTCCGACAGCTGATACACGTGCCCTCGGAGCGACGAAGCCCGTTTCGTGCATTCTGTAGGCGTGTCATAAACTAAGAGGTTTCGAATTCGAATCGTTCGTCGAAGACTGGAAAGACTTCCCGAACGTGCTCATTGCACCTGGCCTCTTCTTTCAGATTACCTACCTTCCGATTAATCCGAGTCGTGATAAGGTCGAGAACTTCGAGTACGGCGTGGAACATACCACTTGCACCAATGTAACGCAGGCGGTCTGTTCGACCGGTCGGAATATGATAGCTCCGAACTCACAGCTGTCACATCATCAGAAACACTCTGCGCGAGAACACCTCAGCAGTGGTGAATGAACGCGGAAACTCGAGCTGAACTGTGCTCTTCAACGACGAGAAGCGATTTCAACTTATTTTCCCGACAAATCGGATGCCCACAAAATTCTCCAACGAGCTTCGAAGCGCTGGTGGTGGTTTTCGACAGCGGTCCCAATCTCTCCCTTGAGCACTCAAGCAAAAAAAATAGACGCAGCCTATGAGAGTGCGCTGCTGTTTAAGCTGTTTCTGTGAACCGGTCAATCGGGCCGCACGCATATAAGGACCGTCCCTGGGTGATTTGACCAAGCGGACTCTCTAGAATCTTGGAATTCCTTATCGGGTCTAGACATCAATCGGATTCATCTCCAGTTGTTTTCTTCGCTGCATCGCACGGCTCACATCCTGGAGACGCCCTCCGGAGGGCTGTAATGTTCTCAACCCGGTCGGTAAGGATTCTGGTGTCGCCAATTCTTCGAAGATGATTCTGAAGAGTTGGACGCCTGAAAGAACTCAGCAATAGCGCCGTCGAGTATGCGTCGGCTGCAAACCGAAACCATCGCGCTAGTCTCCCCAACGTCATGATAAGTTAACCTCTGACTCGCAATCTAAATTTGCGGCGATTATATCACGCTCAGTTAAACGATAAGTGATAGCCCGGGGCACGAGGACGGGACAACGTTTACCCAGTTTGCGGGACACTCTCCAAGGAATGGGACGTTGAGGGGTTCGGAGGGAGGTATGAGCTAGCGTGGTGGCGGGAGCTGGGCGGATGGGAAGGGGGAGGAAGAGGAGGGAAACGAGTGGGGAGTTCGGACCACGGGAGCGGATGAGCGGAAGATTATGGAGATATTACTTTTATCGAGTTATATACGCATCACTTGGCCTCGCTGGACTACAAGCGAAACGCGCCTCCGGCGATCAGATCCCCGTGTGCTATGATTACAGATTTATTTACGCGTCCGGCATTCTTTTGCTTCTGCCTTCTTCTCTCCCTTCGCATTCTTCATCCTGATACCCCCTCCCCCTCCCTTCTGGCCCCTTGTCCCTGTGTTCTCCCCTAGCCGCCCGCCTCGTTCGCCGCTCTCCTTCGCAAGTTTCACTTCACTATTTGTCCACCTGTTCCAATCTTTTCCTTCCCACAGACTCTTCCTCGAGCCTCCTCCAGTAATCGCAGTGTGCACGCCCTTGTTTCCGGGAATCCGTAGGACATCGACATTGAGTCAATGATTGTCTTGCTCGGGAAACCATGTGGCCATCTTTCCGTTCAAGAGAGGTTGCGGCGGATAATGGGAAGTTTGAGAGCGCCGAATGTAGTGATCGCTAGAAGAGCGTGAGTCAGGGGAACACGGGGTGAGAATTTGATCAGAAAACGCAAAAGGGGGGACGCAGTCAAGCAAGTCTTATTAGAGCTCGACCGATTTGAGGCTCGACAGTTCGAAGTAATACCAGTCGACTGAAGCAAAGACAAAGAGGAGAGAAGACGAGTCAAGATTGAGATTCGTAGGGGAAACCTGAGCGTCGAGGAAGGTAGTGTCTCGGTAACCCGTACAGACTATTCAATGCATCATCAACGCATCACATATCGAGGGAATAACGAGAAAGTTCTGAAATGGGAGGGAGCTTGAGGTCAGCCACATATCCTCATGAACAGCGGTCGCAAGCTGCGCCGCTGTGTCCGCTTTCTGGAAGCATACCCCGCTCACTTCTGTGATTGGGACCGTATCGGACGCAAGCCCCGTTTCGAGCTGAAAGCACCTTATACGGATCTAGGAAGGAACTTCCCAGGACCAACATTTTGCTTGACTAGTTGGATGATTTGGGTGCGTGTAAGCGGAATATGTTAAACTTGCTTCGCGCTCGATTAATCAGTACAGGTGGAAGAGAAAGTGTTCGGTTATGATAATCCGCAGCCTTGCACCATGCACAGAAATCCGGAAAATATCGAGCGACATTTGCATGCGAATGCTGTATAGTGAACTGCCATGGGGCTTGAAAACGAAATCGGTTAAGCGGATGAATCTACTTCGAGGAGTAAATAGAAGGAGGAGAACTCAACACTTTTTGTAAGAAAACAGGAATACGCGGCGAAACCCATGCTTCTGGTTTCCGCGTTCCAACTAGCTTATTCCTCGAATTGAGACACTCGAGGAAAAGAAGTGACGTCATGATTCGACCTAAGTCCAGCAGAGGTCATCGTCCAGCTAGGTAGCTGGCCGGAGCCCTTCGTCCAACGACACCTTGACGACGGAATTCCCGGAGCCGTTCGTCAAGAGCCCCTGTCACCCGAACACCGACCGGATTCGAGCTTCGGGTTCACGATGAGGTGCTTCCGAGTTGAAATATTTAATTTGTTGCTCAGAAATCTCAATACTTCGCGGTCACACTCGACGACATAGTGCTTCACACCTTTGCTCCCACCGCCTGGATGATGACGTGCCAGTGGTCGTTGCGGCGGGGAAATAACTCATTAGGCTCCACAGAACGGGAGGACAAGGTTTGAAACCGGGGCGAGGGAGGAGGGCTAGCTGAGCGGGATGCAGCAGCAACGGAAGCACATAAGGTCGCAGCCGAGCAAACGTAGTGTGGGGGAGGGTGCGTGAGTGGGAGCACACACTTTTAACCGCTTCAAATTCTCTGCTACTGCCTCGCCGCTGAAACTTTTCCGGTTATTATCCTTCAGCGCCAGAACCCCACCCCTCGTCCGCATACTTCTCCCCCGACCCTTCACCCTCCGATTCCTCCGCGCTCCCCTTCGAGCCCCATCGAATGGCCCTTGTTGCCCCCTTTCTCGCTTGTTACTTTTCCACCATCTTCCCAGCCCCTCCCGCCCGAGGGAGTGAAAAGAGGAAAAGGGGACGGTCCGGGTGGGCCCTTTTGTTATTATTTTTCCCGAAGAGTTGGATGGTAGGGGTGGGGCAAGTCAGAGAACAGTGAGGGAAAGGGCTTAATTACTTTTTCTTTGTTTTATTATTACCGTAGTTATTACCAAGGCTGACGCCCCTCTCTTGCTCCCCCGCCCGGCCCACTCCTTCTTCACCCGTCGGTCGGAGGCCCGCTGGGCTGGTGTATGGGCGACCAGGCGGTAGTATGGGCGAGCGGGCGCGTGGATGAGTGAGGAACGGAGCAGGCCGGCGAGTGAGCGACGGGAGGGGTGAGGGGAGCTTATAATGTAATTAAAGTTTGTTCCCTCTTCGCATAGCGAGCCAGCGTCGAGCGTTTGCCAAAGGTGCCGCCGGAGAAACATGCAAAAGACAACATTGCTGCTTTCGTCACTTCTTTCCGCCACGACCGGCACCGTCGTTGTCGACTGGGCCGCCCTTACCCTGAGAACTGACTTCGGAACACGGAGCTAACCACGAGAACAAGGAAGAGATCCGATTTTATGAACGATTGCTCCGAAACTTCACATCCGTTCTTTGTCTCCTGCTGTAGCCAACACGATATGAGGCTGCCGAGATTCCAGCCTCTCCCCAAGCTCTCAGTTCAGTACTATGAGAGATGGAGGTCCGGACAGGCGACTCAATATTTCGAAAATTCTGATCCCACTGAGGGCTGTATCCTTTGGCAAAATTCATACCCGAGCCTCCCAAAGTGGAAATCCTGAATGCGCGCCTGGTCTCCTGCTATAGGACTCCCTGCCCAAGGAGTCGCACCATTCGATTTAGTAAGCTGGGTCATCGTGGATTTCGAGGAGAGGAGGGTTGAACCCACAGAACACAGAATCGTTCGCGGGGAGCGAATAAGCTGGAAAATGTACAGATACAATTTCCGAATTTACAGCACATCACTTCTGAAGCTTGTTGCGACCCGAGACATCCCCTGACGGCTAGAATCGATGAAAAGAGAACTCGTGCGAATCTAATTCCCCGGGAACTGGCGTTGGACGATCATGAGCAAAAGTGTTGCGTCGGCAATATATTCTCACGGAAGAAGTCGTGAATCGATAGTTTGGAAACGATGGCGTGAGCACATCTCTTGAACTTTGGATTCTGAGTGTTCAACAGTTATGGGTCGGTATTCCCATAAATTATTTGAAACGAACCAGTCATAGTTGACGGCTGAATTTCACGGAAAGAGAGCACTCCGCGCCACTCCTACCCACCGACGAAGGAAGCGTGCACATCTATTCTGGATTGAGCTCGACTGTTTTTCTCTACAATCTTGGACGGGGTTAGGACGATTCTGCATGACGCATGCCTTATCAGCCGCTTGCTTACCCAGGATGCCGCTGAACTAGTGGTAAGTATCACGCAGCTGCCGCGGAACTCCACGAAGGGAGGGAGAGCTGTCTCGGGTTATCCTGATGAGACCGAATCGAAGTAGAGTTTCGAGCATTTTCGTCGAATTCCGCCGCCTGAGAAGAGGAAAAGGATCTTCAAAATATGTTAACTTTCCCCAAGATTGCAAAGCAGGTTCAGAATCACATGCTTATGATCAATCGTCGCTGAAGGGTGTATCCGAAGCAAAGCTAAATCTGATGGATCTATAAAACATTCCCGACATTATGAGTCTCTTGTACCCTAACGGATGAATAATCTCCCCGGACTACGCCACGTAATTACCCCCGACACCCAAAAAATCAATCCGCTCATGAGTATCCGATACTCGGGCTCGTTTCGATGCGGCAGTAGCAGTTGACCAGTTCTCCCGAATTCCAATTTTTTGTCCAGAGTGGATCCGAGGCATAGCTCGATTCCCATCCGATTTGAGCATGTACCCCAAGCTGGTAAATATCTGGAGTCTCCCGCGCTCTCGGAACTCCTGGAAGCATATCGTCATTATTCGGGGAACAAAAACACGGAAGAAATTGTGGAGAATCAAGGTTTGGCTCGAATTGAACCCAGGGAGTAATCGGATACATGAGTGATTTCAAACCTTTGTGAATAAAAGTTCGATTTCTCTCGTTTCGGGTACCGAGAGTCTTGGTTCGGAGAATCCTAATTCGACGAGGAGCCGTGTCAAGAGGCGAGGTGCTCAGCAACTGTCTCGCTCTCGATTCTGCTGTCGGAAGTCTTCTTGGAACCTATACGACGAATAAAGCAACGATATGAAATTGTTCCGCAAAGTATGAAGAACTACGGGGAAACAAGAGTTCTGACTTAAAATTCCTCATCGGCTCTGCCTGACGCATCGGCTGCTCATCTAGCTCAGCAAGCGAACTCAGTCCGACAAAGTAAACTCTGGCTGAGGAGCCGACGACTGAACATTTCTGTTACAACGCTGATTACATTGACTGAGAACGGAGATCATCCGACAGAGCATAAACATTCAAGTCGACACGAATTGAATCAATAAACACCGCTAGGAGCGGTTCTGCCGTGAAGAGTCGTCCGTTTCACTCATGGCAGTGAGAAATCCGTATTTCCGGAACACTTTACAAGCTTGTCAGGAATGGCCTTGGCTCCTCGCTCTGAGGGAGAGAACAGATTATTCAAATCAGTGATCCTTGTTCAGTTATCGGCTCCATGGAGCTCCAGTGCAGAACTGAAGTTCAGTTCTGCATTTCGGCTCACAGTGGATTTCTCTGCACCGAAAAAAGGTCCTCCGCGACCACACGCGAAGAGGACTTTTGAGTGAAAAACGGAAAACTCCCTTTGAGTAGAGACACAGAGCCGGCTCGCAGGGTTATGAAGCTCGTGAGAAGTCGGGTTCAACTCAAGAGTAACGGAATGGAGACGGAGGACGGATAGGGGAGGAGAGAACAGATTAAAATGTTGGAGAAATTTCTATTCCTTTCGCTCCCATGCGCCTCCACCGCAAGCTGCGGGGGCAGATGAAAGTATTTCGAGAATTAATCTTCCTTCCTCAACGCCCGCCGCCTGCCCGGTTAATGGGCGGTAAGAAAAGAAATGACCGCGGCGGACGAGCACGCAGGCGCGCGTAGCAAATGAGGAATTTCGCGCAGTGTTTGCACCCTTGCTCCCGAGCCACTCATGCCAGCCGTACCAAGAGCTCGGTCGTTTTCAAATCCTGGTCCAGGACACAGTGTCCCGGCTATCCGGCACATTCGGGATCCAAACCCACCCCGCTTCAATGAGCGCCAGGTCGAACATAGCATCGAGGGCATCGAAAATTTCTCTCGCATGCTCTGAAGTTATTCTCAACCCACTCATTCCTGCAAGTCCTGTCCCGTTACTCTTCCGGCAACGCTTCACCTCAGTTCACTCTGCTCTCACCTCGGACAAGAGTTGTTCCACTTACATAGTAAATTTGGATTCACGATGTTGACTTAGTTCCCTGGTTATGAGCAGTGGCGTGTTTAGGATCTCGGTTGGGAGGGGGGGGGGCAAAGCAAAACTGCATGCTCATTCCTTCCCCGAAGCGGAGGTACGCCTCTTCCAGAACGATTGGAGCACGAAATGGTGATCGAAGAATCGTGCGGCCCTGAAGAATGAGAGCGCTACGTCTGGAGTGGAATACATACTGGATTCCTCCGGAATTAAGTTGAACCTGATTGCCGCCCGGGACAAGATCTTGAGTGGGGGGAGATTTGATGAAGGGGTTATCATGATGAGAAAAAGCCGCCGGGTTACAGGGAATTAATTCGCTACCTGTCGATTTGGGCGAATTTCTCATTCGACTTTCGACCAACGTCTTCTCTGTGAAAAGTGACTGCTGGGAAACCGATTCAATGTGCGGAACTCTCAAAGGCTGGGACATGATTCTTACGTTGGAATCGACGATTCGTATATCGTTCTCTCAGTTCTTGGGATGAATCATATATTACCTCCAGGTGTCGTGCTGCCTCGCCCTCGAATGTTTCTTTCAATTGTTCGTTACGCTACCCGGGAGCTTGGAGCGAATCGCGATTTCCTGGCTCGACAGTGACGACGGAAAATGCGCTCAAGTCTCGTCAGAGAGCGGTAGAGCCCAACTCTTCGGAGCACTTGAAAGAGGGAAAGATTCGCGAAAAAGGTGAGGAAACACCCATGGAGAACCATTCTAAGGTCTTTCGTTGGCTCAACTACATACGATTCGGCGCGTGTCGCCTTCCAATTTCGTTATTGACCATTGGAGGGCTCTTTGCGCGTTGTGAAATTTAGGCGAGCGAGTGCGTGAGTAAGTGGGGGAGTGAGCGAGCGAGCAGAGTTTTTGATCTCAGCTCAACAAAACTTTTACAAATTGGGCTGTCAGCTCACCACAAAAAGCACGAGTCATGATCCGCTTAACAAGGGTGCGTCCTGCCTACACTTCCTATTAGTACAACGTCTGAACCCTAGGGAGCCACTTACTAAACTCCAAACTTGTTTGGCTGGATCCTCCAATTAATTTTTTCCTCCTTCAGTTCCCGCTCTATCCTCATCTGAGGACTGCCGTAATAAATCCAGATGAAGGCCGAAACGGTAACACACAGCGCGTCCTGCTGACAGCTCTCAGCGACGCTGACATTCGCGAGGTCCGTAGAGTTTCCGCAATTCTCTGTTATAGACACCGGCCCTCGGAAACGTAGAAAAACGCAGAGCAGACCTCGGAAACCTCAGCATCTCCGGGAGAGAGAGCGGCAAAATGAAAGTATGTGGGTGGATGACACTGCTGATAAGGGAGCTACGGAACCCGTCCACGGGTTTTCTGAGGGAATGGGTTCTGATTTCCGAAGAGGCTCTCTCAAATTCCCTGTAGCTGATCACAAATCGGGGGCAGGACAGAAACGCCCCGTGAAGGGCCTCGGAATACTTCCGTCATTGGAATTGGTGTCAAAACTGGGGCTGTCGAGCTATTTGTTTTCCGGAACATCACCCGACGACCTCCGCCAGAGCATGTGGGCAGCCACCTGTTAGCGGAGCTGCTCGGAACTCTACCCGAAACCACAGCTCAAGCTCCGCTGCCGCCGAGACTGTTCCGATGAAACTACGGAGAGTCCCGCCGGGAAACCAGTGTCCTCTCCCGCAAAGGGTATGGATTCCCAAATGTGTATTTCCCCGCCTGCAGGGCGGATCGGGGCCCTGGGCAGTTGAAGCCGTCTGCCCTCTATCCTCCCTTTCCGCGTGCTCCGAAGGCATGGTGCTCAGTCCCAGGGAGACTCGTTCTTACGAAAATTAGGAATGCAATAAGTGAGGACAGCTGCGCTAGCAGAATGTTCCTGCTCTACGCTCAACGATCAACACCGGACATTTCCATTTTACCGCCGCCGCACTGAAAGAAAGAGAGTCAGGGTGATCGACCAGCCTCGGGCTCACGCGGCAATCAGTGCGAGCGTCTTGGCACCGAATCGCAGTATGACATTTGCTTGTTCGCAGTGCGACTGAGAACGCATCGACATGCCGGAAGGTCGCAAGCTAACTTTAGCTTCAGAGAGACGCGCACGCTTTGACAGCCGCAAGGTGAACGACGATCGCTAAGTGGCCCGACAGCGGTAGTTCTATTCTCTGTGTCACTAGCAGAGTTGGGAACATCTCCCGAAATTCCGCGACTCAATTGTCGCAGGGAGAACTCTGCAAAAGCAGAATTCAGAATCTTCCGGGTCCAATGCCCAAACTTGACCGATCGGGTAGGGGGCTCGTTCTTTCCCTGAATCGGGTTGACTCGGGAAAACGGCTCAACTATCACTCTGACTGCCGAGAGATGCTGCCGATCATCTCAGATGAGACTGCAACCTGAAATCAGCTTCAGGCATGAGTTCATCAGACATCCAGCAGTGTTTGCTGGTTAGCAGCAACGACTCTTCGAACACGACAGCTGCTTCAGGTAATGGCAGCGGTACTCTCCAGCGACCGCCCGATGTATCGTCGGGAATGCGTTTATCAGACGACGTCATAGAGCTCCGCCTACCGCTGCAGCGCCCCCTGGCGGCTATTGTCAAAGTGAGCAGTGCGAGCGAGCGCTCGAATGCCATCACAGAACGAGCTCACTTTGTGATCAAGCTTGTGAGCGGAGGTCGACGCGAGCTCGCCGGTATCTCTCGCAACTTGCAACCAAAACAGTTGACACGAGCGGAATCTGGTTCGGTGGCTCCCTCCGGAGCGATTGTTAGCGGTTGAATAGGTGTGGTACGTCGCCGGCGGCCGTGTTGATCGCTCCTTTGTCATCGACGTCGTCGTCTCGGAGCTCGACGGCACAAGACTCACGCGGAGTGCACGACTCGTCATACGGGTCTTTGTTTGTAAACAATCAACCCGTTGCTGCACTCTAGAGGCAACAGCGCTTGCTTTTAACGCCGAACTCGGAACGGACCGGTTGACCAGTGTCCGCGGAAGGCGGGAGCCAATTCACTCGATCTGACCGTCAGTTTTGTTGATACGTCGTCGCCGTCGCTGCGAGTCGGTCAGTCAGTTCCTCCGTCCGTCGGTCTGACCGTCCGTCCGTCAGTCAGTCATTCAGTTCTTTTGTCGGTACGGAGTGCGCTCCCGAGCTAGCCAGTGATCGGCGAGCATGTGTCAACATTGACAGTGGACTCATCGTGTGAAGTGTGATTTTGGAATATTTGTCGGGACCGCCAAGGCCCCTAGTGGGTCGGAACTCAGCAAACATAGGCCGAAAAAGAGGAACTACAACTTCTTCGAGTGAGTAGACTACTAGGCATGAACTCGCGACCGTTTCGAACGGCGAGCCGAGCAGCTCCGGAGTGAACATTCGTTCCTAGGAGAAGAGATTGAAGCTTATCCGGTAGACGCTATTCTTTACGACGTTTCTGAGAGGGAATACCGGATATGGAAAGCTATTCAGAATTGGACGTATCGTCGCTCCTGGAATGCACTATGGACTTCTTGGTGATTCCAGGAAGCCGTGTTCTCACTTGGAAAGCCATTTGTCCCTTCAATCAATCGGGTTTGAGCTCCTGAGACGAACTCTCAGCCTACAATCTCCTTAGAATCTTCCATATCTCAGAGAAGGTCTTCGCCTTGTGAAGGCGCTCCTATTGCTGGAAGCTGAAGTGTCCGCAACGCGAGATTCAGAGACTTCCCTCATGAAGGAGGATCCTCCCAACGAAACGAGGACCTGTGCCTGTATTTTCAAGAGCCGTCGCCTCGCCACTGACCGGAGACTCCGAGGCTTTTAGCATAATTGTTGGAGTCATCGGTGCGCAATGCGCGGGGAGTAGAGGCATGCTTCGAGGGGGAAGCTTTTCGTGTTATCTCCACGATAATTGAAATGAGTTCTTTTGTGAGGATGAAAATGATTGGGATGCACGATGGATGACTGCAACGAGCTGGACGGAATGAGGTACGGGAACAGTGTCTCTGTCGGAAACGAACCGGACGAACGTTATTGAGAGAAGAGATGGAGCTCCAATTAATTAGGGGGCTGCTGCGGGCTCAACTCGTGCTGCGATCGCCGAGTGCCGTCACTGTTGCGATTACGGCCAGGGGAAACTTGAAGCTCGATCAAGTTGTTGTTTTAATTGAAAATTGTTGCATTCGCGCTTAGAGAAGCCATTCAATGGTTCCTGTCTCGAGTTGGCGTTTTCCCTCGACTGATCTTTGTTTCGTCGCAGAATCGAATCGCGTACTACTTAGTCTCGTGCTTCGAGCCGGGACGGCAGTTGCAACCCATAACAACACCGGAACGTGAACATTCGAGTGTGCAACTCTCGCTGGACCAGAAAAACGGGCACTCGGAAAACATTGCGAATTTCTGACTGTCTCAGAACTTCAAACTGCAATCAATCTAGGGAATCGTTCCCGCGGCTCATCGGGAGGATGTGACAATCACCTTATTTCTCCTGATTGTCGGACAAACTGTGACGAAGCGGGATCTTACGAGGGGTAGAAAAGTTAACGGGCTCAACGTCTTACTATATAAATCCGCGGTTTAACGGCGATCTCCTCCTGTCGTCTGGCATTTCGATGGGCGACAGGCCCGAAAGAATACTGGCCTGCTCACTGCTGTTTTAGAACTACGGTAACAACTCGTTCGAAATCATAGGTCCAGTGGAGTGAGCGAGCATGTTCCCTCCGCGTCGCCTGTGACGATGACTTTCGGACCAAAGCAGGGAGCTTCCGGAACTTTCGAAGGTGTCCCTCACAGAGCGCGCACTTCTCGAGCACGCTTTCTTTGACATTCGTGGCACTCTCGTTGATGGTTCCAGCGCCGTTCCCCGGACTGGAGTGATCGTCTGTGAAGGTTCCATCCGAACACATGTTGCTCCACTGCTGCTGCTGTCGTTTTCGGCAGCTGCCGTGGTCTGGCTCGCTATGATCCAATCGGTGCCGCAAGTTTCCCTAACATCGCACTCAGAGGCTCGACTCAAACTTTCCTCGGAGGCTTCGGGATCTCCGATGGTGACGACTGCTAATTCGATTTGCCGATGATCCGACCGAATTGAAGAATTCGAATCGCTGAATACCGAATTGGCCAGCAAGCTCCATAGCGAGTTTTGAGACCTTCCGGAACCTTCCCGGGTGCCGTCCGAACTCCTTCGAGAGGCGCTAGGAAGCACTCGCGGCTCCTGTGAGACGTGTGATACAAAGTTCTTTTAATAAATGGAACGATTGGAATTTGGAAAATCCAATAATGCCCATCAGGAGTTCGAGCCAATGGCGCCGGGAGATGGCTGGCGTTTATTGTGCGACCAGCTTGAGATGCGCGGTGCAATCGTGATGTTCAATTTGTTCGCTCCCGATTCAACAGCGCATCGGCCTGAGCTGTTGCTGTGCTAAATATCCGTTGTGGAAATGAATATCCGACCGAATGGTCACTTGAGGGAGTCGTACAACTTTATGTATGACATACGGCACCGTCAGTTCAGAACAAGCCTGGAGCAAGACTTGAGGGCAGTCGCTTCTTCTACTCTTTAGAGAAATCGCTAGGATTCCATTGAAATTCTCCGAACGGAAAAGAAGCACCGAGTGATATCGTCCTGGATCATCGATCCGGCGAGCCAGCCGGCTCTAGCCATGAGTTATGCGAAGCAGCTAAAGAACACAATCCAAGAAGAGAAAGCGGCTGTTCGGCGCCAGCATCAACGTCGGGCTCCTCCCCACGTAGAACCGGAAAAATTATTTCACAATCTGTCCATATGGCAGCTTTGCAGATCTACGGGAACTGAAACAACCGAGGATTTAGCGATTTTGATCGGCATTCCGGAAGACGTCGAGGAAGAAAGAAGGCTCCCCACAAGTTCATTGTTCGAAAAATTCCGTAATCAGGCTCCAGGGCTGCGAGCTCAGACGGAGCTCGACTCCTCAGGTCTCGGGTATTCTCTGGTGTCTGGAATGCTCGAAACTGCAAATCGTTCGAGGGTAGAAGCTCCTCCAACTTTTCGCGTCTAGGAGCATGCATCGTGCTCCGAGTTTCAATCCATGCATGAGGCAGA
Source organism: Phytoseiulus persimilis (assembly GCA_037576195.1). NCBI lineage: Eukaryota > Metazoa > Arthropoda > Arachnida > Mesostigmata > Phytoseiidae > Phytoseiulus > Phytoseiulus persimilis. Next base: position 28,800,432 of record CM075103.1, read on the forward strand.
AGCAGATAAATATCTGAGCGTTCACCTAGAACCATAAGGAAGGATATTCGTTTGTTCTCTGTCGCGTTCGCCGATTCCGAAAATTGTAATGGTTTCGTCTTCTCTCCTCCTCGCGTTCGACTCCCCTCTTCTGTGCCTCTGTTGACCAAGAGGAGGGGACGGAGAGGCTGCCTGTCTGCTCCGGAGCAGTCGTTGTTGGCGTCGTTGACGTTGCCGTTGACGTTGTTGGAACCTTCCAAAATGATCATTAAGGATTTTAATGGTGCTTCTGCGGCCACTCGGTCGCTCGCTCGGTCGTTGTTGGTTCGTTTGTGGGTTGCCTGACTGGCCGCTCGCTTGCCGGCTTGGTCGCCTGCTTCGGTTCGTTCGTTCGTTGATTCGTTGCTCCGCTGCTCGGTGCTTCACTAGGCAAGCGAGAGCAGTCAGCATTCGGCAACTACGGTCCTACAGCAAAGCACCGGTGTCTGGAGCCGGCCGAGCAAGCAGTCAGCCAACCAGGCGAACACCGAGGAACCAGCACCAGAATTTCAAAATAAACTGTTCGCTGATGACTGTGAGGGTGGTCGACGAACGTTTACAAATCTTATTTTCGGCTAAAAAAAATTCTGTCGCCGGCGTCTCCCTCGTAGTCGATCAACAACAGGTTTTTCGGATAATTCTGAGACGAATTTCAATACTTTGACTCCGGTCAGGGTCGAGAACACGGCGTTGGGAGAGCTGGGTTCGGTCGCCCCCCTCTTTCCCGTTGAAGACTCAGATTTTCCAGAGTGACGTCAACGATATTCTCGAAAGAGCTTTCAGAGTATCCGCGGAAGCCTCTGACGAGCGAAGGCATGGAAAAGGTGCGACAGGAATCTGCAGTTTGATTGCTGGATGACGAACTCGGGTTCGAACCATCCTCCGACTGTTCCCAGCGATGAATTCCTCCGGATCGCCATCGATTTGGAAGCTGGAATCGGTGTTGAAATACACATTTTTCCCCGCGCGATCACATCAAACAAGCCAGCAAACAAATAACCGACCGGGCAGCGCTCAGGGAAGTTTTTAGAATGATTTTCTCTCGCGAAAGATGTGATACCTCGATACTGTCATGGACCAGATGTCAAATTACTCCGAATTGAACGAAATCCCTTGAGAAGATTTCGCGAATATTTCCGTCGGTGAAGAGCGGGGGAAATTTGTCCAGCACCATCATCATTATTACACCTCATCATCATCATCATAATCATTTTTCACGAATCGCAATCCCATTTGAAGTCAAAACATTCACTCGGAGAAATTGCGGCTGCTCCTTCTTACGCTTCGGTCTAATCCGCGTTAGGCTCTTCGGACGTGAACGAATCCGAAACTGCGCTGCAAATCGTTGAGCCAACTAATTGAGCAAACGATTCTTCAATGTCGTCATTACTGTCGGTATTACGACTACTATTATCTGTATTATTTCTGCAACCTGGAGCGTCCTCTTACCACTTGCCTTCAAGGTCGAAGGTAAGGCCAGCTGTGCCAACGCGAGCTGGCCAAGTGGATCAACTGGTGTGCTGTGTCGACCGAGTCCGCGTATCCCACAATTCCACAGTACGACGCCATATTTCGGAACTGAAGTGACTGAGACACATATCCACAGGGAGAGCGCACGAGGTCGCATTTTTCCGCGTACGAACGATGATTTATTTCATTGTCTGAGACTCTACTACTGCCTTGAACTGGTCCGTCTGTGTACTTCTTCAAATTCATTTCGAGGACCCCAAAATCGGGCGGGACGATGAGTCCCAACAGAGCCCAAATGGAACCATTGCAAGCTCACGGCGGAGCGGAAAAGTACTCAAATTGCGTTAGGATTGCCCAAACCCCTTCCCGCCTTGTTTAATTTTGGTCACGTTCATTTGCATATTGGTTCAAACTTCGTCTCTGAACCCCTTGGCCTCTCCCCTTCGCTCGTATGACTCCCTTGCCTCCCGCGTAGTCCGTCTGACTGCCCCGCTGTCCGCTCAACCCTTTGTCGGTCTCCGCTCCGCTGTTTTACGACGCCGAACGTGGTCCATCCGGCTCTAATCCCGCCGCACCGATGTAAACCTTTACTTCCGAGGCTCTTGAGCCGCGGCGGCGGAGGACGGAACCTGTGACGGAAACAACGTCGGAGCTCTGTGGTTCGAGCTCTGACAAGGTTCCCTCGTCGGCACTTCGGAATCGAGGCTCCGATATTCGGCAAAGTCGGTGACTGATGCTCCTGATCTAGGAAATGAGCGCGGGGCAGGGGACGAACAAGAGCGCGAGTTTGGAGCTTTTGATGAACTCCGTAATTTGACGCCGTTGTTCAGTAACGAGCCGCACCGCCATCATCGGTAGGAGCACAACTAGCGGAAGCCATTGCAGTGCTTGCGCTGAGCTGCTCGAAAGCCCGCTTGCCAGTTTGCCCGGGAAACTTGCCGGCTCTCGTGCATTCGCGACGGTGAATGGAGAAACCGAGAGCTCGCTCACTGGCTGGCAGGACGGCTCTCTAACGAACTGTGTCATTATCTTTGGATTATGTTCAATTTCAATTAACGAACGGAAAAAGCCTCCATGCGCTTGCGCCTCTCGCTCTGTTCTATCGTTCCCACCCTGGCCATTCAATGGTGAAAAGTACTCGCTCCGCGCTCAATGCTGGGGAACTATGGAACTGCTCGACACCTTCTTTTTGAGAAAAGTTTCCCCCTCTCCCTTGCTCGCCCCATCTTAGCTCTCCTGATACCCCCTCGATTTCCCGCCTTTTGTTTTTTCCGTTCTTGAGACTTGAGTAGAAATATTCGGAAGATACCCTCTGACCATCATGAGAGAGTATTGTTCGATTCCACGCATGGATCGTTGGAAGGTTTGAAGTTGTGGTTTCATTCTTCAAGACTCGAGCGAGTTCCATAATCTTGCACGGGGTGAACTTCGAGCGTGGGCGCGTATTTTGAGGGAAGAATTTCTGGTTAAAGTTGCCGAGTCATTGTAATGTTTTTTCGTGTCACCGCTCGCTCCTTCTGGGTCGGTGGGGTATCTCCTATTTTTCGTCGCTCTTTTCTTCTCATTCCGTCCTATTGCTCGAGGCCGGCCAGCCGGCCGACCGACCGACAGACCGGCTGACTGGCTGGCTGCTTGGTTGGCGGCCCGGGGCAAGCCATTCCGATGTTATTGCCGATATTGTGCTCCCCCCATCCCCCATTTTTCCCTGGTCGTCCTGTTCTCCCCCGCTCCTGCTGCTTTTGCCCATATCGCTCGTCTCAGACTTCAGAAAGGGGAAGGTGGAACGACGGAGTGGAGGGGCATGGGCCGAGAAAGGAGTCCACGTTGAAGTGTATTTTATTAAAAAGTCTACGGAGAAAGAAACAGGAGCGAGAGCCTTCGCGAGAGTGAGAGAGAGAGAAGAGAACAAAACGCCCAAACAAATGGAAGAGGAACCGAGAGAGCAGGGAGAGGGAGGCGGCGGAATATTCGAGCCTAGCGAACCTTCCGACGAGTCTAACAACAACCATAGTAGTAGAGCGCGGAAAATTGCCGAAAATGCAGAAAAGATCGTCCTCCCGCCAGCTTCGTGGGTTTCCCCTGTTCTCCAGTGGCTGTGCACCATGTACGGGGGACGCACGTTACCGGCGTGCATCCCCACAACTCCCAGGAGTCGAAGGAGTTTCGTTGAGGACAGGAATGTTGTTGAAAGATGACGGGCTGTCAAAACTCGTGTGCGGCAGGGTTCTGGCAGAGTTGGGAAACGAAATTACGGCGCGTGAACATTCGCGCAACGAATCGATTCACTGCCCCGACGCGATGTCCCTGTTGGAGCGTCCCGGGTTAACTTCCGCGTGAAAAACTCGGGAATCTTCAGACCCAAAGTATCCCCGCTTTTCTCCGAGACTTGTGCGGAAGGCCCAGAAAATCGACGTCAGGTGTGAGTTGGGTGTGGGTCGTGGATGCGTTCTCATCCTACAAGAACGCATTAAGGAACAAAGGACGACGACTACCAATGAGAGGGAGGAAAAGGAGGAAGGCAATCAATTTGTTCGCGTTTTGTCAATATCTCCTCTCTCATCGTTCTCCTCTACCCGTTTCCTTTCTCCTTTTCCTCGCGCACAACTATCGCGTCTCACCCTGCTTCAGCCGCCCCTCTCTTCGGCCTCCATACCTACCCCCATCCCCTTACCCTCACCAGTAGCACCACTTCGCCAGTGTAGTGTCTCTCTTTCGTGCCGTCGCCGCTGCTATTCGCTTTCCCGATGTATCCTTGAGGCCCATTTGTGTGATTGGTTCATTACTATAATACAACACGGAGACCACCACTGCCGAGTATGGGGGTCGAGCGGGGGAGGGGAGATAACGTCAACGCAGCGGCTGGAGCTGCCGCCTCCGCCGCTCGGGAAAGGGACGGCTGGTCGAGAGAGAGGAGCTGCCTGGAGGGCAACGAAAACGCAACCACCAAGGCAAGACAGTGCTGCTGGACTCGGCGGCCAACACACGCCAAGAAAGAACGGCCGCTCGGCCGGTGGACCCGTCTCTGGTTCAGACGCCCAGTCAGGAACGACCCGGGGGGCAGGGGGCAAGGGAGGGAGCGAACGACTAACGAGGTTTATCTGCTGTCCCAGTGCTGCCTCATAATATTGAGCTGCTGCTGCTGCGCCGCCGGTATTATTCTCTTAATTAATATTTTAATTAGAAAGAACACAGGACAGCTCGCCCGCCCGTCCCCCGGCCTCCACTCTCGCGGCCTCCCCCCCCCTCCGTTCTTTCGTTCCCCTCCGGCTCACTCCCCTGTCCCGGTTCGGCCCAAGTTCCCCAGTGGAACTCTTGAGTGCTATCCTCGGGTATCCCACTTCCCTGGAAGAAGTCCACAAGGATGGATTGGAAACTCTCTCTTCTCGCGAACGATGATTACTCGTCACGAAAAACTCGTTCTTGCTGAAACCTCCCCGAGAGCGCTGTTCTCCCTCGAACTCCATTCCCGTGGAAAACTTCAAAGCACACGAAGATCATTAAATTTCTCCTCACGATCGTTATAAGTTCTCATAACGAAAAGTCTTTGTTTTACATGATTGTCTCCGTGGGCTGCGGACGAGCTACGACTGCTGCGGTTGACATCGTTATTGTGGCCCCAACCCTCGCTCGGAAGAGTGCGATTGTTACATTTAATTGGATCGACTTGAAAGCCAATTATTTGACGGACTTGTCGTCTTGCGAGGAAAACGCATTCCGCTCATTCGGATTGGAGAGTTTAGCGACGAGGGAGTTCCCGTGCGCTCGGCGAATCTCGCGGGGACAAAAGGGACCATCATGGGAGTCGCAGCTGTGGACCCACCAAACGAAATGGAATGGAAAACAACTCGCAGTCATGCCGGGCGGGCATCTTTCGTTCTTGCGTAATTAATAGGCGAACGAAGGGATGAATCAATTATTAACTGAGCGACCGAGTAGCTTGATGGATGGATAGACAAATAAATAAAGTGGAGAACCTATTAAAATACTAATTGGCAAAGAAGGGAGACCGATGGTCGAAGGGCTGGCCGGCCCGCCAACGAACCGACTGAACGACCGGCTGCTTGATTAACTAGCGTAGTGGCTGGCTGTGCGGCTGATTCAATCACGATCTCATACAAAACGTTCAACAGCAAATGACATCATTAATTGGGACATTTTCCCGCGTGAACTTCCAATGGAGGGCAATTCAATCAACAAAATAACTCTAGGGTTGAATTCCGCGAGTAACGAACCCCGAGTTTTCGGAGCGTCGAGCTTCGGAATCCTCACATCGGCTCTGGAAATCGTGAAGCTCGAGGCCGTCAGCGGTCAAAAGCTCAGATGGCGGGTCGGGCCGGGCGGATGGGTTTGGGCGGCTTCAAAGTTCCTCCGATAGGTGACCGACCAACAGAGAAGTCTTCCGCCGTTCTATCGGGACGAGTGGCGCTCATTTACTTGCGTAGCCCGAACGCATCTGTTTCCACCGGTCACATAGACTCCCCGAGTGTGGATCTTCCTCGCTCACGATTTGATCCGTCAACGCGAACAGAGCGCAGTTTCCCAAAGCTCTCCTTGAACAGTGCTCGAACTCGAGAGCTGTAGCCGGGAATGTCGACGCGAGATTCCTCCAACCCGGAATCATCTCACCATTCTACAGGACGATCCCACGTCGATTTGAATGATGCGCTGTTTTAGCGCGGACTCTGCTCCAACCCTAACGTCCGAGTGCCGATGGGAGCGCAAACGAACTCGTAACGAGTCGTCGGACGCCGCGGCACAAACCTATCCACGCGGACCGATCCAGTGTCACAAGCATCCGTTCATTTCCGCGCGGGAACACTGTGACATCATCTGTCGTCAGCTTTCCCAGCACCGATCTGTTGATTTTCATTCTCTGATCTGGTCGTCCACTTTCGTCGTGAGCCACAGAAACTCCCGCTCATTGTGGTTGAAGGAGCACCCTCCGGATCAGCCGACGAACGGGATCTGAAAGCGCCGACCAGCCGATTGATTGAGAGTTTCACCGGCTCGTCCGCCAAGTCTACTCTGTCAACGATGGACGCGGAGATCGGTTTCGAATTTGTTTCCTCTTTGATCGCCGGCGCAATCACCGCAAACAACGCGCGAACCGCGACGACTCGCTGGTGGAAGTCGACACCGTGAACGAAAACACGAAACGCGAAAACATAGAAGCCAAGAAAACCGCTCCGCTACCAGCGGTGCTCAATTCAATGACTGCCCTGCTGCCTGGCTGCCGACCAACCGGCTTGGTTGCTTGCCTCAATGACTACCTAAGCAAGCTGGATGGAGGCGCAGGGGCCCCTTATTAAGAGCCGCCGTGAGTACGACCGATGAGCAAAAGAGCCACCAAGCGAAAGAGTGAGATTGAGATTGTTTTCAAAGAGTTCGGGTGGGAGGGCTCAGGATGGTTCCAATGAATTAGACAGAAGAAGAGTCAACTCATCCTCAGGTGGGTGCGTATCGTTCATGAAGAAGTTGGGGGAACGCTGGGCTGAACAGGAGTCGGACTGTGAGCGAATCGGAGACGCGGAAGATCCGACAGCTCCTTCTCCTGACTGATGTTCCTATTCCCGTTCGCGGGATTGGGGATAAATCTCGTCGACTTCGATGCAGATTCCGGCCGAGGTGGCGAAACCGAGGGAAGCGAGGCAAGACAACGACCGTTGAGATTCCTCCGCTGCTCCATCCAGGGGAAATTGATCTATTGATTCAATTATTGTTTGTTCGATGGTCCCATGATTCACGGAGCTGATTGATGGATAACAGTGAGTGGACGATTATTCGGAGCGTTACGTAGCCGGTGCGCGAGACGCGAGCCAGAATCATCGAGCCGCTTCTGATTGATCAGATGCGATGTGGGGACGAGCGATCGAACGATGTAGGCTGTTCTAGTCCCACGGTTTCCGGGAGGATGTTCGGAGTTCTTCGCCGGAATTGGAGAGGAAAAGGGGTTGTTTTGGGATCCCGGGGTTGAATAGGGAGGGTCTCCGCGAACTTCTGTTGAATCATCCTCGTGAGCTATCCCCTTCTCAGAACCGTCTTATCGAAAATTGTAGCCGGTCGACGTACTTGTGGATCCATCATCGCCAGTTGAACCATGAGCTTCATCATTAACGTTTGCAGCCGCACCAAAGCCTGAAACGCATTCCGTCAACGATAACGTCGTCTATTGGGTGAAAGTGCACTTGCCACTTAGGTGCTTTTGGCCACACATTGGCTGGCACACGCTCGTTCTCATTCTCGCAGTCAAGTGCACGTTCCTAAGAAGCTGCCATCTCCTTCAGGCTCACAATCGCTCTTCAAGAGCTACCTATTTTACACTCCGCATACTCAGCCGGATACTCCCCGGCGGATTCCACTTCGGAACTGATATCGACCCGTCGAAAACCCGTTCCATCGATGGATGACGATCCCATCTCACCGGTCTAAGAGGCGTGACGAAGTTTACCATCATACAATCCAATATCACTCCCGATCCCTCCCTGAAAATGGTCCTCCACCTGTCTCCCTTGACCTCCTCGATTCGGTTCGGGAGCTGTCCGCGATATGTTTCCCCAGCACACCTCGAAAATTCGAGAGTTTCGCGAGAGCGCCTGCCGTCCGCGGCATCACTCGCTGGCGCTTCGTAAATGTTGAATCGCTCTCAGCTTGTTTGGGAATCTCTTCCCTTTATCCGGTTATTTTCCTTTTCCCTTTCCGCACCCCGACTCCGGTGGCTTCACTTTGTCTCTCGCTCGCCCTCTCCAACGCTCATGGTCCCAGAGTGGCGCCACGGAGCGCGAGCACTTTCTTCTCCGGAAGAACAAAGTTTCTCTGCGTTAAGTTGTACGTAAGCTTGCTTTTAGAGTAATCTGCTTTGAACTTGTGACGCTCCCACTCTCACCTCCGATAGCGCTCCGTCCCGGCCGTGGTGCGTTCTTTCGACCAGGGCTCCGACGGGGCCGCTCTCCCCCGTGAGCTCGGATCGCGGAGATCTCGCCGCCAGAAGAGAAATCCGTAGTGGCGGCGTCATTATCTTCTTCCATCCCATCCGGGGCGATACGCTCACCACAGGGCTGCTGCTTTCGAACCATAGGTATGATTCGTTGGCAGCGTTTCGGAATGATGCACATGCCACCTGGGCAACAGGAGAGGAATACCCACCCCTATTGAAGTGCTACCCACTTTTGGGAATCGGCGAAATTGGAGCTTTTTCTGATTTTTTACGTTAACTCGATGGGGAGTAGTCCGAACGGAGTGAGAATGTAACGATGAGCGCGCTGTGCCGCGAGGGGGATGCGTTGCGCAGTGCTGTCCGGAAGCTTCGTGAATATTCTCAACCTCGGACTTGGAATCGTCACGAAATAACCAGAGAGCGAACGTTCTCCGGAGGATTCATCCGCTTGACTCGGGAAACGGGATTTTAAAGACGTCGGAGTCGGATCAATATCGCAAGTATAGATCGCGCAGACTGTTGCAGGCTATGAACTCGTTCGGCTCGCGGAACTATTCCACTGTATCGACACGGAATGAGTCGATGCGGACCAGAGGTCGAATCGGAAGCAGGGCGATCTTGATTGAGGTCCATGGATTCAGCCTACCGGCTCGTCCAACCGCAGTCGAGGACTCATACGGGAATTCCATGGATCAATCAATTGAAGAAGGGGGGGGGGGAAATTTCTCTCACGACAATATTGTTGTTCGTTCGGGAACGTTTCCGGCGCCGCGTTATCGAGCTTTCCGAGCCAGTCGAGAAGGTGTGAGAGATAAAGTGAGACCAGACGAGTGCGGAATAGATACTTGTGTCATTGTGATCGACTCCTGTCGCCACAGCTCTCGAGCCGGCTGCCCTCCGCTTTCTTATTTCTCCCTCTCTCTCTCTCTCCACGGTCATTTTCTGATCATCGCTGGCGGAGAGTCAGAGACCTGGGATTCGTGCTCGTATTGTGTCTATATCCAACAACGGCCCCTGGGAAGGAAGAGCTCGGCGACTCCGGTGGACGTTCGGAGCGAAAAGCCGATGGCCAGAGTTCCTCAATTTTGCGTCCCGCGGTAGAATTGCGGAGTTGGTCTGTTGTGCGTGCCCGACGCGTATACGTTCGTTGCTCGCGGAGGATCTCATCGATCCACCAACGGACAAGCGGGGAAGTTTCCTGACGGAGCCCTCTGACGAGCCCCGATTTTCGCCGGGAAATCTTCCTCGCGAAATCCGTTTCTTAGAGGATATCTCCGCCCGTAACATCTCCGGAACGCGTTCGGATAGCCAAGAGAGGAGAAGGGCGGAGGAATCGTTCAAGTTAGCGCGAGCACAAGTTCTTTCATCTGCCACTGAGCTCGTTTCGACCGAGTTTAGCTGGTCGAACGATTCCATTGTCACCGAGCGGCCTGCTCGATCTCTCCGTCCGTCCGTCCGTCCGCCCGACTGCTTGTCTGCTCTATCATTGTATCCGACCGGCTGAGTTGATTTGAGTTGAGTTCGGGGCAGCCAGTCCATACGAGAGGGAGAGAGAAAGAATTAGCGGCCAAGATAGAGCGAGAGTCGAGAGAGCGGACGGCGAATTTTTGCTGAGTGACATGTGGTGCTCGTGTGAGTTACTGTACAGAGGCGACTCCCGTCGAGGAACTCATTACGGATGGACATCGCGGCAGCAAAGCGGAATAGCGAATCGAAAAAGAACGGCGGCGGCGGCCGGTATCCATTTAGAATTACAACTGCGTAGGAAAAATGGGAGGAATCCTCTACTTGAGGATCTAGCTCCGACAGCTCCTGACTCCCGCTCGGTGTGCGGGTCGCTCGGTCTCTCAGTTGAACAGACTCCGGCAAAAACTAATCTCCTGATGTGGCCTATCGCAACTTAATTAAATGCTGGCCTGCTGCTGGCGACGGTCGCGGTGCCACCACCACCATTACATGATTCGAGTCACCATTATCATCAGATATGAGAGAAAAAAGATGAATGCTGTTCGATGGCTCCCTCCTGACATCCGAAACTGAGCGTGATCAGGATTCGCCCGAGTCTATTCCGCTGATTTCGTCCTCAGGGTTTGCGAACGCTACGAAAGTTGATTCGGCGTTCTTCTCTCATTTAACGAACTGCGGGAAAGAAGCGGAACTCCAGAACTCGGATCCCTCAGAGACTCAGGTGCTGGCTTCAGCCAACATCATGACCCGGGAACTCAAACCCCGTCCGTCTCTTTTCGCTCCAACCGATGAGATCCAACTACAGTTTCTAGCAAATCGCCGTCGATCTCCTCAGGAACTGATCCCGTAGCCGAGACGCGTAGTGGTTGTTTCCATGATGCTGATGATAATCAAGACTCCCTCTTCGTAACGAGGGGTTGAGGAAGAGAAGCGAACGGCGAGGGAAATCATCGGATCGCAACGACACCGAGCTCGAGCACTGTTATTACAACGGTAATGGTTGCTGACGCTCATTATGGAGGTACTGTCTGAAGCTCTCTGCTGATTAGCGTTCTGCTCACACCCATGTGAAAATATGGAACGGAAAAAAACAGAGCGGATCGGATACGATTATCAGGATTCAAGACCAGGATAGAGATCCGTATCGAGCCTGGTTGTTCACGGAGGACGGAGAAGCTGTTCAGCAGCGAGAGTCGAAACGAACAAACGAGCCTCCCACGACGAAACCGTCAATGACGAGACGATCAACCTGACTGCGTTGCTCTCGACAGTGGACAAACGAAGATACATAATCGGTTATAGTATTGTCTTAATGAGGGAGCCACTCCGCGGATGGAATTTGAACCGAGTGGAGCAACGGCAGCACTTCGCACAGCAGTGGAATGATGAGCGGCAAAATGGAACGAAACGTTTTTTTCTGTTGGCCGGAACGGAACCCGTGCCCTCATTCAGAGCCGCAGCCCGTTATCTTCGGCAACTGTTTCCGATGCTGATTGTTCCAAGAGGCTGAAGGAAATTCATTCAGGAGGAGACGTACGTGTATAACATAACGCCGGTCGTCTGATATTTGTGAAATAGAGTCGAAGTTTGGGTGATGGTACGAAGAATCACGGGACTGGCACCCCGACCTGGTTCGGTCATCACCTTCCTCTCGGGCAGTCTGCGCAACAAGAGGTGTGGTCGGAGACTCGTCTGAGTGAGCCCTTCCACCTGTTCGCTTGCTTGCCACTCGGAAGAAGGAGCGAAGTGAAACGCGGAAAAACGACGGAGGAACGCCGCTTTGTTTCGAATTCTCCGGTTGGCGTCGACGGGCAACGTTAGGCCCGCGTTCAGTTTCGACTGACCCAGAAGTGGGTCGTTAACTTGAGCTGTTGGCTGTTAGTTGCTCGTTCGTTCGTCCGACGATCCGCCCGCCCCTCTCGGTGCCTGGTGCTCGGGTCGTGGTGCAAGAGAATCCCACACCGCGTGAACGGCGAGCTGTCGTAGAGCCGCAGCTACGGTTTACGAACAACGACAAAAGAGCGTAATCACTGCTACGCTGTTTACGTCTCACTCATGTCTGCTCTTGAGCTCCGCTCCGAGTCGGTTCGTTCGACAGCACATGGTCGGTCATTCATTGGTATCGCTCGGTCGATTGTCCACCCTAAACCAGATCGTTCAGAGGCTCCTCCTGATCCATTTTCCGGGAAATGGAGCGCATGCTTCCGAAAGAATCGAAGATCCCAATGCTTCAGAGGGAGTGTTTCCTGGGAGTAACGTAAAATCGGACACTCGGCAGCAGAGCAGTAGAGATCGCGGTTCAAACACACAGGCTGTAAGATGGACCGATTCGCTGTTCAATCACAACAGGCGTTCAATGACTCGTGGTTCATCCATCGACTCTTCTGTTCCTTTGTCAGTTGTGTGGTCTCCTCTTCGAATATTGGATTCGCTCTTCTGCTCAAACGCTCGTTTGGGAATATAATCGCCTTCGACATTCATCTGTGTCCTGTTGCTCCTGGAACCGAAATCGTGATTGAATTTTTGATCGTGTTGAGAGTCGCGGACTTTGCAACGAGCAGACCGATGAACGTAGGGACGAGGAGACGGATGTATCAGCGAATAAATGAACAAATAGACAGGAATAGATCTCAATCATCGATCGCAGACATTATAGCTCAACCTTTGCGTTCGACGGAACACAACCGTTGGGCCACTCGGGTGGCACTACTCGATAAGACACGCATTCTCTGCTTCCACGCGGTCTGACGAGTCTCTGGCAATAGATTCTCCGAGAGCGCTCATCGAGCCCGACCTGCTCTGCAGCGACGTCTTCTCTCAACGAAAGGAAAACATAGAATCAGAGATTCTTGTTCACATTGGAGCTTTTTCGAGATATGAGAGTGGTCGCAGGAGCTCTCTTTGAAGGCATTCCTGCAACGTCGATATTCGTTTCGTCCCTATTCGCTCTGAGATTAAGAACAAACGGAAGACGGAACAACTCAAGATCTGGTACCAGCGAGCGCATGAGTTCGGGAGCGAAAGGTTGTCTGAGAGAAGATGCTTCAGAGGGAGTAGAGAAATTTTGAAAAACCTAACCTGTTTGGGGCATGATCGATCGATGAATCGATCGGCGCTGAGCGATTTATCTTCTTCTCTTCCCGCTCCGTCCAAGCGATTTGATGGATCCAATGTTTCATTAATTTTATTTCCATTCGGACCCAGTCGAACGCTATGTTACGTCTGCAGTTCCAATTATTTTTCGTATTCTGAGCGAGCGTTAGCTGCTCTCCAGAATTGAAATCGCTCCATTTCTCCGAGTGTCGATTCTGTTTCATCTGGACCGTCCAATCATAGTTCTGAAGCCGTCAGGAGTGGTTGTCCGCGCCTCGGTAATTGTGTAATTCTATTCGCTCATACAAAGAGGGTGTCATGTAGTGAGGCGCCAAGTGAGGGGAAAACAAAGGAAAAGAGGAAGGAAACGAGGCATATGAGAATGTGGATCGAATCTTTGAACAATCGGCCTCGTCAGGCCGGTATTGTCTCGTCTCAATTGTGCTGGATCAAAACTTCTTTTTCCCGCGATTCTCTAGATGACTTCCAAGCGAACAATGAGACGACGATCCGGCTGCTTGCTGCCCCCGTTGCGTAGACTGTTGAAATTCCGAGGATTTCCGAATCAAACATTCGAGGATTCCGGACAACCGGGAATATTGTTCGAATCGGCGTCATCGAATCAATCAATCAATCGATCGAATCAGTACCAAGCCGGATGAAATTCCTTGATCGACGACGAGGACCATCATCTCATTAAGGGGACAACATGCCATGAATCTCAAACATGAAACACCTGATTGGTCGAGGTATTCCTGAATCCCCATCGAAAAACAGCTTTGGCAAGAGCAGAATGGGAGAGTCTTCTTGTTCACTGCGGTTCCCTCCGAAGGCATCAGGTTTGAGATTCAAACGAAATATGATTCTTCTTCTCTCAGTGTGTGTCCCTCTCTCACAAGGATCCATGACGGCAAACTTGAGGAAAGATGTCGTTTCTGGGATTCGCGGTTCAGTGGGATTACTCCGTTTGTGAGGGCACTACTACTACCGGTACATTCGTAGAATCATCGCTCGTGAAATTTCTTTTCTGGAAATCACGGCTCGTAGAATCCTCGTTGGCCGGATTGCAGCCTGGCGAATCGCCGTTAGTTAAATCCGTTTCGTCGGAAACAATATTCGCGGGAGTCACCGGCGCCGACGAGCAGCTTCGGGACGGTCCAGGTACTCTAATCGAATGGAAAAATATCGGATCGATGGGCATTGATTCATTTCCGATTGTCGGAAAGAACTCCGAAGCTGACTTCATAGCTCCCTCCGCTCCGTCCTCCAAACACATTCGAGCCGAAAGAGAGAGAGAGGAGGAGGAAACGGGAAATCGGGGTGAATAAGGTAGAGGGAACGAGGAGAGGGGTCCGGCTGGGCTAGCCACCAAAATCAATTTGATCATCTCCTCCCGTTGAGGAACACGTGTTCTGATAACTCTATTACGATCTCGTTTCTCTCCATAGTCCTCTTGGCTGCGAGACTCCTACTCTGGGAACGCAAACTCCTGAGCGGGCGAGGAGGATGAAGAGCGAGGGAGGAGAAGAGGAGGAGCACGCGAAGGAGAGCGGTTGACGATGATGGTAAAAAGGAGATCGTCAACGATCGTTCGGGCTCCGGTAGAGAGGCAGGGGGTACGGGGAGCCAGGACAGAGCTACGTGCCTTCCTCGGACGAGGATGGGGGAGATAGGGTAAATTGCAAAGTAGCCCAAGATGACTTTCCAACTATCCACTCTCGGAATATTTGGACTCCGGAGAAAAACAGCGCGGGGCTGCGGCTGAAGCCGAGGGCTGGCTCAAGCTCCGTTTGCGATCAAATCACGTCCGTAGCCTAGTGAGCGGCGGGCAGGCACACGCGCTACGCACAACCACACGCAAGCACTCATTCGACAACACGGTCACACGCGCACAGATACATGGCCGAAGCGACTGTAGCTATAATTATCGCGTAATTGCCGAACGAACAACGAACTCATCGGCGGCCAGAGCACATATTTCGATATCGCTCCGTAGCCTGCATAGGCTGTAGGACTGTCCGCCTGATTCGAATCGATTTCTCTGAAGTCCTGTGTTTGAGCTGACCAAACGATGGACCCGGCGCTTACCAAGCTGCGGAGGTGCAAGGCTGAACGGTAGGGCTAATGGCTGTTCGAGCTTTGATTGTTACCGATCTGGATAACGCCGTTCGGCCCTCCCCGCCTTCAGGTAACTCTTTCTGGCTCCCATGTTGTCATCGACGTGTTTTAGCTCCAGTATTCTCGACACTCGAGGGGTTATCCATTTTCCCCACGTTCGAACTCGATCTCATCCCCGAGAAAGTCGAGGAACGCTTCCACCCCAAGGCTTTCAGCTTCTGAATACTCCGAAGGATCCTCTATACCGGACCTGGGCCTCGGATGATCCAAGAGCAAATGTGGTAGATTCGGTTTCGCGGCAGCTCGATGGCGGTAGAATTTCCTCTGTTACGTGTGGTAGCAGCCAACTGTTCAATGATGGCAAAGGACGTCATTGAAGAGTACTAATCCCGCTAATGGCGAGATCGTATCTCTGCTCCCCGGCCGGCCCTTCTCTTCCTCTGCTCGTACCCAACCCCGTTTCCTGCCAGATCCATATCATAGCTCTGCGGAGGAAGACGTGCAGGGGAAGGGAGGAGGGGTACCGGCTTGCCGATGGAACAGGAGGGCAGGGGGCGCACGGCTGTAACCGGACTGTTGCTCTATTCGAGATTAAACAACGTTGCCTGACTGGCGGCTGGCTTCGTTCGTTCGTTCACCAAGCAGTCCTGGCCGCGACGGCAGCAGCAGGCGAGGTAATGGCGCCGTCTAATGGGGGGAGGCCAATCAGATTCAAGTCATTACCTGATTGAGTCCTGGCTTCCTCTCTCCCTTCCCTCTCCCTCGTTTTCTCCCTCACCCTCTTCCTACCGAGTCCCTCTCTCGTTTTTCCTCGTGTTCTCTCTTTCGGGCTATTCCTCCCGAACTGCTCGCCCGTCTCCTGTCGCTCTCCGCCTTCGCTCGTCCTGCCTCCTTCCCGCTGTTGGTACCCATCCAGAACTTGGTCCGAAGCCTTCGTGGATAGGTTCGTTCGTATGATGAGATTGCCTTCACCCTCTCCAAAGTTTGATTAGTTAAATGTACCACCATGATCGAATGAGAACGAAAGGAGGGGGGAACGGGTCCACATAAGGGGACGGGGAGGTACAGCCCACTCGTAATCATATGGCTGGCCCCGCTCCAAGGCGGTGGAGTCGTAAATTCCGCTGAGTAGATGAGATTCTCGTTTGAATGAGCAGTCACTCTCTCGGTACGTCTTTTCGTCCGACTGTTAGTGCCGGATTGAAATCTGCTCTTGAAAGCCTCCTTCCTCTTCCAATAGCGCACTTCCACTCTCCAATTTCGTTCATCCGCTCTGCCCCCTGCGGTCAGTCCAGCGGCATCTGAGCGATAACGCTGATGCTGATCATACTACCAGAATGCAGTTGGAGCCGCCCTCTTCTGTTTTCTCATATTTTGCCAGATCCCTCTCGCATTCCCTTTTACCTCCTCTGGGCTCCCTAACAGTGCCTCCACCACCTATCCTGCTCCGCACTCTCCTCCGTGCAGCTCCCCTGGAACCCTGGTAGTTATGCTCATTTTTTTTTCCAACTTGTTATTCTACTCGTTTTGTCCGTCTCACTTCCTCCCGCAGGGTAGTCCGCCCATTCGCTATCCCGCCTGTTCAGCCACCCGTCTGCGTTGTTCCCTTGCCAAACCCCAACCCGACGAACTAATTAGAAGGAAAAATAATTAAGTTTTCGCCAGAGAGAAGCCTCCCACTGCCTGAGTGTTCGGCGGTCCCCCTGCCCTGACCCCCGCTACCCTCTCGCCGTTTGGTCCGTACCCCCTCGCCCTCACGTTCTTCCAACCACTCCGGCTTCTTCTTCTCCTCGTTCGGCAATGCAGCAAGTTGTCCCCTTTTCACTGAAGAGGGAGAGAGAGAGAGAGAGAGTCGACTGACTGGCTGGGTACGAGAATTAAAAATACCGCCACTGTGCGGCGTCCCCTTACCCTTCTAGCCCCTCCGGCCCTCTCTTTCTATTGCTCTCATTCTCTAGTCTAACGTCGTCGCCATGCTCCTTCTGCCTTGTCCTCGCCCGGCTACCCCGACGCTTTTGAGAGCGGAAGCCGGTAGGGGGCGGGGAATGTTTCTCATTCTTGCTAGATATTACTTTTAATTAAAAGTTCATTGTAAACTCCATCTCTCGTCCCTGCTCGGTGTCGCTCTCTCTATATCTGTCTGTCCGGCGTTCGGCACGTTCTCAGACAGAAAGCCTGGGGGGCGTCGCTTAACGAAGATCAGGGATTGATATGGAGAGCGCGGGGCGATTTAAAGAATCGGATCTTGTATTCCTCTGTCCTGGCAGAACTCTGTTCTGTCGCGTGATCAGTAGGATAAACGGGCCCGGAATCGCCGCCGTATGGTCGGAGCTGCACCGGTTTTTTTCGTGAGGGGGCTGGATCCCTGGGGCCGCCTCTGAATGCACCGTCGGGCTCAAACCACAACTCAGAGCAGGGAGAAAGTGAGGGACAAGAAGAACACGATCCGGGGTGACACACGGGGGCAATCTTAAACTTTCCCATCAGAGCGAGTGGAAGCAAGCTTTCTTCCACCATAACCTCCATCATCAGGAGCCACTTAGTTCGTTGGTTAGCAGATCGGTGTGCCGGGCGGCCGTTGATGGTGTGCAGCTCTTTGACGGGCTGGGCGCGAGTCGCGCGCTCGTTCGTTCAATGGTTAACGGTTCGTTCTTCGGGCGGGTGCTCGACTGGCCGTTCAGCGGATTGCTTTGCAGCTAATCCCCGCTAATGTGCGCTCCGTCGGAAATACGCGCTGCCTGAGTGGACATTGGCGAAGTGAGCGGGTAAGCAGGCTCCGTCGCCACACTGCTTGGCGAGGAGGCGGACGCAGGATATTTCATCATCGATAATCCGCGCACTCCTCGCATGTGGAGTTCGATGTGTTCAAGTGGATCAGTCGTTATACCGGTATCGGTTCGATTCCGTTGCGTGATGATGACTCGGGTCTCTTCCAGCGTTCTCTGTGTCCTCATGCTTTCCCCATATTCGGCTCCGAGTGATTCCGCGGCGAACTCGTTCAGCGTCGAGTTGGCTGAGCAGTCGAGAACTCTGATAACGGACCGAAGAACTGTTCCGGCAAGCGAGCCGAATGGCCCCAGCCTCCCTTTTCTGCGTTCATCTCAATCGCGATTCGTTAAGCATCTTCACCATCCTGCCTGCCTGGCGAGTGGAGAACGAGGCTTTGCGGAGCGGTGGCCGCGGCGACGGTGGAAGCAGCAGCAGCAGCAGCCTCCCCTCAACTCATTGCACTAATTAGTTGTTCCTATTGATTGGCTGCCCATGCCCCTCTTCCACACTCCCTCGCTCGTTCTCTCCCGCTCGTCAGACGCGAACTTCTCCCCAGCAACCGTTCTTCCCTCGCTCGCTGTAGGACTCTCTCCCGATCGGGGGATGGATGAATAGATTCATCCTGAAAGTATGGAAGCGGCGCTCGCGTTCCAATGAGATCCCAAGGGGGAAAGACAAGCGGGGCGGAGCGGAATCGGAGTAGACGCGAGAGCGACCTCATGGAAGCAAGGGCGGGAGGACTAGACAGGGAGAGAAATGATTAGGAAGAGAGAGCCTGGAAGATTCGATGGGATGGAGGGTAATCTGGGAGATTTTGGATGATAGGGGTGGGGTTGGAGTGGGGAGAGCAGAGGATTCGATATAAATGTGGTTTGTGTTCCCATACGGTCTTCGACTTTTTAACGGAGGTCTCGACAAATGTGAGCGGAAGCATGTGTGTCCGTCGTATGTGACTCTTGGGCTCATTCCAAACTGTAGGATCAGACGTCGGGGTACTGACAAAGGATTCCGAAAATACTGCGGGGCAGGGGGATCCTAGACAATGGGCAGGGGGAGGGGGGAAATCGCCGAATCCGAACCACCGACCGCGCGAACTCGGCGGTGGCCTCTCCGGATAGATGACTGGATGGTTCATTGGGTCCCGAGCGCAGCAAATCCTCCTTGCAATGGCTTTAGAGGGGAACGGAGTTGGAAGAGAAAATGGAAGGACGCAGATGGACGCAGTGTTTGTCGAGCTCAATGTTAAATCTATGGCAAGTTGCTTGCGACCCGACCGACTGAACGAGCCGAGCGAGCGAGCGAGCAGCCGAGCCACCGACCGAGCAGGAGAGCGAGCAAGAGACCGCAAAGCTCCCTTGGGTGCTGTAAGCAGACAACGGCGGCGCAGAGTTCGATGTGTAGTTGGCGACCTCTAATAGACCTCAAATCTTCGGTCGCTCAAAAGGGAAAATGGAGAAGGAGCAGGGACGCGGGATAAGGGGATGTTCCGAGAAGAGCGTTGGGGTGAGCTCGCGATGAGTCCGTCGCGGTCGAGCATGAGACCAGATGGGTGAATACCTCGAGCGGGCCAACTTGAAACGTGACCTCGGTGGTCGTTGCCCCAAATGATCCGAATGATCGTAATGTCTCATGCATCCATTCCTCATTAGCGCGTGCAGTTCCATTCTGCGTATGTGAAATTTATGAGAATTGGTTCCCTCGCACGGAAGGAGGAACAGGAAACATGAATGAGTAGAGGACGTTCAGGAAGGAGTGAGCTAGACAACAGATAGGGCACTCTGAGAGTCGGGAGAAGAGCTGGGCTTGGCGCAGCTGGCACCATCTGCCCGTTGCCCTCTTGAATTGCTCCTTGGAGACGAGAGAACGGAAGCCTAACATGAAAATTGAATTATACAAGTATTCCTCTCCCGCATTGAGCGGAGCCTCGAACCTCCTTGTTCCCCAGGTCGCTGCCCTTCTTTCAGCTCCTGCTCATCCTCATTCGTTCCTTACCCCGGCTCATCCTTGTCGGGCAAGCACAATGATGCTGTCTCCCTCACTCTTCGTTCAGCCCTCTCCATACCCGTTCTCAGCACCCCGACAAATTACCCAAACACTCTGAGTAAACTCCGAGAGGGGGTCCATGTGGGCGACGTGGGGCTCGTGGTTAGGGAGAAGGGACCCGACTGCGTGAGTTGGGAACAGGGGGCGAAAACACAGCTAAGCCCACCGCTGCCCAGGAGCTCTCCGCCCTCCTTCACTTTTCACTCGCCTCAAATCGAGTCGTTCGCGTTTGTATTCCACAATCTGAAGACAATGCCACTTTGTCAACAACGGACTTCGGTGACCCCTGCGTCACCGATAGACCCGTCGTTCTTGGAGCGGGGACGTGAAAACTCGAAAGCGGATGACAAATTTATCGTTCAGCCACCGGCCGAGAGCTCATCCAGATCCATGAGCGATCCCGAACTGCCGGAGCCCAGATTCACCAGATTGATCGGAGTTCATGTGTCCTGAATCTGAATGATTTCGGAGAGTTTCCTAATGTCTGATCGGAGTCTATTGCATTCAGGGTTCTCGGGCTCTCGTTCCGCTTCTGGGGCCGTCAGAGAGTTTCCTTTTCGACTCTGGATCCAAAGTATTCCTGCCTCTAACGTTGGTGTTTTCTTCGTTCCAGGGTAAGCAACAGAGATCCGAGTGTCGCAGGATGCTCATTGACGGTTACTCACGGCCGAATCCAAGGTCGTTTCCCGTCAGCAAAACTTGGTAATGTGCATCATGAACTCTGTTGAGGTCTTGGGGACTCCGACACGTTCCCCCATCGGGAAACCATTGGTAAATTCTGCGATTTCGCGACACTTTCGCTGTATGCGACGGTGAATTCAACTGCGGGCTTCGGAGGAGACATCTTTCAACCTGTCCTTCGGGTATGACGACGGAACAATTCGAGGGAAGCGATAGAGCGACGGGATATGCCGGCCAGAAGGGAGCAAAAAGTCCCGGCTAGAGGAGAGGGAGGCGGAAGAGGGAGACGAAAGAGTAGCTCGGCGGGAGACGGCCGGGGGAAAGAGGCGGAGGGGAGAAGGGGCTTGGAGTAATTGCATCTGCAGCTCGGCCAGAGAGCCAGTCGAGTGCCCGAGCAAACATGGAAGTTCCATTAAAATATACCTCGGATCGCGACGCGTTCGAAACAACTTTTCCCGGCTCCCCTCCCTTCTCCCACCTCCTAAAATCTCTTTTCATCATTTCGCCAGTCCCTTTCCGCCTCTTGGAGAACTCCCTCCGGTCCTTATTGTCGTATGAGCGAATCGAGAAGATGATTCAGTCTCAAAAAACCTTCCCGCACGATGCAGAGGGCGAGCAGGAAAGATGACGTACGATGTGATAAATCGAAGCTTCTTCCTCCCATGCCCAATCACCACATATATTGTAGAGCAGGATTCAATGAATGCCTCAACATATCGCGAGTGCTGTTTTCATCACCTATTCTTCGACGAGTCATAACTAGATCTGATTCTCCCGTTATACGGAAGTTACGGGGACCACGGAGAACATCCCATGATATTTGATGAGTCTTCACACCAGCTTCCCGTATTCTGCTCATTTCCCGCATTAGGGAAAATCAGGTCCACGGTACGCCCGGTGTATCACGACCACACAGATCATAACCCACCGAAGCTCTGCCTCTCATCCAAAGCCGATTCAAAGAGTGACCGCTTAGTAGGCTTCTGAGATCAGAGCTCAACGAAGTTCCGAAGTTTGTTCATCGCGGGAGTTATCTGCCGTTATCGATTCGTTCATTATCTCGGGTCGCGTGACGGCCGTGTGCGTGATCTCGCGCGCGGGGAAAGGGTCCGTGGTTTCGCGTGAGCGCGTCCACGCGGAGCGGATGCCTAAATGAGCACATGCGTTCACCTCATTCTACAACCCCGAAAGCCACGAATCCAGGGACGAGGGGCCCGTATCCAGCCTTGCCATGACACCGCCCACAGAATGAGCCCTCACAGTCTTGACAACCATCGCGCAGAAATTTGGTCCGAGTTCTGGTTGTGGACTCTTGGTGCTGTGCTCGATCATCGAGTGGACGGACTCATGACCAAATACGTCGCGCGGCTAGTTCGAGCCGAGAGCAGAGCAACGCGAATCCAAGAGGAGACTCTACGAGACTTTCCAACACCAAATCCTATTGTTCGTCCGCGAATCGCGTAGCTCATCGGAGGATTCCGCTAAAGATTTCATCGGCGGGGCTTCGAGGGGCACGGTATCAATAACGAAACCGAGAAAGGTTTGACTTATAGAGTCAGTCAATCTTCTCTTCCCCTCCTCTGTTCGTCTGTCAGCTCGTCGGCCTGTGAGGCGGTCGAATCACCAACCATTCAGGTAGTCGTCGTCTTCGTCGTCGTTGGCATTTCCTTGCCGCATGTCTTCCGGAGATATATGTATGTGTCTGAGCGCGCGTCCTCTATAAATCTGGCATTGCCAAGAAGGACGGAATCTCGGATACGGCTCCCCCTCTCATCGATGTCGCTATAGAAACCGCCCGAGTGATCCACATACCGCGCGGCTTCGGCGCCCAAGAACTGGCGCACGCATAGAATCCGTGGCCGTCTGCGCGGCGAGACTCTGTATTTGGTCAGTCGTTCAAGAACAGAATCCGAGAGACCATAAGTCGTTATTGAACGGCTTCGGTTTGTGTTGACAAAAGGCCCCAGACGCTCTCGATTGATGAGAACCTGGTGGGAACAGAAAACCGTTGTCGATCGGTCAGGCCCGGATGGCGGCATTGCTGTCGGCAGATCAAACTCCGAGCATGGTTTACATTATGGGCCGACAAGAGAGTGTTTGGGAAAATAGACAAAAACACAAGATTAAAGTCCATGAGACTGAAAACTGTTTGTTCTCACGTTGAATAGACGTTCGACTCGAAAGGATGACTCAGTCCAAACGCTCTGCATTCCGCCTTGAGCGCCGACCGGTCGCCACGGGTCTTTGTGCTACGTGTCCACCAGGGCCGCATTGTTCCGCGCGTCTACGACGAACGGGATCGAAATTCTGTTTTCATCTTCGAGAGTTCGCCGTGACTCCAGGTAAAAACACCGTCCTTCCTGCCGGAGTGCGAAGAACTTTTGCGGAGTTGGAGAAGCTGGCGGTGAAACTCCTCGCGCGTCTTCCAGATTCTCTTCTCCTCTGTCCCGTGCTGAGTTTGACTCGCACCGTGATTCCTCCTACCACTGTCGGTGACCCGTTATCGGGTGCAGCCGGCTGGGGTCGGTCGGTCGGCCGCCTGGACGTTCGGACAGTCGGTCGGAGCGCCGTTTGTCGGATAGCTAAGGTGCCATTTAAGATTAGGCTAAAAGCATAGGCGAGCTCCGTCCGCTCTTTCGTTCTACAAACATGACACTTCTGATAACGCGATAAGCTACTCGGCCAAGCATATCGTTGAGCTGGCTAACTGCAGCTACTCATTCGCTCTGAGCCTGTTGACCGCGGCAAAGCGTGGTCGCGAGGCCTTCGACTGGTGGCCTCCGAGCCCTAGCGCCGAGGTGAAGCTTCGTTGAGCCCCGAGTCCAGGGTTGATGACTCGCTGTGTCGGGCCACACCGAGCTGCGGAATCCGTGAACACTTCAGTCAGATTAGGTCGGAATTTCGGAAGTCTCGTTGGAACCCAACTCGACTGGATACAACTCGACATTTCTTCATGGGGACCGTAGATTGGACGCTATTTTGATTGTTTTCCCCACCGTGTTCCTCCATGATTCGGAATCGGCGGCACTGAATCTCCATAATGTAATCGACAGCGATCCGACAGCTTTTGCGCTGAAATCATCGCGATGTCCGGAGCTTTTCAAGGATTGTTCGCTGTCAGCCGAAGGATGACAACATTGGCTGGTTTGCGACTTGAGGTAATTACCGCAGCGAATAAATTGATTATATGATCGACAAGTTCGATCGTTCGCACAGAGAATCGGTACGGAAGATTGCTCCGATGAAAACGACCGAAAATAATGGAAACGAATCGAAAATTCCATGACGGTCGCTTCTCAGCTGGCGCTTCCCAATCGCTTCGTCCGAATTACGTTCGCGACAAGCTTCGTTGCGAGTGTGAGGAGGAGTCGAATCGAAACCTTGAACACGAAGTCTTCCCCGGACCGGCTGAGGTTTGTAGCGGGAATTCGTTTCTCGAATCGCGTTTTCGAAGTTCTCCGTCGGAGCGATCGCGTTAAATGTGATCGATTACGATTCCCGTCTTCGTCCATGCCGTTGTTGATCGTGCCGGCGGTGGTAATAATAATATTGCGAGCAGCAATGACGATCGGGGGGAAGGACTGAGAGATGGAGACTGGACATGCGCGTTGCTGACTGCCGACCGAAGGACAAACGAAGGACCGACTGACTGAGTGAGTGACTCTCCTCTGATCTCTCATAATTGAATCTTTAATGAACATCCGAGTCGAGCGGCGTGCTGGTCGTCCAGCCGACATGATGAATGATCTTCCCCATTCAGTGCTATGTGTGACGTCAGCCTGCAACTGTCTGTCTTTTGGGTTGTCTGTTCCGCCAGTGGACTGCTCTGCGGACCCGTTTTCTGCTGTAACCCGCCTCCCCCCGAGCGGGACCAGCCGAATGAGGCGGATGTGTTTCGGATCCCGCCAGAACCTGTTGAGGCTCAAACCCTATTCCCGATTGGAGAGCTTGCGAAGATTACGCCGACCAGCGGTGCCCAAGACAGTCGGGATAGTGGTTGGCGGAGTCTTGTGGGCGGATGGCCTCGTCTGACCGGCATCGATGACAGTTTGACGGTACATCATTATTCTCATCATCGTGCGGAACATGGGAAACCGGTTTTGAGCGTTGATCGGGACTAGAGGGCTCCCTCCAGACTCATCCTGCGAAGGAAGCCTCGCTTGAGTTGAGATTCAGAGAGCCACCGCCGCGGTATCCGCAGCACTATTGTTTCGACTGCTGCCGGAATCCTCGTTGAGACCGAAGAAGCGTCGCAGTCTGATTCCGTCGCGCCGATCCCCTCATTCGTGCTCTTCGTTGAATGGATTCCGATAACTTGTTTCGACCCAAGAAACATTCCATCAAGTTTCCTCTACCCGAGGGAAACATCAACGGTCCAATGTTCTTTCTCAACGGTTTCGAGACTCTGCGATTGAACGCCGGAGGCCGTTGTAAAATGCTGGATGCGAATGAAACCGCCAAGAACAACGGGAACTTCAGCGATAGCCGGCGCGTTCTACTTTCGCTCAGAGCCGATTGCTCCTTTCCAGTTAGCGCTGTCATCGCTGTGGGGAAGAATAGGCGGGAAAACAATTTGAAGAAAGTCGGCTTGAAAATCAAATGATAGACCGGGCCGACCCTCGCTCCGTTTTCTTCCGTTTCATTTTCTGTTCACAACAGCTCCGATAATAACTCCTGCTGGCAAGGTCAGAGTGCGAACAAGGCCGAATCGGCGATAGCTGTCGACCACAAGGGTATTCATTCGATAACTTTCGCAGCCGCAGTCTGTGGACAGCTATGAATCTCAATATTGTAGTTGCGGGTGACGCGGTCGAGCTCGAGTCCTTGATTTGCTCCTCATGGTCTACGAATCCGCGATCGTTTGCGAGCCCCTCCACGCACTCTGACGTCCGTTTCGGGATGGCGCCTTCTGCCACCTCGATCTTCTATCGGATGTATTTTCGTTGTCTTCGGCCGACCGCAGGGAGAACTCCGCTCACCATGTGTCACATGAGGATAATGGTTCGCGCCTCGGCACCTGAATCGGTAGCGGGTGAAGTTTCGTAATCCTAGTGCGGCCCGAGGGAACCCCTGATCTTCAGAACGGCGTCTCCGAGACGCAGAACCCTCATCTTATCTAGTACTTGGACCGCGGCTGTTCACTGACACTGGTGTTGAAAGCGAATGGATGGCCGTCGAGACTGAAAAGACTCACGAAAAAGGAGAAAAAAAGGAGAAGAATTCGGAAATGGAGGGAATCCCGGCCGATCTTCATCCCCTTGCTCGGTTCGCAAAGCTTCGAGAATCTGACGAAGTGTCATTTCTGTGTGTTCAAATGAGTGGCTGACGACTCGAAACGAACGCGGCGTTCACGAACCAATGGAACAGCTCGAAAGAAAACCAGCCAAGCAAGCACGCACGCAGCCAGCCAACAAGCTACTCAGGCAAACTACGAGGGTGCCGCCCGCTCGTCCCTCTGTCTGTGCGTCCTTCGAACAACTTCTAACAATGGAGACCAAATTGGAGCCTTCAAGCATCAGGTGCCGCTGCTCGCTCGCTCCTGTCACTCCCCTAATGAACATTTACAATAACATTCGTTAGGATCCTCTCTCCTTCCCTCTCTAGTTATTTCTCTTTCCTGCTCGTCGTCTTGTCCCCCGCCTGCCTGCCTGCCTGCCTTCCTTCCTTCCCCTTGATTGCGATCCCGCCGTCCTCTGGCTCACTCGCTCGTTCGATTCGGTTCCGCCATAGCGCTCTGAAAGGGCCGGGGATCGGGGGCTGGCCCACCAAACGAGCCTATTGAGATGTTGCGGCGGCTGCTACCACTGCGGAGCCATAGCCGTCGCAGCTGCTAACGAATCGACAGGACACAACTGTTGTTACTGTTCCCAATCACTGCCCGAACCGATGTGAATTGGCAGGAGAACAGGAGAGAGGTCTTTCGGCATTCCCGGCCCAGGAAACATCTCGGGGAATCCAAGGTCATAACATTG
Organism: Phytoseiulus persimilis; assembly: GCA_037576195.1. Taxonomy (NCBI): domain Eukaryota; kingdom Metazoa; phylum Arthropoda; class Arachnida; order Mesostigmata; family Phytoseiidae; genus Phytoseiulus; species Phytoseiulus persimilis. The sequence continues at coordinate 28,826,997 of CM075103.1, forward strand.
ATCAGGTTTTCAGCAGGAGTTCGCGGGCTTTTCTTTGCGCCGAATTTCCTGAAAACTGAACTGCTGCCCCGAACTCGAAGCAGAATCACGTTGGGATCGACGAGTCCAGCGGATGATCAGATGAACGACGAGGTCGCAAACCTGTCGATCGGAATCAATCATCCCCCTCTGTCAGAGCAGAAACTTAGTAAGAGAAACGAGTGAAACACTTTCCTTTCCCGGTCTGACTTTGGGAACGGCTCCTCGGGAGTATTGAGAGCGAATCACGCCCAGCCGAAAACCTTGCGAGTCGAATGCAATATGGCGGAAAAAAACGGTTCCAAAATGACGAGATGAGAGAGAGAGAGGAGGCGGGGAGGGTTCGGAGTGTGCATGTGACGGTTGGTTGTTCGGTCGGTTGGAAACATTTCAGCAGACGTATGAAATTAACTCAGTCGTCAGGTAAACCTCTGACAGCCATCTCGGCATCCGAGCAGCCTGCCATCGGTGTCGCGACCAGAGACCAACATTTTAAATTGATCTTTCTTGATGTGGAGGCCTATCCAACCGGGACAGAGAAAGATGGGACCACAAAGGCCTGGAAAAAGGTTTCCGGGACGAAGCTGATACTGAGTACTGCACCGATCAGCAAATAAGTGCCATGGGATCACTGAGTGTGCGGTTGGTGAATTCATCGAATTTTCCGCAGAGCTCAATCGATTGAACACGCGCCCGGAATCTCTAAAGGTCCCCTCGTTAATTCGAAAGAAGCCGAGAGGGGACAGCTATCGGTGACGTTTCCATCTGAATGCGGTTGTCGTCCGCTCGGTCGTCGTCCCTCCCCAGGACTATCCCTTCTTGCCCTTCAGCGCTCCCCTCTTTTGAGAGAAATAGCGACGACGACGAGAAGGAGACTTAATTAATGAATTTAATTATTTTGAGGTTGCCCTAGGCTATTTTGGCGGCAGTGCTTCGCGGTCCTCATCCGAAATTCGACGGACGGACAGGGGGTTGCAGTTGGGGCGGGGGTGGGGCGACAACGCGGATGGAGCGGTCGTGCGAGCGGGCGGCCTATGGGTATAGCTTATAATTAGGATAATTAGAAAGGCTCTACGTCCTCGCGCGCCCCCTCCCGATCTGACGTCCCTCGCCCCTCTCCACCTCTCTGTTCAACGTATTTCGGTGTCCCTTCCTCTTTCCTCTCTCGCTCTGACGAGGTGGAAAAAGAGCAGCTGGAAGCGATGAGGATGAGAAAAAGTTCGGCAAGCTATCGGAACGGGAAATTCCTCGACGCCGAATGCGCGCGAAATACGAATGCACGCGATGACTGGAAGCGGCCATCTTCTCTTCATCCACTAGACTTGAGCTCCGTCTTCCGGAGCGCTCGAGAGACTCTTCTGACGCATTGTCCTTCGATCAGGGAACCTGATTGAGACTCAGTTCCGAGAGGGAGCTTGTTATGGAAGGCATACTCAACGAACACGGTTACACAATAGGAATAACCAGACCGATCCTTGCGCTCGGAGCCGCTCTCATTAACAAGCGAACGAAGTTGCAATCCCGTGCTCTCGAATGTGGAATATCAGCCGCACCTCCGAATCGAGGCAGGGACGTCAGAAAATTCGCTTTCCGAGCATCGCGTCGGAATACCGTGAACGGTCCGCCGAACTCGATCGTTTCTTAGTGCGCCAAATTAACCGAATTTTCTGACTGTTAGTGCTCGTTACGGGTCGTTTGAATTCGGCTCGCTCAGCTCAGTTCTCTGAGCGGCTCGTGCCTTCTTGAGCGAAAACGATAACAATCTGGAGGAGAATAATCATTTAGGAGAACGATCGGCATCTCACGACAACCGTTCGGAGCAGAAATATTTCGAGCTGAAACCGGCCTGTGTAGCCCACCTGAGCATTGCTCTTTCTCCGTTTCCAGAGGTCGACGCACTCCGGTTTCATGGACCCCTCCAGTCGGCTGGAGTGACGGCGCGCTGCCCTGTGGAACACCCCCACTCAGCCATCCCCTAACCCCGAACCCCCAACGACCCCCCAGCTGGGATCCGTTCACACCTTCGGACTCGAGATCCTCTCCAGGTTCCGATCAATTGTCCAACATCGACCCGGCGTCCGCACCGTCGAGTCAACAGGTCCCTGGAAACCACCACCAGTTCTATAACTTCGAAGGTGAGCCTGAAATCGATTCAAGTTTTCCACTCCCTCGAGCCCTTGAGTTGAGGATGAAGCCTGCCTTCATAAATCCTGAGAATCCCAAGTGGAAGTCCTTTATCTAGAAAGTTCCCCGGGGTACTTCACTCTGAATGCGCTCAGGGCTGGAGCCGTATGAAATTATTCTACCATTTCTTCCGATCTAATCGTCGAGTATTCCTACCGGTCGCATTCCGGTGGAATTCGCCCCCGTTCATTGGTCTTGCCGTGTTTCGTACTCCGAGTACCAAGTGGGCACCCTGAGAACAGCTGCTGCGATGCTCCATATATTTAGACAATATTAGAATTCCCAAGTTGCAGATTGAAGGGAAGCGAAGGGGAAAAATCGAAAGTCTATTTACACGAGATATTTGATTAATGTTCACGCACGACTGTTCCGATAGCAGCAATGTCTTTCTCTCATATTTGCCCGCTCTTCCCATCCAGTCACCCCATTTTCCAAGCTCCCAGCTGTTCGAGGAGGGAGCGAGAAAATATTGCATCGACTGCAGCAACAGAAGGGGGAGATCGAAAGGGCAGTCAACGGGAAGAAAATAGCAATACCGGCCAAAATACCCATATAACGATCTGGGATGGCGGGCTACAACGGAAGACTTGGAAGCGGGGAGGGTGGCATGTCAATGGGTCAAGGGGCGTCGAGATTCGCGAATCGCTCGGAGGGAATCGGAGACTCGGCAAGTCGTGAAAGCTTCCACCGAAAGAGAGCTGTTGAGACAAGCTTCTTCCGATTGGAAAAATAGTTTGAATATTTCTGCCCTCATCACCCACGTTTCGCAACCCTGCGAGGCAAGACAAGGAGAAAAATTCGTATTCACTCCCTCTCGCCTCCCTCGAAGTATTCTCCTCCCGTACCTGAATCTTGGAGTTTGTGTATGATTCCAGATTAAAATTTCTGTCACGATTTGGAGATGGATGGATTCAAAACACCGGGAGCCAAACAGGGGGATACGAATGGACTCCTCTCGCTCCCTCTCAAAAATATGAACCGTGAACCCCCTCCTCTATGACAGGAGTTAATAATTGCCCTATTTCTCCGAATATTCTGCCTGGTTTTCTCAACTGCCTCCTCTTTCCATCCCAATCTAGCCCTCCTGAAAACTTCACTCTGTCCCGTTCTATTCACCTCCTCGGAACCATTTTTCCTTCTTATCGTTCCGTGTTCTTCTTCCGTTTCCATCCTCTGCTCCCTTCTCTTCTCCTCTTTTTCCTCTCGTTTCTCGCTCACCTCTCTATCCTTCGTTTTCTTCCTTCGATTTGCTTCTCCTAGCTCCGTCGGTTCGTCTGTCTGTCTGGCTAGCGTGCTTTTCCTCGCTCTGGAATGTCTGATTGAACTTGACTCTTGCGTTAATTGAAAAAGTTTCTTCTGAAACCCAGCTAGATAGCATGCTCCGTTCTTTTCGTATGGCCAAGTTTTAATGCCGCTCATTCCTCTCTCTCCCCCGCATTCGCGCTCCTTTGCTTATCTGTATCGTCCCCATCCCTTCACCCTATCCTCCTCGCATGCGTGGGCTCCCTCTCACGGTGAGCCCCCTTTGTCTGAAAGCTCCACCCACCCGCATACCTCTGGCATATCATATCGAAACTTTGTTTCCGAGATCTCGAATTCACTTTGTCCTTCGGTTTCCTTCCTGTCTGACCCTCAGAGCATCGAAAATCATGAGCCGCCACTGAGAATGTGAGGTTTTCGCGGCGATCCACGCAGTCTCGATTCTGCCACTTCTGGGAGCCTTCAGATTCTGCAGAAATTCCGGATCGCCAGCCAACGACCCTCGCTCCTCGTGCTCGTGCGTTCGCAGTACTCTAAAAGGATGTTTGCTCTCGATTGCAGCCAGCAGCGGTCTGGGACTATCTTCGGGAGCTGGAGCGCTTCTGTCACCGCCATCTGAAATGATAATGGCCCCCCACGCACACCCATCACCGACGGGCGCCCCCACGGGGGGCCTGGGCCATGCCAACCATGGAGGCGTTCAACCGTCGCCCCCTGCAAACCGACCGTGCGCGGCTTGCGGCGGCGCGATTCAAGACAGGTGAGTCGGGGTTCTGACCGGAGGTTCGAGGAAGTCACCTTGCGGCGGACAGAGCGGATGTTGCGAACAGGAGTTTCCGGTTCCGTGATTCCGTCCTGTCTTGGTGGGTGGTCAGTTCGGGAACTCCGCGAACTCGTCTTTTCGATCGATTGGCGCAACTTCTGGAGCCGCTCCGACCCGACGCCGCCCTCGCAAGTCCAAGTTGTGGGCTGCTTCCATCTTTCCACCGTGTTGCTCGGCTTTCGCACATCGCTAACAACGTCGGCGCTTGTTTTGGTCGGGGCACCAACCTGTGCAAGAGATATTTCTGCGACAAATAGAGAGAACGCTGGGAGGATGCTTGGCAGCGAACACCCGACAAGAGCAAGAGTGTCACTGGACAAAGGCTCCAATTTGGCAAGTTTTCGCCCCTTGCGAGGTAACAGCCTTACCTCGCATCTTGCCGATCTGTTGCTCCTGTCGCGTCACCCGCTCGGTTTTGTGTCCTCAACTGTGTCTTCTCGATCGGTGGGACAGCGTCGAGGCGTCGACGATCTCGTTCCCGCCCCAAACCACCGCCGCTCTCGGACCAACGATGGGGGCTCACGAAGGACGGCGTGTGGTTGGTAAACGCCTGAAGTAACCATGAACACGGAACCAAGAAAGAAGCACTCAGAGTCGTCGTCGCACCTCATTAGTGGACTCGCTCTTCTTATCGGGATCATCAGTGTCGCCACTGATATCACTATCAGACACATCGCCGCCATTATGGGCCGGTGCCGGCGGTGCTTTCGATCATTTGAGAGAAAAATCTTTTCTGAAACGGACTGCTCGGCATCGTTCTCGGTCTTTATCGCTGGCCTCCACATAAATCATGGACTACACTTCCAAGAAACTCTCTCTCCCTCAACCATCAGTGCGTTTTCGCTTTGATTCGGACTTGAATCCATCCGCTGGAAGAAAGGCTGTTGTTTCGACCCAATTAAGATATCCTCTTCATGATCGGAGTCATCGTATTCGCGGAGATAAACGTCGCCGGTCGGACGGCGCTCGTCTCCATCGAGATAAAACATTTGAGTGTTGCCAAGGACACGTCGACCTCCGCTCCTTCCCGGTGGAAGAATGGCGGAAGGAGTAAGGCATTCGGACAAGTCAATTTTTTTACACACGCGAACATATACAACGCATGGTGGCACTAGACCTTCACTACGTCTCGAAATGAACTATTCTTTATTACATATTCAAAATCGATATCAGTTAATCACCGACCTTGAGCGAATGAGCAGCAGGTGTTCAAAAGAATGAATGGAGAGAGAGGGGTCGATCGAGGATCGAGCTCGCGATCGATGTTGTAGCCCAGCCGCTGTATTTACGGAGAAACTAACGCTGCACGGTCATTTTTTCGCAGATATTTCCTCCATGCAATGGATCGGTACTGGCATCATTCGTGTTTGAAATGCTCATTGTGCGCTACGCCTCTTGCCGACATCGGGACATCGTGCTTCTTCAAAAACGACATGATTCTGTGCAAGGCCGATTATGTCAGGTGAGTTGAGAGATGTGTAAGCTCGGTAGTCGGCATGACTTGATCTTTCGTTCGTGTTTTCCCTTCTGAACGCTCAGCAAACACCGGCTGCCGTTTTCAAAGAAGCGGACACCGCTGATCCCTTCTCGACTGATAGCCATACACGTCGCTCGACGCACGTATGTGGGCACGACGTGCGGAGGGGATGCAGACGCGCACCGCTCATGTGCTGTCCATGCGAGTGGTCCGTTGGTCAACTGGATACTGATCCCGATGTATATGCCGCACGAGACGAGGATGCACTTGCCGTTGGGGAGGGGAGGGGGTGGTGATCGGAGTTAGGGAGTGATGATTGCGAACCGGCGCCATAAACCGGACATGTGACAAGTATCACCAACCCCGGGAATCGAGCCCAGAGCGCAATCTGCTCCCTATGGTTGAGGGGCAGCGGTCCCGATGTCCGTTCTTTGCGATCACCGTATCGCTCTCATGGCGAAAGCAGTACCCGGGTTCCCCTCTCAGGTTCCCGAGGTCTCCAGCCGAAGCTTCCAACGACCGTTTCCATGAGCGCCTCCCTAGTTTCCATCTTCCCCCGTGTGTGCCTCTCTAACCCTTCCTCGAGCTCGCGTAATTCTTCTTGAATACCCCCTTCGTCGTGAGTGTCCTGGCCAGTTCTCCCGGTCTCGCCTTCCCGACAACCTCCCTCCCTCTCGGGCTCCCTCTTCCCTCACCCGATTCGCCCTATCGTCCTAAGTGCACTTTCAAGTTGCTGCTTTTAGAACAGTGGGGATAGGGATTGGCGTGGGGTCAATAGAAGGGCGCGGTAGGAACAGAGCGCCCGCGTTCTTTGCGCGCTTACGCAATGCATCCGTGCTGCTGACGCTACGGAGCGCCAATGGCATTTCTTGCCCCCTCCCCTTCTCCTACGTCTCTCCATGAGTTCAACTTTGGAAGTACTCTATATCAGGATCCGATCCATCCGAGGAATTCTCTCAACCTGGGAGTCGGTCCCTTCCCCGTCCAGGTTTTGCTCTTGCTCCTCCGTTTATTCCGCTAGCCAGAACTAACTTCCCCGTTAATGCGACTGGTTATCGACGGTATTCGGTTTCGTTTTAAAAGCGATGCTCGTGCGCGTCTTGTCGGCGCCCAGCCGTCTTTGGGGGTCCGAGGGCCCGAGGAGGGAGATGGGCAGGGGAGAACAAGGGGATGCAGGTTTCCCTCCTCTACGACACTAAAAGCATATCCAAGTCTGCGTTCCTTCTCCCATAAGTGCATTACAACCCCTCGCCAGCCCTTCTCCTCTAGACGGGCCGCGGCGGCTGCAGCGGGCGTACACAACACTAATGTGTTCGGAGGGGAAACTTCAAGGGACGACGGAGGGAAGGAGAGCGCTCGGGCCTTTTAAGGGCTTTCAAAGGTGTTTCCAAGGTATTATGGCGATTAGCCCCCCAACGTCCTCAAACCCCATTTCTCTGTCCCCCGCAACTGCTCCTCAGCTCTCTGAATCTCCCCAACGCCGGTCCCTAGCTGCAGCTCAACCGGAGTGTAGATGGGCAGCCGGGGGAACTGGCAGCTAGGCACTTTACCCTTTCTGTTCCCTCCCCCAGCCCTTCTCTGAGCTTCTCACAATTGCCAAGTTTGTCCACCATAACCTCCCCCGACCGCTTGGCTCTCTGCCGTCTCCCCTCATTACCGGGCGCTCGGCACCGCCCTGCCTCTCAAGCAGCGGGTTTCCGGCGGAGCAAATTCCGGGGAAAAGGAATAGGGGAGGAAGAAGAGGGCTGGACTGCGTTTGATCGGGAATATTGTTGACTGTGCGTTAAATGGCAGCCATGCCGCGAGCATGACAGAGCTGGACGTCGAGACGCAACCTCTTGTACGTGATCTCCTGAAAATCGAGTACTCACCCTCCCTGAGAATACTCAGATTGTCTCGTTCCTGCTCCGACGCAATCTCGAGAGAGGCGGCGTAAACATGAGAGCAATCAATCGTATCGCTCGAGCGTCGAGCTCGACGGAAACGCGTGAACGAAATGTGGTGGACGTGACCACACCCTGTCGATTTATCGCAGGACGATCGACATGTACTAATTGGAAACCAGCGAGGAGGACGCCGGCTAGAGATTGTGTCTTATCAGGAACGCCGGCCAAAAGGAATAAGGTGTGGGCGAGAGGAATAGGGTTGCGAGGAGGAAACGAGAGCAGAGAGGGACGGGATAAAGGGAAGGAGGTCGAAGTGAGAGAAGTGAGCGAGTGGAGGAGCAACAACAGAAATAGGGATTGAGAGAAATAAGAGGGAGATCCAGGGCAGCTCCGTTCCATCTTTGGTAAACATGATTATATCGGAGTAATGTGTTGAGTGCTACGAGAACATTGGGCTGGCCGGGAAAGGGGGAGGCAGACCGAAAGGAGCTTCGGAAGGAAGAGGGGTGAGGGGATTGGCGTCGGGTGGACTCGTTCGCTCGCGGGTCGTAGCTATTGGCTGCATTGCTAGCAACAATCCACCGCCGCCGGTTGCTTGCTGGCTAGCTGAGTGGGCTGGCTAGCTGAGTGGCGGCGGTAGCGAGCTCGAGGCAAGATGATCCCTTCTTTGCGCGCCTTTCCTCCTCCCCCAGTTCCCAGCTCCCCCCTTCCTGGGCGCCCCTCCTCCCTGAACCCCACTAACGAAAGAGTCCATTACGCCATTAACGTCTCCCTTGGTCTGTGGTCCCCTCCCCGTCTCGTCGGGCCCCGCTACTGCTTCCCGCGCCCACTCAGTACTTTCTTCTTTTGCCTTGGCGCTGTTCAGACGCTCGGCGCAGCAGCTGGACCACGATGGAAGAAGCGAGCTGACGGCAGCAGAGAACTCACTCCTTCCATCGGGGCTCTCGAATTTTCCGATTGCGCCAACCTCGCGGATCATAGATGAATTCGCCGGAAATCGCTCCAGATTTTCTCTGATTCCATACGACCCCGACCCGGATTTTCCTCTCGGCGTATTTTCCCGGAATCCTCAGTTAGCGGCTCCCAACCAATGGGCTTCGGCAGCTTCGCCCAAAATACGTGGCCCGCTGAATAGCATGTCATTCGGCGGCTCTTGAGGAGCATGGTTCGCTGGTCGAAACGAACGAAGGCTGGTGCCTCTCTTCATTCTCCGGCGTGTTCATCCCAACTCCCCGCCTCGGTACACTCATATGGCTGGGCATGTGAGAGTTGCAAGAAAGATTCGGCGGCCGACCGATGCCTCACCACAACCGTCACCATCAACATCCAGTTCGTGTTGGTCATGCTTGTCGTGATGACCGTTGCGCTCAATTCAAACCGGCTGGGCGTTCTCAACGCCAAGCGATTCAATAGAGCGAAATGCGGACTTTGCCAAATGGTTCCCTCTCCATGGATCGTTGTGCATCTGCCCGAGCAGAATGCAAACGAGGAGAGCGGGTGGATGCGCAGACGTTCGGAGCGGACCTGCTGCAAATTCAGAAACCATACGTTCTCGGATTGAACTCATACGGCACTTAATTAGGAAATGGGTTTCGATGTAAACTACCGAAGTCATGAGGGCAGAACCGGCAAGAGACATCTCCGTCGTCGCTGCTAATAGCTAGAGAGCAACAGAGGGTGAGAGCCCTGGAGGTCGGGGGGGGGAAGCAAGCGGGAGCGTGCGGAAGAGCCAAGCAACAGGGCCGAGAAAGGTGGAGGGGCCGTGAGATCAGCGATGTCAAAGCGGAGCGGACGACGAGGAAAGAAACAATTGAAAGGTGGCTCGCCATGAGGAAACGCTACGACGGCAGAACTTTGGCTGCTGATCTCGGTCGAGCAAGTAGAATAATATCTGAATTGATGGGCATACGATACGGCAGACTCCGATCCCCGGTTCTCAGACCGACGGAATGGGTAGGGGGGAACTCGAGAGAAGATTTGTTTGTGTGTTTTGTGCTGGCCGATGAGAGCTTTCTTCGTATTTGCCCACAGAAGTGCTGTCCAGGCTGCCGCTTCCTCCCGTTCTTTGGATGTGAGAGCCGAACGGACGGGTCGCTCGCTGTGATGATACAAGAGCGCAAATAAAGCTCTCTTTGCGGCCCCTCTGTTCGCCACAGTTTCGTCTATCATTACTTCATTCCACCCCTGATCTGGTGCCCGCTCCGTCTGGACCTTCCATGGACGCCAATGACGAACTCAGTGGGGACGAATAGCCTGCGGCTGGCAACCGACACTCCGATGATAGTCCTCGTTCACGTATTAGAGCAATTATTGTCTCGTCATGTTGTGTTTGTTGTGTCGCGCACGCGGCTCCCGTCCCGGAGCGTTTGTCCTCTTACGACACACATGCGACGTCTTCGAGGGTTTCCGCTGCTCCTGAGCTCTCCAGTGCCAGAGCGGAGGAGTCAAATTAAGAGAAGTTTTTTTTTTTGGACGAAAGCGCCGTCTGACGAGCCAGCTCGCTGGCTAGTGGAGGTCCCTATGGAATCTTGAAAGCAATCGGCTGGAGTGCTCCCCGAGGCTTCATATTGGAAGAGAGCAGGAGCGAGAGGAGCGAGCATTTGGGATACAGCGAAGAAGGAGAACGCGCGCAGGAAAACTCTAATCTCCTTCCTCAATAAGCCCATTCAAACGACGACGCTGATGGCAACGATGGCGGGAAACCTCTGCTATTATTAATTTAGCTTTTTCGAGGCGATTGTTTTCTCACTCAAGCTCCTGAACACGTCCGCGTGAGAGTATATGTTCTCCTCCCGAATGAGTCGGGCGAATGTCATGCCTCGGACTCACTGTCGACGCGCTCCTCGTTCCTGGTCGCGATCTCATCTCAGCGACGCAGAACTCCCTCCCCTCAGTTGGTGATTGCCGGTGTTGTTGCATAGTTCCGGGTGGCAAGCACGAGTCGTTTAGTCCTCCTCTTGTTCTTGGAAATCCCGCCGCCGGATTTTTTTATGAGAGTCACAAGCTGAAGCTCTTGTTAATTTCCCTGTCGATCTGATTCCACCCACGCCGCCCCCCGGGAAGCTCGAAGTATTGACGCAGGACTTTTGTTGTTTCAGAGTGTTCGGGTCGACTGGAATGTGCGCAGCGTGTAATCAGATGATTCCTGCGAACGATTACGTAATGCGCGCCCCGTCGATGCGAGGCGGCCAAGTTTATCATCCCTCGTGCTTCTCTTGCGTCAAATGCCAGAACCAACTCAAGCCAGGCGACAGGTACCAACCATTCCAAGCTGTCCATAATGCTCTCCCTCTACTCGTGATGATGACATAGCGTTAGTAATGTTCTGAGAATCAAACTAACTCGTCCTCCCCGATTCGATTCAGATACAACCTGGTGAACGGGTCGTTGCTGTGCGAGCAAGATTCTCTCAAGATGCTCAAGGCTACGACAGGTACCGGACGCGGACGGGGTCGTAAAGCCCAAAACAATGTCCCTGGCGGCCAGGCCATCAAAGTGTGACGTTCCCGAGCAGGCAACGCTCTCAAGCGAGGGGCCAGCTTTGAAATGCAGCAGCAGCAGCATCAACAGCAGCCGCATCATCTAACAGCAGCAGCAGCATCATCGATAACAACAACTCAGCAGCAAAGCGAATCTCCTTTGCCCCCGCAACAGGCTGGATGCAGCTACCAGAGTTTGTAGAGAACGGCCTGGCTCAAGTCGTGAAACGAACACGCCACGGAAATTCTCATCGTCACCTCAACCACCGGCTTAGAAACAAATTACTCAGTCACAAACTCAGAGGTCCGTTCTCTCTCTCTCTCAATCGACACTTCCAACAAATGCAAGAACACCTGCATCAACCACTCTGACAAGAATGTAGATCCCTTCGATCTACATCCGTTTTGTGTTTTCGACTGGAATCTTCCGGACGCTTCCTGCATTCGGAACCGAGTGCGGGCGGCTTCTCCCCTGTCCACAAGCACCTGCAGGGAAAGGGGGGAGATGAAAGGGGGAGAGGAATGTCCCGGTTTGGAAGAAGAAGAGAATTCCAGCTTCGATAACATCACCAACAACGATGATATGAAGAACAGCAATGACAAGAGGAACTGGTAGAACTGCGAGGCAATCATGTCGAAATAGGGCGTTGTCTGTGATAAGTGATCTTCTTTCCATCATCAAATTCAGAGGTCGTCAGCATCTCGGAATCTAATTTCTAATTGTGCTCCTGGAGCCCTTGAAGGAGAGGGGGGAATTGCGAAACTCCCCCTTCTCGGAACCCGAGGACTTATCTGCGTGGCGGAACGTCGCGTGTAAAAACTGTACATAGATGAAGATATTACATTGCGTCGCATTATGAAGAGCTCGCCGCCTGAACACGTGTTGTTTCCAGCGGTTAACGCGCACGGCAAGACACAAGAGGAGGGAAACGCTTTAAAACGACGAAAACGACGTCGACGACGGAAGGGAGCCCCGTGAGAGTCGAGTGGCTCTCCTTTCGGAGTCAGTCTCATGATCGATGTCGTTCCCTCATGCCTCCCATCGACCGGCCGATCATACTGTTCCGAAATCTGCTTCTGAGGACTGAAATGCGGACAGAGGCAAAGCGAGGGATGGGGAGCGAGGGGATGATTCTCGAGTCTCGAAAAAATTGGTGATCGATTCCCTAGAGGCTCTAAATCGGGCAGAGAATTTCTGAAATCGAGCAAAAACCCACAAGAAGCCAAGATATACCTCTGGATCAGATGACGACCCCAAGCGTGGAAAGACAGCTTCCCAAAGTTGGAACAACAAGTTGAGAGGACAGTTCTTTCGATATTTATCTTACCTTTCGAACCTTGAGATGTCTGGTTGTTGAAAACGAAGCGATCTAGGCCGGCGATGTCTTAAGCTCTCGCTCTCTTTCTATAGCAAATCCTAAAGCAATACCACGGAGAATGCGTGATTGTGGAGGTGGATACGTTTACTAAGATGAGGAATACCCTGTTCCCAATACCGAGGTTCCCGAACCCTGGATCCCAACCTACGGTCAAGCACACTAACCCACTTGTTGTTTTTCTCTTCCTCCTCTGAAAACTCGGGTGTTGTCCACCGATTTGGTTACCCTTCGCTCGACTGAGTTCTCTGAAGAAAAAAAAATTCCAATGCTGATGACCGTGGACAAATCTCAGTCTGCGTTTGTTACCCCACCCATTTTTGATATCCATGCTGAAGCGACCGCTTTCCACCCGAACTCCCCGTTTGCTCACTTCAAATTATTGTCGACAAGACGTGTGTGTCGCAGGACTGTCAACATTTACACAGGGTACCAACGCGGAACCGAAAGTCGATAGGAGATCGGAACACCCGTCTGAATGACATCTTGCTTCAGGTAATCCAGTGAGAAAACGGTGCGCGGTGCCAGATAACATTGAGATCAATCATTGCATGACATCCCCAAATGTTGTAATTTTTCCTGTCGGGAACGAACGCTCGGAGGCTGGAGGCTACCCGGCGAGAGACCCGAAAATGATTTGAACTTTAAAGTTGGCTTGCGAAAACACTGAGGAACAGGAAATCGATTGACCGATTTACTTATTGATTGATTGACTGATTGATTGACGGACTGGATGATTGATGAACCGATTATTGTATCGAACCAAGCGAAACAAAGAATGACGTCATGGAATAAAGTTGAAAACATTGTAAAGATCTTCGATTAATGAACGCGATTTTCAATTTCCTTCGGTGGGGCTCAAGCTTCCGAGAGTCGCGCTCTGGGTCATTCCCAAGAGGCCTAATAGAGCCGCATTGTTTGGGTATTTGTATTCCGCTTCTGTGCTCCAGGATATCATCTTTTTTTCGGAGGACATCAGGTTGAACTGCGTTGCCAAATCGGGACGCCGCGATACGACGAAATATGAGAGTTCGCTGCGGGCTATTCATATCCGCGCGTCCAGTTCCAGCATTCGGAATTCCACCTCCAAAGTACTGAGTGAGTACATACTTCCGAGTACGGTGCTCGCCTTGTCTGCTCCCTGAGTTCTGACTCACAATCAGTTTGTCGAATCATCCCTATACGTCGCGGAAAGTCGCCTGTTGCCAGTGTGAGAGTCCCTTCCAAATGTCCGGTGTCAGTACATACCTCAAACATTTTCGCGAACAGAGACGAATCCAGGAGAAACAGCCCGGGATGACCCCCGGGCCCAGAGTATCGAGGAGCCAAACTCAGATTCCGATCCGTACTACGAACGCGTGTGAAACGGATACTAGATTCTGGGCTCGCCGATGGTAGTGGAATTTCCCTTGTGAAAGAGGCAGACGGCCGCCACAGATCGAAGCCACCAGCATTGGTACGAGATGAAAAAATCGTATCGAAGAAAATGAGAAAGCTCCTCCTGGGAGAGGAACGCGCGACGACATTCTCTTCGAAAGACTGCTACCACGAATGCACAGATTCCACAGTGTTCAACGCAAAAGATAACATGGGTAACACCATGTCATCGCCTCCTTTGCCGGAGGTCCGTGGTTCAGGGAATCCCTCGGGCCCCTCCTTCTCCGCAACAGGAGCGCCCTTCATCCGACTGTTTCCGCCGGAACCGGCGAGTTTTTGATGTCGCTTCTATAGTCCTGCAATTGATTCGCTGGAACTGAACTTCCACCTTTAAGACGTTGCTGCTGACCGATGGTCAGAAAATCAGTGGTCTCATCGGCCGGAACCGGATGCGAACTCGTGGTTCCAACCGTGCTCAGGATGACCCGGAATTTGATATGACCCGACTGGATTCACCGACTTGGGTCGAATCTGAATCTGCTCCCTCAGTGTGAAGCCAATTCTGATTCGGTTGACGATCCGAATCAGGACTGAGATCTTCTGCTTTAAGCCCGATCCAGATTCCGATTCGGGAATAAACTGGGATTCGGATTCAACTATAGATTCGAATACGAATCCGGAGATGGAGATGGACGCAGATTCGGATTCAATGGATGATTCGGATTTGAACTCAGATTCGAATCCTCGTAAATATCCGAATCTGTAGTCGATCCGGACTCCAATCTTGTCCGAATGTCTTGGTGTCTGACGAGGCTGTGAAAGCAGCGCCTCCCGACCACTACTCTTACAGTCATCCCTTGGACCGCGGTCTGAGCCGACACGTCCTTGTCCTGTTTTCAAGCCCATTTCTTCATGGTAACCTAACTTCGTGAAGAATACCGCTCCCGTCGAACTCAGCTGAGAAATTCCGGGTGTTGAGCGTTTTCCGGCAGGAGTGACCGGACATTATCCGGTGACCGAGCTGAAAACATACATCGCAGCCAAGTTCCATGATTCAGAGTATCCCTGCGTTACTAATTCGGAAGGTGAGTGGCTAAAGGACGTCATCGAGAGAGCACTCCTGCCATGCGAGTACTCCAGCCGTTGTCGAGCTTCCGAAACTCTCAATGGTGACACATTACCTCGGACACGGTTTTACGCAATCAGGCTTTTCTGTCAGCTTCAACAGCTCATAGTTGCGCTCGAACCACGTTCAGCCTCGATCCATAGGCAGCGTTGGATTCTCGATTCGATTAGAAAAACACTCCGAGTGGTTATGCTCCTTCTGCTGTTGGACAGAATACCAATCAAATGACCCATCTCCGAGAAACTCGAGATTCTTCCAGCCACAAACTCCGAAACATTACGCTCATGCTCGCAGAGCTTGCTCGCGCCTCGAATGATAGGGTTCATCCAGAATCAGTGCGCCAGAGGCCTTCCTAATCCGGTAAATTGTGAATCTCGGATTTCCATTGCAGCTGGGGCGCGGGAAGGCAGATGGAAACTTTCCAGTCACGGAGTTCGAGCCCGGAACAGCATTAATGGAGCAATATGCTCCAGAGCTGAGGAGTTGGCTCCAAACAAAGCCTCCGGGGATGCCGCTCCTGTCAACAAGCAAACGCGGAGCTGGAATCCACTTAGATCGGCGACAAACTTGGAGTGAGGCCAGTCATCAGACAACTTCGCCCTGACGAGGAAAAGCCTTAGCGCGCTAGGATAAGCAAACAAAGCACTGTTATTTCCCCGCAGAGCGCTGTCACTCCCTCTGAATGAAAGTTCCCATCATCCACAGGCTCACCTCCTGATCCGCAATTTCAGGACTCGGGATTGCCTTACGTTCGGTCTTTTGTGCTGATGCCTGTCATCACTCGGGTGCCCCTGGAAACCTCTCACAGTATCTGGGCTTCGCAAACGACTGCACCAACGAGGGTGCACCCAGGGGGGTGAGGGGAGCATACCCCCCCCCCCCCCCCCCAAACTCTCCGATACTAGTGGAAAGGGTGGAATAAATTCGACTTCGATGTTCGAATTGTTCCGCAAATATTAAGTGTTATTAGGGAAATCTTCAAAGGTTTGAAAACCGTGCTGATTGCTTCATGAAAATCTCGCGACGATGGTCATCATCATTACATCAATGAATCTAGGTTGGAGTCTTCTGGGTTCGGCTCGGAATCGAGAGCTCGGCGACAGAACAGCGTGTTGAGTTGTCTCTCCAGGTTGACTCTGATTCCTCTTTGTGCCGGCGAACGGACCCTTTGCCATGCTCCGATCATGCTTCCAGGAGCTTCGGCGGCTCTTCGTGTAATAGAGGATGAGAAAGCAGGTGTAAAACACCGCTTCCATCGGCCTCGTTGATTCTCCTGGAGACCCGTCAGCTTCGGCGGTGACTATGTTCTCAGCGAAGAGGGACTCCTCTGATATCAGTCTCCCTCGACAAGAATCCCAGCCTCGTTTTGCAGGAAGTTTCATCAAGCAAAGAAATGCAGCATGCTCGTCTCACTTCAGCCACGCGGAGTTCATGACGATAACCGACCGAGTTGGATAACGTTCTTCCGTTGTCAATCGTTCCTCGAGTTGGACTGGCAGCTGGAGAAGGTGCGTGCGGGGCGGCTTTCGCCCTAAAGAGGCTTTTGGGAGAGAATCAACTCTCCCACGTCGCTGCATCCGCTGGAACGCGTTGCAGCCACCGCTTCCATTATCTCCCATGAGCTTCTTGGATGGATTGTTGACCGACACAACTGGAGAAATCTGCGATAACAATGTTCACTTCACCGGGTCCCTCAGCAGAGCTCACTCGCAAGGCCGTTTTCTTGCAGGTGGCGGGCAAAATTTCTCCCCTCCTCCACAGCAGCAGATGCATCTGTTTCCCTCCATTTGGCGCCCGTCGTTGCACAGATTTGCCCAGAGCCCAAGGCAAGAATATGCCCCTGGGTATTGCCAAGAACCAGCTCCTGCCGGACAGGATCTCACATCGGTGTGATCGATTTTCATGACGCCAGGCATTCGAGGATTCAGCTACAGGCCATGGAGTCTGTTCGCTCACTCCGAGGTGTTCGATCAAGGCGGGAAGTTTCCTCTCGTATCAGAGAGCGAATTCGATACAGTTCTTCCAACTCACGGCTTGCGATTCTCCGGTTCTCGAAGGCGAACCGGAGGAGAAGACTCACAGGCCGAACGAATGGTTCGCGTTTCTGGATTTTGCCTCGTCGTGGGAACTTTCCGCCCGGAGTCTTTGTTGCATTATTCAGTTATGTTAAGCAGAGCATAAACCAAGCGCACAGCCTGTCACACACTCACTCTCGAACATACAAGCACTCACTGAGAGTGCTTTTTACTTTCGAGCAACGCCCACGCGAACAAGAACCCGAAGATTTTTATATCGTTTACTCGGAGCGTACTCCGCATCATGCATCAAGAGAAACTTTTTCCTGTCTGGGCAAGGCGGGAGCAAGATGAACAGCAAAACCTTTCCCCCGACTCAATTATCCTGCAGTTTGCCAGAATCTTGGGGGGAGTGCAGCGGGGAAACGTTCTGCCATACGATACTATAGTCACGACAGGAGTACTCAATTGAGAGTTCTCCTCCGAGCCGTCTCTGCTCAGAATCCGTTGTCATTCCTCGACCTTTGTCGGCTCTGAAATCCTGGGAATGCTCCTCCAAGGTCTCGATCCCATCGGGACTTTCCGCCCCGCGATTGGCTCAGGGGACGGGAGCTTGGAACTGGAAGCTGCAACGAGGAACGGAGTGCTGCAGCTCTTATCCCCCGGAGCGTCATGAGTAGAACGTGGCACTCAGGCCCCCTCGAATGCTTTGCTGATTGAGCTCCTCTCGTCCACTGATCACCCGTGATGAGCCACAGAGGCAACGGTCCGCGATGGACGTAGGCCTCGCTCTGTCCGACCTTGTGTCTGCGGACTTAATCGACCGCTCTAATCTAGTTTCCGTGTCTCTTAGACTGATACAAGTGAATACTTGCGTGGCTCACCTACATTATATATAAGACAGCCTCAAGTGCATCTCATGAGACTTTTTCCTCCAGCGAGGGATGAGCCCTGAGTGGTCATCGCACCGTACGGGACCTACCTGAAACACCGCGAGCGTCGACTTTTCCGCCTCGTCCAAAATTTCGTGTATCGAGGATGGTCGCGAGGGACCCTGCTCAGTGCAGTCACTCTTTCAAAGGCGGCTCGATGAGAGCACAATGGTGCAGAGGATGTCGCGGATTCTCTCCAGAAAAGTTGTGGCCGTCGTTCTCTCTTCGCTCAACCGTTGTTCCCGAATGAGACTTCGTTTCACGAAATTGTGATTCCCGGAATGGGTTTGAGCTGCTGGAAACGCTCGAACCGATAGTGGTTTTTCATTTTCATCTCATTTTCCGGCGCTCGATTCCGAATTTATTCCCCAGCGTTATTGGCGGAAATCAATTGACTCGTGCCGGTCTGGGGGCGCTTCGGACCTGGGGGACGTTGAAGTGTACAATTTTGATCGTCCATCTTTGAGCGCCGTCTCATCGATCGAACCTATCGCTGAAGGCCAGTCGAGGAGGTGGAGGTAGTTCATATTTATGCGAACGGCCCGTCCTTCGATTGGAAATGTGCGAGCCATTATTGTAGCCGCCATAAGGCGCATTCGCGATGACCTATCCGTCCAACCTGGCATTCACTGCCATAAAAACCATATATCTCGGAATCCAATCGCAAAAAAAACATCTTTGGGCAGCGTCGCTGTTGAGGTGGATGTTGATCTTACACGTTCACACATTGTACTCTCCGGAAGGTCTGAATTCTCGGATAAGGGAAGTATTTTGTCGAATCTACCCGCCACACGTTCGTAAAGCCACCTCGTTGACAGCGACGTCCGCTCGGAATTACTCTCCTGCAGACGCACTCCCGGATTCCTTCGCACATGCTCCGTCCCGTCTGTTGGAAAGGAACCTCAGCGGCTACTTGGAGTTGAGAGCTATACGCCTCACCTCTTCTCTCAAAGTCTGAACCTCCGGTATGGATGGAGATCAGGAGAGAACGTTCTCCGCATGTCGGTTTTTTGCGTAATTTTTCGAAAATTTCGTTCATATCGGATGCTGTCGAGATTGTCTGTTTATTCCTCGAAATCCACGCCTATAATAACGCGTCTGACTCCTTCTGAAAGACGACGCGGAACCCTTTATTCACAATGGGAACTCTGCCAAGAAACCTCTTGAGTCTGAGCATCATCGATGTTTTCGCGGGCTTAACGGGAGGGGGGAGGGGGGGTTCATGCACTCCGCTGTCAGAATCAACGGTGAGCGCTGTTTCATTGTCCCCCTGTCAACCCCGAATGGGAGGATTCATTAAAATTTTTGTTCAGTCTCTCGAGAGCTATGAGTTTCAAAGGATTGGGACCTTTGCACAAAGTTCAACCAACTCCTGCTCTGAAGAATCTGAGGAGCTTACGATCGCCGACCTTATGTTGAAACACATGATGAAACACAATGCACAAACGAATTCTGAAGAGAAGTTCTCGCAGACAGATAGACAACACCCCCCGCATTCGACCAGTCAACCCTTAGCACTGGTGCTGGACACGAACTTCGGGAGTGTCGGATTCGTTACAGCTGCGGCGCTCTCTGAACCGTTTTTCCGTTCCGAGCTTAAGCGGATTCACCATTCTGTACTGACTCCTGCTCCGTAATTCGTGACCAACGAGTGGTACAGAGAATACTGTCGAGGACGTCCGCGTGAAATCTCATTCGCGAGCGAGACAGAGACCGGGGCGCACCCTCCGCTCTCAATCCGCCCCTGCCCCTCCTCGTTTCTCCCTTTTCATGACATTGCCCTCTCGCCGTTTGTGCTGATCCAGACGAGAACGAGAAAGCGTGGTTTGTACGCCAACGCGGCTGACAGGATATCGAGCCGGACATCGCAAGCAAAAAATATTTTGAAAGCTATCATTGTGGACGATCCCAGCGGCCATGGCCTGCGCTGTGTACTTTATCGGGACGAACTATGCGGTAGATTGGGGAATCGGTTGTTTGGAACAGCGTCGAGCCGACCCACTTGGTATGCGACGCAGGGTGCTCCGCAGCGAGCCTGTCAGCGGTGATTGATAGGTCACAGGAGTCGAAACGATTCGAATTCGTTCTTCTGAAAAATAAGTCACATAAATTCAGCATATTGGCGAAAGCACTCCCATAGAACGTGGTTTGCGGAAAGAAAATCAAACTCGAGCGAAACGATCTGAGCCCTCCACATAACGTCCAGCTGTGGCTGGAGCACCGTCCACGTCTTTGAATCCAACAGATGTCATTTATTTTGCTCTCTTTCATCTTTGACGGCTCAGAGAACGAGATTTTCTCCCGATTATTTCGGAGAAAAAAGAAATCATTCTCATGTCTCAGTTCTGCGACGGTGACACCGCATGAAATCAGAACCGACCTCATAGTCTGAACTACGAAGTTGGCTTCTAAATCCCTTCTGAGTTCCGAGTTATAGGACTGTTCCGATTTCTGGGATTCAGTATCATGAGAAGTTGACTATAGCTGGCACATACCCTTGGTCAGATCAGACCCCCTGTACCTAACGGCAAACATTTTCAGAAGCCCTTCATGATGATCTAATGAGCCCCGACCTCTCAAAGTTGAATCAGATCGATGCCGTCTGACTATTTGATGAAGTGCTCTTCTCGCTCCATCTCGAATTCCCATTGCGAGTTTCGTGGGATCAGTGTTCCGAGGGTTTACTGCTCCATACTGGTTCCACGGGCCAATTATGTGGGAAGAATCGCGATAACGAGCACTGTCAACGATGCTGTGCTCGGAGCCATTCACTTGTTCGCAGGATTCCTGAGAAAAGAGGTAGAGGGACCTCGCGTGATCCCCGAGCTCGACGTTCTTGTTGCTATTGTGAGGCGCACGTCTCACCATGCTTTCAGAATGTATTTCGGGGGGCTTAGAGGAAGTTTCGGGGATGTTGCCGAAGCGCTCCGACCGACTGCATCAGTTCCTTATTCTTTCGGAATACTCAGGAATTCTGACTCGGAGAGGGATCTGACTACAATTTTCAAGTCAGTTGGAGTTCTACTTTAGCACATATCTGAGCACACTTTCAATGTGGGGTGCATTCAAGCGCGCTCTGGCTTGGCCTCGCAATTTTTTCTCGAGAACTCGGCAAAACCTGAGCAGCCCTGGCCTCAGTCGTTAAGGCGAAAGACGGCTAGAATGGTGATGAATAGATTGCTTGTTGAGAAGCTTCCGTCCGTGTCGGAACGAAACACTGCGCGCTTCTTGTTTTCATTCCCGAGAAAAACAACTTCGCTGTCAATGGATTCTCCACGAGCCTGGTGCAGTATCTCGGGACGAATTCTCATACGAGTTGCAGCTCGGACGGAAATGCTCCTCGACCTCCTTCGAAGTGCGACCCAGGTTTCCAGATAATGTTGGCGTGCATCCAGGTTTGAAGCTAATAACTTCATCCATAGGTTCCGCTCACGAGAATTATCTCAAAGAGAAGAGCTTTTCTACGGAAAAGCGCGCTCAAACTGGGTTTGAAAGTCTCCAAAGATTCCGTTTCCTTCGCTGCATTCCGAAATGGTTTGGGTCCGGAATCTCGGAATCCTGAAAACCCGCTCTCCCGCCAACTTCTCTCCCTCAGAAATCTGAGCGGTTGGCAGAAGCGCGACCCTGTACTCGCATAGACCACTTTCCAGGGATAAAGTGGCTCCCAAACACACTACATCGATTAGGGTTCACCCGAATCAAGTGCAGTCGAGAAAGTAAAGTCCCGTTTCAATTATGAAGCATAGTCCAGAATTGTGTGCGCAGTTCCGTTGAAAGGCTCAGCGAGACACGAGAACATAACATCTCCCCATCGTACACCCCTAAGAGTCCACATGCGGGACCTACTCGAGGTACCCTGATCGCAGAAAGCGGTAGTTGAAACGAACATCACCCCCAAATTCTAACATCAATACCTCTGAACAACTACGAGATCTCTCGGGGGCTGGAACGAAAGCTCCGCGTTGCGCCTTTCCTTATCGCGTTCGCGGCTCCTGCATTCTCCTCTGGAACCTCCCTGGTCCCTTCCAGAGCCATCGCTGAGCATAGAGTTCGCGTTGGCTTTCACCAAGGTTCGACACAAGGGAAATAAATTGTCGGCATGCCAGGTGTTCGACATTCCGGGTATTTGAGTTGGGATCCTGGGCATTCGGGATTCCGCATAATCGCCTCCGAAATCAGTCTGCCAAATGTATCGGCTCGTGGATGTCGCGCCGAGAAACCCTATTCACGGAGCTCGTCCTTTGTTCCGAAACTGGATCGCTTGTGAAGGTATCTCCCACCGCATGAATGAAGATTCATCTGCCGCTGTGGTTTTTATTGGTCGAGTGGGCTTTTGCAAATTTACGCGCATACGATCACCTCTAGGCGTCAAGCGTACCGCCGACCGAGCGATTTAGTGAACAAGCCCGCTCGTCTGAATTTTCAGGAGCAGCGCTCCCAGCTAGCGGTTTCGTAGCGTCAACTTCTACAGACTCGCGCAGTGAACAACCTACCAAGAAAGTCCTCCATCCCGAATCGCAGCTCAGGTAGCGACACTCGAGAATCGAGCGGATCTCTCGGGTCGGACCGCCCAACGAACAGAAGTCCTGATTCTCAAATGTGTGAATCGAAGTTGCCCAGAGAGAGACGGGGGGGGGGGGGGGGGCAATGAGCGTCATTGAGGAACAGTATCAGACGCGTTGGTCTAAGGAGTATGAGCTCGGTGTAGAATAGCTAGATTATCATCGCGCTGAAATGTAAATCTCCTCGCTGAACCGATTCATCCCCCTGTCGGGAGATTTTCATCCCCAGCGGGAACAACCATGCTCAGGGAGCTCGTGTCGAGGTCGTTGAGTTCGGTGCACGTCATGTTTTTGGAACAGCGAGAATGTTACCGTTTTTCATCGTCATTCTGGAACTCTACAACTCTTGATCGCGGCACGTTCTTTCCACTTGGGGAAGGGATTTCAAAAGGACAACGATTCTGAGACCCGTCAGAATCACGGTGCCGTTGCTCTTCAGGGACTCTACGAAGAAAAATCGAGAAGTGAGGAGGGATGCCCGATTCCGACCAACAATCATCTGGCGGGGAATCATGTTCGTCCTCCCCATCGGTTTCGATAGGGAATTCTATCAAAGCTCAAACTTGAGCGATATTCGCAAAGAGATTACCCGTGCTGCGGGAAACTCGATCTCGTGCCGAGCGTGAAACGTCCCTGGAAGTGAGCCGCTCGGTTCCGAGGAATCATCAACGTCGAATTTTGCGCTTTTCGATGAATTTTCGGCATGTATTCTTGAAACTTGTTGGGAACGAAGGATTTACATGCCGCACTTTTACGACGCTGAAGAGAAACCAGGGGCTCAAAATCTCACGTCGGTGTTGGTCGATGATTAATTTCGATTCCGGGAATATCGATGGTCCCAGCAGGATTGCTCTATACAAGCAATTGCTCAGTCGATTCATGGCGTCGGAGAGCCCAAAAAATTTTCCGCGCATTTTCGCCTTTCCCCTGCTCCTAACCGGAGATGACGTCGTTTGGATTCCGATGCGACATTACCCGTGAAGACACCCAACTGTTGCGAACCTTCGTCAGAGCGGAGATCAATGGCCTATCGTTACTCATCGATTTAACCCAATATAGGTAACGAGCAAACAATATCCTGTCTTTCTCAACCGCTGCTCACATTTCATGTTACCGATGGCAGTGACGTAATTCCCTCTCGAAAATTCGTGAAATTGACTCTTATAGAACCAAATAGATCGCTGTCGTCAGGTTCAGCAACCTCCGGAGCTGACTACAAGCCGTTGACACAGCAGCCCCACTCCGAAAGTGTTGATTGTTAGTCGGTGGTGGCCCGTTGAGCTCAGGAGATCCAGTTCCTGAACGGCTAAAGAAATCGGGCTCGCTGTTCCATCGTTTCACAGGTGATTTTGAGATGCTCACGGCAGCACAGTCAGGAACCTGACTAGCTCGTCTTGGAGACCCGGATTCCTCCCTCGCACCGGAAGAGACTGGAATGTTTGATTGTGTCCTGTCGAAACGGCCACTCTCAATACCGGACTTGACATGTCATTCCGTTTGCGGCTGTGTCAAGGCTAAGATGACGGTGCCAAGTGTTTCACGGTACCCTCACGTGAGCTGACCGGTCGGCCTCTGGTGCCGGAGGTCGGAGGGGTCTCATACGGCATTTGCCCGAAGAGAAGAGGCACGACGGCAACTACCCTCGGAGTTGCGGCTGCGGTGGAGCCTGTTGCACGCGGAAGGTAACGTCGGCGCTAGGTCTGGATTTTGGGGATCGCTTCCGGGTCTGGAGGGGCAGAGGCGAGACATCAACGGAAGCTACGGAGGGCAATTTTTGTCGAGAGATCTCCGTTCGATCGATGTCCCGCAATCTATTCATCTCGAAATGGAGGCTTCCGTTGCATTCCTCCCGCACCGAACTTTCACAGAGCTCTTGGGGCATCAGGTTGAACCCCCTCCTCTTGGCCTGTGTTCCGGGAAACTGATGAGATCTAACGGGAGGACAAATCGTCAATGGGCTCGTATCGACGATCAACAAACACGGCGGTGGATTGTATGCATGAAGTGATTGGGTGGTGATACGACAGGAGTTTCTTGACTTTCCACCGACGTCGTGGCATCGGACACGGGAGTTTGCGGGAGTTCACCACGGAAACGTAGAGGCAGAAAGAGGCAGGGGCACAGGGATGGTAACGTGTGATGTAGCGGAAGAAACGACAAATCAAGGAATGAGAGGATAAACGGGAGAGCTTTGATAGACATTGCACAACTCCGGGCGTGGTCGAGCGTTGCGTGTGCCGACGACGGACGTAATCACGCGCTGCGTGACATGAATCACGTTATTCATTCAGCGTCTCCATTCCTTTCATACAGCTAGCAGGAACCTGCGCTCTCCAGCTCCCTCGGTCGGTTGTTGTTCCAGCGCTACCACTCCGAAACTTTATCCGTCTGGCATGTTCGGTTCTCGGAGGGAAATTTTGGTTCCTGTCCGATGGATGATTAACAAGTGCTAACTAAATCGTTGGTACACAAATTACGAGTGCCCAACAGAATCGATCATAGGCGCCAAGCGCAAGGACAGCGCATATCCAACTTCCTCCATGATGCCGTATTTTCGAAGAAACGGGCAGGGTGAGCTCGCCCACGAGTGTTTTTTTTTTTTAACATATGACGAAATGTATGTGGACAAAAAAGATTGATAGGTCAATCAATCACGATTGCCCGTCCGCTGATCATGCACACTCCGAATGTGATTGTCGGCGGTAACGAGGAAAAGGAAGCAGCCCGTTCGTTCAATATGCTTCATTCGCAAGCTCTTCTGCATTCAGAAAATCAATCGAGTCACGACTGCCAATGAGCTCGGATTGGGGCACCGTGCCTCCGATCATCATCACAAGGATACACTTAGTGATCGCGGGACCCTCCATGAACGTTAGCACGAATAGGAGGCTCATGATGACTTGACCACATTTCATGAGACGAATCCTCGGATTCTCTGTGGCATACTTCTGACCGACGACGCTTCACCGACCTCTCGGCCACGCTTCCATACGAGAAACAATCGGACAAGATGTACGTAATGTTTCTCGCAGTGTACGTGTAAACGGAGGGCTGGTCGGCCGCTTCATTGCGTCGTGCCGCTTCTCTTTTGCTGATGTCCTTTGGTTTGGGGTTGGCAAAGGAGCCGGGAAGTCTAGACGAACTCAGGCTGCAGCTGCAGACCCGGGGTCGCAGGCAATAGAGGCCGTATCTCAAACGGAAGCGGGCCTCACTCTGTGTTCGCCCAAAACACCGAAGCCGATAACGCCTTCCAATGTATAATGCAACACAACAAAGGAAACGTCCAGCGCAGCCACCGACCGTGTTCCCTCGTTCGTCCCCATGTTCAGAAATATCGTTCATGGGCTGCCAGGAATGGTCGACGGCACGAGGATTACTGTGATGATGAGGACTTTGAAATCGTTTGGATATTCAGTCTTTGTTTTCCGGCTCAACCTCTCAGCCAGCCCTCAGAAGTGTCCTGGGATCACCTTTCGGTATTGCTTCAGTAACACTCCCTATCGCCTCGCAAATCCCATTGCGGGCGGTGGGCTTGGGTCTCAAGATGGTTCAGATTTAATTCTGATACAAATTAAATCCTTTTTTTACCACACAAGAAATTTTTTGTTGTCGGCCGGGGATGGATATTCAGTCTAGTAGGCAGCGCAACGACTTTTGTCCATGCTCTCAGAAGCATGCGCAGAGCTAATGTGATCGATGGAGAAACTTCTCGACCGAACAGGAGAGTAATCCCTCTGTAAATACTCGTGACGGAATTCGATCGCCAATGACTCAATCGTACCGTTCTCGGTGACTGAGTTCCATTGTTTTGATTCATACGTGTTCGCCGAGCGCGGTAATGCTTTCCACATCAGTGGCACCACTGCGGCTCGCCGCGCCTGGCTATGGGCGCACATCAGCCAGTGCGATCACGTTCCTCTGTCGGTATATGGTTCAAGACATACCGAGGCCCAGACAGAGTGCAGCACCGATCCATGTGACGAAAATCGGAGTCCCGCCGCAGCAAACTCTACCTGCTAGTCAGAAGATATCGGGGGTCTGAGATTCTCAAATGAGTTCCGGGGAGCGTCTCTCACGTTTTCACGAACTATTCCAGGGAACTTCGCCGCGAGCACCTCACTCGCTGACAGGCAACATCGCTCGATTGCAGAAGATGCAAATCGAGGGCGTCATCAGAAATTTGTGTCACTCGCAATGTGTTAACAATAATGTCGCGGACCGGGGTCCCGATATAAAATGCCTTCGGGCAGCCAGTCCTTGGCAGCCTGCTCGTAGCCGTCTGGGCTAGTTCAGGTGACATCGATTGCTTGTAAGGGACTTCCTGGGCGAAAATTCTGCATCCGACTCGTTCTTCGAAGACATCCATGAAATCTCGATCCAACAATCATGGCTAACGAATCAAAATCGTGTGTTTCAGTGGTAGGTACTTCTTCGCATGGGACTGTCTTCGGAAAGCTTGGTAGCACGGCATCGGCTCCTGCCCAAAGGATCTGCCCGAAATGATCTTTCTTTCACGATGATCGGGGTCAGAGCTCAGGTCATATCAACCCCAGGATCTACCTCGCTCTTGGAACCTGCCTCTCCTTTGACAATTCTGATCCCAAAGGAAATCCTGTTATGAACTTCGTTTCCCTAAATAAAAAATGGGAGAGGGGGTGAATCCGTTCCGGAGGCCTCGTGCATCCCTTCCCTGGCACCTCTCAAAAACAGCGCACAGACTCGTCAGAGTCCTGTCATCCAAGGAACGCCATGCACGTGATATTTTTCGACTCCCATCGTTCAAGGAGCCACCCTTGGTGAGCCTCTGTGCGACGTTACCCCCAACGAAGTCGGCTGTTTTCTCAACCTTCGGGACGACAAGTGTAATCGTTAACTCCGCTCCCTGTGGGTTTTCTCCAGATCTCCTCGAAGGAATTCCGAAATATCCTCAGAATCTCAATTCGGGCTCTGGAATGTTCCCGAACTTCTCGAAGAACTGTCTCGCGAACCCCGGAGCTTCACTCGACGTATTCAACGCAGAAGGAACTCGAGCCTTCAGAGGTGAATCACGGATTCCCGACTTCCTGTCACGACCTTGGTCACGCAGGGTATTACAGCGTCCTGGCCCTGTGGTCTCCGCTCCAGCGGACTGCCAACCCAAAATTGGAGTCACGAAGGAACGTCGTAAATCCTTTTAACCGACCTGAGCTGCGAGGTTCAAGAGCGAGTCGAGTTCAAATCGGTACACCGGTGCTTGGACTCGACGTGAATCGAGTCCACGTTTAACGTGTCGAGACGCGAATGATTCTTTCAGCGCAGCATACTCGATGCTGATAACGGTGAAAGACGTATAGGCCGGCTGATTTTGATCAATTGAATTTCAGGAGATGATTAAAAGTGGCTCGCTCTCTCCGAAACATTGTACATCTACCCATGTAAGGATGCCGACAAGTATAATGGATCTAAGCGACGTCGATCGGGCAGCAGGCCGCGTTCCAAAAACATACATCGTACATTTTCGTCAGTGGTCGACGTCTTCGTAGTCGCCGTCGAGAGGAACGCAGTGAGCCTTCCCGAGGCTTCCCTCACCCAGGATTCGAACCCTCTCCGAACGACGTGTCGTCCTGTTCGAGCACCGTGCGGCTTCCTCAGCTGCTCTGTTCAAAGTGAGCTCGGAGACGTGCGGTGCGAACGCGGCTTATCTGAGTGCTGGATTTGTTTCATGAGTTTGGGATTTCAAAACTTCGGCTAAAGCCTTGAGATTGAGGTAAGGGCATGACAGCTTCTTCGTGTAGCTTGGATTCTCGCCGGCCTCCTCTTCCAGGGGTTGGCCTATGGGGCTTGTCCAGTTTTTCGAATTTCCTCGTTGCCGCCGAACGACAGGCGACCCGAGCCACGAGGGAACGAATGGGGGGTTCCCACCCGCAGGTCCTCTAGTGCGGAAAAAATCACTGTTTTCGCGTCGGTTCTCTGGAAATTCGTAGCTTGTTAGGACCCGCGAGGGAAAATCCCGAAGTTTCGGGCTCTCTGATTCATCCAGAGGGATCAGAAAGTCGTTTTGGTTCGGGTTTCGCCATTGCTGATTCTCCCAAATGAAGCCATGGGAGCTTGCGAGGACATCCGTGCGCGACGTAGGCGGGAATAAATTACACGAGGTCGAGGCACCAGTTGGACTCTGAAAGAGATCAGTGAAAAGGAAAACTGGGCGCGAAAGCTAATCAACGAGGCCGAGTACCTTCCACGAATACCAAATCAGAGAGGGCCGTATAGTTCGAGACTGGCCGGAACTCCGCAGGAGCGGACCAGGATACGATAGAACAAAGAAGAAACGATGTGGACCCATTGAGTTCAATGAAAAGGTATCCAAGGTGGGGGAGGCTCCCTCCGAGTGACCGAGATTCGTCTACCCTCACAACACGGTCCGGAGCAGGCCCGTTTGGTCGTACTGCAGTCGCTTTGTTCACATGTTCATGGCTCTCTGCCGCCGGAGCTTGAGTACTGGCGTTTCCATCCAGCTGTGAAAACTGCGGCGCGCCTCCGCGGCTTCGAAGTTCAGAGCGGAGCTCACTCTGACGAGACGAGGCATCGATTCGTGAGCGGAGTTCGTTCGACGAGGCGGCTGAAAGATTGCTATACGTTTAAGAACGGCGCCGAACGCTCTCGACGACACGCGTTTTGCGAAACGAGGAGACGGGGACAGAACTTGACAGATGAGCTGATTGCTGCAGAACGAATTCGCGCCCTTCTACCGAGTTCGAGGCGGAATATGATGTTTTGACCGAGTGGTATCGCGAGGAAGACCGAAACTCAGGAGTCCCTGAGCGCGAAGTCTGTCGACGGGAATCTCGCACCGAGAACGGTTCCCAAGGATCCGCCTACTCGCTGTGGAGGGTCAACGACAACGACTTTATGCCTGCGTTTCATGAAATATTCACTCTCCATGGAGGGAGGAACCCACCTGAATTGCGTCGCGAAGCCGCTGTGATTTCGGAAACGTTAAACTCCATGCACGCGCGTTGCCAGGAAACGACCCGAGCACCTGAGGTAGAAACACTCATATCGAATGTTTTGCTATTCCGGGTCTACTCTCCATGAATATCAGGGTCTCTCGCTTCGCATTGGGAGCATCGGAGGGAAACAAACTTCAGAAAACTCCACCAGAGCTCTCAAAGATCAAACGAGCGCGGTGCGGTGGAGCTCAAAGTGCTCAAGTAAGCCTTGTCCCAGGAGCGACTACGATGTCGTAAAAACTCGATCCAAGAACCGAGCCTCTATTTCTGTCCTCTTCCAGGGTAGCAACCAGCGTTTGCCAACTCAACTCACTCAAAACTCCGGAGGGTTTCCAATATGCGGGAATTTTAGGAGTCGGACAGAGGCTTCCCGTCGTTTCAGTCCGCATCGGAGGGATCACCGGACCACGGCTACTCCGTGAGTGATCCCCTAGGCATCGAAACCGTTCTTCAGGAGCTGCCCTTTTATTGGAGAATGTTATACTTCTGTGAATTCCTATGGTTTAATGGCGTGCCCGTCTGTTTCGATAACCCCATTGAAGGCTGCCGCTCTGTTTGGGAGTGTCCGTATATCAAAGACATCATCAAATCAAGCAAGAAACCAACTTGTCGGACTCAAAGGTGCCGCGGATTTCGAGCGGGAATTTCCACCGAACGAGGTCGACGCTTTCGGAACTTGTTTTCCGACATCTCTACCACTCTGAAGTCGAGAGCGGAAGAAACCACTGTCGAGGAGGCCAGCTTGACGGTTCGAAAATCACACGTCGTCCGAGGAAAGCCCATTCCGTCCGAGTGTGCCTGAACAGCGAGCGCAAAACACACAAGACCCTCGCTTCGACACAGCTCGATTTGCGGAACACCTGACACCGGGTTGCCAGCGCGTATTCTCGATTGCGGCGTTTGTGATATTGTCCCGCGGAAGTTGTTTCGCGGGGGTTTTGAGCAGCTTCTCTGCTCTGTTCCCGTTGCTCTCCGTTGATTCCCCCTCTCTGCTTCCCATTGGATGTACGAGAAACCGTTTTCAAACGGAACGCAGACTGGTCTGGTGTACAGATAACGAGACGGACCTTTTTCCGAACGAAAGCGCGTACCTAGTCCCGCCGTGGAAAATGTCAAGATGAGAAATAGAGGTCTGCGGGGTTGAGATAAGAACTTTATATTTTTCTTTTTTACGCTTCTCCCGCTTGGCCACTCCCGAGGCCCTCTCCCGCTTCACCGTCGTTCTTCCATCCCGATAAAAGTCTCGGAGAGGACTTCAATCTTTTTGAAGGAGACGTTGCCGTGAGTCCTCGGCGTTCGTTATTTTTCTTTCCGTGTCTCGGTCATGTCGTTTGAGTTTCCACATCGCCTTCATTTGTGCCTCCGAGTGTTATTTCTGCGATATCTTTTGTTTCGTCCTCTCCGGGTTTCCTGAAGGGCCCTTGCGTTCCGAAGTTCCCATGCACCGACCTCCTGCTTCTTGGCCCGCCGTCCCCCCTCCGGACCTCCTCTTGCCAAACGAAGGAGACAAGAGAACAGGGCACACAGCAGCGCTTCCGTCGAGCGCGGGCCTCTTCCCGTTCGGACGTTTGTATTTCTTCGTCTTGACCGCCTCCGATCATCCCACGGAGTAAAGCTGCCGACATCAGCAGCTGGGGAACTCCAATTGTCGCTCACTGTAACTCGATTTGTCGCGGCTGATTTCACGAGGTTCTCCGTTTCGCAGTCAAACACTCGGGATTTCTCCAATGAGGGGAGAGAACGAACGCCGTAGCTTTGAATCAGATGACCTGGTGAAGGACGTGACCGGGTTCGCTCTCGACGACGAAGGATGGACACTGGGGGAAGGGAGAAATGGAACGATCAAGTCAAGAAGGAGTGTGGATGGGAGGAATTTGCGAATCGGGGTCGAGCATCGACCCAAGTAGAGATGTTGTCAATGTGCGAGATAGCGGGAAAACCTCGGACCCCGCATTCTGGATGTGCGCCATCGGTACGGAGCGCTCGGGTTATCCCTATCACACGAAGAGCCGCTTCCGAGTGCCGCGAGGTATTTTCTCGATTTTTTTTTGTATGGGAAGAACATTCTGTCGACGCAAATTATGAGCTTCAGGGTGCCGCGTGCCTTTGACAGTTTTGCTTCGCGCATCAGAGCGTTCAAGAGGCCTTGGAGACGCGGGCGGGAAAGGACGAGCAGGAATATACGGATCGCGTCGCTGGTCGAGCGGCTGCGAAGCGCAAGCGAACGAGCAAGAAGACTGCCACTGGCGGGTCATACTCGAGGAACTCAATTTTCTGCTCTATAATTTTTTGCTGGCCCTCATGAGCCCCTGATAGCCACAGAGGTTCCCCGTATGGCCGACATCTTGGAGCACTTGGGAGTTTTGATGACGGCCGAAACTGCTCCGGTTCGAAACGAGTTCCAGCTGAGGAGCTTTTCAGGGAAGTACCTCGAATGTTCTCGAGAATGTACTCTGGGATATAGTTTTTGCTTTCTGTTGTCCCGTCACCATCAGGAGGAACCCGGCTCTGGACATCTGGAGCTGTGCAGGGATCAGAGAGAGAGAGGCAGAAAATAAGGTTTCAAGAGGAGTAGACCGAGCGACGAAGAGGGAATCGTAGCTCCAAGAGATCCGCGGGTGGAGTTCGCCGGTTGCGTCGCCAGGAGCAGGGACAGGGGGCGACCGGCGAGGAATGACCCAAATTCAACTATGATGATCAAGCTGTAAATCGGATGATCCCGTCTTTCTCCGCTGGATCGTCGAAAATCCATTCCAGCAGAGCCAGCGCCCTCCCCAGCCCGACCACGAGGACGGTTCGGGCGATCGCATTACGTCTGGCGAACTGACGTTGGAGAATCCTCCCGGATCCGTCTGCTCCCGGGAGCTCTAGAACTCGACGAAAACTCACCGCGTACTCAACGTCTCCATCCGGGAGGAATCCAGGAGTTCAAGCAGGCAGGATCGACAACATCATGACGAAGGAGCACCTCAGAAGCGAGGTGACTCCACCCGGTCCTAAATTCACGATTGTGTCCTGGGTTGTTAGTGAGAAGCCTGTTTAACTTTGGAGTATGTGGATCCTGGACGCATCGCGGAACCTTTTATTTTCATGTGGATTTGCCCGAGCCAGTCTGTGAGTGGTGACGAGTGCGCTGAACAAGCATTCCAGAGGAACGTCGGAACGAGAAGCTCCAGAGATCGACGGGATCGGATGGATAGACTCGGAGTTCCTATTGCGACGGAGAGACTTTCTCTCAGGAGACAGGAAACATCGGAAGCCTTGTTATCAACGAGCCTCTGGTGCATTACGAGCCGATAGTCAGCCTTGAGACAGGACGCATCAATGTGGAAGGAGGGAAATTATGAGAGAGCGGCTCTGACAGAAAACAGGCACACAGGAAATGTAGGGGCGTGAGCGTTCCTCTGATTACCTTACTTCGCTTCTACCGCTGGCTGGCGGGTCGGTTCCTGTAGTCGGCCCGGCCATGGTGAAGCAGTAAGCCAAAAACTTCATTTATTGCAGTCCGCCGAGCACTGCAACTACTACAAGTCAATCTGACAGTGCCTAAAAGCCGCGCGAACCGAACCCGGGTCTGCATCGTGAATTCCAGGCATAGATCGCTCTTCCGGAAAGATTTACGAAGAACACTTTGCCAGCGTGGCCCGATGCAGAGCATTAAGACTCGCCTGCATTCGGTTGTTGAGGAATCTCATTTTTCACTGATCGGCCCGGCCCCGAGCGGGACCAGAGACCGGAACGCTACACTCCGGCATCAGCCCGAACGAAGCAACCGATTCAACCCTACATGGCTCTTGGCGGAGGGGCGACCGTTCGGCTCGAGCTGACCACGACAGACTCCACTGCCTCGAATTTTCGGCCTGAGCAGCTCCGGCTTTGGATGACCCCGTTCACAGCATCCCTCCAGCTGAGCGAGTCGGTGCTTGCAGCAGCAACTTCCTCCGACCAAGTTCGTGAGTCTCGAGGAGCGTAGCGAGTTCTCGAAAAGGAACTTCACTGTTCGGCCGTCGGGAGACCCGTGTACGGCAAACGCCCGAGGCGTTCGATCCACCCGATGGCTTGGATTCCCGAGTGAAGGATAAAGGTTCGGAGGTCTCCGTGAGGTCCCCGCTGTATGGGTTGTCTTCGAGTTCATTGTTTCCGTTCGGGATAGCACGGAGCTCAGAATTGAACGAGATGAAGTATTCGTGTTCTTCGAGTTTCCGTTCGATCCATTGGTCGCGGCAAGGCTACAGGGGCGCTTCGAGAGATTTCCGTTACAGAGCTCTAGCCCGTCGGCGGGGCCTCCGAAGTTTCTGCGAGTGGATAGCATGAGATGGGTTCAAGCTGGCAGCTCCCAACTGGACCTTGCCCGTCGGATCCGATGGATCTGGGGAAAAGCTCCGTTCCTCTCTTCAGCAGGGAGCTCTGGGAGGATCGACGGAAACATGTCCGGCGTTTGTCCGACCAAATCTCCACGAGGGAAAGAAGACGGGACGAGTTGGGATCCGGGTCAGGTTCGACAGGAAAATTCAATAAACGTTGGAGCGGGAACGTTTGTTTTCCTCTTCGGGTGAAACGCGGGCGTCGTTTGAAACCTACAATCGCTGCAGCCCAAACTCCGCAGCTCTTTTCTGTTCCTCCGTCTGTTCTTCTCCTATCGTTTGAGGGTGTACTCAAAGAGACACAACATCAGCTCCACTACACTTCGCAGACGAGCAAAAGCAGTTTTTCCCTCGCAAATACACTCCGACAAGAGATTTCAACCTGCCGCCGCGCCTACGCCGGAGCTCGTCCCAAGTGTGTTCATCCGCGCATTCTTCGACGACTCTTGCCGCCCGTTCTCTCTATCGAGACCTTCCTATTGCACTCCAGGGCCCGGAATCTACAGGGGCCGACGCTGGCAGTTACTACGCAACATATCCAGAGAATATCGAAACATTCGGTCAGAACTTTCACCGTTGGCCGTACAGAATCACCATGTCTGTCCCGCTATCCAGCCGCAGAGCCGGCTATCCCATGTTTACTCGTTTGTTTGCGGATACTCGCGTCGGTGATGAGGGAGAGGGGGGGGGGGGTTATGTTTGCGCCAACCCATGAGCGTTTCTCCTTGTAAAGGATAGCTGTTCATGTATCGTGTGTCTGGGTCTCACGGAGTTTCTTTCGCCAACCTGGCTACGTCCTCATTTCCCAGCTGATGGAGGAACTCAGATATGGTGGACCGACTCAGCTGCGGAGCGG
This sequence comes from Phytoseiulus persimilis, assembly GCA_037576195.1. NCBI lineage: Eukaryota > Metazoa > Arthropoda > Arachnida > Mesostigmata > Phytoseiidae > Phytoseiulus > Phytoseiulus persimilis. The sequence continues at coordinate 28,861,721 of CM075103.1, forward strand.
GAGTGAAGGCCGAAACTATATTGACGAAGACATGATGTGGTTCACATCGAATGTCAGCCCCTGTTTTCAGATCGAGAGTTCCGCAAAATCTTGCACATTGATTGAGCCGCACTTTTCATCAAATACTTCATTTTAAAGAAAGAGATCGATAATCGTAAAACATAGAAACGGGGGAGGGAGAGGGGGGGGGGGTTGAGCACTCCGAACACGGAACCACTTTTACCAGACCAGATTTGGAGAGCTCACGTGGTGCAGAAACCGGGTCTGCATACACGCAACTTCATCGGGGACGAAAAAAATGACAGACGAGTTCACTGATGATAACAAGAGGGGAAGCTACTTACTGGATCCATAGGGGGGGGGGGGCATTGCTGCCAACTCGGAAACGCTTCTGTAGTAGCCGATGAATTTATCCGTAGGAGCAGTCCGTCACTAATCATTCGAACGCGCTCCCCGTCAAGGGAAAGATCTGATTTCTGAGGGTCAGAGGAACCTGTGTCTGGTTCACCGAACACAAAAGTGTCAATTAGGTGACGATGTTCGAAAGCAGTTCCGAAGATTCTGAGCTGCAAACGTGCTCCCAGATCATTCGAAGAGCGAGGAACCTCGCGGGGTTCTTGAACAATTGGCGCGAGCGGAACTGATGTTTGCAACACTGTTCCATGATGGGGACCGAGGCCAATCGACTTGCGTAGAACTCGAATCACCCACGATCGATTTCCAGTGTCGCAAATTAGAGACTCCGGATTGTCATCCGGACTCAAACTCGCGGTCCATCGAAAACAGCCAAGATTTTCTCGTTAGCAGTTCCCGGAAAGAGTAACGGATCTCTCTAATTGAGGTAGGCGAGCATACCTACCACGTAAGAACGCTGAAAACTGCACGCATCCGAGCGTTGGAAGTTTTTCAGTCAGAGAGGGTCGGCGAGGCGGAAACTCTCGGGCCCACTCGGCCCGTTCCAGCCGGGAAGATTCACATGAATCCGAGTTCTCGACGTCCTGTTAGAGCGTTTTGAAATGTGCTCTGGTGTTCGAGCTCCGGATCAAGAGCCCTGCCGAGCTCCTATCTGGCGATATTGAGTTTTTTTCAATCGAGAAGCAGCTGTGAGAGTGATCGAGACGAATCGGAACATAACGAGCGGCGATGACAACAACCGGGAACGTCGGGTTCCGGGAAGTCAGTTACTCTCATCTGGTTTGAATGAGCCGGCATTGCTCTACGGAATCGAGGTGTAGACGTTCGGCTGACGTTTGGGTCGAGTAGAGTTCGGTCCGACCGTCGCTTCTTGTGTGTCATTCTAAAACCGATTTCCCCTTTCCTGTTTCCAGGCCTCATCCTTCCACTATGCGCAGCATAACTCCATGAGGCAAAGATGCGTTTCGCTGGGAAAATCTACAGCCCAGTCCCCACTGAGCCGACGTTGCCTTCAGACTGCACTGCTAACCCGAGCTTGTGGGCCAATGTTTGGAATTTGCAAGCTCTCGAGAAGAGACACAGCTCGCAGCCGATCAACGACTCACCCTCCCCCGTGGAATCCGTCGTCAGCAACAATAACCACTTAACGAATCACTACTACTACAACAGCACCAACAACCGCGGTCTCAGCAATAACAACGTGATTATGAGGTCGTTCGACACCACACCCCGGCTCCTCGGGGGCGGCCGTCGAGCTGTCCTTCAGAAATCGATCAGCGTGGACTCAAAGATCACGTCACAGCGAATCATGCTGTTGCCTTCCTGTCCGCCCGAAACCAGGCGCAGCCCATCGTCTCCTGCGGCCATCGAGGAATTCCCGATGTCCGTCCAAACGCCAAGCTGCAAGCCGAGATCGCTTGAATGTCACTTCGACGTGACTCGACGTGGCACTCGGACTGTTGTCAAAAGTGTATCGTTCGACGATCCAGCGAAAAATATCGAACCCCGATCTCACCGAACGAGTAACAACGCTCCGAACTCCAACGTAGTTTTCAACGGAACCTACCCCATTGACATGCCGGTGACAGTGGATGCCGGGTCGCGATTTTCGGCACCGACAACCCCGTACTGAGCCGGGGCTTGCATCGGTGCTTGGGAGCCTCTGTTGGACAAGTCTGCTAAAGCCAAACGTTGTGATCTTCATGTATATACGCGTGTACTCACCATGTAAACCCAACGTGCAACTCGCCCCGCGGATTTTTTTTGGGAACTGGACTAGATCTCAGGGGAAGAACCTCTAGAAGACGCAACTCCTGCAGTCCGAAATAATTTTAACGACTTCCGAAGACATCCTACCACGGGTGGTTCCTGAAAACTCTCGGCGTGGACTCGCTAAGGAACCCAGAGCTCCATTTTGAATCATTGAGGGCTGTCGCCCTGGACACTCGATTGAGTATTCGAATTTGAGAAAGATGAAGAGATCGATTTGTGAATGTCGTCTGTCCTCGAGAGCTCGTGGAATCGATGCCCGCCGAGTCGGAAAGCAACAGAGCCCCCGGAAACCCGTTCGTGGTCATAAATCAAGGCTCATAAGAGGCGTATTTGCACGGGATCCGAACGAGTCTCACAGGCTCTGGGCCGGATGAGCGGACTTTCTGATTGTCCGGATTCCAGAATCGTTGGTCCGAGGAGATTCTCGGATCGAGGGTGCCGGCCCTGATTGATGACTTCCACTGGAGCAGTTGAATCAAGGAGGTGTTAGGAGGTCCGGGCTTCCCGACTTCATAACCTGGCCCGCTACAAGTCCAGGGAGGTTCCGCGTTTCAGTAACGATTCGGGAACCCGGGGAACCACCGTCATGCTATTCATGCTGATAACGGACCCCCCTTCTCACGATGATCCGAACCATCGACTCTCCATGTAAGATAGGGATCTTTTTTCCACCAAAGCTTCTTGCGAGGGACATCTTGTTTATGTATAGATCATGCCTTCATCGGAAAGCTCCTTAGACGTGGTATCGTTCCCAAAACAGGTGAATGATTATTATCTGAGGAACTTGTGGTCGGGATAGATTGGCTATCTACGGGATTTCAGGGTGAGCGTGTTATTTTTCCAAAGAATCGAGGGAATAAAGATTCATACGAACATCAGGGTTCTCCCTTCGCTGCCATATTCGATAGGCCGACGTTGTCTCTTATTTTTTCGCTCAACGGTCCCCTCGAGAAAGCTGGTAAGCGAGGCAGTCAAGTCGTCCAAATCACCGGAGTTTTCGACAAGCTAGTGAAAGTCTAAACGTACGACAGGAGAGGACTCCCTCGAACTGGGTTGAAATCCTCCAAAGAACGTCTCTACAACTAATTGTGGGGCTAACAACGCGATAGGCTGGACGGATGCAGTCTATTGCAAATGACAGTCCGGAAAGAGGAGGAACCAGCTTCGGTCGTCTTGCTTCGAGCATGCGGCTGGTCCAGACACTAATGAACCCGTTTCACGCTGGCTCGTTCGCTTTCGGGAGCTCCTAGGCACTGACCTTCATTCCGCCTCCCACTTACAGTCGCTAAAATGTCGAGCAGAGACTAGTCTGCGACTGAACGTTCGTTCCGCTCGAAGAGTGATCATTCGCTATCATTGACTTCCCATGCGCATCATTAGTAAGAAACATCTACCGAGGAAGGACAGGCTGCCTACGTTTTCCCACTATTCATCCATTGACATTAAGAAAACTATTCCTCAATGAGTTAGATAGAGCCAGGGCTATTGTCCGTGAAATGGAAGTCATTCCTCGAGGTGTTGACTCACCGCCAGGCCGCAATCGGCGGAAGCGAATCCATCCAGAATCCTCGCTTGATGAACTGGGACGCTTCGGTGGCCGCAGCGAGATGTTTGTTTGGTTCAGCTGACGAATTCCAAATCGCATCATCAGGGGACCAGTATACTGGACGAGGTTTTCCATGAGTGCGAGTTTCAAACGACCCATTATCTGTCACGAGTCACGAGGCATTTAAATACCCAGGACCACCAGCGGTGCCTTGCCACTCCCAGGAAGACAGCAAATGGTGAGAGGTCAGGGAAGGACCTCCGGAAGACAGTGTTCAAACTGCCTGCTATATTAAGGCCTGACCACCTCATCCTTCTATTGGACGTGCTCCCAAGCAGCCTTCTTGGTCCTCACTTTTTCGAGAGTGGGTCACCGACGAGCTCGAGCTTCCGCACTCGTCAGCTGAGACAATACTCCATGGGCTTGGGCTCGGGTTCCGCCATGAGAACCTGTCGTGAGATCAATGAAGAGTCGAACCGTCGACAGTAACGCGGCTGGCTCGATATTAAAAACATGATTAGGCGAAGTGGCCCTTCGATCTGTGCCCAAGGTGGCCCTTATGACTCACAGAAACCCCGGAGTGAGTAATGTATCAGGCCCACTCTGCGGACTCTACGTTGGAAGGGGGAAGGGCATCAGTTGAGCGGGGAGGGGAGGGCTGGTTGTACTGGAATCTGCGTCGAGACAACACCGACTCACGACAGAAAAAATCATGTCAATTCGAACTGTCGTTTGGAAACCAGCGAACAAGCTTATTATCCGCCTAAAAGATGCGGGTGTATCCAGGAAAGAAGCTAAATTTCCCTGCTACATGGGCTCCGAAGCGATGAGAAGATACCCATGGATGAATGGTTTGCTCTGAATGGGATACCAGAATCCCTCCCTGGAGTTGAATCAGGGAGCGAACAGATTTCCTCACCCTGAAAGTGACACGCACGCCGTTCCGAGCGAGGGACGCCAGATTTTGTCTTCGCGGGAATTCCGCTATGGTTACGTGACTTCATGGTCGCGACAGGCAGCGCCACGTTCTGAGTTATCGCAGGGAAGATTCAAGAACTACAGCAGGTGAGGTTTCCCGGATCATTCTATCAGTCCATGGTCCGGCGAGCGGCGGTCACACAAGTTTTGTAAGTCTGATGTGAGTGAGAGAGCATGGAGGCCCCTTCCGATCCATATACCTCCAAATATAAACTTGCGTGCGGCGGTCATCATATAGAGCACAGAGTGCATCGATCGATCCGCGAGATTGGACGTTAGAATTCGAGCCACGGCTGAATTTTCCCACTGATTTAGAGCCAACGGTGAACTAGGAAGCTTATTGGAGGATATGCATCGAGAACATAATAGAGCATCGCTGGTTCTGACTCGATCACTCGGTTTCGCTCATCATTGCACTGCTTGGGACGCTTCCTTGATGAATTCACCCGATCGCATTCCTGGACGCAAGCTCGAGGAGACTGGATGTCTTGAAGCAATCATCGAGGAAATGGGGAACTCATTGACTTGATCAGGCTTGTTTGAAAGATCGATGCCTCGCGGAAGCAATCGATTCCTCCATCCTCCTCTACATGGAGTTTCGCCCCCGACTTCTCACCTCTTCACGATCCTCCGGCTGTCTCCGTGACGGAGGACTCCATGTTCGGTTCTCAGTTGACTGCGTAGTTCTCGGCGACGAAATCTCTCCATTGATTCGAAGTTTTCCTCCCGATACCAGCTTGACTTGTGCGGCCTCAATATTACCTTCGTTTGTATCACTGCCGCCGTGTTTCTCCGATAATGAGGCTGGTTGCCTTACCCTCGAGCCTGCGTGTAGGGTAGGACTCCTCCTGGCAGAGCACCAGCGATGACGTTAACGACCATGTTCTGACTTGTTCACAAACGAATGAAATATTTTCCTCCTGCTCCCCGATACATATGCCGATTCCTATTGATGCAGCCGCTAGTGCTCTTCTGAGAGATCTCCGCTCATCACTTGATACGTTCTTGAGCCCGTTGTTGCCCGAATTCGCGGAGGCTCTAGGCAGCGAGCCTTCGCTGTTGCGAGATGCGGTTCGACAACAACACACCGTGAACGTTGTGGCGCTCATGTCTCAGGGCGACGGTTAGAGAAAGGGGACTCCTGGAGATGGCGCGTTGGGTTGGAGTGTTTACCTCCCTGCGCGCCAGATTCAGTAACGAGTTGGCGGGGAGTGTTCATTGCGCTCTTGAACACCGTTGTACAATACGAAGCTGTTCCAGATCGATTCGAACTAGGTTGAGGAGCAGATTGACGACTCCGGTATAGAAATTTTTGGAAACTTCGATGTTATGCCTTCATGCACTCTGAGCGGCTTTGAAATCTCGGAAAGCTGTGGGAAATGGAACAAAACGACAAGATTACTATGCTCGTTATGCGAGCAGTGATGCAGAAGATTCGCACTCTGATCCGGAGCAAGACTTTCATCGAGAACCCGGGGCAATCATGCATGCAGAATTGCAGGATAGACCTTCGTAGTGATGCCGAAATCCGAATTGTCGACAAAATACTCCATTATTCAGTTCAAGCTCACGATTGGCGCCTGTAACTCCCGCCTGGTGCTCGTGGTCGAGCACGAATCGATGGATCCCACAAACTATCGAAAGAAAGTTTCGATCGCCTGTCTACTGTTTTGAGAGTCCGAACTTCTAGCTCTTGCGACAGGGCGTGCGCGTGCAACTGTTGTGGGTAGTGGAAACGTCTCCCTTCTCTCCGCCCATATTGATGTTCGGAGTAGTTTCGAGCAGGATAGTTGTGAGATAACCAAACTCCCGAATTGCTCTCGAGACTGGGGGAGGAGCGCACGACTGGAGGTCGCGACGAAGCCTTACCTCGTGAACAGTCTCTTCAAATAACAGCTTCTGCGGCTCCCATCCGAACGGATCCCAGCTTCGTATCTGTGCGGGGCCCAGACGGTGAAACATGGAATATCCTCTGTGTTTGTCTGGCTCATTGGTCGCTCTCTGGATAGATCATGTAAATTTTCGGGGCTCCCCAGATCATCTTCAAGTCGGAGAATCAACTCTCACAGCTATCACTCGAGCTCGAGCAGGCGGCAACCTCCCCGTCGGGTTCTCCTGCTTGGTGAACCTCTCGACCGAATTTGATTCCCCGACTTTGCATGAGTTGAGAGCTTCTCCTGATTCGCGAAATGAGCATTTCGAATCGCTCGAGCGGAATGATTCCAAGGGCTCAGTCGGTTTTGGATCAGAGCTTTGACGGTGACAAGCTGATCTTTCAGATCTCCTCTTGATTCGTTAGACCGAATCCAACCCCGGCACCAACGAAAACTCTGTCTTGGAATATTGTCTCGCTGTCCCATGAAGCTTCGACAGATCGGGCGAACTCAAGTCGTTGATGGTTTTTTTTTAGATCGTCACCTCTGCCTCTTCTCAAAACTCCCAAACCTTCACGGCTCTTCCTGGCTTCTCCATGCGTGACAGTGGGTACGAGGCAAACGGGGAGTAGACACTCTCCGCCTTCACAGAGAAGGAAACAGCGTCTCCTCTCGAAGTTTGCTTCGTTGGTTAGATGAACTCCCCGTCATTCAGGAAGCTTCGTATTCTTGTGTTTCTTCGCGCTAGCAAATCTGTTGTTCTTGCTGATGGGCGAAGGCCTCCGGAGAGCTCCCGAACTCACAAACCTTAAGACCCAAGCCCACCGCCCGCAATGGGATTTGCGAGGCGATAGGGAGTGTTACTGAAGCAATACCGAAAAGGTGAATCCGGGACACTCCTGAGGGCTGGCTGAGAGGTTCAGCCGAAAACAGAGAACTCACAAACCGTTCGCGCTCAGTAGGAAGAGGCTGCACGAGGCCATTGCAACGTACGGGGGCGCCGCTCAGTGGGTTTCTCGGCCGGAAGAGATTGACGGAAGGTGTGTCAAAAAACGTTTTCGAGTGTGTCACGGAGACATTCAGAAAATTCAAGGAGCTCGGGCATTATGAGCCCCCAGCCTCGAAGTCATCGAAGAAGAAATGAGATCGAAAATAATACATACCCGGCGCAGCATACTCATATATCCGACATGTCCCCACCGAAAGGCAGGTCTGGGTCCTTGAAATTTTGGGATCGATCACCCGGATTCCGCCAACTGCTCTGGGAGTTTTCACCGGGTGGGTTTTTTTCTGATCTGTCGAGCTCGCAGTTGCAAGAATGGGTGGCTTTTTGCTTCCGCCATGGACACTAAGTGCGGACGTCTCAGGCTCCCTACTCTCAGAAACCGTACTTCAAACTGGTCTCAAGTGCCACAGGGAGTCTGTGAAGCGGTTGTTCCTCAGCAACAAAGCTCCATGGTTGCAGATAGAGTTGTGTTGCATGATTATCTGATTGGTACCTCTGCACAACAGATTCGATGGATGTGCCTAGTCTCACCATGAACCTTCAGTCGATCTAGGAATTCGTATCACAATGTCCATCTGCCCCACAGTATTCGGATCTGGGCCTTCCGCAGGATCCACGAGATATTCGCGGATCCGCAAGACCAGCGCACATTTGATCGTGAAATTCCATGAGGGAATGGTCGTAGGGCAAACACGAATTACCTGTCTTTAGTTGTGGTTATCGCCCGTGGTTCCGTAGCCCGATGGTGTCAGCCGTACAGGGTATTTTCAAGTCAGGAATTTTTGAGCTCGGTTCTGCTTTGTTTGTTTGTGTGCTTGTTTCGCGCCACAGTAGCTCAGAGGCAGCTCTCAGATTTTGGAGTCCATACCGCCTACCCTCGTTCAGCCCGAACGAGACTTCAGCATCTTGCGAATTATGCTCGGCGAAAACCGCGTGAGCCTCGAACCAGAAAGTCTGAACGATACTTTCATGCTCCGAAGAGCGTTTGAATCGGCAAGAAGGAAGTCATCAAAATCCACCGATGATCCGAGCAAGAATTTGTAGGTGAGAAATTCGTAATGATAGGATACAGCCCTCTCAAGAGTTCCCTAACTCGCTTTGTGATGTACATAGTTCATTGTTCGCTTGTTCTATTACAGTAAGTGAAACAATGCGTTCATTTGGCGAGTCGCCACATGAATGCAAGAGCTCATATAGTATGTACTTGGCTTTTCTTCTCTCACTGCTCATCCATATCAAGTTATGGAGAGAAGATGCAGTGAAGCACCCCTCGAGGACAGCGCGTTGCGAGTCTATTTGGTAGCAATGGGGTGGAAACAGTTTGTGTCGACCGTTAAACTTCGCGGATCCGTCCTGTAGAGATCCGCGAATCCTGGTTCACGGGATCCGCGAATCTAAAAATTTGGGGATCTTTGGAAGGCCTATTCGGATCCATCGAGTCAACCCCCGGATTTCGGTGAGCCCTCAAGAAATGGCACTCACATCCTTCGATTTGACTGTTCTCCAGAAGCGGTCTTGACAATAATCAACCGATGTCCGTTTGCCTCGAAACTCGGCTCCTCAGTGTCCTCTCACAGTTGATTAGAACATGATAGTTTCCATGGCTTCCACGAGATCTGGAAATAGAAGTAGTAGGCAACCAAGTACGGAGCTGAGCCGAACCAAAATTAATAGAAGGACACCAGAGCCGAACCGACCCGACAAGAATGGACATCGAACATGGCTTTCTACAGATGATCCGAGACGTGCGCCCGTTTTTCGTCGAGCCTCTGAATTCCTCCGCCTACTCTCAAAGATCAAGGGAAGAAAACGCTCGAAGCTGCTCGATTCACGCATACTCATGCGATCAGACACTACACACTACCCAGAACAATCTGCCGACGACTGACAGTTCCGAGAAATGGGTAATCCGTCAAATCGTTGCTGAAAGTGTTTTGTCGGATATATACGCTCAGAATGAGCGATTCCCGCCAACATTCTCAATTTCATCCGAGCACATCGTGTCCAGGAGATTCCGAACGCGCTTCGTACAGTCGGAGCGCGAGCAACCGAGACGGCTTGTTGAACGCTTCTCCGAGCTACTCTCCCAGATTTCCTCAGGAGTGGGGTTCGCGGAAGCCCGTATTCCCAGGACCGCAAGCCCGGGGGCGCCCGATCCTGCTGCATAAGGATCGCGGACTTAAGCCGCAGGAGCCCGCGGAAGAACTATCATTACTTCAAAATTTCGGATAACTGTCATCTTCTTCGTCAACTATCATTGATAGTAAAGATCCCGGAAGCGGGCCCCATTAAGCCCGGGGTCTTTGGGACCGTTGGGCTCCAGCCCACGGTTTCCATTTGCGGGCTTTCTATTGCTGTTACCCGTACGGATTGAAGAAACGCGGACCCGCGGTCCTGGGAATGCGAGCTTTTGCAAACCCTACTCAGGAGTGTCTACGGTCTCGCATCCATCCCTGAGTCATCTAAATAACAATCTGCAGATCGACTCGGGATCAATTCCAGGAGGCTCCCAAATTCGTTTCGGATTCATCCGAAAACAACTCAGAGATCGATGCAAAATCATCCTCAGCGCCCTCTAGACGGCTGGAGAGACCGACACCATTGAGCCCACTCCATGGTACATGGAGAGGAGAATGAAATGCTTTGTTGAATATTCGCGAAAAGCTTTGCGAAAGGCATCGGGCGGCTCATTTGAAGGAGCATACCAGCGGGAAAACGGCTCGGGAAGTCTTCTCTTCCTCCTCGATGCATACCCCGCAAATAACTGATCCGGCTGTCCGGCAGCCGAATCTTCGAAGTTTCGTCAAGGGTCTCGTAGAGCACACTCCTCCCATGCGGAATCGTTGATGGAAACCTCTGCTAGCTATTCGTTCCTCACTATGTAGCACCGAAGAAGAGCTCAGATACGGTCCCAGTGACGATGTTGATGGGTTGGATGAAAACGAATTGTGTGGAAAAGCTGCAGACACAGATCTCATTCGTCGTACCCAGGTGCCTACTTATACAGGTGCGTTCCGTAGCCTTGAAGGCACTACTTTGGGATCGGTTCCTGGGACTATGGGGCCCTGAAATGTCCAGTTCCAGGATGTCGAGGATGTAGTCAGGGAACCGGCTGCAAAGTTTCAGATATTGGTTCGGAATCAGGGACCCGGCTACAACGCTTCGGAACCAGGTCTGGAAGCGGGTCTCAGAAACCAGTGCCCGGATCTCAAATTGATGCAAACCACCCAGCTGTGCAGTTGCTGCATCGATCCGAAGGTTTTCCCTCTCACTTAGAACCCAGGTCTTCCTGCTTGAGTCTTGGAGCTGAACCAGCGTGACTCTCGGGTGGAAAAAGAGAAGGGCGGATGCACGCAGCAATCGCGTACCCGGGCGCCTCGGACGGATTCGAGAAGTTCCCACCATGAGACTCCGCTGACGATTAACGCAGGGGCAAAAACGAGATTCTGTTAATGGATCAGCGATCCTCAGGGTAATAGAATCGCTTGTACTTTTCGATCTCTGAGAATATTCTTGCTCTGGTCAATGGCAAGTGAGTCAGATCTACCTCCGCATTGATTCGTACCGGTACGAACTCGATCGGTTGACTCGACACTTTTCCTTGTCGGGATAATATTGATAAGAGGGTCATTCTTGAGCCGCCCCAGGGGACCAAATCGACCTCCGATCGGTGAGGGTAACCAGAATACTCGTCGTCGTTCCACTTATCGATCGCAAAGAAGAAATCATGAGTCCGACCATCTTCCACGAGGTTGTGAGGGGAGGGAGAATTACTGAAAACAGATACTCGATTCGACCCCTCTTCATACTATCTATGTTCTTAGACGATTCTCAATCTATCGATCAAGATTCACTTCCTCCCTATCCAATATAGGGCGACATCGAGTCATGCGAGTGTTTTTCCTTTCCTGTTGAGCCGAACCCCTGCGGGAACTGCTCGATTGACACCTCCTGACCCGTTGACAAAGCTTCATCGGCTTCGTTCGTAGTGATGGGTGGCATAAACACCCTCATGGGTCGCCATCAAAGTCGAGTCTCCCGCCGCAGAAGATTCCGCTGCAGCATAGATTTCGGCATCAGACATCATTCCGTGGCATTGCTGTTACGCATATATACAGTCGACCACGCTTATAAGAGACAGGTCGGGAAATCGAATGAAGTCTCTTATACGCGGTTTCTCTCTTATAACCGAGGTGAGCTCGTTTTTCATGAATCTGACGGTTTGCACAGCCTGTGAATGTGATAACTGGCGTCCAGAAGATGAAACATTTCGTGTCGATAACAATATGCTGGTTTATTTTATTATAGTAACTCTCATATCCTCGGTTCTGTTACTTGTATTATATCTCGAGATCGAGTTCCGGAACTCTACCGGGAGAAGTGCGTTATTCTACTCTGAACACGCATCTTGAGAATTCTGGTCTGAATTATGTTCTCAACGGCGTAAAACTCCTCGAAGCTCTCCACGTTCTCTTCCATGAATCTCCTGACAACGGACAACGCTTGCAGAACATCTGTTGTCGCAACAGGCGGCACGAAGGGTTCTTCCTCGGCTTCCGTTGCCCGGAGTTCTCCACCCTCGCATTGGCCCGCACTCGACTGCGTGACCGCTTCACAGATCTCCGAATCACTCAGCATTCCGAAACATTCAGCGTCATCATCAATGTCGACGAAGGCTGCGAAGTGCTCGTCGGTCATGCCCTGCGGGGCGGGTACTTCTATTTGGACTTCATCCTCGTTTTCTTCATTCTCGGAATCCTCACTTTTGCTGAACTTGGCCTTCCGGAAGCAGTTTCGAATTGTTGTCGCCGTGACCAAACACCATGAGCGCTTCAGCAGATGGAGAGCCTGCAGAACGTCGATCGACTTGACCGATGACTCCATGTTCTTTCCTGCTGCCAAATCACTGAGGATCATTCGCATGATCTGGGTGCGGTAGTGTGCTTTCGCGGATCGAATGATGCCTTGGTCTAGAGGCTGAATCAACGACGTTGTATTCGGCGGCATGAAAACAATCTGTATGTTTTTCAGAAGTGCTGATGGATCAAGCTTGTGGCAAGTTGCATTGTCGCAGAAGAGGAGAATTTTGCGGTCGCCTAGCTGCCGATCCCATTTTCGGAGTATCTCCGACCAGATCCAGTTCGTCATCCATGCGTTCGCGCTACTATAGTAGCGAACGGGTGGAGTGCCTCGAGAAAAGCAGCGTGGATTCTTGAATTTTCCGATTGCGAACATTTTCTTATCGGATCCGGTCGAGTTCGTTATGAACAGAACTGTCAGTCGATCTTTCGAAATCTTTACACCGGTTGGCTTCGACCCTGACATTGCCAATGTGCCGGAGGGAGTCGCTTTGTAGAACAGCCCACTTTCATCGGCGTTGTAAATTTCCTCGGGATCGATCCCTGCCACGATCGAAGGGTACACTTTCCGGATCCACTCTGTCGCAGCTCCATGGTCTGCTCCTGAGCGTTCTCCAGAGGCTTCGATGAACTTGATGCCGTGCCTTTTCTTGAATCGATGCAACCAGCCCTCGTTGGCATCGAAGTCTGAGTTACCCAGCTGCGAAGCCAACTGCGCAGCTTTCTCTTTCAGCAACACGCCTGAGATAGGAACATTTTGCACACGCATTTGCTGGAACCAGGTCAAAACAGCTTCGTGAACATCTTCATTCTTACTCATGCGTTTTCTTTTGCGGTTTGACTCGTTGTCTTCTGATGAGAGTCTCCTGAGAGTTGTTTCGGCTTGCTTGCACTTGAATACCGATGACCTTCCAACTCCAAACTTCTTGACCGCTTCATCAGGAGTATGTGTTTTGAGGTAGTCCAGCAACTCTATCTTCTCCATGAGGTTGAGAGTCTTTCGCGAGGACATCTTGGCTTAACCGTTGCGGAGCGATTCTGCTTTACCGTTGTGGATTGGTTCGAACTTGCCGGTGCTATCAGCCACCAATAACAATCGCGGATTTGGCGCGTAAATGTGCGCTCTCGAAGAGGTAGTGACGCACGATCATGGACCCATATTTGGAAGCTTTGGAGCTGCACCTCGAATCAGATCGGGTTCTCTGGTTCTCCTGAACCCCTCGTGATGCCCCCACCCCTCACCCCATTTTCATCCTAAGAGAACAGATACGTTTCCAGGAGGTGAGCTTCTCGGATTTGTCTCTGTGAGCCCGTTGAGCCACCCAATGACGTCGTTCTCTTTTACGCGGGGTTTTTGGCACGACCATGCTCGGGGATGGGAGTTCGGGAAATGTCCCTTATAACCGAGTTTCTCTTATACACGAGTCTCTTATAAGCGGGTTTTCCTAGCATGAAGACCTATGAGAGCTGAAATGAGGAAATCTGAAGGGTCTCTTATAAGCGTGTCTCTTATAAGCGTGTCTCTTATAAGCGTGGTCGACTGTATCGACAAAATCATTGGAATCCTCGGGCGGTACATTTCCGAATACAGGGAATGGGATGTCTACTGCACTCTCATACTCGTTCGAGTCCAGTGTTACGAAGCCCGTTCTGCTTTTCTGGACTCATGATCTGCTTTGGCGCTCTGAAAGACCTCTCACAGCTGGCAATTGTAACGGGCATTGTGAAAATAATTTGCGTGGCAAGTCGCAGGTCCGGGATCACGCTTTGATCACCGTATAGGAGTACGGAGCTGAGGAGTCCCACCAGACTCACCTCTCGCACATGCTCCTTAGCGCTGATTCCGCCCATCCTCATGCTCCCCGGGGCCCGATTTTGTCCTCGATCCAGATCGAATTCCGGCTGCGGTTGAGGACATGGAGAGAACCTCAAATCCGCCTGTCCTCAGCTTTGCGCCTCCAAGAGTGAACTAGATGCTAGTTCAAAGTCGCGCCCCAGCCCTATGAGGCACGTTGCTGTGATTCAGAAGAGATTCACGGAGCTTCATCTCTTTCTCGCCGCCCAGCTGTGCACTTCTCTGGGGCGAGTTTCCGTTGCAGAGACGGGTCGAATGGCCAATGCAGTTATGGATAAGGACAAAACATAAACTTCGATTTTGCGCCCCTCTCAATACTGGGCCGCTCATGAGTTCGGGAGAGGAGTTTAGTTCGTTTCGTGGTAACGGATGCGGAAAAAGAATCAATTACGGCCCCTCGACCCCCAGCTCTGCGTCCTTGACTGCGCGCCGTATTAGCTTTGCGCCCGGGGCACCCGAACAAGAAAACGTCTCCTCCAAACGGGTCTCTCTCACAGGCGGCTGTCTATAAAGCTGGGTTTTCATTATTGGATCCCATGGGAATGAAATCGGGAACTTAGAATGTGTGTCCCATAGGCAGGTTTCTCTCATTCGTGTGTCGCTTATAAGTGGGCTCGACTGTGGAAAGATACGATGGAGTCTGAGCCAGATGGAAAACTGTCCGCAAAGGTTCGGCTAGAAACAAGCGCTGTTTATTCCGATGAATAAATGGCAATGAGAACTTCTATTGGCGCCAGAGATCGTCTAAATCGACTCTGCGGAGCGCTCTCTGCAGAGCAGGTCCCAATTCCTGTTTTACGTAGCTGCGGATGTACTTTTCGAAAATTGGATTCAACTTGACCTCGTCTTCATACGAGTGGCCTGTGCAAGAGATGGTGTCAGATAAACTTTTGACCTGAAACATGAGTCGATTGAGCTTTTTCCTCCTTTTGCCTACATGCTCATCGTCTGCTGGTGAATTGGGCTGTCCTCTGCATCGAAGCGAGGAGGGCAACCAGACCGGGAAGCTTCGTGAAGCTCTTTGCAGCTTCTATCCGTCGAAAACACTTACTGTCATGCTCCGTTGCTGAATCCTGGCCTCGTCCCACAGAGAGATCCTCGACGTTGTGGTGAGCACCACGTCCGGTTTCGTGCATCGGAATTTCTTCAAGGAACCTCGAACATTCATACGGCCAGTCAACATCATTGTCAATTGTATCACGTTCTCGATGTTATATTTGTATTCTGTAAGCGAATGGCGGCGCACCGTGAATGTTTACCCCGTCGACTAGTCTTTCCAGCAGCCCCACCGAGTGAAAGAATGGAGGCGACCCTGGCTCAGTGCGATTTTACCAAATAGATTTTCTGCATGAAGAATGGCGCTCGGGAGAATGTTCGTCAACTTGACGGGCTAATTCACCGCTGCAACTGGAGCACTAGAAGCAAGCTCGTTGAGTGACTGTTAGAGGGATGATCTGCACGAAGAGTTTCAGGTGTTACACCATGGTCCCTGCGTGGACACTCGAAGTCACGCAAAAACGTGCCAACGTTCGGCCGGGCTCTGGGTGCGATGCTGTCATGATTCACGCGCAAATGCCGGCTCCAAACTTTTTGATGAACTCTGGCGACTTTGTATATCAACGAAACCGGGAAACCAGGTTAACTAAACTGTAAGTTCGGGGAGAGCTTGTCGACTGACACATTTCGCACATTACCCGAGACCAGGGCTAAGGTCACTCCCTCTCCGGGACAACCCCTCTGATAAAACAGTGATTGTCGAAATAGGTTGTCGCACTTGCCTGGTAAGGATTGCAAAACTGGGTCTATCGGCTGTTGGAGTTCCAACGGCATCAATAACATATCGTATCTTCGAAGTTCTTCTCCAGAGTTGTGGAGTTCCTTATCGTAATATTCCTTCTGTGTGTATATTTCCGCCACGTTTTCCAGAGCGATCTCAAAAACTCTCTTCACTTTTAACGCCGTGAGCTCACCTGAAGATGAATTCTGCGCTGACCTCCAGAATACACGTTACTTCCACATTCCGAACGATTCTCTCGCTGGACGGTTGCCGCTGCCGTTAACACGAGAGTGAACTTTCAGTTTTTATTGAGATGGTCGTGACGGCCTCGATGCTCTCCCTCGGTCTTTCGCGCCATTTCGCGGCGAGCCTTACGCGAGAAACTATGCAGCCCACGGAATGCCGCGAGAAGCCCACTCTCCAACGACTATATAAATGTATTGAATAAGCCTACCGGAAGAGTGTGTGTATAAGGCTCTCAAATTGGGTTCCAGATACAGGTACACTTTTCGTCACGTTACCTGGTATCGTCTTCCTCGTCCTATTCGTGGTTCCTAGAGCGTTTGGCAAGAGACATTACGGTGTCCTCAGCAGATTCTTCCATTGAATTTAAGTGCTGAGATTTGTTTCTGGCATACCGTCCCCAGAAGGATCAGTCACGTAAACTGTGACGATAACCGCGAGAGCTATCACAGCGAAGATGTTCCCGTTCCCGAGTTGCCTTAGTGACCAATGACGACATCCAGTTTCCGGTACTGCGGATACAAATTAGAGTTCCATTCTTGCTCCGATGGAACGAAATGTCGAGGAAGCCCGAAGAACGATTACTGAATCACGGTTCCGAGGGAATCTGGTTGCTGCGGTTCGTTTCGCGTCAAACGCGAAAGTCAGCACTCTGACGGAAACCTGCGTTTCAATACGTTCGATGCTCACCGGGGCTTTCCGCATTCTCGATGGGGCTCAAGAATTCAGGGAGAAGCTCATCTGGAGGAATCTGCAGTTGTCCATTGAGGGCATCTCCCACGCTCTGCATGTCAGGGGGAATCGCCGATGGCGCGATGCTCAGCGAGTTCGATCCCGGTGTTCGAGTGGGAGACGGCTCCGGTTGTAGGGAAACATCGGGGAGAGAATCGCGCACATCCTCAAGAAGAGAGCCTGGCTCTGTCGATGCCATACCTTCGTTGTTCAATCCATGGAGCTCTAGCTTCCGAAAATTTGCACACCATTCGCTTCCTCTCCTAATAGGGCATTGGGAAGAACAGATATAATCCACTCCATTGACTTTATGAGCAAAAGATCAACGCTGTCTGTTGATTTTGTACACGCTGTTCAGGCTGAGGTCGACTTGAGGAGATCAGAGGAGCCTGGATCCTCCTGAAATTGTTTCCAGGGTAACCATCTGAGACCCATTGGAGATTATCCGATCCTTGCTGACGTTTAATCGATGGTACTTTTTGATTGTGTGGTGATAACAGTTATAGCTCAGTGGATGATTCAATTTGAGCTTAATCGTTATTTCGAGCGGATGCACACCGGATAGTTCTGCGAGCAACTCCTATTCACCGGTACTCGAATGCGCCATCCCGTGACGACCTTCGTTCATCAAATGAATCGTGACAATGACATATTTTCACTGAGGCTTCCCCTCCTTGAAGTAACGGCTGGGTCATTGCACCCTAGAAACTCGATGATTCTCGATGAAATTATTATTGCCAGCCCCCACATTCTCCAAAAAGTTTCCCGATGTACCACCGATGAGTTTGTATTCCAATCGAATCCTTTTCGGAAGGCCGCTGACTGTAACACGCCCGTTTTCACGGGCTTAAACGAGAGAGTCAGAACCTTTCGAGAACATTCACTCATTGGCCGCGTTGGCTTCTCGGGTTTGTCGACGGTGGCGGAGGATCTGCGTGAATAGAGGAAGACCTGGGAGAGGGCAGTCGCTGTCTGCGAGGAATCTAACCGAGTCAGCCAGAAGGAAATCCAACGGCATCCGATGGAGATTCTCTGCGGCTAACAATCAACTACACACCCTCGATGAAATTTTGGAAGCGGTTGAAATGTTCCCCCACGGAGAACGTCATCTCGATGTGATTCAATGGACCCAAACCACAACCCAGACCTACTGCTCAGAACCATTTGAGACATTTCCGTCCCGACGCATACTGGTCAAAATTAAGGTTGTGAGTGGCCAAAAATATTCGAGACCCATACTCGATTATTCCGAACTCCCGGACTCGTTTCTGACCGCCGAAAATTGAGTTTGAGAGGCCCGTTCGCGCTCGCGGAAAATTCCCTACCTTCCGTCGAAATCAGCAATCTTAACCAGTGTCAGCATACATAGACGTGGCCTCCAACTTTGAGGGGAGAAATCCCAATGTCCTGATGCACCTGATAGGCCAGGCCCCTCTAGCGGGTACGAGGGAGATGTCTGACAATGGGACTGAGTCGAGAGATCCTGGTCCCGATAGCTAAGTCATCGAATATGAATGCAACCATCTTGATCCGTTTGGAGAAGCGTTTCCTTTTCCGTATGTTGAATATGTTTTCTCCGTGATCCCATTCGGAACATTACAGTGCACTACCAAGCTGTCTCATCGGTGGTTACCGAGCGTTATTTTAGGCCGAACCGGTCGAGGTGATCTCGGGGACATGCACCGCCGTATCCGACCGCTGACACGAGAAGTTGCCCACCACAAGAGCTCCTCGGTGTTGTCGATGGGCGCTGTAGCCCAAGTTGTTCACGATTTCGACAAAGCTCTTAGTGAGGCCAGAATCCGCTAGACCCTTCGACGTTTCCGCGATCAATCTTGGGAGGGCTTTGACTGAAACATGGGCCAACTTCGCGACACACTTCTCAAGGCAAATCTCGTCAAATCCACCCGAACAAAAATCGGAAATAGCCATCTCGGAATCACCGATCGATCGCTCCGTCCTAGAATTCTGATCTTGATGCGGCCCTCTTCGATTTCTGATATCAATTAACCCACCTTGTATACTTCTCGACTTCGGTCGAACCTTCGATGGACGAGTCGGGAACAAAAACGCTGAGCCGCTGTTATTTCGAGGGTAGGTGTGCGAGTCGCGATGTTCTTAACTGTTCCTCTGAATATCTGGAAGGCGAGGTAGAGCCCATCAGCTGGAGCTCTAACTGCTTCGCCTGATTTGTGCAGGGATCGATTTTCCATCTTCCGTTCTCTCGGTTGTCCACCGTTGCATCGACAGTTCAAGAAGATCTCATATTGTAAGACTGTGAATGATCCTGCTTGTGGAAGTTCTAGCTCTGGGTATCATTCATCGATCCGGCTACCGCCAGGACGCGCCTCGACCATCGCGAAGGAAATGGTGCGAATACAGTCCGAGAGAAGTCGAAAGTTCCACGTAGAGAGGAAGACGAGATTCTGAGTTGAGACGACCGCCTGACCGGACGATAGGAACGTTGCCCGGTAGTCGATGTGGGGACTCGAATAAACGAGGGCGAGAGTCCAGGCCGTGTGTGAGATCTCAATATAGAGGGTGTGTCCTGTAAGCTGCAACATTTTCGTGGCCTTCTTGTTTCGAGCTGTATTTCGGATTCTATCCGATCTGGGAGTTTCTTTTTTTGATCCGAAGCTCTTGAAGAGACGCATCTTTTCGCATTTTTATTTTTGAACCCCAGATAAGTGTCACGTTTTCCAGAGCTTGTCGAAGTTTTCCTCAATTCAATCCATGGCCCCTACAAGAACCTACCAAGCAATCGCCGATTCTCAACCAATTTCAGAAAATAAAAAACGGAGAGATGCCTCTTGATCCCAGCTACAAAACGCTCGCGAGACTGCGCAGATGGGTGGCGAACCGGAGAAACGGTATTCAATACGAGATATTCCTAAATTGAGCCCTCCAGACCCCCTGCCGACCTCTCCCGTGAAGAACCGCCCGTAACTTCTCAGGGAAGCCGATTTCGGAAATTTCACCGATGGCAAAAGTTTCCTATTTCGAGCCAAACTACCCGAAAACGAGTTGACCGGGTCGATCCGATAACTTTTTTTTCACCTCAATAGTCACTGGGCGCTCATCTCATGTCCCTGACTGAAAACGCGCCGACAACGCGCCCCCCGCAGCAGGTTGGAGAATGTAATCGCGGCAAACGGCTCCTGGTTCGAATAAGAAAAATTTGATTCCATGTGCCTCTTCCGAGCTGTTACTCGTCAAAGCCGTCGTGACCCCTGCCGAGTTGTCGGCGCGTTTTCAGTGAGGGGCATGAGATGAGCGCCCGGTGACTTGAGAGGTGAAAAAAAAAGTTTATCGGATCGACCCGGTCAACTCGTTTTCGGGTAGTTTGGCTCGAAATCAGTGAAATTTTCGAAATCGGCTTCCCTGAGAAGTTACGGGCGGTTCTTCACGGGAGAGGTCGGCAGGGGGTCTGGGGGGCTCAATTTAGGGGTATCTCGTATTGAATACCGTTTCTCCGGTTCGCCACCCATCTGCGCGGTCTCGCGCGCGTTTTGTAGCTGGGATCAAGAGGCATCTCTCCGTTTTTTATTTTCCGAAATTGGTTGAGAATCGGCGATTGCCTGGTAGGTTCTTGTAGGGGCCATGGATTGAATTGAGGAAAACTTCGACAAGCTCTGGAAAACGTGACACTTATCTAGGGTTCAAAAATAAAAATGCGAAAAGATGCGTCTCTTCAAGAGCTTCCGATCGAAGAAAGAAATTCCCAGATCGGATAAAATTTGGCCGAAATACAGCTCGAAACAAGAAGGCCACGAAAATGTTGCAGCTTAGAGGACACACCCTGTATATAGGGCTCAAGTCAAAAGGTAGTCCATTTATGCGATTCACTCGGAATCCTCGCTCGGATCGAGCGATATTTCGTCTTCTGGAAAGCTCCTCGGACACGCCGCTTCTCAGAACAAAGAAACGTCTGACGAACAAAGTCGGGATCGCAGAGTTGATGTTTCTCCCCAATCAGCCGAAGTGTCGGAGATTGCAATCTTCGTCATGCATGCCGTCAAGTCTGTTTTGTTCTCGATCAGCTCGGTTCGTGAATTATCCATGATTCCTTGCTCGTTTGATGCTTTCGAGAGCGGATACACAATCATCCTCGTGTGGCGTCAAATAATTTCCAGACCGCTCCAACCGCTCCTCACCACGCAGAAGAATGAAAAACTCGGATGGATTTGGTAATGGGTAAGAAGTTATTTTCGAGTCTTAGTCCCAAGTGGAGATGTTCGCTTGCTCTAGCTTAAAACTGAGCACCGTCATGACTCTAATGTACACAAATCACTCTTCAACGACCGCTGTTCGATCCACATCGATCTCATTGTTCTTGCGCCGTGGTGTTCACATAGATTTCGGCGAGTTCTCTCCTCAAATCAGATTCAAAGTCCTTATTTACGTAGCTTACGATATAATCCGAGAATGCTTGCGACAGCTCGAGTCCCTCGACAAACGGGAACGCTTCGCAACGTATTTCTCCGGAGATATATGCAGCCTGAAACAAGAATCAATCAAGTTATTCTCCCGCAGATAGATCTACCAGCTGCTAGCACTGAACGTCCGTCGAACATGAAATAACCAGGCCTGCTTTTCCGTTCAACGGGATTCGGACATCCATAATCTCGGGAGCGCTCAAGATATACGACGGAGTCCCAGAGGGAATCGCTTCGTTGACTCCACTTTTATTTCGTTGTCCACGATGGTGGATAGGAGGAAATGACGAAAACTTTTGTTCAGCTCACTGTGTTCCTCGATTTCAGTCAACACGCTTTTCCGTCCAGGTCCCTCCGTTCGTCCCAGACTTGGAAAACTTCTGGCAACGTACGAGTCCGGTCTCCGCACTCGGAATTTTCAGCTCAAATCTGTACTTGGATTTTTTTGAGACGCAACGAGTTTCCCGAACAACGGGTGGAGATAGAGTCAAGGGTGTCATGACCGAATTCGCTCACCACGGTAAGCTGGGCAAAAGTGATCTCCATTGTTTCCTCCGATCTAGCACCATGACGAAGGAAACAATGACCGAGGGAAGAGTAAAAAACAATGAGGCAATATTTCAGAGCTCATTGCAGTGGACATCTCCCCTCATGGGTCACAGATGTCTAACCTCAATCGTTTTAGGACTTTTGCTTAGAGCGGGGATGTAGGTCTAAAAAGGGCCCGATTTTGTTCCACGCAGCGGAACACAGAAGCCAACCGAACGACTCGTTCCTCATGGGCTTCTTCTCCTTTTGATTTGGAGGAACATTCAAAGAAACTCCTCACCTCGGCCCTCTTGAGCAAAATCGTGGCCTCATCCCACATGGAGATGGTTGACGTTGTCAAGACCAAAGCGTCTGGTTTTTGACAGATGAAGGGCGTTATGTTTTTGCCAATGAAATAATTGCCTCTCAATTCCACATCGATCTCAAGTGGGTTCTCGATGTTATACACGTGCCCTGCAAGAAGATTCGGCGCACGGTTGGTTTTGATCTCGCAGGCTTATCCGGAGGAATCGCGGGTTCGATCCCCGGCCGACAACAAAAATTTATTATGCGGTAAAAAGAGGATTTAATTTGTATCAGAATTGAATCTGGACCATCTCAAGACCCAAGCCCACCGCCCGCAATGGGATTTGCGAGGCGATAGGGAGTGTTACTGAAGCAATACCGAAAGGTGATCCCGGGACACTTCTGAGGGCTGGCTGAGAGGTTCAGCCGGAAAACAAAGGCTTACCCGGAGGTCTCAATAGCTCAGTATTCAAGAGTCTCTGTATTTGAAACTGATTCCGTGTCGCACGCTCGCATTGATTGCCGTACTGTCGAAGCCCTAAATTGGGTGTGTCGGGATTCGTGTCCAACCGGCATGAGAAGGATGGTTGATCGCGGAGCAACTCTGGGTGAATCACCGAAACGATGGAGAGAGAGCCGACCAGAGTTTCCTGTCTAGGTCGCCGGTCCTTCCGATGTATAACGCACACGAGGTGAGAAATTTCCGCGTCTCGCGCTGACAAGTGGAGTTTTCATGTGGAAGGCTCGAACGATCAGATTTCTCATGGAGTGCAGTGCTGGCAGAACTGTCTGGATGGATGCACCGTCCATTAAAGGAAAAACAAAAGATTCCGCCAGAAACCCGACCCGATCATTGCGTGAGAAGAGACTTGGCCATTCGTTACCATCGGAGTTGAGGGAAGGCGAAAGAACTTCTCATGGGGTGCACGGGATGAAGCCTAGGTCTAGTTGACGCAGCGGCGTAACCGAGAGTCGCCGACGGCTGCAGGTATTTTTTTTTGAACTGAAGTGGGCGAATCAGAGTTTTCAGCTCTGGAGACGGTTCCTTCACATGGCATGGGAGGTGCGGAATCAATTGAGATCCTTCGCCTCCGAACCCTCTCATGTCTCCTCCTTTCCTTCCTCCCCTCATGAGTGCGTCAGTGGACGTTGGAGCGCAGTCGGAGTGCAAATCTTCACAGTATACACCCCACGATGTTGGAAGAGTTATGGTCAAAGTGATGCACTGGCCTGGGAGGGCTTCGAGAACAAGATCGCCTTGTTGTCTGTGTCCCATCGGCGCGACGTGGAGGTCAAATTTCCCGGACCTCTTCGCGACTCCAACGATTTTGTGGTCGTAATAGTCTTTACCTATATGTGCCGCCGACACTCTGCGCAGAGCTGTCTCGAAATACTCGCTCATTAGTTCCTCTGTGAGCTCAGCTGCAATCGAGGCCAGTGGTTAACTCCCAGAGAAACGTTGCCAACTGAATCTGGTAAAATCGCTCTCAGTAGGGACGGTGCTACAGTGGTCACGGGTCCAAACTCCGAGCTATTTCGAAGACATGATGATCAGGGCGTCGCTGTTCAGAACGAGTGTATCCTGCGCACAAATGGGGAGGAATAACAGATGAAGTTCCCGTGAGTTTACCTGGTCTCGGCCTCTTCACCATTGTTCCTGGAGTGGAGGGCAAGATACATTACGACGACTTCGGCAGTTTCTCTCATAAAGTCGGATTGCTGTTTTTTCGCTTGCATACCTTCGGTTGCGGGTCTCAATAACAGCGGTGCGCTTAGGGCGACGGTGATCAGGAAAGCTACCCATGCGCAACCAGCGAGGAATCTGAAGATCCCAAATCGCTTGAGTGTTCTCGAAACATGTTTAGCTCTCCATACTGCGGAGGGAAATCAGGGATCTAGTCTGACTCCGTTCGAACGTCCAAACCAGAGAAGGCAGAGTGACGCTCCTCGGACAGCAATCCAAGGGAAATCCGATTATTTTCTCGCGTCTTGTACGTACCGGTATCATATATCAGCGTTCGGCATCGCTGCTCGATCCCCCGGCAAGTTCCGTTGCAACATCGTTCATTCTCACTGGAGCTCAACGCTTCGCTGATTCGGCTCGAGGGTTCCGAGTCATCTACGTCCGAATATTCGAAGGCGGAAGGTAGGATGCTCGGAAATCTTGAGTCCCAATCCAGGACCTCTGAAGACCCCCTTAGGGAAGCGTCAGTTGATGTTGGACTCAGCACATTTTCGAAATGACGATTCTCCGGCATAGCTTCGTTGTTCAAATCGTGGAGCTCGAGCCCGTCTACCTCGCAGCGGTGAGGGATCGACGCCGTATCGAGGGTAGTCGGAGGACCGGAATTCTCCAAGGATGGATTGAACGGAAGCGGTGCCCAGCTCTCTCCGTGGAAAAGGGGTGTGATCATGATGACCATGCGTATGACTTTGTGTGCTTCCTTGTGCATATGTGCTATCTACTACGTTCATGGCACACTAAACAATCGGAGC
The DNA here is from genome assembly GCA_037576195.1 of Phytoseiulus persimilis. Classification (NCBI taxonomy): domain Eukaryota; kingdom Metazoa; phylum Arthropoda; class Arachnida; order Mesostigmata; family Phytoseiidae; genus Phytoseiulus; species Phytoseiulus persimilis. The sequence goes on from CM075103.1 coordinate 28,886,544, forward strand.
AAGAGAGGAAGAGGCAAGGATGCCATTCCACGATATCTTTTGATGATTGAGAAGGCACTGTCCAATTTATTCTCACTTACATGACGCGCATGAAAAAATCCACAGCTCATAGGATTGGAGCGAGTTTCCGTAAGCTGGCAGCGAGGCTTTCAACGACCTCCTCAACGACGATGGGAATTTCCCGGTGGATCTTCATTGCTGTGGAGTCGAGTCTCTCTTGTTTCATGGTGGTTCGCAGGTGTGTTCTCAGCAGCTTCAGCGCCCTGAAATCACGCTCGGGGGTCGTAGTTGTTGCCGGCGAAGTTGCGAAAATTCATATGGTCTCCCTCACGGCCGAGCCCTGACGCATTCCGCGCCATCGACTCGAGGCTGGCTGTAGAGTCACTGGCGGGATTTCCGGTGATCCACGTGTAGCGAGCTTTTCATCTCGCAATCAGAGCAGTTTTGGAACCCGTGAGGACGTCGAGGTGTGAGGCCCTGATCAGAGTGCATCTTTTCGGGATACTTGCAACGCGTCGACTCTGACATCCATAAAAGTGGGATACACCCTTCCCAGTTTGACCGAATTATTCTGGGGAGGAAGGGGGGCTGAGCATGAAGATCGAGAAAAGGGCTTCCCGGGCCAGTGTCTGTCAGTGGAAAAGTGTTGCCTGCCACAAATACCTCCTCCTGAGTCTTGTGCCAACCATAAACTTCTCGTCGTTTTAATTGGCGGTGGACTACATCTCATTTCGTCAAGGTACGGACCACGGCTCGTGGGTCCTCTCTCGAATAGTTGGAGCTCGTTTCGTTCAGATCCTGTCGTGACTGTACTTGATGACTCCCCACATCTCTTGGTTTCCGAGATACAGGAGTTAGTCAGAGGTCGGAGGTAGATCCGGGAACGCGAGTTCGAAGAATACGTACGGCTCGGGATGTCGACAATCTCGTTTCAGCAGAAGTCCTCTCCATTTCAGCAGAAGAGGGATCATTGGGGGATGGGGCACTTCTCGCGAAAAAAAATTGGAACCTTTTCGAATGTTTCAGACGTCTCCGCTGCCCGGGTGACTGGTCGATCCCGCGGTCTGCTGGGCTCCAGTGATGAATGCCGCAATGCGGGCGTTGTGGCCGTTATGATTTCCCGTGAACTCCACGCGAGCTTTCCGGCGAATTGCCAGTGCTTCTCGAAGAACGACGGAAGCCTCCAACTGGTATTCATCCAATAGATTATCGCTATTCAAATCCGTCAGCAACTCGGATGGATGTATCATCCCGCTTCTTTGTCCAAGTATCGCTTCCTCCCAGCCGAGTTCACGATAAGCGACAGTTGAAAGTATGAGGATTCAGCATTCATCAGTTGCGCTCCCTGCGATGCGTGGAGCCGCCTAGTTTATGGCATCTTGAGCGAAAGTGTTGGCGTTATTTTTCCATGTGGCGTTTCGTTACGGATCGCGCTGATTATTTCCCACACCACCAACAACTGTTGGCACGGATCATGGAGTTGCAGAGCCGGATTGAGTGCACTAGGGCGCGGCCGATTCGAGGTTGGGTAGCTCAACTTGATCTCGTTCTGTAGCAGGTGGAAATATCAACGAAAAGACAGCAACACGAACACTTAGGATATTGGTAGCATTGAACTCATCTCACTCCGGTCCCAAGCGGAACCTGACTGAATGAGCTCCTGGGAATGGAGCCGGGGGATGGGGGCAGTGACGGAGGTACGCATTCTGAGAAATATTGAAGCAAGATCCGGCAACGCTAGGTCGTAGATCACGCAGGGATTGGCGACATCGACTCCGTTTGCCATTTCCAGTACAGCAGAAGAGCTAGCCTTCCGAAATACTCGCAGGAACTTGTGGAAGCGTGTTGAAGGTTTCACTTGTCCGAGCTGACTACGGGTCTGAAAGATTCCCGAGTTTTCCCCACGAATAATCTTCCCGCTAAGTGGGAGCTCGCCGCAAGGTTGGAGCCAAGGCAGGCCCCTTGGAGAAGCGATTTTGTCATGACAACCGAGCGAGTTCCGTCTGCAGCTCACTGAGCCGACTGCTTTTCCATTGTTCTTTGCCGTTATCGGGAACGAACTTTTAGCGCAGAAATGCGCTTTTCTTCGGGCGTGTTTCCTAGGGTGTAACTGGGAGTGGAACGAAAAAATCGCAGCCGGAGGCCTTTAGGATTTCATGTGGTAAATCCGGGTGTCTTGTCATAGGTCAATGACAATGAAGTGATGGTAGGTGAAGAAATAGTGAAGATCGGTCTCGGAATCACCCCTCCAGACTCGAAAAGTGAAGGTCAGATTGGTCCCGGAATCCCTCCTCCAGACTTGGAGAGTAATGGTAAGATCGGAAGATTTTTTCCAGCGCGAGGGAAATATGAGTTCAAGTTGAATTTCATGCGGTGAATCTCGGTGTCTTGTCAGAGGTAAATGACAATGGAGTCATGGTAGTTAAAGTAATGTTCAGATCGGTTCCGGAATCACCCCTCCAGACTTGGTGGTTCTGGGAAGATCTCAGGAGGAAGTCATTCTCCCCTGCGAGCCTCGGCAAAATATTGTCAGATTGCTCCCGGAATCACTCAACCAGACTCGGCAAAATGTTGTCAGATTGGTCCCGAAATCACCCACCAGACTCGGCAAAATATTGTCGAATTGGTCCCGGAATCATCCCTCCAGCCTCGGAGAAATATTGTCGGATTGGTTCCGGAATCACCCCTCCAGACTCAAAAAAGTATGCTCAGATTGGTGCCGGAATCACCCCCATGTATTCCAGGAGGAATGCGGACAAACTGACAGACGAAGCCGATCATAAGTAGTAAGGATCCTCGGATCGAAGGGTACGAAAAATCAATTTCCGTACCGGCTGGTACGGGAATTCATTTGCAGTACTACGGAAAATGATGACCAAAAATTTTCACATCCGGAACATCGCAGGCTGAGCCTGGCGTCGCTCGTTTCAAAAGTTTACCGAACGCAGTTTCGAGCGATTCCTCGAGTCGTACGAGCTCTGTGAATCCGAGCCGCTTTTAGTTCACTCGTTGAGCGCCTCATTCATCCGCGGAATATCTCGACCGTGGTCAACAGATTTGGGAGAATGAGTCAAAGAGGCGAACTACTGTGAGTTCCGCATTATGGAGCCACAGAATGAAAAGCCACAAAAAATATCAGGAGACTTTTCTGCTTTCGTCTCAACTTTCATCGAGGGCTTCCCCATCATCGAAAGAGAGTAGATGGAGGATGAGGTTTCTCTTCAGTTCCTGTCGTGAACGTGGAAATACTCATGAACGCCAAAATTCAGATGAATTATCACAGGGAAGGAGATATCGGACATGTTTTTCGGACCAAATTTCAAAGTTCTTTAATATTTTTTCGAGTTTCTTCCACCCTCCGGCTCCGCCACGGGCTGATCGCGTTGCAGGTTTCTCGACATCAAACACGTCCTCAGGGAATGGATGAGCTCCCAGAGTCTGTATGATGCTGACTTTGGTCCCATGGATGGGGAAGGGAAGTACACGCTTCAAATGTGGATGAGTTTTCGAAGGGGAGAGAGTTCCCCACGGTGAGGAACTATTGACATGTTCACTCATTTTCACCCTTGTTCACTCATTTGGTCGCTGTGGTGAACCTGCTCTTGAAGTCCGAAGTTCGATAGCTCAACCTCACCTCTTCCTTTACCGTGTAAATATCTAGGGAGCGACATCAACACGAACTCTTAACATATATTGAGCATTGAACTCATCTCACTCCAGTGCCCGGCGGAGCGGGAACAGGCTCCAGAGGGGAAAACGTGCTTCTTCTCGATGAGAGCTTTTCAGTGATGCTTTTGGAACCTTCCTGACTGAAGGGCATCGGGATTTTGCGTTCACCGTATACCATGGCTCGGTACCTTCTGTTGAGAAGTCGGGCTGAAGAAAATTGCAAACATAGTATGGGAATGGAATCGTTCTTAATTTTATTGAAAATCCTGTGAGACTCGTCATCTTTCGGCTACACGAACGTCTACCTAAGCTCTGTTTTCGGCTGAACCTCTCAGCCAGCCCTCAGGAGTGTCCCGGATTCACCTTTCGGTATTGCTTCAGTAACACTCCCTATCGCCTCGCAAATCCCATTGCGGGCGGTGGGCTTGGGTCTTAAGATGGTTCAGATTTAATTCTGATATAAATTAAATCCTCTTTTTACCACATAAGAAATTTGTTGTCCCGGCCGGGGATCGAACCCGCGATTGCTAGCTTAGCGTGGCACCCAAGGCGTTGGTTTATGCCACACGGCCAACGAGCCGACTAAGCCTCCTACCTAAGCTGACCAACTTCATCTATAACCCGGACGACTGACGAGCTCCCTGGAATGTACCAGAGAGACGTGGGTGACGGCAGGGTATTTCACCCAGAGTAATATCCACCTTCGTCGTCGACTCTTTCGTCCCCGTCGAACATCGGAGCATCCTCTTCGTCGTCCGCGTTGTCCTGATCGCGGTCGAAGTGAACCTCCTCGAGCGTCGTCAAGGTTCGCATAATGACCCGCACGTCCTCTTCTGTGAGTTTCACGTTGGTTTTCACAGTTGGTCACGTGCAGGATCCTGAGCTCGGAGCACTTCAGGATCAGCTCCATCATCCACTGGGGAGGCGTCGAACACCCCGACAGGTTCAACGCCTGGGCCTCAAGTTTCGCCCTTATACGCCTCTCTGCAGCTTGGGCGCTTCTCGATTGGTCTGCCTTGGATGCTCCACTTGGGGAGGGTTGGTTCTGGGTGGGATAGTTCATAATCCGATTCTCGGAGTGCCTCAATGGAACATCGAAGCATCCTCTTCGTCGCCCGCGTTGTCCTGATCGCGGTCGAAGTGAACCTCCTCGAGCGTCGTCAAGGTTCGCATAACGACCCGCACGTCCTCTTCTGTGAGTTTCGTGTTGGTCACGTCTAGGCTCCAGAGTTCGGAGCACTTCAGGATCAGCTCCATCATCCACTGGGGAGGCGTCGAACACCCCGACAGCTTCAACCCTTGGGCCTCAAGTTTCGCCCTCTCACGCCTCTCTGCAGCTTGGGCGCTTCTCGACTGGTCTGCCTTGGATGCTCCACTTGAGGAGGGTTGGTTCTGGGTGGGATAGTTCATAATCCGATCCTCAGAGTGCCTCAATGGAACATCGAAGCATCCTCTTCGTCGCCCGCGTTGTCCTGATCGCGGTCGAAGTGAACTTCCTCGAGCGTCGTCAAGGTTCGCATAATGACCCGCACGTCCTCTTCTGTGAGTTTCGTGTTGGTCACGTCCAGGATCCTGAGCTCGGAGCACTTCAGGATCAGCTCCATCATCCACTGCGGAAGCGTCGAACACCCCGACAGGTTCAACGCCTGGGCCTCAAGTTTCGCCCTCTCACGCCTCTCTGCAGCTTGGGCGCTTCTCGACTGGTCTGTCTTGGATGCTCCACTTGAGGAGGGTTGGTTCTGGGTGGGATAGTTCATAATCCGATCCTCAGAGTGCCTCAATGGAACATCGAAGCATCCTCTTCGTCGCCCGCGTTGTCCTGATCGCGGTCGAAGTGAACCTCCTCGAGCGTCGTCAAGGTTCGCATAATGACCCGCACGTCCTCTTCTGTGAGTTTCCTGTTGGTCACGTCCAGGATCCTGAGCTCGGAGCACTTCAGGATCAGCTCCATCATCCACTGGGGAGGCGTCGAACACCCCGACAGCTTCAACCCTTGGGCCTCAAGTTTCGCCCTCTCACGCCTCTCTGCAGCTTGGGCGCTTCTCGACTGGTCTGTCTTGGATGCTCCACTTGAGGAGGGTTGGTTCTGGGTGGGATACTTCATAATCCGATCCTCAGAGTGCCTCAATGGAACATCGAAGCATCCTCTTCGTCGCCCGCGTTGTCCTGATCGCGGTCGAAGTGAACCTCCTCGAGCGTCGTCAAGGTTCGCATAATGACCCGCACGTCCTCTTCTGTGAGTTTCCTGTTGGTCACGTCCAGGATCCTGAGCTCGGAGCACTTCAGGATCAGCTCCATCATCCACTGGGGAGGCGTCGAACACCCCGACAGCTTCAACGCCTGGGCCTCAAGTTTCGCCCTCTCACGCCTCTCTGCAGCTTGGGCGCTTCTCGACTGGTCTGCCTTGGAGGCTCCACTTGAGGAGGGTTGGTTCTGGGTGGGATAGTTCATAATCCGATTCTCGGAGTGCCTCAGTTTTCGATGTCGTCGGCGATTGCGTTTGCTCTCTATTCGATGCGTGACCTTGCCGCTGTGCGAAGCGCGAATCGCCCTCCACCGAGCACTCTCAAACTCACTCGCGGACCCCTCCGCTGATGTCCGCTGGTAGAGCACGCGGCGATCGGCGACGTCGATTTATCACTCGTCCGAGCTGACTATGAGTCTGTGCAGCCTCCGCCCGGGGTTTTAAGCTCAGACTCTCCTCGTTGAGTGTGAGAGTGCAAGGGGGTCGGGGGAGTTTAATCAAGATCGGTCGAAGCGGCGGAGTCGTTGTGGGCGAAGGCGGCATGTTGATCTGATCTGATATGATTTCACCAGAACGAACGATTACCCTGCAATATCAGACATCTCACCACAGTAAAAAATGAGCGAAAGATTCATCGGGCCCGCTCGATTCTGCTACGAATCCCAACGGGGCTCCCACAGATTCCAGAATCCAATTACTCTTGGATGCCGCTCGCACGAGCCCTCCGAGAAGTGCTCGGCAGAAATCGAAGCTGACGAGCGCATTCCGAGTGATCCCCGCAAAACCGCATTGAACAAAGTTCGAACTCTTCGCTCTTCGCCGCATTCCGAGTCGTTCAACGCAACGTACGAAGCCCATCCAGGCCCACCCGACGTTCTCAAGAGCTCGTTCCTCTGTTATCGTTTGGGAACTCGGTCTGCGAGCATCGAACGATAAATCTTTGCGATCCGAGTTCTCGAGACGACGTGCAACCGGGAGCAAGCCAGTCTCGCAAGCGAAGCTCTCACAAGTATTGATGACAACATCCACGTTGACTCCTGAGAGAAACTCCTCACGTGAAATGTCTCTGACTTCCCCTCAACCCACAGAAGTCTCGATGTACGATTCAATCAGCCAGTTGACTCGAGGAGCACGTAATTCATGATTCAGGAGGATAAACTGCATCTGCTCGCAGCGTAAAACCGAAGTCCTTATATTCTGCAGGCGAGGCTCCCCCGCAAATTGAAAGCTCTCTTCTTTCATCCCAACGAGAGTCATGTCGGCAACCTTACTGCAGGAGGCTCAAACCTGAACTGAGTGCGTTTCATAAACAAGGACTCCACCTGAATTGGAGACCCAACTATATGCTCATTTCCATTTCAGCAGAAGAACGATCACTGAGAATTTCTCAGCGAGACTTGTGGTGCCGATACGTAGTTTTCACGTATCTTAGCTGATTGTGGTTCTGAAGGGTTCCCGGATTCTTCCCCACAGATAATCTCGTCGTTGAGCGGGAGCTTATTGCAAGGACGGAGCCAGGGGAGGCTCGTTTGAAAAGCGATTTTGTTACGGGGGAACTTGGCTCCCGCTCCTCAGCACACCCCACAACGGACTCTCCAGGAAACACGTCCCATGAGGGAATCGGGTGAGGTATTGGAAACCGCTATTTTCGAGGAACCAAAAATTTTCACATCCGGAACATCGCAGGCTGAGCCTGGCGTCGCTCGTTTCAAAAGTTTACCGAACGCAGTTTCGAGCGATTCCTCGAGTCGTACGAGCTCTGTGAATCCGAGCCGCTTTTAGTTCACTCGTTGAGCGCCTCATTCATCCGCGGAATATCTCGACCGTGGTCAACAGATTTGGGAGAATGAGTCAAAGAGGCGAACTACTGTGAGTTCCGCATTATGGAGCGACAGAATGAAAAGCCACAAAAAATATCAGGAGACTTTTCTGCTTTCGTCTCAACTTTCATCGAGGGCTTCCCTATCATCGAAAGAGAGTAGATGGAGGATGAGGTTTCTCTTCAGCTCCTGTCGTGAACGTGGAAATACTCATGAACGCCAAAATTCAGATGAATTATCACAGGGAAGGAGATATCGGACATGTTTTTCGGACCAAATTTTAAGTTTCAAGTTCTTCAATATTTTTTCGAGTTTCTTCCACCCTCCGGCTCCGCCACGGGCTGATCGCGTTGCAGGTATCTCGACATCAAACACGTCCTCAGGGTATGGATGAGATCCCAGAGCCTGTATGATGCTGACTTTGGTCTCATGGATGGGGAAGGGAAGTACACGCTTCAAATGTGGATGAGTTTTCGAAGGGGAGAGAGTTCCCCACGGTGAGGAACTATTGACATGTCGACTCATTTTCACCCTTGTTCACTCATTTGGTCGCTGTGGTGAACCTGCTCTTGAAGTCCGAAGTTCGATAGCTCAACCTCACCTCTTCCTTTACCGTGTAAATATCTGAACTCATCTCACTCCAGTGCCCGGCAGAGCGGGAACAGGCTCCAGAGGGGAGAACGTGCTTCTTCTCGATGAGAGCTTTTCAGTGATGCTTTTGGAACCTTCCTGACTGAAGGGCATCGGGATTTTGCGTTCACCGTATACCATGGCTCGGTACCTTCTGTTGAAAAGTCGGGCTGAAGAAAATTGCAAACATAGTATGGGAATGGAATCGTTCTTAATTTTATTGAAATCCTGTGAGACTCGTCATCTTTCGGCTACACGAACGTCTATCTAAGCTACCTAAGCTGACCAACTTAATCAATAACCCGGACGACTGACGAGCTCCCTGGAATGTACCAGAGAGACGTGGGCGACGGTAGGGGATTTCACCCAGAGTAATATCCATCTTCGTCGTCGACTCTTTCGTCCCCGTCGAACATCGGAGCATCCTCCTCGTCGCCCGCGTTGTCCTGATCGCGGTCGAAGTGAACCTCCTCGAGCGTCGTCAAGGTTCGCATAATGACCCGCACGTCCTCTTCTGTGAGTTTCGTGTTGGTCACGTCCAGGATCCTGAGCTCGGAGCACTTCAGGATCAGCTCCATCATCCACTGCGGAAGCGTCGAACACCCCGACAGGTTCAACGCCTGGGCCTCAAGTTTCGCCCTCTTACGCCTCTCTGCAGCTTGGGCGCTTCTCGACTGGTCTGTCTTGGATGCTCCACTTGAGGAGGGTTGGTTCTGGGTGGGATACTTCATAATCCGATCCTCAGAGTGCCTCAATGGAACATCGAAGCATCCTCTTCGTCGCCCGCGTTGTCCTGATCGCGGTCGAAGTGAACCTCCTCGAGCGTCGTCAAGGTTCGCATAATGACCCGCACGTCCTCTTCTGTGAGTTTCCTGTTGGTCACGTCCAGGATCCTGAGCTCGGAGCACTTCAGGATCAGCTCCATCATTCACGGGGGAGGCGTCGAACACCCAGACAGGTTCAACGCCTAGGCCTCAAGTTTCGCCCTCTTACGCCTCTCTGCAGCTTGGGCGCTTCTCGACTGGTCTGCCTTGGATGCTCCACTTGAGGAGGGTTGGTTCTGGGTGGGATAGTTCATAATCCGATCCTCAGAGTGCCTCAATGGAACATCGAAGCATCCTCTTCGTCGCCCGCGTTGTCCTGATCGCGGTCGAAGTGAACCTCCTCGAGCGTCGTCAAAGTTCGCATAACGACCCGCACGTCCTCTTCTGTGAGTTTCCTGTTGGTCACGTCCAGGATCCTGAGCTCGGAGCACTTCAGGATCAGCTCCATCATTCACGGGGGAGACGTCGAACACCCAGACAGGTTCAACGCCTAGGCCTCAAGTTTCGCCCTCTTACGCCTCTCTGCAGCTTGGGCGCTTCTCGACTGGTCTGCCTTGGATGCTCCACTTGAGGAGGGTTGGTTCTGGGTGGGATAGTTCATAATCCGATTCTCGGAGTGCCTCAATGAAACATCGAAGCATCCTCTTCGTCGCCCGCGTTGTCCTGATCGCGGTCGAAGTGAACCTCCTCGAGCGTCGTCAAGGTTCGCATAACGACCCGCACGTCCTCTCCTGTGAGTTTCGTGTTGGTCACGTCTAGGCTCGAGAGTTCGGAGCACTTCAGGATCAGCTCCATCATCCACTGGGGAGGCGTCGAACACCCCGACAGCTTCAACCCTTGGGCCTCAAGTTTCGCCCTCTTACGCCTCTCTGCAGCTTGGGCGCTTCTCGACTGGTCTGCCTTGGATGCTCCACTTGAGGAGGGTTGGTTCTGGGTGGGACAGTTCATAATCCGATCCTCAGAGTGCCTCAATGGAACATCGAAGCATCCTCTTCGTCGCCCGCGTTGTCCTGATCGCGGTCGAAGTGAACCTCCTCGAGCGTCGTCAAAGTTCGCATAACGACCCGCACGTCCTCTTCTGTGAGTTTCCTGTTGGTCACGTCCAGGATCCTGAGCTCGGAGCACTTCAGGATCAGCTCCATCATTCACGGGGGAGACGTCGAACACCCAGACAGGTTCAACGCCTAGGCCTCAAGTTTCGCCCTCTTACGCCTCTCTGCAGCTTGGGCGCTTCTCGACTGGTCTGCCTTGGATGCTCCACTTGAGGAGGGTTGGTTCTGGGTGGGATAGTTCATAATCCGATTCTCGGAGTGCCTCAATGAAACATCGAAGCATCCTCTTCGTCGCCCGCGTTGTCCTGATCGCGGTCGAAGTGAACCTCCTCGAGCGTCGTCAAGGTTCGCATAACGACCCGCACGTCCTCTCCTGTGAGTTTCGTGTTGGTCACGTCTAGGCTCGAGAGTTCGGAGCACTTCAGGATCAGCTCCATCATCCACTGGGGAGGCGTCGAACACCCCGACAGCTTCAACCCTTGGGCCTCAAGTTTCGCCCTCTTACGCCTCTCTGCAGCTTGGGCGCTTCTCGACTGGTCTGCCTTGGATGCTCCACTTGAGGAGGGTTGGTTCTGGGTGGGACAGTTCATAATCCGATCCTCAGAGTGCCTCAATGGAACATCGAAGCATCCTCTTCGTCGACCAAATTCTTCGTTTTTCGGACCAAATTTTAAAGTTCTTTAATTTTTTTTCGAGTTTCTTCCACCCTCCGGCTCCGCCACGGGCTGATCGCGTTGCAGGTATCTCGACATCAAACACGTCCTCAGGGAATGGATGAGCTCCCAGAGTCTGTATGATGCTGACTTTGGTCCCATGGATGGGGAAGGGAAGTACACGCTTCAAATGTGGATGAGTTTTCGAAGGGGAGAGAGTTCCCCACGGTGAGGAACTATTGACATGTTCACTCATTTTCACCCTTGTTCACTCATTTGGTCGCTGTGGTGAACCTGCTCTTGAAGTCCGAAGTTCGATAGCTCAACCTCACCTCTTCCTTTACCGTGTAAATATCTAGGGAGCGACATCAACACGAACTCTTAACATATATTGAGCATTGAACTCATCTCACTCCAGTGCCCGGCGGAGCGGGAACAGGCTCCAGAGGGGAGAACGTGTCTTCTCTCGATGACAGCAATTCTCATTCTTGGGCGAACCTCAACACAATATTGTCCAGATGTTAAATACTAAAGACTTTGGGCCCATCCTGGCTTCATGATCTGACTCGAGGCTGAAAACTTCAGGCAGCCAACTTTGAGGATCTTCGTTCAGTTAGTATAACAATCGAGGGCGAGGCACTCTCCGCGAGAAAAAGAAGAATCATGCCTGGCAGTCCGTGGAGGTACTCTCCAATGATGCGATTGGAACCTTCCTGACTGAAGGGCTTTAGGATTTTTCGTTCTCAGTGTTCCATCGGCTCGGTTCCTCCTCATGAGAAGTCGGGCAGAAGAAATACGCGATCAATGTATAGAAATGGAATCGTCCTTAATTCTATTAAAAATTCGGTGAGACTCTTCATCTTCCGGCTACTTGTACGTCTACATTAGCTACCTAAGCTTTCTACCTAAGCTGATCAAGCTCATATCCAACCTGGACCACAAAACAAACCGCCGATCGAAGAGGAACAAGAGCGGGCTACCGGTTCCCCTCCCAAGAACTAGAATGGACGAGCTCCCGGGAATGTATCAGAGGGAAGGGACCGACGGCACGGGAATCTCAGCCAGAGTCATATCCCTCTTCGATGCCCACATCCTGGTCGACTTCACCGCCCTCGTCGACAACTTCGTCCTCGTCGACAACTTCGACCTCGTCGACAACTTCGACCTCGTCGAAGATGGGAGCATCTTCTCCCTCAAACATGCATCGTTTTCCTCAAAAATGGGTGCCTCTTCTTCGTCACCCGCGTTGTCCTGATCGCGGTCGAAGTGAACCTCCTCGAGCGTCGTCAAGGTTCGCATAACGACCCGCACGTCCTCTTCTGTGAGTTTCGTGTTGGTCACGTCCAGGCTCCTGAGTTCGGAGCACTTCAGGATCAGCTCCATCATCCACTGGGGAGGCGTCGAACACCCCGACAGCTTCAACCCCTGGGCCTCAAGTTTCGCCCTCTCACGCCTCTCTGCAGCTTGGGCGCTTCTCGACTGGTCTGCCTTGGATGCTCCACTTGAGGAGGGTTGGTTCTGGGTGGGATAGTTCATAATCCGATTCTCGGAGTGCCTCAGTTTTCGATGTCGTCGGCGATTGCGTTTGCTCTCTATTCGATGCGTGACCTTGCCGCTGTGCGAAGCGCGAATCGCCCTCCACCGAGCACTCTCAAACTCACTCGCGGACCCCTCCGCTGATGTCCGCTGGTAGAGCACGCGGCGATCGGCGACGTCGATTTATCACTCGTCCGAGCTGACTATGAGTCTGTGCAGCCTCCGTCCGGGGTTTTAAGCTCAGACTCTCCTCGTTGAGTGTGAGAGTGCGAGGGGGTCGGGAGAGTTTAATCAAGATCGGTCGAAGCGGCGGAGTCGTTGTGGGCGAAGGCGGCATGTCGATCTGATATGATTTCACCAGAACGAACGATTACACTACAATATCAGACATCTCACCACGGTAAAAAATGAGCTAAAGATTCATCGGGCCCGCTCGATTCTGCTACGAATCCCAACGGGGCTCCCAAAGATTCCAGAATCCAATTACTCTTGGATGCCGCTCGCACGAGCCCTCCGAGAAGTGCTCGGCAGAAATCGAAGCTGACGACCGCATTCCGAGTGATCCCCGCAAAACCGCATTGAACAAAGTTCGAACTCCTCGCTCTTTGCCGCATTCCGAGTCGTTCAACGCAAGAACCGTCGAGTCCCGGGCTCGTTTCACAGAGGTTCCTCGAGTTTTCCGAATGCCTCTTGCTCGGAAAATCCGCAACCGAACGGAATATCTCTCAACAGGCGATTCATTTGCCCCGCGATCGACTCGTGATTCTGGATCATCCTCGAACCAGAACCAGCGGAACGGGCACGTACGAAGCCCATCCAGGCCCACCGACGCTTCTCAAGAGCTCGTTCCTCTGGTATCGTTTGGGAACTCGGTCTGCGAGCATCGAACGATATATCTTCGCGATCCGAGTTCTCGAGACGACGTGCAACCGGGAGCAAGCCAGTCTCACAAGCGAAGCTCTCACAAGTATTGATGACAGCATCCACGTTGACTCCTGAGAGAAACTCCTCACGTGAAATGTCTCCGACTTCCCCTCAACCCACAGAAGTCTCGATGTACGATTCAATCAGCCAGTTGACTCGAGGAGCACGTAAGTCATGGTTCAGGAGGATAAACTGCATCCGCTCGCAGCGTGAAAGCGAAGTCCTTATATTCTGCAGGTGAGGCTCCCCCGCAAATTGAAAGCTCTCTTATTTCATCCAAACGAGAGTCATGTCGGCAACTTTACTGCAGGAGGCTCAAACCTGAACTCAGCGCGTTTCATAAACAAGGACTCCACCTGAATTGGAGACCCAACTATATGCTCATTTCCATTTCAGCAGAAGAACGATCACTGAGAATTTCTCAGCGAGACTTGTGGCGCCGATACGTAGTTTTCACGTATCTTAGCTGATTGTGGTTCTGAAGGGTTCCCGGATTCTTCCCCACAGATAATCTCGTCGTTGAGCGGGAGCTTATTGCAAGGACGGAGCCAGGGGAGGCTCGTTTGAAAAGCGATTTTGTTACGGGGGAACTTGGCTCCCGCTCCTCAGCACACCTCACAACGGACTTTCCAGGAAACACGTCTCATGAGGGAATCGGGTGAGGTATCGGAAACCGCTATTTTCGAGGAACCAAAAATTTTCACATCCGGAACATCGCAGGCTGAGCCTGGCGTCGCTCGTTTCAAAAGTTTACCGAACGCAGTTTCGAGCGATTCCTCGAGTCGTACGAGCTCTGTGAATCCGAGCCGCTTTTAGTTCACTCGTTGAGCGCCTCATTCATCCGCGGAATATCTCGACCGTGGTCAACAGATTTGGGAGAATGAGTCAATGTGGCGAACTACTGTGAGTTCCGCATTATGGAGCCACAGAATGAAAAGCCACAAAAAATATCAGGAGACTTTTCTGCTTTCGTCTCAACTTTCATCGAGGGCTTCCCTATCATCGAAAGAGAGTAGATGGAGGATTAGGTTTCTCTTCAGTTCCTGTCGTGAACGTGGAAATACTCATGAACGCCAAAATTCAGATGAATTATCACAGGGAAGGAGATATCGGACATGTTTTTCGGACCAAATTTTAAGTTTCAAGTTCTTTAATATTTTTTCGAGATTATTCCACCCTCCGGCTCCGCCACGGGCTGATCGCGTTGCAGGTATCTCGACATCAAACATGTCCTCAGGGTATGGATGAGCTCCCAGAGTCTGTATGATGCTGACTTTGGTCCCATGGATGGGGAAGGGAAGTACACGCTTCAAATGTGGATGAGTTTTCGAAGGGGAGAGAGTTCCCCACGGTGAGGAACTATTGACATGTTCACTCATTTTCACCCTTGTTCACTCATTTGGTCGCTGTGGTGAACCTGCTCTTGGAGTCCGAAGTTCGATAGCTCAACCTCACCTCTTCCTTTACCGTGTAAATATCTAGGGAGCGACATCAACACGAACTCTTAACATATATTGAGCATTGAACTCATCTCACTCCAGTGCCCGGCGGAGCGGGAACAGGCTCCAGAGGGGAGAACGTGCTTCTTCTCGATGAGAGCTTTTCAGTGATGCTTTTGGAACCTTCCTGACTGAAGGGCATCGGGATTTTGCGTTCACCGTATACCATGGCTCGGTACCTTCTGTTGAAAAGTCGGGCTGAAGAAAATTGCAAACATAGTATGGGAATGGAATCGTTCTTAATTTTATTGAAATCCTGTGAGACTCGTCATCTTTCGGCTACACGAACGTCTACCTAAGCTACCTAAGCTGACCAACTCAATCTATAACCCGGACGACTGACAGGCTCCCTGGGATGTACCAGAGAGACGTGGGCGACGGCAGGGGATTTCACCCAGAGTAATATCCATCTTCGTCGTCGACTCTTTCGTCCCCGTCGAACATCGGAGCATCCTCTTCGTCGCCCGCGTTGTCCTGATCGCGGTCGAAGTGAACCTCCTCGAGCGTCGTCAAGGTTCGCATAATGACCCGCACGTCCTCTTCTGTGAGTTTCGTGTTGGTCACGTCCAGGATCCTGAGCTCGGAGCACTTCAGGATCAGCTCCATCATCCACTGGGGAAGCGTCGAACACCCCGACAGGTTCAACGCCTGGGCCTCAAGTTTCGCCCTCTTACGCCTCTCTGCAGCTTGGGCGCTTCTCGACTGGTCTGTCTTGGATGCTCCACTTGAGGAGGGTTGGTTCTGGGTGGGATACTTCATGATCCGATCCTCAGAGTGCCTCAATGGAACATCGAAGCATCCTCTTCGTCGCCCGCGTTGTCCTGATCGCGGTCGAAGTGAACCTCCTCGAGCGTCGTCAAGGTTCGCATAATGACCCGCACGTCCTCTTCTGTGAGTTTCGTGTTGGTCACGTCCAGGATCCTGAGCTCGGAGCACTTCAGGATCAGCTCCATCATCCACTGGGGAGGCGTCGAACACCCCGACAGGTTCAACGCCTGGGCCTCAAGTTTCGCCCTCTTACGCCTCTCTGCAGCTTGGGCGCTTCTCGACTGGTCTGTCTTGGATGCTCCACTTGAGGAGGGTTGGTTCTGGGTGGGATACTTCATGATCCGATCCTCAGAGTGCCTCAATGGAACATCGAAGCATCCTCTTCGTCGCCCGCGTTGTCCTGATCGCGGTCGAAGTGAACCTCCTCGAGCGTCGTCAAGGTTCGCATAATGACCCGCACGTCCTCTTCTGTGAGTTTCGTGTTGGTCACGTCCAGGATCCTGAGCTCGGAGCACTTCAGGATCAGCTCCATCATCCACTGGGGAAGCGTCGAACACCCCGACAGGTTCAACGCCTGGGCCTCAAGTTTCGCCCTCTTACGCCTCTCTGCAGCTTGGGCGCTTCTCGACTGGTCTGTCTTGGATGCTCCACTTGAGGAGGGTTGGTTCTGGGTGGGATACTTCATGATCCGATCCTCAGAGTGCCTCAATGGAACATCGAAGCATCCTCTTCGTCGCCCGCGTTGTCCTGATCGCGGTCGAAGTGAACCTCCTCGAGCGTCGTCAAGGTTCGCATAACGACCCGCACGTCCTCTTCTGTGAGTTTCGTGTTGGTCACGTCCAGGATCCTGAGCTCGGAGCACTTCAGGATCAGCTCCATCATCCACTGGGGAGGCGTCGAACACCCCGACAGGTTCAACGCCTGGGCCTCAAGTTTCGCCCTCTTACGCCTCTCTGCAGCTTGGGCGCTTCTCGACTGGTCTGCCTTGGATGCTCCACTTGAGGAGGGTTGGTTCTGGGTGGGATAGTTCATAATCCGATCCTCAGAGTGCCTCAATGGAACATCGAAGCATCCTCTTCGTCGCCCGCGTTGTCCTGATCGCGGTCGAAGTGAACCTCCTCGAGCGTCGTCAAGGTTCGCATAACGACCCGCACGTCCTCTTCTGTGAGTTTCGTGTTGGTCACGTCTAGGCTCCAGAGTTCGGAGCACTTCAGGATCAGCTCCATCATCCACTGGGGAGGCGTCGAACACCCCGACAGCTTCAACCCTTGGGCCTCAAGTTTCGCCCTCTTACGCCTCTCTGCAGCTTGGGCGCTTCTCGACTGGTCTGCCTTGGATGCTCCACTTGAGGAGGGTTGGTTCTGGGTGGGATAGTTCATAATCCGATCCTCAGAGTGCCTCAATGGAACATCGAAGCATCCTCTTCGTCGCCCGCGTTGTCCTGATCGCGGTCGAAGTGAACCACCTCGAGCGTCGTCAAAGTTCGCATAACGACCCGCACGTCCTCTTCTGTGAGTTTCGTGTTGGTCACGTCCAGGATCCTGAGCTCGGAGCACTTCAGGATCAGCTCCATCATCCACTGGGGAGGCGTCGAACACCCCGACAGGTTCAACGCCTGGGCCTCAAGTTTCGCCCTCTTACGCCTCTCTGCAGCTTGGGCGCTTCTCGACTGGTCTGTCTTGGATGCTCCACTTGAGGAGGGTTGGTTCTGGGTGGGATACTTCATATACCGATTCTCAGAGTGCCTCAGTTTTCGATGTCGTCGGCGATTGTGTTTGCTCCCTATTCCATGCGTGACCTTGCCGCTGTGCAAAGCGCGAATCGCCCTCCACCGAGCACTCTCAAACTCACTCGCGGACCCCCCCGCTGATGTCCGCTGGTAGAGCACGCGGCGATCGGCGACGTCGATTTATCACTCGTCCGAGCTGACTATGAGTCTGTGCAGCCTCCGTCCGGGGTTTTAAGCTCAGACTCTCCTCGTTGAGTGTGAGAGGACGAGGGGGTCGGGGGAGTTTAATCAAGATCGGTCGAAGCGGCGGAGTCGTTGTGGGCGAAGGCGGCATGTCGATCTGATATGATTTCACCAGAACGAACGATTACACTACAATATCAGACATCTCACCACAGTAAAAAATGAGCTAAAGATTCATCGGGCCCGCTCGATTCTGCTACGAATCCCAACGGGGCTCCCAAAGATTCCAGAATCCAATTACTCTTGGATGCCGCTCGCACGAGCCCTCCGAGAAGTGCTCGGCAGAAATCTAAGCTGACGAGCGCATTCCGAGTGATCCCCGCAAAACCGCATTGAACAAAGTTCGAACTCCTCGCTCTTTGCCGCATTCCGAGTCGTTCAACGCAAGAACCGTCGAATCCCGGGCTCGTTTCACAGAGGTTCCTCGAGTTTTCCGAATGCCTCTTGCTCGGAAAATCCGCAACCGAACGGAATATCTCTCAACAGGCGATTCATTTGCCCCGCGATCGACTCGTGATTCTGGATCATCCTCGAACCAGAACCAGCGGAACGGGCACGTACGAAGCCCATCCAGGCCCACCGACGCTTCTCAAGAGCTCGTTCCTCTGGTATCGTTTGGGAACTCGGTCTGCGAGCATCGAACGATATATCTTCGCGATCCGAGTTCTCGAGACGACGTGCAACCGGGAGCAAGCCAGTCTCACAAGCGAAGCTCTCACAAGTATTGATGACAGCATCCACGTTGACTCCTGAGAGAAACTCCTCACGTGAAATGTCTCCGACTTCCCCTCAACCCACAGAAGTCTCGATGTACGATTCAATCAGCCAGTTGACTCGAGGAGCACGTAAGTCATGGTTCAGGAGGATAAACTGCATCCGCTCGCAGCGTAAAAGCGAAGTCCTTATATTCTGCAGGCGAGGCTCCCCCGCAAATTGAAAGCTCTCTTATTTGATCCAAACGAGAGTCATGTCGGCAACCTTACTGCAGGAGGCTCAAACCTGAACTGAGTGCGTTTCATAAACAAGGACTCCACCTGAATTGGAGACCCAACTATATGCTCATTTCCATTTCAGCAGAAGAACGATCACTGAGAATTTCTCAGCCAGACTTGTGGCGCCGATACGTAGTTTTCACGTATCTTAGCTGATTGTGGTTCTGAAGGGTTCCCGGATTCTTCCCCACAGATAATCTCATCGTTGAGCGGGAGCTTATTGCAAGGGCGGAGCGAGGGGAGGCTCGTTGGAAAAGCGATTTTGTTACGGGGGAACTTGGCTCCCGCTCCTCAGCACACCTCACAACGGACTTTCCAGGAAACACGTCCCATGAGGGAATCGGGTGAGGTATCGGAAACCGCTATTTTCGAGGAACCAATAATTTTCACATCCGGAACATCGCAGGCTGAGCCTGGCGTCGCTCGTTTCAAAAGTTTACCGAACGCAGTTTCGAGCGATTCCTCGAGTCGTACGAGCTCTGTGAATCCGAGCCGCTTTTAGTTCACTCGTTGAGCGCCTCATTCATCCGCGGAATATCTCGACCGTGGTCAACAGATTTGGGAGAATGAGTCAAAGAGGCGAACTACTGTGAGTTCCGCATTATGGAGCCACAGAATGAAAAGCCACAAAAAATATCAGGAGACTTTTCTGCTTTCGTCTCAACTTTCATCGAGGGCTTCCCTATCATCGAAAGAGAGTAGATGGAGGATGAGGTTTCTCTTCAGTTCCTGTCGTGAACGTGGAAATACTCATGAACGCCAAAATTCAGATGAATTATCACAGGGAAGGAGATATCGGACATGTTTTTCGGACCAAATTTTAGAGTTCTTCAATATTTTTTCGAGTTTCTTCCACCCTCCGGCTCCGCCACGGGCTGATCGCGTTGCAGGTATCTCGACATCAAACACGTCCTCAGGGAATGGATGAGCTCCCAGAGTCTGTATGATGGCTCCAGAGGGGAGAACGTGTCTTCTCTCGATGACAGCAATTCTCATTCTTGGGCGAACCTCAACACAATATTGTCCAGATGTTAAATACTAAAGACTTTGGGCCCATCCTGGCTTCATGATCTGACTCGAGGCTGAAAACTCCAGGCAGCCAACTCTGAGGATCTTCGTTCAGTTAGTATAACAATCGAGGGCGAGGCACTCTCCGCGAGAAAAAGAAGAATCATGCCTGGCAGTCCGTGGAGGTACTCTCCAATGATGCGATTTTGTTACGGGGGAACTTGGCTCCCGCTCCTCAGCACACCTCACAACGGACTTTCCAGGAAACACGTCCCATGAGGGAATCGGGTGAGGTATCGGAAACCGCTATTTTCGAGGAACCAATAATTTTCACATCCGGAACATCGCAGGCTGAGCCTGGCGTCGCTCGTTTCAAAAGTTTACCGAACGCAGTTTCGAGCGATTCCTCGAGTCGTACGAGCTCTGTGAATCCGAGCCGCTTTTAGTTCACTCGTTGAGCGCCTCATTCATCCGCGGAATATCTCGACCGTGGTCAACAGATTTGGGAGAATGAGTCAAAGAGGCGAACTACTGTGAGTTCCGCATTATGGAGCCACAGAATGAAAAGCCACAAAAAATATCAGGAGACTTTTCTGCTTTCGTCTCAACTTTCATCGAGGGCTTCCCTATCATCGAAAGAGAGTAGATGGAGGATGAGGTTTCTCTTCAGTTCCTGTCGTGAACGTGGAAATACTCATGAACGCCAAAATTCAGATGAATTATCACAGGGAAGGAGATATCGGACATGTTTTTCGGACCAAATTTTAGAGTTCTTCAATATTTTTTCGAGTTTCTTCCACCCTCCGGCTCCGCCACGGGCTGATCGCGTTGCAGGTATCTCGACATCAAACACGTCCTCAGGGAATGGATGAGCTCCCAGAGTCTGTATGATGGCTCCAGAGGGGAGAACGTGTCTTCTCTCGATGACAGCAATTCTCATTCTTGGGCGAACCTCAACACAATATTGTCCAGATGTTAAATACTAAAGACTTTGGGCCCATCCTGGCTTCATGATCTGACTCGAGGCTGAAAACTCCAGGCAGCCAACTCTGAGGATCTTCGTTCAGTTAGTATAACAATCGAGGGCGAGGCACTCTCCGCGAGAAAAAGAAGAATCATGCCTGGCAGTCCGTGGAGGTACTCTCCAATGATGCGATTTTGTTACGGGGGAACTTGGCTCCCGCTCCTCAGCACACCTCACAACGGACTTTCCAGGAAACACGTCCCATGAGGGAATCGGGTGAGGTATCGGAAACCGCTATTTTCGAGGAACCAATAATTTTCACATCCGGAACATCGCAGGCTGAGCCTGGCGTCGCTCGTTTCAAAAGTTTACCGAACGCAGTTTCGAGCGATTCCTCGAGTCGTACGAGCTCTGTGAATCCGAGCCGCTTTTAGTTCACTCGTTGAGCGCCTCATTCATCCGCGGAATATCTCGACCGTGATCAACAGATTTGGGAGAATGAGTCAAAGAGGCGAACTACTGTGAGTTCCGCATTATGGAGCCACAGAATGAAAAGCCACAAAAAATATCAGGAGACTTTTCTGCTTTCGTCTCAACTTTCATCGAGGGCTTCCCTATCATCGAAAGAGAGTAGATGGAGGATGAGGTTTCTCTTCAGTTCCTGTCGTGAACGTGGAAATACTCATGAACGCCAAAATTCAGATGAATTATCACAGGGAAGGAGATATCGGACATGTTTTTCGGACCAAATTTTGAAGTTCTTTAATATTTTTTCGAGTTTCTTCCACCCTCCGGCTCCGCCACGGGCTGATCGCGTTGCAGGTATCTCGACATCAAACACGTCCTCAGGGAATGGATGAGCTCCCAGAGTCTGTATGATGCTGACTTTGGTCCCATGGATGGGGAAGGGAAGTACACGCTACAAATGTGGATGAGTTTTCGAAGGGGAGAGAGTTCCCCACGGCGAGGAACTGTTGACATGTTCACTCATTTTCACCCTTGTTCACTCATTTGGTCGCTGTGGTGAACCTGCTCTTGAAGTCCGAAGTTCGATAGCTCAACCTCACCTCTTCATTCACCGTGTAAATATCTGAACTCATCTCACTCCAGTGCCCGGCGGAGCGGGAACAGGCTCCAGAGGGGAGAACGTGCTTCTTCTCGATGAGAGCTTCTCAGTGATGCTTTTGGAACCGTCCTGACTGAAGGGCATCGGGATTTTGCGTTCACCGTATACCATGGCTCGGTACCTTCTGTTGAGAAGTCGGGCTGAAGAAGATTGCAAACATAGTATGGGAATGGAATCGTTCTTAATTTTATTGAAAATCCTGTGAAACTCGTCATCTTTCGGCTACACGAACGTCTACCTAAGCTACCTGAGCTGACCAACTTCATCTATAACCCGGACGACTGACGAGCTCCCTGGAATGTACCAGAGAGACGTGGGCGACGGCAGGGGATTTCACCCAGAGTAATATCCATCTTCGTCGTCGACTCTTTCGTCCCCGTCGAACATCGGAGCATCCTTTTCGTCGCCCGCGTTGTCCTGATCGCGGTCGAAGTGAACCTCCTCGAGCGTCGTCAAGGTTCGCATAATGACCCGCACGTCCTCTTCTGTGAGTTTCGTGTTGGTCACGTCCAGGATCCTGAGCTCGGAGCACTTCAGGATCAGCTCCATCATCCACTGGGGAGGCGTCGAACACCCCGACAGCTGCAACCCTTGGGCCTCAAGTTTCGCCCTCTCACGCCTCTCTGCAGCTTGGGCGCTTCTCGGCTGGTCTGCCTTGGATGCTCCACTTGAGGAGGGTTGGTTCTGGGCGGGATAGTTCATAATCCGATCCTCAGAGTGCCTCAATGGAACATCGAAGCATCCTCTTCGTCGCCCGCGTTGTCCTGATCGCGGTCGAAGTGAACCTCCTCGAGCGTCGTCAAGGTTCGCATAACGACCCGCACGTCCTCTTCTGTGAGTTTCGTGTTGGTCACGTCCAGGATCCTGAGCTCGGAGCACTTCAGGATCAGCTCCATCATCCACTGCGGAGGCGTCGAACACCCCGACAGGTTCAACGCCTGGGCCTCAAGTTTCGCCCTTTTACGCCTATCTGCGGCTTGGGCGCTTCTCGACTGGTCCGCCTTGGATGCTCCACTTAAGGCGGGTTGGTTCTGGGTGGGATAGTTCATAATCCGATTCTCGGAGTGCCTCAGTTTTCGATGTCGTCGGCGATTGCGTTTGCTCTCTATTCGATGCGTGACCTTGCCGCTGTGCAAAGCGCGAATCGCCCTCCACCGAGCACTCTCAAACTCACTCGCGGACCCCTCCGCTGATGTCCGCTGGTAGAGCACGCGGCGATCAACGACGTCGATCTATCACTCGTCCGAGCTGACTATGAGTCTGTGCAGCCTCCGTCCGGGGTTTTAAGCTCAGACTCTCCTCGTTGAGTGTGAGAGTGCGAGGGGGTCGGGGGAGTTTAATCAAGATCGGTCGAAGCGGCGGAGTCGTTGTGGGCGAAGGCGGCACGCCGATCTGATATGATTTCACCAGAACGAACGATTACACTACAATATCAGACATCTCACCACAGTAAAAAATGAGCTAAAGATTCATCGGGCCCGCTCGATTCTGCTACGAATCCCAACGGGGCTCCCAAAGATTCCAGAATCCAATTACTCTTGGATGCCGCTCGCACGAGCCCTCCCAGAAGTGCTCGGCAGAAATCGAAGCTGACGAGCGCATTTCGAGTGATCCCCGCTAAACCGCATTGATCGAAGTTCGAACTCCTCGCTCTTTGCCGCATTCCGAGTCGTTCAACGCAAGAACCGTCGAATCCCGGGCTCGTTTCACAGAGGTTCCTCGAGTTTTCCGAATGCCTCTTGCTCGGAAAATCCGCAACCGAACGGAATATCTCTCAACAGGCGATTCATTTGCCCCGCGATCGACTCGTGATTCTGGATCATCCTCGAACCAGAACCAGCGGAACGGGCACGTACGAAGCCCATCCAGGCCCACCGACGCTTCTCAAGAGCTCGTTCCTCTGGTATCGTTTGGGAACTCGGTCTGCGAGCATCGAACGATATATCTTTGCGATCCGAGTTCTCGAGACGACGTGCAACCGGGAGCAAGCCAGTCTCGCAAGCGAAGCTCTCACAAGTATTGATGACAACATCCACGTTGACTCCTGAGAGAAACTCCTCACGTGAAATGTCTCTGACTTCCCCTCAACCCACAGAAGTCTCGATGTACGATTCAATCAGCCAGTTGACTCGAGGAGCACGTAATTCATGATTCAGGAGGATAAACTGCATCTGCTCGCAGCGTAAAACCGAAGTCCTTATATTCTGCAGGCGAGGCTCCCCCGCAAATTGAAAGCTCTCTTCTTTCATCCCAACGAGAGTCATGTCGGTAACCTTACTGCAGGAGGCTCAAACCTGAACTGAGTGCGTTTCATAAACAAGGACTCCACCTGAATTGGAGACCCAACTATATGCTCATTTCCATTTCAGCAGAAGAACGATCACTGAGAATTTCTCAGCCAGACTTGAGGCGCCGATACGTAGTTTTCACGTATCTTAGCTGATTGTGGTTCTGAAGGGTTCCCGGATTCTTCCCCACAGATAATCTCATCGTTGAGTGGGAGCTTATTGCAAGGGCGGAGCCAGGGGAGGCTCGTTGGAAGAGCGATTTTGTTACGGGGGAACTTGGCTCCCGCTCCTCAGCACACCTCACAACGGACTTTCCAGGAAACACGTCCCATGAGGGAATCGGGTGAGGTATCGGAAACCGCTATTTTCGAGGAACCAAAAATTTTCACATCCGGAACATCGCAGGCTGAGCCTGGCGTCGCTCGTTTCAAAAGTTTACCGAACGCAGTTTCGAGCGATTCCTCGAGTCGTACGAGCTCTGTGAATCCGAGCCGCTTTAAGTTCACTCGTTGAGCGCCTCAGTCATCCGCGGAATATCTCGACCGTGGTCAACAGATTTGGGAGAATGAGTCAAAGAAGCGAACTACTGTGAGTTCCGCATTATGGAGCCACAGAATGAAAAGCCACAAAAAAATTCAGGAGACTTTTCTGCTTTCGTCTCAACTTTCATCGAGGGCTTCCCCATCATCGAAAGAGAGTAGATGGAGGATGAGGTTTCTCTTCAGTTCCTGTCGTGAACGTGGGAATATTCATGAACGCCAAAATTCAGATGAATTATCACAGGGAAGGAGATATCGGACATGTTTTTCGGACCAAATTTTAAGTTTCAAGTTCTTTAATATTTTTTCGAGTTTATTCCACCCTCCGGCTCCGCCACGGGCTGATCGCGTTGCAGGTATCTCGACATCAAACATGTCCTCAGGGTATGGATGAGCTCCCAGAGTCTGTATGATGCTGACTTTGGTCCCATGGATGGGGAAGGGAAGTACACGCTTCAAATGTGGATGAGTTTTCGAAGGGGAGAGAGTTCCCCACGGTGAGGAACTATTGACATGTTCACTCATTTTCACCCTTGTTCACTCATTTGGTCGCTGTGGTGAACCTGCACTTGAAGTCCGAAGTTCGATAGCTCAACCTCACCTCTTCCTTTACCGTGTAAATATCTAGGGAGCGACATCAACACGAACTCTTAACATATATTGAGCATTGAACTCATCTCACTCCAGTGCCCGGCGGAGCGGGAACAGGCTCCAGAGGGGAGAACGTGTCTTCTCTCGATGACAGCAATTCTCATTCTTGGGCGAACCTCAACACAATATTATCCAGATGTTGAATACTAAAGACTGTGGGCCCATCCTGGCTTCATGATCTGACTCGAGGCTGAAAACTCCAGGCAGCCAACTTTGAGGATCTTCGTTCAGTTAGTATAACAATCGAGGGCGAGGCACTCTCCGCGAGAAAAAGAAGAATCATGCCTGGCAGTCCGTGGAGGTACTCTCTGATGCATTATTTAGCCATATTGCGGGTATCTGACATCCGTCAGTGTGATTACGGTCAGTGGTCAGAGGTAGAGGTGAACACGAAGCTCACCTCTGGCACTTTGGAGGATTGCATTCGCATGTCGTGACACAGATCCGAAGGCAACCCAGCTTCGGATCTGCTTACCACCTGTTACAGCACTTTCCCCTGGGTATATATACCAGAGCTAATAAAGCACAGCTCTGAGGAGCTAGATGTTTCTAACTGAAACTCTGTCTGTTTATTTCGTGCCGTGATCTTCAACCCATTTTCAGATTGAGACTGTTCGCCAACTAGCTAGTGAGCCCAAATATCCAACATTCGTTATCAAGCACGATTGAATCTGCGAACATTCTTGATCAGATAGTGCGGTGTAAAAGTGTGTGACTCTGTATAGACTTGATTGTGACTTTTGAAGTGATCAAAAAGTGATATTCCGGTGCATACACAACAAGTTCTATGGATCCCGCAGAGAATCCGGCCACACTTGAAGATTCCGCAAGCTCCCACGGCTACAGTGATTTAGGTGACCCAAGACCAGGCTCATCGGTTATTAGAATCGGCGAAACAAGCGGTATGAACCTCATGCAAAGCGACGATGGCATTGGAGATGATCTGAACATGGGCACGCGTCATCGTAATCGCAACGGCGTGGTGCTCAGGTTAGATGGCAGTAACTACAAGGAGTGGAAGGTGCTTATACCAGCTGCTCTTGATGCGGACCCATTCGCACTCGACGTCACCTTGGGCAATCTAGCACCACCACTTCCAGTTGATCAAAACAAACCAGCGGGAAAGAACCAGATGGAAAGATACATCGCTGGGAATCGAGCGGCACGATGCACACTCTTTGCATCCCTGCAGTCATCACTCGCAGTGTCCCTCTTCGCTCACAACTCATTGACGATCGACGCTCCAGAAATGTGGAGACTAATTACTGGAAAGTTCTCACTAACCAATGGTGGACTTAAACAGTTGGCTCTTGCAAAACTCATGGGATACAAGTACCAGCAGAACAAAACAGCATCAGAGAACCTCTTCCGCTTCAGTCAGATAACCAGTAATATTGAAGCACTTGGAGTTCAAACTCCAGATGACCTTAAGATCACCATTCTCCTTGAATCACTTCCGTCAAACTGGGAGCCATTCAAACAGGCATTCACAGCCAGAGAGGACTCTGGAAGATCATTTGCCCACCTCAAACTGGCAATAGAAAGTGAAGCACTCAGGAGAGGCAAGTTCGACACCAACGAGGTGACAGCTCTGTATTCCCGAATGCGTGTGTCAAACAAAGGACATAGACGCAAGAGTACAATCCAGAGAAGGACAAACGCCAGTCGCACAGTTACTACAACGACATGTTATAACTGTGGTCGTCAGGGACACATCAAATCTCAGTGTACTGCTCCCAAGAAGAACTACAACAACCGACCTCATCAAGGCAAGAACCAATATCACTCCAGCACCTATTCACAACCCGGTTCGAGTAGTTCTCATCAGTCGTCGTCAGCAAAAAGGACAGGCAAGCGTCCATCAAACCGCAGGCAGCAAACCCAGGCCAATGCAAACTATGGCCGTGCTCACATCACAGAAGCCTTGAACTGCGAAGCCGGTACCATGGAGACTCACATGATGACATCCGAAAATGAATACATCATTGATAGTGGAAGAAACTTCCATATGAGTAACACAAAAGATCATATGATAGAATACACTCCATATCATCGAGCTCGTCAAATCAGATTGGGAGGATCCCGAACCCTGAGCGCTCCTGGGTTCGGAACAGTCCGTGTGACATTTGTGCACAATAACCAACGTCACACCATCCAACTGAGGGAAGTCCTGTATGTTCCCAAGCTAAGGAGAAATCTGATCTCCGTCTCCAAGCTCGCAGATGACAACTTCAAGATTCAGGTTTGCCGCAAATCCATCATATTGACTCAAGGAAAAGTCAATATACACGCAACTCGTAAAAACGGATTATACGTGTTGTGTGCCGAAGATATCCCTGAAGGACATCAGGTCGAGAGCCCGAAGAAGGTCAGCCTTATGGAAATGCACCGAAGTTTCGCTCATATCGACGTTGACTGGCTCAAAGCATTGTTACAAAGAGAATGCTATGAAGTTATCCCCGATTTTGTCAGTTGTGACAGTTGCATCAAAGGAAAGATGCATAGAGCAAGTTTCCGATCGAAACCCATAAGCTCGATTTCCCCTCGTATCGGGTGGATACATAGCGACACATGCTTTGTAAGCGTACCCTCTTACGGTCGACATACTGCTTTTATCACACTGACTGATGACAAGAGTCGTTTTAGAAAAACGTACTTCATCCGTGATAAAACAGAGGTCTATGATCGAATCGTGGATTTCACGAAGTGGTTCAAATCTAGAACCGGACAACAGGTATATCACCTGCATTCAGATGGAGGATCCGAATTCCAGAATAAGAGGCTGCAAACCTACCTTCGTTCAACGGGTTGTGACTACTCTTATTCGGCTCCGCGGACTCCGATGCATAACGGGGTTTCTGAGAGACTGAATCGATCTCTCCTCGATCTTGCGAGGACAATGATCATCGATAGTGACCTAAGCAAGGCAGCTTGGGCTGAGGCCGTTTCATTCGGTACGTTTTGTCTCAACACCATCAAAATCATATCACCAGGAGAGAAGACACCCTTCGAAATCATCACTGGTCACAAACCATACCTAGGAAGGGTACGTCGTTTCGGCACTCGTTGTTGGTTCTACAACATCAATCCAACAAAGGGCAAACTGGATAAGAGAGCTATCCCTGGAATAATCGTAGGGATAGATGATGACGGACTCAGCTATCGCGTCTTAGAAAAAGGAACCACCAAAGTGCATCGTATTCCAGACATCGTAGTGAAGGAACCAGCACCACTACAAGATGATAAGAACAAATTTCCTCCGATACCATCGAAAGAAGACAAACCAGCAACCCCAGAAGAACCACCAGAAGATGAAGAGGAGCAAAAACCAACTGACCCCACCGATGATGAAGAAGGTGTTGGAGTCACAAAGGATAGCGAACGCCTCGTGGACAAAGAGCTTGGTATAGCTCCCGAACAAGATTCGGTCATCACGAGCCCGCCTGCCCAAGAATACGGACTGCGCAGTTCATCAAATAGAGTACCGGCAGCGACGGAAGGACAAACCGAGGGAAGTAGAACTAGTAAAAGAATTAGGAGAAAACCAGATAGATATCAAGCAGGTGAAGCCAATGCTGCTTCCTGTGATTTTCCATCCACATTGAATAGTTCTATGGAGCAAGAGGCCAGCGTGCCACTGAACCTGAATGATGTGAATCGCTCTAGATTCAAAAATGAATGGTATGCTGCAATGGCATTAGAGCTTGAATCATCCAGAACGAATGAGGTCTATAGATTAGTAGATCCTGCTCCGGGACAGCATGTTCTGTCAAACAGATGGGTATTTTCTTTAAAAAAGGATAAAGATGGAAAACTTATCAAAAGGAAAGCTCGTCTTGTTGTCCGAGGGTGTCAACAGCGCCCTGGAATTGAATATGGAAGCCTATTCAGCCCCACAGCGAGTTTTGAGACAATTAGAACTATATTGTCTATCTCGGCAAGTGAGAGACTTTTCTTGGTTCAGGCTGATGTTTGCACAGCCTTCCTGACAGCTCCGTTAGATCGCAAACTCTATATGCGACAACCGGATGGGTTCGGAGATGGAACCAAGAGAATTTGTGAGCTAAAGAAGGCATGCTATGGAACTGCACAGGCCTCAAGATGTTTTAACAATAAGCTGAGTGACACCTTGTTAAAAATGAAAGCAGTCAAACTCACTCAAAGTTCACAAGATCCATGCCTGTACTTCTCAACCCCCCCCCCCCCCCCCCCCCCCCCCCAAAAGAGCCTTTGTTCTCGTCTATGTAGATGATTGCCTTATAGCCTCAAAGAGCGAGCAACTGAACAAAGAGATCATAAAAGAACTTGAGAAAACCTTTGAAATGACATCCAAGCAATTGGAGTTTCTTTTGGGATTGAGAATCATTGTTTCCCCAGACAGAGGGACAATCAGGATCAATCAAGCTCGGTACATAAATGAGCTACTTGATAGATTCCAAATGCAGAACTGTAAAACTATTGCCACCCCCATTGATGCAACATCAAAAACTGCATTTGAAGGAAAGATTGATCTGAACTTGAAGTACAGAGAATTAGTAAGGGGATTGATGTTCGCCTCGGTGGCTTGCCGCGGAGACATCAGTTATTCGGTTGGGTTTCTATCGCGCTACTTAGCAGCACCAACCAAGCATCTTTTGGAAATTGGTCTTCGAGTATTGAGATATCTCTCAGGCACCAAAACATTAGGACCCATGTATACCGGAGACATCTCAGACGGTATCAATGCGTATTGCGATGCTGACTGGAGTGGATGTCGATCAACAAGAAGAAGCACCAGCGGATCTTTCATTATGATCGGTGGAGCAGGCGTGATCTGGTCATCCAGACGCCAGAGCTGTGTTTCCCTCTCTTCAATGGAGAGTGAAATCTTGGCCTGTAGCGAAATGGGAAAGTCATGCTTATGGCTAGCTAGGCTGCTCAGGTATTGGGTATCCAATCACACCGATACTACGAGTGGACAACACCGCCTGTGAAACTTGTTGATCGGGTAAGCGGACTGAACGGAAGGATGGATCGCCGATGCAGTCGAAGTGGCCTAGGGTCGAATTATCTTGCGGATTCTACGGAGGGTAATGAATGCGTCCGGTCACGATTGAAATCCACACACTTCTCTTTTTTTTGTTTATTCGTATCACAGCGAAATTGTGGTTATGAAAGGTATCACAATGGTCTCACTCTGACCCCGGAATTCCATGTTAAATTATTCCACACTGGCCCCGGCAAAACGGGCAATCCCGTTTTCCTTTGACACAAATGAGCGATTACTTGATCGCCTCTGGCGCTGTCTCGTCCCGTTCCGACTCGGGTGGAGACGGCGACGATTTTTTCGGTCCCGTGGAGCTCCAATCTGTAAAGCAATGGCGCCGAGCGCCGCGTAACCTTTCCGTTCGGGAATCGCACCGTGTACGTGCGTACGCTACTGTCTCGACCTGTATGGACGTCCTCGATTCTAACGAGGTTCCATCTGACGCGAGGCACGTTGTCCTCATGAAGCAGGCATACCTCGCCAACCTCGAGAGGTCTCTGCAGAGTGCCTCGGGTACGGTTCGCGGATCGAAGCTGCAACAGATATTCGCGGTACCACCTCGCCGAGATGTTTTTGAAGTACGATGTGCGCATGACGAGCCGGCGGCGCAGCTCGTCCCCGGGAAGGGCCCCGTCCGGCCCGAGTTGATCTAACGGGAGAATCGCGGCCAATGGTGCCCTACTTGGGCCTCCGCGGAGAAACTGCGCCGGCGATAGCGGGAGCAGCTCGTCGGCATTCGCTGACGTGTAGGTGAGAGGTCTCTCGTTGATAATGGCGGCCAATTCGGTAACGATCGTCCTGAACTCCTCATAACTGATGAGACTTCGCCCAAGGGTCTTCGCCAACGCGTTTTTCACGCTTCCGACGCACCGCTCGTAGAAACCTCCCTCCCATGGGCTCTTCGGGCAGATGAACTTCCATCCGATGCCTCGGCTCTCCAGCAGCTCGCGGACCTCGGAACTTCTGACTGAGTTGAAAATGCGTTTGATGTCCGTAGCGGCCTTCGTAAACGATCTCGCATTGTCCGTTATGAGGAGGCGGCAAGCCGGATAAGAGGCAAGGAAGCGGCGCAGCGCCAAATGAGTTTGCGCTGTGCTCATGAAGGGGACGACCTCCAGGTGTAACGCGCGCGTCGCCGTGCAGGTCAGCAAGGCCACGTAAATCTTATCCGTGGACTCCCGCGCGCGTGCGAAGAAGGGACCGCAAAAATCCAGTCCGGCGGCGGCGAAGGGGGCGATGAACTCCGCGCGCTCTCTCGGAAGCGGGGCCTCGATCTGCGATGACGGACGGCTGTGTCTTCGGCGACACACTACACATCCTCTGAGGATCGCCTTTATCACCTGCCTCGCGCGGACAATCCAGAAACGGCGTCGCAGGAAACTCAGGACCGTGTTCACTCCAAAGTGGGCGTTGACTCTGTGGGTGTCCAAAATCAGCAGCGTGGCGAGCCGGGACTCTCCTGGGATGATGACCGGGTTTTTTTCGTCGAATGTAAACATAGGGCCTCGCGTGAGGCGGGTTCTGGCTCTGAGCACTCCGGACTCGTCAGCAAAAAGACAAAAGCCGGCGAGTTTCGACGCGCTCGGCACGCTTTCGCCCGCGGCCACCGCGCTCAATTCCTTCGCAAGGTACTGACGTTGTACCCAGCGGATGATAGTGGTCTCGGCCTCCGCCGCCAACTCCGCAAGCAGGGGGATCGGTTTACGTGCCGCCCGTCGCGTGAACCTTAGGACGTTGGTCATGACGCGGACAGCTCGGCCGAGTGTGCTGTATCTCTCGAGGTCGAGCAGCGGGGAGAGGATGGTGATGACCGCGACTATCTGGCGGATCTCTTCCTGCACCAACTTGAACTCCTGGCTCTCTGAGCGCGGCTGCGTGGACGGGCGCTGCTCGATGCTCGACGTGAGCCACGCCGGTCCGGACCACCAGCTCGGGGTAGTTGTGAGTGATTTCGCTGATATTCCTCTTGTTGGAAGATCCGCTACGTTCTGATCTCCCGGGACGTGGAACCATTGATCGGCTGTTGAACGGCTCTGGATCTCGGCGACACGGTTCGCGACGAAGATTTTCCACTTTCCTGTTGTGCGCGCAGTGGCCCAGAAATAGGCGATCATTGAATCTGTATAGAACGAGATCTTATCGAAGTCCACACCCATATTGTCGACGATGAATGTTTTCAGCCTGGTGGCGATTAGCGCCCCCAGGAGTTCCAGTCGTGGGAGAGTTTGACGTTTCTTCGGAGCGAGCTTGGTTTTCGACATAACCAGCGAAACCTCGGACGAACCGTCGACCAGGGTCGTCTGTATATATGCCGCGCAGGCATAGGCGGAGATAGATGCATCGCAGAAGATGTGCAACTCGCGGGATGTGACCGTCTTGTCCGCCGATACGTACCGTCGGGGGAACTGGAACTCGCGGAGCGCTTCGAACTCCAACACCCATCGCTCGAACTCCGCCTTGAGCTCGCCTGTAACCTCTTGCTCCCATTGCATGTTCTTCGTCCACATCCGCTGAACGATGAGTCGCCCTCGCACGGTGAACGGTGTGAGCCATCCCGAGGGGTCAAAGATTGACGCAATCAGGCTGAGCACCGTGCGCCTGGTTGGTCTCCTCGTGGATTCGGCCAACTGTGCCAGGTCGCGGATGCAAAACTGAAACGTGTCACGACTGGGTGTCCAGGAGACCCCGAGGACCTTCAGGGTGTTCCCCCCGTCGAGGGTTAGGGACGGTTCATCGATTCCGCGAGATGCCAGGTGATCAGCGACCGACCTAGAATTAGTCTTCCACTTGGCCAGCTGCATGTCAGCTGTCTGCAGCGCAGCGCGCAGCCGGTCCACACCTTGGACAGCGTCGCGCTCGCTGTCGAAACTCCGTAGAAAATCGTCACAGTAGAAATAGGTGCCCATGTCCCGACACTCCTCCGGCGAACTCTTGAGGAAATGCTCGCGCAACACGGCGGCGAGCAGGAATCCGCTCGAGGAGGCTCCCCATGTGACCCGATTCATCTGGAAACACCGCATTTTCGACTCGGTGGGCCTCCGCCATAGGAATCGGAACATGGGCCTATCCGCCTCTGCGATCGCGATCCTCATGTAAGCCTTCGTGATATCTGCCGACACGGCGATGCGTCCGAGCCTGAATCTCAGCATGAGGGTCACGAGGTCGGTGCAGAGGTTCGGTCCAGCAAGGAGGTGGTCGTTGAGCGACGTCGTACCGCGCTCCTTTGCCGAGCAGTCGAAAACGACCCGCCACTTTTCGGCGCCGCCTGCCGACGTCACCACGGCGTGATGTGGCATGTGGTAGGAGCCATCGGCCGTACTTCCCGTGGTCTCGTTGAAGTCATGCACCTCTGAGGCGTAGCCCTCCTCGACGAAACTCATAATCTCTTGGTCGTATCGTCGGTAGCGTTCTGGTTGCAATTGTAACTGGTTCAGCCTTCCCTTCACTCGGCGGATTGCGCCGGTCTTATTGTTCATCAACTCGGAGATGGAGGACCTCTTTGGAAACGCCACTTCGTATCGCTCGCCGTCGTACACGACAGTTCTGGAAAACTGGTCGAGTGCCGAGTGCTCGTCAGCTGAGCTCGTCGGCTTGGAATCTTCTTCTTTGATGCCGATTGCGTCGAGGTCCCACCATCGCTCCAGAAGCCCTGCCGGCCCAGACAGCGCTGCTGGACAGCAAATATCCGTGATCGCCGACACGGACACTCGGGGAGCAGGGGCCTCCGATGTTGGGCCCTGGATGGTCCATCCCGCCTTGGTCTTGAACGCCAGGAGGTCTTTCGAGACGCGCCGAGGGGCCTGGAGCTCGAGGAACTGGTTAAGGTAGTCTGAGCCGACCAACAGAGCCGGGGGTTGCGGGGGTTTCAGCTCCAGAAGAGAGCGATCCGCGAGTGGGAACTCCATATGGAACTGTCTGAGAGCCCGCACGGTACCTGAGGAACATCGATTCTCCGGCTGCGCGCCGAAATCATGCTCGTAAGCGAGGAGTTCAACAACTTCGTTGGTTCCGTCGAATCCGAGTCTGATATTGTATCGTTCGGCATCTATCAGGTGGCAGTCTTTGAATGCCTGGATGTTCAGCTTGGCGCGTTGCACGGGGTTCTCCCTCACCATTCGACGGATGGTCGGTTTGATGAACGTCAGGCTGCTGCCGTTGTCGAGGAACAGCCGTACTGGAATTTTTGAACCGCCGTTGACAATGTAGGCCTCGATGGTTACGATCAGGGTACTCGCCTTGGCAACCGCCCTCGCGACGCACTCTCCCGAATCGCCTGGGTTCGCCGGTTGTGCGCCTCCTTCATGCATAGAGGTATAGTGATTTCTTGAGCCGCAAGTGTTGCATGCGCTGCGGTTCCCACGACAGTCAGCCGGATCGGCATGGCTCGCACGAAAACATCGGAAACAGCGCTTCTTCTGTCGGAGGACTTCCCTTCTCCTGTCGACGCTGATCTCCGCAGGGCAATTGCTGGAGTTGTGGGATGGTGTTTCACAGAACAGACACGGGCGCGGAGGGAACTTTTGCTTGCTCGTCCTCGTCGTCGTAGCTGCTACGGTTTGCTGACGCGGTCTGAGGTATTCTCTCCTGGAACGCAGTGTCTCGCGACAGCGATCGTCGCCGCCTGATCTTGCTGGATTGAGCGCACCATCCAGAGATTTGGAGTCTTCCAGGTCCGCCACGCGCAACTTCAAGAAGTCGATCAGCTCGCGGACTTCTTTGGAGTACGGATCCTCAGCTGTTGTTTGTTGGGGCGGCTTCTCTGGAGTCAGCTGTTCTGCCGGCGCGGCCCCGAGAGAGAGAGCCTTGACTTGCTCCTCCAATTGCAGCTTGGCGCGCTGCCTGTCTTTGAACTCTTGACGAAGCGCATCGGGCAGCGCGGCCAGCAGAGACGATTTGACGGACGGTGCGATCGACGCGATCCGGACATCCAGGGTTGCCAGCACTGTGATGTTTCGCTGCACTGTATTGAGGAGTCTCCGGAGGCCGTCGACATCGAAGGAGCTCGACACACGACCCAGCCTTCTCAGCTCCGACAGCAGCCTGTCGCGCTCGACGTCGAGC
This sequence comes from Phytoseiulus persimilis, assembly GCA_037576195.1. Lineage (NCBI taxonomy): Eukaryota > Metazoa > Arthropoda > Arachnida > Mesostigmata > Phytoseiidae > Phytoseiulus > Phytoseiulus persimilis. Next base: position 28,921,791 of record CM075103.1, read on the forward strand.
CGGGAGTAGTTGGACTCCAGCAGCTCCCAAGCCACGGCGTAATTTTCGTCACTGAGCACCAGGGGGTCGACAAGTCGCTTGGGCTCGCCGGTCAGGAATCGGAGCAGCGCCATGAGCTTCTCGCGGTCGGATACTGCCCTGTGACGGTTGACGTATGCTTCGAACTGGGTTCTGAACTGGCGAAACCGTATCCGCTCTCCATTAAACTTTTCCGGCGCGATATCGAGCTCCCTGGGTAGGAATCGTACATGATGATGCGTTTGATCCGTGGCTCCACCATGGGCCTGTGGATTACGCGCGGTCTCGGCATCCTCCGCTTCCTCAACGGGTGGATCGAACCGGACTCTGCTGTGAGGTGGCGTCGATTGCAACGCTGATCGGTACATGTCCGTAGCTGACACCGACGAGAACGCACGTTGACTCGTTAGGCCTAGCCTTGCTAAGAGCTCGCTGATCGGTTGGTTGAACTCCTCCGCGGCGTCCACCTCGACCTCGACTTCCTCTTGGGGGAATTCCGGGTGGGACAAAAGCTCATTGTCGTAGCTTCGGATGAGCGCGACCATCGGTTTGAGGACAGCGGTCAGGTATTCCGCGTCGATGTCCTCGGGTAGCAAACTCTGAGCGAGATCGATATTTGCTTTCGCTATAATTTGCATGACTGAGTTACGCTTCTTTGTTCGCAACGCCTTGATGCTTCGGGTGGGCATTTGGTGGTGCTCCATGGTTTTTTCGACTCACGATTATTGAGGAAGATTACTGAGATCGGTGAGACACTTCGAGGGGATCCTTCTTCGGCGTGCAAATCCTGGTTTACGGCACCATGTGAAACTTGTTGATCGGGTAAGCGGACTGAACGGAAGGATGGATCGCCGATGCAGTCGAAGTGGCCTAGGGTCGAATTATCTTGCGGATTCTACGGAGGGTAATGAATGCGTCCGGTCACGATTGAAATCCACACACTTCTCTTTTTTTTGTTTATTCGTATCACAGCGAAATTGTGGTTATGAAAGGTATCACAATGGTCTCACTCTGACCCCGGAATTCCATGTTAAATTATTCCACACCGCCTGTATCCAGCTTCTCACCGAGAACCAGGTAACACGGCGTTCCAAGCACATTGAAACTCGTGACTTCTGGCTGAGAGAAAAGATTGAAAATGGAGATTTCAAGATAATCCATTGCCCTTCAGAGTTGAATATATCTGATTTGGGAACGAAAGCCCTACCAGAAACTCAATTCGTCCGCTTACGAAATCTTGCCGGTTACAGAAAAGATGCAACTGAAGATGTTCATGATCACAATCATGATGGCGACCAAGGTCGCCGCGTACTTCGAATACGCTAAAGATTGCACGCCCATCTGCATCCGACTGAAACAACCATGCACATTATACGAACGTAATCCAGAAATTTTCCCGGTAGATTGCATTGACTCGAACGATGCATGTAAGGAATTAGCATCACCTAGGGTTGTGTGTATGCATCCAGACGGAAAAGTTCAGGGTGGATCAGACATCTGGATAGACTATTACAACTTTACCCACAGCGGGCCACCTCGGCCAGTCCCGGCTCCAGCGAATGGACTGAATTTCATTCATCTATATGCAGGCATATTGACTGTACTTGTACTGTTCTATGTGATGTACAGCTTGTTCGCTTGCACAACTCAGATTTTACGCCGACGTGCGTATCAGCGGCTTGAAACAGAACAGCCACCAGATTCGAGTGAGGAATCAAGCCCTGAATCTCCATACAGCTCAACTGTAATGAATATTTAACTCATAGTAAAATAAATGACCCTCTCATGGTTCAAATTGAAAATTTACTTTTCACGCAATGAAGTTACGATGACCATCACAGACCTGTAGAATCTTTGAATGTTCCTCATCCAGGACATGATCATCTTTCTTGTATGGGACAACAGATAGATAATGATTGAGTCTGGTCATCCGTCTTACAAGAACACATGTCCGATCTACAATGGATCTGCATAATCGATTGTATGAAATGATTTCACATTGATACCTATTGGAAGGTATGTGGAAGAGCATGGGGAGAACTTCAGGCGTCGGAACACTGGTGGTGGTCAGTTGAGGCTTTGAGTACTCTGAAGGGACCTCTATTGATGATGTCTCAGTGGAAGAGGCTGCCACTTTCTGTACAGGATTCTCATCCGCAATTGGTGAGACCGTGGTACTGAGAGAAAGGCTCTCGGATGAAGACTCCTGGGTCATGGTGGATGTTGATGGCTTGCTGGCTGGTTTTGATGTGGTCGTTGTTGTTGAGGTAGTTGTTGAGGCCATGCCTTTGATCATTGGTTTCCGAGTGGTTGAGGAAGTGGTCGTTGTGAACGAATGCAATGACGGTGTTGAAGGATTAGAAGCCGTCCGTGGGTTCGTTCTGACTGATGATAAGTTAGAATCACTTCCTTGGAGGTCAAAATTAGAGGAAACTCTTGATTGTCCATTCAGGCCACGCTGAGATAAATGTTGATTTGAAGATGCAGCATTCTCAAATGACATGGGTGGTAGAGCTGTGACACTCACACCCATAGGCTTAGAAAAGGACTACCGTGGATTATTGGTCGTTGTGACCGAACTGGAGATCGGTGGTACCGATCAGGAATGCGATCGGGTTGTTGACCCGACTCGGTGAATAAGCGTTCCCTCAGCTCCATCAAGAGTTGAGCAGTGGAGGGACGAAAGACGGAGGCCTTTGTCGTAAATATAGGTGCACTTGTTGAAAGTTCAGTTCTGAACGTTGGATGCAGAGTCGAGGCAGTGCGGAACGGCTCCATTGAAGATGGAGCAAGCGATGGAGATGATACACGATGTTCAGAATGTGGTGGAGCATTGCTCATGCCCACACTGACCTGAGCATCAGCGTTGGGTTCCGTGGGTAATACACCGGAACTGGGAGAAGAAAAACGAAATGATGAATCGATGGTCACCCTCACATAGTCACGCTCAGGTTCAGAAGACTCATTTGAGGAGAGTAAAGAGGTTACTACACTCGCTCCTGATTTGGACACTGAGTCAAGTTTTCCAATATGCAGGATGATTGTCCAAATGAACAACAGACACATGGAAACTGAACATACAAAGCAATACTCGCACTTTTTGAAACGCGGACCTGCATCTTAACGACTGATTGGAAGGCCGATGAATGGCAGTAAATGCCAGAACGAAACGGAGTATTACCGACTATAGAGAAAAGGGGGAGGAGCCATCGTGTGTTACGAAAACACAGAAATACAAGATTCCATATCTCCAAGCCAATGTTTTGATTTATTTCGTTGCCAATACAATCAAGCTCATCAAAAGATACAGACGTCGACTTCCAAAGATCAAGTGACGGTCTGAAAGTGATTGAGGTTTCGAATTAAAAACCGCCTAACCACAGGCGTAAAATCAAACACGACTACAAACAGTGGTGGACTTGCCAACACCACAGACACTATTGTCAATAGTGTGAGTACACAGGACTGTTTGGGTAACTGGCTTATTGCCGGGAACACTCAGGCATGCCTTAGAGGTCTCATGAATACATATCCATCCAGAGACCTGAGGGTTACGTTTGCATCCATTGTCGCGAAGCACAACATTTTCCGAATCTGACTTCTTGACGAGTCCTGTGCGGTTCACAGGACGCTGCTGAATCACTGGGGGTGGATCACTCGCGGGAACGATTGAGTCGTCATCGGAGAGGTCAGGTATTGCTGAGGAGGTCACCACAACACGACCGGCGTGATGAATGCGGTAGATGCCGAAGGAGATACTTCCAACTAGAAGAAAGGAGATTTAATTATAAGACCCCATCAGAAATTCATTGCTGATAGTTCTAGAATGGTGAAATACATACCCATAATCAGTAGAAGAATGAGAAAAATGCAGCACCCTCTGCATCTGAGAACGTAGTTCAGAAGTTCTTGAAATAGACGAATCAAAAATCTCCTTCGAGCAGGCGGCGGTGGTGGTATATCTTCATGCTCTTCTTCGAATGATGACTGGTTCGTTTGTAAGTTATTACACATCGTGTAAACTCGGTCCACATGTGCTGAGATCTCGTTCAGCGACACCAGGATGTTGGCAACGGCGGCACTATTACGTGCGAGTTGATCGCGAACTTCTTGGAGATTTCCCGAGTTCGCTGCCCAGTTCATCTTGCTGGCATCATCATGAGACTTGAGTGAGCACTCGGTAAGTGTAATCTTGGTGAGCGCCTCATTGATGTTTCTTGAGTTTATCTCAGAATGCTTCTTGGCTGACTTATCGACCGTGATGATCTTGTTCTCAAGACGATGAATGTTGTCCCTCAATTCAGCAATGCTTCGCGTCAGGGAATCAACATTCACCGTGGTGGATGAGTCGGGAGAACGATCTTTGGAGGACATGACTCCAACCTGACTTACAACCTTGGCAACGTCAGTACGGACACTGGCAATCATTTCATGGACAAGTTGAATCTGTTCAATTGTGGCCATTTTTGACGCAAATTCAGTTTGACGATCAGAGAGTCCACTATGACTTGTACGAGTCATTTTGATGGCCAATCCTTGGTCCTGTACCTGATCATGAATTTGACCCACGGACTTGATGACCTCATCAAGAGCGGCAGTCTTGGGAACACACTTAGCAAATGCATTGAGCTGAGTAAGAAGACTGGAGAAATTCTCGGCATAGGTGTCGAGATTGGAGCGAAGAATTTTGACTTCCTCATGAAGCACTCCAATGTCAATGTTTGAATTGGGATGGCGAGAGCTTCACTTCGATATAATGGAGACTGCATTCTCCATTTGAACAAGTCGATCCATGAGTAGCTTCCCATACTCGGATACGAGTCCTGATTCCTGAACGTTCACAGTCACAACGTTCCCATCGTTGTTGGGATGAACAATCATTTGACCAGGTGTCACAGGAACAGGCATAGGAACCCCATGAACATTAACTGGCACCGGAGGACGATAACCAGTGTAGTTCATTGGAACGGGAGATTGAATACCTGGATGATGATTGAAGCGAGGCGGTGGTGATGGTGATGGAACAACACTGTACGGCAATTGGTTCGGATCCATGATACAGTGGAGACCAAACGAGCGTTTGACCAGAGTTCGTGAGGAGTTTGTGATGGCCTCATGACCTCAGATACTGGTCTATAAAGGGTCTAGACTTTCCCCCTCTAATCGTTCGTTATGATTAGTAGCCTAGATTCCAATGTCGGAACAGAACAAGCAGTCCTCGACTGAAAAATTCCGATAAACGAGACTATTTAGACAAGTCTACTGTAAGATATCGATGAGAGGATTGAGTGCTTAGAACTTGAGCGACTCGGACTCAGAAAAACAAGAGACATATACACGAGTGCCTCTAATAACAAAGATGCTGTTTTCAAAGAGGATGGAAAACAGCGGTCTCGTGTTAATACCTACTCGTCGGTATCAAACACTCGTGAGAACATAAAGAATGCTTTGAACAGCCGAACAACACGTCGAAGGGCACACCACAGCCCGGCCTTTGACCCATAGAGGGGCAGTTCGTATAAAGCAGAAAGTTCATAGACCAAGCTCATACTGAAGGAAACCTTCAAGGTAGTAAGACGTCGACCTTCCATAGTGAATTTTGTGCTCTGAAACCTGTAGAAAAGTCTTCATCATGGCATCACCCCAGTTGGACATCACAGCGCACCGCATCCGCTACAACAAATTAGCACTACGCTTCGCACACCTCCCAGAGGTGAAAGATCTTGACGGACTCATGGCATGTAGGTGCGAATCCGGTGAGTGTAAGATTGACTCACCACTTCACCTATCAGGGAAAAATAAGAATACTTTCCTTGGAGGCCAGTATATTAACAACTGGGACATCATTGACCGGAGAGCCCTGTCAAATGAGATAGAGGACATGCCAGAGCCATTGAGACAATGGTTCGAAACCAAGATTGCAGAGGCTGAACTCACGGATGAGTTCAGACCCGACACACTCACAGGTTACGACGCGTACCTGTACGGGCTGTCATTCTACATGGCAGTGACCCATGAAGTTCTCCCATCAGAGAGATCAATCCAACGAAGATGGGAAGGAGAATCCCGGAACTTCAAGAAGACAATTCAGTGTGTCGGACGAGGACTGATCATCCAGTGGTTGATTGACCACCATCAACTTCATGCTCTTGTTCAGGAGCAGAAGAGACAAAAGGGAGGGATGCCCTGCCCCAGTGGAGTGTGTCGGTTTCTTCAAGCTCTTCATCAAAAGAGATGTTGGGTTCGATTCATTCCTCTACGAGGGGAGGAGTGACTCTCCTCCTAACCACTGGACAGAGACCGCCAAATTTGAGTGGTCATAGGTTAAAATCAAATATGCTGTACATATATTAGGTAGTCATGATATGTAGGATGTAATCTAGGTAATCAACACTCGGCTTCCATCTAAAGGGGGATGATGCATTATTTAGCCATATCGCGGGTATCTGAAATCCGTCCAGTGTGATTACGGTCAGTGGTCAGAGGTAGAGGTGAACACGAAGCTCACCTCTGACACTTTGGAGAATTGCATTCGCATGTCGTGACACAGATCCGAAGGCAACCCAGCTTCGGATCTGCTTACCACCTGTTACAGCACTTTCCCCTGGGTATATATACCAGAGCTAATAAAGCACAGCTCTGAGGAGCTAAATGTTTCTAACTGAAAATCTGGTCTGTTTTTTTTCGTGCGTGATCTTCAACCCCATTTTCAGATTGAGACTGTTTCGCCAACTAGCTAGTGAGCCCAAATATCCAACACTCTCCAATGATGCCATTGGAACCTTCCTGACTGATGGGCTTTAGGATTTTTCGTTCTCAGTGTTCCATCGCCTCGGTTCCTCCTCATGAGAAGTCGGGCAGAAGAAATACGCGATCAATGCATAGAAATGGAATCGTCCTTAATTTTTATTAAAATTCGGTGAGACTCTTCATCTTCCGGACTACTTGTACGTCTACATTAGCTACCCAAGCTTTCTACCTAAGCTGATCAAGCTCATATCCAACCTGGACCACAAAACAAACCGCCGATCGAAGAGGAACAAGAGCGGGCTACCGGTTCCTCTCCCAAGAACTAGAATGGACGAGCTCCCGGGAATGTATCAGAGGGAAGGGACCGACGGCACGGGGATCTCAGCCAGAGTCATATCCCTCTTCGATGACCACATCCTGGTCGACTTCACCGCCCTCGTCGACAACTTCGTCCCTCGTCGACAACTTCGACCTCGTCGAAGATGGGAGCATCTTCTCCCTCAAACATGCATCGTTTTCCTCAACAATGGGGCCTCTTCTTCGTCGCCCGCGTTGTCCTGATCGCGGTCGAACAGTGAGCCTCCTCGAGCGTCGTCAAGGTTCGCATAACGACCCGCACGTCCTCTTCTGTGAGTTTCGTGTTGGTCACGTCCAGGATCCTGAGTCGGAGCACTTCAGGATCAGCTCCATCATCCACTGGGGAGGCGTCGAAACACCCCGACAGGTTCAACGCCTGGGCCTCAAGTTTGCCCTCTTACGCCTCTCTGCAGCTTGGGCGCTTCTCGACTGGTCTGCCTTGGATGCTCACTTGAGGAGGGTTGGTTCTGGGTGGGATAGTTTCATAATCCGATCCTCAAAGTGCCTCAATGGAACATCGAAGCATCCTCTTCGTCGCCCGCGTTGTCCTGATCGCGGTCGAAGTGACCTCCTCGAGCGTCGTCAAGGTTCGCATAACGACCCGCACGTCCTCTTCTGTGAGTTTCGTGTTGGTCACGTCCAGGCTCCTGAGTTCGGAGCACTTCAGGATCAGCTCCATCATCCACTGGGGAGGCGTCGAAACCCCCGACAGGTTCAACGCCTGGGCCTCAAGTTTCGCCCTCTTACGCCTCTCTGCAGCTTGGGCGCTTCTCGACTGGTCTGCCTTGGATGCTCCACTTGAGGAGGGTTGGTTCTGGGTGGGATAGTTCATAATCCGATTCTCGGAGTGCCTCAGTTTTCGATGTCGTCGGCGATTGCGTTTGCTCTCTATTCGATGCGTGACCTTGCCGCTGTGCAAAGCGCGAATCGCCCTCCACCGAGCACTCTCAAACTCACTCGCGGACCCCCCGCTGATGTCCGCTGGTAGAGCACGCGGCGATCGGCGACGTCGATTTATCACTCGTCCGAGCTGACTATGAGTCTGTGCAGCCTCCGTCCGGGGTTTTAAGCTCAGACTCTCCTCGTTGAGTGTGAGAGTGCGAGGGGGTCGGGGAGAGTTTAATCAAGATCGGTCGAAGCGGCGGAGTCGTTGTGGGCGAAGGCGGCATGTCGATCTGATATGATTTCACCAGAACGAACGATTACACTACAATATCAGACATCTCACCACATTAAAAAATGAGCTAAAGATTCATCGGGCCCGCTCGATTCTGCTACGAATCCCAACGGGGCTCCCAAAGATTCCAGAATCCAATTACTCTTGGATGCCGCTCGCACGAGCCCTCCAGAAGTGCTCGGCAGAAATCGAAGCTGACGAGCGCATTCCGAGTGATCCCCGCAAAACCGCATTGAACAAAGTTCGAACTCTTCGCTCTTCGCCGCATTCCGAGTCGTTCAACGCAACGTACGAAGCCCATCCAGGCCCACCCGACGCTTCTCAAGAGCTCGTTCCTCTGGTATCGTTTGGAACTCGGTCTGCGAGCATCGAACGATAAATCTTTGCGATCCGAGTTCTCGAGACGACGTGCAACCGGGAGCAAGCCAGTCTCACAAGCGAAGCTCTCACAAGTATTGATGGCAACATCCACGTTGACTCCTGAGAGAAACTCCTCACGTGAAATGTCTCTGCTTCCCCTCAACCCACAGAAGTCTCGATGTACGATTCAATCAGCCAGTTGACTCGAGGAGCACGTAATTCATGGTTTGGAGGATAAACTGCATCTGCTCGCAGCGTAAAACCGAAGTCCTTATATTCTGCAGGCGAGGCTCCCCCGCAAATTGAAAGCTCTCTTATTTCATCTCAACGAGAGTCATGTCGGCAACCTTACTGCAGGAGGCTCAAACCTGAACTGAGTGCGTTTCATAAACAAGGACTCCACCTGAATTGGAGACCCAACTATATGCTCATTTCCATTTCAGCAGAAGAACGATCACTGAGAATTTCTCAGCGAGACTTGTGGCGCCGATACGTGATTTTCACGTATCTTAGCTGATTGTGGTTCTGAAGGGTTCCCGGATTCTTCCCCACAGATAATCTCAGTCGTTGAGCGGGAGCTTATTGCAAGGGCGGAGCCAGGGGAGGCTCGTTGGAAAAGCGATTTTGTTACGGGGGAACTTGGCTCCCGCTCCTCAGCACACCTCACAACGGACTTTCCAGGAAACACGTCCCATGAGGGAATCGGGTGAGGTATCGGAAACCGCTATTTTCGAGGAACCAATAATTTTCACATCCGGAACATCGCAGGCTGAGCCTGGCGTCGCTCGTTTCAAAAGTTTACCGAACGCAGTTTCGAGCGATTCCTCGAGTCGTACGAGCTCTGTGAATCCGAGCCGCTTTTAGTTCACTCGTTGAGCGCCTCATTCATCCGCGGAATATCTCGACCGTGGTCAACAGATTTGGGAGAATGAGTCAAAGAGGCGAACTACTGTGAGTTCCGCATTATGGAGCCACAGAATGAAAAGCCACAAAAATATCAGGAGACTTTTCTGCTTTCGTCTCAACTTTCATCGAGGGCTTCCCTATCATCGAAAGAGAGTAGATGGAGGATGAGGTTTCTCTTCAGTTCCTGTCGTGAACGTGAAATACTCAATGAACGCCAAAATTCAGATGAATTATCACAGGGAAGGAGATATCGGACATGTTTTTCGGACCAAATTTTAAAGTTCTTTAATATTTTTTCGAGATTTCTTCCACCCTCCGGCTCCGCCACGGGCTGATCGCGTTGCAGGTATCTCGACATCAAACACGTCCTCAGGGAATGGATGAGCTCCCAGAGTCTGTATGATGCTGACTTTGGTCCCATGGATGGGAAGGGAAGTAAACGCTTCAAATGTGGATGAGTTTTCGAAGGGGAGAGAGTTCCCCACGGTGAGGAACTATTGACATGTTGACTCATTTTCACCCTTGTTCACTCATTTGGTCGCTGTGGTGAACCTGCTCTTGAAGTCCGAAGTTCGATAGCTCAACCTCACCTCTTCCTTCTACCGTGTGAATATCTGAACTCATCTCACTCCGGTCCCCGAGGGAGCGGGAACAGGCTTCAGAGGGAATAACGTGCTTCTTCTCGATGAGAGCTTTCAGTGATGCTTTTGGAACCTTCCTGACTGAAGGGCATCGGGATTTTGCGTTCACCGTATACCATGGCTCGGTACCTTCTGTTGAGAAGTCGGGCTGAAGAAAATTGCAAACATAGTATGGGAATGGAATCGTTCTTAATTTTATTGAAAATCCTGTGAGACTCGTCATCTTTCGGCTACACGAACGTCTACCTAAGCTACCTAAGCTGACCAACTTCATCTATAACCCGGACGACTGACGAGCTCCCTGGAATGTACCAGAGAGACGTGGGCGACGGCAGGGGATTTCACCCAGAGTGATATCCATCTTCGTCGTCGACTCTTTCGTCCCCGTCGAACATCGAAGCATCCTCTTCGTCACCCGCGTTGTCCTGATCGCGGTCGAAGTGAACCTCCTCGAGCGTCGTCAAGGTTCGCATAACGACCCGCACGTCCTCTTCTGTGAGTTTCGTGTTGGTCACGTCCAGGCTCCTCAGTTCGGAGCACTTCAGGATCAGCTCCATCATCCACTGGGGAGGCGTCGAACACCCCGACAGCTTCAACCCTTGGGCCTCAAGTTTCGCCCTCTCACGCCTCTCTGCAGCTTGGGCGCTTCTCGACTGGTCTGCCTTGGATGCTCCACTTGAGGAGGGTTGGTTCTGGGTGGGATAGTTCATAATCCGATCCTCAGAGTGCCTCAATGGAACATCGAAGCATCCTCTTCGTCGCCCGCGTTGTCCTGATCGCGGTCGAAGTGAACCTCCTCGAGCGTCGTCAAGGTTCGCATAACGACCCGCACGTCCTCTTCTGTGAGTTTCGTGTTGGTCACGTCTAGGCTCCAGAGTTCGGAGCACTTCAGGATCAGCTCCATCATCCACTGGGGAGGCGTCGAACACCCCGACAGGTTCAACGCCTGGGCCTCAAGTTTCGCCCTCTTACGCCTCTCTGCAGCTTGGGCGCTTCTCGACTGGTCTGCCTTGGATGCTCCACTTGAGGAGGGTTGGTTCTGGGTGGGATAGTTCATAATCCGATCCTCAGAGTGCCTCAATGGAACATCGAAGCATCCTCTTCGTCGCCCGCGTTGTCCTGATCGCGGTCGAAGTGAGCCTCCTCGAGCGTCGTCAAGGTTCGCATAACGACCCGCACGTCCTCTTCTGTGAGTTTCGTGTTGGTCACGTCTAGGCTCCAGAGTTCGGAGCACTTCAGGATCAGCTACATCATCCACTGGGGAGGCGTCGAACACCCCGACAGCTTCAACGCCTGGGCCTCAAGTTTCGCCCTCTTACGCCTCTCTGCAGCTTGGGCGCTTCTCGACTGGTCTGCCTTGGATGCTCCACTTGAGGAGGGTTGGTTCTGGGTGGGATAGTTCATAATCCGATCCTCAGAGTGCCTCAATGGAACATCGAAGCATCCTCTTCGTCGCCCGCGTTGTCCTGATCGCGGTCGAAGTGAACCTTCTCGAGCGTCGTCAAGGTTCGCATAACGACCCGCACGTCCTCTTCTGTGAGTTTCCTGTTGGTCACGTCCAGGATCCTGAGCTCGGAGCACTTCAGGATCAGCTCCATCATCCACTGGGGAGGCGTCGAACACCCCGACAGGTTCAACGCCTGGGCCTCAAGTTTCGCCCTCTTACGCCTCTCTGCAGCTTGGGCGCTTCTCGATTGGTCTGCCTTGGATGCTCCACTTGAGGAGGGTTGGTTCTGGGTGGGATAGTTCATAATCCGATCCTCAGAGTGCCTCAATGGAACATCGAAGCATCCTCTTCGTCGCCCGCGTTGTCCTGATCGCGGTCGAAGTGAACCTTTTCGAGCGTCGTCAAGGTTCGCATAACGACCCGCACGTCCTCTTCTGTGAGTTTCCTGTTGGTCACGTCCAGGCTCCAGAGTTCGGAGCACTTCAGGATCAGCTCCATCATCCACTGGGGAGGCGTCGAACACCCCGACAGCTTCAACCCTTGGGCCTCAAGTTTCGCCCTCTTACGCCTCTCTGCAGCTTGGGCGCTTCTCGATGGTCTGCCTTGGATGCTCCACTTGAGGAGGGTTGGTTCTGGGTGGGATAGTTCATAATCCGATCCTCAGAGTGCCTCAATGGAACATCGAAGCATCCTCTTCGTCGCCCGCGTTGTCCTGATCGCGGTCGAAGTGAACCTTTTCGAGCGTCGTCAAGGTTCGCATAACGACCCGCACGTCCTCTTCTGTGAGTTTCCTGTTGGTCACGTCCAGGCTCCAGAGTTCGGAGCACTCAGGATCAGCTCCATCATCCACTGGGGAGGCGTCGAACACCCCGACAGCTTCAACCCTTGGGCCTCAAGTTTCGCCCTCTTACGCCTCTCTGCAGCTTGGGCGCTTCTCGACTGGTCTGCCTTGGATGCTCCACTTGAGGAGGGTTGGTTCTGGGTGGGATAGTTCATAATCCGATCCTCAGAGTGCCTCAATGGAACATCGAAGCATCCTCTTCGTCGCCCGCGTTGTCCTGATCGCGGTCGAAGTGAACCTTTTCGAGCGTCGTCAAGGTTCGCATAACGACCCGCACGTCCTCTTCTGTGAGTTTCTGTTGGTCACGTCCAGGCTCCAGAGTTCGGAGCACTTCAGGATCAGCTCCATCATCCACTGGGGAGGCGTCGAACACCCCGACAGCTTCAACCCTTGGGCCTCAAGTTTCGCCCTCTTACGCCTCTCTGCAGCTTGGGCGCTTCTCGATTGGTCTGCCTTGGATGCTACACTTGAGGAGGGTTGGTTCTGGGTGGGATAGTTCATAATCCGATCCTCAGAGTGCCTCAATGGAACATCGAAGCATCCTCTTCGTCGCCCGCGTTGTCCTGATCGCGGTCGAAGTGAACCTTTTCGAGCGTCGTCAAGGTTCGCATAACGACCCGCACGTCCTCTTCTGTGAGTTTCCTGTTGGTCACGTCCAGGCTCCAGAGTTCGGAGCACTTCAGGATCAGCTCCATCATCCACTGGGGAGGCGTCGAACACCCCGACAGCTTTCAACCCTTGGGCCTCAAGTTTCGCCCTCTTACGCCTCTCTGCAGCTTGGGCGCTTCTCGATTGGTCTGCCTTGGATGCTCCACTTGAGGAGGGTTGGTTCTGGGTGGGATAGTTCATAATCCGATCCTCAGAGTGCCTCAATGGAACATCGAAGCATCCTCTTCGTCGCCCGCGTTGTCCTGATCGCGGTCGAAGTGAACCTTTTCGAGCGTCGTCAAGGTTCGCATAACGACCCGCACGTCCTCTTCTGTGAGTTTCCTGTTGGTCACGTCCAGGATCCTGAGCTCGGAGCACTTCAGGATCAGCTCCATCATCCACTGGGGAGGCGTCGAACACCCCGACAGGTTCAACGCCTGGGCCTCAAGTTTCGCCCTCTTACGCCTCTCTGCAGCTTGGGCGCTTCTCGATTGGTCTGCCTTGGATGCTCCACTTGAGGAGGGTTGGTTCTGGGTGGGATAGTTCATAATCCGATCCTCAGAGTGCCTCAATGGAACATCGAAGCATCCTCTTCGTCGCCCGCGTTGTCCTGATCGCGGTCGAAGTGAACCTTTTCGAGCGTCGTCAAGGTTCGCATAACGACCCGCACGTCCTCTTCTGTGAGTTTCCTGTTGGTCACGTCCAGGCTCCAGAGTTCGGAGCACTTCAGGATCAGCTCCATCATCCACTGGGGAGGCGTCGAACACCCCGACAGCTTCAACCCTTGGGCCTCAAGTTTCGCCCTCTTACGCCTCTCTGCAGCTTGGGCGCTTCTCGATTGGTCTGCCTTGGATGCTCCACTTGAGGAGGGTTGGTTCTGGGTGGGATAGTTCATAATCCGATCCTCAGAGTGCCTCAATGGAACATCGAAGCATCCTCTTCGTCGCCCGCGTTGTCCTGATCGCGGTCGAAGTGAACCTTTTCGAGCGTCGTCAAGGTTCGCATAACGACCCGCACGTCCTCTTCTGTGAGTTTCCTGTTGGTCACGTCCAGGCTCCAGAGTTCGGAGCACTTCAGGATCAGCTCCATCATCCACTGGGGAGGCGTCGAACACCCCGACAGCTTCAACCCTTGGGCCTCAAGTTTCGCCCTCTTACGCCTCTCTGCAGCTTGGGCGCTTCTCGACTGGTCTGCCTTGGATGCTCCACTTGAGGAGGGTTGGTTCTGGGTGGGATAGTTCATAATCCGATCCTCAGAGTGCCTCAATGGAACATCGAAGCATCCTCTTCGTCGCCCGCGTTGTCCTGATCGCGGTCGAAGTGAACCTTTTCGAGCGTCGTCAAGGTTCGCATAACGACCCGCACGTCCTCTTCTGTGAGTTTCCTGTTGGTCACGTCCAGGCTCCAGAGTTCGGAGCACTTCAGGATCAGCTCCATCATCCACTGGGGAGGCGTCGAACACCCCGACAGCTTCAACCCTTGGGCCTCAAGTTTCGCCCTCTTACGCCTCTCTGCAGCTTGGGCGCTTCTCGATTGGTCTGCCTTGGATGCTACACTTGAGGAGGGTTGGTTCTGGGTGGGATAGTTCATAATCCGATCCTCAGAGTGCCTCAATGGAACATCGAAGCATCCTCTTCGTCGCCCGCGTTGTCCTGATCGCGGTCGAAGTGAACCTTTTCGAGCGTCGTCAAGGTTCGCATAACGACCCGCACGTCCTCTTCTGTGAGTTTCCTGTTGGTCACGTCCAGGCTCCAGAGTTCGGAGCACTTCAGGATCAGCTCCATCATCCACTGGGGAGGCGTCGAACACCCCGACAGCTTCAACCCTTGGGCCTCAAGTTTCGCCCTCTTACGCCTCTCTGCAGCTTGGGCGCTTCTCGATTGGTCTGCCTTGGATGCTCCACTTGAGGAGGGTTGGTTCTGGGTGGGATAGTTCATAATCCGATCCTCAGAGTGCCTCAATGGAACATCGAAGCATCCTCTTCGTCGCCCGCGTTGTCCTGATCGCGGTCGAAGTGAACCTCCTCGAGCGTCGTCAAAGTTCGCATAACGACCCGCACGTCCTCTTCTGTGAGTTTCCTGTTGGTCACGTCCAGGATCCTGAGCTCGGAGCACTTCAGGATCAGCTCCATCATCCACTGGGGAGGCGTCGAACACCCCAACAGGTTCAACGCCTGGGCCTCAAGTTTCGCCCTCTTACGCCTCTCTGCAGCTTGGGCGCTTCTACACTGGTCTGCCTTGGATGCTCCACTTGAGGAGGGTTGGTTCTGGGTGGGATAGTTCATAATCCGATTCTCGGAGTGCCTCAGTTTTCGATGTCGTCGGCGATTGCGTTTGCTCTCTATTCGATGCGTGACCTTGCCGCTGTGCAAAGCGCGAATCGCCCTCCACCGAGCACTCTCAAACTCACTCGCGGACCCCTCCGCTGATGTCCGCTGGTAGAGCACGCGGCGATCGGCGACGTCGATTTATCACTCGTCCGAGCTGACTATGAGTCTGTGCAGCCTCCGTCCGGGGTTTTAAGCTCAGACTCTCCTGGTTGAGTGTGAGAGTGCGAGGGGGTCGGGGGAGTTTAATCAAGATCGGTCGAAGCGGCGGAGTCGTTGTGGGCGAAGGCGGCATGTCGATCTGCTACGATTTCACCAGAACGAAGGATTACACTACAATATCAGACATCTAACCCCAATAAAAAATGAGCTGACGATTCATCGGGCCCGCTCTATTCTGCTTCGAATCCCAACGGGGCTCCCAGATATTCCAGAATCCAATTACTCTTGGATGCCGCTCGCACGAGCCCTCCGAGAAGTGCTCGGCAGAAATCGAAGCTGACGAGCGCATTCCGAGTGATCCCCGCAAAACCGCATTGAACAAAGTTCGAACTCTTCGCTCTTCGCCGCATTCCGAGTCGTTCAACGCAACGTACGAAGCCCATCCAGGCCCACCCGACGCTTCTCAAAAGCTCGTTCCTCTGGTATCGTTTGGGAACTCGGCCTGCGAGCATCGAACGATAAATCTTTGCGATCCGAGTTCTCGAGACGACGTGCAACTGGGAGCAAGCCAGTCTCACAAGCGAATCTTCTCCATGCTCGAGATATTCCTCTTAAATCAACGCCGCAATCCACGGATGAGCCATATCGTTCGAAATGAGCGGAACAATACTCGAGAAAGTCGGACGAAATTTTGCCGCGAGAAGGATTGATGGCAACATCCACGTTTCAAATGTCTTAGATGACTGTGGTTCTGAAGAGTTTCGGAGTTCTTTCAAACATATTATCTTGAGTGGGAGCTTAACGCAAGGGCTAAGCCAGGGGAGGCTCGTTGGGAAAGCGATTCCGTTACGGGGGAACTCGGCTCCCGCTCCTCAGCACACCTCACAACGGACTTTTCAGGAAACACATCCCATGAGGGAATCGGGTGAGGTATCGGAAACCGCTATTTTTGAGGATTTAAGAGAATGAGTCAAAAAGGCGAACGACTGTGAGTTTCGCATTATGGAGCCACAGAATGAAGAGCCACAAAGAATATCAAGAGACTTTTCTGCTTTCGTGTCAACTTTCATCGAGGGCTTCCCCATCATCGGAAGAAAGTACATGAAAGATGTGGTTTCTCTTCAGGTCCTGCCGTGAACGTGGAAATACTCATAAACGCCAAAATTCAGAAGAATTATCGCAGGGAAGGAAATATCGGACATGTTTTTAAAACCGAATTTTCAGTTTCCAGTTCCCCAATATGTTCGAGGCTCCCCCACTCTGCGGTTCCGCCAAGGGCTGACCGCGTTACAGGATACCGCGACTCTAGAGTCCCACAGCTCGCGATTCAGATTTGAATCGTCCAAGGCCTCCGGGAAGTTCTCCTCAAAAAATGTTCGCGCTCCTCTGTACGAGTCCTTAATAAGCGACTTTTGAAAGAGTGAAGATTCAGCGTTCACCGGTTGCACTCACTGCAATGCGTGTTTCTGCTTGGATCATGGCATCCTCAGGGATTCCCACATTGATTACGATACAGAGCTCGATTGATCACCGACATCAAACACGTCCTCAGGGAATGGATGAGCTCCCAGAGTCTGTATGATGCTGACTTTGGTCCCATGGATGGGGAAGGGAAGCACACGTTTCAAATGTGGATCAGTTCCCGAAGAGGAGGAAGTTCCCAACGATGAGGAGCTTTTGATATGATAAAAAGACCTGCCAAGCTGGCTTTGTAGATTCATTTGGTCGCTGCACCAAACCTGGTTGCGAATCCCGAGCTCCGAGGTTAGGGAGCTCAACTTCACCTCCTTTTGTAGAAGGTGAAAATATCTACGACACAAAATCAACACGAACCCTTTACTCATATTGGACATTGAACTCATCTCACTCCGGTCCCCGACGGAGCGGGAACAGGCTTCAGAGGAAATAACGTGCTTCTTCTCGATGAGAGCTTTTCAGTGATGCTTTTGGAACCTTCCTGACTGAAGGGCATCGGGATTTTGCGTTCTCCGTATACCATGGCTCGGTACCTTCTGTCGAGAAGTCGGGCTGAAGAAAATTGCAAACATAGTATGGGAATGGAATCGTTCCTAATTTTATTGAAAATCCTGTGAGACTCGTCATCTTTCGGCTACACGAACGTCTACCTAAGCTACCTAAGCTGACCAACTTCATCTTCAACCCGGACGACTGACGAGCTCCCTGGAATGTACCAGAGAGACGTGGGCGACGGCAGGGGATTTCACCCAGAGTAATATCCATCTTCGTCGTCGACTTTTTCGTCCCCGTCGAACATCGGAGCATCCTCTTCGTCGCCCGCGTTGTCCTGATCGCGGTCGAAGTGAACCTTTTCGAGCGTCGTCAAGGTTCGCATAACGACCCGCACGTCCTCTTCTGTGAGTTTCCTGTTGGTCACGTCCAGGCTCCAGAGTTCGGAGCACTTCAGGATCAGCTCCATCATCCACTGGGGAGGCGTCGAACACCCCGACAGCTTCAACCCTTGGGCCTCAAGTTTCGCCCTCTTACGCCTCTCTGCAGCTTGGGCGCTTCTCGACTGGTCTGCCTTGGATGCTCCACTTGAGGAGGGTTGGTTCTGGGTGGGATAGTTCATAATCCGATCCTCAGAGTGCCTCAATGGAACATCGAAGCATCCTCTTCGTCGCCCGCGTTGTCCTGATCGCGGTCGAAGTGAACCTTTTCGAGCGTCGTCAAGGTTCGCATAACGACCCGCACGTCCTCTTCTGTGAGTTTCCTGTTGGTCACGTCCAGGCTCCAGAGTTCGGAGCACTTCAGGATCAGCTCCATCATCCACTGGGGAGGCGTCGAACACCCCGACAGGTTCAACGCCTGGGCCTCAAGTTTCGCCCTCTTACGCCTCTCTGCAGCTTGGGCGCTTTTCGATTGGTCTGCCTTGGATGCTCCACTTGAGGAGGGTTGGTTCTCGGTGGGATAGTTCATAATCCGATCCTCAGAGTGCCTCAATGGAACATCGAAGCATCCTCTTCGTCGCCCGCGTTGTCCTGATCGCGGTCGAAGTGAACCTCCTCGAGCGTCGTCAAGGTTTCGCATAACGACCCGCACGTCCTCTTCTGTGAGTTTCGTGTTGGTCACGTCCAGGATCCTGAGCTCGGAGCACTTCAGGATCAGCTCCATCATCCACTGGGGAGGCGTCGAACACCCCAACAGGTTCAACGCCTGGGCCTCAAGTTTCGCCCTCTTACGCCTCTCTGCAGCTTGGGCGCTTCTCGACTGGTCTGCCTTGGATGCTCCACTTGAGGAGGGTTGGTTCTGGGTGGGATAGTTCATAATCCGATTCTCGGAGTGCCTCAGTTTTCGATGTCGTCGGCGATTGCGTTTGCTCTCTATTCGATGCGTGACCTTGCCGCTGTGCAAAGCGCGAATCGCCCTCCACCGAGCACTCTCAAACTCACTCGCGGACCCCTCCGCTGATGTCCGCTGGTAGAGCACGCGGCGATCGGCGACGTCGATTTATCACTCGTCCGAGCTGACTATGAGTCTGTGCAGCCTCCGTCCGGGGTTTTAAGCTCAGACTCTCCTCGTTGAGTGTGAGAGTGCGAGGGGGTCGGGGGAGTTTGATCAAGATCGGTCGAAGCGGCGGAGTCGTTGTGGGCGAAGGCGGCATGTCGATCTGCTACGATTTCACCAGAACGAAGGATTACACTACAATATCAGACATCTAACCCCAATAAAAATGAGCTGACGATTCATCGGGCCCGCTCTATTCTGCTTCGAATCCCAACGGGGCTCCCAGATATTCCAGAATCCAATTACTCTTGGATGCCGCTCGCACGAGCCCTCCGAGAAGTGCTCGGCAGAAATCGAAGCTGACGAGCGCATTCCGAGTGATCCCCGCAAAACCGCATTGAACAAAGTTCGAACTCTTCGCTCTTCGCCGCATTCCGAGTCGTTCAACGCAACGTACGAAGCCCATCCAGGCCCACCCGACGCTTCTCAAAAGCTCGTTCCTCTGGTATCGTTTGGGAACTCGGCCTGCGAGCATCGAACGATAAATCTTTGCGATCCGAGTTCTCGAGACGACGTGCAACTGGGAGCAAGCCAGTCTCACAAGCGAATCTTCTCCATGCTCGAGATATTCCTCTTAAATCAACGCCGCAATCCACGGATGAGCCATATCGTTCGAAATGAGCGGAACAATACTCGAGAAAGTCGGACGAAATTTTGCCGCGAGAAGGATTGATGGCAACATCCACGTTTCAAATGTCTTAGATGACTGTGGTTCTGAAGAGTTCCGGAGTTCTTTCAAACATATTATCTTGAGTGGGAGCTTAACGCAAGGGCTAAGCCAGGGGAGGCTCGTTATCCCCTCGTTATAGGCATCTGTGGTAAAAAGAGGATTTAATTTATATCAGAGTTAAATCTGAACCATCTTAAGACCCAAGCCCACCGCCCGCAATGGGATTTGCGAGGCGATAGGGAGTGTTACTGAAGCAATACCGAAAGGTGAATCCGGGACACTCCTGAGGGCTGGCTGAGAGGTTCAGCCGAAAACAGAGGGGAGGCTCGTTGGAAAAGCGATTCCGTTACGGGGGAACTCGGCTCCCGCTCCTCAGCACACCTCACAACGGACTTTTCAGGAAACACATCCCATGAGGGAATCGGGTGAGGTATCGGAAACCGCTATTTTTGAGGATTTAAGAGAATGAGTCAAAAAGGCGAACGACTGTGAGTTTGGCATTATGGAGCCACAGAATCAAGAGCCACAAAGAATATCAAGAGACTTTTCCGCTTTCGTGTCAACTTTCATCGAGGGCTTCCCCATCATCGGAAGAAAGTACATGAAAGATGTGGTTTCTCTTCAGGTCCTGCCGTGAACGTGGAAATACTCATAAACGCCAAAATTCAGAAGAATTATCGCAGGGAAGGAAATATCGGACATGTTTTTAAAACCGAATTTTCATTTTCCAGTTCCCCAATATGTTCGAGGCTCCCCCACTCTGCGGTTCCGCCAAGGGCTGACCGCGTTACAGGATACCGCGACTCTAGAGTCCCACAGCTCGCGATTCAGATTTGAATCGTCCAAGGCCTCCGGGAAGTTCTCCTCAAAAAATGTTCGCGCTCCTCTGTACGAGTCCTTAATAAGCGACTTTTGAAAGAGTGAAGATTCAGCGTTCACCGGTTGCACTCACTGCAATGCGTGTTTCTGCTTGGATCATGGCATCCTCAGGGATTCCCACATTGATTACGATACAGAGCTCGATTGATCACCGACATCAAACACGTCCTCAGGGAATGGATGAGCTCCCAGAGTCTGTATGATGCTGACTTTGGTCCCATGGATGGGGAAGGGAAGCACACGTTTCAAATGTGGATCAGTTCCCGAAGAGGAGGAAGTTCCCAACGATGAGGAGCTTTTGATATGATAAAAAGACCTGCCAAGCTGGCTTTGTAGATTCATTTGGTCGCTGCACCAAACCTGGTTGCGAATCCCGAGCTCCGAGGTTAGGGAGCTCAACTTCACCTCCTTTTGTAGAAGGTGAAAATATCTACGACACAAAATCAACACGAACCCTTTACTCATATTGGACATTGAACTCATCTCACTCCGGTCCCCGACGGAGCGGGAACAGGCTTCAGAGGAAATAACGTGCTTCTTCTCGATGAGAGCTTTTCAGTGATGCTTTTGGAACCTTCCTGACTGAAGGGCATCGGGATTTTGCGTTCTCCGTATACCATGGCTCGGTACCTTCTGTCGAGAAGTCGGGCTGAAGAAAATTGCAAACATAGTATGGGAATGGAATCGTTCCTAATTTTATTGAAAATCCTGTGAGACTCGTCATCTTTCGGCTACACGAACGTCTACCTAAGCTACCTAAGCTGACCAACTTCATCTTCAACCCGGACGACTGACGAGCTCCCTGGAATGTACCAGAGAGACGTGGGCGACGGCAGGGGATTTCACCGAGAGTAATATCCATCTTCGTCGTCGACTCTTTCGTCCCCGTCGAACATCGGAGCATCCTTTTCGTCGCCCGCGTTGTCCTGATCGCGGTCGAAGTGAACCTTCTCGAGCGATCGTCGAGGTTCGCATAACGACCCGCACGTCCTCTTCTGTGAGTTTCCTGTTGGTCACGTCCAGGCTCCAGAGTTCGGAGCACTTCAGGATCAGCTCCATCATCCACTGGGGAGGCGTCGAACACCCCGACAGGTTCAACGCCTGGGCCTCAAGTTTCGCCCTCTTACGCCTCTCTGCAGCTTGGACGCTTCTCGACTGGTCTGCCTTGGATGCTCCACTTGAGGAGGGTTGGTTCTGGGTGGGATAGTTCATAATCCGATCCTCAGAAAGCCTCAATGGAACATCGAAGCATCCTCTTCGTCGCCCGCGTTGTCCTGATCGCGGTCGTATTGAACCTCCTCGAGCGTCGTCAAGGTTCGCATAACGACCCGCACGTCCTCTTCTGTGAGTTTCGTGTTGGTCACGTCCAGGATCCTGAGCTCGGAGCACTTCAGGATCAGCTCCATCATCCACTGGGGAGGCGTCGAACACCCCGACAGGTTCAACGCCTGGGCCTCAAGTTTCGCCCTCTTACGCCTCTCTGCAGCTTGGGCGCTTCTCGACTGGTCTGCCTTGGATGCTCCACTTGAGGAGGGTTGGTTCTGGGTGGGATACTTCATATACCGATTCTCGGAGTGCCTCAGTTTTCGGTGTCGTCAGCGATTGCGTTTGCTCTATATTCGATGCGTGACCCTGCCGCTGTGCAAAGCGCGAATCGCCCTCCACCGAGCACTCTCAAACTCACTCGCGGACCCCTCCGCTGATGTCCGCTGGTAGAGCACGCGGCGATCGGCGACGTCGATTTATCACTCGTCCGAGCTGACTATGAGTCTGTGCAGCCTCCGTCCGGGGTTTTAAGCTCAGACTCTCCTCGTTGAGTGTGAGAGTGCGAGGGGGTCGGGAGAGTTTAATCAAGATCGGTCGAAGCGGCGGAGTCGTTGTGGGCGAAGGCGGCATGTCGATCTGATATGATTTCACCAGAACGAACGATTACACTACAATATCAGACATCTCACCACAGTAAAAAATGAGCTTAAGATTCATCGGGCCCGCTCGATTCTGGTACGAATCCCAACGGGGCTCCCAAAGATTCCAGAATCCAATTACTCTTGGATGCCGCTCGCACGAGCCCTCCGAGAAGTGCTCGGCAGAAATCGAAGCTGAAGAGCGCATTCCGAGTGATCCCCGCAAAACCGCATTGAACAAAGTTCGAACTCTTCGCTCTTCGCCGCATTCCGAGTCGTTCAACGCAACGTACGAAGCCCCTCCAGGCCCACCCGACGCTTCTCAAGAGCTCGTTCCTCTGGTATCGTTTGGGAACTCGGTCTGCGAGCATCGAACGATAAATCTTTGCGATCCGAGATCTCGAGACGACGTGCAACCGGGAGCAAGCCAGTCTCACAAGCGAAGCTCTCACAAGTATTGATGACAACATCCACGTTGACTCCTGAGAGAAACTCCTCACGTGAAATGTCTCTGACTTCCCCTCAACCCACAGAAGTCTCGATGTACGATTCAATCAGCCAGTTGACTCGAGGAGCACGTAATTCATGGTTCAGGAGGATAAACTGCATCTGCTCGCAGCGTAAAACCGAAGTCGTTACATTCTGCAGGCGAGGCTCCCCCGCAAATTGAAAGCTCCCTTATTTCATCCCAACGAGAGTCATGTCGGCAACCTTACTGCAGGAGCCTCAAACCTGAACTGAGTGCGTTTCATAAACAAGGACTCCACCTGAATTCGAGACCCAACTATATGCTCATTTCCATTTCAGCAGAAGAACGATCACTGAGAATTTCTCAGCGAGACTTGTGGTGCCGATACGTAGTTTTCACGTATCTTAGCTGATTGTGGTTCTGAAGGGTTCCCGGATTCTTCCCCACAGATAATCTCGTCGTTGAGCGGGAGCTTATCGCAAGGACGGAGCCAGGGGAGGCTCGTTTGAAAAGCGATTTTGTTACGGGGAACTTGGCTCCCGCTCCTCAACACACCCCACAACGGACTTTCCAGGAAACACGTCCCATGAGGGAATCGGGTGAGGTATCGGAAACCGCTATTTTCAAGGAACCAAAAATTTTCACATCCGGAACATCGCAGGCTGAGCCTGGCGTCGCTCGTTTCAAAAGTTTACCGAACGCAGTTTCGAGCGATTCCTCGAGTCGTACGAGCTCTGTGAATCCGAGCCGCTTTTAGTTCACTCGTTGAGCGCCTCATTCATCCGCGGAATATCTCGACCGTGGTCAACAGATTTGGGAGAATGAGTCAAAGAGGCGAACTACTGTGAGTTCCGCATTATGGAGCCACAGAATGAAAAGCCACAAAAAATATCAGGAGACTTTTCTGCTTTCGTCTCAACTTTCATCGAGGGCTTCCCTATCATCGAAAGAGAGTAGATGGAGGATGAGGTTTCTCTTCAGCTCCTGTCGTGAAAGTGGAAATACTCATGAACGCCAAAATTCAGATGAATTATCACAGGGAAGGAGATATCGGACATGTTTTTCGGACCAAATTTTAAAGTTCTTTAATATTTTTTCGAGTTTCTTCCACCCTCCGGCTCCGCCACGGGCTGATCGCGTTGCAGGTATCTCGACATCAAACACGTCCTCAGGGAATGGATGAGCTCCCAGAGTCTGTATGATGCTGACTTTGGTCCCATGGATGGGGAAGGGAAGTACACGCTTCAAATGTGGATGAGTTTTCGAAGGGGAGAGAGTTCCCCACGGTGAGGAACTATTGACATGTTCACTCATTTTCACCCTTGTTCACTCATTTGGTCGCTGTGGTGAACCTGCTCTTGAAGTCCGAAGTTCGATAGCTCAACCTCACCTCTTCCTTTACCGTGTAAATATCTAGGGAGCGACATCAACACGAACTCTTAACATATATTGAGCATTGAGCTCATCTCACTCCAGTGCCCGGCGGAGCGGGAACAGGCTCCAGAGGGGAGAACGTGTCTTCTCTCGATGACAGCTTTTCAGTGATGCTTTTGGAACCTTCCTGACTGAAGGGCATCGGGATTTTGCGTTCTCCGAATACCATGGCTCGGTACCTTCTGTCGAGAAGTCGGGCTGAAGAAAATTGCAAACATAGTATGGGAATGGAATCGTTCTTAATTTTATTGAAAATCCTGTGAGACTCGTCATCTTTCGGCTACACGAACGTCTACCTAAGCTACCTAAGCTGACCAACTTCATCTTCAACCCGGACGACTGACGAGCTCCCTGGAATGTACCAGAGAGACGTGGGCGACGGCAGGGGATTTCACCCAGAGTAATATCCATCTTCGTCGTCGACTCTTTCGTCCCAGTCGAACATCGGAGCATCCTCTTCGTCGCCCGCGTTGTCCTGATCGCGGTCGAAGTGAACCTCCTCGAGCGTCGTCAAGGTTCGCATAACGACCCGCACGTCCTCTTCTGTGAGTTTCCTGTTGGTCACGTCCAGGATCCTGAGCTCGGAGCACTTCAGGATCAGCTCCATCATCCACTGGGGAAGCGTCGAACACCCCGACAGGTTCAACGCCTGGGCCTCAAGTTTCGCCCTCTTACGCCTCTCTGCAGCTTGGGCGCTTCTCGACTGGTCTGCCTTGGATGCTCCACTTGAGGAGGGTTGGTTCTGGGTGGGATAGTTCATAATCCGATCCTCGAAGTGCCTCAATGGAACATCGAAGCATCCTCTTCGTCGCCCGCGTTGTCCTGATCGCGGTCGAAGTGAACCTTCTCGAGCGTCGTCAAGGTTCGCATAACGACCCGCACGTCCTCTTCTGTGAGTTTCCTGTTGGTCACGTCCAGGCTCAAGAGTTCGGAGCACTTCAGGATCAGCTCCATCATCCACTGGGGAGGCGTCGAACACCCCGACAGGTTCAACGCCTGGGCCTCAAGTTTCGCCCTCTTACGCCTCTCTGCAGCTTGGGCGCTTCTCGACTGGTCTGCCTTGGATGCTCCACTTGAGGAGGGTTGGTTCTGGGTGGGATAGTTCATAATCCGATCCTCAGAGTGCCTCAATGGAACATCGAAGCATCCTCTTCGTCGCCCGCGTTGTCCTGATCGCGGTCGAAGTGAACCTCCTCGAGCGTCGTCAAGGTTCGCATAACGACCCGCACGTCCTCTTCTGTGAGTTTCGTGTTGGTCACGTCCAGGATCCTGAGCTCGGAGCACTTCAGGATCAGCTCCATCATCCACTGGGGAGGCGTCGAACACCCCAACAGGTTCAACGCCTGGGCCTCAAGTTTCGCCCTCTTACGCCTCTCTGCAGCTTGGGCGCTTCTCGACTGGTCTGCCTTGGATGCTCCACTTGAGGAGGGTTGGTTCTGGGTGGGATAGTTCATAATCCGATCCTCGAAGTGCCTCAATGGAACATCGAAGCATCCTCTTCGTCGCCCGCGTTGTCCTGATCGCGGTCGAAGTGAACCTTCTCGAGCGTCGTCAAGGTTCGCATAACGACCCGCACGTCCTCTTCTGTGAGTTTCCTGTTGGTCACGTCCAGGCTCAAGAGTTCGGAGCACTTCAGGATCAGCTCCATCATCCACTGGGGAGGCGTCGAACACCCCGACAGGTTCAACGCCTGGGCCTCAAGTTTCGCCCTCTTACGCCTCTCCGCAGCTTGGGCGCTTCTCGACTGGTCTGCCTTGGATGCTCCACTTGAGGAGGGTTGGTTCTGGGTGGGATAGTTCATAATCCGATCCTCAGAGTGCCTCAATGGAACATCGAAGCATCCTCTTCGTCGCCCGCGTTGTCCTGATCGCGGTCGAAGTGAACCTCCTCGAGCGTCGTCAAGGTTCGCATAACGACCCGCACGTCCTCTTCTGTGAGTTTCGTGTTGGTCACGTCCAGGATCCTGAGCTCGGAGCACTTCAGGATCAGCTCCATCATCCACTGGGGAGGCGTCGAACACCCCGACAGGTTCAACGCCTGGGCCTCAAGTTTCGCCCTCTTACGCCTCTCTGCAGCTTGGGCGCTTCTCGACTGGTCTGCCTTGGATGCTCCACTTGAGGAGGGTTGGTTCTGGGTGGGATACTTCATATACCGATTCTCGGAGTGCCTCAGTTTTCGGTGTCGTCGGCGATTGCGTTTGCTCTCTATTCGATGCGTGACCTTGCCGCTGTGCAAAGCGCGAATCGCCCTCCACCGAGCACTCTCAAACTCACTCGCGGACCCCTCCGCTGATGTCCGCTGGTAGAGCACGCGGCGATCGGCGACGTCGATTTATCACTCGTCCGAGCTGACTATGAGTCTGTGCAGCCTCCGTCCGGGGTTTTAAGCTCAGACTCTCCTCGTTGAGTGTGAGAGTGCGAGGGGGTCGGGAGAGTTTAATCAAGATCGGTCGAAGCGGCGGAGTCGTTGTGGGCGAAGGCGGCATGTCGATCTGATATGATTTCACCAGAACGAACGATTACACTACAATATCAGACATCTCACCACAGTAAAAAATGAGCTAAAGATTCATCGGGCCCGCTCGATTCTGCTTCGAATCCCAACGGGGCTCCCAGAGATTCCAGAATCCAATTACTCTTGGATGCCGCTCGCACGAGCCCTCCGAGAAGTGCTCGGCAGAAATCGAAGCTGACGAGCGCATTCCGAGTGATCCCCGCAAAACCGCATTGAACAAAGTTCGAACTCTTCGCTCTTCGCCGCATTCCGAGTCGTTCAACGCAACGTACGAAGCCCATCCAGGCCCACCCGACGCTTCTCAAGAGCTCGTTCCTCTGGTATCGTTTGGGAACTCGGTCTGCGAGCATCGAACGATAAATCTTTGCGATCCGAGATCTCGAGGCGACGTGCAACCGGGAGCAAGCCAGTCTCACAAGCGAAGCTCTCACAAGTATTGATGACAGCATCCACGTTGACTCCTGAGAGAAACTCCTCACGTGAAATGTCTCTGACTTCCCCTCAACCCACAGAAGTCTCGATGTACGATTCAATCAGCCAGTTGACTCGAGGAGCACGTAATTCAAGGTTCAGGAGGATAAACTGCATCTGCTCGCAGCGTAAAACCGAAGTCGTTACATTCTGCAGGCGAGGCTCCCCCGCAAATTGAAAGCTCTCTTATTTCATCCCAACGAGAGTCATGTCGGCAACCTTACTGCAGGAGCCTCAAACCTGAACTGAGTGCGTTTCATAAACAAGGACTCCACCTGAATTCGAGACCCAACTATATGCTCATTTCCATTTCAGCAGAAGAACGATCACTGAGAATTTCTCAGCGAGACTTGTGGTGCCGATACGTAGTTTTCACGTATCTTAGCTGATTGTGGTTCTGAAGGGTTCCCGGATTCTTCCCCACAGATAATCTCGTCGTTGAGCGGGAGCTTATTGCAAGGACGGAGCCAGGGGAGGCTCGTTTGAAAAGCGATTTTGTTACGGGGGAACTTGGCTCCCGCTCCTCAGCACACCCCACAACGGACTTTCCAGGAAACACGTCCCATGAGGGAATCGGGTGAGGTATCGGAAACCGCTATTTTCGAGGAACCAAAAATTTTCACATCCGGAACATCGCAGGCTGAGCGTGGCGTCGCTCGTTTCAAAAGTTTACCGAACGCAGTTTTGAGCGATTCCTCGAGTCGTACGAGCTCTGTGAATCCGAGCCGCTTTTAGTTCACTCGTTGAGTGCCTCATTCATCCGCGGAATATCTCGACCGTGGTCAACAGATTTGGGAGAATGAGTCAAAGAGGCGAACTACTGTGAGTTCCGCATTATGGAGCCACAGAATGAAAAGCCACAAAGAATATCAGGAGACTTTTCTGCTTTCGTCTCAACTTTCATCGAGGGCTTCCCCATCATCGAAAGAGAGTAGATGGAGGATGAGGTTTCTCTTCAGTTCCTGTCGTGAACGTGGAAATACTCATGAACGCCAAATTCAGATGAATTATCACAGGGAAGGAGATATCGGACATGTTATTCGGACCAAATTTCAAAGTTCTTTAATATTTTTTCGAGTTTCTTCCACCCTCCGGCTCCGCCACGGGCTGATCGCGTTGCAGGTATCTCGACATCAAACACGTCCTCAGGGTATGGATGAGCTCCCAGAGTCTGTATGATGCTGACTTTGGTCCCATGGATGGGGAAGGGAAGTACACGCTTCAAATGTGGATGAGTTTTCGAAGGGGAGAGAGTTCCCCACGGCGAGGAACTATTGACATGTTCACTCTTGTTCACTCATTTGGTCGCTGTAGTGAACCTGCACTTGAAGTCCGAAGTTCGATAGCTCAACCTCACCTCTTCCTTTACCGTGTAAATATCTAGGGAGCGACATCAACACGAACTCTTAACATATATTGAGCATTGAACTCATCTCACTCCAGTGCCCGGCGGAGCGGGAACAGGCTCCAGAGGGGAGAACGTGTCTTCTCTCGATGACAGCAATTCTCATTCTTGGGCGAAACTCAACACAATATTGTCCAGATGTTAAATACTAAAGACTTTGGGCCCATCCTGGCTTCATGATCTGACTCGAGGCTGAAAACTCCAGGCAGCCAACTTTGAGGATCTTCGTTCAGTTAGTATAACAATCGAGGGCGAGGCACTCTCCGCGAGAAAAAGAAGAATCATGCCTTGCAGTCCGTGGAGGTACTCTCCAATGATGCGAATTGTTACGGGGGAACTTGGCTCCCGCTCCTCAGCACACCTCACAACGGACTTTCCAGGAAACACGTCCCATGAGGGAATCGGGTGAGGTATCGGAAACCGCTATTTTCGAGGAACCAAAATTTTCACATCCGGAACATCGCAGGCTGAGCCTGGCGTCGCTCTTTTCAAAAGTTTACCGGACGCAGTTTCGAGCGATTCCTCGAGTCGTACGAGCTCTGTGAATCCGAGCCGCTTTTAGTTCACTCGTTGAGCGCCTCATTCATCCGCGGAATATTTCGACCGTGGTCAACAGATTTGGGAGAATGAGTCAAAGAGGCGAACTACTGTGAGTTCCGCATTATGGAGCCACAGAATGAAAAGCCACAAAAAATATCAGGAGACTTTTCTGCTTTCGCCTCAACTTTCATCGAGGGCTTCCCCATCATCGAAAGAGAGTAGATGGAGGATGAGGTTTCTCTTCAGTTCCTGTCGTGAACGTGGAAATACTCATGAATGCCAAAATTCAGATGAATTATCACAGGGAAGGAGATATCGGACATGTTTTTCGGACCAAATTTTAAGTTTCAAGTTCTTTAATATTTTTTCGAGTTTCTTCCACCCTCCGGCTCCGCCACGGGCTGATCGCGTTGCAGGTATCTCGACATCAAACACGTCCTCAGGGTATGGATGAGCTCCCAGAGTCTGTATGATGCTGACTTTGGTCTCATGGATGGGGAAGGGAAGTACACGCTTCAAATGTGGATGAGTTTTCGAAGGGGAGAGAGTTCCCCACGGTGAGGAACTATTGACATGTTGACTCATTTTCACCCTTGTTCACTCATTTGGTCGCTGTGGTGAACCTGCTCTTGAAGTCCGAAGTTCGATAGCTCAACCTCACCTCTTCCTTTACCGTGTAAATATCTGAACTCATCTCACTCCAGTGTCCGGCGGAGCGGGAACAGGCTCCAGAGGGGAGAACGTGCTTCTTCTCGATGAGAGCTTTTCAGTGATGCTTTTGGAACCTTCCTGACTGAAGGGCATCGGGATTTTGCGTTCACCGTATACCATGGCTCGGTACCTTCTGTTGAGAAGTCGGGCTGAAGAAAATTGCAAACATAGAATGGGAATGGAATCGTTCTTGATTTTATTGAAAATCCTGTGAGACTCGTCATCTTCCGGCTACTTGTACGTCTACATTAGCTACCTAAGCTGATCAAGCTCATATCCAACCTGGACCACAAAACAAACCGCCGATCGAAGAGGAACAAGAGCGGGCTACCGGTTCCCCTCCCAAGAACTAGAATGGACGAGCTCCCGGGTATGTATCAGAGGGAAGGGACCGACGGCAGGGGATCTCAGCCAGAGTCATATCCCTTTTCGATGCCCACATCCTGGTCGACTTCACCGCCGTCGTCGACAACTTCGTCCTCGTCGACTCTTTCGCCCCCGTCGAACATCGGAGCATCCTCTTCGTCGCCCGCGTTGTCCTGATCGCGGTCGAAGTGGACCTTTTCGAGCGTCGTCAAGGTTCGCATAACGACCCGCACGTCCTCTTCTGTGAGTTTCCTGTTGGTCACGTCCAGGCTCCTGAGTTCGGAGCACTTCAGGATCAGCTCCATCATCCACTGGGGAGGCGTCGAACACCCCGACAGCTTCAACCCTTGGGCCTCAAGTTTCGCCCTCTTACGCCTCTCTGCAGCTTGGGCGCTTCTCGACTGGTCTGCCTTGGATGCTCCACTTGAAGAGGGTTGGTTCTGGGTGGGATAGTTCATAATCCGATCCTCAGAGTGCCTCAATGGAACATCGAAGCATCCTCTTCGTCGCCCGCGTTGTCCTGATCGCGGTCGAAGTGAACCTCCTCGAGCGTCGTCAAGGTTCGCATAACGACCCGCACGTCCTCTTCTGTGAGTTTCGTGTTGGTCACGTCTAGGCTCCAGAGTTCGTCGGCTCGTTGGCCGTGTGGCATAAACCAACGCCTTGGGTGCCACGCTAAGCTAGCAATCGCGGGTTCGATCCCCGGCCGGGACAACAAATTTCTTATGTGGTAAAAAGAGGATTTAATTTATATCAGAGTTAAATCTGAACCATCTTAAGACCCAAGCCCACCGCCCGCAATGGGATTTGCGAGGCGATAGGGAGTGTTACTGAAGCAATACCGAAAGGTGAATCCGGGACACTCCTGAGGGCTGGCTGAGAGGTTCAGCCGAAAACAGAGGCTCCAGAGTTCGGAGCACTTCAGGATCAGCTCCATCATCCACTGGGGAGGCGTCGAACACCCCGACAGGTTCAACGCCTGGGCCTCAAGTTTCGCCCTCTTACGCCTCTCTGCAGCTTGGGCGCTTCTCGACTGGTCTGCCTTGGATGCTCCACTTGAGGAGGGTTGGTTCTGGGTGGGATACTTCATATACCGATTCTCGGAGTGCCTCAGTTTTCGGTGTCGTCGGCGATTGCGCCTGCTCTCTATTCGATGCGTGACCTTGTCGCTGTGCAAAGCGCGAATCGCCCTCCACCGAGCACTCTCAAACTCACTCGCGGACCCCCCCGCTGATGTCCGCTGGTAGAGCACGCGGCGATCGGCGACGTCGATTTATCACTCGTCCGCGCTGACTATGAGTCTGTGCAGCCTCCGTCCGGGGTTTTAAGCTCAGACTCTCCTCGTTGAGTGTGAGAGTGCGAGGGGGTCGGGAGAGTTTAATCAAGATCGGTCGAAGCGGCGGAGTCGTTGTGGGCGAAGGCGGCATGTCGATCTGATATGATTTCACCAGAACGAACGATTACACTACAATATCAGACATCTCACCACAGTAAAAAATGAGCTAAAGATTCATCGGGCCCGCTCGATTCTGCTACGAATCCCAACGGGGCTCCCAAAGATTCCAGAATCCAATTACTCTTGGATGCCGCTCGCACGAGCCCTCCGAGAAGTGCTCGGCAGAAATCGAAGCTGACGAGCGCATTCCGAGTGATCCCCGCGAAACCGCATTGAACAAAGTTCGAACTCTTCGCTCTTCGCCGCATTCCGAGTCGTTCAACGCAACGTACGAAGCCCATCCAGGCCCACCCGACGCTTCTCAAGAGCTCGTTCCTCTGGTATCGTTTGGGAACTCGGTCTGCGAGCATCGAACGATAAATCTTTGCGATCCGAGTTCTCGAGACGACGTGCAACCGGGAGCAAGCCAGTCTCACAAGCGAAGCTCTCACAAGTATTGATGGCAACATCCACGTTGACTCCTGAGAGAAAATCCTCACGTGAAATGTCTCTGACTTCCCCTCAACCCACAGAAGTCTCGATGTACGATTCAATCAGCCAGTTGACTCGAGGAGCACGTAATTCATGGTTCAGGAGGATAAACTGCATCTGCTCGCAGCGTAAAACCGAAGTCGTTATATTCTGCAGGCGAGGCTCCCCCGCAAATTGAAAGCTCTCTTATTTCATCTAACGAGAGTCATGTCGGCAACCTTACTGCAGGAGGTTCAAACCTGAACTGAGTGCGTTTCATAAACAAGGACTCCACCTGAATTGGAGACCCAACTATATGCTCATTTCCATTTCAGCAGAAGAACGATCACTGAGAATTTCTCAGCGAGACTTGTTGCGCCGACACGTAGTTTTCACGTTTCTTAGCTGATTGTGGTTCTGAAGGGTTCCCGGATTCTTCCCCACAGATAATCTCGTCGTTGAGCGGGAGCTTATTGCAAGGGCGGAGCCAGGGGAGGCTCGTTGGAAAAGCGATGTTGTTACGGGGGAACTTGGCTCCCGCTCCTCAGCACACCTCACAACGGACTTTCCAGGAAACACGTCCCATGAGGGAATCGGGTGAGGTATCGGAAACCGCTATTTTCGAGGAACCAATAATTTTCACATCCGGAACATCGCAGGCTGGGCCTGGCGTCGCTCGTTTCAAAAGTTTACCGAACGCAGTTTCGAGCGATTCCTCGAGTCGTACGAGCTCTGTGAATCCGAGCCGCTTTTAGTTCACTCGTTGAGCGCCTCATTCATCCGCGGAATATCTCGACCGTGGTCAACAGATTTGGGAGAATGAGTCAAAGAGGCGAACTACTGTGAGTTCCGCATTATGGAGCCACAGAATGAGAAGCCACAAAAAATTTCAGGAGACTTTTCTGCTTTCGTCTCAACTTTCATCGAGGGCTTCCCCATCCTCGAAAGAGAGTACATGGAGGATGAGGTTTCTCTTCAGTTCCTGTCGTGAACGTGGAAATACTCATGAACGCCAAAATTCAGATGAATTATCACAGGGAAGGAGATATCGGACATGTTTTTCGGACCAAATTTTAAGTTTCAAGTTCTTTAATATTTTTTCGAGTTTCTTCCACCCTCCGGCTCCGCCACCGGCTGATCGCGTTGCAGGTATCTCGACATCAAACACGTCCTCACGGAATGGATGAGCTCCCAGAGTCTGTATGATGCTGACTTTGGTCCCATGGATGGGGAAGGGAAGTACACGCTTCAAATGTGGATGAGTTTTCGAAGGGGAGAGAGTTCCCCACGGTGAGGAACTATTGACATGTTCACTCATTTTCACCCTTGTTCACTAATTTGGTCGCTGTGGTGAACCTGCTCTTGAAGTCCGAAGTTCGATAGCTCAACCTCACCTCTTCCTTTACCGTGTAAATATCTGAACTCATCTCACTCCAGTGCCCGGCGGAGCGGGAACAGGCTCCAGAGGGGAGAACGTGCTTCTTCTCGATGAGAGCTTTTCAGTGATGCTTTTGGAACCTTCCTGACTGAAGGGCATCGGGATTTTGCGTTCACCGTATACCATGGCTCGGTACCTTCTGTTGAGAAGCCGGGCTGAAGAAAATTGCAAACATAGTATGGGAATGGAATCGTTCTTAATTTTATTGAAAATCCCGTGAGACTCGTCATCTTCCGGCTACTTGTACGTCTACATTAGCTACCTAAGCTTTCTACCTAAGCTGATCAAGCTCATATCCAACCTGGACCACAGAACAAACCGCCGATCGAAGAGGAACAAGAGCGGGCTACCGGCTCCCCTCCCAAGAACTAGAATGGACGAGCTCCCGGGAATGTATCAGAGGGAAGGGACCGACGGCAGGGGATCTCAGCCAGAGTCATATCCCTCTTCGATGCCCACATCCTGGTCGACTTCACCGCCCTCGTCGACAACTTCGTCCTCGTCGAGAACTTCGACCTCGTCGAAGATGGGAGCATCTTCTCCCTCAAACATGCATCGTTTTCCTCAAAAATGGGTGCCTCTTCTTCGTCGCCCGCGTTGTCCTGATCGCGGTCGAAGTGAACCTCCTCGAGCGTCGTCAAGATCCGCATAACGACCCGCACGTCCTCTTCTGTGAGTTTCGTGTTGGTCACGTCCAGGATCCTGAGCTCGGAGCACTTCAGGATCAGCTCCATCATCCACTGGGGAGGCGTCGAACACCTCGACAGCTTCAACCCTTGGGCCTCAAGTTTCGCCCTCTCACGCCTCTCTGCAGCTTGGGCGCTTCTCGACTGGTCTGCCTTGGATGCTCCACTTGAGGAGGGTTGGTTCTGGGTGGGATAGTTCATAATCCGATCCTCAAAGTGCCTCAATGGAACATCGAAGCATCCTCTTCGTCGCCCGCGTTGTCCTGATCGCGGTCGAAGTGAACCTCCTCGAGCGTCGTCAAGATTCGCATAACGACCCGCACGTCCTCTTCTGTGAGTTTCCTGTTGGTCACGTCCAGGATCCTGAGCTCGGAGCACTTCAGGATCAGCTCCATCATCCACTGGGGAGGCGTCGAACACCCCGACAGGTTCAACGCCTGGGCCTCAAGTTTCGCCCTCTTACGCCTCTCTGCAGCTTGGGCGCTTCTCGACTGGTCTGCCTTGGATGCTCCACTTGAGGAGGGTTGGTTCTGGGTGGGATACTTCATAATCCGATCCTCAGAGTGCCTCAGTGGAACATCGAAGCATCCTCTTCGTCGCCCGCGTTGTCCTGATCGCGGTCGAAGTGAGCCTCCTCGAGCGTCGTCAAGGTTCGCATAACGACCCGCACGTCCTCTTCTGTGAGTTTCGTGTTGGTCACGTCTAGGCTCCAGAGTTCGGAGCACTTCAGGATCAGCTCCATCATCCACTGGGGAGGCGTCGAACACCCCGACAGGTTCAACGCCTGGGCCTCAAGTTTCGCCCTCTTACGCCTCTCTGCAGCTTTGGCGCTTCTCGACTGGTCTGCCTTGGATGCTCCACTTGAGGAGGGTTGGTTCTGGGTGGGATAGTTCATAATCCGATCCTCAGAGTGCCTCAATGGAACATCGAAGCATCCTCTTCGTCGCCCGCGTTGTCCTGATCGCGGTCGAAGTGAACCTCCTCGAGCGTCGTCAAGGTTCGCATAACGACCCGCACGTCCTCTTCTGTGAGTTTCGTGTTGGTCACGTCCAGGATCCTGAGCTCGGAGCACTTCAGGATCAGCTCCATCATCCACTGGGGAGGCGTCGAACACCCCGACAGGTTCAACGCCTGGGCCTCAAGTTTCGCCCTCTTACGCCTCTCTGCAGCTTGGGCGCTTCTCGACTGGTCTGCCTTGGATGCTCCACTTGAGGAGGGTTGGTTCTGGGTGGGATAGTTCATAATCCGATCCTCAGAGTGCCTCAGTGGAACATCGAAGCATCCTCTTCGTCGCCCGCGTTGTCCTGATCGCGGTCGAAGTGAACCTCCTCGAGCGTCGTCAAGGTTCGCATAACGACCCGCACGTCCTCTTCTGTGAGTTTCGTGTTGGTCACGTCCAGGATCCTGAGCTCGGAGCACTTCAGGATCAGCTCCATCATCCACTGGGGAGGCGTCGAACACCCCGACAGGTTCAACGCCTGGGCCTCAAGTTTCGCCCTCTTACGCCTCTCTGCAGCTTTGGCGCTTCTCGACTGGTCTGCCTTGGATGCTCCACTTGAGGAGGGTTGGTTCTGGGTGGGATAGTTCATAATCCGATCCTCAGAGTGCCTCAATGGAACATCGAAGCATCCTCTTCGTCGCCCGCGTTGTCCTGATCGCGGTCGAAGTGAACCTCCTCGAGCGTCGTCAAAGTTCGCATAACGACCCGCACGTCCTCTTCTGTGAGTTTCGTGTTGGTCACGTCCAGGATCCTGAGCTCGGAGCACTTCAGGATCAGCTCCATCATCCACTGGGGAGGCGTCGAACACCTCGACAGGTTCAACGCCTGGGCCTCAAGTTTCGCCCTCTCACGCCTCTCTGCAGCTTTGGCGCTTCTCGACTGGTCTGCCTTGGATGCTCCACTTGAGGAGGGTTGGTTCTGGGTGGGATAGTTCATAATCCGATCCTCAGAGTGCCTCAATGGAACATCGAAGCATCCTCTTCGTCGCCCGCGTTGTCCTGATCGCGGTCGAAGTGAACCTCCTCGAGCGTCGTCAAAGTTCGCATAACGACCCGCACGTCCTCTTCTGTGAGTTTCGTGTTGGTCACGTCCAGGATCCTGAGCTCGGAGCACTTCAGGATCAGCTCCATCATCCACTGGGGAGGCGTCGAACACCTCGACAGGTTCAACGCCCGGGCCTCAAGTTTCGCCCTCTCACGCCTCTCTGCAGCTTTGGCGCTTCTCGACTGGTCTGCCTTGGATGCTCCACTTGAGGAGGGTTGGTTCTGGGTGGGATAGTTCATAATCCGATCCTCAGAGTGCCTCAATGGAACATCGAAGCATCCTCTTCGTCGCCCGCGTTGTCCTGATCGCGGTCGAAGTGAACCTCCTCGAGCGTCGTCAAAGTTCGCATAACGACCCGCACGTCCTCTTCTGTGAGTTTCGTGTTGGTCACGTCGAGGCTCCAGAGTTCGGAGCACTTCAGGATCAGCTCCATCATCCACTGGGGAGGCGTCGAACACCCCGACAGGTTCAACGCCTGGGCCTCAAGTTTCGCCCTCTTACGCCTCTCTGCAGCTTTGGCGCTTCTCGACTGGTCTGCCTTGGATGCTCCACTTGAGGAGGGTTGGTTCTGGGTGGGATAGTTCATAATCCGATCCTCAGAGTGCCTCAATGGAACATCGAAGCATCCTCTTCGTCGCCCGCGTTGTCCTGATCGCGGTCGAAGTGAACCTCCTCGAGCGTCGTCAAGATTCGCATAACGACCCGCACGTCCTCTTCTGTGAGTTTCCTGTAGGTCACGTCCAGGATCCTGAGCTCGGAGCACTTCATCCACTGGGGAGGCGTCGAACACCCCGACAGGTTCAACGCCTGGGCCTCAAGTTTCGCCCTCTTACGCCTCTCTGCAGCTTGGGCGCTTCTCGACTGGTCTGCCTTGGATGCTCCACTTGAGGAGGGTTGGTTCTGGGCGGGATAGTTCATAATCCGATCCTCAGAGTGCCTCAATGGAACATCGAAGCATCCTCTTCGTCGCCCGCGTTGTCCTGATCGCGGTCGAAGTGAACCTCCTCGAGCGTCGTCAAGATTCGCATAACGACCCGCACGTCCTCTTCTGTGAGTTTCCTGTTGGTCACGTCCAGGATCCTGAGCTCGGAGCACTTCATCCACTGGGGAGGCGTCGAACACCCCGACAGGTTCAACGCCTGGGCCTCAAGTTTCGCCCTCTTACGCCTCTCTGCAGCTTGGGCGCTTCTCGACTGGTCTGCCTTGGATGCTCCACTTGAGGAGGGTTGGTTCTGGGCGGGATAGTTCATAATCCGATCCTCAGAGTGCCTCAATGGAACATCGAAGCATCCTCTTCGTCGCCCGCGTTGTCCTGATCGCGGTCGAAGTGAACCTCCTCGAGCGTCGTCAAGATTCGCATAACGACCCGCACGTCCTCTTCTGTGAGTTTCCTGTTGGTCACGTCCAGGATCCTGAGCTCGGAGCACTTCATCCACTGGGGAGGCGTCGAACACCCCGACAGGTTCAACGCCTGGGCCTCAAGTTTCGCCCTCTTACGCCTCTCTGCAGCTTGGGCGCTTCTCGACTGGTCTGCCTTGGATGCTCCACTTGAGGAGGGTTGGTTCTGGGTGGGATAGTTCATAATCCGATCCTCAGAGTGCCTCAATGGAACATCGAAGCATCCTCTTCGTCGCCCGCGTTGTCCTGATCGCGGTCGAAGTGAACCTCCTCGAGCGTCGTCAAGATTCGCATAACGACCCGCACGTCCTCTTCTGTGAGTTTCCTGTTGGTCACGTCCAGGATCCTGAGCTCGGAGCACTTCATCCACTGGGGAGGCGTCGAACACCCCGACAGGTTCAACGCCTGGGCCTCAAGTTTCGCCCTCTTACGCCTCTCTGCAGCTTGGGCGCTTCTCGACTGGTCTGCCTTGGATGCTCCACTTGAGGAGGGTTGGTTCTGGGTGGGATAGTTCATAATCCGATCCTCAGAGTGCCTCAATGGAATATCGAAGCATCCTCTTCGTCGCCCGCGTTGTCCTGATCGCGGTCGAAGTGAACCTCCTCGAGCGTCGTCAAGATTCGCATAACGACCCGCACGTCCTCTTCTGTGAGTTTCGTGTTGGTCACGTCCAGGATCCTGAGCTCGGAGCACTTCATCCACTGGGGAGGCGTCGAACACCCCGACAGGTTCAACGCCTGGGCCTCAAGTTTCGCCCTCTTACGCCTCTCTGCAGCTTTGGCGCTTCTCGACTGGTCTGCCTTGGATGCTCCACTTGAGGAGGGTTGGTTCTGGGTGGGATAGTTCATAATCCGATCCTCAGAGTGCCTCAATGGAACATCGAAGCATCCTCTTCGTCGCCCGCGTTGTCCTGATCGCGGTCGAAGTGAACCTCCTCGAGCGTCGTCAAGATTCGCATAACGACCCGCACGTCCTCTTCTGTGAGTTTCCTGTTGGTCACGTCCAGGATCCTGAGCTCGGAGCACTTCATCCACTGGGGAGGCGTCGAACACCCCGACAGGTTCAACGCCTGGGCCTCAAGTTTCGCCCTCTTACGCCTCTCTGCAGCTTTGGCGCTTCTCGACTGGTCTGCCTTGGATGCTCCACTTGAGGAGGGTTGGTTCTGGGCGGGATAGTTCATAATCCGATCCTCAGAGTGCCTCAATGGAACATCGAAGCATCCTCTTCGTCGCCCGCGTTGTCCTGATCGCGGTCGAAGTGAACCTCCTCGAGCGTCGTCAAGATTCGCATAACGACCCGCACGTCCTCTTCTGTGAGTTTCCTGTTGGTCACGTCCAGGATCCTGAGCTCGGAGCACTTCATCCACTGGGGAGGCGTCGAACACCCCGACAGGTTCAACGCCTGGGCCTCAAGTTTCGCCCTCTTACGCCTCTCTGCAGCTTGGGCGCTTCTCGACTGGTCTGCCTTGGATGCTCCACTTGAGGAGGGTTGGTTCTGGGTGGGATAGTTCATAATCCGATCCTCAGAGTGCCTCAATGGAACATCGAAGCATCCTCTTCGTCGCCCGCGTTGTCCTGATCGCGGTCGAAGTGAACCTCCTCGAGCGTCGTCAAGATTCGCATAACGACCCGCACGTCCTCTTCTGTGAGTTTCCTGTTGGTCACGTCCAGGATCCTGAGCTCGGAGCACTTCATCCACTGGGGAGGCGTCGAACACCCCGACAGGTTCAACGCCTGGGCCTCAAGTTTCGCCCTCTTACGCCTCTCTGCAGCTTGGGCGCTTCTCGACTGGTCTGCCTTGGATGCTCCACTTGAGGAGGGTTGGTTCTGGGTGGGATAGTTCATAATCCGATCCTCAGAGTGCCTCAATGGAATATCGAAGCATCCTCTTCGTCGCCCGCGTTGTCCTGATCGCGGTCGAAGTGAACCTCCTCGAGCGTCGTCAAGATTCGCATAACGACCCGCACGTCCTCTTCTGTGAGTTTCGTGTTGGTCACGTCCAGGATCCTGAGCTCGGAGCACTTCATCCACTGGGGAGGCGTCGAACACCCCGACAGGTTCAACGCCTGGGCCTCAAGTTTCGCCCTCTTACGCCTCTCTGCAGCTTTGGCGCTTCTCGACTGGTCTGCCTTGGATGCTCCACTTGAGGAGGGTTGGTTCTGGGTGGGATAGTTCATAATCCGATCCTCAGAGTGCCTCAATGGAACATCGAAGCATCCTCTTCGTCGCCCGCGTTGTCCTGATCGCGGTCGAAGTGAACCTCCTCGAGCGTCGTCAAGATTCGCATAACGACCCGCACGTCCTCTTCTGTGAGTTTCGTGTTGGTCACGTCCAGGATCCTGAGCTCGGAGCACTTCATCCACTGGGGAGGCGTCGAACACCCCGACAGGTTCAACGCCTGGGCCTCAAGTTTCGCCCTCTTACGCCTCTCTGCAGCTTGGGCGCTTCTCGACTGGTCTGCCTTGGATGCTCCACTTGAGGAGGGTTGGTTCTGGGCGGGATAGTTCATAATCCGATCCTCAGAGTGCCTCAATGGAACATCGAAGCATCCTCTTCGTCGCCCGCGTTGTCCTGATCGCGGTCGAAGTGAACCTCCTCGAGCGTCGTCAAGATTCGCATAACGACCCGCACGTCCTCTTCTGTGAGTTTCCTGTTGGTCACGTCCAGGATCCTGAGCTCGGAGCACTTCATCCACTGGGGAGGCGTCGAACACCCCGACAGGTTCAACGCCTGGGCCTCAAGTTTCGCCCTCTTACGCCTCTCTGCAGCTTTGGCGCTTCTCGACTGGTCTGCCTTGGATGCTCCACTTGAGGAGGGTTGGTTCTGGGTGGGATAGTTCATAATCCGATCCTCAGAGTGCCTCAATGGAACATCGAAGCATCCTCTTCGTCGCCCGCGTTGTCCTGATCGCGGTCGAAGTGAACCTCCTCGAGCGTCGTCAAGATTCGCATAACGACCCGCACGTCCTCTTCTGTGAGTTTCGTGTTGGTCACGTCCAGGATCCTGAGCTCGGAGCACTTCATCCACTGGGGAGGCGTCGAACACCCCGACAGGTTCAACGCCTGGGCCTCAAGTTTCGCCCTCTTACGCCTCTCTGCAGCTTGGGCGCTTCTCGACTGGTCTGCCTTGGATGCTCCACTTGAGGAGGGTTGGTTCTGGGTGGGATAGTTCATAATCCGATCCTCAGAGTGCCTCAATGGAACATCGAAGCATCCTCTTCGTCGCCCGCGTTGTCCTGATCGCGGTCGAAGTGAACCTCCTCGAGCGTCGTCAAGATTCGCATAACGACCCGCACGTCCTCTTCTGTGAGTTTCCTGTTGGTCACGTCCAGGATCCTGAGCTCGGAGCACTTCATCCACTGGGGAGGCGTCGAACACCCCGACAGGTTCAACGCCTGGGCCTCAAGTTTCGCCCTCTTACGCCTCTCTGCAGCTTGGGCGCTTCTCGACTGGTCTGCCTTGGATGCTCCACTTGAGGAGGGTTGGTTCTGGGTG
Organism: Phytoseiulus persimilis; assembly: GCA_037576195.1. NCBI lineage: Eukaryota > Metazoa > Arthropoda > Arachnida > Mesostigmata > Phytoseiidae > Phytoseiulus > Phytoseiulus persimilis. The sequence goes on from CM075103.1 coordinate 28,963,276, forward strand.
GGATAGTTCATAATCCGATCCTCAGAGTGCCTCAATGGAACATCGAAGCATCCTCTTCGTCGCCCGCGTTGTCCTGATCGCGGTCGAAGTGAACCTCCTCGAGCGTCGTCAAGATTCGCATAACGACCCGCACGTCCTCTTCTGTGAGTTTCGTGTTGGTCACGTCCAGGATCCTGAGCTCGGAGCACTTCAGTATCAGCTCCATCATCCACTGGGGAGGCGTCGAACACCCCGACAGGTTCAACGCCTGGGCCTCAAGTTTCGCCCTCTTACGCCTCTCTGCAGCTTGGGCGCTTCTCGACTGGTCTGCCTTGGATGCTCCACTTGAGGAGGGTTGGTTCTGGGTGGGATACTTCATATACCGATTCTCGGAGTGCCTCAGTTTTCGGTGTCGTCGGCGATTGCGTTTGCTCTCTATTCGATGCGTGACCTTGCCGCTGTGCAAAGCGCGAATCGCCCTCCACCGAGCACTCTCAAACTCACTCGCGGACCGCCCCGCTGATGTCCGCTGGTAGAGCACGCGGCGATCGGCGACGTCGATTTATCACTCGTCCGAGCTGACTATGAGTCTGTGCAGCCTCCGTCCGGGGTTTTAAGCTCAGACTCTCCTCGTTGAGTGTGAGAGTGCGAGGGGGTCGGGGGAGTTTAATCAAGATCGGTCGAAGCGGCGGAGTCGTTGTGGGCGAAGGCGGCATGTCGATCTGATATGATTTCACCAGAACGAACGATTACACTACAATATCAGACATCTCACCACAGTAAAAAATGAGCGAAAGATTCATCGGGCCCGCTCGATTCTGCTACGAATCCCAACGGGGCTCCCAGAGATTCCAGAATCCAATTACTCTTGGATGCCGCTCGCACGAGCCCTCCGAGAAGTGCTCGGCAGAAATCGAAGCTGACGAGCGCATTCCGAGTGATCCCCGCAAAACCGCATTGAACAAAGTTCGAACTCTTCGCTCTTCGCCGCATTCCGAGTCGTTCAACGCAACGTACGAAGCCCATCCAGGCCCACCCGACGCTTCTCAAGAGCTCGTTCCTCTGGTATCGTTTGGGAACTCGGTCTGCGAGCATCGAACGATAAATCTTTGCGATCCGAGTTCTCGAGACGACGTGCAACCGGGAGCAAGCCAGTCTCACAAGCGAAGCTCTCACAAGTATTGATGACAACATCCACGTTGACTCCTGAGAGAAACTCCTCACGTGAAATGTCTCTGACTTCCCCTCAACCCACAGAAGTCTCGATGTACGATTCAATCAGCCAGTTGACTCGAGGAGCACGTAATTCATGGTTCAGGAGGATGAACTGCATCTGCTCGCAGCGTGAAACCGAAGTCCTTATATTCTGCAGGCGAGAGTCATGTCGGCAACCTTACTGCAGGAGGCTCAAACCTGAACTGAGTGCGTTTCATAAACAAGGACTCCACCTGAATTGGAGACCCAACTATATGCTCATCGCAACCGTGGAGCAGATTTCAGCAGAAGAACGATCACTGAGAATTTTTCAGCGAGACTTGTGGCGCCGATACGTAGTTTTCACGTATCTTAGCTGATTGTGGTTCTGAAATGTTCCCGGATTCTTCCCCACAGATAATCTCATCGTTGAGCGGGAGCTCATTGCAAGGGCGGAGCCAGGGGAGGCTCGTTGGAAAAGCGATTTTGTTACGGGGGAACTTGGCTCCCGCTCCTCAGCACACCTCACAACGAACTTTCCAGGAAACACGTCCCATGAGGGAATCGGGTGAGGTATCGGAAACCGCTATTTTCGAGGAACCAATAATTTTCACATCCGGAACATCGCAGGCTGAGCCTGGCGTCGCTCGTTTCAAAAGTTTACCGAACGCAGTTTCGAGCGATTCCTCGAGTCGTACGAGCTCTGTGAATCCGAGCCGCTTTTAGTTTACTCGTTGAGCGCCTCATTCATCCGCGGAATATCTCGACCGTGGTCAACAGATTTGGGAGAATGAGTCAAAGAGGCGAACTACTGTGAGTTCCGCATTATGGAGCCACAGAATGAAAAGCCACAAAAAATATCAGGAGACTTTTCTGCTTTCGTCTCAACTTTCATCGAGGGCTTCCCTATCATCGAAAGAGAGTAGATGGAGGATGAGGTTTCTCTTCAGTTCCTGTCGTGAACGTGGAAATACTCATGAACGCCAAAATTCAGATGAATTATCACAGGGAAGGAGATATCGGACATGTTTTTCGGACCAAATTTTAAGTTTCAAGTTCTTTAATATTTTTTCGAGTTTCTTCCACCCTCCGGCTCCGCCACGGGCTGATCGCGTTGCAGGTATCTCGACATCAAACACGTCCTCACGGAATGGATGAGCTCCCAGAGTCTGTATGATGCTGACTTTGGTCTCATGGATGGGGAAGGGAAGTACACGCTTCGAATGTGGATGAGTTTTCGAAGGGGAGAGAGTTCCCCACGGTGAGGAACTATTGACATGTTGACTCATTTTCACCCTTGTTCACTCATTTGGTCGCTGTGGTGAACCTGCTCTTGAAGTCCGAAGTTCGATAGCTCAACCTCACCTCTTCCTTTACCGTGTAAATATCTGAACTCATCTCACTCCAGTGCCCGGCGGAGCGGGAACAGGCTCCAGAGGGGAGAACGTGCTTCTTCTCGATGAGAGCTTTTCAGTGATGCTTTTGGAACCTTCCTGACTGAAGGGCATCGGGATTCTGCGTTCACCGTATACCATGGCTCGGTACCTTCTGTTGAGGAGTCGGGCTGGAGAAAATTGCAAACATAGTATGGGAATGGAATCGTTCTTAATTTTATTGAAAATCCTGTGAGACTCGTCATCTTTCGGCTACACGAACGTCTACCTAAGCTACCTAAGCTGACCAACTTCATCTATAACCCGGACGACTGACGAGCTCCCTGGAATGTACCAGAGAGACGTGGGCGACGGCAGGGGATTTCACCCAGAGTAATATCCATCTTCGTCGTCGACTCTTTCGTCCCCGTCGAACATCGAAGCATCCTCTTCGTCGCCCGCGTTGTCCTGATCGCGGTCGAAGTGAACCTCCTCGAGCGTCGTCAATGTTCGCATAACGACCCGCACGTCCTCTTCTGTGAGTTTCCTGTTGGTCACGTCCAGGATCCTGAGCTCGGAGCACTTCAGGATCAGCTCCATCATCCACTGGGGAGGCGTCGAACACCCCGACAGCTTCAACCCTTGGGCCTCAAGTTTCGCCCTCTCACGCCTCTCTGCAGCTTGGGCGCTTCTCGACTGGTCTGCCTTGGATGCTCCACTTGAGGAGGGTTGGTTCTGGGTGGGATACTTCATATACCGATTCTCGGAGTGCCTCAGTTTTCGATGTCGTCGGCGATTGCGTTTGCTCTCTATTCGATGCGTGACCTTGCCGCTGTGCAAAGCGCGAATCGCCCTCCACCGAGCACTCTCAAACTCACTCGCGGACCCCCCCACTGATGTCCGCTGGTAGAGCACGCGGCGATCGGCGACGTCGATTTATCACTCGTCCGAGCTGACTATGAGTCTGTGCAGCCTCCGTCCGGTGTTTTAAGCTCAGACTCTCATCGTTGAGTGTGAGAGTGCGAGGGGGTCGGGAGAGTTTAATCAAGATCGGTCGAAGCGGCGGAGTCGTTGTGGGCGAAGGCGGCATGTCGATCTGATATGATTTCACCAGAACGAACGATTACACTACAATATCAGACATCTCACCACAGTAAAAAATGAGCTAAAGATTCATCGGGCCCGCTCGATTCTGCTACGAATCCCAACGGGGCTCCCAAAGATTCCAGAATCCAATTACTCTTGGATGCCGCTCGCACGAGCCCTCCGAGAAGTGCTCGGCAGAAATCGAAGCTGACGAGCGCATTCCGAGTGATCCCCGCAAAACCGCATTGAACAAAGTTCGAACTCTTCGCTCTTCGCCGCATTCCGAGTCGTTCAACGCAACGTACGAAGCCCATCCAGGCCCACCCGACGCTTCTCAAGAGCTCGTTCCTCTGGTATCGTTTGGGAACTCGGTCTGCGAGCATCGAACGATAAATCTTTGCGATCCGAGTTCTCGAGACGACGTGCAACCGGGAGCAAGCCAGTCTCACAAGCGAAGCTCTCACAAGTATTGATGACAACATCCACGTCGACTCCTGAGAGAAACTCCTCACGTGAAATGTCTCTGACTTCCCCTCAACCCACAGAAGTCTCGATGTACGATTCAATCAGCCAGTTGACTCGAGGAGCACGTAATTCATGGTTCAGGAGGATAAACTGCATCTGCTCGCAGCGTAAAACCGAAGTCGTTATATTCTGCAGGCGAGGCTCCCCCGCAAATTGAAAGCTCTCTTATTTCATCCTAACGAGAGTCATGTCGGCAACCTTACTGCAGGAGGCTCAAACCTGAACTGAGTGCGTTTCATAAACAAGGACTCCACCTGAATTGGAGACCCAACTATATGCTCATTTCCATTTCAGCAGAAGAACGATCACTGAGAATTTCTCAGCGAGACTTGTGGCGCCGATACGTAGTTTTCACGTATCTTAGCTGATTGTGGTTCTGAAGGGTTCCCGGATTCTTCCCCACAGATAATCTCGTCGTTGAGCGGGAGCTTATTGCAAGGGCGGAGCCAGGGGAGGCTCGTTGGAAAAGCGATTTTGTTACGGGGGAACTTGGCTCCCGCTCCTCAGCACACCTCACAACGGACTTTCCAGGAAACACGTCCCATGAGGGAATCGGGTGAGGTATCGGAAACCGCTATTTTCGAGGAACCAAAAATTTTCACATCCGGAACATCGCAGGCTGAGCCTGGCGTCGCTCGTTTCAAAAGTTTACCGAACGCAGTTTCGAGCGATTCCTCGAGTCGTACGAGCTCTGTGAATCCGAGCCGCTTTTAGTTCACTCGTTGAGCGCCTCATTCATCCGCGGAATATCTCGACCGTGGTCAACAGATTTGGGAGAATGAGTCAAAGAGGCGAACTACTGTGAGTTCCGCATTATGGAGCCACAGAATGAAAAGCCACAAAAAATATCAGGAGACTTTTCTGCTTCGTCTCAACTTTCATCGAGGGCTTCCCCATCATCGAAAGAGAGTACATGGAGGATGAGGTTTCTCTTCAGTTCCTGTCGTGAACGTGGAAATACTCATGAACGCCAAAATTCAGATGAATTATCACAGGGGAGGAGATATCGGACATGTTTTTCGGACCAAATTTCAAGTTTCAAGTTCTTTAATATTTTTTCGAGTTTCTTCCACCCTCCGGCTCCGCCACCGGCTGATCGCGTTGCAGGTATCTCGACATCAAACACGTCCTCACGGAATGGATGAGCTCCCAGAGTCTGTATGATGCTGACTTTGGTCCCATGGATGGGGAAGGGAAGTACACGCTTCAAATGTGGATGAGTTTTCGAAGGGGAGAGAGTTCCCAACGATGAGGAGCTTTGATATGTTGACTCATTTTCACCCTTGTTCACTCATTTGGTCGCTGTGGTGAACCTGCTCTTGAAGTCCGAAGTTCGATAGCTCAACCTCACCTCTTCCTTTACCGTGTAAATATCTGAACTCATCTCACTCCAGTGCCCGGCGGAGCGGGAACAGGCTCCAGAGGGGAGAACGTGCTTCTTCTCGATGAGAGCTTTTCAGTGATGCTTTTTGAACCTTCCTGACTGAAGGGCATCGGGATTTTGCGTTCACCGTATACCATGGCTCGGTACCTTCTGTTGAGAAGTCGGGCTGAAGAAAATTGCAAACATAGTATGGGAATGGAATCGTTCTTAATTTTATTGAAAATCCTGTGAGACTCGTCATCTTCCGGCTACTTGTACGTCTACATTGGCTACCTAAGCTTTCTACCTAAGCTGATCAAGCTCATATCCAACCTGGACCACAGAACAAACCGCCGATCGAAGAGGAACAAGAGCGGGCTACCGGTTCCCCTCCCAAGAACTAGAATGGACGAGCTCCCGGGAATGTATCAGAGGGAAGGGACCGACGGCAGGGGATCTCAGCCAGAGTCATATCCCTCTTCGATGCCCACATCCTGGTCGACTTCACCGCCCTCGTCGACAACTTCGTTCTCGTCGAAAACTTCGACCTCGTCGAAGATGGGAGCATCTTCTCCCTCAAACATGCATCGTTTTCCTCAAAAATGGGTGCCTCTTCTTCGTCGCCCGCGTTGTCCTGATCGCGGTCGAAGTGAACCTCCTCGAGCGTCGTCAAGGTTCGCATAACGACCCGCACGTCCTCTTCTGTGAGTTTCAACGCCTGGGTTCAACGCCTGGGCCTCAAGTTTCGCCCTCTTACGCCTCTCTGCAGCTTGGGCGCTTCTCGACTGGTCTGCCTTGGATGCTCCACTTGAGGAGGGTTGGTTCTGGGTGGGATACTTCATATACCGATTCTCGGAGTGCCTCAGTTTTCGATGTCGTCGGCGATTGCGTTTGCTCTCTATTCGATGCGTGACCTTGCCGCTGTGCAAAGCGCGAATCGCCCTCCACCGAGCACTCTCAAACTCACTCGCGGACCCCCCCGCTGATGTCCGCTGGTAGAGCACGCGGCGATCGGCGACGTCGATTTATCACTCGTCCGAGCTGACTATGAGTCTGTGCAGCCTCCGTCCGGGGTTTTAAGCTCAGACTCTCCTCGTTGAGTGTGAGAGTGCGAGGGGGTCGGGGGAGTTTAATCAAGATCGGTCGAAGCGACGGAGTCGTTGTGGGCGAAGGCGGCATGTCGATCTGATACTGATTTCACCAGAACGAACGGATTACACTACAATATCAGACATCTCACCACAGTAAAAAATGAGCTGAAGATTCATCGGGCCCGCTCGATTCTGCTTCGAATCCCAACGGGGCTCCCAGAGATTCCAGAATCCAATTACTCTTGGATGCCGCTCGCACGAGCCCTCCGAGAAGTGCTCGGCAGAAATAGAAGCTGACGAGCGCATTCCGAGTGATCCCCGCAAAACCGCATTGAACAAAGTTCGAACTCTTCGCTCTTCGCCGCATTCCGAGTCGTTCGACGCAACGTACGAAGCCCATCCAGGCCCACCCGACGCTTCTCAAGAGCTCGTTCCTCTGGTATCGTTTGGGAACTCGGTCTGCGAGCATCGAACGATGAATCTTTGCGATCCGAGTTCTCGAGACGACGTGCAACCGGGAGCAAGCCAGTCTCACAAGCGAAGCTCTCGCAAGTATTGATGACAACATCCACGTTGACTCCTGAGAGAAACTCCTCACGTGAAATGTCTCTGACTTCCCCTCAACCCACAGAAGTCTCGATGTACGATTCAATCAGCCAGTTGACTCGAGGAGCACGTAATTCATGTCAGGAGGATAACTGCATCTGCTCGCAGCGTAAAACCGAAGTCCGTTATATTCTGCAGGCGAGGCTCCCCCGCAAATTGAAAGCTCTCTTATTTCATCCAAACGAGAGTCATGTCGGCAACCTTACTGCAGGAGGCTCAAACCTGACCTGAGTGCGTTTCATAAACAAGGACTCCACCTGAATTGGAGACCCAACTATATGCTCATTTCCATTTCAGCAGAAGAACGATCACTGAGAATTTCTCAGCGAGACTTGTGGCGCCGATACGTAGTTTTCACGTATCTTAGCTGATTGTGGTTCTGAAGGGTTCCCGGATTCTTCCCCACAGATAATCTCATCGTTGAGCGGGAGCTTATTGCAAGGGCGGAGCGAGGGAAGGCTCGTTGGAAAAGCGATTTTGTTACGGGGGAACTTGGCTCCCGCTCCTCAGCTACCTCACAACGGACTTTCCAGGAAACACGTCCCATGAGGGAATCGGGTGAGGTATCGGAAACCGCTCCTTTCGAGGAACCGAAAATTTTCACATCCGGAATATCGCAGGCTGAGCCTGGCGTCGCTCGTTTCAAAAGTTTACCGAACGCAGTTTCGAGCGATTACTCGAGTCGTACGAGCTCTGTGAATCCGAGCCGCTTTTAGTTCACTCGTTGAGCGCCTCATTCATCCGCGGAATATCTCGACCGTGGTCAACAGATTTGGGAGAATGAGTCAGAGAGGCGAACTACTGTGAGTTCCGCATTATGGAGCCACAGAATGAAAAGCCACAAAAAATTCAGGAGACTTTTCTGCTTTCGTCTCAACTTTCATCGAGGGCTTCCCCATCATCGAAAGAGAGTACATGGAGGATGAGGTTTCTCTTCAGTTCCTGTCGTGAACGTGGAAATACTCATGAACGCCAGAATTCAGATGAATTATCACAGGGAAGGAGATATCGGACATGTTTTTCGGACCAAATTTTGAGTTTCAAGTTCTTTAATATTTTTTCGAGTTTCTTCCACCCTCCGGCTCCGCCACGGGCTGATCGCGTTGCAGGTATCTCGACATCAAACACGTCCTCAGGGAATGGATGAGCTCCCAGAGTCTGTATGATGCTGACTTTGGTCCCATGGATGGGGAAGGGAAGTACACGCTTCAAATGTGGATGAGTTTTCGGGGGGAAAGAGTTCCCCACGGTGAGGAACGATTGACATGTTCACTCATTTTCACCCTTGTCCACTCATTTGGTCGCTGTGGTGAACCTGCTCTTGGAGTCCGAAGTTCGATAGCTCAACCTCATCCTTTACCGTGTAAATATCTAGGGAGCGACATCAACACGAACTCTTAACATATATTGAGCATTGAACTCATCTCACTCCAGTGCCCGGCGGAGCGGGAACAGGCTCCAGAGGGGAGAACGTGCTTCTTCTCGATGAGAGCTTCTCAGTGATGCTTTCGGAACCTTCCTGACTGAAGGGCATCGGGATTTTGCGTTCACCGTAAACCATGGCTCGGTACCTTCTGTTGAGAAGTCGGGCTGAAGAAAATTGCAAACATAGTATGGGAATGGAATCGTTCTTAATTTTATTGAAAATCCTGTGAGACTCGTCATCTTTCGGCTACACGAACGTCTACCTAAGCTACCTAAGCTGACCAACTTCATCTATAACCCGGACGACTGACGAGCTCCCTGGAATGTACCAGAGAGACGTGGGCGACGGCAGGGGATTTCACCCAGAGTGATATCCATCTTCGTCGTCGACTCTTTCGTCCCCGTCGAACATCGAAGCATCCTCTTCGTCACCCGCGTTGTCCTGATCGCGGTCGAAGTGAACCTCCTCGAGCGTCGTCAAGGTTCGCATAACGACCCGCACGTCCTCTTCTGTGAGTTTCGTGTTGGTCACGTCCAGGCTCCTCGAGTTCGGAGCACTTCAGGATCAGCTCCATCATCCACTGGGGAGGCAGTCGAACACCCCGACAGCTTCAACCCTTGGGCCTCAAGTTTCGCCCTCTCACGCCTCTCTGCAGCTTGGGCGCTTCTCGACTGGTCTGCCTTGGATGCTCCACTTGAGGAGGGTTGGTTCTGGGTGGGATAGTTCATAATCCGATCCTCAGAGTGCCTCAATGGAACATCGAAGCATCCTCTTCGTCGCCCGCGTTGTCCTGATCGCGGTCGAAGTGAACCTCCTCGAGCGTCGTCAAGGTTCGCATAACGACCCGCACGTCCTCTTCTGTGAGTTTCGTGTTGGTCACGTCTAGGCTCCAGAGTTCGGAGCACTTCAGGATCAGCTCCATCATCCACTGGGGAGGCGTCGAACACCCCGACAGGTTCAACGCCTGGGCCTCAAGTTTCGCCCTCTTACGCCTCTCTGCAGCTTGGGCGCTTCTCGACTGGTCTGCCTTGGATGCTCCACTTGAGGAGGGTTGGTTCTGGGTGGGATAGTTCATAATCCGATCCTCAGAGTGCCTCAATGGAACATCGAAGCATCCTCTTCGTCGCCCGCGTTGTCCTGATCGCGGTCGAAGTGAGCCTCCTCGAGCGTCGTCAAGGTTCGCATAACGACCCGCACGTCCTCTTCTGTGAGTTTCGTGTTGGTCACGTCTAGGCTCCAGAGTTCGGAGCACTTCAGGATCAGCTACATCATCCACTGGGGAGGCGTCGAACACCCCGACAGCTTCAACGCCTGGGCCTCAAGTTTCGCCCTCTTACGCCTCTCTGCAGCTTGGGCGCTTCTCGACTGGTCTGCCTTGGATGCTCCACTTGAAGAGGGTTGGTTCTGGGTGGGATAGTTCATAATCCGATCCTCAGAGTGCCTCAATGGAACATCGAAGCATCCTCTTCGTCGCCCGCGTTGTCCTGATCGCGGTCGAAGTGAACCTCCTCGAGCGTCGTCAAGGTTCGCATAACGACCCGCACGTCCTCTTCTGTGAGTTTCGTGTTGGTCACGTCTAGGCTCCAGAGTTCGGAGCACTTCAGGATCAGCTACATCATCCACTGGGGAGGCGTCGAACACCCCGACAGCTTCAACCCTTGGGCCTCAAGTTTTGCCCTCTCACGCCTCTCTGCAGCTTGGGCGCTTCTCGACTGGTCTGCCTTGGATGCTCCACTTGAGGAGGGTTGGTTCTGGGTTGGATAGTTCATAATCCGATTCTCGGAGTGCCTCAGTTTTCGATGTCGTCGGCGATTGCGTTTGCTCTCTATTCGATGCGTGACCTTGCCGCTGTGCAAAGCGCGAATCGCCCTCCACCGAGTACTCTCAAACTCACTCGCGGACCCTCCCGCTGATGTCCGCTGGTAGAGCACGCGGCGATCGGCGACGTCGATTTATCACTCGTCCGAGCTGACTATGAGTCTGTGCAGCCTCCGTCCGGGGTTTTAAGCTCAGACTCTCCTCGTTGAGTGTGAGAGTGCGAGGGGGTCGGGGGAGTTCAATCAAGATCGGTCGAAGCGGCGGAGTCGTTGTGGGCGAAGGCGGCATGTCGATCTGATATGATTTCACCAGAACGAACGATTACACTACAATATCAGACATCTCACCACAGTAAAAAATGAGCTAAAGATTCATCGGGCCCGCTCGATTCTGCTACAAATCCCAACGGGGCTCCCAAAGATTCCAGAATCCAATTACTCTTGGATGCCGCTCGCACGAGCCCTCCCAGAAGTGCTCGGCAGAAATCGAAGCTGACGAGCGCATTCCGAGTGATCCCCGCAAAACCGCATTGAACAAAGTTCGAACTCTTCGCTCTTCGCCGCATTCCGAGTCGTTCAACGCAAGAACCGTCGAATCCCGGGCTCGTTTCACAGAGGTTCCTCGAGTTTTCCGAATGCCTCTTGCTCGGAAAATCCGCAACCGAACGGAATATCTCTCAACAGGCGATTCATTTGCCCCGCGATCGACTCGTGATTCTGGATCATCCTCGAACCAGAACCAGCGAAACGGGAACGTACGAAGCCCATCCAGGCCCACCGATGCTTCTCAGGAGCTCGTTCCTCTGGTATCGTTTGGGAACTCGGTCTGCGAGCATCGAACCACAAATCCTTGCGATCCGAGTTCTCGAGACGACGTGCAACCGGGAGCAAGCCAGTCTCACAAGCGAAGCTCTCTCAAGTATTGATGGCAACATCCACGTTGACTCCTGAGAGAAACTCCTCACGTGAAATGTCTCTGACTTCCCCTCAACCCACAGAAGTCTCGATGTACGATTCAATCAGCCAGTTGACTCGAGGAGCACGTAATTCATGGTTCAGGAGGATAAACTGCATCTGCTCGCAGCGTAAAACCGAAGTCCTTATATTCTGCAGGCGAGGCTCCCCCGCAAATTGAAAGCTCTCTTATTTCATCCCAACGAGAGTCATGTCGGCAACCTTACTGCAGGAGGCTCAAACCTGAACTGAGTGCGTTTCATAAACCAGGACTCCACCTGAATTGGAGACCAAACTATATGCTCATTTCCATTTCAGCAGAAGAACGATCACTGAGAATTTCTCAGCGAGACTTGTGGTGCCGATACGTAGTTTTCACGTATCTTAGCTGATTGTGGTTCTGAAGGGTTCCCGGATTCTTCCCCACAGATAATCTCATCGTTGAGCGGGAGCTCATTGCGAGGGCGGAGCCAGGGGAGGCTCGTTGGAAAAGCGATTTTGTTACGGGGGAACTTGGCTCCCGCTCCTCAGCACACCTCACAACGGACTTTCCAGGAAACACGTCCCATGAGGGAATCGGGTGAGGTATCGGAAACCGCTATTTTCGAGGAACCAATAATTTTCACATCCGGAACATCGCAGGCTGAGCCTGGCGTCGCTCGTTTCAAAAGTTTACCGAACGCAGTTTCGAGCGATTCCTCGAGTCGTACGAGCTCTGTGAATCCGAGCCGCTTTTAGTTCACTCGTTGAGCGCCTCATTCATCCGCGGAATATCTCGACCGTGGTCAACAGATTTGGGAGAATGAGTCAAAGAGGCGAACTACTGTGAGTTCCGCATTATGGAGCCACAGAATGAAAAGCCACAAAAAATATCAGGAGACTTTTCTGCTTTCGTGTCAACTTTCATCGAGGGCTTCCCTATCATCGAAAAAGAGTAGATGGAGGATGAGGTTTCTCTTCAGTTCCTGTCGTGAACGTGGAAATACTCATGAACGCCAAAATTCAGATGAATTATCACAGGGAAGGAGATATCGGACATGTTTTTCGGACCAAATTTTAAGTTTCAAGTTCTTTAATATTTTTTCGAGTTTCGTCCACCCTCCGGCTCCGCCACGGGCTGATCGCGTTGCAGGTATCTCGACATCAAACACGTCCTCAGGGAATGGATGAGCTCCCAGAGTCTGATGCTGACTCTGGTCCCATGGATGGGGAAGGGAAGTACACGCTCCAAATGTGGATGAGTTTTCGAAGGGGAGAGAGTTCCCCACGGTGAGGAACTATTGACATGTTCACTCATTTTCACCCTTGTTCACTCATTTGGTCGCTGTGGTGAACCTGCTCTTGAAGTCCGAAGTTCGATAGCTCAACCTCACCTCTTCCTTTACCGTGTAAATATCTAGGGAGCGACATCAACACGAACTCTTAACATATATTGAGCATTGAGCTCATCTCACTCCAGTGCCCGGCGGAGCGGGAACAGGCTCCAGAGGGGAGAACGTGTCTTCTCTCGATGACAGCAATTCTCATTCTTGGGCGAACCTAAACACAATATTGTCCAGATGTTAAATACTGAAGATTGTGGGCCCATCCTGGCTTCATGATCTGACTCGAGGCTGAAAACTCCAGGCAGCCAACTTTGAGGATCTTCGTTCAGTTAGTATAACAATCGAGGGCGAGGCACTCTCCGCGAGAAAAAGAAGAATCATGCCTGGCAGTCCGTGGAGGTACTCTCCAATGATGCCATTGGAACCTTCCTGACTGAAGGGCTTTAGGATTTTCCGTTCTCAGTGTTCCATCGCCTCGGTTCCTCCTCATGAGAAGTCGGGCAGAAGAAATACGCGATCAATGCATAGAAATGGAATCGTCCTTAATTTTATTGAAAATTTGGTGAGACTCTTCATCTTCCGGCTACTTGTACGTCTACATTAGCTACCTAAGCTTCCTACCTAAGCTGATCAAGCTCATATCCAACCTGGACCACAAAACAAACCGCCGATCGAAGAGGAACAAGAGCGGGCTACCGGTTCCCCTCCCAAGAACTAGAATGGACGAGCTCCCGGGAATGTATCAGAGGGAAGGGACCGACGGCAGGGGATCTCAGCCAGAGTCATATCCCTTTTCGATGCCCACATCCTGGTCGACTTCACCGCCGTCGTCGACAACTTCGTCCTCGTCGACAACTTCGACCTCGTCGAAGATGGGAGCATCTTCTCCCTCAAACATGCATCGTTTTCCTCAAAAATGGGTGCCTCTTCTTCGTCGCCCGCGTTGTCCTGATCGCGGTCGAAGTGAACCTCCTCGAGCGTCGTCAAGGTTCGCATAACGACCCGCACGTCCTCTTCTGTGAGTTTCCTGTTGGTCACGTCCAGGCTCCAGAGTTCGGAGCACTTCAGGATCAGCTCCATCATCCACTGGGGAGGCGTCGACCACCCCGACAGGTTCAACGCCTGGGCCTCAAGTTTCGCCCTCTTACGCCTCTCTGCAGCTTGGGCGCTTCTCGACTGGTCTGCCTTGGATGCTCCACTTGAGGAGGGTTGGTTCTGGGTGGGATAGTTCATAATCCGATCCTCAGAGTGCCTCAATGGAACATCGGAGCATCCTCTCCGTCGCCCGCGTTGTCCTGATCGCGGTCGAAGTGAACCTCCTCGAGCGTCGTCAAGGTTCGCATAACGACCCGCACGTCTTCTTCTGTGAGTTTCGTGTTGGTCACGTCTAGGCTCCAGAGTTCGGAGCACTTCAGGATCAGCTCCATCATCCACTGGGGAGGCGTCGAACACCCCGACAGGGTCAACGCCTGGGCCTCAAGTTTCGCCCTCTTACGCCTCTCTGCAGCTTGGGCGCTTCTCGACTGGTCTGCCTTGGATGCTCCACTTGAGGAGGGTTGGTTCTGGGTTGGATAGTTCATAATCCGATCCTCAGAGTGCCTCAATGGAACATCGAAGCATCCTCTTCGTCGCCCGCGTTGTCCTGATCGCGGTCGAAGTGAACCTCCTCGAGCGTCGTCAAGGTTCGCATAACGACCCGCACGTCCTCTTCTGTGAGTTTCGTGTTGGTCACGTCTAGGCTCCAGAGTTCGGAGCACTTCAGGATCAGCTCCATCATCCACTGGGGAGGCGTCGAACACCCCGACAGGTTCAACGCCTGGGCCTCAAGTTTCGCCCTCTCACGCCTCTCTGCAGCTTGGGCGCTTCTCGACTGGTCTGCCTTGGATGCTCCACTTGAGGAGGGTTGGTTCTGGGTGGGATAGTTCATAATCCGATCCTCAGAGTGCCTCAATGGAACATCGAAGCATCCTTTTCGTCGCCCGCGTTGTCCTGATCGCGGTCGAAGTGAACCTCTTCGAGCGTCGTCAAGGTTCGCATAACGACCCGCACGTCCTCTTCTGTGAGTTTCGTGTTGGTCACGTCCACGATCCTGAGCTCGGAGCACTTCAGGATCAGCTCCATCATCCACTGGGGAGGCGTCGAACACCCCGACAGGTTCAACGCCTGGGCCTCAAGTTTCGCCCTCTTACGCCTCTCTGCAGCTTGGGCGCTTCTCGACTGGTCTGCCTTGGATGCTCCACTTGAGGAGGGTTGGTTCTGGGTGGGATACTTCATATACCGATTCTCGGAGTGCCTCAGTTTTCGGTGTCGTCTGCGATTGCGTTTGCTCTCTATTCGATGCGTGACCTTACCGCTGTGCAAAGCGCGAATCGCCCTCCACCGAGCACTCTCAAACTCACTCGCGGACCCCCCCGCTGATGTCCGCTGGTAGAGCACGCGGCGATCGGCGACGTCGATTTATCACTCGTCCGAGCTGACTATGAGTCTGTGCAGCCTCCGTCCGGGGTTTTAAGCTCAGACTCTCCTCGTTGAGTGTGAGAGTGCGAGGGGGTCGGGGGAGTTTAATCAAGATCGGTCGAAGCGGCGGAGTCGTTGTGGGCGAAGGTGGCATGTCGATCTGATATGATTTCACCAGAACGAACGATTACACTACAATATCAGACATCTCACCACAGTGAAAAATGAGCTGAAGATTCATCGGGCCCGCTCTATTCTGCTACGAATCCCAACGGGGCTCCCAAAGATTCCAGAATCCAATTTCTCTTGGATGCCGCTCGCACGAGCCCTCCGAGAAGTGCTCGGCAGAAATCAAAGCTGACGACCGCATTCCGAGTGATCCCCGCAAAACCGCATTGATCGAAGTTCGAACTCCTTGCTCTTTGCCGCATTCCGAGTCGTTCAACGCAAGAACCGTCGAATCCCGGGCTCGTTTCACAGAGGTTCCTCGAGTTTTCCGAATGCCTCTTGCTCGGAAAATCCGCAACCGAACGGAATATCTCTCAACAGGCGATTCATTTGCCCCGCGATCGACTCGTGCTTCTGGATCATCCTCAAACCAGAACCAGCGAAACGGGCACGTACGAAGCCCATCCAGGCCCACCGACGCTTCTCAGGAGCTCGTTCCTCTGGTATCGTTTGGGAAATCGGCCTGCGAGCATCGAACGATAAATCTTTGCGATCCGAGTTCTCGAGACGACGTGCAACTTGGAGCAAGCCAGTCTCACAAGCGAAGCTCTCACAAGTATTGATGGCAACATCCACGTTGACTCCTGAGAGAAACTCCTCACGTGAAATGTCTCTGACTTCCCCTCAACCCACAGAAGTCTCGATGTACGATTCAATCAGCCAGTTGACTCGAGGAGCACGTAAGTCATGGTTCAGGAGGATAAACTGCATCTGCTCGCAGCGTAAAACCGAAGTCCTTATATTCTGCAGGCGAGGCTCCCCCGCAAATTGAAAGCTCTCTTATTTCATCCCAACGAGAGTCATGTCGGCAACCTTACTGCAGGAGGCTCAAACCTGAACTGAGTGCGTTTCATGAACGAGGACTCCACCTGAATTGGAGACCCAACTATATGCTCATTTCCATTTCAGCAGGAGAACGATCACTGAGAATTTCTCAGCCAGACTTGTGGTGCCGATACGTAGTTTTCACGTATCTTAGCTGATTGTGGTTCTGGAGGGTTCCCGGATTCTTCCCCACAGATAATCTCATCGTTGAGCGGGAGCTTATTGCAAGGGCGGAGCCAGGGGAGGCTCGTTTGAAAAGCGATTTTGTTACGGGGGAACTCGGCTCCCGCTCCTCAGCACACCTCACAACGGACTTTCCAGGAAACACGTCCCATGAGGGAATCGGGTGAGGTATCGGAAACCGCTATTTTCGAGGAACCGAAAATTTTCACATCCGGAACATCGCAGGCTGAGCCTGGCGTCGCTCGTTTCTAAAGTTTACCGAACGCAGTTTCGAGCGATTCCTCGAGTCGTACGAGCTCTGTGAATCCGAGCCGCTTTTAGTTCACTCGTTGAGCGCCTCATTCATCCGCGGAATATCTCGACCGTGGTCAACAGATTTGGGAGAATGAGTCAAAGAGGCGAACTACTGTGAGTTCCGCATTATGGAGCCACAGAATGAGAAGCCACAAAAAATATCAGGAGACTTTTCTGCTTTCGTCTCAACTTTCATCGAGGGCTTCCCCATCATCGAAAGAGAGTAGAGGGAGGATGAGGTTTCTCTTCAGTTCCTGTCGTGAACGTGGAAATACTCATGAACGCCAAAATTCAGATGAATTATCACAGGGAAGGAGATATCGGACATGTTTTTCGAACCAAATTTTAAGTTTCAAGGTCTTTAATATTTTTTCAAGTTTCTTCCACTCTCCGGCTCCGCCACGGGCTGATCGCGTTGCAGGTATCTCGACATCAAACACGTCCTCAGGGAATGGATGAGCTCCCAGAGTCTGTATGATGCTGACTTTGGTCCCATGGATGGGGAAGGGAAGTACACGCTTCAAATGTGGATGAGTTTTCGAAGGGGAGAGAGTTCCCCACGGTGAGGAACTATTGACATGTTCACTCATTTTCACCCTTGTTCACTAATTTGGTCGCTGTGGTGAACCTGCTCTTGAAGTCCGAAGTTCGATAGCTCAACCTCACCTCTTCCTTTACCGTGTAAATATCTAGGGAGCGACATCAACACGAACTCTTAACATATATTGAGCATTGAACTCATCTCACTCCAGTGCCCGGCGGAGCGGGAACAGGCTCCAGAGGGGAGAACGTGCTTCTTCTCGATAAGAGCTTTTCAGTGATGCTTTTGGAACCTTCCTGACTGAAGGGCATCGGGATTTTGCGTTCACCGTATACCATGGCTCGGTACCTTCTGTTGAGAAGTCGGGCTGAAGAAAATTGCAAACATAGTATGGGAATGGAATCGTTCTTAATTTTATTGAAAATCCTGTGAGACTCGTCATCTTTCGGCTACACGAACGTCTACCTAAGCTACCTAAGCTGACCAACTTCATCTTCAACCCGGACGACTGACGAGCTCCCTGGAATGTACCAGAGAAACGTGGGCGACGGCAGGGGATTTCACCCAGAGTAATATCCATCCTCGTCGTCGACTCTTTCGTCCCCGTCGAACATCGGAGCATCCTTTTCGTCGCCCGCGTTGTCCTGATCGCGGTTGAAGTGAACCTCCTCGAGCGTCGTCAAGGCTCGCATAACGACCCGCACGTCCTCTTCTGTGAGTTTCGTGTTGGTCACGTCCAGGCTCCTGAGTTTGGAGCACTTCAGGATCAGCTCCATCATCCACTGGGGAGGCGTCGAACACCCCGACAGCTTCAACCCTTGGGTCTCAAGTTTCGCCCTCTCACTACTCTCTGCAGCTTGGGCGCTTCTCGACTGGTCTGCCTTGGATGCTCCACTTGAGGAGGGTTGGTTCTGGGTGGGATAGTTCATAATCCGATCCTCAGAGTGCCTCTATGGAACATCGGAGCATCCTCTTCGTCGCCCGCGTCGTCCCGATCGCGGTCGAAGTGAACCTCCTCGAGCGTCGTCAAGGTTCGCATAACGACCCGCACGTCCTCTTCTGTGAGTTTCGTGTTGGTCACGTCTAGGCTCCAGAGTTCGGAGCACTTCAGGATCAGCTCCATCATCCACTGGGGAGGCGTCGAACACCCCGACAGGTTCAACGCCTGGGCCTCAAGTTTCGCCCTCTTACGCCTCTCTGCAGCTTGGGCGCTTCTCGACTGGTCTGCCTTGGATGCTCCACTTGAGGAGGGTTGGTTCTGGGTGGGATAGTTCATAATCCGATCCTCAGAGTGCCTCAATGGAACATCGAAGCATCCTCTTCGTCGCCCGCGTTGTCCTGATCGCGGTCGAAGTGAACCTCCTCGAGCGTCGTCAAGGTTCGCATAACGACCCGCACGTCCTCTTCTGTGAGTTTCCTGTTGGTCACGTCTAGGCTCCAGAGTTCGGAGCACTTCAGGATCAGCTCCATCATCCACTGGGGAGGCGTCGAACACCCCGACAGGTTCAACGCCTGGGCCTCAAGTTTCGCCCTCTTACGCCTCTCTGCAGCTTGGGCGCTTCTCGACAGGTCTGCCTTGGATGCTCCACTTGAGGAGGGTTGGTTCTGGGTGGGATACTTCATATACCGATTCTCGGAGTGCCTCAGTTTTCGGTGTCGTCGGCGATTGCGTTTGCTCTCTATTCGATGCGTGACCTTGCCGCTGTGCAAAGCGCGAATCGCCCTCCACCGAGCACTCTCAAACTCACTCGCGGACCCCCCCGCTGATGTCCGCTGGTAGAGCACGCGGCGATCGGCGACGTCGATTTATCACTCGTCCGAGCTGACTATGAGTCTGTGCAGCCTCCGTCCGGGGTTTTAAGCTCAGACTCTCCTCGTTGAGTGTGAGAGTGCGAGGGGGTCGGGGGAGTTTAACCAAGATCGATCGAAGCGGCGGAGTCGTTGTGGGCGAAGGCGGCATGTCGATCTGATATGATTTCACCAAAACGAACGATTACACTACAATATCAGACATCTCACCACAGTAAAAAATGAGCTAAAGATTCATCGGGCCCGCTCGATTCTGCTACGAATCCCAACGGGGCTCCCAAAGATTCCAGAATCCAATTACTCTTGGATGCCGCTCGCACGAGCCCTCCGAGAAGTGCTCGGCAGAAATCGAAGCTGACGAGCGCATTCCGAGTGATCCCCGCAAAACCGCATTGAACAAAGTTCGAACTCTTCGCTCTTCGCCGCATTCCGAGTCGTTCAACGCAACATACGAAGCCCATCCAGGCCCACCCGACGCTTCTCAAGAGCTCGTTC
Organism: Phytoseiulus persimilis; assembly: GCA_037576195.1. Classification (NCBI taxonomy): domain Eukaryota; kingdom Metazoa; phylum Arthropoda; class Arachnida; order Mesostigmata; family Phytoseiidae; genus Phytoseiulus; species Phytoseiulus persimilis. Next base: position 28,982,847 of record CM075103.1, read on the forward strand.
CTCTGGTATCGTTTGGGAACTCGGTCTGCGAGCATCGAACGATAAATCTTTGCGATCCGAGTTCTCGAGACGACGTGCAACCGGGAGCAAGCCAGTCTCACAAGCGAAGCTCTCACAAGTATTGATGGCAACATCCACGTTGACTCCTGAGAGAAACTCCTCACGTGAAATGTCTCTGACTTCCCCTCAACCCACAGAAGTCTCGATGTACGATTCAATCAGCCAGTTGACTCGAGGAGCACGTAACTCATGGTTCATGAGGATAAACTGCATCTGCTCGCAGCGTAAAACCAAAGTCGTTATATTCTGCAGGCGAGGCTCCCCCGCAAATTGAAAGCTCTCTTATTTAATTCAAACGAGAGTCATGTCGGCAACCTTACTGCAGGAGGCTCAAACCTGAACTGAGTGCGTTTCATAGACAAGGACTCCACCTGAATTGGAGACCCAACTATATGCTCATTTCCATTTCAGCAGAAGAACGATCACTGAGAATTTCTCAGCCAGACTTGTGGCGCCGATACGTAGTTTTCACGTATCTTAGCTGATTGTGGTTCTGAAGGGTTCCCGGATTCTTCCCCACAGATAATCTCGTCGTTGAGCGGGAGCTTATTGCAAGGACGGAGCCAGGGAAGGCTCGTTTGAAAAGCGATTTTGTTACGGGGGAACTTGGCTCCCGCTCCTCAGCACACCTCACAACGGACTTTCCAGGAAACACGTCCCATAAGGGAATCGGGTGAGGTATCGGAAACCGCTATTTTCGAGGAACCAAAAATTTTCACATCCGGAACATCGCAGGCTGAGCCTGGCGTCGCTCGTTTCAAAAGTTTACCGAACGCAGTTTCGAGCGATTCCTCGAGTCGTACGAGCTCTGTGAATCCGAGCCGCTTTTAGTTCACTCGTTGAGCGCCTCATTCATCCGCGGAATATCTCGACCGTGGTCAACAGATTTGGGAGAATGAGTCAAAGAGGCGAACTACTGTGAGTTCCGCATTAGGAGCCACAGAATGAAAAGCCACAAAAAATATCAGGAGACTTTTCTGCTTTCGTCTCAACTTTCATCGAGGGCTTCCCTATCATCGGAAGAGAGTAGATGGAGGATGAGGTTTCTCTTCAGTTCCTGTCGTGAACGTGGGAATACTCATGAACGCCAAAATTCAGATGAATTATCACAGGGAAGGAGATATCGGACATGTTTTTCGGACCAAATTTTAAGTTTCAAGTTCTTTAATATTTTTTCGAGTTTCTTCCACCCTCCGGGTCCGCCACGGGCTGATCGCGTTGCAGGTATCTCGACATCAAACACGTCCTCAGGGAATGGATGAGCTCCCAGAGTCTGTATGATGCTGACTTTGGTCCCATGGATGGGGAAGGGAAGTACACGCTTCAAATGTGGATGAGTTTTCGAAGGGGAAAGAGTTCCCCACGGTGAGGAACTATTGACATGTCGACTCATTTTCACCCTTGTTCACTCATTTGGTCGCTGTGGTGAACCTGCTCTTGAAGTCCGAAGTTCGATAGCTCAACCTCACGCGCCAGATCCTCAGCGGGCCTCAACGACGCCTGAATGGGTTGGGAGGTACGGGCTTACCGTGGGTGAAAGCTCCTATGGCGGCTCCACCCAGTCCCACCGCCATTATAGTTCTCAGGATTACGAACGTGGCGAGATTCGGAGCTGCAGCCATGGTCATTGCTCCCAAGGAGGATATCAACACCGAGCTCATGTTCGCAGCCTTGCGCCCATACCTTCAACAGCAATATGATCGTCAGGAGAGAAAAAAAACGGATTTAGAAATGATTTACAAAAAGGGGATCGCATCTTCGCTCGCCCCCCCTTGATCTGTGAGCGAGCGGGAAGAGATGGACGGATCACATTCTGGCCCGACTAAAATCGTATATGATGGGCCTCACCAATCTGAAACGTGAGAGAAAATCAAGTTTCCCAGCATCATTCCAACCATCATGAGCGAGTCCGAGAAGCCTATGATCCAATCCCTTCGGCAAACTGTGCCAAACTGCAATGTCCTTGAATTGAGCCACTGGAACGCTTGCATAGCTGACTGATATCGAGGTTCACAGCCCTAATAATCTCTGGCAATGTAATATCGTCACACCGGAGACTTCGCGGAGCAGGAGGGCACATAGGTTGGGCCAGCCACAAGATGACGCTTTCAGTTTCTCGTTCCGTGACCGTTCCATTATCAATGCACCCCATCGGAGCAAACTTGCCTCACTCTTTACGGTGTTTTCGAAGATTGCAGTGTCGAAGTACCACTCAGTGCAAATCCCCTGATCTTGATTATAACAGTGAAAATCTTGGGAAGCGTTCTCCACCCTCCTCGGGTACGAACTCGTGTTTGTCGAAATGGACGCACAGGTGAACTCTTGTACTTTCGGTGCTAGGAAAGTCATCGCGAGAACTGAGCTCGCACAAGGCAAAGCTCGAAGCGAGAGAACCCCTAGGGGCTTCTGGAAGACGCTGGTGGCGTCGACGACGGTGTCGAGGGTTTTTGGCTCGGGCTTGGACTGAACCGCGTAGGAGGCTGGCTTTTGAGGAGCCATGATGCACTCGATGTGGACACTCTGGAAGTTGTTTGAAAGAATATCATCCCCGTGAGCTGGGACTGTCATCAGGTCCCCGATCAAGGTGACTCGTTGATTTTCATCGGCTGCGCCGATTTCACCAATACGATATCTAACACACGGTTCGAGCGAGACGAGTCCGACCGAGTTCAACACAGCTGGCGGGAAATTGGAATACAGCAGCTCGGATCAAATTGAAGATCCTTCCTGGTTGATTTGTCCGGGTGATGTTAGATACTGTCACGCCGAGATAAGCGGAAGAGATCAGCAGAAGCGCTTGCGTAGAGCGTGTCGAGATCGCCACACAAGGGAACTTTGCCTCGTGAAATGACGACGACGAAGATGCACAAATCGCCGCGGCGCAAGAGCCGTACCCCTTGGCTGCCCATTCAGCGCCGAGGCTCACGACGGGCCGCGGGTTTTGCACCTCTGGACTCGGCTTGGAATTTCTCATTGGGTAGAGGTATCGAAAAGCTTCCGCGGAGTCAAGTTTCCTGGGTGCAGTCGTAGAGCGATGCCGACTTTATGTTGTAAACGAAGTAAGAGAAATGCCTCCCTTACGCGAGCACCTTGGCCGAAGTTGTTCTGGCTGTTCGAGTTAGCATCATGAGCTGAGCTTCTCGGACAAAAATCATGTAATACAATCTGACGTGGATTCAGGCTCTCAACCGCTGATTTGACGAGTACTTCCTTCCAGCGTCGGAACAACACTTTTTTCATAGAATTGCATATCACTAATAGTGTGTGGTCTGCGCCCATAGGAAGATACGTTTCTCAAACCATCTATGGTCTTCATTGGATTCATGAGTGAATCTCGTTAGCTTCTGGCTATCGATATCTTGATCTACGTCAGAGCACACACGCAGACGATCAAATCTTGCGCGAAAACCAAGCTGACCACCGAAGCTGTCGAGCTCTGACAGCAGGCGAGTGAGGTCCGAGCTCTGCAGTTTGTCTCGCGTTGACTTGTCAAAAACGTGATGATGAGCTCAGTACGGTTCATTCTTCAGCCGCATTCCTAGATTGTGGAGAGAGAACATTGCCAGATACAATATCCAGATGCAAACCACTTGCGCGTCGTACCCCGTCTGATGTGTAAAAAGCGCCGCGATGGGAACGATGGCCCCTCCGTCCGAGTGCCAATCTGGCGTCTCTCAGATTCGTTCATTGCTTTCTTTAAGTCATTTCGTAGGCTATTAGGACGCGACTTGCGGCGATACGACGTCTTCAGAATCACTCTCGGACTTCCGGAATGCCGAATGCACGGAGATGGAGCGGTGCCCGACAAGCGTCTAATGAATTCCGCGTCGTGGGCCCGGGACTCAAGGCTGGCAAACTCGAAACCCCTAGTGCTTCCCCTCGCCAGCCGGGCTTGTATATCGGATATTCCATGATGTGTCTCAGATGAACAGATACACATGGATGATGGTTCTCAATAGGCACTTCGAGGCCATGATTTCAACAGAAGCTCATCAGGCTATAGACTGGTGGTTTGAAAATGTCGCGAGATATCACGTCAGACCCAGTTCCGGATATCTGCTTCGTACTTTTGTCAATACAATGCTAGTTACCAGAGATTTTGTGTTGGGTTCGGGCATCGATGGGTTCGACCATCTAGCGGTGAATCGTATCGTAGACGATACATCCGCTGTTGTGATATAACCATACCCTGCCTCCGGAACTCCGAGGAAAACTGAATCACGCTGATATGTTGTGTACTTTATGTAAGGGGAACTTGGACACGCGAGAATTCAACGCGAGTACATGAGGGATCCCAGCTCTGCTGTGGACTCATTCCTGAATGTAGAATAGAACCGCGTGAACGGCATGCCACTGGATCGGGAGGTTCGAGGCCTCCAAGTCTACGCGCATGACGCCGAGAACAACTGGCCCAGAAACCTTTGGCGGTGAGATCGGGACGCTATCGCAATAGCTGCTCGGTTCGGGATACCCGAGATACCCACTGTGAAGGACCGCATGGGAAACTGGTCTCGCGACCATTTTACTCAGGGATCTGGGCTTGACGACGAGAGTTTTCATATGGAATTTTCAAGCCGTCAACCTTCGAAGAAGGCGACATGCCGCCCAGAATCACCGTAGGACGAGTTGACGTGATCTGCGCTGCAGAAACACCGGATCTTTTAGGAAAAACATAGCTGCGTAATGGTGCCATGGAAGTGTTATTGATGCATCGGCTCCGATTCTCCGAAGTGACGGCCTCGGGAGGCTCTCTGTAACTTCACTAAAACTCAAGGTGTAATCGGCTGGGAGGACTCCGCCCAAGTCATTGATCGTACAGCGGACTACTTTGAATACTCGGTGACATCCAATGGCTTACCTAGCGGGAACCCTACTCTCGCATACTCTACCACTGCGTGAAAATACGACGTTGACTCAAATTTCCTCTGAACCTGGATGATAACCTGATCTGGAGTTTCGCATGCAAAGCTCGGGATCGGTGTGAATGTCCTCGTTCAACTCGAGAGTCTAAAGACTTCGGAGATTCATGTTCCGCTCTGGACTACGGCTTTCCCGAAGGTGAGAAAATCAGGACGTTATATAAAATAGGATGACACACTGGGAGATAACTTGTCCGACCTCCTTTCCTACTCTCGATAGAATGATCACGACATGGACATCACGCTTGCTCCCTCAAAGCGTGCTCCTCGCAACGCTTTTCGCTCAAAACGTTTGTATAGATTTTGCACAATGAGTGACTCTCACAAAGCCGAACGGAGCCATTGCCAGGCGAGAATAGCAAGGATTTATCGAGCAGTTTCGTCGAGATTGCGCCGCGAACTTCGATGCAAGTAGAAATTCGCGATTGCGAATCAGTATATGTCCGTGCCTTGCAGAATAGTGGATGATCGTGTTCCAGTCTATGTTGTTCTTGTATTTTCGAGCACAAATGTGCTTCTGACCGCACGATTCTCCACAGATTGTGCACCAGTACTCGTCTCAGTTCCATTTCAAAGTCTGCGTGATCGAACCCAGGTGCTGCTCCGTCTGTTGATCTGTGAGGGGTTGTAAAACTGTGCCTCTTGCAGATCCTGCTCCTCATCCCTGGGTTCAAACCCGATATCTCAACGTGCCGTATGTCGAGGTGATCTCGATAGGAGGTGGTTCAAATCTCTCCGCGAGTTCTCCTGTGAGCAGAGCAGTGCGTGGTAAATGAGAGCCAGTCGCTTTCGCATCGAGCGATGAAAGCAGATTGCGACAAAAGGTCATGTCAAGTGCGTGGAGTAGAGGGCTATCAGAGCGATTCCGTCGAATAAGCGGATGGAGTGCAAATTCGGAGAAGGTTGATCCGTCCCCGGCTCCGAGGCCTAAATCCCCGGAACCAACCCTGAGACTCAAAGCCGATCGAACCGAGATACCACCGAAAGAAGCCCCAACGGCATGTTTCCCGGGCTCAAAACTACTCTTTTGGATTTTGCGTCTCATCTGCGTTCATCCGATCATATGGAAGGGAGACCGATTTGTGGTTTCGGGATGTGGATTCGCGTGTCTCCTCTGTGCAGTTGCTATGCATTGCTGTTTCGTCGCCGTCATCGTGCTGGCCGATCCAGGACTCAGTTTGGCCCTTGTCAGAGCGACCGCGAACCCCATCCGATCCGACATGGGCGTCTTCATGTCCATGCTCGCATCAGGGCTATATTTCATGACGTCTGTATGTTTTCTAGTTTTCATCCGTAGTCGTTCGCAAATCGCGGTGACGTTCAACGAACTCAACTGCCTATGGATGATGTGAGTAAGCGCACCATTATAATGGGAATCGTACGTTGCTGGTCCATGAGAGGTGATGAAGAAGTCGATTCCTCGCGCTTGCTTAGCAGGATGCAATTTCGAGGGAACGAGAGCACTGTATAACCCCTGTGAGGCTCAGTAAAACACATAACAGACCCTTACTACGGCATTCAAGTCCAGTACTCTCAATGAAAGCCGCTTGCTATCCTCAGAACCTCTCAGTATCTGATGGGGAGGTCGTTTATTCCCTGGGGAATAAGGTCCTGAGAAACAGCTGCAAAAAAAAGAGTTGGACCTGGAAGATCACAAGATCGCACCGAAGTCTGTAATTTGCCTCCCTTGAAGACCAAGAGCGGTGATACTTTAACCTTCGTATTGCAAGCAGCGTGCGAGGTCATCTGGTCGATTTGGTTCCCTCCCTCCTATGAGAACGCCAATGGGCGCACAATAAATAATCATGTCAGCTTGACATTTCCCGCAATCGTTCCTCTTAGGTTTTGAGCTCAACATCATTCTCGCTCTTCCAGGATGGGACGCCCCCGCGCGAAAGTGGCTTTCGCAGCTTTCACTGTGGTTCCATGGTGTACTTTCATATTCGTCAAGGGCTTCATTTTCCTAACGGCCGCTACATCTCTGCAGGCATCGGAGTCGATTTGGGGCCCGTTGAGATTCTTGAGCAATTTCTTGCTATTTTATCTTCTTTTGAGTGTTTTCGCTGTTGTCAGTACGCTCACGACTTTCGTATACGGAGCGATTCTAGACTGTCTACCCATTCTGCGGGACACCATGAGGCGCTCATCGTACGATGAGCGATTCGTCGAATGTTTCCTGACGGTAAACGTTCGGTACTCAATCAGCGGCCTACTCTCGATACTTTGCCTGGAGACTCCAAGAGTGGGACTCTCAAAAATTGTCATTTGCAGAGAGCAGTCGAGAGTCTGGATCGCGTAATGATATCCTTCTCTTCAGCGGTCTCTCCGTTGGTCACGTTGAATTTGATGGCGTTTGTCTGCTTCGCACTACAAGTAATGTTCCACGAAATCATCGCAAGTGGAGAGAAAGGACGATCTGAACACATGTCTATTCTCGTTGGATGGGGCGCTCTCATAATTATTTCCATAATCTCATCGCACACCCTCGAGAGCGAGGTAATATTGAAGTTGAGGTTTCCAATGCCAAGGACGTCACCTTGGAATGCTCCCCAGGATTGATCGCTGGATATAAATCCCCCTTTGCATCGCATGTCCATTGAAACAGTACCCTATAATTCAGATCGCAAGAATCCGGAAAGCGTTGCGGGCCCGGCACCGAGCGAGGATAATCTCGCTTTTGACCTTCCAAGAACTGGACGAAGTACTTGAGGGTTTGCCCTGTCATATGAAGCTTCTCAGTATTTTTGAGCTCAACTTGACTGTCGTCCTATCGGTGCGTTCTGAACATCGTGGTGCATCGCGGATAACCGCAGAGATATCACCGGGCAAAATCAGAGGATTCCCCTTTCAGAATTGGTTTGCTGATTCCAGGTCACTCTTTTCCTCTTGAATTTTTACATGACGTTCATACAATTCAAAGCGATCTTGTCTGGAGCCGGAGCGAATCTTACGGAGTTCCTGAGGAAACCATGACCATGATATGAAGAAAGTGGGGAGGAACCCGGACGAGCTTCCTGTTGTTCCAGAGAGCAACTGCCTGGCTGATAAACCGACCGATCCCCACAAGATGTCCGCCGGATTGACAAGATCGAGGTATCTGATACACTGGATCAATACTCCTCTACGAGATGGTGTAGGATAAATCGTACATTCGAAGTCTTTGAGCAGGTGGAGACTACGACAGAAAAATTGCGACCACAACCTTCCGGGTTGAGTCCAAAACGACTTGCCTATGATGTGTTGGCTTGTGTGAGAATGTGTACTGTAAGCATATCGGGATCAGGACCAACCCATGGAAAAGACGGTACATTCCGAGACTCCTCACTGGACGCCAAGAGGCCGTCGAACCCATTTGACTCTCAATTCCGTGAACCAGTGTTCCCTGAACTTGTTTCGCCATTCAATTCTGTGGACCGAGGTTTTGCCTTGGACCTCATGCTTGTAAGTATGGAACTCCTCTGGGGCATGCGTGCGTGAAGTATTCCGCGTTGTACCACGGATTCAGGAACGGGTTTTTGCATGACACTACGATATCCAATGTGAGTGTGGGGGATAGCTTCGGATCTCTCCCGTATTTTTCGCATCTCAAGTGCACACTCATCTGATGCCTGGCACCTATAGTTCCACAGCGTTTGCCTCCAGCCACCGAATGATCTCATGGTGAAACACTCGAGGTGAGTTCCCCCGGAGCTCGACGAGCTCGATATACAGGTGAAATGAAAATTCGAATACAGGAATACTGAGCTCTCGATCGATCTGCACCCCACAATAACCTACATACGCTTTATCCTTCCAAGTATCTATCAAGAGAGAGAAATTCGGAACAAGTCCCCTCTCTGGGGAGCTATGATGAAAATGAGGAAGGGACAGGAATCCTAATTGACCAGCCTGTATTTGTATGAAAAATACATCCCCGAATACTGATAAATGATCTTGTGGTCATCGTGAGCCTCGACTTCGTTGTTCTCACTTTGGAGTGAGGCTCGTAGAAATAATAGGGGGGCAGGTGTGGCGGATAGTGTTGCTGTAGCTGATTCCGTAGCTGAGGGTGGAGCTGAAGCTGTTGCTGCTAAGAGAGTCGATGGATGACTCCGGCGCTGATAACGATAATCCACTGCTAGTCGATGGTAATGGAAAGCACACACCTTGGCTGACGAATGACTTGTCCAGTTAACGATCCACGTCAAGAAAAGAACCGACACACAAACTGAGAGGGCGGAGGTAGGACGACGCGCACCTCACGATATGATATAACGTCGCGAGCGAAAACGACGAAGGAATTCCAGCGTTTTACCCAAGAGAGACGAGAGAGAAACGATTTTCTTTTCATCTCTCCAAGCGGCAATACTCATGAATGACGAGGTACCACCAAAAATAAAAGGCTACAGATTCGTAGGCTCAAACAGGGATGGACGGTCTGGGAAACACGCCAGCGGTGGAACCGGCATCCTGATCCCGGACAGCCTCAAAGAGGAGGAATGGGTGGAAAGAGAGAAGGACTTTGTGGCAAAGGGCATAACACTGCAAAAAAAAACATGAAGACATACAAGAAACTAGAAGGAGTTCTCGAGAGAAGGAGAAAGAACAACTCCTTGATACTAGTAGGTGCTAGCGAGTGCAAGAGCGGGCTTCCTCAACACCAACTCTTTCAGAACAAGATTCGAAGGAGGCGATGGTAAATGTGTGCTATGCGGACATCACACAGAATCCCTAGAACACGTGATAATGGAGTACAAGGAAGAACAGCGGAATGAAGCGGAGATCTGCAGAAGACTAGGCCTGCATGAAGACCCAACGAGAGGAATTGTAGAGCGGACCAAACGGAGTCTTGAAGGATGCGAAAAAGCAACGAAAGGACACATCCCACGCTCCTGCTAGATCACCGACCAGCGACCCTAACCAGCAGAGTGTACTCGTCTCCGCGTACGGGGTTTCTGACATATAACAGAGTGTATATGGGCAAGAAATGGTTAATAAACCAATCAATCAATCAATCAATGTTGACATCTCCTCGAGCATTATTGGTCGTGGAGGGCGTTCCCCGCCACCTTCTCGGGGGGTTTCACATAGACCGTCTACCTGAACGATGTACCTCCTGATTTTTTGTTTAATCTGACATGATCAGCGTGTGATTGTTCGAATAGTCATCGGAAATTAGAGAAATTCGCATCATCAAATTGCTCAGAACGGAACAGGAGTTATCACGATTCAAGACCTGTAAAATACATTATTATAGATTGCAACAAACTTTTTCCAAACTTTTCAATTCGGAACGGTGTCAAGGGCTCGCTCCGGGAATACTGTATCGAAGTTTTTCTCAGTAGACGTCTCCAGGAATCTCCTCGGTCTCTACGCCCACAAACCATCAAGTGGAATTCGAACGACCCGACTCATGCCGAAGTGTGCCCACACGCCCATATAGTGCATTTCCTGCAGGGATTCGCTTGGATTGCTCGTGTTGTGCATTCTAGAGGAATGAGTGACCTCCCGGTTTGTTGGATATTCGTTCCCTGAAGTCAGTCGGTAGACACCGATCTGGAAGTTCTCTGGAAGCTGGAAGATCACGGCACGAAATAAACAGACAGAGTTCCGGTTAGGGAATGCGTAGCTCCTCAAGAGCGAAGCTTCTTTATTGCAGTATTTATACTTGGCGGGAAAGCGTGAGCTGACCGCGGCCGAAGCGAAGTGTCTAAGCCCGGTGGCGTAATCACGCACAGGGCTTGTCCTTGTCCCCGTTACGGGTGTGAGTAGTTGAGACATGTTTCAGATACTGAAGTGTAACGATATTTCTCAACACCCTCCCTTAGATGAAACAGTCACTTTTCACAACCAGATGATCATGTTTGCAATCAGTGATAATTCACAGGCTTCGGTCAAATCTGGACTCAACTTTCCCATGCAGTTAGTGGAGTTATAAGTACACAATGTTCTGTGGAACTCCCAGGTGTACCAGGGTTCTTTCTCACCGTTTGGTACAGGTCGGGGTTGCCCGACTGCTACATAAACACTTCGTAATAGTTCTCGTTAAACTGTTCGAACTCATTTGACCTGAGGTGCGACAGCAGGGATCCTGAGACGATTGTCGCCATCCTGTGCTTGTCGTCTCTCAAGGTCCTTCCTTATTATTGGTTTAGCACCTTGCCGTGTATGGGAAAACCTCGAGTGCTCTGGTTTAGTTCACTTTCACCTTGTTTCAGCTTTGCTGAGGTTCCATTCTTACGTTGTTCACGTGAAACTTGTTAGTACTTTTTCTGGGGTCTGAACAACACTATGAACCGTTGATGGTTTCTGTTGTTCTGAGATGGCAAGTGAATCCCAAGCGTGGCGAGGGAGTTGATCCGACCCGTGTGGCCATCCAGTCGAGGGGAGGCGCTATCCATAGCTTTTCGAGTTCTCTCCTCCGGGGCGATTTCTCTTCCTATTGACAACCAGGAAGATCTCCATCTAGCTCCCACGCATCCAAGCGCTCTTCAGCTTCTTGGCGTGCATACGATTCCAATTAGGGATCAGACACGAACTCGGTTTTGGGGTATCCATTCAGTCTCTGTGTCCAACTTCGACTGTGATTCCCAACGATATGTTGTTCGCGTGTCATAAGTCCTTTTTTTCCGCCTTGAAGAGGTCTCTTCTGAAGAAGGACCTTTGGAACTTTCTCGCGATCTAGCTTTCTGAGTTGCATTGCTTCGAAAGCGCATTTGATCGTCACACTTGAGTTTGTTCAAGAACTTGCTTTCTTCCACAGCAAATCTGATCTTTCCTGTTTGGCTTGAGTTGCTTTTCTTTTCTAACTCCTGCGAGGGTCAAGGAACTTATCATCTTAGATGTTCTAGCTCATTCCTGTTGTTGTCCTCCGAGGACACAGTCCCCGTCCAGACTTTGTCATACCACCAAAGGTATCGTATCTTTCATCTCTCGCAACAGCAGACAAGAAGAAAGAACTGGTTCATCGAACCAGCGCTGAGGTAGCTCCTACCAACAGCGGTCGAGTTTCTGATGGGAGTCTGGTCGTGGTGAATGTTCAGGAATCCCAGCTTGCCGCAAACTACCGGAAGCTGGTCATGGATCTTAATTTTTGAGGGATGTGCACAGTGATGTGTCTGGCTTTGTGTCGAGAAGACTCACTCAGTCGTACCGCAGGATTCCAACCTGTTTGGGAATTATTTGACATCGTTCAGCGGTTGGGCGTTCAGCAGGGGAAATTTGCTGACAACGATGCTCTTAGCACAGCTCAATCTGTTCGCGAAGTCTGTGGTTCAAACCTCAGTGGTAACGGAAGTCATTATAGCGTTTGATCAGATGAGAAGGACTGTAGATGAGCCGAAAAACTTACTCCGCTTGGCCAAGGAAGAGCAGCAGGGGCTCGATCTACGTCGGGATTATCTTGCTGGTAATATGGTATCAATTTGGTCAGGCTCGTCATCTTCAGAGCCTCCGTTTCGAGGTGAACATACTTCAACAGAGAATCGACCAACTTCCGACCGAAGTGTCCGCTACAGCTGTGTCATCCAACAGCACCGTTACCAACCTCTAGGGGAACATGGATAACGTCAAGGATCCTGAAGCCTCGTGCAAATCGTTCGAATCCAAGATCAAGATACTTACTGATCTATTGGATCTGGAATTCCAACATCAAGATGCAATTTGCCAGGGAATGAGAGCATATTTCTCACACAACATCACATGCATTGGCAATCTCTCTCACGAGATTGATATTGTCAAAACCTACCAGGTTTCTTTTGACAACGGCTGTCGGAAGGGTGAGCTCTTCTTCGGATCAGCCTGCCAAGACGAGAGTCCACTCGTCTGTAGAGGATGTCAGGACTAGGGATTTCGATCATCCCGTTTAGTCCAACGTTTTCTCTTTAGTTCAGGCCTTTGTTGGCCAAATGGCGGCCATGCTTCCCAAGCGAAAATGGGTGCTGCTCGCCATCTTTGCCGTGCTCTTTATCGGTGAGTCGATTTCTTACCGCTTTTTCCTGTCTTGGTTATCAAGCTCTCTTTTTTTTTCTTTCTGTGTGATGGTGAGTCTTAAAGTTGTCTTTTTTTTCTCCAGGAGGAGTCTTATGGTTCATCATTCCAAGTGAGACTGGGGGTACCTTTGCTGGTCGCAGTTCCACTGCAGTCCATTGACCGTCACTCGGTTCTCAAGATCTACCGAACCACTGCTGAGTGGTCTTCTGAGGATGAAGAAAGCTCCACCCCTATATCGACAACGACTCTCACCATCGGTCCAACTCTTCCAAGCCGACTTATCTCAGCCAGGGCATGTTGGTACTCTCGCGGTAAAATGGGCTGGAAATGCCGCCACCACTTGGGATTAGAATGCCTGCTCATCGATGGACCCTCTGGGGTTCCATCATACGTTGTATGTTCGTCTTAAGGCAGCATCCAATCCATGTGGTCCAGACGGATACACCCGTCACTGTAGACGTACTTGATCTTGTCCGTCGCCGTCCGCCTCTAGCGGGCATGGGGAGCTTTGCCAATTTGTTTTCACTCCAAATGCATTTGTTTCCTGGGCAGTTGTTCTTATTCGAGTGTTACTACATGATCTGGCTTATTTGATCATGGTGCTTTTCTTTTCGGGTCAGAGTGTCATTAGCAATCAGCACTCTCCCTTTTGAATATGAGGATCCCTGGAATGCTTCGATCATTACTACGGATCAGCATTCTTTGGTTCCGGTCCTGACTCTCATCATGGCTTCCAAGTTTCTATGGTGCACTGGAGGCTTTCTTAGTGCCATTGCCATCTTAGGAGTCTCGGGATTCTCTGTCCGAATGCTTCCAAGCAATTCTGGACCTGGATGTCGTAAGCAAGATTGGCTCCATCCACCTGCATCGGCAGCTGTGCTTCTGATGCCCAAAGTGTCCAATCTTCGATCATCCGGTGGAAGGGCATGGCCAGGTTTTCATCCTTCCCGCCATTCATGTATTTCATGATCAGAACACGAGTCATTTTATCTCATCGAGTCGACTCCAGTGTTCGTTCCGAGGGAGGTTACTTTTGAACCAATTCCCAAATCTTCTTCTGTTTTTCAGAGTGTGGTCTCACCATCACTCACCCCGCTGTTTAGTGCACCGGTCGAAAAGGACTTATTAACAACCCCTGTTCATATCAATCCAACTCGTACTTCATGTTTTGTGGCCGCGCCACTCACGAGCGTTCACTTTCCACGTGAGCCCGATTTTCTCCAGATTCATGTCTGAATGGGATAACATACACTCCAGTTCGGGAAGGCCAGTTTCTCAAAAGTCATTCACTCGAACTCCAAGCCTTTCAAGAACGACGGGATATCTGCCCGAGATTTTCACGAGGATGTCTCAGTCGATGATCAAACCGATTGTTCTTTTGACATCTACCCTCCCTGACTCAGTACCTTCGTCCCTTTCCTCGGTGTCATTGTCAGGTGTCTATTCGGTTAGAGAGCCGGTGAGATCGCTTAACGGATTCTCTCACTATGTCTGGTCTGAATCTTTGATTTCCTACTCATTTTGTTTCAACCTTTTCCCACTGCTACTACATTATTTGAGACTGCTGTACTTCAGCCGGTCTTAACATCTCATTTGTTTTCCAACTTGTACCAGTCATGACCGTTAGCCCAATTCGTGGCTTCAGCATTCAACAACAACAGTCATGAGTGGGTCGTGCGAGTTCTTGCTGTTGGGACTGAGCCGGACCAGGACGTCGATGAGTCGAAGCCAGCGTCAGTCGGTTCGAGTACCACTTCAGCCCCTCCGTCCAGCACTTTCTCTCTGTCTTCAAACACAACTGAATCAACCACTCCGGCATCGGATGACGGCACCACAGAACTCAGCGTCACAGACACAGCCACCAGCGCTTCGGCTGATGACACCACCACCACCGAGGCACGGTCTAAGAGCCTTTCCATTTCTACCAGAAGATACAAATGTATCACTTTCGAATACAATCGGATTTACTAGTCAGTGCTGGACAGGAAATGTGTGTTTGTCCACCGATCTACTGCTTTGAGGCTTGAGCTCCATGTGTTCCGGTATGATGAGACCGAAGAGTTCGCATCACCCTCGGAGCATGCCAAATCTCAGAGATCAAGTACTGACCTGGTGAAGTTCTTATGCTTGGGATCAAATCCGATCATCATAGATTCAATTATTTATTTTGTGAATGGGAAGTCTCAATGTCAGCCTCTCATTCATCTTCTACAGTGGATTGGTGTGGTGACTCGGGTCCCGTCGGGTGTTAACCTACAGAAGGCAGAATTTCACCCATCGCTGGTACTGTCTACGCCGCCCTGATCGAATCGAGCAGGTTATGCCTTTTGAGCAGACTTACATCACAACAAGTGTAGTGATCACAGTTGCGTGGACCTGGAGGAATTTTGTTCCACTTGATGAAACAGGTGTAGGTGCTGGTGGTTTCTCATGTGTATAGTCATAGGATTCGATAAAGATATCGACTCCTCCAAATGTTGTTCCATTTGGCAACGGGAGAGCCGCAACAGGAGATGCTCTCTCAATGCAGATTTGATCGCTTATCAAGCAATCGCATGGGAAATAATCGATGTTCAGTACGGATATCATACAGGGTTGTCTCTGTCGGTTGCACTGCGGGAGGCAATCATCCTCGCACTGGGAGGACGCAGCCGCTTTTGCCGCTAACAGGAGGAGAGCGAACTGCATTATCTGTAATGCCATCTTCTCTCCGTTCCTTGAGCCAGAAGTATCGTATGGCTGTATTGTAACGTATTGTAACGTTCAGATTCCTGGGCTTCTGTCAACAGTTGGATGCAACTTGTGTTGTCCACGTGGAGAGTCGGAGTGATTTGATGTCCGACTTTCTGTAACAGCCTTCTCAGCCCCCAACAGGTCTTACTCATTTCAATGCATTCCACGATATTGCTTTCAAAGGGGATGGAGGCGTTATACAGCTTTGGCTTCTTGAAGACCATCATACTGGCGCTCCACCAAACATTTGAGCTGCTCCACTGGTACTGCACCGAGTGTTTCTGCAACCACATTACAGCAGGCATCAATCTGGGCGTGAGCACCGCCAGTATACGTGGGACCGTGGTTCCGGGTTTCTGATGGAAACCTCAACGTTTTTAGACCAACGTTCCATAGGTGGCGTGTTGGCTTGTCTACGTATCTTGACCTTAGTCCAACAGCGTAGGAACTATATCCTCCAGTTCCCACCGCCACTAACCTCAAAGCCCCTTCGAGCTCTCTATACATCAGAGTAAGATCGATTCCTCCCTCAAATGCAGATTTCGACGTTGAGTCGATTGGTACAGAGGACACGTTACAATCTGACATCTGGAAACGATCTAGTAGCTCGGTAACATACTGGGCTTGATCCTAATGGATCCTACCTCCGTCGGGAGAGATCGCAATCCTCAATCCCAATAAAAACTCGAGCGGCGCCGTGGTAAGTCTAAAGGTTTTCTCTAGTTCCTTTATTATTCTTTGATTCATTTGTTCATCGTTGGAGCCTATCAGGCCATCATCAACGTATATCAGAACAAAAACTCGAGTCGGAGGATTTGGAAAGTACAAGCAAGAGTCCAACTTGCTTCTGGTCAACTCGACCATATTGAGACTCAACAATGTGTTGCTCAATTTCTGGTTAAACATTTTAGGAGCCTGGAGTATCCAATACCACGCCTTCAATAGTTCACAGACTCTGTTGGTACCGTTGTCCAAACCAGCTGGCTGTTTCATAAAGAGTCTTTCGTCTGATGGCGCAGACGAGAAGAACTTGCACATATCCGTGTGGTTCAAACAGAGACGCTCCTGTGCAGCGATTGACAGTACTGCCATAATCGTGTCAAACTTCGCCACAGGGCTAAACAGACTATCATAGTCAATTCCAGCTCTTTGTTTATATCCTCTTACCACGGGCCTGGCCTTCCTCTTGATTATGCTATTGTCCTTATCAGTTATCAACGAGAAGACCCATCTATTCGTCAGGACATTTTGTCCGCGTTCCGGGTCCACGAGTTTGCAAACCTGATTAGTTCTGAAGGACTCTAGTTCCAATGCCCTTGCCGCGAACCATTCATTTTTATACTTTGAGCGATACACGTCCGCTAGGTTAAGAGGCACGTCTGCCTGTGAGTTGAACCTGCCTAGGGGGTCGCTAGTTTCATTGGTTGTAGTACTACTTATTACATTGTCGGCTATCCCTGCCTCAAAATGGTTCGGCTTCTTTAAGGTACCTTTGTCTCTTAAATTGTACTTGCTTCCCTCGATTTGTCCCTCCATCCTTGCCGAGCTCTGGTTTCTGGTGCGTCCGCGCGGTTCTCTGGCAGGAGAGGCTTCATCGCCGGGTCCCGAACCCGATGCGATGGCTCGCTCGTCGTCTACGTTCCTTTCTCCTTCCAAGTTGTCGTCATCACCGGTGTTGTCTGGCTCACTGGTGTCGTTGGGTGAGGGATCCGCTTCCTGTTCTTTTTCTTCATCCATAGGAGGCCCGTTGATATTCGCTTGAACCTCTTGGGGAATTCCCGTACCCGATAGAAGACTTCTAGCTTATTCTGGAGGAAGTAGGTTTCTCGGAATCGGCTATGATTATCGGTCAATGTCTTGAAAGCGTTATGTCTGCCGCAGGAAGGCGTACTGACGAGACAGACATCGCTCTTGATCCATCCGTTACGAGGGGCAAGTGAGCTGCTGAGTTCCGGCCGATAGCTAGCTCTGGGCATTTTTCCTTTGACGCAGCTATCAAAGCTGAGGAAATCTTTGATTACGTCATATCCTTGACGTTGTAGCATTGACTTGAGCCGTCCGGCGTTGAAATGAGCGAAATTCCGGTGCATTTTAGTGAGGCTGACCTTTTTCTTCGGTTTGATGCCTTCGGCGTTGTATTCTTCGGCGGAGTCCACGGCATACAGGGGGTAAAGGCCATCCTTCCTTGTTGCTTGAATGGACGTCTTCCCTCGAGTCATGATGATAGAATTCCGGGAGATCCTGATCTCAAACTTGTCATCTGTGAGCTTTGAGACCGATATGAGATTTCGGCGGAGTTCCGGAACGTACAGCACCTCATTCAGCTGGATTGACACTGGCTTTCCTTCTTGAATGAGTGTCACGTAAACAGTTCCGGACCCAGGAGCTCTCAGGGTCCGGGAACCTCCCAATCTCACTTTGCGTGACTGGTGGAATGTTGCGTAGTGCGTCATGTGCCCTAGAGAATTACACATGTGAAAATTGGTCCCGGAGTCCACCACATATTCGTTGTCAGGTGTCGTAACATGGGACTCTACAATCTCCATCTCACAGTTCAGGATCTCAACCACATCAGCTTCTGTATGATGTGCACTATGTTGTTGTTGTTGATGGCTGTTGAAGGATCTCATTCCGCCGCGCCGTGGCTGCTGGTTGCGCCGAGGTTGCTGCGGAGGCCGAGAGCGCTGCGGGCGTTGATATCGATTCTCTACTCGAGTTCCACTTCCACTTGGAGCGTTGCATCGCGTAATCATGTGTCCAGAATGACCGCAACCGTGGTAGTCATTTTCTGATGTGCTGGTCATTGTCCCGCTTACGATTGACCTCTCGCTGAATGTCCTTCGGTTGTGTTGTCTCCCTGATGGAGGCCGAAGACGCGAGAACAGGGCTGTCACTTCACTGGTATCGAATCTACCGCGCCGTATTGCCTCCATCTCGATAGCAGATGTTAGATGGACAAGAGACTGAGCTGACTCATCTCTTGCAGTGAAACTTTGCTCGAAAGATTCCCAATTCGGGGGCAAACTTGCCAGCAGAATCGTGATTTTCAAATCAGAAGGCAAGGAGACCCCTAGGGCCTCGCAGCGGCTTAAGATCTTATTGAACCTGAGAAGATTCTCACCAGCGCTTTTGTTGGACAGATACATGTAGGTAGTGAACTTCGGCAGTGCCACTCTCTTCAGCCCTCCGTTTGCATTGTTGAAACGTCCAGTGATTTCTCTCCACATTTCTGGAGCATCCACTGTTTCTGAATTTGCGTGGAAGAGCGAGACCGCAAGATCGGAATGAAGCGATGCGAACAGAGTGCAGCGTGCAGCTCGATTTCCTGCATCAAATTTTCTCTTCTGGATTTTTGCGGCCTGGCTATTTGCAGTGGATGGCGGTGGTATCAGGTTTCCCATCGTCACATCTGAAGCAAACGGATCGGCATCCAGAGCTGCCGATATCATTACTCGCCACTCTGTGTAGTTCGCTCCGTCGAGTCTGAGCTTTAAAAGGTCTTCTGCTCGGTGTCTTAAACCCATGTTGAACTCGTTCAAGTCCTTGTCGGTGTCGTCCGTTGCTCCGACACTCTTCGTGCTGAAGTCCAATGCTTCGTCGCCTGTCTTCGCCGAATGTCCTGGCATTTCATCTCCAACCTCACTAAAGCCGTGGGAGCTACTGGAATCTTCCTGTGTCCGTTGACTCTCCGTTGGATCCATTTTCTTGTCGCACCTTGATGTACCTTCACCGGCAGGTAACTACCACACACTTCACAGTGTTCACTTCCAAACGACAGTGTCCACAGAGTCGTATCGTGCGCAATAACGAATGTTGGATATTCGTTCCCTGAAGTCAGTCGGTAGACACCGATCTGGAAGTTCTCTGGAAGCTGGAAGATCACGGCACGAAATAAACAGACAGAGTTCCGGTTAGGGAATGCGTAGCTCCTCAAGAGCGAAGCTTCTTTATTGCAGTATTTATACTTGGCGGGAAAGCGTGAGCTGACCGCGGCCAAAGCTCAGTGTCTAAGCCCGGTGGCGTAATCACGCACAGGGCTTGTCCTTGTCTCCGTTACGGGTGTGAGTAGTTGAGACATGTTTCAGATACTGAAGTGTAACGATATTTCTCAACATTTCCTCAAAAATGGGTGCCTCTTCTTCGTCGCCCGCGTTGTCCTGATCGCGGTCGAAGTGAACCTCCTCGAGCGTCGTCAAGGTTCGCATAACGACCCGCACGTCCTCTTCTGTGAGTTTCCTGTTGGTCACGTCCAGGCTCCAGAGTTCGGAGCACTTCAGGATCAGCTCCATCATCCACTGGGGAGGCGTCGAACACCCCGACAGCTTCAACGCCTGGGCCTCAAGTTTCGCCCTCTTACGTCTCTCTGCAGCTTGGGCGCTTCTCGACTGGTCTGCCTTGGATGCTCCACTTGAGGAGGGTTGGTTCTGGGTGGGATAGTTCATAATCCGATCCTCAGAGTGCCTCAACGGAACATCGGAGCATCCTCTTCGTCGCCCGCGTTGTCCTGATCGCGGTCGAAGTGAACCTCCTCGAGCGTCGTCAAGGTTCGCATAACGACCCGCACGTCCTCTTCTGTGAGTTTCGTCTTGGTCACGTCTAGGCTCCAGAGTTCGGAGCACTTCAGGATCAGCTCCATCATCCACTGGGGAGGCGTCGAACACCCCGACAGGTTCAACGCCTGGGCCTCAAGTTTCGCCCTCTTACGCCTCTCTGCAGCTTGGGCGCTTCTCGACTGGTCTGCCTTGGATGCTCCACTTGAGGAGGGTTGGTTCTGGGTGGGATAGTTCATAATCCGATCCTCAGAGTGCCTCAATGGAACATCGAAGCATCCTCTTCGTCGCCCGCGTTGTCCTGATCGCGGTCGAAGTGAACCTCCTCGAGCGTCGTCAAGGTTCGCATAACGACCCGAACGTCCTCTTCTGTGAGTTTCCTGTTGGTCACGTCCAGGCTCCAGAGTTCGGAGCACTTCAGGATCAGCTCCATCATCCACTGGGGAGGCGTCGAACACCCCGACAGGTTCAACGCCTGGGCCTCAAGTTTCGCCCTCTTACGCCTCTCTGCAGCTTGGGCGCTTCTCGACAGGTCTGCCTTGGATGCTCCACTTGAGGAGGGTTGGTTCTGGGTGGGATACTTCATATACCGATTCTCGGAGTGCCTCAGTTTTCGGTGTCGTCGGCGATTGCGTTTGCTCTCTATTCGATGCGTGACCTTGCCGCTGTGCAAAGCGCGAATCGCCCTCCACCGAGCACTCTCAAACTCACTCGCGGACCCCCCCGCTGATGTCCGCTGGTAGAGCACGCGGCGATCGGCGACGTCGATTTATCACTCGTCCGAGCTGACTATGAGTCTGTGCAGCCTCCGTCCGGGGTTTTAAGCTCAGACTCTCCTCGTTGAGTGTGAGAGTGCGAGGGGGTCGGGGGAGTTTAATCAAGATCGATCGAAGCGGCGGAGTCGTTGTGGGCGAAGGCGGCATGTCGATCTGATATGATTTCACCAGAACGAACGATTACACTACAATATCAGACATCTCACCAAAGTAAAAAATGAGCTAAAGATTCATCGGGCCCGCTCGATTCTGCTACGAATCCCAACGGGGCTCCCAAAGATTCCAGAATCCAATTGCTCTTGGATGCCGCTCGCACGAGCCCTCCCAGAAGTGCTCGGCAGAAATCGGAGCTGACGAGCGCATTCCGAGTGATCCCCGCAGAACCGCATTGAACAAAGTTCGAACTCTTCGCTCTTCGCCGCATTCCGAGTCGTTCAACGCAAGAACCGTCGAATCCCGGGCTCGTTTCACAGAGGTTCCTCGAGTTTTCCGAATGCCTCTTGCTCGGAAAATCCGCAACCGAACGGAATATCTCTCAACAGGCGATTCATTTGCCCCGCGATCGACTCGTGCTTCTGGATCATCCTCGAACCAGAACCAGCGAAACGGGAACGTACGAAGCCCATCCAGGCCCACCGACGCTTCTCAGGAGCTCGTTCCTCTGGTATCGTTTGGGAACTCGGTCTGCGAGCATCGAACCACAAATCCTTGCGATCCGAGCTCTCGAGACGACGTGCAACCGGGAGCAAGCCAGTCTCACAAGCGAAGCTCTCACAAGTATTGATGGCAACATCCACGTTGACTCCTGAGAGAAACTCCTCACGTGAAATGTCTCTGACTTCCCCTCAACCCACAGAAGTCTCGATGTACGATTCAATCAGCCAGTTGACTCGAGGAGCACGTAATTCATGGTTCTGGAGGATAAACTGCATCTGCTCGCAGCGTAAAACCGAAGTCCTTATATTCTGCAGGCGAGGCTCCCCCGCAAATTGAAAGCTCTCTTATTTCATCCCAACGGGAGTCATGTCGGCAAGGAGGCTCAAACCTGAACTGAGTGCGTTTCATAAACAAGGACTCCACCTGAATTGGAGACCCAACTATATGCTCATTTCCATTTCAGCAGGAGAACGATCACTGAGAATTTCTCAGCGAGACTTGTGGTGCCGATACGTAGTTTTCACGTATCTTAGCTGATTGTGGTTCTGAAGGGTTCCCGGATTCTTCCCCACAGATAATCTCGTCGTTGAGCGGGAGCTTATTGCAAGGACGGAGCCAGGGGAGGCTCGTTTGAAAAGCGATTTTGTTACGGGGGAACTTGGCTCCCGCTCCTCAGCACACCCCACAACGGACTTTCCAGGAAACACGTCCCATGAGGGAATCGGGTGAGGTATCGGAAACCGCTATTTTCGAGGAACCAAAAATTTTCACATCCGGAACATCGCAGGCTGAGCCTGGCGTCGCTCGTTTCAAAAGTTTACCGAACGCAGTTTCGAGCGATTCCTCGAGTCGTACGAGCTCTGTGAATCCGAGCCGCTTTTAGTTCACGCGTTGAGCGCCTCATTCATCCGTGGAATATCTCGACCGTGGTCAACAGATTTGGGAGAATGAGTCAAAGAGGCGAACTACTGTGAGTTCCGCATTATGGAGCCACAGAATGAAAAGCCACAAAAAATATCAGGAGACTTTTCTGCTTTCGTCTCAACTTTCATCGAGGGCTTCCCTATCATCGAAAGAGAGTAGATGGAGGATGAGGTTTCTCTTCAGTTCCTGTCGTGAACGTGGAAATACTCATGAACTCATCAAAATTCAGATGAATTGTCACAGGGAAGGAGATATCGGACATGTTTTTCGGACCAAATTTCAAAGTTCTTTAAGATTTTTTCGAGTTTCTTCCACCCTCCGGCTCCGCCACGGGCTGATCGCGTTGCAGGTATCTCGACATCAAACACGTCCTCAGGGAATGGATGAGCTCCCAGAGTCTGTATGATGCTGACTTTGGTCCCATGGATGGGGAAGGGAAGTACACGCTTCAAATGTGGATGAGTTTTCGAAGGGGAGAGAGTTCCCCACGGCGAGGAACTATTGACATGTTCACTCTTGTTCACTCATTTGGTCGCTGTGGTGAACCTGCACTTGAAGTCCGAAGTTCGATAGCTCAACCTCACCTCTTCCTTTACAGTGTAAATATCTAGGGAGCGACATCAACACGAACTCTTAACATATATTGAGCATTGAACTCATCTCACTCCAGTGCCCGGCGGAGCGGGAACAGGCTCCAGAGGGGAGAACGTGTCTACTCTCGATGACAGCAATTCTCATTCTTGGGCGAACCTCAACACAATATTATCCAGATGTTGAATACTAAAGACTGTGGGCCCATCCTGGCTTCATGATCTGACTCGAGGCTGAAAACTCCAGGCAGCCAACTTTGAGGATCTTCGTTCAGTTAGTATAACAATCGAGGGCGAGGCACTCTCCGCGTGAAAAAAAAGAATCATGCCTGGCAGTCCGTGGAGGTACTCTCCAATGATGCCATTGGAACCTTCCTGACTGAAGGGCTTTAGGATTTTTCGTTCTCAGTGTTCCATCGCCTCGGTTCCTCCTCATGAGAAGTCGGGCAGAAGAAATACGCGATCAATGCATAGAAATGGAATCGTCCTTAATTTTATTGAAAATTCGGTGAGACTCTCCATCTTCCGGCTACTTGTACGTCTACATTAGCTACCTAAGCTTTCTACCTAAGCTGATCAAGCTCATATCCAACCTGGACCACAAAACAAACCGCCGATCGAAGAGGAACAAGAGCGGGCTACCGGTTCCCCTCCCAAGAACTAGAATGGACGAGCTCCCGGGAATGTATCAGAGGGAAGGGACCGACGGCAGGGGATCTCAGCCAGAGTCATATCCCTTTTCGATGCCCACATCCTGGTCGACTTCACCGCCGTCGTCGACAACTTCGTCCTCGTCGACAACTTCGACCTCGTCGAATATGGGAGCATCTTCTCCCTCAAACATGCATCGTTTTCCTCAAAAATGGGTGCCTCTTCTCCGTCGCCCGCGTTGTCCTGATCGCGGTCGAAGTGAACCTCCTCGAGCGTCGTCAAGGTTCGCATAACGACCCGCACGTCCTCTTCTGTGAGTTTCCTGTTGGTCACGTCCAGGCTCCAGAGTTCGGAGCACTTCAGGATCAGCTCCATCATCCACTGGGGAGGCGTCGAACACCCCGACAGCTTCAACGCCTGGGCCTCAAGTTTCGCCCTCTTACGCCTCTCTGCAGCTTGGGCGCTTCTCGACTGGTCTGCCTTGGATGCTCCACTTGAGGAGGGTTGGTTCTGGGTGGGATAGTTCATAATCCGATCCTCAGAGTGCCTCAATGGAGCATCGAAGCATCCTCTTCGTCGCCCGCGTTGTCCTGATCGTGGTCGAAGTGAACCTCCTCGAGCGTCGTCAAGGTTCGCATAACGACCCGCACGTCCTCTTCTGTGAGTTTCGTGTTGGTCACGTCTAGGCTCCAGAGTTCGGAGCACTTCAGGATCAGCTCCATCATCCACTGGGGAGGCGTCGAACACCCCGACAGGTTCAACGCCTGGGCCTCAAGTTTCGCCCTCTCGCGCCTCTCTGCAGCTTGGGCGCTTCTCGACTGGTCTGCCTTGGATGCTCCACTTGAGGAGGGTTGGTTCTGGGTGGGATAGTTCATAATCCGATCCTCAGAGTGCCTCAATGGAACATCGAAGCATCCTCCTCGTCGCCCGCGTTGTCCTGATCGCGGTCGAAGTGAGCCTCCTCGAGCGTCGTCAAGGTTCGCATAACGACCCGCACGTCCTCTTCTGTGAGTTTCGTGTTGGTCACGTCTAGGCTCCAGAGTTCGGAGCACTTCAGGATCAGCTCCATCATCCACTGGGGAGGCGTCGAACACCCCGACAGGTTCAACGCCTGGGCCTCAAGTTCCGCCCTCTCACGCCTCTCTGCAGCTTGGGCGCTTCTCGACTGGTCTGCCTTGGATGCTCCACTTGAGGAGGGTTGGTTCTAGGTGGGATAGATCATAATCCGATCCTCAGAGTGCCTCAATGGAACATCGGAGCATCCTCTTCGTCGCCCGCGTTGTCCTGATCGCGGTCGAAGTGAACCTCCTCGAGCGTCGTCAAGGTTCGCATAACGACCCGCACGTCCTCTTCTGTGAGTTTCGTGTTGGTCACGTCTAGGCTCCAGGGTTCGGAGCACTTCAGGATCAGCTCCATCATCCACTGGGGAGGCGTCGAACACCCCGACAGGTTCAACGCCTGGGCCTCAAGTTCCGCCCTCTCACGCCTCTCTGCAGCTTGGGCGCTTCTCGACTGGTCTGCCTTGGATGCTCCACTTGAGGAGGGTTGGCTCTGGGTGGGATAGTTCATAATCCGATCCTCAGAGTGCCTCAATGGAACATCGGAGCATCCCCTTCGTCGCCCGCGTTGTCCTGATCGCGGTCGAAGTGAACCTCCTCGAGCGTCGTCAAGGTTCGCATAACGACCCGCACGTCCTCTTCTGTGAGTTTCGTGTTGGTCACGTCTAGGCTCCAGAGTTCGGAGCACTTCAGGATCAGCTCCATCATCCACTGGGGAGGCGTCGAACACCCCGACAGGTTCAACGCCTGGGCCTCAAGTTCCGCCCTCTCACGCCTCTCTGCAGCTTGGGCGCTTCTCGACTGGTCTGCCTTGGATGCTCCACTTGAGGAGGGTTGGCTCTGGGTGGGATAGTTCATAATCCGATCCTCAGAGTGCCTCAATGGAACATCGGAGCATCCTCTTCGTCGCCCGCGTTGTCCTGATCGCGGTCGAAGTGAACCTCCTCGAGCGTCGTCAAGGTTCGCATAACGACCCGCACGTCCTCTTCTGTGAGTTTCGTGTTGGTCACGTCTAGGCTCCAGAGTTCGGAGCACTTCAGGATCAGCTCCATCATCCACTGGGGAGGCGTCGAACACCCCGACAGGTTCAACGCCTGGGCCTCAAGTTCCGCCCTCTCACGCCTCTCTGCAGCTTGGGCGCTTCTCGACTGGTCTGCCTTGGATGCTCCACTTGAGGAGGGTTGGCTCTGGGTGGGATAGTTCATAATCCGATCCTCAGAGTGCCTCAATGGAACATCGGAGCATCCCCTTCGTCGCCCGCGTTGTCCTGATCGCGGTCGAAGTGAACCTCCTCGAGCGTCGTCAAGGTTCGCATAACGACCCGCACGTCCTCTTCTGTGAGTTTCGTGTTGGTCACGTCTAGGCTCCAGGGTTCGGAGCACTTCAGGATCAGCTCCATCATCCACTGGGGAGGCGTCGAACACCCCGACAGGTTCAACGCCTGGGCCTCAAGTTTCGCCCTCTTACGCCTCTCTGCAGCTTGGGCGCTTCTCGACTGGTCTGCCTTGGATGCTCCACTTGAGGAGGGTTGGTTCTGGGTGGGATAGTTCATAATCCGATCCTCAGAGTGCCTCAATGGAGCATCGAAGCATCCTCTTCGTCGCCCGCGTTGTCCTGATCGTGGTCGAAGTGAACCTCCTCGAGCGTCGTCAAGGTTCGCATAACGACCCGCACGTCCTCTTCTGTGAGTTTCGTGTTGGTCACGTCTAGGCTCCAGAGTTCGGAGCACTTCAGGATCAGCTCCATCATCCACTGGGGAGGCGTCGAACACCCCGACAGGTTCAACGCCTGGGCCTCAAGTTTCGCCCTCTCACGCCTCTCTGCAGCTTGGGCGCTTCTCGACTGGTCTGCCTTGGATGCTCCACTTGAGGAGGGTTGGTTCTGGGTGGGATAGTTCATAATCCGATCCTCAGAGTGCCTCAATGGAACATCGAAGCATCCTCCTCGTCGCCCGCGTTGTCCTGATCGCGGTCGAAGTGAACCTCCTCGAGCGTCGTCAAGGTTCGCATAACGACCCGCACGTCCTCTTCTGTGAGTTTCGTGTTGGTCACGTCTAGGCTCCAGAGTTCGGAGCACTTCAGGATCAGCTCCATCATCCACTGGGGAGGCGTCGAACACCCCGACAGGTTCAACGCCTGGGCCTCAAGTTCCGCCCTCTCACGCCTCTCTGCAGCTTGGGCGCTTCTCGACTGGTCTGCCTTGGATGCTCCACTTGAGGAGGGTTGGTTCTGGGTGGGATAGATCATAATCCGATCCACAGAGTGCCTCAATGGAACATCGAAGCATCCTCTTCGTCGCCCGCGTTGTCCTGATCGCGGTCGAAGTGAACCTCCTCGAGCGTCGTCAAGGTTCGCATAACGACCCGCACGTCCTCTTCTGTGAGTTTCGTGTTGGTCACGTCTAGGCTCCAGAGTTCGGAGCACTTCAGGATCAGCTCCATCATCCACTGGGGAGGCGTCGAACACCCCGACAGGTTCAACGCCTGGGCCTCAAGTTTCGCCCTCTCACGCCTCTCTGCAGCTTGGGCGCTTCTCGACTGGTCTGCCTCGGATGCTCCACTTGAGGAGGGTTGGTTCTGGGTGGGATACTTCATAATCCGATTCTCGGAGTGCATCAGTTTTCGATGTCGTCGGCGATTGCGTTTGCTCTCTATTCGATGCGTGACCTTGCCGCTGTGCAAAGCGCGAATCGCCCTCCACCGAGCACTCTCAAACTCACTCGCGGACCCCCCCGCTGATGTCCGCTGGTAGAGCACGCGGCGATCGGCGACGTCGATTTATCACTCGTCCGAGCTGACTATGAGTCTGTGCAGCCTCCGTCCGGGGTTTTGAGCTCAGACTCTCCTCGTTGAGTGTGAGAGTGCAAGGGGGTCGGGGGAGTTTAACCAAGATCGGTCGAAGCGGCGGAGTCGTTGTGGGCGAAGGCGGCATGTCGATCTGCTACGATTTCACCAGAACGAAGGATTACACTACAATATCAGACATCTAACCCCAATAAAAAATGAGCTGACGATTCATCGGGCCCGCTCTATCCCGCTTCGAATCCCAACGGGGCTCCCAGATATTCCAGAATCCAATTACTCTTGGATGCCGCTCGCACGAGCCCTCCGAGAAGTGCTCGGCAGAAATCGAAGCTGACGAGCGCATTCCGAGTGATCCCCGCAAAACCGCATTGAACAAAGTTCGAACTCTTCGCTCTTCGCCGCATTCCGAGTCGTTCAACGCAACGTACGAAGCCCATCCAGGCCCACCCGACGCTTCTCAAGAGCTCGTTCCTCTGGTATCGTTTGAGAACTCGGTCTGCGAGCATCGAACGATAAATCTCTGCGATCCGAGTTCTCGAGACGACGTGCAACCGGGAGCAAGCCAGTCTCACAAGCGAAGCTCTCACAAGTATTGATGGCAACATCCACGTTGACTCCTGAGAGAAACTCCTCACGTGAAATGTCTCTGACTTCCCCTCAACCCATAGAAGTCTCGATGTACGATTCAATCAGCCAGTTGACTCGAGGAGCACGTAATTCATGGTTTAGGAGGATAAACTGCATCTGCTCGCAGCGTAAAACCGAAGTCCTTATATTCTGCAGGCGAGGCTCCCCCGCAAATTGAAAGCTCTCTTATTTCATCTAACGAGAGTCATGTCGGCAACCTTACTGCAGGAGGCTCAAACCTGAACTGAGTGCGTTTCATAAACAAGGACTCCACCTGAATTGGAGACCCAACTATATGCTCATTTCCATTTCAGCAGAAGAACGATCACTGAGAATTTCTCAGCGAGACTTGTGGCGCCGACACGTAGTTTTCACGTATCTTAGCTGATTGTGGTTCTGAAGGGTTCCCGGATTCTTCCCCACAGATAATCTCGTCGTTGAGCGGGAGCTTATTGCAAGGGCGGAGCCAGGGGAGGCTCGTTGGAAAAGCGATGTTGTTACGGGGGAACTTGGCTCCCGCTCCTCAGCACACCTCACAACGGACTTTCCAGGAAACACGTCCCATGAGGAATATCGGAAACCGCTATTTTCGAGGAACCAATAATTTTCACATCCGGAACATCGCAGGCTGAGCCTGGCGTCGCTCGTTTCAAAAGTTTACCGAACGCAGTTTCGAGCGATTCCTCGAGTCGTACGAGCTCTGTGAATCCGAGCCGCTTTTAGTTCACTCGTTGAGCGCCTCATTCATCCGCGGAATATCTCGACCGTGGTCAACAGATTTGGGAGAATGAGTCAAAGAGGCGAACTACTGTGAGTTCCGCATTATGGAGCCATAGAATGGAAAGCCACAGAAAATATCAGGAGACTTTTCTGCTTTCGTCTCAACTTTCATCGAGGGCTTCCCCATCATCGAAAGAGAGTACATGGAGGATGAGGTTTCTCTTCAGTTCCTGTCGTGAAAGTGGAAATACTCGTGAACGCCAAAATTCAGATGAATTATCACAGGGAAGGAGATATCGGACATGTTTTTCGGACCAAATTTTAAAGTTCTTTAATATTTTTTCGAGTTTCTTCCACCCTCCGGATCCGCCACGGGCTGATCGCGTTGCAGGTATCTCGACATCAAACACGTCCTCAGGGAATGGATGAGCTCCCAGAGTCTGTATGATGCTGACTTTGGTCCCATGGATGGGGAAGGGAAGTACACGCTTCAAATGTGGATGAGTTTTCGAAGGGGAGAGAGTTCCCCACGGTGAGGAACTATTGACATGTTGACTCATTTTCACCCTTGTTCACTCATTTGGTCGCTGTGGTGAACCTGCTCTTGAAGTCCGAAGTTCGATAGCTCAACCTCACCTCTTCCTTTACCGTGTAAATATCTGAACTCATCTCACTCCAGTGCCCGGCGGAGCGGGAACAGGCTCCAGAGGGGAAAACGTGCTTCTTCTCGATGAGAGCTTTTCAGTGATGCTTTTGGAACCTTCCTGACTGAAGGGCATCGGGATTTTGCGTTCACCGTATACCATGGCTCGGTACCTTCTGTTGAGAAGTCGGGCTGAAGAAAATTGCAAACATAGTATGGGAATGGAATCGTTCTTAATTTTA
Organism: Phytoseiulus persimilis; assembly: GCA_037576195.1. Lineage (NCBI taxonomy): Eukaryota > Metazoa > Arthropoda > Arachnida > Mesostigmata > Phytoseiidae > Phytoseiulus > Phytoseiulus persimilis. The sequence goes on from CM075103.1 coordinate 29,012,771, forward strand.
TTGAAAATCCTGTGAGACTCGTCATCTTTCGGCTACACGAACGTCTACCTAAGCTGACCAACTTCATCTATAACCCGGACGACTGACGAGCTCCCTGGAATGTACCAGAGAGACGTGGGTGACGGCAGGGTATTTCACCCAGAGTAATATCCACCTTCGTCGTCGACTCTTTCGTCCCCGTCGAACATCGGAGCATCCTCTTCGTCGTCCGCGTTGTCCTGATCGCGGTCGAAGTGAACCTCCTCGAGCGTCGTCAAGGTTCGCATAATGACCCGCACGTCCTCTTCTGTGAGTTTCACGTTGGTTTTCACAGTTGGTCACGTGCAGGATCCTGAGCTCGGAGCACTTCAGGATCAGCTCCATCATCCACTGGGGAGGCGTCGAACACCCCGACAGGTTCAACGCCTGGGCCTCAAGTTTCGCCCTCTTACGCCTCTCTGCAGCTTGGGCGCTTCTCGATTGGTCTGCCTTGGATGCTCCACTTGGGGAGGGTTGGTTCTGGGTGGGATAGTTCATAATCCGATTCTCGGAGTGCCTCAATGGAACATCGAAGCATCCTCTTCGTCGCCCGCGTTGTCCTGATCGCGGTCGAAGTGAACCTCCTCGAGCGTCGTCAAGGTTCGCATAACGACCCGCACGTCCTCTTCTGTGAGTTTCGTGTTGGTCACGTCTAGGCTCCAGAGTTCGGAGCACTTCAGGATCAGCTCCATCATCCACTGGGGAGGCGTCGAACACCCCGACAGCTTCAACCCTTGGGCCTCAAGTTTCGCCCTCTCACGCCTCTCTGCAGCTTGGGCGCTTCTCGACTGGTCTGCCTTGGATGCTCCACTTGAGGAGGGTTGGTTCTGGGTGGGATAGTTCATAATCCGATCCTCAGAGTGCCTCAATGGAACATCGAAGCATCCTCTTCGTCGCCCGCGTTGTCCTGATCGCGGTCGAAGTGAACTTTCTCGAGCGTCGTCAAGGTTCGCATAATGACCCGCACGTCCTCTTCTGTGAGTTTCGTGTTGGTCACGTCCAGGATCCTGAGCTCGGAGCACTTCAGGATCAGCTCCATCATCCACTGGGGAGGCGTCGAACACCCCGACAGCTTCAACGCCTGGGCCTCAAGTTTCGCCCTCTCACGCCTCTCTGCAGCTTGGGCGCTTCTCGACTGGTCTGCCTTGGATGCTCCACTTGAGGAGGGTTGGTTCTGGGTGGGATAGTTCATAATCCGATTCTCGGAGTGCCTCAGTTTTCGATGTCGTCGGCGATTGCGTTTGCTCTCTATTCGATGCGTGACCTTGCCGCTGTGCGAAGCGCGAATCGCCCTCCACCGAGCACTCTCAAACTCACTCGCGGACCCCTCCGCTGATGTCCGCTGGTAGAGCACGCGGCGATCGGCGACGTCGATTTATCACTCGTCCGAGCTGACTATGAGTCTGTGCAGCCTCCGCCCGGGGTTTTAAGCTCAGACTCTCCTCGTTGAGTGTGAGAGTGCAAGGGGGTCGGGGGAGTTTAATCAAGATCGGTCGAAGCGGCGGAGTCGTTGTGGGCGAAGGCGGCATGTTGATCTGATCTGATATGATTTCACCAGAACGAACGATTACCCTGCAATATCAGACATCTCACCACAGTAAAAAATGAGCGAAAGATTCATCGGGCCCGCTCGATTCTGCTACGAATCCCAACGGGGCTCCCACAGATTCCAGAATCCAATTACTCTTGGATGCCGCTCGCACGAGCCCTCCGAGGAGTGCTCGGCAGAAATCGAAGCTGACGAGCGCATTCCGAGTGATCCCCGCAAAACCGCATTGAACAAAGTTCGAACTCTTCGCTCTTCGCCGCATTCCGAGTCGTTCAACGCAACGTACGAAGCCCATCCAGGCCCACCCGACGTTCTCAAGAGCTCGTTCCTCTGTTATCGTTTGGGAACTCGGTCTGCGAGCATCGAACGATAAATCTTCGCGATCCGAGTTCTCGAGACGACGTGCAACCGGGAGCAAGCCAGTCTCGCAAGCGAAGCTCTCACAAGTATTGATGACAACATCCACGTTGACTCCTGAGAGAAACTCCTCACGTGAAATGTCTCTGACTTCCCCTCAACCCACAGAAGTCTCGATGTACGATTCAATCAGCCAGTTGACTCGAGGAGCACGTAATTCATGATTCAGGAGGATAAACTGCATCTGCTCGCAGCGTAAAACCGAAGTCCTTATATTCTGCAGGCGAGGCTCCCCCGCAAATTGAAAGCTCTCTTCTTTCATCCCAACGAGAGTCATGTCGGCAACCTTACTGCAGGAGGCTCAAACCTGAACTGAGTGCGTTTCATAAACAAGGACTCCACCTGAATTGGAGACCCAACTATATGCTCATTTCCATTTCAGCAGAAGAACGATCACTGAGAATTTCTCAGCGAGACTTGTGGCGCCGATACGTAGTTTTCACGTATCTTAGCTGATTGTGGTTCTGAAGGGTTCCCGGATTCTTCCCCACAGATAATCTCGTCATTGAGCGGGAGCTTATTGCAAGGACGGAGCCAGGGGAGGCTCGTTGGAAAAGCGATTTTGTTACGGGGGAACTTGGCTCCCGCTCCTCAGCACACCTCACAACGGACTTTCCAGGAAACACGTCCCATGAGGGAATCGGGTAAGGTATCGGAAACCGCTATTTTCGAGGAACCAAAAATTTTCACATCCGGAACATCGCAGGCTGAGCCTGACGTCGCTCGGTTCAAAAGTTTACCGAACGCAGTTTCGAGCGATTCCTCGAGTCGTACGAGCTCTGTGAATCCGAGCCGCTTTTAGTTCACTCGTTGAGTGCCTCATTCATCCGCGGAATATCTCGACCGTGGTCAACAGATTTGGGAGAATGAGTCAAAGAGGCGAACTACTGTGAGTTCCGCATTAAGGAGCCACAGAATGAAAAGCCACAAAAAATATCAGGAGACTTTTCTGCTTTCGTCTCAACTTTCATCGAGGGCTTCCCCATCATCGAAAGAGAGTACATGGAGGATGAGGTTTCTCTTCAGTTCCTGTCGTGAACGTGGAAATACTCATGAACGCCAAAATTCAGATGAATTATCACAGGGGAGGGATATCGGACATGTTTTTCGGACCAAATTTTAGGTTTCAAGTTCTTTAATATTTTTTCGAGTTTCTTCCACCCTCCGGCTCCGCCACGGGCTGATCGCGTTGCAGGTATCTCGACATCAAACACGTCCTCAGGGAATGGATGAGCTCCCAGAGTCTGTATGATGCTGACTTTGGTCCCATGGATGGGGAGGGGAAGTACACGCCTCAAATGTGGATGAGTTTTCGAAGGGGAGAGAGTTCCCCACGGTGAGGAACTATTGACATGTTCACTCATTTTCACGCTTGTTCACTCATTTGGTCGCTGTGGTGAACCTGCTCTTGAAGTCCGAAGTTCGATAGCTCAACCTCACCTCTTCCTTTACCGTGTAAATATCTAGGGAGCGACATCAACACGAACTCTTAACATATATTGAGCATTGAACTCATCTCACTCCAGTGCCCGGCGGAGCGGGAACAGGCTCCAGAGGGTAGAACGTGCTTCTTCTCGATAAGAGCTTTTCAGTGATGCTTTTGGAACCTTCCTGACTGAAGGGCATCGGAATTTTGCGTTCACCGTATACCATGGCTCGGTTCCTCCTCATGAGAAGTCGGGCAGAAGAAATACGCGATCAATGCATAGAAATGGAATCGTCCTTAATTTTATTAAGAATTCGGTGAGACTCTTCATCTTCCGGCTACTAGTACGTCTACATTAGCTACCTAAGCTTTCTACCTAAGCTGATCAAGCTCATATCCAACCTGGACCACAAAACAAACCGCCGATCGAAGAGGAACAAGAGCGGGCTACCGGTTCCCCTCCCGAGAACTAGAATGGACGAGCTCCCGGGAATGTATCAGAGGGAAGGGACCGACGGCAGGGGATCTCAGCCAGAGTCATATCCCTTTTCGATGCCCACATCCTGGTCGACTTCACCGCCGTCGTCGACAACTTCGTCCTCGTCGACTCTTTCGCCCCCGTCGAACATCGGAGCATCCTCTTCGTCGCCCGCGTTGTCCTGATCGCGGTCGAAGTGAACCTTTTCGAGCGTCGTCAAGGTTCGCATAACGACCCACACGTCCTCTTCTGTGAGTTTCCTGTTGGTCACGTCCAGGCTCCTGAGTTCGGAGCACTTCAGGATCAGCTCCATCATCCACTGGGGAGTCGTCGAACATCCCGACAGCTTCAACCCTTGGGCCTCAAGTTTCGCCCTCTTACGCCTCTCTGCAGCTTGGGCGCTTCTCGACTGGTCTGCCTTGGATGCTCCACTTGAGGAGGGTTGGTTCTGGGTGGGATAGTTCATAATCCGATCTTCAGAGTGCCTCAATGGAACATCGAAGCATCCTCTTCGTCGCCCGCGTTGTCCTGATCGCGGTCGAAGTGAACCTTCTCGAGCGTCGTCAAGGTTCGCATAACGACCCGCACGTCCTCTTCTGTGAGTTTCGTGTTGGTCACGTCTAGGCTCCTGAGTTCGGAGCACTTCAGGATCAGCTCCATCATCCACTGGGGAGGCGTCGAACATCCCGACAGCTTCAACCCTTGGGCCTCAAGTTTCGCCCTCTTACGCCTCTCTGCAGCTTGGGCGCTTCTCGACTGGTCTGCCTTGGATGCTCCACTTGAGGAGGGTTGGTTCTGGGTGGGATAGTTCATAATCCGATCTTCAGAGTGCCTCAATGGAACATCGGAGCATCCTCTTCGTCGCCCGCGTTGTCCTGATCGCGGTCGAAGTGAACCTTTTCGAGCGTCGTCAAGGTTCGCATAACGACCCGCACGTCCTCTTCTGTGAGTTTCGTGTTGGTCACGTCCAGGATCCTGAGCTCGGAGCACTTCAGGATCAGCTCCATCATCCACTGGGGAGGCGTCGAACATCCCGACAGCTTCAACCCTTGGGCCTCAAGTTTCGCCCTCTCACGCCTCTCTGCGGCTTGGGCGCTTCTCGACTGGTCTGCCTTGGATGCTCCACTTGAGGAGGGTTGGTTCTGGGTGGGATAGTTCATAATCCGATTCTCGGAGTGCCTCAATGGAACATCGAAGCATCCTCTTCGTCGCCCGCGTTGTCCTGATCGCGGTCGAAGTGAACCTCCTCGAGCGTCGTCAAGGTTCGCATAACGACCCGCACGTCCTCTTCTGTGAGTTTCGTGTTGGTCACGTCTAGGCTTCTGAGTTCGGAGCACTTCAGGATCAGCTCCATCATCCACTGGGGAGGCGTCGAACACCCCGACAGGTTCAACGCCTGGGCCTCAAGTTTCGCCCTCTTACGCCTCTCTGCAGCTTGGGCGCTTCTCGACTGGTCTGCCTTGGATGCTCCACTTGAGGAGGGTTGGTTCTGGGTGGGATACTTCATATACCGATTCTCGGAGTGCCTCAGTTTTCGGTGTCGTCGGCGATTGCGCCTGCTCTCTATTCGATGCGTGACCTTGTCGCTGTGCAAAGCGCGAATCGCCCTCCACCGAGCACTCTCAAACTCACTCGCGGACCCCCCCGCTGATGTCCGCTGGTAGAGCACGCGGCGATCGGCGACGTCGATTTATCACTCGTCCGAGCTGACTATGAGTCTGTGCAGCCTCCGTCCGGGGCTTTAAGCTCAGACTCTCCTCGTTGAGTGTGAGAAAGCGAGGGGGTCGGGAGAGTTTAATCAAGATCGGTCGAAGCGGCGGAGTCGTTGTGGGCGAAGGCGGCATGTCGATCTGATATGATTTCACCAGAACGAACGATTACACTACAATATCAGACATCTCACCACAGTAAAAAATGAGCTAAAGATTCATCGGGCCCGCTCGATTCTGCTACGAATCCCAACGGGGCTCCCAAAGATTCCAGAATCCAATTACTCTTGGATGCCGCTCGCACGAGCCCTCCGAGAAGTGCTCGGCAGAAATCGAAGCTGACGAGCGCATTCCGAGTGATCCCCGCAAAACCGCATTGAACAAAGTTCGAACTCTTCGCTCTTCGCCGCATTCCGAGTCGTTCAACGCAACGTACGAAGCCCATCCAGGCCCACCCGACGCTTCTCAAGAGCTCGTTCCTCTGGTATCGTTTGGGAACTCGGTCTGCGAGCATCGAACGATGAATCTTTGCGATCCGAGTTCTCGAGACGACGTGCAACCGGGAGCAAGCCAGTCTCACAAGCGAAGCTCTCACAAGTATTGATGGCAACATCCACGTTGACTCCTGAGAGAAACTCCTCACGTGAAATGTCTCTGACTTCCCCTCAACCCACAGAGGTCTCGATATACGATTCAATCAGCCAGTTGACTCGAGGAGCACGTAATTCATGGTTCAGGAGGATAAACTGCATCTGCTCGCAGCGTAAAACCGAAGTCGTTATATTCTGCAGGCGAGGCTCCCCCGCAAATTGAAAGCTCTCTTATTTCATCTAACGAGAGTCATGTCGGCAACCTTACTGCAGGAGGCTCAAACCTGAACTGAGTGCGTTTCATAAACAAGGACTCCACCTGAATTGGAGACCCAACTATATGCTCATTTCCATTTCAGCAGAAGAACGATCACTGAGAATTTCTCAGCGAGACTTGTGGCGCCGACACGTAGTTTTCACGTATCTTAGCTGATTGTGGTTCTGAAGGGTTCCCGGATTCTTCCCCACAGATAATCTCGTCGTTGAGCGGGAGCTTATTGCAAGGGCGGAGCCAGGGGAGGCTCGTTGGAAAAGCGATGTTGTTACGGGGGAACTTGGCTCCCGCTCCTCAGCACACCTCACAACGGACTTTCCAGGAAACACGTCCCATGAGGGAATCGGGTGAGGTATCGGAAACCGCTATTTTCGAGGAACCAATAATTTTCACATCCGGAACATCACAGGCTGAGCCTGGCGTCGCTCGTTTCAAAAGTTTACCGAACGCAGTTTCGAGCGATTCCTCGAGTCGTTCGAGCTCTGTGAATCCGAGCCGCTTTTAGTTCACTCGTTGAGCGCCTCATTCATCCGCGGAATATCTCGACCGTGGTCAACAGATTTGGGAGAATGAGTCAAAGAGGCGAACTACTGTGAGTTCCGCATTATGGAGCTACAGAATGAAAAGCCACAAAAAATTTCAGGAGACTTTTCTGCTTTCGTCTCAACTTTCATCGAGGGCTTCCCCATCCTCGAAAGAGAGTACATGGAGGATGAGGTTTCTCTTCAGTTCCTGTCGTGAACGTGGAAATACTCATGAACGCCAAAATTCAGATGAATTATCACAGGGAAGGAGATATCGGACATGTTTTTCGGACCAAATTTTAAGTTTCAAGTTCTTTAATATTTTTTCGAGTTTCTTCCACCCTCCGGCTCCGCCACCGGCTGATCGCGTTGCAGGTATCTCGACATCAAACACGTCCTCACGGAATGGATGAGCTCCCAGAGTCTGTATGATGCTGACTTTGGTCCCATGGATGGGGAAGGGAAGTACACGCTCCAAATGTGGATGAGTTTTCGAAGGGGAGAGAGTTCCCAACGATGAGGAGCTTCTGATATGTTGACTCATTTTCACCCTTGTTCACTCATTTGGTCGCTGTGGTGAACCTGCTCTTGAAGTCCGAAGTTCGATAGCTCAACCTCACCTCTTCCTTTACCGTGTAAATATCTGAACTCATCTCACTCCAGTGCCCGGCGGAGCGGGAACAGGCTCCAGAGGGGAGAACGTGCTTCTTCTCGATGAGAGCTTTTCAGTGATGCTTTTGGAACCTTCCTGACTGAAGGGCATCGGGATTTTGCGTTCACCGTATACCATGGCTCGGTACCTTCTGTTGAGAAGTCGGGCTGAAGAAAATTGCAAACATAGTATGGGAATGGAATCGTTCTTAATTTTATTGAAAATCCTGTGAGACTCGTCATCTTCCGGCTACTTGTACGTCTACATTAGCTACCTAAGCTTTCTACCTAAGCTGATCAAGCTCATATCCAACCTGGACCACAGAACAAACCGCCGATCGAAGAGGAACAAGAGCGGGCTACCGGTTCCCCTCCCAAGAACTAGAATGGACGAGCTCCCGGGAATGTATCAGAGGGAAGGGACCGACGGCAGGGGATCTCAGCCAGAGTCATATCCCTCTTCGATGCCCACATCCTGGTCGACTTCACCGCCCTCGTCGACAACTTCGTCCTCGTCGAAGATGGGAGCATCTTCTCCCTCAAACATGCATCGTTTTCCTCAAAAATGGGTGCCTCTTCTTCGTCGCCCGCGTTGTCCTGATCGCGGTCGAAGTGAACCTCCTCGAGCGTCGTCAAGATTCGCATAACGACCCGCACGTCCTCTTCTGTGAGTTTCGTGTTGGTCACGTCCGGGATCCTGAGCTCGGAGCACTTCAGGATCAGCTCCATCATCCACTGGGGAGGCGTCGAACACCTCGACAGCTTCAACCCTTGGGCCTCAAGTTTCGCCCTCTCACGCCTCTCTGCAGCTTGGGCGCTTCTCGACTGGTCTGCCTTGGATGCTCCACTTGAGGAGGGTTGGTTCTGGGTGGGATAGTTCATAATCCGATCCTCAAAGTGCGTCAATGGAACATCGAAGCATCCTCTTCGTCGCCCGCGTTGTCCTGATCGCGGTCGAAGTGAACCTCCTCGAGCGTCGTCAAGATTCGCATAACGACCCGCACGTCCTCTTCTGTGAGTTTCCTGTTGGTCACGTCCAGGATCCTGAGCTCGGAGCACTTCAGGATCAGCTCCATCATCCACTGGGGAGGCGTCGAACACCCCGACAGGTTCAACGCCTGGGCCTCAAGTTTCGCCCTCTTACGCCTCTCTGCAGCTTGGGCGCTTCTCGACTGGTCTGCCTCGGATGCTCCACTTGAGGAGGGTTGGTTCTGGGTGGGATAGTTCATAATCCGATCCTCAGAGTGCCTCAATGGAACATCGAAGCATCCTCTTCGTCGCCCGCGTTGTCCTGATCGCGGTCGAAGTGAACCTCCTCGAGCGTCGTCAAAGTTCGCATAACGACCAGCACGTCCTCTTCTGTGAGTTTCGTGTTGGTCACGTCCAGTATCCTGAGCTCGGAGCACTTCAGTATCAGCTCCATCATCCACTGGGGAGGCGTCGAACACCCCGACAGGTTCAACGCCTGGGCCTCAAGTTTCGCACTCTTACGCCTCTCTTCAGCTTGGGCGCTTCTCGACTGGTCTGCCTTGGATGCTCCACTTGAGGAGGGTTGGTTCTGGGTGGGATACTTCATATACCGATTCTCGGAGTGCCTCAGTTTTCGGTGTCGTCGGCGATTGCGTTTGCTCTCTATTCGATGCGTGACCTTGCCGCTGTGCAAAGCGCGAATCGCCCTCCACCGAGCACTCTCAAACTCACTCGCGGACCCCCCCGCTGATGTCCGCTGGTAGAGCACGCGGCGATCGGCGACGTCGATTTATCACTCGTCCGAGCTGACTATGAGTCTGTGCAGCCTCCGTCCGGGGTTTTAAGCTCAGACTCTCCTCGTTGAGTGTGAGAGTGCGAGGGGGTCGGGAGAGTTTAATCAAGATCGGTCGAAGCGGCGGAGTCGTTGTGGGCGAAGGCGGCATGTCGATCTGATATGATTTCACCAGAACGAACGATTACACTACAATATCAGACATCTCACCACAGTAAAAAATGAGCTAAAGATTCATCGGGCCCGCTCGATTCTGCTACGAATCCCAACGGGGCTCCCAAAGATTCCAGAATCCAATTACTCTTGGATGCCGCTCGCAGAAATCGAAGCTGACGACCGCATTCCGAGTGATCCCCGCAAAACCGCATTGAACAAAGTTCGAACTCTTCGCTCTTCGCCGCATTCCGAGTCGTTCAACGCAACGTACGAAGCCCATCCAGGCCCACCCGACGCTTCTCAAGAGCTCGTTCCTCTGGTATCGTTTGGGAACTCGGTCTGCGAGCATCGAACGATAAATCTTTGCGATCCGAGTTCTCGAGACGACGTGCAACCGGGAGCAAGCCAGTCTCACAAGCGAAGCTCTCACAAGTATTGATGACAACATCCACGTTGACTCCTGAGAGAAACTCCTCACGTGAGATGTCTCTGACTCCCCCTCAACCCACAGAAGTCTCGATGTACGATTCAATCAGCCAGTTGACTCGAGGAGCACGTAATTCATGGTTTAGGAGGATAAACTGCATCTGCTCGCAGCGTAAAACCGAAGTCCTTATATTATGCAGGCGAGGCTCCCCCGCAAATTGAAAGCTCTCTTATCTCATCCCAACGAGAGTCATGTCGGCAACCTTACTGCAGGAGGCTCAAACCTGAACTGAGTGCGTTTCATAAACAAGGACTCCACCTGAATTGGAGACCCAGCTATATGCTCATTTCCATTTCAGCAGAAGAACGATCACTGAGAATTTTTCAGCGAGACTTGTGGCGCCGATACGTAGTTTTCACGTATCTTAGCTGATTGTGGTTCTGAAATGTTCCCGGATTCTTCCCCACAGATAATCTCATCGTTGAGCGGGAGCTTATTGCAAGGGCGGAGCCAGGGGAGGCTCGTTGGAAAAGCGATTTTGTTACGGCGGAACTTGGCTCCCGCTCCTCAGCACACCTCACGACGGACTTTCCAGGAAACACGTCCCATGAGGGAATCGGGTGAGGTATCGGAAACCGCTATTTTCGAGGAACCAATAATTTTCACATCCGGAACATCGCAGGCTGAGCCTGGCGTCGCTCTTTCCAAAAGTTTACCGAACGCAGTTTCGAGCGATTCCTCGAGTCGTACGAGCTCTGTGAATCCGAGCCGCTTTTAGTTCACTCGTTGAGCGCCTCATTCATCCGCGGAATATCTCGACCGTGGTCAACAGATTTGGGAGAATGAGTCAAAGAGGCGAACTACTGTGAGTTCCGCATTATGGAGCCACAGAATGAAAAGCCACAAAAAATATCAGGAGACTTTTCTGCTTTCGCCTCAACTTTCATCGAGGGCTTCCCTATCATCGAAAGAGAGTAGATGGAGGATGAGGTTTCTCTTCAGTTCCTGTCGTGAACGTGGAAATACTCATGAACGCCAAAATTCAGATGAATTATCACAGGGAAGGAGATATCGGACATGTTTTTCCGACCAAATTTTAAGTTTCAAGTTCTTTAATATTTTTTCGAGTTTCTTCCACCCTATGGCTCCGCCACGGGCTGATCGCGTTGCAGGTATCTCGACATCAACACGTCCTCAGGGAATGGATGAGCTCCCAGAGTCTGTATGATGCTGACTCTGGTCCCATGGATGGGGAAGGGAAGTACACGCTTCAAATGTGGATGAGTTTTCGAAGGGGAGAGAGTTCCCCACGGTGAGGAACTATTGACATGTTCACTCATTTTCACCCTTGTTCACTCATTTGGTCGCTGTGGTGAACTTGCTCTTGAAGTCCGAAGTTCGATAGCTCAACCTCACCTCTTCCTTTACCGTGTAAATATCTGAACTCATCTCACTCCAGTGCCCGGCGGAGCGGGAACAGGCTCCAGAGGGGAGAACGTGCTTCTTCTCGATGAGAGCTTTTCAGTGATGCTTTTGGAACCTTCCTGACTGAAGGGCATCGGGATTTTGCGTTCACCGTATACCATGGCTCGGTACCTTCTGTTGAGAAGTCGGGCTGAAGAAAATTGCAAACATAGTATGGGAATGGAATCGTTCTTAATTTTATTGAAAATCCTGTGAGACTCGTCATCTTCCGGCTACTTGTACGTCTACATTAGCTACCTAAGCTTTCTACCTAAGCTGATCAAGTCGGGCTGAAGAAAATTGCAAACATAGTATGGGAATGGAATCGTTCTTAATTTTATTGAAAATCCTGTGAGACTCGTCATCTTCCGGCTACTTGTACGTCTACATTAGCTACCTAAGCTTTCTACCTAAGCTGATCAAGCTCATATCCAACCTGGACCACAGAAACAAACCGCCGATCGAAGAGGAACAAGAGCGGGCTACCGGTTCCCCTCCCAAGAACTAGAATGGACGAGCTCCCGGGAATGTATCAGAGGGAAGGGACCGACGGCAGGGGATCTCAGCCAGAGTCATATCCCTCTTCGATGCCCACATCCTGGTCGACTTCACCGCCCTCGTCGACAACTTCGTTCTCGTCGAAAACTTCGACCTCGTCGAAGATGGGAGCATCTTCTCCCTCAAACATGCATCGTTTTCCTCAAAAATGGGTGCCTCTTCTTCGTCGCCCGCGTTGTCCTGATCGCGGTCGAAGTGAACCTCCTCGAGCGTCGTCAAGGTTCGCATAACGACCCGCACGTCCTCTTCTGTGAGTTTCGTGTTGGTCACGTCCTAGGCTCCTGAGCTCGGAGCCCTTCAGGATCAGCTCCATCATCCACTGGGGAGGCGTCGAACACCCCGACAGCTTCAACCCTTGAGCCTCAAGTTTCGCCCTCTCACTCCTCTCTGCAGCTTGGGCGCTTCTCGACTGGTCTGCCTTGGATGCTCCACTTGAGGAGGGTTGGTTCTGGGTGGGATACTTCATATACCGATTCTCGGAGTGCCTCAGTTTTCGGTGTCGTCGGCGATTGCGTTTGCTCTCTATTCGATGCGTGACCTTGCCGCTGTGCGAAGCGCGAATCGCCCTCCACCGAGCACTCTCAAACTCACTCGCGGACCCCTCCGCTGATGTCCGCTGGTAGAGCACGCGGCGATCGGCGACGTCGATTTATCACTCGTCCGAGCTGACTATGAGTCTGTGCAGCCTCCGTCCGGGGTTTTAAGCTCAGACTCTCCTCGTTGAGTGTGAGAGTGCGAGGGGGTCGGGGGAGTTAATCAAGATCGGTCGAAGCGGCGGAGTCGTTGTGGGCGGAGGCGGCATGTCGATCTGATATGATTTCACCAGAACGAACGATTACACTACAATATCAGACATCTCACCACAGTAAAAAATGAGCTAAAGATTCATCGGGCCCGCTCGATTCTGCTACGAATCCCAACAGGGCTCCCAAAGATTCCAGAATCCAATTACTCTTGGATGCCGCTCGCACGAGCCCTCCCAGAAGTGCTCGGCAGAAATCGAAGCTGACGAGCGCATTCCGAGTGATCCCCGCAAAACCGCATTGAACAAAGTTCGAACTCTTCGCTCTTCGCCGCATTCCGAGTCGTTCAACGCAACGTACGAAGCCCATCCAGGCCCACCCGACGCTTCTCAAGAGCTCGTTCCTCTGGTATCGTTTGGGAACTCGGTCTGCGAGCATCGAACGATAAATCTTTGCGATCCGAGTTCTCGAGACGACGTGCAACCGGGAGCAAACCAGTCTCACAAGCGAAGCTCTCACAAGTATTGATGACAACATCCACGTTGACTCCTGAGAGAAACTCCTCACGTGAAATGTCTCTGACTTCCCCTCAACCCACAGAAGTCTCGATGTACGATTCAATCAGCCAGTTGACTCGAGGAGCACGTAATTCATGGTTTAGGAGGATAAACTGCATCTGCTCGCAGCGTAAAACCGAAGTCCTTATATTCTGCAGGCGAGGCTCCCCCGCAAATTGAAAGCTCTCTTATTTCATCCCAACGAGAGTCATGTCGGCAACCTTACTGCAGGAGGCTCAAACCTGAACTGAGTGCGTTTCATAAACAAGGACTCCACCTGAATTGGAGACCCAACTATATGCTCATTTCCATTTCAGCAGAAGAACGATCACTGAGAATTTCCCAGCGAGACTTGTGGTGCCGATACGTAGTTTTCACGTATCTTAGCTGATTGTGGTTCTGAAGGGTTCCCGGATTCTTCCCCACAGATAATCTCGTCGTTGAGCGGGAGCTTATTGCAAGGACGGAGCCAGGGGAGGCTCGTTTGAAAAGCGATTTTGTTACGGGGGAACTTGGCTCCCGCTCCTCAGCACACCCCACAACGGACTTTCCAGGAAACACGTCCCATGAGGGAATCGGGTGAGGTATCGGAAACCGCTATTTTCGAGGAACCAAAATTTTCACATCCGGAACATCGCAGGCTGAGCCTGGCGTCGCTCGTTTCAAAAGTTTACCGAACGCAGTTTCGAGCGATTCCTCGAGTCGTACGAGCTCTGTGAATCCGAGCCGCTCTTTAGTTCACTCGTTGAGTGCCTCATTCATCCGCGGAATATCTCGACCGTGGTCAACAGATTTGGGAGAATGAGTCAAAGAGGCGAACTACTGTGAGTTCCGCATTATGGAGCCACAGAATGAAAGGCCACAAAAAATATCAGGAGACTTTTCTGCTTTCGTGTCAACTTCCATCGAGGGCTTCCCTATCATCGAAAGAGAGTAGATGGAGGATGAGGTTTCTCTTCAGTTCCTGTCGTGAACGTGGAAATACTCATGAACGCCAAAATTCAGATGAATTATCACAGGAAAGGAGATATCGGACATGTTTTTCGGACCAAATTTTAAGTTTCAAGTTCTTTAATATTTTTTCGAGTTTCTTCCACCCTCCGGCTCCGCCACGGGCTGATCGCGTTGCAGGTATCTCGACATCAAACACGTCCTCAAGGAATGGATGAGCTCCCAGAGTCTGTATGATGCTGACTTTGGTCCCATGGATGGGGAAGGGAAGTACACGCTTCAAATGTGGATGAGTTTTCGAAGGGGAGAGAGTTCCCCACGGTGAGGAACTATTGACATGTTCACTCATTTTCACCCTTGTTCACTCATTTGGTCGCTGTGGTGAACCTGCTCTTGAAGTCCGAAGTTCGATAGCTCAACCTCACCTCTTCCTTTTCGTGTAAATATCTAGGGAGCGACATCAACACGAACTCTTAACATATATTGAGCATTGAACTCATCTCACTCCAGTGCCCGGCGGAGCGGGAACAGGCTCCAGAGGGGAGAACGTGCTTCTTCTCGATGAGAGCTTTTCAGTGATGCTTTTGGAACCTTCCTGACTGAAGGGCATCGGGATTTTGCGTTCACCGTATACCATGGCTCGGTACCTTCTGTTGAGAAGTCGGGCTGAAGAAAATTGCAAACATAGTATGGGAATGGAATCGTTCTTAATTTTATTGAAATCCTGTGAGACTCGTCATCTTTCGGCTACACGAACGTCTACCTAAGCTGACCAACTTCATCTTCAACCCGGACGACTGACGAGCTCCCTGGAATGTACCAGAGAGACGTGGGCGACGGCAGGGGATTTCACCCAGAGTAATATCCATCTTCGTCGTCGACTCTTTCGTCCCCGTCGAACATCGGAGCATCCTCCTCGTCGCCCGCGTTGTCCTGATCGCGGTCGAAGTGAACCTCCTCGAGCGTCGTCAAGGTTCGCATAACGACCCGCACGTCCTCTTCTGTGAGTTTCCCTGTTAGTCACGTCCAGAATCCTGAGCTCGGAGCACTTCAGGATCAGCTCCATCATCCACTGGGGAGGCGTCGAACACCCCGACAGCTTCAACCCTTGGGCCTCAAGTTTCGCCCTCTCACGCCTCTCTGCAGCTTGGGCGCTTCTCGACTGGTCTGCCTTGGATGCTCCACTTGAGGAGAGTTGGTTCTGGGTGGGATAGTTCATAATCCGATCCTCAAAGTGCCTCAATGGAACATCGAAGCATCCTCTTCGTCGCCCGCGTTGTCCTGATCGCGGTCGAAGTGAACCTCCTCGAGCGTCGTCAAGATTCGCATAACGACCCGCACGTCCTCTTCTGTGAGTTTCCTGTTGGTCACGTCCAGGCTCCTGAGTTCGGAGCACTTCAGGATCAGCTCCATCATCCACTGGGGAGGCGTCGAACACCCCGACAGCTTCAACCCTTGGGCCTCAAGTTTCGCCCTCTACGCCTCTCTGCAGCTTGGGCGCTTCTCGACTGGTCTGCCTTGGATGCTCCACTTGAGGAGGGTTGGTTCTGGGTGGGATAGTTCATAATCCGATCCTCAGAGTGCCTCAATGGAACATCGAAGCATCCTCTTCGTCGCCCGCGTTGTCCTGATCGCGGTCGAAGTGAACCTCCTCGAGCGTCGTCAAAGTTCGCATAACGACCCGCACGTCCTTCTTCTGTGAGTTTCCTGTTGGTCACGTCCAGGATCCTGAGCTCGGAGCACTTCAGATCAGCTCCATCATCACTGGGGAGGCGTCGAACACCCCGACAGGTTCAACGCCTAGGCCTCAAGTTTCCGCCCTCTTACGTCCTCTCTGCAGCTTGGGCGCTTCTCGACTGGTCTGCCTTGGATGCTCCACTTGAGGAGGGTTGGTTCTGGGTGGGATAGTTCATAATCCGATCCTCAGAGTGCCTCAATGGAACATCGAAGCATCCTCTTCGTCGCCCGCGTTGTCCTGATCGCGGTCGAAGTGAACCTCCTCGAGCGTCGTCAAGGTTCGCATAACGACCCGCACGTCCTCTTCTGTGAGTTTCGTGTTGGTCACGTCCAGGATCCTGAGCTCGGAGCACTTCAGGATCAGCTCCATCATCCACTGGGGAGGCGTCGAACACCCCGACAGGTTCAACGCCTGGGCCTCAAGTTTCGCCCTCTTACGCCTCTCTGCAGCTTGGGCGCTTCTCGACTGGTCTGTCTTGGATGCTCCACTTGAGGAGGGTTGGTTCTGGGTGGGATACTTCATATACCGATTCTCGGAGTGCCTCAGTTTTCGATGTCGTCGGCGATTGCGTTTGCTCTCTATTCGATGCGTGACCTTGCCGCTGTGCAAAGCGCGAATCGCCCTCCACCGAGCACTCTAAAACTCACTCGCGGACCCCCCCGCTGATGTCCGCTGGTAGAGCACGCGGCGATCGGCGACGTCGATTTATCACTCGTCCGAGCTGACTATGAGTCTGTGCAGCCTCCGTCCGGGGTTTTAAGCTCAGACTCTCCTCGTTGAGTGTGAGAGTGCGAGGGGGTCGGGGGAGTTTAATCAAGATCGGTCGAAGCGGCGGAGTCGTTGTGGGCGAAGGCGGCATGTCGATCTGATATGATTTCACCAGAACGAACGATTACACTACAATATCAGACATCTCACCACAGTAAAAAATGAGCTAAAGATTCATCGGGCCCGCTCGATTCTGCTACGAATCCCAACGGGGCTCCCAAAGATTCCAGAATCCAATTACTCTTGGATGCCGCTCGCACGAGCCCTCCGAGAAGTGCTCGGCAGAAATCGAAGCTGACGAGCGCATTCCGAGTGATCCCCGCAAAACCGCATTGATCGAAGTTCGAACTCCTTGCTCTTTGCCGCATTCCGAGTCGTTCAACGCAAGAACCGTCGAATCCCGGGCTCGTTTACACAGAGGTTCCTCGAGTTTTCCGAATGCCTCTTGCTCGGAAAATCCGCAACCGAACGGATATATCTCTCAACAGGCGATTCATTTGCCCCGCGATCGACTCGTGATTCTGGATCATCCTCGAACCAGAACCAGCGAAACGGGCACGTACGAAGCCCATCCAGGCCCCACCGACGCTTCTCAGGAGCTCGTTCCTCTGGTTCGTTTGGGAACTCGGCCTGCGAGCATCGAACGATAAATCTTTGCGATCCGAGTTCTCGAGACGACGTGAAACCGGGAGCAAGCCAGTCTCACGAGCGAATCTTCTCGATGCTCTAGATATTCCTCTTAAATCAACGCCGCAATCCACGGATGAGCCATATCGTTCGAAATGAGCGGAACAATACTCGAGAAAGTCGGACGAATTTTGCCGCGGAGAAGGATTGATGGCAACATCCACGTTTCAAATGTCTTAGATGACTGTGGTTCTGAAGAGTTTCGGAGTTCTTTCAAACATATTATCTTGAGTGGGAGGCTTAACGCAGGGCTAAGCCTGGGGAGGCTCGTTGGACAAAGCGGATTCCGTTACGGGGGAACTCGGCTCCCGCTCCTCAGCAACACCTCACAACGGACCTTTTCAGGGAACACATCCCTGAGGGAATCGGTGAGGCATCGGAAACCGCTATTTGTGAGGATTTAAGAGAATGAGTCAAAAAGGCGAACGATGTGAGTTTCGCATTATGGAGCCACAGAATGAAGAGCCACAAAGAATATCAGGAGACTTTTCTGCTTTCGTCTCAACTTTCATCGAGGTGCTTCCCCATCATCGAAGGAGAGTAGATGGAGGATGAGGTTTTCTCTTCAGTTCCTTCGTGAACGTGGAATAACTCATGAACGCCAAAATTCAGATGAATTATCACAGGGAAGGAGATATCGGCATGTTTTTCCGAGACCAAATTTTACGTTTGAAGTTCTTTATATTTTTTTCGAGTTTCTTCCACCCTCCCGGCTCCGCCACGGGTCTGATCGCGTTGCAAGTATCTTCGACATCAAACACGTCCTCAGGGTATGGATGAGCTCCCAGAGTCTGTATTGATGGCTCCAGAGGGGAGAACGTGTCTTCTCTCGATGACAGCAATTCTCATTCTTGGGCCGAACCTCAACACAATATTATCCAGATGTTGAATACTAAAGACTGTGGGCCCATCCTGGCTTCATGATCTGACTCGAGTCTGAAAACTTCAGGCAGCCCAACTTTGAGGATCTTCGTTCAGTTAGTATAACAATCGAGGGCGAGGCACTCTCCGCGAGAAAAAGAAGAATCATGCCCTGGCAGTCCGTGGAGGTACTCTCCAATGATGCCATTGAAACCTTCCTGACTGAAGGGCTTTAGGATTTTTCGTTCTCAGTGTTCCAATCGCCTCGGTTCCTCCTCATGAGAAGTCGGGCAGAAGAAATACGCGATCAATGCATAGAAATGGAATCGTCCTTAATTTTATTAAAGATTCGGTGAGACTCTTCATCTTCCGGCTACTTGTACGTCTACATTAGCTACCTAAGCTTTCTACCTAAGCTGATCGAGCTCATATCCAACCTGGACCACAAAACAAACCGCCGATCGAAGAGGAACAAGAGCGGGCTACCGATTCCCCTCCCAAGAACTAGAATGGACGAGCTCCCGGGAATGTATCAGAGGGAAGGGACGACGGCAGGGGATCTCAGCCAGAGTCATATCCCTCTTCGATGCCCACATCCTGGTCGACTTCACCGCCCTCGTCGACAACTTCGACCTCGTCGAAGATGGGAGCATCTTCTCCCCAAACATGAATCGTTTTCTTCAAAAATGGGTGCCTCTCTCCGTCGCCCGCGTTGTCCTGATCGCGGTCGAAGGAACCTCTCGAGCGTCGCCAAGGTTCGCATAACGACCCGCACGTCCTCTTCTGTGAGTTTCCTGTTGGTCACGTCCAGGATCCTGAGCTCGGAGCACTTCAGGATCAGCTCCATCATCACTGGGGAGGCGTCGAACACCCCGACAGCTTCAACGCCTGGGCCTCAAGTTTCGCCCTCTCACTCTCTCTGCAGCTTGGCGCTTCTCGACTGGTCTGCCTCGGATGCTCCACTTGAGGAGGGTTGGTTCTGGGTGGGATAGTTCATAATCCGATCTCAGAGTGCCTCAATGGAACATCGAAGCATCCTCTTCGTCGCCCGCGTTGTCTGATCGCGGTCGAAGTGAACCTCCTCGAGCGTCGTCAAGGTTCGCATAACGACCCGCACGTCCTTCTGTGAGTTTCCTGTTGGTCACGTCCAGGATCCTGAGCTCGGAGCACTCAGGATCAGCTCCATCATCCACTGGGGAGGCGTCGAACACCCCGACAGCTTCAACGCCTGGGCCTCAAGTTTCGCCCTCTCATCCTCCTCTGCAGCTTGGGCGCTTCTCGACTGGTCTGCCTCGGATGCTCCACTTGAGGAGGGTGGTCTGGGTGGGATAGTTCATAATCCGATCCTCAGAGTGCCTCAATGGAACATCGAAGCATCCTCTTCGTCGCCCGCGTTCCTGATCGCGGTCGAAGTGAACCTCCTCGAGCGTCGTCAAGGTTCGCATAACGACCCGCACGTCCTCTTCTGTGAGTTCGTTGGTCACGTCCAGGCTCCTGAGTTCGGAGCACTTCAGGATCAGCTCCATCAACTGGGGAGGCGTCGAACACCCCGACAGGTTCAATGCCTGGGCCTCAAGTTTCGCCTCTACGCCTCTCTGCAGCTTGGGCGCTCCTCGACTGGTCTGCCATGGATGCTCCACTTGAGGGGGGTCGGTTCTGGGTGGGATACTTCATATACCGATTCTCGAAGTGCCTCAGTTTCGATGTCGTCGGCGATTGCGTTGCTCTCTATTCGATGCGTGACCTTGCCGCTGTGAAAAGCGCGAATCGCCTCCACCGAGCACTCTCAAACTCACTCGCGGACCCCTCCGCTGATGTCCGCTGGTAGAGCACGCGGCGATCGGCGACGTCGATTTATCACTCGTCCGAGCTGACTATGAGTCTGTGCAGCCTCCGTCCGGGGTTTTAAGCTCAGACTCCTCGTTGAGTGTGAGAGTGCGAGGGGGTCGGGAGATTTAATCAAGATCGGTCGAAGCGACGGAGTCGTTGTGGGCGAAGGCGGCATGTCGATCTGATATGATTCCACCAGAACGAACGATTACACTACAATATCGACATCTCACCACAGTAGAAAATGAGCTAAAGATTCATCGGGCCCGCTCGATCCTGCTACGAATCCCAACAGGGCTCCCCAAGACTCCAGAATATATTGGATTGAGTTTTCTGCTTAAAATCCGTTTCATATTTTCCTGCACGCACTCCAACTTTTTGAGTCAGCTTCTGGAATCACTGCAAATGTCGTCGATTTTGATCAAGTTCACGAAGGACTATCAGTAATAGCCAGGGCCGAGAGAAAATCCGGGGAGTCGACGCAGCAATTCGCCCATTTTCGGCTTCCTCCACAAATTCCTGTTATAGCGTTTCCGGCATTGTCCGCGGTTACCGAGAACATTCGAATCACCATGCAATTGCCTCCAAGTCAGTCTTCGAGCATATTCCCTGGTTCGACTCATCCCACAAACATAGAATGTCCAGATTCGGCATGCGCAATTTTCTCCACGTCGCGAGAAACGAAGGAATCAATTGTCGAAGGCAAGTGCCGGAGGAACAGGTGTGTGAGTTGAACGGATCATCTCTCCAGCACCAAAAACATGGAGCTCGGAATCGAGAGGAGATCATATCCCTGGAATTCTCGAGATTCCAATTTCTCCTTTTTCCATGGCCTGATCAGATCATAGCCCCGCCGGCAGGGAATCGGAAGTGACCAAGCGTTCGGATGGAACCGGAGATGATCTCGGACGCCCTCGAGGAAAGAATGCGCAACCCGAAAGGAACATGCGATCACACGCTTGAACTTCTCTCTCCGTGCCTTGTCGCAGGCGATGAAGAATTTTTACTCATTAACATACATACTTCTGATGTTTGGAGGCCAAATGGGCCAAACTCTGTCCCAAGGCGCGGGTGCGCGTGTGCAAACCCGCTGGCAGCGGACCTGGCCGGACCAATGACGAAACCCTGACTTGCGTCTCCGACGAGTCTGGCCGATGAAGGCCTTGCTAAGGCCGCAGAAAGCTCTTGGAAAACGGTGTGTGTGGATGAATGAACCTCCAGAAAGGCTGGATCTTCCAGCCCCCAATTGAGCCGCAGTCGCGCTGTGTGCGCAGTGAAACCTTGGGGATCTGGGTCAACAAAAAAAAAGGTTGTTGAAGGCAATTAACAAGACGTGGACTTCCGTGGCTTTCCCTATGTCTCACGTAGAAAAAGTGGAGACTAGGGCCAATCTGTGTGACATACGACGATCAGCGGGAGCTCAAAAAAACAACGCTTTCTCCTGCTGGGAAACCAAGTGTGAAAGCGAACTACGCCGAAGTGGCCCCTCGTCAGGCCACAGGTTCGCGCAAGAATCATCTCGATCGGAGGAATCGGCCTAGGCTCGCCATGCCTCCATGGCCACCTAACATGCCAATTTTCGAACTTTAGTCACGAGGAAAGATTCACTCATCTTGCATCGGAGTTGCCTGTGAGTCATCGGGGGCTCTGTTATGCAGTTCATGGGCTGGAAAACAAGAGTTCGGAGGATGTTTCTTAGTACGGATCCGATTTCTCATCGTTTTTAAATCATAGTCTCCCATATCCTGGAATCACAGTCGCCCTCAGTCTGATTGATGGTGAACGGGTTGCATAGACTGATTGTAGCGGGGGCTCAGGGACCGAAAAAAAAACGGTTACGCTCCTCTCAGGACAGAGCAGGACCTTGTTGTTGAAGAGAGAACGAATTAAACATATGGCATCGGAACAATGTTGACCCTGCCGTCTCTCGTCCTGCTGCTGTGTTCACTGCCAAACGCTTTGGGAAATATGATCATGACACTCCTTCTCCAAGTCAGGGTGAACGGATGAGGAAACTGCCCCTTGAGGCGGGGGGAGGGGGGCAATGACTGATTCTCCATGCAAAATTAAAATTATTGGCTATCCGAACAATCAGTACAATTCGTTCTCCTCCGATGTGCTTCATCCATATTCCATATTCAGGAGGGCGATGTCACAGGGATGCTCCACGAACGCTTCTCCGTTCTGAGAGAAGGATAGCGTTTACTCGGGCTCGCGGAATCGGGCTCGAGGCAAGTCCCCCCCCTGAAAAACTTCCGAGCGTCTATAGAAGTCATATTGCTAGCGTTACTTGAGAGCAGGAAAGGAAAGGGCTATCGTTTGGACCGGTCGTACTTGGGCCTGGAACATCTAACAGTCGATCGGTTAGAGTTCTCTCTGGGAAGAATTCGACGACGCGTTGCCCAAGGGCGCTCTCGATGTCATGGAGCTCGGGGCTTTAACAGTTCCGTATCATTCAGCGTTGCGGGAGGATCCTACTCATCAAATGACTCCGAGCTGTCATTGTGAATAACCGGCACAACGGATCCATCACCGAATGAATGACTCATTGGTTCAGCACGACGAACCGTTTCTTCACGACGAACAGACTGGAATCGCGCATAGGATGAGTAGTTGATCCTACATGAGGGCAGCTGCCGACCTTGCCGTTTCCCGTTTGGGCCATTGGCAGCAATATCTTCGTTGGCTAGAAAGTCCTGTTTAGTTCTGCAAATATTCGATACAGCTGCTCCCAAAATATCACGGCGGTACACACTCCAGCGTCGGTTTTCACTCCTGACCGCACGAAAACCAAGGGTGTCTTGCCTGCGGCACAAACTCCGGCCCAAACCATGACTTATTGTGTATTTTGGCGTTGCTCAACGATATGAGAGGTTGAAGGCGGCTCCGAACACCAAATGCGATCGTTCTGGCGATTGAGAGACTGTTCGATCGTGAACAACTTCTCGTCAATGAATAGGATAGTTTCCCATGCCGAACCTGCGGCCCGCTTGGCAAGATCACGGCATCGTTGCAGTCTTATACGCTTGTTATCTTCGGTCAGTCGCTGGCCTTTTTTCAGCTTGTAGGCCTTGAGGCCGAGAACATTTCTCGCTATTTGGTGCACTGATTCGCGTTTGAGGCCAAGCTCACGAGCGATTTTCCGCAAGGATTTCCGGGGATTTCCCTGAAGTCTCTTCTTAAGGGGATACCTTACTCGAAAAATCGATATTTTTTCGTCAACCCCACCGATTTTTGTTCTGTGCATATTTAGGTAGGGAGGACCTTTGAGAATCCACACGCGGAAATTTGGAATCGAGCGAGCAGCGCATGGACGCATTTTTTAAAGATGGCGCTATGGTCACTTCCGAACTCCAGGCTTCTAAACGCTGTAAATTCCTGAGGCTTGCATCGGACTCCGAACGAGTACGAATTCAGCGACTCGGAAGCGTGCCACAGTCCACTCTGGAAGAAATGTGGCCCACCACGACTAAATCAAAACCTCGGGAGACGGAAATCTTCCCTAGTTTCAGAGCCTTTCACCTTCAAGTCACTATTTACATTTGGCCACGGCCGAGCCAACCGTTCGGAGCGCGCGAGTATCCTGTTCTCGTGGCCCTGTTGGTGGCTTGCAGTGAGTTGGTTTTCCAGCCTTGGAAAACTGGCTGCTCGCGTGGAGGCCGCCAAACTGACATGTACCAAGTGCAGTCATCTCGTAATGATGATTGTCGCGTTCAAAGAAAAAAACTTCGTCTTCTTCGAAAGTTCCGATACGAGAGACTCACCGAATCGTCATCATCGTCGCTGGGCTCTTCAGATTCTCTTCTTCGGAGTCATAGCCCTTGGAACGCTTTTTCTTTGGCGCGGCAGGTTCTCGCGCGGGCGGCTTCCGTGCCTTGGGCTTCTCACACCGGAATCACCGGAGTATTGCTTCAGTAACACTCCCTATCGCCTCGCAAATCCCATTGCGGGCGGTGGGCTTGGGTCTTAAGATGGTTCAGATTCAATTCTGATATGAATTAAATCCTCTATTTACCACACATAAGACCACATAAGACTCTACGGACAAGAATTTTTTGGTCTCTTTGATTACAAGTCTATTGCAACTTATTTGATCCATATCAATGCTCTCGTTCGGAAGTTTCAGGATTCAAAAACTTTGAATGCTTTTTTTTCTTAGTCCGTGGAAATTGCGTTCCGGCTTATCTCCAGAACCGTTTCCTGGGAAAAGTACGCGACTGATTGCCACCAATTTTTCACGATAGTAAGAGCATGGTTGGGGGTTGATGCGTAAGATCGGACTTCGGATTATTTCGCTCAGGTTATTAGATCGCCGGCCTCGAAATCGGGCCTCTCAGGATGAACCGTGATTTTTTCCGCGATTCGGAATCTCAACTCCGTGAAAAATTCCTGGAAAATTAAATCCAAATTCCAGATACATACGCACTCGCCCCCACCCCTCCTTTGCTTTGCACATTGCCCCTGTCCGCGGAACTCATATTTCTGGAACCGGTTTCTCCCGAACCCATGATCTTTCGTCATTGATTCGAAGACAACGAAGTTTGCGGGTTTGTTTTTCCCTGGTGGGGATAAGCGCGGGTGCCCTTGCTGATGGCCATAGTCCCACCCCTCTGGTGCGAACCTGTGAATTCTGCGATTGAGTAAGGTACCCCCTTAAGGAGTTCCGATTCCTGGGACTGTTCACGTGGGTCTCTGCCTCGCCGGACGATTTCAATGATGGCCAAGCTCGCGAAACTGCGGATTGTTTCGACACGGTCGATGGGAGCACCAACCAAGCGAACGATGTCCACCGAGCATAATCCCGTGGAATAATTCCGAAATCAGGGGGCGCTTGCTTCTTATCTGGAGAAAAAAATGTCAACAACTTGGAGCCCGTACGCACGGATTGAGGGATCGACGGATGGCTCCTGAACGCTCGTCATAAACTTCGTTGTCTTCCATGTGACAGCGAGACTTACAGCTCGTTCGAAAAAGCTCGTTCACGTTTTTTCTGGGCACCCTGTATAGCTCAAAACAATACAAGCGCTTTTTTTGCATGAGGGTATAGAGTTTCGATCGTCAGGGGTGACAGGGTTCACGGACATTGTCTCAAGCCGTGGGATGTGTCTCGTGACCCTCCAGGGGAACAAGTTGTTAACTTTTTCATTTCTCGCCGGGAGTTTGGGACGATGGCGCGCGTGGCGGTCAGCATCTTCTTACTGTTGATCCTGTACTCATATTTGCTGTTATTCTTGCCGTAATGCATAACAAACATTTTTCATTGACAGGCTTAGGATCAAGTGACTGTGACCAGTCATAGAAGTCGTTAATGGCCCCGGTCTCGTTGTCGACTCTAGCGTACATATTCGTATCATCTGCATAGGTCTTGCATGAAATATTTGGCGTCAGAATGTTTGTGATCGAATTCGTTTACGCTAGATAGGCGAGGCACCCGAGGTTCGTCCCCTGGGGACAGACGGCGGTGATGTTGGCTGGGGCGGAGAGCGCGGGGCCAACGGCGACCCTAAAGCGTCGGCTGGCCAGGAAGGCACGTATCCATCCTATCAGCTTTCCTCCCACTCGAATCGATTACTAGGCCACTTATCACAAGCGAACCGGATTTCCCTAAGCGATCTCGTTCCCTGATTAATGAGAGACTATCAGAAGTTTCTTGTGGGTTGTGAGTTCAAACGCAGACTCGAAATAAACA
Source organism: Phytoseiulus persimilis (assembly GCA_037576195.1). NCBI lineage: Eukaryota > Metazoa > Arthropoda > Arachnida > Mesostigmata > Phytoseiidae > Phytoseiulus > Phytoseiulus persimilis. The sequence goes on from CM075103.1 coordinate 29,038,598, forward strand.
TCACGACGTCGAACACGAGCCCTCATTCATGAGTCGGTGAGTTCGTTTTGAAACGAATTCTGGGCGAAAATTGAGCTTCGAATGGTGGGCTCGATCTCGCTGTGTTCCACCTTGTCCAGTCAGTGATTCAGAGTCGAAACTCCAGTTTGTAGTAGTAACCAGGGGCGTCAGTCGACCCTGGGAAGCCGGCAAGCCAATCTTTTCTCCGAATTTCGGACTCTCGAGAAGAAAGAGAACGGTGCCACTTCAGTCTACGATTGAATTCATCGTTCATAGGCTTACGCGATATGGATTGAGTTTTCTGCTTAAAATCCGTTTCATATTCCTGCACGCACTCCAACTTTTTGAGTCAGCTTCTGGAAATGTTCGTCGATTTTGATCAAGTTCACGAAGGACTATCAGTAATAGCCAGGGGCCGAGAGAAAATCCGGGAGTCGCGCAATTCGCCATTTTCGGCTTCCTCCACAATCCTGTATTTTCCGGCATTGTCCGCGGTTACCGAGAACATTCGAATCACTGCAATTGCTTCCAAGTCAGTCTTCGAGCATATTCCCTGGTTCGACTCATCCCACAAACATAGAATGTCAGATTCGTGCATGCGCAATTTCTCCACCGCGAGGAAACGAAGGATCAATGTGGTGCCGGAAGCGAGTTGACTTCAGGAACGAGATCATCCCTATTCTCGAGATTCCATTTCTGTGAGAATCAGGGGCGGATCCAGCGTTCTTGGACCGGAGATGATCTCGGACGCCTCGAGGAAGAATGCGCACCCGATCTCCACGCTTGAACTTCTCCTCCGTGCCTTGTCGCAGGCGATGAAGAATTTACTCATTACATACTTCTGATGTTTGAGGCCAATGGGCCAAACTCTGTCCCAAGGCGCGTGCCATGGATCGGACCAATGACGAAACCCTGACTTGCGTCCTCCGACGAGTCTGGCCGAATGAAGGCCTTGCTAAGGCCGCAGAAAGCTCTGGAAAACGGTGTGTGTGGATGAATGAACCTCCAGAAAGGCTGGATCTTCCAGCCCCCAATTGAGCCGCAGTCGCGCTGTGTGCTGCAGTGAAACCTTGGGATCTGGGTCAACAAAAAAAGGTTGTTGAAGGCAATTAACCAAGACGTGGACTTCCGTGGCTTTCCCTATGTCTCACGTAGAAAAAGTGGAGACTAGGGCCAATCTGTGTGACATACGATCAGGAAAAACAACGCTTTCTCCTGCTGGGGAAACCAAGTGAAAGCGATACGCCGAAGTGCCCCTCGTCAGGCCACAGGTTCGCGCAAGAATCATCTCGATCGGAGGAGCGCTCCATGCCTAACATGCCAATTTTCGAACTTTAGTCACGAGGAAAGATTCACTCATCTTGCATCGGAGTTGCCTGTGAGTCATCGGGGGCTCTGTTATGCAGTTCATGGGCTGGAAAACAAGAGTTCGGAGATGTTTCTTAGTACGGATCCGATTCTCATCGTTTTTTAATCATAGTCTCCCATATCCTGGAATCACAGTCGCCCTCAGTCTGATTGATGGTGAACGGGTTGCATAGACTGATGTAGCGGGGGCTCAGGGACCGAAAAACGGTTACGCTCCTCTCAGGACAGAGCAGGACTTGTTGTTGAAGAGAACGAATTAAAACATATGGCATCGGAACAATGTTGACCCTGCCGTCTCTCGTCCTGCTGCTGTCACTGCCCCAACGCTTTGGAAATATGATCAGACACTCCTTCTCCCAAGTCAGGGTGAACGGATGAGGAAACTGCCCCTTGAGGCGGGGGGAGGGGGGCAATGACTGATTCTCCATGCAAAATTATTGGCTATCCGAACAATCAGTACAATTCGTTCTCCTCCGATGTGCTTCATCCATATTCACTCAGGAGGGCGATGTCACAGGGATGCTCCACGAACGCTTCTCCGTTCTGAGAGAAGGATAGCGTTACTCGGGCTCGCGGAATCGGGCTCGAGGCAAGTCCCCCTGAAAAACTTCCGAGCGTCTATAGAAGTCATATTGCTAGCGTTACTTGAGAGCAGGAAAGGAAAGGGCTATCGTTTGGACCGGTCGTACTTGGGCCTGGACATCTAACAGTCGATCGGTTAGAGTTCTCTCTGGGAAGAATTCGACGACGCGTTGCCCAAGGGGCGCTCTCGATGTCATGGAGCTCGGGGCTTTAACAGTTCCGTATCATTCAGCGTTGCGGGAGGATCCTACTCATCAAATGACTCCGAGCTGTCATTGTGAATAACCGGCACAACGGATCCATCACCGAATGAATGACTCATTGGTTCAGCACGACGAACCGTTTCTTCACGACGAACAGACTGGAATCGCGCATAGGATGAGTAGTTGATCCTACATGAGGGCAGCTGCCGACCTTGCCGTTCCCGTTTGGCCATTGGCAGCAATATCTTCGTTGGCTAGAAAGTCCTGTTTAGTTCTGCAAATATTCGATACAGCTGCTCCCAAAATATCACGGCGGTACACTCCAGCGTCGGTTTTCACTCCTGACCGCACGAAAACCAAGGGTGTCTTGCCTGCGGCACAAACTCCGGCCCAAACCATGACTTATTGTGTATTTTGTGGCGTTGCTCAACGATATGAGAGGTTGAAGGCGGCTCCGAACACCAAATGCGATCGTTCTGGCGATTGAGAGACTGTTCGATCGTGAACAACTTCTCGTCAATGAATAGGATAGTTTCCCATGCCGAACCTGCGGCCCGCTTGGCAAGATCACGGCATCGTTGCAGTCTTATACGCTTGTTATCTTCGGTCAGTCGCTGGCCTTTTTTCAGCTTGTAGGCCTTGAGGCCGAGAACATTTCTCGCTATTTGGTGCACTGATTCGCGTTTGAGGCCAAGCTCACGAGCGATTTTCCGCAAGGATTTCCGGGGATTTCCCTGAAGTCTCTTCTTAATGGGATACCTACTCGAAAAATCGATATTTTCGTCAACCCCACCGATTTTTGTTCTGTGCATATTTAGGTAGGGAGGACCTTTGAGAATCCACACGCGGAAATTTGGAATCGAGCGAGCAGCGCATGGACGCATTTTTAAAGATGGCGCTATGGTCACTTCCGAACTCCAGGCTTCTAAACGCTGTAAATTCCTGAGGCTTGCATCGGACTCCGAACGAGTACGAATTCAGCGACTCGGAAGCGTGCCACAGTCCACTCTGGAAGAAATGTGGCCCACCACGACTAAATCAAAACCTCGGGAGACGGAAATCTTCCCTAGTTTCAGAGCCTTTCACCTTCAAGTCACTATTTACATTTGGCCACGGCCGAGCCAACCGTTCGGAGCGCGCGGAGTATCCTGTTCTCGTGGCCCTGTTGGTGGCTTGCAGTGAGTTGGTTTTCCAGCCTTGGAAACTGGCTGCTCGCGTGGAGGCCGCCAAACTGACATGTACCAAGTGCAGTCATCTCGTAATGATGATTGTCGCGTTCAAAGAAAAAACTTCGTCTTCTTCGAAAGTTCCGATACGAGAGACTCACCGAATCGTCATCATCGTCGCTGGGCTCTTCAGATTCTTCTTCGGAGTCATAGCCCTTGGAACGCTTTTTCTTTGGCGCGGCAGGTTCTCGCGCGGGCGGCTTCCGTGCCTTGGGCTTCTCTTCACCGGAATCACCGGAGTATTGCTTCAGTAACACTCCCTATCGCCTCGCAAATCCCATTGCGGCGGTGGGCTTGGGTCTTAAGATGGTTCAGATTCAATTCTGATATGAATTAAATCCTCTATTTACCACACATAAGACCACATAAGACTCTACGGACAAGAATTTTTTGGTCTCTTTGATTACAAGTCTATTGCAACTTATTTGATCCATATCAATGCTCTCGTTCGGAAGTTTCAGGATTCAAAAACTTTGAATGCTTTTTTCTTAGTCCGTGGAAATTGCGTTCCGGCTTATCTCCAGAACCGTTTCCTGGGAAAAGTACGCGACTGATTGCCACCAATTTTTCACGATAGTAAGAGCATGGTTGGGGGTTGATGCGTAAGTATCGGACTTCGGATTATTTCGCTCAGGTTATTAGATCGCCGGCCTCGAAATCGGGCCTCTCAGGATGAACCGTGATTTTTTCCGCGATTCGGAATCTCAACTCCGTGAAAAATTCCTGGAAAATTAATCCAAATTCCAGATACATACGCACTCGCCCCCACCCCTCCTTTGCACATTGCCACCTGTCCCGCGGAAACTCATCTTTCTCTGGAACCGGTTTCTCCCGAACCCATGATCTTTCGTCATTGATTCGAAGACAACGAAGTTTGCGGGTTTTTTTTTCCCTGTGGGGATAATCGCGGGTGCCCTTGCTGATGGCCATAGTCCCACCCCTCTGAGTGCAGAACCTGTGAATTCTGCGATTTGAGTAAGGTACCCCCTTAAGGATGTTCCGATTCCTGGGACTGTTCACGGTTGGTTCTCTGCCTCGTCCCGGACGATTTCCATGATGGCCAAGCTCGCGAAACCTGCGGATTGCTTTCGACACGGTCGATCTGGGAGCACCAACCAAGCGAACGATGTCACACCGAGCATAATCCCGCTGGAATAATTCCGAAATCAGGGGGCGCTTGCTTCTTATCTTGGAGAAAAAAATGTCAACAACTTGGAGCCCGTACGCACGGATTGAGGGATCGACGGATGGCTCCTGAACGCATCGTCATAAACTTCGTTGTCTTCCATGTGACAGCGAGACTTACAGCTCGTTCGAAAAAGCTCGTTCACGTTTTTTCTGGGCACCCTGTATAGCTCAAAACAATACAAGCGCTTTATTTTGCATGAGGGTATATGAGTTTCGATCGTCAGGGGTGACAGGGTTCACGGACATTGTCTCAAGCCGTGGGATGTGTCCTCGTGACCCTCCAGGGGAACAAGTTGTTAACTTTTTCATTTCTCGCCGGGAGTTTGGGACGATGGCGCGCGTGGCGGTCAGCATCTTCTTACTGTTGATCCTGTACTCATATTTTCTGTTATTCTTGCCGTAATGCATAACAAAACATTTTTCAATTGACAGGCTTAGATCAAGTGACTGTGACCAGTCATAGAAGTCGTTAATGGCCGGTCTCGTTGTCGACTCTAGCGTACATATTCGTATCATCTGCATAGGTCTTGCATGAAATATTTGGCGTCAGAATGTTTGTGATCGAATTCGTTTACGCTAGATAGGCGAGGCACCCGAGGTTCGTCCCCTGGGGACAGCCGGCGGTGATGTTGGCTGGGGCGGAGAGCGCGGGGCCAACGGCGACCCTAAAGCGTCGGCTGGCCAGGAAGGCACGTATCCATCCTATCAGCTTTCCTCCCACTCGAATCGATTACTAGGCCACTTATCACAAGCGAACCGGAATTTCCCTAAGCGATCTCGTTCCCTGATTAATGAGAGACTATCAAGAAGTTTCTTGTGTGTTGTGAGTTCAAACGCAGACTCGAAATCAAACATCACGACGTCGAAACACGAGCCCTCATTCATGAGTTCGGTGAGTTCGTTTTGAAACGAATCTGGGCGAAAAATTGAGCTTCGAATGGTGGGCTCGATCTCGCTGTGTTCCACCTTGTCCAGTCAGTGATTCAGAGTCGAAAACTCCAGTTTGTAGTAGTAACCAGGGGCGTCAGTCGACCCTGGGAAGCCGGCAAGCCATCTTTCTCCGAATTTCGGACCTCTCGAGAAGAAAGAGAACGGTGCCACTTCAGTCTACGATTGAAGTCATCGGTTCATAGGCTTACGCGATATGGATTGAGTTTTCTGCTTAAAATCCGTTTCATATTCCTGCACGCACTCCAACTTTTTGAGTCAGCTTCTGGAAATGTTCGTCGATTTTGATCAAGTTCACGAAGGACTATCAGTAATAGCCAGGGCCGAGAGAAAAATCCGGGAGTCGCGCAATTCGCCATTTTCGGCTTCCTCCACAATTCCTGTATTTTCCGGCATTGTCCGCGGTTACCGAGAACATTCGAATCACTGCAATTGCTTCCAAGTCAGTCTTCGAGCATATTCCCTGGTTCGACTCATCCCACAAACATAGAATGTCAGATTCGTGCATGCGCAATTTCTCCACCGCGAGAAACGAAGGATCAATGTGGTGCCGGAAGCGAGTTGACTTCAGGAACGAGATCATCCCTATTCTCGAGATTCCATTTTCTGTGAGAATCAGGGGCGGATCCAGCGTTCTTGGACCGGAGATGATCTCGGACGCCTCGAGGAAGAATGCGCACCCGATCTCCACGCTGAACTTCTCCTCCGTGCCTTGTCGCAGGCGATGAAGAATTTACTCATTACATACTTCTGATGTTTGAGGCCAAATGGGCCAAACTCTGTCCCAAGGCGCGTGCCATGGATAGGACCAATGACGAAACCCTGACTTGCGTCTCCGACGAGTCTGGCCGATGAAGGCCTTGCTAAGGCCGCAGAAAGCTCTTGGAAAACGGTGTGTGTGGATGAATGAACCTCCAGAAAGGCTGGATCTTCCAGCCCCAATTGAGCCGCAGTCGCGCTGTGTGCTGCAGTGAAACCTTGGGATCTGGGTCAACAAAAAAGGTTGTTGAAGGCAATTAACAAGACGTGGACTTCCGTGGCTTTCCCTATGTCTCACGTAGAAAAAGTGGAGACTAGGGCCAATCTGTGTGACATACGATCAGGAAAAACAACGCTTTCTCCTGCTGGGAAACCAAGTGAAAGCGATACGCCGAAGTGCCCCTCGTCAGGCCACAGGTTCGCGCAAGAATCATCTCGATCGGAGGAGCGCTCCATGCCTAACATGCCAATTTTCGAACTTTAGTCACGAGGAAAGATTCACTCATCTTGCATCGGAGTTGCCTGTGAGTCATCGGGGGCTCTGTTATGCAGTTCATGGGCTGGAAAACAAGAGTTCGGAGGATGTTTCTTAGTACGGATCCGATTCTCATCGTTTTTAATCATAGTCTCCCATATCCTGGAATCACAGTCGCCCTCAGTCTGATTGATGGTGAACGGGTTTGCATAGACTGATTGTAGCGGGGGCTCAGGGACCGAAAAACGGTTTACGCTCCTCTCAGGACAGAGCAGGACCTTGTTGTTGAAGAGAACGAATTAAACATATGGCATCGGAACAATGTTGACCCTGCCGTCTCTCGTCCTGCTGCTGTTCACTGCCCAACGCTTTGGAAATATGATCAGACACTCCTTCTCCAAGTCAGGGTGAACGGATGAGGAAACTGCCCCTTGAGGCGGGGGGAGGGGGGCAATGACTGATTCTCCATGCAAAATTATTGGCTATCCGAACAATCAGTACAATTCGTTCTCCTCCGATGTGCTTCATCCATATTCACTCAGGAGGGCGATGTCACAGGGATGCTCCACGAACGCTTCTCCGTTCTGAGAGAAGGATAGCGTTACTCGGGCTCGCGGAATCGGGCTCGAGGCAAGTCCCCCTGAAAAACTTCCGAGCGTCTATAGAAGTCATATTGCTAGCGTTACTTGAGAGCAGGAAAGGAAAGGGCTATCGTTTGGACCGGTCGTACTTGGGCCTGGAACATCTAACAGTCGATCGGTTAGAGTTCTCTCTGGGAAGAATTCGACGACGCGTTGCCCAAGGGCGCTCTCGATGTCATGGAGCTCGGGGCTTTAACAGTTCCGTATCATTCAGCGTTGCGGGAGGATCCTACTCATCAAATGACTCCGAGCTGTCATTGTGAATAACCGGCACAACGGATCCATCACCGAATGAATGACTCATTGGTTCAGCACGACGAACCGTTTCTTCACGACGAACAGACTGGAATCGCGCATAGGATGAGTAGTTGATCCTACATGAGGGCAGCTGCCGACCTTGCCGTTCCCGTTTGGCCATTGGCAGCAATATCTTCGTTGGCTAGAAAGTCCTGTTTAGTTCTGCAAATATTCGATACAGCTGCTCCCAAAATATCACGGCGGTACACTCCAGCGTCGGTTTTCACTCCTGACCGCACGAAAACCAAGGGTGTCTTGCCTGCGGCACAAACTCCGGCCCAAACCATGACTTATTGTGTATTTTGGCGTTGCTCAACGATATGAGAGGTTGAAGGCGGCTCCGAACACCAAATGCGATCGTTCTGGCGATTGAGAGACTGTTCGATCGTGAACAACTTCTCGTCAATGAATAGGATAGTTTCCCATGCCGAACCTGCGGCCCGCTTGGCAAGATCACGGCATCGTTGCAGTCTTATACGCTTGTTATCTTCGGTCAGTCGCTGGCCTTTTTTCAGCTTGTAGGCCTTGAGGCCGAGAACATTTCTCGCTATTTGGTGCACTGATTCGCGTTTGAGGCCAAGCTCACGAGCGATTTTCCGCAAGGATTTCCGGGGATTTCCTGAAGTCTCTTCTTAAGGGGATACCTTACTCGAAAAATCGATATTTTCGTCAACACCCACCGATTTTTGTTCTGTGCATATTTAGGTAGGGAGGACCTTTGAGAATCCACACGCGGAAATTTGGAATCGAGCGAGCAGCGCATGGACGCATTTTTAAAGATGGCGCTATGGTCACTTCCGAACTCCAGGCTTCTAAACGCTGTAAATTCCTGAGGCTTGCATCGGACTCCGAACGAGTACGAATTCAGCGACTCGGAAGCGTGCCACAGTCCACTCTGGAAGAAATGTGGCCCACCACGACTAAATCAAAACCTCGGGAGACGGAAATCTTCCCTAGTTTCAGAGCCTTTCACCTTCAAGTCACTATTTACATTTGGCCACGGCCGAGCCAACCGTTCGGAGCGCGCGAGTATCCTGTTCTCGTGGCCCTGTTGGTGGCTTGCAGTGAGTTGGTTTTCCAGCCTTGGAAAACTGGCTGCTCGCGTGGAGGCCGCCAAACTGACATGTACCAAGTGCAGTCATCTCGTAATGATGATTGTCGCGTTCAAAGAAAAAACTTCGTCTTCTTCGAAAGTTCCGATACGAGAGACTCACCGAATCGTCATCATCGTCGCTGGGCTCTTCAGATTCTTCTTCGGAGTCATAGCCCTTGGAACGCTTTTTCTTTGGCGCGGCAGGTTCTCGCGCGGGCGGCTTCCGTGCCTTGGGCTTCTCTTCACCGGAATCACCGGAGTATTGCTTCAGTAACACTCCCTATCGCCTCGCAAATCCCATTGCGGGCGGTGGGCTTGGGTCTTAAGATGGTTCAGATTCAATTCTGATATGAATTAAATCCTCTATTTACCACACATAAGACCACATAAGACTCTACGGACAAGAATTTTTTGGTCTCTTTGATTACAAGTCTATTGCAACTTATTTGATCCATATCAATGCTCTCGTTCGGAAGTTTCAGGATTCAAAAACTTTGAATGCTTTTTTCTTAGTCCGTGGAAATTGCGTTCCGGCTTATCTCCAGAACCGTTTCCTGGGAAAAGTACGCGACTGATTGCCACCAATTTTTCACGATAGTAAGAGCATGGTTGGGGGTTGATGCGTAAGTATCGGACTTCGGATTATTTCGCTCAGGTTATTAGATCGCCGGCCTCGAAATCGGGCCTCTCAGGATGAACCGTGATTTTTTCCGCGATTCGGAATCTCAACTCCGTGAAAAATTCCTGGAAAATTAAATCCAAATTCCAGATACATACGCACTCGCCCCCACCCCTCCTTTGCACATTGCCACCTGTCCCGCGGAACTCATCTTTCTCTGGAACCGGTTTCTCCCGAACCCATGATCTTTCGTCATTGATTCGAAGACAACGAAGTTTGCGGGTTTTTTTTTCCCTGTGGGGATAATCGCGGGTGCCCTTGCTGATGGCCATAGTCCCACCCCTCTGAGTGCAGAACCTGTGAATTCTGCGATTTGAGTAAGGTACCCCCTTAAGGATGTTCCGATTCCTGGGACTGTTCACGGTTGGTTCTCTGCCTCGTCCCGGACGATTTCCATGATGGCCAAGCTCGCGAAACCTGCGGATTGCTTTCGACACGGTCGATCTGGGAGCACCAACCAAGCGAAACGATGTCACACCGAGCATAATCCCGCTGGAATAATTCCGAAATCAGGGGGCGCTTGCTTCTTATCTTGGAGAAAAAAATGTCAACAACTTGGAGCCCGTACGCACGGATTGAGGGATCGACGGATGGCTCCTGAACGCATCGTCATAAACTTCGTTGTCTTCCATGTGACAGCGAGACTTACAGCTCGTTCGAAAAAGCTCGTTCACGTTTTTTCTGGGCACCCTGTATAGCTCAAAACAATACAAGCGCTTTATTTTGCATGAGGGTATATGAGTTTCGATCGTCAGGGGTGACAGGGTTCACGGACATTGTCTCAAGCCGTGGGATGTGTCCTCGTGACCCTCCAGGGGAACAAGTTGTTAACTTTTTCATTTCTCGCCGGGAGTTTGGGACGATGGCGCGCGTGGCGGTCAGCATCTTCTTACTGTTGATCCTGTACTCATATTTTCTGTTATTCTTGCCGTAATGCATAACAAAACATTTTTCAATTGACAGGCTTAGATCAAGTGACTGTGACCAGTCATAGAAGTCGTTAATGGCCGGTCTCGTTGTCGACTCTAGCGTACATATTCGTATCATCTGCATAGGTCTTGCATGAAATATTTGGCGTCAGAATGTTTGTGATCGAATTCGTTTACGCTAGATAGGCGAGGCACCCGAGGTTCGTCCCCTGGGGACAGCCGGCGGTGATGTTGGCTGGGGCGGAGAGCGCGGGGCCAACGGCGACCCTAAAGCGTCGGCTGGCCAGGAAGGCACGTATCCATCCTATCAGCTTTCCTCCCACTCGAATCGATTACTAGGCCACTTATCACAAGCGAACCGGAATTTCCCTAAGCGATCTCGTTCCCTGATTAATGAGAGACTATCAAGAAGTTTCTTGTGTGTTGTGAGTTCAAACGCAGACTCGAAATCAAACATCACGACGTCGAAACACGAGCCCTCATTCATGAGTTCGGTGAGTTCGTTTTGAAACGAATCTGGGCGAAAATTGAGCTTCGAATGGTGGGCTCGATCTCGCTGTGTTCCACCTTGTCCAGTCAGTGATTCAGAGTCGAAAACTCCAGTTTGTAGTAGTAACCAGGGGCGTCAGTCGACCCTGGGAAGCCGGCAAGCCAATCTTTCTCCGAATTTCGGACCCTCTCGAGAAGAAAGAGAACGGTGCCACTTCAGTCTACGATTGAAGTCATCGGTTCATAGGCTTACGCGATATGGATTGAGTTTTCTGCTTAAAATCCGTTTCATATTCCTGCACGCACTCCAACTTTTTGAGTCAGCTTCTGGAAATGTTCGTCGATTTTGATCAAGTTCACGAAGGACTATCAGTAATAGCCAGGGCCGAGAGAAAATCCGGGAGTCGCGCAATTCGCCATTTTCGGCTTCCTCCACAATTCCTGTATTTTCCGGCATTGTCCGCGGTTACCGAGAACATTCGAATCACTGCAATTGCTTCCAAGTCAGTCTTCGAGCATATTCCCTGGTTCGACTCATCCCACAAACATAGAATGTCAGATTCGTGCATGCGCAATTTCTCCACCGCGAGAAACGAAGGATCAATGTGGTGCCGGAAGCGAGTTGACTTCAGGAACGAGATCATCCCTATTCTCGAGATTCCATTTTCTGTGAGAATCAGGGGCGGATCCAGCGTTCTTGGACCGGAGATGATCTCGGACGCCTCGAGGAAGAATGCGCACCCGATCTCCACGCTTGAACTTCTCCTCCGTGCCTTGTCGCAGGCGATGAGAATTTACTCATTACATACTTCTGATGTTTGAGGCCAAATGGGCCAAACTCTGTCCCAAGGCGCGTGCCATGGATAGGACCAATGACGAAACCCTGACTTGCGTCTCCGACGAGTCTGGCCGATGAAGGCCTTGCTAAGGCCGCAGAAAGCTCTTGGAAAACGGTGTGTGTGGATGAATGAACCTCCAGAAAGGCTAGATCTTCCAGCCCCAATTGAGCCGCAGTCGCGCTGTGTGCTGCAGTGAAACCTTGGGATCTGGGTCAACAAAAAAAGGTTGTTGAAGGCAATTAACAAGACGTGGACTTCCGTGGCTTTCCCTATGTCTCACGTAGAAAAAGTGGAGACTAGGGCCAATCTGTGTGACATACGATCAGGAAAAACAACGCTTTCTCCTGCTGGGAAACCAAGTGAAAGCGATACGCCGAAGTGCCCCTCGTCAGGCCACAGGTTCGCGCAAGAATCATCTCGATCGGAGGAGCGCTCCATGCCTAACATGCCAATTTTCGAACTTTAGTCACGAGGAAAGATTCACTCATCTTGCATCGGAGTTGCCTGTGAGTCATCGGGGGCTCTGTTATGCAGTTCATGGGCTGGAAAACAAGAGTTCGGAGGATGTTTCTTAGTACGGATCCGATTCTCATCGTTTTTAATCATAGTCTCCCATATCCTGGAATCACAGTCGCCCTCAGTCTGATTGATGGTGAACGGGTTGCATAGACTGATTGTAGCGGGGGCTCAGGGACCGAAAAACGGTTACGCTCCTCTCAGGACAGAGCAGGACCTTGTTGTTGAAGAGAACGAATTAAACATATGGCATCGGAACAATGTTGACCCTGCCGTCTCTCGTCCTGCTGCTGTTCACTGCCCAACGCTTTGGAAATATGATCAGACACTCCTTCTCCAAGTCAGGGTGAACGGATGAGGAAACTGCCCCTTGAGGCGGGGGGAGGGGGGCAATGACTGATTCTCCATGCAAAATTATTGGCTATCCGAACAATCAGTACAATTCGTTCTCCTCCGATGTGCTTCATCCATATTCACTCAGGAGGGCGATGTCACAGGGATGCTCCACGAACGCTTCTCCGTTCTGAGAGAAGGATAGCGTTACTCGGGCTCGCGGAATCGGGCTCGAGGCAAGTCCCCCTGAAAAACTTCCGAGCGTCTATAGAAGTCATATTGCTAGCGTTACTTAAGAGCAGGAAAGGAAAGGGCTATCGTTTGGACCGGTCGTACTTGGGCCTGGAACATCTAACAGTCGATCGGTTAGAGTTCTCTCTGGGAAGAATTCGACGACGCGTTGCCCAAGGGCGCTCTCGATGTCATGGAGCTCGGGGCTTTAACAGTTCCGTATCATTCAGCGTTGCGGGAGGATCCTACTCATCAAATGACTCCGAGCTGTCATTGTGAATAACCGGCACAACGGATCCATCACCGAATGAATGACTCATTGGTTCAGCACGACGAACCGTTTCTTCACGACGAACAGACTGGAATCGCGCATAGGATGAGTAGTGGATCCTACATGAGGGCAGCTGCCGACCTTGCCGTTCCCGTTTGGCCATTGGCAGCAATATCTTCGTTGGCTAGAAAGTCCTGTTTAGTTCTGCAAATATTCGATACAGCTGCTCCCAAAATATCACGGCGGTACACTCCAGCGTCGGTTTTCACTCCTGACCGCACGAAAACCAAGGGTGTCTTGCCTGCGGCACAAACTCCGGCCCAAACCATGACTTATTGTGTATTTTGGCGTTGCTCAACGATATGAGAGGTTGAAGGCGGCTCCGAACACCAAATGCGATCGTTCTGGCGACAGCAACTTCTCGTCAATGAATAGGATAGTTTCCCATGCCGAACCTGCGGCCCGCTTGGCAAGATCACGGCATCGTTGCAGTCTTATACGCTTGTTATCTTCGGTCAGTCGCTGGCCTTTTTTCAGCTTGTAGGCCTTGAGGCCGAGAACATTTCTCGCTATTTGGTGCACTGATTCGCGTTTGAGGCCAAGCTCACGAGCGATTTTCCGCAAGGATTTCCGGGGATTTCCCTGAAGTCTCTTCTTAAGGGGATACCTTACTCGAAAAGTCGATATTTTCGTCAACCCCACCGATTTTTGTTCTGTGCATATTTAGGTAGGGAGGACCTTTGAGAATCCACACGCGGAAATTTGGAATCGAGCGAGCAGCGCATGGACGCATTTTTAAAGATGGCGCTATGGTCACTTCCGAACTCCAGGCTTCTAAACGCTGTAAATTCCTGAGGCTTGCATCGGACTCCGAACGAGTACGAATTCAGCGACTCGGAAGCGTGCCACAGTCCACTCTGGATGAAATGTGGCCCACCACGACTAAATCAAAACCTCGGGAGACGGAAATCTTCCCTAGTTTCAGAGCCTTTCACCTTCAAGTCACTATTTACATTTGGCCACGGCCGAGCCAACCGTTCGGAGCGCGCGAGTATCCTGTTCTCGTGGCCCTGTTGGTGGCTTGCAGTGAGTTGGTTTTCCAGCCTTGGAAAACTGGCTGCTCGCGTGGAGGCCGCCAAACTGACATGTACCAAGTGCAGTCATCTCGTAATGATGATTGTCGCGTTCAAAGAAAAAACTTCGTCTTCTTCGAAAGTTCCGATACGAGAGACTCACCGAATCGTCATCATCGTCGCTGGGCTCTTCAGATTCTTCTTCGGAGTCATAGCCCTTGGAACGCTTTTTCTTTGGCGCGGCAGGTTCTCGCGCGGGCGGCTTCCGTGCCTTGGGCTTCTCTTCACCGGAATCACCGGAGTATTGCTTCAGTAACACTCCCTATCGCCTCGCAAATCCCATTGCGGGCGGTGGGCTTGGGTCTTAAGATGGTTCAGATTCAATTCTGATATGAATTAAATCCTCTATTTACCACACATAAGACCACATAAGACTCTACGGACAAGAATTTTTTGGTCTCTTTGATTACAAGTCTATTGCAACTTATTTGATCCATATCAATGCTCTCGTTCGGAAGTTTCAGGATTCAAAAACTTTGAATGCTTTTTTCTTAGTCCGTGGAATTGCGTTCCGGCTTATCTCCAGAACCGTTTCCTGGGAAAAGTACGCGACTGATTGCCACCAATTTTTCATGATAGTAAGAGCATGGTTGGGGGTTGATGCGTAAGTATCGGACTTCGGATTATTTCGCTCAGGTTATTAGATCGCCGGCCTCGAAATCGGGCCTCTCAGGATGAACCGTGATTTTTTCCGCGATTCGGAATCTCAACTCCGTGAAAAATTCCTGGAAAATTATATCCAAATTCCAGATACATACGCACTCGCCCCCACCCCTCCTTTGCACATTGCCACCTGTCCCGCGGAACTCATACGCGTGGTTTTCTCTGGAACCGGTTTCTCCCGAACCCATGATCTTTCGTCATTGATTCGAAGACAACGAAGTTTGCGGGTTTTTTTTTCCCTGTGGGGATAATCGCGGGTGCCCTTGCTGATGGCCATAGTCCCACCCCTCTGAGTGCAGAACCTGTGAATTCTGCGATTTGAGTAAGGTACCCCCTTAAGGATGTTCCGATTCCTGGGACTGTTCACGGTTGGTTCTCTGCCTCGTCCCGGACGATTTCCATGATGGCCAAGCTCGCGAAACCTGCGGATTGCTTTCGACACGGTCGATCTGGGAGCACCAACCAAGCGAACGATGTCACACCGAGCATAATCCCGCTGGAATAATTCCGAAATCAGGGGGCGCTTGCTTCTTATCTTGGAGAAAAAAATGTCAACAACTTGGAGCCCGTACGCACGGATTGAGGGATCGACGGATGGCTCCTGAACGCATCGTCATAAACTTCGTTGTCTTCCATGTGACAGCGAGACTTACAGCTCGTTCGAAAAAGCTCGTTCACGTTTTTTCTGGGCACCCTGTATAGCTCAAAACAATACAAGCGCTTTATTTTGCATGAGGGTATATGAGTTTCGATCGTCAGGGGTGACAGGGTTCACGGACATTGTCTCAAGCCGTGGGATGTGTCCTCGTGACCCTCCAGGGGAACAAGTTGTTAACTTTTTCATTTCTCGCCGGGAGTTTGGGACGATGGCGCGCGTGGCGGTCAGCATCTTCTTACTGTTGATCCTGTACTCATATTTTCTGTTATTCTTGCCGTAATGCATAACAAAACATTTTTCAATTGACAGGCTTAGATCAAGTGACTGTGACCAGTCATAGAAGTCGTTAATGGCCGGTCTCGTTGTCGACTCTAGCGTACATATTCGTATCATCTGCATAGGTCTTGCATGAAATATTTGGCGTCAGAATGTTTGTGATCGAATTCGTTTACGCTAGATAGGCGAGGCACCCGAGGTTCGTCCCCTGGGGACAGCCGGCGGTGATGTTGGCTGGGGCGGAGAGCGCGGGGCCAACGGCGACCCTAAAGCGTCGGCTGGCCAGGAAGGCACGTATCCATCCTATCAGCTTTCCTCCCACTCGAATCGATTACTAGGCCACTTATCACAAGCGAACCGGAATTTCCCTAAGCGATCTCGTTCCCTGATTAATGAGAGACTATCAAGAAGTTTCTTGTGTGTTGTGAGTTCAAACGCAGACTCGAAATCAAACATCACGACGTCGAAACACGAGCCCTCATTCATGAGTTCGGTGAGTTCGTTTTGAAACGAATCTGGGCGAAAATTGAGCTTCGAATGGTGGGCTCGATCTCGCTGTGTTCCACCTTGTCCAGTCAGTGATTCAGAGTCGAAAACTCCAGTTTGTAGTAGTAACCAGGGGCGTCAGTCGACCCTGGGAAGCCGGCAAGCCAATCTTTCTCCGAATTTCGGACCTCTCGAGAAGAAAGAGAACGGTGCCACTTCAGTCTACGATTGAAGTCATCGGTTCATAGGCTTACGCGATATGGATTGAGTTTTCTGCTTAAAATCCGTTTCATATTCCTGCACGCACTCCAACTTTTTGAGTCAGCTTCTGGAAATGTTCGTCGATTTTGATCAAGTTCACGAAGGACTATCAGTAATAGCCAGGGCCGAGAGAAAATCCGGGAGTCGCGCAATTCGCCATTTTCGGCTTCCTCCACAATTCCTGTATTTTCCGGCATTGTCCGCGGTTACCGAGAACATTCGAATCACTGCAATTGCTTCCAAGTCAGTCTTCGAGCATATTCCCTGGTTCGACTCATCCCACAAACATAGAATGTCAGATTCGTGCATGCGCAATTTCTCCACCGCGAGAAACGAAGGATCAATGTGGTGCCGGAAGCGAGTTGACTTCAGGAACGAGATCATCCCTATTCTCGAGATTCCATTTTCTGTGAGAATCAGGGGCGGATCCAGCGTTCTTGGACCGGAGATGATCTCGGACGCCTCGAGGAAGAATGCGCACCCGATCTCCACGCTTGAACTTCTCCTCCGTGCCTTGTCGCAGGCGATGAAGAATTTACTCATTACATACTTCTGATGTTTGAGGCCAAATGGGCCAAACTCTGTCCCAAGGCGCGTGCCATGGATAGGACCAATGACGAAACCCTGACTTGCGTCTCCGACGAGTCTGGCCGATGAAGGCCTTGCTAAGGCCGCAGAAAGCTCTTGGAAAACGGTGTGTGTGGATGAATGAACCTCCAGAAAGGCTGGATCTTCCAGCCCCAATTGAGCCGCAGTCGCGCTGTGTGCTGCAGTGAAACCTTGGGATCTGGGTCAACAAAAAAAGGTTGTTGAAGGCAATTAACAAGACGTGGACTTCCGTGGCTTTCCCTATGTCTCACGTAGAAAAAGTGGAGACTAGGGCCAATCTGTGTGACATACGATCAGGAAAAACAACGCTTTCTCCTGCTGGGAAACCAAGTGAAAGCGATACGCCGAAGTGCCCCTCGTCAGGCCACAGGTTCGCGCAAGAATCATCTCGATCGGAGGAGCGCTCCATGCCTAACATGCCAATTTTCGAACTTTAGTCACGAGGAAAGATTCACTCATCTTGCATCGGAGTTGCCTGTGAGTCATCGGGGGCTCTGTTATGCAGTTCATGGGCTGGAAAACAAGAGTTCGGAGGATGTTTCTTAGTACGGATCCGATTCTCATCGTTTTTAATCATAGTCTCCCATATCCTGGAATCACAGTCGCCCTCAGTCTGATTGATGGTGAACGGGTTGCATAGACTGATTGTAGCGGGGGCTCAGGGACCGAAAAACGGTTACGCTCCTCTCAGGACAGAGCAGGACCTTGTTGTTGAAGAGAACGAATTAAACATATGGCATCGGAACAATGTTGACCCTGCCGTCTCTCGTCCTGCTGCTGTTCACTGCCCAACGCTTTGGAAATATGATCAGACACTCCTTCTCCAAGTCAGGGTGAACGGATGAGGAAACTGCCCCTTGAGGCGGGGGGAGGGGGGCAATGACTGATTCCCCATGCAAAATTATTGGCTATCCGAACAATCAGTACAATTCGTTCTCCTCCGATGTGCTTCATCCATATTCACTCAGGAGGGCGATGTCACAGGGATGCTCCACGAACGCTTCTCCGTTCTGAGAGAAGGATAGCGTTACTCGGGCTCGCGGAATCGGGCTCGAGGCAAGTCCCCCTGAAAAACTTCCGAGCGTCTATAGAAGTCATATTGCTAGCGTTACTTGAGAGCAGGAAAGGAAAGGGCTATCGTTTGGACCGGTCGTACTTGGGCCTGGAACATCTAACAGTCGATCGGTTAGAGTTCTCTCTGGGAAGAATTCGACGACGCGTTGCCCAAGGGCGCTCTCGATGTCATGGAGCTCGGGGCTTTAACAGTTCCGTATCATTCAGCGTTGCGGGAGGATCCTACTCATCAAATGACTCCGAGCTGTCATTGTGAATAACCGGCACAACGGATCCATCACCGAATGAATGACTCATTGGTTCAGCACGACGAACCGTTTCTTCACGACGAACAGACTGGAATCGCGCATAGGATGAGTAGTTGATCCTACATGAGGGCAGCTGCCGACCTTGCCGTTCCCGTTTGGCCATTGGCAGCAATATCTTCGTTGGCTAGAAAGTCCTGTTTAGTTCTGCAAATATTCGATACAGCTGCTCCCAAAATATCACGGCGGTACACTCCAGCGTCGGTTTTCACTCCTGACCGCACGAAAACCAAGGGTGTCTTGCCTGCGGCACAAACTCCGGCCCAAACCATGACTTATTGTGTATTTTGGCGTTGCTCAACGATATGAGAGGTTGAAGGCGGCTCCGAACACCAAATGCGATCGTTCTGGCGATTGAGAGACTGTTCGATCGTGAACAACTTCTCGTCAATGAATAGGATAGTTTCCCATGCCGAACCTGCGGCCCGCTTGGCAAGATCACGGCATCGTTGCAGTCTTATACGCTTGTTATCTTCGGTCAGTCGCTGGCCTTTTTTCAGCTTGTAGGCCTTGAGGCCGAGAACATTTCTCGCTATTTGGTGCACTGATTCGCGTTTGAGGCCAAGCTCACGAGCGATTTTCCGCAAGGATTTCCGGGGATTTCCCTGAAGTCTCTTCTTAAGGGGATACCTTACTCGAAAAATCGATATTTTCGTCAACCCCACCGATTTTTGTTCTGTGCATATTTAGGTAGGGAGGACCTTTGAGAATCCACACGCGGAAATTCGGAATCGAGCGAGCAGCGCATGGACGCATTTTTAAAGATGGCGCTATGGTCACTTCCGAACTCCAGGCTTCTAAACGCTGTAAATTCCTGAGGCTTGCATCGGACTCCGAACGAGTACGAATTCAGCGACTCGGAAGCGTGCCACAGTCCACTCTGGAAGAAATGTGGCCCACCACGACTAAATCAAAACCTCGGGAGACGGAAATCTTACCTAGTTTCAGAGCCTTTCACCTTCAAGTCACTATTTACATTTGGCCACGGCCGAGCCAACCGTTCGGAGCGCGCGAGTATCCTGTTCTCGTGGCCCTGTTGGTGGCTTGCAGTGAGTTGGTTTTCCAGCCTTGGAAAACTGGCTGCTCGCGTGGAGGCCGCCAAACTGACATGTACCAAGTGCAGTCATCTCGTAATGATGATTGTCGCGTTCAAAGAAAAAACTTCGTCTTCTTCGAAAGTTCCGATACGAGAGACTCACCGAATCGTCATCATCGTCGCTGGGCTCTTCAGATTCTTCTTCGGAGTCATAGCCCTTGGAACGCTTTTTCTTTGGCGCGGCAGGTTTTCGCGCGGGCGGCTTCCGTGCCTTGGGCTTCTCTTCACCGGAATCACCGGAGTATTGCTTCAGTAACACTCCCTATCGCCTCGCAAATCCCATTGCGGGCGGTGGGCTTGGGTCTTAAGATGGTTCAGATTCAATTCTGATATGAATTAAATCCTCTATTTACCACACATAAAACCACATAAGACTCTACGGACAAGAATTTTTTGGTCTCTTTGATTACAAGTCTATTGCAACTTATTTGATCGATATCAATGCTCTCGTTCGGAAGTTTCAGGATTCAAAAACTTTGAATGCTTTTTTCTCAGTCCGTGGAAATTGCGTTCCGGCTTATCTCCAGAACCGGTTCCTGGGACCACCAATTTTTCATGATAGTAAGAGCATGGTTGGGGGTTGATGCGTAAGTATCGGACTTCGGATTATTTCGCTCAGGTTATTAGATCGCCGGCCTCGAAATCGGGCCTCTCAGGATGAACCGTGATTTTTTCCGCGATTCGGAATCTCAACTCCGTGAAAAATTCCTGGAAAATTATATCCAAATTCCAGATACATACGCACTCGCCCCCACCCCTCCTTTGCACATTGCCACCTGTCCCGCGGAACTCATACGCGTGGTTTTCTCTGGAACCGGTTTCTCCCGAACCCATGATCTTTCGTCATTGATTCGAAGACAACGAAGTTTGCGGGTTTTTTTTTTCCCTGTGGGGATAATCGCGGGTGCCCTTGCTGATGGCCATAGTCCCACCCCTCTAAGTGCAGAACCTGTGAATCCTGCGATTTGAGTAAGGTACCCCCTTAAGGATGTTCCGATTCCTGGGACTGTTCACGGTTGGTTCTCTGCCTCGTCCCGGACGATTTCCATGATGGCCAAGCTCGCGAAACCTGCGGATTGCTTTCGACACGGTCGATCTGTGAGCACCAACCAAGCGAACGATGTGACACCGAGCATAATCCCGCTGGAATAATTCCGAAATCAGGGGGCGCTTGCTTCTTATCTTGGAGAAAAAAATGTCAACAACTTGGAGCCCGTACGCACGGATTGAGGGATCGACGGATGGCTCCTGAACGCATCGTCATAAACTTCGTTGTCTTCCATGTGACAGCGAGACTTACAGCTCGTTCGAAAAAGCTCGTTCACGTTTTTTCTGGGCACCCTGTATAGCTCAAAACAATACAAGCGCTTTATTTTGCATGAGGGTATATGAGTTTCGATCGTCAGGGGTGACAGGGTTCACGGACATTGTCTCAAGCCGTGGGATGTGTCCTCGTGACCCTCCAGGGGAACAAGTTGTTAACTTTTTCATTTCTCGCCGGGAGTTTGGGACGATGGCGCGCGTGGCGGTCAGCATCTTCTTACTGTTGATCCTGTACTCATATTTTCTGTTATTCTTGCCGTAATGCATAACAAAACATTTTTCAATTGACAGGCTTAGATCAAGTGACTGTGACCAGTCATAGAAGTCGTTAATGGCCGGTCTCGTTGTCGACTCTAGCGTACATATTCGTATCATCTGCATAGGTCTTGCATGAGATATTTGGCGTCAGAATGTTTGTGATCGAATTCGTTTACGCTAGATAGGCGAGGCACCCGAGGTTCGTCCCCTGGGGACAGCCGGCGGTGATGTTGGCTGGGGCGGAGAGCGCGGGGCCAACGGCGACCCTAAAGCGTCGGCTGGCCAGGAAGGCACGTATCCATCCTATCAGCTTTCCTCCCACTCGAATCGATTACTAGGCCACTTATCACAAGCGAACCGGAATTTCCCTAAGCGATCTCGTTCCCTGATTAATGAGAGACTATCAAGAAGTTTCTTGTGTGTTGTGAGTTCAAACGCAGACTCGAAATCAAACATCACGACGTCGAAACACGAGCCCTCATTCATGAGTTCGGTGAGTTCGTTTTGAAACGAATCTGGGCGAAAATTGAGCTTCGAATGGTGGGCTCGATCTCGCTGTGTTCCACCTTGTCCAGTCAGTGACTCAGAGTCGAAAACTCCAGTTTGTGGTAGTAACCAGGGGCGTCAATCGACCATGGAAAGCCAGCAAGCCAATCTTACTCCGAATTTCGGACCTCTCGAGAAGAAAGAGAACGGTGCCTTTTCAGTCTACGATTGAAGTCATCGGTTCATAGGCTTACGCGATATGGATTGAGTTTTCTGCTTGAAACCTGTTTCATAATCCTGCACGCACTCCAACTCTTTGAGTCAGCTTCTGGAAATGTTCGTCGATCTTGATCAAGTTCACGGAGGACTATCAGCAATGGTCAGGGCCGAGAGAAAATTGCGGGAGTCGCGCGATTCGCGGTTTTCGGCTTCCTCCACGATTCCTGTATTTTCCGGCATTGTCCGCGGTTACCGAGAACGTTCGAATCACTGCAATTGCTTCTAAGTTAGTCTTCGAGCACATTTCCTGGTTCGACCCATCCCGCAAACATAGAATGTCAGATCCGTGCATGCGCAATTTCTCCACCGCGAGAAACGGAGGATCAATATGGTGCCGGAAGCGAGTTGACTTCAGGAACGAGATCATCCCTATTCTCGAGATTCCATTTTCTGTGAGAATCAGGGGCGGATCCAGCGTTCTTGGACCGGAGATGATCTCGGGCGCCTCGAGGAAGAATGCGCACTCGATCTCCACGCTTGAACTTCTCCTCCCTGCCTTGTCGCAGGCGATGAAGAATTTTCGACGGCCCGGTTCATTACATACTTCTGATGTTTGAGGCCAAATGGGCCAAACTCTGTCCCAAGGCGCGTGCAATGGATGGGACCAATGACGAAACCCTGACTTGCGTCTCCGACGAGTCTGGCCGATGAAGGCCTTGCTAAAGCCGCAGAGAGCTCTTGGAAAACGGTGTGTGTGGATGAATGAACCTCCAGAAAGGCTAGATCTTCCAGCCCCAATTGAGGGCTTCCCCATCATCGAAAGAGAGTACTTGGATGATGTGGTTTCTCTTCAGTTCCTGTGGTGAACGTGGAAATACTCATGAACGCCGAAATTCAGAAGAATTATCACAGGGAAGGAGATATCGGACATGTTTTTCGGAACGAATTTTCAGTTTGGAGTTCTTCAATATTTTTTCGAGTTTTTTTCACTCTCCGGCTCCGCCACGGGCTGATCGCGTTGCAGGTACCTTGACTCTAGAGTCCCACAGCTCGCGATGTAAATTTGAATCATCCAATGCCTTCGCGAGTTCTCCTAAAGAAATGTTCGCGCTCCTCTGTACGAGTCCTTGATGAGCGACTTTTGAAAGTGTGAAGATTCAGCGTTCACCGGTCGCGCTCACTGCGATGCGTGTTTCTGCTTGGATCATGGCATTCTCAGGGGGAATCCACATTGATTACGATACAGAGCTCGATTGATCACCGACATCAAACACGTCCTCAGGAATGGATGAGCTCCCAGAGTCTGTATGATGCTGACTTTGGTCCCATGGATGGGAAAAAGAAGCACACGCTTCAAATAAGGATGATTTTTCGATGAGGAGATAGTTCCCCACGATGAGGAACTATTGACGTGTTCACTCATTTCCACCTTTGCTCACTCATTCGATCGCTGTGGTGAACCCGCTCGTCTCCAGTCCCCGGCGGAGTGAGAACAGGCTCCAGAGGGGAAAACGTGTCTTCTCTCGACGACAGCAATTCTCATTTTCGGGCGAACCTCAACAAAATCTTGTTCAGATGTTGAATACCAAAGACTGTGAGCCCATCCTGGCTTCACGATCTGACACGAGTTCAAAGACTCTGGGCAGCCAACTTTGGGAAGCTTCGTTCAATCTGTAGAAGAATCGAATGCGAGGCACACTCCGCGAAAAAAAGAAGAATCCTGCATGGCAGTCCGTGGAGGTACTCTCCAAGGATGCCATTGCAACCTTCCTGACTGAAGGGCTTTAGAATCTTTCGTTCTCAGTGTACCATCCCCTTGGTTCCTTCTCATGAGAAGTCGGGCAAGATAAAATCGCGATCAATGCATAGAAATGGAATCGTTCTCGATTTTATTAAGAACTAGCCGGCCTTCGGCCGACTACGCTGGCCGGCCCGTCCCTTGCTTCGGGAGTCTACTGCTGACAGACACACATTGCCTTGAATGTAGTGTCATGAGACCTTCGGGAGTGGCCACCGATTCTCGATAAGATTCTGACCTGGAATCGAGGCACTTTCCTCTCTTTTCACTCGGTCAGCATCATGGTTTTGAGAAGTATGGTCAGATTGGTGTCGTAATCACCCCTTCAGAT
The DNA here is from genome assembly GCA_037576195.1 of Phytoseiulus persimilis. Lineage (NCBI taxonomy): Eukaryota > Metazoa > Arthropoda > Arachnida > Mesostigmata > Phytoseiidae > Phytoseiulus > Phytoseiulus persimilis. The sequence goes on from CM075103.1 coordinate 29,062,641, forward strand.
TCGGAGAAGCATGGTCAGATTGGTCCCGGAATCACCCCTCCAGAGTTGGAAAGTAATGGCCAGATTGGCCTCGGAATCACCCCTCCAGAGTTGGAAAGTAATGGCCAGATTGATACCGGAATCACCCCTCCAGAGTAGGAGAGTAATGGCCAGATCGCTCCCAGAATCACCCCTCCAGAGTTGGGAAGTAATGGCCAGATTGGCCTCGGAATCACCCCTCCAGAGTTGGAAAGTAATGGCCAGATTGGTACCGGAATCACCCCTCCAGAGTTGGAAACTAATGGCCAGATTGATACCGGAATCACCCCTCCAGAGTTGGAAACTAATGGCCAGATTGGCACCGGAATCACCCCTCCAGAGTTGGAAACTAATGGCCAGATTGGCACCGGAATCACCCCTCCAGAGTTGAAAACTAATGGCCAGATTGGTCTCGGAATCACCCCTCCAGAGTTGGAAACTAATGGCCAGATTGGCACCGGAATCACCCCTCCAGAGTTGGAAACTAATGGCCAGATTGGTCTCGGAATCACCCCTCCAGAGTTGGAAACTCATGGCCAGATTGGTCCCGGAATCACCCCTCCAGAGTTGGAAAGTAATGGCCAGATAGGTTCCGGAATCACCCCTTCAGAGTTGGAAAGTAATGGTCAGATTGGTCCCGGAATCACCCCTCCAGAGTTGGAAAGTAATGGCCAGATTGGCCTCGGAATCACCCCTCCAGAGTTGGAAAGTAATGGCCAGATTGATACCGGAATCACCCCTCCAGAGTAGGAGAGTAATGGCCAGATCGCTCCCAGAATCACCCCTCCAGAGTTGGGAAGTAATGGCCAGATTGGCTTCGGAATCACCCCTCCAGAGTTGGAAAGTAATGGCAAGATTGGTACCGGAATCACCCCTCCAGAGTTGGAAACTAATGGCCAGATTGATACCGGAATCACCCCTCCAGAGTTGGAAACTAATGGCCAGATTGGCACCGGAATCACCCCTCCAGAGTTGAAAACTAATGGCCAGATTGGTCTCGGAATCACCCCTCCAGAGTTGGAAACTAATGGCCAGATTGGCACCGGTTCACCCCTCCAGAGTTGGAAACTAATGGCCAGATTGGTCTCGGAATCACCCCTCCAGAGTTGGAAACTCATGGCCAGATTGGTCCCGGAATCACCCCTCCAGAGTTGGAAAGTAATGGCCAGATAGGTTCCGGAATCACCCCTTCAGAGTTGGAAAGTAATGGCCAGATTGGTCTCGGAATCACCCCTCCAGAGTTGGAAACTAATGGCCAGATTGGTCTCGGAATCACCCCTCCAGAGTTGGAAACTAATGGCCAGATTGGTCTCGGAATCACCCCTCCAGAGTTGGAAAGTAATGGCCAGATTGGTCTCGGAATCACCCCTCCAGAGTTGGAAAGTGATGGCCAGATTGGTCTCGGAATCACCCCCCCCAGAGTTGGAAAGTAATGGCCAGATTGGTCTCGGAACCACCCCTCCAGAGTTGGAAAGTAATGGCCAGATTGGTCTCGGAATCACCCCTCCAGAGTTGGAAAGGAATGGCCAGATTGGTCCCAGAATCACCCCTCTGGAGGGGTGACTCTGGAGTTAGAAACTAAAGGCCAGATTGGTCTCGTAATCACCCCTCCAGAGTTGGAAACTAATGGCCTTATTGGTCTCGGAATCACCCCTTCAGAGTTGGAAAGTAATGGCCAGATTGGTCCCAGAATCACCCCTCCAGAGTTGGAAAGTAATGGCCAGATTGGTCTCGCAATCAGCCCTCCAGAGTTGGAAACTAATGGTCGGATTGGTCTCGGAATCACCCCTCCAAAGTTGGAAAGTAATGTCCAGATTGGTCTCGCAATCAGCCCTCCAGAGTTAGAAACTAAAGGCCAGATTGGTCTCGTAATCACCCCTCCAGAGTTGGAAACTAATGGCCAGATTGGTCTCGGAATCACCCCTCCAGAGTTGGAAATGAATGGCCAGATTGGTCTCGGAATCACCCCTCCAGAGTTGGGAAGTAATGGCCTTATTGGTCTCGAAATCACCCCTCCAGGAATTTTTATGATAGATTTTTATGATAGATGTATAGGAGAGGAGGTGGGGAAGGATATCCGATGACGATGGGATGAGTCTGGCTGGCGTCATAACGGGGCGGTGCACCTTATCGTCAGAATTTGGATGCGGATGACAGTATGGAGGGGGTCAAAGTTGGGGTAAATCGCGAGGGGGGGAGGAGGGGAGGAGGAGGGGGGGAGGGGTGGGTGGCCTATGTCCTTCCCGGAGAGCCGCCCTACATTATGCAGTTTGTTCCAAGTCGATCCGATCAATACCAGAGGAGCCTATTGAGGACATACAAACAAACAAACAAACAAACAATCAAACAAACAAACAGACCCTGGATTTTTATATATATAGATCCAGTGAGACTCTTCATCTTTCGGCTACACGTACGTCTGCCTAAGCTTCCTAAACTTTCTACCTAAGCTGACCAACCTCACATTCAGCCCGGACGACAAAACAAAACGCCGATCGAAGAGGAACGAGAGTGGGCCACCGGTTCCCCTCCCAAGAACTAGAATGGACGAGCTCCGGGGGATGTATCAGAGGGACGTGACCGACAACAGGGGATCTCACCCAGAGTAATATCCCTCTTCGATGTCCCCTTCGTCGTCGACTTCTCCGCCCTCGTCGACTCCTTCGTCCCCGTCGATCATCGGAGCATCCTCTTCGTCGCCCGCGTTGTCCGGATCGCGATCAAAGTTAACCTCCTCGAGCGTCGTCAAGGTTTGCATAACGACCCGCACGTCCTCTTCTGTGAGTTTCGTGCTGGTGACGTCCAGGCTCCTGAGTTCGGAGCACTTCAGGATCAGCTCCATCATCCACTGAGGAGGCGTCGAACACCCCGACAGGTTCAGCGCGCGAACGTTAGTCGGGTGCATCCCGACAAACATGAACATGTTCAAACTCAAGTTTGAACTCCGCAGCTCTGTCGTGAATTGCAGCGCGAGGCTCTCGAGCCTTTTGTTTGCGAGTCCCACAGCGACCCGTGTCTCGTCGTCGCTGTGCTCGAGGATTCTTTCGATTTCCTCGTCTTCAAGATCCATGAGACTTCCGGGGTTCGAAGCCAGGTCCGGATAGGCGAGCTGGTAGAGCACGCGGCGATTGACGACGTCGATTTCCTTTGCCATTTCAGAAATAGCAGGGGGCTTTCACTGAGAACTTTTTGAAGAAACTTGTGGGAACGTGTCGACGGTTTCACTTGTCCGAGCTGACTATGAGTCTGTGCAGCCTTCGTCCGGGGTTTTAAGTACAGACTCTCCTCGTTGAGTGTGAGAGTGCGAGGAGTCGGGGGAGTTCAGTCAAGATCGGTCGAAGCGGCGGAGTCGTTGTGGGCGAAGGCGGCATCTCGATCTGCTACGATTTCACCACAACGAAGGATTACACTACAATAACAGACATCTGACCACAATAGAAAATGAGCAAGCGGCTCACCGAACCCGCTCTCATCTGCTACGAATCCTAACGGGGCGAACTTCTTGAATCCCATCACTTTTTGGTACCCCTCGAACAAACATCCTGGAACTGATTAACGTGAAATGAAGCTACCGCCGACGAGCGTGTTCCAAATGATCCCCACAAAATATCGATATTGATCTTTGAACACATCGATCAAAGTTCAAATTCCTCGCTCTTCACCGGGCCCACTTTACAGAAGTTTCTCGAGTTTTTCGGATAACCCTTGCTCGGAGGATCCGCAACCGGACCGAACATCCCTTCACAAGCGACTCATTAGCCCCGCGATCGACTCGTGATTCGGAATCAATTTCGAACGGAAACCAGCCAAGCCCGACAACGTACGAAGCCCATCCCGGCCACCGGCGCTTCTAAGGAGCTCGTTCCTCTCGTATCGTTTGGGAACTCGGCCTGCGAGCATCGAATGACAAATCGTTGCGATCCGAGTTCTCGAGACGACGTGCAACCGGGAGCAAGCCAGTCTCACAGGCGGATCTTCTCAATGTTCGAGATATTCTTCTTAAATCAACGCCGCAATTTACGGATATCGTTGGGAATGAGCGGAACCTTGCTCAAAGATGCTCGACGGAACTTTGCGGCAAGAAGGATTGATAACAACATCCACGTTGACGACTCTTGAGAGAAATTCCTCCCGTCGAAATCTCTCTAACCCTAACGAGAGTCATGTCGACAACCTGGCTGCAGGAAGCTAGAATCTGAACCAAGTGCGTTTCATAGACAAGGACTCCACCTGAATCGAAGACCCAATTCTACGCTCATTTCCATTTCAGCACAAGAAATATCACTGAGAACTTCTCGGCGAAACTTTTAGCGCCGACACGAGCGTTCTGAATGTCTTAGATGACTGTGGTTCTGAAGGGTTTCGGAGTTCTTTCCAACAGATTATCTTCTCGTTGAGTCGGAGCCAAACGCAAGGGCGAAGCCAGGGGAGACTCGTCGGAAAAGCGATTCCGTTACGGGGGACGCTGCAGGATCTCAGCACATGTCACGACGGACTCTTTAGGAAACACATCCAATGAAGGAGTCGGGTGAGGTCTCGGAAACCGCGATTTGAGAGGAACCAAAGATTGTCACATCCGAAACATCGCGAGCTGACCTTGGCATCGCTCGGTTCGAAAGTTTCCCGAACGACTATTCGAGCGACTCCTCGAGTCGTGGGAGCTCAGCGAGTTCGAACAGCGATCAGATCTCTCCTTCGTCCCCTGATTCATCCGAAGAAAATCACGATTGTTGCTTACAGATTCTGAAGATTGAGTCAAGTCGGGGAACGACCGGAAGTTGTCCATTCTGGAGCCGAAAGATGGAAAGTCACAAAGAATATCTGGAAACTTTACGGCTCTGCCTTCCGCTCTCATTTAGGACTTTCCCATCCTTGGAAGGAAGTGCATCGAGGATGAGTATTTCTCTCACTCACTGCCCGAGTCGTGGCAATATTCATGGATTTCGTGACTCGGAAGAATTATCACGGGGAAGGAAAATTCGGACTTGTTTTTCGAAACCTCTCAGTTTTCTGTTCTCCAACATGTCCGCCACCCCGCGGTTCCGCCACGGGCTGATCGAGTTACGAGATATCGCGGCTCTGGAGTCTCACAGCTCGCGATTCATGGGGATCATGCGCTACGGGTGCCGCCGTATTTTTTGAATGTCCGGAGTCTTCTCAACAGCGACGCAAATGTTCAGGCATGTTCCGTTGTGACATTCCTCGCTCGATCTTTCTGTAACTGATCTCTGATGGTGATTGTTATGCGCTGGAATCAGTACCTTGGCGATGACGAAGGCCAATTTTCTCAGAATTTCGGACCTCTCGAGAAGAAAGAAAACGGTGCCACTCCAGTCTACGATTGAAGTCATCGGTTCATAGGCTCACGCGATCTGGATTGAGTTTTCTGCTTAAAATCTGTTTCATAATCCTGCACGCACTCCAACTTTTGGAGTCAGCTTCTGGAAATGTTCGTCGATTTTGATCAAGTTCACGAAGGACTATCAGTAATGGTCAGGGCCGAGAGAAAATCGCGGGAGTCGCGCAATTCGCGATTTTCGGCTTCCTCCACAATTCCTGTAGTTTCCGGCATTGTCCGCGGTTACCGAGAACATTCGAATCACTGCAATTGCTTCTAAGTCAGTCTTCGAGCATACTCCCTGGTTCGACTCATCCCGCAAACATAGAATGTCAGATCCGTGCATGCGCAATTTCTCCCTCGCGAGAAACGAAGGATCAATGTGGTACCGGAAGCGAGTTGACTTCAGGAACGAGATCATCCCTATTCTCGAGATTCCATTTTCTGTGAGAATCAGGGGCGGATCCAGCGTTCTTGGATCGGAGATGATCTCGGACGCCTCGAGGAAGAATGCGCACTCGATCTCCACGCTTGAACTTCTCCTCCGTGCCTTGTCGCAGGCGATGAAGAATTTTCGACGGCCCGGTTCATTCCATACTTCTGATGTTTGAGGCCAAATGGGCCAAACTCTGTCCCAAGGCGCGTGCCATGGATAGGACCAATGACGAAACCCTGACTTGCGTCTCCGACGAGTCTGGCCGATGAAGGCCTTGCTAAGGCCGCAGAAAGCTCTTGGAAAACGGTGTGTGTGGATGAATGAACCTCCAGAAAGGCTAGATCTTCCAGCCCCAATTGAGCCGCAGTCGCGCTGTGTGCTGCAGTGAAACCTTGGGATCTGGGTCAACAAAAAAAAAGGTTGTTGAAGGCAATTAACAAGACATGGACTTCCGTGGCTTTCCCTATGTCTCACGTAGAAAAAGTGGAGACTAGGGCCAATCTGTGTGACATACGATCAGGAAAAACAACGCTTTCTCCTGCTGGGAAACCAAGTGAAAGCGCTACGCTGAAGTGCCCCTCGTCAGGCCACAGGTTCGCGCAAGAATCATCTCGATCGGAGGAGCGCTCCATGCCTAACATGCCAATTTTCGAACTTTAGTCACGAGGAAAGATTCACTCATCTTGCATCGGAGTTGCCTGTGAGTCATCGGGGGCTGTGTTATGCGGTTCTTGGGCTGGAAAACAAGAGTTCGGAGGATGTTTCTTAGAACGGTTCCGATTCTCATCGTTTTTAATCATAGTCTCTCATATCGTGGAATCACAGTCGCCCTCAGTCTGATCGATGGTGAACGGGTTGCACAGACTGATTGTAGCGGGGGCTCAGGGACCGAAAAACGGTTACCTCCCTCGAGCCCGAATAAAGCTCCGCCCAGCGGAGATCGCGCCGGCTCAGTGAGGCTTCTATGAACGCGCTCCTCTCAGGACAGAGCAGGACCTTGTTGTTGAAGAAAACGAATCAAACATATGGCATCGGAACAATGTTGACCCTGCCGTCTCTCGTCCTGCTGCTGTTCACTGCCCAACGCTTTGGAAATATGATCAGACACTCTTTCTCCAAGTCAGGGTGAACGGATGAGGAAACTGCCCCTTGAGGCGGGGGGAGGGGGGGGGGGCAATGAGTGATTCTTTATGCAAAATTATTGGCTATCCGAACAATCAGTACAATTCGTCTCTCCTCCGATGTGCTTCATCCATATTCACTCAGGAGGGCGATGTCACAGGGATGCTCCACGAACGCTTCTCCGTTCAGAGAGAAGGATAGCGTTACTCGGGCTCGCGGAATCGGGCTCGAGGCAAGTCCCCCTGAAAAACTTCCGAGCGTCTATAGAAGTCATATTGCTAGCGTTACTTAAGAGCAGGAAAGGAAAGGGCTATCGTTCGGACCGGTCGCACTTGGGCCTGGAGCATCTAACAGTCGATCGGTTGGAGTTCTCTCTTGGAAGAATTCGACGACGCGTTGTCCAAGGGCGCTCTCGATGTCATGGAGCTCGGGGCTTTAACATTTCCATATCATTCAGCGTTGCGGGAGGATCCTACTCGGCAAATGACTCCGAGCTGTTACTGTGAATAACCGGCACAACGGATCCATCACCGAATGAATGACTCATTGGTTCAGCACGACGAACAGACTGGAATCGCGCATGGGATGAGCAGTGGATCCTACATGAGGGAAGCTGCCGACCTCGCCGTTCCCGTTTGGCCATTGGCAGCAATATCTTCGTTGGCTAGAACGTCCTGTTTAATTCTGCAAATATTCGATACAACTGCTCCCAAAATATCACGGCGGTACACTCCAGCGTCGGTTTTCACTCCTGACTGCACGAAAACCGAGGGTGTCTTGCCTGCGGGACAAACTCCGGCCCAAACCATGACTGATTGTGGATCTTGGCGTTGCTCAACGATTTGAGAGGTTGAAGGCGGCTCCGAACACCAAATGCGATCGTTCTGGTGATTGAGAGACTGTTCGATCGTGAACAACTTCTCGTCAGTGAACAGGAGAGTTTCCCATGCCGCACCTGCGGCCCGCTTGGCAAGATCACGGCATCGTTGCAGTCTTATACACTTGTTATCTTCGGTCAGTCGCTGGCCTTTTTTCAGCTTGTAGGCCTTGAGGCCGAGAACATTTCTCGCTATTTGGCGCACTGATTCGCGTTTGAGGCCAAGCTCACGAGCGATTTCCCGCAGGGATTTCCGGGGATTTCCTTGAAGTCTCTTCTTAAGGATGTTCCGATTCCTGGGACTGTTCACGGTTGGTTCTCTGCCTCGTCCCGGACGATTTCCATGATGGCCAAGCTCGCGAAACCTGCGGATTGCTTTCGACACGGTCGATTTGGGAGCACCAACCAAGCGAACGATGTCACACCGAGCATAATCCCGCTGGAATAATTCCGAAATCAAGGGGCGCTTGCTTCTCATCTTGGAGAAAAAAAACAGGTGCCTTTTCAAAGCGTGATTGAACATGTAGAGACGTAGGCTTACGCTCACGGAGTCTCGTGGGTTATCGAGTTAACGAAATGCTCGAGGCGCTTTGTTGGTGCGACAATATGTTGGGTTGAGACGTGCTAATCGTAGTGGATCTCGTGGTGCTGACACCGATCATATAGGTTCGCATCGGGGAAGGTATTTGCTTCGACGCGTGGTAATGGATTACAACATGGGACCCATCGATGATGATGAGGAAGAGAATTTGGCTCTGTGTCTACAATATCTTTGGCCGTTGGTCGCGTAAGTCCGAAATCTGGAACATCTTGGGGCTATACGCCCAGCTCTTGTCAAACGCGCGGGAATCTCATCTGCAGATTCGCTCCCTAGGATCAAATACGAATGATTGTCGGGTCCAACTCTATTCCAAGGCTCCGCCGATTGATTCTTTATTACATCTTCCCGTTAAAACTTTCTCGATGTCGATAATTGTGAAAATTGGGGTCACAAGTGTCTGGAGCATATAGATCTGTGTTAATTCCCTCCCGAACAATTCTTTGAACAATTAGGCTCGTCAAAAATCGCGTTCTGCCATAACGCAGGTGACATACCTCGGCCGGAGACGGGCGGCATGCGAATTTCGCTCGCAAAGTTTTGCCGAGGGGAGCGAGAAGAATGCGCTGTAGTTCCTGGAGCGAGGTTCCCATGAGGCTTGCAAGTGAAGTGGCGTCCATCCCGAGGAACTTTTCAGTAACCTGGATACAAACGTCAGGAATATAGGACCGAAGATAAAGGCTGTTCGAAAAGGATCGAAGTGAACGACATAAATATTCTGTCACCGTGCTTTCACTCACCTCTCCAAAGGCCGAACACTTGACTTCCCGAGTCATATCCTTGACGACAAGTCGCAGGGAAAAGCACCAATTGAAAGTTGGGCTGGAAAGTCTGCATTTCGGACAGTACCGGGTTTTCACCCTTGTTTCTTCGACTTTTTTCGAGCATCGGTTGTTCGTGCAGCCTTTTTTTAAAAACCCTTCGGAGTGTAGCACCATGAGTTCTACTGTATTCCAGAAATGGAGGGGCGCCGGATCCTTTTTTCCTGGGCGATTTCTTGCTGTTGGATGCATTCGAGGAATGTCATGGATGATTCTACGCACGGAACTTCTACAACTCCTCGTTGTGTCCATAGTTTCTGGCCTTCTCTTGACCACCGGCGTTGCAGGTCGGATGTGCGTTGATGGTTCAGATTGGCTTGCACTGTAGTGATTGTGGTGGCTGAGAGGTTCTGAACCCCGGCATAAATTTTAGTTCGAGCACGATCAATATAGAGAACCGTATGTTCAGTCTGAGTGAACGCGGATGCTGCCTCGTTCCAGAATGTCACCTCGATAGGGACCATGTTCTCATCGATCAGCAAAATGTCGCGTCTCGAACCGGGTTTCCCGTCGCTCTTACGGATGAAGGGTTTGACGTCACGCACTCGAACAAGGATTCCACAAACACTGATCATTTGCTCTGGTGGTCGGGAGGCGACAGTTGCCAACGTGTCACAAACTGGCTGCGGTTTGCTTGCTAGCACAAGCTCCACAGAAGAACAACTGATTTTCGTTGTGGAATGGAGCACGATTTCTAATTCTGAGTCTGTCGTTTTGTAACGTGGATCAGTGAGTCGACAATGGAATGATTCCACTGGTACAGTGTGACCGACTTTGAAGAATTTGTGATGTTTCTGGCAAGCTTCATTGAAAGCTACAACGCGAACATCACCAGTGTCGTCCTTGAGATCAGCTGAGAACACGGACCCACTACTTGCGCCTTTCGTCCAGCAACGGACATCTGAGTTCCGCGTCACAACCGCACGAATCGATTCAAGTTGTGATCCCAGCTGTAAGTTAGCAAGAGGCAAGAACGGGTGCTCGGAGGTTTGACCGTTGCCTGGGGACTGTGACGGGTATAGCGTTGGAGATACTGCGGACGAAGTTGATATCGTAAGATTTTGAGGCTGTTGGATATTCTTTCGACGAAGAGGCAATGTTGTAGGGGTATGTTCCGCTGCAGGTCGTGGTCTCTTGGCTACCAGTTTCGAAGTCATAAGCTTCTTCTGTGTCGGCTCTGCAGTTCGGAAATCGCGTCCGTCCTCACGATTTACTTCACAGTCGACGTTGATCCTCGAGGTTGACTGTTAAGAGTCCATGACGAATTCGCACAACGATAGTATTCCGATTCAAGAAGCCGATGAAGTGAATGGCCGTGTTTTGAAATACTTTCGATGGCGAATGTTCACGGTTGATGTTTCACTCTCTCAACACTGCACACTAGTGCATGCGTCTCTATTTTCTCCACTTAAATTCCGTTAATTCAAATTCGAATGTTCGATAACGCGCTTAGTCTCGTGCGTTCCGTACGTTAACACAAAGCTGTCAAAAGATTCGTGTGTTGGATGATTGTTGCTACGGTGCAAAGCACACGTGAAATGTCATTTTCAAGCACATTCCATGAACGAAACCCGATCATTGTTCGCAGGCTTACCAACGATCCCTTCTTTATCCATTCGCAATCTTTATATTAATACAAATACGGACTTATGTGTGCTGAAGTACGTACTTTGAACCAAACATTCCTTCGGTACAATACCATGGGTAAATACGAGGTCTATACACGTCTGATTGCGTGTGGTTGGCACTTGGGGACTATTTGCCAAGACTAACATGAATTCATTTTGCATGAAATTCGAGAAATTATGCCTGGTCAACTCATGTGTGATATCAACATTGAAATCGCCGCAGACAACAACAGAAATGTCGGCGTCACGCGGCTTCAGTATGTCAGCATAGTTCCGCAGAATCGTTTGGAGATGAGACATAGCAATGTTGGGATTAATATAAATGACAATGAGCAGTGTTCGTTGCCCTCCGAGGAGCACCTCTGCCATACAAAGATCACCCGCCTCGTCGTCCGTCATTATTGGCTGCGAACGCTCCGGAAGCAAGCTCACAGTATTTTTGACGTAAATGGCCACGCCGCCAGTTCTTAATGGTCGCTTATTCTGCGCACGCAAGTTATATCCTTCCAAATGAAAACGAGATTCATTGGAAAGCCATGACTCTGTTAAACAAAGCACGCTCGCTTTCATGTGGACGGAATCGGTGAGCAGGTCTTGAGAATGCGCTGGCAAGCTTTGCACGTTGAGAACCAACAATGCGGTCTCGTTTTGCAATCGCTGAAGTAGCTTGTGATCTTGCGTTGCCAGCTTGTGAGCACTGAGACGTTGTAGTTCGTGACGGAGCTGAGTCAAGGTGGGCGAGTTTAGCGGGTTCGCATGGTGAAAAGTATGATCGTTGTCCCTATTGGTGAGGAACAACCCATCCAATGTTTTGACCCTGGATAGCGCGACGTACACCAACTGTTGTTGCAAGCCACGGTGATAATCAAAGACAATTTGGTCATATGTGGCACCCCGCGACTTATGTGTCGTCATTGCACAAGCAGGGACTATTGGAAAATTACGTCTTCGACACTTGATGTCCTTGGAAACCGGGAACGTTGCACAGCGCTTGAACAACGGAGTCCAAGACGGTTCTAGGTCTCGCCGCGTGAGAACAGTTGCTCTACACTTGCTACGAGCCATTGATCCTATGCGCCGGTTATCTTTGAAATCGAACCAACAGCAATAAATTGCCTCTCCCGGAAGATCTTCAGCTGCGAGCTGCTCGTCCGAGATGGCATTCACTGATGATCTCAAATCAACTCGCTTCAGGATGCCCATAGCACCATTAACGAGTCCATCCTCTAAATCCACGTTGACTGTGATCATGTACGGCTGCCCTCGAGTGAGCGGCAATTGATACGGCATGTTTGCCGTATCTGTGGTTGCCATCTTGTGTACCCGACAGCGTGCAGAGGTGAGTTGGCCTTCCAGCTGATAACCACTGTAAATGTCGAATGCAGTCGTAGTAAATTCAGGTTGGATTACCGCGCTATTTTAGGCGATAGAAAGTCATGGACTGCCACAATTCGGAGCGATGGAGCCCCCTCTTTAGTGGCTCAAAGATTGGGGTCATTCGTACCGGGGGAAGCTGTCGCAAATCACCACAGAATATGATGTTCATTCCTCCAAACGGTGCGTCATGTTGACCGGTGATCTGTTTCAGTCGCTCATGGATGGTATGTAGCGTTCCGGCACCAATCATACTCATCTCGTTGATGATGACTGCACGAACATGCGCGAAGGCATTTCGATAAGCTTGCAACGCTTCGAAAGACAAACCTCCTCGTCGAACCACGGTCGGAATGCTGAAAGCGTGGTGTACTGTAGTACCGCCAATCGCAACAGCTGCTTTCCCTGTGGAGGCTGCAGCGACGTAGACGTTCCGATCGGTTTCATGAGCTTGGCTGAAGCGATTGAAGGTTGTCGAAGATTCTGGATATGAGATCCGTTCACAGTGGACCTGACTTCATGCTCCCTCAACCCGGGCGACAAAGAGAAACTCCGTGAACTGACCTGTGATTCTACGCTCGCTCCGCATTATAGAAGGCAAACCTTGTCACAATTTTGGCTCGAGGCCAAGGAAGAACATCCCGATTTGACGAGTCGCGCGATACACATGTAGGTTTCATTCTCCTCGACCTATTTATGTGAAACGTCTTTCTCAACGTTGTCGATTATCAAGACCAAGCAACGGTCCCGATCGTCGAATGATTCACACTCGCACCTGCAGGAGTCGATGCAAGAATACTGAATTCCGACAGGGGAGGAACACAGTGGCATCAAAGAGACCGATTTCGAGGGCAAGGAAGGACATTTGAAGCCCGTTCCCTATAAATGAACACCGCCGCCCGCTGTTAGCTAGTTCCCTGATGAGCCGTGTCGTATTCCAAGTATCTTCAGTCTGACCAAATCACTCTTAATGTCATGTCATGCGTGTTGTGAACTGTCAGCTCATCATTGGTAGAAAGGACACGAAATATGAGTTTTTTTCTTCCTGAGTTTTCCATAGCTTCCTGCTGTGATCAGAGAAATACTCATGAAATGCATGACTCGGAAGGAGTATCATAGGGACGGGGGAATAGGACACTTTTTCCAAATGAGCTCCGGGACTCAATCTTCTCATATGGTCAGCTTCCATGCGCGGGTCTTAGAGACTGCCCTCGTGTTATTCTGAAATCAAGGTATCCGAGCAAAGGATCTCCAGTGAGGTCGAACTTGCTACCGATTCGCGAAAATTCCAGTGTTGGGAAGTTCCTCGACGTTAATGGCTTCCTCCACATATCCGGTATGTCATTGATCAGTAACCTACCCAGCTCGGCTCGCGATCAAGTTGTAACAGCCAGTTGGATTCTGGAGGAGAGCTAGCTAGAATGTTCTCTGGAGATGCATGTCGGAGGCGGCAATGCCGGCGGATCGACATGGGAAAGGGAAGCGGCGTTGACGAGAGTAGCCGCCAGTAGCTAGAAGCAGAGTAGAGAGAGTGCCGTGAACGGTGTGAAGGACCGTGGCTGCCTATCGAGGAGCCGGTCGAGAAGGAGTGAAATAAAAAGAAGTTGAACTATAAGTGCACTGTCCCTCTTCCCTGAGTGAATCCAGCTATAGGTCCCTATCGGCCTGTTACAAAGTAGGCCATCGTTTAGAATGTACAGTTCCCAAGCTTATCATGATTTACTAGGTCTCTTCTTGCCCATCCAAATGCAGTCTCTCAGACCCTGTGCTGTGCTTAGAAGCTTGGCTGAGGACGCCTGACCATGAAAACGAGAGAAGGGGTTTTCGGCCCGTCGGGTTTTTTTTTTTCGTTGCAATCGGTTCCGGCACATCGGGCATGAACCGTTGAGATATTCTTGCAATTTCTGCCTCGAATACTGCATCAATCAATGAGCCAGAACTCGCGGTCCGTGTCGCGATCGGCTTCTCGGGGCCGCAGAGCTTCAACTGGCTCCTTGAGCTTCAGCGAGGAATATCTATCGATCGCAACGAGCAGTGGAACAACTCTGATCACGGTCTATCACCTTCCCAGTTCGTTACGGCTTCAGAGTGATGTTTCCCCATGCGCCGAAATCTCTGCTCTTGTGCGGCAAGGGTCTTTCTCGAGGAGACTGAGAGCTCCTTGATGAGCGACTGTTGAAAGTGTGAAGGTTCAGCGTTCATCGGTTGCGCTCACTGCGATGCGTGTTTCTGCTTGGATCATGGCATCCTCAGGGGAATCCACATTGATTACTATACAAAGCTCAGTTGATGGTCATCGACATCGAACGCGTCCTAACGGAATGAACGAGCTCCCAGACTCTGTCTGATGGTCACTTTGGTTCCATGGATGGGAAAGGGAAGCACACGCTTCAAATGTGAATGAGTTTTCGAAGAGGAGAGAGTTCCCCACGATGAGGAACTGTTGACATGTTCACTCATTTTCACCTTTGTTCACTCATTTGGTCGCTGTGGTGAACCTGCTCGCGAAGTCCAAAGTTCGATAGCTCAACCTCACCTCTTCGTTTACCGTGGAAATATCTAGGGAACCACATCAACACGAACTCTTAACACATATTGAGCATTGAACTCGTCTCACTCCAGTCCCCGGCGGAGCGGGAACAGGCTTCAGAGGGAAGAACTTGTCTTCTCTCGATGACGGCAATTCTCATTCTCGGGCGAACCTCAACAAAATCTTGTCCAGATGTTGAATACCAAAGACTGTGGGCCCATCCTGGCTTCATGATATGACATGAGTTTGAAGACTCTGGGCAGCCAACTTTGGGAAGCTTCGTTCAATCCGTATAAGAATCGAATGCGAGGCACACTCCGCGAAAAAAGAAGAATCCTGCATGGCAGTCCGTGGAGGTACTCTCCAAGGATGCCATTGCAACCTTCCTGACTGAAAGGTCAGGATGGTACACTGAACCTTCCGTTCTCAGTGTACCATCCCCTTGGTTCCTCCTCATGAGAAGTCGGGCAAAATAAAATCGCGATCAATGCATAGGAATGGAATCGTTCTCGATTTTATTAAGAATCCAGTGAGACTCTTCATCTTTCGGCTACACGTACGTCTACCCAAGCTTCCTAAACTTTCTACCTGAGCTGACCAACCTCACATTCATCCCGGACGACAAAACAAACCGCCGATCGAAGAGGAACAAGAGCGGGCCACCGGTTCCCCTCCCAAGAACTAGAATGGACGAGCTCCGGGGAATGTGTCAGAGAGAAGTGACCGACGACAGGGGATCTCACCCAGAGTAATATCCCTCTTCGATGCCCTCTTCGTCGTCGACCTCTCCGCCCTCGTCGACTCCTTCGTCCCCGTCGAACATCGGAGCATACTGTTCGTCGACGAAGGGAGCATCCTCTTCGTCGCCCGCGTTGTCCGGATCGCGATCAAAGTTAACCTCCTCGAGCGTCGTCAAGGTTTGCATAACGACCCGCACGTCCTCTTCTGTGAGTTTCGTGCTGGTCACGTCCAGGATCCTGAGCTCGGAGCACTTCAGGATCAGCTCCATCATCCACTGAGGAGGCGTCGAACACCCCGACAGGTTCAGCGCGCGAACGTTAGTCGGGTGCATCCCGACAAACATGAACATGTTCAAACTTAAGTTTGAACTCCGCAGCTCTGTCGTGAATCTGAGCGCGAGGCGTTCAAGCCTTCTGTTTGCGAGACCCACAGCGACCCGTGTCTCGTCGTCGCTGTGCTCGAGGATTCTTTCGATTTCCTCGTCTTCAAGATCCATGAGTCTTCCGGGGTTAGAAGCCAGGTCCGGGAAGGCGAGCTGGTAGAGCACGCGGCGATTGGCGACGTCGATTTCCTTTGCCATTTCAGAAATAGCAGAGGGCTTTCACTGAGAACTTTTTGAAGAAACTTTTGGGAACGTGTCGACGGTTTCACTTGTCCGAGCTGACTGTGAGTCTGTGCAGCCTCCGTCCGGGGTTTTAAGTACAGACTCTCCTCGTTGAGTGTGAGAGTGTGAGGGGTCGGGGGAGTTTAGTCAAGATCGGTCGAAGCGGCGGAGTCGTTGTGGGCGAAGGCGGCATCTCGATCTGCTACGATTTCACCACAACGAAGGATTACACTACAATATCAGACATCTCACCACAATAGAAAATGAGCAAGCGGCTCACCGAACCCGCTCTCATCTGCTACGAATCCTAACGGGGCGAACTTCTTGAATCCCATCACTTTTTGGTACCCCTCGAACAAACATCCTGGAACTGATTAACGTGAAATGAAGCTACCGCCGACGAGCGTGTTCCAAATGATCCCGACAAAATATCGATATTGATCTTTGAACATATCGATCGAAGTTCAAATTCCTCGCTCTTCGCCGGGCCCACTATACAGAAGTTTCTCGAGTTTTTCGGATAACCCTTGCTCGGAGGATCCGCAACCGAACGGAACATCCCTTCACAAGCGACTCATCAGCCCCGCGATCGACTCGTGATTCGGAATCAATTTCGAACGAAAACCAGCCAAGCCCGACAACGTACGAAGCCCATCCTGGCTCACCGGCGCTTCTCAGGAGCTCGTTCCTCTCGTATCGTTTGGGAACTCGGTCTGTGAGCATCGAATGACAAATCGTTGCGATCCGAGTTCTCGATTATTAGGCCACTTATCACAAGCGGACCGGAATTTCCCTAAGCGATCTCGTTCCCTGATTAATGAGAGGCTATCAAGAAGTTTCTTGTGTGTTGTGAGTTCAAACGCAGACTTGAAATCGAACATCACGACGTCGAAACACGAGCCCTCATTCATGAGTTCGGCGAGTTCGTTTTGAAACGAATCTGAGCAAAAATTGAGCTTCGAATGGTGGGCTCGATCTCGCTGTGTTCCACCTTGTCCAGTCAGTGATTCAGAGTCGAAAACTCCAGTTTGTAGTAGTAACCAGGGGCGTCAGTCGACCCTGGGAAGCCGGCAAGCCAATCTTTCTCCGAATTTCGGACCTCTCGAGAAGAAAGAGAACGGTGCCACTTCAGTATACGATTGAAGTCATCGGTTCATAGGCTTACGCGATATGGATTGAGTTTTCTGCTTAAAATCCGTTTCATAATCCTGCACGCACTCCAACTTTTTGAGTCAGCTTCTGGAAATGTTCGTCGATTTTGATCAAGTTCACGAAGTACTATCAGTAATAGCCAGGGCCGAGAGAAAATCCGGGAGTCGCGCAATTCGCGATTTTCGGCTTCCTCCACAATTCCTGTATTTTCCGGCATTGTCCGCGGTTACCGAGAACATTCGAATCACTGCAATTGCTTCTAAGTCAGTCTTTGAGCATATTCCCTGGTTCGACTCATCCCACAAACATAGAATGTCAGATTCGTGCATGCGCAATTTCTCCACCGCGAGAAACTAAGGATCAATGTGGTGCCGGAAGCGAGTTGACTTCAGGAACGAGATCATCCCTATTCTCGAGATTCCATTTTCTGTGAGAATCAGGGGCGGATCCAGCGTTCTTGGACCGGAGATGATCTCGGACGCCTCGAGGAAGAATGCGCACCCGATCTCCACGCTTGAACTTCTCCTCCGTGCCTTGTCGCAGGCGATGAAGAATTTGCGACGGCCCGGCTCATTACATACTTCTGATGTTTGAGGCCAATCGGGCCAAACTATGTCCCAAGGCGCGTGCCATGGATAGGACCAATGGCGAAACCCTGACTTGCGTCTCCGACGAGTCTGGCCGATGAAGGCCTTGCTACGGCCGCAGAGAGCTCTTGGAAAACGGTGTGTGTGGATGAATGAACCTCCAGAAAGGCTAGATCTTCCAGCCCTGATTGAGCCGCAGTTGCACTGTGTGCTGCAGTGAAATCTAGGATCTAGGTCAACAAAAAAAGGTTATTCAAGGCAATTAACACGACGTGGACTCCCGTGGCTTCCCCTATGTGTCACGTAGAAAAGGTGGAGACTAGGGCCGATCTGTGTGACATTCGATCAAGAAAAACAACGCTTTCTCCCGCTGTGAAACCAAAAGAAAGCGCTACGCCGAAGTGCCCCTCGTGAGGCCACAGGTTCGCGCAAGAATCATCTCGATCGGAGGAGCGCTCCATGCCTAACATGCCAATTTTCGAACTTAAGTCACGAGGAAAGATTCACTCATCTTGCATCGGAGTTGCCTGTGAGTCATCGGGGGCTCTGTTATGCGGTTCATGGGCTGGAAAACAAGAGTTCGGAGGATGTTTCTTAGATCGGATCCGATTCTCATCGTTTTTAATCATAGTCTCTCATATCCTGGAATCACAGTCGACCTCAGTCTGATCGATGGTGAACAGACCGACTGTAGCGGGGGCTCAGGGCCCGAATGACTTCCGAGCGTCTATCGAAGTCAGAGAAGTCATAGTGCCAGCGTTCCTTGGAAGCAGGAAAGGAAAGGGCTATCGTTTGGACCGGCTGTACTTGGGCCCAGAACATCTAACAGTCGCTGTCACTGTCATTGTGAATAGTCGGCTCAGCGGATTGGTTCAGCACGACGAACAGTTCCTTCACGACGAACAGACTGGGATCGCGCATAGGATGAGTGGTGGATCCTACATGAGGGCAGCTGCCGACCTGCGGTTCCCGTTTGGCCATTGGCAGCAATATCTTCGTTGGCTAGAAAGTCCTGTTTAATTCTGCAGATATTCGATGAAGCACTTATGAGTAGGACTGTACATAATAATTAGGGCCCGAAACTCTATGCACGAAAATATGCAAGAAATATGCACAGAATATGCACGAAATATGCACAGAATATGCACGAAATATGCACAGAATATGCAGTAAATATGCGCAGAACATGAGCCGAAATGCGGGATATGCAGAATATTTTATGTTTACATCTGCACAGAAAATATTCGCTAGGTTCAGATTTCTGAGATGGCTCGAGATATTCCACGAGAGTGCAGCTTGTCGAGTGCAGTTCTTGCTATCAGATGCCTGGGGTCCGCTGATGTGAGCGGAGTTGAAGGTTTCGCGTCGAGTTCGACTTGGGTTTGCGATGATGCAGTGGAGTTCATAGCTAAAGAATAGACCTTCCGAGGAGGAAATTGCTCAATGCTGAGACTGCGGGTGGCTCAAGGACGAATGACGAAGAAGCAGTAGAGAAATATGCATTCCGGGGAAGATAACTACGATAACTATTGGACTTTGTGCGGTGATGGAAAGTTCAGCCAACACACCTGTTGATCACCTCATTTGTTGAGCCATCATCACCTCATGATGTCAAAAACTACTCAAGTTTGAAAGCGTAAATTCAGGTTTCATTCTCGAGGATCGACGAAATTCCTCATTGGTTACACAACACGACGATGTACTTCTTCAAGTTCTCGAACTCAAATGCTCTCCGATTGTCTCGCAGGAAGGATTTGAACCTTGAGAACGTGCGCTCAACTTCTACGGAAGTGATGGGGGCGTAAGTTAGCCTCGAGACGTCGTCCGCACTGAAAGCTTGAACGGCCTTCGAGATTTCTTCGCTGCATTCACCCTGCAGGGACCGAGCTACCAGACGTAGTTGCTGATATCCAGGGTTGTTCTCGAAGACTTTCACGGTCTTCTCGCGAACACCCAATAAACGCCGAGCCTTGATGTTATTCATCGTCGCTCCAAAGTCTTCAATGATTGCCACGGCGTCGAGGAGGGACATGTCTCGAGTCTCAAGCCTCGTAATGAGTCCCGGTAAAGCGCCGAAGAAGGTCCGAATCGTCGCAAGTTCGGTTTTCACGGCGGGTATCCTTAGTATCTCCTGAGCCTTAGCGATAGCGGCGGCGTCGGTCGGATCAAGCTGATCGCAGACGAAGCCGTGGATCTGTTCGAAGTTTTCTGCGTAGTACGTCGCGGCTTCAAGCCATGTGCCCCACCTTGTGAATATAGGAGAGGGGGGGAGCGGAATTTCTAGAGCCGCTCTGAACCCGACGATTAGGGAGGGGGCCTTCAAAAAGACCTTTTTGATGCTTGAAATGAGCAGATCAACGTTGGGGAAGGTCAGCCTGACTTCATCTGCAATTCTATGTAACCCGTGCGCTACGCAAGTCACATGGACCATTTTTGGAAACAGTCCTTGCAACGTACAAGCTGACTTCTTCATATAAGAGGCTGCGTCAGTTATGAAAAGGAGAACACGGTCGTGGTTCGTTTCTCCACGCCATCAAATTGATAAGCTGCGACAGAAAAGCTGTGCGATTGTGGTTGAATTCGTCTTCTCTAATTGTTCGCACGCCAAGAGGTAACTCCTACTCGGCTCGTTCGGCATCAATCTCCCGACCAGTACATTGGCCACGTACCTCCCACATGAGTCGGTGGTCTCGTCGATTGAGATCCAGATCGGGGACTCTCCGATAGCAGATCTGATGCTTTCGAGGGTCTTGTCATACAGCGGCGACAAGTAACGTTCACGTAACGACGTTGGACTCGGGACATGCTGGCCGGACCAGGCCTCGAGGAAATGCTTCAAAGATTCGTTCTGGAGTTTTTCTAGAGGTATGTCAGCCTTCAAGAAAGCTTCGCATAACTCTCCGGAAAATTGTCTCCCTTGTGATTCACCTTCATTTGAGGACTGATCAGCCTGCCTTCTTTCGAGAGAAATTTGGTGGAGTCGCAGAGACTTTTCGTGCTTCTTCGTCGTCAGATGCTGTACGAGACTGAATCTTCGGGGTTTTTCAAAGGTTGTCGAGCACAGACCGCATTTGATGGAGTCTCCAATGATGATGAAGAAGTCCGTGCCGAATTCTTCGACGAGACTTTCCAAGGTGCCTTCTCGTCTTTGCGTAGCCATTTCCTGTTCGAAGCACAAGCTCACTCTCCGAGTTCCTCCACGAACTGGGAGCTATCCTCGATGAGTCGTTCGCTGAGACAACGTTGCGAGATCCCTCTAGCGTCGTGTTCCGAAGAGTCTCTTTCTCGGAATCAATGTCTGTCGGAACCTCGACATTCGATAACGCGGTGTCAACATGCATGGTAAATGTGTCGTGATTCCCCACCTAATCACGATGGACTATTGTCTGCGAGCATCCGGAACATACCAAGTCGGAATGTTGAAACTTCCGAAAGCACAATCTTCAGGGATATCCACATATGAAACTTGCGATCGTTCACTACGAACGTAAATCGAGCGCGAGATCATCAATCGAGAGAAGAGTAATCCGAAGAGTTGAGAGAAAAGTTTGTGTTGAAGCTGTTCCACGGAGAACGAATTCTGGGCGGAGTGGGAACGATCTTTCCTCGCAAATCGTCACTAGCATATAGAATATGCAAGTCGCATATTCGGCGTTGAAAATGCATATTTTATATGCAAACTGCATTGTTTCTATGCAAAATATGCATCTTGCATGCTAAATATGCAGTTGCATAGATTTTTGGGCCCTAATAATAATAGACATAGAATATACGCATTTCCGAGGATTCCAGCATAGATGACCACATTACCGGAGTTTTGTAGCTCGAAAAAAACACCTTTCTCTCTTCATTAGGTCAGCATCATTCCTGAAACTATCTCCTCATTCGGTTGATTGGTACATGTTGTTCTGATCAGATAGGCTCCGCAATCACCTCCTCAGAGTTCGAAGCATGGGCAGATCGATCCTGGAATCAACCCCCCCTCTTCCGACTCAGAAAAGTATGCTTAGATTCTGAGCATCTTGCAAATGGAAAACAAACGCCCAAATATCCTGTGTTTTTTTGGGAAGGATCACGTTGGTTCGAGCGTCGAAAACCCCGAAGAAGCAAGGAGCGGCGATCCTGCGTCTGACGTGGGACGGGGCCTGAAAGGGAGACCCGAAACCAGAAATAAGAAAAGTCACTGATGAAAACCTTTTCGCTACTCATTGCGTGCTCCAACGCGAGAATCTTGCTGCCAAGAAAATATGCCCCGAATTGCACTCTGTCGTAAACGACGTTGTGACGATTGTAAACTTCGTCCCGAGTTGCGCTCTCAATTCGAGACTATTCGCGATGCTGTGTGAGAGTCAAGAAGCCCCACACAAAAAAACTTCTGCTTCATGCAGAGGTCAGGTGGCTGTCGAGAGGAAAAGTTCTCACTCGGCTCTTCGAGCTCAGGTAAGGAACACGCCTGTTCCTTGATCAGATCAACGCACCCTCCCCAAATCATCTGCTGGATCGGGAGTGGCTCGCGAAAATGGCATACTTATCAGAAATACTCCCGCACCTCAATACTTTGAACAGATCGCTCCAATGTTCATCGTCCACGACTTTCTCTCTCAGGGACAAAGTTGACGCCTTCCGAGCCAAGTTTCTGGTGTGGCGGGATCGGTAGACAATGAAACCACCATGTTCCCCCACCTGGAAGCGAACTCGGAAGAGACCAGACTGAATAAGCCAGCTCTCCTCTGCGTGCAAATGCAGCATGTCTCGTATCTCTGATCGCCAACTTCCGAAACTACTTCCCTGAAGAAGACGATCCGCGAAGAGGCAATTTCTGGATATGAGATCCGTTCACAGCGGACCTGACTTCATGCTCCCTCAACCCGGGCGACAAAGAGAAACTCCGTGAACTGACCTGTGATTCTACGCTCGCTCCGCATTATAGAAGGCAAACCTTGTCACAATTTTGGCTCGAGGCGAAGGAAGAACATCCCGATTTGGCGAGTCCCGCGATACACATGTAGGCTTTATTCTCCTCGATCTATTTATGTGAAATGTCTTTCTCAACGTTGTCGATTATCAAGACCAAGCAACGGAACAGGTTGGACGTTCACGCTGCATTGTGTCTCTCGGGAACAAAGCTTCAACCAAGAGTAGATTTGCTGACCGCCGAGCACCAGCATCAGGTATATCACTGGGATCACCAATGCAGTTGGCGATCTCCGTTGCGAGCAAAGTGCGATGGTGGTCTCAAATCTGTATCTTGAGGAAAAACTTGGCGAATCGCATACCACAGATATAGTTATCAACTGTCAAATGAATGCCGACCCATTCTCGCACGCTGGAACTGTTTTTCCTTTCTTTATTCTATCGGTTTTCTGCTTGAAATCTGTTTCATAATCCTGCACGCACTCCAACTCTTTGAGTCAGCTTCTGGAAATGTTCGTCGATTTTGATCAAGTTCACGGAGGACTATCAGCAATGGTCAGGGCCGAGAGAAAATTGCGGGAGTCGCGCAATTCGCGATTTTCGGCTTCCTCCACAATTCCTGTATTTTCCGGCATTGTCCGCGGTTACCAAGAACGTTCGAATCGCTGCAATTGCTTCTAAGTTAGTCTTCGAGCACATTTCCTGGTTCGACTCATCCCGCAAACATAGAATGTCAGATCCGTGCATGCGCAATTTCTCCACCGCGAGAAACGAAGGATCAATGTGGTACCGGAAGCGAGTTGACTTCAGGAACGAGATCATCCCTATTCTCGAGATTCCATTTTCTGTGAGAATCAGGGGCGGATCCAGCGTTCTTGGACCGGAGATGATCTCGGACGCCTCGAGGAAGAATGCGCACTCGATCTCCACGCTTGAACTTCTCCTCCGTGCCTTGTCGCAGGCGATGAAGAATTTTCGACGGCCCGGTTCATTCCATACTTCTGATGTTTAGGGCCAATTGGGCCAAACTCTGTCCCAAGGCGCGTGCCATGGATAGGACCAATGACGGAACCCTGACTTGCGTCTCCGACGAGTCTGGTCGATGAAGGCCTTGCTAAGGCCGCAGAAAGCTCTTGGAAAACGGTGTGTGTGGATGACTGAACCTCCAGAAAGGCTAGATCTTCCAGCCCCAATTGAGGGCTTCCCCATCATCGAAAGAGAGTACTTGGATGAAGTGGTTTCTCTTCAGTTCCTGTCGTGAACGTGGTAATGCTCATGAACGCCGAAATTCAGAAGAATTATCACAGAGAAGAAGATATTGGACATGTTTTTCGGAACGAATTTTCAGTTTCAAGTTCTTCAATATTTTTTCGAGTTTCTTTCACCCTCCGGCTCCACCACGGGCTGATCGCGTTGCAGGTACCTTGACTCTAGAGTCCCACAGATGGCGATTCAAATTTGAATCATCCAATGCCTTCGCGAGTTCTCCTCAAGAAATGTTCGCGCTCCTCTGTACGAGTCCTTGATAAGCGACTTTTGAAAGTGTGAAGATTCAGCGTTCACCGGTCGCGCTCACTGCGATGCGTGTTTCTGCTTAGATCATGACATCCTCAGGGGGAATCCACATTGATTACGATACAGAGCTCGATTGATCACCGACATCAAACACGTCCTCAGGGAATGGATGAGCTCCCAGAGTCTGTATGATGCTGACTTTGGTCTCATGGAAGGGAAAAAGAAGCACACGCTTCAAATGTGGATGATTTTTCGAAGAGGAGAGAGTTCCCCACGATGAGGAACTATTGACGTGTTCACTCATTTCCACCTTTGTTCACTCATTCGGTCGCTGTGGTGAACCCGCTCGTCTCCAGTCCCCGGCGGAGTGAGAACAGGCTCCAGAGGGGAAAACGTGTCTTCTCTCGACGTCAGCAATTCTCATTTTCGGGCGAACCTCAACAAAATCTTGTTCAGATGTTGAATACCAAAGACAGTGAGCCCATCCTGGCTTCATGATCTGACACGAGTTCGAAGACTCTGGGCAGCCAACTTTGGGAAGCTTCGTTCAATCTGTATAAGAATCGAATGCGAGGCACACTCCGCGAAAAAAAGAAGAATCCTGCATGGCAGTCCGTGGAGGTACTTTCCAAGGATGCCATTGCAACCTTCCTGACTGAAGGGCTTTAGAATCTTTCGTTCTCAGTGTACCATCCCCTTGGTTCCTTCTCATGAGAAGTCTGGCAAAATAAAATCGCGATCAATGCATAGAAATAAAATCGTTCTCGATTTTATTAAGAATCCAGTGAGACTCTTCATCTTTCGGCTACACGTACGTCTACCTAAGCTTCCTAAACTTTCTACCTAAGCTGACCAACCTCACATTCATCCCGGACGACAAAACAAACCGCCGATCGAAGAGGAACAAGAGCGGGCCACCGGTTCCCCTCCCAAGAACTAGAATGGACGAGCTCCGGGGGATGTATCAGAGGGACGTGACCGACAACAGGGGATCTCACCCAGAGTAATATCCCTCTTCGATGCCCTCTTCGTCGTCGACTTCTCCGCCCTCGTCGACTCCTTCGTCCCCGTCGATCATCGGAGCATCCTGTTCGTCGACGAAGGGAGCATCCTCTTCGTCGCCCGCGTTGTCCGGATCGCGGTCAAAGTTAACCTCCTCGAGCGTCGTCAAGGTTTGCATAACGACCCGCACGTCCTCTTCTGTGAGTTTCGTGCTGGTGACGTCCAGGCTCCTGAGTTCGGAGCACTTCAGGATCAGCTCCATCATCCACTGAGGAGGCGTCGAACACCCCGACAGGTTCAGCGCGCGAACGTTAGTCGGGTGCATCCCGACAAACATGAACATGTTCAAACTCAAGTTTGAACTCCGCAGCTCTGTCGTGAATTGCAGCGCGAGGCGTTCGAGCCTTTTGTTTGCGAGTCCCACAGCGACCCGTGTCTCGTCGTCGCTGTGCTCGAGGATTCTTTCGATTTCCTCGTCTTCAAGATCCATGAGACTTCCGGGGTTCGAAGCCAGGGCCGGATAGGCGAGCTGGTAGAGCACGCGGCGATTGGCGACGTCGATTTCCTTTGCCATTTCAGAAATAGCAGGGGGCTTTCACTGAGAACTTTTTGAAGAAACTTATGGGAACGTGTCGACGGTTTCACTTGTCCGAGCTGACTATGAGTCTGTGCAGCCTTCGTCAGGGGTTTTAAGTACAGACTCTCCTCGTTGAGTGTGAGAGTGCGAGGGGTCGGGGGAGTTCAGTCAAGATCGGTCGAAGCGGCGGAGTCGTTGTGGGCGAAGGCGGCATCTCGATCTGCTACGATTTCACCACAACGAAGGATTACACTACAATATCAGACATCTCACCACAATAGAAAATGAGCAAGCGGCTCACCGAACCCGCTCTCATCTGCTACGAATCCTAACGGGGCGAACTTCTTGAATCCCATCACTTTTTGGTAGCCCTCGAACAAACATCCTGGAACTGATTAACGTGAAATGAAGCTACCGCCGACGAGCGTGTTCCAAATGATCCCCACAAAATATCGATATTGATATTTGAACACATCGATCAAAGTTCAAATTCCTCGCTCTTCACCGGGCCCACTTTACAGAAGTTTCTCGAGTTTTTCGGATAACCCTTGCTCGGAGGATCCGCAACCGAACCGAACATCCCTTCACAAGCGACTCATTAGCCCCGCGATCGACTCGTGATTCGGAATCAATTTCGAACGAAAACCAGCCAAGCCCGACAACTTACGAAGCCCATCCCGGACACCGGCGCTTCTCAGGAGCTCGTTCCTCTCGTATCGTTTGGGAACTCGGCCTGCGAGCATCGAATGACAAATCGTTGCGATCCGAGTTCTCGAGACGACGTGCAACCGGGAGCAAGCCTGTCTCACAGGCGGATCTTCTCAATGTTCGGGATATTCTTCTTAAATCAACGCCGCAATCCACGGATATCGTTGGAAATGAGCGGAACCTTGCTCAAAGATGCTCGACGGAACTTTGCGGCAAGAAGGATTGATGGCAACATCCACGTTGACGACTCTTGAGAGAAATTCCTCCCGTCGAAATCTCTCTAACCCTAACGAGAGTCATGTCGACAACCTGGCTGCAGGAAGCTAAAATCTGAACTAAGTGCGTTTCATAGACAAGGACTCCACCTGAATCGAAGACCCAATTCTACGCTCATTTCCATTTCAGCAGAAGAAATATCACTGAGAACTTCTCGGCGAAACTTTTAGCGCCGAGACGAGCGTTCTGAATGTCTTAGATGACTGTGGTTCTGAAGGGTTTCGGAGTTCTTTCCAACAGATTATCTTCTCGTTGAGTCGGAGCTAAACGCAAGGGCGAAGCCAGGGGAGACTCGTTGGAAAAGCGATTCCGTTACGGGGGACGCTTCAAGATCTCAGCACATGTCACGACGGACGCTTGTCGAGTCGGGTGAGGTATCGGAAGCCGCGATTTGAGAGGAACCAAAGATTGTCACATCCGAAACATCGCGAGCTGACCTTGGCATCGCTCGGTTCGAAAGTTTCCCGAACGACTACTCGAGCGACTCCTCGAGTCGTGGGAGCTCAGCGAGTTCGAACAGCGATCAGATCTCTCCTTCGTCCCCTGATTCATCCGAAGAAAATCACGATTGTTGCTTACAGATTCTGAAGATTGAGTCAAGTAGGGGAACGACCGGAAGTTGTCCATTCTGGAGCCGAAAGATGGAAAGTCACAAAGAATATCTGGAAACTTTACGGCTCTGCCTTCCGCTCTCATTTAGGACTTTCCCATCCTTGAAAGGAAGTGCATCGAGGATGAGTATTTCTCTCACTCACTGCCCGAGTCGTTTCCACGAGACGTTTGACTCCTTGGCCGATAACAGCAGAGAGTATATCCCAGCGATGGGTTGAGGAAGAAAAGTACAAAAAAACCTCCTCTAATGTTCCGAAGAACGTCACCGAAGACACTGTCTCCGACGCTGCGTAAAGTCCAGCCAAATTCAACGAGTGATTGGTGCAAGCGATGAAGGTTGCCTTAGGATTGGTGGCCTTAATGCGAGCCTGGACTCCCGAGTTCACGCCGGCCATGACTGCCGCATTATCATAGGCCTGGCCTCTACAGTTCTGTATGTCCATCGAAGTGAGCTCAGCAGCGGTTTTGCCCTTGGTCTCCAAGAAATCGACGAAAGACTCCTTCACCTCAACGTTCGGATCATCAACCGACACGTAGCGCAAGATCTGACTAGTTTGATCGCGCCTAGAGATGTCAGGAGTGCCGTTCCCGTTTGGCCATTGGCAGCAATATCTTCGTTGGCTAGAAAGTCCTGTTTAATTCTGCAAATATTCGATGAAGAACTTATGAGTAGGACTGTACCCATAGAATATACGCATTTCCGAGGATTCCAGCATAGATGACCACATTCCCGGAGTTTTGTAGTTCAAAAAAAACGAAACACCTTTCTCTCTTCATGAGGTCAGCATCATTCCTGAAACTATCTCCTCATTCGGTTGATTGGTACATGTTGTTCTGATCAGATAGGCTCCGCAATCACCTCCTCAGAGTTCAGAGCATGGGCAGATCGATCCTGGAATCAACCCCCCCCCCTCCCCCCGACTCAGAAAAGTATGCTTAGATTGGTTCCGGAATCATCTCTCCAGACCGGTGGTGTACCTTTGATGATGACATGGACCCGAGATCGATCAACATGAAGATGCAACAGGAGAAAATCTTCCCAGCTGTGGCCAACGTCACCGAGCTCAACGAGGACGAAGTAGCTACAAGCACGGCTTTCTATCAGAGAAGTCAGACGTCTCAGAAAGTAGAGGGAAGAGAGGAGACTTTGATCTCTGCATCCTTAGTGGAGTGAACACAAAGATCTTTGAGAATAAGAAGAAATCGGATGCAGGCTGGACTGTCGATGAAGAAGGGGATACGGCGCTGTGGTGAACAGGTTCAAACCCGGACATCAAACTCGAGGCACGGAGAGTGACAACCGGATCCACCGAGATGCTCCTCACTGGTGGTATCAGAGTCATGAGCTGTTACTCTGCCCCAAACAGAACGACCAGAGAATTCGCTGATTATTCCAAAGAAAAAGAGGACAAGATCATAGCAACGACAGCGCGCTCCTGGATAAAGCCTGGAGACTTCAATGCATTTTCGACTACTTGGCGAGCCACCCACACCAACAGACGGGGAACGGAAATCGAGGAGATGCTAGCCAGCAGCGACTTGATGCTCGCGAACGAAGAAACCTCCCTCACCATCAGGAGAGGATCACAGACCTCGCACATCGATCTTACCAAGGCGAACCCTATCGACATGGTTTCCAACTGGAGAGTCAACGATGCAGAGGAATCATTGACAACCATACGAAAAGAAACACCCAGATTTGAATGAAACCAATACCTCGGAGGAGTCCATCGACGAGATCCTCCATGGGATAGCAGTCACCTATAGCATGGCAACCAATTCGACTCTCATGTTCTCCGCACGCTGACTGGCACGACGTAGAAACTTGCATGATTGTTCCGCTCCGTGAGATATTATGCGCGCATCCCTTTTTTCGCTGTTACTTTTGGACGCAAGGTCCGTTTTGGAGAAAAACCGATAGCTTAAGATGACTCGCTTATCTTGGAGTCCGATCACTCGGGCTCCGCGCTCTGCATGAAGATCTCATACACTCGGAGGGTCTCGGAATCAGGTGAGGGTTTCTGGTCGCGGGAACGAGTTCGAGGAAACGGTAACGCTTGTGGTCATGATCGTGGATTAGCTCCCAGCGCCGGGCATGAATAACTCCCCGTGGCTTCTCACTCACAGTCCATGAATAAGAGCGAGGAGGGTACGAGGGAGCCCGACTGAGACCTCCAGTTGTTAACGACGCCATCCGTGAGACAGAATCGCGTTCGCCATACGATTTCATATGAGTGTATTTCACAATTTCATCGCGGATATTTCCAGCACATCCTTCGGGTTTCTATTTCAAATGTTTCCGTCATTCGAATTCCTGATTTTCATGCCAATCAATTATAATCAGTGATCTTTGCCGTCCAAATGCTTCAAATACTCGAGATTATCAATCCACCCTCTGTTTTTCCGGCTGAACCTCTCAGCCAGGCCTCAGAAGTGTCCCGGGATCACCTTTCGGTCATCAATCCATCCTGGTTATCGAATTGTGAACCATCCGCAGGGTTTGCGTAAACTCGCTTCTTTATGAAAGACAATCTCGGTGCCGGATTGGATTTCATGAGATAACGAATCTGAGAAAAAATTGAGCTGCGAATGGTGGGCTCGATCTCGCTGTGTTCCACCTAGTTCAGTCGGTGATTCAGAGTCGGAAACTCCAGTTTATAGCAAAAAGCAGGGGCGTCAATCGACCCTGGAAAGCCGGAAACCCAATCAGCAATGGTCAGGGCCGAGAGAAAATCGCGAGAGTGGCGGAATCCGCGATTTTTTGCCTCTGTCGCGATTTTCGGCTTCCTCCACAATTTCTGTATTTTCCGGCATTGCCCGCGGTCACCGAGAACGTTCGAATCACTGCAATTGCTTCTAAGTTAGTTATCGAGCATATTCCCTGGTTCGACGAAGATGACTTGGGGGAGGCAGAGCTCAGAATGTTTCCGAGCTCGATCAAAGACACAATAGCTTCAGTCACCCCGTGGACTTTTGACCCACCTCAAACTAACGCTACCCGAAACTTTCGCGAATAGCGTGAATCTGCCGCATCGTTTCAGTCAGCAGTGTTACCGTGGAGCGGTCTTTCAGCATGGAATCGGAAGTATTGAGAAATGACCGCCGCAGCATCGCTAAGCCTTTGGTCGTCTACAACAGTACTTCTCAACCGGTGGGGCGTTTCCCCGCGGGGAGCGGACCGTCTGGTTGTCCCGAAAGCGAGTGTCGGAATCCTGAAATGTTCTCGAGGAATGACGAGGCGCAGGAAAGATATCCCGAACTCGACTGGGGTCGCGTCCATGAACGGGGGACAAACTGGTGGATTCAAGGAACGCTCCAACCGGTGTTTGGGATAGAGAGGACGGTATTTTTTTCTATCATGGTGAACCCTCGTGGACTCAATAAACGAGTTCTTTTAGGGATGCTTTTTGCGCCTTGGGAAGTTACGGCCCAAACTGTTTCCTCTTTCTGGAAGCTCATGCCTCCAGCGGGGAGTTCACATTCGCTGTATTGACTGTCGATGTCCAGATTCGATCTACCAAGAGCCAAGAATCTCTTCTCGAGATTCAGGATCGCGGGCTCGTCAGAATACACATCCGGAAATCCAGGATCGTGCAGTCCTGGGGACGCGGGGAGGCGGAGTAACAATTTCATGAGGCCCGCGAAAGCTGTGGATTCAGGGTGCAGCAACGGAATGATTCATCGGGGATCCCTAGCTCGACACTGCTCCCAGCATCTTGCAAATGGAAAAAAACCGCCCAAATATCCTGAGTTTCTTTGGGAAGGATCACGTTTGTTCGAGCGTCGAAAACCCCGAAGAAGCAAGGAGCGGCGATCCTGCGTCTGACGTGGGACGGGGTCTGAAAGGGAGACGCGAAACCAGAAATAAGAAAAGTCACTGATGGAAACCTTTTCGCTGCTCATTGCGTGCTCCAACGCGAGAATCTTGCTGCCAAGAAAATATGCCCCGAACTGCACTCTGTCGTAAACGACGTTGTAACGGTTGTAAACTTCGTCCCGAGTTGCGCTCTCAATTCGAGACTATTTGCGATGCTGTGTGAGAGTCAAGAAGCCCCACACAAAAAACTTCTGCTTCATGCAGAGGTCAGGTGGCTGTCGAGAGGAAAGTTCTCACTCGGCTCTTCGAGCTCAGGGAAGGAACACGCCTGTTCCTTGATCAGATCAACGCACCCTTCTCAAATCATCTGCTGGATCGGGAGTGGCTCGCGAAAATGGCATACTTATCAGAAATACTCCCGCACCTCAATACTTTGAACAGATCGCTCCAATGTTCATCGTCCACGACTTTCTCTCTCAGGGACAAAGTTGACGCCTTCCGAGCCAAGTTTCTGGTGTGGCGGGATCGGTAGACAATGAAACCACCATGTTCCCCCACCTGGAAGCGAACTCGGAAGAGACCAGACTGAATAAGCCAGCTCTCCTCTGCGTGCAAATGCAGCATGTCTCGTATCTCTGATCGCCAACTTCCGAAACTACTTCCCTGAAGAAGACGATCCGCGAAGAGGCAATTTCTGGATATGAGATCCGTTCACAGCGGACCTGACTTCATGCTCCCTCAACCCGGGCGACAAAGAGAAACTCCGTGAACTGACCTGTGATTCTACGCTCGCTCCGCATTATAGAAGGCAAACCTTGTCACAATTTTGGCTCGAGGCGAAGGAAGAACATCCCGATTTGGCGAGTCCCGCGATACACATGTAGGCTTTATTCTCCTCGATCTATTTATGTGAAATGTCTTTCTCAACGTTGTCGATTATCAAGACCAAGCAACGGAACAGGTTGGACGTTCACGCTGCATTGTGTCTCTCGGGAACAAAGCTTCAACCAAGAGTAGATTTGCTGACCGCCGAGCACCAGCATCAGGTATATCACTGGGATCACCAATGCAGTTGGCGATCTCCGTTGCGAGCAAAGTGCGATGGTGGTCTCAAATCTGTATCTTGAGGAAAAACTTGGCGAATCGCATACCACAGATATAGTTATCAACTGTCAAATGAATGCCGACCCATTCTCGCACGCTGGAACTGTTTTTCCTTTCTTTATTCTATCGGTTTTCTGCTTGAAATCTGTTTCATAACCCTGCACGCACTCCAACTCTTTGAGTCAGCTTCTGGAAATGTGCGTCGATTTTGATCAAGTTCACGGAGGACTATCAGCAATGGTCAGGGCCGAGAGAAAATTGCGGGAGTCGCGCAATTCGCGATTTTCGGCTTCCTCCACAATTCCTGTATTTTCCGGCATTGTCCGCGGTTACCGAGAACGTTCGAATCGCTGCAATTGCTTCTAAGTTAGTCTTCGAGCACATTTCCTGGTTCGACTCATCTCGCAAACATAGAATGTCAGATCCGTGCATGCGCAATTTCTCCACCGCGAGAAACGAAGGATCAATGTGGTACCGGAAGCGAGTTGACTTCAGGAACGAGATCATCCCTATTCTCGAGATTCCATTTTGTGTGAGAATCAGGGGCGGATCCAGCGTTCTTGGACCGGAGATGATCTCGGACGCCTCGAGGAAGAATGCGCACTCGATCTCCACGCTTGAACTTCTCCTCCGTGCCTTGTCGCAGGCGATGAAGAATTTTCGACGGCCCGGTTCATTCCATACTTCTGATGTTTAGGGCCAATTGGGCCAAACTCTGTCCCAAGGCGCGTGCCATGGATAGGACCAATGACGAAACCCTGACTTGCGTCTCCGACGAGTCTGGTCGATGAAGGCCTTGCTAAGGCCGCAGAAAGCTCTTGGAAAACGGTGTGTGTGGATGACTGAACCTCCAGAAAGGCTAGATCTTCCAGCCCCAATTGAGGGCTTCCCCATCATCGAAAGAGAGTACTTGGATGAAGTGGTTTCTCTTCAGTTCCTGTCGTGAACGTGGTAATGCTCATGAACGCCGAAATTCAGAAGAATTATCACAGAGAAGAAGATATTGGACATGTTTTTCGGAACGAATTTTCAGTTTCAAGTTCTTCAATATTTTTTCGAGTTTCTTTCACCCTCCGGCTCCGCCACGGGCTGATCGCGTTGCAGGTATCTCGACTCTAGAGTCCCACAGCTCGCGATTCAAATTTGAATCATCCAATGCCTTCGCGAGTTCTCCTAAAGAAATGTTCGCGCTCCTCTGTACGAGTCCTTGATAAGCGACTTTTGAAAGTGTGAAGATTCAGCGTTCACCGGTTGCGCTCACTGCGATGCGTGTTTCTGCTTGGATCATGGCATCCTCAGGGGGAATCCACATTGATTACGATACAGAGCTCGATTGATCACCGACATCAAACACGTCCTCAGGGAATGGATGAGCTCCCAGAGTCTGTATGATGCTGACTTTGGTCTCATGGATGGGAAAAAGAAGCACACGCTTCAAATGTGGATGATTTTTCGAAGAGGAGAGAGTTCCCCACGATGAGGAACTATTGACGTGTTCACTCATTTCCACCTTTGTTCACTCATTCGGTCGCTGTGGTTAACCCGCTCGTCTCCAGTCCCCGGCGGAGTGAGAACAGGCTCCAGAGGGGAAAACGTGTCTTCTCTCGACGGCAGCAATTCTCATTTTCGGGCGAACCTCAACAAAATCTTGTTCAGATGTTGAATACCAAAGACAGTGAGCCCATCCTGGCTTCATGATCTGACACGAGTTCAAAGACTCTGGGCAGCCAACTTTGGGAAGCTTCGTTCAATCTGTATAAGAATCGAATGCGAGGCACACTCCGCGAAAAAAAGAGGAATCATGCCTGGTAGTCCGTGGAGGTTCTCTCCAATGATGCCATTGCAACCTTCCTGACTGAAGGGCTTTAGAATCTTTCGTTCTCAGTGTACCATCCCCTTGGTTCCTTCTCATGAGAAGTCGGGCAAAATAAAATCGCGATCAATGCATAGAAATGGAATCGTTCTCGATTTTATTAAGAATCCAGTGAGACTCTTCATCTTTCGGCTACACGTACGTCTACCTAAGCTTCCTAAACTTTCTACCCAAGCTGACCAACCTCACATTCATCCCGGACGACAAAACAAACCGCCGATCGAAGAGGAACAAGAGCGGGCTACCGGTTCCCCTCCCAAGAATTAGAATGGACGAGCTCCGGGGAATGTATCAGGGGGAAGTGACCGACGACAGGGGATCTCACCCAGAGTAATATCCCTCTTCGATGCCCTCTTCGTCGTCGACTTCTCCGCCCTCGTCGACTCCTTCGTCCCCGTCGAACATCGGAGCATCCTGTTCGTCGACTAAGGGAGCATCCTCTTCGTCGCCCGCGTAGTCCGGCTCGCGGTCAAAGTTAACCTCCTCGAGGGTCGTCAAGGTTTGCATAACGACCCGCACGTCCTCTTCTGTGAGTTTCGTGTTGGTAACGTCTAGGATCCTGAGCTCGGAGCATTTGAGGATGAGCTCCATCATCCACTGAGGAGGCGTCGAACACCCCGACAGGTTCAACGCGAGGACGTTAGTCGGGTGCATTCCGACAAACATGAACATGTTCAAACTTAAGTTTGAACTCCGCAGCTCTGTCGTGAATCTGAGCGCGAGGCGTTCAAGCCTTCTGTTTGCGAGTCCCACAGCGACCCGTGTCTCGTCGTCGCTGTGCTCGAGGATTCTTTCGATTTCCTCGTCTTCAAGATCCATGAGTCTTCCGGGGTTCGAAGCTAGGTCTGGGAAGGCGAGCTGGTAGAGCACGTGTCGATCGGCGACGTCGATTTCTTTCGCCATTTCAGAAATAGCAGGGGAGCTTTCACTGAGAACTTTTTGAAGAAACTTGTGGGAACGTGTCGACGGTTTCACTTGTCCGAGCTGACTATGAGTCTGTGCAGCCTTCGTCCGGGGTTTCAAGCACAGACTCTCTCCTCGTTGACCTCTGTTCTGCTACGAGTCACGAACCCTAAAGGGCTTCAGGAAATTCCTCGGCTCAACAGGAACCGGCCCGATAAGATGCGTTTCAATCCAATTTGATTCTTTCGGGGAAATCCGAGCTGTTCGGGATGGCAAGGCCCCAGAATCCAGTATCAATAGACGCGAAGACTGCTGAGGATCATCTGAAGTTTGTCTTGTAGGAGTTTCCTGAAGGCGTGCAATCAAACCGCACAGGACCTGCAGAATGAGGGAACCTTCAGTGGAATCATCAGTCCGATGGAAAACACGATCGGACATGCTCGCCTTGGAGCGAATTACCACGAGAAGCTTCCAAGAATCCTTCTTCATTCATATCGGCTTTGTTCGATTGACGTCGCAGCTGCGAGTCATTTATTGACCGGTGATCCCCGGCGGTTGTAATTCTTGTTTTCTCAGACACACATGTTCCTAAATTAACTGAGCAGCCGAGTGACGAGCTCTTCTGGGCTTGCTGAACGCCTAACGGGAAAGAAAACGAGCTCCGTCGGAGGCGGAATATGCATAATCTTGTCTTGAAACGGTCCCATGAGCTTCGGGGGTCATTTCTAAATGCGCTACGACACCAGAACGAGCGAAAGACCACCGACGACGAGAAAGTGAAACGTCATCCTCTTCCTCGTCGCTTGAATTTTCGGTGAAGTACACTTCATCTCGTCAAGGTGCGGAGCGCCGCTCGTAGGTCTTTTCTCAGAATTGAATGCACCGCAGGACATTGAAAGAGTGAGAGCAGTGTCATGAAAAGTGGAAATACCTACCGTTTTTCTCCGACTCAGCTGACCTGTCACAATATCCGCATCACAACGACGTATCGTTTCAGAGTGCGGGAGAAAATAGAAGCGGACGTGCACTTGCGCCTGCGGTGAGCACAAACATGCGCTCGTGCTTACGTCCGGGGGCAGTCAGAGAAGCATTTTCGATGATCGACACAAGCTGGCTATTTGGTGCTCCGTCAGGTGAAAATTCGTCGTATGGATTGGATGTCAGTCACTCAGCTGATCGTGTGCACATCAAAGGAAGCTGCAAGTGATGCGCAATTGGATCTTTTCAGGAATCTCCTCTCCTATCCGTTTGATGGAATCACTGCCTGTCTCTTCCCAATCTCTTTGCACTTGTTGTCCGGAATCTTTCCTCCCACTCGGGGTATTTCTGATCGGTTTTGATTTTTCGTGACGCAGTTTTGGTGTCTTTTTCACGCAGCTCCTGGAAGCCTCCTGGCTCCTGTCTAGAATCAACCGGTCTTCGTCCGTAGATTTCGTTAGCCACTCTTATTATCTCCCTTCTCTTTCTATGCTTCCTGCTGACTTTCCCTTCAGCGGAAAGAATAGAAACCTCTCAAAAGTTTGACTGCGGAGCCTGAACGGTCGCATGCTACTGTCCTATTATGGAGTCGACTGCATGGCTGCCTCTTTCCTCATCTGTTTCACATTTCGATTGGACTAACAGCCATCACATGAACTGTTGCTGCGCATCTACTGCGCAATTACGAATCAAGCAAACACGCCAAATGCATCATGATAGATGACTACAGCGATAGACGCGAAGAACTGTGCCATCATGACATGACAAACCTGGAGATTCTAGTACCGGGCGGTGATAGCCCGAAAACGGAGGTAAG
Organism: Phytoseiulus persimilis; assembly: GCA_037576195.1. NCBI lineage: Eukaryota > Metazoa > Arthropoda > Arachnida > Mesostigmata > Phytoseiidae > Phytoseiulus > Phytoseiulus persimilis. The sequence continues at coordinate 29,099,563 of CM075103.1, forward strand.
AAGATTGGTGAACGAAATCTACAGAGGAAGACTGGCTGATTACCGACCAGAGGGCTCCCGGAATGCGTAAGAAAGACACCAAAACTGCGTCATGGAAAATCGAAACCGATCAGAAATACCCCGAGTGATAGGAGAGATTCCAGACAACACGCGCAAAGAGATTGGGAAGAGACAGTCAGTACCGAGGCAGTCAGTTATTTCAACAAACGAATACCAGAGGATATTCCTGAAAAGGAAAGAAAATGAATGATTACATAATTGAAGAACCCAGATGTCAGAGCCAATAGATTCCGATCGTACGTCAAGGAACAGACGGGAGACCCAGAAGAATGACGTAGATTAGAGGTGTAAGAGGAGAACCTTAACCAGACGATGCGATCACGAAGCATCTCAAGTAGGGGTCGCAGACTCGGACTCGGACTCGCGAGTCCAACGAGTCCGACGAGTCCGGACTCGGCCTCGGACTCGCGAGTCCGGTGAGGGCGCAAAATCTCGGTTACGGGTTCGAGTCCGAAAATCTCTGATTCTGAGCTAGTACGATCGGAAACGGAGGCTTACTTTCGTTGTAGAATCACTGACGAGAGGGGTGATTCCGAGACCAATCTGGCCATTACTTCCCAACTCCGGAGGGTTGATTCCGAGACCAATCTGGCCATTACTTCCCAACTCTGGAGGGGTGATTCCGAGACCAATCTGGCCATTACTTCCCAACTCTGGAGAGGTGATTCCGAGACCAATCTGACCATTACTTTCCAACTCTGGAGGACTCGAGCGAAGCTTAGTCGGGCTAGGAATAGACCTGGTAGAGTAGACGGGGTGCTTGCGGTGTTTCTCTTCAGATCTAGATCTAGAGGAACGGCCGGATTCCGCCGCTAGGAAGCAACGAACGATTTTGCCATATTCTCCTGATTAGGCTCCGCCAGACGGTGCTTGCGGTGTTTCTCCATAGATTCAAATCTCGCCCCGACCGCGGTGTCGACTTCGCCGCCTGCACATGTTGCACATGTTTCACATGGGGGCACATCTGACTGCCTTCTGGCTACCAATTACAATGCAATCTAATTGGCGGCGTAGATGTGATCGTCTTTGGAGTGTACCGCTATGCTAGGGGTCGCTCGTCTACAATTTTCGCTATGTCCGTCAACAAGTCTGAGAACGAGCACGGTTCAGAAAGCCGGAGAAACAACGAACGCTCAGGGGGGAAAATATGGCGGGCAGAAGAGAGAGACCTCACGAGAGGGGAGCGAAGCGAATAAGAAGAGGCGTCGAGACTGGAGGAATCACTGTTCTTCCGGACGAATTGTGAGACTCTCCATCCACTCCCTCATTGTGTAGTCCCAGCAAACTCCGAGCTCGCAGCCCGATCCCGATCAGCGCCACAAACTCCTTCGCTAGTGTTCGAGTAAGTTCAGCTTCGAATCGTGTTACTCGCAATGGCTTCCGCGAATACGTCAGAACTCGGAGGGTTCTCAGCTTGGGTGTGGAGCCACTTCACACTCGTTCAGATTTCGGACGACGTGGCGAAGACAGAGTGCGGGATTTGTCGTAGGATGTTGGCATACATGGGCCAAACGACCTCGATGCTAGAGCATCTCAGGACTGTTCACTGCATGATCCCACCGCCATCTCCATCTATCCCAAGGCGAGTTGCGCAAGCGACAGCGTCACAGTCGCCACAATTGTCAACTGCGCTCGATGCTGCTGCCGTGCACTACGATTTAAACACCATCATCGCAAGACTCGCGGCCGAGGATAACGTTCCCTTCAAGACCATAGCCACGTCACCGACCTTCAAGCTCCTCCTCGAGTCGCTTGTCGGACGAGCCTCGCCGAAATCGCCGAACTCAGTGAAAGCGATCGTGAACACGAGGGCAAACGAAGCTCGGAAGTGCGTGCGAGACTCGTTGGAGCAGTACCAAAGGTCAGGAAAAAGCTTCTCCATATGCTTCGACGAGGCCGTCGCATCCAATTCTCAGCACAGCTACATCAGCTTGAGTCTGCGGACAGAACCAGCGACCGGTGATGATCATGCTGGTCCTGATACATACCTCGAACTGATACAACTCGCCGGTAAAGGGAACGCCGACACCATCGCCGCGGCAGTTACAAATCGCCTACAAGAGTATGGAGTGAACATCCGTAACTGCTTCTTTGCTGTGACGGACGGGGCAGCTGTGATGAAGAGCACCGTTTCGAAGCTGGGATTGAAATCGCAGCTGTGCTTTGATCACGCCCTCCATATCGCTCTCCAGAAGGTCCTCGACCTATCGGCGAGTGTGTCCATCTCGCAGCGCGGTGAAACGTTCTCCAGTGATGATGTGGATGAAGGCGACGACGAGAACGAGGCAGCCGTTTCATCAGGCGACGACGTCCAGGACGACACGGACATGGAAACCGAGACCGAGCCGCGAAGCTCCCTGGATGATGCATCCGGCGATGACATCTCTCAGAACTCCATGGACGGCGAATCAGATGACGGCGACTTCCAACGCTTCGCGGCGGCTGTGTCCGAGGACGAAGCAAGAGAGAACGAAGTGGTCGTCTCCGTGAAGACGAGTTTGCGCCGGCTGCGAAAGACCCTCAAACTCATCAAGAGAAGTGCCCCCAAGCGCCACAAGCTTCGAGAAGTTACCAGGCAAAACCACGGCAAGAGTCTCCAGGTGAGCGTTCAGTCGTAGCTCGTGGCTTATTTCGCGACGATTCATTGTATTTACGTCATCATCCTCATGGGGTTTGTAGACGGCTAAACCAACTTTTCTTCTCATTTCCAGGTGCTTCTTGATACCAAAATTCGCTGGTCGTCGACGGCAGCAATGCTCGAGCGAGCCTTATTGATTCTGCCATCGATCAATACAGTTCTCTTGGACTCAAACGAGAGTGCTATCAATGCACAGGAGAGGGAGAACTTGGAGCATATCCTGGCGGCGATCAAGCCTTTCAAAACCGCTATAGACATGCTCGGCTCTGCGCAGGCCAACCTCGTGTATGCTGACCGCATCATACTCGCCCTCTTGCAATGCCTGCACGACCTTGACTCGGGTCTGTCAATACTTCTCCGCAATTCGGTGGCCCTGGAAGTACTGAAACGAAGGACAGGCTACTCGAGCGTCCTACAATATCTCCTGGACCCCAGGTATGACTGGTCTTTCGAAGGATCGCTCGGCATCGCGCGGCTCAGCCAATCGGAGATTCGGAACCTGCTCAACGGCATCGCGCATGTTGACAATGTTTCTGGCGGCATCGGAGAGGAAGCGCTCTTGCCTAGCGCAACGCCTTCGTTCGCCATGAATTTCCAGAATGTATTCAGTACGCCGTTGCGCTCGCCAAGGACTCCGTACGAGGCGGAGCCGATCTCCGGAAGAATACTCCGGGAAATGAAACGTTTCGAAGCTGGCGAGCAACATGGCATGATCCTCAAATCGTGCCGCAACCGACTGCTGACTGTTCAGCCAACGTCAGTGAAGGCTGAGCGTTAGTTCGGCATCATGAATAGCGTTTGCTCAAAAGATCGGAATTCCCTCAGCCCCAGAACACTCGACAACCTGGTGGTACTTTGGGCTCTCTATCGCGACACTCATATGCTATAACTTCGTAGAAAGAGACAAGACATGGAACAAATTTCAAAAGTAATAAAAATCCGTAGAGTTAGATTGATCTCGAAATCACCCCTCCAGAGTTGGAAAGTAATGGTCAGAGATAAGGACTCGTCGGACTCGGACTCGTGGATTTTTGCGACCCCTAATCTCAAGGAACCGCTTGGAGAGCTTCTGGGTGGAGAGGAAGCTGATGTGAAAGAGCACCAAGTTAAGGCGAATAGAATTGCAGAAACAATCACAGAGTCTGGAAGTTGGTGCTTCGCGAAAACTCCAGTATTGGGATGTACCTCGACCAAACCAGGTTGCGAATCCCGAGCTCCGAGGTTAGGGAGCTCAACTCCACCTCCTTTTATAGAAGGTGAAAATATCTACGACACAACATCAACACGAACTCTTTACTCATATTGAGCATTGAACTCATCTCACTCCGGTCCCCAACGGAGCGGGAACAGGCTTTTAGGAAATAACGTGTTTCTTCTCGATGAGAGCTTCTCAGTGATGCTGTTGGAACCTTCCTGACTAGAGGGCATCAGCGTTTTCCGTTATCCGTATCCCATGCCCTCGGTGCTTTCTCATGAGGGGTCTGGCTAAAGAAAATCGCGATCATAGCATGGAAATGGAATCGTTCTTAATTTTATTGAAAATTCGGTGAGACGCGTCATCTTTCGGGTACACGAACGTCTACCTAAGCTTTCTACCTAAGCTGACCAACCTCTTATTCAGCCCGGACGACTGAACAAACCGCCATTCGAAGAGGAACGACAGCCGGCTTCCGGTTCCCCTTCCAAGAACTCGACTGGACGAGCTCCCGAGAATGTATCAGAGGGACGGCGGCAACGGCAGGGGGTTTCACCCAGAGTAATATCACTCTTCGATGCCCTCTTCGTCGTCGACTTCTCCGCCCTCGTCGACTCCTTCGTCCCCGTCGACGATGGGAGCACCCTCTTCGTCGCCCGCGTTGTCCGGATCGCGTTCGAAGTGAACCTCCTCCAGCGTCGTCAAGGTTCGCATAACGACCCGCACGTCCTCTTCTGCGAGTTTCGTGCTGGTCACGTCCAGGATCCTGAGTTCGGAGCATTTGAGGATGAGCTCCATCATCCACTGGGGAGGCGTCGAACACCCCGACAGGTTCAACGCGCGGACGTTAGTCGGGTGCATCCCAACAAACATGAACATGTTCAAACTCAAGTTTGAACTCCGCAGCTCTGTCGTGAATCTGAGCGCGAGGCGTTCAAGCCTTTTGTTTGCGAGTCCCACAGCGACCCGTGTCTCGTCGTCGCTGTGCTCGAGGATTCTTTCGATTTCCTCGTCTTCAAGATCCATGAGTCTTCCGGGGTTCGAAGCTAGGTCTGGGAAGGCGAGCTGGTAGAGCACGCGGCGATCGGCGACGTCGATTTCTTTTGCCATTTCAGAAATAGCAGGGGAGCTTTCACTGAGAACTTTTTGAAGAAACTTGTGGGAACGTGTCGACGGTTTCACTTGTCCGAGCTGACTATGAGTCTGTGCAGCCTTCGTCCGGGGTTTCAAGCTCAGACTCTCCTCGTTGAGTGTGAGAGTGCGAGGGGTCGGGGGAGTTCAGTCAAGATCGGTCGAAGCGGCGGAGTCGTTGTGGGCGAAGGCGGCATCTCGATCTGCTACGATTTCACCACAACGAAGGATTACACTACAATATCAGACATCTCACCACGTCGTCATACTGCGCCAGCAGGAGCAGCCTATGATGACGGAACCACCTCCCACGGTGAAAGCAAAACCCTTCCAAAAGTCGATAATCGCCGTTGGCGATAAGACCCTAGCCCCACTAAGGGACGGCGTCCACATGTGGGAAGAGCTAGGGGGGATTGGTGCCTTTGGAATGTGGTCGTCATGCCATGAAACCATCACCGATTGCTGTGACCGTGTAAGGCGATACGTCAACGAGGAAAAGACCGGGCAGGTCCATATCCTCGTCATGTCCGGAGCGCCAGACGTCCGAGAAGGCGTCCCACGAGGACTGAATGGAGAAAATATCGCAAAGGCGATGGCGACAGAACTCGTGATGCTGGAAAGGTCCTCCGACAGAGTCCTAAGTATAGCACTGTGCTCAATGGTCGAGCACCCCGATTGCCAGAACATCGCGGAAGTGAATAATCTCCTCAAACTCAGCGTCGAGGCGATGAGGGGGGAGTTCAACTCCATAGATCTCCGCAACATCTCCAGAGATCGCAGATTCCTTGACGTCGACAGCGGCAAGGATGATCCATACAAAGCGACCTACTCCCAAGCGGGCTACGAGGTCATTAGAAAGATCCTCCTTGAACGCTCCCTGGCCAAGCTTGACTCAGACGAGGCCACGCGGGCAAAGATCACGGAGAACAAGGAGACAATGATGGAGATGTTGGCACAGAGAGAGAAAGCCAGACAAGACAGAGAAAATCTGCGGAAGGAGAGGGAGAAAGAAAAGCTCCAACAAATCCGAAATGCAGCTGTCAGAGAGGCAGAAGGAAACAGATCGAGGGATGCTACCAGAGGCCGATAGCCAGACAAACGCAAATTCGATCATTCCAGGGACGACAGACAGAGACACGTGGAAGAGAGACCGGGGACGAAAACCCCAAAATCTCGACCAAGTGAAGCAGGTGGAAGCGGCCGACAACCGCCGAAACCCCAGCCGAAAGGAGACGGAGCAGGCAGAGGCGGCAGACAACCGCACAGGCCGAATCCGAGAAGAGGAGGACCGAGTGAAAGCTCAGCGTCTCACCCCAAAAACAGGAATCGTCCCTAGCAGCCCCGAACCCGCCCTCGGAGAGAAAGAGAGCCAAGAACGGCGAACCATCGAACCGAGCGGCGGGAAAACAGCGGTGGATCCTCGAGCACTAATGACTACCAAAGGAAAACATCGGATGAGCCCAACGAGAGTCAGAGCGGGAAGAAAACCCAATGATGTCTCAATAAACATTGCAGTTTTGAATATGAACGGATGTACTCATTCCAAATGGGCCCAATTAGAAGGGGATATCCTCAGAAGAGAGGGCATTGATTACATTCTGATACAGGAAACCCATCTAGCCAACCTACAAAAGCCGCCCACGATCCAAGTATACCTATGGGTTGGAAGCAACCGAAAAATTGCAACCAACAGAACTCCTACGGGAGGAGTAGGAATACTAAGCAATGCATACCTTGACCATGAGTGGACGGAGAAAGGTACGGATTGGGTGGCATTGGCGATAAAGTACAACTCGAAAAGGCTGATCCTCATCAGTGTGTACATCTCACACTCGAAAAAAGAGGAAAACGAAAAATTGTACACAGAAATCTCGAAACTGATCAGAACAAAATGTGAGCACACAGATTGCATTCTGATCGGGGGAGATATGAACGCGCATCTGGAAAAATTTGATGGCAAATCAAATACAAGAGGCAGATTGCTCGAAGACTTCGTAACTGAACACAGGCTGACAATCCTGAATGGCTCAGAAAAATGCGAAGGGAGATATACGAGGAAATCAGCGGTTTTAGTCCAACACATGAAAATTGACGACGAAAGACTGATCACCAATATCTCAGACCACAACCTGATCACGATCCAATGCAACTTGGAAAAGGCCAGGAGACCCACTGCAAAAAAAATCTCAATCATAGATTCCCGAAAAGCAGCAGCTTTAGCCCAAAAAGGGCTGTGGACCAGTGCATTGAGAGGACACGTAACGTACGACGAGCTGAAAAACGAAATCGCGTCAGCATCAAAGCAAGCATGCCGAAAACTGAAAGCACGAGATCGTCCCATGGTTTTCTCGAGAGAAATCAAAGAGGAAACCCAGCTCCGCAAAGCAGCCAACCAAGCCTACAGAGCGGCCCGCAAAGCCGGAACGGGGGAGGAGGAGGCGTTGAGAGCGTACCGAACACAACAGCAGAGAGTCAGAGCGGCGGTGGCGAAGGAGCTACGAGTGGGACAGCGGAAAACCCTCTCATACGTACTTAACGCGCCGAGACATGAGAAAGGCAGACGCTTCTGGCGAATCGTGAATCGAGACAACAGAGGCGAGAGCAAAAGTATTATACTGAGAGACGAACGTGGAGAGGAAATTCCCCGGTCCCGAACGGCTAATCACCTTACTCATGTGGGGAAGAGGACACTCATGGCGACTCATCCAAATTTGGAGCCCCCACAGGTAGAAAAGATGGAACCTACCGAGATAGTGGTCACGGAGGCAGAAGTCTCCAAGGCACTCGCCAGCCTGTCGAAAGCATCCGCTATGGGACTCGACAGAATCCCAAGCGGAATTGTGAAGGACCTAGAGGAAATGGGACGAGGAAATATCACCCAAGTCTTCAATAGGATCCTAGATGGACAGGAAGAGATCCCGGAGGACTGGAAAGAAGGAAGACTAGTCATGGTGGAGAAGCCAAACTCCACCCGGGGCAACCTTCTGACATACAGACCTCTAACAATCTCCCCAGTGCTCTACCGACTATTCATGAAAATCCTGGCAAATAGGATCTCAGAATGGATGGAAAACGAGAACATATTGGGAGAAATGCAGGCAGGGTTCAGGAAGGGCAGGAGAGGTGAAGATAATATCTTCATCCTCACGAGCGCCATAGAGCTATCCAGACTCCGGAAAGAGGGACTGGTATGCTGCTTCCTGGACTGCTCAGCTGCTTGCGATCGAGTGTGTAGAAATACGCTGTGGAAGAAGCTCAGAGAGCTGGGAATGAACCAGGCGTGGATCGAATTGCTCCGAAACCTGTATACAGGAACCAGAAGCAAGCTGGTCCACGGAGAACACTCATCAGAGTGGGTAGAGACAACAGAAGGTCTCCGACAAGGATGCCCAGGAAGCCCTGTAATATACCTACTATACACCTCATCACTTGAAGAGCGCCTACAGAACAGTGGCTGCGGCTTCAGAGTGCGAAAAAAAGGAAACTTCTGGAACACGTTGAAGAAGAAATACACCAACATATCCGGACTGCTTTTCGCCGACGATCTCATCCTGATGGGGAGAAACTTCGCGGAACTAGAAAAGCTGTTAGAAATCACGTCCCAGTTCGGGGACGAAACGAAACTAACATTCAACCCAACAAAGAGTGCGACCATGATTCTCTCCGAGTGTGGAATTGGCACAGAGAAAATCCTCAAGGTCCAAGGTAGGGACATACCGAAGGCCTCGCACTACAAGTACCTGGGAATCACGGTATCAGACAATGAGAACTACATGAGTGTCCAAGAGGACATCTGGGTAGAAAAATCTCAGAAGGTTCTGAACCAACTGCAAGCAAGGACGCTCTGGGGATTCAACAGATTTGAAATCTCCAAGACGCTGTGGAAGGCGGTCGCCGTCCCAGCACTCACATACGCGAACGCAGTGACAGTGATGTCGAAATCTCTGGAAAATAGAATATCGGTGGCCCAGAACGAGCCGGGGAGATTTTCTCTTGGGATCCCCAACAGCAAAGTGGCAAGCGAATTCGTCACAGGCGAGCTGGGCTGGTCAACCTTCAGAGCAAGAGAAGCTCAAAGTAAGGTGAGATATTTCAACAGAGTAAAATCCATGCAAGACCACAGATGGCCGAAAGCCATACTGGACATGATGGAACCAACCGGAGTGAAAACAAGGACAATACACAGAGAACAGGAACTGCGCCGTGAATTTGAATGTGGAGGAATCACCCTAACTTTCACGAAGGAGGGCATCCCACTCCAGGGTACTTTCAACAAAGCGATCAGAGAAAAGATCCGCGAGATTGAAACGACTAAATGGAGAGACTCGATGAGTCGGAAAGTTAGTCTGACCCTATACAGGACCCATGCTGTGGAAAGAGGGATCAAGCAAAATCCCTACGACAACAGCAGAGGATCCGCCTTGCTGGCGCTCAGCAGAGCAGGAATGCTAAGAACAAGGAGCGTCAGAACATACTCCGAACCGGGACTAGAAACGACCTGCGTGAAATGCGGAATGGCCCCGGAGACCATGCGCCACGTAATCCGTGGATGCAACGATGCCTTCTTCGAGGACGAGGAAGTGCTGAGGCGACTGGGACTCGACGAAGACCCCTCACTAGAGACGATGGACCAAACCAAGGGACTCCTACAGCGGTGGGAGAAAGAAACATACAATATCCGCTGAGTTTACTCGCCACTGAAGTGAAAGTGTCATTATATTATGAGGATAAATAAATACCAATACCAATAGAAAATGAGCAAGCGGCTCACCGAACCCGCTCTCTTCTGCTACGAGTCCTAACGGGGCGAACTTCTTGAATCCAATCATTTTTTGGTACCCCTCGAACAAACATCCTGGAACTGATTAACGTGAAATGAAGCTACCGGTGACGAGCGCGTTCCGAATGATGCCCGCAAAATATCGATATAGATCTTTGAACATTTCGATCAAAGTTCGAATGACTCGCTCTTCACCGGGCTCACTTTACAGAAGTTTCTCGAGTTTTTCGGATGCCTCTTGCTCGAAGGAATCGCAACCGAACGGAACATCCCTTCGCAAGCGATTCATTAGCCCCGCGATCGACTCGTGATTCTGAGTCAACTTCGAACGAAAACTAGCGAAGGCCGACAACGTACGAAGCCCATCCTGGCTCACCGGCGCTTCTCAGGAGCTCGTTCCTCTCGTATCGTTTGGGAACTCGGCCTGCGAGCATCAAATGACAAATCGTTGCGATCCGAGTTCTGGAGACGACGTGCAACCGGGAGCAAGCCAGTCTAACAGGCGGACCTGTCCAGGCTTGAACCCTGCTCAAGGAAGTTCAAAGGAATTTCGCGGCAAGAAGGGTTGATGGCAACATCCACGTTGACGACTCTTGAGAGAAATTCCTCAAGTCGAAATCTCTCTGACCCTAACGAGAGTCATGTCGACAACCTGGCTGCAGGAAGCTAAAATCTGAACTAAGTTCGTTTCATAGACCAGGACTCCACCTGAAGTGAAGACCCAACTCTATGCACATTTCCATTTCAGCAGAAGAAAGATCACTGACAACTTCTCAGCGAAACTTGTGGCGCCGATACGTAGTTTTCACGTATCTTAGCTGATTGTGGTTCTGGGAGGTTTTCGGGTTCTTCCCCACAGATAATCTCCCCGTTGAGTGGGAGCTTATTGCAAGGGCGGAGCCAGGCTCGTTGAAAAAGCGATTTCGTTACGGGGGAGCTCGGCTCCCGCTTCTTAGCACAGCTCACAACGGAATTCTCAGGAAACACATCGAATGAAGGAGTCGGGTGAGGTATCGGAAACCGCGATTTGGGACGAACTGAAGATTTTTGCATCCGGAACATCGCAAGCTAACCTTGGCATCTCTCGGTCCGGGAGCTTCCTGAACGCAGTTTCGAGCGATTCCTCGAGTCGTACGAGCTCAGTGAGTCCAAGCCGCTTTTAGTTCACTCGTTGAGCGCCTTAATCATCCGCAAAAGATCTCGACCGTGGTTAACAGATTCGGAAGAATGAGTCGAAGAGGCGAACGACTCCAAGTTCCGCATTATGGAGCCACAGAATGAAGAGCCACAAAAAAAAATATCACGAGACTTTCTTGCTTTCGTCTCAACTTTCATCGAGAGCTTCCCCATCATCGAAAGAAAGTGCGTGAAAGATGAGGTTTTCCTGCCGTGAAAGTGGAAATACTCATAAACGCCGTGATTCAGAAGAATTGTCACAGGGAATGAGATATCGAACATGTTTTCCAAAACGAATTTTCAGTTTCAAGTTCTTTAATATTTTTTCGAGTTTCCCCCACCCTCCGGCTCCGCCACGGGCTGATCGCGTTGCAGGTATCACGACTCAAGAGTCCCACAGCTCGCGATTCAAATTTGAATCTTCCAACGCCCGCGGAAGTTCTCCTCACGAAATGTTCGCGCTCCTCTGTACGAGTCCTTGATAAGCGACTTCTGAAAGTGTGAAGATTCAGCGTTCACCGGTTGCGCTCACTGCAATGCGTGTCTCTGCTTGGATCATGGCATCCTCAGGGATTCCCACATTGATTACGATACAGAGCTCGATTGATGGTCATCGACATTAAACACGTCCCCAGGGAATGAATGAGCTCCCAGTGTCTATATGATGCTGACTTTGGTCCCATGGATGGGAAAGGGAAGCACACGTTTCAAATGTGGATCAGTTCCCGAAGAGGAGGAAGTTCCCACCGATGAGGAGCTTTTGATATGATAAAAAGACCTGCCAAGCTGGCTTTGTAGATTCATTTGGTCGCTGCACCAGACCTGGTTGCGAATCCCGAGCTCCGAGGTTAGGGAGCTCAACTTCACCTCCTTTTGGAGAAGGTTAAAATATCTACGACACAAAATCAACACGGACTCTTTACTCATATTGGACATTGAACTCATCTCACTCCGGTCCCAAACGCAGCGGGAACAGGCTTCAGAGGAAAGAACGTGTTTCTTCTCGATGAGAGCTTCTCAGTGATGCTATTGGAACCTTCCTGACTGAAGGGCATCAGCGTTTTCCGTTCTCCGTATACCATGCCCTCGGTACCTTCTCATGAGGAGTCTGGCTAAAGAAAATCGCGATCATAGCATGGAAATGGAATCGTTCATAATTTTATTGAAAATCCGGTGAGACACGTCATCTTCCGGCTACACGAACGTCTACCTAAGCTGACCAACCTTATATTCAGCCCGGACGACTGAACAAACCCACCCAGAGTAATATCCCTCTCCGGTGCCCTCTTCCTCGTCGACTTCTCCGACCTCGTCGACTCCTTCGCCCCCGTCGAACATCGGAGCATCCTCTTCGTCGAACATCGGAGCATCCTGTTCGTCGCCCGCGTCGTTCGGATCGGGGTCGAAGTGAACCTCCTCGAGCTCCGTAAGCGTCCGCGTAACGACCCGAACGTCCTCTTCCGTGAGTTTTGTGTTCCTGACACCCAGGCTCCTGAGTTCGGAACACTTCAGGATGAGATCCATCATCCACTGAGGAGGCGTCGAGCACCCCGAGAGGTTCAACGCGCGGAGGTTAGTCGGGTGCATTCCGACAAACATGAACATGTTCAAACTTAAGTTTGAACTCCGCAGCTCTGTCGTGAATCTGAGCGCGAGGCGTTCAAGCCTTTTGTTTGCGAGTCCAACAGCGACCCGTGTCTCGTGGTCGCTGTGCTCGAGGATTCTTTCGATTTCCTGGTCTTCAAGATCCATGAGTCTTCCGGGGTTCGAAGCCAGGTCTAGGAAGGCGAGCTGGTACAGCACGCGGCGGTCGGCGACATCGATCTCGTTTGCCGTTTCGATAATAGCAGAGGAGCTTTCACTGGGAACTTCTCGAAGAAACTTGTGGATCGTTTTGAAGAGTTCACTTGTCTGAACAGACTGTGAGTCTGTGCATCCTCCGTCCGGGGATTCGAGCTCTGACTCTCTCCTCGTTGACCTCTGTTCTGCTACGATTCACGAATCCTAAAGGGCTTCAGGAAATTCCTCGGCTCAACAGAAACCGGCCCTTCAGGACATTTAATGTTCCCTGCTGGACGATTTCGGAGGTTAAAACCTCATTCCTTTTACGATGAGATGCGTTTCAATCGGACCTGCAGAATGAGGGAACCTTCAGTGGAATCATCAGTCCGATGGAAAACACGATCGGACATGCTCGCCTTGGAGCGAATTATCACGAGAAGCTTCCAAGAATCTTTCTTCATCCATATCGGCTTTGTTCGATTGACGTCGCAACTGCGAGTCATTTATTGACCGGTGATCCCCGGTGATTGTTATTCTTGTTCTCTTAGGCACACAGGCTCCTAACTTAGCTGAGCAGCCGAGTGACGAGCTCTTCTGGGCTTGCTGAACGCCTAACGGGGAATAATACGAGCGCCCTCGGAGGCGGAATATAAACTTGTCTTGAAACGATCCCATGAACTCCGGAAGACATTTCGAAATGCGCTAGGACACAAAAACGAGCGGAAGAACCATCGACGACGCGGAAGTGAAGCGTCATCCTCTTCCTCGTCGCTTGAATTTTCGGTGAACTACACTTCATATCGTCAAGGTGCGGAGCGCCGCTCGTGGGTCTTTTCTCAGAATTGAATGCACCGCAGGACATTGAAAGAGTGAGAGCAGTGTCATGAAAAGTGAAAATACATACCGTTTCCCTCCGACTTAGCTGACATGTCACAGTATCCGCATCACAACGACGTGTCGTTTCAGAGTCCGGAAGAAAATAGAGGCGGACGTGCATTTGCGCCTGTGGTGAGCACAAACATGCGCTCGTGGCTATGTTAGAGGGCAGTGAGAGAAGGATTTCCGATGATCGAAATAATCTGGCTACTTGGTGACTCCGTCAGGTGTCAATTCGTCGGATGGGTTGGATGCCAGTCTATTAGTTGATGGTGTGCACATCAAAAGAAGCTGCAAGTGTTTCGCATTTGGCGAGCGGCATACGGCAACAACAAGGGCATGTGTTCAGGAGCAGAAGGCATCCCTCTGCCAAAAACACATCCCCTGGTGCAGAGAAGCAGAGAATGAGACGTTCGAACAAGTATCTCCATCGAACCAGAAGTCCGCGAAACGTGTGAGACGCGTACAGGATACGGGAAGTCGCGAAAAAGGCTGAATACCCAGCATCGGAACGAGAATTGATCTTTCGGATCAAAGTGCCAGGAGAGAACTTTCTCACAGTCAACTGCTCGATCCTGCAGATGGAAGCAAAAGATAGCCTCGTGCAATGGTCTCTCTTCTCGGTCGGTTAGAAAATTCCCGAACATCGCTGCATGTTTCAACTGATTGGCGGAAAATCTATGGGAACAGAATCAGCAGATATGGCGAGTGCGGATGGAGCTCCAGTCCATTTCGATAAGCCCGGGGCTAGGAAAACGATATGAAAGAAGTGAAAGCAATGAAGTGCAAAACCAGAAGACACGAGAAGTTGCGGATCGCGGTTATTGTCACGATCATGGAGGATGGCCGCGAACTGCCAAAAATATGTGCGCACCGAACGGATTCGGTGGTGAATGCATGCCTCAAGATGAACAGGACAGACTGCCTGCTTGTTTCTGGCGGCGGATCACTCCTTCTGCAACCATCAGATGTCCACGTGGATGAGCGCTCCGAGTCTAATTTGAAGATCAGATGAATGGAGTAGATCAGAGGTCGTCGAACTTTTTCGACATTTGCACCCCAGAAACAACGGAAGGTGCTGTTTTTTCGACCAACCGGAATTCAGAAGCGAAATGATTAAATGGAATTGTTCAGTTTCGAACTGAATGCGATTCTCCGCACTTTTTCAATTCGAAGGACGACGAGATCGACAATATCAACTTTTGCATGAACATGATTCGAGCCTTTCATCCTCGTTCCGTTGGATTTGATGATGATCAGCGAAACCAAGGACACTTTAAGTGGCGTCCGGCGGCGGGCCTCGTATCAGATGGTGTCAGAGTAGGCGCAAGAGGCTTGAGATGAATTTGACCGTTCTCTATAAATAAACACCGCCGCCAGCTGTTGGGTGGATTCCTGAGGAGCACGTGCCGTGTTTCAAGTATCTCCAGTCTGACTAAATCCTTTTAATGTCAAATCAGGCGAATTCGGTACCGAGAGGAAGCTTACCTTCAACCCCGCAAAAAGCGCCATAGTCGTGTTCTCAAAACTAAGCGCTGGCGAACACGTCAGCCTGGAAATACTAGGACACCCCTTCCAATCGTGCACCAATGCAAGTGCCGTGGAATCACACTGTCTGACAGCAGAAGATACCTCGATACACAGGAAGGTATCTGGCAACAAGAATCCACGAGTGCCCGACACAGAATGCACGCCACATCCATTTGGAGCTTCAACAGATTCGAAATCTCAAAAGCCCAATGGAAAGCGACCGCAGTCGCCAAGCTTACATACACTAACTCGGTGACAATCACGTCGAGGAAACTACAGGACCTGCTGGAAAAGACTCGACGTGATGCAGGCCGGTGGGCCTATGCATATCAGGCTACAAGGTAGTCAATTAATTCATACTGGGAGAGCTTGGATGGTCCCTATTCGAAGCCAGGGAAGCTCAAAGCAAACTCAGATACATGAAACGTATCCAACACATGCCGAATGAGAGATGGCCGAGATCTCTCCTGAACATGATGGAGATACTCGGAACACAGACCGAACTCTGCACCCGAAGGCAGACACTAAGTCACCAATACGGCTGTGACCGGATCGAGCCGCCAATATCGAGTCAAGGAACACCAGCCCTTAACGCATATAACTCACTGATAAGAAAGAGAGTTAGAGAAATGCAAGAGCACAGCTGGGGGCGAGACATGCTTCCGAAAAACAGCCCATACCGCAAGGGAAAAACCTCCCCCGGTACAAGGTCTTACCTCTACGGCAATCGAAGAGGGGATGCTCTACTAGCCCTAGCAAGAGCAGGAATGCTGTCAACTAGAGGATTTTCTGAAAACAGGGCATCAACACCTGCCCAAAATGCGGCACATACGAAAAAACTGTACAACACCTAATCTTCGACGATGATTTCCTCAAAGCACTAGGTCTCCCGGAGAAAATGCAAGACCCATCGCTAGTGTACAAAACAAAGCTTGTCCTCGAGAAGTGGGAAAAGGAGGCCAAGCGGACGATCTGCGTAAGCACCTGAAATGAAAGGCTGACCCGGCCAGAATGCAAACTTGTACATATCTCGAACCGAGTCAAGATCAATAAACCCACACCATACCCATACAATTACTCGCGTGTTGTGAACTGTCAGCAAAATATCATCATCATCAGAAAACGCTGCACATGAAAGCGTGCGCAGGACTGAGCACTTATACAGGAGAATGGAGGGCGTCAAATAGAGGAGGAGGAAACATGTTAGAGTTCCTCGACTTGATAGGAGGAGACACGACTGCAAACCTAGCTCCAATCGCAGGGCAGTAGGTGTGTTCTAGGTGGAGGAGATCCAGTCTTGAATTTCTCTCAGCAAAACCACCTTGAGATCCTCAACTTCGGGAAAATGTGCAAGGGAAAGTAAACCAGGGAAGGTGCAGTCACATGGAGAGTCATGTCGACTGGATCAATGGAGGAGCTGGTTCTATGGCAAGGAGAACTTTCGGGAAGTTTTGCTGCCCTTTGGACAGCTCGATACTCGGCTCGGCTCGGAGTCAGCCGCCGGAGTAGTTTGTTTGCTCAGAGCTGGTTCCATGGAATGTCGGGCCTCCCGGACGGTTCGGATGGCCTCGGCGATTGCGAGTTCCACTTGGCGAGCGTTAGCTGACACTTTGCTCTCGAGTCGTTCGACGATCTTTGGGAGCTGTGTTTCGGGAACCCGTTGGGTGGAGATGCGGGATCGGCCCTTGTCGTTTCCGTTGGCTTGATGGCTCCCGAAGTCTTCTGAAGTGTGATGGCTGGAGTACACGCTGCTAAACGAGGTCCTCCCAGTCCAATTTAGGAGTCTGACCGCCGAACCGGGGCTCAATCTGATTCGCATGCTTCCTTTCTGTTTTTCCGTCGATTCCGACCTCGTAGTCGACGTTGCCTGTTCGCTTCTGCACGGTACCTGGCACCCAGAACGTCTTGTTGTTCTGATGTTTGGTAGCGTACACCATGTCGTCCTGATCGCACGTTTTCCTCGCAACGCCGTGGTGCCTGTCGTAGTCGTTCTGCATTTTTCTCGAGCAAGATGATGTCGGGGTGTTCTCACGGTTCACGGAGTTCACCGCCGGGCCGAGCGGAGCAGGTCCAACTGAGAGCGGAGTCGGCGCCCGAGGAAGAGTTCGGCTGGGCACTTCTCTTCAATTGCACGGTTTGGAGTATTCCGACAGGTTCTCAGGAAAACTCGCATTTTGTGAACCGTGCTCCCCCTCTCTTCCTTCATTATTTTCAAGGAACGTTTGAAAGTGTCGACGAAGCGCTCTGCTTGCCCGTTTGACATGAGGCAGTAGGGTACCGTGAAAATTTGCCTGATGCCTTTCTGCTTGCAGAAATCTTTCGCTGGTGTTCCGGTGAACTGTAGACCGTTGTCTGACACGAGCTCTTCCGGGCAGCCGTGTCTTGTGAAAAGCTCCTCCATTAACTCGATGGTGGCTTCCACTGTGATTTTCTTTGTTTGCAGGACTTCTGGCCATTTTGAGAACCAGTCGACGACCACCAGATAGTAGAATCCGTCGATTGGACCCGCATGGTCCATGTGAACTCGTTTCCACCGCCCTCGAGCCATCGGCCATGGCTCCAACGGCGCTCTACGGGGTGATTTCCCCGCACGTTGGCATTGGTCACAACTGCGGACTGTCTTCTCAGTGTCTTCGTCCATGCCCGGTCGGAAGACGTATTGTCGGGCGAGATTTTTCATTTTCGTCATGCCAGAGTGTCCTTCATGTAGAGTCCTCAGTATGCTCTTCTCCGATGGAGCAGGGAAGACCACCCTGCAGCGATAGACTAAACACTCGTTCACGATGCTGAGGTTGTCCTTCCTCGAAGCTATGCTGAATAGTTCGTTTTGGCGGTCAATCTTTGGCCGTTGGCCCGAGATAGTGTATTTCATCGCTGTTTGTAGGGGGGGGGGGGACACTTCTCTGTTTCGCTTTTGATCACTTCGGCTGTGATTGGCGTCTTTTTGATGCTTTCTTCAAAATATTCCTTGATTTCAGTTTCGACGCTCGGATGACAGTGTCTTCCTCTTCAGCTTTCGCTCGTCGAGTAAGCGACTGAGCGCGTCGGCCTCTCCGAAGTCCTTTGTGCTGACGTAACGGATTTCGAAGTCGTAGTTTATCAGGATCAGGGCCCAGCGTTGTAGACGGTTAGCCGTGAGAGCCGAAAAGCCTCCTCCGGGCTTGAAGATGGTGACGAGCGGCGTACTTTTTCTCTGCTCCTGTCAGCGATCTTGCCGCGTGCTGGATTACCTTGCGGGTACCGTTGGAGAATTCGTGGAGGATCACGCAGCCCAGGCCATATCCCGAGGCGTCCGCTGATATCACCATTGGGAGGTTCGGGTCGAAAGGCGTTAGTAGCAGATTTGACTGAAGGATCTTCTTTGCTTCCTTGAAGGCTTGTTCGCACTGGGCATCCCAGTTGAACGATGCGTTCTTCTTCAGGAGCTTGTTGAGAGGCTCCCGTAGATTTGCCATATCCGGGACGAAGTTGTTGTAGAAGTTAATCATACCCAGGAATACTCGCAGCTGAGTGATGTTCGAAGGGGCTTGCATGTTTGCGATGGCCTTCGTCTTCTCAGGGTCTGGTTTTCTTCCTTCCTTGTTGATGATGAACCCCAGGTACGTGATTTCGGGCTCCATGAGTGTGCACTTGCCGAGCCCGAGTAAAGCTCCGCCCAGCGGACAGCGCGCCGTCTCAGTGAAGCTTCTGTGCGGGGCCATGTCGGTTCCGCTAGGAGTTCTCCGGTTACATCATCTTGGCCTAGTTCAAAGCATGAGTCGCTATCCTTCTCTCTGAACGGAGAAGCGTTCGTGATGCATCTCTGTGACATCGCCCTCCTGAGTGAATTTGGATGAAGCACATCGGAGGAGGGACGAACTGTACTGATTGTTCGGATAGCCAATCATTTTGCATGAAGAATCAGTCATTGCCCCCCCCCCCTCTCAAGGGGCAGTTTCGTCATCCGTTCACCCTGACTTGGAACGGAGTGTTCGATCATATTTCCGAAGCGTTGGGCAGTGAACAGCAGCAGAAAAAGAGACGGCAGGGTCAACATTGTTCCGATGCCATATGTTCAATTCGTTCTCTTCAACAACAAGGTCCTGCTCTGTCCTGAGAGGAGCGCGTTCATAGAAGCTTCACTGAGCCGGCGCCCTCTTCGCTGGGCGGAGCTTTATCCGGGCTCGAGGGAGGTAACCGTTCAGCCCCGTTGAGTGATCCGCACAGAGGCGGATAGTACAGTTGCTTTTCTTGACGACCACCGCCGGTGCTGCGTACAAGGAACTGTCCACACGCTCCAGAACGTCTTGTCTCTCCAGACGTTCGATTTCCTTCGTCACGCCTCCCTGAAGATTAGATTGGTTGCCCGTTTCAAGCATATCCTTGCTTTATACTTCGTGCATTTCCAAGTCCGTCGCTTGTTACCATGGGGAACTTGCGCTTCAGGGTTTCGAGCATCTTTGTTGTAGCTAAGTTTGGAGGCTGTTGCTCGTTGACTCGCAGAATCGGTTGTGTCCATAGGTCAGGATTCAAGATGAACCCTTTTCTTTCTTTCGTGATCCAATCCAGGCCCATCAGTGAACAGATGTCTGTGACATGGCAGCTTCCTTGAAAGGTTTCGTCCTTCAGGTTGACTTTGCGTTGCAACACGCCGCAGGATGTCAAACGAGTCCATTCGCCGCCGTCAATCTGCACGGGAACGGGCTCAACCTCGGGCTCCCAAGTTGTTTCCAGGTTTTCCGGAGGACTTCACTAGAAGTCCTTCGATGGTTACGGTTGTGTTTATGAGGTCGACTGCTGACTGGTTTACCGTTGCTCTCACTTGGTTCACCCTTAGTCAGGGGGTGCGTGGCCTTGAACCATTTGAATCGCGTTTGTTTGCCTTCCTGCACACTTTTGCTAGGTGCCCTTCCTTCTTGCAGACTTTGCACGTTTCATTTTTGAATCGGCACTGCTTGAAGTCGTGGTTTTTCCCACCGCACCTGTAACGGGCAAGGTGCGAGTTGCTGGGTCCAGTGCCGTCGAATCTGTCGTTAACTTGATAGACGGATCGGTTGCGTCTTTCGTTGTCTTCCATCACGTCTCGTCGAAGGTAGGGTTTTCCTGAGTTTCAACGAAGTTCATCGCTCGCATTCTTGCCAGTTTGTGTTCAGGGCCTTTCAGAGCGTTGATTGCGACGGAACCACTGCAAATCTTCGGTTGAATAGGAGTTCAGGTCGCTAAGGGCTGATTGGACTTTTATGCGGCCCCACAGTTCGCGATAGCTGGACGTACCGATTGTGATGACGAAGAATTTGAGGCGACGTCTGAACAGTTTCGTTGGAGGGTCGAAGAAGAAACTCGGCTCCTCGATCAGCTCTTCATAGTCGAGTTCGAGGATTCTCCTCGGCATCATTTTCCGAGAAAAGTGGTTGTATTCCTGCGTGCCCAGTCCCGGGACGATTAACTGGGCTAGCGACTCACTGCTTCGAAGGGGACCCGCATCTGATTCCACTCTGAATTGGTATCATTCGAACCAATTTTTGAAGGTGTGCCGTTCTCGGCGTCGAACTTGAATTCTGGGATCCTGTCGATGCTGAGTCTGTAGTCTTCTTCGCCTTCATGTGGTTTTTCCGATCCACTCCTCCGCAAGTCGAGGTTGAGGTTCGCGATCGTTCTCTGAACAATTACTTGCAAATCTTCTTCCGTGTATTTTGCCATCTTCGTGGGGTTGTCCGTTGGATGTAGGTTTGTAGCACTTCACTGAAGTCTAGTCACCCCCCCCGTCACGAACGTCGTGGGTCCTTTTCACTTCGTGTTGATCAGTCACTAGTGAGTTCCTCGTCGCCATTTGTTGTATCGTTGTGGTGGGAGTTGCACCAAACTTCTGCGTTCCTGCAATCTAGCCTAATCTATACACGAAGTTACAAGTATAAAGAGTCTACGTTGTCCATGAGTACTAGATAGTGACCCTAAGAGGGCGAGGAATAAATCGAGGAATGTAGAGATAGATCAGGGCTTCAGGAAGAGCTCCGCGTTTTATATATATACTAGCCGGCCTTCGGCCGACTACGCTGGCCGGCCCGTCCCTTGCTTCGGGAGTCTACTGCTGACAGACACACATTGCCTTGAATGTAGTGTCATGAGACCTTCGGGAGTGGCCACCGATTCTCGATAAGATTCTGACCTGGAATTGAGGCACTTTCCTCTCTTTTCACTCGGTCAGCATCATGGTTTTGAGAAGTATGGTCAGATTGGTGTCGTAATCACCCCTTCAGATTCGGAGAAGCATGGTCAGATTGGTCCCGGAATCACCCCCCCAGAGTTGGAAAGTAATGGCCAGATTGGCCTCGGAATCACCCACCCAGAGTTGGAAAGTAATGGCCAGATTGATACCGGAATCACCCCTCCAGAGTAGGAGAGTAATGGCCAGATCGCTCCCAGAATCACCCCTCCAGAGTTGGGAAGTAATGGCCAGATTGCCTCGGAATCACCCCTCCAGAGTTGAAAAGTAATGGCCAGATTGGTCTCGGAATCACCCCTCTAAAGTTGGGAAGTAATGGCCAGACTGGTCTCGGAATCACCCCTCCAGAGTTGGAAACTAATGGCCAGATTGGCACCGGAATCACCCCTCCGGAGTTGAAAACTGATGGCCAGATTGGTCTCGGAATCACCCCTCCAGAGTTGGAAACTAATGGCCAGATTGGCACCGGAATCACCCCTCCAGAGTTGAAAACTAATGGTCAAATTGGCACCGGAATCACCCCTCCAGAGTTGGAAACTAATGGTCAAATTGGCACCGGAATCACCCCTCCAGAGTTGGAAACTAACGATCGGATTGGTCTCAGAATCACCCCTCCAAAGTTGGAAAGTAATGTCCAGATTGGTCTCGAATCACCCCTCCAGAGTTGGAAAGTAATGGCCAGATTGGTCTCGGAATCACCCCTCCAGAGTTGGAAAGTAATGGCCAGATTGGTCTCGGAATCACCCCTCCAGAGTTGGAAAGTAATGGCCAGATTGATACCGGAATCACCCCTCCAGAGTTGAAAACTAATGGTCAAATTGGCACCGGCATCACCCCTCCAGAGTTGGAAACTAATGGTCGGATTGGTCTCAGAATCACCCCTCCAAACAAAGTTGGAAAGTAATGTCCAGATTGGTCTCGGAATCACCCCTCCAGAGTTGGAAAGTAATGGCCAGATTGGTCTCGGAATCACCCCTCCAGAGTTGGAAAGTAATGGCCAGATTGGTCTCGGAATCACCCCTCCAGAGTTGAAAACTAATGGTCAAATCGGCACCGGAATCACCCCTCCAGAGTTGGAAAGTAATGGCCAGATTGATACCGGAATCACCCCCCCTCCAGAGTTGAAAACTAATGGCCAGATTGGTCTCGGAATCACCCCTCCAGAGTTGGAAACTAATGGCCAGATTGGCACCGGGAATCACCCCTCCAGAGTTTGAAACTAATGACCAGATTGGTCCTCGGAATCACCCCTCCAGAGTTGGAAAGTGATGGCCAGATTGGTCTCGGAATCACCCCTCCAGAGTTGGAAAGTAATGGCCGAATTGGTCTCAGAATCACCCCTCCAAAGTTGGAAAGTAATGGCCAGATTGGTCTCAGAATCACCCCTCCAGAGTTGGAAAGTAATGGCCAGATTGGTCTCGCGATCCCCCCCCCAGAGTTGGAAAGTAATGCTCAGATTGCTCCCGGAATCACCCTCCAGGTTTGGGAAGTATTGCTCAGATTGCTCCCGGAATCATCCCTCCAGAGTTGGAAAGTAATGGCCACATTGGTCTCGGAATCACCCCTCCAGAGTTGGGGAGTGATGGCCAGATTGGTCTCGGAATCACCCCTCCAGAGTTGGAAAGTAATGGCCAGATTGGTCTCGGAATCACCCCTCCAGAGTTGGAAAGTAATGGCCAGATTGGTCTCGGAATCACCCCTCCAGAGTAGGAAAGTAATGGCCAGATTGGTCTCTGAATCACCCCTCCAGGTTTGGGAAGTAATGCTCAGATTGCTCCCGGAATCATCCCTCCAGAGTTGGAAAGTAATGGCCACATTGGTCTCGGAATCACCCCTCCAGAGTTGGAAAGTAATGGCCAGATTGGTCTCGGAATCACCCCTCCAGAGTTGGAAAGTAATGGCCAGATTGGTCTCAGAATCACCCCCTCCAGAGTTCGAAAGTAATGGCCAGATTGGTCTCGGAATCACCCCTCCAGAGTAGGAAAGTAATGGCCAGATTGGTCTCTGAATCACCCCCCCAGAGCTGGAAAGTTATGGCCAGATCGGTCCCGAATCACCCCTCCAGAGTTGGAAAGTAATGGTCGGATTGGTATCGGAATCACCCCTCCAAGTTGGAAAGTAATGTCCAGATTGGTCTCGCAATCACCCCTCCAGAGTTAGAAACTAAAGGCCAGATTGGTCTCGTAATCACCCCTCCAGAGTTGGAAACTAATGGCCAGATTGGTCTCGGAATCACCCCTCCAGAGAGTTGGAAGTAATGGCCTTATTGGTCTCGGAATCACCCCTCCAAAGTTGGAAAGTTATGGCCGGATTGGTCCCGGAATCACCCCTCCAGAGTTGGAAAGCAATGGCCGGATTGGTCTCGGAATCATCCCTCCAGAGTTGGAAAGTAATGGCCAGATTGGTCTCGGAATCACCCCTCTAAAGTTGGAAAGTAATGGCCAGATTGGTCTTGGAATCACCCCTCCAGAGTTGGAAAGTAATGGCCAGATTGGTCTCGCGATCCCCCCCCCCCCAGAGTTGGAAAGTAATGCTCAGATTGCTCCCGAATCACCCCTCCAGGTTGGGAAGTAATGCTCAGATTGCTCCCGGAATCATCCCTCCAGAGCTGGAAAGTAATGGCCACATTGGTCTCGGAATCACCCCTCCAGAGTTGGGAAGTAATGGCCAGATTGGTCTCGGAATCACCCCTCCAGAGTTGGAAAGTAATGGCCAGATTGGTCTCAGAATCACCCCTCCAGAGTTCGAAAGTAATGGCCAGATTGGTCTCGGAATCACCCCTCCAGAGTAGGAAAGTAATGGCCAGATTGGTCTCTGAATCACCCCCCCAGAGCTGGAAAGTTATGGCCAGATTGGTCCCGGAATCACCCCTCCAGAGTTGGAAAGTAATGGTCGGATTGGTCTCGGAATCACCCCTCCAAAGTTGGAAAGTAATGTCCAGATTGGTCTCGCAATCACCCCTCCAGAGTTAGAAACTAAAGGCCAGATTGGTCTCGTAATCACCCCTCCAGAGTTGGAAACTAATGGCCAGATTGGTCTCGGAATCACCCCTCCAGAGTTGGGAAGTAATGGCCTTATTGGTCTCGGAATCACCCCTCCAGGTATTTCTATGATCGATTTTTATGATAGATGTATAGGATAGGTAGTGGGGAAGGATATCCGATGACGATGGGATGAGGCCCAAGAGTCTGGCTGGCGTCATAACGGGGCGGTGCACCTTATCGTCAGAATTTGGATGCGGGTGACAGTATGGAGGGGGTCAAAGTTTGGGTAAATCGCGAGGGGGGGAGGAGGGGAGGGGGAGGGGGGAAGGGGTGGGTGGCCTATGTCCTTCCCGGTGAGCCACCCTACATTATGCAGTTTGTTCGAAGTCGATCCGATCAATACCAGAGGAGCCTATTGAGGACATACAAACAAACAAACAAACAAACAGACCCTGGATTTTTATATATATAGATATTTTTATGATAGATGTATAGGAGAGGAGGTGGGGAAGGATATCCGATGACGATGGGATGAGTCTGGCTGGCGTCATAACGGGGCGGTGCACCTTATCGTCAGAATTTGGATGCGGGTGACAGTATGGAGGGGGTCAAAGTTGGGGTAAATCGCGAGGGGGGGAGGAGGGGAGGGGGAGGGGGGAAGGGGTGGGTGGCCTATGTCCTTCCCGGTGAGTCGCCCTACATTATGCAGTTTGTTCCAAGTCGATCCGATCAATACCGGAGGAGCCTATTGAGGACAAACAAACAAACAGACAAACAAACAAACAAACAAACAGACCCTGGATTTTTATATATATAGATAGACGTTTTATAAGTCAAAATTAGAGAAGGAGCTCGTAGAATCGGGCAAAGGCATAATCATCAGTACCGGTGAAGACATCCTTCAGAGACGAGAGATAAGAGTAGAAGTGACCCCAGGTGTACTTCATGCCGACGATCTGATTCTGGATATCATAGGGGGCTTCCCCATAATTGGAAGGAAGAACACAAAGTATGAGTTTTTCGTCCTCGGCTTCCTGCTGTGATCAGGGAAATACTCATGAAATGCATGACTCGGAAGGAGTTTCATAGGGACGGGGGAATAGGACACGTTTTCCAAATGAACTCCAAGTTTCAATCTTCCCATGTGGTCAGCTTCTACGCACCGGTCTGAGAGACTGCCGTCGTGTAATTCTGAAGTCAGGGTATTCGACCAAAGGATCTCCAGTGAGGTCGAACTTGCTGGCGCTTCGCAAAAATTCATTCTCCTCGACGTAGATGGCTTCCCTCACATACCCGGTATGTCATTGATCAGTAACCTACCCAGCTCGGCTGGTCTATACCCTGGATTCCGAAAAATCGAGCCAGAAATGCATGAAGCCGAGAAGTCGAGCCCGAAAGGCATGAAGCCGAAAGGCATGAAGTTGAAGATCGTGAAGCCGAAAACCTCCTCTCCCAGCAGCGGAGCGGTCGGGACTGGCTTAGCGGGGAAGAATTGCACCTTCGTTATTCTCAGCCTACCTACTTCTTCTGCCTCGCTTACGTCCTCGCTGTTCCGCATCTACGGTCCCTAGTTCGAACTGAGCGAAGGTATAGCTGCTACTGGAAGCAATCTGCTGAGCGCGAATCTTGAAGTTTCCGAGGTCAACTCGCTAGAACTGAAGAGGAATCTTCACCTCCAGCTCCAGTACTATTCGCAGAATACGCTGTTACAACACCTTGTTCTTTCCTACCGAAGAGGGAAAACCGGCATCGAAACACTGATTCTTCGCAGCAGGTGCGTGTCATGCAAATGAGTCTCACAAATGTACAGATCGACGAAACGATACAGAAATCCCATCCCGCCATACCAGTACCGAACACTCCGCCGTTGGGAGAGGAGGTTTCCGGCTTCATGCTTTTCGGGCTCGATTTTTCGGCTTCATGCGTTTCGGGTTCGAATTTTCGGCTTGTCGGACCCTAACCGCTCGGCTCGCGATCAAGTCGCGCATCTTTTTGGATATACGGTTCCCAAGCTTATCATCATTCACTCGGTCTCTTATTGCCCATCCAAGTGCAGTCTCTCAGACCCCGTGCTCTGCATAGAAACTTAGCTGACTCCGCTTGACCATAAGAACGAGAGAAGGGGTTTCGGCTTTAGGGGATTTTTCTTCGAGCTCACGGCTTTCCGTTGCAATCAGGTTCGGCACCTCGGGTATGAACCGTTGAGATCTTCCGGAGATTTCTCCCTTAAATACTGCATCAATCAATGAGCCAAAATTCGCAAGATCGCGATCGGCTTCTTCGGGCTGCAGAGCTGCAAGGCAGCGAGCAGTGAAACAACTCTGATGACGGCCTCTCCACTTGCCAGCTCGTTGATGACATCTTTGATTGGTCAGCATGATCTGTCGCTCGAGGGTTTGAGATTTTCTCTCAGCATGATCATGAGTTCAGTTCATCGGTGATTGGATGCGGCATCGGCTTCAGAGTGATGTTTGTTTTTATGGCTCCCATGCACACCGAAATCTCTGCTCTTGTGCGGCAAGCATCCCTCTCGAGGGGACTGAGAGCTAGATCAGAGAGCTCAAACCTCGAAATAATATCAGCCACGCAGAATCATGACACCGCTCGGCTCTTACAGTTATCTCATTGTTAGAGCTGCGAGTTGGGCGCCGGACGCTCTCAGTTCTCGATTCCGCAGCCTGTCTGACTCAACTCCTGAAAACAGCGATTCGAGGGCGGTTACAGATTCCCGCGGACTCTTTTCCGAACTCCTAGTAATACTCATCGTCAGACAGCATTCTTGGCAAGTCTCGTGTTCATCAAGTCGGTGCTCGGCCTAGAAGAAAACATCTTTGAACACTGAGTCGGAGAGCGGAAAACGCCTCCCATGGCGCCTGATTTTGGGGAGTTGTCCCTGTGTGTTATTCGCGATCCACTGGATACTGGGAAGAGACACGAGTCAAATTATTTGAATCTCCCGACGCCTTTGGGAAGCTCTCATACACAGTTGTCCGCTCTCATCTATACGCGTCCTTGATAAGCGACTTTTGATAGTGTGAAGATTCAGCGTTCACCGGTTGCGCTCACTGCGATGCGTAATTCTGCTTGGATCATGGCATCCCCAGGGGAATCAGTATTGATTACGATACAGAGCTCGATTGAAGGTTATCGACATCAAACGCGTCCTCGCGGAATTAATGAGCTTCCAGAGTCTTTCTGATGCTCACTTTGGTTCCACACGCTCCGAATGTGGATGAGTTTCCGAAGAGGAGGAAGTTGCCAACGATGAGGAACTTTTGACATCAGATATCGTGGCCGCGACGAAAAGACCTGCCAATGTGGCTTTGTTCATTCATTTGGTCGGTGCACCAAACCTGGTCGCGAATCCCGAGCTGCGATGTTGAGGAGCTCAACTTCACCTCCTTTTGTAGAAGGTGAAAATATCTACGACACGGCATCAACACGAACTCTTTACTCATATTGAGCATTGAACTCATCTCACTCCGGTCCCCAACGGAGCGGGAACAGGCTTGGTACTTTCTCACGAGGAGTCTGACTGAAGAAAATCGAAAACATAGTATGGGAATGGAATCGTTCTCAATTTTATTGAAAATCCGGGGAGACACGTCATCTTTCGGCTACACGTACGTCTACCTAAGCTTTCTACCTAAGCCGACCAAGCTCATATTCAGCCATTCGAAGAGGAACAAGAGCCGGCCACCGGTTCCCCTCCCGAGAACTCGACTGGACGAGCTCCCGGGAATGCATCAGAGGGACGGCGGCAACGGCAGCGGATTTCACCCAGAGTAATATCCCTCTTCGATGCCCTCTTCGTCGTCGACTCCTTCGTCCCCGTATAACATCGGAGCATCCTCTTCGTCGAACATCGGAGCATCCTGGTCGTCGACGATTGGAGCACCCTCTTCGTCGCCCGCGTTGTCCGGATCGCGGTCAAAGTGAACCTCCTCGAGCGTCGTCAAGGTTCGCATAACGACCCGCACGTCCTCTTCTGTGAGCTTCGTGCTGGTCACGTCTAGGATCCTGAGCTCGGAGCATTTGAGGATGAGCTCCATCATCCACTGGGGAGGCGTCGAACACCCCGACAGGTTCAACGCGCGGACGTTAGTCGGGTGCATCCCAACAAACATGACCATGTTCAAACTTAAGTTTGAACTTCGCAGCTCTGTCGTGTATTGCAGCGCGAGGCGTTCGAGCCTTTCGTTCGCGAGTCCAACAGCGACCCGTGTCTCGTCGTCGCTGTGCTCGAGGATCCTTTCGATTTCCTCGTCTTCGAGATCCATGAGTCTTCCGGGGTTCGAAGCCAGGTTCGGGAAGGCGAGTTGGTAGAGCACGCGCCGATCCGCGACGTCGATTACTTTTGCCATTTCGAGAATAGCAGAGGAGCTTTCACTGAGAACTTTTGGGAACCGAAGAAACTTGTGGGAACGTGTCGAAGGTTTCACTCGTCCGAGCTGACTATGAGTCTGTGCAGCCTCCGTCCGGGGTTTTAAGCACAGACTCCCCTCGTTGAGTGTGAGAGTGCGAGAAGTCGGGGGAGTTCAGTCAAGATCGGTCGAAACGGCGGAGTCGTTGTGGGCGAAGGCGGCACCTCGATCTGCTACGATTCCACCACAACGAAGGATTACACTACAATATCAGACATCTCACCACAATAGAAAATGAGCAAGCGGCTCATCGGGTCCGCTCTCTTCTGCTACGAATCCTAACGGGGCGAACTTCTTGAATCCAATCACTTTTTGGTACCCCTCGAACAAACATCCTGGAACTGATTAATGTGAAATGAAGCTACCGGCGACGAGCTCGTTCCGAATGATCCCCGCAAAATATCGATATTGATCTTTGAACATATCGATCAAAGTTCAAATTCCTCGCTCTTCGCCGGGCTCACTTTACAGAAGTTTCTCGAGTTTTTCAGATACCTCTTGCTCGGAGGATCCGCAACCGAACGGAACATCCCTTCACAGGCGATTCATTAGCCCCGCGGTAGACCCGTGATTCTGGATCATCCGCGAACCAGAACCAGCGAAACCCGAGAACGTACGAAGTCCATCCAGGCCCACCGACGCTTCTCAGGAGCTCGTTCCTCTCGTATCGTTTGATAACTCGGTCTGTGAGCATCGAATGACAAATCGTTGCGATCCGAGTTCTCGAGACGACGTGCAACCATGAGCAAGCCAGTCTCACAGGCGAATCTTCTCCATGCTCGAGATCTTCCTCTTAAATCAACGCCGCAATCCACGGATGAGCCATATCGTTCGAAATGAGCGGAACAATACTCGAGAAAGTTGGACGAAATTTCGCCGCGGGAAGGATTGATGGCAACATCCACGTTGATGACTTTTGAGAGAAATTCCTCACGTCGAAATCTCTCTTCTTGGTGCAGAAGGCTCAAATCTGAACTAAGTGCGTTTCATAGACAAGGACTCGACCTGAAGTGAAGGCCAAACTCTATGCTCATTACCATTTCAGCAGAAGAAAGATCACTGAGAACTTCTCAGCGAAACTTGTAGCGCCGATACGGAGTTTTCACGTGTAGCTGATTGTGGTTCTTATAAGGGAAGGTTCTGAATTGTACGACTCCGAATCCAACCAGATGGGTTGCGATCAGTAGGCCTTTCAGAGACATGAAAAACGGCTGATGAAACTTTTCCCAATGGCCCATCGTTTCCGAGCTACAGCACCCTCGAAACTTGAAATTTAACATGGGCTCCTACGGGAGCCTGTCGGATTCGTGGGAGCCAAGGCCAAACAAGCTCTGAAAATCGTTGTGAACGGTTCCTGCTGCCGGTCCATGTCTCGGAAATCGCTCCATGTGTCGGTGGTGCCACCAAAGACGGACGAAAAAAAAACGAACTGTCAGGTTTCAAATCAATGAAAATGGTATTTCATGTAGAAACACTCGCAACACAAAATACTCTGGCAATGCGCGCATCGAATGAATGGTTCAAGAATGCAGTTCGGCGTTATGCAATCACCGTCGAATCGGAAAAGAAGCTCGGACATGGACAAAAATGGCACTGCGGGCACGTCGAAGCCGCCTGACCGCCAAGCACAAGGCCAATGAGGACGGAACAACGGACTCTGGAATTGATTGTGTATCAACGAATGCATCCGCAGGAGGTCATTCCTTTGGTCCACGCGGAAGTTGTACCAAAAACACTGTTCAGTTAGTCTCTTGGCGGAATCTTTCCAGAGTCGGAAACAGTAGGGATGTTGTAGAGTTCTTGATCGTTGTGGCCTCCCCACGAGTCGACGAACAGGACAAATCTGTTGTCATGAAAGCGATCCACGATGTCCTTGGAGACGGTCTGACTCCACATGCGGACAAGCTCTCTCGTCAACTTTCCCGATTTCACATTCAGATTTGGATGATTGGACGGTCACATTCAGATTTGGATAATTCAGTATGGAAGCCGCCACGATCGATACGAATTGATTAGCGGTTTCTTTCAAGTTGACTTAGAGTTCTCTAACAAGCGCTCCGTCCATGTTGATCACAGGATGGATTGTGTGACTGTGAGTGAGGGATCCGAGAGCATTCACGGTCGCCGTTGTCAATCGTTCTCCTGTGTGAGATAGCGTGCGATTAGTGTGGACGATGTCGAAAGACATTCGTAGGGTCGACATCTCCAAACTGATCTCCGTGCTGAACGACCAGTTCAACCGCTGCATTCTCGATGTGTTCTCTCGATCGGTGCTGTTTATGGGTGACAAAGTTGACGATTCTCCGCGACGATATTCTGTGCGCATTATTGAATTTAGAGATCCAAGAATGACTAGCCTTGAAGTCGCTCATGTTCAGCTCATGAGCTTTTTGAATGGCCCATATCCTTATGGTCCGATCGTGAATGATCAATCCATTCGCCCGCGAGACCTCGAACATCCCCTTGCAGTGTTCGAATATCTTGATCAACAGATCCCTCCGAGCTCCCATTTTTTCTCTGTAGAGTCCGAATTTCGTGATATAGTTCGATTGCCGTACACGTGGGAAATTGTGCTGTATTGATTCGCTTCTTCCAGTTTGGGTTAGCATCAATGCAGTCCAGGATCCGACAGATTTGCCCGAACGTGAACAGTCCTTGCAGTCCTCCCATTTCCGGGTTTACGATCAGAGGCTCGTAATGGCCGGACGACTCGTACAGTTCGTCGACCTCCTCAACGTCTACGGAATCTTTGTCCGCGAACTTCTTCACCGTTGACACGACATCAGCCGCTAGTTTCTTCTCGCTCTGCCGGGCGTCTTCTCTAGAACTTGGGGCGATATGCAAGGACTCCAGCTGTTGCTGGACCAGCGACACCAATGCATTCACTCCGATCGACATCACAATGACTGCTTTAACAACTTTCCTGGTTTCGAACGGAGATCTCACCAAAGCTCCAGGTAATGCCACAGAAAAAGAACACAGCGCGTGGAGAGTGCAGACCATTTGTTTATGAAATTGAAACCAGCGCTTTGGTGACACAACCGTCGAGTGGCGCGATTTTCCGGACATAGCCCGATACCAGAAACCTTTCACAACGATTTTCAGAGCTTGCTTGGCTTTGGCTCCCACCAATCCGGCAGGCTACCTTAGGAGCCCATGTTGAATTTCAAGTTTCGAGGGCTCTGTAGCTCGGAGACGATGGCCCATTGGGAAAAGTTTCATCAGCTTTTTTTCATGTCTCTGGTAGGCCCACTGATCGCAATCTATCCGTTAGGAATCGGGGTTGTACAATTCAGAACCTTACCTTGTTAAGGGTTCCCGGATTCTTCACCACAGATAATCTTCTCGCTGAGTGGGAGCTCATTGCAAGGGCGGAGCCAGGGTAGGCTCGTTGGAAACCGATTCCGTTACGGGGGAACTCGGCTCCCGCTCCTCAGCACACCTCACAACAGACTTTTCAGGAAACACGTCTCATGAGGGGATCGGGCGAGGTATCGGAAATCGCGATTTGGGGCGAACTGAAGATTTTTGCATCCGAAACATCGCAAGCTAACCTTGGCATCTCTCGGTTCGGAAGTTTTCCGAACGGAGTTTCGAGCGATTCCTCGAGTCGTACGAGCTCAGTGAGTCCGAGCCGCTTTCAGTTAACTCGTTGAGCGTCTTATTCATCCGCGGAATATCTCGACCGTGGTCAACAGATTTGGGAGAATGAGTCAAAGAGGCGACCGATTGTGAGTTCCGCATCATGGAGCCACAGAATGAAAAGCCACAAAGAAAATATCACGAGACTTTCTTGCTTTCGTCTCAACTCTCATCGAGAGCTTCCCCATTATCGAAAGAAAGTACATAAAAGATTAGGTTTTTCTTCAGTTCCTGCCGTGAACGTGGAAATACTCATGAACGCCGAAATTCAGAAGAATTATCACAGAGAAGGAGATATCGGAAATGTTTTTAAAAACGAATGTTCAGTTTCCAGTTCCCCGATATGTTCGAGGTTCCCCCACCCTTCGGTTCCGCCACGGGTTGATCGCGTTATAGGATACCGCGACTCTAGAGTCCCACAGCTCGCGATTCAAATTTGAATCGTCCAACGCCTCCGGGAAGTTCTTCTCAAGAAATGTCCGTGCTCCTCTGTACGAGTCCTTGATGAGCGACTTTTGAAAGTGTGAAGATTCGGCGTTCACCGGCTGCGCTCACTGCGATGCGTGTTTCTGCTTTGATCATGGCATCCTCAGGGAAATCCACATTGATCACGATGCAGAGCTCGATTGATCACCGACATCAAATACGTCCTCAGGGAATTATTGAGCTCCCAGAGCCTGTATGATGCTGACTTTGGTCCCATGCATGAGAAAGGGAAATACACACCTAAAATGTGGATGAGTTTTCGAAGAGGAGAGAGTTCCCGACGATGAGGAACTATTGACATGTTCACTCATTTTCACCTTTGTTCACTCATTTGGTCGCTCTGGTGAACCTGCTCTTGGAGTCCGAAGTTCGATAGCTCAACCTCACCTCTTCCTTTACCGTGGAAATATCTAGGGAACGACATCAACACGAACTCTTAACACATATTGAGCATTGAACTCATCTCACTCAAGTGCCTGGAGGAGCGGGAACGGGCTCCAGGGGGAAGAACGTGTCTTCTCTCGATGACAGCAATTCCCGTTCTCGGGCGAACCTCAACACAATATTGTTCAGATGTTGAATGCAAACGACTGTGGGCCCACCCTGGCTTCATGATCTGACTCGAGGCTGAAGACTCCAGGCCAGAGGTCGTTAAACTTTTCCGACATCGACACCCCAGGGTGTCGAGGGATGCCGCAGCTCTTTGGCACCTGATAAGTATGGCCAGATCGACCTCGGAATGGAGTCCCGGGAAGTATGGTGGAATCATCGCCGAAGTATTGTCAGAATGAAGAAAGACGTTGTTCGGCCTCGTTCGACGTCCCTTGTCACCCATCGGCACCGCTCAACACTCTTTGCCCCTCGGCACCTCGCGACACCCTTGGCACCCTTGTGTGTCGCGGCACACAGTTTGACGACCTCTGCTCCAGGCAGCCGAACTTTGGGGATCTTCGTTCAATTCGTATAAGAATCGAGGGCGAGGCACTCTCCGCGGAGAAAAGTAGAATCATGCCTGGCAGTACGTGGAGGTACTCTCCAATGATGCCGTTGCAACCTTCCTGACTGAAGGGCTTCAGGATTTGTCGTTCTCAGTGTACCATCCCCTTGGTTCCTTCTCATGAGAAGTCGGGCAAAATAAATTCGCGATCAATGCATAGGAACGGAATCGTTCCCGTTTAATTTTATCAGAAATCTGGTGGGACTCGTCATCTTTCGGCTACTAGCACGTCTACCTAAGCTGAAAAACCTCATTATTAGCCCGGACGACTGAACAAACCGCCAATCGAAGAGGAATAAGAGCCGGCCATCGGTTCCCCCCCTCCCTGTTTGCGAGTCCGACAGCGACCGGTGTCTCGTCGCCGCTGTGCTCGAAGATTCTTTCGATTTCCTCGTCCTCAATATTCATGATCTGTCCGGGGTTTGAAGCAACGTCCGTAAAGGCGAGCTGATAGAGCACGCAGCGATCGGCGACGTCGATTACTTTTGCCATTTCGAGAATAGCAAAGGAGCTATCACTGAGTCGAAGAACGTGTGGGGACTGAGAACCTGTGGGAACGTTTCGAAGGTCTCATTCGTCCGAGCTGACTATGAGTCTGAGTAGCCTCCGTCCGGGGTCTTGAGCACAGACTCTTTCCTAATTGAGTGTGAGAGAGCTAGGGGTCAGGGGGGTTTACTCAAGATCGGTCGAAGCGGCAGAGTCGTTGTGGGCGGAGGCGGCATCTTGATCTGCTACGATTTCACCACAACGAAGGATTACACTACAATATCAGACACCACAGTGGAAAATGCGAGCTCTGGGTATTCGTTGGCCTTATGACATGTCTCCGGAGGCGACATCCGGCAAAGATGAGGCTCCGAACTCAGGAATTGTTTCCTTTGGGAGAATAAGAAATCTGAGCTCCAAAAATATCACAACATGTCGATGTGACGAACGAAAAGTAAACTTTCGATTCACTGTGTTCCACCTAGTCCAGTCAGTGATTCAGAGTCGAAAACTCTAGTTTATAATAGAAAGCAGGGGCGTCAACCAATCCTTGGAGGCCGGAAAACCTCTTTTTCTCCGAATGTCGGACCTCCCGAGAGGAAAAAAAACGGTGCCGTTTCAGTCTACGACCAAAGTCGTCAGTTCGCAGGCTCACGCGGCGTGAATTGAGTTTTCAGCTTGAAATCTGTTTCATAATTCTGCACGGACTCCAGTTCCTTGAGTCAGGTTCTGGAAATGTTCGTCGATCTTGGTCAGCTTCGCGCAGGACTATGAGCAATGCTCAGGGCTGAGAGGAAATTGCGGGAGTCGCGGAATTCGCTATTTTTTGCCTCTGTCGCGATTTCCGGCTTCCTCCGCGATTTCTGCATTTTCCAGCCTTGCCCGCGATAACCGAGAACGTTCGATCACTGCAGTAGCTTCGTGTTCGAGCATACTCCCTGGTTCGACGAAGATGACTTGGGGGAGGCAGAGCTCAGAATGTTCTCGAACTCGATCAAGGACTCAATTGCTTCAGTCACCCCGTGGACTCTTGACTTTCCCCAGACCAACGCTTCCGGAAACTTTCTCAAAAAGCGTTAATTTGCCGCAGCGTTTCAGCCAGCAGTGTCGCCGCGGAACGGTCTTTCAGCATGTAATAATCGAAGTCTACTGGAGTCGCGTCCATGGACGGAGGACAAACTGGCGGATGCAAGGAACGCTCCAACCGGTGTTTGGGATAGAGAGGACCACTATTGTGGGAAACCCTCGTGGACTCAATGAACGAATCCTTTTAGGAATGCTTTTTTGCGCCTTGGGTAGGTACGGCGCAAATTAGATCCTCCCTTCTGAAAGCTTATGCCTCCAGCGGGAAGTTCACATGCGCTATATTGACTGTCGATTTCCAGGTTCGATCTTGCGTGAGCCAAGAATCCCTTCTCGAGATTCAGGATCGTAGGCTTCTCAGGACACACATCTATAAGTCCAGGGTCGTGCAGTCCTGGGGACGCGCGGAGGCGGAGTGACATCTTCATGAGACCCGCGAGAGCTGTGGAATCACGGTGCGGCAACGGAATGATTCATCGAGGATCCCTAGCTCGACAGTGCTCCCAGTATCTTGAAAATGGGAAACAAACGACCGAATATCCTGAGTTTCTTTGAGGAGGATCACGTTGGTTCGAGCGCCGAAAATCCGAAGAAGCAAGGGGCGGCGTTCCTGCGTCTGACGTGGGACGGGGCCTGAAGAGGGGACCCAGCACTGCGAAAGGATGAGCAGGACATGTTCCTCACAAGAAGGAAAGGCTCTACAATGAAGGATACCTGAAGCTAGGCTTCACGCTCGCTCCCGGCAGTGACTCGTGCAACAAACCTCTGTGTGTCGTATGTCAGGAAGTATTGGCACACGACTAGCTGAAACCGTGTAAGTTAGTCCGCCATCTACAAACGAAGCATCCCAATGTCGCAGATAAGGTCGTGGAACACTTCAGGCGATTGAAAAGCCATCTTGAAGTCCAGCGGCGTCAGGTTGCAAGGATCACCAAAACTGACCAGCCACTTCTGCGAGTTTGGCGATTCAACTGGACGAGTCAACAGAGGTCAGCAATCATGCAATCCTGCTCTGTTTCAAGCGATACTGCGGGGAAGACGATATCGAAGAGTACCTCCCGTGCTGTATCGATTTGCCCGGACAAACTTCAGGTGTGAAGGTGTCCTCTGCAGTGGATACGTTCGTCAGAGCCCACGGAATCAGCTGGGGAAACTACGCCGGGCTTTGTACAAATGCAGCAGCGAGCCTGAGAGGAACGCGCTCAGGTGTAGTTCCAGAAATAAGAAAAGTCGCTGATGAAAACTTTTTCGCTACTCATTGCTTGCTACAACGCGAGAATCTTGCTTCCAAGAAAATATGCCCCGAACTGCACTCTGTCGTAAACGACGTCGTAACGATTGTAAACTTCGTCCGGAATTGCGCTCCCAATTCGAGACTAGTCGCGATGCTGTGTGAGAGTCAAGAAGCCCCACACAGCACAGTTCTGCTTCATGCAGAGGTCAGGTGCCTATCGAGAGGGAAACTCCTCACTCGGCCCTTCGAGCTCAGGGTAGGAACACCAATGGCGTAGCCAGCGATCCTGAGTCACATGAGGCGAGGCTCTGGGAGATCAGCTCTCTCGTCGGTGTTGTTCGCGATTTTTTCCCGTAGCCTCCCCGACGGACGGAGTGCGCCGGATGCGAGTGGGATAGATTCCGCCTGACGCCGAACGTGCTGTCCACTGCAGTCGTACTGAGCGCTCTCCTTGATCACAGCGTATTTGAACCTCATGGAACGGAGACAGAAATAAAAAGAGACATAGCGGAATAGTCTGCTGACGAGTGAGCCATTCCTTTTTCAACTCGAAGTCGGTGAACTTTGCACACATCGTTTCGAAGGCGACACTTGGCGGACTTTTGAAAGGATGGAAAGGGCAGTCGAGGAAGTCATTAGGCTTTGACAGCTATCCCGGAAAACAAAACATTGCTTGCGAGACATTGCTAGCATTATCCAGTTCTTCTTCGAAAACTCATCGCAGTGCCTCTCCCGTTCTGAATCTAGCATGAAGAGACAGTAGAATATCTCCCAATTCTTCGGGGATCGCGGAGAAAACTCTGCCGAAATCGCACCGATCTTTCAGAGTGAGGATCGACAAGCAGCTATCTGTGCCATACCCCGCCACGTCTGGCGTACCCCAAGGCGGCCCCCTCTCCAAATTATTCTACGTAATCTTTGTACTAGATATCCGTAATTACCTCCCCTCGTCCACCAGCTACTTTCTGTTCGCCGATGACTTAAAACTCGTCGGGCCTGCTCGCGACCATGTTGACCGAACAACTCTACAAGCAGCAATCGACGGCGTGGTCCGATGGTGCACAGAAAACAAAATGTTACTATCGATCTCAAAGTGCGCGGTCCTAGTGGACGGCGGCTCGAATGCACCTCCCGCGTCCCACTCCATTAACGGAGAGCCACTACCCTCGGTCCGCACCATCCGGGACCTCGGTGTCATAGTCTCACCAGATCTCGATTTCGGCCGTCACATTGCAATCACGGTTGCCTCGGCTAGGTCTGTGATCAACAACATTTTCAGATGCTTCGTTGTTAAACGACCCGAATTCTACACGAGACTCTACAACTCGCTAGTCATATCAAAATTTCTCTACTGTTGTCAAGTTTAGCTTCCTTACAAAGTGAAACACGTTAAGAT
This sequence comes from Phytoseiulus persimilis, assembly GCA_037576195.1. NCBI lineage: Eukaryota > Metazoa > Arthropoda > Arachnida > Mesostigmata > Phytoseiidae > Phytoseiulus > Phytoseiulus persimilis. The sequence goes on from CM075103.1 coordinate 29,137,665, forward strand.
GACAGGATCGGTACAGAAATACTTCATCCGGAGACTAAATCGACGATGTCCCACTCATCATGGAGTGGCCTCCCTTCAGCCAATTACTGATCTTCTAGCAGACCAGGATACACGGATGCTAAGGCAGATTATATTATCAGGCGACACAGAACACTATTTTGTAGTATCAAAGAACGATCGCCGAAGCAAATGTACAGTCAGAACAAAATCCATAGCGAGGACAGAGGCAGTAAGACACTGCTACTCGTGGCGTATTTGTTCAAAAATCACGAAAGGGCACATCGCCAGTGATGTATTTTTGTCGGCGCTGTTGTGATGGTTCACATTTTATACTACCTTTTTAAATGAAGATTTACTGAATTGAATTGAAGCTGATTGCGTGCGCACCGATGCCTCAGCTCAGAGGAGTCCTTCCGAATGTTCATCGCAACCTAAATCATCCCAAGTTATCAATCATCCTCTCGACAGAGGTCAATTCGTGATGACCAGCGAAACTATGCAGCTGTCCGCTCTCACTGAAGAGAGGAAACATGAAGTTCTGACAGACTGTTGGACAGACTGTGAGCTACAGTCTCCCAAGACTGATTCAATCGGGCCAGACTCGTAATTTCCAACTTAGTTACCTTAGAAGAAGGCCGTGGTTGGCCTACAGCGAAACGCAGGGAGGGAGTGCCTTCTGTCGCTTTTGTGTCGTTTTCGCCCGAGGTGAACCAGCCGGTTGTGGAAAACAGAAGTTCCTTGGAGCTCTCGTAACGAAGCCGTCTGTCACGTACAAGAATGCTGTACAGGCATTTGAGAGCCACGAGAAGATGCTCTATCACAGAGATGCAGAGGTCGATGCTCAGAATTTTATCGAGTGGTAAACGCTCAAAGATCTGCCAGATGTCAGAAGTCGAGTCTACCAGGCACGCCAGCACCAAGTATCGAGGAACAGATCGCGATTGATACCAATTATAAAAACGATTCTATTCTGCGGACGGCAAAACCTCGCGCTGCGTGGTCATGACGAAAGCGGCGACGTGAAGCGTTTGCGATCGGAGGCTTGTGGGTCAAATGACGGAAATTTCCGCGCCTTGCACCGGTTTCGAGTCGACGCTGGCGACAGTCGTTCGGAGGAGCATTCATCGGGCGGTCCAAGAAACGCCCTCTACACGAGCCCTCAGTTGCAGAATGAAATTATTGTGGCAGTCGGGAAATGTATCAGGTAGGGGATTGTTACTGAAGAGAACGCGGCGAAGTATTTCTCTCATCTCGCGGATGAAACCAGAGATATCAGCAAGAAGGACAAACTGACCATTTGTCTGCGTTATGTTGGGTCCAGCGATGATCAAAAAATTTTGCGAGAAAGCTTCCTTGCGTTTTGCATTGTGACCAGCAAGACAGGCGCTGCACCAGCCGAGAGCATCTTGCAGGCCCTTCATAGTTAGGGCGTCACTGTTAGCAACATGAGGGGTCAGGGCTACGATGGGTGCAGTTCCACGAGCGGGATCCATAACGGAGTTCAGGCGGAGGTGAAGAAAATCGTGCCCCAAGCTCTATATTTCCATTGTGCAAGTCATTGCCTCAATCTTGCTCTTGCACGCTCAGCGGAGCAACCGAATATCCGGCAAATGACAGGCACCGTCGCGAGCACGTGCTCTTTTATTAGTAGTTCATCACAACCAGGTAAGCTCCTCGAAGACGCAGTTGAATCCAGCATGCCGGAAAATAAAATACGGCGCCTCAAACCTCTATGCGCCACGCGTTGGGTTGAAACCCACAAGGCTTACATCACCTTCAAAGAGCTCTTGGTTCCAATTGTCAGCACTTTGTTTACGATAGCAAACGATGGAGGAGACTCCAGTGTCCGCGCCAATGAGCTGCACTCAACAATCTGCAAACTCGAGTTCATGGTGTCCCTTTTCGTCATCGAACATTTCGCTTCTCTATTCCATCCTCTATCGGTTCAGCAGCAGTCAAAGGATCTCGATATTTTCGAGGCACGGGGAATGATGAAACCGTGCTGTGATCTATGAGAGACAATGCAGACGAAGAATTCAGAAAGCTATTCAGGGAGGCGTCAGAAGTCTGCGCTGAGCTCGACATCGACGTCAGATTGTCACGACTCTGCGGGAGGATGACTCACACAGAGAACTACCCACGACGGACGTCGAGAAGTACTATCGTGTTTCTCTATATTTGCCCTGCGCCGACCAGCTGATAGCAGAGTTCTCGTCACGTTTCCAAGGTCTTCAAGACGGTGCGGTCAAACTGCAGTACCTGGTACCCAACTTCATACAGAAGAGTTCATTCGATGACATAGCAGAGGCTTTCACTCTCTACGAGACCGACTTGAATTGTAATACCAGCGTGTTGAATCCTGAGTATCGACGATGGAAAGTGAAGTGGGCGAACTTTTCTCCAGGTGGAAAAAAACAGGGATGGCGATCGATGCCCTGAACCAGTGTTGCACGAGAAGTCTCCCGAAGATCACAATCCTCCTGCAGATCTTCGGCTTGCTACCTGTGACGACTTCCTCTGCGGAGCGAACGTTCAGTTGTTTACGAGCGTTGAAAACATACTTGAGGTCAGTAATCTGAGAACCCTGAGATCACTGTCGATCCGGACGAAGTAATCGACACACTGGCCCTGAATCCAAGGAAGCTTTTGTTGGTTCTTTGAATTGTGTCACGAAATAACCATGGATGCGCGGGTCATGTTCGATAAAGTAATGATAAGCTCAACTTGATACCCATATATACCACTGCTTACATTGGACTCCATGAAGGGATAGGCTCTATGGATTCTCCATCAACGGTTCGGGATAGGATGAAGGAGAGGTTTCTTCAGGGTGTTACAAAATGCGTGTAAGGTGGACAGATGGAGGAAGATTCTATCTGCCTCGCTGTTGTGCGAACGCTCCGCATTTCAGGATGGTGTGGGTGACGTCGTCGTCTTCTCCACTGTCGCAGAGTATACATGTAGGCGAGGAAGCGATGTGGAATCTGCTGAGGTAAACCTTGGAATCCCTATGCGCTCTGAGCACTTGCGTCAAGTGATAGGTAAGTTCGCCGTATTTACGTGAACTGGATGCGATGGCCGTCCAACCTCAGAGTCGGGAGTCTTCCGTTTCTCCGCTTGACCAGCATGACGGTTTCGGTTTTTTCCGGAGCCAGTGAGAGAAAATCCTGCTTGCACCACCGTGAGATTGTTCTGCGACTGTCGGTCGCTATCTCCTCGAGCTCGTCGAGGGGACTCGCCAAGATGAGTATGGCTGCGTCTTTGGCGTAAGCAATGGGCTCTGCTCCTTCGGGAAAAGTCTGGCTGAGGATGTCGTCGTATCCAACGTTCCACAGAGTCGGCCCGAGGATCGATCCTTCCAGAACTCCTGCAGTCATCCTGTGCCTATGGCCGTCTCTGTCGATGATATGCCGCTCATCAAGGTCGGGGCTGAGGATTCGTCGTAGGTATGCTGAGACGTTCTCCACCGTGAGCGCTTCCTGCACAACTCTGCACTCAATCGCCGAAGTTGAATGCGTCCAGTTTCGACACCCAGAAGTATGATAGCGTCAGTTGACTGTGAAATGGAAATAGTCTCTGTCCATCTCCTCGATGCCGCGGTAGGCACTCCAGAAGTCCGACAGGATGACTGTTCTTGGTCGGATTCTATCGACGATCAAGCCCAGTAGAGTCTCCCTCGAACGATTGGGCACTCGAACCATGAAGGCTTCTTCAGTTTCGCGGCAGATGCCTCAAAAAACCCAGCCGGCCACGATGGTTGTTGCGCTTGCCGAACATGGATTTGTCCACTTCAGAGGGTATGACCATGGCCCCCAGTGGGTGGGCGACGTTCGAAATGTTTGAGGAGCACATCACGGAGGAAGCCATTCCAGGCTATTGAGAATACACGGTCGCGGCCGAGAACCTCTTGCACAAATTTGGTTTCTGTTTTACTATGTGCCCAGAGGTAGATGAATAGGATGATGACTCGGAGGGGTGCCTTGGTGTTCTCCAGAAAGCTTCCACACCGCAGGCCCACATCTTGACGACAGCCCTGCTCGGAGTAACGGTACCGACTCCCTACGCGTTGCATTCGATGGTTCTTCACGCCTCGTTTCCAGTCTTCTGGGCTTAAATCAGATATTTGAGCAACATCTTGAACTGTTGAGAGAAAACCGGCCCACGAAAACAAGTACAGAATTCCTTCTCTCCCCGACGTTAGCCACCGCGGAAGCTTCGAATCCACGGGCGGTTCGCCGCCGCGGCGTTTTCCGGAGTCCGCTGCATGATCGAAATCCCTCCGTGTGTCGGCGCGCTCTCGTCGCCTCAAGTCGCCCAAATTGGATTTGCGGTGGCCGAACAGACCACAACCGTTTTTTCATTCCTGGCCGCGTTCGTCACTCTCTCTATGGTTGCACGGCAATAGGACAGGATTCGGTTGTGTTCTGTTAGGCTGCCACCGCGTCGGAGCGAGGCGAGAGAACGCGGCGGCGCAGAGAGCGACGTTCCGTTACCGACGGGCCGCTAGCGGCGCGAGCTCACAAAATGGGTCTCCCTGGAGTAGAGCAGAACTATTGGAATAGCGAGTATATCGTCGAGAGTACAGTTCAAATTCAAAATAAAGAGTTCGTCTGGGAATCACTTCGTCGCTTTCTAATCCGTTGTGTCCAGTTCTAGAAAGTGTGCCTCACAGGATGAAATTACCCGACATACTCGCCATTGTAAATGACGAGAAAGCAGCTTTCAGCTTTCTGCGATCTCGGGGGATCCTACATCGCGAGCGTTTCTGTGCACAGGGTCACCCAATGGTCCTTGATAGCTGCGTGAGGCGCTATCGATGCAGTAGGCGCAAATGTCGCGTACAGCTAGGTGCGCTGTCTGGGACATTCCTCGGAGACACGCGAATACCCTTCCGCGATATTGTCGTTTTCATCTACCTCTGGGCTCACAAGAAAGCGTCCAGCAAATTCATCCACGAACTCCTCGGAACCCAATTCGCATTCGTCTCGCCTCGACGCGATACATCTCGCGACGCAATGATCGCTCGAAGGGAGCTCGGTACCCAGCCCGCGCAGCCTGCGTCGCCAGAGTATACGACATTCGGACCAGGATCGGATGTGGATGAATGCATGCAGGCTGTCGGCGAGAAGGTTCTGTCACGCGCTAAATTAAAAAACTGTAGGGATGGTTGTGTAGAATCACGGGAAGAATGTGTCCGTTGCATGGTGCACCATGGAACACAAAATACCTTACGCGCCACTGAAGCGAAGAAGACAGAATCTTGCAATTGTTGAATGCAGATGAACGGGAAAATAGGCGTTCTGAGTTGCCATCATAGTGAGGAATACGGAGTCTGGGTTTCACTAATTGTTTAGCTTTTGCCCTCGGCGGACGGAACGAGAACCAGGATCACTGCGTTACCAAGCACTATTTCGGAGGCTTCACAGTTTCTATTCGAGATACAGTCTTGCACTACGAGAAAAATCTCCGCGGCATGAAGATTGACAGGATTGAGCGAGCACGATGCCCCCGCTGCAAAGACGGAGTCCGCAGGATCCGCAGTCGGCTTCCGCAAGGACGTCTGTGAATCGGTCGCCTAGTCGGGGGAATTCAACCGGCAGGCCTGCAGAAGCGGATTTAGCAATGACTCAAGGGGGGGCTGCGGTTGATTTGTGCCGCAGAAGAGCTAATTTTAGATACTAATAAATAGATAATAGGATGATAGTGCTGACTGGGTCCATCGTATGCAGGGTGGCGCCTTCAACTCGAGACTTATTTTCGTTTGCGAGAAAAAGCCGCTGGAAGCCATAACTCGGCCAAATGGGTCCCGCCAAATGGGAGCCGGGGCAGCGTTGGAAGGGGGAGCAACACTTTTTCATCTTAGCTTCTCAATGGTCTCAATGCTAAAGCGATGAGTGATGCCTAGTTGAAGTTGACGCTTCGTTTCCTCTGTCATCGAACTTTGAGTGGCTCCCGAACCGCGGAAGAATCGAATTTCGAAGTTCTGTTGCCGCCATAAAAGCAACCATGCCAGGCGGATGGTTCACCCGGAATCCCAACTCTATATTTACCGTCCACACAATCGGTCCTATGCTGACCGCAGAGGATTGTACAGTCGATGGCGACGAAGTGAGATCAATGACTTGAGACCGAAAGATGACTCCGACGCCGATTCCGGCTTTTCTGCTTCTTTCACTGCCTCACTGCCTGTTTGGAGAAAATCATCCAGTTCAACCGATTCATTCGAATCGAAGCAATATTCAGCTCATTCCTTTTCTGCCCCAGATCAGGCTACGATCCTAATGAGAGGTGACTCCCTTGACAACATACAGTTCTTGCGAAGCGGTAACTCTGGTGGCGTAGCTCTGTCCATATCGAAGTCACAGGAGTTTGAGAGTCATTCGTTAGTTCTCGACAATACCATGTCTTCTCGCCGCGGTGACTGAGCGCTGCTTAGCACCCTACTGTTTTTCAATTTGGCGCGTCGCAGCACCTTGTCGCTGACAGCCCGAATGCATCCATGCACACTCAATCCTGGTCCAAATGTCGTATACCCGCGTCGCCATGGCTCACTGTCATTTCAGTCGTGTTGTTGCGTTTCAGTAAGCGTACTCTGAAAACCCTCTCCCATTCCACCGCCCTGCTGGCGATCGCTTACAACGCCATTTCCGCGACTTGGTCGTGGTGGCCGCCTAAACGAAAAATACCGGCCGCTCTGAGGCCTTTCGCTCACTTGCACACTTGATCGAGTTCGCTGGAGAAATCTCGCGCATGCATCACTTCATCAGCCTCTGCATGTGTCGACGCCTCTCTTGGTGCCCTCAGGGAAACTGGTGCTGGCTTTCGATACGCAGTAGGCCCGCTATGTCTTCTCTCGCTCGCCTTGGCTTTTGTCTCCTGAAGCATATCCCTATTCTCTGGACACTCCACCGAGTGGGCGGATTGCCGTGCTACCTTGCACGCGATGCAGTATGTCTCTTCTGCTATCGCATCGTAGTCCAGTCCACTAATCATTTTACCGAACCTTTCCTTCAAACGGCTACTGTGTTGTAACTCCGCCAAATGATCAATCTGTGTACCGGCGAGAGCGTATGGGGTGGTTACAGAGAATGGGTTCTTAACCGAGTCAAGAGCCGTCTGCTTTGACAACAACTGCAATGGAAAGTAGGTCTCGAGGTTCGCCCGAATCTCAATGAGGTGTTCAATCATCACACTCTTCAGATCCTCATCCACCACTGAACTCTTCCCGAGGAAGAAATCCTGCAGTGTGACAGACGGATCGAGGCGATCTTGGGGGATCAGATCTGCCGATATTCACAGCTTCTTCTTCATGGAGCCGATTTTCTCCGCAGCCGAGAAAATATGCACGTAAGGGCCCTGAAGCGCCGCGTTCAATTCGTTCAACTTCTGGATCATGTCGGCCGAGTAGGCTGACCGTTGAAGCCAGCTCGTGTCTCGGAATTGGCCGAACAAGCTCGACTGGCTTTGGAGACTGAAAGAGACGATTTCTTCGCGTAGTTCGAAAAGGCGGGTAAGAACGCGGCCTCGAGAAAGCCAACGTACGTCAGTATGAAGGAGGAGACATTGGTGCTTGCTACCCATCTCTTCACAGATTTCTTCAAACAATCTAGATTGGAGCGGTCTAGCTTTGATGAAGTTCACTATCTTGATTCCGTCATCGAGAACAGTTCTCAGTGCGAGCGGAATGCGTTTGACGGCGAGAGCTTCTCGATGTGAAATACAATGGCTGGTCCTGATTTGAGGTGATTCTCCTTTCACTCTGTTGATGAAACCCTTCTGTCGGCCAGTCATAGCTGCGGCTCCATCCGTACAAAGATCGACGCAAGTGCTCCAAGTCAAATCATGTTCTTCCAAGTACCCATGAATCAAGTTGAAGATGCTTTCACCGGTGGCGTTTCTTGGCAGTTGCTTGCAGAGCAGTAACTCTTCTCCAACGTCGGATGCATGGACGCATCGCACGAATGCCAATGCGATTGCGCGGCCTGCCACATCGGTAGACTCGTCAAGTTGTAAGGCCCGAAGCGTACTATCCCTTAGCTCTCGACAAACTTCATTTTCCAACCATGAGCTGATATTCGCGATGCGGCGGCTCACCGTACTGTTAGAGAGGGGGATCGCCTGAGTCTGTTTGATCTGTTTTTCGTTGAATAGAGACACAGCTGTTTCGAGCGAGCAGGGTTTCACAGGATTTTCCCCAATCGCGTGCGCTTCACCTTCCTGACCAATTTTATAACAGATTCGCAGAGAAACCTCCTCTGGCTCTTTCGGAGGATTCCATAATGACGCTCTCTGCGACAGCTCTAAATTTTTAGCGGCTGATTCGAAGAACGAAGTAGGCATAGAGATCAAATTCGGTGGGTACCAAGAAGCTGTTCTTGAGGGCATCCTGACAGATCACGCAAAGGCCATCAAGCTTATTTTCATCGCCGACTTTCACGAAATCCAAATTGATGTAGCGCGCGTGAGAGTGCCGAGTTTTCGCACTCAAACGACTTGTTTTCGGTGGAGGTGGCGTAATTTCACGAGGCTTCACTGCGGAGGGCGGCTGAGGCTCAGCGGAATCCTCTGATCTCGGAACCCTCCGGCCGCCAGTACCAAAACAAAGACCTTCCTGGAGTAATCGATCCATTCTTTGCTGGTGACAACGACAAAACCGAAACCATGGATTTGTCCACCTCGGAGCCAGCGTTCAACGTGGCTGTTGACTGTTGTGGTTGCTGGGAATGGAAGGAGACGGTGAGTTGATGAGCAAGTTTCCTCGCTCACACCCGCGGTGTAATCACAACGGAACATGTACGTGTGAACGATGCTCTCTGAGCTACGGATTCAATGAAATGTGTCAGGTCTATCACTTCCTTTCTATTGTTTCTCACTTCGATGTCTCTCATCCTCTGAACTCTCTCGCCGATGGTTCCCATACTTGTAGTTATAATACGGCCAACTTCCGAAGAGAATTCGTCTTTGTCTGCGTCTTCTTCCTGGTTTCTAGTCTGTTTTACCGGGTCTTCCAGGTCCGGGAAGGTTTCCCTGGCTCGCTTGTCCGGATCGCTCGAGTTTGGAGAGGATTCTTTCCTTCCTCCAATGCGAACACTGCCCCCTAAGGACGGTCGCAAGCCCTGGCGGCTTCTTCTGACATATCTCAGCATTTCTCGATCCGCGGCCAAAATCTGACATTGCCTTCGCGAGATCGACTCTTCCGCGTCAAGGGTTTCGGTTTCCCGTGGGTCATTGCTGTCTCTGCTCCCTCTTTGTTTTTTTGTTTTCCGGCTGAACCTCTCAGCCAGCCCTCAGAAGTGTCCCGGAATCACCTTTCGGTATTGCTTCAGAAACACTCCCTATCGCCTCGCAAATCCCATTGCGGGCGGTGGGCTTGGGTCTTAAGATGGTTCAGATTCAATTCTGATATAAATTGAATCCTCTTTTTACCACTCAAGAAATTTGTTGTCCCGGCCGGGGATCGAACCCGCGAGCTCCCTCTTTGTTGGCCGTTCTTTGAACCACAGTATCGCCTGCAGGTTCTCCATCCGTTCCAAGCCTGGCTTTGGTGTCCGCCATCTCTTTCATCTTGAGCTCAGCTTCCCCCACTTGTCCGTTTGCGCTGCATATGAATCCTGCCTGTTCCTCTCATTAGCTCTTCGAAGCTCCCCTCTTGGCCTCCAGTTCTTCCCTCGAGGTAGTCCGTGGCGATGCCCGGGAGGGCAGTTCCAATCGCGTTACGGCGGTTTGCAGCTTTTGGGTCAAGTGCTTCACCTCTCTTGCCGTATTTTGCACCCCGATCGCCTAGAGTCTATCTACCTTATCCTTCATTTCTGTCTTGATTTTTTCCCTCATCACCAGGGCGAGGTTGTCAATGAGCTTGCTCGCGTCTACCGTCTGCGTTCCCCTTTTATCTTTTTCCTCCGGGGTGTTCTCTCGATGTCTCGTTCTCGGCTTCTATTGTATTTACGAGTCGCGTCGATTCCGCAGCCCGTGCTTCGCACAGTTTTCTTCCGCTGCAGGGCTTCCGCCGTGAGGTCAGTTCTTCCTGGCGTGTTTTCCGCTCCTCCGCGTCCTTTCTCCAGCTCCGCGCTTTCGGACTGACTTATAGATGATATCCTTCGGAAGCTCATCCTCGAACTAGGAGCCGATGAGTTTTCGGCAACTCCGTGATAATTGCATGCAAGCAAAGCGTCGAGTCCCATTTCGTACATTCAGACAGGAAAGCTCTCGGAGCGTGTACCCCGAATGGAGATCTGTCCTCAAGGACGAGGCTATGCGGAAGCTCTCTCGATTCCTAGAAACATCTCTGATCTCAGAACGGGAGGTACTAGGATCTCGATAACCCGCCACCCTCGGAGAGCCGCCTTGTTCTCATTCAAAAGCCCGAGGAAACCGCGATCACTGGGAACCGCGGCCGAAAATCCGGGCATTTATGGGGGGCGAATAATGAGTGAGGTAAAGAGCCTGGCTCAGGCTGACTCAACCCTCTAGCTCGTTCATTCCTACCATACTGGTCCCTGCGTAAGGACCTCCATACTTCAGAGTGTTCTCAGCCTTCGTGAAGACTTCATCGCCAGTGGCCAGATCTGGAATTCTTGATGAATGTTTGGCATCAAAGTTATCCTTCTGTTTGCCGCGGACGACTCCTTCCTCTTCGAACGACCGTTTCTGCAAACTCAATAGAGTCCTCACACCCAACTCATCATCCGCGGGGAGATTAGCGATCTCGTTCCTCACAACGGGGGCTGGCGAGCAACCAAGGTGCTACAGAGGTAATAATTGTGATGCTTCACTGCCGACCCCACACTCTCCTTCCGATAACCCGGATGCGACGCGTACATGGCCATGAACGTCGAATCTCGTATTGAACGTTGCGCCAAGCTATAATATTGAGGATTGTACGCGCTGCCAAGACAAATGCGCACATCCTCCCGTGACGCTATGGCCAAGAATAATACTCGGGTTCCCTTGAAAACCTCCTGCTCGAGCAGCTTCATAGCCGTGTCCGCGTTCTCACGTTCGGCTCTAGCGACCGCGAACCCAGAGTTCCGGTCGATGGCGACCGAAAGTTCTCTCGTTTTCATCCCAGGTCTACTCGTTTTCGAGCACTTAGCGAAATCGAGTTGCATGACGGAGCAAGCACGACGGTACGTAAGAAGACACCTCTTCTTTCAACTTCGGCGACGCGCACCGCTTTGAGATCTTCAGATATGTCCGCCACGCACCATCGTGACCCCCCGAATCAGGGCTATCATCGTAAAGCTACATTATCACCTTCCGATTTTCCTGCGGGATCTCAAACTTCCCTTTTGCGTTGACGCTCACCATCAGAGGGAGTTGTTCGTTCTCCTGCGGCAGACGGGACATCGTGTCAGCGTGAGAAATACTTTTTCCGGCCTGTGCGCCACGACGAAATCCATTCCAGATAGTCCTGGTATCCACCGTGCGATCCGACCTCTTGGCACTTTCGTCTTCAGTAATTCTCTAACAATAAGTGCACTGTGATTGGTATACAAAGTGCACTTCTGTCCTTCTGAATACGATCGGAAATGGTATACTGCATTCTTCTCTTTCCCCGACGTTGTGCAATGGAGAGCCCAAATCCAAAACGTCACATCTCCACTTCCTTCATTTCAGAGAAAACAAGGAAAAACTGTGGTCGTCCATCCACTCGATGAAATTCTCTTGATACTGAAAGGGTAACATGGCCGTGGCGCCATGGCGAGAATTCCGCGGAAAAACGGTACAACCCGATTTCGGTCAGATGGAGGTGTGACGTTTTGAATCTGGAAGCCTGAAATCTCCACACTTGCATCTAGAAGTGCATGGAATCGGGACGCAACACAGAGAAAAAAAATGCGCTCTCTAGTTCGACCCAGATGTTGATGTTCATCAGATGAGGAGTAGAATTCGGAGACATTGTCGAAAGCCCATTTATGATAGTGCATGATGAGTCGCACTCCAATCATCATCTGAGGAGTAAGAGCTCGGTCTGACATGAGTTGTAGCTCTGTGTTGAGGAATTAGCGATTCGATTTCACGATAGAATGACAAGCAAGTATGCTCTTCAGTAATGCCTGACTCCATGAGAAGTCTCCGGACATCGATACGCATCCCTTTTCACCAGGTTTGGCCTCGAATACGGCAGCGCTCTTTCGCGTCGGAACAATTTGAAACGATTGTTTCCCTTCTTTTTGATCAGGTTGTAATCTCGGAGAGGGCGACTGAATTCTTGACGGCATTATGAAGCGCCCCCTCCGTTGCCTCTGATCAGTTTCATCCGGGATATTTTCAAATCCGATTGAGGTTTTACAAAAGAACGTCGAGTGGGTGACGATGTACTAGCTGATATGTGTCTTGTATCTATTCGCCCCTTCATTATTCGTCCCCGTTATTTATCTCGTCCCCTGCTCATATGGACCGTCGTGATGCCTCTGAATGTCATCCTGGGTCAGCGCTCCGAGTCATCGTCGAGCCACTGCTCGAAATAGCTTGTCGCTTTATGACGTTTTAATGTAGGCTTACATTCTACCGGCGAGGGTTCGCTTGTTGTGCCGGAAGCTAGCCGCAACGAAACTGAAACCACCCAGAGTTGTGCTTTGCGGCACTGTCGACTCGCACTTATCACTCGCTCTACCGTCAGCGGCTTGTTTCCAATTTACTGGTCGTTGATCAGATCGATGTGGAACGTAAGCCTACGGAACCACTAGCTCAGCCGCTGAACTTGGCCCGGTTTTTTTTCCGCCAGTTTTGCGCGTTACGTGCCAGTTTCCTCGACGTACCTGGGCTGGTGGGCGTCACTGGTTGTGACTCCCCGGCTGAACACATTGCGACATCGCTGGGGACTGCAGATGACGACTCTTCTTCTGAACTCAATTCTGATTGGAAGGTTTCCCACAAGAGCACCGGAGTAGACTTCCGGACGAGCTCCAACAGAGTGAGTCTGAGTCCGCTCTCAGTGATCCAGATTCCGCTCGGATTTCAACGCATGTCACATGATCCCTTGTTTCGCGAGCTGAATGTTATCCAAACGGTCGGATATTCTAACCATGGGATCAACTTCCTCCACTCCACATCCAAGATGTACAGTTCGAGACATTCCGCACGTTTCGACATTCGAGAAGTCATGTGTGGCTGGGAACTGCGTTTCGTTCTTTGGTTCCAGTGAAAAATTGAGATATGCCGTCTCGGGAGTGGCACCTAGATGTAGATGTACCGTTTCCGAAGTGGCGCCGTGATGCAGATATGCCGTTTTGGATCCCAACCCGAGTCGAGTAGTCCTGGATGAAACTCCCGAAATGGCCGTACAATCCCAGAAACCTCTGGAGTTGCTCCTAGTTCGCGGGTGCTGCAATCTGTCGCACCTTCTCAACCGATTCCTCTTTCGTGGTCTTCGTTGAACCGTCGATCGTTCTCCCAAGGAACACCACTTTGTTCTCGAATAACCTCGACTCCCCTAGATTCACCTCCAACTCCAATTCGGTCAAAGTTTACAACATCTTCTTCAAATGCCTCTCATGACAGCTCTCGTATTTCGAGAACACGATAATTTCATCAATGGACCAACGACAGTACGCACGATTCGGGGAGAGTACTTCGTCCATCATGTTTTGGAAATACTTGGGGGAGTTTTTCCATTCAGAAGGATTCACGTTACACTCATGAGTACCGAATGGCGTTGTGAAAGCAGAGAACTTCTCCGTCTCTCCCGTCAAAGGTTGTTGCCGAAAACCTTCAAGAAGACCTATTGTCGAGGATATCATGCAACCACCGGCCTCTGCGATGATCTCATCTATGATAGGCAACGGCCAGGATATCAATTCAGTGCAGGCTCGTCTAGTGCAGGCTCCTCCACTTCCCTCGGCTGTCCCTCTGTCATCCGTCCGATCCTCCAACCTCCATTGGGTTTCGACACCGAAAGTAGTGGACTTGCGTCAGGCGAATAAGAGTTGCGTATGACACCGTTCGTTAACAACATTTCCAGCTCCTCCTTCACAAAGTCCTGTTTGTTCCGGGGGAGAGCGCGTGCCTTCCGACGTATAGGAGCTACGGAAACCAATTTCAGAGGCAGGCTATGAGGTTTCATCGGAGGCGGAAACTTGGATTTACACATTGCGTGCACACACGGGTTTCACTCTCCTTGTAGGCCATCTACTTCACATCGCCATACCTTCTTCCACGTCTTCAACCCATGCGTTCTCTCTTGCCAATCGGATAGTTGAACTTTCTTTCCTTCGAAACTCCTCCCTTCCTCCACAAAAGTAATATTGACCAGCGGCACCGATGCTCCACTGTCAATGATAACCAACGCACGTTATCCTTTTACCTTCGCCTCGCACTGTGCAATCTCCGGGGGACAGGAATCGGTTTCATTGATTGACTCTTGGGTTGACGCCGACTGACCCCCTTTCATTCCTTCGAATGAATCGATGCATCGTCAACCCCTACTTGAGTTTCCTCCACATGACCCCGAGCTGCCTGCCTGAGGTTTTCCAAACCCTCTAGATCCGTCTCGGATCTCACTGAGAACTTTTTTGGCAAATTTCTGAAAGCTCTCACGTGTTCTCCAGCGAGTTTTTCCTCTGAACCATCACCGACGCGTGCGCCGGGATGATTCAGAACGACATCGAAAGCGGGACTTCTCTCCTTGACAATGGAAATGAGGTAGTTTATGCTTGAACGACAAAATTTTGTTCCTGTGAACGTCTCGGTCGACCGTTAGCCCCCATTCCGCTCATCTTGTACCCCTACGGCTATCTAGCTGGGCTGCGAGCGGGGCCTTGAAACCGAATACTCTCGCTGGAGCGTCTGTTCCATTCGGACCCGAGTCACCTCCGATCACATGCGCGAAATGAGGTGGCGCTTGCCTCTCTTTCAGACGATGCCTTTCTGGAAGATCTCTAGAAAGGATTTCACAGGTGGAGATCAACGTTCGCTCCGACTCCTCCGAATCCACGGAAAAAAATCGGAATCAAGTTCAGTAGTTGAACTGGTGGCTTGGTGGCTCACGCTTTACGTCGGTCCCAATACCGACGAATTTCATGGAGCGAGCTGCCGACTGGCAGCGGCAGAACGAGTGATGTGCGCTGCTCGACGTGTTGTCCACGTCCTCGTTTCAACCTTGACCTCCAGAGCTGACCTCTCGACAAAACGTGTTCTCGATGCATTCGCCCTATATCTCCTCAGGGAAGCCGAATTCGAAAAATTTTCGAGTGGCGAAAAGTTTCAACATCGATCCGAACTACCAAACTACGGGGTTGATGGGTCGATCCGGTTACTTTTTTGCATACGAAGATCGAGCTTCTCCGGCTTTTTGTCCTGGAAAGAAAAACTGACTGAACTCGATTTTCGGGCCGAAAGAGGAACGGTCGGATCTACCCATGAACTCCAACGTCGAGTAGTTTGGACCTATCTATTTGGACCCTAATCTGCGAGCTTTTTTTCATCGGAAAATTCCTCGAATTCGGCTTCCCAGAGGAGTCAAGGGCCGGAATGCGAAAGGGACGCGTTTTGTCAAGAGGTCAGCTCTTAACATCGAGGTTGAAATGATCGTTCGCCCTCCTCACAGATCCTGAGCTAGAAATCCGGAGTAGCCGGGCGTTTGAGCAGCATCCGATCCCGCGTCGAGCCCCACACTTCCGAATCCGATCGCTTGACTTCATGAGTTTTTCGATCAGTGTTTTGAGTGAATTCGGAGAAAGAAAGACAATCATTGAGCCGATCTTTAAGATGCAATTGTTGACCGATTCACGCTGACGTGGAAAAGAGATGCGCCATCCTAGCTATCGATCGCAAAAAGAATTCCTAGAATCGGATCATTTTTCACCGAGTTATGACCAAGAGAAGTGAGGTTCAGAAAGTTCTCGACTTAAGATGACCAACTTGTACCCGCCTGCGGAATTTCTAAATTCCCCGGGTTTCGGACCGTGAAATGAGATCGGTCAATTTTTGGGAAATTTAAGCTGTGGAATCGTGTGAAGGTATGTTCCACGTACTCTCCGAGGAAAAATTGTGGGGGAGACCTACCCTCTTCCAGAACTGGCTGAGCCTCACGACCGGCAGTACTTTTGACACCCCGACGAGAATCAACCATCCACTTGTCCTATTCTTGGGATCGTTTCGCGCAGCTTTGGAGGTCGTTCTCTTCCACGAAGAGAAGCCTCCTTTTATCGATCGAAGAGCGGAGCGCAGCGCACGTGGACGGCTGTCGTCGTGGGAGCTCTTGACCTTCGGACGGCGCCGAGGTAGACTATGCGAGTTCCTGAGAGCAATTTCGCTTCGCTCGTGTTCGACTCGAAGTAAACCATCGGATGGTCGCGGTCAACTGGCGAGCAACTCTTTCCTCCGGCGGAGTTGGCGCAAACGTTGACGCTGAGCTGCTGAGTGGCTGTTGATTCGGCTGACACTACGCAAACATTACCGAGCGCTGTGGAATCGCTTCGAAAAGAGTCTCTCCTCCGCTGAGCTCTCCAGAAGGATTGTCTTCCTCCGACCAAATCTGCCAGCTGGTCGGGCCAAATCTGACTTCCCTTTCCATACGGAGGAATCAAAAAAGGACGGAGCGCCGTTTGGCCCAACGGGAGCTTCTCTCCAGCTGATTGGTTACCGTTGGTTGCGAAGCCTTATCTCCGCACCGCCATGCTTCTTTCGACAGTCTTGGTTCCGACTCGTTCGTGGACTTCATACCAACATCCCTCGAAGCTTTCGGAATGTTTTCGGTCGCTCGAGCAGCCCGGCGCACTCGGGAGCGCTTGTAATTTTTTTTGTCGGAGTCTGTTCAAGTGGAAAAGCGACTCTATAATGGGAATGTATGTGGGAAGCACACATTGTGCTTCGAACTCAAAAACTATCATCTGGTTGGCTAATATGTCTGCTCAATGCTCACTCAATACAGTGGCTGCTGGATACTCTTGGTACGCGCGCTTCGTCTCAAGAAGGATCACTCCAGGATGATGTTACTCCATGTGATCGATGTCAGCCGTAAGTGTTCGACTCCGAGTGACACGTCTCCGCTCTGCATACTGTCGCACCAAAGCAACTCCTGCGCCGGCGGACGTTTTTGGTAGTGCTCGCGCAGCCTTCCATAACTGAGTATACCAAAACAGCCGATTCATCGCTTTACCTTTTCCGCAGAGAGCTTCCTGGCACATACGAAGCGGTTCCCCCAGGAGCGCGTTTCTCGAACGCTGCGAGAATTCCGAAACTGTTTTTTACTCTGTTTTCAATTGACGCCGGAGAATCTAGCGTCCCGGAAAACAGAAACGGGCGTGGGTTGCGTCCGAGTGGCCGCCAAGTTTTGAATCCAACCAATTTACTTCAGAGGTTTCTATTACCGAACCTCGAGAATTGAGACGATGAATTGGTCTCAACAGGGTGGCATTTTTTAACCAGGCATCCTCGAGCCCGATCTTGTCTTGACCATAACTCTGTCACTTCTTGGGAGTCAATTTCTAAAAGTGAAAACTACAATCTCCATCGGATCCGTAGGGGTCGCGTTCGACGCGAGAAAGAGAGCTGGTCATTCACCGAAATTTTTTCGTTAGATCTCCCGCCTCCGGAATCCTCTGGTGTAAACGGTTATTTCGGCGACCGAGGGCGGAGAACTGAGGATGATTTCCGGTGAAAATCAATAATCGTCAGATCGACCTTGCAGGTCGACATTTGGATGGTTCACCGATTTCTGAGCAATTCAACCGAAGGAGATACCTCACATTCCGCCTCGTTGAGGAGTTACAGGAGGAATTGCGGGGGAAACGAGAAAAACGAAATTAACCAACGGGCAGGCCCTTGAAAAAGGTTGGATACGATCGCTCGCCGTTCTCCGAGGAAGTGAGATAATTTCGATGGGCTTCCTGGCGGATGACCGGCTACCTTTCGCGCGTCGAACGCTTCCTCTACGAGTCCGATCAGATAAATGTTGACGTTTTCACGATAACTTTCAGAGAGACCTCGAAAAAAAAATTGGACATTCCAAAGCCATTTTCTGACCGCAACTCTCATCTTACCCCTTGAATTCCGGAACAAAAGACCGTCTCGGTATCCTCTATCGATCACCTTTCTGAAAAACGGTTTCTGAGAAAATTCAGAGAACTGGCAAAGTTATGGTCAAAACAAGATCGGGCTGGAAAATTCCCGACTGAAAAGTGCCACCCTGTATTAGGCACATTGACCCTGAGCCGGAAATTCTCACGCTGTCTCGAGCCCTCGGCTGGCAGCGGTGTTTGAGAGAATCACAGGGAATAGCCGAGGACGGAAAAATCCGCGATAGTGGATCTGTGAAATCCGGCTACCTAAACAACGAGGTACGTGAAAGGATGCGTGAGAAGTCCCACTGCATTTGCGCCTATGAGTCACAATTGCGTGTCAGATCGGCAATGAAGCTTGGCTGTACGACTAGACACCAATTTTCGGGAGCTATCGTCTCCGTGCACCTGCTGATTCCGTGGATGGTACTTTCCTACAGGCGTCGTCCACTGCTGAGTGGCTCTCTGTAGACTGAACCATGAAAACGAGCGGAAGGATTCTAACATGGAACGCTCATGTCGTGTGTAAGCTTGCGCGTCCAACTCGGTCTGTGGACAACCGAAAACGGCCCTCAGAAAATCATGAGCCTGTGTGCCTGCCGATTCGGATGTACCGGTCAGTGACTCACTGTTTTTTTTCTCATCCCGATCCAGGAGTTTGCATTCCTTCTTGGAACTCAGGAAGGCACATGATACCCCGGGTACCGACCTCGTCATTTCTCTAGCTTCTCAAATCTCGAAGTAGACTCCTCCATTCCCGATGGAAGGCCCCTTGGGAATCCACCCTCTTCGGGAAAAACATGGACTCCGGGGGCAAAAAGTTTGTGCACGTTTCTCCTCCGACTTCGTTGCTCCCGACATGATTGAGGAAACTTGTCGGAGCTTTCTGACTCCCTCCATCGGAGTCAGCGGTGAGAAATGAGAATTGATGATTCTTCCTTTCATGCGCACAACGCAACCTTCCCGACTCGTCACTCTATGTGTTTCAAGGTTCGTCATCAGAGCACTCCGACCATGAAGTGGTGGACCACTTCAGGGACATTGGACTTATTTCTGCGGACTTACTGGTGAGAAAATACTCGCAATTCTTCCCTTGAACCGCGAGGGCGTTTCGGCTGCGCTCCTTGTAGTTTCTTGAAGTTTTACAGCTGCTTTGGAACGAAAGCTCGCCAATGATGGTTCACCTGATGATGCGGCTCGGATATATGCTAGAGATGAGTATAATTCCGGCTGTATATCTCATTACTGGGGATCGTGTCTCATCCGTCCCCACAATCAGTCTCGTTTGGAAAAACTGTGATCGATCTCCTGCTCGATCATTAACCAGTTGCAGAAGTCTTTCTCTACAAGTTGAAGGAACGCAGTCGAGAAACTCAGACTGTATTGAAATGTTGGAGAGCATGTTTTCCGAGGACGCATAGCAAAGAGCTGATTGACAAAGAGAGTGAAAAGGACTCCGCTGAATCGGTGCACATCAGTAGCGCAGCAGAGGGGAGGGGGGGGGGGGGGGGGGGGCGTTCAGGATCATCAGGATGCCTCTCCATGTCTGGCACATTGGGAAACTTGAGCTCATCATGGTGGATTTTTTTTCTCCAAAACCCTCGAAGTGGAGGCGGGGTCCGATCGTTGCATATGATTTTCCACCTTCTTGGCGAATTATCATCTATTTTTCGTTCTCAGCATCATGGAGGCTCTCCACGCCACTGGTACACATCGAGACTTGATCATCCTGATCCGATGTAGCGGTCGATCCCATGGAGCGGAAAATAGAGGAAGCATCACTCTGCCAGTGGAATTGTGGAACGAACTTTTCTGACGTTTGTCGAAATATCGCGCAGGCGATGGCTGAGGCTCATATTCTTCGGGACACAGAACCCAATGCAACTCATTGAGGCTTTCCCTGGACTTCCCAGCGCCATCCATCAAATATGTATGAGCGATTGGGCTCTCAGTGCTTGACGACGAATCATTCCATTGAAGTCTGTCTTCTACTCGTTTTCGCGAGTGTATTCCCGCATGTACTGCAGGAGGAGTTTCACACTGCTCTGAGCTTCATGCATGGCTACAGACTTTCCCGCCTCTCGCTGCTCATATTCGTTTTTTGAACAAGGTCTTACTTCCGAGAGTCGGTGAACTGGATATCATCGAGGGGCAAGATCTGATATTAAGCAGGACGTTACACAAGCTGCCGGATCGAGCCATAACAATTGGTCAGCTGAGGAAAGCGTACGATGGATCGCGAACTTCAGGTCCAGGGAATTCATGAGTCGACCGGGCGAGCGAGCCTTGTGCTCTGCGCTCCTCGCTGCAGGAGCTCCTCAATCTTCCAAGGGAAACGCTGAACCCACAAACCGGAGCGATTCATATAGAGTAAATCGAGGAAGTCGACTTTTGATCCGAATAAGCGAGTGATCCAATTACCTGGTGTTCCCATTAAGCGAAGTTCGTTGTATTGATGACAAACATTTGCTTGTATTCGTAGTCAAGACAACAAATCGGTGAATCGGCCTCTAGAATCATCTCGCTCGGTGGGAGCGCAAAACAAACATCCGCTCCGTCGATATCGAGTATGTCTCTCAGCACTTTCGCATGACCCGCGAAACTCGGCCCAGCCTCTATTGCGATTATCTCGAGACGATGAGCCACATATAAAATAGCATGATCGCTATTCGATCATTCCTATTTACTGCTCTCCGCAACCCTTGGAACCAATTTGAGTATTAGCGGCTCCACCGTGATATCGTTCGCTCGCAGACCAGGTTTGATTTTGAGAGGCAACGCCGGCGTTCGTTCCGTCTTTTCGAATCTGAATCGCAACAGAAGCTGCGCGAGAAGAACCTGCATGTTCATCAACGCGAGCCGCTTCCCCACACAATTTTTCGGGCCCTGCCCAAACATCATGAAGGCGGTGAGCTCACTCGGTGGTCCTTCTTGATTCTTGAGGAACCTCTCGGGTTTGAACTTCTCAGGCTCCGGGAAATATTCGGGATTATAGTGCATGTGGCAGAAACCGGCTTCGACCACCATGCCCTTGTGGATTTCTTGACCCGCAACAACCGTGTCATTTGTGCAAATCCGATCGATCTGTCCTCCCATGGGCACAAGTCTCAAAGATTCAAGGAAGCAAGATTCTACGAACTTCATCTTTTGAAGATCGTTGTAATCGATGTCTGACTTGTTCCCAACGACAGACTTGATCTCTTCCAAGGCCCGCTCCTGAGCTTCGGGGAAGACGGTTAAGTAGTAGGTAGCCAGCTCCAGCGTCAACACTGTGTTATCGGTTCCGAGAAGGAACAAGAACGCTTGTGAGGCCAACATCTCATCGGTAAGGATTGTTTTAGGGTCGTCGCGTTGTGCGATCAGATGCAGATCGAGAATGTCGGCGGTCCCATTCTGGATGACTTCGTCGAGATTCTTCTTCTTGTCCTCGATGACGTGCTTGGTCAGTTTGGAGACGAAATTCACGACGTTTTTCGGCGGGAAATTAACGAATGGGATGTATCTGATGAGTTGTGGAGCGAGAAGGAAGAATAGAGATGCGGCTCCAGGTTTGAATATCTGGGTGGTGTTTTTGATAAAATCCGAGTCGGGGTTGTCGAGAGAGTTCACATCCATGCCCAACGCTATGGCCGTTGTCGAATCGATCGCGTACGCTTTCAGATACTGGTGCAGTGTCATCTCCCGATTGGCCAGCGAATCCAGTTTGTTCATCACTCGTTTGGAGATGAGGTCGAGCTTCAAGATCATGCCTCGCATCTTCGAGGTGGTGAAGGTGAAACCCATGATCGTCCGAACGGCCTTCCAAAGATCGTACGGGAGTTGAACGAGCGTGTTGTCCCACAGAGGTTCGCCACTCGAGAACTCGAAGGATCGGCTGAAGAAATTGTCGAACTGTTTGATGAAAACGTCCTTGACGTGCTCGACGTCAGTCACGACCAACGCTGGTCGGATTCCTCGATAAGAACCATACATCGGACCGTACCGGTCGCAAGCTTCGCGTTGGACTTCTGCGATCGGTCGTCGATGAATTTCCCACAGCAATCGGTACAAATAGCGCCAGTAGGGCTCATAAGGAATTCCTCTGCTCTTCCAAAACTGGCTGATTTGGGACAATTTCACGATAATCAGGGCCACGAGCACTCCGAGGAAAACGAACCACATCTTGTTTCTTTTCGCGAGAGTCTGTTAACGGAAGAAGTTTCCTCTCCAACAGAGTAGCAGCGACTCGCATTCGTCAGCGCGCTACGGATCGTCGCTGAATGACTCTCGGAGAGGGAAACACGATCGTCCTTGAAATGGCGCCGGGAGAAAGCATTTCAGACCCTGACAACAATGAAAGTTTGAGAAGCTCGTGTGATGCGTTAACTTGGCTCGGATATCCCCTCATTCGGTTTCATGCGATCCACCATACCGAACTAGGGCGAGTTCGGAGATCCAACGTGTCGGGGAAATACTTCCTGTGGTGACCTTCGACTGGAATCATCGAGCGAAGCTCGCCTCTCACCGAACAAGACGATAGCGAACGACTCCCACGCATGCTGAACAAGTATTCTGTCAGCGATGACTCGCACTGAATCGTATGGACTGCGATTCGACTCGGGGAGGTTGGAAAAGTCCTCCGAAAGTTCCAATATGTCCCGAGACGACAGGAACGATATCAGCTTGATGTCATCCTCTTCGAAATTCACGATGGATGGGGCATCCGTGAGATTGAAACGACTCACGGGCGAAATGCTCTTCAAAAATTCGCGATTTCCCGACCGACGACGCTTGTTCACAGAGGACAGGGCGATGAGTCGTCGATAACAATATTTGAACGAGGCTCGAGGGCGCCGCTAACTGGTGAGTTGCAGTCAATTGAGAGCCGACCCGCGTCAACGTTGGTGGATGAGACTCAAACGCATTGACACTGGCGGCATTCATCTCGGCTCACCGTATTTTTCCGTGGTGAGGCAACGCAATGGAGTCACATCGAGAAGATTTCTGAGCGATTCTACTGCTCAAGTTCAAACTTGAAGATACAGCGGCACTTCTGTCTGAGGAGTCAAGTACGGCAATCTGGTCGGCTTGATCAAGACAGTTGGAAGATGTTTCCGAAAATTTCGCGTGGGAGACATCAAAGATGCTCCAAGGTCTGGCAGACCTAACGAGATAGACGGCGATGCCGTAATGAGAGCATTGGGAAAGAGTCCTGAGCCGAGTACTGTTTCGATATCGGAGAGGCTGGGTGTCTATGACCATGCGATCCGGAATCCCTTGCATGGGATGGGGAGAGTTTATGAGCTCGGCCAATGGATACCTCATCTCTTAACGTTTTGTCAGAACGAAATGCGTGCGGCGTTGTGCAGTTTCCTGGTGCAACGAAACTCCCCTGGAAGTTTCCTCGACCGGACCGTTACTGGTGATGAGAAGTTGGTCGCATACGACAACGTTTCCCACTGGTCGCTACTGGTTTCCTCGAGGAACACCGACCCCCGGGCACACCAAGCAAAATACAATGAAAAAGAGAGCTCCCCTGTGTGTCCGGTGGGATAACAAAGGAATCGTACATCATGAATTCTCGAAACCCGGCGAATTAGTTGCTCCTGGAGTCTACTCTGCGCAGGTGGAGCGGGTGTATGGAGCCTTGCTCAGGTAGCAACTCAGCCTCATGACGAGGCGGGGAGTCATCCTTCAACATGACAGAGCGAGGCCCCACCTTGCAAACACCACTCACAACACCTTCACACGATTGAAATTCGAGGTTCTGCCGCACCCACCTTGCTCTGTGGACCTCGCCCCGTCCGGTTATCATTGCTTCCCCAATTTGCAAGACTATCTTGGTGGCAGAATTCCCAGCTCCGAAGAGCCCCTGAAAAACGCTGTTGTATTCTTCCTCAAAGAAAACATAGTCAAGTTCTACCGGAAAGGCATCGCTGATTTGGTGGATTGGTGTTGTAAGTGTCTGGCTGTCGAGGGAGATTACTTCGATCGGAATCGGTCTCGGTGATGAAAAAATGTGATAATTTTAATTTTCGGAAAAAAAAACGGGCAATACTTATTTCCATCTCTGATATCACGGAAACCCACAATGAGACGAGACTTCCTGGTGGAGGAACGGCGGGCGTGCTCTTCAGTCGAACAATTAGCAGTGTGTTAGTTATGGCGAATGTTCGATCAAGTGGCTGGATAATGCCTTCAGCGTTGGCATTCTCTTAACATCAGCTCTTGACCACCGTTCATTTTTCACAGGCACACCCGATTATTAGGACCTTTATCTGACTTTTTCTTGTACTCAAACTGCATTGGTGATGAAGCGATACGATCCCAGTTCTCTCAGAGAGTCTGAGAGTCCTAGAATCCTCATGGAAAGGCACAGAATCCCTCTCATTCCGATTTCACTCCGATTACTCTGAAACTGCCGAAGGCGTAACTTTCCAGGCGCTCGAAGGATTCCGAAAAACTCCATAAACTCTGTTTTCCACTCCGTTGCGAGCCGACGCCGACGTATCGAGTGTCCGGCAGAACAGCCTCGGCTGTGAGTTCTTCTCGAGGCGCGTCTCAGTTTTAAACCGAGCCGATTGACGTGGGAGCCTTCTCCCACAATTTCATCAAATCGGGATATGGAAGTTGACACGATGGATTCGGATATAATAGGCACGTGGACGCTGAGCCTACAACTTCCACGCCGTCTCAAGTCCTGTGCTGGCGGGAAGTAGGGGAAAATCGGTGAAAACGGAGCTATCGCGGGCCTGCGGGCGAGATGCGAAGCAGAGATCCGATATCATGAGTAGGCTTCCAGTTTCGTGAAAGGATGTGAGCCAACTCCTCTTGAACTCGGGCCCTATAAGTCTCTCTGATGTCCGTCAGAATGGCTCTCCCGATGCTCGAGTATGCGGCGACACACCGAAACTTCGAAGGATATCAGCGCCGTGAATTTACGGTCAGCCCGTAATAATTTGGAGAACTTCAATGGTAGTATCCCGTAGGCGCTCCAAACCTAAGAGTGCCGCTCTGTAGATCGAACCATGGAAACGCGGAACACTCCAGTTCCGTTTTTTTTTTCGAGACAAGTTTCCGAATCTCGCATGCCGGGTTCGTCCAATGCGAGTCGCGCTTGAAATCGTCTGCTCAACTCGGTCTGGGGACGACCACCAACGGCCCCCGAGAAGTTTTCCGTCGAGAAGTTCGCATCTCAGAGGGGAACGTGTCTTGGATGTCTCTCTTGCGCTTCAGAAATGCGTAGGATACACTCGGTACCGACCTCGTCCGTTGTCCAGCTTTTGACATCTCGAGCCCAGCTCCCTCATTCTCAATTGGAAGTTCGGATTCCCCTAGGATCAGAGGAACTGAGGAAGACAGGTTATGGCCCCGGGGAACATTTACCCATCCCCTCCCCAACTCAGCGATACCTGATCTCCATCCACGAGAGGTTTGCTTTCTGTAAATTTGATCTGCTGTTGGGGACATAGGGGGATTCGGGATGATTATCCTGGAATATCATGTTGTGTGCATGGTGGATGGATCATATGTGTTGAAGTTTCAGGTGCCCTGTGTGATAGCTGGAAATTTAGAGCAGAACGTTCGGGAATTTGACTCACTCGATCAGGGGGGCGATCAGAAACAAGAACGCTGTAGGGCCGGGTTTGATGAAGTCCGATATGCATTTGACGCGGAGCGCGTCAACTCGGCCCCAGCTCCAATCAGGCCCCGGGAGCCGAATTATTACGAATCGAATGATCTGATCGAGCGGAGCGAGTTCATCTGGTCTCTCGTTTTGTACCATAAACGTGACAGATCAGCAGACGGGTTGGACCTCGTGGTTTCCTGATGTCATTGTCAATTGCATACACTGGCTTCACGGATTGGGTACTTGTCGTTGCATGGTCGACTTCGACGAAGCTTGTCTACGCGTGCTCCAAGTTCAAGTTCGGGGGACTTACTTGGGCATGATACGTGAAATCGCAGTATCGATGGAATAAGGAGATCAATCTAAGCTCCTAGTTTCCATCGACTTCCTTCGCTGATAATTATTCAAGGTTGATGCCAGTTGATCAATATTTTGAAAACAAAGAACGACACGGCTGCGAGATCCCTATGCGGATTTCACGAAATCTACCACCGATCAAAACCAAGTTTTGTTCTATTTCACCACTATGAATAACTCATTCGTCGAGGACTGCCTCTGGGGGAATAGTGTAATGACGATGCAGGCCTCAGTTGGGCGCAAATACCTTTTATTTGTCCTCCATGATGAAGGAGGCTCATGTCAGTAGCTTACCGACCTTCGGCGATGCCCGGGGCGAACCTCCGGTCTGGTGCACCATGCGGGCTCGCGCGGAACTTCGATCTATGATGTAACAACATAATACCAATGTAATTCATATTCATGTGTAGGGATGTGATGAAGACACAATATGCAAGGGAGACCTCGGCATCTGATTATTCTTACACTCATTAGTCGACTTCAAGATTGAGCGATCGTGGAAAAACCGTCGGTGCGATCATATTCGTGGGTGATTCAGGAGAAGTTCTCTGGGAATCGCGCCAGGAATTCAATGAGAAATTCGGTTGCGGAGGCTTCCACGCTCTATACTATGAAACCGCGAGAGCTTGATATGACATCCATTGCGTTGAATTTCTGTAGCTTCCCGAAGCGACCAGGTTGACTGTTCAACCCAACTGCGTTCTGACGGAACTCCTAGCGGGGTAGGGAGAAATCGAACCGAAAATTTCTAGCGGGCTCAGCGGTGCGAGAGTTTCGAGACGATATCTTCAATGTTGTGTTCGGAAGATCATGATTCGGGACGCGCATGCGCCCTGCTATTCTGAAACCAGAGGTTTGCGAAGAATAGAAATGTCTCTCGCGCTTCCCCTCCCTGATTCACCAGGAGATGATTGAAGTTATTTGACAGCGCGGACGTCCTTCCGACCGCTCATATTGTGAGTGATCAGATGGATTATCTCACAGAGTGTGTGAGCGCGTTTCTCCCACAGTCAGTGCCATCTTGATGCTCCTGCAGCCTTGATGCCCCCAGCGACCTGATGCCCGGGGCGGAGCGCCCCCGCCTCGCTACGCTACTGTATAGGGGTCGCGGCTGAGTGAATATTGCAGAATTCGAGCTCCAGAGAGCCGGAAATGTTTTTTTTTTCCTTCCTATCAGTGTTTTTCTCGCTGGAAAGCGTTCCAATCACAAAACTGATGCTTCATCCGCGATCCACATGCCTCAGATGCTAAGCAAGAACCCACCCCTTCAAAGTCGAAGCAACTGGGGATGGGAAATCGGGGACACAGTGGACCTGACGGGACGAAAAATTGACAGCGACAATCTCAGCGGGTGGGCGACGATGCTCGTATTCCGATCGGGGCTCAGCAGTTCACACAAGAACAGTATTATGAGTTATTTCTTAACTTATATTTCGGAATCTAGTCGAGAGATTATCGTGTTCCCAGTTCGAAAAGAGAGATCTCTGATTCGATAGAATCGGATCCAGAGGTTTGGTTGTTCGGACCTCCAGGTTCGTTTTGACCGACATCGGAAATATGACGCGAAAAACGGACTTCTCAGAAACTGGGCTGGATCTCGCATCCCAGTACGGCTCGATGACAGAGGAATATTTCCTTTAACTCCCCATGCCATGAAGTGCGTATTTCTTCCGATCCTTCTCGTTGCAGCCTCGTTTATACTGAATACTGTTGGCCCATCCTGGCCCCATGATTCGACAGTACCCTGAGAGGTATAGGCAGCCAACGTTGGAAGAGATCTCCTCGAGCTTGTAAATGAATCGACGGTGAAGAAC
This sequence comes from Phytoseiulus persimilis, assembly GCA_037576195.1. NCBI lineage: Eukaryota > Metazoa > Arthropoda > Arachnida > Mesostigmata > Phytoseiidae > Phytoseiulus > Phytoseiulus persimilis. The sequence continues at coordinate 29,165,447 of CM075103.1, forward strand.
ACACCGCGAAGGAATGAAAATAATGCCTGCTAATCCGTGCGGGTACTATTCAATGATGCTGTTGAAGCACTATTGACTGAAGAGCTCGAGAATTTTTGTATCTCAGTACACCACCCCTTGGTCCGTTCTCATGAGGACTCAGGCCGAAGGAAATCGCGTTTAATACATGGGAATGAAATCGTTCTCAACTTTATTGACAATACGGTGATCCTTCTGATCTTTAGGTTAAACGCACGTCTCTACCTAGGCTGAACAATCTAATATTCTACGCCAAGGACTGAAGGAATCGCCAAGCGAGGAGGAGCAAGAGTCGGCCATCGGTTCCCCTCCCGAGAACTCGACTGGACAAGCTCCTGGTGATGTCAAGAGGGACGGGTGCAGCGGTCGGGTGTTTCACCCGGAGTAATACCCTTCTTCGATGTCCTCCTCTTCATCGACTCCTTCGTCCTCGTCGAACATGGGAGCATCGTCAATCTCAAAGATGGGAGCACCCTGTTCGTCAAAGATGGGAGCCTCGTCTTCCTGAAATATGGGGGCGACGTCTTCGTCAAACACAGGAGCTTTGTCTTCGTCGTCCGCGTCGTTCGGATCGGGGTCGAAGTGAACCTCCTCGAGATTCGTCAGCGTCCGCATAACGACCCGAACGTCCTCTTCCGTGAGTTTTGTGTTTCTCACATCCAGGCTCCTGAGTTCGGAGCACTTCAGGATGAGATCCATCATCCACTGAGGAGGCGTCGAGCACCCCGACAGGTTCAACGCGCGGACGTTAGTCGGGTGCATCCCGACAAACATGAACATGTTCAAACTTAAGTTTGAACTGCGCAGCTCTGTCGTGAATCTGAGCGCGAGGCGCTCAAGCCTTCTGTTCGCGAGTCCCACAGCGACCCGCGTCTCGTCGTCGCTGTGCTCGAGGATTTTCTCGATCTCCTCGTCCTCAAGGTTCATCAGCTGCCCGGGGTTGGAAGCAACGTCCGGGAAGGCGAGCTGGTACAGCACGCGGCGGTCGGCGACATCGATCTCGTTTGCCATTTCGATATCAGCAGAGGAGCTTCCACTGGGAACTTCTCGAAGAAACTTGTGATTCGTTTCGAAGAGTTCAGTTGTCTGAAAAGACTGTGAGTCTGAGCAGCCTCCAACCGGGGTTTTAAGCACAGACTCTCTCCTCATTGAGTCGGAGAGTGTGAGGGGGTCGGAGGGGTTCACCCAAGATCGGTCGACACGGCGAAGTCGTTCTTGGCGGGGGCAGATTCTGGATCTGCTTTGGTCCCACCACAACGAGACGATAACACCGAAATATTAGGGGTTCCACCCCAGTGATGAAGCGGTTCATGGGGTGAAGCTCCCATCTGTTACGAATCCAAACGGGGCTCCAGATAATTTCTGGATTCTGTTACTTCCGGATACCCCTCGTACGAGCCTCCCGAGAGCTGACCAGCAAGAACAGAGCTACCGCTGAGAAGCGCATCCCGAGTGATTTACGCGAATCCACATCGATCAAAGTTCGAATTCCTCGCTCTTCGCCGCAGTCCGACAGGTTCAACGCAAGAACGGTCGAATCCTGGGCTCACTTTACAGAAGTTTCTCAAGGTCCTCGAATGCCCTTGCTCGGAGAATCCACAACCGCACTGAACAGCTCTCAACAGGCGATTCATTGGCCCCGCGATCGACTCGTGATTCTGATTCAACTCCGAACGAAAACCAGCGAAGCTCGACAATAAGACCTATTTCCCGGTACAACAGAAAATCAATTCGGGAAAATGAATGGAAGACTTGCTATTTGTCCATAGTCTGCAGAACTTCTCAAGAACCAGCACCAGGGGTACCAAGAGACAAGGGGTACCTGCAAATTTTACTCTGTTGTTCCCGATTGTGAGGTTATTGTGGGGTTCTAGAGTTCTGGTCCTATAGCGTCAGCGAATGCAACACAAATACGAGCATGATCATGAGCGCGTACCGTAAGGCCTCATCGAATAGCAAGTTATTCGAATATTTCTTCAGAGGAGAGGTCGCCGATGGGTGTAACTTGTCGTGTAAGCTCAACTCGAGACCCGGTTCGCACTCCCAAAGATCCATGGAAATACATGATTCGTGATAGAAATTTCCCAGATATCCACAAGCACCTTTGAGGAAATATTTGAGCGACAGCATCAGAGAGATTCAAGTTCACACACACAGTGGAGCCGCGTGAGATCCCCGTGATCTCGTGTCTCCTGGTACTCCCGGGACTGGTTTTTGAGGAGTAATGCAAAGTTTGGAGAGATAGGAAGTCTTCCATGTATTTTCTTGGATCGATTTTCCTCCATAACGGAAATACTATTTCCCGCTACGCGTTACAACGGAGAAGAGGTCTGCCGACGACGTACGAAGCCTATCCTGGCCCAGCGGCGCTCCTCAGGAGCTCGTTCCTCTCGTATGGGAACTCGGCCTGCGAGCATCGAATGATGAATCCAAAGGCGGATCTTCTCCATGCTCGAGAAATTCCTCGTATATCAACGCCGCAATCCACGGAAGTCTCAATGCACGAACTAATCAGCCAGTGAACTCAGGGAGCACCGGGTGCCCGTCAACTGGGCTTCGCCGTCAACTGGGCTTCGCCGTCAACCGGGCCATGGCGTCAACTGGGCTTCGCCGTCAACCGGGCCATGGCGTCAACTGGGCTTCGCCGTCAACCGGACCACGGGGTCAACAGGGGCCTTAACCTGATCTCACCGGATTCCCCCGCACGATTTCGAGTGCGCTGGCTGTCGCTCCGCTCGCTCGCCCGAGCCCTAACCTAACCTCACCCAATCTCCCAATCCGCTTCAAGTCCGCTGCCTGCCGGTCCGCTCGGAAGTCGACGGCGAGGCCCAGTTGACGCCGGGGCCCGGTTGACGCCGCGGCTCAGCTGACGCGCTCCCGGGAGCACCAGATTCGTGGTTCAAAAGAGCTGGATTGGGAACCAGGCTCTATAACTAGTCTGGGAACAGATCTCCCTGGGTCGCCCGGCGAGGATGGTGCGTCATCTCAGACAAGGAGAAGTGATTCCCGTCGATCTGGCTCGAACGGTTCTCTGAAATTAGCTCCACCGCGTTTAAGGGACCGGTATGCATACGGACAAAGCTGTAACTGCGACGTACGGCTCCACATTCTGCCTCAGAAGAAATTCTGGGCTGGTCATCATCCTTCGACGCAATCAACGGCCGGACGCTACGTCGCGGTCGAGTCGAGTTCTGCGTTTCGCTGTGTTACTGGTGGTGAGGTGAGGCGGGTCGCTTTGCTTTGCTCGCAGTCAGATCTTCGTGGAAACACGAAAGCAACAGCAGAGGCTCGCTGACTCCTGATATTAGGACACTATCCACTAAGTCCATGCAGTTCCATCATGAGTCTGTCTTCACCGCTAGGGAGCCTTGGCGACCTCTTTGCTCCGTTATGGAAGTCGGTAACTTGAGCCTTACGAAATTGAAATATATTGTTCTCACGTCCTTCTTAGTCCATCCGTCGGGTTTCGCTCCGAGAATCAAGGCGGATGATTACCCGACAAATTGCCGAGGGGCGGCTGGTTCCGAAGCAACTTGGATGGGAGTTGTGAATTGGCTCAACCTGCGAATTCATCAACAAGCCGACCTCCGGCTGACTGTAGTGGGCCGCGCTTCGCGGGGTTGGACTGCAGCTTCTGGCACGGAGAAGAATCGACCTCAGAACCACCTCCACAGACCCCAAAAAGTATGGTCGATGGACAACTGAATCACCTCTATGGACTCCAATGAGTCTGGTCAGATTGCTCCCGGGATAAGCTTATCAAGCTCCGGAAAGTATTCCGTCAGATCGATCCCGGAATCACCTCCCTAAACCCGAAAAGTATGTTCAGATCGCTTCCGAATCCTCGCGTTCGAAATATCAATTGAACTTCAGATGCGAGACGTTTCAGGGCACGATTCTCCTAGCCCAGAGGTCGTCAAACTGTGTGTCGCGACACACCAGGGTGCCGAGGGTGTCACGGGGTGTCGCGAGGTGTCACGGGTAGCTGCGAGGTGTCACGGGGTGCTGCGGGGGCAGAGACTGTTGAGAGGTGACTCCGGTTGACCTCAGGACCGTTCCAACTCAATCCGGCACGCTCTTACGAGGCAGAAGCTTTGACCGCCGACAACAATGCCTACTGGAGTTTGTCGAAGAAACATCGAATATCGTCCGTCTGGCAATTAGGTCGCGCCATTGAGGACCTGTTAGCACAAAGAACTACTATGTTTTCATCGAATACGTGCCGAACATGCATTAATTTGACGGCATTCCAACATACTGGTGTGATAGTTTTAATAGGGCACAGACAGTGAGCTACTGTTCGAAATTCGCCATACCATCTGTACTGATTCAGAAGACGATGGAACCAACACTTGCGAAACGAGAATGAACGAAAGCAGTTGAGAGCACCGATCGTTTGTTTTGCTCGAGGTCGATTTCTACGCCTCGGCTCCCAAGGGCAGTTTTTCAGTTTTCCAACCCGGACTGTCCAAACTTTTTTTCCGATCGATCTATCGCATTGTGTTCGCACCGAAGGGGGACATAATGTGGCAGGAACCAGGAAGTGGTCAACCTTTGGTTTTGGGTCAGAAACATTCACTTTGAAGTTGGTCATTTTGAAGGTATTCAAACTCGTCGTGGAAACTTTCTGAAGGATGCATCAGAGAGGTGGATCCGCGAGTTTTCCAAAATTCACCTCATGAGCTCTGTTTCATGCGGTTAGTCTCCAAATAACATAGATATGGGCTCCGAACCGAGACGGCATATGGCCCGCCGATTGGACATAGATAGTTCTTTTTGGAAGAGGAACCCGACCCAATAGATTCCGTTCGAATCCCCGACCAAAGGCCAAGAGTGCCGAGACTCTTCAGAACGAAATTTGTCTCCTCGGACAAGAATCGCGGAGACCTTCCGAGGCACGGTATGCCTCTGGTCAACGATGACTGAAAACTCCTGGAAATGGTTAATATCTCGCCATGTTATCAAAACAGCTCGTCTCTCGGTGTCTTCGCAAAGGAGAACCAGGAGAAGCGGATTTCCTGCATATGTATTTGCTTCTACTCGTGCGTAGAACAACCGGAGTCCAGTGGTATTAATCGAATCCGCGAAACAACCCCTGGAATCAGCTAGCCCGGTGGGAACGCACAACCATTATCAGCTCCGTCGCTGCCAGAGCGGTCTTTCAGCACCTTCGCACGATCCTCAGAACTCGGTCCAGCCTCTATTATGATCATCCTAACCCCTTGATCGTTTCAACTGCTCCCCGCGACCCTTGGAACCAATTTGAGTATTAGCGGCTCCACCGTGATATCGTTCGCTCGCAGACCAGGTTTGATTTTGAGAGGCAACGCCGGCGTTCGTGCCGTCTTTTCGAATCTGAATCGCAACAGAAGCTGCGCGAGAAGAACCTGCATGTTCATCAACGCGAGCCGCTTCCCCACACAATTTTTCGGGCCCTGCCCAAACATCATGAAGGCGGTGAGCTCGCTCGGTGGTCCTTCTTGATTCTTGAGGAACCTCTCGGGTTTGAACTTCTCAGGCTCCGGGAAATATTCGGGATTATAGTGCATGTGGCAGAAACCGGCTTCGACCACCATGCCCTTGTGGATTTCTTGACCCGCAACAACCGTGTCATTTGTGCAAACCCGATCGATCTGTCCTCCCATGGGCACAAGTCTCAAAGATTCAAGGAAGCAAGATTCCACGAACTTCATCTTTTGAAGATCGTTGTAATCGATGTCTGACTTGTCCCCAACGACAGACTTGATCTCTTCCAAGGCCCGCTCCTGAGCTTCGGGGAAGACGGTTAAGTAGTAGGTAGCCAGCTCCAGCGTCAACACTGTGTTATCGGTTCCGAGAAGGAACAAGAACGCTTGTGAGGCCAACATCTCATCGGTAAGGATTGTTTTAGGGTCGTCGCGTTGTGCGATCAGATGCAGATCGAGAATGTCGGCGGTCCCATTCTGGATGACTTCGTCGAGATTCTTCTTCTTGTCCTCGATGACGTGCTTGGTCAGTTTGGAGACGAAATTCACGACGTTTTTCGGCGGGAAATTAACGAATGGGATGTATCTGATGAGTTGTGGAGCGAGAAGGAAGAATAGAGATGCGGCTCCAGGTTTGAATATCTGGGTGGTGTTTTTGATAAAATCCGAGTCGGGGTTGTCGAGAGAGTTCACATCCATGCCCAACGCTATGGCCGTTGTCGAATCGATCGCGTACGCTTTCAGATACTGGTGCAGTGTCATCTCCCGATTGGCCAGCGAATCCAGTTTGTTCATCACTCGTTTGGAGATGAGGTCGAGCTTCAAGATCATGCCTCGCATCTTCGAGGTGGTGAAGGTGAAACCCATGATCGTCCGAACGGCCTTCCAAAGATCGTACGGGAGTTGAACGAGCGTGTTGTCCCACAGAGGTTCGCCACTCGAGAACTCGAAGGATCGGCTGAAGAAATTGTCGAACTGTTTGATGAAAACGTCCTTGACGTGCTCGACGTCAGTCACGACCAACGCTGGTCGGATTCCTCGATAAGAACCATACATCGGACCGTACCGGTCGCAAGCTTCGCGTTGGACTTCTGCGATCGGTCGTCGATGAATTTCCCACAGCAATCGGTACAAATAGCGCCAGTAGGGCTCATAAGGAATTCCTCTGCTCTTCCAAAACTGGCTGATTTGGGACAATTTCACGATAATCAGGGCCACGAGCACTCCGAGGAAAACGAACCACATCTTGTTTCTTTTCGCGAGAGTCTGTTAACAGAAGAAGTTTCCTCTCCAACAGAGTAGCAGCGACTCGCATTCGTCAGCGCGCTACGGATCGTCGCTGAATGACTCTCGGAGAGGGAAACACGATCGTCCTTGAAATGGCGCCGGGAGAAAGCATTTCAGACCCTGACAACAATGAAAGTTTGAGAAGCTCGTGTGATGCGTTAACTTGGCTCGGATATCCCCTCATTCGGTTTCATGCGATCCACCATACCGAACTAGGGCGAGTTCGGAGATCCAACGTGTCGGGGAAATACTTCCTGTGGTGACCTTCGACTGGAATCATCGAGCGAAGCTCGCCTCTCACCGAACAAGACCATAGCGAACGACTCCCACGCATGCTGAACAAGTATTCTGTCAGCGATGACTCGCACTGAATCGTATGGACTGCGATTCGACTCGGGGAGGTTGGAAAAGTCCTCCGAAAGTTCCAATATGTCCCGAGACGACAGGAACGATATCAGCTTGATGTCATCCTCTTCGAAATTCACGATGGATGGGGCATCCGTGAGATTGAAACGACTCACGGGCGAAATGCTCTTCAAAAATTCGCGATTTCTCGACCGACGACGCTTGTTCACAGAGGACAGGGCGATGAGTCGTCGATAACAATATTTGAACGAGGCTCGAGGGCGCCGCTAACTGGTGAGTTGCAGTCAATTGAGAGCCGACCCGCGTCAACGTTGGTGGATGAGACTCAAACGCATTGACACTGGCGGCATTCATCTCGGCTCACCGTATTTTTCCGTGGTGAGGCAACGCAATGGAGTCACATCCAGAAGATTTTTGAGCGATTCTACTGCTCAAGTTCAAACTTGAAGATACAGCGGCACTCCTGTCTGAAGAGTCAAGTACGGCAATCTGGTCGGCTTGATCAAGACAGTTGGAAGATGTTTCCGAAAATTTCGCGTGGGAGACATCAAAGATGCTCCAAGGTCTGGCAGACCTAACGAGATAGACGGCGATGCCGTAATGAGAGCATTGGGAAAGAGTCCTGAGCCGAGTAGTGTTTCGATATCGGAGAGGCTGGGTGTCTATGACCATGCGATCCGGAATCCCTTGCATGGGATGGGGAGAGTTTATGAGCTCGGCCAATGGATACCTCATCTCCTAACGTTTTGTCAGAACGAAATGCGTGCGGCGTTGTGCAGTTTCCTGGTGCAACGAAACTCCCCTGGAAGTTTCCTCGACCGGACCGTTACTGGTGATGAGAAGTTGGTCCCATACGACAACGTTTCCCACTGGTCGCTACTGGTTTCCTCGAGGAACACCGACCCCCGGGCACACCAAGCAAAATACAATGAAAAAGAGAGCTCCCCTGTGTGTCCGGTGGGATAACAAAGGAATCGTACATCATGAATTCTCGAAACCCGGCGAATTAGTTGCTCCTGGAGTCTACTCTGCGCAGGTGGAGCGGGTGTATGAAGCCTTGCTCAGGTAGCAACTCAGCCTCATGACGAGGCGGGGAGTCATCCTTCAACATGACAGAGCGAGGCCCCACATTGCAAACACCACTCACAACACCTTCACACGATCGAAATTCGAGGTTCTGCCGCACCCACCTTGCTCTGTGGACCTCGCCCCGTCCGATTATCATTGCCTCCCCAATTTGCAAGACTATCTTGGTGGCAGAATTCTCAGCTCCGGAGAGCCCATGAAAAACGCTGTTGTATTCTTCCTCAAAGAAAACATAGTCAAGTTCTACCGGAAAGGTATCGCTGATTTGGTGGATTGGTGTTGTAAGTGTCTGGCTGTCGAGGGAGATTACTTCGATCGGAATCGGTCTTGGTGATGAAAAAATGTGATAATTTTAATTTTCGGAAAAAAAACGGGCAATATTTATTTCCATCTCTGATATCACGGAAACCCACTATGAGACGAGATTTCCTGGTGGAGGAACGGCGGGCGTGCTCTTCAGTCGAACAATTAGCAGTGTGTTAGTTATGGCGAATGTTCGATCAACAGGATGGATAATGCCTTCAGCGTTGGCATTCTCTTAACATCAGCTCTTGACCACCGTTCATTTTTCACAGGCACACCCGATTATTAGGACCTTTATCTGACTTTTTCTTGTACTCAAACTGCATTGGTGATGAAGCGATACGATCCCAGTTCTCTCAGAGAGTCTGAGAGTCCTAGAATCCTCATGGAAAGGCACAGAATCCCTCTCATTTCGATTTCACTCCGATTACTCTGAAACTGCCGGAGGCGTAACTTTCCAGGCGCTCGAAGGATTCCGAAAAACTCCATAAACTCTGTTTTCCACTCCGTTGCGAGCCGACGCCGACGTATCGAGTGTCCGGCAGAACAGCCTCGGCTGTGAGTTCTTCTCGAGGCGCGTCTCAGTTTTAAACCGAGCCGATTGACGTGGGAGCCTTCTCCCACAATTTCATCAAGTCGGGATATGGAAGTTGACACGATGGATTCGGATATAATAGGCACGTGGACGCTGAGCCCACAGCTTCCACGCCGTCTCAAGTCCCTTGCTGGCGGGAAGTAGGGGAAAATCGGTGAAAACGGAGCGATCGCGGGCCTGCGGGCGAGATGCGAAGCAGAGATCCGATATCATGAGTAGGCTACCAGTTTCGTGAAAGGATGTGAGCCAACTCCTCTTGAACTCGGGCCCTATAAGTCTCTCTGATGTCCGTCAGAATGGCTCTCCCGATGCTCGAGTATGCGGCGACACACCGAAACTTCGAAGGATATCAGCGCCGTGAATTTACGGTCAGCCCGTAATAATTTGGAGAACTTCGATGGTAGTCTCCCGTAGCCGCTCCAAACCTAAGAGTGTCGCTCTGTAGATCGAACCATGGAAACGCGGAACTCCAGTTCCGGTTTTTTTTCAAGACAAGTTTCCGAATCTCGCATGCCGGGTTCGTCCAATGCGAGTCGCGCTCGAAATCGTCGGCTCAACTCGGTCTGGGGACAACCGCCCACGGCCCCCGAGAAGTTTTCCGTCGAGAAGTTCGCATCTCAGAGGGGAACGTGTCTTGGATGACTCTCTTGCGCTTCAGAAATGCGAAGGATACACTCGGTACCGACCTCGTCAGTTGTCCAGCTTCTGACATTTCGAACCCAACTTCCTCATTCTCAATTGGAAGTTCGGATTCCTCTAGGATGAGAGGAACTGAGGAAGACAGGTTATGGCCCCGGGGAACATTTACCCATCCCCTCCCCAACTCTGCGATACCTGATCTCCATCCACGAGAGGTTTGCTTTCTGTAGATTTGATCTGCTGTTGGGGACATCGGGGGATTTGGGATGATATTCCTGGAATATCAAGTTTTGTGCATGGTGGATGGATCATATGTGTTGAAGTTTCAGGTGCCCTGCGTGACAGCTGGAAATGAAGAGCAGAACGTTCGGGAATTTGACTCACTCGATCATCCGAGAGTCTCAGCGGTTCTCGGGACGAATCACAAACCGATGGGTTCCGCCGCGATATTGCTCCACTGGAGCCCAGGCTTGCGTTTCATCGGCATGTTCGGCGTATTTCCAGTTGCCTCCACTTTGAACCTCAGCAGGAGGTTCGCCAGCATCACCTGCATGTTCAACACCGCGAGGCACTTGCCCACACAGTTCTTCAATACTTGTTCGAATATCCTTCAGGAAACTTCCGGGCTTTTACTCTCCAGGTTCCGGGAAATACTCGGGTTCTGCTGCATGTGAGAGAAGTTTACCCCCACCCTGCTCTTGGGAATGTCTTGACCCGCGACAACTGTCTCCGAGCGGCAAACACCATCAATGAATCCAGCCATGAGCGCGAGTCGGAGGGTTTCGAGGACGGAAGGCCCAAGGAACTTCATTCGCTGCAGATGTTTGTAATCCAACGTAGCTCTGTCCTCTACAAGCGATACGATTTCCTTCTGAGTTAGCTCTCGAGCTTCCGGACACAGGGTCAAGAACAAGATGGTCGAGTCCAGAGTCATAGTTCTGTTGTCGGAGCCGAGAATCAACGGAGAAGTCTGCGAGGCCAACATTTCACCCGTCAGAATAGAATTCGGATCATCACGCTGCGCTGTCAGATACAGATCGAGGATATCGGCCGTTCGGTTCTTCATAACCTCGTCCAGGTTTTCGCGCTTGACTCTCAGCTGTTGCCGTGTCAGTTTGGTGAAAAGCTTCACCAATCTCTTGCGTGGGAAATGGATGAAAGGTATGTATCGAACGATCCTCAGGGCGATCAGAAACAAGAACGCTGTAGGGGCGGGTTTGATGAAGTCCGATATGCATTTGACGCGGAGCGCGTCAACTCGGCCCCAGCTCCAATCAGGCCCCGGGAGCCGAATTATTACGAATCGAATGATCTGATCGAGCGGAGCGAGTTCATCTGGTCTCTCGTTTTGTACCATAAACGTGACAGATCAGCAGACGGGTTGGACCTCGTGGTTTCCTGATGTCATTGTCAATTGCATACACTGGCTTCACGGATTGGGTACTTGTCGTTGCATGGTCGACTTCGACGAAGCTTGTCTACGCGTGCTCCAAGTTCAAGTTCGGGGGACTTCCTTGGGCATGATACGTGAAATCGCAGTATCGATGGAAGAAGGAGATCAATCTAAGCTCCTAGTTTCCATCGACTTCCTTCGCTGATAATTATTCAAGGTTGATGCCAGTTGATCAATATTTTGAAAACAAAGAACGACACGGCTGCGAGATTCCTATGCGGATTTCACGAAATCTACCACCGATCAAAACCAAGTTTTGTTCTATTTCACCACTATGAATAACTCATTCGTCGAGGACTGCCTCTGGGGGAATAGTGTAATGACGATGCAGGCCTCAGTTGGGCGCAAATACCTTTTATTTGTCCTCCATGATGAAGGAGGCTCATGTCAGTAGCTTACCGACCTTCGGCGATGCCCGGGGCGAACCTCCGGTCTGGTGCACCATGCGGGCTCGCGCGGAACTTCGATCTATGATGTAACAACATAATACCAATGTAATTCATATTCATGTGTAGGGATGTGATGAAGACACAATATGCAAGGGAGACCTCGGCATCTGATTATTCTTACACTCATTAGTCGACTTCAAGATTGAGCGATCGTGGAAAAACCGTCGGTGCGATCATATTCGTGGGTGATTCAGGAGAAGTTCTCTGGGAATCGCGCCAGGAATTCAATGAGAAATTCGGTTGCGGAGGCTTCCACGCTCTATACTATGAAACCGCGAGAGCTTGATATGACATCCATTGCGTTGAATTTCTGTAGCTTCCCGAAGCGACCAGGTTGACTGTTCAACCCAACTGCGTTCTGACGGAACTCCTAGCGGGGTAGGGAGAAATCGAACCGAAAATTTCTAGCGGGCTCAGCGGTGCGAGAGTTTCGAGACGATATCTTCAATGTTGTGTTCGGAAGATCATGATTCGGTACGCGCATGCGCCCTGCTATTCTGAAACCAGAGGTTTGCGAAGAATAGAAATGTCTCTCGCGCTTCCCCTCCCTGATTCACCAGGAGATGATTGAAGTTATTTGACAGCGCGGACGTCCTTCCGACCGCTCATATTGTGAGTGATCAGATGGATTATCTCACAGAGTGTGTGAGCGCGTTTCTCCCACAGTCAGTGCCATCTTGATGCTCCTGCAGCCTTGATGCCCCCAGCGACCTGATGCCCGGGGCGGAGCGCCCCCGCCTCGCTACGCTACTGTATAGGGGTCGAGGCTGAGTGAATATCGCAGAATTCGAGCTCCAGAGAGCCGGAAATGTTTTTTTTTTCCTTCCTATCAGTGTTTTTCTCGCTGGAAAGCGTTCCAATCACAAAACTGATGCTTCATCCGCGATCCACATGCCTCAGATGCTAAGCAAGAACCCACCCCTTCAAAGTCGAAGCAACTGGGGATGGGAAATCGGGGACACAGTGGACCTGACGGGACGAAAAATTGACAGCGACAATCTCAGCGGGTGGGCGACGATGCTCGTATTCCGATCGGGGCTCAGCAGTTCACACAAGAACAGTATTATGAGTTATTTCTTAACTTATATTTCGGAATCTAGTCGAGAGATTATCGTGTTCCCAGTTCGAAAAGAGAGATCTCTGATTCGATAGAATCGGATCCAGAGGTTTGGTTGTTCGGACCTCCAGGTTCGTTTTGACCGACATCGGAAATATGACGCGAAAAACGGACTTCTCAGAAACTGGGCTGGATCTCGCATCCCAGTACGGCTCGATGACAGAGGAATATTTCCTTTAACTCCCCATGCCATGAAGTGCGTATTTCTTCCGATCCTTCTCGTTGCAGCCTCGTTTATACTGAATACTGTTGGCCCATCCTGGCCCCATGATTCGACAGTACCCTGAGAGGTATAGGCAGCCAACGTTGGAAGAGATCTCCTCGAGCTTGTATATGAATCGACGGTGAAGAACACACCGCGAAGGAATGAAAATAATGCCTGCTAATCCGTGCGGGTACTATTAAATGATGCTGTTGAAGCACTATTGACTGAAGAGCTCGAGAATTTTTGTATCTCAGTACACCACCCCTTGGTCCGTTCTCATGAGGACTCAGGCCGAAGGAAATCGCGTTTAATACATGGGAATGAAATCGTTCTCAACTTTATTGACAATACGGTGATCCTTCTGATCTTTAGGTTAAACGCACGTCTCTACCTAGGCTGAACAACCTAATATTCTACGCCAAGGACTGAAGGAATCGCCAAGCGAGGAGGAGCAAGAGTCGGCCATCGGTTCCCCTCCCGAGAACTAGACTGGACAAGCTCCTGGTGATGTCAAGAGGGACGGGTGCAGCGGTCGGGTGTTTCACCCGGAGTAATACCCTTCTTCGATGTCCTCCTCTTCATCGACTCCTTCGTCCTCGTCGAACATGGGAGCATCGTCAATCTCAAAGATGGGAGCACCCTGTTCGTCAAAGATGGGAGCCTCGTCTTCCTCAAACATGGGGGCGACGTCTTCGTCAAACACGGGAGCTTTGTCTTCGTCGTCCGCGTCGTTCGGATCGGGGTCGAAGTGAACCTCCTCGAGATTCGTCAGCGTCCGCATAACGACCCGAACGTCCTCTTCCGTGAGTTTTGTGTTCCTCACATCCAGGCTCCTGAGTTCGGAGCACTTCAGGATGAGATCCATCATCCACTGAGGAGGCGTCGAGCACCCCGAGAGGTTCAAAGCGCGGAGGTTAGTCGGGTGCATCCCGACGAACATGAACATGTTCAAACTTAAGTTTGAACTGCGCAGCTCTGTCGTGAATCTGAGCGCGAGGCGCTCAAGCCTTCTGTTCGCGAGTCCCACAGCGACCCGCGTCTCGTCGTCGCTGTGCTCGAGGATTTTCTCGATCTCCTCGTCCTCAAGGTTCATCAGCTGCCCGGGGTTGGAAGCAACGTCCGGGAAGGCGAGCTGGTACAGCACGCGGCGGTCGGCGACATCGATCTCGTTTGCCATTTCGATAATAGCAGAGGAGCTTCCACTGGGAACTTCTCGAAGAAACTTGTGATTCGTTTCGAAGAGTTCAGTTGTCTGAAAAGACTGTGAGTCTGAGCAGCCTCCAACCGGGGTTTTAAGCACAGACTCTCTCCTCATTGAGTCGGAGAGTGTGAGGGGGTCGGAGGGGTTCACCCAAGATCGGTCGACACGGCGAAGTCGTTCTTGGCGGGGGCAGATTCTGGATCTTCTTTGGTCCCACCACAACGAGACGATAACACCGAAATATTAGGGGTTCCACCCCAGTGATGAAGCGGTTCATGGGGTGAAGCTCCCATCTGTTACGAATCCAAACGGGGCTCCAAATAATTTCTGGATTCTGTTACTTCCGGATACCCCTCGTACGAGCCTCCCGAGAGCTGACCAGCAAGAACAGAGCTACCGCTGAGAAGCGCATTCCGAGTGATTTACGCGAATCCACATCGATCAAAGTTCGAATTCCTCGCTCTTCGCCGCAGTCCAACAGGTTCAACGCAAGAACGGTCGAATCCTGGGCTCACTTTACAGAAGTTTCTCAAGGTCCTCGAATGCCCTTGCTCGGAGAATCCACAACCGCACTGAACAGCTCTCAACAGGCGATTCATTGGCCCCGCGATCGACTCGTGATTCTGATTCAACTTCGAACGAAAACCAGCGAAGCTCGACAATAAGACCTATTTCCCGGTACAACAGAAAATCAATTCGGGAGAATGAATGGAAGACTTGCTATTTGTCCATAGTCTGCAGAACTTCTCAAGAACCAGCACCAGGAGCACCAAGAGACAAGGGATACCTGCAAATTTTACTGTGTTGTTCCCGATTGTGAGGTTATTGTGGGGTTCTAGAGTTCTGGTCCTATAGCGTCAGCGAATGCAACACAAATACGAGCATGATCATGAGCGCGTACCGTAAGGCCTCATCGAATAGCAAGTTATTCGAATATTTCTTCAGAGGAGAGGTCGCCGATGGGTGTAACTTGTCGTGTAAGCTCAACTCGAGACCCGGTTCGCACTCCCAAAGATCCATGGAAATACATGATTCGTGATAGAAATTTCCCAGATATCCACAAGCACCTTTGAGGAAATATTTGAGCGACAGCATCAGAGAGATTCAAGTTCACACACACAGTGGAGCCGCGTGAGATCCCCGTGATCTCGTGTCTCCTGGTACTCCCGGGACTGGTTTTTGAGGAGTAATGCAAAGTTTGGAGAGATAGGAAGTCTTCCATGTATTTTCTTGGATCGATTTTACTTCATAACGGAAATACTATTTCCCGCTACGCGTTATAACGGAGAAGAGGTCTGCCGACGACGTACGAAGCCTATCCTGGCCCAGCGGCGCTCCTCAGGAGCTCGTTCCTCTCGTATGGGAACTCGGCCTGCGAGCATCGAATGATGAATCCAAAGGCGGATCTTCTCCATGCTCGAGAAATTCCTCGTATATCAACGCCGCAATCCACGGAAGTCTCAATGCACGAACTAATCAGCCAGTGAACTCAGGGAGCACCGGGTGCCCGTCAACTGGGCTTCGCCGTCAACCGGGCCATGGCGTCAACTGGGCTTCGCCGTCAACCGGGCCATGGCGTCAACTGGGCTTCGCCGTCAACCGGACCACGGGGTCAACAGGGGCCTTAACCTGATCTCACCGGATTCCCCCGCACGATTTCGAGTGCGCTGGCTGTCGCTCCGCTCGCTCGCCCGAGCCCTAACCTAACCTCACCCAATCTCCCAATCCGCTTCAAGTCCGCTGCCTGCCGGTCCGCTCGGAAGTCGACGGCGAGGCCCAGTTGACGCCGGGGCCCGGTTGACGCCGCGGCTCAGCTGACGCGCTCCCGGGAGCACCAGATTCGTGGTTCAAAAGAGCTGGATTGGGAACCAGGCTCTATAACTAGTCTGGGAACAGATCTCCCTGGGTCGCCCGGCGAGGATGGTGCGTCATCTCAGACAAGGAGAAGTGATTCCCGTCGATCTGGCTCGAACGGTTCTCTGAAATTAGCTCCACCGCGTTTAAGGGACCGGTATGCATACGGACAAAGCTGTAACTGCGACGTACGGCTCCACATTCTGCCTCAGAAGAAGTTCTGGGCTGATCATCATCCTTCGACGCAATCACCGGCCGGACGCTACGTCGCGGTCGAGTCGAGTTCTGCGTTTCGTGGTGAGGTGAGGCGGGTCGCTTTGCTTTGCTCGCAGTCAGCACTTCGTGGAAACACGAAAGCAACAGCAGAGGCTCGCTGACTCCTGATATTAGGAGAATTCACGAAGTCCATGCAGTTCCATCATGAGTCTGTCTTCACCGCTGGGGAGCCTTGGCGACCTCTTTGCTCCGTTATGGAAGTCGGTAACTTGAGCCTTACGAAATTGAAATATATTGTTCTCACGTCCTTCTTAGTCCATCCGTCGGGTTTCGCTCCGAGAATCAAGGCGGATGATTACCCGACAAATTGCCGAGGGGCGGCTGGTTCCGAAGCAACTTGGATGGGAGTTGTGAATTGGCTCAACCTGCGAATTCATCAACAAGCCGACCTCCGGCTGACTGTAGTGGGCCGCGCTTCGCGGGGTTGGACTGCAGCTTCTGGCACGGAGAAGAATCGACCTCAGAACCACCTCCACAGACCCCAAAAAGTATGGTCGATGGACAACTGAATCACCTCTATGGACTCCAATGAGTCTGGTCAGATTGCTCCCGGGATAAGCTTATCAAGCTCCGGAAAGTATTCCGTCAGATCGATCCCGGAATCACCTCCCTAAACCCGAAAAGTATGTTCAGATCGCTTCCGAATCCTCGCGTTCGAAATATCAATTGAACTTCAGATGCGAGACGTTTCAGGGCACGATTCTCCTAGCCCAGAGGTCGTCAAACTGTGTGTCGCGACACACCAGGGTGCCGAGGGTGTCACGGGGTGTCGCGAGGTGTCACGGGTAGCTGCGAGGTGTCACGGGGTGCTGCGGGGGCAGAGACTGTTGAGAGGTGACTCCGGTTGACCTCAGGACCGTTCCAACTCAATCCGGCACGCTCTTACGAGGCAGAAGCTTTGACCGCCGACAACAATGCCTACTGGAGTTTGTCGAAGAAACATCGAATATCGTCCGTCTGGCAATTAGGTCGCGCCATTGAGGACCTGTTAGCACAAAGAACTACTATGTTTTCATCGAATACGTGCCGAACATGCATTAATTTGACGGCATTCCAACATACTGGTGTGATAGTTTTAATAGGGCACAGACAGTGAGCTACTGTTCGAAATTCGCCATACCATCTGTACTGATTCAGAAGACGATGGAACCAACACTTGCGAAACGAGAATGAACGAAAGCAGTTGAGAGCACCGATCGTTTGTTTTGCTCGAGGTCGATTTCTACGCCTCGGCTCCCAAGGGCAGTTTTTCAGTTTTCCAACCCGGACTGTCCAAACTTTTTTTCCGATCGATCTATCGCATTGTGTTCGCACCGAAGGGGGACATAATGTGGCAGGAACCAGGAAGTGGTCAACCTTTGGTTTTGGGTCAGAAACATTCACTTTGAAGTTGGTCATTTTGAAGGTATTCAAACTCGTCGTGGAAACTTTCTGAAGGATGCATCAGAGAGGTGGATCCGCGAGTTTTCCAAAATTCACCTCATGAGCTCTGTTTCATGCGGTTAGTCTCCAAATAACATAGATATGGGCTCCGAACCGAGACGGCATATGGCCCGCCGATTGGACATAGATAGTTCTTTTTGGAAGAGGAACCCGACCCAATAGATTCCGTTCGAATCCCCGACCAAAGGCCAAGAGTGCCGAGACTCTTCAGAACGAAATTTGTCTCCTCGGACAAGAATCGCGGAGACCTTCCGAGGCACGGTATGCCTCTGGTCAACGATGACTGAAAACTCCTGGAAATGGTTAATATCTCGCCATGTTATCAAAACAGCTCGTCTCTCGGTGTCTTCGCAAAGGAGAACCAGGAGAAGCGGATTTCCTGCATATGTATTTGCTTCTACTCGTGCGTAGAACAACCGGAGTCCAGTGGTATTAATCGAATCCGCGAAACAACCCCTGGAATCAGCTAGCCCGGTGGGAACGCACAACCATTATCAGCTCCGTCGCTGCCAGAGCGGTCTTTCAGCACCTTCGCACGATCCTCAGAACTCGGTCCAGCCTCTATTATGATCATCCTAACCCCTTGATCGTTTCAACTGCTCCCCGCGACCCTTGGAACCAATTTGAGTATTAGCGGCTCCACCGTGATATCGTTCGCTCGCAGACCAGGTTTGATTTTGAGAGGCAACGCCGGCGTTCGTGCCGTCTTTTCGAATCTGAATCGCAACAGAAGCTGCGCGAGAAGAACCTGCATGTTCATCAACGCGAGCCGCTTCCCCACACAATTTTTCGGGCCCTGCCCAAACATCATGAAGGCGGTGAGCTCGCTCGGTGGTCCTTCTTGATTCTTGAGGAACCTCTCGGGTTTGAACTTCTCAGGCTCCGGGAAATATTCGGGATTATAGTGCATGTGGCAGAAACCGGCTTCGACCACCATGCCCTTGTGGATTTCTTGACCCGCAACAACCGTGTCATTTGTGCAAACCCGATCGATCTGTCCTCCCATGGGCACAAGTCTCAAAGATTCAAGGAAGCAAGATTCCACGAACTTCATCTTTTGAAGATCGTTGTAATCGATGTCTGACTTGTCCCCAACGACAGACTTGATCTCTTCCAAGGCCCGCTCCTGAGCTTCGGGGAAGACGGTTAAGTAGTAGGTAGCCAGCTCCAGCGTCAACACTGTGTTATCGGTTCCGAGAAGGAACAAGAACGCTTGTGAGGCCAACATCTCATCGGTAAGGATTGTTTTAGGGTCGTCGCGTTGTGCGATCAGATGCAGATCGAGAATGTCGGCGGTCCCATTCTGGATGACTTCGTCGAGATTCTTCTTCTTGTCCTCGATGACGTGCTTGGTCAGTTTGGAGACGAAATTCACGACGTTTTTCGGCGGGAAATTAACGAATGGGATGTATCTGATGAGTTGTGGAGCGAGAAGGAAGAATAGAGATGCGGCTCCAGGTTTGAATATCTGGGTGGTGTTTTTGATAAAATCCGAGTCGGGGTTGTCGAGAGAGTTCACATCCATGCCCAACGCTATGGCCGTTGTCGAATCGATCGCGTACGCTTTCAGATACTGGTGCAGTGTCATCTCCCGATTGGCCAGCGAATCCAGTTTGTTCATCACTCGTTTGGAGATGAGGTCGAGCTTCAAGATCATGCCTCGCATCTTCGAGGTGGTGAAGGTGAAACCCATGATCGTCCGAACGGCCTTCCAAAGATCGTACGGGAGTTGAACGAGCGTGTTGTCCCACAGAGGTTCGCCACTCGAGAACTCGAAGGATCGGCTGAAGAAATTGTCGAACTGTTTGATGAAAACGTCCTTGACGTGCTCGACGTCAGTCACGACCAACGCTGGTCGGATTCCTCGATAAGAACCATACATCGGACCGTACCGGTCGCAAGCTTCGCGTTGGACTTCTGCGATCGGTCGTCGATGAATTTCCCACAGCAATCGGTACAAATAGCGCCAGTAGGGCTCATAAGGAATTCCTCTGCTCTTCCAAAACTGGCTGATTTGGGACAATTTCACGATAATCAGGGCCACGAGCACTCCGAGGAAAACGAACCACATCTTGTTTCTTTTCGCGAGAGTCTGTTAACAGAAGAAGTTTCCTCTCCAACAGAGTAGCAGCGACTCGCATTCGTCAGCGCGCTACGGATCGTCGCTGAATGACTCTCGGAGAGGGAAACACGATCGTCCTTGAAATGGCGCCGGGAGAAAGCATTTCAGACCCTGACAACAATGAAAGTTTGAGAAGCTCGTGTGATGCGTTAACTTGGCTCGGATATCCCCTCATTCGGTTTCATGCGATCCACCATACCGAACTAGGGCGAGTTCGGAGATCCAACGTGTCGGGGAAATACTTCCTGTGGTGACCTTCGACTGGAATCATCGAGCGAAGCTCGCCTCTCACCGAACAAGACCATAGCGAACGACTCCCACGCATGCTGAACAAGTATTCTGTCAGCGATGACTCGCACTGAATCGTATGGACTGCGATTCGACTCGGGGAGGTTGGAAAAGTCCTCCGAAAGTTCCAATATGTCCCGAGACGACAGGAACGATATCAGCTTGATGTCATCCTCTTCGAAATTCACGATGGATGGGGCATCCGTGAGATTGAAACGACTCACGGGCGAAATGCTCTTCAAAAATTCGCGATTTCTCGACCGACGACGCTTGTTCACAGAGGACAGGGCGATGAGTCGTCGATAACAATATTTGAACGAGGCTCGAGGGCGCCGCTAACTGGTGAGTTGCAGTCAATTGAGAGCCGACCCGCGTCAACGTTGGTGGATGAGACTCAAACGCATTGACACTGGCGGCATTCATCTCGGCTCACCGTATTTTTCCGTGGTGAGGCAACGCAATGGAGTCACATCCAGAAGATTTTTGAGCGATTCTACTGCTCAAGTTCAAACTTGAAGATACAGCGGCACTCCTGTCTGAAGAGTCAAGTACGGCAATCTGGTCGGCTTGATCAAGACAGTTGGAAGATGTTTCCGAAAATTTCGCGTGGGAGACATCAAAGATGCTCCAAGGTCTGGCAGACCTAACGAGATAGACGGCGATGCCGTAATGAGAGCATTGGGAAAGAGTCCTGAGCCGAGTAGTGTTTCGATATCGGAGAGGCTGGGTGTCTATGACCATGCGATCCGGAATCCCTTGCATGGGATGGGGAGAGTTTATGAGCTCGGCCAATGGATACCTCATCTCCTAACGTTTTGTCAGAACGAAATGCGTGCGGCGTTGTGCAGTTTCCTGGTGCAACGAAACTCCCCTGGAAGTTTCCTCGACCGGACCGTTACTGGTGATGAGAAGTTGGTCCCATACGACAACGTTTCCCACTGGTCGCTACTGGTTTCCTCGAGGAACACCGACCCCCGGGCACACCAAGCAAAATACAATGAAAAAGAGAGCTCCCCTGTGTGTCCGGTGGGATAACAAAGGAATCGTACATCATGAATTCTCGAAACCCGGCGAATTAGTTGCTCCTGGAGTCTACTCTGCGCAGGTGGAGCGGGTGTATGAAGCCTTGCTCAGGTAGCAACTCAGCCTCATGACGAGGCGGGGAGTCATCCTTCAACATGACAGAGCGAGGCCCCACATTGCAAACACCACTCACAACACCTTCACACGATCGAAATTCGAGGTTCTGCCGCACCCACCTTGCTCTGTGGACCTCGCCCCGTCCGATTATCATTGCCTCCCCAATTTGCAAGACTATCTTGGTGGCAGAATTCTCAGCTCCGGAGAGCCCATGAAAAACGCTGTTGTATTCTTCCTCAAAGAAAACATAGTCAAGTTCTACCGGAAAGGTATCGCTGATTTGGTGGATTGGTGTTGTAAGTGTCTGGCTGTCGAGGGAGATTACTTCGATCGGAATCGGTCTTGGTGATGAAAAAATGTGATAATTTTAATTTTCGGAAAAAAAACGGGCAATATTTATTTCCATCTCTGATATCACGGAAACCCACTATGAGACGAGATTTCCTGGTGGAGGAACGGCGGGCGTGCTCTTCAGTCGAACAATTAGCAGTGTGTTAGTTATGGCGAATGTTCGATCAACAGGATGGATAATGCCTTCAGCGTTGGCATTCTCTTAACATCAGCTCTTGACCACCGTTCATTTTTCACAGGCACACCCGATTATTAGGACCTTTATCTGACTTTTTCTTGTACTCAAACTGCATTGGTGATGAAGCGATACGATCCCAGTTCTCTCAGAGAGTCTGAGAGTCCTAGAATCCTCATGGAAAGGCACAGAATCCCTCTCATTTCGATTTCACTCCGATTACTCTGAAACTGCCGGAGGCGTAACTTTCCAGGCGCTCGAAGGATTCCGAAAAACTCCATAAACTCTGTTTTCCACTCCGTTGCGAGCCGACGCCGACGTATCGAGTGTCCGGCAGAACAGCCTCGGCTGTGAGTTCTTCTCGAGGCGCGTCTCAGTTTTAAACCGAGCCGATTGACGTGGGAGCCTTCTCCCACAATTTCATCAAGTCGGGATATGGAAGTTGACACGATGGATTCGGATATAATAGGCACGTGGACGCTGAGCCCACAGCTTCCACGCCGTCTCAAGTCCCTTGCTGGCGGGAAGTAGGGGAAAATCGGTGAAAACGGAGCGATCGCGGGCCTGCGGGCGAGATGCGAAGCAGAGATCCGATATCATGAGTAGGCTACCAGTTTCGTGAAAGGATGTGAGCCAACTCCTCTTGAACTCGGGCCCTATAAGTCTCTCTGATGTCCGTCAGAATGGCTCTCCCGATGCTCGAGTATGCGGCGACACACCGAAACTTCGAAGGATATCAGCGCCGTGAATTTACGGTCAGCCCGTAATAATTTGGAGAACTTCGATGGTAGTCTCCCGTAGCCGCTCCAAACCTAAGAGTGTCGCTCTGTAGATCGAACCATGGAAACGCGGAACTCCAGTTCCGGTTTTTTTTCAAGACAAGTTTCCGAATCTCGCATGCCGGGTTCGTCCAATGCGAGTCGCGCTCGAAATCGTCGGCTCAACTCGGTCTGGGGACAACCGCCCACGGCCCCCGAGAAGTTTTCCGTCGAGAAGTTCGCATCTCAGAGGGGAACGTGTCTTGGATGACTCTCTTGCGCTTCAGAAATGCGAAGGATACACTCGGTACCGACCTCGTCAGTTGTCCAGCTTCTGACATTTCGAACCCAACTTCCTCATTCTCAATTGGAAGTTCGGATTCCTCTAGGATGAGAGGAACTGAGGAAGACAGGTTATGGCCCCGGGGAACATTTACCCATCCCCTCCCCAACTCTGCGATACCTGATCTCCATCCACGAGAGGTTTGCTTTCTGTAGATTTGATCTGCTGTTGGGGACATCGGGGGATTTGGGATGATATTCCTGGAATATCAAGTTTTGTGCATGGTGGATGGATCATATGTGTTGAAGTTTCAGGTGCCCTGCGTGACAGCTGGAAATGAAGAGCAGAACGTTCGGGAATTTGACTCACTCGATCATCCGAGAGTCTCAGCGGTTCTCGGGACGAATCACAAACCGATGGGTTCCGCCGCGATATTGCTCCACTGGAGCCCAGGCTTGCGTTTCATCGGCATGTTCGGCGTATTTCCAGTTGCCTCCACTTTGAACCTCAGCAGGAGGTTCGCCAGCATCACCTGCATGTTCAACACCGCGAGGCACTTGCCCACACAGTTCTTCAATACTTGTTCGAATATCCTTCAGGAAACTTCCGGGCTTTTACTCTCCAGGTTCCGGGAAATACTCGGGTTCTGCTGCATGTGAGAGAAGTTTACCCCCACCCTGCTCTTGGGAATGTCTTGACCCGCGACAACTGTCTCCGAGCGGCAAACACCATCAATGAATCCAGCCATGAGCGCGAGTCGGAGGGTTTCGAGGACGGAAGGCCCAAGGAACTTCATTCGCTGCAGATGTTTGTAATCCAACGTAGCTCTGTCCTCTACAAGCGATACGATTTCCTTCTGAGTTAGCTCTCGAGCTTCCGGACACAGGGTCAAGAACAAGATGGTCGAGTCCAGAGTCATAGTTCTGTTGTCGGAGCCGAGAATCAACGGAGAAGTCTGCGAGGCCAACATTTCACCCGTCAGAATAGAATTCGGATCATCACGCTGCGCTGTCAGATACAGATCGAGGATATCGGCCGTTCGGTTCTTCATAACCTCGTCCAGGTTTTCGCGCTTGACTCTCAGCTGTTGCCGTGTCAGTTTGGTGAAAAGCTTCACCAATCTCTTGCGTGGGAAATGGATGAAAGGTATGTATCGAACGATCCTCAGGGCGATCAGAAACAAGAACGCTGTAGGGGCGGGTTTGATGAAGTCCGATATGCATTTGACGCGGAGCGCGTCAACTCGGCCCCAGCTCCAATCAGGCCCCGGGAGCCGAATTATTACGAATCGAATGATCTGATCGAGCGGAGCGAGTTCATCTGGTCTCTCGTTTTGTACCATAAACGTGACAGATCAGCAGACGGGTTGGACCTCGTGGTTTCCTGATGTCATTGTCAATTGCATACACTGGCTTCACGGATTGGGTACTTGTCGTTGCATGGTCGACTTCGACGAAGCTTGTCTACGCGTGCTCCAAGTTCAAGTTCGGGGGACTTCCTTGGGCATGATACGTGAAATCGCAGTATCGATGGAAGAAGGAGATCAATCTAAGCTCCTAGTTTCCATCGACTTCCTTCGCTGATAATTATTCAAGGTTGATGCCAGTTGATCAATATTTTGAAAACAAAGAACGACACGGCTGCGAGATTCCTATGCGGATTTCACGAAATCTACCACCGATCAAAACCAAGTTTTGTTCTATTTCACCACTATGAATAACTCATTCGTCGAGGACTGCCTCTGGGGGAATAGTGTAATGACGATGCAGGCCTCAGTTGGGCGCAAATACCTTTTATTTGTCCTCCATGATGAAGGAGGCTCATGTCAGTAGCTTACCGACCTTCGGCGATGCCCGGGGCGAACCTCCGGTCTGGTGCACCATGCGGGCTCGCGCGGAACTTCGATCTATGATGTAACAACATAATACCAATGTAATTCATATTCATGTGTAGGGATGTGATGAAGACACAATATGCAAGGGAGACCTCGGCATCTGATTATTCTTACACTCATTAGTCGACTTCAAGATTGAGCGATCGTGGAAAAACCGTCGGTGCGATCATATTCGTGGGTGATTCAGGAGAAGTTCTCTGGGAATCGCGCCAGGAATTCAATGAGAAATTCGGTTGCGGAGGCTTCCACGCTCTATACTATGAAACCGCGAGAGCTTGATATGACATCCATTGCGTTGAATTTCTGTAGCTTCCCGAAGCGACCAGGTTGACTGTTCAACCCAACTGCGTTCTGACGGAACTCCTAGCGGGGTAGGGAGAAATCGAACCGAAAATTTCTAGCGGGCTCAGCGGTGCGAGAGTTTCGAGACGATATCTTCAATGTTGTGTTCGGAAGATCATGATTCGGTACGCGCATGCGCCCTGCTATTCTGAAACCAGAGGTTTGCGAAGAATAGAAATGTCTCTCGCGCTTCCCCTCCCTGATTCACCAGGAGATGATTGAAGTTATTTGACAGCGCGGACGTCCTTCCGACCGCTCATATTGTGAGTGATCAGATGGATTATCTCACAGAGTGTGTGAGCGCGTTTCTCCCACAGTCAGTGCCATCTTGATGCTCCTGCAGCCTTGATGCCCCCAGCGACCTGATGCCCGGGGCGGAGCGCCCCCGCCTCGCTACGCTACTGTATAGGGGTCGAGGCTGAGTGAATATCGCAGAATTCGAGCTCCAGAGAGCCGGAAATGTTTTTTTTTTCCTTCCTATCAGTGTTTTTCTCGCTGGAAAGCGTTCCAATCACAAAACTGATGCTTCATCCGCGATCCACATGCCTCAGATGCTAAGCAAGAACCCACCCCTTCAAAGTCGAAGCAACTGGGGATGGGAAATCGGGGACACAGTGGACCTGACGGGACGAAAAATTGACAGCGACAATCTCAGCGGGTGGGCGACGATGCTCGTATTCCGATCGGGGCTCAGCAGTTCACACAAGAACAGTATTATGAGTTATTTCTTAACTTATATTTCGGAATCTAGTCGAGAGATTATCGTGTTCCCAGTTCGAAAAGAGAGATCTCTGATTCGATAGAATCGGATCCAGAGGTTTGGTTGTTCGGACCTCCAGGTTCGTTTTGACCGACATCGGAAATATGACGCGAAAAACGGACTTCTCAGAAACTGGGCTGGATCTCGCATCCCAGTACGGCTCGATGACAGAGGAATATTTCCTTTAACTCCCCATGCCATGAAGTGCGTATTTCTTCCGATCCTTCTCGTTGCAGCCTCGTTTATACTGAATACTGTTGGCCCATCCTGGCCCCATGATTCGACAGTACCCTGAGAGGTATAGGCAGCCAACGTTGGAAGAGATCTCCTCGAGCTTGTATATGAATCGACGGTGAAGAACACACCGCGAAGGAATGAAAATAATGCCTGCTAATCCGTGCGGGTACTATTAAATGATGCTGTTGAAGCACTATTGACTGAAGAGCTCGAGAATTTTTGTATCTCAGTACACCACCCCTTGGTCCGTTCTCATGAGGACTCAGGCCGAAGGAAATCGCGTTTAATACATGGGAATGAAATCGTTCTCAACTTTATTGACAATACGGTGATCCTTCTGATCTTTAGGTTAAACGCACGTCTCTACCTAGGCTGAACAACCTAATATTCTACGCCAAGGACTGAAGGAATCGCCAAGCGAGGAGGAGCAAGAGTCGGCCATCGGTTCCCCTCCCGAGAACTAGACTGGACAAGCTCCTGGTGATGTCAAGAGGGACGGGTGCAGCGGTCGGGTGTTTCACCCGGAGTAATACCCTTCTTCGATGTCCTCCTCTTCATCGACTCCTTCGTCCTCGTCGAACATGGGAGCATCGTCAATCTCAAAGATGGGAGCACCCTGTTCGTCAAAGATGGGAGCCTCGTCTTCCTCAAACATGGGGGCGACGTCTTCGTCAAACACGGGAGCTTTGTCTTCGTCGTCCGCGTCGTTCGGATCGGGGTCGAAGTGAACCTCCTCGAGATTCGTCAGCGTCCGCATAACGACCCGAACGTCCTCTTCCGTGAGTTTTGTGTTCCTCACATCCAGGCTCCTGAGTTCGGAGCACTTCAGGATGAGATCCATCATCCACTGAGGAGGCGTCGAGCACCCCGAGAGGTTCAAAGCGCGGAGGTTAGTCGGGTGCATCCCGACGAACATGAACATGTTCAAACTTAAGTTTGAACTGCGCAGCTCTGTCGTGAATCTGAGCGCGAGGCGCTCAAGCCTTCTGTTCGCGAGTCCCACAGCGACCCGCGTCTCGTCGTCGCTGTGCTCGAGGATTTTCTCGATCTCCTCGTCCTCAAGGTTCATCAGCTGCCCGGGGTTGGAAGCAACGTCCGGGAAGGCGAGCTGGTACAGCACGCGGCGGTCGGCGACATCGATCTCGTTTGCCATTTCGATAATAGCAGAGGAGCTTCCACTGGGAACTTCTCGAAGAAACTTGTGATTCGTTTCGAAGAGTTCAGTTGTCTGAAAAGACTGTGAGTCTGAGCAGCCTCCAACCGGGGTTTTAAGCACAGACTCTCTCCTCATTGAGTCGGAGAGTGTGAGGGGGTCGGAGGGGTTCACCCAAGATCGGTCGACACGGCGAAGTCGTTCTTGGCGGGGGCAGATTCTGGATCTTCTTTGGTCCCACCACAACGAGACGATAACACCGAAATATTAGGGGTTCCACCCCAGTGATGAAGCGGTTCATGGGGTGAAGCTCCCATCTGTTACGAATCCAAACGGGGCTCCAAATAATTTCTGGATTCTGTTACTTCCGGATACCCCTCGTACGAGCCTCCCGAGAGCTGACCAGCAAGAACAGAGCTACCGCTGAGAAGCGCATTCCGAGTGATTTACGCGAATCCACATCGATCAAAGTTCGAATTCCTCGCTCTTCGCCGCAGTCCAACAGGTTCAACGCAAGAACGGTCGAATCCTGGGCTCACTTTACAGAAGTTTCTCAAGGTCCTCGAATGCCCTTGCTCGGAGAATCCACAACCGCACTGAACAGCTCTCAACAGGCGATTCATTGGCCCCGCGATCGACTCGTGATTCTGATTCAACTTCGAACGAAAACCAGCGAAGCTCGACAATAAGACCTATTTCCCGGTACAACAGAAAATCAATTCGGGAGAATGAATGGAAGACTTGCTATTTGTCCATAGTCTGCAGAACTTCTCAAGAACCAGCACCAGGAGCACCAAGAGACAAGGGATACCTGCAAATTTTACTGTGTTGTTCCCGATTGTGAGGTTATTGTGGGGTTCTAGAGTTCTGGTCCTATAGCGTCAGCGAATGCAACACAAATACGAGCATGATCATGAGCGCGTACCGTAAGGCCTCATCGAATAGCAAGTTATTCGAATATTTCTTCAGAGGAGAGGTCGCCGATGGGTGTAACTTGTCGTGTAAGCTCAACTCGAGACCCGGTTCGCACTCCCAAAGATCCATGGAAATACATGATTCGTGATAGAAATTTCCCAGATATCCACAAGCACCTTTGAGGAAATATTTGAGCGACAGCATCAGAGAGATTCAAGTTCACACACACAGTGGAGCCGCGTGAGATCCCCGTGATCTCGTGTCTCCTGGTACTCCCGGGACTGGTTTTTGAGGAGTAATGCAAAGTTTGGAGAGATAGGAAGTCTTCCATGTATTTTCTTGGATCGATTTTACTTCATAACGGAAATACTATTTCCCGCTACGCGTTATAACGGAGAAGAGGTCTGCCGACGACGTACGAAGCCTATCCTGGCCCAGCGGCGCTCCTCAGGAGCTCGTTCCTCTCGTATGGGAACTCGGCCTGCGAGCATCGAATGATGAATCCAAAGGCGGATCTTCTCCATGCTCGAGAAATTCCTCGTATATCAACGCCGCAATCCACGGAAGTCTCAATGCACGAACTAATCAGCCAGTGAACTCAGGGAGCACCGGGTGCCCGTCAACTGGGCTTCGCCGTCAACCGGGCCATGGCGTCAACTGGGCTTCGCCGTCAACCGGGCCATGGCGTCAACTGGCTTCGCCGTCAACCGGACCACGGGGTCAACAGGGGCCTTAACCTGATCTCACCGGATTCCCCCGCACGATTTCGAGTGCGCTGGCTGTCGCTCCGCTCGCTCGCCCGAGCCCTAACCTAACCTCACCCAATCTCCCAATCCGCTTCAAGTCCGCTGCCTGCCGGTCCGCTCGGAAGTCGACGGCGAGGCCCAGTTGACGCCGGGGCCCGGTTGACGCCGCGGCTCAGCTGACGCGCTCCCGGGAGCACCAGATTCGTGGTTCAAAAGAGCTGGATTGGGAACCAGGCTCTATAACTAGTCTGGGAACAGATCTCCCTGGGTCGCCCGGCGAGGATGGTGCGTCATCTCAGACAAGGAGAAGTGATTCCCGTCGATCTGGCTCGAACGGTTCTCTGAAATTAGCTCCACCGCGTTTAAGGGACCGGTATGCATACGGACAAAGCTGTAACTGCGACGTACGGCTCCACATTCTGCCTCAGAAGAAGTTCTGGGCTGATCATCATCCTTCGACGCAATCACCGGCCGGACGCTACGTCGCGGTCGAGTCGAGTTCTGCGTTTCGTGGTGAGGTGAGGCGGGTCGCTTTGCTTTGCTCGCAGTCAGCACTTCGTGGAAACACGAAAGCAACAGCAGAGGCTCGCTGACTCCTGATATTAGGAGAATTCACGAAGTCCATGCAGTTCCATCATGAGTCTGTCTTCACCGCTGGGGAGCCTTGGCGACCTCTTTGCTCCGTTATGGAAGTCGGTAACTTGAGCCTTACGAAATTGAAATATATTGTTCTCACGTCCTTCTTAGTCCATCCGTCGGGTTTCGCTCCGAGAATCAAGGCGGATGATTACCCGACAAATTGCCGAGGGGCGGCTGGTTCCGAAGCAACTTGGATGGGAGTTGTGAATTGGCTCAACCTGCGAATTCATCAACAAGCCGACCTCCGGCTGACTGTAGTGGGCCGCGCTTCGCGGGGTTGGACTGCAGCTTCTGGCACGGAGAAGAATCGACCTCAGAACCACCTCCACAGACCCCAAAAAGTATGGTCGATGGACAACTGAATCACCTCTATGGACTCCAATGAGTCTGGTCAGATTGCTCCCGGGATAAGCTTATCAAGCTCCGGAAAGTATTCCGTCAGATCGATCCCGGAATCACCTCCCTAAACCCGAAAAGTATGTTCAGATCGCTTCCGAATCCTCGCGTTCGAAATATCAATTGAACTTCAGATGCGAGACGTTTCAGGGCACGATTCTCCTAGCCCAGAGGTCGTCAAACTGTGTGTCGCGACACACCAGGGTGCCGAGGGTGTCACGGGGTGTCGCGAGGTGTCACGGGTAGCTGCGAGGTGTCACGGGGTGCTGCGGGGGCAGAGACTGTTGAGAGGTGACTCCGGTTGACCTCAGGACCGTTCCAACTCAATCCGGCACGCTCTTACGAGGCAGAAGCTTTGACCGCCGACAACAATGCCTACTGGAGTTTGTCGAAGAAACATCGAATATCGTCCGTCTGGCAATTAGGTCGCGCCATTGAGGACCTGTTAGCACAAAGAACTACTATGTTTTCATCGAATACGTGCCGAACATGCATTAATTTGACGGCATTCCAACATACTGGTGTGATAGTTTTAATAGGGCACAGACAGTGAGCTACTGTTCGAAATTCGCCATACCATCTGTACTGATTCAGAAGACGATGGAACCAACACTTGCGAAACGAGAATGAACGAAAGCAGTTGAGAGCACCGATCGTTTGTTTTGCTCGAGGTCGATTTCTACGCCTCGGCTCCCAAGGGCAGTTTTTCAGTTTTCCAACCCGGACTGTCCAAACTTTTTTTCCGATCGATCTATCGCATTGTGTTCGCACCGAAGGGGGACATAATGTGGCAGGAACCAGGAAGTGGTCAACCTTTGGTTTTGGGTCAGAAACATTCACTTTGAAGTTGGTCATTTTGAAGGTATTCAAACTCGTCGTGGAAACTTTCTGAAGGATG
The DNA here is from genome assembly GCA_037576195.1 of Phytoseiulus persimilis. Classification (NCBI taxonomy): domain Eukaryota; kingdom Metazoa; phylum Arthropoda; class Arachnida; order Mesostigmata; family Phytoseiidae; genus Phytoseiulus; species Phytoseiulus persimilis. The sequence goes on from CM075103.1 coordinate 29,196,301, forward strand.
CATCAGAGAGGTGGATCCGCGAGTTTTCCAAAATTCACCTCATGAGCTCTGTTTCATGCGGTTAGTCTCCAAATAACATAGATATGGGCTCCGAACCGAGACGGCATATGGCCCGCCGATTGGACATAGATAGTTCTTTTTGGAAGAGGAACCCGACCCAATAGATTCCGTTCGAATCCCCGACCAAAGGCCAAGAGTGCCGAGACTCTTCAGAACGAAATTTGTCTCCTCGGACAAGAATCGCGGAGACCTTCCGAGGCACGGTATGCCTCTGGTCAACGATGACTGAAAACTCCTGGAAATGGTTAATATCTCGCCATGTTATCAAAACAGCTCGTCTCTCGGTGTCTTCGCAAAGGAGAACCAGGAGAAGCGGATTTCCTGCATATGTATTTGCTTCTACTCGTGCGTAGAACAACCGGAGTCCAGTGGTATTAATCGAATCCGCGAAACAACCCCTGGAATCAGCTAGCCCGGTGGGAACGCACAACCATTATCAGCTCCGTCGCTGCCAGAGCGGTCTTTCAGCACCTTCGCACGATCCTCAGAACTCGGTCCAGCCTCTATTATGATCATCCTAACCCCTTGATCGTTTCAACTGCTCCCCGCGACCCTTGGAACCAATTTGAGTATTAGCGGCTCCACCGTGATATCGTTCGCTCGCAGACCAGGTTTGATTTTGAGAGGCAACGCCGGCGTTCGTGCCGTCTTTTCGAATCTGAATCGCAACAGAAGCTGCGCGAGAAGAACCTGCATGTTCATCAACGCGAGCCGCTTCCCCACACAATTTTTCGGGCCCTGCCCAAACATCATGAAGGCGGTGAGCTCGCTCGGTGGTCCTTCTTGATTCTTGAGGAACCTCTCGGGTTTGAACTTCTCAGGCTCCGGGAAATATTCGGGATTATAGTGCATGTGGCAGAAACCGGCTTCGACCACCATGCCCTTGTGGATTTCTTGACCCGCAACAACCGTGTCATTTGTGCAAACCCGATCGATCTGTCCTCCCATGGGCACAAGTCTCAAAGATTCAAGGAAGCAAGATTCCACGAACTTCATCTTTTGAAGATCGTTGTAATCGATGTCTGACTTGTCCCCAACGACAGACTTGATCTCTTCCAAGGCCCGCTCCTGAGCTTCGGGGAAGACGGTTAAGTAGTAGGTAGCCAGCTCCAGCGTCAACACTGTGTTATCGGTTCCGAGAAGGAACAAGAACGCTTGTGAGGCCAACATCTCATCGGTAAGGATTGTTTTAGGGTCGTCGCGTTGTGCGATCAGATGCAGATCGAGAATGTCGGCGGTCCCATTCTGGATGACTTCGTCGAGATTCTTCTTCTTGTCCTCGATGACGTGCTTGGTCAGTTTGGAGACGAAATTCACGACGTTTTTCGGCGGGAAATTAACGAATGGGATGTATCTGATGAGTTGTGGAGCGAGAAGGAAGAATAGAGATGCGGCTCCAGGTTTGAATATCTGGGTGGTGTTTTTGATAAAATCCGAGTCGGGGTTGTCGAGAGAGTTCACATCCATGCCCAACGCTATGGCCGTTGTCGAATCGATCGCGTACGCTTTCAGATACTGGTGCAGTGTCATCTCCCGATTGGCCAGCGAATCCAGTTTGTTCATCACTCGTTTGGAGATGAGGTCGAGCTTCAAGATCATGCCTCGCATCTTCGAGGTGGTGAAGGTGAAACCCATGATCGTCCGAACGGCCTTCCAAAGATCGTACGGGAGTTGAACGAGCGTGTTGTCCCACAGAGGTTCGCCACTCGAGAACTCGAAGGATCGGCTGAAGAAATTGTCGAACTGTTTGATGAAAACGTCCTTGACGTGCTCGACGTCAGTCACGACCAACGCTGGTCGGATTCCTCGATAAGAACCATACATCGGACCGTACCGGTCGCAAGCTTCGCGTTGGACTTCTGCGATCGGTCGTCGATGAATTTCCCACAGCAATCGGTACAAATAGCGCCAGTAGGGCTCATAAGGAATTCCTCTGCTCTTCCAAAACTGGCTGATTTGGGACAATTTCACGATAATCAGGGCCACGAGCACTCCGAGGAAAACGAACCACATCTTGTTTCTTTTCGCGAGAGTCTGTTAACAGAAGAAGTTTCCTCTCCAACAGAGTAGCAGCGACTCGCATTCGTCAGCGCGCTACGGATCGTCGCTGAATGACTCTCGGAGAGGGAAACACGATCGTCCTTGAAATGGCGCCGGGAGAAAGCATTTCAGACCCTGACAACAATGAAAGTTTGAGAAGCTCGTGTGATGCGTTAACTTGGCTCGGATATCCCCTCATTCGGTTTCATGCGATCCACCATACCGAACTAGGGCGAGTTCGGAGATCCAACGTGTCGGGGAAATACTTCCTGTGGTGACCTTCGACTGGAATCATCGAGCGAAGCTCGCCTCTCACCGAACAAGACCATAGCGAACGACTCCCACGCATGCTGAACAAGTATTCTGTCAGCGATGACTCGCACTGAATCGTATGGACTGCGATTCGACTCGGGGAGGTTGGAAAAGTCCTCCGAAAGTTCCAATATGTCCCGAGACGACAGGAACGATATCAGCTTGATGTCATCCTCTTCGAAATTCACGATGGATGGGGCATCCGTGAGATTGAAACGACTCACGGGCGAAATGCTCTTCAAAAATTCGCGATTTCTCGACCGACGACGCTTGTTCACAGAGGACAGGGCGATGAGTCGTCGATAACAATATTTGAACGAGGCTCGAGGGCGCCGCTAACTGGTGAGTTGCAGTCAATTGAGAGCCGACCCGCGTCAACGTTGGTGGATGAGACTCAAACGCATTGACACTGGCGGCATTCATCTCGGCTCACCGTATTTTTCCGTGGTGAGGCAACGCAATGGAGTCACATCCAGAAGATTTTTGAGCGATTCTACTGCTCAAGTTCAAACTTGAAGATACAGCGGCACTCCTGTCTGAAGAGTCAAGTACGGCAATCTGGTCGGCTTGATCAAGACAGTTGGAAGATGTTTCCGAAAATTTCGCGTGGGAGACATCAAAGATGCTCCAAGGTCTGGCAGACCTAACGAGATAGACGGCGATGCCGTAATGAGAGCATTGGGAAAGAGTCCTGAGCCGAGTAGTGTTTCGATATCGGAGAGGCTGGGTGTCTATGACCATGCGATCCGGAATCCCTTGCATGGGATGGGGAGAGTTTATGAGCTCGGCCAATGGATACCTCATCTCCTAACGTTTTGTCAGAACGAAATGCGTGCGGCGTTGTGCAGTTTCCTGGTGCAACGAAACTCCCCTGGAAGTTTCCTCGACCGGACCGTTACTGGTGATGAGAAGTTGGTCCCATACGACAACGTTTCCCACTGGTCGCTACTGGTTTCCTCGAGGAACACCGACCCCCGGGCACACCAAGCAAAATACAATGAAAAAGAGAGCTCCCCTGTGTGTCCGGTGGGATAACAAAGGAATCGTACATCATGAATTCTCGAAACCCGGCGAATTAGTTGCTCCTGGAGTCTACTCTGCGCAGGTGGAGCGGGTGTATGAAGCCTTGCTCAGGTAGCAACTCAGCCTCATGACGAGGCGGGGAGTCATCCTTCAACATGACAGAGCGAGGCCCCACATTGCAAACACCACTCACAACACCTTCACACGATCGAAATTCGAGGTTCTGCCGCACCCACCTTGCTCTGTGGACCTCGCCCCGTCCGATTATCATTGCCTCCCCAATTTGCAAGACTATCTTGGTGGCAGAATTCTCAGCTCCGGAGAGCCCATGAAAAACGCTGTTGTATTCTTCCTCAAAGAAAACATAGTCAAGTTCTACCGGAAAGGTATCGCTGATTTGGTGGATTGGTGTTGTAAGTGTCTGGCTGTCGAGGGAGATTACTTCGATCGGAATCGGTCTTGGTGATGAAAAAATGTGATAATTTTAATTTTCGGAAAAAAAACGGGCAATATTTATTTCCATCTCTGATATCACGGAAACCCACTATGAGACGAGATTTCCTGGTGGAGGAACGGCGGGCGTGCTCTTCAGTCGAACAATTAGCAGTGTGTTAGTTATGGCGAATGTTCGATCAACAGGATGGATAATGCCTTCAGCGTTGGCATTCTCTTAACATCAGCTCTTGACCACCGTTCATTTTTCACAGGCACACCCGATTATTAGGACCTTTATCTGACTTTTTCTTGTACTCAAACTGCATTGGTGATGAAGCGATACGATCCCAGTTCTCTCAGAGAGTCTGAGAGTCCTAGAATCCTCATGGAAAGGCACAGAATCCCTCTCATTTCGATTTCACTCCGATTACTCTGAAACTGCCGGAGGCGTAACTTTCCAGGCGCTCGAAGGATTCCGAAAAACTCCATAAACTCTGTTTTCCACTCCGTTGCGAGCCGACGCCGACGTATCGAGTGTCCGGCAGAACAGCCTCGGCTGTGAGTTCTTCTCGAGGCGCGTCTCAGTTTTAAACCGAGCCGATTGACGTGGGAGCCTTCTCCCACAATTTCATCAAGTCGGGATATGGAAGTTGACACGATGGATTCGGATATAATAGGCACGTGGACGCTGAGCCCACAGCTTCCACGCCGTCTCAAGTCCCTTGCTGGCGGGAAGTAGGGGAAAATCGGTGAAAACGGAGCGATCGCGGGCCTGCGGGCGAGATGCGAAGCAGAGATCCGATATCATGAGTAGGCTACCAGTTTCGTGAAAGGATGTGAGCCAACTCCTCTTGAACTCGGGCCCTATAAGTCTCTCTGATGTCCGTCAGAATGGCTCTCCCGATGCTCGAGTATGCGGCGACACACCGAAACTTCGAAGGATATCAGCGCCGTGAATTTACGGTCAGCCCGTAATAATTTGGAGAACTTCGATGGTAGTCTCCCGTAGCCGCTCCAAACCTAAGAGTGTCGCTCTGTAGATCGAACCATGGAAACGCGGAACTCCAGTTCCGGTTTTTTTTTCAAGACAAGTTTCCGAATCTCGCATGCCGGGTTCGTCCAATGCGAGTCGCGCTCGAAATCGTCGGCTCAACTCGGTCTGGGGACAACCGCCCACGGCCCCCGAGAAGTTTTCCGTCGAGAAGTTCGCATCTCAGAGGGGAACGTGTCTTGGATGACTCTCTTGCGCTTCAGAAATGCGAAGGATACACTCGGTACCGACCTCGTCAGTTGTCCAGCTTCTGACATTTCGAACCCAACTTCCTCATTCTCAATTGGAAGTTCGGATTCCTCTAGGATGAGAGGAACTGAGGAAGACAGGTTATGGCCCCGGGGAACATTTACCCATCCCCTCCCCAACTCTGCGATACCTGATCTCCATCCACGAGAGGTTTGCTTTCTGTAGATTTGATCTGCTGTTGGGGACATCGGGGGATTTGGGATGATATTCCTGGAATATCAAGTTTTGTGCATGGTGGATGGATCATATGTGTTGAAGTTTCAGGTGCCCTGCGTGACAGCTGGAAATGAAGAGCAGAACGTTCGGGAATTTGACTCACTCGATCATCCGAGAGTCTCAGCGGTTCTCGGGACGAATCACAAACCGATGGGTTCCGCCGCGATATTGCTCCACTGGAGCCCAGGCTTGCGTTTCATCGGCATGTTCGGCGTATTTCCAGTTGCCTCCACTTTGAACCTCAGCAGGAGGTTCGCCAGCATCACCTGCATGTTCAACACCGCGAGGCACTTGCCCACACAGTTCTTCAATACTTGTTCGAATATCCTTCAGGAAACTTCCGGGCTTTTACTCTCCAGGTTCCGGGAAATACTCGGGTTCTGCTGCATGTGAGAGAAGTTTACCCCCACCCTGCTCTTGGGAATGTCTTGACCCGCGACAACTGTCTCCGAGCGGCAAACACCATCAATGAATCCAGCCATGAGCGCGAGTCGGAGGGTTTCGAGGACGGAAGGCCCAAGGAACTTCATTCGCTGCAGATGTTTGTAATCCAACGTAGCTCTGTCCTCTACAAGCGATACGATTTCCTTCTGAGTTAGCTCTCGAGCTTCCGGACACAGGGTCAAGAACAAGATGGTCGAGTCCAGAGTCATAGTTCTGTTGTCGGAGCCGAGAATCAACGGAGAAGTCTGCGAGGCCAACATTTCACCCGTCAGAATAGAATTCGGATCATCACGCTGCGCTGTCAGATACAGATCGAGGATATCGGCCGTTCGGTTCTTCATAACCTCGTCCAGGTTTTCGCGCTTGACTCTCAGCTGTTGCCGTGTCAGTTTGGTGAAAAGCTTCACCAATCTCTTGCGTGGGAAATGGATGAAAGGTATGTATCGAACGATCCTCAGGGCGATCAGAAACAAGAACGCTGTAGGGGCGGGTTTGATGAAGTCCGATATGCATTTGACGCGGAGCGCGTCAACTCGGCCCCAGCTCCAATCAGGCCCCGGGAGCCGAATTATTACGAATCGAATGATCTGATCGAGCGGAGCGAGTTCATCTGGTCTCTCGTTTTGTACCATAAACGTGACAGATCAGCAGACGGGTTGGACCTCGTGGTTTCCTGATGTCATTGTCAATTGCATACACTGGCTTCACGGATTGGGTACTTGTCGTTGCATGGTCGACTTCGACGAAGCTTGTCTACGCGTGCTCCAAGTTCAAGTTCGGGGGACTTCCTTGGGCATGATACGTGAAATCGCAGTATCGATGGAAGAAGGAGATCAATCTAAGCTCCTAGTTTCCATCGACTTCCTTCGCTGATAATTATTCAAGGTTGATGCCAGTTGATCAATATTTTGAAAACAAAGAACGACACGGCTGCGAGATTCCTATGCGGATTTCACGAAATCTACCACCGATCAAAACCAAGTTTTGTTCTATTTCACCACTATGAATAACTCATTCGTCGAGGACTGCCTCTGGGGGAATAGTGTAATGACGATGCAGGCCTCAGTTGGGCGCAAATACCTTTTATTTGTCCTCCATGATGAAGGAGGCTCATGTCAGTAGCTTACCGACCTTCGGCGATGCCCGGGGCGAACCTCCGGTCTGGTGCACCATGCGGGCTCGCGCGGAACTTCGATCTATGATGTAACAACATAATACCAATGTAATTCATATTCATGTGTAGGGATGTGATGAAGACACAATATGCAAGGGAGACCTCGGCATCTGATTATTCTTACACTCATTAGTCGACTTCAAGATTGAGCGATCGTGGAAAAACCGTCGGTGCGATCATATTCGTGGGTGATTCAGGAGAAGTTCTCTGGGAATCGCGCCAGGAATTCAATGAGAAATTCGGTTGCGGAGGCTTCCACGCTCTATACTATGAAACCGCGAGAGCTTGATATGACATCCATTGCGTTGAATTTCTGTAGCTTCCCGAAGCGACCAGGTTGACTGTTCAACCCAACTGCGTTCTGACGGAACTCCTAGCGGGGTAGGGAGAAATCGAACCGAAAATTTCTAGCGGGCTCAGCGGTGCGAGAGTTTCGAGACGATATCTTCAATGTTGTGTTCGGAAGATCATGATTCGGTACGCGCATGCGCCCTGCTATTCTGAAACCAGAGGTTTGCGAAGAATAGAAATGTCTCTCGCGCTTCCCCTCCCTGATTCACCAGGAGATGATTGAAGTTATTTGACAGCGCGGACGTCCTTCCGACCGCTCATATTGTGAGTGATCAGATGGATTATCTCACAGAGTGTGTGAGCGCGTTTCTCCCACAGTCAGTGCCATCTTGATGCTCCTGCAGCCTTGATGCCCCCAGCGACCTGATGCCCGGGGCGGAGCGCCCCCGCCTCGCTACGCTACTGTATAGGGGTCGAGGCTGAGTGAATATCGCAGAATTCGAGCTCCAGAGAGCCGGAAATGTTTTTTTTTTCCTTCCTATCAGTGTTTTTCTCGCTGGAAAGCGTTCCAATCACAAAACTGATGCTTCATCCGCGATCCACATGCCTCAGATGCTAAGCAAGAACCCACCCCTTCAAAGTCGAAGCAACTGGGGATGGGAAATCGGGGACACAGTGGACCTGACGGGACGAAAAATTGACAGCGACAATCTCAGCGGGTGGGCGACGATGCTCGTATTCCGATCGGGGCTCAGCAGTTCACACAAGAACAGTATTATGAGTTATTTCTTAACTTATATTTCGGAATCTAGTCGAGAGATTATCGTGTTCCCAGTTCGAAAAGAGAGATCTCTGATTCGATAGAATCGGATCCAGAGGTTTGGTTGTTCGGACCTCCAGGTTCGTTTTGACCGACATCGGAAATATGACGCGAAAAACGGACTTCTCAGAAACTGGGCTGGATCTCGCATCCCAGTACGGCTCGATGACAGAGGAATATTTCCTTTAACTCCCCATGCCATGAAGTGCGTATTTCTTCCGATCCTTCTCGTTGCAGCCTCGTTTATACTGAATACTGTTGGCCCATCCTGGCCCCATGATTCGACAGTACCCTGAGAGGTATAGGCAGCCAACGTTGGAAGAGATCTCCTCGAGCTTGTATATGAATCGACGGTGAAGAACACACCGCGAAGGAATGAAAATAATGCCTGCTAATCCGTGCGGGTACTATTAAATGATGCTGTTGAAGCACTATTGACTGAAGAGCTCGAGAATTTTTGTATCTCAGTACACCACCCCTTGGTCCGTTCTCATGAGGACTCAGGCCGAAGGAAATCGCGTTTAATACATGGGAATGAAATCGTTCTCAACTTTATTGACAATACGGTGATCCTTCTGATCTTTAGGTTAAACGCACGTCTCTACCTAGGCTGAACAACCTAATATTCTACGCCAAGGACTGAAGGAATCGCCAAGCGAGGAGGAGCAAGAGTCGGCCATCGGTTCCCCTCCCGAGAACTAGACTGGACAAGCTCCTGGTGATGTCAAGAGGGACGGGTGCAGCGGTCGGGTGTTTCACCCGGAGTAATACCCTTCTTCGATGTCCTCCTCTTCATCGACTCCTTCGTCCTCGTCGAACATGGGAGCATCGTCAATCTCAAAGATGGGAGCACCCTGTTCGTCAAAGATGGGAGCCTCGTCTTCCTCAAACATGGGGGCGACGTCTTCGTCAAACACGGGAGCTTTGTCTTCGTCGTCCGCGTCGTTCGGATCGGGGTCGAAGTGAACCTCCTCGAGATTCGTCAGCGTCCGCATAACGACCCGAACGTCCTCTTCCGTGAGTTTTGTGTTCCTCACATCCAGGCTCCTGAGTTCGGAGCACTTCAGGATGAGATCCATCATCCACTGAGGAGGCGTCGAGCACCCCGAGAGGTTCAAAGCGCGGAGGTTAGTCGGGTGCATCCCGACGAACATGAACATGTTCAAACTTAAGTTTGAACTGCGCAGCTCTGTCGTGAATCTGAGCGCGAGGCGCTCAAGCCTTCTGTTCGCGAGTCCCACAGCGACCCGCGTCTCGTCGTCGCTGTGCTCGAGGATTTTCTCGATCTCCTCGTCCTCAAGGTTCATCAGCTGCCCGGGGTTGGAAGCAACGTCCGGGAAGGCGAGCTGGTACAGCACGCGGCGGTCGGCGACATCGATCTCGTTTGCCATTTCGATAATAGCAGAGGAGCTTCCACTGGGAACTTCTCGAAGAAACTTGTGATTCGTTTCGAAGAGTTCAGTTGTCTGAAAAGACTGTGAGTCTGAGCAGCCTCCAACCGGGGTTTTAAGCACAGACTCTCTCCTCATTGAGTCGGAGAGTGTGAGGGGGTCGGAGGGGTTCACCCAAGATCGGTCGACACGGCGAAGTCGTTCTTGGCGGGGGCAGATTCTGGATCTTCTTTGGTCCCACCACAACGAGACGATAACACCGAAATATTAGGGGTTCCACCCCAGTGATGAAGCGGTTCATGGGGTGAAGCTCCCATCTGTTACGAATCCAAACGGGGCTCCAAATAATTTCTGGATTCTGTTACTTCCGGATACCCCTCGTACGAGCCTCCCGAGAGCTGACCAGCAAGAACAGAGCTACCGCTGAGAAGCGCATTCCGAGTGATTTACGCGAATCCACATCGATCAAAGTTCGAATTCCTCGCTCTTCGCCGCAGTCCAACAGGTTCAACGCAAGAACGGTCGAATCCTGGGCTCACTTTACAGAAGTTTCTCAAGGTCCTCGAATGCCCTTGCTCGGAGAATCCACAACCGCACTGAACAGCTCTCAACAGGCGATTCATTGGCCCCGCGATCGACTCGTGATTCTGATTCAACTTCGAACGAAAACCAGCGAAGCTCGACAATAAGACCTATTTCCCGGTACAACAGAAAATCAATTCGGGAGAATGAATGGAAGACTTGCTATTTGTCCATAGTCTGCAGAACTTCTCAAGAACCAGCACCAGGAGCACCAAGAGACAAGGGATACCTGCAAATTTTACTGTGTTGTTCCCGATTGTGAGGTTATTGTGGGGTTCTAGAGTTCTGGTCCTATAGCGTCAGCGAATGCAACACAAATACGAGCATGATCATGAGCGCGTACCGTAAGGCCTCATCGAATAGCAAGTTATTCGAATATTTCTTCAGAGGAGAGGTCGCCGATGGGTGTAACTTGTCGTGTAAGCTCAACTCGAGACCCGGTTCGCACTCCCAAAGATCCATGGAAATACATGATTCGTGATAGAAATTTCCCAGATATCCACAAGCACCTTTGAGGAAATATTTGAGCGACAGCATCAGAGAGATTCAAGTTCACACACACAGTGGAGCCGCGTGAGATCCCCGTGATCTCGTGTCTCCTGGTACTCCCGGGACTGGTTTTTGAGGAGTAATGCAAAGTTTGGAGAGATAGGAAGTCTTCCATGTATTTTCTTGGATCGATTTTACTTCATAACGGAAATACTATTTCCCGCTACGCGTTATAACGGAGAAGAGGTCTGCCGACGACGTACGAAGCCTATCCTGGCCCAGCGGCGCTCCTCAGGAGCTCGTTCCTCTCGTATGGGAACTCGGCCTGCGAGCATCGAATGATGAATCCAAAGGCGGATCTTCTCCATGCTCGAGAAATTCCTCGTATATCAACGCCGCAATCCACGGAAGTCTCAATGCACGAACTAATCAGCCAGTGAACTCAGGGAGCACCGGGTGCCCGTCAACTGGGCTTCGCCGTCAACCGGGCCATGGCGTCAACTGGGCTTCGCCGTCAACCGGGCCATGGCGTCAACTGGGCTTCGCCGTCAACCGGACCACGGGGTCAACAGGGGCCTTAACCTGATCTCACCGGATTCCCCCGCACGATTTCGAGTGCGCTGGCTGTCGCTCCGCTCGCTCGCCCGAGCCCTAACCTAACCTCACCCAATCTCCCAATCCGCTTCAAGTCCGCTGCCTGCCGGTCCGCTCGGAAGTCGACGGCGAGGCCCAGTTGACGCCGGGGCCCGGTTGACGCCGCGGCTCAGCTGACGCGCTCCCGGGAGCACCAGATTCGTGGTTCAAAAGAGCTGGATTGGGAACCAGGCTCTATAACTAGTCTGGGAACAGATCTCCCTGGGTCGCCCGGCGAGGATGGTGCGTCATCTCAGACAAGGAGAAGTGATTCCCGTCGATCTGGCTCGAACGGTTCTCTGAAATTAGCTCCACCGCGTTTAAGGGACCGGTATGCATACGGACAAAGCTGTAACTGCGACGTACGGCTCCACATTCTGCCTCAGAAGAAGTTCTGGGCTGATCATCATCCTTCGACGCAATCACCGGCCGGACGCTACGTCGCGGTCGAGTCGAGTTCTGCGTTTCGTGGTGAGGTGAGGCGGGTCGCTTTGCTTTGCTCGCAGTCAGCACTTCGTGGAAACACGAAAGCAACAGCAGAGGCTCGCTGACTCCTGATATTAGGAGAATTCACGAAGTCCATGCAGTTCCATCATGAGTCTGTCTTCACCGCTGGGGAGCCTTGGCGACCTCTTTGCTCCGTTATGGAAGTCGGTAACTTGAGCCTTACGAAATTGAAATATATTGTTCTCACGTCCTTCTTAGTCCATCCGTCGGGTTTCGCTCCGAGAATCAAGGCGGATGATTACCCGACAAATTGCCGAGGGGCGGCTGGTTCCGAAGCAACTTGGATGGGAGTTGTGAATTGGCTCAACCTGCGAATTCATCAACAAGCCGACCTCCGGCTGACTGTAGTGGGCCGCGCTTCGCGGGGTTGGACTGCAGCTTCTGGCACGGAGAAGAATCGACCTCAGAACCACCTCCACAGACCCCAAAAAGTATGGTCGATGGACAACTGAATCACCTCTATGGACTCCAATGAGTCTGGTCAGATTGCTCCCGGGATAAGCTTATCAAGCTCCGGAAAGTATTCCGTCAGATCGATCCCGGAATCACCTCCCTAAACCCGAAAAGTATGTTCAGATCGCTTCCGAATCCTCGCGTTCGAAATATCAATTGAACTTCAGATGCGAGACGTTTCAGGGCACGATTCTCCTAGCCCAGAGGTCGTCAAACTGTGTGTCGCGACACACCAGGGTGCCGAGGGTGTCACGGGGTGTCGCGAGGTGTCACGGGTAGCTGCGAGGTGTCACGGGGTGCTGCGGGGGCAGAGACTGTTGAGAGGTGACTCCGGTTGACCTCAGGACCGTTCCAACTCAATCCGGCACGCTCTTACGAGGCAGAAGCTTTGACCGCCGACAACAATGCCTACTGGAGTTTGTCGAAGAAACATCGAATATCGTCCGTCTGGCAATTAGGTCGCGCCATTGAGGACCTGTTAGCACAAAGAACTACTATGTTTTCATCGAATACGTGCCGAACATGCATTAATTTGACGGCATTCCAACATACTGGTGTGATAGTTTTAATAGGGCACAGACAGTGAGCTACTGTTCGAAATTCGCCATACCATCTGTACTGATTCAGAAGACGATGGAACCAACACTTGCGAAACGAGAATGAACGAAAGCAGTTGAGAGCACCGATCGTTTGTTTTGCTCGAGGTCGATTTCTACGCCTCGGCTCCCAAGGGCAGTTTTTCAGTTTTCCAACCCGGACTGTCCAAACTTTTTTTCCGATCGATCTATCGCATTGTGTTCGCACCGAAGGGGGACATAATGTGGCAGGAACCAGGAAGTGGTCAACCTTTGGTTTTGGGTCAGAAACATTCACTTTGAAGTTGGTCATTTTGAAGGTATTCAAACTCGTCGTGGAAACTTTCTGAAGGATGCATCAGAGAGGTGGATCCGCGAGTTTTCCAAAATTCACCTCATGAGCTCTGTTTCATGCGGTTAGTCTCCAAATAACATAGATATGGGCTCCGAACCGAGACGGCATATGGCCCGCCGATTGGACATAGATAGTTCTTTTTGGAAGAGGAACCCGACCCAATAGATTCCGTTCGAATCCCCGACCAAAGGCCAAGAGTGCCGAGACTCTTCAGAACGAAATTTGTCTCCTCGGACAAGAATCGCGGAGACCTTCCGAGGCACGGTATGCCTCTGGTCAACGATGACTGAAAACTCCTGGAAATGGTTAATATCTCGCCATGTTATCAAAACAGCTCGTCTCTCGGTGTCTTCGCAAAGGAGAACCAGGAGAAGCGGATTTCCTGCATATGTATTTGCTTCTACTCGTGCGTAGAACAACCGGAGTCCAGTGGTATTAATCGAATCCGCGAAACAACCCCTGGAATCAGCTAGCCCGGTGGGAACGCACAACCATTATCAGCTCCGTCGCTGCCAGAGCGGTCTTTCAGCACCTTCGCACGATCCTCAGAACTCGGTCCAGCCTCTATTATGATCATCCTAACCCCTTGATCGTTTCAACTGCTCCCCGCGACCCTTGGAACCAATTTGAGTATTAGCGGCTCCACCGTGATATCGTTCGCTCGCAGACCAGGTTTGATTTTGAGAGGCAACGCCGGCGTTCGTGCCGTCTTTTCGAATCTGAATCGCAACAGAAGCTGCGCGAGAAGAACCTGCATGTTCATCAACGCGAGCCGCTTCCCCACACAATTTTTCGGGCCCTGCCCAAACATCATGAAGGCGGTGAGCTCGCTCGGTGGTCCTTCTTGATTCTTGAGGAACCTCTCGGGTTTGAACTTCTCAGGCTCCGGGAAATATTCGGGATTATAGTGCATGTGGCAGAAACCGGCTTCGACCACCATGCCCTTGTGGATTTCTTGACCCGCAACAACCGTGTCATTTGTGCAAACCCGATCGATCTGTCCTCCCATGGGCACAAGTCTCAAAGATTCAAGGAAGCAAGATTCCACGAACTTCATCTTTTGAAGATCGTTGTAATCGATGTCTGACTTGTCCCCAACGACAGACTTGATCTCTTCCAAGGCCCGCTCCTGAGCTTCGGGGAAGACGGTCAAGTAGTAGGTAGCCAGCTCCAGCGTCAACACTGTGTTATCGGTTCCGAGAAGGAACAAGAACGCTTGTGAGGCCAACATCTCATCGGTGAGGATTGTTTTGGGGTCGTCGCGTTGTGCGATCAGATGCAGATCGAGAATGTCGGCGGTCCCATTCTGGATGACTTCGTCGAGATTCTTTTTCTTGTCCTCGATGACGTGCTTGGTCAGTTTGGAGACGAAATCCACGACGTTTTTCGGCGGGAAATTAACGAATGGGATGTATCTGATGAGTTGTGGAGCGAGAAGGAAGAATAGAGATGCGGCTCCAGGTTTGAATATCTTGGTGGTGTTTTTGATAAAATCCGAGTCGGGGTTGTCGAGAGAGTTCACATCCATGCCCAACGCTATGGCCGTTGTCGAATCGATCGCGTACGCTTTCAGATACTGGTGCAGTGTCATCTCCCGATTGGCCAGCGAATCCAGTTTGTTCATCACTCGTTTGGAGATGAGGTCGAGCTTCAAGATCATGCCTCGCATCTTCGAGGTGGTGAAGGTGAAACCCATGATCGTCCGAACGGCCTTCCAAAGATCGTACGGGAGTTGAACGAGCGTGTTGTCCCACAGAGGTTCGCCACTTGAGAACTCGAAGGATCGGCTGAAGAAATTGTCGAACTGTTTGATGAAAACGTCCTTGACGTGCTCGACGTCAGTCACGACCAACGCTGGTCGGATTCCTCGATAAGAACCATACATCGGACCGTACCGGTCGCAAGCTTCGCGTTGGACTTCTGCGATCGGTCGTCGATGAATTTCCCACAGCATTCGGTACAAATAGCGCCAGTAGGGTTCATAAGGAATTCCTCTGCTCTTCCAAAACTGGCTGATTTGGGACAATTTCACGATAATCAGGGCCACGAGCACTCCGAGGAAAACGAACCACATCTTGTTTCTTTTCGCGAGAGTCTGTTAACAGAAGAAGTTTCCTCTCCAACAGCGTCGCAACGACTCACAGCTGTCAACGCGCTGCGGATCGTCGCTGAGTGACTCTCGGAGAGGGAAACACGATCGTCCTTGAATCGGCGCCGGGAGAAAGCATTTCAGACCCTGACAACAATGAAAGTTTGGGAAGCTCGTGTGATGCGCTAACTTGGCTCGGATATCCCCTGACTCGTTCTCGTGCGATTCATCTCACCGAACTAGGGCGAGTTCGGAGATCCAACGTGTCGAGGAAATACTTCCTGTGATGACCTCAAGCTGGAATGGTCGAGTAGTGCTCGCCTTTCAACGAACAAGACCATAGCTGCCGACTGTCCCCGACTCCTGCGCATGCTGAACATGAATTCTGTCAGCGATGACTTGCATTCAATCGTATGTACTGCGATCCGACTTGGGGGGGGGGGGGGTAAAATCAGAAAGTACCAAAATATCCCGAGACGACGGGAACGAGATCAGTTTCAGTGCAGATGTAGTTGTCGTCGAGCTTAAGGATTGAGGGAGCTTCTGAGAGTTTGAAACACGGTCAAAATACTTGTGAAACTCTCGCGATTCTGTGACCGACCGAGCCCATTCACCAAGGACAGGGCGATGAATCGTCGATAACAATATTTGAGCTTGGCTCGAGGGTGCCACTAACTGGTGAGTTGACCTCAGCTCTCAATTGAGAGCCAAGCCGCGTCAACGTCGCGACGTCGCTCGCTTGCTCCGCACTGAGTGTAGCCTGAAGGCTGGTATACGTAGGTGTTTGCCAACTTTTGGGACAGAAATCACGCAGATAGAGATCTGGTCGGGGCGGCCGCGTATCTCATAACCGCGGAGTCTCACGGAATCGAAGGCCGTGCAGTTGATTCATCTCTGGCATGCTCAGGACAGTGTAAACTCGAAGTCCATCTATCACAGAAACCCACAGTGGGGCGAGACCCGCTGGTGGATGTGCGTTAGTTGGAGGATCGAGAAACGGTCAGGCATGCTCTCCAGTGGAACAATTAGCAGTGTGAATGCCATGACGAATATCAGTTTGATCAACTGGATGGGAAATTCCTTCAGTGTTAGCATTCTCTTGACATCAACTTTCGATTACAATTTATTTTTCACCGGCACACTCGATTATACGGACCGTTTTGTCCTGGTATTCGAGTGGCTGGCAAAGTCAGGTCATTCTCAGACATCTCTGCGATGAAGATCCGATGGAACTTGTGCTCTTATCTCATGCTCGACCTCTATTTGTGATAAAGGGATCCGATCCCAGTTTGCGTTGAGAGTCTTGGAATCCACAGGGACGCTCCTCCCATTTTTATTTCGCTCCGATAACTCTGAAACTGCCGACGGTGTGACTTTCTCCGGGCGCCCTGAGGGATCCGGAAAAACTGTTTTTTCACTCTGTTGCGAATCGACGCCGATGAGTCGAGTGTCCTGCAGACCAGCTTCGGCTGTGATTTCCAAGTGCCGTGCGTGGCAGCTGTAAACGAAGAGTTTTCGCATGCAAGCGAACGCGATTCTCCCACGCAGGCAGAGTCCCCATTCGTCGACTCAATCACCCGAGAGCCTCAGCGGTTCTCGGGACGAATCGCAAAACGATGGGTTCCGCCGTTATATTGCTCGACTGGAGCCCAGGCTTGAGTTTCAGAGGCATCTTCGGCGTATTTTCGGTTGGCCCCAGCTTGAATCGCAGCAGGAGGTTGGCCAGCATCACCTGCATGTTCATCACCGCGAGGCGCTTTCCCACACAGTTCTTCGGTCCTTGCCCGAACATCATGTAGGCTCCGAGTTCATTAGGAGGACCATCCTTCAGGAACCTTTCGGGCTTGTATTTTTCAGGTTCCGGGAAATACTCAGGATTGTGCTGCATGTAAGGGAAGTTGACTTCCACCACCATGCCCTCGGGAATCTCTTGGCCGGCGACAACTGTCTTCGAGCGGCAAACACGATCCATGAATCCAGCCATGGGCACGAGGCGGAGGGTTTCGAGAACGGAAGCCTCCAGGAACTTCATCTTCTGCAGATCTTCGTAATCCAACGTAGCTCTGTTTTCGACCACCGATCTGATCTCCTTGTGAGCTCGCTCTTGAGCTTCGGGACAGACGGTCAAGAAGTAGATGGTCAAATCCAGAGTCATAGCTGTGTTGTCGGAGCCGAGAATGAACAGAAAAGCCTGCGAGGCCAACATTTCGTCCGTCAAAATCGAATTCGGATCATCGCGCTGCGCTATCAGATGCAGATCGAGGATATCGGCCGTTCCGTTCCTTACAACCTCGTCTAGGTTTCCCCGCTTGGCTTTCAGCACTTGCCCGGTCAGTTCGGTGATGAACTTCACCAATCTCTTGGGTGGGAAATGGATGGAAGGTATGTATCGAACGATTCTCGGTGCGATCAGAAACAAGAACGCTGTGGGCCCGGGTTTGATGAGGTCCGATGTGCATTTGACAAAATCGCTATCTGGGTTCTCGAGGGAGTTGACGTCCATTCCGAGAGCTATCGCCGCGATCGAGTCGATGGAATATTGTTTCAGAAGTTTACTAACAGAAGTTTCTTCGTCAGCGATCAAATGAATCTTGCTCATTAATCTCTTGCTGATCACATCGAGCTTGAGGATCATTCCTCGCATCTTTGCAGTAGTGAACGTAGAGCCCATTATCGTTCGAACAGCTTTCCAGTGGTCGTAAGGTAAGTGGAGGATCATGTTGTCCCACAGGGGTTCGCCCGTCGAGAACTCCATCGAACGGTTGAAGAAATTCTCGAACTGTTTGATGAACACCTCCTTCACATGTTGGACTTCAGTCAACACCAGAGCGGGCTTCAGTCCTCGGTAGGAGCCGTATGTGGGTCCATAGCGGTTGCAAGTCTCGCACATGACTTCCGGAATCGGTCGCCGATGGATCTGCCACAACATTCGGTACAAATATCGCCAATAGGGCTCGTATGGAATGCCCCTTGATTTCCAAAACAGACTGACTTTGATAAATTTCACGACTAGTATTCCGACGAGCGCAGCCAGAAAAACAAACCACATTTTGCTGGTGGCGTGGATCTCACTCGAACTGACTTTCTTCCAGGCAGCGGCCGAATCGAGCTGGTGTGCCAAGTTGACAGCCGTCACCTTGGCTGTGGCGAGGGAACCCGTGACCTTGGCAGACGAGCAGAAGCAGCATCGTTCCTCTCTGATGTTCAGTCTTTGCCTCGCGCTCGCCATCGGTGATGTTTTCAATTCATCGGTGTCGCGCGGAAATGACTCGCGTCCGCGCAGTTCGTCTTCATCGCCGGTACAGTTCCGGGTCAGGCTGAGAGTCCCACCTGCAGCTCCAAAGCATCCACGATTCTACTTGCCGTGCAGTCGCCGTCGTTCCCCTTTCCCTCGAAGTTTGAACTGAAGGACCTGCGAGCTCCTGTGCTGGCCATGCATCGGACTAAGATCTGGCTAGGGACACAACTGAGCAGAGATTCTCGGCGTAGCCATGTTGTATTCCCGGACAGCCTGCGTAGAACCGGTGATCGTTGAGGAGGGGCGCCCTGCCAGTCGAACGGATGCGGAAGAGCTCCATGATCCATTGATAGCGATCCTTGCAGGAGCGAACTTCTCGAAGGGGGAAACGTAGGAGCTCATCTGCTTCTTAGACAAATGTGGACCTTGCAGATCCAGTTCCAACGCCAACAGTCTACGGCGAATATCCCTAACCGTTGGCGTACGCAGCAGTACTTGCGAAATGGTCCCCAAGCTCAAACTACTCAAAAACTATGTTCGTCCAACCATGACATGCGTATAAACATCGAGGGAGGGTGGCTGGGAGGCAGTCAAGGTTGGAGAAGCGGAGAAAAACACTAAGGCCCACTATGCTCGGTGGCGACACCAGGTGACTTTCGGCCTTAGCACGCCACGGCAATGCTTTCCTCAGTTTGTTGGCCTGCCACGACCGTGCTTGGGTGGCAACTCCCGTCAAGGATCCCACCGACTCACGAGTCTCCAAATGCTCCATTCTCCGAGCTCCCTCGTAACCGACTTCAATTCCAAGGCCCATCATGGAATCGATATCGGCGCACACGGCTTCCCGCGCTCCGGGGCACGGTCGGGTTCAGAATCTTTTTGATTCGCTTGACAAACTCGTTTATCGGGTTACTACGCACAGTCTTTGCATGGACTGTGCATGGACACATCGGAGTCCATGCAAGAGAGAGTGGCTGTGGTCGAGTCTGCCCCATGAGTCGTGGACCAGATTTCAGCTCGGTGTTAGCCTCTGACTCGAATTTCGTCGCGAAACGTTTTGCCATGACGTTCATTCCCAAAATAGTTTCTCGCACTCTGGCTCTGGTGGCAGTAAAGCTCGTGATTCTTCGAACAGCTTCGCATGAGGCAGCTGAACAAGCGCGTTGTGCCAGAGCGGCGCGTCTGTCGCGAACTCGAGAGTGCTTCCCACACTGCTTTATGAACACTTCCTCGACATTTCGAGGTCTGTAGAAAAACTAGTCTCAAACCCAGGGAGGAGCAGCGGATCGGCGATTTTCCTCGCCGATTTCTACTCTGAGCTCTCACCGAGTTCCGTGAGAAGATCCCCAGGGGAAACAGTAGAGCAGCGAAAGGGCTGGGCTCGGCGATTGCTTCAACAAAACAGTCGCGACAGATAACAGCAGAAAGTAGTGCAACAAGCCGCGCGGTGGAAAGGCTCAAGCGTTCACAGATATCGAAACGAATCCGATCGCAGACAGGGTTCCGAACGTTGTCTTCCTCAGAGAGTTCTGGGTTTTGTGAGTGAGCGTGAACCTCGACAGGATCCTGTCGGGACGAAGCTCGCTGTCAGTTCAGGAAGGAACGTCTGAGCTCTGTGGAGTCGGCTGCCGATCTCGGAAGCCAGTAGAGCATCGTTCTATCGAGTGTAGCGAGCATCAGCTTGACTGACAAATAAATTTCCAACTTCACTGTATAGAGGGGAACTCCGGGATCCTGCTCGTCTGGAAGTGCTTAGAAAACGCCTCGAAATAACGACGAAAACAAATAAGTCCCCGTTGCCTTATTCATCTGGCGGGTTCCGCTTGAGTGTTTCGGAAAATGGAAAGTCAGGTAAGGCTCATCTACGGGGACTCCCGGATATCGTAGCTCAACCGATTTCCCTCGGGAATCTAAAAACGAGACGCACAGTGATTTCTTGTCCATATACATCTCGTGATTTTTCAGAAATGGGGGCGAGTACACTCTGCGGGTTAGGATTAGTCGTTGATCTTGCAGGTGCATGGGATGTATTCTTTCGTTGTTCTCTCCCATCTTTCTAGACTCCGTTTGGTCCGCTCTTCATTTGCTTTCGCTGAGTCCTCATATAGTCTAGTCTAGTATAGTATAGCCTAGTCTTCTGCAGATCCCCGCTTCGTTCCGCTTTTCTCCTTTGCACTCCATTATTGCGTACTCTAGGGACTCTGTGTGATGTCCGCATAACACACATTTACCATCGCCTCCTTCGAATCTTGTTCTGAAGGATTTGGTGTTGAGGAAGCCCGCTCTTGCACTGGCAATGAGCGTGCTCCCTCTGGAGTTGTCATATATATGATCAATCGTGCCTTTCTGCCTCTTGTTTTTCCTATATCTTTCTAGGCTGGATTTACTTTCCATTCCTTCTTTCCATTCCTTGTCCGTATATGCTGTGATTTGTTCTTCCACCCCTTTGCGGAAGGATCTCAAGCTTCTACCACCGCCTGTCGATTTTGGAGCTTCTATGTTCTCGCATTCGTACATTCTCTTGAGGTGTAGCATTCTCCTGTATGCTAAGCTAAATATGTTGGATCTTTCCATCGCCTCGAAGATTAGCTTTTGCCATCTATATGTCTGGATATTTGTCCGATTCTGGCAAAGTATAGTATTTCACTGTTGGCTTCTCTGCTTTCGTATGAAACCCACCCCAGTTCTCCTTTCACGAACTCATTCGCAATATTGAAGGGTGAATGGCCTACTGCCCATTCGCCTGCCTCACGCCGTGATATTTCCATCCTCTTGCGTGTTTCGGCTCATGCTACCAGGACTGAGTTGCAGTTCGTCCGCGCGGGCACACATGTCGCCTCCCATTGTATCTTGGTTGTCTCGGAGCCATTGAACTTCCACAGCGATTTCGCGTACATTTGTCCAAGCGTTTTCGTGGCTTCCTCTTTCCACAGCTTCTCCTGCTCAGCTAGGTAGTTCCTGTTTTTGCTTAGCAGGATCCCAATATATTTATACGACTTCGCTCAAGGGATCAGTTGTGGCTGGATTTCTAGCCCGGGGCTCACGACACTTCCTTGCTCGTAGAAGTCGTGGCTCGTGGTGATTTTCTGGAGTTGAATACCAGGTTCAGCTCATTACACACCTCTGTGGTGATCTATAGAAGCTGTTAATCTGTGCCCATGTGTAAGACATCAGAATCAGATCATCGAAGTAAAATATCCCCGGCATTACTTTTGCTCTGTTTTCCAGCCTCTCAGATATGATTCTAAGAGGTCCTGATGGTGATACCTCGTTTATTACCATCGTTCATTATGGTTAAGATTGATGATTCGTTTTTCGGCATACGAGGTGGTCAACGTTAGTGAGGAAGGCGCTCCGACCAATTTTCTGCTCTCTTTTTGGAAATCGAGCTTTTCCAGTTCTCCGTCCCCAAAGGAAAGACTCGATGAGCTCGATTTCGGGCGGAACAGAGTTCTCGTATCGACCCGGCTCCTTCAAACCCGGCACGTTTAGACCAATCAAAGATCTCCTTGGAATTGGCAAAATTCTCGAACCCGGCAGCTCTGAGCAGACACGGGTGGATTGAACTGGCGGTCAAGATTTCGTTACCAGATCAGTGATTTTCGGGAGGCTGTTGCGATCAGTCGCCTTTCTCGAGATCCGGAGTGACCCTCGCCATTTCTCCAGCGGACTCGAGAAGTTTCTCGGGTAGATTTTTGAAGAGTCGAAGAAAAGAAAGCGTTCCTCGAGCCCTCCAGGGAAATTCAACTCGTGACTGATTGACACAAATAAAGAAGGGAAACATGAGTCATCCTTCCCGCTATTGATCGCGAGAAGAAGAAATACAGAACCGACTTACGTTGACCACCCCGTATACACGGAAAAATAGTGCACTTTCTGTGCCAGAGATTTACATTCACCTGTTAAGTGATGCGGTGTGCGATCCACGTGCTATTCAGTGAAGAACACGTGAGACGCATGATGAACGTGTGACGACGTGAATGAGCACACCGAATGGACGGAACCTGTCCGCACCTCGACGAAGGATTGCAGGGCGCAGACCTTCTCATGGCGCCATATGCCCAGGTGTCAAACGAAGACTCGTCGATAATAGTGAGGAAGAATACGTCCAATGGCTGAATCGCCGGTCTTGCACATCCTCCAGGATTGATTCCTTCCATGAGCTGGATTCCGACCGGTGCACAGGCATCTGAAAGTGCAACATCCCTATCTTTCACACATGAGTCCATGAATATAACCATTATTTTGCGATGCTGGGGCATGCTCGGTCCCATGAGTTCGGTGCAGTGCGGCTGAAGATTTCCGATATTGGAAAGATATGAAAACTTCGGCCTCACCTCGGCTTCTGAACACAGGCATTCGACATTGGGTCGAATGAAAGAGCTAAATTTGCATCTCGGTTCCCGGTACTTTCCGAGAGAGAAAAAGATGTCGGCTGATATTCGGCCGAGCGACAGTCTCCGACAGTACGCGCAAAAGAGGCTGACCCGACTTTTCATTTCTTCAAACTCCTCATAAAATCACGCCTTATGGATATGGGGGCACGGAAGATCAATTTTCTCGTCGTTTCTTTCGAAGAACATCCTGAAGAGCACGATGCGCAAAAGCCCCTCGATCCATCGAAAGTGCGTGTTTACTTGTGAGCGTGCTCGATGATGAAAAGCTGGCGCAATTCGTAGTCGATCTTCAGGGGAGTCATGTTTGTGGAGATCGGTCTCGTTGGAAATCATGGTGACGAGTGTGGGCGCAGTCGGACTTTGATTGTATCTTGTCTCAGAGCGTCACTCGATTGAGAGCGAGTGATGGTTCCCATTCTCCGTGGTCAGTTCCCGAACCGAGCAAAATGTTTAGAGAAGTGGTCCCGACTGTGTGCAGGTCAAGCCCCTGTTGCGAATAGAATATCAGGGGGAACGAATGGGAGATCTCTACACTCTGGAGCCAGACGTGCAGTGGACCGGTGTGACTTTTGTCTCAAACGGACTCGTTCATAGGAGAGCTGATGCGACTCTGCGGTCAGCTTGAATAATTATTCAACGGCGACTCTTTCCCCGTCGAAGAGTTGCTCAGCAATTTTGAGCTGACAGTCGAGCGCGTAAGACATACCGGTAAGACATTTCGGAACCGAGGTCAACGGATGATTTGTGGATAACACACGTAGCTGCTGACAGCGATGTCGGACAAATGAAAGCGAATACCAATGTGAGTAGTTCATGAATGCCTTTAGCGAGTTACTCCCTCATACTAGCCAGATCCTCCAGCTTTGTTCATCGCGATGCGAAATGACAACAGTTTCACAGTCAACATGCGGTTCATGTCCTCCTTTGAACGAGCATGACCGTTATCATTCAGCGGGCGAGCGGAACAAGACCAACCGGTATCGGATGAAATGATTCGCGATCGATCGTCAGTAAAGAATCTGGATCGCTCTGGATGAATGCTGCCCTGTTTTGTTCCTGAATGACTTGCTGAACACGCCGGCGAGCTTAGACTCTTCATTCGTCGAAGCCCGGAGTCCTCAAAGTACTCCACGACGAGCACTCAGAGCGATTCAAATAAAGAATCTCGGGTCACGATCTCGTAATACATAAATTTATTTTAAGTTTCCGCACTCCTTCATCCTCGGACGCGCATTCGGGTCCTCGTTACTTTCGGCTCGGTTCCTGAGCGTCTCGGGCTTGATATCGAGTGCGGAAAACTACTTAACTGTTGATCTTGTCGTTGGCACTTCTTCGCTTACACCTCTAGTCTAACGGCTCTGACTGCCCTCGCAGAAGTATCCTGCATAACGCGTGCAACCCACGGAAAAATGACTGAAATGCATGGAGATGGAGGCCCGCATGTGGCCAATCGGATGAGTTTCCCTATCCCTCGGGCACGGTGAAATGTCCGGCGTACAATCGTTCCTTGAGTTCCGTTGTCGTTAGTGGTCATCCTTCTGGTTTGTCTTGCTTCCCTTGGCCTTCTGTTGTTGTTTCTTCAAGAGCTTGACCTCCGCATCGTCTCCGTAATAGTTTTCGCTGCAAAGCACAAAGCTTAGTAAGAGTGCGAGCAGCAGGTCAGGTGCTGAACACGTCCGAAACACGACGAAACACTAAGGAAGCCGCCACCTGACCAAGTCCCATGCTCATGCTCCAGCGCTTGATTACAGAGGAACAAACCGACAACCGCCATTCGCAAAACTGCCACCGAAAGGAAGAATCTTGCAGAACCAGCTCCAGCCAGTCTACCGAACGAGATTTTAGTGGATTCAATCGATCGTTACGCAGTGTTTCTGTAC
Organism: Phytoseiulus persimilis; assembly: GCA_037576195.1. NCBI lineage: Eukaryota > Metazoa > Arthropoda > Arachnida > Mesostigmata > Phytoseiidae > Phytoseiulus > Phytoseiulus persimilis. The sequence goes on from CM075103.1 coordinate 29,221,005, forward strand.
GGGGCTAACATGAAAGCTAGCAAGTCCTGTGAGAGGTGCACGACACGTTCTCATGATACATGGAATGTTGACTAGTTTTGTTTTTGATTACTATGAGCGTGGTACGATGATTACGACAGAGGATTCGAATCAGGAAAACCGAGGAAGTTAGGAGACATTCTGAGTTGTTAAGAATGACGAGGGGTTGAACTGGTAAGAGGAACAGGAAAGCTCAGAGAACGAAGGAACACACTGAAGCTGGTTTGTGCTTTGCTGTAGGCGAGATAGACCCGAATTTCGGACAGTCTATGACACCTACCATCCTTGGACGTTTTCGGGATCGTCACACTGGAGCGTGTCGACGTTGAACACTGTTCCGATCGAGCATCCGTAAGGTCTGGCCTGTCCTTCGATGCAAACGTAGAATTTACGGCAATCAGTGGGGTGAGCGTGACGGGTGAAGACTCCAGGTGCATCGGCCTCGGTGGGGTCCGGGCACACGAATCCTTCGGCAACCTCTGCGATAGGGAGGATAATCGTTCTTGAGCCAGTTCGTAGTCATCGGAAGAGAGGAAGCTTCCCAGACAAACCCCACCTTCTATCGGACTTTCGGTTCGCCACGGAGTCGCGATCGATAAAAACAGAGTTCACCGTAAGCAAAACTCACCGCGTTGGTCACAGCGGTCGACAGTGTCAGCCCAGACGCAGACGCGTTGATCGTTGTCGTAAGCCAGTCCGGGAGGACACTCGTAACGGGAGGATTCCCCGTTCCAGCATGAGTAGAACACACGACAGTTGTTGTTGTCAGGGAAGATTCCGTACAGTCGGGGACAATGAGGGGTGGAGATCGGAGGCTCTGATCGACGGATGGAGTTGGTTAACATACGATCAGCTCACTTCCACCTTCACCGCGGAACCCAGCAACGAATCGACCCAAGTGATCTCAAGAAACATTACAGGACGAGCGAGGAGAACAGGTGTGATTACGAATCGGAACCGTTGCAAAAAACGATCGTGGCATCCGAGGTAACGGTCGTTTTCGGCGATCTATCGTCATGGAGGATCTCTCTGGAGCCCTCTTTTGTTCAATTCGAGTCCGGGGCCAACAAGCGTCCGTTCGGCAAAGTATTCTCTCGAACGAACCCTCCGGGAACAGTACGACTAGGGTGCTCTGAAGTCCCCCTCATCGCGAAAACGCGGAGCCGTTGGAACGGCCGATCGTAGGACACTTGTGAATTGTGCAATCTGGGCGCGCGATATCGCTCCAAGCACATCTTTCTATTCGGTTCAAGGGTGGAGATATTTCGACGGTGTGACGTAATTAATTATCGAACTGGTCAGATCGTACGGGGAGTTGTCATTTACCAAGGTCGGTTCTGTCGCCACACTTCACAGAGAACGGGTAAGCGCAGTTCTCGCGGAGGGGGTCGGTATCATCGAAGACGAGACCGTTACCACACAGTTTCAGGGTAGCGGTTCCGTTGCTGCAAGCGAAGTACTTATCGCACGACTTGGAATGTGGGAAAAAACCAAAATCATCTGCGCAATCGTAGTAGGCGTCCTGTTGGACCGGCGTTCCTTTGGTCGGTGCTCGCACTCCCTGCTGGGCAGCAGCTGCGGAGGAAAAAGAAAAAAAAACGTTAATCTTCATCGACCACGGTTGCACCACGCGTGTGATTGGCAGCCACTGATACTGATAAGGGTCTTGCGTAACGCTCTTCTTGACTGAATCGTCCGGAACTGGGCGTGGCTGTTAGCTGGCGACAACGGTAGCTGGCGAAAAGCACACAGGCACGCACGCACGCGTGCGCGAGGCGGACAAGAAACAGCCCAAACCCGACCGTTAGCGCAACCAGTCGCTTAGTCCATCGCTGGGGAGCGTTGGCGTCTCGAGCCGACCTTGAAGTCGCTGGAAGGTCAACCATCGAGGGATGACGCTTATTAAACGCCGGGAGTTCTAGTTAACTTGACTGATTGGCCTATTCCGATCCGCTGCGTGAGGGGATGCGAGCCGCGCGAGTTTATCGGAATGGTTCCAAATGCTTCGACGAGCGGTCACGAATCTCAGCGGCTTCACGTTCACTTCGGGCGCATGACAGCCAGGTATCGCGACAGATAAGATAATAATGTTGAATGGCCAAGGACAGCGTCTGCTTTTGTGCGCCGACAAAACGGTTACAAGGTCTCTGAGTCGAAATCAACAACCATTTCTGACCGGTGAAGATTCCGCACCGTCGGCTCGTTCAGTTCGGATCGAGTCCCCATCTTTCGTTGCGATAACGGTCCTCCCCCATTATTTGCTTCGGAACCGAAACACTGAACGGTTGTTGCCCAACAGGAGGGGTGTGTTCCTTATGAAGTGGCTCTGAAAACAGGAGTTCCCACAAAAGCACTCTTCGTGAATCTTCTCCCCCGGTCACAGCAGACTTCCGACAAAAATGCGTTTCGCCCCGCGCTTCATCTAGGCGGAACAAACTTTTCGGATCCCGGCGCGGTCCGCACATTCAAGGAGCTTGAGCATCGCTTGATCAGTCTACAAGATCTAGAAGGCAAGTCGCCGCGGCTGAGCGGTCGGAGAACGTTCTCCCACGTGGTGGGGCAAACCGACGAATGGGGCGAAAAAGCGGCAGAGAGGAACACAAAGCTTCCTGAGTCTCATATCATTCTTATCCATGAGAAACCGGTCCCTGCTACCGATATACTCTTCTACGAGTATCCCCTGAGCTGATCGGACACTCTCACAATCGGGTCGGCAGACCGAAATTGCTCGACGACGTAATCGGACTTACCGCCAGCTACGCATAGTACAGCGATAGCCAATCCTTTAAACATGGCTAGCGTTGGTCGGAATCACACAGAGCACACGGATCAAAGCACACAGACTGTCTGCGATCCGGGGCCCGCGGGCCTTTTAAGTGTTCACCACCCTCTCTTCCCTCCCCTGCTTCCATCCCGCGTCAGAGCCGCTCAACACCGAGCCAGCAGTTGTTGCTCCGACGTCCATCTGGTCATTGAACACTTCGTTCGTTCGTTCGCTCGCTCGCTCGCTCGCCCGCCCGCCCGCACGCCCGCTAAGCCGTTATTTGCCCTTCATCTGCTGTCGGCCCATCTTGGGGCATACTCGTCTGCTTCCGCTTCGCCGCTCACAACCCGCACTCGAGCCTAGAAATGTGCGAAACCTCGGCTCTTCCTCGGGACTGCACGTCGTCAGTTCCCAGTCAGATGGTGACTCGGCTTCATGGCCTAGAAATTCTGTGCTTTTCCCCTTCCGTTGCGAACTAGATTCTCGATCTCGACTTCTTCCCCAAACACGGTCTCCCATCCTCGACGAGTCTCCATTGCGCTCAGCGGACTTCTGGGTATCGACGACACGTGGTCGGTGGGCTCCCGCTTTCGCGTCTATAGAGTGTTGGACACCCGGCAAGCACGGAGTGAAGATCGGCGTCGCTTCCGCTCTTGACTCGCTTCCCTGGAACGGAAAATCCACGAAGATGTGATTCTGGGTGGCATATGACCTTTTCGAACACGCCTGGTTACAGCCGCGTTTCTTCCGCGATGTGAACGATCGAAGTCTGAGAACGTTTGCGTTGTTGTCGGAACTTCCGCTCGCAGGTTCCTGGAGCTGTTCGCAAATACCTCCTCCTTGTCTTCAACCGACGGCTCTGTGCTCTACGGTTACCGACTGCTGTCCCCATCACATGGGGCTCCATTCCAGGTTTTCTGCTCGTGGGCCACCTGCATCGAGCCGGAGCACACCGTGGATGACCCCACGAGGATGGATCGTCACGTTGATGATGCGCTGCGTTTCACACCCTGCTGTCGTCGTTGACTTCTTCAAGATCCGTTCTACTGCAAGAGCATCTACATCGGCGCGGCCCGGCAAAGTCAGCAAGCAAACACGTAGTCAGCGGAGCAGTCAATAGCTCAGACAATGATTTTTTTTGAAGCAAAAACTCTTTCATAGGGGCGGGAACGGCTCGGGGGAGGCTCGCCTTCTTCTTTATTCTCGTTTTCCAACGTTCTTCACAGCTTTTTGCTCATCGCACGCGCTCGTTCGCCCGGCCACCGGCCGGCTCCCGGGATGTCATCCTTGCTTGAGGCGGAAGTTCCGACAGGAACGCATCGTCGACTCTTCTCCTTTTGATACCATGTGCCACAGCCGACCGAAACGTAGCGCAGAGCCTCTCAGAGCCTTCTGCGTCCGGAGAAGCCACGAATTTCAACCCAGGCCCCGCTCCCCGGCTAGAGGGACGCGCCGTCGCGTACCTCTCAACGCTAAACTGGCAAGGATTGAATACAACTGCAGGTGGCGAGTGTTTAGGAAGGTTCGGAACACTCGCCCCGCTCGTTTCCGGCGCAGAAATTGGAGCTGGTTTTCCTTTATCCGACTCGGTAATTCGTAAACTTGTTGTTCGCAATGAGCAGGCAGGATAACGTACATCAGCTCGATCATGGTATCCGATCATAGAAAGAGTTGAAGAACCGGTGGACAGATGGATGGATGAATTCACGGGCGCGTGGTGGTAATCTACATCGAAAGTCTCGTTCAGGGCCGCGCAGCCGCGTTCAGAAGATGTTGACGCCGCCAACGACTCCTGTTACATCACAACGGCATTTGGGGGCGGAAGCATTATTTTCGCAGTCGGAACCCTACGCCTTCTTTTCGTTTCGTCTCGCGATGGCGGAGGGAGAATATTCGCATTCGGGCAAATTTGGGATTCAGAAGAAAATCAGTCGGCTGGCCGGCTATGGAACGGTAGGTGCTCCTGGATGTTGGAGACCTGCCACCGCGAAACTTATTCTGGACGGTTACGTTCGTTGCGTAAAGCGTTGTAACAGTTGTCTCGTCGGAATGATCATCGTCCACCCAAGAAGCCCGATCGCCGCCAAAATGTATCATTCGGGTGAAACAGCGACCGCTTTGGCCAGCGTTACGCAATGGTTTACGGATCAAAAACCGAACACTATCTGTTCAGAAGAGCGTACTTGCGGACCCGAGCGCATCGACGATGACGAGAATTAGAAAATCCATGAATTCCATAATTTTGCGACCTCGTGAGCATCTTGTCTCTCAATAGTTCATCCTGAGAACTGGAGGGAGAGTAGCTTCGTCTCCAGGATGGACACCCTGTCTCGTGTTGCAGGATTCGATTTCTCGTAGGCTAAGCAACGATTCCACTCCGCCAGAAGGATGGGCGAAGACCATGCGTGGCTTGAAACCGGATGCACTCGCGTGTGAAAATTCCGTGCGAAATTTCTTCCTCGAAATTAAGCTGATCGGGAATGAACGAAAGCAACATTCAAGGCTCCGCGAACTTTCCACTTCGGGTATCCCTTGAGGACGTCCTCAATTTCAAGGAGATGAGCAGTTTCTCATTGGCAGCTCGTTCCGAGCCGACGATCGGGGTCCAATATGTCGTTCAAAGGCGCTCATTCGAAACTCCGCAACTGAAAGGGCTCAGGGTGCCGCGCGAGAACCACCTTTGTGATTGAAACGATTTCATCCAGAATGAATGCTGAGCGGGAAGTTCAGAAAGGAAGACAAACCAGGAACTGCTCGTTTTTTCTCATCTCTCTCACAACTACACGCTCTAGGAGAAGGGCAACTATGAGAAGTTCACTCGCGTGAGGTGCAGGCAGAACCTATGACCGGGCAGCCTCACCGCGAGCCGTTAGGATGAGGGTTGACCGAGCTGTCTGGAAGGGACAAAAATGGCCAGGCAGCTGAGAAGAAAGAAGTTGGACATTCCGAAAAGGTTAGAGCTTTCATCGGATTCGGAACGCTCTGATCGCCTTCACCATCCAAGTGTGGAACTCTAGAACTCCAGTGCCTCAGTAATTGGAACATTTCCTGAATCTGATAACAGCACCACTCTATCGTACATGTAGTGAAATTGCTTCGGGTTTTTAGCGTTTCCGATGTTGTGCCTTCTCCGCCACTCGACACTCATTCCTACTTGCATCACTCGGCATGACATGACGGGTTTTTTTCGTGTGGCGGAGTTCCATTCAAACGAGAGCCGGTGCGCTCCCTTCAGGTAAATACAGGCCAATGGTTTCGGAGTGATTCACTTCAACGTAAACAGCTTGTTGCGCTGAATGCCCGGCCTGAACGGGGGCGACAACCATGTTTAGAACAAACTTGGATTGAATAATCTGAGCAGAAGGTCTGCTCTCCATACCCAATGGCTGCATTAAATGCTCCAGCCCGTCGCTGTCTTCGGCTACTTCCAGACTCATGGCTCCGCGAGGTTAGGCCAACGTGACCAGATCCGATCGGTCTCGATTGGGTCGAATATGAGTCCTTTCCGGTTCGTTCATGTCGCTCACTAGCTTAGTCTGTCCGGACTCGTCATCTTGATGTTTGTGAACATTACTCTCTGAAGCCCTCTTTCAGCTGAATCATCAGTCTTGTCGACGTCGTGTAATGCGGGTCTTGAGCAGGAAGGTTTTGCATCAATCCCTTGCCGTTGAGAGGAATTCGTGATTCTACCATCCCCGAAAATACAGAAAGATCTGATCATTCGAGAAATCCGTCGCCTATGCGAGGAGGCTCTTGCAGAACCACATTGAGGCTGTTAATGGAGATTCGAACTGAATTTGAAACTGCTCTCTGAGAAGCCGATAATTGAGCTTCAACCCTGGGCTACGCTGACAGAGGGTCTCCGAGATATCGGGATCGGATGTCCTCGGTCAGTGATGATGATTTTGACGTGAAGACCACGCGGCACAGCGGCAGCTTCAAATTGGAGGGACGAAAAACGCAACGCAACTCCGGCGCGTTTCTCAAGTATTTCCCCCTTTTCCCGGAACCGATCCGCAGATAAAGTCCGATGACCGTTTTAAAACGCTGTTACATAATGGAAGCATCATCGATGGCGCCGCCATCGTTGTCATCATCAATTGGCTCGAAACAATCACGACGATCGCCCCAAAACCTTGCCCGGCTCGTGGTGCTTCAAGTAGCGCAGCGTGGTACCTCGGGTCATGACCCTTCGGGTTCCGGAACCGGCAATGAGCCAGTGAGAGGAAATTATTGATCTGGACAAGAAATATCGTTATCCAAACACACGCGTACAACAACAGCCCGAAGTTGCGGCAGTAGCACTCGCCACAACAACGAGCCGCTCGCAGTCAGGGAATCAATTCGTCAGTCGTGATCCGCGGTCGAGGCGAGCTCTCGATTCCGGTAACCGACCGGCTCGGAATTTCTTTTGGGCCGTAATAACACTTAATCTTCTCCTCGTCATCTTCGACTGATCTTCAGAGCAGCTCAGCTGGCCGATACCGTGGAGGCATTCGGAGCCAAGCTCAGTCTTCTGTGCTTGCATTGCGGCGACAGTGACACACACGCCAATAGCCACGGACTTGGGTTCGCTCTGCGAGTCTCAGAAAGAAACTTGGAAATTTTCGGATCCAGAGACGAACTTGAACCGCGATCGAACATCGCCGTTTAGCATTCTGTGCATTCTTAGTTGTCAATCAGCGATTAGGCCCAGCATTCCTCCACAACGCCGCGGGTCAAGGCTCGTGCGCGTTCTCTCACTCTTTGTCCCGATTCGCCCATCCAGCATCTGTTCGGAGGGAGCCGGCATTATCAATGATCACCCTAATGCCGCCGTTCGAAGAATATTCCGTGCGACAGAAGACTCGCGCGCGATGAATGATAGAAGCTGGTGTAAAACACACCAGCAGAACCTGCACGATCTGAGGGTGTCCCTCCTTGGCCGTCCCTCCTTGATACGGAGCTCCGTGGTCCGACGCGCTCGCTCCCGCGGTCCCGCTGAAGCGCGTGGCTTACCAATTCATCCTGATGCCATGGTGGGCACAGGAGGAGGGAGCGAGCAACGTTTCCCGCGCGCGATACTGAGCTCAAACGAGAAGTTTGTGTTTTGTGAGGACGGAGAGAGAAACATGGAAAAGGATACGGATCCGTGAGGTAAATTCTCCTTGAGATATGGCGGTATGGACTCAGGCATTCCACGATGCTCTCCGATCACTGATTCTCAATTGACACACCGGGGATGAGACAGATTGACGTATGGTCTGCAACCTTGGCAATGAGAGACTTGTGAGAATTATATGAAATTAGCGATATTCTTGTTTTCACTCCCTGGAAATAATGTCGGTGGGGAAGATGTGAGACGCAGAGTGAGGGATCTGAATTTTTGATGGGAACGAGGGCTTTCCTCACGACAGAAGAAAGTTCGTTCAGTGAGTACTGACAGACGAAGCCGCTTGTTTTCCGATCGCGTTGAGCGGAGACGTGTCGGATGAGCACAAGAAAGATGCATGATAGGGTGAAGCGGGACAGCGGAACGTGTTCAGATATACATCTTCATAAGCAGGTTTTGCCTTCGTGTAGAAAAGGCCAAAAAATTTCAATGGTTTCCAGCCATATCAGACTTGAATTTTTCTTCCTCGAAACCCCGCTTCACCGGAGCCGACCGGATGTTTGTGTATCCGATTTTACTCCCTGCCATTAACTTGATGATCCAAACATTAGATTCCCATGGGTTTCATCAGAAATGGGACCTTACGCGGAACGAGGGCGAACTGGAAGCAAGAAATGCGGGAGCGGAATGCTTCCTGAATCCTCGGCTGCTTCGGAAAGTTCTCGATGATTCAGCGCAAACTCAGTCGTTTCGAGGTGGGTTCTAGTTCCATCCGCGAGAGAGCTCCTATCAGAAACTCAGACTGGAGGACATCGGATCAACTGAAGTGAAGTTCACTTCAATTTTCTCACTTTCGTTTACCACTGATCAGATAACCGCTCATCAGAGCGAGTGAAGGTCGTCACACTTTAAGACTGTTCCGCGCGACGCTCTGGTACGGCTAATTTGGAAAATTCAGTTCGTTCTGCATATGTTCGCCAAACTTCAGCATGGATGGGTGGACGTCTTGGCCGGCTGCTGGGGGAACTTTTCGAAACTTCAGTCGTTCAACTTTCTGAATTGAGTGTCATCACCAGCATTCCCTTCATTTCGTTCCAAACACCCTTCGAGTGAGCTTTGAACGATTCTCGTTGATTCTCCCCGCCATAACCGCAGTGCAGCGGGAGCTTGTGCACTTTCGGCGAGCACTTTAAGTTCGATGGATACCAGCATCAGAATTCTGAACAACGGATCCCCCTGGGCGTAGCTAGTTCCGGAGGTAATCGCGATCGAGCGATCCTCGGATGAGCGAGGGATCCAGTTCCGCTGTCTCGAAATCAACAACGTCCCAACGGAAAGTCGTCACTTCCCCTAGAAAAAAGAACCCGGCTCGGTTTCTCGGGAAAGATCGTTCCACTCGTTTTACGATTATTCCCCACTTGTCGCCCCTTTGGGGCTCTGCCTGTTTTGGCAACTTCTATCTTTTTGTCACGATTGGCGAGAATCCTTTTTTGCACGACAGTTTTTCATGAGAATACAGCCGATTTTCTTATTCCGATATTTTTCTCAGTTCGGCTCCAGCGACTAGTCAGCCATCTGCTGTGGTTCCTGTTGGGAAAGGTAGATGAGGAAGGCTTTTTTTTACAATAGATACTCAACCGGAAGTGTCCAGCACTACAGCCGCACCCGCCAGCTCGTCGACAACCCGCCCGCCCGATGACCCCTGGCTCCAGCTTTGTCGTCGCTCCGCGTAGCTCTGAAACTTTGAACTGAGGGTGACTTGCTCATTCTGCTCGGTTGCTTCGGCTCGGCTCATTGTGCTCCGCTCCTTCGGATCAGGTCGCCCGGTTTCAATTCGTGCTGTCTCACGCTTCATAGAAAACTCTATGTTCCGACCGGTTATCGCTCGGAGCGGCCGTTTTATCTCGCTTTTGAAATCTCATGGTCCTCTCCAGTTAGTCGTCGGTTAGCAGACTGCTCAACAGAGATGGTAGAGTGGGGCAACCGTTGAAATCAGCCAATTAGCTCTCACATCCGTCGTCATTGTAATTGTGCTCCTCAATTCGGGTCAGTCTAAACGGAAGACACAGTGTCACAGTTTTCAGTCTCATTCAAGCTCATCTCGATTTCATCCTGCGATTCGATGGCGGAAACTTTAGTCCTCAACGATTGGGAGAAAACCTCCTCAACTCATTGATCTCTCAACGGTTTCATCTCCAACGAGTTCCCCAACAGCGGGGCGGCTTCCATTGATGTGAATCGCCCGGGGGGGGGGGGGGGGGGGGAGGGTGGAAAAATAGACGGACGTGGTACTTGTTGTCCTCACTCCGGTGGGGAGATCCAATCATCGTGCTCTTGGCGTTCGGAAAACGGATCGCTTGGGATGTGAGCGCTTCTTTTCTGTAATGTGGTGTCTGATGTTTTCGAAACTAACGGATGTTTCGAAGAAGGACTATATCATGTTAACGTTCATGTTGAACGAGCAAAGCGAACTAAAATCCAAACAGTATCCAGCTCCGGTTCCAATTGAAGGGGGAATGAACTTGACAGCCAACTTCTGCGCCCATTCGGACTGACTCGGAAGAAAATCCTCGATGACTCTCAACTGATGCAGCGATGAACTTAAACTCGATTTGCGTCGTTTAATTTTCTTCAAAACAAGCTGCGGCGAGACATCTGAGATTTCCAAGGGATGATCTTCTCTGTTCCTTTACATACCGGAGAAAAACGAGAAGATGAATTCAAGCGCGAACTACGATGAGCGGAAGTTGTTTCGAACGACGTAAATATACACTGCGGCGGATGAGAAGTACGATAAATTTCGTTAAGGCGTGGTAGCCTTTCGCCGGAATCCGACAATCGCTCGATTCAATGAAAGAAACGGCTTGTGACTGCCTGTGAAAATCTTGACAAAAACTTTCACCGGGATGGGCGAGCTGTCGCGTTTCCGCTCATCCTCCTCGAAAGTGAAAAAGTCTAGAACCGAGCGGATCAGCGCTTCAGATAACCCACAAACTCACGATTTTAGTGCATGAGTTAGCCTCTCCCGAGCTGCCCCTCTTCTTAAATCTGAGACAGGTAACGATCCGGCTGACGTCTATCTTCCACTGTCCTCTCTAGTGTCCCCCTTCTTCCAAAAAAATCCTGAGGAAGTTGACTCGTCTGAGAGTGGAGCAGTGTCTCCCATCGTACGCCGAACTTCCTTTATCTTATGACTGAATTCTGTCTGCCCTGCAGTGAAGCTGCGACGAGAATCAGGTTTTCCGAAATAAAGTGACCCGATACACGGGGTGTCGCGAGGCGGGTACCATCTTCGGTTTGGCTTCAAGCGTACATATGAGAAAATGTGAAGGGGAAAAATAAGCCTCTTCGAGTGAAGTCATTAGGAGTTATTTCAAGGCACCACACAGTGATTCTCGATTCGGTTCGGCACTCGCAATGAGCCGCACTGATACTTTAGGGCTCCTGCGAGGGTGTCGAAGTTCGTTTTTAACGTCGAATGTAATAAACAACGATAACGGCTCTTGGTGCCGATAATTACCGCGCCACAGTGCGTGGAAGCGAGAGTCACCAGCCGAATCGCTTCTCACTGTTCGGCTACAACTGAAACCCTAATTCCCCGTCGGTTCGTTTGCCGCTAAATTAATTGACCGAATCCGTTAGGGAAAGCGCCCCAAAATCTAGAGCTGTAATACGCTGGTGCCGCTCCCTGAGTCCGGAACGCTCATTCCCGACATCAAAGATGTCACCCACAAAATCTAGCGCAGCTCTCGGATCTCACGGAATGAAGTTCTCATTCCAAATGTGAGTAGACCGATCATCGCTCGCATCTAACAGCTCTTCGGGTACACCTCTGAGGGCCGATCTGAGAGCGAGTGCAGCTTTTCATGGTTTACTCGTGAGGAGTTTCAAGAACTCATCTCCCTCAACGCTGGATGCTGAAGTAGAATCGATGTGGGTTCTATGATTCGAATCACCGACGGTAGAATTTCAAGCAGGAAAATCACGAGGCTTGTCCAACACTCTTCTCGATCCCGGTCGGAGGAAGATAAGAATGCTCCTAATCCGCGGAAACACAAAACCGTCGTCGGGTGAGCGGTCTTCGCCTCAATAGAAAAGCTCTCAGCCTCAAAAATCATCCGCTCGACGTCCCCTCCCATTCATTCTCATCTGATGGCAGAAACGGTTCGGGAAGGAAGAGAATAAGGGACATCCTTTCAGCGAGGCGCGCGATGACGCTGACAGCATCTCGAACGCCTCGCGCGCACAGAGAGCGCAGTCAGTGAGACAGACGGTCTTTGGATAAATAACCAGCAAGCAGTCGCACGAACACTCGCGCACGGACTTCTATATCCGCGAATGAAGACTACAATGCAGAACTTTTACAGCCAGGGCCGGCCACAATCACCTGTGAAACGGGCCGCTGGTAAAAAATAGGAATGCTCGCTTTCATTCTTCTGGCCGGCCGGTTGGCTCGTCAACCGGCAACAGTTTGTGCCGGCCGCTCTTAATTCACCGGTAGCTAGCAGTGAGCGGAAAGTGTCCTGAGGAGACGAACAACAACGTTGTATCAGGAGCGGAATCTACCGCCACAATCAACTTCCACCCACAACCCGGCCGAAGCACCACCCAGATTGGTCAGTCGGCAACTTGGTCAGTGAAAACGCGGGTCCCCGACTGTTGGATTCAATAGCGTTCCGATTTATTGTCATGAAAATCAACAGACGATCGGCGCTGCCTCCGAACTGGATCGCTCAAACCCGCCGTCGTGCTTCCCATCACTTGTTCTGAACTCCAGTGATCCGTTACTTGCGATCTTGAGCTTCATCGGTTCCCTGACTGTTGCTCGTTCGTCTTGGGAGTTTAGACCGTTTCGACATAGTTGGCGGGCAGCATTCCTCGCTGGCCGTTCCGGAGCACTGTTCCGATCATCCAACCGCCTTCAATCGGATCGCCATTGACAATTACATCGCCTTCACAAAATGTCACTTCGTCGATGTCCCCTGCCATGTAGTCGTACAGAGCTATGTAACAGAGGCCTGCAAATGAACAGAATTTTGAGATCTCGCCATTTGGATGGAATAACGAACTTTTCGTCATGAGGAAACCCGGGAGATGATCCTCGGAGCTCGCACCAGCGCAAAATATGGACGGATATTCACGAATTCCGGGTGTGTACGTGTAACTCAAAGGTCTCGGTCGGTAGAGTGTTCCGCCCGTGGCTGTTTAGGATGATGCTCTCGCCAAGATATGTGTCGCCGAATTTTAGGGGAGAGAGTTTGTTGCGCTGAGCCAAACAGTATATGAACCCCATGTTTCGAAGTTGTCTTTGCTAGTCCCATGATGTTTCGCTTCCCTCTTCCGGCAGTTCATGCAGAGAGTCGGTCCGTCCCCGATGCTAGACGCCGGAAATGGGAACATAGGAATCAATGTGCGACGGAGCACTGGTCAGGGTAAGAGCTCCCATATGACCGGACATGTCCTTTTGCGTCCGCTTGTCCGGTTCTCTTGAGCAACCGAGAAAATATCCGGTGTACAGGCTCACAGATCGAGTGGTCAAACTGAATGAATTTCCTCATCGAAAAGTTTGATTGTTTATGGGCAACATGACGCGAAATGATTCCGAGATCGTGAGGGGATGAGTGAAGAGCGGCTTTCCAACAGCCGGAATATCGCTCCTCGGTCGTTATCTGCAGAGCTTAGTATTTCGAGGTGTACTTCGCGGTCGAGGTGACGGCCTTTGGTGGCCTCGTCGAAATGAAACTATTTGAGCCAGTGATGACGCGCTGGGTACATTTACGAATCCTAAATCCCACCCTCATGAGAATTTTGAGGAAATCGAATTGTTAGTGTCGAAGATGTAAGCAAAACCCGTTCGTCAGAGAGACAGATCGTCGCTGGAATCCTTAGCCAGTCAATGCGGACCTACTTTTCGGCGAGTAAAGAGCCCGTGGAGGTAGGTCACTTTATCCGATAAAAGAGGATCATTTTGTCCGATTTCAGGCAAGATGTGCGCGGGACGAATGTCAGTTTTCCGCGGAAAAAATGTCCGGTCATATGGAAGCTCTACTCATGGTCCTCGTTATCTCCAAAACGAGATTACCAGAACGAGTCCGGAAACTCCCCGTACCATTCTTTTCCGGTGCATATAATGCTGGAGTGATTTCTTGATTCTAGGCATACCAACGGATCCGTGTGCACAAAGCGGGGCAAGCGTAGTCAGCAGCTGGGGAGACTGTGTGTTTGTGTGTGTGAGAGAGTAGCGGACAGTTGTTTCTGAACCGCGAGACCTAGTCTGTACATACGCATCGAAGACGTTTCATGCCATCACCGTATTCCATCAACGATTCGGCTTGCTCTTTGCACGGCGCACTGGCTTCGGCGATGGAGTACCCCCTCGGAAGTACCTTGTGTAGTACTCGGAACTTGAGCTCGCAACAAGGTTACACCCACCGTGTTGAGGCGACGGCCGGAACTTCGTGGCGGAGATTGACTGCTGTGGACTTTCGCGCGCTTGCTCTTGTTGGGAAACTTGTCTCTGATACAGCGCTTGTTGGTGCTGCAGCCGCTGTTGCTGGAGGAGTTGTTCCTGCTGCCGCTGTTGTTGGAGAAGCTGCTCCTGTTGTCGTTTTTGTTGGAGAAGCTGCTCCTGTTGTCGTTGTTGTTGGTGTTGCTGCTGACCGGGATAATCTTGCTGCTGTGGCCGTTGCTGACAACCGATCGGGCTATAGGCTGGCTGGGAGAAACGCTGCGGACCCTGATAGACTGACTGACCCTGCTGGCTCTTCTGGAAAGCACTCGGGCTGTGAAGCTTCTGCTGATCCTGACGAGATGAACCCTGAGAGGTTTGCTCGGCCTGCTGTTTTGGAACGTGGTACGCAGGCTCCGGGTCTTGTTTTTGCGCTGGCTCCTGAGAGTTGCCGAAGCCGAACGATTGCGGGGGAGCGTTCCGTTTCAACGCGTTCAGGGCAGCGGCGAATTGACTCTGCCCGGGTTTCGGCATCGAGTCATCCTCGAAGGGGAGTTGGGAACTTCGAGCTTCGTGGACACTGCTTTGGGAAACCTGCTGCTGCAGCGGCGGTCGCGCAGCGGGATCCCTGAACGATGGGTACTGAGGCGAGACCTGCGATGCTTGGTATTGTGGAGCGTATCCGTTTTGCGGAGTTTGTTGCTGCTGGCTGCAGCCGCTCGACGGCGCTTTGCACGATTTGGTCCTCCGCAGCGTGTCCATCGGACTGTAGATTTCATAATCGCCGAGTGAGCCTGAAGCCAGAATCGAAGGTGAGAATGGAGGAGCTCGTATCTCATCCAGCGTTTTGTTTTCCGAGTCGAATTCGGGCGTCCCCGCAAAAAATACAGCGCTTCGTTTTTGACGACACTCACTTGCGTTGAACTTGGGTCCGAACGAGAGAGCGCTGTCGTCAGTCTGGTACTTGGGGATCGTCGGTGTTTTTTGTCCGCCATATAGGTCGTAGAGTTTCAAGCCACTCTGCGGCGGGCCGCGTCCACCCAGTGGCTCGTAGAAACTCTCCTCACCGATGTTTTTCGACGGTGTGGTGCGGAATTTGTCAGAGCTCACCTCAACGAACGGATCCGACAAGCCGAGGATACTGCAACTCAACAAGGCAGAGAAACACAGTTAGAAATCGCCAAAGTTAATCTGAAGAGCTGCAACTCCCAGTCCCTTGGATCGACCGGTGTCCGATTCTCAAGTCGCTGTTCGTTCTCTCAACGCGGCTAGAAAGCTCAGTTTTCAGCTCAAATCTCAGCAAACGGTCACATCACGGTGGGAAGCTACGAGATGACGCATCTTGAGCTCAATCGTAAAACCGCTGACTCTTCCGAGAGGGCTGCGACCGAGCGACCGGCCGATCGAAGGGTGGAAACCCTAGGGAGTAAACATGCTTCCAGAACACAGACACTTCATCCAAACAGTTGCATTCAACGCTCACCTATTGTCGAGCTGCTTTCGGAAATCTTGATCACTCGTCAGCTGGAAGCGAAAAAATGAAGTCTGGCTTTTGTTCGATATTTCATCGTTTTCAGTGTGAAACCTCGAGCTGAGAGTATCTAGTGCCCCCGCCTGAGTCAAAAGAGAACCGGCACGATTCGAGAAAGTTCAAGACTGCTTCGTCGAGACTCACGGAGTTCGAAACTCTTCCCTTCGACTTCTCATAATCCTCGTGATACTTGATGTTGCTCTGGAGCTTGGTGTTTTCCGCCAATCGGCGCGCTTCTGGCGTGTCTAACACGGTCGTGTACGTAGCGTGCGGAACGTGACTGCAACGAGAGTTCGAATACACTGGTTAGTAAGGCGGGGAGAAACAACTACATCCTCTGTAAAAGAAACTATGTGGGTCGGTCCGTTTGAGTGAGTCATAAGGCGTGACCACACCTGTTATCACTTGCCATTTGAGCTAGTCTGGTTACGATTCTGGTAAGCATCACTCGCGATCGTTTTATCATCGCAGCCGAGATCACGAAATCGACCCAGCTCGAAGAGGATGCATCTCAAACAATCGACCGAGTGTCTTGTTCTGAAATCCCGCGGATAACGAACTTTTCTTTCGATTTTATTCTCTCAAGAATCCACATCAGATGAGATCGCTATCTGCTGAGTTCGTTATCTGAGGAGGTCGTCACCTGATGCGATTGTTTGAGAATAAATCGAAAGAAAAGGACTCGTTATCTGCGGCATTTCAGGGTATGTTCCTCGTGTACCCACTTTTTGGCTGACCGATCCGCATGTTTTGAATTTGATTATTTTAGTGATGATTCTCAACACAATTTATCGGTGTGTATGCTAATGACTCACGCATTGCAGTAGGGCAGCCTATTCAAGCCTTTGTAGGTGTTCATGCTCAGGACCATACCGCACTCCTGGCATTTGAAACATTGCTTGTGCCAGATCTGGGAACGAAATCGAGGTACCATGGAGAATCGAGGACGATCCGAATGAGGTTGTGAACGGCAGCGCGGAACGATGGAGCCGTGCTCCATCGATTGAAGCCCTCGGCGCACCGCTAGTCCGGTTACCGGGTCTGTCGGCACACGCAGACTGCCGTGGGGAAGCCGGAACTTACCTTGTCGAGACATTTGAGCTCTTCGATGGGGTAAACCGTCTTCTGACAGCGAGCGCACTTTTTGTTAGCCATTCCAGCAGAAAACTTCCGGATGTTTTGTGGGATCCGGGCTCGGACCCGATTCGAAAGCCAGCGACCACCAGCCGGATCAGAGCAAGCCGACCACTGACTAATTCCTTATTGGAACAGGGAAGAGGAAAGAATCGTTCTCTAGCCTACTTGCCTCACGCTAGAAATAGCGTTCTCAGCGAGCTTCTCTTACCCGTTGAGCCCAGAGAGTCGGTTCGGGAGAGATTCTGGACTAGGGTTGGTCCACTCTCCGGAGCTCTAGAAGAGCCGATACCTACTCTGGCCCAAGACCGACCGGCAGACAGTGTCGCCTATGGCTCCGCCGCATCTCTACGAATGAGCCAGCTACAACGCGAATCATTCACATGAGATGACTCGACCTTTTTCGATCGGTGGTATTTTTTCTCTCGAGCGGGAGCTCTTTTCTCTGTACCGTCTTCCCATCTGAACCACCCCATCGTAATGCCTCCACGCCATACTGTATCACGAGTATGACAATGAGAGAACCCTTTCGGCACAGCTCGAAGCTCTTCGATCATCATCGGGAACATTTGAGGATGCCGGAGAGATTCCTGAACAGGTATGAGGATTTCCGACGTGTTTGAACATGTCCATTGATCCAATTTCGAGGGCTTCAGCCTCATGTCTGACGGAAAAGAAACCTGGGGAGTTTTCACGGGTGGAAAACTACCACCAAGAGCCCCGAAAATCCTCGAATTGATTCGTTGATCGTCCTAGTGAGGGAGTCGAGCACATTGGTAGTCACAGCATTTTCGACCACCCCGAGATCCTGTATCATGTTCATCCCATCGGAGGAGCCCGAATAACTTCCCACATCCAGTACAGCAGATTTTGTCCAGTGTGTCGACCGGTGAATGAGCCTCTGTCGACCAGAAGTCGATTATGGACCCACTTGAAAATTTGCCGTGGGTTAGTGTTATCATCCCTGGAGTCTTGCGAGCTGAACCTCATTGTCTCGAAGCCTTCGCTGGGCTCGAGGGTCTGACCGCACCCTCCTCGGGCTGAAACCATTGGAGAGCCGTCGTCCCGATTTCCATTCCTCGCCGGAACCCGGGCAATCTGTGCCGTCCTTCGGGGATACGTCGCAAACACTAGTTCTGGGCATACGCTACGTGTGTAAGCTACTTGTAGCGTCTTCTCATGTTTTCCAATGATCACGGATCAAGCGGGTAAATAATTCCGACGCTCAAAGCATCCGCTGATGAGGGCATGACTCTCCAGGGGACAGGCGAAGCTACAAACATTTGGAGTAGGCTCAATCACGGTTGGCTTGACCCTGAGCGTCTAACGCCGGAAATCACGCTCTTGACAAGGTCGGAATCTGCAGCTGGACCGTTAAGGGAACAAGGCGAACTCCGCTTAAGATTCGGAGCGCAGCCCAGCTCTTTTTCTCGCTTCAACGGCACTCACCGGATGGATCTCGGGATGCCTTGGTACTTGGGGAAGGTCAACTCAACTCAACTACGATGTTCCCCGCACAGAGCGTTCCCAAATACAGATCATCGCATTCATCGAGCGTCTCATGACGACGGGCTGGGAACGCTTGGGATGCAGGGAACTAGGAATTCGGAAAAATTCCCCGGTTCGATCAGACTGTTTGGAATCTCAAAGCGTGTAATATCGCACGGGTCAAGATAAAGAGACGCCGGGGGCTTCTCTTGACTGAGCGCAAGCTCATCGGCTGTTGAGCTATGGGCACAATGGTCATCAGAGGGGCGTGGGATGAAAAATTACCAACTGTTGTCCATTGGACTCTCCCAATCGAGCGAATATTTGCAGGTATATCACATGGGTTCCGGGTGCACCGTGCACCGAACATAAATATTCTCCTCTATGAACTCGCATGGCTCCTTTGGATCTTTTTTTGCTCATGGGAAAGGACACCGAGAGTATCTATCTTTTCTCGTTCTCGCACAGCAAGCCTCTGAGCATTCCAATTTTTTCGGAGATTTCTGTCATGAAGGTTCCAAGTGGAATTGAAAAAGTAGGACGTAGGAGGAAGTAGTACGCTTTCGAGTGAACTGAATATCAAAAGATGTTCCCCCGAGAAAGGGCACTCACACCATATCATTGACTCCCGAAATCCCTCGTGACCTAGAGCCGACCCTTATTTGGCTTCGTTATTCCAATTTCTCATAATTCCGCTCCCAGAAGGCGCAGAGGAATTATTAAAACAGACGAAATGCGCGGAATTCAGTCAGCTTTGATATCCAGCCGAGCACGATTTAGATTCAGGACTGACGCTCGAGCACGAGCAATTCTCCTGGAATGCTCCTGAGTCGCAGAATATCGATTTCACCGCACCGGCGAAAACGAGATCCAGGACTGCGAGGTTCATCGGAGGATGGGCGGTTGAACGAATCCGGCTGTTCAGAGGCGGTGAAACGGAGATATCGGCCTCGGAAGGTCCGCTGCTGGCTAGGCTCTGAAGCTTCCAGGATTGTCATATGATGCAGCTTTTGCTTCGCGGCCTTCGTACCCTCAAATCGCGACAGAAAACTGAAAAGTTAATTTCCGCCGATTTATAAATCCCATTGGAAGCAGCGGCGGAATTCTCCTTGAGGGACTCGTTGACCATTGCGCTCCGAATCAGTTGCACCAGTGCGACGACACCGAATGTGAAATCCTAATGTGTCCAACTCCCAACTCGTGGTCTCAACATTTGAGAACGTGACACATTGTGGTGAAGCTAGCAAGTTCTCTCCGCCGCAGCGACCGGAATCATCGTCCCACTATGGAACAAAACGATCACTCTCCATTAGGCAGACAAGATAATACTGAGCGAGCCTTCAGGCGGCTGAATTGGCGAAAATTGACTCTCCGGTTCCGAATTCGGAGGTGCGGGGGGCAAAAGTTCGATCATATGACATGTTTTCGAAGCTTTCGAAGCTAGCAACTGCGCTCGCTAGCGGTTCCTCGAACCGAGTGGTTTGATGGGAGGCATGCAGCATTTCCAAAAATCCAAACCGGCTCTCTCCGAGGCCAGAATTTTGGCGCCCTTCTCGTCAGATAGGTCGAGGGGTTCGTCTGCAACAGCGGAATCGAGATCATCCAAAATCGAACCTTCCGAAGCCAAACCGCTTCTTGGGCCTTCAAAACCATCTACTTACGATGAAATTAGAGGTCCAGAAGGCAAAATAGGGGGTCAGGTTTCGCGGGAATCGTGAAATCGCGAGCTTCTGATTTTCGAGTAAATAATTCGTTTGAGCACGCCTGCTCTGGGATTGAGTTCCGATTTATCGTATCCGGAAGCTTGTAAATTTCCGGGGCCTTCCGGTAGCGGAGCTGTGAGCGATTGGAATTCAGGGCTCAGGACTCTCCATCCACCGAATATATTGAATTCGTTCGAAAGAGTTGAAATTTGAGCACTTTTCCAATGCCCGCCATTGCCGTTCCCAGAGGGCCTAGCAAACTGATTTCTGTGTCATTTCGGAAAGCAGCCTTCTGTCTTCGAAATTCCGACTCTTCACACTATGTTGCCCCGCGGACGAAGAGAACTTCAATACCACGAACTTGACATTCGTACCTCACGAGTATTGCTTCGACGTGGATGCCAACTCCAGGGCGAATTGTGAGGCTTTGGTCTTTCCGAAATGCGCACATCGAGGAAGGGTGCTTGGCGCAGGGAACGCGATTCTCATTGAACGTCTCCTCCATTTAGCCAATATATATTGACTTGGTGAACCATCGAATCAGGCCCGGCCACTCATGAGGAAAATATTCCCAACGGCGAGACTTTCCCCTCGATTGTAGAATAACCGATAATCGTTCTGGTGGATACTCCCACTTGCAAGCGGAGAACACTTGTTCGTCTTCCCTCTTAAGTCGACACATTCCGTAAAATATTTTCTCTCAGCGGGTCAGAGTTGAAATTGATTCTGATGACACAGAAAGAGACATCGAGTCACTGGGGAGAGCAATGATTCGACCCGCTCTTCTCAGGTCCCACAGTCTCGGTCGTTGCTAAAGAGCCGAGATCATCTCTCCCCTGCCAGGCTTTGTTTCTGTTGATTGCTTGAGATTGAAGGTTTGGAGCTGCCATTGCGAGGCTCTCAATTCCTGGAAGACGTCAACTTTTGGAATCGCCGTTTTTCGCCCTTATCAGAGCCCCCGCAAACGAAGTCCACCGCGGAGAGCGGAAAGCAGCTCCTGACTGATGAAGCAGAGCTGATCAACACGAGTCGGCGTCGATACCATGGCTCGCAACAGAAGACTTTCTGTCAGACCATTTCGAAGTGATAGTGAATGAGGGTCAGACATGCGAGTTGTGCAGTGGAGGAAGAGCAGAGCAAAATAAAGAATTTAATGCAAGGACACCTCCTCAGCAATAAACCGAGTCGAGATGACGATCGGGCAAAGGGAAATTCCGTCAGGAGGAAAATGTCGCTGGCGGGAGAAGCTGCGAATCATTTTGGATGTTGAAAGCGGAATCACTGTGAAACGGCTGATATTCGCGTGAGGAAGTATTTCGCGTATGCTGTGTTTGTCCAGATTTTGCAGTGATTTATTGCTGGCTAAGCGCGTCAGACATTCAGAAACTCGGACTGTGGCCCGTGTCCAGCTTGTCCTACCCAACGTTGAGAACTCTCATGTGGAGCGAGACGTTAGATAGCGATAGACGGGTAGAGCAGATGATCGTGATGAATTGTGCGCTGAGGCACGGAATTCCGTCGAGATTCTGGTGCTGGTTTCGCAGACCGTGTATTGTCAGGAGCGTCGTTTCTGAGCTCGCGTATTCTAGAGCCCAGGGGTCGTCAAACTGTGTGTCGCGACACCCCACCGTGCCGCGGCTGCCAGCAATGTGGGGAAAGTTTGACGACCCCTACTATAGCCCGTATTTCCATGCGATTTCCGGGAAAAAATGCCAATGAGTGGTTGTAGAATCGCTTGTTTGGTTGCGTGTGAATTGCTGTGAAGGGATGATTAATTTGGCGTGATGTCGACGCTCTCAGAGCCCGAGAATCGTGGAGATCTTCTGGAATATATTGGACAGAGAAACTACGGAATTCTCTTTCATGAGGTAGAGAACGTGGAGCAGCTCAGCGAGAGCTCGGTCTCTGTACATTCGCAGCTCATGAGCGAAGCGGGCATAGATTGATGTTTGAAGCTATTGTGAGAGGCACCGAACACTGGGACCTCCGAATACTTCCCGCAACGAAGAAATTCTCCTCCCTGGCGACGTCGATGCGGTCGAGGCTTCCGAGAAGGAGATCGCGACCGAGCGACGCTACATTGACATTCAGCTCCAAGCCTCATGTGGTCATGGCTAGACGGTTTACGGAAGCTCGGAACACGAATCGAATACCTCCATCCCGATCCAAACATCTTCCCTCCGCATGCCCGTGATTAAGATCCGTGAAGAGATGCCGCCAGAAGACTGCAGGAAACATTCGGAAAGATTGAAATTGAGCTGGAATCGGGTCCGCGGAAGAATATATTCACAAAAGACACTAGGGAACTTCTCGTTACGGCCGGCCCGTCCGTCGTGGAGTCGATGCTGAGAACCTGCCGTAAATCTGGAATTCGAGCCTGAAATCGTGCTTGGAGGAGGATATCAAAAAGCCCATCCAGTGATCCATTCGGTATTCACCCGCCTCTTCTGAGATCTTCCCCGGCACAAGTTGAACAGTACCACGGCCCTCAATATGACAGGTTTGCAACACTTATGCATACCAAACGTGCGGTGCGTTGTGGTACTCTCAATCGGATTCGCCCGACGCTCCGAATGCTCTGCGAATTTTCAGGACAAATCTCACATTCCGGCCCGAGACCTCTTGGGCCGGAAGTTTTCTTAGAAACGGGACGTTGGCATGACGTGCATGAAAGATGATTTTGTGGCCTCCTGTATTCGTTCACGTAAGAAGAATCCGAGTTCACAAGCACAAAGTGGAGCGATCATCCGTCTCCCATTCATGGAGGACAACAATCTGAACGAACTCCGAAAATCCGTCCTGCGTCTTCCGAGCCTCTTCGCTCCATGCGCCCAAGGGCAATTGGCGCGAATCGCCCGCTATATGACTTGGATTCCGCTGGGCACACGCAACCATCAAGGGAGCCGAACCCCCAGTTGAGAGGGTGAACAGTTGGGCCAACCATGAACAAGAGTCGACTCTCGTTTCATGTCTTTCATGCATGAGTGAAAGATCACCATGGCCAGCATGATCCAGCCGTCCGTATTGATGGCATCCGGGAGTACCCACATTTATGTGCCAGCTCAGTTTCCAATCACGTGGTCTCTGCTGTCTGACCAGCCTTAGGGGAAAGGGTCCCAGATGTGTTTCCGTCATCAGAGGCTCTTCGGCCCTATTTCACTTTGTCGATATTCAAATCTGGCTTGAATGGCCAATTCGGTCGCTCGTTCGAGAGCGTGGGAATCGGGGGTTTGGAACCATCCGGAGCCTCGCCTTCACCCGATTTGGGGCTGCTTTTCTTTCGATATTAAGCGTGCGTGCGGAAGCAAAAAGGCTACGAGACATTTCTGCGTTTCTTTCATCAGTTGGAATTTGAGCGGCCCGCAGTACGGCGTCGATGATGGAGGGTTATTCTACAAGTGGACGCTTCCGCTGTCGGGAGGGCTGCGGAGTCGCAAGGGGGCCATGATAATGAGAAACATGCTCCAGTCTGAGACGCTCCTGTTCGTATTTGAAGAGCTCAGATTCAGAACGTCGCAACTCCAAATTCCTAAAAGTCGCGTTTCGAGTCAGAGATTCATCGCACGGGTTCCCGATTACACTATTTCGCACTTTTTCAAGAAACGCGAAGAGTGGAGAGAAACGAGGAGTCAAGGGTTTCTGGAAAAAAATGCAAATTAACGTTTTCGGGAATGAGTTCGATAAATTTCTGACTGAAAAATCGACCTTGGGAGATTGAAGTTACGACGTTCCCAATCTGAGCTCTTCAATTGCTTGTTTTCACTCATGATGCCCAGGAGCCGTGTTGCAACTCGCAGCCCCATCAATGACACAGCGTGGTTTCGAGCTACAAGTCCGACAGAAACGCTTCCAAGTGGGAGCCCACTTTTTTGAGGCCGAAGAAAATTCTCAAAGAAGCTCGGTCCTCTGCAATTTCAATACGACTTCGGTAGACTATTTCTCTGTCCTCGAGGACTCGATTGTATGCTGGAACGGATGTCTACATGGCAGACGTCTCTAGTTGCAAGCCGTATGTTTTCATATTCACTCCTACTCGGAGAGATTTCATGGACGCTCGCGAGGACACTCCCCGGGGTGAAGGGTTGCGTGGCTTCTCCCCGAACGACCTGAAAATCTAATCTGAAGATATCGCGGACCTCTTGAATGAAGTGACGTTGAGTTCAAGTTTGAGCTCCCTAGGTTCAGAGACTCCGGTGATCTGAGAATCATATTGTCCCGAGACATTTCCCCGGGTCAAAATGAAACTGAGCGCGCATTGAAGAGATAATCCAGTGATGGCGGAATTTCAGCTTGAACCATGTTTGAAAATGTTCCTCGAGGCCGCTTGAGTCTCGAGCTGCGGTTATTCGGCCAAAACGACGGAACTCTCTCGATGCCCGAGTCATCATCAACAGCAAAGAGGCGAATTCCATCCGAAAAATGCCTACGAGAATATTTTGGAGGCAGCCTCTTGTTCGCTTTGCTGCCCTCGGTTGAGGTTTAGTGCCGGAAATTCCGCTCGAAGGGCCCCTAAAATATTTCTTGAGTCGTATTGGTCAGCGGGGGTTGCATTTTGGAGCTCGCGATATGATATTCTGATTTGAATCATTGCAGGTCGTAACATGTTGCGTTACACCGAGGTCAGCGACGAAACGCTGGGGACGGTCACAACGCAGACAAGGAGTTTCCGACAGTGGACGGTTGGGAAAGGGAGGTTCGGAGACACGTTCTCTGTTTTGGCCTTGAAGACCGGGTGATTGCCGAATGTACCCGGAATAGAATTGTGACTTGGGAGTCCCGATCCTGGACGTACCGGGTCATGGGATTCGTTCTTTCCTACATTACTTTCTCATCTTCCATCGCGCTCAGTTGAAGATTGCATACATTTTATCTCAGCATCTCCTCTCACGGGGTCTATCTCGTCATCGAAGAGTTTCAAGGAATTTCGTGCTGAAAGTTCTATCCGCAGACCGAATTTGTCAGCCGCGGCTCGAAAGATTGGATTGTCGATGGATCAGTTCATTGAAGTTTCGAATCAGCCGGCTGTCGGGTTCAGCATTGTGTAGGTTCAAAACTTGCTACTTCTCTGCCGGACGAGCTCCCGATGAATGTTACGCTGTTCTCGGCCCGAGCTGAGGAATCTGTGGCGATGTACTCCACTTCTCATGTTGCAGCCGAAACTGTGAATGAATGATGTGAAAATACACTGGAGACTGCTTGCCACGGAACGGCGGCTGATTGTTGTGTGTTTGCCGTAGTTTGCTCGAAATGGCTGTCATGTGGTCGGGGCAGTGGGGGAGGGGGGGGGCTCGTGCCCCGGGCGCGAAGCTGCTGGGGCGCTCAGTTAGGGGATGCAGAGCTGATGTGGCACGCAATTACAGGGCGTAAAACCGTGATTGTTTTCTTCCCGTAGCCGTAACCGCAGAATGAACTTCATTCGTCTTCCAAACGGATGGACGGATCTGAGGGGCGCAAAATCGGAGTTGAAGTTGATCCATACCGGTGTCTGCATTGGAATCTCGCCCTAGAGGACTCGGGGGCGCAAAGCTGAGGGGCGCGGAAGAGATGGAGTTCTATGAATGTCTTTGACTGCAGTATAGACTCGCCTTATCTCAGGCACAGGAGCATGCACCAGAGGGCTGAGGAAAGCACGACTTCGGACTTGCATCTCTATTTCTCGAAGGGGCAAAGCTGTAGACAAACGGATTCGAAGTTCTGTCGTTCTCCTTCACTGGAGCAGAAACCCAATCCGAATCAAGAACGAAATCGCGACTCATGGGGCTGAGAGGCGCAGAATCAGAAATCCAGTTCGATCTTTAGGAGAAACTCCGTAAAGAGATAAATGACTGTGAAATAGTCCGAGACTCGGAACTCGGAGATTGATATTTGACTCGGGAACGGAGATCCATCATCAACGGACGTTTCCAACCCACCGAAATCATCCAAGAAGTAGTTTCCGACTGAGTGAGTTGGTGAGTATTTCTTGCTCAGGCGGGACGAGTCTCACACTACCCGGGTCCTCTTCCCTGTTGTCCGTAGATGGGTTTCCCGGCCAGCAACTGGCCTAGATACCTCGTTAGAAAAAATAAAAAATCATCATATCCTCCTATAGATGCTCCGTTTCACCTGCCCAAGTCGGAAACTATTCCCTGGATGACTTCGGTGGGTTGGAAACGTCCGTTGATGATGGATATCCGTTCCCTAGTCAAATAGTAATTCACGAGTCGGAAAATTATTCCCGAGTCGGAAATTATTTTTCGAGTTCCGAGTCTCGGAAATTCATGCCTAATGGCGATTCCAGTGGGGTTCCTCAGCTTCATCATCCAATACTATGATTAGAGCGTGTTTCTGGAGCTGCGCGTTGCCACATAAATTCTTGCCATCGCCATCGGGCGCAATTTCGCCTATTTGCCCCGGGCGCCGCTAAAGGTAGATACGCCACTGGGTCGGGGGTATCCTGGGTCGCTGAGCACGATGCAGGTGTTCGATTTCCTCGATCATCCCGACTGGACGTGATTTCCATTGAGAAGGCCAGATTAATGATTGTGATCTCGCCGTCGCCGAGGGCCTGTCTGGAGAATCAAGATTTTGAGGGCGGTTGTCACCTAGTCGGGGTAATCAGGGAACGCTGATCACGACGCAGGTATCAGTTCTCACCCATCCATCCTGATGAGGAACCCGTTGATCCAGAATACTTTCGGGTGTCGATAGTAAGTGCTGCAAACGCAGCGATCATTCTGCATCAACTGCGAACAACAGCGTCTGTTTGCGGCGAACGTGATGATTCCCTCGTTCACTCTATCGATGTCGGAAACGCGGATTTGTGCCACTGAATTCTCGCTATGGATCAAGATTTCGGTAGATTTATCAGAAGAGATAGAAAACACGTGTGGCCCTCATGAACCCTTGCATGAGAACATGTCTCTTATTTCCACTTCAGATTGAGTAACTGGCGAATGTACGGTTCACGGACAAGGAGCAGTTCGGAGTCGGATTCGAGAAGCTGATACGCATTCCACGAGAAGGGCTCCAGAAACATCCGGAGAAACGATTCAACATCGATTTCGAGGAGCTGGAGCACGAGCCACGAAACGAGATCCTCACAAGCACGATGAAGCGACTCGATGTCATGTTCATGGAGCTGGTAGGGGCAAAACCAACGAGATAAACTCTAGAGACATTTTTCGATCCGGGACTATATTCCACCCTTTCAGGCGAAATTTGGGACCAGTGAGGAGCGAACTGCTACACAAAAAAGTGACAACATGTACCGATAAGCTAGTTATAGGCTAGAATAAGGAGATAATTTTGGAAATGATGCTGACCCAATGAAGAGATAAAAAAGTGCCTCCATGCCAGGAACCGCAGTCCGCAGCCGACACTAGAGTCGGCTGGTTCGGAATACTCGGTAGTGTAGCTGGAACCATCATTACGAAACCCCTGATGCCCCATGGCTTCCATAAGCTCAGAGAGCTGTTCTCTCGAGTCCAGAAAACCTTTCAGGTAGTCGTGCAGACTGTCCCATCTGGTTGCGATCGGGCGAGCCGGATATACTCCCGTGATTCTCCGAATCACGTCCGCCGATTTCGGCAACCAATTCCCGACGCCGCGGCGCCGCAGCACGTAGCACTTGGCTAGAACTGATTCATGGGGCCTCGCTAGCGCTCGATGCTATTCTTCCCTCAGGAGGTTTTTGGCCCCTGTGGTGGCGCACAATGCCCGGGTGTGCGTCGCGCATTTGGCGTTCGCCGGCAGACGAAGTCAATCGTGGAGCGCCTCCCCTTGGAACAAAAGCTTAGACAGCTGCCCTCTCATCTGAGCCCATCCGCTACAACCTGGAATCACCGTCTCATGGTCCATGAACGCATGTTCGAGAAACTCAAACGACTCTGACAGAAGAGTGTGTCGGGTTGAAACCGCGGCTCCGCAGGCCCGTCCCGCTATGGCGTTCCTGTTGAGCATTATTTTATTGCGTTTTTCGCTCATTCCCCAGAAAGTTTAGCAGCATGTGCGAAGCGGGCAAGAGTCACCTTATTTCGTCATACGCGATCAACGATTCTCGTATCAGGACGGATAGATCGCGGAGAAGCAAGACCGGCATCTTGATCACAAATTCCACAAACCCCCGATCATGTCCAAACCGCCCGCCAGGGTGGAACTTGGTAGCTCAGACATAATTCATCAATCACCATCTATCAATCCTACCTATGGATAGACATTGATAAACCATGCCTCATTGCAATGGATTTGATAAACTCAGCCATCGAGACGCATTCATCCATTTCCCTATATGGATAGATGGTAGATGTATATGAAGAATGCCTGAACTTCCTAGCTCTTCTTATGACTATAATCATATTCACAGGATCTCGGGGTCATAATCATGATTATGATTCCACCCAATGCTGGAACAGGCAACGACACACAGCTGGACAGATCACGGAAATAGGTTTCGGCCATTTCGAAGCTTCATGTGGGTCGCTAAGTATTTGAAAAATCTGCGAGAGGCGAGATACGATGTTTTTCGTAGTTTATTCCTGTCCCTTACACATTCGTAACATGATCATGGAGACTTTCTTCTACGAGCATCCAGGGCGCGCTTTGTCGAACGCTTCGCAGATAGTGACTCCACGACCTCTTCCCGACTCGGCAGCAATTTTTCAGTGCGGTTAGTTAATATAGAACACATACTCCTTGCATCGTTCTTGCAAGATGCGATCTCTGCACTGAATATCCTCGACGCTGAGGCATTCGACCTCACCATCAACTGCACGAGCCCGGCGCAAACTATATCGAGCTCCCGTTCGTCATCGTAGAAGTTTCGCGAAGTGCGACTTGATGCGATCTCCCTCAGTGTGGGAAGCGATTTGAGTCGGCTGTATATCGGGTCCGCGATCTTTTTTTCCGTTGGGGTTTCGGTGAATGTCTGGTGCACATGCACTGCTGTGACCATGCAGTTAGTGTGAGACTTGGAAATTCACTGAACACTGTATTCCTCCCGTCCCTCTTTGGGTCGGAAACCTGCCGAGAAATTACTTCGGGTCCGCAATCTAGCAGGAACCTACTTCCTCTTTTTGAGATCTACGAAGGTGAGCTGGAGCTGGCATATTTTTCGCCAGCGTCGTGAGTGATGGTGAATTCGAAATCGTCAGCGTCTCGGCTAACGGAATATTCAGTGAAGGAATCGCATCTTGCGGCTCCCAGGTGGTGTCTTCCACGAATGTTATGGAGTGTTACGGGGCAGGTCTCGGTCGGATTAGATGCGACCCAAAAGTCGAGAAGTCGTTAGCGTTATTCTCCCATCAACGTGCCTCGAAGCGAGCGTGAAACCTCGATGTTAGCATTCATGCCCACTGATGCGCACATAGAGCTAGAGCCCAACGGAAGTAGAGATTGGAAAGCTTCTTCCAGAATCCGGCCACCGAGAGGTACCGAGAGCATCCAACGAACAAGATTCAGAGCTGTCGGTGTTAGTAGCGAGCGAATGCTCTCGTGCTGAGTTTGAGCTGCTCTCTCCACCACTCGATGTCAGAGAGAAGAATAGCTCTGGTGCTTTCAGCTCTCGTCGAGCATAATCCACTCCATGGATTCGAACTTTCTCGAGACTGGGATGCACAACCCATCTGTAGAACGGCCCTACTTGAGCTTGAGGAAGAACACGAACCTTGTCCAGAAAGGAAGAACCTACCACACAACTGGCACTTCACACATGTGGGAGAGAGGTTTCCCGACAGAGTTCTTCGAGATGAGCCCGATGACATCCGGTACCTATTGGATCACTGTGCGGTAGGATTCGTCTGGCTCGGATATTCGTTCAGTTTGAGTAGCCCGGACTGGAACCATTCATTGCGCATCGATGGTCAATTATTCGCCGGCTGCAGCCAGCCCCACAGGATCAACCCCTTAGGCGAAGCACAAATGTCCGGCTATTCGAAACCGGGAGCGTGGTAAACGATGGAAAATTTAGCATCACGATTGTTCGCAAAATTTCATGGATACAAGGAGGAATCACACAAGAAGAGATACACCCCGGAGTGATACAGCTCACGGTCTTGTTTCGCCAGAATGTGCTCAAATGTTCAGTCGGTTTTTCTAGATATCCGCCGAAGGACTGCGTTTACGATTTTCGAGAAGTTCCTCGCGGCAGCGCGCTGCTCTCTAATACGCCATTCTCTTTCAACTAATATGAGAACTAGATTCCGATGGAGCAGTGAACCACACCAATTTTCAGGCTCGAGGACTCCCAAAGGCTGCGGTTGCAAGGCCTCTGTATTGGTAATCCGAAGTCCGGCACCAACAGCCACAGCGTCCGGAGGACCCGTCCTAACTCGCCGGTTGCGAGTTTTGATAGTGGAACAACTGATCTCGATGAACCGCTTCAGGGCATTCTTAATGAGCAAATGTTTTCCCCATTCTCAAATCATAATCATCAGCCCCGTGGCTCAGGAAACTTTCCGCTGGCCCCCGAGGGTTTCTTTGGCAATGGCTAGAGCTTCACTCGGTATCAGTTGTCCTCAAAGTGGTCGATATCAAGCTCCAGGGGTCGGTTTCCAAGGAGTTGATACCGGTTTCCCTCAGTGGTCTGAATCGACAATTTTCAGAACCGCTGCAATGAGCTCCCACGAGGTCGCACAGAGGATGACTCCCGATGAGGCAGGAAGTTTGAGAACCACTGCTCTGGAGTGAAAGATGGGTCCCCGCGCTTGGAGGGTCCGTGGAGAGGGTTCTTCTACGTTTGTCGCCCCACTGGCTGAAGTAGCCTTGAGATGTGGCAGAGTGTAGATGTGAATTCTCGTGCTCCTCCTGCTTCTGGTCATATCCCGGCCGGGATTCCATAATCCCAATCGAATGCTGAAACGTGAGCTCGAACGTGGAATGGCTCTTGCTGGTGTTCGCGGGGATAACGCGTATCTCGGCTGAGTGTTGCGTCCCACAGAGCGGCTCGAAGTTGGTCCTCATCTTCGAAAGGTTTCCAATAGCCGGCCGGAGACGACAAATGCCATCGGAGCGAGTTCCTTCGAGTGTGGTTCAAGGTGGAGCATGCCGAACCCACGCACCGAGGTCGCGCAAAAATCGCTTCAGAGAATTTCATCATGAAAATCGTGATGTAGAGAGCATTCCAGGTTGATGTATCCCGAATCTGTTGAATAGCTTCACAGGTTGCGGCTTCAACCACTTTGTGCCTTAGACCCGCAAGGCGCTGAGCTCGTGATCCTGATCACTGAGTACGTATTCTCGAGAGCTTCCACAGAGCGGCGTACAGTCGCTCAGCGCTTGAGAGGATCCTAGAGGAATCAGGTGTCGGACATCTTGACATTCGAAACCTATCACGCTTACCGCTGTTCGAGTGAACTTGTAACTGCAATCGATCGAGAAATCATCCCTAACGACGAAAATCGCGATTGTAATTCTTTGGGAAGGTTCTCCGAACGAGTAAGCTGAACTCTATCCGCAACCCCGGTCTCGCGATCCAATAGAGAGGCCCGAGGGGCTTCAATTTTTATTCCTCTTCGTGTAGGAGTCCTGTCGGCTAAGTCAACGTGCAGCAGTTCCGATTTGAGAGAAGAAGACTTTCAGCAGCTGGGTTCCGGGCTCTGGGTTTCCAGAACCTGGGTTTCGGAGGAGTGAGCCTAAACCGACTGGTTTTCCTCCGCAGATCACTCCTCGGGGTTTTCGCGTCGGGTTCAGGAATACATAGAACCAGATCGGACGGATGAGCGGATCCATGTCCAGTTTTTTCTCGTTCTCCGCATTCCACAACGACATTTGCTTCCGTTTGTCTTAGCCCTCACTGGGGACATTCCGGGTTGAGGGACGGGTCGTACTCATACAGCCTGGCACCCGTGTTCAGAATGCCGGGCTGGGTATGACTGGAAGAAGGCTCCCGCTGAGTTCATCGTCTAGGTCCGTCGGAAAACCTTATTTTTTTCCTTGAACCGCTGATGAACGAAATGAATATTTAGACTCCATTGAATGTCTGCACGCCGACTTCAATATACAGTAGACTCCGCTTAATCAGTACACATCCAGACCAGACCATCCTGATCCAATTGAGCGGAAGATCCGAGTAAGCGGGAAGTAGAGGAAGCGTAACCGTGAAACTGGATTTTCGCCAATAATGTGCCTATCCTCCTTATGAGATCACGAGTGGCTCTTTGGGCATTCGGGCTCATTTTTCCTGGGATGCGAAACCTGAGGCAACACGATGAAGTTCTCCCTGAACATACGAGTTGATGGAATATCTGACAGCGATTGGGCTTCCAGTGCTCGACGAAGAGTTCATCGATTTGGATCCGTCTCTTCTCCGTCCTCGAGACTCCACAAACGAGGTGGTCACAAACTGAAGACGTTCGTGGACTTTCCTCCTCGCATGGAAATCTTGCATGAACAACCGTTGAAGAAGTTCCATACTTCGCTCAGCTTAATGCACGGCTACAGGCTCTTCCGCCTCTCGGGACTCCTCTCCGTTTTCTGAAGCAGAGTCTCATAGCCTGTTTCGCTGCGATTTCTTGGACGAACTCATCTTCGTGAGGTTGAACCGAAGAGGGTAACTGGACATCATCGTCAGTTGACGAGAATGTCCCGAGATTTTGAACTGGAAGCTGATCGGAATACGTTCGGTCTCTTTGTTCGAGAAAAGTGGAAGAGTTCTAATGATGACACCTTGTAACCTGACAAGCTCTCGTAGCTGTGACAGAGTGATCCATTCGGCTATGCATTCCCCATCGCGGAAAAAACTCATACTTCCATCTTGAGAAAAATTCCGCTCGTGAGGAAATGATCCGAATGAGCGGAGCCTTGTACGGATAAACCGGAGCGTGTCCTATGGAGAGAATCGAGTAATTCGACTTTTGATCCGAATAACCGGATGATCCGATTATCCGGTGTCCCCATTAGGCGGAGTCCACTGTGTTCCGCAGACACACTCGAGTTGTTGGCAGAGCGCACTCCGTTCCAGTCTGCTTGATGGATCTCTGGACACGTTAGACCTTGGGTGCTCGTGAGTGTTGCACGGACAAGCTTGAGTCACTCGTGCTGGTCGTATTTCCGATTCAGCTCAAGTAGCACCCTACTGCCGATGAGTTTCCCGTTTTCAAAGGAATTCCAACCCGGTCGTATCGAAGTGCTGATATTGTATTCTATGTACATATGGTCACTCAGAGACTCGAGATCTTCTCTAACTCTCCATTCGGTGGGATCGGCAGGCGAATCCGTGACCAACAGGTCTATGAATGACGAGGATTGCGCTCTGCAACGGGTGTGGACCATGCCGTCATTGATAATGAAGAGCCTATTCCTTGCAAGCATCTACTCGAACCCACTTGCTCCAGCGTCTGCCGCTCAACTCCCCTAGGTGACCGCGTGTGCGTTGAAGTCTCCAGCAATGAAGACCCTCAGCCCGCGGGTAGTCTCCTCAATGTCCTGTGAGTATTCTATAAATTCATTCAACTCTCGAATGGGCGAAAAATAGCAGATTGGGGCGTGAGCCTCCCTCTCCGCGAGTGTGATCCTGGTTATTCCTCTTGTCGAGTTCCTTCCCGTGATCCTGTACGGACTGACGACCCAAATGGCTCCGTCCCCGGACTCGTCGGTGATGCATCCCTCGTCTCTCCTCGATTTCGTTTCTGATAGCTTTCTATCGGCCTCGCTCATAATGCGGATGTCAAACCCACCTCCTCCTACTGTGTCCTTCAGAATCGCGTGCAGCGTCTTCAAACAGTTCATATTGATTTTGGTATCTTCAGCTTCATTGTAGGTTTCTTCTCTGGGTCTGGGGAGGTGGTTCGATCTGACGACGCTTCTCGGAGTCCATGGACGTTATTCGTCCATGTCTCCGCCCGACGCGAATGTATTCGTCGTATTATGGGCGTCGATCTCACCATGCTTTTGGGAGCCCAATCGAGTGATTCCGGGATCAATCGCACCATACGTTTCTGGGTCTGGGGAGGTGATTCCGGGATTGATCTGACCATACGTTTCTGAGTCCATTGTGGTGATTTGGGGGAAGATGATTTTGATTCAATCTGACTACACTATCATGGGTCTGAGGAGCTGATTCTTTCGTCGATCTCACCATACTCTTTGGAGTCTATAGAAGTGATTCAGGGATCGATCTGATCATATTTTTCGGAGTCAAAGGAGGCCATACCGGGGTCAACCTGGCCACACTTTTTGTCTATAAAGTCTATAAAGGTGATTGAGGTCACCATGACAAAATGTACCAGTAATCCGAATTAGAAGATACTTTCAGGAACGACGCAGGCCCAATGGGGAGAGAGAAAAGTGCCTCTATGCAACGGACCGAGAAACGAGGGAAATGTTCTGAAAATGTAGAGTCAGCGGAAAGTAGAAACATGTGAAAAAGTTAATGGGGGAGGTTCAGGCGGCGGAATGCGCGCTTCCATGAATACCATGGAATCCCGCTGATTCCCGATCCAGAAAAAGCCGATTCTGACTCGCGAGCTAGCCCAGTCGCATTCGGTGAATTTTCATGAAGCGTGGGGAGATATGAGCGAAATTGGTAGCCTCGATTCTTGAATGGAGTCCGCATGAACTGAGAACCAATGGAACTGCACTGTCCCTGCATGAATATTCGAGCGACATGGCGAGCCTTCGGTTATCTCAATGGGGATAATCCAACTCGTTCAAGACGATATGAGAGAAGGTTGTGCATCTCGTTTACAAATCTCAACAAATACAGTTTGGAAGCGCACCCTGACGACGGAATGATCGATCTGATTCTGATGCGGTCTACGTTCTTATGCTCGACTGGGAAACGGACCAAGACCGAGGCAGATACCGATGTCGACTGTGAATGTTGTCGGTCACGAACCAGCAACCAACAGGTTTTTTTCTCTATTCAAATTTGCTTCCTGGAACTCACGCCTTCAGTTCGGGTCTGTTTCGTATGTAGTGTCTTCTATTTGGTGGCTCTCCCGACGCGACCGTGGAGCTCGCTGTTCGTCTTCTCGACAGCGCTGATTGTCAATTCGAGCGTAGCCATCTGTTGCTGTCCGGCTCCGAGGACATCGTTTCACCAGGCTCTCTTCTGGAAATCCTCCGGTGCGCTATTCGGTGTCAAGTCAAAGTTGGTAGGGCCGAGAAGATAGCCCTCGCATTCCAGAAGGACGAATCTATCGGTTGTAGGTCTCCTGCGCCTGCCGCAGTTCAGGTGGATTGAAAGCCTGCGGTTATCGTGTCGGATCCCAGTGTTGAACGTCGACCCATGCAAAGTGTGGACTCATTTCCCAGGTCGATCTGCGATCGCAATTTCTCAGGTTTTCCCGTCACTCTTATCGTCGTGTTCGTCGTCTCGTCCATCAGGTCGCTTCCACCTTCCGACAGGCTCTGTCCTCGAAATTCATCGCTCTGCTCGGCCTTCTTCTGGCGTCCGGAAGACCTGATTCTCCTCAGATGAACTGTTGTGGAAGGGCAGAGAGCGTGGTTTCCCAGGAGTTCATCTTCCTGCACCCCGTTTGCTGCCTTCGATGAGAATAGCCAGCATGAGTAAGAACGCATCCGGATCGCCTCAATGCGTCTGTAGCGAGGCAGCGGCCGTATCTATCGGTTCTACGACTCGGCTGTTTTGATTGTCGGCGGGAAGCTCCCAGACCACCGGAGGACCTAGCGAAGGCATTGCTGTTCCCAGACCATGGAAAACGTCGATGATGGGAGCTGTATGTAGATGAGGTCTCTGTGAGCGCGAGGACTCGCATCTCCGTTTTTGCGGGCAGTCGGAGAAGGGCAGGATATAGTCTTAGACATCAAGGGGGAGGGAAAGTCTATACGACACACCGAGGAATGTTCGACGTGCGAATCAATGGATTGTCTGTGGCGCCAACAGGCATTGTAACAGAAGTGCCATCAGGTAGTGGAAACCTGTGGTGCTCACTCGAGCTGAACGCTTCATTACGCTGTCAAAGACGAGTTGTAGACGTACAAGGCTGGGCTCTGCTGAGTGAGGTAGCTGACCTCGTTTCGCGGAACAGGAGCAGTCGGATTTTACGAACGCTCGTCTCCGAAATATGGTTGTGAGCTGTCGTTCAACCGGCTGAGATTCCCTTGACTTCGAATGCCTCCCGTCATCTAAATGCAAATCGAGTTGAATACTTGCTCTTGTGCCCAGAACCGTCTGACCACGAGAATTTTTCATCTTCTTGCGGGGGCTGGAAGGTTTTGAGGACCGCACTGCGCCCGATTCATCAACGGGGCGTTCGATTCTGTGTGTCGATTAATTGGCGTCGAGGGAAGATCCGAGGAGAAAATCGTTCCGTTTCCTCCGGCAGGAAGAGGTGAGCCGTCGCAGCCGAATAACATTTGGTATCGTGTCGGAAACCCGCGCCCCACGATGAACGCAACCTTTCTTATCTCTTGGAGTGGCATCCCAAACAAGGATCGAGACCGAACGTCGAACTTCACTTGCGGCAAAACAGGCCCTTTCGATATTCATTTCGAGCGATAAGCCCAGATCGGTCTGAATCAATTACACTTATCACTTTGACATCCTACAGGGTACAATGAAGGCCAGAAGCCTTGGCTGTATTGGGCTCAGTGTTTTCCTCGAGAGGTTCCGAGTCGACGACGCTCCCGAGATCACTCTCACAGAGGGACACACGGGGCTGTCGCGATAATGACCCAACTTTTCCGGGGACACGAACGACGGAGAAAGCATGCCCGTGTTCGAGTGAAAACGCTCCATCAGTGGAGACCCGTAACTCGAAGAGGTCATCGCGGCAGAATTAGTCATCGGGTGGATGTTCCTTTCGCGCTCTAGGAGAAGGATGTTGAATATGCTGCCTCCGATCGTTGCTCGGACCTGACGCAATCGTTAATAATGCACGATGTTGTCGACACTCGAATTGAATCCATGCGGCAGCGATTTCCTCTCACGGAATGAGAATCGCAGGCAACACAACAAAAACAAGACAGCGACAGACGCGGGAAGAGCGATGACAAGCTCGGAGCGGACACGCAGTGCCTCGTCCCGTTCCGGTCCGGAAATTCTTCGATTCTTTTGTCATTCTCAACTGAGATGTCGAGCAAAATTCGGAACTCGATTGTTCATGCGCTGACAGAAGGTTTCCAACCATTCAAGAAACCAATCAATTGGGAAGGCATGGGTCCTTAAATTTAGATTGAAAGCTGTCGATTGTCAGCGCGGACAGGTGTCTAATCAAGGAACTTTTGTTTTCGGTCCCTCCTCGTATTTGCTAGCTGGTTAGAGTTATTTCCGTTGGACGGTCGCTTTCGTTTTTCTGCCAAGTGGTGACTCTACTGGGAGAGCAAGATTGTCTTCAGTTTATTGACAGAGCCTCGAGAGAGATTCGTCCACAATTCGGTGCAGGAATAAAGCGACGGAGTGATTTCTTTCAGGAGTTTAGTCCCCTCAAGATCTCGAGCTCTCCTCGGACCTCGATAGGGTAGTCATCCCATGGCGATCCGTTCGAGCAGAGCTTCTCGAAAAAGGAAACGTCGCTGCCTCACGCTGTACGCTCGCGTTCACTCTCCAACTTATTTCGTGGTCCTCTGAAGCAAAGTTGGAGGGGGCAATAAGTGAGCTCAGCTGCCCGGCCTCTTCATCACATGGAAACCTTAGCGAAGAGCTCCCGAAACTCGCCATAATGCGGATAATAGCTTTGGTATCTGGCTTATGGAGCCCAGCGAAAAAGCAGAGGCTAATCAATTCCTATTGTATTCTCCGGTTGTTGCAATCTTGTGAGAAACACCATTCTTCTGTTCATCCGAAGTGTGCAAGGCAATCATTCGTCACAGCCCAACGAGAATAAAACCTTGTTGATATAGTCAGTCGAGTTTCGAATCATACTCCCACGCAGCACGGAAATGATGCCACTCTCTAGCGAACGACGAAAATTCCGTCAAAACGCGAGTTGGATGTGTGAGCATAGCTTTGACATATGTAGCATGTCACCCTTCCATTGTGCTGGAGGCCTTTCGACATTCCTCAACATTTTGTCCGGGGGAATTCAAGAGGCGGCAAGCCAGCCTTCACCTCGGTCAAGGAACCGCATTCCAACCGCAGCAAATTTATAAAGCCTCGCGGTTCCTATTTTTTCGATGCCCAGAAATCCTGCGGATGGCGAACCTTCGTTTTCGATTCTTCTCCGAAAAATCGTTTCAGATGACGCACGTGGTTTAGCCCGGTATGAAACGAGTCTGCAGCTTCCACGAGACCCTCAACTTCCGTTCCTCTGGTTCGGAATCCGGATGAGAGTCTCTTCCCCCTATCAGTAGTCATCATGCACCGCAACCAAGACTCTTTGACGCGGATAGTAATATTTCTGCTATATCTAACGGATCTCTTTTTGTTTATTTGTCCTCGAAAACCGCATCAGATGAGGACCTTCTCAGATAGCGATCTCGTCAGGTGACGGAATCATCAGAATACGAGCTTGGCAGATGACGAACTTATCAGATCACGTTATCATCAGGTGATGCACTGAAGGGATTCCGCGTCCATGAACATTGACGCGTGAAGAATCAGGTTAACATCCAGGAGGGTTCTTCGAGGATGATTCGGGGACCATTCCGGGATGATTTCAGAGGAGTTCTGGTGATGAGTCCAGATCGAGCTGAGAATAGTTCTGGGAGAACTCAGAAATGGAATGGGGACTGTCCCAGTGGTTATTTTGCGTCGGTCCAGAGATGGTTTTTGAATGACTCCGGGACGCATTCGGGAGCGCTTAGATGATTTCAGAACTATAGGGCGCGATCCGGGGTCGGTCCAGAGGCTGTTCTGGATGACCTATAATAACTATCACCTTTCGCTGAGGAAGAGTCAGGAGCTCCCCGGAAATAATACCGGGCCGATCGGGCCGATCTGGGTATGAGTCCTCGGATGAGTCTGTGATGGAGTGAAATCTTCATATTCCGTCAACTGTTAAGTTCGTTATCTGATAAATCCGTAATCTGTCAAGTTCGTTATCCGCCAGGTCCGTTATGTGGCGGATTCTCCACCCGATAAGTCCATCATCCGCCAAGTTCGTCATACAAGAAGTCTGTTAACTGATGAGTTCCTTGTTTGCGGGGTTTCACAGTAGTTCGATTCCTGTTGACTTCGGAACGTATCAGAAGACATGAGATATTCGGGCAACGACCAAATCGGGGAACAGCTCTTGATGAGCGATATCCCCGCTGAGTTTGGCGCCAGAAACGCTCGGTGTCCAGAGCCGACCAGCGAACTCAGAATAAACAAGGATGTGGCGGGGAACTCCGACGCAGAGCAATCTAGGTTGTGTTACGATGTTGTTTAGCTGATTGTGTGTCTCATTTGGAATCCAGGAGCTCTCGGGTCCCGTTGATTGATCACTTCTGAGGAGTGATCATTCCCGGATTCCACCCCGGCGGAGAAAGGCTTCTGCGAAGTTGATGCTCCATTTGAGAGCACAATCAGTGGTTGTGAAAATCTGAATTTCCCCACGAAAGCCACATTATCGTGCTGCAAACATGACGTCGGTGTATACCCTGGATGCCGGAAAATCGAGCCAGAAATGCATGAAGCCGAAAAGTCGAGCCCGAAAAGCTTGAAGCCGAAAGGCATGAAGTTGAAGAGCGTGGAGCCGAAAACCTCCTCTCCCAACAGCGGAGCGGTCGGGACTTGCTTAGCGGGGAGGAATTGCACCTTCGTTATGCTCAGCCTACCTACTTCTTCTGCCTCGCTTACGTCCTCGCTGTTCCGCATCTACGGTCCCTAGTTCGAACTGAGCAAAGGCGTAGCTGCTACAGGGAGCAATCTGCTGAGCGCGAATCTTGAAGTTTCCGAGGTCAACTCGCTAGAACTGAAGAGGAATCTTCACCTCCAGCTCCAGTACTATTCGCAGAATACGCTATTACAACACCTTGTTCTTTCACACCGAAGAGGGAAAACCGGCATCGAAACACTGATTCTTCGCAGCAGGTGCGTGTCATCCAAATGAGTCTCACAAAGGCACAGATCGACGAAACGATACAGAAATCCCATCCCGCCAAACCAGTCCCGAACACTCCGCCGTTGGGAGAGAAGGTTTCCGGCTTCATGCTTTTCGGGCTTGATTTTTCGGCTTCATGCGTTTCGGGTTCAAATTTTCGGCTTGTCGGACCCTAACCATGACGTCGGGGAAGGCCCGGATCACAGTTCTGTAGGTGTAATGGAAAGCATTCACTCCATCCCCGCGATCATAGATTATTCGACAGCAATTTCAAGTGCCCTGGGAACTGCGCATCGAGTGATTACGGTGACGCTGGTCCTCTCATAGAGTTGAACGAGAGGACGTCGCCGCCACCTCGGGAGCAATATAACTCGATGGAAAATCGATGAGACTTTTCTGCTCAAGGCCGTCCAGTTGCGAGGCGGGTATTATCTTTACGATCACTTAATTTCTGAGGCGAATTGCGGACACCTCCGCGGATCTTCATTCACAGTTATCGACGGCTTTCAGGCTCTGTTCGAGGATCGCAATTTTTCGAGTCTAAGCTAATGGAACGAGAAGAATCATGGGAGTGAGGTCAACTGTGATGCCTGAGCGAAGGGATTCGCCGAATTCGAGTTTCGACCGTGTTTGACATGGCGTTGCGATGTGCATTTTTAAGTTACCGCATCTTTGTCCGCCCTACTCGGCTCATATCTGGGATATAACTTTCATGGCGTTTCGAAGTTTCGTGGAATCCTGTAATTCGAGAATCATCAGCCCAAAAAGCAGCCTGGTGGCCCCACGATTGATTGCCGTCGAATGTGAATGTGGAATCGGAAAGTTCGGAAAGTACCTTGCTTCGCTCAGGCTGCGATGGACCGCAGGGCTCGGGGAAAGGTGATGACGGACATAAAAGTCCCGACAGGCCATGCAGCACATTTATGACACGTACGCGGAACCTTGTGGTGCTGTCCCGGAGCAGCGTGAAGCAAATTGGTTTCGAGCGATTTGCCTGCTCCTCCAAGCAGCGTTGGATTCTTGGTTCTTGTTGTTTCTACTCGGTTCGCATCGGCGATTGCTTCGCTGCAGTCCACCGGCGAACGGAGTGCAATGGCCCATAAAAGCTTACCGTTCATTCGGCTTACCAAGTGTGGAAAGAGGCGAATACGAGGCTGCCGGCGAAAAGACTCAGGATGTTTGGCAAAGGCATACGTTGTTGTTGC
The DNA here is from genome assembly GCA_037576195.1 of Phytoseiulus persimilis. Taxonomy (NCBI): domain Eukaryota; kingdom Metazoa; phylum Arthropoda; class Arachnida; order Mesostigmata; family Phytoseiidae; genus Phytoseiulus; species Phytoseiulus persimilis. The sequence continues at coordinate 29,262,292 of CM075103.1, forward strand.
GTCGGCAGTGGTGATGGCAGTGCGGTCGGGGCACCTTCCATGGGTGATCCTGCGCAATGCAAAGACACAGAAGGGACGGAGTCGAGCAAACAAGGCCGAAAGCAACAGAGGCCACAATAAAAACGGCGAGAACCACATTGTTTTCGGCCGACAACGGCCGAATGCTGGCATGCTCCCAGCGCAGTTGGTAACGAGAGCTATCGGGAACTCTCTGTTCCGCCCCGCTCCGGAGTCGTATATCTCGTTGACCTCTCCATCGTCCTCGGCGCTGGTTACCCAGCCGCATGTTTGTAATCGAGAAGCGATGTCGAGTCCACCGCTTAGGGGAAAGTCGAGAGAATTGATCGACCGAGGCCTTCCGTGGTGAGGTCCGGCAGCGCTCGATGCATCAGAGGCGAATACGATCATTCAAAGTCCCGGTCGATGGAGCAACATCCTCCGGCTGGGAGCCCGGGGATAAGGAAGAAAGACGGCGGATCAGGACACGGCAGTTGCTGGTAGGATAAATCAGCGTGGTCAAGTGTTGGCTGTGAAAATATGTTCTCTCCGTCCTCTCGCGTCGGCTCGGCACACAAAAGATGCAGGGAGAACAACGGATGACGACAATGCCATAACGTTACCTCGACGACATTGACGGCAGCAACATCAACGCTCTCGCCTCAGGACGTCGGTAGCGAAGGAAGCCGTGAACGGTAGCGGATCACTACATTGCAAACGTGCAGCCTGCCGGCCGGCGGGCGAGCGAGCGTTCGCTCCGGGCGACGACAATAGCACGAAATGGCTCTATCGATCACACGACGCAGGAAAAGGAGCGTCGCGAGTGAAACTCGAGCACCAAGCCTCACTTCAGGAGTTCTTGTTGCAAAATAGGATGCTGCTCGCCGGCCTGGTCTGCATACCGGTGCGTCAGCCGGGCATCTGTTTATCTTCCCGAAGAATGAAAACGATCCCCGGTGCTTCCGTGCGGCGCCGAGGATTTCCATCGGTGCGACTCCGCCTGTTCTCCGGAGAGGAGCGTTTCTATTTCGGGGGTCACCGTTCGTTCGACCAGCGGTTCGACTTCGTATCGAGTTCCAGTGACACAGATCGTCATTGTCTTCCGACCCGTGGTGCATCATCTGTTCTCAGATCCTTATCCTTTACGAGGTTCGAGTTCCCTGGTCGGAGCTCGGAGAAGTGCCAGCCAGAGTCCGACTTTTGAGCTGGCAGGGGCGACTTTTGCAGGTGGGAAACTTTTGGCCGAAGTTCCTCGTCGATGCTGCCGAGGAGGCCCGCATGAGGTTTTGTCGCGATCTGTCACGTATTCGCTGCCATCCGAGCACTCCTCTTTCTCCGACAAACAGAGACGAACAATCAGCCCCGAGCGGACAGCTTCGTGTGAGCGACCCCGGTTTTACTCCCGGCCTACGACGTGACCAGCGATAGATGATCCTTGAAAGCGTAATCGGCACTGTGCCAAGAAAGTCCGGGAACGGCGGCGAGCATCGGCCTCTGTATAACGGCGGCAGCTGGAAAAGTTGAGCCGCCTATTTCGTCGAGTCTGTCCCGCTGAGGGAGTGCTCCTCACTGGGGATTCGCTCGCGTGGATTACTTGGAAATTCTGATGGTGGAGTCCGAACAGTTTCGAAGCTCGTTATCTGCCTCTGGAATCGTTGAGATAACTGGCTGAGAGCGTTGTAGGCTTAGACCCTTCACTGATGACGTCGCCAAGCATGCGACGCATCAGCTCCGAGCCGACAAAATGAATAGAGCCAAGTTGAACTTTTCGCAGGCTTGCCGATAACAGCGAAGGAAGACACTTTATCTGTTGAGCGGATGCGAAAGTTCTGAGCCCCTGATTCCAATCGCTCATAACTCCGCTCCCAGGATTCTCAGAAAATTTAAGGAACACAATACATGCGGAATTCAGTCAGCTTCCACGTACAATTCAATCAAGCGAGGCATGCCTCTAACAGCGGCGTACTCGCACCGGAGCGATTCCACGGGGGTCGGCGAAGAATCGCGATTTTGCGATTCCAACGAAAATGAAACCATGATCAACTGTTCTGTCCTAGGTGCCGCAAAAATCATTTGAGACCAGGCGGTTTGAGAAAAAAAATCTGCACTGTGTGAAACCACTCGCTTCGATTTACCGCACAGCACATCTGCGAGCTTGGTTATCGGGCTTCGGAACATGTCATGTTGTTGAACGTTTGACTCTTGATCTACAGTGGTGGATAAGTTCTTATCACGGTCCCAGTTTTTGCCCCAAAACGTCCAGAAAGCCTGGAAACACAGAGTCAGGAAGGAACTCCGTGTCCGAGAGTTCCGTGGCGGTTTCGAATAAGAATCCTCATTCCGGCTGGTCAGTAATCCAAGACACGAGATATTGGATACGCCGCATGTTCCCGACACAACAACCACGTACCGATCCTGGGGTGCTCTGGATTCTGCTGGTTTTCGCTTTTTGACAGTTGTTAGCGAGCGCCAGAAATAATGTAGGGATGTCTCCAATTGCATGGAAGAAATGCGAATTCTTCTTCCGAGGAGAGGCGAATCATCATGGGCTTAAGTACAGGTTTGGCTTTTGCGAGGGAAAGTACCATCACTTTCGCCCGGCTGATCGCTTGAAAGGCTAAGTTGAACCCGTTTCTCAGTTCAGCGAGGTTTGAATCAGTATCGGAGCCTCCGATTAGTGCTCGGACGATCCAGAGAGGTCTGAAAGGAGAAAAGTTGAGGAGCAGAGCGCCTGGAAAGGCAGCGGTGTGATCGAAGAAGAATATCAGAGACCGCCTTAAATCCACACGAGCATGCTCGGTGATTACCAAGATCAGAGTGCCGCTTGGATGTTGTGGACCAGGTTAAACGAGAGCAGAAATGGCTCACTGTTCTCTGGAGCGATGCAACGAAAGTGAATCTGTTCAGATCAGATTCTGGGGCCTGTCTGCGGAGACCCGCAAACTAAGAGTTTGACCGGCGGCAAGACGATCAAGCATGGTGTCGGAAGTATTATAATTTGGGTATGCTTCTCTCAACATGGTGTAAAATCGCTGATCTGTATGAAAGACATAATCGTTAGGGTGATCTATGGGAAGATCCTTGAAACTGTCATGCTACCACATGTCATGCTGTCACGCGAAAGCCGACATGGGAGATGGTTTGATATTTCAACAGGATAATGATGCAAAACATGCGTCCAAGGTTGTACAATCCTTGCTTGAAGGTGGAGGCGTAGCTGTTTTGAAGTGGCTCTCTGAGTCTCCTGATCTCAATCCGATCGAGAATCTTTGTACTGAAGTTAAGGAAGTCCTGCCAAAAGCTGATACATCAAACGAAGAACGATTGTGGCGGGACATTGATACTGCGTGGTACAAGATACCGAAACAAACCGGTGAACCAGGACTTGGGGAAAGAAATTGAGGTCGTTTCTGGGGACGACGGGCGGGGAATTTCTTGTTGCAGAGGATCTCAATCGAGGTGCAGAGGGGCAATGGGGCAGCCACTGTGTTCCTTCAAGGTGCGATTCGGAATCGAGAAGTTGATTCCCACCAATTAAGGCAATCAATGGGAGGCATAGGCGACCTTCTCCAGAGGAACTCGTGAATCAATTGATTCCGATTGGCCATCTCGAGGTGATGGCTAGAGGTTCCCCACCTTCCACGAGCTTCGGAAGGCTCGGAGAAACGCTCCGTTACTGCAACGAGTGCGTCGGGAAGAGCTGTTGATCGTCGCTCGAGTGGAACGATCCCGAATGTTCCCAACCCCATCGCTCCTCGTATCCTTCACATGTGAGAAAGTGTGAGGAATGTAACAGAAAAGAAACGTGAGTAAGCACAAGAGGCATCAAGATCAGCCAAAATCGGACAATCCGCTATCTCTGCTCCACCGCGCCCGAACTGCTCAATCTTTTTTCGAAACCATATATTAGGTAAGTCAAAAAGTTCGTAGCGTTTTTGATCCGACATTTTTGAAATTCCCGCGCTCCGCACAAGAGCCGCCTACTACAGTGGTTGTTCGTTTACGTTCTTAGGCGGGCTCTAGAGTTCCTACCGGTGTATCGTTTCAGACTTTATCGTCGAGTTCGTAAAATCAGGAAGAATTTGCGATGGAGGACCAAAAGCAGCATTTTCGACACATAATGTTGTTCTGCTACCGCGAAGGCTTGAATGCAGCGAAGACCACTCGAAGAATATCTGCAGTTTACGGGGAGAATGCTCTTCGAAGTTCTACGGTTAGAAAGTGGTTTACCCGTTTCAAGGCTGAAAACTTTAATCTTGAAGATGAGCCCAGATCAGGACGACCACAAGTTGTGGAACCCGATGAAATCATTAGCCTGGTAACTTCAAACCCCGGCCTGACCATCAAAGAAATTGAAGACTCGACGGGAGTTTCTCGTGGAACCGTTTGGAATCGCCTCCATCAAGCTGGCTTCTCAAACAAGAGGAATATCTGGCTGCCTCATGACCTCACCGATCGCCAGCTCGAAAGACGTGTGGATACAAGCCACACTCTTCTCCGGAAGAATGCCAATGAACCATTTCTGAAGAGACTGATAACCGGCGATGAAAAGTGGATACTCTACAGGAACGCTACGCAAAGAAAAAGCTGGGTCCCCAAAGGTTCACGGGCCGCAGCCGTCCCCAAACCCGAAATTCATCAAAAAAAAGTGATGCTGAGCTGTTGGTGGGACTGCAAGGGCGTTGTGTTTTTCGAGCTGCTCCCGCCGGGTCAGACCATAACCACCGAAGTCTACTGCAGGCAGCTTGAGGATTTGAAGACCGCAGTAGCAACAAAGCGCCCAGAATTGGCGAACAGATGGGGCGTCGTTTCTCAACATGATAATGCGAGACCCCACGTAAGTTTGCGCTCTCGGCAGAAATTGGCGGAGTTTGACTGGGATGTGCTGCCACACCCAGCTTATAGTCCCGACCTTGCACCGTCAGACTATCACTTGTTCCGGTCTCTTCAAAACTCTCTTGATGGAGAAATATTCGAATCTTTGGAGGGTATAAAAAATCACCTCAATCAGTTTTTTGGAAAGAAGGAAACCAAGTTCTGGGAGAAGGGAATCTTCGATTTACCTGACCGATGGGCGAAGGTCATAGAACAAAACGGCCAATATATCATTCAATAAAAAGACTCTTGTGTACAGGAATTCGGCTCTTGAAAAATAGGTAAAAAACGCTACGAACTTTTTGACTTACCTAATATTTTCCAATATACATCGCAGATCTCGAGAGGAAACAGGGGAATATATTCTGAGTTTCGCCAGAACCGTGAAACTTCGATCGTTAGATTCTCGATCATTTCGGCGCAAACGCTCGTGAAGGCACGCTGCTATTCGAATCATGTCACGCTTGATTGTATCTGGGAGCTGAGAAACTTCCCCGCAACTTGTATAATTTACTAGCCGGCCTCCGGCCGACTATACTGACTGGCCCGTCCCTTACTTCGGAAGTTTACGGCTGACAGACAGACAATGCCTTCCATGTAGTGTCGAAAGAGCTTGAGGAGTGGCTACCGATTCTCGCTAGCATACCATCGGGGCGGTGCGGCTCTTGGTTCAGATTCGTATCTCGGTCATAAATGTGAGCAAACACAATTGGCAATTCCTGGCAAGGCGATACGTTTCTACCTCTCGAATGGGTCAGCACCATTGGCGGACTATGTCCATATTCAGTTAATCTGGGCCCACCCCGGATTCACCTACCCAGACTGTGAGGAGTGCGGTGAGATTGAACCCGGAGCCATCTCCTGAAACACCCGAGAATATGAACAGATCGAGCCCGGAATCACCTCCCCAGACTCTGAGAAGTGCGCTGAGATAGTACCCGGTACCACCTCTTCAGATTCCAGAAGTATGGTTAGGTCGACCTCGGAATCCCCTCCCCAGACTCCGAGAAATCAGGTGAGATCGATTCCGGAGCCACCCTTTTAGGCTCCGGAAAGTGCTGTCGGATCGACCCCGGAATCACCTCCCGGTACCACCGCTTTAGACTCCCATCGACCACGGAATCCCCCACCCCCCTAGATTTCTGAGAGTATGGTCGGTTTGCTCGCGGAAGCATCTTCGTTGTGCCCGAAAAGTCCTCGTCCATCCTTGTGAAATACTCCACAACATGCCGCCAGTTTCATGTCTATCCGATCAGTCACGTGGAAGTCCATGGAGGACATTCTAACAACTGGATTTTTATGATATATATGTATATAGAAGAGGGGATAAGAAGAGGGTGAGGAGGGGAGGGGTGGGGTGGAATGAGGAGAACGATATATGGAGAACAAACAAACAAACAGACTCTGGATTTTCATATTTATTGGGGGAATTGGTGAGTGACCTATGTCCTTCCTTGAGAGCCGCCCTACATTACGCAGTTTGTTCCGCGTCGATCCGATCAAGATCGGAGGAGCCTACTGAGGGCAAAAAACGAACAAACAGAACCTGCATTTTATATATATAAATAGATAATGCTTCTGCGAGGCTCATGGCCACTTTTTTCTACGAAACGTGAGTTGAGGGAAGAAATTCCAAGTCTAGTTTGAATACAAATGCTCCAGATGAGGGCTTTGAAGGAGAGAGGGATACCCATTCAACGACTCGTTGGAGCGGAATAATGCCGTCCCATCCTCAGCCTGACATCGCTTCTCCGCCAACTATGCGAGGTCACGGTTGAGCGAGTGAATATTTTTCGGCATTCAGGAATCTCGAAACGAATCCATTCATCGAAACAGTTCTTTCAATCGGGATTCGGGCGGAATGTCAGGAAGAGGCGAAAAACCTGCAACGCGACTCATGTTTGACGCTTCGCTTTTCCAGGTTTCGCAGGCGTTGCTTATGGCAGTTTCCGCGTGAATATCGACACAAATAGGGTTCCGTCCGAGTTTCGTCCCCCCGACTCTAAGGTGTAGGAAAGTTTTGGAGCATCCGGAATCTTGAGCTGGTATTCCTCAGCGGTGAAAGATCGCATGGCTGAGAACGTCGAACCGGTACACCATCACAATATCCGCGCTACATATGTGCATGGTTCCAGCAATAAGTTGTGTCAGCAAGCCGGTATCGAGAGTCGTCTCTACAGATGGCGCTTCCTCCTCGGGACCGTCATGCATGGAGAGCAACAGCCGGAAGGGACATTCTCATAGGTATTGGTATACGGTCGATACCCTCCATCTGTTTTCATCACATGCATGGGGAGCTCGAATAATTGTCCTCTTGAGGATGATAGGGTCCGGATTATTTGAGATGCCAAGCATTACGTACGTCTCGATATCTCTCGAATATTTATACTCGCAGTCGTGTACGACATGTATGACTTCGTCCTCCTGGACACCAGAGTTCATGCTCTTTTTGTCGAGTTAGATTTGTGGTTCGCTCCGATGGTTCTCGTGGGGAGGGGGGGGGGGGGGGGGCATGTGTTCTTGGTGGCGCATCATCTTTCTAAAGTCACTAAGAACCTCTCGTCACCTTCCACTTCCCACAACTCGCTATGGTTGATTTCATTCGCATTTCCTTCTCCCACTCTTATGCCCGCTTGGTCCCGGATATCTCCCCTGATCTCCCCAATACACGGATGTTCGTTAAAGTAGGTTGACTCGCCGTTTTCGCATCGAAGTCGCACCTGTACCTCATTCGTTCCCCTCGAGCCAGCATCGACGATGGAGCTGGCATTGGACCGCATTTCCAAGATCCACTCAAGTCATATATCTCATTGTATCTAAAGATCGATGGATGGAGATTTGATGATGATGCCTGAACTTCCCAGCCCTGGTGATCAAGTCCTCGCTCAACAACAATTCTGAGCGACATATCCGAGCAGTTCCGAAATTTGAGTCCCTCGCGATTCCTCGGAATGGAAAAAGCTGTTTCTGGAATTTTCCCCACGGCCCGCAAGCTCTGCACTCAAAGTCATCGCCACTATGGAGCTCCGCCCGCCAGGATCAGTTGAGAGGTCGGAAATACACCTGACGCATTCCTTCGGTAGTAGTTATTAAAACTCGTCGCTGTTTATATGAGTCGGGGCGTCATCTGCGTCCTATACCGAAAAACATGCTGGCTCGAGAGATTCGAGTTTCTAGTCAAGTTCACGCAGCTGCTGGGAACTCGACGCTGATCCCACCCTGATCCATCCTCAGGTATGAGCAGAGTGTTTGTGGATTGGAAGCATCCTCTGGCCGTTCTCAGCCTACTGTCATGGTTTGTCACGTTCAAGCTTTGAGCTGCATGCAATGAACAGCGGGGCAAGTGATGTCGCAGGAAGCAACGATTGCCGCATGATTTGGTGCCCGTTCTCTCACCCCACACTTTTTTCTCCGAAGGTCGAAGGCTGGGAAGACGATGAGGAGGCAGTGAGATGTGAGGAAAATCACTGTGCTGCATCGCCGCGTTGCACTCGGGTTCCTTGCGGGAGCATTGGACAGGTGAAAGGATTCTCATCGGAGTCCGCTCCGAGGAAGCAGAACTGCGGGCCAGAACAGAACGCGGGAGATATCCGTCACTCGGAACGAATTTCAATCAGTGCGATTCCGATTATCGCTAAGCTGATCGAGATGAGAGGGGAAAAACGCAGTAATTTCCCACCGCTCTCTGCTTCATTGATTCCGAGAGATTTCGAGCGCTTTTGGAAGGTTCCCGACAGCATTCCAGCTCAATCCAAGCAAACGGACGAACCCCGGCGACGGACATTATTGAAGCGGTTCACTTGTCAGCTCTGCGAGCGATGCAGGAGTAGCGAAGCGTCGACGCTCACCAGCTCCGAGAAGCTCATTTGTATCGAGACCACAGATGAAGGTAGCTGAGCGATCGGGCGAACACAGGGAGTTCATCCACAGCGGCCGAAAGTGTAGTTGTCACAGAACGCCATTATTGAGTTCCCAATGGCCGGGAGATTGATCGTAGAGCCTCCTGGAGCAGACGGCTGCTGAAGGGTAGAGTGTCTTCTATCCGATCAAAAAAGTGAAGCTCGAGTCATCAGTCGGAGAACTCTCCCACCATCAGTGGTATGAGACTCTGGGAAGATGGATGAGACTTGATTGAAGGTTCGAATACGAGTCGAACACTTTTCGGGTGACTGAACTGTTGATGTGGCTTATACTGCACTCATTCATCTCGCGTATCAGCATCCAAGTATGCCTTAGCATGAAACCTTCATCTTCATACAACAAGAGGATCACATCTCAGAGAAAGTACCCGTAACGGTCGGGCTTCGTCAAATTTATCCTATGTCGCCTATCCTCTTTCGCCTATACATCGCAGACCTCCTAGATCGTAGTAGTGTCGCTCCTGGAGACGAGGGTTGGTTCAAGATTTGCGACAAATGTAAATTTCTAGGATTTGAGGGTGAAGAAGTCCGTCACGATTCCTGGTCTGTTGTTTGCGGACGACTTGCTCCTCATGGCGAGCAACACAACGGATATGAGAACTCTTCTAGAGATAACATCCAAATTCGGAGACCAGAGGTCAATCACATTCAACCCTTTGAAGAGCGTAGTGATGGTATCCACTCAACCCTCCTCATTGGATCATAATCCAGATCGAGACCGACAGATACAAGGGAAACCAATACCTATGGTTGAATCCTATAAGTACTTGGGGATCGAAATTTCGGCCAAAAAAGATTACTTATCCCAGCACTGGAACAAGCTGACAGATAAGGCCAACACGGCGATCAGAAGACTCAATGCGAGAACGCTTTGGAGCTTCAACAGGTTTGGAGTATCCAAAATTCTTTGGAAAGGCTCAGCAATACCACAATTGGCCCACTGCAATGGAGTAATCGCGATGCCCAGAAGGCTGAGGAACCTCATCGAAGTCAGACGACGGGACGCGGGGAGGTAGGCCATGGGAATACCACACTCCACAGTATCGGAGGAGTTCATCGAGGGAGAACTAGATTGGAGCTCCTTCGATGCCATGGAGACCATCAACAAAATCATGAATTAGGAGAGAGTGAAACAGATGGAGCCGTTCAAGTGGCCCAGAATGGTACTCACCGTTACTGAGATAACAAACACCAAAGTGAAGGCAACGGAGAGACTCAGAAGTTTGAGAACCCAGTATGACTTTGAAGATCTCAGACTGACCAGAAATACACTAGGCAAACCAATGTGGAATATGTTCCGCAAAGAACTCAAAACGAGGGTGCGGGATGAGTAGGACTTCATATGGAGACGAAATATTGAGTCCAGATCCACATTGACTGTTTATCGAAAGCTCAAACAGACTCGAGGTCTCGAGAGGGAACTATACGATAACTAGCGGGGAGTCGGGTCTTGGCGCTAGCCAGAGCAGGAATACTCAACACCAAGAGCCGGCAAAACTCCCGGGATCCTTCCATAGATATGAAATGAGCGCGATAAGAACCCGGAAACCGACAAACATGTCATTCTGGAATGTGAGGAAGGAAAACACTCCCAGACGGAGTTCGCGTACCGACCAGGATTCACCCTTATCCAACAGCGAGGAAGCTGAGAAGGACAAGGGATATCCTAAGGCGATGGGAGAACAATGGGGTATGATCTGTGAACGCAATACAGTTCACCCCTGCTATGGAAGGTAACATATGGGCATGTGTAAGATCCGATAAAATAAAATCAAATGCCGTAGGATGATGAGAACCGATATCGTAGCGACATAGACGACGTCCACCCATTGAAGACAGGCCTCAATGGCCTCATGCGCGTCAAGACTGCCGTGGGACAGGCCCGGCTGACCAGGGGCTCGCCACGAATGCGCGAACGGCCATCTCTGATCACCTTGTTCCCCAAAGCAGCAATTGCTGAGATTCTATGGAAGAGTCTATCTCCGGAATCCAGCGCATAAATCATCGCAGACTCCTCGCAGAGAGAACAACAAATAATCTTTGTTGCAACGGAGGAATTATGAGATCGAGTAGCGGTAGTCGGTGGAATCATGGTTTTCGACAGAAATAACGCGACAATGAACATTGTGCGTGATTTGGGTAAATCATGCCCGGAATCCAAGCAGGAAGACAACGGAGATATCTCCGGCCGAAGACAGGAGATCATGTTCGAACAAAGCTACAAAAGCTCCTTCTCCGAGCTCAGATTTGATTTTGTGGCACTTCTGGAAGGCGATTCAGATAACTTCAAAATTCGCACCGTTATCAGGAGAGCTTCTGATGACTGATTCTCTGAACAAGAGATCTCCGCGAACATGAATTATTCGTCGCACGAGCGAACCGTATGACGGAATTTCGACCGAGAGGCTCCGTCTTCCTGAGGATCAGGAAGATGGAGATGTGCCTCCTTGCGTTCTTGTCTCTTCATGATAAAATCGGACGCCCAACTTTCTTGTGATGTGGCACTCGCCGTCGTCTCCTCTCTGGGCTGGTCCCCATGAGCACGCCCAGTATTCCGTCTCGAGGTAAGTCGGAAGTTTTTTTTCTGGGAGTATGCAGAATAATGTCCGGAGTCCGAACTCCGAGATGGCGTAGCTCTGAGTCAGTTTCTGAAATCATAAACCTCATGCACTTATACTGCCACGCTTTAGCTGGCTCGGTGACTCCGATGTATATTTTTTCCAAGTCACCATCATTCCCAACTCTGTTCTGCATGAAATTCTAATTTGAGAGCTCTTCCCCTGTGAGCTGGTATAGTGAGCTGTAAGAGGAGTGTTTACTTGTCAGAGGAGGGCGCATAACTTGAGGAGTGCCGAGGGCGTATGAGTAAAACACCTGACAACTTCAGACAAAGTTAGAATAATGATCCCTAATAAGCGGTCTCAGCCTCGGTGAGGACTTCTGGGCTGTGCGAGTCACAGAACTTTCAAGATCATCGAATCGCATTCGCCCCTTCCGTGCTCCGCCACGGGCTACGTCCTCCAGCATCGCAGGAATGAGAACTGTACTTGTCGGGCTCTCCTCGAAGACGGTAAGCCAACTGTCGGTACTAGAGAAACATCCATCCTCTCTTCTAATGGAAGGACATCGTCCGTGGCCTTTTCCAGGAAATCCTCAGAGCTTTTCATTATTTTCCCTCGCTCCCGCCTCGATCTGACCATATTTTTCGAGGGCCGGGGAAGTTATTCCGAGGACGATCTCCTCATATTTCTGTGGGTCAACTAAGGTGATACCGAGGTCGATTTGACTCGTTTTTGGGGCCCGTGGAGGTGACTCCGAGATGGATCTGACCATCCTCCTGGGGGTCCATAGAGGTTGAACCGAGGTCAATTTAAGCATAGTTGATCACCTCCATGGAGCCCCAGAAGTCAGCTCAGATCGACCTCGGAAACACCTCCATGAACTCCGAAAAGTGTGGTCAGATCGAGGAGAATCTTCTTCGAAGTATCGTCAGAGCCAGGGCGAACAATGATGAGATCGAGTCGGAAAATCACCGCTGCTTTGGAGCTAAGGCGTGATTACCAAACGGTCATTCTGAGTGAGGGATTCCTTGGAGCCTATTGATGCTGATACTCTTTGAACTGTTGCAAAACGTAGCCACTCGAACTCCATCATCGATTTTCGTTTGATTCCCGAGCAAAGCTACAGGCTGTGACGTACCCTACGTCACAAAGATATTCGCCACAGAATTGCTTTTGAGATCTGGTCGACATTCAGTGGCTGAATCAGGAATCGTGGGAACCCTTGGAAGAGTTCAAGTGTTCTGATCTCTTTGGAATTAAATTGGACACTCGATAAGGCATGGACCGATTAAGACCGTTCTCGACAGAAGGCTTAACGCTCATTCATGAATCCGGTGAGCGAGTTGTAAATCATCAATATTCTAGAGAATCGATTTCTGACGATATGGACTCTGAGCTCCACTCTGCCCGAGGCTCCAGACTATCCCGGCCCTCAAGAGATCCCCTCTCGAAATCGCGATGCGAGATAACCGTTGCTCTTTTCTTGAATATCGCCAGTAGTATTGGTTGAATGCCCAAGTCCTGTATCACTAGTTAGAATCGCTCATACCATTCAGTGAGCTTCAAAATGCGATCAATCGTGACATGTTTCGAAACGCGTCGTGCTCATGCGAGCGATTTCACTAAGATCTTCAAAATAAGAAAAATCGCGATTTAACGATTCGCGCAAGAATAAGAATATGAACCCTAAACTTATTTGTATAACTGCGGCGCTCGAAAAAGAGCGGTTTCAAAGAAAAAATTACCAGTGTTGCCGCTACAAAGCGGAGATATCAGCCGCGGATGGTTAGAGTTCTCACTGATTTTTATCCGCTAGTTGAGCGGTCTCATCGATGGGATAGGCTGCTGTTCCTCTGGAAAGGCTCAAAAGCCTCTCGGGAATTGGTTTCCAACACAAGTGATCGGCATATCACATTTCCGCTGCTAACTGATAAGAATAAGATTCCGGGACTCGACTAGAGCCTGACTGCTTCAGAGAATATTGATCGAATTGATTTCCCATCACAAGGCGATGCAGATGCGCTCCAGGATACGAGAGGGACAACAGACAGTTTCCCAGTCTTCTCTCTGGGACGACGAGTTCGACTGCTACGGCAGAGCGAACTTGCTAGCTTTCCCACAGTACAACACGTTCTAAAATATTTAGACTGAGAGAAGCGTCGCTGGTTACGGAAGAGGAATGGATTTTTCGTCGCTGTGACGGATGAAAATGATTTACCTCGGATCTTGAAGTTCATTCTCGTCAGGCGAACGATGATGAAACGTGTTCAAAGGACATTTCCTATGGGCTTCTGAGCGTTCCGAGAGAGATCCCAGCGTATCCCATCCATGACACCGTTCAACTGGCGGAAAAGAATCACATCAGAAGTCAGATCTCGCGCTGCTGATATCTCCGCTTCGCTGCGGGCAAACTGCGATTTTTCGATTTTTACAATTCCAGTAGAATCCCTCGTGTGATCACGCGTATTTTCGGATCATGTGGTGCTTGATCGTATCTGATAGCTGACTGGATGCCACGCATTTCGTATACCCTAAAGTCTGGGAGATAAGGGACTACTTTTTTGACTGAGAACATTACGGGAACTTCTGCTCGTGCGTACGCATTTGAATCCCGATGATTTTGCAAGATGTAGCAACGTTCTGTCAATCACGGAAGAGTGCCAGATCTTGAAAATTCCATCGATGACTGTGAATTCTGGGTGAATTTATGGTTGGAAAAGTAGTCCCATATCTCCCAGACTTTAGGGTATTTATGTTCTTTTTGCGCCTCTTGGGAGCGGAGTTGTGAGAGAAGGGGCCCAGAACTTTTCCTCCCACCCAGCACTTGAAACCATCAGGCCCGTCCATTGAAGAAGGAAGTGCGAGGTACGCTGGCTCTGTAACGTGAGCCGTGGGAAAATGTTTGGAATTTCCAGGCAAAATCCTGGTTTGGGAACAGTCGAAACTTGTCGAATGGGCCTAGTGGTCAAATCAAGGTCTAAATCCCGCTCAATTCGACGACCAGAGCTGGCAGCAATGTACGCCGCCAGGCAGATTCGTCTGATCAGCTGTTGGAAATACTCCGTTCTACGTCATAATCTGGGTGTCCGAGATGGGTACAAGTTCAGAGCAACCAATTGCCTTAGATGTCCAACCCGAATACCCGAGATCCCGAAAACCCAGAATCACGGGTCGAAGACCCGGTATCCTGACAACTTCGCTCTAGAGTCGAGCCTTGGTGGAAACCAACGAGACTTCTTTGCTCAGCGACGAGTCTGATCGAGGACTTGGGTAGCATGAGAGGCAGCTAGGGTTTTGGATGAAACTGTGGAAGCCGCGGATGGAATTGGCAGAGGCGCGACTCAGTGCTCATGTCAACTATCTTTCAGGAATGAGGCGGCTCCCAAACTGATGTGGAGTCATTTCAGGGTCGTTTCGTCTTAGTTAGGTGACGAATGAACACAGCACCACTACATGTCTCGCCTGTACTGCCTGTACACCTGTAACTTTAGTTCCTAGGGAATATAGGGAATCAAGATCGCGATGCGTCACTGCATCAGTTACTGTCCAGTTGAATCGATTGTCGCGGGAGGCGAGAATGTGAGGTCCCGTTCTAATCATGGGGGATATTCTGAAGCTTGTACGAGCAGTTCTATGGGTAGGCTCGGCGCGACACGAGAATAGAACTCCTGCCCACCGTTTCCCTCCGATAGACCTAATATGGGACCTACTCGAGTGACTCTAAACACAACTGATGGTTGTGAAAGGCTGCTTGTCTCAAACGCGGCTGCCACACTCTCCTCTTAAACCCCAGCTCCCTCTCATACTTTTCAAGTCCATGTCCTGACTCGTCACTGAGCATAGAAGCCTCATTGGCTTCCCCGAGGCTCCGTTCGAGGGAGAGAATCGATTGTGAGTATTCGGGTTTCGGGTACTCGCCGTTCCAGATCACGGACAGGATTATGAAGCAGGTTCTCAGAGGATCGCTACTTCGCTGGAATAGGCATTACGCCATCCGGCCGCTCGAGGCGAATCCCGTAATGCGTTCACCGTGAGATTTCGATATCTTCCCTGGGGAGGAGACCTTCAATGTTGTCGGATCAGCCGGCACACAGGAGCGCTGAGACGCAGCCCTGTTAACTCCTGAATTTCGAGCATGCGCTGCTTTCGATCCACCGGACCCTGGTGTTCCCTGCACAGCCCTGGTCTTTTCGCTGCTGAATGATTCGCGCCGTCATCCGAATTTCGGTGATTGCACTTGCACGAGCCTCCTCCCTCTCGGCCTGGGAGTCCTCGGATACCGAATTCCCATCCCCAGGTGCATTCAACCGTCGCCGGATTCGAATTCTAATCTCTCTGAAGGACAACTGTTATCCGGGTCGGAGGAGCTACGGCATACAGCCGGAAATGACGTCAGCAAACAGCGAAGGCGATTTCCTAGGCTGCGAAAGGAAGACAAACGGACGAGAGTTCAAAGTTTGAGTCAGCGCCGACCGCAGGATGTCATTGCCTCAGCATAATGAGCCAGCGCCAGCAACTGTAACGGCATGGGCCGTGTGATGGTTTCGAAAATAGTTTGCACGATCACGTGGAGCTGCTGCCACTGTTGTAATGGGCGAGCGAGGTTGCCTCACTCGGATGTCTCTCGAGCATGACAAACTATTCCGCAAAACTGAATTCCCAGTTCACTGCTCGCGCGTCACCCAGCAAGAGATTCCGGCTCGATCTGAAAGAGATTTTCCGATGTCGAAACCGGACTCGTTCGTATTCTCCAGCGATACTCCTCATCTTGAGCCTCCCAAACATATTCTCAGATTCGCGGGATGAGCAGAAAACCTTCGGTAGGGAACGAACGTTCCTCGGAGTCCCAGGTAAATCCCGTGCATTGCGGGACCTTCCCCAGAGCTCCTGGGTCGAAAATGAATGCACCCGAAAGCTCGCCGCAAACGGAGCTCTAGCGAGAGTCGAACTCAAAAAAATGAAGAATTTTGGCCTCGTTCTTCAGCTGTGACGAGGTCGCGACGCGTAGCTCCATAATGATCTCGATTGAAAAGAGAACGAGAATTTTCTCTGCGCTCCCAGCTCAATGCCACTGTCAGTCTCAAACCCTGCAGAGCCTGGTGAGATTTCCGATCGAGTTTCTTGAATGGAGGCTTTTTGAGTTTATGGCTCAGCTCTCGTTTCTTCACAATGAAGTCGAGATATGGTTGCCACGAACGGATGGTGAGGCCTCAAAGAAAAGAACCATTAAAAACGACCACGACGACGACGACGAGTTTAGCGGGCTTTCGGTGACCTTGGCAACAACTTGGGTCCAAGACGAGCGATAGTGAATCGCTTGTAAACTGGTCCTTCACGGTACACTCCGTCATCGAGTTGCGACGCTGTGAAAGTTTTTCGGACCGTAACACATTATCACAACTCCCTAGGGGACTTACACTCCGAAGGAAACGCGGGAGAATCGGAGCGCTGAAATCTTGAGTGATGTTGGCAAACTGGACTGCAATGCTTTTATCGGGTTTGCCATCTCCTCTCGAATCCGCGACCAAGCCGCTATTACCGTATTCAATGTTCCGAGCCGAGTTCAAGGGAAGCCAAACTGTTAGATCGTCTGTCCACATCTCGGAAGCCTCTGAAATTGACTCTATAATTGGAGGAACCTCCGATGAGAGAATGGACGAATACAGATTCCGCTGATCACTGGTTATCGCCTCCAGGGTCGGAGAAGGAAAGTCTCGTGGGAAACTCGACACTCCGGTCCGCCTGGTGGCAGTTGATGAGCTTCAAGGAGATTCTCCTGATTACCGATCCATCAAAACTGCCGAGTGCTCAGATTTCAGGAAAAGAGTAGTCGCCCTATTCCGGATCATACTTCTGAGACGTTCGATCGGGAACGATTTTCCCTTGGAAGGACCATGTTTGAATTCACCCCGAGCTCGTCGTCTCATGAACTCCGGATGTTAGGAGCTCACTTTTTGAAGTCTTCTTGGGAGCTCGAAGCACAAAGGCATTGACGGCATTTATCCCGGTGCCAGAACGGAGAAAGTGGCAGCGAACAATCCCGTCGAAAGTGAGGACGATCGACTGGGGCGAACAATGCCCGCTGGTGAGGCATCGGAGGCAACAACACTTGAAGTGACTCTTTACGAATCGCGCTCCGCCGCAAGAAATAAGAGGAAGCCGATATATCAGTCCGCAAATTGCTTTCCTGGCTGGGATGTGGCATCCGCTTGCCAAAAGCTATCTACAGATCCCTCTGAGGTTTTTCTGAGGCTACGTTGCTGGAAGAAAACCCCATTCGACCCGGAGGAATCGACCGTCAGGACATTATCCAATGCGGAGTTGCCAATGCGATTCCTCGGCGCTCCCGCTCTTCGAACTTTGATTATAAACTCTTTAACGATCAAAACGCGATTCTCTTCCGGCAGGGAGTACTTGCACGCAACAAGTTGACGGTGCGTGAGGATCGAGAGCTTTACTTCCGTCTGCATACCTGACCGCAACACAGGTCGAGATTGCCTGGAACATAGAATAGGCGGAGACTTTTGAGACTCGTGGTCGGGGACGGAAAACTCCGTGACCCGGATCAGAACAACGGATTTGTGATCGAAACGTTCTCGAACCGCATCCGGAAAACTGGGTCTGACGCATGTTTGGAGGTAATCTGGGGTAGGTTCGGTGGGCATGAACCACACGAATGACCAGAGCGGACGATTGAGCTGAACTCTTCGGAGCGATCATCCGCACGACGGAGAGGTGACGACATCTGAGAAGTTCTCCTTTCGAAAAACAATAATACTGTCGAGAGGAATTGGCAAGAGCGTCTTCGTGATTCTCCATTCCGGGAAGAATTGCATTGAGCTGCACGGGATTCTCCTTGCTGCTCGCAGACCTTCCACGGAGGATGAAGGACGGACTCAGAACAATCGCGATGTTCGCAGATGATATCCTGATTATGCATAAGAACTGGAACCAACCGCAGAAAATGTCAGAGATTTTGGGAGTCTACCTCGAAAGGGAGAGGGTGCGATTGAATCCAGAGAAGACGATTGGTCATGAAGCTGAGAAGAGGGGAGCATCTAAGCAAGCGAGATCGTATCTTATGGAAAGGAAAAACACTCGAGTTCGTGACAAACGCAAAGTACCTAGGCATCCGACTGCGAACGACGGGACCTGTTCCACCAACCATATCGAGGAAGTCTGCTGTGAGACAGTCGCCGCTATGCACGCCGAAATAGGAGACCCCTACCTCCCATCGGTCGATACAGCAAAGAAACTGTTCGGCATCAAAGCAATGCACACGCTTGGCTACGGGTTGGGAAGACTATAGCATCACCTAACTCCGTGAAATTTCATCACGCTGGAGAAATGTTACTCCTCCTTTATGAAGAGGGTCCTCAGAATCTCCAAAAGTATCGTAACAGATATGTGTATATACTAGCTGGCATCGACACACCCTTCGTCGAAATCTTGAGACTGTACGTGAAGGCGACATTGACGACAGCACAACGAGGTTTCATGGACGAGTGGAAGCAAAAAGTAGCGGAGACGAGAGGAATCCTGGAAGGAGACCCATGATAGAACGCAAAGAGAGTTGGAGCAAGCCGATGTCCCCAAAAAGACACTTATTCACACGTTACCTGGTGCACGGCTACCACCACAAGCTCTGCATGACCCCCGGACGCAACACACGAAACGACGAATGGATGTGCACGCTTTCTGGAGGAAGATGTCCCCGCTATCATGCTTTGTTATGTGAATGCGAGACCCAGACTCGAAGAACTCGGTGAGCTAAATTCTATTATGTATTATACATGCAATAAATTATTTCAATCAATCCATCAGCCATTCCGGGAAAAAACGAGGGTCGTCAACATCTACAATTCGACAGGCCATCGTCATCTGGCCGATTTGACTCCTGGATGTAGTCGACTCCCTGCAAGACTGCTTCCATAGTTCCCGCTGCTGGGGTCGAAAAGAGCGGCCACAGCAGGGCATTCCACAATCCCTCTGTGTTTCGACTGCACCGGAAAAGTAATTGGGGTCCGAGGAGTGGAAATCGATTAATCTTGCGGAGCTGGCACCTTTGAACGCCCGTGACTTCGCTCGACGAGTCTCCTCATTCTGAGGTGGAGGGAGGGAGGGCCCCCGGAAAGATTATGCAAAATGTCATCATAAAAGTTTGAGGTTCTTGTTAAACTATCGAATGAGAACACGAATCAACCTTCAGACGAGGGTGACGGACGTCACGGAAGACGGCGCAAAATGTTGGAAAAACAAACTTAGAGCCGAAGACCATCCTGAGACACCCAGGATACGGAGGAACGGACTTCCGCGGCAGGAAAATAAAATTCGAGTCCGGCACAGAAACTTTATCTTTTTCCGGAGAAGAGATCTTTCGGTCAGTAAGGGTGAGCGTGAACCCCACGCAGGATACGTCGACTGACCGAGAGTTATTCGTAGATGGGGCTCCCCGGGAAGAGATTTGCTATTGGAGTCTTGCTCTCGGCTTATTTACGTAATCACAGAACCTTGAAGCGATCCGACGAGACACACAATTTCACGAAGTCCTTCTCGGGATGGTCGGGAGAGCGCCGATTCCCGCGATGGCTTGCCAGATTGGATCCAGTTTTCTGGCGTTCCTGTCGATGACGATCGAGATCACGGAACAATTTCCGGCGTTGTGTCCACGAGCTTGGAGTGGAACTCTGGGCGAGACGTGGAAGACTTCATTACATAGAATGCTGTATGCGTATTTGTTGTTATCTCGTGTATTCAGTTTCATACGTTGCACTTTTACCGGTGGCTCGGGTCCCCGTCCTGAAAATGAACGGTTCCGCTCTTTCTCGCGTTGCGCTCCTCCAGCCCCGCACGTCACGGATTCCGGATGGCGGACAGAGTCTGGAAACTGTCAGACGGTAGTCGAAAACACGGAGATCGCGACTTTTCGGCCGAACATCTTGCCGGACTGTCCTTGAGTGGAAAGGTCCAGTTCCGGGCGAAGTGTTAGCGAAGCAAACTAGTCTCTGCGGATCACTTCTGCGGTCATGAGGATAATATGTCTACATCTGTGAGATCACTCGGCCTCCGACCAAATCCTGAGCGACGGTAGCGCAGCTCGCTCGCTACTTTGCTCTCATCTCCATCCTGATCACCCCTTACGGCCTAATGACGGTCGACTGGAGAGTTTCAGTGCGCTGACCGCTCCTGTCCGCTCATCACGGCTGACCCCGCAGATCGGTTTGGAGACTGGTTACAGACTCACAGAGAGAAGGGTCAGTGTGTCTTGTGTGGGATCGTGAAACTCTCTTGATGTGTCTCGGAGGAGCATCAAATGATCACTCCCCAGATGCAGTGCCTTATGCGAAAAGGACCACGCTCGCTCGTTCCGCAGAGGATTCCGAGGACAAAAAAATCGTACAGTCGTGACCCCGATCGGCCTAGCAGACACGCTCGAGTATAATCTGATCGAAATCCACCAATGTCCGGCCTAAGTGAGCGAGTTCTCGCGGCGGAACGAGAGTCGCCCACCGCTCGTCACCACGCGGGCGGAACGGATGATGATTCCAGCGGAGAATCCAATTCATATCCCTGTGGAAAGCCGCAACGGAAGTCAGCTCACGACTCGACGTAACGAGCTCCCCCCGTGGCGCCACCCGGGGTCCAATCGGAAGGTTGGGGAGGAAGAGACGGAAAAATGAGGCAGCGTCGAGTTAGGAGCAACGAAAGTGCTAAGCTGGTGATCGATCAATGAGGGGCCACACAGAACAGGAGGTTTCGCAACCGGAAGGACAGGAGCGAGAGCAGATTTCCTCTGCGTTGGGTGGACGACACCTGTTTCACGAGCAGATCGTTAACAATGTCGAGAGGCTCCTCCGAAGTCTGATCCTCGAGCTCACATCCATCAAACAATAAGTCGGAACTGTTGCTGAGCTCTGATCCATATCGTGGAAAACTCGTCTCTCGACCGTCCACGGGCTGACCCTTGCGAATGATTATCGGTTCCTGATGCCAGATGTGCGAGAATGCTCGCGGATATCATCCTGCTCGAATGAGCACCAAGGGTCTTCATTAAAACACTCGCTCGGCTCTACTCCACTCGACATCCGGAGAAGCTTTGGTAGATAATTAATTCCTCCCGCACCGTCGGATGGAATCTTTGTTTCAGATCCCCTGAGGGCCTGTCAGCGGAGTCAAGCGAAGGAACGAGGCCGAGAGAGTTGAAAAACTAGGAGCTTCCACTTCGACGAATTTGTGTCGACACTCTCGCGTCGTCCATCTGTATTCACAGAAACACTAACGATTTGGAAACACTTCGAGATTTGAAGAGTTGTCATCCTGGAAGGAAGATGAAGCGAAAAATCGAGTAAATAGCCGATTCAGTGCTATGAGCTGAAATTCGGAGAAAACCGACTGGCATGCTATTCCGCCCAGCATGTTGACAAAGAAAATAATGTGAGTATTCACGTTCTGGTCCAATGACAAGCCCGTGGATGTCGAAAAATTAATATCCATAGTTTCTGATCTGAGCCCTCAAAGCCATCCGGAACTCGATCACAACAACTTTCCTCGTGTGCAGAATCATCATCGACGGAATTTCATCGCGATTTTTCGAGCCAAAGTCGAACCTAAGGATAGCAATGCTCCCGAGTCGAGCTCAACTATTCCGACTGCCTCTTCACGATTAGTTTCCGAGCCACTGATTCAAGCAACCACGCTATTCGACGAAAAGTGAAATCCCAGAGTCAGGTTTCCTCATACAGTCATTGGTGTCATTTACATGTGGAGGTTCAAACTCAGAGGATCGCTCGCTCCCTGCAATCGGAGCCCGAATCTTTGAGGTGAATCCTAGTTCCGATTATAATTGAATATTTCGCAATGTTGGAATGAGGTCTTCGCCGGTACTGCTTCGACAAACATTGGCATAGCTCCCCGGGGACATCGGAGAACCGAACGTCGTCTCCACGCTCAGGAAACTCTCTCCGCTGAGCAACTGTCAAACCCGAATTCCTCGTTGTGGATGGGGCTGTCGTGTACAGAGTTCGTTGCAGTTTCTGAAGCAGGAGAAGGTAGAAAGAAATATTGAATATTCGCGTCGTATAATTTATATTTATTCGAAGTTTTCCATTGAATGGATTCCGCGGGGCGAGAGCTGCGGGACGAGAGCGAGGAGACTAGGTGCATATATGAAACAACTTCGGTATAGTCCGCCGGGAGCAGCTTCGGCCGACTGCTGTTCCGCTTTCCGCGCCCTCCATATCTGCGCGGTGGTCTCGTCGGAGTGTGCTACGCAACAGGGGCTCACGCGGTAATGAATGAGCCCACATGACGCACTCGTTGAATTACACAACTTATCATTTCGATCCATCGTTCATCGTCTCCAAGTTTGTCGTTCAATGCGGACAGTTCCCGCCACCAAACCCTCAAGGTCTTGCTGTGATCCTTTCTATGCAGCTATTTACAATGAACGTTATTCTCTCTGATCGGAACGCCTGTTCGTCATTCCTCCGATCCTATGAAAGGTGGCTGTTTGTCAGAGAGCGCTATTCGAGGTGCCCACCTACTTTCGTAAGCTCGCAAGAGGTGCCCTGGGAGGAGCCCACAATCATGGAGAATACAGGATAATTATCCAACGACGATCGATTCTTTCACCTGATGAGGAAAAAAACTCCGGATGCAACAGATCGTCAGCGGATGTAATACATTACCTCTGTCGCAACCCGGAGAGGAGGGGGAAGGGGGGAGGGGGTGTAAGCGTTCAGTCGACGGATGGGACGATTATGAACCGACCTCGATTTATAGTCCCTCTGCTACGGGCTGTTACGGGCCGTCGTTTGCGTCATCCGCAAGCTTGCCGAATGCTGCCCGGCCCGAGTTTATCTTCCTCCACGCGGATTCCTCGGGAAGCTGTCGACTCCTCAGATTGCGACCGCGGATCTGCCTCTCGCGTTCGATGCTGAGTGTCATTTCCGACACTTCATCTCCGACAAAGTTGACAGAGCGTTGAATTGAAGAACAGGGTAGTCCAACAAGTTCATTCTGGTTCGCCTAATACTGCGCACAAGGACATCCAAACGAAGAGGAATGCCAGAAACGTTCACGTCGAGGAAATATACCAGCCGCCCGACCCAGAAACCCGTGGGAGAAAACGAGCCGCGGGAACAACCCAGCAATCTGGAGACTGGCTTCCGAAGCGCTCACAAGAGAGCCACTTTCCTCGGGGTCAGCACTCTGAATCATTCGTAGCGGGAGAGATGTCGCGGACAGAAGCTTCCTTTCCGCTGCTCGTGGTTCGGTAGAAGAAAACTCGGATGCGTACCTTTGGAGTCGTTCCTCGTTCGAGGATGTCGGTCTCATAAGCGTGCGAACGCGACTGCGAGATTTCTCACGCGTCTCCATCAAGATTAATGTTTGGTCCGTTCATGATGTGATCATCAGCTCGACAATTGTCTCGATGTAACACGTGTTCACGGACTCATTACCAGCCTCAGCAGCATGATAACGAGCCACAGGCGCGTGCCGGCTCAACGGAAGCGTGCTTGTATGAATGAGAGCCTTGGGAGCCGGATGAAATCACCGGCTCGAACACTTCCGCAAGACGTCAGACATGGAGACTTGCAACATTCTGGAGACGTCTATGGCCACCCTCGAGCAGCCATTGTTCCCGATTATTTCCTCTATCCGGGGTCGTGTGGCGGAAAACAATCGCCTTCGTCTCTGCTCTAGCGCGTCAGTCCTTCTGGATATTTCCTCCAACGCAGAATGGGGTTCGCTGTAATCCTTTGCCTGATCATCGGCGAATTAAGCGTCCTCCCGATCAATTAAGCACCGACGGTGGGGAACATCCCAGACCCGTGCATAACATGAGTATACATTAGAACGGAGTACCGGTACGTCTGCACGTCTTTCCTACTTCGAAATTCCACGAATCTTGAATTGAGTACATACGAAGAACGACAATCACACGTGTTCCCTCTGAACATTCCCGGATCGACGATAGAATCGGCGAGGAACCTGTTCGGAATCGCAGAGGGAATTCCCGAGTAATACGGTCGACGGATGCTCCTCAGACAAGTCATTTTGTTTATATTTCTCTGACCGCCCTAAATAACGTCCTTCCGGAGTGAATCGAACCGGCGAAACCCGAAGGGTTTGAAATCCTTCCAGAGTGGATCATTCTCGGAGTACAATGGGGAAGCTGCGAAGATGGTTCAGGAACGATTCATCGTATTCGGTCTAAACAGACTTCCGGAGAGACCGAGCATAACTCAAGATTCCTGAGTTGGGCCGAGTCGATATCATCATATTTTGAGTAGTTCATTCAGATCATAGTTTTTGGGAACTTCCAGTGGAGATCTCCGAGTTGGACGTTCTGACAATTCGATGAGACGAGTTTTTCTCCGACGAAAGCTTGGAGATGCCCTCCGTGCGAGCTTCTCTGATCAAAATTTTGGAAACGTTCAGGAAACTTCTGGGGGAAGTCGTTCTGGGATGGGGGGAAAGTGAATGCCAGAGGAAAATTTCACGGCAAGTCTCGCAGAAATCGTGCGACTGCTCACAACTGCGCAAAACCATTCGATGAGCGGTTCGGCCGGTCAAGTCAGCGTGGCTGCACGCCAGCTAGACCTCGCTGAACTTTTCACAAGGGCTTCCGCTTGACTCACGAGTGGTTTCGATTTACAGTCTCTGTCATTCCCTGGTTTCCAGCACTGCAGGTGCCTGGGCCTCTCGAGTAGCGCGACAGGATGAAAAAGGAGTGCAGCGACAGAATCCGCAGAACGGGGGGAATGCCGGAGGCTAGGCTCATCATCCGTTGGAATTCTCGTCGATGATAAAAAAGCTCTTTTTACAACCAACTAATATTGAAAGATGCAGCCACGTTCAGCATGGGGTGCCACTCTTTGCTTTGTTTTCATGGTGACTTGAAACGTCTCTCAAAACAATCTTGGAGGGGAAGTCGAGCCCTGAACACTTCGCGAAAAACACACTCGATCTTCCGCAACCCTCCCCAGGAATTCTACCGTAGTATGTACGAAGCTCTGGATGCTGCTGGGGGCTGGTGGGACCACGTGCGCACGCAGTCAACTGAAGCTCGGTGCACCGGAGACGAGCTCCTCGCGTGCTTTTGCGATGTCCGGGTTTTCCGATCTGCCACAATCAACAGGAAGCCTTAGGAGGCAGTGTTTCGCAAAGAAGTCTGTGCTGACACCCGGCGGCTGACCACCGGGACTTTGATGGCGGTTTCGCTGAGAGTCGGTGAGGGGGCGAGGTTGGTAAACACTGCTCTCACATATCGACTGCAATCGGGGAAACCATCGAATCACCGTAATGCAGCTAATGCGGAAATTGTATCTGCTCTCCAGTCAACAAACCTGTTGGCATCGGCTCGGCAAAACAAAAAATAGCGTTCGCATGCGGCGCTTGATTTCCGCCACGCTTCCCAGATGGAAACTTCGCCAACCTCATCCAGTTGGTTCAAGCTCAGTTGCTCCATCGACCCCTTGGGGAAATCCCTCAACTAGAGCGATTTTCTTGAGCCGCTCTTGATGTGAGAGGCAAACGGAGCTTTGCTGCCTCGGATTTTTCTCACATTTCCGATCAAGAACTTCAACAGAAAATGAACTTCAGGGAAGCTGATATCCGTGCACGAGTAGTGAGCCACAGCTTGTGCAGGAATCGGAGAAATCAGATCTCACTATGGATCTTGATCGCGATTGATCTCCACAATGTATGCACTTGAAGTCGATCCCATCTGGGAGATCAGTCCCACCATCGATGTGATCCTCGTCCTAGGATCTACAGCGGCGACCAGGAACGACGTCGCACGGAAACCGAACCTTGCGAAGTCACAACCATTGTCTGCGGGCAAGGGGAGTTCTAGTCGCGGGGACTCTTGGATTGCTGTTGTCCATGGTTCGTTCCCTATATGCTCCTTGAGACAGTTTCATCTGAGCTGGTGCAATCTCTGAGCTCCACGGGACGCCCGCTCTGTGCTCAACTTCCTGCGAAATCTTTTCCGAGCCCTTTCCCGTCGTGCATTCTAGGTACGTAGGAGCATCTCTCGTATGACGGTTGACCTCTCTTGACCGTCCGGTTTTCCGGGTCCAGCTCGAGCACTCATCGTTGTCGAGTCTCCTGAATTTCTTCATTCAGGCGCAGTTTCATCTGGCTTGGATTCCATTATCTATTTTGGGGTTGCTCTGAGAGTGAATCCCACTGCCTGCCTCCACTGTTCTGTGAAGTCACTTCTCTGTAAGAACGCATCGGAAGTGAACTTGAAGGGAGGTTTTTGTTCGAACGGGGGCAGAAAAGTCCTCAAAACCTTCTACGGTGCCTCCCGAGCGGCGTTGCTATCTGATCGTTCGTGCTCTTCATCCATTCATCTGTTGATCTTATAGAGCAGGGGTGGACAACCGGGGTTTCGAGGACTACCCCGGAATTGACCGGAAATTCTCCATTTTTTTCTCACTCCATAAATTCAAAAACGTCTACGCCCCGTGATCAGAGGCGTACGCTGCGGGATCGTCGATTGGAAATTACCGTGGTGGCCCTCCAAAACTACCGTAAACTCTCTAACATTAGAGCGGCCCGTTTATTCTTTCAAATGTTCCAGACCTGCCTGTCTGTTAGAGATTGCCCGTCTATTGGAAGATGCCCACTTATTTCTTCAAATGGTCGATGCCCGCTTGCCTGTTAGAGATCGCCCGTCTATTGGAAGATGCCCGATTATTTTTTCAGATGTTTGAAACCCGCCTGCTTGTTAGAGATCGCCCGTCTATTGGAAGATGCCCGATTATTTTTTCAGATGTTTGAAACCCGCCTGCCTGTTAGAGATCGCCCGTCTGATAGAGCCCGCCCTACTGTTCGAGAGTTTACGGTAATCACAATTTCAATTCCTTGGGTACGCGGGTACCTATGAGGTGTAGCTCCGGGCTAGGCAGCCAGTCCAAGATTAGCTCCTACTTTTGATTGCGATCGTTAGCTGGAAGGATGACACATCTTTTCTCGTTGGGCTCATTCAGTTTCTCTTTCCTCCGACTTCCATCCTAGCATTTCCTTCAGCGAATCCAGGGCAGGGAGGGGGGGGGTCTCTGGGAAGACTCGTGTGTCTCGCGTATTTTCGGGAACACACGCGTAATTTTCGGACTCGAAACCCCTGTCGGAAGTTCCTGGGGATCGAGAGAGCATTGCAGCCAGATCGGGGACAACCATGAAGAAACGAGCAGGAACCGACATGAGCATCTCTCATCGACCTCAATTCGCGGTGCTTGCTCACCCGGCCCCGGGCGATACAGCGGTTCCAGCTCACAAATCAGATGTCTCGCTTGCAAGTGGAGCCACACGACTGAGCTCGGCGGGGAGATAGGACGAAGACGAGTGGAAGTGCAGAGTTAACGGAGGACGGAATCCTTGTTCGAAAGCAGCTGTCTGACTCCAGGCGGGAGCAATCTGGAGTGGAGGGGCAGGAAGAAGGCAAGGCGGGAATGAAGGGTCTCCATCTTCGACCTACTGAACCGGCATGAACCGTCGCCGCGGTCCTGTTCTGGTCGGACCAAAGAGAACTCTCGGCACTACACTCTGGATCGATCGGGAAACCGAATTGTCAAGCGTGAGGTTTCGTCGTCTTGCAGCTTGAGGTTATCCCGCTGGGGGATCACCCGCCTCGTTACGGCATTGTCTTGAGCTAGGGTCGAGCTGTTGGCTACTCTTGGTTCGATGCTTGAATCATTCACGCCCGGGAGCTGGACGAATCGCGTCTCGGAACAAATTGTAAGCGCTCCGAAGATTTGCCCGGTCTTGAGTGCTCTGCCGAAATCATCTTCTTGCCTCGTTGCTGCGGAACTCGAGTGTGGCGATTTCCTATTCTCAGATAGTATCAGCGAACATATAGGGTCAAGAAATCGCATCGGAAGTGTTCGCTCGGTGCCCCGACGTGCCCGGATACTACGGTCAACTTCGAGACCGGAGCGCGATTCTCGAGCTGGAAAACGTGAGCCGTGCCTTGTCGATTCGCGAAAGGGAAGAATCCTTGTTCTCTCCTATCGTCACGTCTTTATGCTTCTCTCCGTGGTCACCCGTCGTCGTCTCCGTGGGGAGCGAATGCCGTTGACCAGAGTCATGAGCTCTAAAAGGTATTCGAATAACAAATGGGGCTCTTCGATATTGTTAGAGTCGGTCTTCCCCGCCGTCGAGTATCGTCGACACCCACGTCGAATATTCGGAGCACGATCCAGCAGCCTTTTCGAGGCCGTTGAATGAATGAATTGACATTATGCCGAGGCTCATGGCGCAGTTACGTAAAAGTCTCAGAATCCATCAAAATGTGTCGGCTAGAAAGTCCCCCATAGACTCGTGAGAAGATGGAATCGTTGGCAAGCTTGAGAATTCCGAAATCCGAGAGAGTTCTTTTCCAAGGAAAAGAGTCCGGAGGACGACGCTCATGTTTCGTAGGTTACCTGGACAGACCATGGGGAGATCGCCGAGGCCATTCTTTGATTTTTCCAACGCATAATCGATAGGAGATATTGAAGGAATGGTATTCCGCACGAAAACAATCATCCAGCGGGCCCGGAACAGAACTCAATTCGACTCTCGAAGAGGCCCTCGGTGCTACTCTCCCTCACGCACCTGCTCCAGAAAAACAGCTGCTATTGGAGAGCCCGTTAACGAACCGCTCTCCTCATTAATTATAGATAATCGAAACCTGAGACGCTTCGGCTTAGAATGAGACCTCTCCCTGCCGGATTCGGAGAGAAAAACGACCACGGCACAACTCCACGGATCTGGAACCCTAATTCCTGGGTCGGAACGCTCAGGCCCCGAGATTTGGGCTGCAGCTTACGTCACTTCTCAGCGTGCTCAACAGTATTTTTCCCCCTCTCGCGAAATTCCCGGAGCTCCACTCAGAGTGAGGTCGGGAAAATCTCACTATGGAGTGTCTCTTCAATATTGCGCAGCGCTCGGAGAGATATTCTCCCCAAAATAACTCCTGAGAGACCAGGCGCTCGCTCCCACGCCCTGAACTTTTCAGGATCTGGAGACTGCTACAGTCATAATGATGAGGCGGAGCTCATGGGTCAATACACGAAAAGTTGTGGATCTCCTCGATTCTCGGTTGAGCGAATTCATATCATGGATGGACCGGAAGGAGGCAAAGATTCGATTTCGATACGGCAACCGAGTTTTTCCAGCCGATAGAGAACAGCTGGGTATCCCTGATCTCAATTGAGCCCGATCTTCACACGAGGAGTTTGTTTGACGCGGAGTTTCGTCGCCGAAAAGTCGCCATGAAAGACCGGCCCGAGCCGAGCCAGGGAATTTCAGCACTTCGAAATCGCAGCATCCGCCACTGCTTGGGAGTTCGCGACGCGCGATTCAGAGTCTTCCCTGTCGATGATTCCCGATGAGCAGCCGAGATAGTAAGCCAGACCCGCAGGCCTTCGGGACACGGAGCGTGTGTTTCGATTCCCCGATCAAGACAGCTCTAAATATTGTTTGCAGAGCCAACTTCGTGCAGGTCCTG
Organism: Phytoseiulus persimilis; assembly: GCA_037576195.1. NCBI lineage: Eukaryota > Metazoa > Arthropoda > Arachnida > Mesostigmata > Phytoseiidae > Phytoseiulus > Phytoseiulus persimilis. Next base: position 29,292,147 of record CM075103.1, read on the forward strand.
ATAAGCTTGCATGAGACAACGGCCGTCGCCGACGCAATCGATAGCAGGGCGGAGGATTGTACAGCGGCTTAAGAAATAGCGTCTCCTCCCTCCGATATCCGGCGCAGACGACTCATTCAAACAACGGAGGGCAACAGAGAAAAGCCCGGATGAATCATCCAATTTGCGCGGAAAACGAGCGAATAATCGAACGGAGGCGATGACGGGCTCCTCCGCGAGCCCCGATGAAGCTGTCCCGATCAGAAGTCTGCGACAGGAGGGGTCGGAAGACGTCTAACCTGGCCATCCAGAACGGAAACTTCCGATAGTGTCAAATAGCATTCCCCAACTTTTCCTTCAGCGTCGAGCTTGACTTGTCGAATCGCTCGTGGGCGTTGCTTCGTTACTGGGCTGACAGAATGCAGACCTCCCCCCTCAGCAGAAACACTCCCTGCTCGACTCTAGTCTATTGACACCGATATCAACATCTTCAGCAGATCCTGTTTAGAAACCGAAGGAGTTTGGAAAGACGGAACTTCCTGCAACTCATCATAAAGATCTTCAGGCTGCTTCTCCCGGACGAAACAGTTTTCTTCGAGAATTAATCATCCCGAGAGCTTGAAGCATAGACAACGCGTGTTGTCTTCAAAGCAGACTTTCCTGTGTGATTTCATGATATTACTCAACGAGGAACGAGGCGATTCGAATCGATGGCCTGCACGATAACAACCCTGGTCTCCCAGCTTTATTTGTTAGGAAAATAAAAACTTATTTCTCGTTCAGAACAAAAATCCTTGTTCTGATTCTCGGATCATCAACCCGACGCTAGGAGGGAGATTTCGCGGGACACAGTCCCTGAACTATGGAGCAGGAAAGAGCAAAACGGCCAGTGAATATTCTGATGATGCTCTGGGCGCCCGATGATCACTGACGGACAAGATGAAGCACATAAGGAAATATCAGTCTGAATCCATTTGCTTCTCTAAGACCATCGAATTTTCCATTCTTCTGCCACATGGTAGACTCGGTTGCTCAGGATTTCCGCCATTCTAGTCGGGGGCGCGGAGTATGCTCTCAGGTCACTCCACATGTCGGCAGAATTCAAAAAAATCTGTAGCGTTACCACGTTTTCATGTCCCGCGATAAAAAAAAATACGGTCGTCTCAGAATACCTTCGGTATTCTCCCTCATTGAGCGATCCTGTAGAGATTGCCAGGAGTCACCAAGACCCCGACTGCCTCGGACGCTCTCGGATTGAACAAGAGTCGTTCGTGTTCACTCGCAAGTTGCCATGACATCGCCCCGATTTTCTCCTCATTCATAGAGCAAGCCTTCATTAACGCACTCGAACAAGCTCACGAACGGGCAGCCCCTGTGCGCATGAAGCTAAGTTGCCAATCATCCAGGAATTATTTCAGCCATGCGACAAAGTCCGAACAATCCTTAGTCATCATGCTGAAGCCAGACCTATTGTGGACGGAGATCCCAATCGGAGTCCCCCCCCCCCTTCCTCAGGAATCGTTTCTTTTCTGCCATTCGCGGCGTCCATATCGAACGTCGCTCATTGATGCCCCCGATTCGAGCCGGCTCAACTTTCAGGGCCAATCTCCTCAGCTCTGAGGTGAGGGTCGCAGCCTCGGAGCCGTTGAGAGATGGCAGCGCGAATCGTTGCATCTCCAAATTGATCTGACCCGTCCAAAAGGGACCTCACGAGACAAACTAATCAACTCGTTGCCACAAATGGTCGGAGTCAGATCGTGTAGCATTGTGGCGTTCGATTATCCCCGCGACCGCCCGACGAGCCGAGCCAACGACGGGAGAGGCGGAGAGCAAGGATCGGCCCGGGAGTACCCTCGACCAATTCTGCAATCGTCGTCACACTAGTTTTGAAGTCACCCCAAATCGACTCGAGGAGGCAAGTCTTTCCAGGTAGGTCAAACTCGGAAGTGATAGTAGCCGATTCTGGGAGGGGGCGTCCCAACGCGCGTCACAGTCGTGGAATCGCATCCGTCAGACCGCGAAGTTCAGTTGCACAGTTATCGACGACTTTGCTGCGAGCTTTGGGGAAATGGGATCGATCGAGAACCGCCGAGATGCTCGTGGGACTCACATCGGTCACTGGAGCGATCCTCCGGAGCTGATATGGTTCCCCCGTTCCCAGAATAATTTGACTTTCCTTCCGTTTGATCGGAGGAGACGCATTCATATCTCGGTCCCAAGTTACCCTGTCGTCCATGCGTGGGTCAATCATCGCATCGGAAAATCCGCGCAGGGAACACTGACGGAAAACATTCCAATTGTATACGTGAACAGAGCCCACAATTTCTTCAGTGTTGGAAACCGGAAAGCGACTCCACAAGACACTTGATCCAGATGGCGGCTCCCCTCGGAGTTGGGCTTCTCGAGCGAGCGGGGGCGTTCCCAGTATCGGTGACGTTGATGGTCGAGTGTAGGAGTGACATGATTTATGGCCACTTCCAGAACGCAGCAACTTCGACTGGCCCGGGATCGGAATTGTCCCCTTGTGTGTGAAGTGTGTCATCGAATTCTCACGGTTCCCGAAGAGACTTGAGATGAATTCCAACGTGAAGCTCTGCAGTTTGGAATGAGGATATTTCGATCCGTGGTTGCTGAAAAAATCACGAATCGGACCTGTTCGAGACATCCAGGAAGTGGCAATACCCCGACAGATGGAAGACGGCCACCATCGCTGCTCTCGGGGAACCGTAGGTGAATATACAGGGCGGCCGAATAAGTTTTTTTTTCTTTCCTGCTGTTATTGCGGCCAACTCAATTTCCGAAAAGTAGCTCCGAGTAAGCGTCAACCTATCGTCGTGGCTCTCGAAATTCCTTCTCGAGCACTGACAATTTCCTTCTACTCTCAGATACAGAGGGCTCGCGCAATTTTCCACAAGGGGCTCAGCTGAGCTAGCTCGGTGTGATGTGGAGAGGTTTCCATCTAACAAGAAGTGCCCGGGGATACCAGTATCCTGCTCTCCACTGGAAAGATCCAACGACCTGGAACATGAAAATATAGCAAGAAGGATCTCGCTCGTTTCCGGTGTTCGCCGGGAACCGAAAACTGGGCTGGGTGTCGATTTTTGGTGGAAAAAAAATTCTCTACCCAATCTCACCGTACTGTAAATGTGAATATCGAACGGGCGAAGCGTCAGCACAGTACAACACTTCTGGTATTCCCGAAGTTCAGCAGTTGACAATCTACTCTCTACAACCCTCTAGTGACAATCTACACCGAAATTCGAGCTGTCCCTCGAATCATGAGGTAAACAGTTCTAAGGCTTGACAAATCGATCCGTCCTGTCCTGACTTTTGCTGAACTTCGGAACTTCCCGATGAATAGCGCCGAGTATTTCTGTTCGGTGCCCTCATCCAGCGGAATGCAGGACCACTGAAAGATAGAACTTACATCCCCGAGCTATTTGGTCTCGTTGATCCCGCCATCCCTTGTCGGCTCATTTTCGGAGGCGGCATACTAGGCCTTCGTCATATTGAGCACTGACTCGAAGTCTCTCATCCATTGAACCAACGATGCGGAAGAAGAGGGGGCTGTTCCATACAGACAACTGGACTTTTGTCCTCCAATGAGTGGGACTGTGTCGCTGCATAAAGTCATGATTTCCACATTCGTATCAAGCTTGTTCCTCCTAAATGTCGCTCATACACGGGCTGGTTCGCGAAGTAAGGTTTTCACGTCTCATTCGGTAATTACCTACTCCAGAGAAGAATCCACCTTTGTGGGTCCTCGGCGTTTCGATTTCACGTCAGACTGGATGACTGTCAGCTCTCGAAACACAGCATCAGAAAACCCGTGTTTCCTCTGCAGTTGAGTTCTATGGAGTCGAAACTCTGAAGGCTCCCCTCAGGGACGACGTCTCCTTCTGCAAGATTGACACAATTCCCGATCGTGGGAGTCCGACACAGGGTGACTGTCGTTGCACGGGTTATCGACGACGAATCCCGGTATCCTCGAATCTGTTGCCGGGAAAGCTCAAGCTCCTCGCTGACGCCGCCGCCACCTCACCCAACGGTTCGAGTCAGAGTCGGGCGGCCAATTTGAGGAATCGAAAACGCATTCTAGGGAAAATCGTCGAATTTCGGTCGTTTTCCCGACACAATGTACATGAAAATCGATGGCTCGGCCATATTGTCCGCTCTGGTTGCGCCCCGAGTGCTGGGAGCACCATATCTTGATAACTATCATGATGAGCGTATGATCAAATCGTCACTCATGGTGGAACAGTGTCATCCAGTTCTCGCCTGCTGACATGGTGTCGGGATCAGATGAAATTCACAAGCCTGGTTGCTGACCTTGTTCCCTTTTGCTCGATGTTTACAATCGCGATGCCAAAGCGCTGCTTGCGAGCCTTCGTCGAGCTCACAAGCCAGCCTCCAGACTTCCATCCGGCGGACCTCCCCCATTCGTAGCAACTGTCCAGCACCTCCTGCTTCTCCTCTTCGGGTGGACGTTGTCAGCAACCGCCACAGCAAGAGACGGCCGAAAGTTGTCGTTCTTAACGAGCGCAGATTGGAGTGGAAGAAGCGGTGGGACCGTCCAGTCGAACCTCCTTGATTATATACCGCATCGCCCTGCAACCTCAACAATCAACCGGGGTTGCAGGCTCATCATCAGCGTTCAGGGAATAAACTCGGGTTCAAGTTTGGGGATTGCGTACGCTCGATTGACAGCTCATGGGAACCAGAGCCAGACTGTCTCATGGAGTGCGGGATTCCCGCTGAACAGTCGGGGTTGGTGGATGATTTCAGTTTCACCCTTCCTCGCCGAAAACCTTCCCTCGCGCCACGACAAGTTTTTTTGCGACCAGTCGATCACGGCAAGAGTTCGACCGCGCCGGAAAACGAGTTCACCTCATTCCGTCCTTGATTACGTTCCTCGGTCCCTGGGGTACTTGTTCTCCTGATTTGAAGCCATGCGATTCAAGACTGAAACTTCTCCGAGTCTAATGACGAAACTCCTGGAGGCACAGCAGAAATTTTCGTGCTCGTTAAGCTTACTCTTTAGGACTCACTTTGACTAATTATGCACCCTTCGAGGAATTCGTCCACCTGCCGTGGCCTTTCTGAGCATCTCTTGAAGGCTCTCATCCCTTGAGTTTCACTCTGGCAACAAGCGGCGGCCTTGCGATGACCTCGCAAGGCCTCAGCAGAGAGATCGTTCCGACGAGGCTATAAGCCGGGCTCCAATGACACGTACTATCAGAGACAGCGGCAACCCGAACCGGACGACTAACGTTCGAACGTCGAGCGGTCTCGAAATACTCGCCATTGGGCGCAGACGCATTCGCATACCCACAAGGGTTGCTCTGACCACTGTATCCGCGAATCGAGGGATACCGGACTTCTGATCGGTTCGAAATACTGATGAGAACAGGAGCGAAAGGAGAGGAGACGAAAACTCCTTGGAGTCGATCAGTCTTCTGAGAACAAGAGTTGTTCCGGAACTCCCAGTTCATTCTTCTAGCAATGGTCAAATGTGGTCCTTCGGAAGTTCTCCACCGCAAGTGAGACTTCGTTCCTCGCAACTCTATTGATATCTACGCCGTGCGATATTCCCTGTGCTGCTCCCACAAGGGAATCACTTTCGCAGCATGAGCCTGGTCTTGCAAACACAACATTGTCAACGTGATGTTTATCTTGGCGACGTTGCCCTGGAAGTGAACGATATTTCTGTTCCGGCATCGCAAGATAACACAGACGTGTCTTCGGACATCGGAGCCCGATTGAGAGAAACTCGGAAACAGCCGTAGCGTCTCCTTGTGGGAGTCGATCGATATCAAACAAAAAGCAACACACTTGAAACTGGGCGGGAACTGGGGGATGCTTCTAACGAAGAACTTTTGGCTGGAGGAACATCCCCCATTCCGCCCGGGCTTCCCCGAAGCTTCGAGTGGAGCTTTGCCCCGCAGAATTCCAATCAACATGCGTCTGCGCTCCGCAAGAATCCATCCGTTTCGACTTCGGAGACCTCACGAGTTCCGATTTCAGCTTGGCGCCGGAACTCCGATTCCCAAACGGATCGACACGGAGATGGTTGTCAGAGCGGAGTTCTCCCCGATCGCTGTCACTGAAATCCTGGGCGGACGCGAAAATCAATTTCAGAAAGGGAAAAAGCTAGCAACCATCGACGACTCCGGACTCTCGTGGTTCACGTAGAGAAGTTTCAACAAGGAGCGAAGAATCCTTTCAGGGTCGCGTGAGCTTGTGCTGAGCTCTCCTTGAGGAGGACCGAACGTAGCTTCATCCCGAGGAAAACGCGGGTCGGACAGTGTTTCGTCTGAAACGAGCTTTTCAAATCCTTGGGCCGGGTTCACCGATCGAGCATCAGGGCTCATCGCATCCTCAAATTGATTCATGTGGATTGCTGGTCGTTGTGTGCCCGGGAAGAAAATTCTGGCTCAAGTCAAGTAATGCATAGAAACGGAAAATAGAGAACAGAATTCCTCATCGGAAGCGATCTGTCTACTCTGCGCGCATGTGGAACCGGTCGGTCCCGCGGGCGAGAGGAATGCATCAGACTCCACCGGACACTCTGATTGCGGTTCTGGAACGAGAACCCCTGCAATCCGCTCTGAGTGACTTTCCCGCGTCGAACAAAACTCTTTCCAAGGGAAGCTGTACAAAGGAACGGGGCGCGGAGCTTCGCAACGTTCGCGGAAGGGGCTAAGAGCTTCTGGCTTCCTTGTTCTGCATCGGCTCGGTCCCCGTTATAGTTCAATTCCATCTCTGCGTCTTCTTCTCCGCTGCTGTTTCCCCTTTGTGGGAGCTATACATGTGCTGCATTTATAGCCCCGAACCAGATGGGATTCTGTTGCGATCCCCATCCAATTTCCCGCTGATACGTCGGCATCGTCCGATGACGACGTTCATGTTTGTCTGTTGACTCCGCCTCGGGTCGAAGGGGAATCAGCCGGTTCCTAAAGATTTTCATGATGGCTCCTTCGTGTGTTGCTTTCCCAGGCGCAACCCAAGAATAGTTTCCGATCCCCTTGGGTGTGTGTCCTTCGGCGGACCGCGAGCTCTGGCAAGCTTTTCGAGAGGAGGAGGCGACGGAATCACAAACTGGAATTAGTTCCAAGGAAACGGTGACCGCAGAGTCGGATCGAATGCCGGGACGTCCCCCTCGTTTCCCCCTCAAGAGCGAATTTCTCGGCCTGGCGGGACCGCGAGCCTGTCTCGAAAACTCCCTCCCATAACAGTGTCTAGCGTACAGAACGGATTCTCCAGCTGTTGAGAGCATCGGAACAATTTTTAATTTTGCTGACAATTCTGGAAACCCCTCCCGAAGCCAATACTCCGTTCTCGTAGCCGCCACATATTAAATTCAAGGTTTCGAGCGCGCAAGATGGCAACTGGAGGATATGGAAGACGAGGAGGATCGCAAGCTTGTGCGGACACTGAAGCATGGACTCCAGAGGTTCAGGCCACATATGGAACCATAAAGACGGAGCTCCGGGCAGTACGAGCGAGGGATGGGGGGGGAATGGGAGCTCGCTGTCATGCTCCATTACAGGATCAGTAGCGAGAACCGAAGAACGTGCGCTCCCGCTAAAGATATTTCTGCCGACAATGAAACGCCGGTGTGTCACGGTGTTCATGCATCAGTCAGCTCGGAGATGAACGTTCTGATCCGAGCACCAGGTCATAGAGACATCTTGAAGTCTGCGATTTTGTTGGGATACTCGTTCCCGTGGTACTACTGCCTCAGAATCAAAGGATGGAAGAGAGTCTGGAGAACCCTGTTTCGGCTCCCTCCCCGAGCCGCTACCTGTTCTTCGAATTCCCGCGACCTACTATCGCTGGAGCATAGTTTCTGACGAGGTGAGACTCCCGAGAGGGAGACAGGTCTCACCTGTGACTCGGATTCGATCAGACGAATATCATTATCCATCAAGTCCAACCTTATCGATATTGACCGGAAGGCGGGCCCCAAGGCAGAAATATCCGTGATTTGCCTTGAATCGATTGCCTCATTCGACCTCTGGGATGACGTGGAGGCGACCAGCTTCAGCTCTTGCGAATGCTCTCGTCACGGCTGGAAACTGGGGCTTGTGTAGATCTCTCGAAATCTCATTGCATGAGCACTGTCATTCTGAGTCCCGGAGCGCTCGATGGTTATTTCGAGCACAGTGACATTTCGCGAGCCTCACTCCTTGGATGAAGCTCATTTATTCGACTAAAACTTGGCGCGAACCAATTGTCTCTATCGTTCTCCGTTTCGTGAACGGATTAACGAAGAACGGCAACTTTTTCTTTCCCCTCAAATTCAGGGGGTTGGCTGAAGGACGCGTGTTTTTCTTGTTTGCACCTATGTGTAGCGCACCGAGTTTCCTGGAGCGCCTCAAAAATCACGCTTCTTTTCCTGATCGTTCCACTCAAGTGGTGGGAAATCGTCAGAGGTCAACCGGTCGAGCTCGCATCGGTATGATTCGGTGTGGGGAAGGATCCTGCACTCTTGCGATTGAGCAGGGCGAGAATCACCCTGGAACTCGGAGAATGGCAGGCGATCGCATGAGTCTAAATATCGTTCGAGGACTGACGAAATCTCGTCCTCGACGCAATCCTGCCACACGTATGTCCTCTTGGATTCCTGATTCTGAGAAAAATCCGACGGTCTGCGATCGGTACAAACGCCATTCTTTCCCGCAAGGAAATCACGCCAAACCATTTCCAGGATTTCGGTTGGAAGACCTGAGTTATTTGGTGTGAAATTATGTTGTCGGATCGACGTGGCAGCTGGGAAGCCGAGTGGTTTGAATGAGTTGCAGATCTTCCAACCGTCTCAATATTTTTCGAAACCGGCATCCCTGAGATGATATGGTGGAGGGAAGCATCGAGGACGAGTTTTTGTCGAAATGTCAGCTACTACCATGTTGATGATATTGTTTGCTATTTATCAAGTTTTCAAGCGCTTCTGCTCCGTCTTGAGTGAGTGGGATCCCCCCCCCCCAATGGAACCATAATTTTCCATTCCTCTGGGTCGTGCGAGACTGATTTTCTTTCTGATCTTATGGCTGCCCATCTCTCCCCTCCGTTTTCTTGCTCCTTCTTTTTCGTCTTCACAGTTCATGTCGTGAATCATGGGATCTTCCCTCAGTGAGTTGCTTTTTCCGGCAAAAAATAAATCCGCCATGACTTCGATCGCTCGACTCCTGACGGTCATCAGCTAGTTTAGTGGAACGATCCAAGAGAAAAAAAGCTCATCTTTGAGCCGCTCCGGGAGCCGCAAAACCGCCGATCGCCGCGTATGACGAATCGAAACACGCTAAACGGGCCACCCTAATGTTCGAGAGTTTAAGGTATTTGAAAACTGTTCGATATATTGGGAAAAAAGCCGGTCTTTGGCCGACCCGTCCCTTGCTAGCAGACAACAAACAGACATTGCCTTCTACATAATGACATAATACCTTGCGGAGTGGCCACGGATTCTCGCTTACATCATATCGAGGCGGTGCACCTCATCGTTGAGATTCGTATCCGGGTCATACATGTGAACGAACACAATCTGGCAGTTTCTGAAGGTATTTTCCTCCCTCTTCTTTCGGCCAGCACCATTCCGAAAATATCTTCTTATTCGGGTGATCAGCTCCTGTTGTTTCTCAAAAGCATGGTCATGGAATCACCCACCTATACTCCGTGAAGTGTGCCGAGATCGATGCCGGAACCACCTCTTAAGATCGACCTCGGGATAACTTCCCCAGGCTCGGAGAAGTGTGGTGGGATCAACTTCGAGGAATCCCATGACCACGAGGGGAGGCCAGGGAGTCTAGCTTGCATTATTTCGGGTCGGTGCTCCTCACCGTAACGATTTGCATACCGTCGACGGTAAGGAGGGGGTCAGAGTGGAGTTAGATGGCGAGGGGGGGCTGCCGATAACATGCCGTCGGTGTCACGTCGATCCGATCAACTCCGGAGGAGTTCATTGAGGACAAACAAAGAGACCCTGGATTTTTATATAAATAGATGAAACTGTCCCCGACAACATCCCCAGTGCCAGCCACCGTAAGAATAGTGACTGATGCTACTTCGCAACTGACGCTGTGCAAGATCATCTTCTCTGATCCGTGCTTATATTATTGTGATATTTGCCCTCAGCATATTTGATTCTTTCGGATGTGATGAATGTTTCAGCGCGGGTCTCTATTTCTACTGGCGAGCGCGTCATTTCCAGAGCACTAGGAACGGCGAGACCTTCGTCTGGGAAAGTGAGGGATCAGGAACCATTTGACACAGGGAGTCGCTCTGACCCGGATGATTTCCTAGCTGGAATCGTCACGGAACCATCACGACCATCTCGACCCGCCTCCTCTCCAACGTATCGATGGATGCACCTGGGCCTGACTGGTTTTTCAGTATTTCCCACATTCATTGTGCGCACTCCCATCCGCCTTTCCGGTCGAATTCAGATCGTTAAAAGATAGAAATCTCGAAAATCAAGGGGAGAAACGAAAGTCTTGCGAGTCTGAACATGGGCTGGACTCGAGACCGGGGAGAAAGTCTTCGTGGTTAAAGCTCTTCAAGCATCATTGGTGGAATGATGAATAGAACTCGCGCTGGGATCTCCGACCCACAGGGTCCAGGGATGCCTCGTGAATAATTCAGCTGTTATGCGAGTCGATCTGGCTCGTTTTTCTCCTCGATGCCTACTCCTGTTTTCTCTAGAATTCCCGGAACACGTTGTTGACTTCGAAGCTTGTATTGACATAACGCTTGAGGGAAAAAAGAGCAGCATGTTGTTATTGCCCCGAAGCGTACAATGCATAGTCTGTTCGCTCGCAACAACCGACTCAATATCCAGCAACAGGACCCGAGGAAGAGACGGCAGGAATCGGAGCTCCGTTATTACAGAAAGAAATACATATGCCATTCCTAGTAGGTTTTCGAGGCCAGGGGCAAACCACGAGAGGTTTCCTACTCGCAGAAACTCTTCCACAGCGAAGTCTGAGCATAGTCCCGATTGGGAAAGCGGAACAGCCCGGGAACTGGGAGGAAAATCGAGTTGAATCTCGGAGACGACAGAGCACAGATCGTTGAGACCCGACGCGAAAATTCCCCTTGATCTTGACTTCGTGCACTTTTGAGAGGTGTGAACCGAAGTTCCGTGTGACATCAAAGAGGCCACGGAAGCTTTTGCCGGAGGAGAACGCAGTCTCGGAGTCGCGATTCATATCCTTGCAGCTAGAAACGCGGTTGAAATTCCAACCGCGATCTGATGCCGCTTCATGACAGGATCGTGTTCCGCCCCAGCCTCGCTCGATCCGAGCAATCAGAGGTATGTCACGCACGGCAGATTCGCGCAGAATTTACATTGAGTGCAGATGCCTGGCTGCTGACACAAGGAACGACGACACGTTTGCGCCGAGTTCGTTTCCGCAAGACAGGCTCTCCCAAGAATGAGCCTGTGTTGTTTTCTTCTCGTCACGAGAAAGGTTCTAATCAGATGCTCCCGAGATGAGCACGTCCGCTCGTGGACCATACGACAACTTTCCTCAGCGAAAACCATGGCCCAGTGATGGTGTTCTACGCCAAGGGGTTTATCGCGCCGGATCCCCCAGGCCGGCAGGACCAGCTCAAGCGCTCGAGCGATTCTGAAAGGACACTCTTGAATGGAACGTCACTCACACGCTCCACATCAGGGCGCCTTCTTTAAGCGACAGACGAGACGACCGGCCAGCCAGCCAGCCAGCCTTGGAACTGAGAAACTAGTTGATTTTTGAAAGCTTCCCTAGTCCAGAGCGTAGTGCTGGAACTCTTCTCCAGATCGGGTTCGAGGGGTTATCCCTGCCTGACGAGCCCACTCCCTCGTTACGGAGGGAATCGATGTGAACCAAAATGAAATCGCTTCCGATCGGTCGCTCTATGCGGCTTTGTCTCTACGAACTACGTTCTGCGACACGCTCCCGGGCACGCGCGGCTCCTTACACGTGGTGCACACCCGAAGAGGCTTCCTGGGGATGAGTTTGCGATGAGCAATGCGGTTCCGTCTAGCGAGCTGGCTTTACGGATGAATGCAGGCTGCTGCTCGAATAAATTCGTCGGGGAAAAACGGTGAAGGAACAGGGAAAAAGGTGCATGCCGATAATCATTCGCTCATTTCCGAGCACAAAGTTGAACTTGATTAGCTGGCAGACTCCCATGGCTGCAACTTCGTCCGGCCTCACTTTCTCCTCGCTATCACGGGCTGACGAGAGCCAGCAACACGCGATCGTTGCGGCTTGACTCGCTCTGGGTTGCGCTCCCAGCGGGAGTCGACCGGAGCGAATATGTTCCCCACAGCACGGATTGATCCCGGATTTCGCGCGGATACCCCTCGAGATTGGCAAAACGTGCCGCGCGTTTCTGGTGGACTGAAAGCCTGGCGCGAATCGCGCAAACTTCGCAGCATCCCAACTCCACGGGAAGGCGAATCGAGGAGCTGAATATTGATATCGCGGTAGAGGGAGGGAGAACGATACACTGGGTCGAAGCTTGGCATTCCGGAGCAACTGAATGGAGCCGGATAACGAAGTATCAACCTTTCGCAGTGAGGGCTTGAGCGTCCCGCACGCCGGATCGCGGATAGCATCCCCCCCGCAGGTGCTGCGGTAGAAAGATTCCCACACGCCACACTCGCCGTCCGAAGAGGGGCTCACTCACTTGTGGGTGGCTTTCAATGGGGTGCCAGTGCAAACATCGATTCGCGCTTCGAGTGCATAGGCAAACGATTGAATGCCTTTTGGCCTCCGCGAACTCGCTCGCCACGGGAAACGGTCGATGCATTTTATGAATGCAAATCAGTATACGTGAAGAGCTGATTCCGAAATAGCAGGAGGTTGGCTTGAGATTCTCTGGGCCATTCTCCCCCGTTTTGACGCACCCCTTGAACGCGAGCCAAGTAAAAAATTTCCCGATCGCCGCCTTCGTTGATCGGGCCGAGCACCGCGACGTAAATCGCATGACACTTTATCCAGGAATGGTGGGTAACGTTCTGTTCTGGGTTGTGTTTTGCTGCCGCCACGGTGCGGATCGGTTTTTCAGCGAATAACGAACCGATGTTATCTGTGAATGGATCATTCAGCTGCCTGACTCTCGCTCCGAATGGTCGCCACGGCTTCCCGCCGATGGGAAGCAGCCCTCCTGTTCGACCCCGCAACGGAGGGTATTCTGCGTTTCGGAACCGAACAGGTCGGAACGGCCGACGCGGGAGAAGGAGAAAAACCCGCGGCTCTCCCAAACCCTGGAGAACGGCCGCCGAGGACAGCTTCTGTTCGATTCGAGGCCGACTCATATGGCTCGAGTGGAATAATAATGAATTGTTGGGGCTCGACGCAGCCGCGGAAGCGCATCCGAGTTCCGATTGAAATTCAACGCGACCGTTTGCATCCGCCCCGGCTCGGATGGACCCGTTAACGAAGCTCACTCTATTACCCAATTGTGTTGAGAAGGAACTCAGTACGTCATGGGATTGGGAAAGCGCTGACCAGCCCGCTTGGGAGAGCTAGAGAGGAAGTGATGAAATTTTTTTCCAGAGGAGCTGAGAATCCCTGCAAGCACGTCGGTGTCTCTGCGATTGATCGTCTTTTCGGATTTTTGAGAGAGTTTTATATGGATATGGTCGCTCTGAGAACTGTGGTACATTCAAGACATAGCGGGACAAGGGTGAAGTATCCAAACAGCGGGATACTGTGCACCCGGAATCTAGAAAACCCGAAATACCGAAAACGTTGGTTACCGAATCCCCGAAAACCCTCAATGGCCACCCCCTTCCCCCTAGGAGGTGGATGGCTAGGAGAATCTGAAAAAAAATTGACGTGGAGCTAAGTAGCTCATTTTCTGTCAACGAGCACTCCATCCCGACAGGGAGCAGCCTTGTTCTAACAGGGAACGATTCTCCGGGGACTTGAGTGAAACGGATCCGTGCATGCGTGAGAACAGTGGAATTCAGGAGCTCCGCGTGCCGAGAGCACGGAGATGCGGGACATTGAGCCGTCTCTTCCGCGGGCGACGAATGAGGAAATCGGAACAAGCGCTAGCCGCTGCTCATATCCCCCAGTTTGTTCCGCCATGAGATGTTTCCGAGCTTCGTTTCCTTACCTTGGCATGACGAGAGCGATCTGTGGTCGCTGGTAAATCAGCACCGCGCCTTAAAAACCAAATGGTATAGCAGCTCTAGCTCCTTTCTAGTCACTATCATTATCTCTCCTGGAGCAACAGCGCCCGGAGAGCTAGTTAAATGATACGCGGGCACGATCGTACCGAGCGCTGGCGAGTCCGCGGGGAGTCTGTGTAGCGATTGTGCCGGCAAGCGATCATCAATTCCAGGAGGATGTTCGGTGGGAGCAATCCTATCGAGCGGAAACGTGTGTCTTTCAAGGTGGCCGAGAAACGGAAATCATATCCAACACCGGAAAATCCCTGGCAAAGACTATCTCTCCCTTGCCCCATGTCTCTTTGTCTGCTTGTGTAGCGGGTGTCCAGTCTCTTCACACCCTTCATTTCCTTCACAGTAATTGAAACAGCAACCGAAGATGGAGAGCTCCGACTTACATCGACGAACGCATCGGGGCGAGCCTCGTGGCTTGTCGTCTATCACCGGAATCTTGAGGCCTTGACGAGCGGTGCGCCAAAGTATGGTCCGATCAGATCTCCGACCGATCTGTTGATTTCGAATTCAATAGCCCGATGCGGGCATCTGGTGAACCGACACATTCGAGTTCTCGGCTCCGAGACAATCACTACTAAGCGGTGTCCTCCCGATCTCGACTGAATCCTCTGAGATGTTTCAATGATGGCATCTTCATATCAATGTCGCCCGTTCATTTCGGCGCGCCCACAATTCCCCTTGAGAAGTGCTCGATTTTTTTGTTGTGGGGTCCGGGGAAGAAAATTCGAGTGGAAAAATCAGCGAGAAAAAAGTTCGAAAAAGGAATGCGCTAGAAAGAGTACTCAATCCAGTGGCTGCTATCTATTCACGGCACGGAGGAATGCGAGGTCGCGCCGGAGGGGCTGCGGATTCGGATCACTCTGTTCCTTGCGTATCCTCCAATGCGACGTTCGCCCGAGAGGCACTGGAGGTTCCGCTGATTCCCGCTGAGGTTTTTCCGCGATACAGCTCGTTATTTTGATCGAATCCCGATTCACTCAAAGATCCTCTGTCGAATTCCACGGGGCAACGTTGCGGATCACTCATCAGGAATTGTTCCAGAACATCAAGCGCTTTCCACCGCTGCACTTCCCGTGGGGGAATCCGTCGGTATGACAACAGTTGCAGTCGCTTAAACAGCACTTCCCGAGTGAGGGGATTCGCAGACTCGCACTCAGTCCCGAGAGTCCTCCGGCTTCAAATCCGGGCTTACTGGATTCGGTGATAAGCAGAGATCTCCTCGCTCCCGGCCTTAACTTGTTCATTATCGACGTCTTATCGGGAGTGCTGCCGTCGAGGTTGTATTCGCAGCAGGGGGAGACGGAATTACCTGTCCGCAAATATTTGAATGACAAAGAGAATCTATTATGGCGCGATAAAAGGTGCTCATCCGACGGGGTCCAGAAATGCTTCATCCTTTTAGCATATAGATGAGTACTCCACAGCAATCATAAGGTCAGTAGAGATTGGACGAACCGAAATATCTACAAGCTGAGGCTTGTGCGATAACCTGTCGTCGAGCCCCGAGATTCGCGTCGCTTGACCAGGACGAGCGACTGATGGAGTGCTGCCCGGAACACGTGCAGCGCTCCATAACCTACCCAGAGAAGCAAGCCGTCAGAAGAGGAGGGCTGATTCGAAAGGATTGCGAACCTTGTAGATCTCACGAATCGAGTCTAGATCAACGAACCCATAAAGTCCAAGTTCGAGGGCTGAGCCCAGGCACCGGAAATTCACTTATATTACGCGACGTTCTCGGACGGAGGCCTGGCTTCATAGCGAAATACCTCATCGAGCGATGAAATAACTTCAATAATAACAGGAAAGCAAGCTCTCGGAGAACAATTCGCATCCGGCTCACAGGAATCGCTAATCTGGTTAGTGGTGGGGGGCACGGGCTCTCTGGATACTCAAATCGTAGAACGTCCCGCGAGAGCTCAGACGGTGCTCGCCGCGCATATGGGGATCAGAGGATTACGAAACGGGCGCTCGACTTGTTCCCCACAGCCCTGAAGTTCTATATTTAGCCAACCAGACTCCTGCGGCGTCTCTGACAAGAGTCAGGGTTGAGGTTGGAGAGATGGAATGATCCTCCGCGTCGAGCCGGCTGGTCCGCAACAAACGATGCCTTGTCGAGGTCTCACCCGCCCAACGATCGCACTGGAGAGAACTTGGGTTGATAATGAAAGTTTGCATATTGGGACAGAGGTTTTCAAACCCTATGGCTCTCAGGGCCCAAGCTTCAAGGAATTATTCGGAGAAAATGGTGAAAACACAATATAGCTCTGATGGGTTGCAAGAACCGCCAGAAAATCTCAGACATTAGGAAAGAATCGCTTCGTGTCACTTCTGTGCGTCGACATCTACTCGCAGAGGCTTCGAGGACGAAGGTATTGCATTGCATGGAGGAAGCATACCAGGAGTCTCTCGCTCCGCCACGTTGCGAATCGGAGAAGGTTGTCAGGGCCGGAGGGTATCTTTGATAGCAAGGATTCCTCATTCGGAAAACTCCTTTCACGACGGATTCCGTTCTCATGCGTAATGCCCCGGCGAGCTGTTTGTAGCGAATGTGAGCGGCTGAATAGGAAGCGATGAGGGAGGGTTTCGCACCTTCGTTCCTGCGTTGGATTACACCAAGCTTCTCTCTTGACACAGGAACTTGCACCGCAGATGGCGTCCTCGTGGGAATGGGAAATTTAATCTCCTGTTAACCATTCGAAAATGAGTCAACCTCTTGAAACTTGATACCAGCCCCAAACGACACGTGGGAGACACTCTCCTTGTTTTGTTCACCTTCGCGAAAGCTCTATTTTAAGTCCTGCAACTTGACGCCGGATTGTTTCTAAATGGAGCGAGAAGGCGCGGAAATGTCGCTCGTGGCTCCACTCTGACTCGGGGGCGAAGCGGACCACATGGCTGTAAATTGGATTAGTTTATAACTGGCGTCGTCTGACAGATTCAGGATTTATGTTTCAGATTGCGGCATGCGTCCGACCAGCGTACAAGTTGCTACTCGTACGCGTCCTTGGGAGACGTCCCACGCGTTATACGTCTCTTTGCTCAATTAAACGAATTTATGGGAACAACGTCGTACAGCCAGTGTTGACTTAGATGAATGGATCCAGGCACGCGATGAATGAACTTTGAATTCTCGAGCTGAGAACCGTTCCGCTGCGGAGGTTATTTCTCACCACCGACCGAGCTTAACGGTCTCACCGCAGTGCAAAAAAAAACCTTTGATGGAGAAGAAGTCGATTAATTCCATTGGGATCATTCGATCCGACATAGCGCCCGAAGACTGCGACGAAGGCTGACGTTTCCAATACATTTCGCGAGCTCGGTGTCAGTGGTGCGCGTATCTGGATGCTGGGGGTTCCATGCCGGAACGAAACTTTGGGACGGCATTCCAGCGGAGACCTTGACTTAAGAAAACGCCGTCCAGACGAACATCGGACGTTTTCGTGTAACTTCGTAATGCCGCCCCTGAGCCTCCGCCCCGAGAGGTAATAACTTAAAAAAGGTCACTGCCCAGGTGCCAACCAGGACGGATGGCTCCGTCGCCCCTGCAGGGTTTGCCAGTGCTGCTGGTTCTCGAATCTTGTGACGCTCCGTGGTTTTTGGAGAGTCTCGGTAAGAAGTTCTGATCAAGCTCGCATGAGCCGTGGTTTTGACCTCAAGCGCATGTCATGTCCGCTGGTCCGAGTGCCCAGATGCGCTCCGGCGGCCTGTTTCTTCGCAGGCGACGCTCGCCAGCTTGCCCCACATCTGGTCTTTGGTAAAAGTGAAGTTCAGGTGGCTTTCCTGTCCTCTTCTCCGAGAAGTGGGTTTCATCCCGTATTGTTAACTGTTAGATTCAGTCTCTGGCATTCTAGCGATCAGGTAATCCAAGCTTCGCCCTTGCACCATGTATCTCCGGTCCGAGAACTTTCCGCATTCGAGGACGGTATGGTCCACTGCGGTGCGGGCCAACTTCCGCGCGGGGCCGATTCCAGCGTATAGGTTGTGTTACAAAAATTTCTCATGTGGTGAAAAGAGGATTTAATTTATATCAGAATTAAATCTGAACCATCTCAAGACCCAAGCCCACCGCCCGCAATGGAATTTGCGAGGCGATAGGGAGTGTTACTGAAGCAATACCGAAAGGGGATTCCGGGACACTTCTGAGGGCTGGCTGAGAGGTTCAGCCGGAAAACAAAGGTTGTGTTACTGTGGCCCCTACCAAGGAATGCCGCTCGCTACGCTCGCGCAAGATTCTGATCCTTGCTGTGTGCGATCGCCATGAATTACGAAGTCGCCAAGGTTCGCGCACCGTTCACATTCGAAAAAAGCTCTCGATTAGCCTCAGGTCCGGCTCGTTGGCCGTGTGGCATAAACCAACGCCTTGGGTGCCACGCTAAGCTAGCAATCGCGGGTTCGATCCCCGGCCGGGACAACAAATTTCTTATGTGGTAAAAAGAGGATTTAATTTATATCAGAATTAAATCTGAACCATCTTAAGACTCAAGCCCACCGCCCGCAATGGGATTTGCGAGGCGATAGGGAGTGTTACTGAAGCAATACCGAAAGGTGAATCCGGGACACTCCTGAGGGCTGGCTGAGAGGTTCAGCCGAAAACAGAGCCTCAGGACCGTGTTTTTCTCTCATCTTGCAAATGGAAAAAGTTACGAACGCCGTTCCGTACCACATGGTTCCACGCGCAACGCTCATTCGCACTGAAATCGGCCCTGCGCGGAAATTGGTCATCACCGTCCACAGCGTCCCAGCGTCTGTGAAGCAGTTTCCGCAGATCGACGGGTTGAACGTTCCTTATTGTAAATGACTCTGTAAATTCGCGTGGCCGGTGAGGCTTGAGTCGGATACCGCAGCGCATGTGGCATTAAGCGCGCACCCCTGTTTTTCCACGTAACTTCTGAACGGAACGTCCGACTGAGCTTGAATTTGCATGGTGATTGGGTTTCACTGGGAAGATCATGACCCCATAGACGAAGGTTCTATCACCTTCGTTTTGTAGAAAAACACCACAGAGAGCGCGAATTTCACAAGTTTTGTCTGATGCAAGATTGTGCGCACACCCCTGTTAACGCTGCAACTGCTGGAGGAAACGTACTCCGAACCACGATGCCCTCGTCAGAGTTTCCGCTTCTCATCTTTGGAATACTGGGAAGACGCAAACTCTCAGATTTCCATGAACCGCCCTGACTCGATTCCCTCAAACGGGCATCATGATTCGGAGTACGGGATCCGAGCACGAAGATAATTTCAGCTCAGTCCGACGTTTCTTTCCTGAAGTTTGAGCGAAAACAGGGGTGCGCACATGCTTTTCCAAGAAATCATAGTTGTGAAATTCGCGTTTTCCGCGGTGTTTTCTTCGGAAACGAAAGCAACATGAGATTACGTGCCAGTGTCATGATTCTCAGAGTGAAACCCAAACTCTGTGCGATCCGAACTGTGCACAGTTCGGATCCTCCGTTCGGAAGTTAGGTAGGAAAACAAAGGTGCGCGCATGATTCTGCAACAGAGTTAAGTGGCTCAGCTCGAGATCGATCATGAGACCTCTCTGTCTGTTTTCCTTTGTCGTTTCTATCTCTAGGTTCTCCCTTACCTCGACTCAGCACTCGACTCAACCCTGCATCGTTCCTTATATGTTAATGTAGCTACCGTAACACTACTTCCTCTACAATTTCCCCCTGGAAGACTGTCCCTCTTAGAGCGAAGTTATCGTCTGAAACTCCACAATTCGCGCTCAGCGGATCGCTACCTGTAGCAGCTATACACTTCTTGAGTTTAATCAACGAGGCTGCTGAAATGGGACTCCAGATTCCAGGATATTCTGACAGCTTTGCTCAGCGAGCGACTCAGATCTTTCAATCACCCGGGAAAAGTTACTGGTTGCCCTCGCAGCCGCATGCCTCTTGCAGCGATATGATTAGAGGAGCATTGTGTTGCTCTCGATGAGATATTGCCTGAACATCCCTCGGCTGACTTCCTTGAGGTCTAAAAGTGATCGGTCTACATGTGGGTCTTTCCAGGCTGAGCTCAACGCGGCTATGCTTGCGTAGATGACGAAGATCTTGGACAATACCGATTCAGGCGATGGAGCACTCGAATACAATCGTCTGAGTTGAGTTGCACTCGAAATGGTCTTGTTTGGGGAAACTCCTCCCATTCGGACAGATTCCAACTGCTACCGATTTCCGTCCATCCGCCGAGGAACCAACGCCGCCGAGTGAACTGTTCAACAATCCAAGCAGCCTCAAATGCGATCCATCGCAGATCTAAGGCCTACATCGGCGCGCGCTTATTCCATCGATGAACTTATTCACCAAGGAAATAAGCCAGAAGAACTTATGCTAGGAGCTCAGGTCATGGGCATGGCCTGAATTTCGGAATTGATTCTCCTGCAGATTTCAGTGAGGATTCCGATCGTGAAATCCATGTGCGGATTCGTCAGATTTCGTTGAGACAGGCTTCTAGGGGGCGAGAATCTTACGATATGTGGGGCGGGTCTCCGGCTTCGCAATGAATATTATGAATTTCTATTCTACGTGGAGGATCTCTTGGAAGACCTGACAGTTTTTCTACAGGAGGACGAACGATCGTTTCAATCTTGACGTCAAGAGCTGACCCTTTGACAGGATCGCGCGCTCTTTGCATTTCGGCCCGTCAGTCGCAAGAGCAGTCGAATTCCAAAATTTTCCGATGGAATGAAGTTCTTAGATTTGTCCAAACTACCCAACAATGGGGTTCATAGGTCGATCCGATCGTTTTTTTCCCGCCCGAAAATCGAGGTCTGTCAGTTTTTCTTTCCAAGACGGAAAAGCTGCCGAGGCTCGATTTTCGGATGGAAGGAAAAGCGTGCGGTACTTTGGACGAATCTGAGAACTTTTTGCCATCGGACTTTTTTTTTCAGTTCGGCCTCCCCGAGAAAATACGCGGCGAATGTGTCGAGGGCGCGTTTCGTCAAGGGGTCAGCTCTTGACGTGAAGGTTGAATAGATCGTTCGCCCTCCTCACAGATCCTGAGCTGGGAAACTGGAATTGCCGGGCATTAATTAAGCAGCATCCCATCCCGCGTCGAACCCCAGACTTCCGAATCCTATCGCTTGACTTCAGGAGTTTTTCGATCATTTTTGTGTGAAAACGTCTAAAATAGAAGGCGTCTTTTCTTTCGAAAGGGTCTCTCAATCTTTGAGTAACTTTACAAACTGCAATTGTCCACTTCAATGTGAAATATATGCGTCATTGTTCCAGCAATCGATCGAAAAAATAATTTTCGGGATCGGATCATTTTTCATCTAAAAAATCGAATCCAATTGTCCAGTGTCGTATAGTGATGGGGTTGTCACAGAGCTCCTGTTCCAGGTGCGAGAGCATCCCGACCGCGGGCTCGACCCCGCAAGCTTCATCCGCGGAAACCGCGGAATTACTATAATTACACAACTATCCAGATTATCATTATTATTCTCCGTTAACTATGAGTCAAAATTTGCAGGTCAAATTCTAGAGGCGAGCTCCTTTGAGCCGCGAGACCGCGGTTCCTATTTGCAGGCTTTCCACTGCTGTCACCCGCAGAAATTATGGACCGCAGGCCTGCGGTCCCGGAAATGCGGGCTCTTGTAAACCCTGGTCATGAGCAAAACAAGGGAGATAAAGCCTCTCGCTGACCTCTTGCCGTACTCGTGGAGCTGCGAGTATGCAGCATCTCCTGTGCGGCTGTGCCAGGAGTAGTCTCGGCTGTGGGCTAGCTGTCGCTAGAGTCTTTATTTCCGCTCATGTAGTGACCGCTAAACTACTGACCCTCAGGAAGAATTAGGCAAAACTCGGGTCGCTCATCTTTATGTTCCTTTTAGATGAGGCTCTCAGGGAATGCATTAACGCACGAATTCCCAGAGGAACAGCTCAGAGCACTCTGGGACTCGGACAGTGGGGTGTGCAATATCGTCAATACTCACTCGCCCATGACTGAGTGGAATCTTGCTGCAGATTAGCCCTCGAGGGTGGAGGTCTCTGCTTCGCCCTGCTAGCGTCCACAGATCGTGAGAGCTCCATTGGAGGCGAAGCTCAACTTCCTGCCGCAGCGAGCCGGTATCTTGAAAGTCATCCACGATCTCTCGAAAGATAACTCGCAGGCTTAATCTTCTGTCGGGGTTTTGTAGAACAGCCTACAAACAGGAACGTCGCCTTGTCCGCCTCGTCCCAGCCTTAAAAACCTGATATCAGGAGTCGGATCAGGATGTTCTCCGCCATCACGAGTATTCCATCGTTCCCAATCGTTCAACAGTCTGTCAGCGGCAATCCTTTCGTAAGAATTAGGGCGTTTCCCTCTGACGAGCACGTAATTCCGTCGATTTATATGAAACTCCATTTGGGAATGGAATCGCCCGTCCGATAATCCACTGGGCAGTGTAGCAACGTGGACGACAATCAGTGTGCGTCAGTGGAAAGGCGATCTTGAATCTGCCTCTAGATGCTTCCTCTACGTGGAGAGTTTGCGATAAATCTTCATCGTCCATTCCTGGTGGTCCTATTCACACGTTACCTGGTGCACGGCTACCACCACAAGCTCTGCATCACCCCCGGACGCCACACACCAATCACGAATGTATATGCACGTTTTGTGGAGAAGGATGTCCCCGCTATCATGCTTTGTTATGTGAATCGAGACCGAGACTCGAAGAACTCGGTGAACTAAGTTCTATTATGTAGTATACATGCAATAAATTATTTCAATCTTCATCGTCCATGCAATCCCTGTCGTCGCAACTAGGCCTTCCAAAGATCCGCAAATTTTGAAGTAGGATCCGCGGATCTCCGCAGAACGGATCCGCGAAGATTCACGGTCGACTCAAACTGTTTCCAGCTCATTGCTACCAAATAGACTCGCAACACGCTGTCTTCGAGGCGTGGTTCAGTGCATCTTCTTTTCATAACTTGATGTGGGGGAGCAGTGAGAGAGGAAAAGCCAAGTACATACTATATGAGCTCTCGCATTCATGTGGCAACTCGCCAAATGAACGCATTGTTTAATTTACTGTGAAAGAACAAGCAAACAATGAACTATGTACATCACAAAGCGAGTTAGGGAACTCTTGAGAGGGCTGTATCCTATCATAAACGAATTTCTCATCTACAAATTCTTGCTCGGATCATCGGTGGATTCTGATGGCTCCCTTCTTGCCGATTCAAACGCTCTTCGGAGCATGAAAGTATCGTTCAAACTTTCTGGTTCAAGGCTCACGCGGTTTTCGCCGAGGATCATTCGCAGGATGCCGAAGTCCCGTTCGGGCTGATCGGGGGTGGGCGGTACGGACTCCAAAATCTGACAGCTGCCTCTGAGCTACTGTGGCGCGATACAAACACACAAACAAACAGACAATCAAAGCAGAATCGGGCTCGAAAATTCCCGACTTGAAAATACCCTGTACGGCTGACACCATCGGGCTACGGAACCACGGGCGATAACCGCAACAAAAGACAGGTAATCCGTGTTTGCCCTACGACCATTCATTCATGGAATTTCACGATTAAATGTGCGCTGGTCTTGCGGATCCGGGTCCGCTAGAAGGCCTAGTCGCGACGCGAGCTGCTCGAGCTGACCTTTCAATGGAGAAATGCCGTATTCTCATACGGGGTCGAAGCGCGGATCTCGTCTTTACGGTCTCGAGTAGTTCGTCACCGCGTACGGTTCAGGGTGTTGCAGCGACGAGGGTGCACTGCCAACGATCTCTGACCAGCAGTTTCGAAAACCCATATTCACCGCCACGATTGTTTACTGGTGTGTCTGTGTCGCTCCTCCGGGACAAAAAAAATTGTGGTCAACCACGAGTTGCAACGAAGATCGCTCCGCTCGCTCCTAGAGACCGAGCGGGCTGCGGACATTCTGATGGCATAGGCGGCCGCAATAGTAGCCGAGGATCTTCCCAAACTCGAGAGCAATGAGTGAATCAGCGGCGGGAAATTCTCGAAGGTCGGCAGCCGTCCCTGACTCTGGAGATCCGAATGAGAACGAAGCGGCTTTACCGCCGCCTCTCCTGGAGAGTTCACGTTCGCCTCTCCCACCTGGTACCGGTTAGTTTCATACAACCATGCTTTCGCCGAATCAGTTGTAGAGACTAGAGGTTTCCAGCTGAGTCGGAGGGATGCTGATTCTGCGGTTCTCGAAGTCGGAACATGGGCTCGAAAGTCATCGGGCCGCTACAGGCTGTTGAACCTCTTTGCCGCCTGGAATCAACTGTCTCCTAGTCTGGTCGTCTGACGTTCGCGGCTAGATCAGCTGTCGGCTTCCGCGAGGTTTCCCTCCTGTTCAAGAGGAAATAAGCCGAATCGTCCCGCGGCGGCGATGAGGAGGCAACGGAGCTCTGTGTTAGCGGTGCAGGACCTGGAAGATTCACTGGAGAGTCATTGGAAGAGAGAGAGAGAGGGGGCAGGGGAGCGAAACGAATAACAAGTGAGTTCCAATCGACTCGATTGAAACAGCCCACGATAAGAAGACACCGATTGCATTAGTCCCGGCGAGAATTATTCTGTCCCACCATTCACTCGCTCGAGCCAGCGTTCCGAAAGGATGACCTCGCGAAGGGCTGGAAGGGTTCCCGACAATTGAGCAAGTCAGGAAACAGACTGAAACAAGTGGCTGAGATCCTTGTCGTTTCCTTGTTGACTTCACAGAGCCACTCCTGGGTCCTCGCTCACCCCACGAGATTCGCGAGAAGCAGTCAAGGAGAAACTGCATTCGCCTGATGGATCGAACGGCGTGAGAAATGCAGATCTGAACTGATTGTGAGAGGGCTGATGATTTCGTTGACGATACGTGGAACGGGCTTTCGGGGCATTGCTCATCGGACACTGAATGACACGCTCGTTCATCAATAGGGAAAGCAGAATTGCATCCGTTTGGTCAGCTGACTCTCTCCCGCGCACTGCGAGAAGCCGTCGCTCACAGCTCCCTCGCCTTTTCTCAGCCATATCCTGGGAATCATACTCCAGCACGCTTTGGGAAGGAATGAGAGGGAACGAGTTACTCTTGCATAACTTGCGTGGCGAAGAGGGCGTCATTCAGAGAGGCTCTCCGAGGCTGGGATCGCCAGAATTATTTCAGGGACACCAACTTCCCAGCTTCGGAAATAGACACGTCATTACGAGATCCGCGAGATTTTTCTCCCGAAATTTTGTCCTAAAAAACGGTATCAGGTAACGAACTTGTCAGATAGCGAACTTACCAGATAACGAAGCTGGCAGATCACGAGCTCATCAGGTTGAGAACCATAAAGATTCGCGTAACGGAGCACTAAAGTTCAAAAAATCGGGTCAGCATTCAGAAAGACTCTGGAAGTCATTCCGAGATGATTTCGGTGGAGTTTTGATGATAATTCCGGGTCGAACTGGGAATAGTGCGACCTCAGAGGACTCGGAGACGAATTTCGTACTGGCTCAGGAATGATTTGACATCGGTTCAGCGAGACGTGCGTTAAAGTCGGGCCATCGGGATTATCCTCGGAAACTTCCGAAACATATCTCAGATCCATCCCAATATCACCCTTATGTTGACCATGAAACCCCTCCTAATTCAATCCTGAAGTTTCCTGAGAAACATACCCGAACTCATCCCCGAAAACACTCCGGAGCCCATCTTCGAGTCGTCTCTGATTCGGTTGGGTTCCCTCTACGATCGAGTGGATATGTAGCATCTCGATTCGACCCGGAAGCTGAGGCAGCGACTCCCTTGTTTGGTTTGCCTCAGAATGGAGCGAGAAGTCGGAAGCGATGCACAACTGTTTGAGATTCATGCTTTTTACGAGCGCGACCCATATCTCCACGGAGCTCAGCTCCAGGTCCGCGCCCATGAGCTTGAATTCTCTCGATTCTCCGCATCGCAGGACGAATTTTCGCGAGGCGCCGAGTGAGCTTCTGCTATTCAAACTCGGTCGAATTGTGTGCACTCTTGGGTTCGCCATGTTGTCGAGAGCCAGAGCTGACGCATGGACGAAGTTGAAAGTCAGCTCTTCAAGGAAAACTGAATCGTCTAGCCTGGGAAGGTTTTCCGGCCCTAACGCTGTTGCGTTCGCAGAATTTCTCGCGGCGGTTGCACTGCCTCTGGAAGTTCGCCATCTCAAGATTACCTTCCAGGAACACTTTTTTCAGCCTCATCTGCCGCATCGCTTGAGCGAATATTTGTGAGGCAAACTCGTCCCGAGGGATAACAATGAGAGAGAGGGGCAACGCGAGGGCTTCTAGATCCCCACAAGAGGCAGGAAATTTCCCTGAAGTCGCCTCCGAAAGGACACCGTAGCAATCGGTCGAGTCCAGCTCGACCAAAATCGGCATCCTGGTTTCGGCGGCTTCAAATATGTCCGAGATGCCGATCGCGGAAAGGTTCAAGCGAAGTCCTCGAGGGAATCCGAACGGAGAGCTCGAAGGGTCGTCGAGGTTCCGATGCTTGCGGAGTGACATTCATTCGCTATTGAACCATCCGTTCTATTATATCTGGCATTCTCCCTCTCTCTCTCTCTCTCTCTCTCTCTCTCTCTCTCTCTCTCTCTCTCCCTCTCTCTCTCTCTCTCTCTCTCTCTCTCTCCGGGCAGGATCTGTCTGCGGGAAAGTTCAGGGATGCTGACAGGCTGAGGACAACACGAACGGTATCCGGGAGAACCCGCGTGAATCAGGTCTCGCCCGGCCAAGTTCTTCGCATTGATTCGATGGCTCGGCATCTGCTCAAGATGTCGATGAGGAGGGTCTCGATCGACCACTCCAACGGGCACACCTCAACGCAGAGGATTCGAATTGAGGGGGAAGCACGCGCATCTTCTTTGTGTTCGTTGGAGTCATTCATGCGTGGCACTGCCAGCAACGAGACCTTTGGAGTCCGCCCGGATGCCAAAGCCTGTCTGCCAGAGCAGCGAACGCGAGCGATGTGCTCGACATCTTCAACTCGACGAGGTGCGGGCAAAGCGCCGCTTCTTGTTACGCGGAGTCCGAGGTCAGCGGACAGCCTCACAGATCGAGTGAGCGAAGTGAAGCTCCGAAATTCGACAGGTAGTCCAACACGGGCCGGGTGAGAAACTTCACTTTGAGGGATTCCATGAGTCCGAGTGTGACGCGATATAGTCGAGAATGCGCTGTTGCGAACAAGGCCAGTGAGTCTTGGTCGAGGCAGCACGCGACCTCGAGCAACATTTTGTTCGGCGGGCGGCGGAGACCCATTCCGCAGGTAGTGCGTTTCCACAAGTACGGGAGGAGAGGTCTTCCACAAAACGCGTCGCATTTACTGCCGCATCTACGCTTCGATTGGTGCTGAAGCGGCTTTCGAGGCGGAAACTTCCAGTATGGGCGAGAGCGACACTACCGCCACCGCTTCCCGAGCGATCCAAGATGGAATGAGAAAATGCCGTCGCGTTGAGCGAACATTCCGATTGGTATTCATCCGCCTTCTTCCCCTCGGTCTCGTGCGGTGCTTGTTGGAGCTCACGGAGGCCGATCAGTGTGATTCGATTCCGTTCCCATGTTCCGTTCCCGCTCAAAACATCCATCGCACATCTTGCCCCTCATATTGCTGTGCTCGTAGATTCCAAGAAGACGCGCCTTTCGAGCGCTTGCAACGCCGAGCTCGATCGGAACGTCAAGAGAGCATGATCTCCGAAACGCGATCAGCTCCGATCGCTCCGCAGCACGCTCGCGGCTCCCGCAGGTCAAACCTCGGTAAAAGAAAAGTCCAGAGTTCAGGGGAGTTCTTGAGTACAGCCGAGAGCCACATGGCACCGACGAAGCTAGACAAAATGGTTTGAGGGAATAACTCCATACTAGTTACTGCAATTGCTAGCTCAGGCAACGTCTGTTCACGAACCGTGGATCAAGACTGCGTTCGGGAGCCACTTGACAGAGTTCAGACCCCGCCTATCGAATTCAGAAACCAGCGCCGTAACAATCGAGTCACTCCCTACACATCTCTCAGAAACCTCCATAAACTCCTTCGAGAATCAGATGTTCGCTCGAGGAAGTGCTGAGAGGATTTCGATGCTTCGTTGAAAAATTCGGTCTCATGTTCTTTGATTCGGGCCGCTTCTGAGGTTTCGTGGCGAATGCCAACCAAATCGGAGATGAAGTTCCACACGAATTCAATCCTCGCAGAGCTCGAAGAAAACAACACGGTATGGCTCCCCTGGACGATTGAGAAAGAAGGCTGAATAATAGGCTCCTCGACCACGACCTCTCGGCCTCGAGTTTGGGGGAAATCCGTGGATAGGGAATCAACACCTGCTATTGTGATCGATGTGTCCTTCTCGTTTATTGCTATATGTACTTTCCCTCCTCTCGGATCGACTGACAATTTCGCCGAAAGTTCGGAGATTTGCGCTTCTCGCAGCATTCAATTTTCGCAGCTTCTCTCCGTTCGCAATCCGATCGCGACATTTCGGATTGCAGCTCAACGCGGCTTCCCCGATCTTTTTCGAAAACGCCAAGGAATATTTTTTCTCAGGATCACTCAATACTCTTCCAAACGGAGAATGCTGATCAGGTTCGGATCACTCACGGAGACGCATGAGGCCTGCGATGACGACACGCCCCGAGTATCGTTTCGTAACGCGGCGTGCAGCCCCGTGAATCCGATTTCGCGGCACTGAAAAAGAACGGAGCGCAAAAATGGGCTCCGGGAGGCGAAAACGTGGGACAGAGGAGATTCGGCGATCCATACGTCGGAAAGTAGAGCGGAAGATCTCCGGGTTGTCGACGAAAGAACAAAACAGCGATTCTCTCGGGGGAGGAGGGGGGCTATGTTCCATCATTGCGTCCACTGGCCGTCAGTATTGCTCAGAATTTCTGTTCACAGTCGCCAGTTTTCGCCATTCCTCGCTGAGAGAGGGATTCGTTTGGAATTCTCATCAACCATATAAGTAGAAGAATATACGCTCGACGGCTGTCCCCGAAAGATTCTCCGTTCCCGCTTCTCGTTCACCGCGTCTCAATTCCTGGTCATTCCCTGCATCGTGCGAGTGTGTCTTGAGAAGATCGAATGATCCAAATATGAGTTTGGGAGTCGTTCCCCCCCCCCCCCCCCCCTCGAGGACACTCAGAATGAGCACCGGATCGCGCCTCTGCTAATCCCATCCGTGGCTTCAATAGTTTCCTTCGAAACTTCAGCTCCCTCTCTCACTCCCCGAGTCCTCGATCAGATTCATTGCTGAGCGTAGGAGACTTGTCGACTTTCACCAAGGCTGTCTTCGAGGGGAGAGAAGGTGCCGGGGTTCCGGGTATTCGGGAATCTGGGTATTCTTGTCGGCTTCCTGGGTTTTCGAGATCCCGGGTATTCGGGATTCCGACACACAACCTCCTTGGACAACCCCGAGAACCGCTCCGCGCCCCAGCGACAAAAAGTGATGCGCATGCTACTAATGAAACTCATCGCGGTTACGATTCTCCGAAATATCCATCGATCCACTGGGAAGGCCAAGAGGCGTGTCAGATCAGAATAAACGCGCGGGGACTCCGAAGACGGATGAAGATAAGGATAAGACCACATTGTCGTTATAATTGCGGGAATCGAACCCGAGGAGCTCACTCAACTTCAGTCACACCGCTGCGCCAGAGCCGCCTTCAGAGTTTCGAGATGGTTGCTCCGTTCAGAGCAGAGCTCGGTAGGTACCTATTTTAGAGAGCGACTGGATGCGCGGAGAGCTAACTCCGTACGGATTAGGTGTTGAACCGTTGCTTGATAGCCCAGGGTGTCGAGTGACCTGCCATGAGATCCGCGGTTGCACTGGAAGCTGCACAGCCCTATCTGCGTACGCCGTACGTTGGCTGCCCTTGGAATAATCCTATCTTGGCTACTTGGGCGCTGTATATCTGGGAGTTGGGAACCGTGTGAGATTATTTTCATTACGTCTTCAGGGAGCACAGGGCTTATCTCAGCCGTGGCAATGCGAGGCGTACGCATTCGGTTACTGTAATTGCAGGCCAGCCTGACCAGAAAACTTGAGTGCTCACTGAAGGTCTCACTTGTGAAAATCACGATCCTAGAGATGGATCCTGTCTATCCCCGCAACGAGGACAGCCATTCGTTCACCCTGTTGATGCCAACAACATGTGATACATGTGATTCCCTTGAGACGCTGCTGTCCGATCTTGCAGGAACTTTCGGCGCGATCTATTTCATTCTGGTATCGGGCCTAGTTCTTGCATCCAAAAGACTCGTTCCGGGTCATCCAACTCGTCCGATGAGTTGTAAAGATCGCTCAGGTGCGGAATGTGGGTAGTTCGTTCGTTCACTCATCAAAACTCGGGAGGATGCATGAGAAAATCGCTAGAGATTTTCGGAATATGCATTGAGGGAGCAGATGTAGGCGTTTGGAGACCTACCGACACGACAGCCGATGACAGTGGACATAGTCGTGGACAAATATTGTGACTCTTTGCGATAAGCATCTCCGAGGGACTGATGTTTCCTTTGGGTCTCGAAGACCCAAAGAGTATTTCTGCCGCTCTCCTGCCTTCACCGTGATCGGCATTGCCAGGGACGGCCGCGCTACATATCCTCCTCTGGCTTCTGCTGAGGATGCATAGCGCGTTCTTGATATAACCGAGAGCATTTGGGAAAAGGTTCGCGACCTAGCCCACGGAAAAATATCTGGCCTCTCGCCGCTTGATGACTATGCGCGTGCTGCCGAAGTGGGCGCGAATAGGCTTTAGTTATTCTGTCAGTACAATGCTCCTGCCTTTCTTCTGAGCCACGAGATATTTCACTCACTGACTCAAACAGCCCCAGGAAAAAGCGTTCTAGCCGTCAGCCGAACTCGATCTGCCCGAAGGGCAATGAGCTAATGCATTCGAAAATAGAACCAGCTACTCGGGCAGGGAAAAAGCAACACGCCTCGCAGATGTATAGTTTGCCGGCCGATCTGGATGACGGCATTCACTAGTGCCCAGAACGCTCCGAGATCTCTGGCGACATGGTCCCTTGCAGGAATCCAAACTCCCCCTCCAGTCAGGACTGACTCGTTCGGCAGAGGGGTTCGAAGCTCTGTTGCCAAGCAGAGTCCTGGAGCCACCAGAGCGCGATGGGTTGCTCCACACCGTGGTTCATCATGATGAGCGCAGTCCGAATTTTCGGAATTCGGGATGAAAATTCGGTCAAAGAGTCCTTTGGCCAGAGTTTCAGGTGCTCCTAGCTTGCTCCGAACTCGATTCATTTCCTTGTGACGTCGAGATGACCTTCGACCGTGGAGTGTATGGAGATCGTTACCAAGCCCTGCATAAAGTCCTTCAGCGGTATCAGAAACTCGGTTCGATGAGGCGATTCCGCGATTCTTGTGAGCCGAGCAAACCCGTCAATCAGCTCTCAGGGGGAAATTCAGTGTTATTTAGTGGCAAACCAGGTTGCCCGCGCCTGGTGAGGAATCGTGTGGAAAGTCCTCCTTCCCATGCTCAGGATGGGAAATAGAATATCTCAGGCGACTTAATTGAGCTCCGAGCTGCTCGCTAACCAACCCGCGTTGTTGCCCTGAATCGAATCGATGATACTCTGTGAGAACTTTCTCCACGGGGCTGGCCCACGATGCTTCAGTCGGACGAACCGCGATCCGGGAATCGGACGTGCAAAGCCACAAACTCATTCACTCTCCTCAATATCGAGCTCTGCAACTCCTACCGAGCTGCATCGGACCATCGTCTCGTTGGGAGAGGAATTTTCGGTCGTTGTTGAGTGTCTGGTCAGGTAGCGGAGAGCTTTGTCTCGTCGTTGTTCATTCTTGCGGACGGGAACATCAGCTCTAACTTCCCAAACGAACTGAAAGCTCACCGAGCCATCAAAGAGCCGCCTACGAATTTTTTTCTCAAAAAAAAAAAAACGATCACTCGCCCGAGTCATGTTAGTATCCAGTGTGAGCGTCCGGGCCTTCCAAATTGAATTCCTTCCCTTCGTATGAATATCACCCATGAATGCGGAACGCGTCGGCCATGATCCTCTGAAGTTGAACAAAGTTATTGGAACACTTGGCGCGTGGGACACTCGGCAATCCCTTGTCATGTTCAACGAAGTGAATTCCAATTTGAGAGGTTTGCGTTCGATGGTGAATCCCGCAACTGATGGATAACTTTGGCGTGAACCATCCATTTTGCAACTAGACCTGCATTCCCGTTCAACGGGAATGAGTCGCTACGCGCGAAGGTTAGGACTAAATAGGGTTTATTCACCTCACAGTGAGTTCTCAATTATATGCCGCAGCAGGCATCGCATTGCTGATGGTATTTCTCGAGTCACCGCGGCGTAGCTGCAAGCCATCAAGCCACGAAGGCTTGAAGGCTCTGCATAGAAGGTTCGTTGGGATCGAACGGGACCGAATTTGAGGGAGAGGGTTTTCGAGCTCCCGGCCTGTAACACTTCG
The DNA here is from genome assembly GCA_037576195.1 of Phytoseiulus persimilis. Classification (NCBI taxonomy): domain Eukaryota; kingdom Metazoa; phylum Arthropoda; class Arachnida; order Mesostigmata; family Phytoseiidae; genus Phytoseiulus; species Phytoseiulus persimilis. Next base: position 29,324,657 of record CM075103.1, read on the forward strand.
CCCGTTCGAGTCCCGCCGCGCCAAAAAGGTTACGCCGGTGGCGAGGCGAAGAGGATATAAAAGGTTCTAGGACATGCGGTCAGCGGTGAGGTCGTCGAAAAATGAGGAACCAGGCCACGCTTTGCGGATCGAGAATTTCAGCCAATAAGGGAAAAACGTTTTCCTGGCCAACAGAGGAACAGAACGAGCAAGTTGTTCAGAGTAGTAAGGACGAAGGATCCTCTCTCGAGGTTCAATCCACAGCGTGGTCAGAACGGATGCGAGAAGCGCCCATGCGTGACCGTAGTTCCCGCATAAACAATATCGTAGTATGCATGCACGTGCATTGATTGATATTCAGTATGCGGTACCTTAGGTATGTCCCAAGGTTTCTCTTGCCTCGGAGAGCAGCTCATTGAGGGTAGCGGGCATTCGACGTCGTTCAGAGAACGCTTAGAGATGAGTGACAGAGGCTCGCAGGAAGGGCACTTCTCCCACAAAGACACGGGAATGCCATCTGGAGATGGGATGTTTGAATTTTTCATCCTCGTTGCGTGCCTCAAGATGTGTAAGAGAGTCATGACGACGCAGCTGACTGGATCGCTGTCGGTAGTCTCGCCCGGCTCCGAGATCTTCCCCAAGTTTTTCTTGAGAGGAGCAAGCCGAAGCTGTATCAACATTTTCGGTGATCGCGGAGCGGAAATTTATAGTCTTGGAAGTGTTGAGGATAGATGGAAAAGTCTCATCAGTGGGATTGCTCACCGCTCCAAACCATTGCTCCGTTGTTTTCAATTTTCATGCCGTGGTTGTTTTCGTCTTAATGGCCCTAGATGGGCGAAAATGATGGAGAACGCTTATGTCTAACTCACTGCGTTGCAAATCCCGGTCATAAGACTCTTTCGTCCATCTCTAAGCACTCCGCGATGAACTCGCAAAGTTTCTAAGCGTACTCCCCAGACTTGGGCTCCGAATTCGCAGTGCGAGAGAGGATCGCACTTGAACCTTTCTAGGAGTTTCCCTCCTTTGTCTGAGAACGGAACGACATGGACGAAAACGTTTGATGATTGAATAGGAAGAGCGCATTGCGCTGGGAAAAAGTGTTTTCAATAATTTTCTCCCATCAAGCACAAAAATGACTATGGAGGAGAGAGCGAAAACAGAGAGCCAAACTATATCACATTGCGGTGGATGATGGCACTAATAGGAGCTCACGACTTATTCGATACTGCACAAACCAGAAGGAGCTGGGCTGTAAAAATTCTCAAGACTATGAATTTCTCTCAGAATTTCGGCATCTGCCGAATCATCATAGTTGAGATTGTAATATATTAGTTGGTTCACTAGCATAGGCCAGACTGGACTGGTTTCATGTCAGAGGTGAACACGTGGGCGCGCCGCGTGTCAATGGTTCTGAACTTCATCGAATAGGCCTCCGATAGCATGTAGTTGGCTCTCATTTTTGATGGAAGCTGAGGCGGGTAAGCAGACTTTGACACACGTGAACGAGTTTCGGTCGGAGGTCGTGATTCAGGTCAGGCCGCTTGTGCTACTTTTGGAAAGCTCACTCGACAAAGCTCCACAAATCGATATCGAGGACGGTGTTTCCGGAATCGGGACCTCCGATGGCGCAATCAGGACCTTGGTCGATTCGAACCGGGTGTACAAGAACCGGTGGACAGGATCCCGCTCCGCTATAGCGCCACTGGTAACGGCATCAGAAAGATCAAACGAATATACGCTGCTCCGTGGAATTGCAAGCTTGGTCTAGACCAGTGGTTCTCAAACTCCACTGACCCATCGACCTCCTAGGCGACTTCGTTGAAGTTTATGGGCTGCCGTCCCCCAAGAGGTCGACCGTCGACCCCTTGAACCACCTACGTGGACGCCAAGAAGTATGGTCGAATCCACCCCGGCATCACCTCTGTAAACCGAAGATCGGTCATCGACCACTTTGAGAACCACTGGTCTTGGCGATCGCGCACATACTTCGAGGGTAAGGCCGAGCGTTTCCTTCCGATAGACGACGACGCGCGCTCGACTGGTGGGCGTACCGCCGAGAAAAAGACGTGGGAACTGTGGATGGTTCAACCCTGCTTGGAAGGAATCACAACATGAATCCCACTTATATCCTCCTCGAAGTGATGTACTCACATGAGTCATTCTTGAGAGATATCTTTTTTCATCACAAGATACAATCGAGGGGCACACTGCTCTAGAAAGAGGCCGAGCTTTCGCCACCGTTTCTTGGGGCGTTTGTGGCAATCCGAAGCGATGAGGGGATCGAGACCTCGCTCTCCGTCTACTCCACCGCAAACGTAGGGGTTCGGAGTCTATGATCACCGAAAGTTGGCTTATTCAGCATGTACAGGATGCTCGTCGTAAGTTGGGAACTTTCTTACTCTCTCTTCTGTCGCTCATAGCTCGATGGAAAGTCATCCGATCCTGGAAGTTTTTTTGGCGTTTGATGGCTGGCAGGATGGCGCGTCTTTTACTCGTGAATTTTCTTCATGAATCGGTGGAAAATCTCGATTTTCGGAAGGAGAAGTGATTGGATCGACCCAGCAACTCTCAAGCTGGGTAGTTTGGACCAATCTAAGAACTTTTTGCTCCTTTTTGCCGGTTTTTCACCGATTTATGAGCAAAAGGGGAGAGAGTAAGAAAGTTCCCGACTTACGATGACCACCCTGTATTTCGTTTATAGAGTCAGTCAATTTTCCTGCTGGATCGAATCTCGTGATTTGGACTCCGGGGTCGATTTAGAATTTTCTGTCTGACGGAGTTGCGTTCCACACCCAGCGCTGGCCGGCAGACGGCTCCCAACACCGGTGGCGCGGGGTCAGAGCACCGAATTCAGCTCGGCGGGACCACTCGGGGTTTTTCCCAACTACATAGAAACCACTTTCGAAGCCTGGGCACAGCGGGTGGGCTACTGGGATCTTGACTCGACGGGCGGGCGGAGGTATCCACTCCACCATTCCAACGGGCATATTTCTATCAGTGCACGCGGAGAACACGTGTCGAAAGTATCTCCACCTCGTGGAGATGAGGAGTCAATAACGTGCTGCAGTACTCCGTTCGAGAACATTATGGGAACGATAACGATCGGTGAACGCTATCTCGAAACTGTCGCATCGCAACAACTCACCCCTAGATTGCTCTATGACGAACAATTGACTGACAACAGAAGTTTCCAGAGCACCTCCCGGGAATGACTCCAACCTCTCTTCGGTGAATGGTTCTGCGATGCGGCACCGGCGCTGATGACAAATATCGTGGGGAGGAGGAGTTCTCGGAAGCCAGTTCCAAAATGGGGAGAAAAAAACGTCAGTTGCAGAGACCGGAACCCTCGCCTACGCCCAGAATTCCCGCTCGCACGTGGGTTCGGATCACCAAGGCTACGAAGGTGCAATCTGACTGCGAACCCAACCGCCTGAACTAGGGCTGGCTGCCCCGAACAATCCGAGCACCTTAGTGAGCCACAGATCGTAGGAAATACAACTCGGAATTTTGATTCCTAGCATCTGGAGGATTCTCAGGAGCAATCTCTGATGGGGCTGCGAGAGCTAAGCTTGGCTCAGCAACCGGAGCCTCAGACATGTCCCTCAGTCGAGTATGAAATGGCCAACTCTGTTCGAGGGCAGCAAGCAGCAAGGCTTGACGATCGTAGTTGCAATGTCGGCTTTCTCGTAATCTCACGCTCTCCCCTAATCTCGGACAAATACCGCGACCGAGAATTTTCTCAAAAAAACCTTCAAGCGTCATTTTGACATTTCCTCAGGGTCTCAGCTCTATAAGCCGGAGCTCTTTCTCCCCATTACTCTCCGTACCCCGAGCTCCGAGAAACACATCGGTTTTGAAAAGCGAGCTCCTCAAAAACCGCTCAACACGCCCTCTGAAGCCTTTACGATCTCTCGTCACCGCATTGCCGCCCTTGTCATCTCTAGGCGGCATACGCCCTGTTTATGGCGAACATGCTGCTCGGAAACAGTGGAACAAGCCCAGTCAAGACTAAGAGCGAGTTCACAGCTGCGTCTCCATTGATCGCGTCGACGCAGAATACTCCCGACGAAGCGTCGTTCATTATGTTGAGCAGTATCCTTCTGCGTACTCGGTCACATTCCGGACAACGTCTCGGTAATCGGAAGATGGCTCGCCACGAACCACATCCGTTCCAACTGTGGATGTTAATAGCGCAAACAAATGGATCGGTTCCGTTTCTCCGCTTGTTTCCGTCGCAGCGATCCCAGAGATACCAACACGGCCAGAACCAGTTGATGGCGTCATCTGTGACACGTAGTCTTCGTTTCTTCTCCTTAGCATCATCCCCGTCAGCTAGTCGCCGTCCGCGGGCACTAGGGGAAAATTCATTCTGCGGAATGAACCGATCTCTCGAGGATCCGGAATCTCGCGAGTTAATCATCGCCGAGGAAATCGGCTCTCCTGTCTCCTTGCCTGGGCAACATCGGCTCAGTCATTTCCCCGGTTCACATCATGGATCTCCTCTCAAGGAATGACAATTTGTGACTCAAGCATCAACAAATTATAGACACAAGCGGAGAAATTCGCTGGAGGGTTTTTGAGTCATATTTCTTGGAAAACACTGGCCGCTTGCCTTCACGGTCAGCCATTTTTCCTGAATGTGATGTGCGGGATGTCAACGATATCGTTGAGGAGGGGAATTCTAAGGGAGCGTCATTTCCAAGGAAAAACTTCGCCGTCGTGCATCAGCCTCTGATACATAGGTGAGAGGATAACTTGAAGCGCGACTGGAGGCTTCTAAAAGGAGATCGCCAAGTGATCCGGACCAGAGGCTCTTCGGAGGAGGTTCGCGGATCCCAGGGAGCTCGTTAGCTCACGCGGTGGACTTTATGGTGTTCTTGACAGATCACATGAATCTGGACCCCAATGAACAAGCTGACGGTGACTCGCCTTCCGCTCCTCGTGCGCACGATCGATAGAGACAAAACCGTCACGATGTCCAGTCGAGGACGTGAACATGGGGGAGTCAACGAGAGAGGCTCGACGTTCTTCCTGAGAGAATTCAGCAGGCTTCACGGCCCCGCTGGGGGCTCTCCACGACGGTTTCAGGATCGCTCAGCATTGCGGGCTTCCGTTCAGAGCTGAGGTTGGAGCGTGGTCGCAGATTCGACTCCTGGCGCTGATTCTCCAGTTGCGGTCTGCGCCCGTCCTTTGAAGATGATTTCCATTCTCTCCGGGCGGCTGCTGAAGACTACCCCTTCTGCGCAGGTCGATCTACCTCAATAACCGAAGTGCCGCGCAATGAGCCAGGCAAAAAAGTGACGGAATCACGGGAGACTACTCCCTCACAGGTTTAAAAACCATGTTGGTTGCGTCATGAAAATCTTGCGATGATAATGATCATCATCACATCCTTGCTTTCGGTGATGCGCCCGTTGAAAGCGGGAGCGATCCGCTAAAGACAGCTCGACCAACGGTCCACGCGTCAGATTGTGGACTGAAACCGAGGGCGTTCTCATCGCGGTCCCCGCTCCTCCGGACCCACGTGGAAGACTTTGCTCCTGGGGGAAGACCTTGTCCGATTCGCGGAGCTTTCTAATCAAGTCCCGACAAACACGCGATCGCACCGAAGAAGTGCGACACGTGCACCCCTGTAGGGTGCGAGTGTCGCACGTGTCGTTGGTATCCGTCGTTCACTAGGCTTCGTCATGAGTAGAGCTCCGAAGTTCAGGCATTCATCATTCTATACCTCCCATCTATCCTTATAGGGAGATGAATGAATGAGTCTTTGATGGCTGAGTTCATCAGGTCACATGGCAACAAGGCATGATTCATCGGTCCATCGATTGATTTACCCATTAGACCACGGACTGATGATTAATGAATAATGCCTGAACTTCCAAGCTCGAGTCATAACACTCTCAATTCTCGAAGACTAATCTCAGACGAAACAACGGCCCCAAACCGTGTTCGGATCCGAATCGCATCGGGAATTCATGACAGAAATCTTGAGAAGCAAGCCATTTGTATGCCTCGACTTGAAGAATGCCTGAAGAAGTACCTCAGCATGTTTTAGAAACGTGGGCCATCGATGTGGAGCAGATCGAAGGGCTGCAGGGCGAGGACCTTGTCTCGATGCCATACGTTGAGTGCCCTGGCTCCCGTCGATGATGGCTGAATCAGGCCGAGTACCCACATGTCGATATTTCGGTACGTGATCGACTACGTCGAACAAGGGCCCTTCTTGGTTGGAGCCCGCAAGGGTAACGAAACTTGGTACCCGCCAGATTCGCTCAAAGTTGAGTCGAATGCGGCGAACGATCATGTGTGTTTCGAATTTCTTCCGAATCGGTGCCCGCCTGAAGCCAACAGATAATAAGTCCCATCACTCCCCTATCGCTTCAACTCACGAATCGTCGGCACAATGCTTCAAGCCAGGGTAGCTGGCCTTTCATATTTTCTGCCGAGAGACGAACCGGAAAAATCTACTCCGAGAGGGGGGGGGGGGTAGTCATCCAGATAACGACCCGAGGGTAACGTCTGAGACCACATCGAACGCTTCTGTAAACAGAGGCTAGCTCTCGTCTTGAGAAAAAACACACTTGAGACCGACGAACTCAGAGTCGCAGCGCGAACAGGATCCGCAGAAATTATCGAGTCATCGACTTGGAGTCGAAGCACTTCCTTGACGGATGGAATACTGAAATACGTGTATTATATCGAAAGCTACACTCGCTGCACTGGCTCGGCGTCTGAGGACGACGACGACGACGTCGATGCAGCACTCCAATGCATCGACTCATCAGGCGGAGATGGCGTTTCACTTTCTGTAAATTCCTCGGACGAAACATCAGGAGTCGTCGACCGGATCAATCCCTCGAGAGGATTCTTCTCTTCTCTGAAGTTTAGCTCCAGCGGCGCTCCCCCCTTCCCCCCTTCCCCCCGCTGTTCTCCATGGGAGTCGTTTCGAGCAGCCTCAACGAAGTCGACGAGCGGCGAGTTCTTGCTTTTATCGTCGTATAGTTTATCTGTTTGCAACAGTGGTCTCTGTGGGACCGTTCTGCTGCAAGACATTGATACGTCTGCAAGTAAAGACTTGAGAAGGCCTTGTTCCTGTTAACCAGCAAATTAGCGGAAGTCTCCAACGTTCGGTATCAAGCTGTTGATAGGCCACTGGTGAATGATGAGCTAGAGCAGAGGTGGGCAAAGTGCGGCCCGCGGGCCGCATGCGGCCCGCGAGTTGACCCCTGCGTTTGAGCAGGGTTTTGCACAACTCAAGCGCTCAAAATCGCCAAATGGCTTCCATGGAGGCAGAGATTCGGCAAAAAGCCATACTGTGAACACGAACTTGCCTATTTCTATCGCTTCCAGTCTCCTCTCTTGACGTCTCTCCGCCCCACGATTCAGCATCTACCACTGTTGCGCCGGCGCCGTCTGGCTCCCGAATCTTCGAGAATGATCTGAGAGGAACGGAAGGAATTTTCTTCCACAGGCAGCTCTCAGTGTTCTCACAAAATGCTAGGAAAATGAGTTCCCCGAACGAGTTACGGTTCCATGAATACATTTTTATTATTCATTCGACTCACGAGCGGATCTCTCTCTGACAATCCTGTCGATGTCGGGTTTGAAATTTGATGTTGCGATCCGCAGAACGTTCTCAAGGTTGGAATTTGAGATTCTTGACCGTCGTCGAGATTTGTTCTGATTCATTATGCTGAAGCTCTGTTCACAGATGTATGTGCTACCGAAAAGTGACATCAGCTTCGTCGCATGGTTACAAATATTGGGGAAAATACGCCGATCCAGGGATCGGTAAAATTCTAGCAGAGAGCTCTCCCTATGTATCGTTTTCAAAGTAAGATTATTCTGAAGCGTGATAAGTTCGAGCTGAACCGTCGTAGGGGCGGTATGAATATCGATCGCGAACGGATCGGAGAAAAGAAGAAAATCAGCCTCTGACGCACTGAAGTCTGCGAAACGAATCTGAAACTCCTGTAGAAGGTTCTCAAGATCTCCCTTGAACTGGATGCACATGGCGTCTTTTTCGTCGGATTCAAGGAGCGTCATCTCAGTCCTCGGGAAATGAGCGAGGATCCCGTTCGAAAATTGAAATATGAACAGTTTCAACGTATCAACAAAGCTCCTCACTTCCAAGAAGAGATCTGATGCAAACTTCTGTTTGCCTTGTAGCTTAATGTTGAGATCATTCATGTGACCCATGATGTCAGCGAGGAAGGCAACTTCCTGCCAAAACTTCGGCTCTTTGATCTCACTCGCGAAGTTTCCGTGCTGTTCGGCGAAACGGAGAATCTCCGCCCTGAGTGCGAAGAAGCGATCCAACATCATCCCGCGGCTGAGCCACCGCACCTCCGTGTGATAGATAATGTCGCCAAATTCGGCGTCAACTTCGTCCAAGAACGCGCGGAACGATCGGTGAGTCAGGGCTCGCGAACGAATATAATTGACCGTTGAATTCACTTGCGACAATATCTTCTTGCATTTGAAGACTTTTCCACAAAGCGCTTCTTGATGGATGATGCAGTGATATTTCAGGAATGGCACGTTGAGATTGTTCTCTAGAAGTGCGAGGGCTCCATTGCGCCTTCCTGTCATTGATGGAGCTCCATCAGTGCAACACCCACTGATTTTCAGCGGCGGGAGCTTGAAGTGCTCGATGACTCTGAGAACCTCATCACAGATATCTTTCCCGGTCGTGGTTCCCATGATCGAACACATCGCCGCCAACTCCTCAAAGATCTCCATATTCGAATTGATCGCACGAACAAAAATGAGGAGTTGAGCAGTATCGCTCAGGTCTGTGCTCTCATCCATCGCGAGCGACCACCATTCGATGTGATCCACACGCTGGCTGAGCTGCTCCGTGATGTTCGTCGCGATGTCACCGATTCTCCTAGTAATGGTTCTCCTCGAAAGGCTCAAGTCGGTGAACTTTTCGGAAGATTCGGGGCACACTTGGTTCGCGGCGATCATAAGACACTTCTTGATGAAATCGCCCTCCGTGAAAGGGCGGCCAGCAGATGCGACTTCTTGAGCAATCAGGTAGCTCGCTCTGATCGATGCTTCGTCAGAAACGACTTCTGACGGGACTCTCTGTCGCTCCTGTAGAGCAGTCTTCAGTGTCTCAATTCTGCTGAATCTCTCCCACCCTGAGAAGATCTCCTCACCTTGGTGGGTGGATTCGTAGTGCCGCCGCAGATTGTATTCCTTGAAGACGGACAGGGTTTTCTCACAGATCAAACACGTTGGTTTTCCTCCCAACTCTACGAAGAAAAACTTCTCTGTCCATTCGGGCTGGAACCTCCGATTTTCGTCACCGATTGTTCGCTTCGATGCCATTCTCAACACAGCTATTCGACGAGTGAATCTAGTGTTCACTTTTCGTTCGTCACATCGACGTGTTGTGATATTTCTGGAGCTCAGATTTCTCATTCTCGCCAAGAAAACAATGCCGGAGTTCGAAACCCGATCTTTGTCGGTTGTTGCTCTCTGGAGTCACGTCATAAGGCCCACGAATACAAGAAGCTCGCTGAGATACGTTCTCTGAAGCGGCCCGTAAGTTTGAACCGCCGCGATGTTCCTCTGCACTGCGGCTTGCGAAGCAGATTTTGCGGCCCGCGGGCCGCACCAAGTTGCCCACCCCTGAGCTAGAGGAAACCGAGAGACCCACCCGGAGACTGTTCTTTCCAACGGCGTGGTTTCTTGCCTTGCTTCCGAGGAAATCCGCAACGGAGCCCCGACCGGGGGCGCTTGTTGAGAAATCCGGTTCCATCGTTCGGAGAGGGAGCGTTTGCCGTGTTCGACTGCTATCTATCAACCCTGTCGGGCGGAAAACAACAATCATCTTCGTCGCATTAATCTATGCAGATGCTATTCGGGGTCGATACTGCATTCGAGCAACTCGTTCCTGTGTACTCTTCGATCAGCAGAAGGTCTCGGACCTTGGCTCGAAATGAAGGAGCCAGAGCACGACATCCTTCTCCAACGGGGCGGGCTGCTCCCCGGCGACTGTGAAATTTCAAAGCTCCGTGTCCCCCCTCCCCGAGGCTCCCCGCGTTCAGCCTTTTCCGGAGCCGTAGTTCACTTTCCGAGTCCAGTGAGATCCGGCTCGAGACGGGACTCATTCTGAGATCTCCTCTGCTCGATTTTCCGAAAACTGAGGCAGATCGGAGCAAGCGAAATCGTCTGCAGTTCCCTCCGGATCGCTCAGAATTATTTAGGCGAACTCCTCCGGCGGCATCCTTGCGGAGAGGGAAGGATGTTGACGTCGACGGTTTCAGAGAACATACAGCTCAATTACTCCCCGGCGGATCCCAAAGCGATCAGACCCCCTCCCGCGGACATTGAAAGAGATGGAGAAGTTGGGAGTGCAGAGCGAGGGAGCCATCGATAGAGTTCCTGATCTCGCGAAAACGCAAGCGACTCTTAGCGAGGATGGTTCTCTTTGATTTGGATCGGGAGAGGATTATTCCGATGGTTCCCTTCTCATCAAGTCAACTCATTCGGCTCCGCTATCGAGCGAGCCAGCGATTCAAAAGAGACCTCATTCCCGCCGGATCGACTGCTCCCGGAACGAGCCGTCATCGGGTGCCGAATATCGTCAGGGTTTGTTTCCACTCCACCGCGCTCCAGCTCGTCCCTGGTCACTCAAATCTTAGGCGGTCCACTTCCCAGCTGAAACACCTTCCGAGATAATCGTTCGACTCCTCCTCACTGATTTCCCTAGTCTGATTCAACGCCTGGGGTACGACGAGCAGAGTCTGTTCTGATGTGGCTCGATTTCCCTCCGTTCTGAGATTTGAGCATGGGGTCCAGCCCAAACCCAGGGTTGCTCCTTGCGTTCGGGGAACCAGAGAAATGTCCGGACAGATCCACGTCCCAAATGATCAGAATAGCCACTCTCGTTCGCCGCGGAGATTGCGAAAACAGCTGTGGCTCCAGTTTGTCTGGAAAACGTTCCGCGTCTGGTTTCTCCTCAGAGAAGTCTGTTCCTGGGACTGGAATAGTGAGACTGAGCTCCTCGAAAAAGGAAGCGCGTTCTCAAACGCAAAGAACCGCTCGCTGAGCATCCAGACGGACGGGATAACCTGTTTGGCCCGGTTCTCCTTGCTCGACGGGACGGGTTGAGGACGCGCTGTTCTCAATTATATACCTCTCCAGGAATCCGATTAGAAAGGCTATCAGCTCCCTCCCTAGGAAAAAAATCGAGAACCCGAGCCGCGGAAAGAAAAATGATTCCTCGTTGCTTTGAGCGAACTTCTGGAGAATAATTCAGCCCTCCGGTGTTCTCGAGCTTTCGTTTGCGCCCGAAGAGCTCCAGCATTTACGAGCACCGTTTTAAACTTCGTCTAATCAGCCGGGCGGTCGTCGCGTGGTCCTTTGCGCTGCCGGACTCGACGCAGTCCCGCGGTTTAGGAGTAAGGGCCCGTCGTCGGACTGGGCTCGCGCTCGGATTCGAAACTGAGACCTCGAGAAAGCCGCCCCTTAGTTCAGAACGTCGATGGGTTCTTTTCTCGGGAGGCGGTGACAACTGCTTATTCATCCATGAAACACGTCTGGAAATCAACTATTTTCCGATGCCGCACACCGAGTTCTCAACAAGAGGATTCGTTCTCCTTCGTGAGTGGAATCATGTTTGGAAGTCATGTCCCAAAACAGAGCAGGAGTTGTTGATGATCCGCTCCGCAGGAAATCTCCGGTTGGGCTGTTTCAACGTTCTACGACAAGGTTTTCCGAGCGGGGCATCGGCGGATCGAAGAGCGGTAGCAAAGACCGAGGGCGCGAGCGAAAAGGGCCTGCAATTTGCGGAGTGGTGATTGAATCCTGTTTGGATCCGTTGATTTCCCAAACGGCAATGCGTCCGACGTGAGAACTCGTCTCCGTTACTCAGCCGCACACGACCCCGTATTCTGCGAGCTAATTAAGACAAGTCGAAAACTTCGCTTCCCCCCCCCCCCCCCTTCCCACAAGAGAACGGGGAACATCGGAAAGCTGACGGGGTTGCGATCCGGGAAGACTGCGACTTGCCCGGGTTCCGAGCGTTTCAGGGAAATTATACTACTCCCTCCGCATCGGCGAGATGGGCCGGTTCTCGTGCGATTCAGAGAGAAGTTACCGATGCCGACGTTCTTTTCGAAACTTCTGACTCGCCTACCAGCTTGGAGCAATGCGCGTGATTGTCTTCAGCTTACATCAGTCCCGATCGCCGTCTGCCTGGATCGCAACTATAATAACAAGTGGACGTGAGCTTGGACGTGGAGGTTCTGCACACAGTTTTTCACGAAATTCCACTCACGGGCTACAGAGCGGAGGAAACTTCCGCGATTTCCCGCTTACTACTCTCCGCTCCGAGTCTCAAAGGTTTCGAGACTATTCCCGAACTTCGACCCTCATCCTGTACCCTGTGAGGTCCGCCAAGAACCACGAGGTGCTCATGGCTCGAACCTTGTCACGAGATTCATAAATATATCGTTTACTGCAGTAGAACTTCGATTTTACCTACCTTTCTCGGCGTTTGTTGATGCGCGATTCGATGCAGGAAATCCGATTACAACCATCCGAAACATAACGTCACCCACGAAGCTCCGAACTTCCTGGGCTGCGGTTCGGAACTGCTGCAGGCCCTGAGAGAGCGTTGTTTCTTCCTCAACGGCCAGAATCCACGTCGAGACACCATCTCGATCTCTCTCGGCCAAAGATCCATATCATATAAATCGCTGTCAACGTGACCCATCTCCAGATATCTGAGCTTAGGATTTGGCCCTCCGCGAACGGAGCGCTGTTTCCTCTGCGTCCTCTAGCTTCAAGAACTCACCCGCTTAGGAAGATTATCATCTACTAATTCTTCGAGCGATGCGAAGGTTCGCTCAGAACCCCGAAGCTTTGCTGAAGCGTCGTATTCAGACGCGATGTCAGCTGTTCGGAGGACTTCTTATGGAATCCAGGTCCTCTCCGACTCCTCCGTGACACCGGCTTCAATGAGTTCAATTCGACTCACGCAGCCCATTCCGAGGGAACGATTCGGAAAAGATCGGACATCCCCAGTAGAGGCGCATCATCATTGGCTCCGGAACTAATGCACAGCGCGGAGTCTCGCTTGTCCTGGATCAAGGCTTTTTACGAGTTTTCTTGCGGAGGTGTCAAGAACTCCAGTTCGCCTACGGAGCAGGAGCCAGGGAATGCATGGATGAAACTCATTGTTGGTCGTTTCCGAGCGCTTGTGGGCGGAAACTTGAGACGAGAACAGCTTCCGGGCAGGTGACTGCCGCGAACACGCGGAATATTTTCGAAAGATGTGGTGATCGACCTGTCCCCCGCCAGGCTGAGCATCAGGTTGATACAACTTCTAGCGCAACCACAAACCGACTGCGCGAGAAACGAACTCGAAGGGCAGCGGCTCACATGAATACCATGGGAACGGGAACTGCTACGATTTCTGTCGCGAGGGCCAAGGATTCGGTGGCTCGAGCTCGGAGAAGACCCGCACAGCGAATTCGCGGGAGCTCTGTCTTCTGAACTCCGTTGCTCCAGCTTCCATTCGTTTGAATATCGTATCGAAATCCCGTCACGTGTCCTCTCGAACGAGACCAGCATGTTTGCGCGGTTCGGCCATCTCTGCTTGGTTGATCACGAGCTCTCAGGTGTAGAACAGGCCTCTGCGACAGGCCGCCGCCAATAGCGACCAACCGTCGAACTGGAACACTGCTCATCAGAAAGTTGTTTCATTTTCCAAACCGCCGTTCTTGAATCACGGTGGAGGGGAGGTCGGATTTCGGCCCACGCGAGTCACGAAACTCAGTCTAAGGGGTGAGTATCCAGAACTGTATCGGCCCTCGAAAATTTCTTGCTATGACAGCGGTACCGTCCTCGGCGCTCTGCTTCTCAACCTTGCCCCTTGCAGCCTTCTCCGGATCGTCCGAGCACTAATCGGAAACTCCACTATTGATTTCAGCCTCGCCGAACTGAGGAGTGAGTGCACCTTCACCTTTCGAGCGATTTTCCGGGAAACATCGGACCGAACAGATTCCTCGACACGGTCCACTTTCTGCGGATTCAGAGATGCCAGGCCTCCGGTCGGAATGAGATTTCTGTCTCGCGCACGAGATTCGTGACTCACATCTAGACATGTGTTTCCGTATTACGGAAATGCAACATTTGACGTCTCCATTTGGTATGAGTATTTGTCCTCATTCATGGTGGTTTTTCATGGCGAGCCGTGAGTACCATATACCAGATGCCCGAATAGCTCAGCGGAGTTATTTTAAATGATTCGTTCATGAGGCGTCATCTATGTCTCACATGATTTATTTCCAGTAACCCCATGTTACGGAAACCGTTTTCCGTAATCCCGTATTACGAACTTCATTTTCCGTAACACCGTAATACGGCGAAATTCCTTAATCTGTAATACGGAAATCCATGTCTAACTTACACTCTACCGAACGATACCCCTGGAGGTTAGAGACGATCGTTTCCGGGAACGCGGGTCATCAGAGAAGGGCACTGCGGATACACGGGGCCCCTATCGGGGAAACAATCATTCGGGCTCCGCCAGTTCAGCCTCCGAGGAAATGATCGTTCTGGTGGAGGAGCATGTCGCGTTATGAACTGATGGATATCCCGTTCAAGAACATCACACCGATTTCGGGACGACCGAAAGCCAGGCGTGTAGTTGGCGACGGGCAACCCTATCGCAGAAATTCCAGCCATGAACGTCATTCGGACTCACCGCGCGTGCTTTCGAGTACCAGCACGTTAGAATTCCGGTCTCCCGTAGATTCCCACGAAACTTCGTTGCTCTACATCATCCTCTTCGTCGTCGTATATAGCGACCCATCCAGCAGCGAAGATTCTGACTTCCGACAACGAAGCCCATCTCGCAAGGTGGAGCGCGCGCGAATCGAGGGGACCCGGGAGATTCGACCATGCGAGCGGAGCACGTCAAGGCAGTGAAGCTGCGGTTTGACGTTTGGGTTGTCAGTGAAGGCTCCGACGCGTCCATTACTGGGATCTATAACGTCCGACGCGGAACGGAAAAAGACATCACGAGCGGCAGAAAGTGCTGATGCGCGAGCGATGAGGCCGGAAACCAATCGGAATTGTCCTGCATGACGGCGCGGCGGAGACACGAGAGGAGAGGCAAGCTAACCTGGGAGATGCGCAAGCTCGCAGTGCTAGAAACTGAGAAGCGAGATCGGAGACAGCGCGGGGATGGCGAATGCGAGCGGTTGACGCAGGAACAAAGAGGAGCGAGATTAGAGGACGCACGAGACCGGATAGCGTGGGCTTAGCTTCGGAAACGAGAGAGCATAGGCGAGAAAGACTGGGGAGTGCGCGGGAACGAAGAATGCGAGAGATCGCGTTTTCACGGATCCCGATTGATGATCCGTAACGACGTGCGGAACTCCCTTCCGGAAGTCCGACACTCGTTTCAAAAATATTCCGACGACATGTACTTCAAATCAGCAACTGATAGGTATATTTACGTTCGGTCGTAACGAAGAGAGCCCCGGTCTAAAGACCGCACACATGAACAGTCCTCGCGGTCTCTCCGCCGTCCCCTGCCATGTCTGTGCCCCATACAGTTTCGTTAACGGGCGGAGTCCGTTTTCCAAGTCATCGGAGGATGCGAGCGGAATTAAGACAGTGACACTGACGAACATGCAAAACATCGCTGCTCAAGTTTTCAGCAGGGTCACCGCGCGAGTTCCCTGAATCTATTGAGGTCGTTGATGGGACGTGCTCGGCGGAGTATTTGCTCTTATCGTTTTTAGCGAGAGCGTGCCCAAAAACCTTTGGCTCGGAGCTTGTGTCCTTTATCTCCGTTTTCCCCTGCCCCTCGTAACGAACTCTCTTTGATCAAGTTTTTGTTTTGCTCGGGACAACCCTCAGCCGTCTATTGAAACGTTTTTGTACCAGGGTCGTGTTCGTCGCCCTACTGGGCTCAGCCCAACCCGTCTTTCCACAAACTTTTTCCCGGATCGCCCTTCCCGACTTCGATGATATCTAACATCGTGCGAAATATTCACCATGCACCGAGTGATTTGCGTCACTCCGATCAGGATCCTCCCGAATAGGACGGATTTGGCTACCGTTGTTTTCAGTCGAGTCGAATCTCGGCAATCACAGCGGAGTGTCGCGGACATGCAGGTCAAGAAAATCTAAAACAGTCGTCGAAACGGCTATATAGCAGCACGGGCTCATCTAGCCACGGAACGAGACAAATATATATATATATACGTGTGCACGAGCCCATGCATAATTCATACGTGAATTCCGCCGTATCCCTTGAACGCGGTCCATAGCGCGTACCTTCCATATAAAAGCCGACAACAATGGTAAAGTATGCACATACCTTTCTGTCTCGCATCTGGCGTGGCTGCATCCGCCGTCTGCTCCCGCTGCAATGAGAATCCGGACACACGCCATCATGTAAGAAAAAAACGTTGCTACTCCAACTCTCGTTGTACTTCAGCGGTCATCGTGCTTCAAGCAGGTGTTTGAAGAAATCAGCGACATTCCGTATGCAAATGCGAGGGTTCCAAGATGAAACTCGCGAAGATGTCTTCCTCCCGTTACTTGCGTCTCCGACGATTCGCTCGATTTCAAACTCGAATGACAGCAGGACGCGTCGACGGTAATAGCTGCTGACCCGATGAGAGAACTTGATTTCGAACGAACGACACGAGAGAGAGAAAGAAAGAGAGAGAGAGAGACCATAGAAGATCGATCATCATCAGCAACGGACAAACCACCAGGAATGTCGCAGAGAATTCGGAAGTTCGAATATTTCTCGAATCTGATTCAAGCTGAGCGCGCTGGGAAATGTGAGAGCTGTCTCGTCGGGCATCTTCTTCTGTTTCTCGTTTGGTCGAGGAAGGAAAAGGAGTGACGAAGACTGGACCAAAGCCCAAGCGAAGTACTGCAGGAGTTGCAAACTTACTTAGAATCTGGTGGCCCCTCCCGGGTGCGTGGCCCCGAACGTTCGTCAGTTCGCTCCGCGTTTCACGAATTCCATCAGAAATTCTCCCCACCCAATGCAATCCTCGCACATTTAACCCACTGAAGATTATCCTCGGTCTCGGTGGATGGCAAAGTGGAGCTTTCCGAATGAGGTTTCCCGCTCTGGACGGAGTTTCAACGAAGCTTCACATGTTGCTTTGAATCGCACACCCCAGGCTCGATGCTCAGGCATTGACTGTCTGAACCCGTGAGTGAGGAGACTGGCCAGTTCTTCCCAGCCGGCTTCCATCGCTCGCCACGAACGAGCTTCGATTCCGCAAACACTCAAAACATTCGCACGGTGAGTGTTGCTTTTATTTTCCTTTCTTTCTCACTTGATATCTCGTTTTCCGAGGGACAGAAACGTCACAAACTTCATCTCAGGGCAGATGTCAGGCTCTCCGTGATCTCACTCCGGATCTAGACAGAAATACAGGAGAACTTCGCAGCTACTCTCAGTTTGGGTCCATTGTGAGCCGAGACGCTCTGTGTCTGGAAGAGATAGGCAGTGTCGGGAAATGGGACTCATCCCATTTGTCAATGAAAGAAGCATGTCATCATCCGATTGGGGCATCATGAACTCATGTTCCATTCTCATCGTCGGATCCCGCACCGAAGTTCATCCACCTCCGTTGCTAGAATCGTTTAAGATTTTGTTCGGCTTGAACAACGTCAGACTCCAATCAAAACTGAATCATTGTCGTTCCAAGTATGACATCTCCCAGACCTTACCCAAGCCAGGCGCACTGCTTAATGTGTGGCCCGGAACCATCATTGAACCATCATAGGAGAATTCTCTCATATCGCAGCAGTCCTGAACTTTTTTTTCCATCGACAGTGTTGAGGTACCTTGGTGAGGTAAGGTCGAGGCTCGGACAGGCCGACAGCCATCGCTCTCGAAATTGTTTGGGTGGGGGCTCGGTGGAATTAGGTTGGGGCAGCCCCTGTAACCCGGTTAACGGGTACCCGCGACCCGCCTCCTCATCCGGCGGGCCGGTGAAGCAATGCGCGGTTTCCACGACGGAGTGACGCTCAGCCGTCAAGGAACCGAGTTTCTGCATTATTTCGGGTATACGACTGTTACAGAACTCTGCGGATAGCGGAAGAGCTCAACGGACGGCTGGTGCGCCGGAGAAGCCCGGCAGAAACCTTGTGCCCTGCGAGTCCATTAATAAATACGTTGGCATCGTTTTTCGCGTCGTGTGGCATAGATGTGCGATGCTCGGTGTTGATCGGTTTCTCTACGGAGGATGAACCCGTATCAGCCATTAAGATTTTGATAAAGTTCACGGGGCAAAGCTTGAAATCCCGCCGAGATGCGAATGGAAGTGTGCAGAGCATCTGTTTTCGTAGAGGAGGGAATACTTTTTTTGGACCACCGTGATGTCTTCCCGAGGTTCTATTTTCTGAACACTCGATTTCGCCATGGAGCCGTCGATACGAGAATGTTTATCCTTTAGAGTTCCCGAAAGGGAATCTCGTGCTCTGTGGCAGGCTATTGCATTCTATATTTGTGCTGCGACCCGAGGTCGTCAGAGCTCTATTGGGCCTTCGATTGAGATGGAGACGAGGAAAATATATGTGGAGCCGCTGAAAGGAGGGCAAGTCTCTGAAGAGTGAGCTCAGATGCGGAACTTGATTAGGGGTTACAGTACGGATGCATTTCGTTTTTAGGCTAACGGGTGCATTCATGAGCTTTCTCGGAGAGACGCATCCGAGCCTAGTGCAACATCAGTCGCAGACACATGACCTGCGCAGCTTAATGAGGCGCTGTCAGATCAGATGTTCCGCGAGTCTCGAAGAAGGCTGGAGACGCGTACGCGCGAGAATGAGAACGTGAAAATGTTTGTCGAATCGTCGTCCGACTCGAGTCCGAACCTGCCCTCAGCACCGGCTCCGAACACGTCGATGCACGGGGCCTGAGAAGCCGTTCAGCGTCATGAAAGTTGCGTGATATCCACGTGGGCTGGAAGACAGCGAACACGGCCCCGCGCCGAAATCACGTCGGTCGTGAAGAGACCCATCGAGATCTTCCGAGGAACATTCCAGATGGAAACGGATCCTCGTGACGAGCACCGACGGCTGTTCTCCCCTCTCCCTCCCTCTATCGTTCATCCTTGCGATTCCACCAAAGCTCTTGACTGGAATCTAGTTAATGATGATACCTCGACAGTTCACTCCGTCTCCTCATCACGGCAAATATTCTGCGCTTGGTATCCGGTCGCTGAGCGGAATATGATCGAAATCCACAAGAACCCTCCCGCCCATATGCACGCTGAGTCATTCATGAGCAAAAACTTATCGAGCTCGGGTTGCGTTCACGACAGCCTCCGTCTTGGCGTCGAAGCTCCCGTCTCCGGAAACCTCTCTGCTCTGCAAACTGTTCTTTCTGTCCTCCGGATACCAGGCTGAGGAGCAGCCATCTGGTTGGTCGGATGCATTGAAGAGATTCCCCCGCATTTTTGCCAGCAGTCCCGCACAGAGGCTAATTTGTCAAGTCGGCTTTCTCAGAAAGGAAGTAGGCGGCGATGCCTTATCAGCAAGGGATTGTACAAGGTGCCATACGACGGCTTTTCTATGAGTGCGCCGGCTCGGGACAGCAGAAAGAGCTCCCGAGTCGAACGAGGCACGATCGAGGCCCGCTCCAGTTCAGCAGCGTAGACGGTCGCTAACGACTACAAAACTCTCTGGATCGGAGCCTGTAGGAGCGAACGTGACACAAATATTACGCGAGGTGGACATCACTATGATGCTCATTGTTAGCACAGCCGTGACGATAATCGAGCATCAGGAACAGAGCTCCGCACGGCCTGCATGCAAATGACGAGACGGAAGAGCCGAGGTGGGCGTCACGAGACCTGCTCGAGCAGCTCTGATTCCCGCCCTTGTCGAGCCGACGCTCCTGTCGCAAGTCATTGGATGCTTCCTGACGGAACCGGGACGGAAACGGCCCGGAACCGTTTCGCGGCTCAACGTTTCAACGATTCACGAGGAGACTGGCGCGTTGTGGCATCGAGCCCCCGAGCTTATATCTGTGCAGGATTGCGAGGCAGTGTACTCACCACTCAGATACGCAAACGAATTCTTGACCGGTCGGACTGGATCGAGATTCGCCGTTGGGGCTCCGGAACCCCGTGAGCAAACATCCACACCACTCAAGCGCATGTTTGCGCACATTGCGCCTACCCGTTCATGTGTGCGCATGTTGCACTCCTGTCGCTGATTGGTAACGAACAACCTTTTCATCACAATATCTCAATATTTTCTGGTGAGTGAATCATTCCTCCCTGGGGATTTCCAACGAATTTCGGAGCTGCCCCTCCAGCACCGGAGATCGGGTGAAAATCAATTAGATGGACGACTCGGCCCAGGAGAATACTGATGCCTTACTATTTCAGGAATTCTGAATCGATGCACTCAGGATCCCAGATATACAATGGCGAAATCAGATGAGGGAGTAGGTCACAGAATTTCGGAGCGGATTGAAGAGCTGAGACGAAAGGCAACACAAACTCTCATGAAGGCATCCTCCCGCTCGGTCGGAGCCACGAGAGCCACGGAGCTCAGAGGGGGGGGGGGGCGGATCTGCTCTCCCGAGTACTCGTCCGGCAAACGACGACGTCATCCGAAGACACCGCCGGTGACTGCAAAGCTGACCAGCGGAAGATTTCTGCGCAGGATGGATCGTCAAGCAGATATGGCCTCGAAGGCCACGCCGAGCTATGGCCTGCTTCGTGTGTGTTTCGGTTTTCATGTGTGTCCGGCCTAGAGCTGAGCCGAACAGCGCATCGTGGAAAAGCCCGCGATCGCATCGTCTGCAGCAACTATTTCCCCGCCTGCGACTCACACACTCGCTGTGGCCTACGCCGGGACTCGATGCGGGTCGCTCAGCGGAACATCGCAATGTCTCTCCACAATTTCCGGCGCCGCACTTTTCAGACCATCTGTCAACGGCGACGCCGTGCTGACTTCTGATGCTGCCACTGTTTCTTAAGTTTCGAATGCTACAACAGTAGCTCGCTGCGTGGCTGCTAACACACAATAGTTATGGTTCCGGATCCCGAACACCTTTGAACGAAATCCGACGCAATCGTTCCGCAACCTTGTTATGCGCCGGCGAAGAGTACGAGGTCGACGCGGGAGGGTCGGGAATCGACAACTTTTCGTTCAAGCGCGAACCATCGCAACCCGTGAAGCTTCCTCGTTTTTTAAACATCTGACTTGCGAACAGTGGCGATGCGAGCGGGACGGGCCAGCGGGAAGGCGCTGGCTCGGAAGCCTTTTTTCCTGGCGAAGGTGGTGCGGGATCTCTTCGTTATTTCCTCAAAGTTCTCCATCGAGCAAGAATGTGGACGTCCAACTCTGTCGCGATCGTGACTGTCGCGATCATTTCTAGCGGGTTTGCACCCGCGGACGTAGCGTCGGGCTGCCCGCAAGTGCAGCCTTGGGCCCTTTCCATTTCTTATCTTACTCACTCAAACACATTTCGCCGCCATCCGTCTCCGTCGAGATCCAGACTGATGACGTAAAGATGTATCTGAGGGTTTCTGATGCGTCGGATGACGTCTTGCTCCCGTGCACCCTCTGCTCTCTGTCACAAATGCGGATTCGTACGTTTCGGGACCTGCTAGACGGAGAACGTCCGCTGCCTGCTGCCTATCTCTCCGAGAGCTCTCGGCCATCAGATAGTTCGGGGCTCGTGGTGGGCATCACTCTGAATGCTGCGAACATGGTACGTAAGCCCTGGCCAAATCATATGCTTCCCCATGTGCATAATTGGACCCACGCAGCAAGAATTCCGTCAAGATTCATAGGCATATTCAAACGATGGATTGAATGACGGCAAGTGAGGATGTATTTGGAACGAAGTCGGAAGCTTCCGGGATCAATCATCGTGCAGCTTCTTTGTTTTAATATTCGTACCATATGACGACTCGATCTGGGGAGCCACCATGAATCCATGATTTCTTTCTCGAAATGCCGAGGGTAAGTCGGTAAATATTCTTAACGCCCCTCGAAACCAAGTCCCATGGTGTCCCTGGGAGTTAGATACGGAGTCGGAGCTCCATACCCTTTTTCAGCCCAATCCTGACCCATTAATCGGAAGCGAGATTATTGTTCGATACGGGAAAAATAAGCATCGGCGTGACAGGAATGGGAAAAACTGGAGCCTCCGCTCTGCGCTAACTCGACTCTACGTCTCTGAGCTCTGGGCCGGGAGTACGACCCCCTTGTACCCTTTCGTTCTAAAGAATCGACGCGGCCTGCGTCTCAGTCCGGCAGAACTTCCAGCTATAATTATGAAATCCGACGCTTTGTCGATGTCGAACCCAACCCGCCTTCGTTCTTCTTACAAGGCTCCTCGACTCCGGTAAGGACTCTGAAAAGACTGTCTCCGGTGGAAGTTCCCGGTGGAGCTCGATGAACGAGGGAAAATCTTCGATGCCCTGATTTCCCTTTTCGTTCATGTGAAAAAATGTTAGCTTTTCCACAGTTACGATTGACGCGGAGGGCGACAACAATGGACAGACATCCGATCACATACGGTGTCTGTCCCAACAGAAGAACCAAACCATGTGTGTGATGGGCAGAGATAGGAGATTCAGGAATTAATTACTTTATGCCTCCCGTCTACCTCTATTTGGAGATAGATTGATGGGTGTCTGATAGCTGGGCTCCTCAGTTCATGGCAATGATGCATGATGCGTCACTCTATCCGTATGTTCACCCGAAGATACCAGGCCGCGACAGCCGCGATGAGATCCGCGAATCTTCGCCCCGTTTCCGTGCTCTCGCGGATTCCAGCTTTTTATGATGAAAGCAGTTTTGACGATTATATTTCGCTGAAGTTTTCGGAGGTCAAAATACGACTCTACTTCAACGCTCCTTGAGATCGCGAGAACCGATTTCTTGAAGAATAACAGAGATTGAAAGCGGTCAGCCGAGAGAGTACCACGAATCGATGGTGCCCTATCCTCCGCTTTTCCCCTCTCTGCCAGCACATCTCACGTACGTATTCCGAATCCAAGCCGGAGACGTGTTTGGATCAAATTCCAGATGTGGGTTCGAGTACGGTTTCGAATCCGGACTCGAATCCGACCACCACCCGGCGTAGGATTCAAGGATGATTCCGCCTCGATCTAAGCGTAGTGCAAAAATCGGTCCCGGAAATGTTTCCCGGACGATATTGAAGTTTCCGGTATTTCCGCACAAAGGCATCCCGCTGAGGAATGCTGGTGGGTGAAACTTGACGAAGTCGGGAAGGGAATTTGTTCCCGGGACGCCGACCTGAACTGACCTGTTTCAGGGTTCTATGGAGATGATTTGGGGATCGAGCTGACCATATCTCTGGGAATCTGTTGAGGGGATATGGCGGGGGGATATGGGGGTCGATCTGACCATGTTTCTGGGAGTCCATGGAGATAATTTAGAGGTCGATCGGACCATACTTCCTGGAGTCCACGAAACTTGCTCCAGATTACTGTTGTCCCAAAAATCTGATTCTTCTGCCTGATAAGATGAGCAGAAGGACTCTTTGGGAGATGAAAAACTTTAATCCAGTCTGAGGCCTTGCCGTCGAGACACCTCCACCAATCTCCGTAGATCCCAAGTCATCACGGAAGTCCGGTCAGAGAGAGTAAGGAAGTATGACCGGGGCGGAATCATCCCCAAAACCTCTCCGTGGGGCATAGGTCCGGAGACCCTGAGGAACCTCCTTGAACCCAGAACAATCCCCATGAGGAACGACCAGAATGAGCCGAAATCCACCTGAGCAGTACTGAGCGGATTCGGATGAATTCACAGATCTCGTCTCGGATCCGTATTCGGATCCAACGGGCGGATTCGAGTCCGGATTCGTCGGATATGCTATAGATCAGTAAACGGATAATCGAATCCAAATCATGCCCATCCCCGATGACAAATCCTCAGATCGGTTTCTGAACTGTCACGGAGGGATCGTTTCCCTTGGAGTGCTCCCTTTCAAGAAATTCCTACGACCCATCTCAGTGCTATCCGCCCACCGAATCGATATCCGCACATCAATCAAGCGCGCAAGCAACTCGAGTCTTCCAATTATTTCGATGGACCAAGTGTTATGCGACAAACGCGGATCAAACCCCCTCGCTGTTATCGGGTATATGCGCGGCATCCGACAGACGATTTCGCCCAATTATCCAGTCGAATGCCCATCCGCCATTGTTTTTTATGGTTAGAACCATATCAATTGCTACCCATTTGGAGTTCTAAAGTGGTCTCGTTCCCTCAATTTCTATCCCCGTTCTCGTTTTGGAATATTATCGTGTACTCATCGGGACTCAATGCGGCAAAATCCGTGTGGGCTATCTTGGGAAAAGAGGTGCTTATTGTCACAGATTCTGAACACCTCCAGAGATTTGGATCTGGCTTCAAATACAAGATTTCGCGCCCTTGGCTGAACTCGTGGACGTAAACTCGGGCTCGCAAGTCCGAGTCTGCGACCCCTTATCACCATCAAAAACACCTTACGCGATGGAAGTCTTCAGTCTCAGCTCTCTGAGTGAAAACCCATTTCGCCATGGCGTAAGGAGCTCACTGATTCGAACTTCGAGAATGTTGAGGCGGGATTCCCTGAACTTCAGGATTACCGCACCAGGCATGTAGTCCTATTTTCGCTCTGTTCGGGATCGCGACAACCCGGCCCCGGGAGCCGAAATATTTTGATTCGAATGAGCGGAGCATCTCATTGCGGGGAGCGAGTCAGTGCAATGCTTGCAGAACTCCAATGGACTGGCAACCTGTCGTTCCATGGCCCGATGTTCGAGTTCGACGAAGCTTGTCTGCGCGTACTCCATGTCCAAGTTCGGGGAAATTCCATGGGCATGACACGTGAAATCGCAGTATCGATCGAGAAGAAGATCAATCCACGCTCCAAGTGTTAATCAACTTCCTGGGCTGATAATTCTCCAAGATTGATGCCAGTTGAGCAGAATTTTCAATACTGAATGACGCGGCTGCGGGATTCCTCTGCGAATTTCACGCTATCTACCACCGATCAAAACCAAGTTTCGTTCTATTCCACCGCTATGGATACTAGTTCGTCGTGAAATCGGCCTTTGGGGTCAGGTTGACACTGGGGCCGAGTTGACACCAGGGCCGGGTTGACACCAGGGCCGGGTTGAGTCCGGCCCTGGTGTCAACCCGACCCCAAAGGCCGATTTCACGACGAACTAGTTGACGTGTACCGTCCGAATTTCGCTCGATGCTCATCCATAAGAAATACGTTTTCTGCAAAGAGGAAAACCTCAAGTGCTCTCCCTGGGCTGTTTGGGGCGACGTAGTTAACACGATCCGATTCTTCCCAGCTCGCGAGCATTGATTGTACACAGTGATCGAACGAGGAGTTCGACTTCTGGCTGGACAGGAGACGATAGCTGCACGGCCGATCCTGCTCCATCCGGGTCCCTCAGAGCGTTTCCCGTCGCGATACAATTTCGCCGCCCAGAACTTCATGAATTCAGCGGCATCGCAGACCCTGCTGTAAATTCGGGGCAGCGGACCCGCTCCACGCGGAAATCACGCGGGACCCCACTGAACGCGGTTTGAAAAGAAAAACCGTGGAACGAGGTCGCGTGTACATCCTAGGCATCGTAGACCAGTAGGTGTCCTGGTCGGAGGCAGCGAGGCTCGAGCTTCCATCAGCCTGTCTAGCGAGGAGCTTCGAGTATTCTCCCGAGTGATATAAATAAATGTAGACTGCTTCGTGACTAGCTCGGAAGTCAAAGCCCTCCGTCGACGACAAACG
Organism: Phytoseiulus persimilis; assembly: GCA_037576195.1. Classification (NCBI taxonomy): domain Eukaryota; kingdom Metazoa; phylum Arthropoda; class Arachnida; order Mesostigmata; family Phytoseiidae; genus Phytoseiulus; species Phytoseiulus persimilis. Next base: position 29,350,416 of record CM075103.1, read on the forward strand.
GTGGCAACCGGCTTCCAGGAACTATCCGAATCCCAGGAAAGAAAACAAAGAAAATAAACAGCATCTTCGGAAAAGCGCGGAGAGTCGCGCCTCTCGTCGATCAGCTGAATCTATTCATGACCGAACAGTGTCGCGTCTTGAGCAATGATTCTGTGATAGATTGGAACCATGACGCGAGAAATTCGGAAGCTTTTCAGGAACAGTTTCAGAGAGCCAACTCGAGATATCGCTCATGTGCGTTGAGCCCCTTGTGCGGCCGGGCGCCTCCTCGGGGTTTTGTTCGAGATATGGTGTACAATGAGTGACGAACCCTCAGAGGTCCCTAGAGAACTCCGGGCTTCGTTATCGGCCGCTTCATGTCCTCTTATCGCTCCACTAGGAGCATACTCGGAAGGCCAGTCAACTCTCCTCTCTCATCAATTGTTGATACGACGGCCAGCGTGGAGACAACGTCGGCGGCCAGAGGAGTGCGACATCGCTGTAGTCTCAGGAATTACTCGATGCCCGACGCATGTACATGTGTGTCTTCCGTTTTCCGATCGGCCTAAACCATGGCGAAGCATAAACGCTCGTCCGCTGCCCGGAGCTTGCGTCAGCTTCGATTGAGCTGTCTCCCTCCTCTCCCGAGCTTCAAACAAAGCCGTATTGGAATTCGATATGATACAAATGACGCTTCTGCTCACCCTTCTGTTGTGCGTCAACTGGAAGAGCCGTTGCCGCGATAACTATATTTTGACTCCGTGAAGCTCGAAAGTGTCTCGGAGCTTCATGAGAGCGGAACGATTGTTTGCTGGTAGATAAACTTGATAACCATCCGCAAACATCGCTGCGAAGCGGAGGAAGAACAACGAGCTGAGAAATGTTGAGAGGATATGTGGGTCGAAGAACGCAGCGTTTGTTCTTCTTCTGGTGCAGCATGTATCCTCATGTTAGTGGTTCGGGACAGCAAGGGAGAGGAGCTCTGAAATGTAGGTAGTGTTGCCACACCAGGCGACCCGCTTCTCTCCAACCCACAGCGTATGTTGCGCCCCTTGCTCAAGGCTTTGCAGATGGAGGCATCGAGCCGCGAGCTCCAACCCTTTGGCGATATCGCCCATGAACCAGGGCAAACAGCTAAATATTCGTTCGAGGACCAGATAGGAACTTCTGTAAGTTAGGATTACATTTTCATCATTGGGAAATAGAGGATCCTGTCGGTTTGGACTGAATGCCGATTCGTTAGCCTGCTCGGACTCGGCTAGAGCAGCTTCCACTCCTGGTCGAAGCCCCCCGTACATCCCCGCCTCACCCCAATCTCGTTAGGATGCCCGCTGTGAGCATTAGTTCCATGACTCGTAGTAGACAGCCATAAGGTTCTCCAGTTTTGGCAGATGCTGAGTCTCGTAGCGAGCAGCGAAGCCGAGGTTTGTGTGCTCGCATTGAAGCATCCCTCGATACTAGGGCACGTCTCGCTGAGAGGATACTTGAATGAGCATGCTCTTCCACCGTCAAACCGTGTGATAAAATGTTACTCTGCAATACTGTAAATATCTTATAGCGAACGGTACACCGGAATATCATTGCGGTTAACCACGCTTCATCGAACATGGAAAGGACCACTTCGACCCGTTTAAGCCGACGATGCGATGAAGGGAGGGGTCGAATTCATGTCATAAATATCGAGTCCTGCAAGAACCGGCCAGACGTGAGCGAACTTTCCTCGGACTTTCAATCAGCAGACTGTTATTCTTTCATCTATTTTTGTTGTGCAACATAATTCCTCGCGCTCCGTAACTATCAGTACCTGACTTCGGAACTGAAGTTCAAGTCGGATCACAGGACAATAATCACAATAAGCCCGGACGGGATGACCAAGTGATGGGATCATGAAGAAGCCCTCCTCTATTTTTCTAAAGATGGCTCTCGCTCGCTCCCACTAACATTGTTTATGTTTTCGTCGTGCTGCTTCAGAATGGAAGCTAGTTGTGGATGCCGTCGCACAGGTTTCTCATAGGAATTGGTGCCTGGATCCATGTCGAGTCCTCAGTGGAAGGACGAGAAGGTTCTCGAAGCTTGCGCGGAATAGCGGCAAAGCTTCCGGTATAGCTCGCAAGACCGCCTGAAAGCATACGAAGAATGCTCGAGCCTACATCGCTAGCTCATTTAATTGCACCAAGGGTGCGACGATTACCTAGAGGACGATCCCACTATTCGGGGCTGTGGAGAAGTGCGGCGAAGCCGACTTCCGATCTGGACAAGCGCACAAGCGCACTAGGCGATGCGTAGCGTACGCGGAGTCTTCTTAACAGCGAGCGTGATCGATATAATTCTTTGAGCTTGACCATTTGTGGGAATCGGAATCGAAATGTCCTCGTCTCCGAAAGAATCGTTGCAACGGGATATGCCCATGACGGATGTCTTAACGCTCTTTTTCGGTCCAGTTTCCCGTGAGCGCTACGATGGGAAGCGTCCGTTACGACGAAGTTGATCTCAACGGAGCGCTCCCGATGGAGCGAAATGGAGCGATTATCAGAAGCCCTCAGAGAGGTGCCTGAGATTGTTTTCGAGAGATGTTCTCGGGTCTTACTTACCAGAAAGTTGGGTTAAATACTCGGTCAACTGAAAACTCACAGATTTCCAGCACTCTGCAATACGACAATCAACTTCGAGCAGAACCTCATACTTCCCAGATTGAACGGTTTCAATGTCAGGTGGAGCGACCTGACTTGCCGCTCCGTTCCCGCTATCTATCATATCTGTCAGCTCGCCACAGATGTCTTCTCCGCGGGATGATGAATACCAAATTATGCACAGAACGAGAACGTCCCCCAGGAGAGAGAGAATCCCCCTAGAATGGAGGACTATCTCTGTCCATCAGTGCGCATGCTCGTCTCTCCATGGTACTGTTCTTGAAGAATTTCTCTAGCTATTCGGTGATCGTTGGGGCCGGGGAGTATTCTCTTCGTGATTGGTGGGACTTCAGCAAGTTGGAAGAAAAAAATGGGGTCAGGTTCAGTGGGCTTGAATTACACACAGATCTCTTGTGTGCTGGTCGACAGTGCCGCAAAGCACACCTCTGGATGGTTTCCGTTCCGTTCCAGCTAGCTTACGGCAAAACACGCGAACCCTCGCCGCAGTGCATATTGTGTAGACATCGCGGATTCCAAGCATCCGAAGGATGGAAGGTTGAGTGGATAGTGCATCGGGTCTGTTCACGGCAGCAACAAGGCTATCCGAGGAAGTCAACTCCGAGTGTAGAGCATTTACGGAGCGAAGCACAGAGAGACGAGTCCCCCGAAAGTGAGCTAACGGATCCCCTCTTCAAGAGGAGCCCTTATCGAACTTAACTCTCTTCGAGTATGACCATGTTCCAATTCATGTCCATTTTCATGGAATAATTTCCTTGAATATGAATACATCCATGGAATACGTTGTTTCCGCGAATGAGAGTATGCTTAAGGAATACGTTATTTCCATGAATAAGGATATGCTCATCGATTACGTTATTCCGTGAGTATGAATATGTTTTTGCCACTATGTATGAATTTGAGCATGCTCTCTGTTGAACATATGGGCTTTCATTGCACATTTATGGGTGCTTCCAAAAATCCTACAGAAGCGCATGCGGGAAGTGCGCCCCAAGTGGAGTATCTATCTACTTATATTAATCTATCTATCTATATAAATAAAAGACGCCGGCCGGTCTAACCTGTGATCCCAATAAACGTTCCGACCAGCCGCTTCGCCTGTGGCTGTGTTTTCCACGGCAACACATCGAGAAAACTCAGAACTTTGTCGTCGCATGCTGAAGAATTTCTCTGTTCGAATGAGCACGCCAAAGGCCCATGGTCTGCGGCGCGATCCGGCACCGAATTTGATGGTGTAAAAAACGCGGTGCACAGCGATTGGACTGCGTTTGTTCGTTTATCGTGCCGTTGCTCGGCGCCGTAGAGCCCGTGACGACACGGTGCGCATCGAGGAAAATCGGATGGCTGCCCACCCGATACGGGGAGTGAACATTCTCAGGTCGCCTCTCTTCCAAGCGCGGGAAGGTTTACCGGCGACAGTCACTTCCACGGCCATACCGTCAACGCTCCTCCGCCGTAGCGGACTGGGATCCACACCGTTTCAAAAATACAAGGTAAAGGTGGACCGTAATTGATGTGAACCACAACTTGAACCACAATCTCATCGCGGTCCAGCCTGAAGAAGGTGCAGTGCAATTGATCAACCGCCAAGATGGAGTCCCAGAAAAGAAAGCTACCGCTGTCAAGTACTCAGCTATTCCGAAAGACGACAAATCCTGCTTCAGATCCTTCGAGTGCGAGAGATCGATCGTAAACTCATGTTGCCAACGACGACAGATACAGTTGACGCTGTTGACAGCGATCATGACGCCCTGAGCCACCTGAAGTGTTGGTTCAGAGGGGAGAGCGCCAATCATGGCTATGAAGAACCTCGAACAGAGCGATTATTATCCAGTTAGATCGGAGGCCCTCAAGCCCCATCCTGCACGAAGCCATTCAGCTCGGCAAGTGGAATAAAATTCGAACAGAGCCTCCACCGAAAAAATCGATACTGGCTGAAGCATCAGCCTCGGGCCCCCGGACAAGATTACTGCCCGACGCCGACCAGAAATCTAGCCCCGTGCTCGGGTAGGAAATATCCGGAGTCGGCCTCGGGATGCTTTCGGAACAGATTCGGGCCTGATCTCGGAGTCGATCTGATCATACATACTTTTTGGAAACGATCTAACGCAACTTTTGGGGGTATGTGGACATGATTCCCGCGTCTGGATCTGACTATATCTCTCGGGCCAAGATTCCAAGATCTACCTCGCAAATATCCCCATGGGGCACGAAAAGAATGGTAAGATCGAGGGAAAATTATGATTCGGGCCGGGGCGCAAATATCTTCGAGAAGTTTCAGTGGGAACGGATTCCAGGATCTAGAGGAATTTCCATGATGCCAGAATAATCCCCATGAGGAGAGGTACCTACGCTCTGATGCTATGCGAATTCGAAATCTGCGCCGAAACACTTCGAAGATGAACTCCCAGAGATGCACTCTTTGCGCACGTTTCGATATTTTGGCCCCGATCCAATGATCTGGGGCGTGTTTTGGGCTCCGGCGGCATGATCTCTAGCATATAGTGAGCCTCACCGTCATGATATGAGGCATATTCCGGGACCCGAGCGGAGAAAGTTTGTCGAGCCCTGCCGCAGAGGAACTACGTCGGACGTCACAGCGAAGCGCGATGGGCTACACTAGGTTTCTATAAGTGGAGGACAGTCTCTGGTAGACGAACACCGATTGGGAATCTGAGCAAACACAGGCACGCCCCGTTGCCATTGAAACTTGCAAGAGGATACCATCTGATGATGAACCAGCTTCGACTAGCCCGTGTTTCTCGCAGGATCGGAAAACAGAGCGACATGCCCTCCGAGTAGCCAGAATAGGGCTCTTTCTCGCCGTATCATATCAACTCCAAAGGTACCCTGAAATCCCGCAAGTGACGAATCTTTTTTTTCGATTCTTTCTCAAAAAAACGCTTCAGATGAGTTCGTTATCCGACAAGTTCGTTATGTGATGAGTTCATTGTCTGAGAAGGTCGTTATCCGGTGCAGTTTCTTCAGAACATAATCGAATAAAAATACTCGTTATCTGCGGGATTTCAGGGTAACTAGACAACGACGCACACGTAGCCCCTTAGCCCGCTTCAGAAACTCGAGAGGAACGAACAAAATGGTTTCGCTTTCGCGATTCTGTACTCTCTCTTGGGTTGGAAGTGTCATGTTTCTTCTTGTTGTCGTCGGATCGGAAGTTATTTGTTCCGTTGAAGCACTCGGCCAGAAGAACCGTTCTCCAAGTGTGTTCTTCGGCCTAAAAGCCGATTCTTGTCTCTCTCGTTCGTTCACGCCTCCTGTATTTTCCTGACGTGACTGAAGTTCACCCTGTCTTCCGCTTACGTCTGTATAATGACGCCCGCAATCCGAAGCAAACGACGTTTTGTTACGGAGCAGGCTTACGATCCAAATCACGCACTTGCATCGTTCAATACCGATCTGGACAGCAGTTTTCATTCCCGCTGTTTTCGCATCCATCATGCTTCCAACGAGAGGTTGACCCACGGAGGGACTCGTCCGTTCCCATCGGGCGAGGAACGAAGGCAGGGAAAACCAAGCTCCGCTACTTGACGTAGGAAACATCGAGGAATCACGTCAGGAAACAATGGCTTTGCCACGATCGCGAAGTGATTCTCTCGGTGGCAGCCGGTGGTCCGCTGAGAGGGAAACGAATGCGGCCAGGGTGAAAAGAGCAAAAAAGAAGAAAGATCCAAGGCCAAGAGGGAGTCACCTTGTCCCGTCGTTCCGTTCCGACAGCAAGAAGTCTTCCCGTTTGCTTTTTTCCTGCAGACGACGAACCTACCCCGATGTTGTGCGACCCAGACACTGATCTGAGGGGAATTTTCCCATGGAATCGGACACTGCTCTTTACCTCCAAATAACGGAATCGGGATATCGCTTCAGCGAGTGCAGCTCCTCGACAAAAAAGACAATGTTCCAGTTGACATTGCCAATTCTGGCCCATCGGCAAGCGCGAGCAATCATCCGGAGTCTCGAGCAGCCTCTCCTTGGAAAATTGATAACAATCGATGCGGCTCGAGAGCGTTATTGGCGCTAGCCTTCGCTACCAAGACTGATTCGATTCCTGCCCTTTGCGTCGAGCCGGAGCAGATGACGTGGATCAGTTTTGCGTACACTCGACAATCCAGCCATCGAGTACGAGTGAATTGGAATTTCCATGTGGAAAGACGAGGGAACATGAATGAGCATTTCGAGAGTTTCTGAGCTCGTCTTGGAGAATGAAACGAAGTGCTTTCGCTCACCCAGACGACGGCGCCGTTCTCTCGGAAAAGCCCTCCGTCAATCGATCATTCCGCGAGTGAAGAAGCTCCTCTTGAACTCCATTACAAACTCGGCCAAACCGATCTGAATTGATTCGGTGCAAGGAGATGAATGAGAAACGGATTCACGCCAACAAATGCAATCCCCAGTGGTGTGTCGAGGAGACCCAGGAGGTTGATATGACCTGACAGGAAAACCACGGCGCTTTGTCAGAAACATACACAAAACTGTTGATATTGCAAACCGCTGTACGGGACGGATGCTATATTTCCCGCCATCTTCACAGAAATCAAGAACCGACAGAGAGCCTATGCGTCAAGCTCCTACGCTTCCCAACGGTGGAGCCAACGAACTGAGCAGTTGACCCGCTTTGGACGGGAAACAATCCAATAGAATGGTAAGAACATGAAGCTCGTCGGCTCCGCGGCTGGCGGGAAAGCCTGAAACTCGAAGCTGACGCACTCCATCAATCGGGATTCCGAAGCGCTATCCATCGGACACATGCCGCTGCGCCAACGAGTGTCGCCGACCGGTTTCGGGAATCGACGGCAGAAAACCGGAGCGGGGTGATTTTCGGGGACAAGTAATAATCGTCGGACCGACCCGAGAGCATCGAATTCGGGTACTTTCCCCCATTGAATGGATCGTCGACTCTGGGCTCATTGAAGTGTTACAAAGGAAATGTGAAGAAGGCCACTCATCGAGTGGATAGGCCCTCCGAATCGGCTGGATGCGCTAGCGTGCAACTCTTCAGGGTCAGGACTTGATCCGAAGCGTTTTCCTGGAAGTCTATGGGCTCCTTCAGCGCTCCGGATGCGACCAAGCGAGTCCGAAATCGATTGAGTTCGGCGTTCATCACGACATCTTCTAGAAGGACCTTGGGAAAAAATGGATGAGCTTCGCAAAGTTCTCATGAGCGCTGACCTCGAAGTTCTCTTCAAATCTATCCTAGATTTCTGGGAGAAAACCTCAGAAGATGACGAAGTTATGACCAAACAAAGTTGAACTTGAAAATTCTCGGCTTGAAGTAGCCACTCTGTACTTCAACTCCTTCCATCATTTATTGCTGAAATCAGAGTCTAAAACTGCAGTAATAGCTCCGAGGAGGGACAGGGAGAAACTTTCGGCGAGGGAGCTCAGTATCTCCATAGAAAGGCACTGGATCACTCGACTACATAGAACTCTGCCCCAGGTCCCATCCTGAAGTGGATGTTTCCTTGTCGGAGCGACATTTCCCTAAGAGGAACATATCGAAATCCGACACTCAACAAGCCAAAACTCCAGGAGACTCATTGCGTCGTTCGTCGTTCCACTCGTGCTCGCGCGGCTCACTGTAGAGGAAATATCTGCGAGGAGCTGACGAACGGTTAGGGAGCTTCACAATCTCAATGTGACTACGAACGTCATACGAAAGAACACTAATCCGAGCTTGAATGGTCGCCTTCAAATTATAAAACCTGTCGAGTGCTAGGAGAGGATAAGCGGTCTCGAAATCTTTCCAGCGTTCATCTTCCGAGACCTCAGGTTGCCAGGAGCGAGGGAGAGACGAGAGAGGAAAGCAGCAAGATCGAGAAGAAAGTTTAATTCCACACCAGGGGAAGCGGTGCTACGAGTCGAAGGCGATTGTGAGACGAGTGGGTCAGGAGGAGGGAATCCCTCGACAAAAACAGGACGTACTTGGAAGCCAGATTCGGAAAACGGGACACAAGGGATCAATTTCAGTACTAGTGATAAACAGTTGAGCTAATTCAGGGCAAGAGAAATCTGAGGGATACCGTCTTGTTCGGCGTTTCGCAGCTTCGAAGTGTCTGTCCAACGATGATTTTGACATTTCGTTCATCTTTGTGGACTTTTATGTGCGGCCTGTTCATTGGAGTTTCATTTCACAACGTCACTGGATACGCTTCTATGAAGATATGTCCTTCGAGAATAGTGCGCATCAATTAAGAGTGAGAGAAGTGATCGTCCACGCTAGTTCTTGTTCGGTCAGCATATCAGTTTTGTCGAGAAATACCTGAAATTATCCACCTCTCCATTCATCTCCGCTGGCTCATCGCCCGTCGGAACGGCGCTCTCCATCGTTTCTTCGCTAGCTTCTCTCTGGAGTCTAGAGCGTCTCGACCCACTGCCGACTGTCGCATTTCGTTCCAGGCCCTGGAAGCTCATCTCAAAGTAGATCAATTGGATGTATTTCTCCGGAAACACCCCGACGAGTCACTGAATGTGCGTTTGCATTTCGAGTATGAGTTCGAGAATAGTAGATCTCGGGGACTTCCGTGGAACATACAGTGGTGACGTTCGAAAGCATCGAATGAGAATCCTCGAAATCGGAAACAATGGGGCGATTCCGACAGAAATTCAGGGGTCGAGTCGAGGCGGACGGAGCAAATGGGCGAGTGATGGCCCACTGACCAGTCCTCACGTTGGTTCGAGATGCACATCGCCGGAAGGTCGACTCTGACAATTTTAATCCTCAACAAGAAGATAGAGAGATCCCAACCAGACTTTCGAGAGTCCTGTAAGTCTCAGCTGCGAATATATAGCTGTATTTCCGAGACTCCGAGCACGGAAAGAAATTACTGACTCGGAAATGGATAATTTACTCGGAAAACAGAGATTCACCATTTTTGGATAGCTTTGGTGGGTTGGAAGCATCCGTTCATGGTGGATCTCCACTTTCCGAGTCGGGAATTCTTTTACCAGTTCAGAGTTTCGGAAATGAATGTCTACCTGCGAGCTACCTGCAGTGTGATCATCTTGTATTCATTGTGATGACCCGGACGGGGCCGAATTGAACTTCGATGAGGCATGACGACTAACTGGCTCGTCGAGAACCGGTACGCTTCCCTTGAGAGCTTGACCACTCCTAGATCGAGCTGTTCAGGAAACACACGGAAGCTCGAAACGGACAGCTCAACCGGCTGCGCTTCCTAAAGCCGAAATCGATCGTACGAATCGCAATTCTGTGAATCGAACTCTACATATATATCGAACAACACTGCTCAGGAGGGAGACATTTGATGTCTAGCGCTGCTCGTCCCGAGCCGAGTCACCAAATGGGAGAGTCTCCGGACTGATGCGATTACTTTGATTTTCCCGGGAGAACAAATTGGAGGTTTTCGGAAACTCTCATTGTGGGCACTCGATTCTCTACCATCCTATCATCATAAACGTTCTGGAGAGAGCAGCCATGGTCGCCCTCGTGGTAGGAATATAAGTTTCGCGGGAACTTCAGACTTGATACCTCAGTTTATACAATTGTTAGCTCATCATTCCAACGGAATGACCAGAAGGTCTTTCGCATCCGCCCTAACATCGGGAATCCTCTCCGAAGCGATGGCGGAGCAGATCCCCGAGGCCATTGCTGATTAGTTTCCGGAGCTCATAATCCAGGCAGAGAAACAGAAGAAGCCTCTCGAGAGGCTTCGAGGAATGATAAGAAGAGCTTCGAATCCACCAGTCATTTCTTGCTGAATACCGGACAGCTATCGGACGGACATCTCAGGCAAATGAGGACAAACTCAAAAAAGGGGAAAGGGCACTTTCTAGAGTCTCGAATCCGCTTGAATTCACCGTGGTCTCATTCGTCGTATAGTCGGTTTGAGTTGAACTTGATCGAGAGGTTAAGCTCAAGACTAACTTCGCTCAACCCATGGCGCTGATCCGACAAGAAGATCACAAACATCGAGGAGGACCATTCTACGTCGGCGGTAGATAGAATAGCGAACTTACAGACCTCTGAGTCTCTCCCCGGAATTCCGCGGAATTTTCCAGATCCGGATCGTTACCGAGAATATTGCCTAGCCCAGCTGCAGAGCGTCCGTTCAAACTGATCATCACGCAACACAGGAGATCGAGCTGTCCCTGCATTGAATGGGAGTTGGACTCGAGCTCGGTTCCAGCTTTCGGAAGACTGTCGAATCGAGAGATTAGGTCGAGCTTCTCCGCCGCATCGGGGCCGTCGACTGGCCGCTTCTAGTAATGCACTGTCTCCACCCCTCGCCTCGAGCTTGGAGACGAGCAATTTCATTTCATCGAAATGTTTACGGTGGTGCAGAGCCGTGCAAAGAAACGTCCCCCACCGCGTGATGACGCGCGTAGGCGGAAAAACCTTGTCTCCGAGAAACGATTTGTACAGATTCTCCCTTGGTTTGGAATAGCGGAGAACGCTTCTCATTTTAGTTACCAGTGAGTTTACCATGGGAAGTGCATTGCTGACCGTTTCACGAAGTGAATGGAGGCCATTAGCCAGACACGGTATCTGAAAGAAGTTCCTGTAGAAGATAAGCAAGAAGATAAAAAAAAAGAGCAACCTTGTCCGCAGCAAGGTTGCTCTCGCATTTATCGGCGGTTGTGACTCCAAGAATTCAGTGTCATGCAGCATCGGGGCTTTCCTAAGAAGAACAACTATTGCGTTCACTACCTTCGTCTTCTGACCGTCTTGAAATTCATCGATGTAGATCGCGTAGCGCAAAGTTTCAAGCTTCTGAGCTGTTTTTTCCTCAACTCTGTCGTTGCCGAATGAGATGTGCTTGTCTGGCTTCGGAGCGCAAACCACATGATGCTCAGTGTGCCTTTGTAAGGAAGACGTCTTAGTAACATGGGAACGTCAGAGTACACAGGGAATTACTTGCCGATGAAAACGACAGGAAGAGCCCACAGTTGAATGAACTTATGTCCTCTCGGTTGCTCGATCTCAATAGACAAGCAATGCCGGTCTGACTTTCTGACGAAGCCGCGGCTCTTTTATGTTCGGACGTGTTGGGAGAGTCTCACGCTCTCTGCAGATATTTGATCGTCATCAAATGCCAACAAACCGCTGACCAGGAGCTCCAGCTTGTCCATACTGAGCTTTTCACAATCGGAAGGCGATCAATCAGCAACTCCGCTGTGCCCGAGTTGCGCGCTTCCAAACCTTCGGAGTGGCGTTTAATCTCACGATTGGCTTGTGCTCTTCCCTGGAAATGGAATCACTGTGAGACGCTGAGTCGCGATCATTGCGACGTGCTTCGGAGCACTAAACATTGGCTGCATGCGCAGACGAGTTCAGAGTGCGCAGAGAAGTTTATCCTGCTTGAAGCAGGGCACCCCGAAGCTCAAGGGTGAACCGTCCAGAGCCGCTTTCACGCTTATCTGGAACGGAAGTGTCCGCTACGAAGGGTCTCACATAAAGCCCTCGGCTCACTCAATTCGCGCCAAGAGTCGCATCGGCCGGCAGTCAGATCCAGGGAACATCCAACATCAAATCGGTTCCCTCACTTTCTGTTGGTCTCTGTAACTGATGCTGACTGAATCACGTCGAAAACTCCTAGATTGACTTCCGGCTGATTGAATCTGTTCGAAATCGCATGGAGATCCGACCAGCCGTCGTTTAGGAGGTTATTGGTGACACTCCAACGACAATTAAGGTGCCGGCTCCGCGATCCCCTTGTACAGCCTTAAGTACACGTCCATCCAACGCCGTACACTTGTTCCTTTTTTCCGAGTCCCAGCAACGTAGAGCTGAAGTCGGGAATCGGTCTTTTGTCCAGTGGGTTTTTGCCTATTTGGTCGTTTCGGTGAGTGAGTTTTTGTCCTGACGTCCCATACCAGGGCTCCTGACCCTTATCAGCGGACGCTTTCGGCTTAATGGGACCTGGTCAGTTCGTTCCCAACTGTGGCTGATTGTTTTACGATGGCGAACGGGTATTTGATTAATTTCGGGTCTCATTCCCCACCTGAGGATCGATATTTCCCCAAGTGCCCCTGTAGAGTTCTTGAATGTTGGAGAGAAGCAGAGAAGTTGCGTTGTGAATCAAAGTAGACTGCTTCACGGGTCCTCCTCGTTGCCTGATTGAGTATTCTTCCAACTCGTGCGGACGGTCCCGTCCAACAAATTTCAGGAACGGCGGTCGCGGGACCCCGACCCGAGGTTGGACGATCCCCTAGTCAGTTGGAACTGCGAACCACAACGAGCGAATCGAACATTACAACGAAGTGACCAGCTTACTTCGCTTAGCTCTACCAGTGGAATCGATGTCATCACCCGATGGAACTTGGAGCCTCGATCCGAATCCTGGAATGCCATCCCCTAATGGGATTCCGGTACCGAATCCGAGCTCTCAAAATCCTCGGATATCGTTATCGGACCAGAATCAGACGCAAGACTTGAAATCTCAGAGCACGCGGGGGCCGTACTCCGCTCATGACAAAGTATCGAATCCTGGATCACGAATCCCCCCAGTTTCGGCTCCCGATTCGCTACAAGCACCGGATCCGGATTCCCGAAATTCTCGGATATCATGCTCAGAACGCATGCGGCGTCTGGACTGGAAGCTTCGAGATCCGCGGATCCCATCTCCGTTCGAAATCGAGACGTCCACATCGAAATCTCAGAGACCGAAAATGAGCTTCAAGGATCCCGCTGACGATCTGTGGGCGCGTTCAAAAGTGGTCGCCAGGAAAATCGAGGAGGAAGCGAGACGACTTGGCTGGAGACTCCACGATTTCTGTATCTCCCTCGATTTCGAATACGGCTTCACCCGCGCTTGGGAGATCTGTGAGGGAGTTTACGAGACGGTTGCCGCTAAAATCGAAGCGCTGAAACCTCCCCCCGAAGGTCTATCGTGAGTGAGGGGTCCGGAGTCGGTATCTTGGGCGAGAGTTCCCCCACAGCTTCTCGGAATGATTTGGTACCCCGTCTCAATTTCCAGTCAGATCGATAACCCGCTGCTGAACCCCGATGTACCCCCAGCTCGGGAGCATTCAAATGAAGAACCACCGTGAGTCCAACGGAAACCTCGCTGGATCTCTGAAAGGCTCGTATACTAACGATGCTCTGCTTCCAGTCGAATCGACAGCCCACCAGCCGGCTCCGACGTCCCACCTCAAGCACCCTTTCATGAAGAGTCACCGTGAGTCGAGCGAAAACTTCGACCGAAACTTCGGACCGCTCGTACTCCGATCATTTCACGTTTTCAGTCGCAGCGATGATCCGCCGCTGAGCCCCAACGACACAGCTCGAGATTATTCCCATGATGGGTTGCCGTGAGTCCAACGAAAACTTCGCAGAAACTTCTGACAGCTCGCACGCGAAAGCAATCAATCGAGAAGTGGTTTCGAAACATTCGAAAGAAAGTTATCTGACAAATCTTCCAGCTTGTTTTATGCTCCTTCTCATTTTTCAGGAGAGTCGATAACCGGGCAAGCTCGGATGGCCGTGCTCGAGAGTCGCCCCAGGGTTCTTGCCACACGCAGGAGTTATGACACAGCCGACGAGAACAAGTCTAGAGGTTTCGCCATAAATTCTCGGTTCCTCTTCCTCATGTTCCTCTCAAAATCACGGTGGTGCTTTGAAGATCGTCTTTAGACTGAAATTCACGTGAGTCCAAGATCCTGAGACTTCCATGGAAGAACCACAACTCCCGAGGAGAAACATCAATAGGTGAAGAAATACGATCGGCTTCAGAACGAAATATCGTGGAAAAGTCCTCGAGGAGGAGATTTCCACTCGCGTTACCACGACTGGAGAAGAGGTGGAAACCTGCACGGGGCAGAGGACGCGAGGAATCCGGCCGCTTTTCGGGTGCCAAGACGTACGGTATCGAAACCATAAATGAGAGGAACGAGGCTCGCGTACTATTGTAACCATCAGCAGCCAAGATAGTGATGATCGCTCGCTGCTCGCTTCGCTTCCCCGTGCCAATTACCATCGACGCAAGAGCTGCTAGTGGAACAACCACGGAGTTTAGTGATAATGGAAGACTCCTCTGCAAACACTGCGTTGTTTATTAGAGATAATTGCTTCATGCCTTTCCCCTGAGAGCAGCCTGTGGCGGCAAAGGTGTGTACTGTGTGCAAGCAATCCGGATCTGATGATGAACGCCGCGAGTGAAACATGGGATAGCCACACCCCCGCCATCTGTAGACTCACGGTCCGATGCCTGAGATGTAGAGCTTCGCAAAGCCCAGGAAATAGGAGCCTGCACCCGGAGCGCTGAGAACCGACCTGAAATCGAGCAGAGTACGAATATCTACCCGATAACCCCGGTTCAATGATTTGGATGGATACCTGTGGTCAGTTGATTTTCAAGCCGAAATTCCAAAATACACGAGTATGGTTCGAGAAGATAAGCTACGCGGGGGCATAGGCACAATCATTCTTGACGTTGTTGACTCAATATACGTCCTGTGGTAGAGGTCGCGGCTGTTCTCCTCCGAAGGTGGGGATTTTCCATCCGGGCTCCGATATCCCTCGCAGGATTCGCATGAGCCGCCCGTATTCAAGCACAGTGTCGATCGACTTCCAATGTAGTAGCTTCCAGGGGCGAGAGCTGCGTCCGAGACCTCGGACGCTGTCAACAAGATGGACACTCTTAACCTGCACAGCTCACAAATCCACAGCGCCTTGTGGGATGAGAAGCCCTCACTTCCCATTCCTCTGCAACAAGTGTAGAGGTCGCTTGTGATTGCGACCTCTACACCATCGGACGACCATCGGAATGGTCGTGTGGAAGTCATTCGAGATGCTACAATTCCAGCATCTCGAGACGAGCTGGTTCGATGCAGCGATCTCACCTCTCTGCCACCCGGAACGAAATACCCCAGCCATGAATTCCCTGGCGACAGCATGATGAGCTCCATTAATCGTTCGACCGATACTGTATATCGAAGCCAGGGTCTCCGGAGGGCGATTCGCCAACCACCATACGTGAGCATTGATTTGAGCCGGGTTCGAAGAGGATACGAAAGTGATCTCTAACGCAGACAGAACCGTAAAGAGATCTTAACCGGTGAGCGCGAGATCGGATCTGCTGCTGAACGATTTTTCCCCCTTTTCGCGGTCGGACAGGGGAGGGCGCCCCTGGACCAGGTGGCAGTCATGGAGAACAGCAATCTCGACGCCTCCAATGGCTGGCGTTTGACGTAAGACAACACTCAACTTCCTTTTCCCGAGAAGACCAGAAACGAGGTCGGGAGTGAGAACAAAGCTTCGCAATTGGTTCTGTAACGGTTTGGGGGACTCTCAAAGTTCGATAACAGAGAGGAATTGAAGCCTCAACTTCAACTCGATAACTCTTTAAATTCTGAGCTGACTGGGAAGCTAGAAAATTCGCCTCTGCAAGAGCTCCTATGCTCCTTCATTCTCACTTGGTCAAGTTAGGACCTCCAGAAGCAGGAGGGGGGAAGTGTCAAGTTGAAGGCGCCAACCCGTATGCGGACGAAGTCGTGGTGTTCCTGAAATCTCTCAGAACCGTCTCTGCAAAGAGGCAGGTGACGAAGCGTCCGTGAATCAACACCACCGAACTTCAGAATTCTTAATAGATATAATCCGCTTCGCCCGTCAGTTTGTCCACCTTCCTTCTGCACCATACTTTCCTGGGTCCGAGGAGGTGATTTTAGAGGCGATCTGACCACTTTTCTCCGGGTAAAAAGAGATAACTACCGCGTCGATCTGACCGTTATGTTCTGGGCTCAATGAGGTTATTCCGCCGTCAATATGACCACACTCTACTGGGTGTAAGGAGGTGATCCTTGATTACGGGCGATGACAAAACTCGTGAAGTTCAGTGAATTGCAAGGAGAGAAATAGTCGAAGTTTAGGCGGACAACATTTCTCGGAGGCAGTGCGTGACGAAGACGCCGAACTCGTGCACACGGCCGACAGTTCCCACGACAGGGAGTTGACTCAAAAAGTTAGCAAGCGTGCCCGGCACTCGCTAGAGGTCACGGCTGCTGAGGCCGCCAAGAAGAGACCGAATGCCATGACGGCACTTCGGATACCTTCACGGTGTTCCGACCACCAGCTTCGACAGAGCGAGTCCTCGACGCGGACTTGGAGACTCTCCTCTCCGCCACCGACTATATGGAGGAGGCACTCGACCTCGTTACCAACACGCAAGTCGGAGTCATGAGGATCGCCCGAACAATAATCAGCTCGGTTAGAACGATCTCGCGGGGAGCCCAGGCCGACGGACTGGGAGCCGCGCCAAGCTCGTCCTCGGAACCCTACCAAAAGTTCGCTCCACTCATACTTTTCTGGTACTAAGGAGGCTATTCAAGAGTCGATCGACTACACCTACCTGGATCTGAGACCGGCATTCAAGAATCGATTTGGACATTCTTTCCGGAGTCTGGGGAGGTGGTTTCGCGATCCATCCCACGGTACTTTTTTGAGTCCATGGAGCTTATTCCGGAATCGATCTGACCATAGTTTTTGGGGTCCATAGAGGTGATCTGGGGGTCGATCAGAAGACCGCGACTGTCTAGGAGAGCCTACAAGACCGCCCACGAGTGTCTACAAGAGCCCAGGAGACCGTCTACGAGACTCCACGGAATCTTCCACGATTGCAAGCTAGAAGAAGTGCTTTCGGCGACACCTGAAGAAGAGTCGGATCCGAGAAGCTGGTGAGCAATACACGAGAAGTGCTCGCAAAATCTCCTTGTATGCGCGATGAATCGATTCATGGAGCTGGAGCTGAGCCCGCGAGAAAAACCCCAGAGTCTGCAAGAGACATCTTCCGATCTGTGACGATTTTCCAACGGTTCCGTCCTTCCCGATCAGTGACGAGCAAACTGCAACACAGCGAAGTGACATCACGTACCAATGAGCGGAATACGGAGATAGTTCTAGAATTGGTACTGGCCCGAATGATAGAGGAAAGTGCCATCCTAATACGCGCTGGACTCTGGTCAGTCGAAAGTCGGCTGGTTCGTTAAGTAGAAATCAGTTCTTAAGCCGATTGAAAATAGCAACTCGAAGCTTAACGATGCTCTCGCAAAGGATCGTTCCCCGGAGTTCTCTCTTGACTTCCGTGAAGTCACGCGGGAGCCGTTTGCTGAGGATGAAGGACACAGAGTCGTGGAACTAACGCTTCATTGAGGTCAAACGACTTTTTCGGGGTGACGATGTTTACGTAGCGTCCATGGACGCTTCAACCGGCGCTGAAGAAAGCCGGTCACGAGGCAGGAAGCCGCTCGAAAAAGAATTGATTGCACTCGAAGCTATTCCCTCGCTGCACATTTCACCACATCCAACAAAGGACTGAAATGACTGCCTTGAAATCCTCGATCGACCGATTCTTGATTGTTGAGAAATCGGAGTCCAGCCAAAAAAAATCTGGATCTGACATGCTTGAATTCCTCTGAAGACCTAGAGAAGCCTCCCTGGATGTCCGCCACCACGCTGCGGTCGCTGATTGCGAGATAGGCAGCTTGATTCGTTGTTTTTATAATGTTTTTTCTTCCCGACTGGAAGAAGACTCCGAACTGCCGCGCCTTCGAGATTTCCTCGCGGTCGGTGAGCAATTCCAAAACGGTGGGAAATTCTGAATCCGTGCCGTGATTGATTGACGAGAGCGTTCTAATTTGACATCAATTTTCGAATCGCGGAAATTCGGAAATTCATGCCCGATTGGGAAATCATTCTTCGACTCGTAAATCATTCTTCGACTCGAGAATTATTTTCCGATTCGAGAACTGATTTTCCGGTCAGGCACCGGTCAAATGCACTCGTTGATTAGACGCTGAAGCATCTGACGCGTCGCAGGAGACTCGCAGTACTCGAATTTTCTTCTCGAAAATCAATTTTCAGATCGGAAATCATCTCGAGATTCGAAAATTGATGTCTATTTCTGTGTCAAGAAGTCCTCGGCAATCTGAGATTCTGACGGGGAAGAACGGCGATGATCTCACAGAGCTCACAGCCTCGGAGAGAGTCATACGAACTATTTCAAAGCAAAGAGAAAACTATTGATGCGGCTCCGATGTGCTGTCATGCCTGTGAGAATCGTCGTTTTCCGGCAAAATTTTGAATGTTTACACTTCTCCGTCAGTCGCGCACAAATCGAATTGCTGCGTAAGTGCACCGCAGATTGCAGCGATTAGTTCCTTCGCAATATTCTGCATGTTGAGAGAATCAGAATAGCCCGTCCGTGAGAATTCGAAGATGTGAAACTGAATATGTGGATATCGATTCTTGAAAGAGTGAATATGTGTCGAGATTGCCGAGAGTCCGTAATTGCAATCTCTGGAGCGATTCGTCCCGGGGCGAGGAACACTGGTGTACACCCATCATCGATCGACGGTTTTCCGATCGATGACTCCCCTCGAACGTGCACGCGGCGGAAACCGAGCGGAACCGAACAGATGCTCAGAAGAAATCTATTTCAGTGAAGAGATTCCTCGATTCCCAGCAGACACAAACCCGCACCACACAAAATCCAGTTACGATTCCGATAATTCGTGCCCAGCTAGAATGGCGCCTCAGCACTGGTTGAGAGATGGTTCAACTGTTGCGTCAGGAACCAGACCCTCCTGCGTCGGTTCCCTTAGAACAAGAGCGTTCTCATCCAACATTCATGTCGTTTTCTCATCGTTGGGTTGAATGGGGAGAGAACCCCCCAGTAATCCCAACAATCGCATCCGCGCGTTTTGGCGCTCGGGAACCGGTTCCTGAACTCAGAAGTAGCGGATTAACTGACATCGAGAAAACACTACTTATCCACTTCTCGAGAGCGCGTCTAGTCCCGATACGCCCGGTGCTCTCATAAAGCAAGCTGCTCGGTCCCCCCGATTCTATTGCGGTGGGAAAAACCCGAGAACCGGGTTCGAGGTCGGAGTTGGTAGCCCTTCGAGCAATTTTTTTTCACGGGACATGTGGGAAAGATGCGTTCACGCACACCCTCTTGGGTGTGCTCGAACGTCCCTCTTGGCACTGTTACTCCTGTCGGGACCCACGCGGACAGGTCGACTCGGAGATTCCGTTCCAGGAGATACCCTGGCGCCGGCTGTGCGCACACTCGGTCAAAGCGAAGTGCGACAAGTTGGGCATTCGAAACGGAATCCGGAGACAAGCTCCCAGGACCTTTGAGGTCAGCGCGAGCCCGCGTATTGCGGAAACTCATTCTTCCCCCGTAAATTATGGGCACCGGAATCACATGCTGGCGCCCCACGGAGCGCCCCCGGCGTCATCGGCATTGTGGACCTGCGCTGCGGAATGTTAATACTGCTCAATATAATTTCCCAGGCGGCACGCCCTACAAATAATTAGGCTTCTGCCTTCCGAGAACGAAGTCGTTCAGCCGGCACGTTAGCCAGTTGGCGCACATTTCGAATGAGTAATTTCTTTCATATTGCTCGCCGAGGAAGCCGTGGAATTCGCTCGACAGAAGAAAATCGATTTCTGACTCCTGATCGACGGCCGTGTTCGAGAGAAGACCTGACTTCCCGCCATTGATGCGCGTTTAGCGCAATTTCATTTGTCGATTGCGTTCGCCGACGTGTACTTGTCAGAGTATATTGCAGAAAATGAGATTACCACAGGATCGAATCTCAGTCGCGGGTCTTTTGAGCTGCACCAAGGAAATTATTTCCAGCCACTCTGTCTGGGGAGACGTGCGCCAGCCCTCTACCTGGGCCTCCTCAGTTTACCTATCGGCGGTTTCCAATGGGGACGGAACACGATCAACAACAAGAACAAAGACGAATGATGAACAATCTGCTGAGATCAAAGACTGACGGCTCGCCTCGGGAGCTGGCTCCCACCGAGAATGCTCGGCTCCAATGGCAACCACCGAGAGGCTGGGAATCGATTTCCATGGCCAAACGTGGGAGAATGATCTTCGAAGATTTTTCTCCTTCGTATCGAGGAGGGAGACCCGGCGACGAAGGTCCTGCGATGCTCATAAAGTAGCCCTGAGAGAACACACCAGCGCCGGCTTCACGTTAATATATGAACGTAGCGTGGAGCGTGTCTCAACTTTCGCCGATCGCCCTGCGGGTCTCACGGCGGTTGTCGACGGGAGAACAGTTGCTGCTCTGTTGTGATCCGCGACTCAGGAGGCTCGGAGCAACTACGGAACACGGAGCGCGGAAGATGAACCATCGGCCATCCCCTAAGAGCACTCGAAGATCCGCAGCTTCGCGCCGTGCAGTTTCCCTTCCAAGTGTAAAGCGAAAAATCAACATACGACCGTCGCAAGCCGCTGGGGACGGAATGATGAGCTGAGCGGAAACGTTCATGTAAAAAACAGATGATGCATGAAAGTGCACACACGAGTGTTTCTCATTCAAAATGCATGAAAAGAGCATTGGGGCTCAAAGGTGTAAGAATCGTTGATTCGAGGCCGTGAAACTCTGAACCGCGGTACACCAAGGTCGAGTGGGTGCCTCGTGTGTCGAACTGCGATGGAGAACCAAATGAAACAGATCAGAGGTTCGAGATATGTGGAACCATCTCGAATCTCTGTCGATGATCTCGACTTCTGCATCTGGAAGGAGTTTGTTCGTAAGAATTTTCGATGCACGAAGCCGATGTGCCTCCTGGATCGAAGCTGCATCGAGGTCGTTCGTTTGGCTGGGAAGCGACTCAAAGCGTCGGAGGCATCTCGCTCCCGAACGGTCAGGTCGGGTGTAGAGTTTTGCTGCGCGGGGAATTCCCTACCATGGTGATGATATCGCGGACTGGGCAAGTTCCTCGAATCGCTCTGGGAGCTTCAGCGCTCATGGAGCCTTCAGGAGGAAGGGTTCCGCTCGAAGAAGCTGACCGGGGTCGAGAGCGCCGAACGGAATCCGTCCCGGAAGACCAACCTAATCAAAAATCAGACAACAAGCACTCGAGTGCATCAGGCATCTTTCTGATAGGTTTCGAATCTTCTCTCGGATGGATTTTGAATTGAGAGTGAGCTCGGTTACACTGCCCCGCTTCCGCTGTTCGGATATCAAGAAGAGGGAAATGTTAGAAGGGTACCTTCGTATATCAACAACAGGAAAAGATAGAGGAAACCATCAGAATTCGAGACGCTCTTCGTTTCCTGCTGACAGAGGGAACTGCGCCAGAAAGCGATGAGGGTGCCCATTGAAAACATCCTGAACAGCACCCTGGGGGCGGTAAATCAGGCGCTACCACGATTCAGGGAGAAATTGGTGGAGTTCCAACTTTCGAGACGGGTGAAAAGCGCCAATGACTCACGTATGGCTTCTCTGGACGCCGACAGGAACTAAACGATTCCCGTTCGCCGCTCCTTCCAGCTCGTAGGATAACACAGACTCGGCTCCTCAAAACTGGAATTTCGTTCCAGGCCGCGGAAGAGAACTCCGACCCGTTTCCGGCGTTTCATTCGTCTGAATCGGAAGAACTCCCTGATGCTGAGCAGAAAGCCGAGGGCCCGATCAAGAGAAGGTGGTGTTGTCTTGACACTGCCCAACGGATGTCGATTCGAGCATGGAGCCCGATATGAAATGAGCGTCTAAAGGCTGCCTGGTGTCCGCGAGACCCGCGGCATCCTAGGTCGAGTCGTGGAGAAACATTTGCACTGACGATTCTCTCTCGAAGCTGCGTCGATCAGTCGACGATCAGGCGTCTTCGTTAGGAACAAGGACGGCTACGTACAGGATGTTCGAGATGATTCTCTAAATGGAACCACTCGGTCCACGCCGGAAAGTGTGCGATTCGATTTGCCGAGAGCTTCATTCGAAGCTGTTGAGAAGTCGATCGAAAACCTCTCATCTCGAGAGTGCTTGAAATCGGGAAGCCAGTATCAGCCTTTTGTCACGCGTCACTTCATCGAAAACTAACGCCTCCTCCTCCTCCTTTCTCTCCACTCGCAGCGCCGTCCCCATGAACCACTGACGCTCAAAACTCGACCTCGGGAACGAATCAAAGTCGAAATAGACTTTTTGGGAACAGCTGAAGTGCCGTTCAATCACGCCAAATTCTCCCCGGATGAACTCGCTCCCCACGTTTTCCGGAAATTGCTCGGCCTCCGACTGAAGGATATTTATGTGGGAGGTTCAATGTTCCGCGAGGTGGTACTGGAATGCACAGCGCAACGTAGAGCACCAAATTGGCTCGATCAGAGATAATGTCTGGCTTTTCCGGCGCTTCCGCCGCCTGTCTTTCGGGGAATTCAGTCGGTATACAAGAGCTACGAACGATGAAGCCGCTTTGCGACCTCTGAGAGTCATTGAAAGCGTCGAAGCGGGGACGTAGACGACAGGAGAGACGCGGGCGGTCGACGCTGCTTCTCCCGCATCGCGTAAGTACTCAAATAGACACGAGCCGTTCTAATCCCTTCGATTCGAGCCCCTGATGTCAACAAGCAGCCGTCAGTGACCTTTTGTTCGCGCGGAGAGTATCTCTCACGAGAGCGGTGACCCATCAACGACGTTTCCCACTCACTTTTGTACAAACACGGCAAGTGAACCGATGAAAACGTAAACAAAGGATGTAACAGGCGATGCTGTTTGCTCGATTGACCTTCGACACTCGACGTAAGGAAACGGCGACGGTGCCGGGAACCGACTTTGTCCGGATAAAAGAATCAACAACGAACCGACTGCGAGTCAGACAACGACAATCGCGACCGCGGTGATGGGGGGGGGGGGGGGGGGGGGGGAACCACAATACCGCGATGGAACATTCATTTGTTTGCCAAACGAGAGCGGGGGAGGCTGGGCTCCGCGACCGAAGCGAAGCCTGGCGTTTCGGAGCTTCATACTGCATGGATGTCGGTCAGTTCTCTGAACACTCGGGAGGATATCATTTCACCGGAAACCTGACGTCGTTCGGGCTGTCGATATTCCTAGATTCCTGTCCTAAGAACTCCAGGCGGGCAGCTTCGAAAAGCTGCAGCTCGACGCGGGACTTTGGATTTCCACCCTCATCGTAACGCCTGAAATTGAATTGTTCGAGTGTAAGTGCTGTCAAAACTCCCCATCTACCCAAAGACCGTCTAACGGTTTCGGAACGACTTCACTACGGATCGAACAAATCACTGATAAGCGTCATGCGTACGTTCCTCGAGATCTGAGTCAGAACCTCTCCAGGCTCGTTGAAAGGGAGACGGTACAGGAACCAGTTCACAGAAACTACCCAATCAGGGAATTTAGTGTGTGACGTTTTGTGCTTCTGACTTAATGGAGAACGGGATGTCCTCGAAGTCGAAGGCAAGTGAGGAAGGAGCATTCGAGGCTCAAGGTACGTAGGCTGACTAAAGCCCCAGAGTTGTCAGTGCCCTCAGGCTTGGTCACTTGAGTCGATTGTAGGGGAACTCGGGAGCGAAATAGGCCTTAAAGATGAACGATGGCGAGGTAGACTCGTTTTCCATGACCTTCTTCAGGAATTCTGATTGAGGATGTCCTCCTTCCTCAATTCAGGATATCAGGAGGACCCCTGATATCCTTCCCGAACGGCTAACGTTGGAAATATTCGGACGGCAGCATGAGACGCGTTTCGGATAAATCGTTGGTGTCAACTCCCAGTCTCGAACTGAAGGCGGAACGAACTATCTATGACATCTGGCAACCCCCTCCCCGCGTTTCGCCGTTTGAATGAGAGATACTCGACGAAGCGACTCCACATAACTCGCAAAAGCAACGACCTCGAGTCCAAAAGTGATCCGCTGCCTCTGGCTGTGTCGCCTGGTGATGTAGGGCGCCACGGAACCAATCACCCTCGGACACATCCCAATCCCCAGGGCACTCCAAGGACCCGATCCCCAAGCTAGCGATAGAAAATGTTCTCAAGGTACTCCTCAAAGAACTCCGGCTTCGAGAGTAACGCTCATCAGCCAATAGTATTCGAGAATCCAAGGGGGTTCGGGCGTTCCGCCCGAGTCACCCAAGCCTTTTCAATCCAGTCCGACAGTACCCCGGAAAGAACGAGAACAATCGAAGCAGTTTTTGGGTCCAAGTGCGGTATGTATCGATCGGGAGCGTGATGTCAGGAATTCACCCATGTAACCAAGTACGCTTTTGGCCACGAAACTGAAAGAGGGTTGGACTCTCGAGAAGAGCAAAATATTGTGGACTGGACTTCGATCTCCCCTCCAGACGAGTCATGAATCAACTCCTCACCGGACTCAAACATCGTATTTGAGGGCAAAAGTAGCGACACAAATTGGGAGGAGAAAGTAACGATCGGGGCGGCGGATCTCTGGTTGCCGTGAACCACCTGAATCAATGATCCGATTGAAATATGTAGACGGTGATGGGTTCGTAATGAGTAGAGCGTTGACCCGGCTGACGATCTAGGATCGCAAGCGGAGAGCGAAAGGCTCTCGACTCCTTTTCCCAAGGGTCCTGATCTTGGTAGAAGTCATCAGTGTGGTCAATGTTTCCCAGGCTGACGACCCCCTAAGGAATCAACTGAGTTAGTTGGAACAGAGCAACGGACGCGTCGATCTTGAAGCACTCATCAAGATCGTCTATTATTCTGTCTAGCAATGAAATGTTCCCTGAGACTCGACAGCATCCGGAAACTTGCTCGCCCCGCGTTCCTTCTCCTCTGTCTCACTGTTGACACGTTTTCCAAACTCTGAATGCCAGTGCATGCTGAAATAAGTTCTCTTCTGCTCCGAACGTCATCAGTTTCCCCTCATGCAGGACTGCCCGAGGAGTCATGGATACACAGATATGATCCGTACCTTACCCACAGTCATCCGTCGTCGTTCCATCCTCTTGTGCGTTGCATTGGGAGTTTGATATCGAGTTCTTTCCAGCCGTATTCGAACGACCGACAGGGATCGAGCAGAAAAAAAGAAGCGAGAGGCACATGAATGACGGTGCGGCCAACCCAGGCAAACATGATGAATGGAAGCATCGATATCTCCATTGGAGAAGGGAAGAACCCTGGGGATTTTGTTTCAGTCGTCACATGTCGGAATAATGTTGAGAATCACGATCGAAGCACCTCCACGGTTTTTCACGCTCGTCTCCGTCCCACAGAACCGTGTTAAGCCAGCCGACTGGTTGCGTCGGCTGATCATCATGAGTGTCTGGCCGGATTTGGATTGGTCTGGAACACCCTGCGTGAATACTGAACTGGTGTGTGCGTCCAGCGAGCAACGGTGTCCGAAGACCCGAGAGCCGCCTGCATCATTTTTCGCCTGCTGTAAAGGTCCACGGGGGGGATTGGCTTCAGAAGCTGCCGGCGAAACCCAACCGGGCTTGGCAACATCGAGGAGCCCCACTAGGTTGACGTAGGACGCTGAACACTTACACGCATAGTGTCGACAACAATGCTCTTGGCAAAGAGATCATTCGGCTCACGAAAACATGTGATCTTTGGAATGGCATGAAGTTCAAAAAAGCCCCGGATTCTTTCTCTGCTCATACGTTTCGTCGGAGTAGACCGAGGTTCGAGTCGTCATGCACACGGAAGATGAGGCTCCAAGGGGCTTAAGCCTCACGGATTCCCGCAAAGTCCACTCTTGAATGGCATGCAGGTGTCGTAGCAGCATCATCTTGTTCTCATTCTGGGGCCTGGAGAACGTCCGTCTGAGACCGTACCGGTGGAGCGAAAATCCTGTGTTTCAGCAACCGTCCGGTATCATACTCGCCACTAGGCCTTGTAGGAAACTGCGGTTTCCGGAAAATGCAGCTTCCGGTCAACTACAACTGAAAACCGCGATTCCGCAGTTGACCGCACATGACAGCAAATAATTCTACTCGTATTTTGTGCGTGAACTAAACTGGTGCCTTGATTCAATTTAACTCTGTGATTTCGCTTTGTTTGCAAAACCTGTTCGCCATCTTCGTAAGAAGGATGATACACGCCACAGCTCCGTTAGGACTCCAGTACAAGGTGACGCTGCACAAATGCTTGGAAGCAGTTCTTTTTCCTTCCGTCAAACATAATGTCAACCGTTGAAAGCTTGCTGTTTGATAGAGTGCACGGATGAGAATTCGCCAATATGACAAGGTACAAAACTCTGGGCAGGGAAAGCTCCGAGGAGATCGAGCAACGAAGATGTACCCGACATCGAGCTTCAAGCATGAATGAGGATGACGCTTTCCGGCATTAAAACCGAAATCGATTCGAGCCAGTTCTCCGGCATCTTGCGGCTCACTCAGTGGCTTTGCTCGAGACTTTGCTAACTCAAATTTTCCGGAAAGTTCAATCCACCCAAAGTTCTGATGGCAGGCACTGATTCCGGTAGGCGGCCCTGCTCAGCGAATGAACCTCAGAAATTCTAGGCGAGCTCGTTTATCCGCAGACTCAGGTGTGACAGAAAGAGACGGGAACTTGCACCCTTCATGGAGACATATGGGAGCCCGGCCTCGTTAGTATCTATGATTATCCTCCGCGGGAAATCCATTGACCGTTCGCTGTCGCCCGCGAAAGTCGAACCGCAGTTCAAACCCGCAGATGATTGCGGCTCTCTGCAGTTAATTTACTGCGAGGATTTGCTGTTTTCGCGGTCAATGAACCGCAGTTGAAAACCGCTGCACGGCTTACTCGCAGCCAGCGGTAGATTCACGATTCTGCCGGTCAGGGCTGAGTCAAATCTGCCGCCCGAGCTCGATACTTATTGCTCTTTAAGGAGATAACGAGAACCCGGAGCACTTATTCAGAACGTTGGTTAAATTCGACTCGATGTCATTGAGGGCTGATGGTGAATAAATGGACAGAGCAAATTTCTAGACCGGGTTCGAAAAAGTTTCGAAACCTGATGGCTTCGAGTTCTCGGTTGAGGACGAGAACTTGCTGGTAGAATTCGTTGACTCATTCGAGGTTTTGATATAATCGAGGTTTCGATACAGTCGAGGTCAATGAATTCGAAGCTCACACTGAGGTTGAGCTTCAGGTCGATATACAGGGTAGTCAACGTAAGTCGGGAATTTTCGAACCCTTCCTTCTTTTGGTCATAACTCGGTCAAAAGTGGACCGAATCCGACAATTTTTTTTTGATCGATAGTTGGAAGAATGGCGCATCTTTTCCAGCTTGATTCGATTGAAATCTCTTCTTTTCGGGAAGCCGCGGAAAATGCCAATTTTTTTTTCAAACTTTCTCAAAAACTGCCCGTGAAATGTCCTAAGTGAACCGATCCAGTTCGTCATCATTTTTTTAATGCAGCAAAGGATGCCCCTCATTCGCTGAAGAAACGGCGAGGATCGGTCGGAAGCACGAGAAAAGGCGACCGATCGCATCAGCATCACAAAAACCACTCATCTTTTGACAAAATCTCGTCCTCGATGCGATTCCCCCCGTATCTCCTTAGGGAAGCCGAATTCGAAAAAACTTCCGATGGCAAAATTTTCTTAGAATGGTCCAAACTATCCGACATTGGCCGATCCGACAGCTTCTTTTTTTGCCAAAAAATCGAGTTTCCCCAGTTCTTCGTCCTGGAAGCCTGAAACAGCCCGAAACTGCTCGAGTATCAGTCGTGCGCGCGCTACGCAGCAGGGACATGCTTTCGACGAATGGTGCTCTCGTAACTTGAGCACCGGAGCTCGTCTGCTACGGTTGAAACATCAACCATTTTGAGAAGAGCACGTGCTCCACGAAACACGTTGAGAAGTCTTACCAAGTGTCTCTTGCCTGGTCCCCTCATTTTGGAATCGAAACATGTGGCCTCCCAACAGCCCTGATCTGAATCCACTTGATTATTACGTTTGGGGCGAAGTGGAACGAGAGTCCAATAAACGACGGCACGAAAACAGAGAGTCTCTGACTGAAGCAATAAAGGACGCCTTCGCCAACCTCCCGAGAAAGGAGTATCAGTTGGCCTGCGGTCGCTTCCGGTCAAGATTGGAGAAAATGATCGAAGCTGAAGGTAGCTGGTTCGAATAAAAAAAATCCTTGCGCTTCTCGAACGACGAAGTTACTGTCTTCCTCTTAGAATGGATGAAGTTCTGACCAACTCAACTTGCCAGCAGTTTCGGGCTGTTTCAGGCTTCCAGGACGAAGAATTGGGGAAACTCGATTTCTTGGCAAAAAAAAAGCTGTCGGATCGGCCCGGAAAGGTCATTGTAAGAAAATTTTGCCATCGGAAGTTTTTTCGAATTCAGCTTCCCTAAGGAGATACGGGGGGAATTGCATCGAGGACGAGATTTTGTCAAAAGATGAGTGGTTTTTGTGATGCTGATGCGATCGGTCGCCTTTTCTCGTGCTTCCGACCGATCCTCGCCATTTCTTCAGCGAATTAAAAAAAAATGATGACGAACTGGATCGGTTCACTTAGGACATTCCACGGGCAGTTTTTTTGAGAAAGTTTGAAAAAAAAAATTGGCATTTTCCGCGGCTTTCCAGGAAGAAGAGGTTGAAACCTCTTCCCGATTCAATCGAATCAAACTGGAAAAGATGCGCCATCCTTCCAGCTATCGGACAAAAAAAAATTGTCGGGATCGGTCTACTTTTGACTGAGTTATGACCAAAAGAAGGAAGGGTTCGAAAATTCCCGACTTACGTTGACCACCCTGTATTCGAGGTCGTGACGGTCTAGAATTCATCCAATCGAGAGTTGATATGATCGATGCAGGTTTGTATAATAGGGGTTTCTCTGTGATTCTCCCGCCGAAACTCCGTACAGCCGACCGTCCTGATAACTTCTGATCGGACTTTTCAGACTAGGACAGAACTCACATTATCAAATTCAACAGTCAGATCATTGGCCTCACACACGAGTTGATAGGACTCATAGTAATTCAGAGCCTGGTGTTGGAAAAGTCGCTGTTCGAGAGCCGCTTTTTAACCGGAGCATCATCATGCATGACTCAAATGCAGGTGACTCGATACAAGAGGATCATTCTCCATGAGGAAACGTCGAAAAAGTATAGCCGCCCATGCATTCATGGAGTCGGAACAGAGAAATAACTTCCCGCCCCTGCTTGGAACCTCTCTGCGATTTCAAGTCAAGTCCAGGTCCACATTCCGTCAAATCTCTCGGAGACAGGTCAATCGAGAAACTGTTTCAAACACTGAATTCGTCTGGTTTGAGATCGAATCTTGTGGAAGGGGACGGAAAGACCTGTCAGTTCGCATCGGAGCGTCTGGGAGTTCTGCCGCAGATGATCATCTCAATTCCGATCTCTCCCCTGAGCTGAGGGTCCAACTTCAATTTCTGTGATCATACCTTCCTCAAATGGAACGTGAACTTCAATGACGATTTGCCGCGTGAAACGAGCTGTGCGTCCACTGCACTACTCCTACGTCGCGCCCAGCTATTTTCGAGAGATTCTCTGAGTCTGGATCCTTGCGAAACGTCTTCGATCTGAGATATTCAAATTCAGGGATTGCCCAGGTCCCCTCTAGGAGCGAACAAGGCCGATTTCCCATTCGAGGAAACACTTCCTCTGAGGTTCACACGCACGTCTGGGATTGGGGAATCCGGAACGAGCTGTTCTCTCCCGGAGGGGACAAAAGGTTGGGAAAGAGTTTCGACGTGCCGACGATTCGACCAGCGAGCGATCGAGGCTTCAGTAGAGGAAAAAAGGTCAACCAGGGGTGGAAGAGCGTCGATGTGTATTCAGGTCGTCACAAGTCGAGTCGCGTAAGAAACATAGCAGGACGAACGGGCGAAGCCTGAACGAAAGGGCGTGAGCTCCGTCGAACTCTGCGCAAGAGGGCCGCAGATCCGACGACAGCAGCGAAGCAAACTTTCATTGAAAACGCCCCTTCTGACTGATGCGAGAGTTCAGATCCGCCGTCATTCCGTTCGCATGACCAGCTAGCTCGGAAGCAGGTCTACAGAAGACTTCAAAGGGCCAGTTCACGTGAAGACGACTTCAGTCAACAGAATGACGCCGCCATCAGCCTCCGAATCAAAGAGGCGCTGCATCGCTGTATCAAGGTACAAAATGTGTTTCAAGCAGTTGGGTTGATTAAAAAATGACGATGGCAGTCCTTTGGCTGAGGAGAGAGCTCTGTTCTGCATCGGAATCATTATGTTCACGTCGTATAACTCTGTCCCCTCCCGGTTGTTGGAAAGTTCGGTGAACTGCGATTATCGGGCAGGAAACATTGAATATTCAAACCTCCTGTTGCGGAATTGGTGGAGGACGACTTCCCACCGAATCTGAGTTTATAGCGGACTAGCCGGCCTTCGGCCGACTACGCTTGCTGACCCGTCCCTTGCTTCGGGAGTCTACTGCTTACAGACATACATTGCCTTACATGTAGTGTCATTAGACCTTCGGGAGTGGCCACCGATCATCGCTAGCATAGAATCGGGGCGATGCGCTTCATGGTTGAGATTCGTATCCCGGTCATACATGTGAGCGAACACAATCTGGCAGTTTTCGACGAGGAGATCGTTTCTACCCCTTGAATGAGTCAGCATCATTGGTTATCTATCTCCTTATTCGGCTAATCTGCTCATGTTGTCTGTCAAAAGTATGGTCAGACCCACCCCGGATTCACCTTCCTAGACCCGAAGTCCCGAGAATGTGAACAGATAAATCCCGGTACCGTCTGTTTAGGCTAACGAACGTATGGTAAGATCGACCTCGGAATCCCCTCCCTAGACGGCGAGAAGTCAGGTTGAATCGATCCTGGGATCAACTCCTTAGGCTCCGGAAAGTATGATCGGATCGACCCCGAAATCACCTCCCCAGACTCCGATGACGATGAGATGAGGCCTAGGAATCTGGCTGGCGTCATGTCGGGCCGGTGCACCTTATCTTCAGAATTTTTCATGCAGGTGACAGTATGGAGGGGTTCAGAGTTGGGGTGAATGGCGAGGGGGAGGAGGGGAGGGGTGGCCTATGTCCTATCCGGTGAGCCGCCCTACATTACGCAGTTTGTTCCAAGTCGATCCGATCAATACCGGAGAAGTCTATTGAGGACGAACAAAAATACAAACAAACAGACCCTGGATTTTCATATCTATGGATTGAAAAAACAAACAACGAGAATTCTGAGCTCACCGACAAGGCTTCGAGACAGGCAAACAATGCCCGCCAAGGAACCTCCTCTCGCGGTGGGTTCTACCGTCCTCTGAGTGATGGTAAGATGATGGTAATCGCTCAGGTGGAAATGAGAGACCCTGTAGGGATTCCTGATTCTGAATCTTCTGGACTCGGGATCAGGCACGTTACTCAGAAAGTTCGAACAGAACGAAAGCTTGCTACAAGATCGAGCTTCTCGACCTCAATCGAATCCCGCGTTTCTCACTGAGAGCTACGGGTCAAATCCATTGAGTCTGAGAGTTTTCCCACTCGGGCTCGCGAGAGGAGTGCAAGGGCGAATCGGTGTCTTCCACTCGAATAACGCTCCGTCTCAAGCTGCATGTCGCAATAATTATTGAATCGAGAGAACGATCTGAGCCAGACTTGGATCAGTGTGAAGGACCTCCCAGAAACAAGCGCAGCGCAGCTCTATTTGAGTTTCTCAGCGCGCGATCCCGAAGTTGATGTTCGACCGTTGAGAATTGAGCCGAGGAGAGTGCTCCCAACGTGACGAAAAGAGAGACACTCAGGATAACTATGAGCCGTATTTAGTCGTCCCGAAAACCTTCCTTGCTCCTGGCATGCGGCCGGACAAACCAGAGGGGAAACAAGTGTCACCGACATCCCCTACTCAGGACAGGGTAAAATGATATCAAATCCGTCTGGGATCACCGCCTCCTGTCTCGCAGTTCCGAGCATGTTACCATGGGCTCGCCTCACCCAACTTACTGAGCTCGAGCTTGAACTCACGGAATTCGCCGGCGGAAGTGGCCGTGTTCCGATCGGGCCAAGTTCCACTTGCAGAGAGAAACGACGAGAGCGGATCCGAACGAAGGTCACGAACCAATTTCTGATATAGCTCGTGAAGAGAAGCTTCGAGCCCGCTTTCCAAACTTTTCCAACGAGGGAGGTAAACAGCAACAACTTCTTGAGCAGACCGAAAGGGAATTCTAGATCGCTCACTTCCGGGAGCAAGAGATTCCTCCGCAGGCCCGATGAGCTTGGCGGTGATTTTGAGGGGAATCGACAATTTTGTCCGCCTCAGATTATCACGGGCGCCTAGTTAGCGATGGAGGAAGCAGTCGGCGACAGGAGGGCGATGGAGGCGATTCATTATTCGTGATGGTCGTTGTTCATTCAGCCCAGGTTCTCTGACATCCCTGGCTGACTGGATCAAATTTCCGATCTATAATTCCAGTTAGGCTCAGACTGAGCTCGTGCCTCTCGAATCACATGCGATCGAGTCGACACGTCGCTCGCAAAGCTGTTGCTGCTGCACCTCCTCTTCCCGGTACTCCCGCGCCGTCTGAGCTTGCTGAAGTTCCGGCTTAAATTCTTCGTCACCTCAGTGCTCCTTTCCGCGGAATCAGTCCCAATCCCTACCGAGCGTTTTCGTCTGAGGTGCTCGTGAGTCATTTCGTCGAGTTCCGAGCTGAATCGTTGCCTTTGGTTCCTCCGGGCGAATCACGTGACCGGTGGGAATATTTGTGGACAAGGTACGGAGAAACCGTGGGAACGATTCCCGCAGTGGTTCAGATGGATCACGAAGCCCTTCTGAGCGTGAAAATCAGTGTGACTAATTTCCTCAGCGGGAGATGGAATCGAACGCAAGTGGGGGGGGGGGGGGGAGCCACTCCGGAAGGCGGTCGCGCAAGGTTGAGCTGTTGACACTCCCGATTTGGATCTCGATTGATCTCGGTCTTCGGAGCGCCTCAGTCGCTGAACCGAGCGCAAACGTCGGCGAAGAAAATAAATTGAGTTCGAATCCTATCGCTGGTCTACGTAGCGAACGTCAATGTCCGGAAGGCGGTTGAAGAGGCGATTCTGAAATGCTCCAAACCACGCCATCGCACGACGTGAAAAGCGCGTGTGGGAATGGATAGCCTTTCGTTTGCCAGCAACCAACAGCCTCCGCGACGCTGACGTGAAATATGTAGTCCGCCCGAACCTTGACCTCGCGGCACTGCTCGGAGGAAGACACAGGCGGTCGAGAAGAGAGCATTGGGACACTCTTTGAGCCGTTTGTCTTTCGAGTAGGCGCCTACTATTGGTATCGCGAAACGACCTGCTGTCTCGTGCCGATTCTTCTTCGGCCTCCGATGCGTCTTCCGGTTCGGTCCAGCGACCGGCTTGCAGATACGCAACAGCTAAGTGCGGGGTCATTTGGAAGAAATTCAACCGTTGGCACACGAGAGATTTCCGATACGGGGGCTCCCGGCGAACCGTAACCGACACTCCTCGTGAGATTAGAAAAGCTCGCGTTCCGAGGCCCCGATTCCGTCGGCTTGGAAATGGGGCATCCGTCCGAGAAGGAATTATTCGCCGAAGATAGCTTCCTGCAGCACATATCAAGATCGATGCAAACTGTTTCCGCACCCTCGGAATACAGGGTGTGTCCTCTAAGCTGCAACATTTTCGTGGCCTTTCTGTTTTGGGCTGTATTTCGGTCAAATTTTATCCGATGTGGGAATTTTTTTTTTTGATCGAAAGCTCTTGAAGAGACACATCTTTTCGCTCCATTATTTTTGATCATCAGATCAGTGTTGAGTTTTCCAGAGCCTGTCGAAGTTTTCCTCAATTCAATTCATGGTCCCTGAAAGAACTAACCAGGAAATCGCCGATTCTCAACCGATTTCAAAAATTAAAAAACGGAAAGATTCCCCTCGAACCCAGCTACAAAACGCTCGCAAGAACGCGCGGATCGGTTGCGAACCGGAGGAACGGTATTCAATACGAGATACCCCAAAATTGAGCCTCCCGGACCCCCTGCCGACCCCTCCAGTAAAGAACTGCCTGTAACTCCTCAGGGAAGCCGATTTCGGAAATTTCACTGATGGCAAAAGTTTCTTATTTTGAGCCAAACTACCCGGGAACGAAGTCACCGAGTCGATCCGATAACTTTTTTCTCCACCTCAAAAGTCACTGGGCGCTCATCTCTCGACTTTTGAGGTGGAAAAAAAAGTGAATTGAATTGAGGAAAACTTCGACAGGCTCTGGAAAACTCAACACTGATCTGATGATCAAAAATAATGGGGCGAAAAGATGCGTCTCTTCAAGAGCTTTCGATCAAAAAAAAAATTCCCACATCGGATAAAATTTGACCGAAATACAGCCCAAAACAGAAAGGCCACGAAAATGTTGCAGCTTAGAGGACACACCCTGTATATTCAGATCCTCGATCGGACAAATATACGGGAAAGTGCGGGAGAGAGCCGCGGATCGTTTCCCGCCAAACGCCGAGTCCCGACGTGGGACCAAATGCAGAAATGGCAATAACATCTCATCAGTGACGCCGGACTGGAGGGACAGTTCGGAAACATGAGAATGTTCCTGCGCCTCTCATAACTCGCTGTCCCTCAGGATACCGCTCGACCAAAAGGATTCGTGGCCAATGATCGCGACTTCCAACATCTTGAACCCGTTCAGCTGCCAACCCGGTTCCCGGAGCTCAACGCGGAAGCGAATATTGCTCACCGCTCAATGACATCGGCACCGGTCGCCTTCACAGTTTTTCGGCAGCACGTATCACATCAGGAATTATGTCTCGCCACAGCTTGCATCGAGGGAGCCGTTCAAATGATCTCGGAGGTCCAATAGGTTATTTCTTTCACTTCGCTCCTTTTCCGTCGTGCCGTTCCACAACGCCGAGCGTAAGGCCTCAGCACGAAATCAACAGACAATCGGAGAATCTGTATCAGCAGACGAATAAAATAGCAAGAGATTGGTTTTATCCATCTGCGCGAAATGTTTCCCTGTTTGAACCCGAAACTCTCGAGGGCGCGGTTTTGACATTGAGGTCGGGGCGCGAACCCGGCTAAAAATTTCGGTTTCAATCCCAGTTGATTCCTGATGCGCATACATTTGCAGATGGCCTTCCGGACTGTGCCAAGTCAGAGCAGTGGCTTTTCACACCGAGGACGGAACCCTTTCAAACGCCAGCATGTAGGAATCCGCAGATTTATCGCTCCGAGGAACTGGCTACCCAAACGGAAGAGCGAGTCGGCCGCCAACGCGCAGTTTGTTCAGCGATGAGACTCGAGGAAACTGCTCCTTCTTGTCTTGAACCTGTTTCCGTCTTCGCTAGACCGCTCATGATATCTCTGGTTTCTTTTGGAAGACCCGCATTGGACGAGCAAAAGCATTTGCGCAGCGTAATAAAAGCGTCGCTGGAACTTCGGTCGTCGAGGGGGCTTTACGTTTTTGCGCTGATTTCCCTGTGAAAGTTGTTTTGCCTCTGTTGTCGCTCGTTTCGTGCCTCATTGAGCTCCGCTTTGCCCTAACCGAGTGATAAAAGGGTGAAGCTTTTTTCGGAATAAGTGGGAAACGTTTTCGTTGAGAGTTTGAACTGGTTTGGGAAAGACTCCCCGTAGCCCGAGACTTGTCAATCTCGACACATCATGGGCCTGCACCTCGGGGCGAATATTTTCTATCTGGAATCGAGTTCTAGGTTTCGGCTCTGAAGGGTTCGCTTCGATCACCGTCAATTTCGTGAGGGCGGGACGGATGGGGACGTTGTTGGATTTAGCTTCTTACTGTCTCATCGGACCCTCTGAGCGCTTCTTGACTCCCACGTTTCCATGCCCTCTCCATGAGGGAAATCAGGAATGCGGCGCCGGGAAATTCGCCGCACAGAACCAATAGTTTCGTGGATGTGAACTGCCGCAGGTCAACAATTTGCCTGGTTGGAGGAACTCCGAGTCGACGAAATCACGGGACAGATGCTGGAAATGAATCACCCAGGGAGTCATCGACAGTTTTTCCTCATGGGTTTCGGAATGAGGATGCGGAACCGCGGTGCCCGTCGGAAGTCGTCCAAGGGCGGTCCGAAAGCTCGTTACAGGAATTGCTTATCGATTGGATCTCGTATTGGGAACCCTCTCTGCAGTTGGGACAAAAGTTCCGCGGCTAGGAAGACACTCCTGTCGCGCATCGAGTCGACATCATCTGACATGTCGACAACTTCCTCGGCCTACGAGTCGTGGAGGCACCCGCAGAAGCAGGAATGACGCGACATGATGGACAGTCGCGGATGTTCACTTCCCCGAGGGGGATTCTCACGAAATGACGGAACTAGCAGTGTAGGACGTCGGACGAGCTGGTTCTAGACAAGCGCGAGACTCGAAAAGCAGCGTGCGAAACCGCATATCTAGAACTGTGGGACCCGAGACAGTCAACAAACAAATTGTTTCAATTTCAGTCCCGCAGACTTGGTTGACATGCCTCGTTGCATCTGAGAAAAAGCTGCGGTGAGCGTTCAGATCACCATGATGGTACGGAGCCCGTTCAGAAACGGAGCTCATGGTTGCTGCAAGTCCGTAATGCCCAAAAATCCATCTCCATGTCGCTGACCTCTCCAGCAGGCAATGCAATGTTCCTGAGCGAGTTTCCGGACCTCTTCGCCCTAGTCCTGGCGACTGCTGAGAGACATCAACAGGATTCGCCGTCGGGCAGCGCCATACGGACAGGGGCATCTTCCAGAGGGCGCTCACGAGCTGGCGCTCAACTAATTCACTGCTGTTTGCACAGAGACCCGAGCCAGCCGGAACCTGTTTATCCGCGTGGCTATATTTTGTGCGGCAGACACACGTGGAGGATAACAGTTCCCATGCCCAACCGTTCGTGCGCTCTTGGGACTCGCTCAATTGAGGAAGCGGTGCCGTCGCTTGTTTGCCTTCATGCGTCCAAGCTTTGAGTGCAAATAACATCCGTGCTGCTGAACCAAAGCCAACAAAAGGAGAAGCCGGTGCCGGATTGCCGCCCGAAAAGACCCTGACTCGCGGCAATCTTCCGCAGAGATCAGGTTGCGCCACTCCTCGGCCTGAGAACCCTGTTGACAATAATACAAAACTCTCCAAATCGATCCTCCACGGCGATGGCCCTCGAAAGTGGCGGTGGAGTTATTCCTGAACTTAGGGGGCTGGATCCGTGACTATGCGGAGTCGTTCCGAATCATCGGGCGGCGAAGAACCCTTGGTCCCCGCTGTCTGTCGAGGGCCGAGTGGTGGCTAACAGTAGCGTACCAGCATGAGGCTTCACAAGCTGAAGTCTCGTGGTTTTGTAACTTCTTCTGTTCTGAGAACTCGTCTACTATATCCGAGCCCGTCAGATCCAACTCAGACAGGTTCACAGCCATCATCCTGAGAGGAATCATGAGTCATTCCTGGGATGTCAGCTCGGGATTCTAATGCCTCGTTTCTCGCGCACAGAAGCCATGTCTGCTCCACCGCCCGGAGAGCTCAACAGGCCGTTGTGAAACGACCGAGTTCCGGAAGCCGGTCAACCGGGCCGCGGCATCAACCGAGACACGTCGTTCTGAACGAGGTTCTCCTTCGAGATGATCCCGTTCGCTCGGCAGTCTCTGGCACAGATTATCTCAATGTCCCGATACGCGGGACTCTGGAGGGTATTTGGG
Organism: Phytoseiulus persimilis; assembly: GCA_037576195.1. Lineage (NCBI taxonomy): Eukaryota > Metazoa > Arthropoda > Arachnida > Mesostigmata > Phytoseiidae > Phytoseiulus > Phytoseiulus persimilis. Next base: position 29,388,364 of record CM075103.1, read on the forward strand.
GGAGAAACTCCCCTCTCCCCCTCATTTGTCACCTCTCCACCAGCGCCTGGTAGCAGCACCGGCAAGCCTCGTGAAGGGCTGGTTACGCAACTTGTGGCCATCCTTAGAGCTGATTAAGCCGGCCCGATTTCCGGGGGAAAGCTGTTCATCAAAACTGCGGTGCGTTCAAGTCCAAACAATCGCTTGTGTTCGCGACTTTGATGGAGTACGTCGATGTCAGCCTGGAACATTGCGCTCCTCACAGAGCAGATCGTGAGTAAATCTTCATCCCGCTGAAACGCAATCATGTTAGGTCGAGGAAAACGTGGCCTAACCCGATTATGTCATCCATTTGCTGTATCTCGGAGCGATCCGGTCCAAAGCGATGTCGAAAGCAGTTGTGCCAGACGAGCCTACTCATAAGGTGCTGTAGAGGTCCTGTGACTCAACGACGAGCCCCCTGGACCCTCCCGTTCCGCTGCTGGAATCCAGGAAGATTGGGAGATGCATATTTCTTCTTCTCCGACGTGTTTTCGAGCATCTGGGAGAACTACATAATTTGCGAGCAGCTCTCGACTACGGGCCTTCCGTGAAGAAAATGCGAATCAATCCGATGCTGAGAACGGATGAACGATGCTCTGGGGTGCTCGCCCCCCTGCACGTCGGCGGAACTACAATTTTCGCGTGAGACAAACGGGAGCATCATCCTCGAATATTCTGGCGTAGGGGAAGTCGCGTCGCAGGAATAGCTCCTGAACCAGAGGGTGATTCCCGCTACCGCTCAGACGGAGCGCGTTTCGGGCGCTGTACTGGAGATCTTTTATAGCACTTGATCAAACCTCCCGAATAATGCCTCGGAGCTGCTATTTGCGAGTGGTCAAGCACGCCCCGGTGCTCTCTGAGTGGTCCGTTACAAGTGTATCTATGCTTGCCGGATTTTTTTTAGGCTTCCAACAAAGTCAGGCATTTGTTCAATGTGACACAGCCAAACATCAAAGGATTCATCATGCGATACTCGAGGGAGTTCTGCACATATAGAGCAGACGAGCTAAGCAGCTAACACGTACACACGATACTCACTTACACCGTCCAGGCCGGCTGGGATGGAAATGAACGTTCACGCACACACGTATCTCGTCCGTCAAGTTCGACAGAGCAGGCATGGGGGTTCGCATTTGGCTCTTGACACTCTTTTGTATAGGTTCATTACCTTGTCTTATTTCCTCCTCCTTCCAGCACCGTTCGTGGATTTCCGCCTACATCCACATCCGCCACCGGATACGGCTTGCGAATTGACTGAACAGTTTTGTTTTTCTTTCCGTGGGTATAGTTCGAGACGAGATCATCGAACCTCGAGTTCTGATACTCGGAACCGGGGCTGCTATTTCCAGCCGCTTCACGGAAGGGAAAAAATTCTTTCAGTGTGGAGTGTTTTCGCGGCTGAATACGGACGTTTCGAGTGGTCGATTCCTGGAATGAATTATGGGGATTCGGGTCTCGCGTTAGACTCCGAAATATTGGGGTTTTGGTCCAGCACAATTCCTCTCACAAATGCGAATTTCGCTCCGGAGCGCCGATGAGCCGCCTCTAGAAGAGGTCGGACAGCAGAAGTGGTACCGTATGAAAAATGACTTTGACTAGTCGGATATGAACTGCCGGCTAGAAATGTGAGGAAGGAGGAGGCCTTCGATTGTTTCAACGCTCTGCCGCCATCCAGACTAGCGGCGCCGCAGCCAGGCGTCTCAGGTCGGTCGCTGGTCGCTGAAACAAGGTGCCGTAGCGATCCGTTCCGATATTCGTCTCAAGAGAATGTGACTCCTGTAAATCAATCCAAAATGAGAGCGTCGACGGCAGAGAACGAACCAGCCTCCTCCCACTCATAAAATTCGAGATTGGGCGGAGCGAACGTCAGTGTTCTGTGTAGATCACTCATACCACTTAACTGACCCGTGGTTCAGAAGAATCGTGGAACCCTCATGAAACCATCAATCGTTTCGTCCAATGCTCGGAGGAACGTCCGGGAAAATATCGCGGACAGGGTGGACGCAGGTTTCCAATCACTCGATCTGGGTAGCGACTTCCAGGATGTCTATTCCCCTCAGTACGGTCACCTATGAGTGGCCGAACTTGGTCGCCCTTTTATTGGACGTGTCATTGCCAGCCTATGGCCGGATGGAGACGTGTCAATACCCGCAGGTCACGTGAGAGACTGGGATCGCTGGTTTCTGGCGAACCAAACCTGGCTGCGATCACTTCGGGGACGGATCTGGTACATGGGAAGAGCGTATCCATTATGGAGAGGGAAGGACATCAAGGAGTGCGTTCTAGGTCAAGTCGGCGTGCCGACTATTGCCTGATACAGAGCATCGCAACAGGGATAATGCGCCCCCGGAATTTCTGAAGTGTGAGAAACCATGATTTCAGGAAAAGAAGCGTCAGGCTAACGATGCATCTCGAGTGTAGCTCTCTTCTATAGCATCTCTTCATGATGAATGCTGAATTCGTGCTCAGGGATTCGAGGTGACATTCGCCTCCGCTAGTCCACCCTTCTGGATACTGCTACTGGAACAATCCCGCAATTTTTTCTCGACAGCGGAGCAGGTATGTGAACTCTGTGATGAAGGAAGGGGTTCGAGGGGTTTGATACGCGAAAGATCACCAGACTCGCAGAGACGTTTTTCTGTTCCGCCACAAGCCACACTGGACTCATTCATGGTCGGTAATCGTCCTGAGAAAGAGTCCATTCGGGTCGGAGGAAACCAGATATGCACGAGAGCGGTATTATCTTCAACCAAACGCTCAGACGCTGAGGTAAGTAGAGTTGCCCGAGCGTAACACCTGAGACAGGAGCGACGGGGTGTAAGGAGCGAAATTCGCTCCTCTGGAGCATCTAAAATTTCCACAGTGCGGCGCGGGCCATCGCTGTCTCAAATTCATATCCCTTCACATGAGATCCTCTCCATGGGTAACTCTCTCTCTCTCTCCCAGGGCTCTCAGGTAACTCCCCGGAAGTATAGATCCGCGACTCTGAGTCGCACTTGGAGTCGCAGATCTTCACTGGAGGGATGTCCAGCCCTGAATCATGGGGAGATGTCGAATTCCGTCACAGATTCTCGTTAATTTCTCATCGGTTATGTACACAGGATCGTTATAACATGATGGACTTTTTAAGAGTCCCCCGCCTTGGATTTCGGGGCAGCCTCCGACATCGAAAGCGGAGCCGTCTGCTGCGTTCCGGGGGCGATAAGACTTCTTTTAGTTTAGCTCTCAGATGGAAGGTCGGACACATATCTCTCGAACAAAAACTCTCCCGGAAACAGCCTCTGACCCAGATTTGTGAGAGGCAAGGTTGTCTATCTTTGATCTTATGGTTTCTCTCCGCGTGTTGACTCTGTCATTCGTTTCCGTGGTCATCGTCTTCTTCGTTTTCTCTCTTCTCGCCCTCTGCGCCCTACTTCATTGCTGTTGCCTACCGTTATGCTGCCAACGGTGTCCCACGAGATCCGGCCGTCCAGCACGTACATATCGGACTCGTGTCTGGGCCTCACTCCGTGGAGCCCAATCTCCTCTCAAGGACCAGTGGGGTCGTTTTCGTCCTGTTTTCAAGGAAGCACGTTCAAGTGATCATGTGGAGGCAGCTTCGTCCCTTCCATTTCGATAACGTTACTGGGCCGTGTCATTCCGAAACTCGTTATGAAATTGAGGACAGAGTCTCTGACGAAACCTCTCGCGGAACCCTCATGAGGAATTTGCTCCAGTGACTCGGCAGCTTGCGATAAAGGGGAGTTTCGACGGAACGTTCGAGGGCAGTCCTCCCAACGGACAGGAACCACTCGAGCTAAGTTTCGGTTCAGTCCGTATCAAGAGCTTCCGGAACGACACGCGCTGTTCACTGCCGACCAGGAGTATGCGGAGTCCGGCTTCATGTCAACGGCTTGCTAGCGAGTTGTCGACACCACTATTTGATTGCAGGGGGAAGCTCGGTGCGCAGATTCCCGTCGTCAAGTTGGTTTCCGCTCGAATTCCGGCCCGAGTTGAGCGGGAGGAGGACTGTTCTCCCTGTGAGCGTGTTCGCCTCCGCGAGAGATTTTCTCCCAGGATTGAAGAGCAAACTCGCCTTTGAGTCTAAATACCAACGGCGCCCCATTCTTCGAGCCGCGCCGGAGGTGAGCGGAACGAGCCTTGGTTCACAACCGTGATACGGAGAAAACCGAAATATCTATGCCCGGAAACGAAACCTCTGAGCGTCTCCGTGGACGGGAACGAACGAAGTTGAGAAGGATGCGAAGCGCTGAAGTCTATCAATTGATGGGATCGACACGGTTCGCTCGGGAAATCAACATACCGACGATCCTTACTCTGGAGTTAGCAAATCCTAAATCGCGAACTTTCTCATGCTCAGGAGAACGCCCGAGCGTGACGGGGCCGCAGAGCGTATCCTTGGGAAAGTAGGAAACAGAGAGGAAAGTAGCGCGATACGCCACGCAACAAGTTGACTTGAACTTCGCTGCGAAGCGCTATCGTGTTCAACATACGCAAGTGGGCTACCTTCGCCCATTCGCGGACGGAGAAGGCGGAACGGTTTCGCTGCCGTTTTTGCCCACTAGTCATCGTGTTTTTCGTTCAGAGGGACACCGGGATGCAGGACTACTACTGTGAGCGCAAAAAGAGACAAAGAGGGAGAGAGAGACACACAGATAAAGGAGCGAGACGGGGGAAATTCTCGCTTTTTATAGGCAGCCATTTTTAGGACGAACACGGTTCTATTGGAAATTCGTCATAAGCCGCCCTATCGGGCTCGTCGTGCTAACGGGAGTTTTATTCCTCTTCCTCTCGTAGCTCCCCCAGATATCAGAATCACGCGCTCGAGCGATTCTGTTCGCTGGCTTTTATACCTGCGCGAAGCCAGGGCCCGTCTACACGACTTCCAAGCTAACATCGCGCTCGAACAGCGGACAGCGTTTTCCATTATTATTTGGAAGAATCTGCTTCGAGCTCTAAATGGTATTCCGGCTCAAATAGTGAGGAAGATCGGATGGAGATCCGATTCCCGCTGGAAGACTACAAAAGGAAATCCTGATCGTTTTAATCGTCGAGAATGGTTTCTGATGGCATCGTGATGAGCGCGCGTCAGTTTTCAAGCTCTCGATTTATTGCTTCAAACGACCATTGCGACCGGAAGCTTGCAGCAGATCTCGCCCAGATCAAAATAGCCAGCCGATCCAGCAGGAACGAGTGGATATAAATGCTAATCGCATCATCGATCCGAAAACCTCAGAAGGCTCGTTATCTTCATTGCACGACTCCCGCGTTCACCGCTAATGACTCACTCTAACTGCGGCAGAATCCGGAACACTTCCTAATGTTCCGATTCCCACCGAGTCAGTATCGAAGTCTTCCTTTTCTCTGAGACTTACTCCAGTCGGCGACCGCGGAAGTCGGACGTGTCAGCCAATGCCTCATTTGCTTCCGATGGACTTCATGATGGGATCTTTCGAGTTGGCCACGGGAGAGACTCCAGACGAGTCAGAACAGTCTTTCTCCGCAGTCACTTGAACGAGCCGCGTATGAAGAAACCTGATTCCCCGAAAACCCGAAACTTTCGTCGCAATCAAGATCGGAAACCGACGTATCCGGCTCATGATGTCGTATTTACCCGACTCTAGTGATACTCCAAATCACAAGTTCAACGTTGTTCTTTTCCGCATGCAAAATTGTGGAAGGAGCGTCCAGCAAGTCGAGACATCATCGGGCAGAGCAGGGTAGGAATTCTAACGAAAACGGTTCTCGCAGTCATCGTTGCGTGTGCAGAAAAAAAAAGGTAGAGCTCGTGACCAGAAAGTCACTCAGAGCGGGTGGTTACGGTGACTCATACCCTGTACAGACTACATGGAATGAGCCATTACCCTCAATGCGTCCAGCGCCATCGTAAACTCCCTGCAGCCATCCTCACGTTCGTCGGTATGAGTGAGGCTCCCGATAATGGGTACAACTGTGAGCAAGTTTGGAGAATTCTGAACCAGAGGGAGTCCATATATATGCGAAGCTCTGATTACCTCCAGCTTCTGCGCAAGGGTTCCTCGGTCGCGAGACTTCAGGCCTCTCGAGCCGATGGAAGCCGGTGATTGAAGTCGACGAACAGATTGATTAACCGAGATCCAGTTCTTACTTCGTTTGCGGAACCGAAGCGTTAACTCAATGAAAGGTCTGTATCCGCCGCACCGAGGAAATTTTGGCTTTCATCAGGGTTGAAACATCGGATGGGCGGGAAAAATGTTCGTCAACTCTCATTGGAATATTCTAATGAACACCACCTGATAGAACGTCGACTCGACCAAGGTTCATTTCCGAGACCCATCCGCTGTTTCGCACTTTCGTTTCTTGTCGTCTCCGAAGCGAGACAGTCGGTCGATTCGTTCCCTCACTTCCTCAGCTCGCGCCGTTCCCCGAGAATTCGAAACTCTTCCGATTGGTAACCGAAACATCTTCGCTCATCAGACTGGGAAAAACACGAGGAAGCCTCAGAGCCGAGTTCGCTGTCCGTCTCCGGGCTTCGTTGTCAAGGCCGAGTCCGTCGGGTGAGGTGCGCGTGAAGCTTGGGCAGTAAATGTTCTGCGGACGCCCTCCGATACTCAAACTCGGAGCTCGCGTTTAAAAGGACTGTCAACCTCGTCCTGCGAAAGAACAGCTCGAGAATGGTATTTGGAGGCACATCCTATCGATCTAATATGCCGAACGGCGGAGAGAATCCCCATCATATGACGAGATATCGCGACAAGATGACGCGGTCTACACGTCACGTGCAGGATTGTCTAGCCATGCCGACGTTATCTCGAGCGGGAGGTAGCCGTATCGATCCGGACAGCGCACCGTTCACCCTCCGCACTCGACTTGCACTGGAACACGAAGTTCACTGGATCAACTCCGCGGGAGGTTGCCGCGTCGTCGATGGCTCCAAGGAGAGGTATCTAAGACGATGGACCTCTCAAACATTCGCTATGATCGTGCTTCTAGGGCAACCGCACTCAGAGTGCATTCCCCATCTCTCCAATATCTCACAGGGGTTCATCCGCTCTGAATATATGATCCTGAAGGCGTCATATCATATTAAGAACAAGGACCAGCCTCGTGAGAAGGATCCGCCGAGGAGTATTTCACTGAGATCACCGCCGTACAGCCTGGAATGTGGGGTATACGACAATCGTGGTGGGAAGAGAACGAGTGAGCAAATAGCTGGAGTGTTCCCGCTTTCTCCGGCAGCCGGAACGCTCCTCAAATAGCGGAGCATTCTGTCCCGCGATATCCATCAAGTGCCATTCCTCATAGCGAGCGTGGAATCAATAGATTGCGTACAAAAAGGTCGCGGGTACCAGGTTGGCTTGGATACAGTTCCTCCTTCTGAAAAGAAGGCAACTGTTCGAGACAGTGCAATATAAATGCTGCTGCAACAGAGCGAAAACCGCCTGCTCATAACTGGCGGGTCGTAAGGTAATGCGCCACAGCAGGCCCCGGTCCGCGACGCAGACATTGAAAACCCGTGCCGAAGACGGAAATTCGCTTCGAACAGATGAGATGGCTCGAATGAATATGACCGGCAGTACGCGAGTAGCGGGATATCCTTTCTGTGAGCGCGGGGGATCGCAGAAGACTCCCACGGGTTCCGTGCCGATCCGTTTGAATCAGCCTCCTTGACTGGAATCGATAGAGAAGAAACCAGCAGCTGGACGTGTTGCTTCTAGAGATCTGAGCTTGGTCTCCGGCTTGCCGGTCCGGAGAGGAAAAATCGAGTCACAAACTAACTCAATCTCACGGTGGAATACGCAAAGCCGCCGACTTTTCCACCCGCACGTCTCGTTGGCAACGTTTTACTGCCTTCTCAGATCACTCCTTTCCGCACCCCTTCGAAGCCCAATTCCTTTTCCCTCTCTCCCTCGACTCGCTCTCACCTCCTCGCCCAGCTTATCCTTTCTCTTCCCCCGATCTTCCCCCTATCTCCTGCTCTTTTTGCACGTCCTCGATCCTACAGAGGGTGGGCTACAGAAGCCAGCGAATCCTACGAATGCCTTCCTGAACCGTTTCCCGAAACTCAACTTCCAGCAAGTCTCCAGTACGCTGTGTTTGTCACATGCGACTCCTCGGAACGGGGGTTTATGTCGCTGATCCAGTTTATTTGCTTTGTAGGAGTAAATTGATTGAAGGAGGAAAACGAGAGCGACCGAGCGAACACACAATTGATTCAGCGTCTTTTGTGTCCGGCTCCGCCACCACTGTCGGTGCCCGACGTGATCTAACATCCCAAGCCGACGAAAAGACCGATTCCCTGAGATTGTGAATGCTGTAAGCCGCCGGAGCCGCAGCAACAACGCCGCAACCGAACGCTTTGTCCGTGTTCCTCTGACCCCCGCTGGAGCGCGCAGTATGTTCCCGGTTGATAAATGTCCGAATCGATCAAGGCTTCCCTCAATCAATCCATCCATGGCATTCTCGTTTGTAGGTTGCTATCGGAACAGGCATTTCCCCGAATCGTTTCTCTCGTAACATCAGCTCACCCTTCGTTATTCTGGGATATGCATTCGAGTCCTCGCCGAGTACACAGCTGGCTCACCTATTCATCGCGGGGAAACGACCATATTCATCCAGTCTTTCGTGCAGCGGAGCATCGTCGTGACATAACACATACGTACATCGTTCTCCGACGCCCATCCATCCGGCCGCAAATTAGCTTCTCTGAGTAACTTCCATCAGCGCCACCCATCCCTGAACATGCACTTTCAGGCTCGTCGTAGGACCTATGACGAAATTCTTGCACGCGGTTGCGGTTGACGTAATTTACGTTCGCTCAGCAGGAAAATGAACGCGGATTGTGTGACTCCTTTCTGGGCCGGTCACAATAACGGGATAGTATGAATGGTATTCCAACTAGCCACAATGGGACCTCCAGTAAGGAGCGAACTCACTTCGTTTTCTTCGCGTGGAGAAGCTTTCCGCTATCCTTCCTCAGAGCTGAGGGTTGTCCTCGTCCTTTGCTCCGTCCTATTCAATGATATCGTGCGGCCTACCCCCTCGTCGCCAGGCGGAGAGTCTCCCAATTTCCTTCGGAAACTGAGCCGAGTTCCCTTGTTATTGCGTTTGGAATCGTTCAATGATCCTCCGATGAGGGGTATTCCTTGCTGTCTTTTGATGAGGACCAGATCTCTTCTTTTCAGGAAGAGGTTGACCATTCATGTTACTTTCCCCAGAGATCTATTGCCGGTGCGTTTCCCGCCACCAAAGAACCTTGATGACTCATGATTTCGAAACGAGAAGGGAATTTTTCATGCCGTTTTGACACGAAGGATTTACCGTACTTCCCCGCCTCCCTTCCCGCCGTCCGAGGGGAAATCGCTTGCCCCACCACAGTTTGGCTTTATCCTCCGTTACGTGAGAGCTTTTCAGCTTTTCGCGTGAGGAGGAGGCGAAACTATAATTCTCTTCGGAAAATGCTGAAACACTTCAAGAGGAGGATCCGGCAAGCGCTGTCGCAATGGCGGGCTCTGTGCGGGAAGAAGTCGATCTAACGTCCAGGATTCTCCTCTCGCACCGCCGCAACCACTGCATTCCTTTCGGAACCAGTTCGATTCAGACTCTAATGGAGGCCCTCGTACAGGGTGGCAGATCGGGCTCTACGCCGTCTAATAGCAATAATCAGGAGCCATTTCATTTTTTAAGCACGCACCGATGTCCGCCGCAACAGGAACTCCTTGCTGCACCTGACTCCCCGCAATGAGCTTTGCAGAGGCTACAGCTGTCGAGAGGCCTCGATACCAATGGCCTTGAGCCAGCGAGGCTAGCGTCTCTAACTCTCCTGCTCTCTGCAAACTGCAGAGGATCTGCTTTGCGATGCAGCGAACCAATTCACGTTGCTCAGCTGTTATACCGTCCGAGTGAAATGCTTTCCTGGCACCTCACAAAAGTTCACTCCGCTGCTTCTACAACGACCTCCCAGTGTGCGGGTCGACGGCAACGACCGCGATGGCCCATTGATGCTGTGGGGGGGAAGGGCCGGGTAGACGTAGCGGAGACGTCAATTAGAATTGCGTTAGTTGTTCTTGAAGAACAAGCGCCGGGAGAGGGATACAGCTTTCGAATGTCAAATTAAAGTCGGCGTCGTTTTTCTTGTTGTTTCCATTGGTCTGTTTTCCAGTCGGCTGGAACGGACAAACGAAGCAAGGCCAGGTTCCAACGACGGCGCACATTTGTGTAGATTGAAATAACGGTCTGAAAGCTGGCTCCAGGGGCGCTAATGACAGCAGCTCGCCTCTGGGCGAAGTTTCTTGCCACTATACTATTTCATTCGGACAAGAGCCAGCTTCGGAAATAGACAGCGACCGCTAGTAGACCTCGAAGTATAGCTGAGCTCGAGATACGGCTCGGATACTGCGTGTGTGCGGAGAACACAAATCTCGAATGGATCCCAACCGACTTCCGCGGGAAGCATCCTATGATTTTCGGGAAATATTGTACAGGATGAGCTGTTCCGCCGGCGAGCTCTTCCAGGAAAGAGGTTAGTGTTCTCGTTTAAGATTCATATTCGCTCACAGGTATGTTCGCAATTTCTCGGATCAGTGGATTTGAAATGCAAAATCTGGTCGTTCGGAGGACGCTTTGTTTGGCAACCCTACCCGACCCGACCTGCCACCCCCCCCCCCCCCCCCTCCCCCCGGTGCCTTAGGCACGAGATATTTGAGATCTTCTTCGGCCCACGCTTCCGAGCCCGGGAGTTCTTCAACATCGCGTTTACAAAAGTCTTGAGTTGATTCCCGCAAGCTGTTTTGTTCGTCCGCCCGATTGGGAAACTCGGAACTCCCGCATCAAAAGACTCCGATTCAGCTCTTTCGAATGATCTCCTTTGTTCTTCAAGTCGCTTCCAAGCTCGGAATGAGGGTGGGGAGGGGGTATTCAAGGCGCAGACACGAAGATTGCGGAGACACCGGTTGCATCAACCGGAGCCTGCGAAGACCTCACCAGGTGATCGAGAGCAGCTTAAACACAAGTCGTCCGCGTGGCACAGAGCTGGAGACCACTGCTTCGGAGCTAACGGCGCAGCGGACTGGATTCCCGCAGGCTTCTGGAGTTTCAAGGATGCCCAGCAACGGCATTGCCAAAACCCTTACTTCTAGTCGGTCGACCGAAACGGCGTGGCCCTCGAGTGATGGACACAGCGGCGAGCGATCGAGTCACAGCAGGAATATCAAAGGCAACGCCGAGGATTGAGCTAATGATCTCACGCTTTGCACTTCCTCGATCCCGGTTCCGCTTTACGAAGAAGTCAGCGATTCATCCATATTCCCAGGCGAGAGGATATCCACTCTCCCTCTCTGGAATCGAAGATCGACGAGGGGAAGATCCACGGTGACCTCAGATTGCGATACGGCACCTTTCGTTCGATGAGGAATTCCGAGGCCGAGGAATCGCTGATCCTGACTCAGCCTCTGTCAGAGCTCCCGGAGAGAAGGTTGGCGAAGACGGGGGCGTACACTGGTTCGACTCGCTCCCGGAAGTCTGGAATGAATCAAGTTTCCAACGATGCCGGAAGAGGGACACAGATTCTCTCCGGAATATTCAGACCGCAATCTTGCTGACGGAGTTTGTCAACATTTCGGGACAAAGAACAGGGTCCGATCTCCTCGCTGCGCCCAATCTTCGATGTGGAACCCACCTCAGGCAGCTCAGCTAGCCGCTCGCAGGTACTTCGGCCTTTGTGTCACGGGAATATGTGACGAATTTCGATCCCGGTCCATGGAGAGTATCCGAAGGAGCACTCCCGTCGATCGGAGACTGCGGTCTGAGATACGTCGAGCGAACACAACTCTTGCTCACGCGCCCAGTCGAAATGTCCTGGACGAGTATCGGACTATCATTCACAGCAAAGGCCATTTCTCATGTCCTCAACGTCGGTCCACCATCTTTCAAATGCAAAAAGCAAGCGCCGGAAAAGCGAAGCTCATCGAAGCCATTCCGAGTGAGTCGGGCGGGCTCTGCATCCCGAAGATCCTCGGTCAGCAGTGTCGCAGAGATTCCTGGATGATCTCGGTGAGGAGGCCTCAGTTGTCAACGATAACGCACCAGAAGGTCGCGAAACCAGCATGAGGCGAACCATGTCGATATTCCTGAAATATGCGCACATCGGCACCGACGATCATTCATTCCAAACCTACATCCGATAGTTGGGCTCGAGTTCCGGCACTTCTGCACGTCCGGATCAAGACGATTCGTCCGCTCGTGACCCTTGTTTCGACTGGCTCCAGTTGAACCGGATCGAATTCCAGGATCTCGCGACGCGGCTCAAAGCTTCCGCCTCGCTCCTGAACGAGTTGGATGCCGACCAGCCTCTCGGGACGTTGGGGTTACGACATTTCGACGACAGTCATCACCTGCTCGATCTAGCGAGAGCCATGCGAGAGCGCCCGCAGCCCGCGCGACGATTTCCTCGAAATAACGGATTCCCAGCCCGAAAGGCTCACTTGACGGAGGTCTGCGCGCTATGGTATGTGTGGGAACAGCACGTACATACCACCGCGACATGTGCGATCGCTGGGGGCAATAAGGCCACTTGGCCGCTGCATTCCCGCATCGATGGACAGCGCCATCGGTCAATAGAACAACGGGTTCAACGGAACCACTTCCACCAGAGTTGTCATCGGAGACTAAGTCCGGGTTCTACCCGGAGAGAGTTATAGTCAGAGAAGAAACCATTGAAATCAGAGAGCTTGGGCGTCATTGGTGGAGCCAGAGTCGAGCCTACCTCTCGTGCTGTTGTCACGATTCTCCTGCTCGAGCTGCAACAACGAACACGCAGACAACTCCGAATCACATTCAGTATGTCATAAATTTTTCGCCGCGAGAGGGCGTCGCGTGGCTCGCGAGTCGATCGTAGGACAGGGCCTCAGGTCGTTACAGTGATCAATACGCTCACAAGAGGTTGTTTATGAGCTTCGAGGGGAGCCTAGCTTAGGCAACGCCTCCGAACGACGGCCATGCATCACCGGTTAGTCGTACCTTTAACACTTCTCAGCCGAGGATCATCGCCCTCGCGCGCCCACGTGCAACACCGGTTACGACACTGTCGTCGACAGGAATTTCGTTGCTCTTTGCTCACGGAACACGCCTCGGCTGTTGTCATCGCTCCTCATTCCGTCCCGGTTTCGGAGCGTTGCCGGATTTCCAACTATTGGAATATTCCAGACTGACGCGGAGTTCGCAAGAGGGGGGAACTTCTTCTCGCCGAGCGTTCGGGAAAAGCTTTGTGCGGGCGCACTCTTGCTTCACGTCTCGAAGGCTACGACCTTTGGCGAAGTTCCACGGAACGATCGTCCGAACTGAGAACTTTTATTGCGTGTCAAAACCGCCGACTACAACTCTCGGATGCGTGCCGACGAAATTCGGGGACTGGGTTCCGGCTGGGACTCGTTCCAACTCTGTCAGTCCGACTAGGCCTAACATGCTCTGGCTACCGACCGTAATGAGATTTGCAACTCACGGAGACGATGTTGAAAGGCTCTTTTTGTTGACGGACGAAAATTGGTCGCTTCAATGGATTATTCTCGCACAGCTTACAGGGTTGGAAGAGCACGATTCAAAGCCATTCCCTCTTCATTATGCAAATTCGTCTCCAGAGAATGTGATTTGAGCGGAATTGTTGCACTCAGAAAGAGAAAACTGCCCATGCACAACAAGTCCCACGTTCCCCTCATCCCGCCCGACTGACTCCTGCTGAACGAGTACGACTCACTGCGCAGGTGACTTTGGTGGACAAAACTTGCCGCATATTCCCCTGACCCTCCGGGAGGTCTAGGAAGTTCACTTCCTGCTCCCCTGTGATTGAATCTCGCGTTATTCCGACCCCGACGGTTTGCTCCTCAAAGGTTTCGGCTCGTGTCATCGCGCGACTTCACACTGCAGTGATTCATAGTTTTTCGCAGCCGCTCTGCGGGAAGTGGCGCACGCCATCGATCCGTTGGTAATATCTCTCAACATTCGGATCGGGTTTACCAGAGACGTCCCTTCCGGGATAATAAATCTTCTTCGCTTCCATTTTGAGTCCATAGATATTCCGGATCGACTCTCAGAGTGTTTCCAAACTCGAGATACGCGGGATTCGGGACAGCAGATCACTTCTCGACAAATTTCAAAAAGTTTCGAACTGGGGTTCTCATCGAGGTAAGCGGAATATCCGCGAACCGGGGAACCGTGATGGAGACTGGAGAGTTACTTTCGTTCCGACGATCTATCCGGAGCAGTGGCCGCGCTCACTTCATCCTGAGCGGCTCGAGTCTTTTCGGGAAGTTTCTCGAGATCCGTCTCGCGTCCTTCCCACAAAGTCGTCGGGCTCCACCGGTTTGAAAATATTGTCATAAAGTAATGATCATCATCAAAATGGTGTATAGATGGCTAAGTGTCACCTCGAGGGGCAAACCCGATGCCACCTCTTCTCACTTCAGGACTGACTGGAATCAGTTCGTTGCGTTGCATCGGCTCGCCAACGATTGAGCCCAGTGGAGGGGGGAGCGCAGCAGAGGATTCGGGACGAAGTCGTTTAAACAGAGCCATCCTCCTATATTAGCATGTTAAACGACCCGTTGAAGTTTTCTTGTATGATCACCAAGGCGGTTTGGTGTTTCCTCGATTCGCTTGGCGAGCTCTTGGTGACCTCGATTGCTCGAGCTCGATTAAGTCGTTGATTAAGGCAATCTTCTCTTTGGTCCTGCTCGTTACCTGATGGGATTATGGGAACGCTGCACACCGCCTCTGCATATTCAGCGGATAGAGTGCTAGCGCTGTAGGACGGGTTGGTAAGATCCGTTCGGGAACATTTTGTTCTAGGCCAAAGAAAAAGCGAACGTTTCGGGAACACCGGATCACTGCACGCAGTCCGATAAACAATCGGCCAGGCATCGGACTGCTGTCAACAATATGACGACGATGTGCTGTTCTCCGCGGGAACTAGAACTTTCCCTCGTCCTGATCCCCTCTCTCGCCGCTGTCCCATAAGAAAGTTCAACCGGAACCGGAGACGCGAAACCGGGAAACATTCAGGGAATGACTGCTCGGAAACCTCCGCCGGCTATCGACGCTGGATATCGCTGGAATTGAGACTGCGCTTAGTCGAATCGGCCAACTGGCAGCTGCCCATCGAACTGCGTTCTACATGCGCGTCGCTGAACCTCGAACAGCGAATTAAACGCCTCAAAGACAAGCCTATCGCCTCGGTTCCCCTTATCGGAATATGCGCAACAATTTGTTCCAGCGTTCCCAAGAATGGGGGAGTCCTGGCGGCGTATCCGCTCCGGATACAATCTCATTCCGGACTCGGACCGTCTGCATGCACCGTCGAGCCATCCGTGCCTCTTCATTCCCATCCTCGTGCAACTGGTGAAAATGCCAGATGCAAATATTTTCCTCGAACGAGAGCGAATCCGAAATTCCATCTGCTGCCGGGCTGAAACGAGAAAACTTCGAATTCGGCGGAACCATGCCGCCAGCCAGGATCAGCAGAACACGGATGACGGCTTTCATCGAAGCGCATTCCGTGTCACAAAGGTCCTACGAGGCGGACAGGGAGAACGGATTCCTGACGGTCCAAAGTTCATCGGCCAAGGAGCCCTCTGGAGCTTCCCCGCGCGAAGAAGCTCCGAGCTTGAGCCCGACGACGGGGAAACTCCTCCTCTGCATCGAATGCCCACCATATGTTTGCAGCGAGTGGCACTAGGCCGGGGAGGCCCAGGAGACCGAGGGTTCCTCTGATCTGGCAATCGTCGAGCCTTTCCAGGACTCGGAACCTTCCACTGCTCAATAAAAAAACCTCAGGCCGCACTCTTTCTTCCACTGGATACCCGACAGTGCGGGTAGCCTAATTAAAGCGCCGGTTTTTCCAATTGCGTCGAGTGGTTCGCTCATACTCCTCGCCAAGGGCTTGAACATGTATGCATGTTGATGGAAGGTTGCTGTTCGGTCGACCAGCGGCGGACGTCTTATTTGTGTAGATAACGTATGCAGCCAAAGTCGAGTGCCGCTCCATGAATCGTCGTCGACGTCACCGTTGTTGCAGTCGTCCATCAAGAACTCGGTCATTTTTCGGACGCCAAACTTGCGAACAGACACGAGTGGCGAGGAGGGAGCGCGGCGCGTGACTCCACGAAACCGATCATCGGGCAAGGCTTTATCTCTCCCGATGGTCCCGAGAACAGGGAGTTCCTGTTTATTTTCTCGCCGTCGTTCCGGTTGAAGCCCGACCGGAGACTTCCGAGGGGTTTTCAGCGAAACGCGAGAAATCTGATCGAATCCAGAGAGAACAGCCCCCTATTGATGCCTCGCAGCGCCTCTTGTTTACCCGTTTCCGGCGCGAGCTCACCCTATCTGCATGTGAAGTTTCCATCAAGATCTTGTGTGGGAATTTGCAAGTCATGAATCAAACATAGCCGCCAACTGCCCCAGGAACGTTTTTCCTCCGCTTCCGGAGGGAGAGCGCAGCCTTCCGAGCGGTAATAACATCGCTCGGACTAACGAGCCAAAGTTTGAGCGAAACTTGGGGATTTGAGCGCAACTATATGGGTTTTTGGTTTTCATCGAGGATTAGACCTGGACGAACGTCGGGAGGGGATTGGGGGAAAGGGGGGTTCGCAGCCGACCGCTAGGCTGATCTTGTGCCCTCCAAACGAGAATCAATCAGGTGAGCTCAGCCCCCAGGGGCGGGGAGCACGACCTAAGACCACGTGCCGTTGAACCCGCAAACGTAGGATGCTCTGGATGAATTTCGTGTCACTGATTTCTCTCATTGCAGCTCAAGCTCCGAGTTTTCCCCCTTTCCGAGAATGTTGACATCATCTTCTGTGAGTGTTAACGTTTGAAGCTATCGACGAACGAGGCGACGTGTGATTCCCCTTCGTTTCTGAGTGTCGTGCTTGCGAGAGTGCCAATTCCCTGGACCGGGCCCACTGCTCCGACCGGGGTCTCATGATAGTCGTTCCGTGGAAATACTTACAAAAGAGCCGCCGTTTCTGAGCCCAGTCGTTCGAACGCGCGGTCGCGAAAACGGTTCCGGGGCAGCTCATCGGAACGGAAAAATCGTCTCCTCCATTCCAGAAGACTCAAGAGATTGTTTTCCATAATCGACTGTGATTCCTCGAGGAGTCAGAGCTTTTGTGCGGGGTTTGCGGATTTCTACTCTTCTCGTGTGGAGCCGCGACATGGTGCATCGAATACTCTCCCGCGGATGGCTCGAGAGAACTGAACGCTGCTGCAGGGGTTTTCGAGGGGCTCCCTCGAATCAGGAACGATTGTGGGAGTTTTGAATGACGAGAGTTAGTAGGTCCTGTGTTACGCGTATAAATGAGCCCAGTAGAGAAGAACGACTCAACGTTAAACCAGACGCGATTAGGGAACGAACTCCGTCCAGCAGCAGGAGCAAGGAGTACGCAGAATCTGCAATTTCCCGGAAGACGAAACGATGCAAACCCATGGACGGGTCGTACCTCAATCGGATTCTCCGGCTCCTCGACAACTTTCGACATAGAATTCGCTCCCGTATTCGGAGGAATTCCCCGAATCGTTCACCTGGTTTTGCGGGATTCCACGGGAAAGAAACGATTCGGAGCGCTTGGAGGCGGTGCGGGAGGCGGCATCACTTGATCTCAGAGCAAATAGATCCCGCTTCCGAGGGTACACAGCGAGTCGCGCATCGGAAAAGAACTCCCCAGAACGCTTTCTAATGCTCTGAGGAATCGACGAGCAGAGAGATTTGTCCCAGGTCAAGCGCTCGTGCGCGTGATCGGAACCAATACACCATGAGAGCGCATGCGTAATGGCCGGGTAGGCAGAGCGTTGTGGGAGCAGACGTTGCGGGGATTCGCTATCCGACTTCAATTTTCCCGAGAAACCGCGAGAATTCCAACTGCGTCGAGTCGAAAAATGTACCTTCAAAGCTTCTCTCCGGGTGAGGACCCGGACGGAACTCTCGCTCCCCAGCGGTACGGCGGTGTCGCAGTGGGATTATCGTTTCTAGGTGAGAATTTTCCGCGTTCCAACCAGTCGAGACGGATGAACAGCAACAACAGAGAGTTGGAAGAGCTGCTCCGGAGGGAATGGAGTAGGCACAAGAAAGTGAACACGTGACGATTGGGGAGAGGGTCATTGCGAGGAATAAAAAAGCGGAAAAGAGGGGGGGGGGGGGGGTTATTTCCTCCGAATGCGTCGCGGGCGTGCAATACTCCAGGTCGATGACTCAAGCTCCCACACGATGAGGAGCATGAGCGATAAGAATGAACAAGACCGTCGCCGAAAGATAGCGGAACTCCTCCGAAACGGCCTCGTCAGCCACCTACATTGGCATTCCACAGGCGTCTACACGGTTATGATAGTCGCTCGTGGTAGCAGAGCTCCCAGTTGCTGTCAGCATCTCGGATCATACTTCGGCTCACATTTGCTTCCGTCGGAATCTGAGCGAGCTGAGTGATCGTCCGAGCACAGCGCTTCGCCGGGAAGAAATAAAATATTTAGGTTTCGGAACCCATCAATACTTGATCGATCCCTTGGAAGCATCCGGCGCCGAATTTTTACGACGCATGAGTCGACCCCAGGCGCGGAACCCGGGCTCGAGCCAAACCCTCCGGAGTCGGAACGCCTACTAAGCGCGATTTGGAGCTCGCTCCGCAAACACGTGGACTGGCGGGGACGTGAGTGCCGCCACCCACGACGAGTGGAGTCCGCAGCTCTCCTGACGGAAGATTTTGCGAGATTCTATCCTCTACACACGGGCTTACCAGCAAAGTGTTATGCAGGGCGGAGTCCTCACTGAACCCTAGAATTGAGTTGATCGCTTCTCTCTGCAAGAAAAATGTCTTGTTGCATTTCCAGCGCAGCTCCGTACGTGCACGGCTAGGGCGGTCGGAGGGAGGCTCGGTTACGAGTGGCGGGAAAGCACGAGCGTCAGGGACCAGTTGGTGAGCAACAGCACGTTCGTTTGCGACTCCGACGTTCTTTGTAACTCATAACGGAAAAAAAAAGCCGCTCGACGTGAGCCAGAGAGGCACACATCACCGGGTAGTTTTTGCTGGCTCTTCCAGGGGCGGCGTATCCGTGTTGAGAGGTTGCGGGTGTGTATTCTACTTTCTCGAACCTCACCGCGGGAAGGTTCCGCTGCCGAGGAACTTTTATCTCCCTTGTTACACCCGACCTCACCCGCTTCGGGCCTGTTTCGTTTTTCAACAACTTGTTGTGGGTCGGCTCGGATAGAGAGAAATTCCTCGCTTTTCGCCACCCCTTTTCCTCGGAATTTTCTCTCTCCTGAAAATGCTCCGGGACAGATTGGCTCTCCCTGGAAATGTTTTCCTCCGCTTGAGAAAATGAGATGCTATTCCCGAGGAACTGGAGCCACCCCGTCTGGAGAACGTGAATTCGTCTTGTTGGAAATGTTTCTCTTCCGGGGAACTATTTTCCTCTCCAAACCTCGCCCTTCCCCAGCTTGGAGCCTCCACAGCCCGCTGAAATGAGACTTCCGCCGCCGATCCGGACCGAGCTCCCCCTGCGATGCGGATAGTCAAAACAAGATCCGACACTCAATCGAATCGAAGAGGAAGAAAACCCTTCGGAGCACATCCTTAATCTTTTTTCATCATCGACGCGGACTGCAGGATCGTTTATCTTCCTCTCCGCGGTGGGCTGTCGGCATCCACGTTCGGGATGACGTCTCGTTGAATGTTTGCTCGAGCGAATTCCTCGGAGCCGGAACGAGTACTCTGTCAAACCGATCCATTACTCCAGAATGTTTATTTGGGGAAGTTATTCAGGCATCCAGAGGGGACTCCGAGCGAGTACGGCGATCGGTCCGCCGCCGAATCATTCGGAGGGTCACCCCGACCCCGGAACTCAAACCTGCTTTCTTCGTATGGCTCCGGGTCCACACACTTACGAGACGCACTGAACCCATTTTGCCCACGTAAAAGGTGCTCGAGTCCGCTCGGGGATCGCTGCTCCGCTCGGGGATGACGAAAGCGCGCGAACTCCTCCGCCGCGCCTCAACTCAACCGGGGAATCCCAACTCCAGGTGGTAGTAAAGCCCCTGCTGCAAAGGTCAAGTGAATCAAATAATGCCGAGCCCGTGCCTCTGCGGCGGAGACATATCGCGCTCCTCTCCAATGAGGCTCGGAATAAACGCCTCGTGTGTCGCAGCTGACCGAGCCAGCTGCGGTCCTGAGCTGTGATTGGAAGTACCTACGCTCAGAATGTGTGGGTCGGGACAGCGGATCAAATCGCGCTCGGGTTCCCCCTAGGCCTACATTCGGGAAACTATCGACAGAAGGGTTCCCGATCGCTCCAGGAACCGCTCCAACGACCGTTGCGCGAGTCGAAAAGTGCCCCAGCGCCTCCGAGCGATTGGTCAGTGCTCGCTTGCGTCTCGGCTGCTCGTGATCGTAAGTGAATCGAGGAGAATCTGGGCAACTAGCGAGATCTGGGTCGCATCCCAAAACCTCAGTATTGGCCCGGTCGAAGCGATGGCGTAGTTCGTGGGACGCGTGGCCAGCGATCATGCTCATCTTGGTAATATGGACACACCGAACTCTGAGTTCGCGGTTCAAATTCGAGTCGCGGGATTTTCTGCGGCGGGAGAGGGGGGGGGGGGGCGTTGGTCCAGTAGATCCGGAACATCCATGTTTCCACAAAACATGAGTCTCATGGAGCCAAGCTCAACAAATACAATGTTCAGTGTAAGCGCGGACTGGTTTATGGTTTTATTTGGATCTGTGTGTATACATAGCATAATATATATGCACATCAGCCTTTCACTTCAGGCGCGAGCAAGCTCAGCGGATCCTATGTTCTCACGCTCCCATTCCTCGAGGAGTCGTTTTGTTGCTTCCACGGCGAATCGATTCATCTCACTGTTCAGTCCCAAGATGGTTAGGAGGTCCTCCGTCGTGTGGTGTGCATCGTTACATTGGAATATCACATGTTCTAGTGTTTCCTCGCTGATGCCACATCTGCTGCAAGTCGGTTCCGGGTTGGCGGAGAAACGGGACCGATACTCCTTCGTAGGGAGACCTCCAGCTCTGGCAAGTGCCAGGAGTGCGAACCCCCTACCATTGTCGTATATGTGAACGGCTGCTGTTCTCGACTCCTTGTGCATTCGGTACAATTCGAGTGAAGATTTACTAGCCATCCCGTTTACCCAGTCGTTGTCCTGTGTGGCTTTGATCTTTCCGTTCAGTAAACGATTATAGATGCCGAGGAGTGCTCTTCCAGTCTCATCTCGTTCTATTTGCAATGTGTCGCATCTGAACTTTTTTTCGAAGCTCTTCCACCCGTGCACAGGCTTTTGTATCAATGTTTTGCGCTTTCCGCATGTCCAGTATCATTCTCGGCCAGCGAGTGGCTGCCATGCAACTGATTCGAGCAAAATACTTGAGTTTACTCTCGGCCTCCCGCGCTTCGAAGGATGACCAGTTGAGTTCGGACTCAAGGAATTCGTTGGCAACATTCCACCCTGTGATGCCGAGTGCCCATCGCGCTGCGCGCCGTCGGGTCTTCTCCAACTCGTCGCTTGTCTTCTTAGTCATCACCGTGACTGAGTTAGCATAAGTTAGTTTGGTTTCCAGAAAGTCCTGCTTTCCAGAATGTCTTCGACAGCTCAAATTTGCTACAGCTCCAGAGTACCTGAGCGTGCATCTGGTTCAGGGCTTTTTTGGACGTGTTGATCCAAATATCTTCCTGTTTCTTGAGATAGTTTGTTCCAACACATAATGTTATTCCCAAGTATTTGTATTCCTCAGCCACCGGTACCGGCTCACCTTGAACTTTCAGTCCTGTGCAGTCGCCAACCTGGTGCCGAGAAAAGATCAAGATGGCACTCTTCTTTGGATTGAAATGCAGTTTCATTTCATCTCCAAATTTAGATGCGACCTGTAAGAGCTTTTGGATGTCTGCGGCGTTTCTTGCCATGAGCACTAGATCATCGGCGAAGAGCAGACCCGGTACATTGGTGTACCTCTTCTCAGTTACGTTCCAGAAGTCGCCCTTCCTCCAAATTTCAAAACCGATCCCGGTTTTTAACAGGCGATTTCCTAGTTCTGAGATATATATGGAAAATAATATACTGCTGAGCGGACAGCCTTGTTTCACACCTTCAGTTGTGTACAACCAGTCTGAGTCGATTCTATCATAGACAAGCTTTATTTTGTTGTCTATGTATAATCGCCTCAGCAGGTCTATCCACGTTGGATTCATTCCAACATCTGACAGTACTTTCCACAATTTGACTCTGTAGATTTTGTCGAACGCTCGCGAGCAATCGAGGAAGCAGGCAATCAGGCCTTGCTTCTTTTTCCTAGACAGTTCTATGGCTGACGTGATAATGAACAGATTGTCATCTCCACGCCTTCCCGGTCTGAATCCATTCTGGATTTCACCAAGTATCCCTCTGTCCTCTATCCACTTCTGAATCCTCGTTGCGAGTATTTTCGTGAATAGTCGATATAGAACCGGAGTGATAGTTATCGGTCTGAAGGTGTCGAGATGTCCTTTCTTGGACGAATCCTTACTCACGAGGGTGACTTTTCCTTCTTTCCAATCAAGAATCTGTCTCCTTTCACTGACTGCAGGTGGCCACGGACAGAGCGAGGCGTCATCTGGCAGAACGGCGGACGCATCACGCTGCCTGGGCCGCCCACATCGTTTCATAGAATCCGGGCTCCCCGCCCAAGCTGACAGCGAGATGGGGGAAGCATCTCGCTGTTTCCGCAGGGAAACGATTGACTTGATTAATTTATCCTCCCCAGTGAACGCGAATATTCCCAATGAACGAAGCCGCCATTGGATTCAACGCGTGTTTGAAGTGCGAATCGTAATTTCCGCTACAAACCCCATGGATCTGAGCAAGGACCGGAAGCCCCCGGGCGTAGACTCTCGGATGTATCTTCCCCTCCCCTTGCCCCCCCCCCCCCCCCCCCCCCCCCCCGTCTTCGACGGGATGATAGCCCCCACTTGTTTAAACTGGAACGGTTCTGAAAGCCGGGTCGAGATCCCGTCGGGACAGCTTTCGGTGGGACTCTCTGAGGGAACATTCTTCCTCCGCGGCAACGGACGACCGGTGCTTTGAAAAAGTGAATAATTCACACCTGCATTTCGGAGCTCCACTTCGTGGCAACACCATCAAGTGGGCGGAGTCTGGCGGCTCGGATATTTGATTACTATTGGGAACAAATCATTTTCCCGATATTGGCTTCCCACCCTGCAGTTTCGTAATCGCGCGCACCACCAAAGGCGTCGACTCAGAATAGAGCTGCCATCAAGTGCTTCGGACGGCTCGGCTGATGTCTGCTGTCACGCACGTCGTGTTAAACAAGCAGCCGAACAAAAAAGCTGCCACAATTGATCTTGATAGCTCAACGCTGCACAAGTGGTTTCGGTTGTGAATAAAGGCGAGTGCGGCGCAGCAGCCGAGCCCACATCTAGTTTCATATGCAGCTCTCATATGAGTTTCCGGACGAACGGCAGAGCGGGCTGCGTCTGCAGCTCACGAGCACCCTCAGCTGAACACAGCTCTGTCGGGTCGATCGGATTCCGATTTGAATTCGGCCTTCAGGGTTCCTGACAGTTCTGCAGCGGAAAGGTTTTCAAACAAGAGAGCCCCGACACCATTCGGTCTCGAAGACTCCGAGCTTCGCTGACAATCCGATGATGCTCCGCTCGAAGCACTGGTATCGTACAGTTCAGTGTGTGCGCGCAAAACTCCAGAGGGAGGAGACACTCCGATCGGAACCCTCCTCGCGTCGGGGACCACTTGTTGGCTGGATCCTCATCGACGTCTTCTTCGCAGCCGCCTGGAGCGAGGGCGATTGGAATCCGTGATTCCGCGCCTTAGCGTTTCGTGCGAGCGAAGCTAATCCGATTAGACAAACTAATGCCGACAACTAATGCGGCTCCCCATATCTCGACACGATGTCCGATGGACTTGCGCCGCTGTGTCTCCCGAATCGCTGGAATCGTCCGGAAACGTCGAGAGCACTCGGCAAACTATCGAACAGCGAGTCCGCTGTAGCCAGCTCATTCCGGCTCGCGAGGATCTTGGGAATCTTTCGGAGCGGGATTTCGACGGGGCACCCCCTCAGCGGCAATCACGGCTGCGAACATGCCGCGGCCCGGCTGGGAAATGCTGTGATCCTCGAAAGCCAGATGCTCACCGAAGAATGGATGATTTCGTCTGAATAATCAGCTGCCCCCCACGGCAAGCAATGGAGCCCATGTTGTCGCGAACGCCGCGCGAGAGACTCCGAACATGGCATGATGAGACTAACATTCACGCCGGACTCGCACGTTGTCGGCGTGCACTCGGTTCCGTTCTTTCGTTTCCGGAACACTCCGGTTTCCTCGAGTTCCTCCTGATCGGGGAGGGTACTCCGCTCGACTGATTCTAACTGAGTTAATTGGATTTTTGTTCAATCGCAGCCCATGTGACGGACATATTGAATGGAAGTGATTGGTTTCGATCCAAAGTTGTCGACTGGCTCCAGTTCTGATGATTGTGCCCGGAAAGCAAGGGGTTCGAGGATATCCTCGTCGTGCGTTCGAGATATTCCTCTGCGCGTTTGGTCTGGACTCGTGGAAACCGCTCTGAGCTGTAGCACGGATTCATGGCGTTCTTCATTCTTCAAGCTAGCAGTTTTCGGCCTTTTGTGCCTTCAGCCTGAAAAATCCATGGATTCTGGCTTTGCGATAGAGACCTCGACGGTGAGGAGTGATTGAACGGGAACACGCAGATCGAGAAACACACTCTCATCCACGCTGTGAGGTGTGGAGCTCAGCATTGGTTCTTTCAATGTCAATCTGAAGTCTTCCGGAGCTCCCGGTGTAATCTCGCGATCGCATGTTGCCCCGTGAGATTCGTCTCCGTCGGCACTTTTCGACTCAAGCGAAATCCCTTGACCTCAAAGTAGAAATTCCGGGGGTATCGCCGGCGGGTAAAAAAAAAAAGCTTCCCATCCAAGTTCCGCGAGCGTTCAAATATCACCCTCGTCCCTTCTTGAAGTCCATCGATTGAAGCTGAAAGTGTGAAGCTCGCTCGTCACTTTTTGCCGTTGGAGCGCATAGGCGCGAGCGGGATATTTCTGCGGATTTTCGGGCACTTCTCAACGATTCAAGATGCGAACCGTCCTCAATCCTTCTGCGATCAGAGCGAAAACGTTGAATTAGATACCGATCCTACAAGCATCGATAGTATTGGATCGGATCCCCGATTTCCCGCTGACTGGAGCGTGCATACGAGGCTTGCAACAACCCGCGCTTGTGGCAAAGTCTCCGACTGCAGACCTCTTTGAAATAAGTTCCTAGACTCAGGTTCTGGAGAACGATCGGCTGACTCTGGAGACGGATGTCCCTTCGGGGAAGAACCTCCCGGAAGCGCCGCGAACCTCTTTCGCAACAAAGTGGGGTTTATGGAGATCATTTCTAGCGGATTCGGCCGGGCCCTAGAATGGAGCCGTGCCGCTCGAGACAACATCCACGCTGCCGTGCGAAGAGGTCCGCACGTTGCGTGCAGACCGCGAGGATTACTCGGCTATCTCGCTGGTCATTAGCTGATCGGGAAAGGTCGACGATATGGCCGAGTGGAAAACGTCTACCGATTTGCATCATATGTGCTGTCGTCGTCTGTGCTGTAAACCAGCTTTTGGCTTATTATTTGAGCTACCAATTCTGAGTTCGATCGAAATGTTCTTCCAACTTCATTCTTCCCAAACTCAGCGGGAGGCGAAAACATGACTACCACGCGTCACCATCGTAACACTGACAGATATTCCGCAGTATTTTGCTGGTCGACGGCCGCAGATGATCTAGGTGGGCTGCCTCCGCGCGACTGGGCACGAGACGCCCCAGGCGATGGCTCAGTAGCTAATCAAGGAGATCGGAATTTTTCCGAGCAACTCAGCTGCGGCCGTCCTCTGCTAGAACGATCTGCATCCAGCGATCTGCACCAGACTCGCTGTTTTGGAAACAGAAGCACTCATGATCGCGTCGCTGCTCAACTCATGGCCAGAAATGCCCGTCATCAACAATTGCACGCAGAGAGCGGTGCGGGATCGCTCTCCTCTCCGGCGGAGGGCTGAGCTCTCACTGCTCAGTCACTCTGTGAATCCGACGCGCGTTTCTGAACGCACAGGAAGGAGGAAACTGCGGATCTATCGGGGGAATATGGAGGAAAACCGGAGCGCGGAAGGAGCAAAATCTAAACTGGAACCGCGCTGAAGAATCCGTTGCGGCTCTGTCCATTAGCCGATTGATCCATGCCAAGTAGGGAGCACGAGAGAAGAAAATCCATATTTCAGGAAGGAATTAGCCCGCGAGGATTCCACCGGGTCGGGTTGATAAACGAGCAGGAGAATCGAATCTCCTACTTTCCGCGCGGCCGAGCCTCGGAGCACTCTGATCGGTTTGACGTGTGCCATGAAATGTCGCTCGGCGAGAATAGATCGCTGTGATACAGGAGAGCAAGAGACGCTGCTGTTTCCGGAAAGTTTTCCGCCCGCCCGCCATATTGAAAGCATCACTTCACAGAGGTTCGCCGGTTGTCTCATTGATGATCACATCCACGTCCGGGCCTGTTCGCTGGGACTTTCTTGTTGTGTACAGGACTTTTACGACAGTAGGCGTGGAGTTCCGGGCGGATGTCACGGGACGAGCGTGTGCGGCGTATCAGCCTGGCGGGCAAGTCGGTGTCGCAGCACTGTATTACGGGCCAAATATACAGCTGATCAACTCACAGCCCGACCAACAGTGTCCCACAGCGTTCACTGATTGCGAGTTCCCATTCGAGGCTCAGACCTTTCGGCCGAACTGATCATCGCGCTGATCAACTTCGACCACCTTCTCCCATTCCGATACCATCGTGAAACGTAGTTTAACAACGTCCGCCGCGGAGACTCATCGTTCCTCCCGGCTGCCAGAAGGGCGCGTGATTTGAATAATTCAGCCGCTATTGGGACGTCGGGATCATCCGTCCGTCCGTCCGTCCGTCAGGGGAACGGAAGGGAAGGACGCTCAGGACACGACGGGTTCTATGCTCTGAAGCCACATTTCAGCTTCCTGCCATATTCTCCCTTCCGTCGTCTGCTGCTTCCCCCTCTCCCCCAGCTCAATAATCAATACCCGAGAATGACTTCGGGTTCTCCGGTCGGGGTTTGATAGTTTTTCTCGCTGAGCCCGAAAAGTGCAACTAAGAGTCGCCAGCGAGATCCATCAAAGTAGCCCAGAACAGGCCTCACAGAGGCAATCCACGCGGTATTGATTCTCGTCGGATGCTCTCCCTGAGGCCGCCAGAGGCGGGAAGAATCGTTCGTCGAACGCCGGGGTCGGAATCACGGGAAAATTCCGAACGGAAGAGCAGTATCAGAGAGAAATTTCGGCATATTTTGAGCTCTAGAGAACTACAGAGTGCGATTCGTTCAGCGGAGCGCACTCGACTCCGACTCAGGACATCGCGAATGTTCGACATTCGCGTCACTTCGAATTCAATACCTCGGAATCGCGAGTTTCCGACGGGAATGTACGAGGAGAACTTTATGCGAGAGCAGCTCCGCCAGATCCTCATTTGGGTTCTCGTTCCCCTTAGGAAAAATTCAAACGGGAACGACGGCGACCGAGGAGAACGTTTTCTGGAGGAGCTCCGAAAGTGATGCTATAAACCTCTCGGAAACAATGCCAGACTCTCTGAAGCAGGGCAGAGGATCCGGGTCGGCATAAAATTTGCAGGACTCGCGGCCAGAGACTTGAAGATATCGACGAGCGAAGCGAGTTGCTGAAACGCTTCCAACGACCCGACGAGGCTTTTGAAAGGACCCTGTTCCCTCGGAGGTGCGTGCATTGACCAAAATTGAATTGCTGCGATTTTCTGCTGTGCCCCCCCCCTCCCTCCCCGCGCTGCGTCAGGAACGTTCCGAAACATCGGGGTCTCGAGGAGCGAGTTCATATAACTCGAATGTTCGTTTCTCGGCTGTCCGTGGCGAAAACATGACTCGTTCAAAGGGTTTCGTTTGATAGCTGGTGTGAAAGTGGCCCCGTTTCGCGGACGACCTCGGAATCCGGGTCGGAGAGAACTCACTGGACGTTCCGCAATGGGCGCGGAGCTCTTTCCACGGGATCCGGCAAAGCTGTTCGGAAACTCCTCTTGTCAGACCCACAGGAGAAGGGACTCGCTCCTCGCCCATACGTTCAGGCGCCTCGTTCCAGGTGCTGGAAACTGGAGATTAGGAGCTTGAAAGCCCGCGGCCGCGGAGAATGAATTCTTGAATGGTCCGCAGTCGAATCGCTCGCGCGAAACATGTTCCCCCATGAAAGCATTGATTCGACTGAATGCGGACGAAGCTTGAAAGGACGAACTTCCATCCAGAGGCGTGCGTGCCTTTCAAGAGAGATGTCTGAGCTGAATGCCATTACTTGTCCAGTTGTCTCCCGGAACGAAGCCAGCCTGACAAGTCTCGAGCCATTTATTTCTCAATGTCTGCATCTGGTTTTTGTACTCTTAACAATTTCGCAGCTCTCGTTCGCTTGGCCGTGATAATTACTTGATGCTTCGGCAGCTGTGCGCCGCCGCGCTGAAAATAAGGTACGATGGAGACACACAGCACTCCCGTGCAGCGTTTCCCTACGGTCATCTAAAAATCCTGCTAATTAAGAACGCCGAGAAAGACGCGGGAGGAGTACTTATGGGAGTGAACGACGCACCGGCTCATTCGTTGGAAGACACACTCCGCTGTGTGCCGCTGCGCCTGTGCACGGCAACGAACAACATGTCACGTCCGAGCACGCTCAGTACGCACACAAGCTCTTAAGCGTAGTTCAACAAGGCTCAGCGATGCAGCCGGTCGGGAAAGCGTTCACGCGGAAACGAGGAAGGCTTGCTCCCATTTTTTCTGCTCCGGCGGAAAAACTCATCGTTGAGCATCTTCATTGGGACGAGGAAGCGTGCTCCCTGTCGTGCAACAGATCTGCATTACATTTTACGGAGTTCGTTCGGAGCTGGTTCGCGCGGCGGGATTCTCGGCGAGAACACGGTGTTCCACCTTCGAATACACCATCCGCGCGCGTGGTCTACAGCGCGAGCGTTTTTATGAAAGCAGACAACTTCGGCGCGCCGGAACCGATCTCGACGGATGCCTTCTTTCATCCCTCTCAAAGATCCTGGCGAACGACTTCGGAGGCGCTGATGTTTCCCGTGTAAATATATCCAGAGAAAACCAGAGAAACAGCTTCTCCCCCGGACTCGGGAGTGCGCGCGCCCGTCGAAAACTAAGTATAATCAAGCTGTGTTTACGAATCGTCGCCATCGTAGGCTCCGAGAGTGCAGGCAACTCGCGCGAATGCGTTGGAAAACCCGTTCAAACATGTCTTCGGTCGGGAAAACTCTTCGAACGGCACGTGGAGCCGCCGCGTCGTTAGTGTAAATACGACTGGATGTAAGCCGGAGCTGTGGATGTTCAAAACGCCGCTGGCGATCGCGCCTGTTCCGTTTGATTAGTGAGAGAGGCTTTGTGCTCCGGAAACCACCCGGATTCTGGATGCATTTCACGGAAAACACCAGGGTGGAAGAGCTTCGCCCCCGGAGCGGAAACGTTCGTCTGCTTTTTTTCGACAGGAAATTCGCGACAGTCCACGGCCATTGCGAGACCCCTCTCGCGAGGAAGCCCCCGCCAGAGTTTTCTCAGCGCTCGATGAGATGCTCCGGACAGCTTTTCCTGATTTCCAGTTAAGACGGGAGGAAGAGCCAACAGGATTTCGGAGCGGGCCGAGAGTTCAGAATCGGAACGTTGTTCTGTCAGATTAGGCAACTGTTCGCATCAGTGCAGCTTAGGCGGTCTGGAAGCGATTGTTATGTCTCGCCCTCCATGTTCCCTCCTTGTCGACCGCAAAGAGCTACAAGGCGTGACTGGTTTTCCCCCGATCCCGTTATGCTTCTCTCGGACGCCGGGGCTGACAAAAGACTCACAGAAGACATCGAATTTGATGAGGAGGCATTCTCCTCGCACGAGCACAATACAGAAAATCACTCACACGAACCTGAGTGGGTTGGAGGACAACGCAGTCCGCACTGATCAGAGCGGGTCCTGAGTCTGACACTCGATTCGAGACGTTCTTTGACCGGTCCGGCATTCGGCACAAAGGGAACGTGCACACAATCACTCCCTCCCACCGTTATCTCTTGTATGTTCCTCCCGTTGTTGTTGTTTCGAAAGCCACGCCGGGCCCGTTGTGTCCTCCGTCAGCGAAACCCTCATCAAGGTCATCCGGCTTCGAGATTGCTGAAGGCCTATCGGGGCAGCGACGCACTGAAGGGCAACAGCAACTCGGACCCGAACGAAATCAGCGCCACTCGGAGGCGGCAAGCTCTGAAACCTCCTGGAAGTGGTCGGGTGGAAATTCCCCACCCTTCGTGCCGGACCTGCATGTTTTGTGGAAGCTCACTCGCGGAGATAAGAAGTTGTCCTCCTACGAGTGCTCTTGCTCATCGGTGCCTCTCCTACTTCAGGCCGTCCAAGAGACGTGCATACTGTTGGTAATGGAGGTCTCATGTTGTTGCCGGCGCATTCGTGGTGGCCGTGACAAACTGTACAACAGAGAGAACCGTGTGCCTCGCGGTCTCAGCGCTACAACTCTACCTGAAAGGTTTGTCCGACAAGGCCGAACTTAACGAAGGCCGGCCCGACCAAGGACCGGAACGCCTCAGCAGACCTCCAATCACCATGCATCGCCGCCGAGTGGTTACAAGGAGGGAATTGATCTCAGATGAGCCTCCATACATGCTTTTAATCGGTTCCGAGACAGGATCTGATTCACTGACAGGACTCAGAGAGCAACTGCGATGAGGAGAGGCAGTAACTTTGGACAGCGGGAGATCCGGGGGGACTGGGGGAAAACGATGCGATGTCGAAAAGCGACTCAATAGGTGACTCTGCTATCTCTTTCGGCAGGAGCGCCGAACTGATGATTCTCCGCGAGCGTGGGATGCTCCGCGTCTTCATCCCGAAAAGGAACATCTGGAAACAGATAAGAGCATTCCACGCTGTGCATTTCGGTGACGAAGAGGCCTCGTCGCCTCCTTCGGTCGCAGGTTGAAGAAGTACTGCGGCGATTTCTGTGACCTTAGTTCTGCCGCGGTAGGGTGCTACGTTTCTCCCCCATCGGATCAGTTCTCCGTGTGACTGCTGCGTCGGAGCAGAACTCGATCTCTGACCAAGACGCGAGCGCCAGCGTGGGATCCAGGAGCCGTCTCGGCATTCGTGTTAGGACTAAGCACTTCCACAGAATCGACAGAGCGAGGGAAAACAAGGCTAATCTCGTTTGAAATACCCAAACGTCTGGGCCGGAGGCCTGAAGTCCCGGCCGGTTTCCCGGAACTTAGAACCGGATGCGCTCAATCGACGTTGAAGTCGGATAAAGATGGCGGGTGAAGGCACTCATAGAGTCCGCAACACGAATTTATCGACACGCATTCTATGTGGATGATTTCCGCACCCGCTGGATAACGAAGTCAGTGTTGCCATGGGAATTCCACGAGGTGCGACAGACTTTGAGATTACATCAACCGACTGAGAAGAACGAAGTTTAGGCTCAGGATCGAACATTTTTGATATCCAGCTGTAACACGAAATTATCGACAGCGTTGAAATCGCGCATTCGGTTGGAGTTTCAGCATTTTCTCGTGAGGCTGATACCGACGAACGTCAAGTTAGTGCTAACGAAGGACACACAAGTACGATTTGTCGACTCAGAACTCCGGCTCGTCAAGATTTGTGAGAAAGAATTCATTCCCTCAATATGGGACGAAAACCGGCTCTGACTCCTCAAGAAAGGATTCGCATCGATCAATTACACGGCTCTGGGCTCGCAGCAAGAGCTATCGGACGAGAGATCGGCAGAACAGCGGACGTAGTGCTGCGGTATTTGAGATTAGGGG
Organism: Phytoseiulus persimilis; assembly: GCA_037576195.1. Taxonomy (NCBI): domain Eukaryota; kingdom Metazoa; phylum Arthropoda; class Arachnida; order Mesostigmata; family Phytoseiidae; genus Phytoseiulus; species Phytoseiulus persimilis. The sequence continues at coordinate 29,420,318 of CM075103.1, forward strand.
CGGAGTATGGCATCAGATCGTACAAGAAACGAAGCACAAAGCTCTCAGATCGTCAGAAACGGAAGATAATTCAGGATGCGAGCAACAAGAGTGTCTCTTGCGCTCAAATCAGAGACTCAAACAACCTCCCAGTGCATAAACAGACCGTCTGGCGCGTTTTGAGAAGTGCGTATCATCTGAAATTCAAGAAAATGTGCGGGAAGCCCCCGCTGACGAAAAAGCACCGAGACACTAGGCTCGATCGCGCCCAGGAATGGATGAGTTGGACTTCGGAATGGGATAAAGTTGTCTTCAGCGATGAGAAAAAGTTCAATCTGGACGGCCCGGATGGATTCCATAACTACTATCACGATCTTCGGAAAGAGCCTCGATTCTATTCCAAAAGACAGTCCGGGGGCGGTTCAGTTATGATCTGGGGAGCGGTCAGTCGCCGCAGGACGTTCCAAATCATCTTCGTGGAGACAATAATGCGTTCCGTGGACTATAAGCTGCTACTCGAGAACCACCTGCGACCTCAAGCTTTGGAGAAAGTTGGAACGGATTTAATCTTCCAGCAAGATTGCGCCTCCGTGCACACGGCGGCGATAATCAAAGATTGGTTCCGGGAGAGCGGAGTACGTTTTCTTGACTGGCCTCCGAAGAGCCCCGACCTGAACATTATTGAGAACCTCTGGGGAACGTTAGCTCGGCTCGTCTATCCCAATGGGAAGCAGTACAACTCAAGAGAAGAACTGAAACATGCGATTCTTTCTTCTTGGGCCAGAATTGGGGAACGAGACATAAAACCACTCTATGATTCTCTCCCAAGGCGCATTTTTGAGGTCATCAAGGCGAAAGGGGGTTCGACGAAGTATTAACTTTCGAGAATTCCGAAATCGTGGAATAAATCAGCCTGTCGATAATTTCATGTTACGGCTCGAAATCGATTTTCTGGAATCTTACGCGTCGTCTTCCTCGAATCGAAGAAATATTCTATCGCCACAATCGTGGTGATGCTGGGAGTATTCCATGGCAGCAGCATCAACATCATCTCTCTTTGTCATCAGGAATAGTCTAGAAAACTTGACTGTCGATAATTTCGTGTTGTGGGCTGTATCATTATTCCCAAATCTTCTCCCTCGTTCACTGGTGACGGAACTTTTTTGAGCCTCGTTAGAGCGAACTTGGAGAGCGGGCCAGGATTCCGAGTTGCATCGGTAGGACTCTCCCGAGATTGAGCGAGGCTTCGGTCACGGGCTAGCGAGAAAGTAGGACCCGATCGCCTCTGGAGAAGCGAGCGAGGTCTCAGTCGTCTGACGGCGCACAAATCCGTGATCGCTTCGCGGATCCTTCGGTGACGCCTGGCCATGGATCTGATTCCAGATTTCAAAACGGGAGTTTAAGCCGACACCCGGATCTGGATAAGAATTTTTGCCATCGAACGAGCACTTTGAACGCTTCCCGCATCCGGGTGACTCCTATGCGTCCGGAGGGACCGGACGTCATGCTGAGCGGCTGGAATTCAGACGGTCCGAATCGGAAGTAGACCGATGGATCGGGTTGGATTGATTGTTATCTTCCTTATGCGTATACGGTCCCTCACCCTCCAGGGGTGAACTGTGTCACGTGCGCAGATGTTCCCTCTCCCAGTTCGTTCGCGTTATCTCCATGCTTCCGGGAACTTTTCGGTTGCATCCAGGTTCAAACAACTGCCCGGAAAGGGAACTCCCGGAGAGACAAATCTTCTATCGTCGTGGCCGAGGTGTAACCATTTTCCATACGAATCAATGGCATCAGAGTTTAGAGTGAAGTCTGCGGTTGACTTTTTGATTTTTTCGCGCTGTGCTGCACGGGAAGAGTTTTAAGAGAGTTTGTTCTCACAAAGTCACGGATGCAGAAGTCCTGGATTGTCCTTTCTGGGTACTCGGAAGCATTGGGAAGTTGAGAAGTAGACGCGCGGTGGATCACTTGCTGTGTTACCAGCGCCGTGGACCGATTTGGTTTCCCTTGGATTTCGTCGTTTTCCAGAGGATGACAGCGAGAGGATTCCTTCTGAGCGTTTCCTGTTAGCACCGTCATTCAAGTGATCAACGATTTTTGGCAAATTGCATTATGAAAACGAACACGCGGAGTATCTATGGGAGAAGGCGTTTAAAATGTCAGGGAACGACAAGGATTAATCCCACCATGAATCCTTGCTCATGGAGTGAGAACTAGTGAGATCGGAAAAAAAGGTTCGTTATCTGCGAGACTTTAGGGTATGCGCGTCTTTCTCCCATGTTTCCCGTGATTCTGAACCGATTTCCCCTCTCTCCCTTCGAAGCCGAATCAAATGTGCTTGACATGGTTCAACTATGCGTTTCTCCGAGAACGGGGCTCTGTTTGTTGGAGTTGAGCATTCCTTACCTCGTTTATATGATTCATATGATTTCACCCAACGTCTACACAGACATCCATATTTTTTCTCTTCGGATTCAAGCGGTGATAGATCCTCAATCGGACTTCGTATCACCATGGAGTGTAGCGAGAGATGGCTCCATCCCACGATGGTGTTTTGCTCCAGACCCGTTGAGACAGGAGTTCCAGTTTAGCATGCGGCTTAATGGGAACGAAAAAATTCCATCCGCAATCGAACGCACTCGAAAATTAGCAATGTTAGCCAGGAGGGAAGGTTCTCGCCGTCCCGCGGGGCTCGTTGCATCCTTGTTTCTGCCAATGTGGTATTTTTTCGTGAATTGAGTCGATCCCTCTGAAGGTCTCCCCAATTCCGGAACGTCCTGGCCGCCCGGGTCGAATACGCCCAGGATACCTCGAGAAACTCAGAACACTCGCGTTGTCCGTGCGAAAGGGGCTGGAAGACGTATGGCCACTCGGGTATTCACGGACGCTTGCGTACAATCTTTATTTCGCATGTTAACATCGACCGTATCCCACGAGAGTTGGCGGATTAAATATTCTCTGCCATTCCGTCGATTCGGGAGCTCGGGCCGGGACGAACTAACGGCCCCTATGAGATCTGAATCGCTGATGTCTCCAGGCGCGAGTGTGACGGAGTCTCCCCACACCAAGTTCCTCCTGAGTTGATGGCGCTTTGGTGGAAGACTCCAATTATCATCGCGGCGGGAACGCAGGAGCCTGCGGTGTCAGGACGGGCCAGAGCTTTCCAACTCGGGGAAGAGTCCCGGAATTTCCCGGTCCCCAACTAAGAGAGCGGAGGGCTTGAAACTTTCATAACTCGCTCATTCTTCGAGCGCTACAGATCCATCCCCGGGCGTCCGAGCTGAAAGAAATTGAGTGCGCCCGAGGCCCAGGAACTCGATGAATACCTTGAATTCATCTACACTCAGCGGATCGTTCTCTGCGAGTCGTGAGCGACGCCCTCGCTACTCCAAGATGATGCTTCCGAGGGACCGAAAGGGAGCTTCTCTGCTTGATGACCTGAAAAACGGGACCGGTCACGCCCGACCCATCGATTTTGGTGCGAAAACTCCAGCCTAACTGAGTGGAAGCTGCTGTTTGGTGACATACTTCGGGACGAGACACGCGTATGCGCTTGGCGCCCGAGGCCGAGGAGATCGACCCCTTTCGATGGAGTTACCAAGGATTTATATATTATTGACCTTCTACCGTCGGTGTCACTCCCTTCGCTCCAGCTCCGAATGGCAGCGACATCGATCCGGCTCAGCGAGGGAGACGCTAAACGATCCTCGGCTCGGAGAACGTCTCCAGGGTCACTAATAAACAAAACCTTAGACACGCTGGCGTCACCGCCGAGGCCTGCTTTCCCTTAAATAGGACTTGATAGGTATAGACACTTTCGTCTCGAAATACATCACTGACGGGCTCGGAGCGTGTTACGTTCACCTCCACTCAAGTGTGTAGATTCTGGGAGTCGCTTTCACGTGTGCTTAATATTCTACAAGTCTGATGTGACCGACCACGGTCTTCAGGTCATCAAGCTGACAACTCCAGCTCCGAGTGCCTGTTCTTGGAGGAAGCGTTCCACTGGAGATGAGTGAGATAGAAATTGGCAAAGTTCCAGGACCCGGGCAGCGCGGAGGTCTCGAGCTTCCCGGAGGGAGAAACACGATCCGTGTGTTTCCCGCCGATTTCCGGGACGAGGGCCGGAAAATGTATCGCGTGTGTCCATCCTTAATGCGATGCCCGAAACCGAATCCATCCGCATCCTATTCAAGGAATCGATGTCGAAATGCGGGACTTCTGCTCCGATTCTCCGAAGGGTGATCTCGTTGGATCGATGCGAAATTATCTCTACCATCCGTGTGGTTGAGATAATCTCGTCTCTGACACCGGGACTCGGCGAACCATGAGAAACACCTTCCGACTGAGACTCGGAAGTATCCGGTGAGAAAAACACGTCAATCGAGGAATATCGAACACCCCGCGTCGTAAGATGTTGTCCCGCGGCCTGCCACCCTGTGACATGAAGTTACGATCATTACGGGGAATGACGCAGACGAGCGACGATGACGGAGTCGGTCGAACGGAAAAAGCACGCCTCCTGATGGCAGCCAAATGGCCGTCATGCAAGCAGGAACCAGTCATTCGTTATTCAAGCAAGACTGGAAGCGTGCTCCTCGGAGGCGTTTCCTGAACCTTGCTTTAGATCACACAGTCGCACGGAGTTTCGCATCCTAACAGTAGGTCTGGGCGTGAGCCGATGACGAATCAAATTCGGAACAACGATGTCCAACACTTGTGAAGGCCCATTGCGAATCCCTGTGTCCTGTTCAGCCCCATGTCCGGGAGAACTGCAGCCGACCGTAGTTCACCGATCCCAGCTTTCTGAGCTCTGTTCGACCTCTCTCCGTTGGACCCGAAGTCTGAATGAGTCCTCCGCGGAGAAGTACACGGGACTGTTAAGCGACCTCCTGGATGTTGCTTTCTTCCCGCTCCCCGGATCTGTGTTCGAACTCCAGCGCAGGCCAAACGTTCCTAGTCATGAAGTGAAATGAGCGAGTCGATGACACGGGAGGCAAGTTCGGGGAGGTCGTTGTTCCCGCATGCTCGTCGAGAAATCCGCGAAGTCTAAAATGGCAAGCTTCCAAATATCGCTTCCTTCCGATGATGCCGTGCACGAGGGCTCACATTCGACTCTCATCGAGGAGCTTGAACTCATCCCAAGCTTATCGCTCCCTCAAATAAATACGCTTCCAGAAAGAAGTGTTAACGCTTTCGATCGGGGCCCTGCGGCTCCTCTCGAGCGGCAGCCCAAGGACTCCGAGCCGCCGATTCATCTTTAGCGACTGCCCCCCCCCCCCCCCCCTGGAGACATTGAAGCTCTTCAGAGAAAGGGCTTTCTCCTTCATCGCGTCCCATTCCATATCTTTCGCCTCCGTTTCGGTCTGCACCAAATCACTGATGAGCAGCTACCGCACTGGATTCATCCGACGATAACAAAGAAACCGTTCTCTCTCGCTCAGAATGCTGACGACCGCGGAGAATCGAAGCCGGCAATGAGATACCACAGTCTTAATATTTCCCGGCCCGGGGAGCTCGAAATCACATTCTCTCCCGCGATGACGACGTCGAGTTCGAGTGATAAACGAGCTCTTGGGGGACGACTCGCAACCTCGCGGCTGGACGGACTCCGGTCGGAAAACCCCGCCAAAAGGACTGAAAAACCTCGGAGCTACAGTTCTGTCCAAGAGCTCGCATCATTCCGACGGGCATCTCATGATGTTCGGCCCTCCGGCTTCGCCCTCGCGGAGTCACAGATGGTATTCTGGTGGGTTCTGGCTGTTCGACTCGTTGCTGGGAATCGTCACGAATCAGCAGCACCATAACATGCATGCCGTGCATTCCAATGCGCTTTCGAACCGCCGGAGCGGCATACACGAGCACGACGCGTGCAGGCTGGAGCAGGGAGACTGCGTTGCTAGGGAGGCAGGCGATGGGGAGCGTGAAGTCGCCTGCGACTGGGACGCTCACTGCTGGCCTCCCCTCTGTCCATCCATCACAGAGCTGCTGCGAGCGGGGGAATGCTGCAGGAACTGCGCACGTTGCGAGACGCCGGACGCTCGCTCAGTCCACGTGTGGCGCTGATACGAACGAGAGAGTATTTCCAAGCGGATGTGTCGGACTTGGGGGGGGGGGGGGGGGCAAAGTGTGTGGCTTGAACAACATGTTTGCCAATATGGGAGCCCCCCGTCCGAGCCCCGTGAGAGACGAACGGGCCAATCAATTCCGAACCGGTTGCCGGGTTTTGAGTGAGACAACAAACGACGATGGATTCCGCGGGGGCGCCGAACAGTGATCTGACCTGTGGACGCATAATGTTTGAGCATTTTTCTTGGACACAGGAAGCTATTAAGGTTGTGTTTGTCGGATGAGCCCAGCGCAGTTCCGGCATTCTGTACGGCAGAGCTATTCGTCCCGTGTGGCTGATGTCTCTGTCCTTTCGTGCATGCATATCGGAGCATGTTACCGGTCTTGCTTAAATGATGTATCATTATTCGGGGATCATCAGTGGAGGGTTACGGCTGTGTCGCTAGTGCGCGAATCTGTCGAGAACCCCCGGCACTCAGACTCTAGCTGAGATCGGAGAACGCGCTATTCCTCATCTTGAGTTGGAATCGAGCTCCTTTTTCCGAGTAAAATTCGGTCAGAATTCCTCGAGCGAGAGCTGGTTCAAAGATTAACATCCGCAGGGGTGGCAGAAAGGGAGCCTTCGACATATTTTGTCTCATGTCATCGTTCACCCAACGCCACATTGGGGTGGGGGTCGGGCTGGAAATCCGGGATCCCCTCAGCAGCTCCTACCACGGAACTGGCGCGGGATGCTCGCAATTTCGGTGGCTCGAGTGACCGACGACAGACGGAGGACAGAGACAACGCCGGCTGGATGAATTTGGAATTCCACTCCTCTTCTCACTCTCTCGCATTCTGAGCCTCCCATTCACGGAGGAGGAGGGGCCCGGGGATCTTGTCCGGGGATCCCGGCCACCAATCATCATCTCGGAATATGGAGCAACCGATTTTCTGATTCTGAACGCAGCTGCGTGACTGCACCGTTTCGGTCGATATCCCGGATGCTCGATATCCCGAGAGGTCTCTTGTTCCCATCTGACGCTAGGTCGGAGCGATGGCCCAGAGTGGAACATTCAGAGCACGTCTACATTTCCGTGCAGTCACCTGTCTGTCTCTACCGAAACAACGCGGCAAACGCCCCATGATGAAATTCGAGCGAGCCGTTTTTCCGGTCGGCGCCTGCGATGCCTCATCACGTTTTTGTTGCCGCAGAGGCAGCTTTTCATTGAGTCTGCTTCGCAGACGGGGTCTACGTGGGTGTTCGTTGAACCTGTCAGCTCGTTGTCGTTTTCGAAGGAGCTGCTCGAATTTTCAGAGTGACAGAGCTAATCCGTTTCAATGGAACAGCATACAGACTCATTTGCGATGAGCTTTGTATCAATTGGTCATCACTCGAGCCTCAAAATTTCAGCACCGAGCGATTTCCATTAACCATACATGAGCAGCGCACTGACTCCCAGCTAGCCGGGAGCGGGCGCAACGGAGTTTTGGAGAAATCTGGTTTCAAGATGCCGAGTTTCGTCGAATGGATTGGACCAATCCGAGAACTTTCCGCCATCATTTTTCCTTCCGAATTCGGCTTCCCTGAGGAGTCACGGGCCGAAATGCAGAACTTCAAGGTTGAAACGATTGTTCGAAACGATGACTACCGTGAAATAACGTCAATGTTCGTCGAAAAGTTCCGAGAGTGCTTGTTGGGTCGAAAATCCCTCAGAAGAGTGATTGCCGTTTTCAACCGCGGTTTGGGTTCCTGTTGTCGCGGTTAACCGGGAACCACTTCTTCAGAGAATTGTGACTTTTTGCAAAGCTTCGTCTTGAGCCAATCTGATCAGTCAGATGACAATCAATGTGCATCCGAACGGAAACGGCTTCAGCAGCCCTGAATACGCGTTTCATATGCAGCCTCGGGTGAAATCTCGATGTTGCGCAAAAACACCGACCCCCGAAAAGCGTGCGAGGAATCCATGTCACGACAGCACCAAGAATTGGTGGAGACAGCTTTGATTATTCGTTAGAGGATTAAGTGAACAGCTTCCAAATGCGTCATTCAAAAACTCGAGGGGAGAAAGGTCTCAACGATGAGCCGTTTTCACATCGAACCTCAGTGAAGAGCATCTCTTCTCAAAAATACAGCTTGTGGAAAACGAAAGGTTGCTTCCTACTGCGAGACTTCCAGGTGAATGAAATGGTTTTCTCCATGAGTTCCTGGAGGGTCGCTCGAGCCCAATGGAATCCTGGTTTCTGCATTCAGCTCCCGTCATCAACTCCCGCTTGTTCATCTCTACGCTGAAGGAGTTCGCTCCACCATCAGCCGGACGCTTTGTGAAAAACGTGGGAAAGAGGTTCCTCGGACGCGGCACTTGCCTCAGGACTGTGACCTTCAAGCTTGCTTTTTCATCTGTACAGAACATACCCTGTGCCGTCTTCCACGTCATCTCTCTGGATGATTAAGACGTTTTTCCCTCTCTCGACGTGGTCTGATGTCGGTTTCCAGTCGTCAGCGACATGTGGGCATACGCAAGTGATTCAAATAAGGTTCCTTTGCGGTCGTTGCAGTTACGGACTGAGCTATTTTCACTCCCGCTGGGCACGCCCAAGGGAGGCACATGGGGCCAGGCGCTGATTCCTCCGATCTGATGAGCATGACCGGTAAACTTTTCCCAATCCGTCCAGTTCTTTGTGTTGGGGAGTTGCGCTCCGAGCTCATCTATTCGAATTAGTTTTCCGAAGATCACATCCGTGTGTGCGCAGTCGAGGCTTAGCCAACTCATCACAAAAGTTCAAACGAAGCTTTTGTCTTTCAAGTTCCGACAATCCTGCGGAGCTTTATTTCCAGCTTGCGCCCCTGAGCCAACCCCTGTCCTCTGCAGACTCTTCTGTCTCTCCTTCGATTCCGGCATATTCCCAGATTGCTGGGAGCTGGCTCTCGTCCAACCTATCCCGAAGAAGGGTGACGAATCCCCACCCGCTAATAATCGTCCCATTTCACTGGTCTCAATTCTGTCCGAAGCTATGGGAAAAGCCATTAATTGTCAGCTCCTGACCCATCTCGAGCAGTCACCCCTCATTAGTGATCGCCAGTAAGGCTTTCGAATTGATCGTCCATACGGCTCACCTCTGTAACGCAACTATCGAAAAATACGGCGAGACTATATTGCCGTTGCCCCTGATATCTCCAAGGCATTTGATAGAGTTTGGCATTCGGCTTTCTTCAACAAGCTCCTCTCCTTCGAGCTGCAGCCAAACCTCTGTAACTGGATTCTGAGTTTTCTCAGTCACCGCTCCATGAAGGTCATGGCCGATGGTGTTCTCTCCAAGTTTCTCATCGAGGTCGGGCGTACCCCCAGGCTCAGTACTCTCTTCAACTCTGTATCTGATGCACATCAATGATCTTCTTGTCTCAAGCTCGAGCCCTATCCACAGTTTTGCGGATCACAGTACGCTCCACGCTGGGTACTCCTTCGAAGAGTACCCAACACCTGCCCAGCTCCTCACAAAAAATTCTGATCTCAAATTTGTGATTTGTGAGTGAATTTTGTGACCTCAAAGGAATCAGTAAACTGGGGCTCAACCAATTTGCTCCAGTTCGATTCTCTAACTTCGTGACGGAGTGCCAAGCAACACACTCATTCTGTTCAATTATTCACCAATCGTTCTGCCAAGCTTGGCTCTACCTTCTTCCCTCGCACAGATCGCTTTCGGAATGCTCTTCGCTCTCATATCTGCCCTCGAACATATGATCCCAGACTCCTCCCTACCTTTATTCTTTCGCATCTTTCAGTTGATAAGCTTTGGTTTTTTTAACGGGTATCGTCCATATGAGCCCAAATTTCAAGCGAACTCTCCTTTTTTGGATCGTGGGATTGCTACACCTTCGTGAATTGCTACACCAAAAAAAAAAAACTATCGCTTGTTGACACTTACAGCGGCCTCGAATTCCTCCGATGAAGAAAGTGGATACTCAAAAACTACGATGACCCACTCCACGAATTCACCGAAACAAAAACTGAATACAGAAGCCTCCTCGAAGCTCTTGAAATTTCCCGGACGAGAACGCCCTGATGGCCCAACCGAGTTAGTATGCATGTCGACCGAAAAACTCGGTAAGGAGAGGAAGGTTCGAGATGGTGCGATCATGGAAATTCCCGTATCATTCACGTGGGAAACGGTCGGCGGGAATCACAAGAGATCTTGACAGCCCGGTTATCATCGGATCAGGCCAGCCTTCAGTTGTTCCGGCGGCTGGCCTTCTGCCATTTCGGGCTTCGTTAGTTTTCGGCATCATGCTCTCCGGTGAATACGGTGATGTTTTTTCATCTCACCCATGGCCAGGCTGCCAGCAACGAACCGTTGGGATTCCTCGAGACTACGATGACGTCATCTCGAAACGATGGCCAGATCGTCTCGAAATTATAGTCGGTTCGTCGGGTTGATATGGTCGAGATGTCTGTAGTCCGTGGTCGAATCGTTTTGAAATTCCTCAATAGCGCGTGTAGTCGAGCATGCGTCCTCATTTCGCAATCGTTATAGTTTGGGCTTAGATCCGCGAATACTTGCGAAATTTCCGCGCATCCGCGAACTTGTCTTTCTGTGTCGAAAACAATTTTGACGATGACCTTCGCTGAATTCTCCCCGGAAATCGACGAGAACTCTACTCCAACGTTACATGATATCGAGAGGACGGATATTTTAAGAGTAACGGAGAATAAAAGCGGTCGGCCGGGTGTAAGTAAATCGATGGCGCGAGCGGCGAGTGATCTCAAACCGAACAATTTCCACACCATTCGAGGGCAGGGGCTCGTATGATACTCTCATTGGAGCCCTATGAGCCGCGCGAGAAACTGAGTCTTTAGGCTCAGAAGTAGCGAGTCGGACAGAACTCCGCACCATTGGTGCAAAGGGTGCCCGGCGAACCTCTCCCCCTGTATTTTGGAGGCTCGCTCTTCACAGGGGGCCCAGATAATTGACCAGAGCCAGTAACGCGTTTTCCAGCTGTTTGCCTCGTCTTCTCTCTCACAGACTCGCACCAAATGATCACTGCAGGGGATAGAGGTTGGATGAATGAACGGCGCCCTAAATGCCCCGAAATTTTGAACCCATCCAAGCGAGATGCGCCGATTGGTCCCCCGTTCCCATGACTCCTCCGGCGATTCGGAAGACTCATGATGGACACGGGTCAGGGCTAGGAAGTAAACATGAGGACCGGTTGCGCCCTCGCAGACACCCTTCATCGGGAACGGAACACAAAAACTCGTCGACGGAGTGGGCAAAGAAGACTGGCGACCAAAACTTCGTTCGTGCTCCCACCACGACGGAAAAAATGTGTGTCACCGAGAACTGTCCCCAGCGCTCGCAGACGAGGTCGCCGATGGCCGGTGCCTCGTAGAGACTACAGCTGGCCACGTACGAGCCAGAGTAGAAGTACCGAAGCACTCAGAAGCTGCAGCGTCTGTGGCGGAAGTCGATCTGCAGGAGAATCTTCACGAATCTGCCAAGAGCAGTGGCTAGCGAATGCATTTCTGTAAGGATGCTAAGGCAGTCATCAAGATCAATCGAACGTATCGTGAACGACCTTTCGGAGCAACGGTTCACCCGGCTGCTTCTCGGCATGTCAGTTGCACGTTGCACGTCGGAAAAGGTTCGTGGCCAGTGCGACGGAACGTTTGAAAAAACCCCAAGTTTAGTTTGGTGGCGGTTCCGTCGCTGTGGTTTTCCAGAACTCATACTTTTCCCGCAATGACACAGGCTATCCATCGAAAAAACCATCAGAGGGCCTAGTTTTGAGGAAAAGCTGAGTCCGATATCACCCTGCTCCGGCTCTGACTAGACAGTTTTTCGGCTCGAATCCGGATGAACTGTCGACCCGCTAATAAGTGCTTCTTCATTTCGCCGAGCTTGGTACGTTCGCAGTGGGGAGAAAATATCACCCCCACTCTCAGTGGAATTCGAAATTTCCCGCAGTGGTCAGGTCTGAGGCCCCTCGCTTCATCAAGAGCTCATCGCCGAGGGGGTCGTAGTGCTCAACATCCCAACTATTCGGGGAATGATGGTTTTGGATTTCTCCTGACTAATCACCGAGCTCACCTCGAAGTACAAATCAGTGACCCGTAACCAAGGACACCACTGCCGAGGTCTTACTAATGGGTTTTCCAGTCCTGCGGAAAGCCGTCTCGAGCCTGCGGGAGGACACGAGGGCGTGCTCCGCCTCTTCCACAAGGTTAGACCTCGGAATTTTTTCTTTTAGCTTGGCAGTGGCATAGCCTGTTTTATACCTTGATCCGGATAAGTTCGTCACCGCTTCCTTTGTTCGCTCCGCGAAACCAGGCAGGAGGGGCCGGAACTTTGCATGAGCCGACTTATGACACAATACGGCTGTCCGAGATCTCGGCCTCGTTTCAGGACTCCGAAAAAGCTTCGAAGTGTTGGAACGGTTCAGTCTGATTCGCGACTGTGGAGCAGCGACGTGTCTTGGCGGACCCTTGAGAAGATTTTTCGATTCTTTCGAACGAAGTGGGAACCGGCAGAACCCGTGGACCCTCATTTTTCAACTTACGAGTGGAGGCTTTAGTAATCGATTTTGGGAGAGATGAGGGATGTTGAGTAAATAAGGGGGTTCGGAGGAGAAGGTTCGGGCATTTGGGGGTGAACGACGCAGCCACAGAGTTGAGAGACAAGGGTTCGGAGAGAGCAGGGCAGGAATGAGCGAAACTTAGTTCAGGATCGTCGAGAAATCTCCCTGCCTCATGAGGAGACTCGGATGAGAGAGGCTGGGCTCAGTTCGGTTCCAGTTCTTGGAGAGAACCGGTGCAATCGATGAGCATTGAGATCGAAATCCTTAGTCGCGACTCCCTCGGATCGCTAAATACTGGCTACCACGACTGTGGCAGTGGACCAGCTGGACCAACTGGAACAGCTACTTCTAGAGCCGTAGGGGAACGTATCCTCGAATATTTGCGAGCCATCGCCCGAAACTTCACAATAGGGCCTCGGTATACTGCTTCCTGTTGCAGCTGTGCCTTTTTTGAGTTCAAACATCGAGGCTGTGGAAACATGTAAGACCCTGTGAACACAGAGCGATTTCAAGGATGGCGAAGAGTGCTTCGTCTTTGGTCGAGAAAGTTTCATACCTACTGTGATGTCACTGTGAGGTCGCAGCTAAAACCCGAACATTGCTGCTCCGAAGAGCCCAGAGTGCCGAAAACCCTTCGGGCTCAGAACCCGGTGAGTGGATAACCTCCGAGACCGAACGCGCGCCAGACATGAAATCCTCGACGCCGTAAACTGCTCTCCCGCTGCCGAATTCCTCCGAGCAAACGAAGTTCCTACGCAGACCTTTTTGTCCTCTCCGAAAAAAAAAAAGAACCCTCGGTACAAGGAGTTCTAAGCTCTGAATGTATCGGCGACTGTATCGGTTATCGGCGATGATCAGTTCTGAGGCTAGAGCGAGCTCGAGAAAGATGGCTTGAGAGGTTTCAAGGGGTATCCTGAAATCTGGCTGCACTAGAGCCGTTGTTGGGCAGCCCTGCCAACGGTTCTCCTCTCAAACATGGGAATGACTCAGATTCAAGGCGAATCTTCTAGCACAGCGAGCTCCCTTGTCCCCAGCCCGCCTGATCAAATTCCTAGCTGCCGGTTCTGCATGGAAGCTTCGTTTGCCTTGGAGAAATCTCGCATGATTAACAGAAGTGTCTTAATTCTTGAACGGGCTCGCTCTCGCAGGTTCGAAGTAGGGAACTAGTGCAATTAACAGAGCTAGGAAGCTCATCATCGTGCAATGCAATCATGCATGATTGGCAGAGACTCTGCCAACTTAAGTTCATGCATCCAAGCATAGTGATAAATGGAAGAAGTGCAATGATTAACGCCTGATTTTCCTAACTGTAGGTATCACGTGTGCCTTGACTGCACAAGTTTTGAATGGGCCAAGAGGAAACGTGATGTCAGTCGGATGATTTCAAACCCTTGAGCTCACTCCCAAGATTGGGTACAGTGACGCAAGCTACGTTAGCTTGACCAGTACGTTACCCCTGTATAGCCTATTGGAACGTCACGGGATCTCCACGGAGGGGAGAGGGAAATCGCGAGGTGGAGTGGCAGAGTGATCCTAGCGGGCCTGGGGTGGAAAGCAGGCCGCGCTCCGGCGAATATCGACGGGCTCATCTCTTCTGCTTATTGTGAGTCGTGATAGGGAGAGCTCTAGACTTCAGCTTGATTCTTCGTTCGGAATCGTAGACGGCTCCTCAGAATCCGTTCCTCGCTTACTCTCCAGCGAATCTAACTGTTTGGAAGCGAGTCAAGCTGGGCAAAAATGTTTCGGTGGTGGACGAAAACCAGCCGTCTAGAGTTCCTCGCTCCTTCGATCGACTCAAGAGGGCTGGAGTATACGACGACACGAGGCTAGCGGACGAAATTCCTGATTACAGACCCGGATCAGTCAGCCGGGGGGAACGGGTTTCTCAGCTCTCTCGCCGTCCTCCTGTTCCCCTTCAAAGTCTTAAAGCCCACTTGTCTCACGTATTCCTCCTTCCTACCATCTATGTGCACTCGACGAACGGAAGTTCAAGTGCGGAATCGAGAAGAGGGCACGACTGGACCACTTGATTCCAGCTGTATAAGGTTTCAGTTTGTGTCAGGGTGTATTCCAAAAAGGTCAGGCCCTTTCATCGCTGAGCCCGGACAGGCGGCTCCAGGATGAACAGGAGCTGGAGATGGAGATCGGTTGGCAATGGTCCCTTCGGAGCCGACGAGACGCAGTGAGCTCAGGGCGCAGCGGAATGTCATCGGGGCATGCCATCATCGGGACGAATATTGTTTGATGCAAAGCATTCGGAAACAGGTCGTGCACACTGCTTTGACCGGTGGTGATCAGCTCGTCTGTCGGGTGTCTATATCAGTCCTATTATTCTCGATGCGACTCATATCTCCGTGGTTGAGGATCCACAGGGGAATCGAGTCAAGCCAACGGGACCCGACGCAAATCCACCGACAGAGAAGTATGTCACGATCCGAGTTTGATGAGGCTAAGTCACTGTTTTGATGAGTGGCTCATGGGATTCACGATCCCGGTTCGGACTCGCCACGAAGCTTCATACTCCATCGCACTCGCTGACGCGAATCTTCTTCCTCTGGCGCGAACCTTCGATAATAGGCCCTCTAGCCGAGCCTACCTAAGACGGAGCTCTCTAGTCAAGCGCGCACTTTTGGCGGCGGAGCTCCTCCGAGCTCGTTGGTTACTACACTTTCAACCAACGTCAGGATTTCCATGACAGCGCTAAGCGGCAGCGGCTGCATTCCGTTGCGTGATCCATCGCTCTGAGAGATTCTGTTCAGGTCCCGTTATTGGGACCTTAGCGGTCCTCCTCATCTTTCCTCACTTTCAGTCGATTGTAGGAGGGGAGCCATCTGGGTCAAGAGGGAAAAAAAGATCCCGGTACCTGCAAGCCGCGGAATGTATCTCAACTTGAATAATGAGGCAGTTCTGTTTCTTGTTTCCGTGATGCTCCAAACGGGTGATGGGGACTTTCGGACGACGAGCACTATGAAGATCGGACGGAAAACAGAGTTCGAGGATTCGTGTTTCACGCTGACCAGTGGAAGCGTTCAATTGCGACTCGGTCGCGGCGCTTTTTGTCGACCCGGGACTTCCAGAGGAAATGTCTGTCACACAATGTGGTCGACACGAACAGGTTGTGGAATCGCGAGATTCCTCAAACTTCCCATTCCGCGAGATTCCCATTCAGGAAAAAACTCGAATCGCCGGTTCAGACCCCGTGCGAGTGTGCGTTCGTCAATTGAAGGCAAGCCGTGGCTTGAACCGCGGATTCTGCGATCATGTCCCCCACGGCTCCCCTAACGTTTTGAAGAGGCTTCCCTCATCGAGGATAAGTATCGATCAAGGGTTCAGATTCTCGCGACAAGCTCCGATGCGACACACAAAAACCGCCCCTAGGCAATCATCATGACTAATTAGCCCCGAGTTTCGTTTTGCTGTTTTACGATCTGCGCTCTGGAACGATCCGGGCGCTGTGGTTGACAGCTCATGGTTATCGACCTCGAGCCCTTGCCAAAACTACGATGCGGCGTCCGTTCTCCAATAGGAGTTCCGCCCGAATAGGAACCCGGGCCAGAGCCGTCGGAAGAATAGAAGTCTCTCTGCAAGGCTGAGGGTTCGATATCATTGAGATAGCAACGGCGGAAAACATTTCCAGATCGCTTCGATGAATAAATTGACATTTGACCGTCCCTGCTACTATCTTGTTCCGATTGCGACTTCCTATCGCGGGAGCGCGCCCCTACTGCAGTTCCGTCATTATGCTTCCGACGTCCGATTCCGCCGTTTTGAATCATTACAAATCTTCCTCCAACGCACGCTTCTCCCCAACACGAGCGTCCCGGCGGAGGCGTTCAAAATAATGGGGGCGCACGTCTCTATCGGAGGATTCACGGTACCTATCTCTGCGAGCTGTTTACGTCGAGTCTTATTCAGAGCCAACTCACGGAGGGAGAAAATCGTTCTCTCATGCGTTTGTAGTTGAGAACTACGAAGTCGCGCGCTTTCATCACTGGGGGAGCGAACGGTGCTCGCTTCCTTCGTGGGCGAATACTTGGAAGGGTGGGTTGGGAAGTAGCTTACTCACGCAGCGCATCGAGACCTCCTTGCCGACACAAAGGCCTTGGTATCCTTCTCTTGGAATGGAGACTGATGCTGGGACGAGGAGTACGTAGAAGAACTATGCCTTCGAGGATATACCTAATCGTTTTGTGGCAGCGCGCCCGGGGATGTTCCGAGTGTTCCCCACTCCAGAGGACTCCCCCCCCCCCTCCCCCCCATGAGCACGAAGCAGTGATCAACATGAAGCTGAAAGAACTGGAGCTTCGCCGCTCCGAGGATCCTCTGTCAGCCTCGCTCTTTCTGCGCCCGAATTACCTCAGACTCAGCTGCGATTGAAGTTCAGGGCATGCTTGGCTCTCGGGGTCCTGCGATCGGCATGGCATCGAACCCCATTCAAGTTACTCAACGTGTGACCAGAATGAGAAACATGAAGCTTGTGTCGCAGCTTGAGCTAGATGAAAGAATTCAAGGGCAGGGTCGACGCAGTGCCGAGGCATTGCCACAACCGCCTCACTGATTCAATCGTACTTCAGCCCCGGGCGCACTTGGGATCAGTACCGCCGCGGGGTCGGAATTCGCGGCGCTGGTTCTCTCGACGAGAGCAACTCAGAAAGCCCGCTCTTCACCTGAAATATGAGAAGCGGATTCCGTTCACTTGCAAGTGAATCTACGCAGACGTCACGCGTCTTCGCAAGGTCTGAGAGAATAAGATCAGCTAACAGAATTTTCCATCCCAGAAGTGAACAAGAAGGAGAGCTTCTGGAGGTCTCGGATAAGAGCGAACACGGTAGGATGATCGAGCTTAATGTGCGCGGATAGCGGAAACGGTGGACAGGTTTTCCCGGAAGTTTTCGGAAGCAGCGTTCAAGCACTCAGTCCCGACTTCTGGTCCACATCAAAGAAGAGTAAATCGATGACGCGCTCTCGCTTCGTGGTCTCCGATGCGAGAAATTCCGTGACTGGAAAGATTCCAACGCGCAGCCTCAGAACAGATCTAGCCACATGGTGTTTTCGCTCTTTTGTATCAACGAAATCCAGGAAATCAAGGAGAAGTTCCGGTCGGCGAATGACCGTTCCCCGAGAAAGCTTTTCGCGCAGGCTTCTCGCGGAATATGTCAAATAGGCCGATTCGCAGAGCCGATGGAATCAGGGAAAATCATTGGCACACTTATGCCTCACGTGGCCTTGAATGGAGCAGGAACCATACCAAACCGGACATCGTCTCGTTATTGACTTCCTTCATCAGATTCGGTTTTCAATGGGTCTGGAACCGTTGCGGAATAATCGATCTTCATCGGTGTTGACAGGCTGGTGATCACTGGTCTCCTATTCCTCCAACAACTCAGCATCGGGAGTCAGCGTCCCTAAACCGAACAGATGAGGTCAAAGCCAAGATCTATCACTCCTGAGCAAGTTGCGTCGGTACGAAAGGGTATTTCATTGTTCTTTATTATTCTGTTTCACGGGGACCGGCTCCGATCCTGATTCACCGAATATTTCCTCCAGAAGTATTTGCGCCCCGCTATTTTCCAAGAATTCCGGTACAGAATCAGGCTCAAGTATCTGCCGACACGCTCAGTGAATCGGAATTGAGAATCGGAAAGAAGTCAAAATGAAGAAAGCCGAGTTCCCGAACAACGCTTTTCATTGCGCAGACGTTGTGTATCGGAAAGTTTAGAGGGCTGCTGAGCCCCAGTCCCGGACTCCTCGCCCCGTCTCAGTCAGCTGAGTTGTTGAACGAAGATGACAACGTTTCGATGACTTTCATCAAAGAAATGCCCTCCATTGTTCGGCTCGAGGAGGAAACAGGTAGAGAGAAGGTCTAAGCACGTGGATCGGAAGACTCACGGTGTCAATGTCGTATGCCAAGCACGGAGAAACAGGTTCGGAGGTATCCGTAGATGCTGTCGCGAGTTCCCGAAAGAATTCTAACACTGGGATGCCTTTCCCAAGTCGCAACGGCAGTTTTCGAGCTTAGTCACGAGAGGTAGCTGGGGTCGGAACCTCGCCCACGCTCGATGGAGGTGACTCCAAGGAACCAGAAGCATAACGAGGCATGGACATGTTGTGGCTTTATCTGTGCGAAATGAAACGCGCAGCTTTGAATAACGGCGTATTTCCAGCTCGGCCGCTCTCTAACTCTACGTTTCAGTTCTTTGATCAGCTCGGCAGATAAATGAGTCTGACCTTGCTCGGGTTGCTTGGAGGTGAGATTCTGGTACGTAGGTTGGAATATTCTCAGAGGTAATGGTGTCTCAGGCATAATGAATGAAATATTCATTGACTGAGAATCCTTGATTGGAGCTGGTATGAGTCACACTACGGAGCGTGCTCTTGATTTCGACGAATTTCGCAGGGCTGACGGATCTGGTCTGGGGCTCAATTCTCTGTATTCTAGGCGCCAGCTCCCGGTCCGATGCCGAACTTTTCCGGTTTTCGACAATTTAACCGAGACAGGGGAGCAGTGGCGGCTGGAACTTCCACTGAGTCCTCTCCTGAGTTCCGTTCCACAGCTCAGAACATTTTTATGAAGTTGCCTTGGTTCCTGATGGGAGTTTTTTTTTTCATCAGCTCCTGGCCAGGCGCTCTCTCGCAGATATTCGACCACGTTCCCAAAGTATCCCCTGAGCAGTCCAGACGTGAGCCAGTCAAGGGCGCCTGAGCTATTTTCTGCGAAATGCGCGATACCCGATTTCAAACGAGCTGCCCGGTACCTGTCAAGCTCTTGCGCTTGGGGTGACCAAAGAAGAGAGAGGGTAGGCCTCGTTTTGTGCAATTTTGTCCGACGAGGAACTGCAACATCAGGAACAGCTCTGCCTTTGCGCTCTCGGAAAGTTCAACTGCGCGGCCATCTCTCTGACCCCTTAACGGGTGGAAGCGGTTTGAATTTGAGCTCCGCGCGAGCATACGACGGGGATTTTGCGATGCTCGACCGCGCGACCGAGATCCAAACAGGGCGCGAATTCGGAATCGGTGGCGAAGGTCCGAATATCCATTACCATAACCTTCAACTGAGTCCAGCCCCCGCGACCTTTCGGGTCTTTTGAAAGCGGCTCGATATTTCCGGAGCGATTCTCCCCCAAAAGCGAGGTTTCCCAAAAAAGCTCAAGAACGACTCGACGCCGCAGTCGTGAGACACTCGGTGGTACAGTAAGCGGAAGGCTCCTTCAAAGAGCGCCTGGGAGCAATCATTTCCGCGCTCGAGGACATCGTCGTCGATAGGAAAGCCATCCCCACCGAGGCTGAAGGAGTTTCAGTCTCTCAAAGAAGTCCTCATTATTATGATATTGGACAAAACCCTCGGTGAAGTGAATCCCCTTTCTGAGTACTTACAGAGTTCTAGTATCATAACCACGGGGCGATCGAGCTCCCTGGAGCGACAATCAGCGTCCTAGAAGCGATGGAAACGAGCGACCTTTCCGGAAGATTTTTGAGGGACGCGGAAACGCGCGCAAGGGCAGCCTCTGAACCGGTTCTAGACATCGTCGCGAAAACTCCGAAATTCTGCTGTATTAAGCTAAACGATATCGAGCGATCCCCAATTCTCAAACGGTTGTGTTCGCTGTTTTTCAAACGCTTTCGAATACTTTCCGTCTGATGTCCCCTATCAGCTCGCGCAGCGTGATTGAACTTTCGCACTTCCAATGCAGCTTCATGAAATCCGAGCAGACACCGGATCACAGCCATTCCTCGAGGAAAATGGCTCCAGTCAGCCATACGAAAGATTCCCCCGCTCCCGGATCGATTTCGACGCGATAATTTGCCAGCTCAGAGGCGCGAGAGATATTCTCCAGGAACTAATGCTGTTTGTGAACGAACTTCCAGCGCCCAGGTCACGTCTGCAATCGAGGACGGATGGAAATAGAATTTCTGCTCCCAGTGTGCTCTGAAACGAGATCGCTCGAACCGGACGACTGTGCGACAACTTCGATTTAGTCAAAGAGACATCTGTTGAAAGGACTGATAGCGAATCGAACTTTGCTCTTTGATGACAATGTCATCGGGTGCATCACAGCACGACTGAAAGAATTCTTGAGAAAAGGTGAAACGAATATCTCGCCGCGGATTCTCATCGGTGACAGCCGTCATTCGTGTTCGCGGGAGAGCAGACGATGGAACGGGGGAGACATCGAGCGCTAGAGCACGATTCCATCAACGCGCATGAAGAGTTCCGGCCCCGGGGCTGAGATCGTTCAGGAGGAATTGCTTCCGGATCACGTGAATGAAATCTGACTCAAAACGAACCGCTCCAGAAATTCCTTCGGACCCGGTTTCGGTCTAGTGTTGCGTGTGCACTACTTGCAGATGAGTTCGTGGGTATTATCCCATGAATCCATGAGCCAGGAAGAGAGAGGGGATTGGACGGGCGAGAGAGGGAAAGGGGGAGTTCCGGTTCGTCGCAAGAAAATCCCGCGCTGCCACTGTTACGAAACGCAAAATCTCCGAGGGGCAGCCCCCGACAGCCATTGAAACAACCGAGAGCGTTCCCGGAGAATTTCGGAGGCACGGGCTCCTCGGACGGGAAAGTTCCTGTCCGAGGAAGCCTGCGAGCTGCGTTGGATACATGTCTCATACATTGACGGAAACGCTACAGGCACTTTCTCGCTCGAGTTCGTGAGAAATTGGAGTACGAATCAGGGAAACGGCGACCACCACCCGAAGATCACGGCTCTTCTGACAGCTGTCGAGTGGGTAGAGGCCTGTCAGCGCTCGACCGCGAGATGTCCGTCGGTTCGCGATCAGTGGTCTCGTTATGAAACCAGCCGGGGTTTCGCAACAGTGGCACAGTTTCCCAAAATTTTCGGAGTTTCTTTCGAGTTGGCCCCTCGGTGCCATTTCTCCAGGTCCGAGGGCAACCGAGAAAGCGGGGTTTCCCGCTGGATTACGGTGTGAACCGGTTACAGGTCGTAATCGCAAGTTTCCCACGCGGTTGAGCTGGCACGAGCCCGCCCGGACTGCACGTTTGGAGCCCGAGACTGTGTGATGACCGCGACATTTCATGTCGAGCGTGGTCCCGATGTCTGTAGAGTGAATCTGAACGGTGATCCGGCAGAGATCAGGAACGCTCACTGAGACCTTGATAGGATCTGCTCCTGTAACTTGAGTATTCCATGCTAATTGGTTGCATGCATAAAACCACGAAGAATAACTATGGATACATCAGGACAATGCTCGGTTTCCTCCATGGATCACAAGCTGCAATCGGCGCCGATACGGCCGAACATCCCGAGATTCCTCTGGGGCGAGTTTCTGAGCAGGGGGGGGGGGGGGGGGGGGGAGGGTCAGGCAACTTGAGTGTCCAACCATGAGCTCTCACCGTTTTGCTACCTGTGAATTCGAACTCGACATCCGGAACTTCGGCTGCTATCGCGAATGAATGCTGTGTGTCGAATTCTCCGAAAGTGAAGTGCCCGTCCCGCTGTTTCTTGTTAACGTCAGACAATCATGATCAAGCGTTTGCTTCGGACGGAGCTAATCAGAGACAGACTGGGATTGTGCAAGCTCCGCTGACTACAGAGAGGATGCGGCAGACGCAGCTGCGCTCACGTCTTGAACGGACATCACTGGGCCCGACAGATGATACAAGTTGGAAACAAAGCGGATCATAAAACATGGGATTTGAGCCCCGAACTGAGAGGATCCATTACTATCACAAAGTTGGAAACTTCAAACGAGGAAAGTTTCGTCGCACTTTTTGTCGTTCGCCGCGAATCTGTCCGTTTCATGGAAACCGCGAACCCTCTCCTCCTCCGCCGCACGCACGCACAAATCTTCCGACGACTGTCGTTGCTTTCGACGTTGATTGCCGGCGGCTCGCGTCCCGAGGAGGGAGATTTCGAACTGTGTTTTGGGTGTAAGAACACGGAACTCGATCGAGCATGTCTGGAGAGAGCGATGTCAGGCGCGTACGAATCGGGATCCGGGGCCGTTGCTCGGGGACTGATCAACAGCTGGAGTTTTTCTTGCGACGGCTCACCCCGAAGCTCTAGCGAAAAAGCCTCGGGCGAGAGCCCTAGTTCCTGGGCCCGAGTTCTAGCTGAAAGCAGCAGCTCCTCGATTCCACGCAATCCAGAATCTAGAAACTCTCCGAGTCACTGACATGGATCAGTTGAAAATTATCCTTGACCCCGAGACGGCGGACGTGTGTGAGTCCGGGAGCTCTCGACAGGAAAGGGTCATCTCGTTCATGCTTCCGTAGTTATTTCGACAGATTCCAAGACAGCTGAATCCCCTTCGGAAGCCGTTTGAAGATAGGAGACAACGACAGCTAATTCCTTCATGGACCCGGCTTCGAGATTACGAAACGCAGGACTCCAGCTAGGGCGCTCCGTAACAAAAGGACAGACGCAGTCTCAGAGGACATGGAATCGGGCAGTTCGCGATAGACGCAGTATCAGAACCGGACGAGGGAAGCGTATTGAATCGATCGTGTCGCAATGCAGGGCGGAACTCTGTGGTTGGTACACTGGCGGTCAATAAAATAGAGCCACCCTCAGAAATCGAAGCTTTTTCTCAACCATCCATAACTCTCCTGTTCATGTTCTGAATCTCGATAATAAGAGAGCATCTCGTGGGAGGAGGAGGTGGAGCCACAGTCGCTGCTCGCACCCATGAGTGCATTATATCATAGCATGGAACAGACCCTTCGACTGTTCTTCATTCTTTGAAATCGGACAACTGGGTCATGAGCTACGTATGTGTCTACCTGGGTCATCAATCGGTGACTCTATAGGCTCTTCGTAAACCGTGCCATCCGATAAGGTCGTCCAACTTAAATGAAGCTCAGGTATTGGCGGCTTCTTGCGTGCAGAGCCATTTATTCGCGGAAGACGGGTCTTTGAGAGACTTGACGGAATTTGGTGGTGATGTACTCGTGGAAAATTCGTAACCTTTCATAAACATTGGCTGACCCTTCACATCAAAGTTGAGGAAATCGCGTCGAATCCTAGAACTCACTCAAAACACCCGCCGTAGCCTGAACGTTACGTCGTGAAGAAAACATTCGTTCTCGAGACTCACACTGATGAGACGTTTCCCACGTCAAAAAAAAAAAGAGCCAACCGACCCGCGAGGAACGCGCCAAGGGCGTGAGTCTGGTCTGTTTTCAACACCCGAGCTTGAGAGTGATGTTTGGAGCCTGGAATTTTTCGGAATCATTCCACCAATCTCCGGAATTGATTCATTGCGATGAGGGGATGATTGCGAAAAATTACCTGAACTCTCAAGCTGTAGTGATGTGTATCATGATTCATGAGAGAAACATTGAGGCGTTGGACGAGTTGTCAGGGAGTCTCGAGGCGATATTTCGAAATGCAAATGTAGTTTGAAGACTTTATTCTCCATGATTCACATCAGTTCCGAGCTCACAACATGTCGGAGGCAGGAGGTCGGGATGGCCCCATTTTTACGACCAATGACCGACCCAGGTAGAAACATACGTAGTTCCCGGCCTAGTCGTCCGATTTCAAGAAACTGAAGCACGATCGGAAGCTCTGTTCTCGTGCTACAAAATGATATACTTATGGATGCAGTTACCGTCGTTCCGACTGACCGGACTCAGGAAATGTCCTATCGAGATCGGAAAAACAGTCCTCTCAAGGTGATTGGAATCACAGTTCCTTCCGAAGGAAAATCAGTGAAAAGTGTGCAGGGCGGGGAACAGGACACAAGATTCGATGACGCGAAAGGGGAATCGCCATGGGTGGGATCCCGCGCTAGATTTCGGATCGTTTCCCTCACGGAAATGACCTCCGGCCGCTTCGATTCCCTCAGGATGGATTCTCGCCGATATTCATAGGCGCGATTTGTGTCATGCGAATACGCCTCAAAACTATCGTGGGCTGCGCGTTTCTGACTCGGTTCGATAAGAGCTCTCGTCTGCGATCGCCTTCACGCATTGGTTGACGCATCTGACTCAACGACCTGTAAGAATTTTGAACCCACGTACGTGGATGCCCCTGCTCCCGATTCCGTATCATTGCGGGACCTCCCAGGTGTCGCGAAGCAAGGTCCGAACAACGGTGACAGCCGGGAAGACCGAGAATGCGAAAACTTGAAATCGCGAGAACCTGGAAAAACATATTTCCTGCTTTTGAAGATTCATGGATGATGTATCGCCCCGTATTGACGTTGAGTGCATTATCATCGTCAAAGAGTCGTCGCAAGCGTTCAATCAGGGTGTCCTCAGAAACGTCGGCTCTCTGTCAAATGATCGCATGGGCACCTTCACATCGCAACCGACGGATGTGTTCTTGACTTCGGCCGAGTGATATGACGCATTGCGCTCACCCAAAGATGATTGTGTTGCTGACCACCAATCTCGTGAACAATCACAACTTGAAGACCTTGGAGGGAACATGTCCGCGAGAATCCTACCCCATCCAGAGTTCACAAGTCGCGCGAGCACCGAAATCGATCGCAGACATTGTTATTATGCTCGAAGTCGTTCGCTACGGGATCGTCTTGGGAAGACTCCAACGCTCGTTCCCATACCTCAGTCGGTTGGAGTCACCGAACCGGTTCATGCTCATCCCCGTCGTCTTCAGCATTCACCGCCGCATGCGCCTGGTTCGATGTGTTCGCTCTCTCATCTTCTCTTGCGCTCCTCCGTTGATCGGGAATTTACCCGGGGCTATGACATTTAGTTTTTCCCAGTGGTCTCGGTCCTTACTAGGTTATGGGTTCCCCCATTCAGAACACAGCAAATCGAGTTTTTGCGTCGACAACCGACGCCTTCAGCGGAAACTGTGCGAAATATCTTTTCCCGGGAGGCTGTTAACCACTCAGTCGGATTCCAGGGTTATCGGCTCGTAAACTTTGGTGCACAGTGCTTTTGTGGCGATGACGTGGGCCCGGCAGCGTTCTCCCGCCAGAAAGACTAGAGCCGTGCTCAGGTATCGACGAATTAGTGGATCCGAAGTATTCTTGCAGTGACCTTCAAAACCTGCGCTTGAAGCTCTCCAACCTGCGTTCCTGACGACCCGGGCTCAAGATATACCGCTTCCTCGCAGATCCTGATTTCGAATTGGCTGCTCGACTGATGCGCTTCAGCTTTCCCGATCGAAAAGACGTTGTTCCGGGAATGAACGGCACCCCATGGCTCTCTACCTTGTTCTCCGAAGAAAAATCCATGACGGAACGATTTTGAGCTCATCATTG
This sequence comes from Phytoseiulus persimilis, assembly GCA_037576195.1. Classification (NCBI taxonomy): domain Eukaryota; kingdom Metazoa; phylum Arthropoda; class Arachnida; order Mesostigmata; family Phytoseiidae; genus Phytoseiulus; species Phytoseiulus persimilis. The sequence continues at coordinate 29,446,119 of CM075103.1, forward strand.
CTCCTCCAGGATCAATGATGATTGCCTTTCGGTTCCTTGCCGCATCTAAGAACGACACAATGACCTCGCTGTCGATAATAAGACATGAAGGGAGGACATTGCGACGTTTCACTTGACGGATGATGCGTTTCCGATCTACATCTTGCCGCCAAACATTTGGGGAGTGCTCGGAGAACGATATCGGGCAACCAGATGGAAAACTCTACTTCAAGAACGCATTACGGGAGAATATTCGTCACTCTACTTCATAGTCTTCTAGGAACATCCCAGAAATGAATTTCCTCAGCAGATCAGCAAATACTCTCGCCTCCGTGGGAACACCGTCAAAGGTTGTCCAGGTATGAATTTCCTGAAGATCCCGTCGTCGCACCCCGTTTCCCCCACTTTGCGGTCCCCCCGGTCGGATTTTCTCGTCCGTTTTCTCTTTCGTGTGCCCCATTTGCCCAGTGATTCGCTCCGAGCAACAGCCCAGCACGGAGCGCAACTCTGTGCTGACACATTTTACCCACTTTCATATCCTGGACTCAAGTTTCTGTCTCCGTTAGGACGCTCACGTCCCCTCCTCCGGGAGCGACAACTTCACCCACGGTAACTCCGCCACCACACATGCGACCTGGGAACCGGCTCCTGGAAACAGTGCTTGCTATATTCAAGATCTTAGAGCGAAGAAATCGCCCGGAGTCCGCTCAGTTGGAAGTCTGAGGAAAAACCAAAACGAGAGGTTCGGGGAACGAGGAGGATCTGGCCCATTTGGAACGTATCGGAACCAGCAACACGGAAACAATTCTGTTCGCAGTTTGTTAGAAGATTTTCTGAATCTTGGTGTATACACGAGTGAGACCCAGCCCACATAATGGAACTCGCGAGAGCAGTTATGGCATGGTGAGCCATCTAGGTATGGTGCTCGAACTCAGGAGCGGATCGTTGCTCCGGGCAGCAGCCTTGAGCTATGAACATTTCGCTGGCTCCAGTGGTCGGTCCCGGAATCCTGCCTCTCCTTGAAGTTCTTTCTCCCGATTACATGCGGATTATAAACAGTGAGTTCCGTTTACTAGTTTACGGTTCGGGTTCCGAAATCGCAGGGACATGAGATCGAAGGAAATGCTGCCGCCGATGAACGTCGCGTTCATCGAAATTCGGTAAAGAGCAAATCTGTTTCACTGCGAGTGATCACGCCCTGTGAAACCGCGGTGAACCGCAATCTACATCTTCGTTTCCGATGCACACATCGGATGATCCTCGAAAGTGAAATAGTGTAAATGGGCTCTCTCTGCGGCGGGTAACACCGTGGATTATTATCGATGGAACAATGATCCGAGCCACATCGAATAGTTTGCGCTCGCAACGAGTGCAGCTTCTGGATCAAAGAGAGGTCAGAGAATATCACATGACCTTGGGAAAAATGCGGTAAAGCATGGAAGCATGTTGCGAGAACCTCACCATGTACGACCACTCCCCGCATCACGTGTAACTGCTCGATTCGGAATCGAGCCCACGCCGGTCGATATTTTTGTTGATTGCTACCTTCTTCCGCTCGATTCTACCAACTTGGCAGGGGATATTGCCATCGGAAGGGCTATTTCCAACGATCAGAGTACTCTCCACACGAAAGACTTCGCAGCGGACGCGCTACTTGCACTTGTCGCTCGAGATTTGTCCTGCCGGTGTCAACTTGAACGACTTTCCTCCTCTAGCAGCACATAATCTTCAAGGCTATTCGTCCGCGGGAAGCTCTGCTTCCGAAGTTGCTCCGTGTCGGATCATCTCGTCAGAGCGTCCGGGATCCGGCCTCTCCCGCGAAATATTCAAGTGCGCCCATACGTTGATGTAAGAACTGACTCGTTCAACGCAGGGGTTCCGGTGATCTGTGTGGCAGACCTTTCCGGAGGCTGAGGTAGCTTCCCGTGAAGTGAATGCTGCGAGCGTGACCCCCCGCGTCGGAGGAAATCCTGAGAATGATAGCATGTATGGACGTGATTGCATGGCTCTCAGGGGTCTCCCACCGATTGACGTGAAGCAGATAAATGATGTTCGAGAGCCCCTTCCGGCTTGGGGATTGAATTCCATCCGCCGAAGGGCTTCTTGTCGCGAAGAAATGTGCGGATGATTTCGAATTGCTGGTCTGGATACCTCAGCTTTGATTCCAAGACAGTACGCAATATTTCTTGTAATATGCGCAAGCCAATTCTCGTCCTGGAGAGGGCCTTCTACATTCGAGATCTGGCTCTGAAGATTTTGCTCTTACACATTGGCTGAACGATCATCAAACCTGCAGTAGGGGTCACCGGGAGCTTCTCAAGAAGGAGGCTTCGTTCCCGAAACTCGAACCCAGGGGAAAAGCAGAAGTATCCCACCACCCGAGCACGTTGTTTCTAAACGATAACGGATGATATGAGGTGGGAGTTGAGTAGCCACTCGTGTTTTACTCGTAATTGTGGAGGAATCGGGTCCTTTAGAGATCTTTCACAAAACACCCGCTTACGAGCAAAGCAGTTATCCGAGTCGAACCCATGGAAATTGCTCCTCATTTTACTGAAATAGTTTCAATTCATGCTTGAGAGTGACTCCGACTGGTCATTGACACGATGACTCTGCAAACTACTCCGTAATATCCTGCTGCTATCGCTGCTGGTGAAGAGAATTCACTGGATTGCCAAATTTCGGGAATCTAGAATATTCTCGGCCGCTGGAACCGCGGTGTCAATAGCCTTCGGAGCGACTTCCCATCTGAGATTGCCAATATTCGTTGAACCCAAGGCGAAAAGCGAACAAACAAAACATCTATGAATTCTGACCCTAACGTGATTCTCTTAAGGCGCAACTCATCGATCACAGAACCCAGAAGCTTGCTTCTGGAACGTGATAGATTGGGATCGGAAAATCACTGTCCGGTTCAGAAATAGCAGGATCATACGAAGAACGCCGAGTTTGCGCTCGGACTCGGGTCGTCACAATCTAGAGCTCTTTGCACGACATATCCGCCCATCCTGGAATCTGCATTTGGTGTGGGAACTTCAAACGTGTCGGTGGTGTTCACATGCTCCGGTCTCCCACGGATCTGGCGAACGAATGACGAACGCTTGATGAAACAGGTTTGCATCGTCTCCACATCAGTGTAACGATTAGCACTCGAATCCGTCGAAGTAGGATGAACGACGCACATCGGCCTCTGAGCTGAGCCTGCTCATCCTCGAAGCAACTGGAGTGTCATCCGATGCAGTCGACCGCATGAGGACGATACTCCATTATTTGGAACACCCGGAGTCTGTGGGAAGACTTCATTATTCAGTCGGTAACCGGTGTTTACAAGCCTGCTCGAGTGTCCGACCGTGGTCGTATAATCACATCGCGTAGCAGAATGAGAGTATGTTGTCTTCCCTTACCTCCTTCACCGACAGAAGATACCCGGTTGGCGGCAAGTTGACGAATGAATATGACTCATTCTGTGACTTGCGCTCGAAGCCGCATATTCTCCACCCGAGGAGAGTCCCTTCATTGGGATTGGTATCGGACGAAAATCTAACAAACGTGACGCAGACGCAAGTCAACGAGAGAGTAGCGGGTTTGAGTTAGGTGCTTTGAGAGCAATGGCGGAATTTATGGCTCACAATCAGGCTTCATTGGTATTAGCGATTTACCCCCGCTACCTTTGGCGCAGAGTGATACTCGACCCCGACTCGTTCACCGCCCAACAACTTCAGTCCGGAAGCACCGAACAGCAAGCGATCGGATCGTTGGTTGCTGCCCACTCATATGTTTCGGACAAATGTTGCGTCACAGCATCAATCGAAGAATCGTCGGCGTGGGCAGAGTCTGATCGAAGCTGCGATTGCGTTGAACGTCCGGCCACATTTCGGTGATGAGCGTCTCTCGCGCGCGTTATCAAACCACCAATGTGGCTTTGATAGCAGCCTCGAACTTGGGACAGTTGATGAGTACTGAGTTTGATGTCGATGTATCGCGATGAACCCACGGTGCTCACACGATAGAGCGGTCCAAGAATGCCGGAAACCCGAATTACCGAACACCCTGAGCCCCGAAAACCCAAAATGCTGGGAGTTGTTTCCCCTCATCGGAGAGCAAGTGAGACACCTTTGCCGAGCACCGAGCCCGGACAGCGCTGATATATCGCTTCCTCTTGGTTCTCTCGTGTTTTCCTACAGGATGACCCTGTCTGATTCCTCACAGACGGCTCGAACCGGTTCCCGAGTTTTCATTCAGTCAACGGGCATTATAAGCGTGTGCTGAGAGTTTGACGAACATCCATCCACAATGCTAGCTGGTAAGTGAGCCTACCTCCCTGATGTCTATACTCCAGGACGAGCAAACCTCTTCTGTCTTCGGAACCCCGATGCTCCCTCACGTTGAACATCAACCCCGCGCTCGGATGTCTCGAATGTTCTGAGCTTTTGGCACTTCTTATGTCTCTTCGACCAACGAGTGAGCTTCATATAGTCGGGCTAACATTTTCATAACTCATGGCATTGGTGGTTCGCGATAAGAATGGTCCACTCTTGCCTGGGGCCGAGTTAGGCTTTCGTTGCGGCATCATGTTTGAGCGGAAAACTGAAAACATGGAACTCATTCCTGTTTCTCCGAAATCACCTCGAGGAAACCGGACCCGATAAACTCACAGCCTCGGAATCTGAATCGAGGAACCAGGAGAAGGTTGACCTCTCCCGTATTTTCCGCTCCGGGACATGGTTCCGGAATCCATCGGTGCAAATAAGCGCCGTCGAGTCGCCATCTATGGCTGGAATCCGCGCTCCGCATACAAAACTCGGTTGATGTATAGGGCGGAAAGGATTCTCGTGATTCCGGGTGCACACCAGTGCTGTATTTGCGCTGCAATGCGGGATATCTCTGCCAAACAGTTATCTTGAATAAGCTTACCGTGAAAACAGCGGAAACGACGACAGCCGACGGATATACAACTGAAGTGAAGGATCCCGTATGAGTTGAAATCTCCCTGGAACCAATGGCACAACTTTTCCCGGCACTTATCTCAGACTTTTCCGAATCGCAATCCCAAAATATGCCCCATCATCGCTGAATTGTTTTCTAGCGCATGAATCGATGAACTTGAAAAATTCCTGAGGGAGGTTGTTGCAGCTCATCCTTGGATGTAGCGTGTCACTTGGATTCGTACCACGAATACTCAGCTCGGAAAATCGTCTCTCGAGAAGGTAACAGAAGACCTGCGCAGAACCCGGTGAGAGTTTGAGCGATTCGGCGATATTTCAAAGAGAAGGATCTCAACAGCTTCCCGGTCTTAGACCCCTCGACAGAATGGAATCGCGGATAGTTTGAGTTCTCTCGACAAAGAAATCGTGGACGGGAGTACGATTTCAGTGAGATTCCACCTCAGCTTTATTCGCACACAGAAGTATCCCTTTGAATGAATATGCTCATTGTTGAACTTCTCCTGCCTCCTAGTATAGCATGTTGTGCATGGAGAGGTCGCTCTCTCTGATACTGGCTGAAGGGAAGCTCTGCCTTGACTTGATTGATAGGTTCGCTCAAACAATTGAGCGCAAGTCTCGCAAGCTCCGGGGAGCGATCCGAGGCTCCTTCCCAGAACGTGACGCGGTGGGAGGATAGAGCGAGCTCCTCTACGGCAGAGAGACAGACTTTCGACTCCGCGCCAGCCTGATCGTTATTCTATAAGCACGGAATATGAGCTGTGATAAACTAATATGAAATAATCATCGCCCTAGTCTCGGACAGTTCGAAGATGAGGCACGGACGAAACTAGCCGCCGGTTGGCAAGATTTCGAGGAAGGGTTCCCCATGGAAGTTGAGAAGCTTCTCTGATGAGATTCCTCGGGCTGTGCTCGTGCAAGCCAGGTTTCTTCGTGGCCCCACGGAATGTCAAGCCATTTTATCTACACATCCAAGTTATCTATGCGAAGGGGCGCCCTCACATCAATATCCTCGAGGAGGGTCAGTTTTTTCCATCGAATAGCCGCGGATCTAGAACGTCTGCCCAAAGCGAACTGGAATTGCTCTCACTCTCTCGGCTGGGGAGCTCGCGGGAATCTTCTAGATGATGCAAGTGATACCTCACAGTGGTGGAACAACTATACCATTTTGTTAGAACTGAGACAGGAAGTGCTTCACCGGCTTGTCCAAAAATCGAATCAGGGCTGGTTGAAGAAACCGCCCAGCTAAGCTCATCAGTGGCTTTCCGGCGGATAGCTCGATCACAGAGGTGACCGAAGCTACCCCAGCGAGCCGCTTCGCGCCAAGAAGCCGAGGCGGGTGCAGCTCCTGGCTGAAATCGTTCAGCAGGGGAAATAATCGTCGAAACCCACGGCGTCCCGCAAAGTTCACGGCCTCTCGATGAAATCATGCATTTTGTCGCGGCCGTGAGTCCCGTCACAGAGTCACAGCCCTACACATGATAGCTGGAAGCGTACGTTAGAATTTCGTAACGAGCCTTCCTCGTGGACTCCCTGAGTTTGCCGACTCATGCGTTAACAATCCATTTTAGGTAGAATCCCATGGAAGCCACTTCTGGGGACCATTATGAGATAACGAGCTGAAACTTTCAGAGGAGCCACCTCTCTGCCTACAGGTACCAAGCAGCAAATTCCGTTAGCTCCCCGTGCATTTTAAATCGATATTGAGATCGCCCCCTTGCCCACCTTACCCACGCTGCATTGGCGAAAACTGAGCCCAGGCGCGAATTTCCTGACCGCGGCGGGCAAATTGACACGAAATATCACCATTGTCTCACGATCTCTGGCGACATGGACCGTGTGGGTATGACCAGAACTTTAATTAACCGAGGCTACGATTTTGAGCGATATTGCCGCACGCAAAAGATGTGGGGCCTGCCTAATCGTATGTACAGCGTGCGTTGACTTGGTCTAACACAGGGGTTTCCAAAGTGGTGCGTATAGACCCCGGGATCGACATCATTCCCAAGGGGTCTACAGAATTTGCGAGAAAAATGGGGTCGATGAGCCGACGGGAAGGGTCGAGAGCCATATGCACAAGAAAAATGTCCGCGAGTCTCTTTGTTTTCCACAGTTCGGTGGACCCATATATTCGGCTTAAACTTTTGAGGGAGGACAAGCAGTTCCTGCTTTGAATAATCGGGACATGTTGGCGGTCAGAAACAGCTACTCTCATCAGAATTGGTCTGAGCGCCAGCTGGGAAAAAGAAGCGGCTCGATCCCTCAACTTCATAACGGTCTATCACTTCGGGCGCTCGTGAGAAGATGTCCTATCGCATTCACATCCTCATATTTGGTAGAGAGAGGCTTCAGTGCAGTTGCCAATATTGTTACCGAGACCAAATACAGGAGGGCCATCTCTGAACGCGGCGATCCCGGTTACCAGTTCAGAAGCAAAGTTTGACGATTTCGTATCGTCACATCGCGTACATCCATCTCATTGAGAAAACGTACAAACGAATTTAAATTACGCTCTTTAGAAAGACCTTCAATCGATTGCTCGTACATCCTGAATTGCATAGATTGAGGCTCATACTAGTTGGGCGCCAACGGCGAGCTGATAAAATTGCTCAGGGGTCGATACGGTGGGAAATTCTGGTAATGCCTGTTCCAACGGGTAGAGGAGAGCTCCGTAATGAGGATGGGTGGAGATGGAGCTTTCCAAGTTTCGTCAGGGAAAGTTTTAGAGAAAATTTCATGCCTGAACGCGGCTCTTCCGCAGCTGAGAATTGAATGACATCCAAGAGTCAACTTTGAGGTTGAGACGGCTGATCGGGCCCTCCTTCGTTCTGTATCGAGCCCATAAGTCCCGTCGGTCGAAGTGGATAAGAGAAATCGGATTTCGCTTGGAGGAGATTTGTTTCCGGAAGTGAACGCCACAGATTCGGGAATCTTTTTTTTTTGAAAAGCTTCTCGTTGTATCTCGCTGTCGTTCCAGGCAATGAGAGCTCACGTCGATTTATATCACTTTGAAAGCTTTTCCCGCAATGCTGAGAATCCCCGGCAAACGAGCGAAACACCTTATACGTCTAAATAGATTTATAGATTTCCACGTGGGCACACATTCATCGCACATTTATATCTGTTTCGGAGCCACGAATACCACTTTTCCTCCACCCAAGTCTGGAAGTGATGAGTGTGAAGCTGGAAGTCGCAAGAAACTCTCGGCAGCTTGCACGGTCTCGCAGCGAGCCCACATTGCGGGCTTGCCGTGGTGTGCCTCCCACTTTCGAAATCCAGTCCCCGTTGCAGGGCTGATAACGACGCCGGTCGTGAGGGCTCCTTCCTTCCGACGAGGGGAGTCATGACGTCGATGAGCGCGAGAGATCCCTCCCCGTTCTCACTGCACTGAGTGGCTGACTCTGTTTTTAGGCTGCCTTCAGTCATGAGGACTCGCACGTTGATTGCCTCAATAGGCAGGACACGCGTCGCTCCCGACGGGCAACACCGTCGTGGTCAAGCTCGGTTTTGTTTGCTTTCAGTGCCACTCTGTCACGTTGATCAGGGGATTCCAGAGAGTGCTCGTCGTCGGGCCGACCGGAACCCGACCGAACACTCGAACCAAATGTTCCCCGCGGCTTCTGAGACTCCCGTCCTTGACAAGCATCCAATTAGCTGCTGCGCTGATGGATAGGTCAGCGAGTCGATTTATTGATTGATCGTTCTCCCGAAGGAGGCTCCGCTCACGTTCGAGATGCCATTGCAAGCCGCTTGATCGTTCGTTGGAAGGAGGACTGTCAGCTCCCAGTTCGGCTCGGTCCTCGTCGCCGTATCGCGTTCGAACCCGAAGGCTTGCGTCTTGCTTCCTCCGAATTCGGAGTCCCGACTATCACATCGGGTCGTTCGAGTGTTCTAGGCACGGCGAACCAATTCAGGGGTAGCGGGTTTGCTCAGCAGGCTTCTGTGAGAAACATCCTCGGCGACTAAGCGAACCATGCGACGGCGACATCCGCGGACTACCTGGAGCACTAACCCGCTCTGGACGCTTCTCCACCGATCTGACTGACGAAGCTGCGCGCTGAAGCAGACGAAAACGATAATGATCGGATCGAACACCAAAAAATGAACGGCTATCGAAACCGCCATTGCGACTGAGAACTCTCAACGAAGCGGATGTGAAGTAGGCCTTTTTGTCCATTCCGTTAATCTGAGCGATCGGCAAAGCGACGAAATTCCCGACCATTCGAGGAAGATGGAATCCTCTGAAAGTGCTGCACCCCCAGTGGGGCCGTGGCGGCGGAGAGTCTCGGAACGAGCCCCTGAACAAAATCTTTAGCTCTACTGTCGATCGAAACGACAACAAACAAGCTCCTGAAAGCCTAAAGATATCCGAAGATAATGAGGCACGACATCATTCTGAGCTGAACGTTGTTGGCTCTGAGCCGACACCTTGTGGCGGTCTTCGTTGAAATTTACGACCGCAGCAGGAAAAAACCTTCACAGACATCCGTGTCCATTAGGTCGTTCACATACACGGCACGTCTCGAGCCTGCGAATAGAGTTCGCCCGCACTCTACTGGCCACCGCCGGCTGGGCCTTTAGCGAGGCCAAATGCATAAGAGAGTGAACAGCGCAGGAAAACAGAAAAGAGAGGTGACATCGGAGCTGGTTGTTTCTATTGACAGCGGACGCATTCCACACGATTCGTCCGGGCAGCTCTGGTGGTGGTCGCTCAGGACCTCTTGAGGAGTGTCTGACGAATGAGCCATGGGCGGTCGCAATCGCTGGACTTCAATGCCACTCCACTTCGGGAAAACGCCATCAGGATCCTTCGGCTCGTTTGTCGACCGTTCGGTTGACGAATGGGAGGAAAAAAAAACGTCTTTCCGAGGGGACGGCAGGCGCGAGTGGCGCTGTCGCGAAACGATTCGTTGTCGCCGAATGGATGGCACTCTACGGGACGCAGAAACTCCCGTAGGTCTCGTAAGCTCAGCTACGAGCCACAATCAGCTCGAAACGCTACAATCAGTTGATGCTGAGTCACCGCTGTGTAGAGCGCGTTTCCTCCCGAGCCTCTCTGGTCTGACTGCGAGGTTCGTGCAGCGAGACCATCTCATTGCATGGCTCGGATAAAGCGTCAGTGCTCGCATTCAGAAACTGCTCGGGAGCTCTATCAGCAGGTTTTCGGGGTTTCTAGCTCCGCGCACCCGGCTTGTTTACTGAACCAAGCGGGGATACGACTGCATCGTGGCAAGCTACCGGTCCTGGAATGTCCTGCTGCAAGCACGCTTGTCGCCACACCGTCTTCGTGTCCCGTAGGCTATCTGTCTCGCGAGGTTTCGCTCACGCAGCGACTGCTCACAGGGGAATGAATGGCACGATAACGGGTTGGCTTCTCGGGCCGTGACGGTCCTGGTCGATTGTTTTCCTATCTGCTTTTGCGGAAATCCAACGTCAAAAGTTGCGGAACAAGCGTCTCTTGAAGAGAAATAGTAGAAACACAAGATCCATTCTGACGCCTGACTCGTGATCGGGCGGTAAGGACGAAGTTCCAACGAGATCGGAGAGGGAACATCTCTCGCCCCGATGTCGATGGAGCTCGGGCAACCCTCCTGATCACGAACTCGGTATTGAAGAGACTTGCAACACGACTTCACTTCTGTCCTCGCAGACCTGCCAACGTAAAAACTCGGTGAAAAATGAGAACTTTTCCCACGGGCCAACGGATCTGGCGGAGAAAATTTTTCTGAAATTCCATTTCTCCCCACAATTCATTTTCCTCCTCCATAACTAGTATATGGCCCGTCATCATGTTTTTCGCCATAGAAGTGGCGATACATTTTTTTTTATTAGGATATTTGATTAAAATTGAACCTCATTCATTAAATATGGCTCGCATTTTTTAACTCACATTTCCTGACGTCCATGATAAGGAGAGTAGACAAGGCACTTCTCGACCCGTAAAGTCAGCCGTTAGAGACGAGGCGTTCTAATTCCATCAACTTGTTAGTGCCGCGCAATGCAGAGGAACAGAGCCCACCGTACGGACGCTCCACAAGGGAATTCCAGTTCCGTGTCATTCGTCTTGTTTCCTCATGTCGTCGTTGTCATTCTCGTTCATTTAGGCGTTCGGGCTGTCCCGGGTCTCAGGTCGCCGCGGCAAGTGTTATACCATTCGTAAAAACTCGCGCCCGTCGGCTTGGGAGCAAATTAGCCCAGGAGAAGTTCACTCAGATGATGCCCTCTGGAATATCCAATTCCGCACTGCTGAGATCCGTCTCTGCGAGCCCGACATCGCGGAGTAGTGGCTCGCCGCGGAAACTCTTGGACAGGATGGAACAAGCTGCAGCTTATTCACAGGGGGGAGTAGAATCTCTCAAAAGGAGCAGATGCGACTCAGAGTGCCAAGAATCCCCTCCAGCTGCTAGCCTGATTAGAATGTTGTGAGTAGATTTAATACCGTTACCTCTTGTGTTCATTCAGGTCCGATGCAAACTGAGCGAAACTCAAGAAACGCTTTGAAGCAGCGCTGTGCGCGGAAGACTGACTGAAATCCAGTTTGCTTGTGAGCTTGATAGTGTGACCGAGTATGCCCAAGTGTCTATTAGGGTCTCCGCAGCGTTGCCGAGGGCTGAGCATGGCTCCGTGGGCGATAGGAAGAACGTGCTTCCCATTCGGATACGGTTTCATGTCAACGCTGCCGTCGTCACTCAAGCAGCGGCAGCCTTGTTCCTCGTGACAGACGCTTCCGACGAGTGGCATCACCCCCATAAGTTTCTCTTGACGGCTCGCGGGAACTTCCCCGTGTCGCCGAAGGAGTGGCAGAGGACGCCGATATCCTGACCTTCAAACGGGGGGAATCATTTGAGCTTCATGTCGACGGTTCAAACTCCCGAATCGATTGGGCGCAAGAGTTGGAGATTTCAATCTGTTGAACGGATTTCGGGATCCGCAAAAGTTTACCAAGATCGAGACTCTTGGTAACATCCGGTCCCCGCGCGAATCACAGAATGTCTTAATCCAGTTTTGAAAAGATGGGAAACGACTTTTCCTGTTCCAAAGCGACGTACTTGACGCCTCATTCTGATTTGAGCGACGACGTCCTGGTGAGCTTGGCTCCCCCAGGAATGAGGACCGGTCGTAGCAACATCTCAGAACCCCCAGGAGAGTGCCGTTGCGTCCTTTTGATGATTCTCCCGCGCGGTTTCCAAAGAAAACGACGCGGAGCCGAGCGTTTGACGACCCGCTTTCTGGCAGGACGCCCTCAGCTGCTTGGGAATCCAGATCCACGAGGGAGAATACATCGAACGGGGGAGATTCGTTCAGCGCACTTTGTCCTGAGCTGAATGTTCTCTGAATGTTCACCGTGGATTCATCGTCAGGCTATTCGAGTGTGTTCACAAACGTTCGCTTCGGTGGAATCAATCCTCAATGGTCACCCGTTCCACTTCGAGAGAGTGAACGAGAGGCAAGAGCTCAATTCATTACATTTTCGGTTGGCCTGTCAAACAATTTGCTTCCACTGAGGCTCGCTGGCTGGAAAGTTTTGCTGCTCGTCATGGCTGGCTTGTTTTGATTCGGGGAGAACCCTGTGCGCTTTGAAGAAAGGAGGCCGTCGAGACCACCTCCACCGCGCATCAGCGCTGCCAGGCTGGACGGCTCGCTTAAGCTCAGCGTTTGCTATTCCTCCTTTTTCCAATCCGATGTCATCCATCCGAACCGGAGCCCTCCCGCCTCCGCGTCTCTGCTTTTGGCGCCGCCGGTGGTCTCCAAAGCCCCCACGGGCACAGGAAGCGATCCCGCGGGTTAGTCTCTGCTTTCCCCCGTTCCACTAAGCCCCAGTGCCTACTGACTCGATACTGAGTCTCAATTGCTATGAGAAACAGGCCTTACAAGCGACTTCTGGAAATAGCAGCCGCCACAATGGCAGCAGTTGTGGCCGCGAGAGAGAAGAGAGGGGAAGAGAGAGAGGAAGCAACTCGAGACTCGCTTTCTAGCCAGCAAATCCTAATTTTCGAGATACCCCCCTCCGAGAAGAAGTTTCGGGATGTTGTTCTCGGAAAATAGAGGGGGAGATCGAGGAGGTCCGCAGAGCGAAGAAAAAAGTAAGTGGTTTCGTTTTTGATTGTGTGCTGATTCCAAAACGAAGCGGAGAGCTCTTGTGTTCCCAGAAGCCCCGGAGACGTTGATGCGGTTGTGTGTTGTGGGCGTTGATGATGTTTATGTTGTCGGAAGCCTAGAGCAACTCGAAACCACATTGTGAAGTTCACGCTGTTCCTATTCATCGCAAACCGCGATTGGTGTACGAAGCCGGGGGGGAGTGGGAAATGTTTCCGTGGATGGAATGCCGATAGCAAAATCTGATGAGAGAGTTCGATGTGTTTTCTCCTCAACGGCCCAGCAAGATACTTTGCATAAAACGTTCTCTCAGTGGAGCGCCGGATGCCGTTCCATCGCGTCGTAAGACTCCCGATTGCATTTGATGTGGTTGCACTGATTGGATTCCAAGCCTGAGCGCGGACAAAACGGGTTTTCCTCGAGACGGAGAGCCTCTCTGCACTGAATATCCAAGTGACGGCTCGGAAACTCCACTAAGAGGAGATCTATCCTAGGAAATTGTTCCCACAGCATAAGTGGCCGACATTTAGGGAAGATTACGCGCCGATACGGTGTTCCTCCAGAGCATGAGGAGTCCTCGGGGAAGCATGGGCATCATGGACAGCTGGAGACGAGAATTCGAAGCGGAGGCGTAGCCACGGGGGACGGTGGGGGAGGGGGTAACGTCGTTCGCACCACACCTGTGAGAACGAAAATCTTGAGTGGGCGAGGGGAGGAGGGGGAGGGTTATAGGTAAGCGATTGACCCAAAAGCATCCACAGTAGCAATCCGGGTGTCCCAAACCACTGTTCTGAAACCAATCGACGGATATAGGGTGATCCCTCGGTTTCGTTGAGCGTACCAGCGTACTGTTGCGCGCCGAGGGAGCGTACGGTTGGCCATTGGAGGATCTCACAGAAGCGCTAATCATGCAACTCAGCCACATATATAGCTTCTGAAAAATGGATTCCGCCTCTGTCTTGACACTCCACCGTCCCATGGTATCGTTGCTGTCGCGGGGAGTCTCTCAATTTTGTTCCCCAACCCCGCGGCCAACGGATGCTCTCGAGCTGTGATTTCGACGGAAGTGTTTCCGAGCTCTTCGCGAATTATAGATGTCTCTGTTGCTTGCCGTCGAGCCCGACCCCCTCCAGAGTTCTCGACCGGAAACATTGACGATCTTTCAAAAGGGAACGTGTCTCCACAAGAGCGTCGAGAACGGGAGAAATAGTGGAAATAAAAACTGGATCGATTATCGATACTCACGTCTGTCCAAAACTCCGACCGGATTTGGCTCCGGCAAGCCGGAATGAAGCCGGATCTCTGCGCGAAGCAGAGATTGATCTGGGGTGAAGTCCAACACGTAAACCGAATTTCATGGGCCCCGTGTAGATGTTCCGGTTCTCCGAGCGTCTCAGTGGCTCCTCGTGTATTCTTCGGGATCCGTCAATCGTGCAAGCGGCTCGGTATGAATTAATCTGGATGAATGCAGTTGAATGCAGACGGCCTGGAGAGGGGTTGGGAACACGATGTTTCATACCTGAAGAATTCTTCTCCGAGTGTGTGTAACGGGGAACACCAAAAAGGAGGAGCCTACGCGTTGTTGTCTCGTCGAGGTGGAGAATGTTGGATGGAGGAATCGGGTTTGTTCGACCAAAAAAAATTTGGTCAACTCGTCAGAAGGCTATCGTCGGGCTGTCGAGAGTGTCTGCTCAAGCGACCGCGAAAGTACGGAGTTTTGAGAAACTTCTCGCAGACACACGAAAAGAGAGACCGAGCGGACCACCCCATGAGTTTCATGGGTCTCGATCCGATGTTCAAACTGGTATATCTCGGAATCTGTTTTGAGCACCGTGCCAGATTTTCGTAAGAATCACGAATCAATGCGTCGACCAACGTTTCTGAATTAGCCGTTCGGAAACTTCGAACGTACCCTAGGAGCAGGCTGCGGGACCGCTTCCGATCGGGAATCCGTCGTCTTTTGAGAGTCTCATCACTTTCTGTATGCGATTTGGAAGTGTTACGGAACGGGAAATACGGAGCTCTAACATTGAGCGCAGGTCAAAATTGTTCTCGTAGTCTCGCTGCGCTTGTTGAGCCGTCATTGTTGAGCTTGATGTAGAAATCAAGCGGATCCCCCGAGGCAAATGACACGAAACCAGACACGCTTCGGTTCTCCGAATTGATTCTGAGATACACTAGTTTCAACGTGTGACTGGAGCTATAGGCGTTGGCAATCAGGTTGGTACTTCTCGTGTCGATAGGAGGACTTGATCCGGCGGATCGCGATGTGCATCCTGAGAGGAAGAGCTTGAAACCTGAATCCTCGTGAATTTTAGGCATTCATCGCTGCTGTTTCGTCGTTCGTTCTTTGGGAACTCCACCGACCCACTCTCACGTAATGGTTCAGATCTCCAAGCGAGACTAAACCCCAGCTGTCTTCCAATTTCAGCGCTGTGAGAGTTTATGCTTTGCAGAGCACACTCCCGGGACGCTGAAGACCTTGGTGGAGCGCAGTCATCTGAGGCACTTGATAACGGCCAACTCTTGGCGGAATCAGCTTTTCCCATGGCGGTGATCTTGAGCCGTCCACCTCCACGTCGAATGAGTAGGCTTAGAACGGCGACGAACGGTTTTTATATTGTCGCGGCTTCTCGTTGATGAGGAAAACAAGCGTTCGCCTCTCCCGAAATCGATACCGGCGCGAGCACTGAGGAGTCGGATCTCCCCCTGGAAAGGATCGGTGGTAGGGCGAGCTCACTGGATCGGAGAACGGATCGCTGCAGCAACCACTTGAAGCTAGGCGGAGAAGAAATATCACGTCGAATTTCGGTTCAAGTCGTTCGTTTGTACGTGGTGGTTCGGAACGACCACGAACATTATTCTTTGAGCTCGATGCCGGAGCGCGCGGGCTGTTGCAACGTCCGAGACCTCCGACGAGCGTGGTTTTGAGGAATTCCAAGATCTACAGCGAGCATCTTATCATCGGCTTTTGGAAAATCCCGAGCCGTCAATCCAGGCTCCAAGCGGAGCCAAGAGATTTCGCATTCCTTCCGGATTCTATTCAGAGCGCTCCCTTCTCAACCTTTTCCGTCTCTCTCAGTCGGACGGGACCGCTGCAGAAATCACTCTCGGATCACAAAGAAATTCAGCTGCTCGGCGCCGCAAATCAAACAGCGCTCAAAACTGAGCGTGCTCTCCTGCTCGCGGCCTCTCAAAGCGAAACGCTAACCTGTCGAACCTTGCGTTCAGAATGATCGCTCGCTCGGTTTCGTGCTCGAGCAAATCCGCGGAACGCAAACACGAGTTCTCCCAGCCCAATCTATTGCAAGGAGGAGAGATTTCCTCCCTCCGAAAATGTTTTCCGAATTTCTCGGGAGCTTGTGCAAGGACACACCTGTAAACAGGCAGCCGAAACGGGGATCAGTTCCATTCAGCGCCGCTCACAGTCGGTGCCCGATGCAGGAAGAATCTGTCCTGCTTGGCAAGTTCATCCATTTTTTCACTTTTTCACTTTAAACGAAGATGGTCTCGTTTTCGTGGCAGGGCCGTTCCACTTGATTGCGAGCAATGAGAGTCAGCTGCAATTTCCGAACAGCGGTCAACAGAGCAGTAATTCCCTCAAGAATCCCACTTCGACCCCTGGGTCGTCGATGGACCCCGCTTGTTGGAGAGCCTCTGATGTGAGTGCGGGTCGTATGGAACTTCTAAGAGAGTTTCTTTGAGAGATTCGGGGATGCTTGGTCTGAAAGGCGGCTTCCCTCTCTTCGGCAAGCGTTCTTCGCTGCCGGGTGAGATGACCGAATCGCATCATATTCGGAAAACTTGGCGGGGAGGTTTTGTGATAACTTGAACAAGCGTGTGCCGGTATTTCCGGCAGCGTTTTGGTTATATTCCTGGCAAAGCCGAGTCCTCGCGCCCTCAAATAGGCGCCATGACCTCCATTTTTGGAAAACACCGCTCTGGAGCGTGCAGTTGCGTCGAGAACGCAATGTCGGCAGTTCACTCATCGACGCCTTCCAGAGGTCACTCAAGCGCGAGCGTGACGCGGTACCGACGCGTCAAGGTATCGTCGTAGCGGTCGCGTATGGGGAAACAGGGAAAAACGCCACAAATGAGGGGCGCAAAGTGTCTGAAAACCAGAACGGAACCGAGGACACGTTTTTCTGAGCCTGCTCCGGTGACCGTCGTCTGAAGAAAAGCCGGTTCTATGCTATGCCGTACCCCGTTGGCAAGAGGACGGGCTCGAATCAGAGACGTGACCAGCTCTGGTCTAATGCGTCATCGCTTGCTCATCCGCGTTCACCCACATCCGTAAATCCACCGAACCTGTTTGCGCATCGCCACTTTTTCCTAAGGCTCAGAGGAAGTCGCTCGAGTCCTGTGAACATCAAAGTGCTCTAAAAGTACCGTTATTCAATCCTCTGCCAACCATGAAGCTTAGGGGGTAAATCTCAGACCATAACCGAGCTCGCAATGCTTCCCACGCGGACGCCGGGAGCAAGAAACTTTGAAATTCGATTACTTCAACCGACGAGTACGTCTGATCAGTGCCCAGAACAATAGCAGCAGGTTTGGGTACCCAGAACCTAATTCCACGATCTCGGCATGTGACGGTCGTTCCTCATTCTCAATGGAGCAGTGCCGGGAGAGATCCATTGTGGTCAAATCATAATAATGAGATTCTTCCGTACCACAAGCCAACGCTCGCCTCGGCTCTTTGGTTCTACTCGAGTGAATTCAGCGACATTCTAAAGCAGACCCCGCGGCCGTGAGCTCGCTCCGAGTTCTCGTTACCAACGGTCAGAAATCATGTGAGTTGAGAGATTCGAAATCGAGTCCAGGTCGTCCGCACAGCCAAGATTATTGAGATCACGGAGCTGGAGAGTCGAGAATTGCGCCGTTCTCTCGTGAGTCAGGAGTAATTTCCAAATTTCCTCGCATCCTCGGCAGTGCGCTACGAATGCTGCCTTTGGGCTGACCGAAAGGACGGATTCGACGGTAACGGCTTAAGAAGCGGTGGATTGTAGATCAGCACTGTGTCGACTAGCTCGACATTATTCCTAGGATTCTCAACAAGCAGCTTTGCTCGCACCAGAGGCAACCCCGAGCAGCTCTGATTGCTCCGAGTTTAGAATGCTCGTTTGAGTTTATTGAAGCTAAACATAGCGTGCTGCAACTCGTACGCCACTCTCGAGTTTGGTCCGAAAGCTCACACTTTGGAAGCAATCGTCGAGTCGCGAGACCCTCATAAGCATTCTTGCGCTCATGCCAAAGAATTCCCCAACGATCCGGGGATTCAGCTGGATGATCTATGCCCCGCTTACCCCCTTGCGATGCCCGAAACGCCTCCTTCGGCGCTCGCGGCGCCGTATTCCGGGACCCTGAGGGGGAATCTCGAATCCGACGTCCAGACAACAATCTCGACGCGACTATGCTCACAACAGCTCATCTTCTGGGATCGCGTTCGTCGGAAGAGCCAATCAAGCAATAGTGGCGCATGCACTCTGCAACTCGCTCATTTTCCTCTGGCCATACGGTGAACGCATTCGTCAGCAACGTGGAAGACGTGTTTTTTGAAGTACCATCCGCGTGTAGAAACTCAAGGATCTGGCCCCAGGCAGTGCTTGCCATCTCAACCGTTAGTCACTCAACCGAAGCACCTCTCCTTTCGGAGGGAAGGAGCTCGAGAGCTCCTTCGGAGAGCATGCCGATTCGACAGCGAAATGAAGGAAACGTTGATGATCGAAACGAACAATCGATTCAACGTTTGCCATCCCGAACCAATCTGATCCCAACACTGCTCCAGGACCGGAGTCCGGACCTAGAGGAAGGAAACTTCAAAAATCCTCAAACAGAACGCATAATACGAATTCTGAAGGTCTCCCCGGAAGGAGGAGAGCTGATGCCGATATAGATTTTCAAAGAAGGAAGATGGTTCTTCGTTCTGGCACGCTTTCGGGACGCTCCAGGTGAGCGTCAACATCGAGCGCTCGTTCGCTCGTTCTACAGCAGAAAGCTGTTTCTCTGAATACATACATGCGGATCACGCAGTGAGACAAAAATCTGGTCTTCCCAGCTGAGGGGAGTGCTCGCGGAGAGGCTCCGATATTTTTTGTTCCCGACTTGAATCATCTTCGAGTCCGTTATTTCCCATAGCCGACTCCCCAGAGGCCTGTGTATGTGAGGCTCTTCTGAAGTGGAACTTTTCCGAAGAGTTCCGCAAGTTCTGCATTCCTGACGAGCTGACTTCTCAACGGGTATCGCAGTGAGAGATGGCCGCGGGCAGCTAGGAACAGAATGCTCCTCCAGGTGCGCGAAGTTAGTCCTTTCCTGGGAAGGTCACCAGGCCGTGATTTTCAGATCTTATGGAAGAGGCTTGAAGCCCCTTCTGCGAGAGTTTCCTGGAGGTCTATCTGCTCTGGGGGAGCGTGGGGACGTTCCCCCAGAGCATTACCCCAGGTCCTTGAGGCTCGTCGATTTCCGACGTCTCAACGATCCTCGAGGTCCTGGCCTCCCGTGTGCGTCATTGCCGCGACATCACTTTCGTGAACCTCTTTTTCGCCGAGTTCTCCACAATGCGCCGTCTCGGAGCGAACTCATGAGCGAAATTTCGTGCGGTCGCTAATCTGATCGGAACGGAGTACGCATGAATGAACTGAAATTCCAGCATTGTAGATAGCAAACGAAGATAAGCATGACTGATTACTTCAACGTCCCCTGAAGTAGGAGCTTTGGAGCTTTCCAGGGCGTCCCGATGCCCCGAGAGCAATGCAACGGATGTAGACGGATGTTGAGCGGTGGAGAAATCCATCCTGCAGGATCATTCCGTGAGCCACCAGCTGATCATGAGGAAGCGATCCCCGTATATGGAACCGGCTCCTCTATTTCCAGGAAAAAGGTTGCGTGAACCGAACCGTCTGGGAATCTATTGGAGCCGGCTCCTCCAATTGCTGGTCCTCGTCCGTGCTCGAGGTGAGGTTACTTCAGAACAGTTGGGGAACGCATCGACGAAATCACGATTCTCGGTTTTCCTCTCGGCTCTGTCTGCCGTATCCAACTGAAGGCAGCTTCTCAACAAGGATAGACTACGGAATAAGGTGAGGTCTGCAAAAACAACGGAATGAGCAATCACACATTCGTCCGGAGTTTCTGCTTCAATACAGGTACCATCGGCACCATCATCAACTCCACCGCAACACGTCAACTTTTCCCGAACTCGCTCCCGCTGTTCGACCCCTTGTTGTTGTAGCCGACCAAATACTCGAACTACATAGGGAATGGGATATTGCTCGTGTATTGTTATTGTTATCATCTCCGGTATGCACCCAAGTCAGCGCGGTGAGGAACAGAAGCAGTACAATAGAGAAAGGGAGACTACGCTGATTGATTCCATCGTCTATTTCGTCGTTAGGAGCAGATTCTCGTGTCTGTCACAGCTGCTCCGCTTGCTTTGCGTGCTTGAGTATTTCGCACGGTGCACTTGGCCGTTCGTCTGCTTAACAGCTCGTCGTTTGTTATTTTTTGCCTGCTCTCCCCAGAGCCCGCGAGAGTTCCGATCCATTGCTCCGAGTTTCGAGGCTGCGAAATTCGTCGATGCGAAAATAATTGGACGGATCTGTCCCGGCCCTCACACTACAGCTGAATTTCTGGCCGTCTCGGAAAAATCGCCAGTCTTCCAGGGATCCGCTCCCTGAGGGAAAATTTATCATATGATGGATCTTGCTCGCCGCTATCCTGGGGGTGACATTTCTTGCAGAAAGTCTGAGGGGGATAGGCGGCCGGTCACTCGTGATGGACACGCCTGCAACGACGACGGCCCGTTCCAAGAACTTTCCAAAACTGATCTATCGTAGTTTCCGGAGCTTCATTAGCTCTCAAATGGGAGGACGATAATTCCCTACGCGAACTCAATTCCGATGGTCAGCTACGGCCAGCTTGACGCTTCGAGGATTACCATTTATCAGAAGACGGATGACTGAAAAGATTGACTGATGAAGAACGATATCTCAACGGGATTTCTTCATCATCCATCCTAATCAGGGTCGACTCCTAGATCTTGAGCGTGATCAGGTTCACGGTGGAGACCAAGCGTATTTCTCGGCAGATTTTTCGACGAGCGAATATTCTTTTATTCGGCCTGGAATTTCATGATCCGTTTTTTGTGTCCGACGAATTTCTCAGAACAATCAGGGTGTGTGTTTCCTGTCAATTTCGAGAAAATCTAAGAAAATTTTAATACCTCTGAAAAGAAGAGAAAACGGATCCCAAGGGGGTACCAGGTTTGTGATCTGCCGAATCGAACGAGTAAGTTTGACTGGTTTCGTTGATTCTCTATCGAAATATGGACCAGCCACCCTGTTGATTTCCGAAGATCGCTGATCACTAAGATCAGTTGTTCGAAGAATCTCGATGACCCCCTAATTTCCGGTAACGAAAGGTAGACTCCCAAGACTCGTAGAATTGTTTGTGAAGGGTTTGCCGATTCCTCGGAGCCGGAAATTTATGCTGAAGAGAAGAGTAGTGATCTCGCTGCGATGGACTCTTTCCCAAGCCGTGTTGTGATCGAGAACGAATTTTTATTCTTGGGTGCAGATTCGCGTTGCCAGGAACCTCTTTTCCTCCAATTGTAGAGCGCCTCCAAATCGACAGGTACATGTGATGTATGGGAATCCCACGGAATCACGGAACATCAACGGACATACCGTGTCACCATCGATGCCAATAGTATCAGGCCGTTCTCCATTTCTCGGGCACCCCACGAAGGACAAGGAAATGGACGGGCATGCTCTCCCATTAGAGGAAATACGGAGAGAATTCCCCAGGACGTCCAGGCGAAAGTCTGCCCGACATTGTTCCCGCGGTCTCCGTTCCGCCCGCTTCAATACCGAGACAGCAACCCTGCTCTCTCATCTGACAGACATCCAGCGTATAGGATGTGCTGCTCGAGATGGGAGATTCGGCCGGATAGGGACGGGGAAGCGGCATAATCATGGGAATCTTCCGACTGCACTTGTGACGTGATCTGAGCGCATTAATTGATTGATTTCGGAAAGTCTGAGGAAACAGGGTGTTTTTCAGCGTTTTCTGGGTTACAAACAAGGATGTTTTTACAGTCTCGCCGCAAGGGTTTTCCGGGGCAGGGAGCCTTCGAAAAGAGGGGCGTCTGACCCCTTTCCACCGCCTCGATTCTGGCCTGACGCCGATTGCGTGAACGGGAACGGTGACTCCAGAGTAACCGAAGAATGCCACCCCACCGAGAATCACCGTATCAGAGTATCAACTAAGGGAGTAACAATGGGATGGCATTTGAAAAATCGGACCGGAGCTGCAGAATAAGTTTGGAGGGGGGCGGACCACCCAGAAAACAATGGCGTTACTTTTGGTAGAACATCCCGAGTCTTCGCTTCATAATGCGGAAGTCTTCATCCTGTGAATTTTCGAGCATTTATGCGGGACCTACCTTACAGTTCAGCTGCCTGTGCGTTGACTCTTCTTAACGGCTGCGGCGGGGTCCCGTTCACGATGGTTCATGTTCTAACTCTGGCCCTCCCCAAATCATCGTTCCTTCTTGTGAGCCTATCAGTTTCCCTCCACGTGAACACCGTGTGATCAACGCTGTTCTCATCTCCTGCATTGCACATGATTCATGTTGCGGAAGAAGCCATCTCCATACGCTCGAGTTGTTTCTGAATGTCATTCTGTCCTTGTGAGAATTTGTGCGCTCTAGTAGGTCAAGACTCTATGTTTCCTTCCGCACCGTTAGCGAATATCCGGGACGTAATTCCTGGTCCCGTCCGAGAGCTGCTCTCACGTTCCTGCCATCTCTGCCAGTTCTCTCCCTGATGCTTTCCCACCTCTGGGTTCTTGACCCTGCAACTCCCCTTTCGTGAGGAGGGGACTCGACCGGTTTTCGGGCTTGATTTCTTTCGCAGACATTGAGCCCATATTCCTTGTGGCTTTCCTCTGCAGAAATACCCGGTTCCTCCGAAAAACGGTTGAAAGCTGGTTCGGAACTGGGATCACTCGATTGTCACCCGATTTTGGCAACAAGGCTCACAAAGAAGGAAAAGGGTAACGTTCAGACCGTTTTCCGACTTGTTCCGAGCAGAGCGTTTTCCGGCCGGACTCCCCGGCTGGAAAACGACTCACAGATTGCTTTTTCTCTGTTGAATACAGCGCTCTTCACGAAAACCGATCGCGACTCCTGATCGTGAAGCTTCCAGGTCTCTCCTTTCAGCTTCCCTCTCTTGGTTCATGCGGGATGGTTTGGAAACAGTGCTCTGTTCCACCGCCTATGCTCTCACCTCGTGTTTGGCTCCCAAGCTTCTCATGCGCTTCGAGCCTTTGCCATAGCCCACCATTCATACGCGAACTACGAATCTCAGGAAGGAGTGATCTCTTCTAGTTGAGCAGTTCGATTCGGATGACGACAACTCTCGTTCCACATGGGGGAACCGCTGGCGGATCTAGCGGATCCGAAGCCGCCTCGGCTAGCTCGCAGCTTGAAATTTCAATTCTCGCTGACTCAGCGGGGACATGAGATCATCGGTGTTCGAGGCAGGGAATCCGGACTTTTGCGTCACGCTCGTTTCCGGCATTCATGCAGCTCTCATCCGTTCCGGTTCGCAGATGTCAAGCCCGACCAGGAACGAGACCGGCCAATGTTTTGATTTAATAAGGACTGTTTCCCACCACCCCACGATGTCTGGGAGCTCCTCAAAATCGGTTCAGACATGACTGAAATATCGCCCTGTCAATATTCCGATGTACGTTCAGCAGCCCGCGGTTCCCGCGTCACATTGGGGACGGATTTCAGGCCCCTGCTACCAGAGGTCAACTATTCTCTGGTATCTGACCTCCGCGCCACGCGCCAGTAAGGTTTGCCGCGGGGGTCGGGGACGGGGAAGAAGGCGGGAACCTTCATTGGTTGATATTCCCATCGTTTTGAAACCGATTCCCGGGAGCCGAAATTCGAATCAAAACCGTTTTGGACGAGTATTCAAGCCCCGATTCCGCGACACCGAAACGGCGGTGGTCTGGACACTTTGACGTGCTCCAGACGCAGAACTGTTTCCGCAGACGGAGTCAGGACCTCCTCCGAGTTTCCTTCGTCCCTCGTCCTGAAGGGAACCGAGACGAAGGCGACGACGTACAACCGCAGCAAATGCTCGCAGGGCAATACAGATGGCCTCGCACAGAGGTCCCCCACGCAGTGAGCGAGCTATCTATAATTACTTTCCGCAGTATCAGTCAATGTTCGCGCAGGACATTCCCGGTACTCTGAGTAATATCGACGATTCCCGGGTCGATCGTCGGTTTTCTTGAACGACCGTATTCCTCCGCCGGCGAAAAAGCTAATTCTGAAACTATAAAACCTGTCAGCCGGAAATCACCCTCCACTCGGTCATAACGCCGAATCGGCAAATTGTTTCCCATCGCGAGGAGTCTTCCCCTCGAACGGACACAAACCCAATTAGATTTTGTCCAACAGACTCTCTCGTTTTCCCGACCGCACAAAAAGAGAGGAGACACCCTGGGCAAGGGGAGAGCTCCGAAATTCGATGTTTTCACAGATGAGGCCAAGTTTCCCGATTCGCCCGAGGAGCGTTCCCGGGTAACGTTTCAACCGGCTCGAAGTCGATGCGGCTCCCGCAGAACTCTGCTCGCAGAGACGCCTCGCCGGGAACTGGTTTTGTGTCTGGGCACGTAAAAGCGTTGCTGCAATCAACCGCCTCGCGCACTGACTGAATGGCGGAGGCCGGATGGCTGCTCGCTTGCTCAGATGGAGGTTTCCCTCCCTCTCGTTGGTGCGTGTTCTCCCCGTCGACTGAACCGCTCCCATCTCGGTGCGGTCCTTTCCTCTCATTCAGGGGCGCGAAGTCTTCCAGGTTGGCCAGCCGGCCGTATTTATCCAGAGGTTGTAGCGCGAGTGCGAAGCGAGTGCCGAAAGTGTGGTCGATTCGGTCGGCCGTTCGGCGGGTGGAAAAGCACAAGATTTGTTCGTTTGTCACTGAAGTACACGGACGTGACCAGGTGCGCGGGTGGCGTCACGACGTCCGAGACCGGCTCCCTTAAGCATGGTGGTGCTTCCGGGCCCGGGGCGCAGCTCTGCGAAGATTTTTGCCACCATGCTTAACGAGTCGGGTCTCACTCCAATAATCCTACCTGCCACTGTGAGTGATGTGGTGACGACGGCGTTTTATGGTGAAAAACCGGTTACTCCGTTCGAATACTTGGACGAGGAACAGAGCAACTGGACTGACTTTTGGGTGAGTGTTCGAGGATAATCCGATCAATCAAACCCGACGCTGGATTACTTCGACAAAGTGTCGCGAGCCGGATCGGCGGCTCCGGGGAGGGCCGTCGACAAACTTCGGGGATCTCGAGCTTCCCGGAAACATCGAAAAAGCGGTTCCCGGGCGAGGAGCTACATGAGTACGAATCAGGAATCGAAAACAGCGGAAACTCACCGGAGCGTTGATCGAGAAACGCCGTTCGAGATTAATCTCGGGCCCGGGCGGAGGAGTTGCTCCTCCCCGTGGCCCCAAACGAAATCACTTTATGTCTTTTCTCGTGGGCATACCTTGACAGCTGATCTCTCGGGCCGATTGGAATTTTGCTTATCTGGCCCGTCTCCGGACTCTTCACGGCCACCTGTTCAGCGAGTTTTGGGAGAAATGTGCAGAAGGCGCTGCAATCGTTCTTCTGTTTCCCTCTCTGCCTTCCCGAGGGAAGAACTCCAGAAGTGTCGACAGCGTCGATGACGGAAAATTTCGGTGCCGGATAACCTGGAAAATGCAGACGGGGCTCTTTCCGATACAAGCAGGAGCCTCGCCTTGGCGGCCTTGTGAGCGCGAAACGAGTGTCGGCGTTCTCGAATCGAAGCCATGTGGGAATCGGTCCATTTTTCTTTCCCGTTACTTCGATGTAAATGCGCCCGGATCGTCTTTCCTCTCCACGCCTCCGCGCTGCTCCTCTGTTTCGCGTGGTTTCCCGATGTTTCCAAAAACAATGCGACAAGTCGTTTCCGACTTGTTGGACGCGGTGTCCCCGTAATGGCGGAATCGTGCCCGGTCGAAATGGTGCGTAAACAAACCCGGTGGACGGATAGAATATTCCATCGGAGTCGTTTCGGGAGACTTTCGATGAGCTTACGGGACAGTTTGACGTTTTTTCTTCTTGTGATTGGACGACGAAAGTTTCCATCGGATTCCTTCCACGTACAAAGATCGCCTCGTCCGTCTGTTTCGGTGGTTGGGAGACCGAATTCTCATCGGATTGACTTTGTCGCCGATGACACCGATGATTCCGTGAGGAATCGGGAAGAGCTGCCTCGTTGGGAGCGACATTCGACGTGTTTGTGGAGCTCGCGATCCCTTGGCGCGCCGTCGGAGGCAGGGGATGTTCCCGCGGCTTTCTCAAGGCCGGGTCGATCGTGCGAGCGGAGGTTCGTTTCCGCTGAAAGTCGAGACAGTGAGAAACTCACCATATACCCGGATGAAAAATTGTTTCCTGAGGATTATTCCCCTTCGATCGCGGAGAACAAACACCGGCATTCGACCGCTAGCAGAACAACTCTCATTCCCCGGCGTTATAAGTTTTTCTCAGGCTGCCACCGACAGGTTCTGTTTCCCTGTTTCTAAACTTCGAATCTACTCCAATCTGCATCGGAGTTCCGCTGCACTGCAATGCTTCCCAGAATGCATCGAGGAACGCAGTGTATCTGGCTTCTGAGGTAGTTTCGAGAATTTCCTCGCCTTGTCTCGCGGTCTCCTTCTAAGGAGTTACTCCTGGCCGTTCTGGAGCCGAATCGGTGAGAGGGACTTGGGAGCACGAGAGTTTCGAAATTGAGTGAAGCGTCCGGAGAGTCGTTTTAGAGAACACACACCAGACCGCAGTGTTCGCCTCGTTTTCGAATTCCTGCCAAGCCTCATCCGACGGGGAACTCGGGCCGGGTCTCCAACCTCCAGGAATTAATTTCCCGACAGCGGGCCGCCCATACCCACGGTGAAGCACTTGAGTCGGACGTCCAACGACCTGGTATAGCTCAAGGAAACAGACCGGAGATCCTTCTCGGAGAGCTACTCAAGCAGCACGTCTAGCACAGAATAGCCTCCGATTTGCGGATTAGACTACAAGTTCTGGATCAGGTTCCGGAACTGGGCCAGATGTTCTTTGTGACGAAAACCATCGCGACTCACCTGATCACTGCCACCGATTACACGGGTGGGCAACTGATGATAATGATGATGAGCTCTACTCATCTCGCACCTACATGCAGCAAGCGAAGCGGGTATTCCTAATCAGTGCGTCTTCATTGATGAATCCAAAACTGTTCAGAGCTTCGGCCTCAGGATGTCCGAATTCACCCTCGGAACATAAACATAACGGCTATGAATACGATCCTTCGAATTCGAGAGGAACGCTCGTGTTCGCTCGAGGTGAACTGGGGAGGGCGAATATGATCCTCCTCCGGAGCAAACCAGCAACGATCGTCGGCTGTGCGCCGCAACTCGACCGTAATCCTACGGAGTCCCCTGACCGGTTTCCATCTGCGGCTGGTTGTCTGGATCTTTCGAACAATCGCTCATATTAGTTCTGGCTACCGTATCATTCACCCTCAGAGGGAACATCACGGCCCTCGCTCGGAGCCGTGAGCCGATGCGTTCACCGGGCTTTCCTCCATGAAGGAGTCCGGAAGATGTGGCTCCATCCCCAGTTTCCAGGAGTCCCTCTGCCAGGCTCGAGCGGACCGCAATAATTCCGTGAACTCCTGCGAATCAATCAACTCGTTTTGAGTCGATCACCTGCCAATCTGAAATCGCGGTCGCGCTCGGCCCAGCAGTCGGTTGCATGGGTTCGAGTGCGTCATGCGATCGGAGCCGACAATCCATTTGAGCAGGTTTAAACTTCTGATGCCTGAGTCGTTATCGGCCCACAATTGCTCAACCGCAGCCAAGCTCGAAGCTAATATGTGAGGATTGTCTTCTAGAATTCGGGAAGAGCACATTCAAGAATGAGTGATTCGAATGATCACGGAAGCGTAGATAAAACCGCATCGAAAACCGTTAGATAACCCAAATATTTACATCGGTTATTGTCTAGTCACGGCACGCTTCTCGGCGTTAGCTACAGGCCGCTCTCCAGCGCCGACCGTAACGCCATTTTTCAAAGAGCAGTTCGAGATTACCTGTGGTCATAACTCGGACGTAAACGATCACCGGAGCCATGAGTTTTAGCAACTGAAGAAATCGAGAAAGCAGGGGTATCGGCACTGTATATCCCGGAAGGAGTACGAGGTGCGACGGAAATGCGGGGGGGGGGGGGGGGGGGGGAAGGAAACGTAGGAGGGACTCCTGGAAGCATTGAAGATCCTGGAGGGGATCAGGCGAGAAATGTGGGGAAAGGAGATTGGTAGAAGAGTTACAAACAAACAAAGTCAGCCACACCGCGGTCGAGGGAGATATCAAATCAGACGAATGGTGGAATATTTCTCCCCTGCTTTGACCACTTTTTCGCTTCGAGTTATGGGAAGGTCTCCTCCTTGAAATTCCCTATCTTTCGCTGCGCACAGAAAGTTTGTTCACGTATTTTCCGAAGCTCCGGAATCAGAAGGATATCAGTTATTTATGAGCAAAGAACATACCCTGGGCAGACGTGGCCAACAAAAATACCGAGATCGTGATCGAGGAAACAAGCATTGGATAATTGATGAAGCCATTGGGTGAGGCGCTGATCCACAGAACGGCTTGTCATGATTATTCGGCTGAAAATTTCGGATTCAAACGGTTTTTCAGGTGTCGGTTCAGTGAAGCGAGAAAACGAGCAACACGCCTAGAAGATGGAGGAGTCATTCCTCCAGGATTTGTAGAGACGAATCGAAATCGTTTCTGGGGACAAGAGAGCGGGGGAGTGGTGCAGAGGGGCAACGGGACGGCAGTAAGGGGATCGCTACCTGCTGGGGAACTGCTTGCCGGGATAGGCTGAGACGGTGACCTTCGTCAACGCGCTCGTTCTCATCGATTCATTGAATAAAGAATGATAATACCGGAAAAGGTTGAAAGAAAGAACGAAATAGCCGAAATAAGCGCATTCGCGCGCTGACGGATGCGGCTTCAAAATATTGAGACCTGGTCGTCGATCCGCGTCTCTGGCGTTGCGGGATGGGACGATAACCGATCGTCGAAGATTTTCCGTTTCAACTTTCGATTCCGTTGGCCTCTTATCTACCTGTATTCTCTCGCATGAGGAGCCTTCCTCTACTCACAGGTCTCAAGTCGAGAGAAACTTCTCTCCATGGATGTGAGGGGCATGCGAGATGGTTTCCATCGGTGAGAGCCAAATGAACTCCGAAGCTGCCGTCGGGGCGCTTGAGTTTTTCTATTCTCTCGATCTGTTCCCGAACACAAACTATTTGCATGAGGCTCGAGAGGAGCTCCGCCTTATCGTCCCCCGGGATTCGAACACTGATACGGAAGCGAGGCACACTTCGCTTGCACGCAACCGTGAGGGCTTTTTCGCGCCGTTGATCCGATCCGCGGTGTCGACTGATTTCTCAGATGTGTTGTATGTATGCGTCCCTGAAAAACCAGCCGCGCAACAACTGATCCGCGCGAAAAAAAAAACTGATCTAGGGGGCCGATATGATCGCGTCTGAGATCGTTGAAGTTTATGTCATCGAAACTGCACCGAATCAGTCATGGGGGGTGGGGGCTCTCATGGCGCTGCCCATGTGCCTGGGAGGTGGCGATGGGCTTGGAGCTCACTGGATCTGAGCAGAACTCTCTCCAGCGCATCTCTCCTCAATCTGTGACGGAAGGGGGAGAATTTTCAAAACTCGCCCGAACCGCCTCGGAGCTGTTGGAGCCTGGTTCCCAGCGTGAAGTTGATCGTTGGGAGAAGTTCCCAGATGCGGATGAGCCTGGGAAGGGAAAGTTGAATCCATCGTCTCTGTCGAGACCACGAAATCCTTGGCTGTCGGTGTAGTTCCATTGGGACGGTTCTGGTTCGCGTCCGACGGTTCCGATTCCTTCTCGGAGTGTCGGTCCGCCTGAAAAGCGCGTCCTGGGCCCGAGCGATCACTCGTCTACGTCATCCACCGGAACCCTGGCTCAGCAGAGACGACTGAAGGGCGGGAGTTGCTGAAACGCGGCTCATCAGCGCGTTCGCGGTAGACTCAGGGCTCGAGTTGCGCTGAGGGCGAAAGCTCGCGAAAGAAACCTCAGCGCTATGTCGCGCCAGATACTTCGACCACACGGCGACCGCACAAATATGGGCAAGCACGAGCGGCGCCAAACCGAAACCCATTCTCTCGCCGACCGGGAGATCACTGAATCGCATCCAGATTGGAACTTACGAAGACATGGGGCGTTGCGGGATATTCGCTCGTAGAGATCCGGCCAGATTCCGATGAGAGCGCGAGCGTGAGCCTCGATCAGTGAACGTTATGGAGGGGAAACGGAACTCAAAGCCGCCTCTGCAGCAGTTTTTCCCACGCGTCCTGGAACGAACGGAAGCGCTCGGCTCCCTTGGAAATAATGTCGAACCATTCGTTCGAAGTGACATGTGAATAGAGACTCGGGAAGTTCGTGCGGTCCCGAGGTCGTCGCTTATTATTTCCCCCTTCGTCCGTAAACTGCTCGTCCCTGCGTTTGCTTTTCCCTCGTCGCAGTGTGCCATACCTCCGCCGCAGGATGTGGCTCCGTGCACAGACATCGATTTCCCCCGGATTCCCCGGTCGTGGACGTCAAGCTTTGAATTTTCTCGGAGAGAGACACACGCACACACTCAGTTCTAGCACCGGGCTATTCCGTTGACAGGCACTCTCGGTGCTCCCTCGGACCTTTCCCCCCTCGTTTTTGGTCGATGAACAAACTCCATTCGGGCGCGGAGAATCGCTGCCGGCACCCCGTTCCGTCGCGCCCTTCATCATTCTCGAAGCTTGTTGCATCTCATGGTGTTGGCCGCATTGCGATGTATGGAACGATCTATTTTAATGAACGAACGAACGATCAATTCCGAGGATTGAGGATGCAATATTTGAATGCAGCGTCGATGAATTGCAAAGTGGTATCGAGGGAAGGAGGGAGTCGATTCATTACCGATCGTCGGGAAACAGCGTTGAGACCCAGGGGAAGCTCGAGCATCGAAGAAATTCGGGGTCGACGGTGTGAGTGACAAGCTTCTTCTGTCGCGTGGCAGATATTTTCAGAGCCTTTGAGCTCAAATAACCTCGTTGAGCCGGGTTGAGTCACTCTGTTTGAGGCGCGGATAATCTACGTGATCAAACGCTGGGAATGAAAGTTTCAACAAGCCTTCAGGAGAGGGACTATCGCGGGTACTTGACTGCTAACGTCTCACTCATCCGCCAGCGCGACAGCGACCGAAGCCATCAGAGACTCCTCTACAGCCGAGCGGGGGGGGGGGGGGGGGGGGGGGGGGAGTTTAAAAGGAGCTCCGGAATGAAGTTTGCTTCAGATTGCTCGACAAGCTCTTTCCCGAAACGATCCCACGCACTCCTGACGAGCCACTTCGCCACACCTCCGCGACTCGAGAACGTCAAGATCGGAGACGAGCTCACTGGCGATTTGAAGCACGAGTTTGGTGCTTCTGAGCCAAAGCCGGAGAAGGGGTTTCTCCTTGAGTTTGCTCTCGGAATGGGAGGCAGCTAACATCACATTCGCGCAGATATCATCGCGACGGGACCGCGAACAATGGAGCGGGAGATGGAGGTGTTGCACCCACAAAGCGACTCAGAGCACAGCACTTGGGAAGAAGAGGCTACTCTCATGTTTTGAGAGACCGCGTTCTCAGTCCGGGGCGACAGGAATGCGGAAACCGGGAGGTTATGGTTTCAGCGACGGTCGACAATGACCTTGTTCTCGGATACATCGTGAGAAACGCTGCTTAGAGTGATCAAAACGCTACGCACAAAACATTCCGGAGACTTCGAAGCGTTTCCCGAGCCACCTGATGATGATATGTAGGTATAAACATTTAGGAACCCTCAAATGAACGCCAGCGGACCTCCTTGAAGAGAGTCATTTCCACCAAAGGTTAATAGATTGCATGGGATTATCAGGCTAAAAAGAGCCTTTATTTCTGAAACCGATGGCGAAGGAGGTCACGCAATGAAGACAAGGTATACCGAGACCCAAATCTATCAACTGAACCAGAATGCGAAACACAAAAGGTTTCCCGCGCTATCGATCATTCCAGTAGAGAATGTGCTGGCACTCTTCGGGAACCCGGGAATTTTCGTTTTCGAAGCACTCGATTTTTCCCGGGATATACTCGGGAGATTCGGGCTCCCGGCTCTCTTAGCTCCTCCTCTCCGTACCGATACGTACCTGTGAAACATTCCTGAATTTCTCGCACGACGGCAGAATTTCAAAAGCTGCTTCGTACTCAGCTTATGGCACGCCTTTATTCTCACTATAGGGCGTCGTGGGAACGAGCGGCAGGCGCTTTCGACCTTTGTCCTTGAACACATGACGGACGTGGTCCTTCCGTAATCCTACGTCAAACACCTTTGGAGAGGAGCAAATTGCTCAGGGCCGCACCCTCGACCCACGCGGGACGATGGACATTTTGTATAGTCCTGACGATAATGCTGCGAAAGTGGTCAGATGCTACTGCGTCGTCGCAAATCGCCCATATCCAGTGAAGATTCTCGGGAGCGTCTCCCAGCGAGAAAGTATGAGTTTCACGAGACTGCCCTCCTGGGCTCGGGAAACATGAGTTACGAGCGAAATCAATGAAGTTCCCTCGTTTCATCTCTTGCAGGGCGTCTTCGACACAGAAATATCGATCGGGTTGATAGCGTTCATCAAAATTCTCATCATACTCATCATAGTCGTCGGGAACCTTCTGGTCATACTTTCTATTTTCACTCACAAGCCGTTACGTCAAGTGCAGAACCTATTTGTGGTGTCGCTCGCCTCCTCGGATGTGACAGTAGGCCTTTTCGTGACGCCATTCAATGTGATTTATCATCTGGACGGCAAAAACTGGGTATTCGGAATCCTTCCCTGCAAATTGTGGCTAACTTTCGACGTGCTGTGCTGCACTTCTTCCATATTGAACCTATGTGCCATCGCCATCGACCCGGTGAGTGTTCTCGTAATCAAATTTTTCCCCGAATGCGCGGTTTTCGTTCAAGCTGCCGTCATTGGATCGCACTCTATAATGAAAACGATCGCGTGACCCAGGAGAAAATACACCAAATACATTTCGAGCAAGGAAGAAACAGACGAGCGAGTCTCAGGGATTCTCAGAGGGTATATCACGTCTTCTCGGAACGGTTGCCATTCGGATTTATATGTTTAAGGCTGAAGAAATTCGTAGATGTTCGATACATGACACATTTTTTTCCCTATCGCAGTTCCTTTGTGAACCAAGGGGTCTTCACTTTGAGGTTGCTCGACAGCAACGAAAAAAAAAAAAACCTGCCAAGCATGCGCCGCCGCAGCTTGCTCAGGACAGACGTCCGAGGCCTAACGTGCCGAATCCAGCCCGCTAAAATCCTCCGCAAAGCAGCGCCCGCGGGACGTCGGCTCCCCTCGAGGCTTCGTAGATATCCGGCGGAAGATAAACATCCGGTAGTTCCTCTAGCTCAATTGAGAATCACTCGCATTCCAAGACGTGTGGGAGCAGTTCACAGGACTCCAGTCACTCTACCTCTATGTTTGTCCGCGATCGAATTTCTTCCTCGTGATTAGCTCATCGCTTATTCGAGTTTCCCCGCGGAACCAATTCGTTCTTCCAAACGGATGGCGCTTCGCCATGTTTTCTTCAGATGTTAATTCCTTCCAGAATTCACTCGCCGATCGGACCCAGGGGAGATGGCCTCGTACAGATTTCTGTGATCTATCTTGAAGTTCTTTTGCACTTGTAGCGGGTCGTGTTGTCCTGTTTACCGGGGCTCTGTCGCATTCATGATCTCAACCCGTTTTTGTTGGGCGATGCGCGCTTCGATGCCTCGGACGATTTCGATCGGAGGAATACGGAAGATGCCCACCTGGAGAGAGAGATTGATTTCTTTCGTTTTTCTTTCAGGCATTGCGCCATTAATGATCCTCTCGAGTACGTGCATAAAAGAACGATGGGACGAGTTCTTAGACACATAGCCATCGTCTGGCTTATATCGTTCGCGGTTTCGGTGCCGCCACTCGTTGGTTGGAACGACTGGCACGAAAAAGACTTCCAGGGAAATGTGAATTATCATCAGAGAAGTACTACGTTCTGTTTTCGGCGCTCAGTTCGTTCTACTCTCCGCTAGCTCTAATGTGCATCATGTACGTGAAGATCTTCCTCTCTCAGAGGAAGCGACTCAGACAGAGGGCTGAGGCGGCGGCCAGAGTGAGTATACAACCTTATCCGACCTTCATTCGTGAAACGTTAACGCTACCTTTGAGATTTTTTAGTGCTGCAGGTTGTCGTCACAGTCGTAAATCTGTAGTAAACTCGCAGCTCGACGATATTCCGTTATGGATGGTCTGCGAACAGCAGACATTGTTAGCGCGACGGCGAGACGCTCCCATTGAACTCCGCTTTCCACGATGACGGGCCATAACCTCATCAGATGGATCGGTCTCATTTCAGATCCCGCTGCCGTCCCTACAGCCTGGAGCAGCTGCCCAACCGAACGGTGAGGAAGCAGCAGGAGGACCGTCTGCAGGTGGTGACTCAGACTCAGGTGCTGGACCGTCCTGTTCTACTGGATCTCGCGGAGGCAACGTGGCTGCAATCGACGTTCCAGATCCGCAAACCTCTGAGCAAGTGCGGCGCCGTCCTGAATGTGAACGCAAATTTCGACGAACGCCAGCGGATATGCCTTGCCAAAGAACGGCGGGCGGCGCGCACTCTCGGAATCGTCGTTGGGGTCTTTGTCGTATGCTGGCTCCCATTTTTTCTGATGTATGTTACTTTACCTTTTTGTACGATCTGCTCCATTCCCGACATGTGGATGAACTTCTTTGTATGGCTCGGCTACTTCAACTCTGCGCTCAACCCTTTTATTTACACCTATTACAACCCAGGAGTACAGAAAAGCATTCAAGAACATCCTGACCTTGAACATTTGTTGGGACAACTTCACCGCCCCGTTCTCCTAGGAAGCACGCCGCGCGAAGGGATCTCTTGCTGCTGGCAACTCCACTTCCCGAGGGAGAACCAGTGGGAATCCTCCAACGGTCGGAGGTGGAAATCGGGGAAGAGGGAGAAGAGAAGATAGAAGTGAACCGAATCCTAGGAATTTTGAAATTTTGGGAGCGTACCTTGATGTCACACATCGCATTTGTTCCACTCAGGTACAGGGTAAGCGTGACTGTGACTTGATGAAAGGTCGCGGGGATACGGAGGATTTCCGGTTACCCCCGCGTTAACGAAACCGATGGAGCAGCCGCTCGGTAGATCGATACGTTTGATGCGTTTCCAACGGGGGCCCTGGTTGAGAAAGAGAAAGGGCTTTCACATGTGCTCGACTCATCATTCCAGCTATTTCTGTCGTCGGATGAGCTCCAGTGTTGTTTAGCCAATGATGGAAACGGTTCACGACTCGTTCAAGTGATAAATCGATACGGAATCGGAGTTTGTTCGGAGGATCTACCATGGGAAGGGAGTCTTTGCGCTGTTTTTAATGACGAGCTCCCACAGATCAAAGGAGTCTGTTCTGGAAAGGGACCTCCAAGCTTTCAGAGAGCTCGTTGCTTCGATTAGAGGTCACTTCGAAGTGAGGTTCCTCGATTTTACCGCTCAACTGGAACTTCTCCAGACTCATCCATTCATGGACAGCGCTCGAACCCTCTATCATGACTGCCAAATCGCTACATGGAAACATAATTTGAGCATGGATGGATGCGACTCTGAGGCGATGTCTGCCGCGCACAGGTGTTGGAGGCGCGCACATTCCAGAGACCCGCGAAAAAAAACAGACTGGGACGACTAGGTGGGTTTATTTTGCGAAGAAGGGGGGCAATGTCGTCGTGTTATCGAACGGAAGATCTCGAGGGTGGGTTTGGGCAATATAACTGATCATCACTTGACGAGCTCGACTCCAAACGGCGATAAGTCATTTTTGTCAAATTCCGGATTCCGATTGAAATATTGATATGACGAGCTTTTCGAAGTACTCTGGATTAGGCTTTTCGTCCTTCTGCCTATCTGATCCCGAAGCTCTACCGTGATCATGAGCTCACAGCTTTCACCAGAATGAACGAACGATTTTCTCGAAATCATCAAAAATGGACTTATCGCCGTTTGGAGTCGAGCTCGTCACTTGGTCTCGCTCGTGAGAGATTGGATATTCTCCGAAATCGCCAATTCTGCTTAAACAGATCCCCCGGGTTTTTGTGATCAGACTGTAGTTCTCAATTCACCTGTGATGGCTCAACTCCATTTCTGGTTCAGTTTCATCCTGATGTAGCCAAATGCCCCACGTGCGGGCTGTATAACAAATGTGACATAAGCATGTACAAAGATTTCCCCCATGGGGGGGAACGGCGGAATGCTGGTGGTGAAGTCCTCAACAGGCTCCGAAAACGATTCGCTGACCACAACAAATGTAAAGTTCTGTACAGATGTGAAACTCTATTTCTGCGTTATGGCCCGGGAGTGGCTGCGGAGGCTTGCGGCGAGAATGGGAGATGAATGAATGAATTGAATGACGCTCCGCTCGGAAACATGTGAGTGCTCCACGGAAAGTGTTTTCAACTCCGACAGAGCGTAATGTTGCCCCGAATCCGAAAAAGCTAGCCGAGAGTCTCGCTGGCTTCGATGAGCTCCGGAACATTTGCAGAGCAAAATATCCTGCGAGACAGTTCCCCTTCCCGAGTTTTCAGGAACGATTCGGTTGAGAGCATTCCAATATCCCGTAATTCCGACTTCCCACTCTTGCCATTGATCTGATTAGTCACTTGAAACGAGAGGAGCTCGGTTTCGCGGTCCAGTGCGAGATCGAAGTGAGGTGAAAGTGTGTAATAAACACTGCCCAGGGCTCAGGATATAATTAAAACGTTGAGCCAGTCTCGAAGTTGAAACGTTTTGGCCCTCACGGGTTTTCCTCCCCGAAGCCCACGCTGTTCCCGTTATAACCACGGATCGGACCCCACACGTTTCTCGAACACTCAGCGGTGTGCGGTTATTTGAAGAGTTCGAAGTATTATATGTTTATGGGCGGCGCACAGCTGTCGGATGAAGTCGTTCAATGACCGACGGCCCATCCGACGGCGAACTCAGAGATGTAGCTGTTGAGTAGAGGGAATTTCCGCTCTTGAATGCAGCCCAGGGTTATGGACCGCGTTGATCAGGGGCTATTGTGTGATGTCCCAGTGATCCCAACTGTATGTACTACTCGATATGACGGCCATGTAGATAACGGCGTCGTGTTCCTTGGTTGAGTGTGAACGATGTCCAAAAAAAAAACGTCACATCGCATGAATAGTAAAAAACCCGTTTTCGAGAACATATGACCCTTAAATAATACAATAATAACAATGAAGAAGCGCTCAAAGTACCTTCGTAAGAATCGTATAGCACGGCACTGCTCTGGAAACTCTCCCGTCTTCGAAAGATCGTTAGGAAGCGCCTCGACCAACTCTAAATAGGTGTTGGTTTTTGAATCGTTATCAGCAGGCCGTTGTCCTCAGAGTTCGCTCCATGGAACGAGCTATGAGGATTTCTGCCGGCGATGTTGTTGATGAAATTGTTGTTCAGTGTCGGTTAACGTTTCGTTGGAGTGCGTCCGTGTCTCGTGACCCGGTACGAAGTCGCGGGCGCGGCGCTGGGAGCAGTGGACATCCGTGCTGATCACGTCAATCTCACTCAAGTTTTCTCATGGGCGACTCCGGTCGAAGCTGGAAGTTTCGATTCAGTGTAAGCCTCATGTTGCGACCAGGGAAAAACAACAGAACTTGGCTTCTTTTTCGTTCGACGCCAAAAGGTTTGTTAAGCTCGGATTACTCTGACGTGAGTAAAGAT
Organism: Phytoseiulus persimilis; assembly: GCA_037576195.1. Taxonomy (NCBI): domain Eukaryota; kingdom Metazoa; phylum Arthropoda; class Arachnida; order Mesostigmata; family Phytoseiidae; genus Phytoseiulus; species Phytoseiulus persimilis. Next base: position 29,484,098 of record CM075103.1, read on the forward strand.
TGATAGACAAACGCTCGAAAAGCTCACGAAAGGTGAAGCTGAACTGTTGAAGTGTATGGTGTTGCTGTGGACTCAGACGTTGGAGGTTACCAATTCAATAAAAATTGATCTCACGAAGAGATCAAAACCGTAGGCGAAGTCTTTTCTTTCTTCAGCCGCATCCCTCCCGGAGAGCTCCTCCCTTCCTGCTCCCGATCTCGATTCGAACAGCAGGATCCTTGATAACGATCGAGAGGATGAATCAAAGGAGACATCTTCAAAACATCAGGCTCACAAAGAACAGTATCGGGGTGTCTCAAGATCTCCAGGGACTCTCTCCAGAGAATCAGCCTAACTCGCTTGGAAAGCCCCACGTTCCATGGAAATGAGGACAGCCAACTCGTTATCTCAGGAGCCCTGGAGTTAATGAATGAGCGCGATGACGGGTGAAACGACGCTAACGGAGTTGAGCTGAGTGGTGGACAGGTTATTCCTGAAGAGCAAGTAGAGGCACGGGGCCACCTCGATTCGGGTCGGTTATCCCCACTCACGGACGAGCAGTGTCCTTGAGGAGGGCATCTCCTCTGATATATAACATTATTCGGGAGGATTGGAGGGACAAAGTGTCTATGCCCAGAAGTGGCGGATATAGAGCGTCGTCTGCTAGGCCAGATTTTATCGGGGGGTTTGGATAATAAGAGCTGCCCTCCTATTCCACGAAATAGGTAACCTGACTGATTCTGCCCAGAACCTATTGCACCTTCCCCGCGTTTTCTGATTTCACTCATTTCAGTGCACGGGCTCGTATCCGCTGCTCTGTGATAAACAGGCCCACACCTCAACTGCCACTTCCCCGCTGAGGCGGAGGAACACGTGGAGGAGGGGGAGTGTGCCTCGATTCCTGGGGAGATTGGCTTGAGACAGATTTCGGAGAGGAACATAGCCAAGGCAACTATGTCGTGAAGGACAGAATACAGCTCCGTCCCCTAACTGCGAGCTCCTGGATGCTGCGCCACCTCGAGAAAATATGACTGGGCAGGCGGATTGCTGGCGCGGCAGAGTTTCCCCAGTCAGAGCTATTTTCCCGCAAACTTCGTTGATCTCGAAATTAGCAGTCCGCGAGATATCCCAATCTTTCTCGTCCGGAGAGCTCTCAAACCGCTCCATTGCACTTGAAAGCAAGTTCCGTCTGCGACAATCTTCGAACAAGCTCCGCGACACGCTGTGCTCCTCGCTGTCCTGACTAGTAAACCTTGACTTGTGGTAAGTTGGAAAGCCGGCTCGAAAGAGTTTCATCCGTGCGGTCTCCTGGAAGAAAGACATGGAAAGAAACGACAGTTCCGGCTGTGGCTGAACTTTGGAGTTTTGGGAGAGATTCCAAAGGAAGCACTGAGCTGATTGGTCTGATGTTGCGCTCCCTACCGGACGCCATCGATCGGCACCCCCTCGGGCGATTTTAGCGAACTTCCCTTCTCCCGAAAGCTGGGAAAAACTCGAATTTTTCCGACGTGGTTCATCCGAACGGGAACGGAGTTCTATTTTTCTCCGAGATGGCGGAGAGGTTTATTCCGTCATTGGAAGCATATCCTCCGGCCGGCAAACCACGTGATAGGCTGGAAGCATTACCTGTTCACACAACGCCTTGACGGAGGAGTACTGAAGCAAATCGTCAAGATCGCTCAAGGAGGTGCCGAGTCACGATGTCCGGAGAGGAACGCGATATCAGAACATAGATCAGTGCTTTCTTGAAAATCGCTCCAAAATTTCCGATGTCCCCCAACTAACAGGAACGTCGCGCTCGTGAATGCTTGTGCACCCGTCGGTTTCCACCGAATCAAGAGACTGATTGCTGTAGACCGATGTACTGGCATCATCCAGACATTGAATGTTCCTTCTCCAGTTCTTTTCGCACCGAATACTGTTATCGACGAGACTCAATCCAATATATGGCGTTTTGCGTTTCTTTAGCGGGCCACGTTTGAGAAACATGACGAAATACGCTTTTTTCAAGACAGGGTATACAAATGTAGAGCCCGGCCCATGGGTCTTCCCTCGAGAGTTCAGCTTCGATCAGATTGTCGAGGACCAGATTTTCTGATGCGGCTATCTGTGCTTCATCAGATGTGCGGATTGCGAGAAAAGCCTGTGCCTCGCCATTGTGTTCTGTTCATGGCTACATTTGACCCGTGCACTAAATCCATATTGCGATATCGAGTATTGGAAGTGCTTCAAGATGGAGGAGTCGTGTGCCACAAGTCTCTAAAAGGTTTCACTTTGTTTGCTGATCAGTCTCTGTCTCCGAATACACCTCGCATCCCCCGATGCCAGGATTCGGCAGGATTCCCCCTGTTGAAAGATTCGGAAAACTATGGAGCTTCGCCCCCGTTTCGGACGTCCTGGCAGCGCTTAGGAAAATGCCGAGGAACGGAACGCAACATGACTCTGATCAGATCAGTGTTCTTCTGAAAATCGCTGCCACACTCCAAAATCTAGCCTCAGCCGCAAGCAACTGGTCCATCCGGATACGGAACGGATGGACCTATTCTGAATCGGCTTACCAGCTGTCCATAAGTGAGGGTTCACTTGTGAGTGAGAGCATCCTCCCGTTCGTCTCCAGCATTGCAGAAAGAGGACTGACTGTCTCGCTTTGCTTGAGAAGGAGTGATCATCAGGAGGAAACCATCCAGACAACGCCGTCAACGGACGGGCCGTGCACCCGGTGACTCTTGCTGCAAGTGAGGTGTTACGTTGTCAGGTTCCTGTCGATTCTGTCCTAAATCCATGCTAAAAATGAAGTCGACCGATCGGGGAACAAGTCATACTTTGGCCCGCCATCGGTGAGGCTTGGCAGCTGGAAACAGGGATCGCGAAAAAAACTTTGACGTCCGCAGAGCAAACTGTCAAAACGCAGCCACTCACTCTGTGTCAGATTTCATCATGACGTTGAGGCGAAATCAGAACAGAAGGAGACCAGTTGAGAAAATGCTCTCGTAGACCATCTCGCAGCGTTGAGGAGAGTTTGAGATGAAGTCGACCGGAATTCCGTCAAGTCCCACGCATGAGGAAAGATCGTTCAGTTAGAGTGGATGGTCAACGTTCGAGACCTCCAGCAGACGAATTCACGCCCGACGAATAGGGTTCGGCGCGGATTTTGAGTCCGGTCGCTTCGGCGCTCACCTGTTTCAAGGATGACCAATACCGATTCCTGAGCCTAACATTCTTGGTTGACTCCTTCTCGACGGGAATATACTCGCGCGAGGGTAGCCAATGACAATGCATGGATAATTAACGAACAGGATATTTCTTTGGATAGTCCCGATCACCGGAGCGACGACGAGACGTTTTCGGAATTCTACGAGCTTTTGAGAGAGATCGATACGGATCGGCTTTAACGCGAATGAGTCAAAGAGCACTTGGGGCCTCTCGAGAGGTCACTCAATAACTAGTTTCTTGCGCACGAAGAGCCCAGGTAGTGTAATCTGTGGATTCTCGATTCGCTCGGTTCACAACTACAGCATAACAACCTGGATCCGGTTGGAGCCTCATTGACATCTTAACAGATTCGGCTCTGTGACTCCGGTGCCATGAATCCCCGCCCAGGCTCATTTTTGCGTGAAATTAACCCCGAGGATCCGATAGTCAGCACGGGCGCAATGCAGGCGTTCTCACTTTGCTCGAGAACGTACATATGTGGCTCCCATGAAGATTTGATAACGATCCGAGTCAGATATCGAAGACCCTCACCAGCTCGAAGTTATATCGCTGGAGTAGTGACTCTAACTTCTCAAGGGCACAGTGGTGGTGAAATGATGCCTTGAAGTGCGAGCAATCTACCGAGTTTGGTTGCTGTCAGTTTTTCGGATATTCCTCGGGGAGACGCGTCCTACAACCTTTCTGCTCACAACTGACTCCTTTCGCGAGCCGAGGAGCGTCTTGATAGGCGTGGTGCGGCCCTGTCGAGTTCTTAGCATGTGAGGTCAGTAACGAATCTCCCATATTCGCAACGAAATACCGAGACTCTGGGAAGCCGCTGGGCCGGAAGATCATGACATGTCACGTGAGAAAAATTTTCGGGCTCACCCTCCTGGGTTATGGCTTCCGAATGATCAAGCCCAGAAATCAGGGCTCGGACGTTCGGAGTGACTTGGATCCCCGAAGGGGTCATCCCTGACAGTTTGTTCCCGGACACGTTTCTCCCGGGGGAGACTCGGGGCATGGAGAGTATATTGTGAACGTCATCCCCCCCCCCCCCCGTATTACGGTTCTGGGTCGTTCGTGAGATCCCCATGGACGGAATCGATTGTCCGTCAGGTTTCGAAAATTGTTCACCCTCGCACAGGTGCCATCAATTAACTCGACAGGTCCGAGGAACCCTTTTCGAACAGAGGAGGGTGTCGCAACTCGAGATCTTTCCTCTGATCAGTATGCTCCGCAGAAATTCCTGGAGTGACGGTAAATGGACTCAGAATATCGCGAGCCTACTGGGTTCGGTTTTCAACTCCGCTTTTAGGCGAAACTTTGGAAATTGAGCGGAATTATCGGTCTATTTTACTTTGGAGGAACAACTCGGACAGGGGATACCCCATAATTAACGGAGGGGCTGTGAGTGAGAGAAAGAAGGAAAATGACGCAGGAAAAACTCTGAGGATAGAAAAGCGTTCACGCATGACCCAGAAGAATGGAAAGCTCAGGAGTGTGGAAGAAATTGGAGGCTCGCATTCTGGAATATAAGAGACAGAGAGGTTCAGGAGAGTCTTTTTGGATTATCTGTCGCCGTTTTCGGACGAAACATAATTGGCATAGATCATCTCCAGCTGCTTGGATCTCTCTCACATACCATGGTCATTCCAACCTTATGAAGTCTGAAGTCCTCTTTCTCGAGTTTCCCTGTTGTTCTCATTGCGAGACGTTTGGACTTCGGGCAACGGGGCGATTGAAATATGATGGAAGCCGGATGGAGGTCCTACGAAGAGAATGAGAGACAGAGAAATTGCCCAGGAAGGGACCGACGTAAGCGACCCGACCTCTCCACGGAATGACCCTTTGCCCCTCTTGTTCCCCAATTCTCCAACTGCGCCTGCAGGTCCTGCTCCCGCATTTCCAACTCCTGGTCCTTTCATTCCTGCTGCTGCCGTCGCCACCGCCGCTGCCGCCATATTCTGATCCAGCTCTCCTTCTACCGCCGCTGGTGCGTTCAGACCTGTTAGCACCGGGGGGGGGGGGAATCATTTAGACCCTTGCTGGCGGTCACCCTATATCTCAAGGTCTTTCCAACATCATATGAGGTCCTGGTACGAAGGGCTGCTAACCAGGTCGGGCTGAGCATTCCTCAACTTCCGAATGCGGCCGCCCTTCCTCCGACGGGAATTCCTTGTCTTTTGAGGAGCCGGCCGCCAGCGTTCCCCACCTGAACCGAATCCGCTCAGACCCGCTTTCGTACGTCATTCCTCCCTCTTGTGTTCTGAAGACCTGTCCCGAGCAGTCATTGTGGTCCATGGTGGTCGAACCCTGAACTCGAACAGAAATTCATCATTTTTCATCACCTTCGCATCGACGCACAGCGAAGAGAGAGCTGACGAAATCAAAGCCCTAACCGTCCGACGCCGGAGGGAATCCGACGGCTCGTCCGCTCACCTGTTCGCCATCTCACGCCTACGTGTGCATTTCGGAGGGGAGAGTTCCCATCAATTAGTCATGATCTCACTCGATCTCGGGAGTTCTTGGATAGAGACTCGATGACGGCTACTTTTCATCGACGAAAAAACTTCCACGTGAATCGGGCTTTCCTTGCATTTTCTAGGGCGAGCCTGAAAGGTTTCCTGACTCCCCAACTTCGCTGGGAGGTGGAATTCGCTCGCTCGAAAACCGATTCCTCGTCTTTCGTTGATTGCATGAATGTCAGTTGACGCGATGGCATTGCTGAGCAATAGCGAAAAGAATGCTGGTACAACAGTTCTCCGGTGTCTCAGCACTCGTGAGATGATTTTTCGTTCGTATCTCGGGTTGTCTGCGCGGCAGGAAAACGAGTAACTCGCGACGTAAATATAAATCATCCTGAAGGAAACATGAGGACTTCGGCTCGAGACACACGAGAAGCCGCAGCGGATCCGCTTCAGGAAAAAACAAGACGCTGACAACCTCTCAAACAGGGTTTCGTAGAGAGAGAATGCTGAAAAGTCGCCAAACGAAGGCAACGAAGGACGACGATGGAAATAAGATTCTCGAGCTCGGATGATGGAGACAACAGAATAATCTCTGTGGGTCACCTCAATGGAGAGGCGTCACGAAGTTCCCCGGTGACGGTTGTCGTCGCTGCTCAAATGTGAACGTGAACCAGTTTTGAGCGGATCCCCCGGTTTCCGGGCACAGACGCCAGGTTCCCATCCGTCCCGACGGGTTCTTACCCCGAGTCCAAGCCTTACCTCGCGAAATACCACGCTGGCGGGCGAGGTATCGCGTTGGAGCATGGAGCTCATGGAAACTGCTTTTTTTGTCAGGGGTTTCCACGTACGTTTTCCACGTCTGGTTCAGCGTACCCGATTTGAGACGCTCCGGTTCGACGATCGCATCATCGTCAGTCTGGCCTCGTAGATTCAAGGCTGGTGCTTCGATCTAAGACTCCGGACGCGTGCGAGTTCGACAGCGTTCTCTCCCCATGTTTGAGAAGTTCATTCGAGTCCTCATATCGAAACTAGGGTTCCCCTTTTCGCGAACTTACTCCCAGGCAGCCGCTACGGCTTGTTCGAGGCGAATTCTGAAAACCTCCTCCAATCGATCTTGCCAGACAGCGCTTTTCTGAGGAACGTTGATTTGAATTGAGCTGGATTTGGGCGCTCATTCAGCGGGGTGGCCGATTAGAGCCTCGCTCGCCCTACTGCTCGCTGCTATCCTCCCCGGCACACATGTGTGATTTCCCAGATCACTCCGATGGCTAGGTAATAACTCTCGCTGTCCAGCCGCGGACGATGCTGCGTGCGGCGATGTTTCATGTGGCGCGATGGTTCGCCTCACCACATATTTCGTTGAAATTCGCGCTCACGTCGGTGGACTCAACAGTATATTTGAATTAGCGAAACTCGGTGTGTTGCTCCACCGGCTGCGAGTCCTGGGAGAAATGTGGGTTCCTCGGGTGCGTGCGGAGCGCGCGCGGCTCGATTCCATTAGTTATCTAGAAGAGGCTAGAACCGCCCGAGTTTAGGGCAGTCACTCCGAGCGACAGCGCTGTGTTCAAACGAGCGAACGACTCAATAGCCCGTGAGCATCGAGAGCCATGCCTGTTGACGAAGTCTGTATCTCGGGGCCTTGTCGGGAAGGTAGAGCAGAAGATCCGAAGGATCCGACGAGTCACACGATGGGCTTGGTTGTGACGTTGTCAACTCCCTGGAATCCGAGATCTGGGAACTCGATTCGCACCTTTCACAAGGGAGGTCTCCGGGAGGCTTTCCAAAGAGAAAAGAGGAGATTAGTGTCTAAACCCAGACTGATGAGTTGTCAACGGCGGGGCCGGAACTCCTGTGTGTGCTCCTGGGATCCGGAAAAGTCTTTGATGAAGAACGCCCCGAAACGTTTTCTCCAGGACTCATATTTCTCTCGGAGGACACGACGCACCGCTGTCGAGATCGGGACGAGTTCGCTGCCATCCGCTCCCCTCGACACAGCAACCGGTAACGCACAGCCTGCTCGCATCTCATTGAGAACGTACGTACATCCGCGTTCTCAGCATCATCAGCCGAGTCCGCTCGTTTTCTTCGGAGGTCCCGGTCACTGCGCGCAGATTCGCATCGAGGCAAAAACCCGCTGCCGCCGAAACATTCCCTGTAATATCAGTTCCCGATTCCGGTGTTTGTGACAGATCCTGAACATCGAACGTGAAGGAACGAACCAGTGAATCGCTGGACAGTCGAAATCACGCGGTAGACGATCCCATTAGCTCCATAAATCGGATCCATTAGGCGATTCATCGACGGAGAGAGCAATCTGTCGGAAGGGCGACCTCAGCGTTTGCGGATATCTAAGACCTCATACGGTCAGTCCACCCTCCAATTACGAGCTCGATTGGTGCATCCAGAGGAAGTCGATTATCTGTTAACGGAGGGTGGGAGTTAATTGTCCGCGGAGAGTATTTTCAAGGAACGAGAAAAAGAGCCTCGTGCCATGCCCAGCTGCAGATCCGACTTGAGCCTCGGAACGTTCCTAGGGATCTCATCAACTCATTCAGCTGAGGGAGGTGAGCTCGTCCAGAACGACGATCATTCCGTCGCTGTCGCCCACAATATGAACTGGTTCATCACCGATGGATGACGTGATTTTGAAAAGGCCCAGGTTCACTTTCGACGATTTCCAGTCTAAATGAACAAATAGACGTAGGGTAAGCCGTTCAGAGACGCAGCTTGCACCGGATGATGATGCTGGCTTGATTCTTGGGAGATGGGCCCAAGAAGCAACTCGGCTCTTCCTGAGGAATTTGCCAGGATCCGGGGCTGTAAACTGGTTGGCTGATTTCCGACCAAGTCCGGAAACGTGGAGGAGCGCTGCACTCCAGTTGAATTGCTCCGTTCGTGGTATTTCAGAACGTTCCGGCTCTTCTCCCTGACGGTTTGCGGGCTGTCGCAGACATGAAGTTCGAACCATGGCGAACATTAGCCAATTGTCATGGAGCGACTTCCACCGATGTCATGATTTGAATGATCCAATTTCAGAACGAGACTCCAACCAGATCGAGGACCAAGTTCCGCTGTTTGAGGAGTTCACTGAATCGTTTGCGTGTGCTCGTCATCAATCAGAACTCACTTTATTGGCCATAGAAGAAGACTTATTTTGGACCAGACCGGAGTCGGCGGCTCCCGATCGATCAGCATCTTCTCCAGTTTCTAACTCGATTCGAATATCTCCTCCTCCTCTCCTTCGCTGGGCGGAGCATTCCATCCGTTCCTCGGCTTGAGCGTGCTCAAATGAGTGCTTTATGGTCCGAGGTGCGACTGGAGATGCGTTTGCAGAGCATCAACAGAACGGATGATTATCTTCAGAGATGCTACCACTCCAACATCTGGAGAGCTTCCACCACCTGCAGGCTTCGGACTCTCGACCTTTGTGTGAAATATCTGCCTCAACTCCCACGTCCCGCCAACCAGCGATTCCAGGAGGGAAACTGTGACCGGCACATGCCCTATATATAGTGAGGCTCGCCATCTTCACTTTGAGACGGAGCTTTACGAAGATTCGAGAGTCGTTGCACCTTCTGTAGAACCTGCGGCAGATCGAGTGGATTCTGAATAACTCAAGTTCTAAGGGCCTCCTCCACGCTTCACCAACTCGACAGCGGACTCCGGGAAGGAACCCCGATGAAAATTCGAGGAGCAGGAGATCGGATATTGCCAGAACACTCTCAACTCTAATCCATATGTGCCCACCCTCGTAGCGACCAGCCGCTCCCACTTGCCAGACAAATAGAGGTTCGGCGGGGGGCACGCTCCGGGGAAAAGAACATTTCTCACGCGCCGGCTTTGAATCTAGAAATAATTTCGCCAAACATGAGCATGGATAGAGTTTGACGAAGCCTCTGGGAGGCCGAGTCACACGCTATGCAGGAAATTCTCCAAAAGTCTCCGCTCTTTCGAGCCCTTTATTAGAGTCGTTTGTGCGGACATCTTGCCAATGAGTAATTCCAATCATTCGTCTCGTTCTCTACTCATCCAGATGAATGATAACCAACGAGGAGTTATTTGCGATGGGCAACTCCCGGTTGATGCTACAATGGTAGGGCAGCTGCAAAGCACTCGAAGCTCCGGGTGGCAAACGTCTCACATTTTCAGATCGAATATATATCGAAATTCCCTCGAGAGAGCCGGGAAGCACTGTTGTATCGTATCGGTTCGATGAATTCTCTGGATACTATCCCACCCGATGATCGTATTCTGGAACATCCCTCGATCGCACGGGAGGACTCCTGATTCTCTGCAAGGAACCGTGCTCAGCGGCGAAACGGGGACATGGGCCCTGAAAAACGAAATCTAGACCAATAGAAAGTTCGGGCCACCTATGAAGACCAGATTCTGCGGAAATATCGGTCCCGAAATTCCAGGATTTATTCGCTTCGGATCGTGGCTCTACAACCAGAGACAGGCACACGACGAGTCGAGGGAGCAAGCTATTCTCCGGTGGAGAATGCGGCCGACTCCTTCAGCCTGTTGGCTGAGCTCTGTCTCGATAACAAATCCACGTTTCAAGGAGGCATGATCTCCGAAACGTCGGCATTGAGCAGCCTATGACAGGGGGTTCGGCAGCAACCTCGGAGCGAGGCAGATTTCGGAGCGAAGATCTCCAGGCCCTCGTTTCCGGCCTCACGGGCAGTGCTTTGTGCGGTCGTCCATGAGAAATACAACCTGGTCGATGAAGAACAAGAAACATCATGAGTACGCGCAACAATTCAAACAGAGAGAAGTACTGGCCGACTTCCGGATGAACTGGAAGAGTTCACCATCGTATCGATCCTCTGTCAGCGACGATCAGTCCTGGGTATTCGGCATGTAATTTGGTAAGTTGAAAAAAAAACCATCCCACTGGAGGACAACAGTGTCGTATCAACAATCATAGGCAAAACCCGAACCGTCGTGGAAATTCCGGTCTCTTCTATTGTTTAAGCAAGGACAACGGGAAGGAACACAATAAACGTGGTCTGCAACAGCTATTCGGGGCCGAAACTCCCTCTGTGAATGTCGCCGGAAGCGATATTGCGACCGCGATTGTTGCCACGGGATTCGGTGGTGTTGACGCATTGAGGGAGACGAGAAAGCGATAACGGATGTAGAGGAGCAGAAAAGATCATTCCTTCACGCTCAACTTGAATGGCTCGCGATTTCCCGCTCTATGGGCCGCTCTACAGATAGGACTCACCAGAGATTGCATGTCTGTACAGCTCTGTCGGGAGCAGCGCAACTGAGCTGGTCCTCCGCCCGATTCGGTGGCCAGCTGGTCAGCGAACGAAGCTGCGAACGATCGTCGGGCCTCCCTCGTCCCCGCTGTTGTTGAGTGAATTCTGAGATGAGCCCCAAGCACGCAATCGTCGTCACTTCGGCCACCGCCAGAACAGCGGCGACAGACACCCCAAACAACAACAACAACAACTGCACCCACAACGCAGATGACGACGACGATGGAGAAAACGCTGAGACGGGAGAGACAAGGATGTGGCGGCGCGGCGGCAGCGGCGAATAGGCCGTCTCGCTCCGCATGATGTGACATCTGGTCCAAGCAGACTTAACTTCCTGCCGAGACCCGGATGACCCTTTATGGGTGGGTTATTACAAGCCAGTAGGCAAGTACCGGGTGTCATCATTTCGGCAGTTTCTGCAACCTCTTCTCCTGAGACCGTTAAACCTCTCTGAAATGCCTCGCGAGACAAGGGCCCGCTTGGCCGAGAGGTGCGTGTACAGCGGAAGGAGGGCGGCTGTGAATGATCGTGATGCCTTTTTCGGACCCCCAAGAGGCGCGCAAGCTCTTCGCTGACCGCGGAGCCACTACAACAAGAGAGTTTGAGACGTTTTCGAACTTGACCTTCCGCCACCGTGAATTTCCCGCTTTCTCCGAGAGCTGTTCTTGGCATGACGTCTGGAATAGTCCGAGGCGCTGTTCCCGATGCGATTTCGAGCTTCGGAATCTCGGGCTTGAAAAACTTCTGTGTGGAGGCTGCTTCGAGCAGGCCAATGAGCTCCCCTTGGCTGCCCGCAGGGAGCTCCCGTTACCCATGGCTTGTGGGGTAGTCACAGGAGGTCTCTGGGATTAGAGGACTTGGAAACCCACTTCGGCCTGTGCCTCCGGCGTGCGCTCGGAGGGATCGGGAAGCATGGGAAGCATCCTAGAAGTAATAGCGTCAGCGGTGAGCCAAAGCGGAACGGCAGTGCTGCAAGCCACCGCTCACGTTATGACCTCCCCCCTCGCTCGAGACAGCGACAAAGTGGCGAATCCTGCGGGGCTTCCGGTTCCAATCGAGAAATATGGAGCGCACCCAACCCTCAGCCCTATAGTTCACGACAGAAGTCGGCAAACTCCTGGGCCCCGCTGCCGATTTGGGTTACGCCCCCAGCTCGAGTAGTGAAGCGGTGGCTGGGCATCTCCACGAATGTCTGACAGTTAGCTATCCCACCTAACTATCTAATGCGCTGATAGACCTAGCCTTGATCACCACCTCGACTCTCGCTAGTAGTGGGCACAAAGGGTTCAGAGCTATGTTGACTATTGCCAACGGTTTAAGGTGATAATTAACGGGCAGGTAACATTCGATGAGCTTGTGTTGTAGTTAACCAGTCGACGAGTCGTAAGGGCACTCAATTGCCAGTTAGAGTAACTACCTGTCGAGCTCGAGGATGCTCAAACGGGGCCTCAACATTGTTCCCGAGCAGCGAGAAGTTTGCTAGCCCCTGCTTTATGTGACCCCGGGTGGTCGTCGGTCAACCCCAGTGGGTCTGCTCCCAGGGTAGCTTGCGAACATGTGCAGCAATTTTTCCCGAAAGTTCTTATCCTTTATCTCGCGAAGAGCCGGTGTGTTCTCCTAGATTCCATCCACGTCGAATCTGAAGACCGGTCGCTACTGTCCGATATCCCGCTCTTCCCCCAGGCGCAGTTCCTCTGCAAACACTCGGAATTCAACAAAACACTTCGCCCCTCCCCCTCCCGGAAGTCTGGTTCATTGGTTTAGGGCAGTGGGCATGTGTGACTCCGTCGAAAACCTTGGGAATCACCAGGATCCGATGGACGGATTGATCATGCGAGGCAATCATGGGAGCAATTACAACAACGCGATCATCAGGTTGAGGCGAGAGCCCCCCCCCCCCCTCCGCGGAGCTGAGCGTGTGCAAAGCGGTCGTTAAAGGCAACTTTTGCTGAGACTACTTCCGCTTCGCCGGGCAGCTGAAGTGACAGTAGGATTCGCGAGAAAAAAGAGAAAACTCCGATATCAGACGTTATTGTGCTTTGTAATTAGAGTGCGATTCGGTTCTGATTCTTCGACCAAACCGGCGGCGGAAGCCGAAAAGTCCGCGATGAGGGCCAATCGAGGGCCCCATTATGAGTTCGACCGTCGAGACGGTGGGTAGCGCGGTCCTCAGCTCCTCAAACTTCCCATCATCTCCCAGCACAAGTCGGAGTGGATCTTTCGGGGCTCGTAAACCAGACTTCCGGCTAATACCGCTGCATCCGAGGCTGATGATAATCTCACGGAGAGCCAGAGGACGACAGTCCTCCCTGATAGAACGAAGACTTATGAGCGTGATGAATCACGACCCCTGGCGGTTTGGCTGACGAGTGAACTCCGTGCGCCTGACTTCGATTGTTTCGCGAAGGATGACCCCCCTCTGGAAAAATGCGAAAAGCCTGGCGCCGTCTATCTCGAGACTGTTGAACTCTCTGACGAGAAGCTCTAAGTGGAGCGGCTCAGCGCAAAGAAGAAAGGCACAAAAACCCTCCGCAACAATGGGACTTCCATGATTGAAAAGTTAGAGTCAAACAGCATGAACTGTCGCGAATGGGCGGAGACGCGGCCAACAGGATGGCTCGGAGGATGACTTGGGCCCTGTAAATGCGGGAGCAGGAACCTGGAAGGAGGAGTCCGCTGCGAGGAGAGACGTGCTCCTGGCTGCAATCACGCTCCGAAAGCTAAGTGGCTGTCAAAAACTCTCAGTCGAACGCCATCATTGTCTATAAGCGAGAAGCCGGCGCTTCTGGTCTTGTGGGTGGCTGCTTGCAGTAAAGACTGGAAGTGATGGAGGCGAGGAAACAGCAGGAAAAAACAGGGATGGAACGAGGAAGACTGATGGCTGCTCGGGTTAAGGGAGCGCGGCGCGTTGAGATACGGCTCTTTGTCGAAAAAAGTTTCCAAAAAATGACTCTGCGCCTCTTCTGAATGTTCAGCTCCCAGACTCTCGTAGCATGCTAGACGCCACGGAGTTTCCGTATCGGGGATAGAGTTCCCTCTAGATCGATTATAAAAGCGAACATTGTTAGGGCGCCGAACGTGCTTCACTCCTGGGCCTCGGCTGGGCTCGCTGTAAGTGTCAGCTTCCCTATTAGGCATGTTGTGAGCTCGCCCGGGGCGAGACTCCGTCGATCGACAGAGTTGAATTCTGATTCTCGAAGCTGATCCGTGTCCTAATCCCAGGCTTGGGCCGGATTGTGTGTCCTGGTCAGGTTGCTCCGCGGGGGAGCCACCGAATCGGCGCTGAATAGCCGCCTTTTGGGTAGGCGAATTCGTGACATGACACATTGCACGTCTGCAGACTGCGACCAAGGAATCGCCTCTCATACTTGCATGCGAATTGCATTGCGAAATACCGGTGTATCCGTCGATTGTGCCTGTTCCCGTCAAAACGGACGATTTGGAGCAAGTCAGAAGAACAGTAGATTTGCATCACTTTCCAACTGTGATAACTGGAGTTTGGGACCTCAGGCATGATTGATTAAGTACCCTCCATCGATCGGATACAATGATAAATGGCGCCTATCGGACGCACATTTCAAGTGAGACCGGGAAACGGAGAAATTAATTTATTTCCCCCTCGATTACTTGGTTTGGTTCACCATTCGCACATTCTCACAACACAGGGGTGCGAGCAGCTTTTTGCTCCTGATTCATGGTCAAAAAGCAGTTGAGAGTTGAACTATATCGACAGATACTGTGTGATCATTCATCCGTTTTTCAGAACGGCGAACGATCTCTCCGTCCCCGTCTTTCGAAATATCGGGTTCTCGAAGAGGACCGGCTCCACCGATTAGAGCAGAGGTCGTCAAACTTTCCCGACATTGTCGGCAGCCGCGCTGCGACACACAGATTGACAACTCCTCGATTAGAGCTATCCAAGGTGTCGAAGATCGGGATTCTTGACCAGAACCCCCTTAAACCGTTGAAGAACCGTCGCCCGCCAAAATCGACAAAAGTTAATCGAGAATATCGAGCTTCTCTCCCATTGTTATCGTACGAGACTCGAGCTCTGCAATCCAACCCGGTAGATTCGTGAATACGGCAATGCTGTTCTATCAATTCGGAGTCCAAGATTAGATCCTGGGAGACTTCCGCATCAGCGTGGGCTCCAGCGTGGCGGCCTGGCTCTTGAAATCTGACTGATGTTTGGGTAGTTCCAGAGTATTTTTGCTCGATGGCGAAAGAAATGGCTTTGGAACCGGAGAATTACTCTCAAACCGCCTGAGAACCTGACCATTTTTGCCCTCATTGAGAAAACTGGACTTTTCCACGGAGCCCGGAGGACCCCTTGTTGGGCAGTCTATCATAAACGAGCACTACAGTAGCGGGTCGGGGGATCTACGAGTTCACAGTCCAACCATGGGAAGGAGTGGTATACGGGCCTTCTCTGGTTGGGGGCGCACTCGAATAAGTGAGCATCCAGCGGTAGGGTTTGAATATAGACTGGCATACCCTCCATACCGAAAACAATACAGTAGCCCGAACCGAAACCTTCTGAGGACTCCATGAATCGCGGTCATCGCAAAAAAGCTGAGCCGGAGCACCGCGAAATCGTGAGATTCCTCCGTGAGTGCCTCCGAGGGACTGAGGAGGGCTTGTGAGATGACGTTTAATTCCCGATGAGGGCTTATTCGCCAGGATGTCTTTCTGTGAGACTTTCAGATGATGCCACTCCCGAAATGCAGAATATGCACGGAGCTCTCATCCTTACAGAGGATGTAGTGGATGCACTGTCCACAGTTGACGGAACAGAGCGGTCACCAGTGAGAAAATCAGGAATGCGTAAGACACGTTCACGAGAAATCAAGCTCGCATCCACTGCTTAGAGTGGTCTCCCCCGATCTCACGCCTCTCATCGACAGCAAAAAGATCCGCCAGGGAGTGTCTGGTAAACTCCTGCATGTTGTCAGCCAAGTTCTGTTAGTTGGGTCAGCGGTTTAGGCTATCTCATGTGTGGTACTGTTCCGAAACTGGAGGACGCGAGAATATGTCAGAAGTTGGGCAGAGAGGCTCTCGATATCATTCTGTTCCGTCCATGACGCAAACCATTATCCCCGAGGAAGCGTTTACAGCAAGAACACGAATGCTGTTTGAACGATGAAATTTCGCCTTCGCGCCTCGAAGCCGTACATGCGTGAGGCATCCGCTATACTGTGTTCGCGAAATCCTCACTTCCTTCTCCGATCCGGAAGCGGTCGTACGTTTCGAGGGTTCGGCTACCAGTCTCTTCTGAGATATGGTGTGGGAGCCTCCACAAAAATCAACACACAGCATGAGGACTTAGACTTGGAATGGACTCGAGTTCTCCAGCCCTTTGAGTCTCGAGCTGGGCCAATAAGGAATCGATTCTGCGAACGTCACACGAAAAGATTGGAAACAAGCGTCTGCCTCGCATGGTCGTAGGGAGACGAGAGAAAGGAGTCCGAAAACGAAGATCATCGCCGAAAATCGGTGGAAGTCTCGTGCGTGCGCCGCTCGAATCGCTTGAGCTCAAACATACCTTCGGTGAGTTATTAGGAGACGCAGCGGCTGCTTGTGCTGGCGGCGATGTACGCCGGAAAGAAGCGCGAGAACTGTTGCTGTGACAGGTTACCCATAGCTCCTGTATAGCGTATAACTCAAGTGAGCTTCGCGGACGTCGTACACGCGGACGCATCGCGTTGAAATCCCATCCCAGATGGAATGTCATATCCGTTTTCAAGATCTGCGAGCGATTGAACAACTGAGTCTCAAACTTTGAATCCATGCGTCCATGGCGCGCATCCTGCCTGTTCCACCAGAGAGCGTCGTGCCATCTGTTCTCTCTCCACTTCGTATCACTCAAACAAAGCCTGTCCGGCCTTCCTCAAACAAGGCAAACCTCTTTCATCAGGTTTTCTTTGTGCAACGACTCGGAGTGCCGCTCTACTGCTGGGTATATCAAAGCATTCTGGCTGAGCCGGGACAGAAATAGAACGAGAGAGAGAGAGAGGGACGAAAGTGAGGGAGAGAGAAACAACATTCAAAACTCGCTACGTTGCTACCTTAACTTCGGGAAGTAATGTTGCTGTCGGAGCAGAATGTTTGGAGCGTGTTCAAGTCCAAATGGAGAGGAGCGTCCGTAAGTCGGTCTGCGGAAACGGCTCACGGGGCTACCATTTGTTGCCATAACGAGCCCGATGTGCATTCCCTGCTCGGCCGTTCGTTGACTGTTCCGCTGTTCCCTTCGTTGGATGGACAAACCGTCGGCGTCAAGCGGCCTTCTGAGCCACGTTGTTGTCGACGTCGCCGCCGTTGTCGACACTGCCTCCTCGAGACAAAGGAGACTCCACAGCAAACTTTAGTCAAAGAGCCTGTTGGCTGAACAGACCGACCGCTGTCGACTCGACTCAGCTCCACTCGAGCCCGCCTTGTGGATCCGACGCTAGATTAATGTGAACGCATTCGAAAATTTGAGGAAACACACTTCACCAGCGAAGCAAGCTTCTAAGACTGGCCGACTCCAACAACCCCGAACTGTTCGTGACACCAAACGTTTGTCTTTTGTCCCTTCTCAGGAGGCCGGCTTCCTCCACGTCGTGCATTTTATGAACCCTCCCCAATGTTCTTAAAGTCTTGTTTCTTTCCGTCTGGAGGCGAGCTCCATATCAGCCGATCCACCTTGCGCGGCCTCAATCGATCTCAAGCTCTGAGGAAACTCTCGATATATGTTCACTATATAAGCTCCTTGTTAATATCGCTGATTGTTTCGGGCTGACGTAACCGCACTATGCTGAAATCGTATCTGGGGGCCTCAGGGAGAGTCTCTGCGGTCGAGGTTCTCTTCCTCAGTTCTGAGATAAGTTCATGCTGGCTTCCTGGGCGAGTTGTGGCAGATGTGACAGACCCACTTTTACAGAAATTGCCCGGAAATTCTGGGCCGCGGGTACACGCGGATGCCGCACTCCGCCCACCCATGATCTACACAGACGAGATTTGAAGGAGCAGTCTTGCATCATGATCATGATCCCAAACTCTCGACGGATGCACAGGGTAGCTTCTTTCAGTCGGGGATTCTCGAGCCCGGTCTTGTTTTGACCAGAACTTTCTCAACTCTTAGAGTTTTCCCGGAGATCAAGGTACAATCGATAGAGGATATCGAGGCGGTCGTTTTTGATCTGCAATCCATATGGATATGACAAAAAATGTCGTCAGAGAATGGTTCCAAAAACGGCCAATTTTTTTCCCGAGGTCTCCCTAAAAGTCATCGGGGAAGCGTCCATATCCATCCGATCGGATTCGTAAAGCTCGCGTTAGACGCGCGAAAGGAAGCCGGTCATTCGCCGGAAAACTGATCGGAGTTATCTCATCTCCTCAAAAGATGGCAAGGGATCGTATTCACCCCTGTTTCAAGGGCCTACCCGCTGGGTAATTTCGTGCCTTCGCTCTCCCTCGCATCTCTTGTCGAAACTCCTCGACAAGGCGGAATGGAAGGTAACTCCTCTAGTGAAGATTTCTCAGAAATGGATGAATCATTCGAATATTGAGCTGCAAGATCGATCTGACGATTGTTGATTTTCACCGGAAATAACTCCTTCAGTTTTCCGCCCTCGGTCGCCAATATCACCTTTGACACCGTGGGGAATCTTGATACGATCGCTTGCCATTTTTCGAGGAAATGAGGTAACTTCGATCGGTTTCCCGGCGAATGGCCGGCTTCCTTTCACGCGTCCAACGCGATCACTACGAATCCGATCGGATTGATATAGACGTTTTCACCATGACTTTTAGGGAGACATTGAAAAGAAAAATTTGGTCATTTGTAAAGCCATTCTCTGACCGCAATGATCATCATATCTGTTTGCATTTTGAATCAGAATGACCGCCCCGATTTCCTCTATCGATGCCTTCCTGATTTCCGGGAAAACTTCAAGAGCTGGAGAAGTTCTGGCCAAAACAAGATCGGGCTCGGGAATTCGCGACTAGAAAAAAACACCCTGTATAATCACAACGAACCCGTCGGAGAATACATCCTGGAGTTAATGAATAGGGAAGGTGCGATGACTGCGTGTCCCATATCCTCCCCGAAAAACGCACCTACGACATTGTGCAAGTTCAAGGTCGATCTGATCGTGTACAGGGCAACAGAGGGAGGAGCGAGCGAATATTCAGTGTTCTAAGGAGATAAATTTACGGGTGATGAACGTTGCCACGGCATGGTCCCAGCTGGATTCCTGTTCGTAAATGAACAATCAGCATAGTATTGATTTCATCTGTAAACTCCAAATCGGATATTGGTCGGAAAATGCGAGAAAGAATCATTGATCATCAGGAACAACTTCAGGGCCACCAAATTGGACTTTGATGAGACCATCTCGAGAAGGCGCTCACAGAGGAATGATTCGATGCAAGGTTGGCTTCTTGCCGGGGACATGCCTCGTCTGCTGTTTTTCCATCAACTTTCTGAGAAATCCAGCCGCAAGAAGTGCGGATCCAGCATTTTCCCGAGGGAAAGCGATATGTCGATCAGGGGACGGGAGTGTTTGGCTCGTGAAATTGGATCAACGGTGTGCCGAACTATTTTCTCTCCGAGAAAACGAAATGGAAAATTTGGAAGATGATAGCAAGTCATGTCAGCTCGTTGGAAACGGGCATCATCACTAGGAATTCCACGAGCGTTGCAGCCGGCCCCGGAGGTTCCTCTTTCTTCCGAGCGAAATGTCTCGCTTCTCCAGGTTTCCAACTAGAGGTGCCTTCGGCGACAAGCTCTCCACGGAGGTCAATGCTGTCTTCGGACTCTTGAGAGGGATAAGCGGAAACAACATTCTTGTCTTCGCATAAGGGACGCTCCATCCTCGAGGAGTAAACATAAGAGTTTATGGGCCGGAAACTTTCTGCTTCCGATTTCGCGACCTGAACTTCGTGGGCGCTCCAGATTTGGGCGCTGCAGTCTCTCGGTACTCTCTCTCTCTCTCTCTCCCTCTTCCAAGCACTCACTCAATGTTCGCCCGTTTCGGTCTGTGTTGACAAATAATTCCACCACCAGAGTCTCGGTCTTTGGCTCACCAGCAACGCCGACTCATAATCAGGCGCTCCAATTGTGAGACATAATAACTCTCGAACTATAGTAACTCGAGAAGTTCTCTTTAGTGTCCGATTGCACCCCAGCAAGTTTGCTGGCTCTAGAAGCGGCTGTGTGATCCGCGGTGGTTCTGCTGAAGTCCGCGCCGTAGTCGTGGGGCGAAGTAAATAAGAAACCCGAGGCGAGAGAGCTCAGTTAGGTTCCAGGGCCGTATCCGCGTCTGTTGACAACATTGATTTCTCCCCAGCTGGCAGACCAAACTGTCGATCTAACGGTCGAGATCCACGTGTGCGGGCAATGTTCTATTGGAGGTTTTCCAGTAGGCCAGAAAAAGGCCTTTCACTCCACTACGGGTGACCGCCGCTGAGACCTAGTCAATAATGCAAAAGGCGTTGCCGTTGCTCCCTTCTACGCCCAGGAATGGAACGGCTGTGACCCTGTCGGAGAACATGGTTAACGGATCGGATTGGCAACTGCACGGCTCGTTCAGGTGTCGGAGCCTCACGGAGTTCGACTCTGGTGTGGAATCTTCAATCTCGCGAGGTGCCTCATGCTCTGTGAGCTGTTGTTATATTATAAATGGGGCCGTGGCTCTTGCGAGAATCAGCCGGTGACTTGAAAAGTGGTATGATAACGGCGGCTCTCTCATGTGTCAGTTGATGCATTTCATCGCCGGCTGGGGGGGCGAGGGAGAATTTTAGTGCTTATTCCCGCACAATTAGTTTGTGAGTGGCGCGATACGACAGAAACGGGAAATTCGAGTTGGCGGGAGAGCACGCAGATTTGATCTAGGGGACGGCGAATCTCTTGGTGTTCTCAGAAGTCGCGGCGGGGAACTCATCCCGATTGTTACAGTTGGAGAATTCGAGGAGGAACTCCACTCGCCTTTCAGGTACTCTGGTGGCCACGTGTCTCGTATGAGACGTTCGAGCAAATACGCTTGACGAAGCCGAAGTTCGATTCGGTAATCGGCAGAGAGTCGTGGGGGTGGCATGTTCGTCGCCGCCGATGAGAAATCGAGAATGCGTCTTCAGCGTCGGTTTTCCGAGAAACGGCGAGAAAAATCCATGGGAGAGCACAACCCCAACCCCGAGTTTCCTGACCAAACTCGACGTGGTTCATGGATTGCCGAAATGCTCCTGGAACCAGTCGAGGAGCTCCAGCTGATGTAACTTTGGCACAGAAGGAGCCAAAGATTCGGGTGAGGGTTGTTTCTGTTATACAAAACTGTTCAATCGAGGTTCGGGAGCTTAATGAGAATCCGGGCTCCCGTGATATCGTCCACGGCAGGTGGGTCCGGCCCCGCTTACCTGGAAAAGATTCCTATTCCGCCTCGCTGACGTACATATCATGAATTATTTTCACCGAGCTGATGATTCCTGACTGCCCCTGCCCCGCTGAAGCCTGATTGATGAACTGATCGCTCCTCTGTCGAGGTCCTCGGCATAATGAGAGTTTGATAATACAGGCTCGAAGTCCACGAGCAGAATGAGATAACTCGTTTCCACGGGCAGAGGAGGCGCGTGCGACTTATCGAACACTGTCTACGGCTACCTTTCCCAGGCGCCGCGGCTCACGATAGCTCAGAGTTGTTGCGCTCAGTTGAAAAGTTTGAACTTTTGAGTTTCGATCAACCGGGGGCCGAGAGCTCCTGGGCTCCATTCTTGTGGGGAGCGGGAGTGGTCCAACGAGAGTCAGACAGAACAGTCGTTCCAACCACGCAACAATTATTTCGTTCGGAGGAGAAAACTGCTCCGCTGGATCTATTCTGTACCACACAAGGCTCCATCGCGGAACTTTCCGCCGACGGGGAGCGGGTCTATTGATTCTTCGAATTGGATCACATCTTTCCACTGACACACGAATAATCCGTCAAGCGACTCGAGCTCACTCGTTGTCCGCTCGGAATGAGAAGCCTAATTGAATGAAATATACAGCACCGCATTCAGCTGAGTAAGTGGGTGCGTTTGTTTTTTCCTCCTCCTTCCACGTTCAGCTCAATTAAGTGGATCAGATGTTCGAAGTGCTTGTTGCATCATTGACTGACGCGCCACCTCCGAGCTCGGAGCCTTCCGTATCCTGCTTCGGCGAGGGCAGGCAAAAGCCGGCTCGTGAAACGACGGAGCAATTCTCCTCATCCGGCGGATCGAGCTCGCCGAAGGACGTCATCGAAAATGAGGGCAAGGGAAGCACTCCTCACTACTCCTTAATAGATCTACCCTGAGAAATTGGTCTCTCCGCTCTATTTCATCCCTCGCTCCCCTCCCCTAGACCAGGCAGGGAAGAAAGTAATCTCTATGGGAACGATTCACTCCGTCAACCTCACCATTCTCGTGAACCTCCTTTTCTCTTTCGAGCAAGGCGACTCATCCTGGAATCGCTCCCGCGTGGTAGGACCATCAAGTCCCCGAACCGTTGTCGGGCGACCTGAATGAGAGCTCGCGACTCGGACGAAATTAGCTGTCGCTCGTCCGGGGCTTGTCCATCGAGCTCCACCGCGGAAAAGCTGTCGGCGGAATGCAGGACACTCACATTAGAGCACGTCGCGCTTGGAGCTCCTTGCATCCAGACGAACGAATGCTTGAGCCATTGTTTGTGATCCTCAGGGAGTTGTGTGAACAGCGTGTCCTTTGATAAACGTTCGCGCTTTCCTCTCCTCGGGCTCTTAAGAGGCGATTCGCGCTCTCGATTCGGGAAATTATTCACCACGAAACACTACTTGAACGTGATGAAGTGGTTTCCGAGGATTCGGGTCGAATGATTCGGTTCTGCCTGGACCACGGCCGGGAAGGTTTGAGGATATCGTTGGAGTTTCGCAATGGGTCCCGAAGAAAATATGATGAAATTCTCGACAGCGGCATCAGCCGAAACCTCTCCGATTGAAATACGATTTCGCATTCCCGACCGATGTAGTCAGAGGTTTGACTGGAGTCAGAGTGTGAGATGTTCCTCCACAATGGGAGAAATGAGGAGAGGAATTATCGGCGATAGGCCAATGCGGCCAGGCTGGAATTCCATCGTGGGACATCGCCGCTTGGGTCGCAGGGATCAACGGCTGTGGTTTCCCATCGAACTCCCGATCAGTCCACAAAAAGTACTGTTCTTGTCTGGTAATGGGGAGGCAGACTCAAGAAACAGAGTCAGACACCTGGAGGGAAGGATCTTGTGGACAAGTTGTGGCTCCAGGTTCGAAATTGGCCTGCTACCAGGACGAACCGCGAAGATACCAAAGCTGCTGTCCGCAGATGGTTTGTTTCGCCTCGCCTCGAATTACGGATACGGCGCTGCTAACGAATTAGTTCTAGGAGAGATAGTATGGTCGCCGTTCGAGACGAGGGCTAGATTAGGTATTTCATTTGAACCAGCCCAATGAGTCCCGAAGAATGGCCGGAAACTGTCTCTTTTACTTAAGTGGCCGCAAACACAATCGCTCGAGCGGCTGGAATTCCAGCCTTCTAATAACCACCGAGATAATTGTCACTGATATCCAAGGGGGCAGGACGACGCTTCCTCGGAGAATATCTCAAAGGAGTGAAGATGAAAGTCTAAGCAACAAGAGACCCTGATGAGAAGAGACTGTACCGCTCGGGAACCCACGATGCAGATGTACGAACGAGTGTAATAAAAATTAGGCCAAACATACAGAGTTATACGCTACTCACTCGGGAACATTACAGGCGATTCCAAGGTGACCGTGCCTACCGTATCAGATGTGGCGCGGAGGATGAAACGACCTCGCACGTTTTCCTCGGATGCACACGAAATCACTTCGATGAAGGAGAGCTCCCAAGAAGACCGGGGCTTCATGAGGAAGCCAGACCAAGGATCTTCTTTGACCATGTGGACCAACGAATCGAATGATCCGGACGTGGAGTCGATATTCGATTGTTTGGTCCAATGGGGATCTTCGAATGGCTGAAATTCGCAGGAGCGGAAATCTTCTGAAATCGATTGGTCGAATGACTCATGCGAAAACAAGGTCTCGAGTCGTGTTTGTGGTCCCTACTAATATATACTCTTTCTCCTCTCCGACAATCTCATCTGACGCCAGAGACAAACGATCCCGTGGAACACTACTTAGAGCCGAAGAAACATGGGGGAATGACAGTCTCGAATCCTCCAATCTTACCGCAGTCTTGAGCTTCTTCCCGTCAAACATTTCCCATATTCCAACCCAGGACGGAGAGGTTCTGTGAGTGCTGTGTGAAAGAACACTAAAAAGGTCTCTGATTGATTGGGTTGCCGACAATCAATATATCCTCCTTCAGGGGAGCGTTCCGCGGCCTCAGCTCACGGAGTCCGATGCCCCGTTACTGAGAGTTATTCCCTGCTGCTCTTCAAGGAATTATTTCGGGCACGAAACAGAGCGTTCCTGACGTCGATGTTTTTCTGATGGCTTCTCGCAAGGACAACTCGGAAGGTCTGTCCGTGGCCATTTGTGGCTCCCTAACGGTCCAGATAAGTCCAGTGGGGTGATTCATCCTCACATCGACCCGAATCACCCAGATTGGAGAGTGGACTCTCAGTTTTCTCGAACCCGAGATCCCTCGCCCCGACACAATGCTCAAGGGGTCGCAACGGCGCGCGTAGATTTCAGTGCGTGTTCCTGAGCGAGGACTCCTGAGAAACAAGAGAAACCTGGATTCATATTTTTATTTCTCATCGATTCCGGGAAAGGGATGTGGGTTTCGTCTGCTATTGCAGCGTTCAAGATCGAAAGTCTCCCAGACGTCAGCAAGAGGATCGCTCTCGAGTCCTTGGACCTTGGGCATTGTTCAAACCCTATTGAACAGGATGAAGCCACAGTAGGAGGGGAATCACAATTCCATCACGTCTAGGTCAGTGAGCAGCAGTTTGTGCCTCCTCTTGAGCTCCCGTTTCTTCGAAAACAGTGCTCATTGTGAGTGATTCTCGAGCGGTCCGGGCGTTTCGAGCATCACTCCATCCAATTGGCTCGACAAAAGCATCTCTGCTGGACGGGGGAGTGGTCGCGCTGATGCGACTTTCAGGGAACACTTCCCGCGAAAAAAAATCGGGAGTTCGGAAGCGTTTCGACTCGTGAGCGACAGGAAATTACTCCGGTGTCAGCGTCTGGTAAAGACGAGAAAATACACGATCACACGGAGTTGGAAGATGGTTCAAATCGGTGATGTTTCCCTTTCCGACGCACGAGGCTCCTGGATGTGGATTTGAACCGGGTAGCGACGGGAACTCTGTCATTTCGAGAGGCATCCATGCGACTCGCTGCATCAAACTACGACCGAGTGGGCCAGACACCGGACCTTGATCAATTGGCGGAGGTCGTCTAAGTGGAGAGTTTGAGTCCTCTCGCCGCATGCTTAGATGGACAAGCTGCATAGTGAACGCATCGACATTTGGTCAAGCCGCCCTTTTGGACCGCGAATCGTCTCGGCCGGGCGCAGAATCCATCGAACAAAGTCCACTTGTCATTAATGGCTATGCTGCGATATGGAGACCGTCATCATGGTCCGCTTCCCGTTCATTGGTGAAAAGGAGCGAGAGAATCGATATTCCTAAAAGCATCAGTACTTGGTGTGTTCGCGTGGAGCGACAAGGCGCCCTTGATTATTGAGGCATTTCGCGCGGAGCCGCCGTTATGCCCACGTCGCGCGTAGGGTGCAAATGAGTGATGATCGTCTCCCCGCACTTCGATGACAGAGAATATGAGAAGAGAGCCCACAGCAGAAACGACGCAATAGGACAGACGAGTAAACATGCCACTCGGCAATAAGGGGGAACCGATTCATAACGTCGCGGTTCCAAGGTGGATATGTAGGACCCATACTGCATGTAAATTGAAGGCTCGTCATCCTGATATAAAGATGGAGGTCTGCAGGAATTCGAATACAGGAAGCGTGAGACCTGAGGAGTCTCCCTTGGTTTCCTAGAAAATTGGAGGGGTCGAGCTGCGACCATTACGCTCTGTGTGGGTTTTCTGTACTCGATCGCGCGGAGAAGGGAGGGGGGGGAGTATTGGAGTTCATGGATGGCAGATTTCACTGGGTCGGATCAATGAGTTCATACCGCCCTCCCGAATGAGAGAGCTCAGATCCGAGACGGCATAAATACAAAATTTTCCGATTTCAGCATTTCTCGTGATCGCAGTGAACTTCGAAATGATGAGGGATGAGGATGAATTTTCGATCGAAAAAAGTAATCGAAATACAGAACGCTTATTCCTGCATTTTTGGCGAACCCCTCCTGAAACAGCATTGCTGGCTACCAGGAGCACGACTGACATTCGACTTCTGGAAGATGGAGTCTTCGCATAATCCTGGAGCTCGGTGATGATCGTATGCGATGCAAAGGGAATAGGTTTGGAAGGCCGGTGCCACGAGCATATCATCGACAATCATCATTGACATTATGCCCTCCTCGTCCCAGCTTGGTGACCACCGACCGGGCTTCGGGAACTGAATGACTCGTATTTGCCTTATTTGTGCTTCTTAGCGTGATCTTCAACTCGCTGAATGAACTTTGACCTGGCCTCGAATCACGCAGAGGAGCTTCATGAAGGAATCAACATAAGAATAGACCATCCGTTGCTGAATTCCTCCGCGTCAGTCCATGGCCGAGACCATTTAACAGCTTGCATGGAATGATCCACGAAAGGGGATTCCCTTGGGGACTAGATAAGACAGAGTGGATTCGACGACGGGATGTTCGCGGTATTGGTGAAGAGATCTCGTCTCCTTTGGAGCAGGATCTCCAAATATGAGTTCACGTGCGGTGACAATCGGGACTTGAGTTCAGAGTTTGAACCACGTGGCGTTCGTGCTCGCTGTATTGTCCTGAGCTGTGGAGCAACGAGCACGCAGGCTATGCGTCATATTCGGAGCTGAAATTTCACTTTTTCTCATTTTTTTGCGAGAACAGGACACGACTGGGACGGACATTCCATCGCCGAAAATATGTTGGACGAGGGTCGCCAAGAGAGCCATTCGAGGCGTTGGAGATCTGGATTCTTGACTAGAACTCCTCGGATAATCGGAGAAGATCGTCCATCAACCTCGATTCGATTGAGTTGAGAATATTGGGCTGGCTCTCCATTGTTATCACTCAAGATTTCAGCCCGCCAATAAAACGCGGTGGATCCAGAAACCCGTCCGTAGCTCCAGGTGTTCTGCTAGATGAGAGTCGAAGATGAGTTTCTGGAGGACTTCCAGATCAGCAGCCTGGAACGTGCCGGGTGGAATATCACGGAGCGCGTCGGTGGAATATGGAGGTAAATTCCTCAACTTGGCATGGTCGAAATGAAGGTGAGATTCTATACGGTACTCTCAGCTCCGGAATCTCAAAGTCGATTCGGCTTTCCAAAAGTCATCCGCTCTGATGGTCCGAAGGGCAAGGACGTCTCGGATTGAGCAGCAGCTCCAATAATCATCGATAACCGCGTTCATTGAGGGCAATGCCTCGGGAATATGTAATCGCCTGTATGTCGCCACGAAGTGCAAGGATGTTTCATCCCGACTCAATGGGGAGAAATGATACAATAGAGGGGTGCGCCGACGTTTTGTCTCGAAATTCCACTTGGGCATTCTTCGATTCCCCCTCCGAGCCGCGTATAGAATGTTCTACGACTGCGGGTATGAAGTGAGCACTCACAGCGCTCCGGTCGTTCTCTGATCAGTGATCAAATCTGGCTCGACGATGTCTGCGGAGGAGACAACCCGTCGCCTAGGCCGCGAATTGTGAGAAGACCTTCATGAGCACTTGAGAAGAAGCCTCTGTCGCCTTTGGACCCGCATCTGCATTCGAAAGGCGTCGTCAGCGGCTTTTCCGATAGGACGAGTGCAGCCTGGAATAGTTTTTTGCGATCGACACTCCAGGGAGTCGGAGTTCCGTATTGCGCCTGGGACGCAGCAGGCAATTATTGTGAGCTGATTTGCTACGCACTCATCTCTCCAGAGCTTACCCACAGCGTGCAAGCCAAGCGAACTACTTTGCGCTCGAGCGTTGGTCTCCGTTATTTGAACAGATGTGTTCACAGTGCAACGCTTTTCCCAGTGCGTGAGATCACCCGGATCCGGGACGTGGAAACGGCGCATCCGTATTATCGAGCCCGAAGCGTATGCTCACCCTGTGTGAAATCGAGGGGGAAAAGAGGCCCCGTCTCTTTAGTGAGGCTGGCCTTCAGAAAGTTCCGATATTCTCGTCAAGAATTCTCCTCGTTCGATCCATGGTTGCTTTGCGGTTTGATGGAGTCCAAGTACCTCGACGTCAATCGAAACCATGAGCGGGTGGAGGGCGCGCGGTTGAGTTGCAAAAGTGAGCCCCACGGACAGAGAGAGAGATTTGTCGACGGAAACGAGAGCAAGGAGAGGTACGAATAATAAACCGAAGATGCATCCATCTCAGAGGCCCGAATCGTCCTCAATAAGCCACGACTCGGAGGAGCACTGACAAGGTGACACCGAGGGGCTCGACATGGGACGATGACCTCATGAGGGGGGGGGCGGGCTTAAAGAGGTCGGTCGGCGATGGCAGCGGTGGAATCTTCCACTCCGTAGAAATCACTCAGCGGAACCGCATCGGGCGGAGCCTCAGAATGAGTATGTGGGAATCAGAGCACCGCTCAAGCTCAAAGTATGAGTTTCTGCGACGTTGAGCTTCGGCGATTTTCCGGAGCCCTCTCCTGAGCGAGTGGTCCTCATCTCGGCAGCTGTGGCACCCCTGTGAGTATATTTTTCCTGCAACGGCCAGGAAGAAAGATGCGTCTCCCTGGGCCTTCTCCTCCCAGCTCCAGCTTATATTGCGCGTGTTGGTCTGCCATTGTTTCGGTTGAACACGTGCCGTCTCGGCTCCTCAACGGCATCGACTCGTTATCCTTTCCCGATCCGACAAGCTAATTCCTGGGCACGTGACGATGGAGCTCCTCCCAACCTCGTATTTCCGAACAAGTTCAAGTCCGGTGATCGGGAAAGCGGCTTATTTTGCTGATTGCGGTCGCCGTGCTACCTCATCTCATTTCGGGAAAGACTCATTGCTAGCTGACAAATTTTGATGGACGTCGGCTCCTGACGGAGAACTGCTCCGTCTGACTCGGGTGGCAAAGAGGAACGCCCACCCCTCAGATCCGGTCCGAATTGAACTCGAACTCATTTTCGGCAGGCTCCGTTGCTTCAATATCGGTCGGTTAGATCCTACTTGTGCAAGCTCTGTGCCGCGGGAGTTTGACTGTTAACCGAGTCCCCGTCAATGTCCTGTCAGGCGGTGATTTGTCTCTACCAGCTCGCTATACCGGCCCGATCCATTGAGTAATGAATGGATTCATTACCCGTTCTTTGACATGATTACGGAAAATACGTCTCACCGGCTACCCCTAGACAGACCAAGGGTTCTCAATCACGGAATTCGCTCGGCCCCGAGTAGTAACAAGGAGTGCGAGTGCTTCGGAAGGACCAGACTTTCGCGACTCAGGGAGTCACTGACTTGCTCTAGACCTCGATGTTCTTTCCTGGCGTTGGAGCGGTTGAAGTTTTGAGTTGTGCTCCCGAGTGTGATACCTTGCTTCTCCATCTATGATTGTTCTTTCGTGGATGACCCGATTCTCAGTTCATGGTCCACAAGCAGATGAAACGGGAGCTCGCGGGACTGACGTGACCAAATGCGCTCGGCTTCCTCAGAACCAGTTTTGTTCTTATTCTCCTCCCATGTTTCTGATCGAAAATGCTCCGCAGGATCGGATGCAGCGAGTCCTGAGCAAGTCATCTGAGTCATGAGAATCAGGCTCCAAACAGATAAGATGGTGGACGCCATCCCATCTGCAAATCGCTCCTCCGGCACTTCGTCGTCGTTCCCGACAGCGTCAACTCTGAGTTAGGAACATCCAGTCGAACTCTGCCGTCCTCTTCTCTAAGCTCCAAGTTTCCGATATTTCTGTTACACGGCGTCGTTCTCCTCAGATAAAAAGTTTCCCTGACTTGTTCCGAGAGCAGAAACGTTCGCGCGATTCGGAAGATCAGCCGATTTCTGGAGAATCTGTGAGCGCCAGGAGCTCGTTTGAGGCAGCACACTTTTTTGGTTCGTCAAGGTTCTGCAATTTTTGCGCGTCTACTCGTGCGAGACAGGAATCCTGTATTCCAGAAAAATAAGATCGAACAGAATTCGAAGGAATCATTCGTGACATCGACAAGGAATGCTCGACAACTGTTCTGCGACTAACTGCCCTGCACTGCTGGATTCGGGAGCCTGCTGCTGTCTTCATCTCCCGGGCCTTTTTTCATCCTTTCGACCACGCCAAAAGTTCAGTGAAACTGCGTTCCCCGGCTCCGGCAGCGACTCAGCTCAAGCGCTTGTCCTTGAATTGCTTCCAAGACCAATAAATTCGGAGGAAACCAAAAATCAGAGGAATCGATACTCCAAGAGTCGAACCCCCGGGGCCTGACGACGCGATGTTTTGCTCGTGTCCTCAGTCATCAGAGATGTCATGGGAACGAGATATGATGAAGAAACACAAAGGACGCAGTGCACGCATTAGACTGAGGCGAGCACGTTGCAGCCTTGGGCGCTGTATCCATAAGTCACAGCGAACGAGACTTTGGATAAATTGACGAAAGAGTTTTCGGACGCGTCGAAGCCAGCATGCTTCACCCGCAGAGTCGAAAAGTCCGCGTGCTGGAAGTGACTGCAGATGAGAAGCTGCATCTTCAGGATTCTGTGCCGGCCGACACTAGGGTGTGGGACTCGAACAGATGAAGGATCGGCCAGCCACTGCAATTACCCCGAAATCCCGCAGATAACGAACCTTTTTTTTCGATTCTTTCTCAAAAAACCGCGTCAGATGAGATCGTTATCCGCCGAATTCGCTATCTGATGACCTCGTTCTCTGACGACTTAGTTATACGATTGTTTCGTTATCCGATAGGTTCATTATCACACGCGTGTTTTTTTCAGAGGAAATCGAGAAAACAGGGTTCGTTGCCTGGGGAGCTCTAGGGTAGTGTTTCCATCACTTTGAATGAAATTGCGACAAACCAGATGGCAATTCGAGTCGCATGGAGCATCCAGAGTGCTAATTTCTTCCCGCTGAACACGAATCGGGGATCCCGCGGTAGCCTCGGGGATTCGGTTTTTGGGGCGTTGTCTACTCTGAACGGAAACGTTGTGTTCTTATCTTTGAGCTTGGAAAGGCACTCTAACCAGGCAAGAAAACTTCCAGCTTCTCGTTGAACCGAGGAAACCCGAGTGAAACGGGGACTCATAGCCGCGGGACGCGTCTCTGACATTCCTTAAGAGTGGAAAAGAGTATGCATGATGCGTAAAGATACTATCCCGTATCGCATACACTCGAGTAACATCGAGTCGGTAAGGTGTAGGACATCTACACGCGCTGAGAGTTGAGTCTTGCGAACCAGGCCTTCTCCCCCTCCCAGGCCTAGAAAGACCAAGGACGTCCATGATCGTCTACGACGTGAGCAATGGATTCGCATTACGCACCCGTAGAGAATGATGGAGAAATATGCTTCCATCGGAATCCAGACGAGTTTGCAAAGTGTAACTCCCAGTCTGAAACCCTCTCTGAGAAATCCAGAATGGCATGTCGAGACGCAGCTTAAGGTGCAAAAACCACTTTGACGGCTCATTTGCCCGACATTTACTGAACGTTCGTAAAGAGGGCTTCCAACGATTTGCCACACCCTGTAACGAGTGATACATATCTCGATCTAAGAAAAGCTGATAGGGTGTTAGAATACCGAGGCTGCGTGTGACATGGCCTGTCAGACCTTTCCCGATACTCCCCGGGCGTGGAGGAGGACAATGGAAACCATCCTCGAAGTAACAACGCGTGATCCCGGGATCGGAACCAGTGCTCTCGTTCCGACCTCCCACTCGAGACAACGCGAATGACGATGGCCGATTTCCACGAGTGCTGCGGACAGGAGGAAGCATTCGCTCTCACACGCATTGAGCGGTCTCGCGATTGTGGCATGAGACTCATCTGAATTTGTGACGGATCGCGAGTTTTTCAGCGCTTCCCCTGCGGCCGAACGGAGTGTCAGATGCAGGGAAGAATACCTTTACGGAGTCTCGAATCGCGAGGAATAACCGATGCGAGCGACAAGGACGCGATCAGCATAGCCGAAAGGAAAACAGGAGTCTCGAATGACATTCTCGGCTTTGGAACCGGGTCTTCAAGATTGAGGAGAACAATTTCGCCTTATTTTCGAAGGGCTTCCCCGCGCTATGATCCGATCGTTCGATATGAAAATTTCCTATATTCGAAGCAATCATCCTTGGTTAATGGTTTCGAGCGTTCGGAGGCGAAGATGATGTTGAATTTCCGCGGGAAATTTTTGGAACAGATAAGCTAATTGGGGAATGTGGTGTTTGAGCCGCTGAAAAGCTGCTCTCATGTGGAAGGAAATACGGATATTGGACAGCAGCGCTATTAGACCAGCGGGGACTTCGGGCGGGGCGGAATTCGCAACACGGGCGGTCCGCTGGCGACGACTTGCTCATTTCGGAGCATTCCTCCTCCTTCTATGCCAGGGTGGCAAAGCAGTATCAAGCCTATTCAGAAACGGAAAAAAATTCTCTCTCTTCGTGATCCTCCTGTTCGATTCGGTTCCCGACGGGAGTGTATCCTCGTGAGCAATTAGTTAGAACTAGGATATGATCGCGTCGCATTTTGGTTGTTTTCCTTCTATTTAGTTTCCAAAGTCCGTTCTACGGGTATGAGGTCGTATGTTAGGGAGCAACTTCCGATCTGTCGAACAGCGGTTCGTGTGGTTGGTCCTCCCACTTGTCATCTGTTCCACGTTCGAAGACGTCCACAAAGACTCCACGCGGGAGTCGCTTGACCAAGTCCATTCTATTTTTCCAAAGCTTTGACCTCAGCCGCCAAACCAGAAACTCTGCGACGTTGTTCGTGACATCACCTTTTTTCCTCTTTTCTTGTTCCTCAGTCCTGTTCTCCTTCATTTTTTATTTCCTTCCTGCTACTGCTCTCTCTCTCTCCTCTCTCAATGGACTGACTGCTCCTGGAAGCATTGAGGAACTCCTCAACTATTAAGGCTCTGATGTCGGGTTCAATTAAAGCGTTGAAAATGTATCGTTCCCTGAGGTGGGCTCGGCCTGAAGGCGAGTCGGTTCGCTGAGGTGTGTTCGTGCGATCGTTCGCGTGACAAAACGTATGAATTTACGTCGAGTGTGACTTTGTGAACATCGCAGGGAATGAATACTCATGCTGTCCTCGAGTTCAGATGCTTTCGAGTAGGCGTAGTTTTTGAACAGAGATTCCTGTCACGAAAAACCTAGATGAAACGGGCACGTGTGCCGATTGCATGAGCTCACCGACGGGGAGAGGGCTCGTTCCTGATATCGTTCAGGGTCCGGGGACGGTCCGACCCCAGCTTTCTAAGGTGAGTTCTTCCAGGGTGGCGCGAATAGAGAAGCATCGAGCACAGCAAATTGGAATGGATCGAAGGAAGCAGATAAGCCTCGTGTAGCGCTATTACTTCTGACCGTTGGCGTCGTGGGAAGCACCGATGGTTGATGTGAGGGGGAAAGCCCGAAATAATACATAGAATGTCCGAGAGATGTACGAAACGCCCGAGGTTCGGAGGTTCTGCTGGCCTCGATTTCTCGAGATCTGAGACTGGCAAGAGCGAGATTCCCCAGCAAGAACAGAGGTCAAAGACTCGGCGTGAGACCTGTTCAGAGGCCTTCTTTGTGGGTTCGACAAAAACTCCGCACTGATCCATATCTCCAAGTGTCGATTCCAGCACCGCTGACCACTTGTCGAGCGGCGGAAACGCTTATCGATACCGTTGCAGGGCGGAAACCTTGCAGGGTACACCTGAGTGTCTCGCTAGCTCCATGATCACTGGGCTCATGTCTGAGCGTGGGGAAAAGTCGCTTCAGTAGGGATTTCTCTGATCGAATTGAGAAAAGAGAGGAAACGATGGAGAGCAGATAGAGTTCTTTCGAGGAGGCATCCTCCTTTTTTTTGACGGACAACATCTCCGTAACATCCAATTCTCCAGAGGGGAGGTGTCTGAAGCTGACGCCATCTTGAGCTGAGTCTTATCTGATGACTGCATCGGTTTCCCGACCCAAATTCGTCCTTCCGCTTCTAAACGGAAGCGCTGGTAGCGGGCCGAGGACAAATCTTGCGTCGTTGGCCTCGTGCAGGAGATCTTCGGCTTCGCTCGGATTTCCTCTCGTGTCGTGGGCCGCGACTCGTGGCGTCCGGAATCGACGCGGGTCGACCGCAGCAGATGAATCGAGCTGCTGCTTAGTTGGAGTCCGATGAACCGTCCGCACCCAATATCTTCGGATGTGACGTCCTTGTCAATCAGTTGACTCGGACTGCCCTCGACAGAGCTCTCGGTTCCGATTATTTGCGACTCGGATTCATCGACTCGAGGTCTGTCCATCCGGGAATATCGAATCCGGAACCGACGTCAGACTTTCGTTCTCCGAGAGCTGTTTCTCGCCCAGGAAGCATGTTCCGATGAACTTTTTCACTGATCGATGAGTTGAAAAATGGGTTAACCTGGTTCAACAGACGCGTCTACTTCAGTCTTCTAAATGTTCTAAATTCAGTTCTAAATGAATCGGAGCTATAGCTCAGGACCTGATGGCTTTGAATTGATTGATGATTCGGTACATTTGTCCATGAGTGGAGAATGAGACACTCGACTGAGTCTCTTTCTACTGGCTACTCCGCTTGTCAGCCTCCATTCCGTTCGAAGGAACGTGTATTCCGAATATCATTGCTGTCAGATCGGAGCTTGGGTTTTCACGGCTATCGATCGATCAGACCTTGGAGTTTCACGGGAAGTAAGGAAATGGCATCGGTTTGGGAACACCCTTCATGAGCCCGAACTCCGAATGCCCGTCGCTCACATTCCCGAAGCCAAACGCTACAGGTTCTCAGAGGTCTCCGTGCGAACATCCCAGGATCTCGTCTGATCTCATTTTGTGATGATGTCGTCAAATTTGGCAGACGCAATCTCGGTACGCACATGGAGACGAGCTCTGTTCAGGTCAGCGAGAAGCTTCGCTAGATCCTATCGATAATGAGAGCGCAGAGACTGCTCGAGCCAGGAGTATCTCCAGAGGGGCAAGATCAGATGCCAGCACCAAAAGCATAGGTGGGGAAATGAGCCGGCGGTTGTGCTGGCTCATGGGCTTCCGGAAGCCTGTTCCCAGATGAGAATAGAGCTTCCAAGCTCACCGAGACTCCTCCGCATGGAGCACTTTCGGTGACCGACCTCAGCGCGCAGCCTCTCCGGAATGGTCGCTGTTCATCTTCGGCCGTGTTCGTCCGATGACGTTACGTCCCCCGATCTCGTCTTCAAAAGCTGAAAATCGGGCACCTGAGAATCGGCTCATAAGAGTCGGGCGAGCGATATCTGACTTCTTGTTGCATAACTGATATGAGAGTTGGACTCACCAAGCCGCGGTGTGAATCTCATGGTGTTGTGCTCCTCGACAATACAGAAGGATCGCGGAGTATTCCAAGGAGGTAAGTCCCACGGTGGGGTTTTGGTCCTGAACGAAGATATGATTCCCTCTGGAAGAACTCGGGAAACATCGCCTCGATGCAGCCCGCCCCTTCGGAGATAACAGCTCGCGTGCACTCTCTCGGATCGACGAGCCTGGTCGTGTGTGTTTCCTCCGCAGAATTCTTGAAAACCAAAAGAGTTCGTGTCTATTCCTGACAGTTATTCTCGTTTTGAATCATTCTAGCGGACCCTGAACCGCTCGGAGGTCCGTATTGTGCTAGATGTTCCCGATTCGAACGGATCGGCTCCTTCTCGATCACGCGTTGGCGTTTCCTAGCATCTAAAGAGTCGCTTCTCCACTCGACCTGTAATAGAAGCTCCCGTCAGAAGATTGTATCGGCTTCCCGTGAACAGCTGGGCTCACACGAGGCTGGCTGAATGGATAAAACATTGAAGGAAATCCGGCACATCGAGTTCTACTCGGGGTTTATTCATTCTCCTTCGAAAGATGGAGGCGTTCCCTCGCTGACGATTCTGGTCGAAGCAGAGCAAGCTGTGCTCAGGTTGCACAGGACATCCACTCAGGAAGTCGGGGCTGTTGTATTCGACTGTTCGCAAGAGCTTGCCTTTCAAAAACTGTGGGGATGCCGCATCCAAGAAGCCGTGACTTCATTCCCTCGCCGCCAGCTAGGCGCAGGAGCCATCTCTGCCAGATGGCAACCTCCTTCGAAACATTTCATTATAATTTTCCTCTATTTCATACTTCGGCTTCCACATGGGTTGAGAACGACTTTATCCGAATGAACCAGTCGTGGCTCTGGCTCCTCGGGCACGAGGATTTCACAGTTCGTCTAATCGCTCACCGCCGGTGTAAACGGTTGCGAGAACTATCACGAAGAACTCAGTCAAGGGGTCTTGGCGCTTTGCTGGGTTTTCCGGACCCAGTGAGGAGCATCCTCAGCCACAGCAAGTTTCGGCAGCAAAAACGACGTCGGGACATGAAGAGAAAACCGCAGAGTCGCGACATCTCGAGAAGCGGTGGTGCTACAGCGCCCATAAACAACTTCTTGCAAGAAGCTCTCATCAAGGGCAGTCTCTCACCATCCAACGTTATCAAATGCGGGATCGGTCGACTGCTCACATGACTTGTGATCTCAAAGAGACTCTTTCCCACGAGGGGAGTTTCTGGCGTCCGCTTCAGAATATGGCCCCAAGACCCCCTCTCCCCTCCATACGCGGAGAGTATCAACGAGATCGAAGTTCCCCTTTCCAATGAATTCGGCGGGGATATAATGTCGATCCGATCAGGGTCTCGCCATCACGGGCCGGAACGTGACCGAAGCTTGCTGAAAACTCACTCTCTACTACGTTGAGTCGGAACGAGCGACAATGAATCGCATCGAATACACATCCATGATCCTGTGCGTCCCACCAGAACTCCGATCCAAATAATGAAGATCCTCTCCTCGAAAGTCGTACTCAGGTCGAGAGAAGTGAGAGCATCTATGAAAATTGCTCAGTACCACCCGCGGATATATATCGTATATCTTGCCGGAGCTTCTTCCGCTGCGGAGAACGACGTTTCAGTCATGGAGAAAGTCTCAGAAAACCAGATATCCTTTCTGAGACCAACTGATGCTCCAGTCGTGGACCGCGGATTCAGAGACCCCAAGCAGTACATGAAAGGCCAGACTTCCCGGGTCTACATGAGTGATGAGGGCAAATAGGAAGCAAATCCCTTGCGGAATAGCAAACCTCTCTCGCAGAATTACCGGAGTTCGTTGAGTAATCGAAGCTTTCCACGACCGCCTTGCCCAGCGCTACAAGTTGTTGCCCGTGTTCTGGATAGCAAACTGCTCAACAGGGTTCCCCCCCTCTCTGAGACCGTTGGATGCTCAGAGAATCGCTTCGGTTGGCTATCGCGCGGCCTCGATGGCTCAGAGAGGGGAATCCTCGACCGTATGGATGCGCGACAGAGAATGCCGAATCAGCTCGGAGAGCGGACCGAACATGGAAAAGAATCACAACACTCGAAAAGATGTCAGCCGCAGACTCCGCCGATTCTCTTCGGTGGACGGAACGCGAGTTGGACAATCTCGCATCAGGGCCGCATCAGATGGCACTCGTCCTGTCTGGCGGTGATTTTGGACGACGGAATCCAAAGATCAACATACATTAAAATGGTACAGCGACTAAAGTCACTCTGGCGGTGTGACCCAGTGGAGCCCGGAATAGTGACTGAGGCCTGATGCATGGCGAGGGAGTCGAACCGAAGTACTGGTGAAACGTACACGACCATGAGAAGTATTTTGCGGCTGCGCGAGAGAAATATTTTTTGCTTCGCGCTGGGGCTCCCGACTCCAACCCGCCTTGATCGTGGAGTGAACCCCGACAGCACCGGTGACGTTCTGGGCCGGCACGGAAAAACCCTGACGTGATCGACATGAAACATTCGCTGAATGGATTGGAAGGAAACACATTCGTCGATGTCGTTGAAACGTTCTGTGAATTTATGGAGGTCGGGGGCGAATTCTGAGGCAATAGCCAGCATGCCCATTCGTTGACAAGCTCCACTTTTAGATAAAAAGTCATAGGAGCATTTGGCATACAGCGAATTTCACTTCTTCCTTCGAAGTCTCAACTCCGTTCGTGCAGCCGGACGAAGTCTGGACACTCGGCGGAATTTTCAGCGGAATCCGTCGCCATCACAGTTTTTCTCGACTTCCTTGAGGAGTGGCTCGCGAATCTCCCGATCTGGGCTTCTTTGAAGTGCCAACTCTCCTCCTTCACCGAAGTGGGGAATTCGTTCACTGAAAGGCTCCATTGAACGTTTCCTTCCTATGTTTAGCACAGTGTTATCTTTCCGGAAATCAGTGGGACTCAGGCATTTCTCATATCTCCGTGTTTGGGAAGTCCCGGGCGCTCATCCAGGAGTATGTCCTCCGCGAGCTGGAGATTTTCCGGATAGGAAGTCGGCTAAGCCTCTCAGGCGAGTACGTCTTTCAGATAATTTGGCTCGCACCCGGAGACGTCGCCGAGATACCTCCCTACTCTTCGTTTCGTCGCCGGAGATGAGTTTCCGCGGCATCCCAACCATGTATGCTCTCCAAAGTTTCCGGAGTCGGGTGGGAGAAGTACGCAGCGCGGGAGCAAACTGTTTCAGTCGCTTCGGGGCTTCGCATGAGTTCCCGAGTAGCGGCGGGTAGCTAACGGTAATTGTTTACCTTTCGTAGGACGGAAGCCGCGTTGCCTAACAGGAAGCACATCAAACTTTAGAGCTGATCGCTCAACGTCATGTCGTAACCTGTAGGGGTATTTTCCCCGCGTCGATACGAACCTTCGGGGCGGTTTCCAGGGTTTCTTCTGCCGCGGCGGAACCGTTAAGGATTCACCAATTGAATAACCTCGAAACTGTGAGGGGGGGGGGGGCAGGGGGTGGCTTGTCCGCTGCGACCCCGTGATCACCACGAATCTTTTGCACTGGTTGCTCTTCGACAGGCAACTCGTGGTTTGCAGCTGGTTGAGCTCCTTCTGCAATCTTCTCCGCCGCCAACAACTGTCAGCAATCAGGGAGACGAGGGAAAGAGAGGGAGAGCAATCTGCGATGGGTGAACTGTGCGAAAGAGGTTTCTCCAAACGTGACGAGGAGCTCTGGACAAGGCGGACGTGACAACAGTCACTGTTGGCGCTCGGGAACAAATTAACTTTTGACCACACGTTGTTTCCCAAGTTGGGACAAGTTCTGATTGTCGGAATCCCCGGTCCGAGCGCATGTGGCCGAGTCTATCGGCCCCTATCGATGGCGCTCGGAGCCAAATCTCTGTTCTCGATACGAGCCGAACGCAGCCTACGAGATGTTCCGGCGATTCCCTGAGACTAGAGCAACCAGCTCTGTCCGTCAGTGCGCACGCCGCTTATCCTCTCATTAAATGACAAGGATTCGAGCGAGTAGCAAAAGAAGTGAGACAAGCACGATTCGAGAACAGTCAAGTTGTTGGCGGAAGGTGGAGAAGCTTTCGCGCTTGGAGCATGGCGGCTTGGAACGACCACGACTCCACGCTCGCGCACACGCAGGCCTGAGCCACCGTCCGAGTTGAGGTCAGTCACGAGGAACCCCGTGAAACGATTCACAGAAGGCGAGGGAGACTCAATGTTTCCCTTTCTTCTCTCAGCATACTTCATTCGCGAGACTTCTTCCGCATGTCCTCCGTACCACGCTCGTACCACGCTCGTTCCCGCTTCTCTGTGGTCATGGCACCGGGTCACGGACCGTTTCACGGGGGGAACCATCATCAGCGGGACAAAAAAAGCTCAGGTTCTGGAGACAACAGGGTAGTTTCCTTTGCTCACAGTCGTGGCACCCTGATAGGGAGCGGATCCAGCTTGTTATACAATGGCACACACCATTTAGAATGAAGGATGCTCAACTGAATTTCATCGCATCTCTGTCTTCTGGCACTTTTCTGGCGATGGCTTCATGGGCATGAGGACGATGATTAGATTCATGAGAGACACCGGAGAGAAATCATGTAATACTTCTCACCGCGTACCGCTTCACTCGTTCGACTGATTTGAGCGGCTCGGTCGCAGGTGGAGTGATTCAGTCGGCCGGCTTCACAATCCGCCCATGGAGACCAAGAATTTTCGGCAGGGGCTCAGGCCCTTCGAGCGCCGTCTCCGTACGCTTCTGTTTGGTACGGGAAAAGTACCAGTTATAGAATAGCACGACTCTTCCGTAAAGCATTTTCTCCCGCTTCTCCAGGCAGGGTTTCAGAGTGATATTGCGGAATAGTTTTCGCTCGCTTGTTGTGACGGCAGGCAATCCGACGCTTGAATTTCTTGCCTACTGAGTTGAGCTTGTTCACACTCTGCCGTATCGGGAGAACCCCACGGGGATTCTCAATGAGATTGCAGTTTTGACCACTCGTCAATACATTCCGACGTCCCGAGCAGCAGGAGCCCGGAGAATAATCTTAAAATGTCTGCTTGCTTCCCTAGCAAAAATATCCTGATTCTGAGGCGGAAGCTCTTGCGGATTCCAGACGAGCCCATAGCGCCTCTGCACGCTACCTCGATGGCCTGGAATCATCGGGTCGCTCTTCTCCGGTGCCCAGTGTAGATGTTTATGAACCTAATCTTTCGTGTTGCGCTAAGCCGATTCTGGACGAAGATTCCCTCAGAAATCAGGACCTGGGAAACATCCTGACACTATCGTCTGCACCGAGTAGCGTTTTGTATTAACGTTAACTCGCCCGCGGCGGCTCAACACTCTCCTCGTTTAATGGAAACATCATCCGATACCTTCTCCGACAGCTGTCTACACGATTCGGGCCGTCTGCGTGCTTTGGAGCGTTGCCGGATCGCCTGTCGTCTTTTGAGCATCGTTCGGGATATGTTTGGGCGATCGGGGCTACAGTGAACGCTTCCGACCTCGTTTTTGACAGATTGCTCGCCTCGAAATCCGTTGCTGGAGTGAATGATGGCAGTGAGGTCTCGGCTGAGGAGGATCAGGACTCGGGGGGAGCCTCAGAAGGTTCGTTCCTGTTCCGCGGACCAGCGGAACGGTCAGAAACTCGACCAGTCCTCCCTGAGCCAAAGGCCTTCTCCCATCGAGCCGCAACCCATGGCTTCGGATACCCCCGGGACAAGACAGAGTTACGGAACGTGGGATCCGAGTATGTTCAGGACCTAAGAAACCGAGTGTGGGATCACGAGGAAATCCGTTTTTTCCGGGTTATCAGCAACGTGAATCCGACGCGAGACGAACGTCGACCAGCCGAGTCCCTCGACTCCGCTGCGAGGATCACAGCTGGGGAGTTCGGAAGCTGTGAGGAGAACCGGATGCGAGAGCCCGCTCTCTGTGAAGCCAAATGCGATATCGTACTCGAGTAACGGAACCCAGTGTCGGCCCGCCTACCAGGACCTGGTTCCGAACGCCGTTGTAGTCAACGCCGAAATGGCCGAGGACTCAGGCGTCGGCCCAACTTGGCCTCTCAGCTGGTAGCCTACACGACATCGGCGATTCATTATCTCGCGTTGGGCTGTGAGGCCCGGCGTGGAGCAAAAAATCCTCACGACGCCTTATATGCTCCCCAAAGTTTCCTTGCTGTCCAGCAACCCTTCCGCGGCAAACCACACCCAGCCACGAAAAACGCGCGGGCTCTCGTGTCGAGCCCCCCCCCCCCATCCCGGGAAAACATTCATCTGGATGGATACATTCAGTAAACAGAGGAGCTTTATCGAATTATGTCCCCAACCGACGCTGTGGCCATTGACGGCGTTCCCAACTCGTCACAATGTTCAGTGACAGTGGAGGCCGAAGAAAGCTGCGTCAGCGACGGAGCTGTATTCGGTTGAGAAAGAAACATCGGAGCAGCTCAACGTCTCGAGCTCGAAACCCCCAATATTCGAATTCGGGATCGATGGAGGCTGTATTCGAGGCCCCGGCATGAATTCAACCGTGCGCTTCTCACGAAATGGGATTGAACTACACTCGAATCGTGGTCAATGTGCTCGCGAGGTTGCATGTTTTTTCGTCCTCCGTCTCAATAGAACGATCCGATCGTGGCAGTGAACTCGTCCGCAAACAAAACTGGAACCTCCTTGCCGGTCTTCTTTTCCTTCTCACGAAACATTCGTGTCAAGTTCCGTGGAACGGAGGTCGATCTCGTTCAGCTGGCTGGCCGCGAATGTTTCGAGATTTTCATCTGATTCTCAAACGACCGCGCCGACCCCGGAAGCGTGGCCGCCCCGGGCGGATTCGGAATCTATCGTTTCTCTAGCTCATCAGCGTTCACTCATGAATGGCCGTGGTTATTCGCACTTGGTCCCCAAAACCATCATCGATTCTTATTACAATGCAGAACCCGGGGTCGAGGCGAGAACCCCGGTTATGGCTGGTCGTGTGATTGCCAACTGGTGCGGAATCCGGCAAACTAATGGAATTCCGGTGAGCCGAGTAAGAAGAGCAAGTCATGGAGCATGACTCTGGACCCACGTCGAATTTTCAGCGTCGCCCGCATGGAACAAGCCATCAGCTGAGTTCCCCTCACGAATTGGGATTTTTCGATCTATCCACATTAAATCCGCTATCCGCTTTAAAACTTACTTCTTTTCTGAACGCATCGAACATGCATATCCCTGAGTGAGCTGGAGCCTATGAATAGTGCACTCTGCCGGGCTTCACAGGGATTTCGGGATGTGCCGGCAGGTCCTGGGCGGACTGATGTCCCTCGCGTGCAGCCCTGATATGAGACAGGTTTCAATAACATCGACATTCGCCAGTGAACAAATTCTCACCCTGAAATTCTCGCCGCGGAAACTTCGAAATTCGGGCAACAGGTTACACCCAGAGCGGCGCCTGTCGGGCCTCACAAACCCGTGCGATGAGCTAGGAACGCTCACAGGGAACATCACGCAACAGGTTTCATCAGACTGATTATGCAGGCGCTGGACGTGCTGATCGACCTGGAAGCAGTTCGACAAGCCGCTTTTATCGTTCCTCAAACTATTTGCCCACTCGCAGCGATCCCGTTTCCGTACCTCACGTGACGATGCCTGAGATAACGCATTCGCCTTGAACAACCCGAGTGAACGTATCGCATGAAAATATTCGAGTCTCGAAGCCGTTGGCCCGGGAGATCCAGCCACACAGCGTCTCCCGCCCATCAAAGAGCTCAGAGTCTGTCTCTTTGACATCAAACTGGATCAGGCACTCGGGACGTCGGTGATTTGTGTAATTCAACGGCGAACGCCAGGGAAGAATCTGCTTATCATCGGAATGAGTCAATGCTAAAGATCGCTTCCCGACGCCCAGAACCATCGGAACAGGTTCAGGCCCTCTTTTCAGGATTGATCTCCATGATGAGCTGCAGAATCTTGGGCAAATATCCCACACGAATCCTGGGGAGAAAAATCTGAGAATCGAATATTGATATGATTCCATGACGCTTTGCTAGTGAAGGAGTCTTAGCTGGAAACTCCGGCGTGAACGGCTGGAGTCATAGACAGATTTACTCTTCGTAAGAGTTACGGCCAAACAATGATTGGCAGAGCCCCTCGTTCCGAGTGGGAGCAGCAAAGGGGTGCTCATCACAGAAATCGAAAACAGAATCAATGAACTTCATATATTTATACCTCTGGACACCACATTTGCACGCAGGGATGCGCCTCAACTCGTTGTGGACAGGTCTGCAGAGTCACCTGCAGAGACGGGTTTCGCACGGGGTCATTGTCAAAGGGACTGCAATATATTCAGGTGTCACTGATTGTGAGCGATCGAACCATGAAATACGGGATTACATCGTTTTTACCGTCGGTGACATCTGGCTCAAAAATCGTATCGGTGAGTGCAAGTAGATAATTGGCAAGGGGATCGAGATCAGAATGACCATCACGCAGCACTCGACATTTGGATGTAATGAGTTCCAAATTAATCACATCGCCACAGATTTCGTCGACTTCATCTGCGAGAAGAAACATTTTTTTCGTATGCTCCCGCCGAGACACATCTTCGGG
The DNA here is from genome assembly GCA_037576195.1 of Phytoseiulus persimilis. Lineage (NCBI taxonomy): Eukaryota > Metazoa > Arthropoda > Arachnida > Mesostigmata > Phytoseiidae > Phytoseiulus > Phytoseiulus persimilis. The sequence goes on from CM075103.1 coordinate 29,528,082, forward strand.
CGTTATACAATCCACGATCGGCCGATTGATTCTATGATTCTGTTCCTCGGAGTTGCACTGCCTGACAGGTGGCCAGTGGCCACTCTAGTTACTTTTTCCAGCCAAGCGCTATTTCACCTTACTTTGCTCTATAAAACCCAAATTCGTCCCGCTCTCGAGTACTGCTCACATGTCGTGGGGAACGCCGCCCCTTCATCCCTTTCCGTTCTCGATTCTATACAAAAGCGTGCTGTTCGCCTCATTGGTGATGAGACCCTGTCCTCCTCCCTCGAAATCTTGTCCTTCCGACGCAAGGTCGCCGACCTCTGTCTATTCTAGCGATACTTCCATGGAAGATGTTCAACTGAAATCTCTTCCTGCGTAACCAGACGTAGTGCCAAACAACACCCCTATTTTTTCGAATTATCCCCCAATCGTTCTGCTCGGTTTGTCTCTACCTTCTTCCCTCGCACATCTCGCCTTTCGAATGCCCTTCCCTCTCAAGGCTCCCCTCCAACCTCTATCGAACTTCTGTCCTCTTGCATCTTGCAGATAATGAGCCATGGGTTTTTTCAGTGGGGATCATCCAAATGAGCCCCACACCCCAGCTGAATTTTCCATTCTCCTGGGTCGTGCGTAAATGCCTTTTTTCCCCTATGGCTCTTCTATCTTCTCCCATTCTCCTTTTTTTTCGCACTAACAGTTCCTTTTGTGAACCATAGGGTCTACCCTTTGTGAGTTGTTCAACGAAAAAAAAATAATAGCGAGAAGATGACGCCGACGATTGGAGAGCGCTTTCAAGAATCAGTCTTCGAGAAAATGAAACAGTGATCCGATCCACTCTGGCGATGAAGTCCTCTGGAGCTCTGAATGGGGTCCGAGGGCTCATGCATGGCTTCCATTTCGAGTCCACGGGGGTGATTCCGCAATCGATGTGACCATGCTTTTCGAAGTTCATGGAGGTGATTCCGGGATCGATCTGATCATACCAACGCTCGCTCATGGGAAGTATTTTCTGCGCCAGAAACAGTGTATTCTCTCCCGGGTCTCGAGGCGCGCGAACGTTCCCAACTTCAAAAGGGCGTACGACGCCAAACCCGAGGCAGTTTCGATGACGCGTCGGGGCGACATAGATGAACCCTGCTGTGGTCGACATACTACTTCTGTCAAATGAATAGGGGAAGAACTCCCTTCTATCTCTATGATGCTTCAACTGATCGCGGATCGCCTTAAGATGGCTTCCGGTCAGAGCATTTCAGAAAGTTGTCGATCGGCGCTGTAGCCTCAGTGCTTCTCGAGACATAACGATTTCCAGGTTCTTCTTTTCGAAGTCCAAACTTCGTTGTTGCAACCGAATGTGCAACCTGTGTGTCATGTGCAAACCGGCGGCTGAAACTTGCTGTGGTGACTCCACTCGATGTGTGAATGACTCAGTGCAATTCTCAGTGAAATCTGTCACCTTGGACGAATATCACCCAGGGATCGCCCACACCCCTTGAGCTCCACGACAATCTTGCCACACGCAACTCCATCTTGGTTAGGCTTTACGGCCCTCGTACTCAGTTGGGCGCAGGCGTGCAGACGACCGATAAAACGGGCTGCTGTCGAAGCAATGTGTAAACAAAAAGATTCTCCTCTCTCAAACTTTTTCCGCTGCTGTGAGTCGCCAAACAGCTCTACAGCTGTAAAGTGTGTGGTATCTCTCTGTCTGTGTCTGGACAACTAGCTGGGCTGCTACCGCCGCCGCCGCTAGAGCCACTGCTGCCCGTGCTGCTATTCGGCCGTCGTGTGTGGTGTTATTACGAATTCTGACGTGGCGTTCGTTTCCAATCTCTATGCCATCGTTTGTTCTTTGCTAATTGTTGAACAGGGTGATTCTTGCCACAATGATGAGGCCTACCTACCTGGCCTTGCTGTTGCTGGCACTTCACATCGAGGATTCTGTCTCCGACGAACACACTCACGTAGTAAGCCTTGTTCTCTCATCTTTGTCATCCGCTGTTATTTCAACCTCGCGTTCGTCGAGGTGGAGAAGCATATCCTGGAAGAGATCAGCAACCCCTCATAGACTCCATGGCTACTCCTCTGGAGCTTTGGAACGAACAGCTCGCTGAACACTCAAAATTCTCGCCAGGAAGGTTCTGTCACACCGGCTAGGTGACAGCTGATGGCAGCGCTCGCGCTCCAGTCACACGACCCTCTATTGTGTGGCCTTTTCGTGTAGCCAATCCTCGTGTTGCAACCTTATCCAGCCTTCCAGCCCTGAACCGACAATTTGAGTTGTTTTTGGGCAAATGTGATGGTTCGGCGTCCCGTTATTGGAACATTGTTTTCAAAGTTCATTCCGGCTAGCGGTGAAAGGTCGGACAGGGGATTCAGCCCTCTAGAGCATGGATGCGATGAGCTTTCTCAACTCGATGGTATCGCTCAAACCGTAGTAATGATTCATCTCCCCCCTTGGGCAGTGACAGAGGTCCCGACTCCTGTATTTGGAGGGCCTCGTCTCAGTTCCCGGCAGTGGGTATGAGCTGACGAACTGTTGGGATAGGACAATTCGGAGCACAGTAACTTTGGGAAAATGTTTTCAATGTGCGTCTTGCCATATTCGGCTGTTCTACCAAGGATAGCTTTTCAGAGGAGATGCAAACCTGACGCGGTCAACAGGTTACGCGAGGTCTCGATTCGCGCTGCTGTGATCGTTGAACAGAGAGAGTTCAATCTCCACAAAGTGTTCTACGCTCGTTGAGAGTTGCGTGTGTCACGCGCATGTTTTTTCTTGATCGGGTACGTCAGGGGGAACTCTGAGGAGCTGCGTTAGGATCCCCGTGATTTGAAGAGATCCAGAAGGCAGATGTTGCCGAGTTACTGATGTTGCCGTTAGATGGTTTACTTCTGGAAATGCTCGTGGCACACGACTGGGAGTAGCCGGTCGAGTTGCGGATCGTTCGTGTTCCTATGAGGAACAGTGACGACGGAGATCGTGCTTGAGGCGGCGGTCCATGGCAGTCTGCTACAGCGCATCGAGTCTCCTTTGGGGACGATCCCACGGGGGTCCAGGGAGCGCACTCGGAAAACTGGCCGCGTCTCCACGAATCGAGAACAGCGAGAACCAATGCTGTGCTCGATCCAAGCTTCCTATGCTCGACCCCGAGCGCTTGATCGAGGGCAAATGCCAATAACTGGATCTTCGTTTTGCAGTATACCGATGGCGAAGAAGTGGTGCTATGGATGAACACGGTGGGCCCCTACGCGAATCCAGAGGAGACTTACTCTTATTTCTCACTGCCCTTCTGCCCCGGAACCAAGACCCGCATTGGGCACTACCATGAAACATTGGGCGAAAACCTGCTCGGTGTCGAGTTGCAATTCCTCGGCGTTGATATCAAGTTTAAAAGTAAGTGCGTCGTCTGTCCGTACTTCATTTCACTGGATGTGCGAAAGCAAAATGTTTCCTTCCCCGTATCTAACGTTCGGCTCCACCTTCCAAGGAGTACCTGTGACTATCCAAATATCTTGCCTGGCTCATTCGAATATGTTGAGTATTATTTCGCCGGCTTCGAGTGGGCCCCGATCCATCGCAGTTTTTTTTTTCATGATATGTACCTAGTTCTAGGTCCATGTTCGAGGGAATGTTTCGATTTCCGTCAGCCCTTCGCTCCCATTCAGTTCGGGAGCGCGGCCGTTCGCGTGACATCCTTCGAGTTGATTAGATGCAGAGTTCACGCTGATTGATGTTTACTGATCACTGCCGACTAGAACCCTCGATTTGATCTACTACCAAGGTCAACGTCGTTTTGGAATTCCTCTCTGACTACGAGTGGCAATCCTGCTCGTGAGGAGTTCGACGATATTGATGCAGATATTTGAGGCGCTCTGGTACTCCCCAAATCCTCTCCGAGACGGTTGCTTGATCGTCACTATTGAAAGAGTTTCTGGAGTCTCGTTTTCGCACACAAAGCGGATCGTTTGAGTCCGTGAGTGCCGCGAACCGAAAATGATCCCATTTGACACCGCACCTACGAGCAACAGGAAAGCATTTCTGGTCACGGTCGAATTCCGAGACAAGTCATGACACTGGTCTTGACTCAGGGAGAAGAAGCGTTTTATCCATGGTGGCGGAATAATTGACTGAATTTTTTTTCCGTGTCGGAATCCACAGAGCAACAACAAAAAGAAGTATACTGCAAAGTTGATCTAACGAAAGAGAACCTCCAAGCGTTCTTGTATGCTGTGAAAAACTCATATTGGTACCAGATGTACATCGACGATCTCCCGATCTGGGGTAAGTTCTCACACCTGCGGAGGAAACCTTACTATCATCCCGATTCTGTGGAGTTCCTAGTGTGGTCATTATCCAATGAGTCCCACTGACTGATTTATCTTCGAAAAGGAATGGTCGGCAAGGCAGAACCTACGGAGAACGCCTTCTATATTTGGACACACAAGAAGCTTGACTTTGGGTACAATGCTGATCGTATCGTCTACGTAAATCTCACTTCTGAAGGTGAGCTACACGAAAAAAACTCATCTAGCTCGGATTCCGAAATTGGAACGAATATCGTGTTGTGATAATTGTGTTGAATCAGGTGATTCCGTCGCGGTGAGAGCGTCAAACGAAGCATCAGTCGAAATCTGTGATAAATATTGAACCGGGCGGTTCTCACCTCTCTCGCTAGTCGGGGGATATTGTCCTAACATAACACGTGCCTATTCTAAGGGTTGGAGAAACTCGAGCTAGGGAAAACCCTCCAGTTCAGCTATCAGGTAGATTGGAAGCCTTCAAACGTGAATTTCAAGGACCGCTTCGACAAGTATCTCGATCCAACTTTCTACCAGCATAGGGTATGACTAGCTGGCCGGCTCTCGGTCAATCTTCTCTCCTCTGGTGCCGTTCATTAAGCTCATCATGTTTTGAGGATGCACCTCGTAGCTGCTGCTGGCTACTGTCTTACGGCTCCTCATCTTATCTGAGTTTTTGCTCCGACAGATACATTGGTTCTCCATTTTCAACTCATTCATGATGGTCATATTTCTCATTGGCCTGGTGACGATGATCTTGATGAGGACTCTTCGGAAAGATTACGCCCGATACTCAAAAGATGAAGAAATGGACGACATGGTGAGTATATTCCCCGGCGAATCGTTGGAGCTCTCGTGCGAAGAGAACAAGGTTGACGGCTACTGCTGGACAAAATCGGCAGAGGAGTCGTAATGAAGACTCGGCCACGGGGTCGTCTGAATTCCGCAAACGGCACAAGAATTCACTATCTCAGGATTGTTTCTCGTAGGAGCGTGACCTCGGTGACGAGTACGGCTGGAAACAAGTTCACGGGGACGTTTTCCGCGCTCCGAGTTATCCATTGATTTTCACTGCCGCCGTCGGATCAGGCTGTCAGCTAGTTGCTGTGGCGCTCATCGTCATCATCTTCGCTATTATGGGTGAACTATACACTGAGAGGTTCGCATCTTTCTTTTACTTTTCACTCCAAACATGAATTCTCGATCTTCGGTTCCTTCCGTCTCCACGGTTCTCTTGGTGCTTGCTGCGAGTGGTTGTGGTGAATGGTCAACGGATATCACTCTTTCGGCTCAGATTCAACTGATTTCCGAATTTGCAGAGGTTCACTGCTATCAACGGCCATATTCGCATATGCGGCCACATCGCCAGTTAATGGTTACTTCGGCGGGAGTCTGTATGGTAAAATGCAGGTCTGTATCTATGGATAAGAGAGTCATGAGAACCGGACAATTTCTATTTCTACCGGACAGATTGATTTATTGAGTGAACGCAACGGAACTTCCCGAGGCGGCCTCAGGCTTGGCTCGATTTCCCTCTCGCAATATCTGGTTGTCTTGGGTCAGGATGAGCTTCGGATTTCACGGAGATGAATCCTCCGAACGGTCGAGATCACTGGAAGTCATCGAAATCAGGTTCGCCGTTCCATGTTTCAGGGCAAGCAATGGCTTCGACAAATGCTCGTTTCTGCGATGGCACTCCCGGCCGCCGTGTGCTCGACCGCATTTGCGATAAACCTGATAGCTATCTATTACCACGCGACGAGGTGCGATAATGTTTCGAACTCGTTAGTTTGAAACACATGGTGTCAATTTCTCTGTTACTCTTGGAAACATCTGTCTCGTTTGACAACTTTTTTTTTGTCCATCGCTTACTTGCAGAGCTATCCCGTTCGGCTCCATGGTTGCTGTGGTGTCAATTTGCCTCTTTATCGTGCTTCCGCTGACTTTGGTGGGAACAATCCTTGGCAGGTGAGCTACTCGATCCTATGCCGCATCTCGGATTCCGTTAGTTTCCTCGGTGCCCCGTTGAAGAGGGATCGATATCGTGGCCTGAACAACGGGTTTTCTAGGAATTTGGGTGGGGTGCCGCAGTACCCCTGTCGCGTGAACGCAGTGCCGAGACCCATCCCGGAGAAGAGGTGGTTCATGGAGCCCCCTGTGATAATCGCATTGGGAGGGGTGAGTTCCCCGTTTCTCACTGGTCATTGAGCGGCCCTCTCAAGCAATCTCCCGCAATCAGCTGTGTAGTAACTGACGAAACTTTCTTACGTTTTCCATACAAGGTCCTTCCATTCGGATCCATCTTCATCGAGATGTATTTCATCCTGACGTCTTTCTGGGCTTACAAGATCTACTACGTTTACGGATTCCTCTTCTTGGTAATGCACACCTCAAACCGTGGGATGCTTTCGGAGGATATCGACGTCGTAGAAATCGAGCAGTTTCTCGTCACGGCTGAAGGGGTGGTAAAGCTTGTTGAAAACGCGCGGGACTCTTTCAGGTTTTCCTCATCCTCTGCATTGTGGTTGCTTGTGTGACAATCGTCTGCACGTACTTCCTATTGAATGCTGAAGATTACCGTTGGCAGTGGACATCGTTTTTGGCGGGCGCTTCAACTTCGGGCTATGTGTACCTTTATTCGTTCTACTACTTTTTCTTCAAAACGAGGTGAGTTTATCGAAAATAAGAACCACTGCTATCAAGAGCTTCCATTGCGGAGTTGATGATTCGTGGAGCACTAAAGGAAATGGTCGCAGTTTTATCACAGAACGCTTTCATTTGCTTCCCAGAATGTTTGGTCTGTTCCAAACGAGTGTCTACTTTGGCTACATGGCCCTGTTTAGTTTAGGAATCGGTCTCATATGCGGTAAGTGGATCAGGAACGATCGAAGAGAAACCAACCGTGGCATATATGCTCAAATCGCAGCACATCTCGTTCGATAAACACAATTGTAGATTGCCGCAGAGAAATTATTGTATTCCCGGCTTTCAGGAACGGTGGGTTACTTAGCAACCAGTGTGTTTGTTCGTAAGATCTACTCCACTGTTAAAATCGACTAGAAGCATCTATAATCGCTCCGATCCCACCATGAGCACCGCCACGATCACGGAAAGGACTTCGGATTGGATTCACGAGCGATGACGGCCTGTTTTGTAACTGAGCGCTAGCTCGTTCTCACGCGCATGTGGTGTGGTAAACGATTCCAAATGTGAACTGTATGGAGTTTCCTGATCCTAATAATTTATGTCTAGAAAAGAGGAGAGGCGACGGCTGGTTGGGAGAGTTAAGGGCTATTCTCGACCGAGCAGGGAAGCTCCGGAGAGGAGAATGCGAGAGGAACTTGTTATATCAGAACGGACCGCTACGCACCGTCACCAATGGATGCCGACAACGGCAACTCAGTCAAGTGTACATAAATATATAAGTTTACAAATGAGAGGTACAAGTGGAGGAATCGTGAAACGAGCGTAGGAATGCAAATAGGAACAAGCCACGATCAAGATCTTCTATTTTAGGTAAAAACTTAGAATAAGACATGTCTAATAAAAGTAATGATTTGATAATGAGTATTATCGGTGAATGAATGGGAAAACGGAGGTTAGGAATCCACTGGAACAGTCGCTGCCTTCAAGGCAAAAGCATACAGTATTAACTCGATCAAGGCCGCCGCCACGTCCGACTCGGAAGCATCCCATCAACTCAGCACCGAACAATGAGCATAAATCACACTGGATAACGCGGCTCTGATCTCGGATACAAAGTGAAATCAATAGGGGTCCAACCTATTGGCGTGGAAGTAGCGCAGGTGAGAACCCTACGAGTAAAATGGCGGCCGCTGGTCTGTTCTGGGCGACTTGAGGCTCCTCGGAATCTTGAGAACGCGGTCGCGGGAAAGTTCTACACAACCCATCTCTGAAACTCGACTATCACGATCCAAGAAATGTTTGTTTTGCACTTTAAATTTCCCATTGACTGAGATCAGCTACGAGACTAATTCTGTACCGGAACGGAGGACACGTTGTCAGGACTCAGCTGCCTGTTTCCAAAAAATCGCTCGCGATCAGCTGTGTAGTAACTGTCGAAACTTTCTCATGTTTTCCATACAAGTTCCTTCCACTCGGATTTCATGCTGGACAGTCGCCCCGGTCGTTGACAGCGGAGGTTTGCAATCTGAGGTGGACAACTGACCCATTCGATTCGCAGCGTTAATGAAAGAGCCGAATCCGTCCATTGGAGTCTAGTCTTCCACCAGAGTGAGCGGATCGTTCTCGAGCGCTCCATGCATGCACACGGTACAGGTCACCGTGCTCCCTCCCATATTTGACAACATCGCAAAGTTGATCTGTTCAGAAACCAACCATCGATTGCGTTTCGCGAGCGTTCTCGTATGAGATAGCTCTTACTTAGCCGTGTCTCTAGAAAGAGGGTCTTTCTGAGCGACTTATAATAGATCTCATAGCTATGGTCTCAGAGATTCATTCCGTCGTCATAAACGCGGTTGAGCCATTTCAGCAGTCTTTCAGGAGTTAGGAGGAATCTTTTCACCGGTTAAAACAAGAATGAACTGCTAGAGTTACCCCCCATACCGGATCTTCCGCACAAGCCGGGGACCCCTCTGGATGCGCCCCCCTGCTGCATGGCTCTTGGTCAACGTGTACCTCCAGGGTACACGGTCATCCCCTCGAGAATCACTGCGACAGTCAGGGAATTGAAAATAGCTGAAGCTGGCCTCCGATCTGTTCCCGCGTTCAGCAAAGATCCCTGTCATCATTGTTCCAGCATCGGAACTGCCCAATTTCAGTTCCGTGGGCCTCCGGTGCCATCCTGAACGCGTCCTCCTTCCTCGTGAGGAACGGTGCCCCGTCAATCTGTCGGTAGGCACGATGTTCTCCGGATAAAATTCGAGTATCACTACGAACGAACGCCATCAAAGATGGCGGCGCACATGTGTCGTCAAGTCGTCAGTCGTCAGCGCTGGTCCACTGTTGTCTGCTTGCATCGGTTGAAGCTCCCCGCTCTCAAAATTATCTCTCGAGTCAAGGACTTCAGCGGGACCCACCTCAGAGCAGGCCGAGTCCAATTTTAGTTGATTCATTTCATCGGATCTTAGACCGCTACCTTATGGCCGTACCTCGGACAGACGAACGGGGAGAGGAGGTGACGACTAGTTTCGTTGTCTCTTTCTTATGTCAACAACAGCACGGTCGTCTTTCACAAACACACACACAGTTGCAGCCTGAGAGCACCTGCCTGATGTTTAGTGAAATTTTTTGATTGTTCCAACACAAGTCTTCTTCCGACTCGACCTCGGGTAATCCCACCGTCGTTCGTAGGGCCGAGCAGCAGCGAGTGTGGTGTCCGTTTCGACTGTCGACGGTCCGAATGATTGGGTGCTAGTGAAAAATCTCCTGCTCAGACGGCTCGGAGAACCGGATGCTAAAGAGCTGAATCAAAGATTCGACCAAATTTCTCCGTCACATCAGTCGGTGAGGACAGGACCTCCCTGCGTTGACGTCCATAGACGTGACACCAGCTCCGATATCCAAAAGTGATGGCTACAGCCACCTCTCCGGTTCAGTTGAACTTTTCTGCACTATTTAGCAAACTTCTATCAACCAGCCCTCCAAGGTAAGCCTCCCTCGTCCAGATGAGCTTGATTGAACAATCGGTACTAAACCCCCTGAGTGACGATAAATCTCAATTCTCTTCGTGGTCCGAAAATGTTCGTTACGTTAAACTCTAGTTGAGTAAGGAGCGTAGGGTGCCGCAGTCAATCGAATCGAAGTGCGTCACCACATTGAGCTCGGAATAATGATGGGCCTCATGGAACGACGATGCTGAGCAGTACCTAACAGTGTTGCTCAGTTGTCAAAGCACTCCCGTAGCTTCTGGGAATCGGCGTCCGACCGGGCTCTGTTCGCTTTCGGAAATGAAACCGAATTCGACATGCGATCTGGAGCACTTGGAATGTTGTCCCTCGGTCGCTGCCGCATTTTTGTCGCTGGGCATATCTACAGGTTTAAGTTCGTACTCGATTATGAGGAACGAAATGAGGCGGACTTCAGCTCGAGAAACAAAGTTTGACTGCTCCGCGAATGTGCCTCTTCTGTGGCGGTAACGTGTTCCAGTTCTGACCACGGGTTGTTGACTTTCCTCTCGAATCAACGTGATTAGGTCTCAGCTCCTTTGAAAGCATTTGGAAAATGATCTGCCTGCTCCGAGTGCTTGCTATCAAAGCTCGATCTTGACTTTTCTCCAACGCGCATTGTATGCGGATCCATTCATTTGACTCGTCCGACTTTTGTAGCTATCCAGAACGTTGATCAGGTGTGCAGTTCTATCCTTGACATTTTCGCACTGCTGAACTCTATTCGCCGGGAACAGTTTTCGTTTCCGCTCGGGTCCTGGCTAAGAATCGAGGACATTGGGAATTCCCTGAATTTCCTCAACCGATTGGTGTAGGGATCTTTCTGGTAGAGGTTTGAGTGAGTCACGGTGGGAAACCAGTGAACATTTCGAGTGAGCTGACGAGCGAGCACGTCAACCAACCAGCGAAGCCGACAAGGCCCGCGATACCAACGGATGTGGCGTGTCACACTTGTGGAGCGATCTCTTCGCTGTCGAAAACGATCATCGTGTGATATTTGCCGGCGTGACTGACTAGTCATCGACTCCACGTGACAGGACTCCGTGTTTTACGTATACTACGTTTTGCAGTCACGGGGGGCGGTCCGGATAGCTGTGGTGGGAAATATAAAACTTGAAGACGAGTCCTTACCGAATTCGGTCCAAGAACGCCCACCTTGGGCGTCTTAGCCGACCCCTAGTTGATGCCATCAAAGGTATATCCTCGTGTTGGGATCGTGACTTCGATCGGCTAGCGGAGAAATCTTTCCGAGGGTTTCAAGAGGGTTATTCAATGATTTTGTTGAGATACTTGGTCGGAAGAATCCGAGGTGCTCAGTTGTCTCAACCAATCGAGTTCTCGAGGCATAAGAACGTCACATTGCCTCTCCTATCCTTCATGAGTTACGGAACGGGATGCATCGTTCCGGATTATGAGGACCCAGACTCTAGAGTCTTCGCCAAGCCGGGCTTCTATTGAAGAACAGCCGAACGCTCATTCGGAGTATTTAGTTTATCGCTCCAGGAACGGGAGAAAGATGAGAGCCGAGGTGATAGATTGCGATTGAACTCTCCCCTCCGGACTTATACTTCAACAACTGGACTCGGCTTATCTTCCACTAATTGTCACAAGTGACAAGGAAGCTTTGGAATCCTCTCGGTAGTTTATAGACTTTTCGAGCCGAAATTACTCGTTTTTTCCTTTGAGAGACCACCAGTGAAAAGTAGTGGAACGATCCTTCGAAAATCCAAACTTGGCATCCGACCGTGGGAAACAATTGCGCACATGAGCAGTAGTTGACTCCCTTCCCATGTCTGACCCCTGCCTGAAGTTCTCTCATCCAGAGAAAAGGTTTCCCCGTCGTTTCTGTGCTTCCTCCCTCGGCATCCCATTACGGTCCCAGGATTTCCTTGAATGCCCGCATCTGAATCGAAACATCTGAAAGTTTTGAGAATCCCTGAAATCTCGATCCGTGATCGTGGCGTCGACGCTCTCTGATAATTTCGATCACTCGGGCCTCGCGCACGATGCCGAACCATCTTCCCCGGACGCTTATACATTTATACACCCTGTTGAATCATTCGCTCGAGTTTGCTCCAACGATTCTGCCGGCTCCGATTGCAGTTGCGACGAGAATCGACCGTTAGTACCCTGAGCTCTCGAGAACCTGCGACAGTCGATTCCCTTAATCATTCTTGCTTTGTTATCATTCACATCGCTGGTCTCTACCAAAGATTCTCTCCATCGGCCACGATACGAGCTGAGCACAGTTTTCCGTTCGTAGCTCGCTTCGAAGCTGTGAATTCGTGCCAGATCTGGAATGTTCGTCCTCGTCACACCCTTCAAGCATGCTTCGATGTCCTATCACAGTTGCGTCCTCCCATCGACGAAGCTCATTCATCCATCTACATGGCCGCTTCCTCAAACGTCCATCCTTTTTGGCCAGCCTGCAAGCCGATTGTATTGCACCCACTCCATGAGGCCGCTCGTTCTCTTCCCATCGGTTGTTTCCCTCCTTGAGTGGCAGGGCTCGAAATCGCGACTTGTGATTGTTATTGTCACCTTCGACTCTTCAATCTCGCATCCCAGGGACTGCTCCGTCAGTATCAGCCGCGTGAGGAGGCGCACCGGCTACTCTCGGCGGTCCTACTTGAAAACAGTCTGTTATATCGAGACAGGGCTCTTAAGCTAACCTCTGTATCCTCGTCGGTGACTCCGCATCTGCGGGGGCACGTCATGAAACGTGATTCACTCCCCTGATATAGGTGCCATAGCGCGCTCATAGAGGGTACTTTTCCTCCCGCTGTTGAGATCTCTCCCGCCCAACACCGGTGTTCTTCAATCAGTCGCGAATCTTTTCCGAAGCTGCACGGAAACGATCCGGAAGTGAAGATACAATCGCATGCTGTCTCCGAAAGAAGCTCAAAGTTCATTCATCGTTACAGGTTCGTCATCGAACGCAAGACGATCGAAAAAACATGGAAGTTAATGGATAAGGTGAGCGCATCCTCTATCGCACTTGGGCATTTGTTGTTTCGGAATATCGCCCCCAACTCGATCCGACCAAGTCTGCGAAGAAGAGTTTTCGGAAAACTCCGCCTCGCTCTGATAATATCTGTTGAATGATCAGGTGGTGAAATTCTGTCAAGATCCGCGAATGAACCTCAAGAACTCACCTCCTTTCATCCTTGACCTCCTCCCGGACACCTACCAGCACTTGCGGCTGGTATACGCCAGGTCAGTAATTGTTTCCGCCCGCCGAATGCGAAACCTGATACTCTCATTCAATCTCCATAACGCTTCGATCGTGGAATTTCTATTCCGGACGCTCCAACATATGCCGGACAGATGTGAAAGCAACTTGGATGACTTTCAGATACGAGCTAGACATGCAAGCTTTGAACGAGAACGAGTACTTCCGGGAATTCATTTCCAATCTCTATCGCAAATGCAAGCAAGCAATCAAGCTGTTCAAGGAGGGGAAGGTAATTTCGAGGAGTCGTTCAGACGTCGTTGTCGAACACATATTTTTTATGGCGACGATTTTTTAATACTGCTGGCGCCCTCGGCTATGGTTAAGCCTGAGTTTGGAGTCTGTTCGATGAGTCACTCCGTCGCGGATGCAGCTGCTTCACAATACGATTTCTCCCAGGAACGGATTTTCGAGGAGGGCACACTACACCGCAGGAACCTGACCAAACTCTCGCTGATATTTTCCCATATGTTGGCTGAACTGAAGGTAAATTACGTTCACAGGGTGTCGCTATCCGGAGACCTCAAGCCCAGCGGGAGAATCGGGCGTCTTTGTCCTCCGATTCGACATTCATATTTTGAGAACTATCACGGTGGGCTCCTGAGTTCGTTTGCGATCTAAATATCCGAATCCCGATTTTCACAGGCATTGTTTCCCGAGGGGTCGTTTGCTGGGGACACTTTCAGGATCACTAAGGCCGACGCGGCCGCATTCTGGAGAGAGAATTTCGGGAACAGAACCATCGTTCATTGGAGGTGAATTATCCTGTCGGGGAATCGTTCGTCGTCTTTCTTTCGCTTCTCAACTGCGCACCTCAGGTGTAGGTTCCCTGAGCCGATCACAAAATTCGAAACAGAATCGATCAGAGTTCCCCTCTATCTTGCAGAGTCTTCCGGGAGGCGTTAAACGCCGTGCATCCGATAACGAGTGGACTTGAAGCCATGGCACTCAAAACCACAATCGATTTAACTTGTAACGATTACATATCCTGTTTCGAGTTCGATGTTTTCACCAGGCTCTTCCAGGTAAGTCGAGAGTTCTGCGAACGTTTTCCAAACAGGTGATTTCGCGGGCAAGATCCAGTCAGCGAGAAACGCGAGTCTCCTCAGATAAACTCAATCGCACTCGTTTTCAGCCATGGCAGACACTGCTGCGAAACTGGCAGATTCTCGCGGTCACTCATCCGGGATACGTAGCTTTTCTAACGTACGACGAGGTGAGAACCTGAGGTTGATTCCTGTATCGTCGACAAAATCCTCGTTGCATTGTTGCTTAGCAGATTTTTCGAACCCATGTGGTATAAACCTGACCTGGCTCCCGCAGGTCAAGGCTCGCCTTTCCCGCTTGGACATGGCCGGCGCCTACGTGTTCCGATTGAGCTGCACCAGACTCGGCCAGTGGGCCATAGGGTGAGTTATTCTATCCCGACGTGCTGTTTCTCCTGTGGATATCAGCATCGAGCAGTCCAAACGGACAATCGAATCGATTTCAATATTCTCCCCTTATACGGCGGCTCCAGGTACGTCACCTCAGATGGGAGCATTCTGCAGACAATCCCTCAGAACAAATCTCTATGCCAAGCTTTGTTGGATGGTTATCGAGAAGGATTCTATCTGTTTCCTGACGGCCGGACGATCAACCCTGACTTATCCTTCGCCGTCCGGGAGGAACCCGAGGATCACATTCAGGTGAGAATTCTGCGGTGTGGCTCCACCGGAAACTCGGACGAGAGCTATATCATCCGAAACATTCGACGGGAGCTTCGAGGGCGGAGCCGATACCCGCGGAATGATAACCACGTTCCCTCTGCAGGTCACCGAAGAGCAATACGAACTCTACTGTGAAATGGGATCAACCTTCCAGCTGTGTAAAATTTGTGCTGAGAACGACAAGGTAAACGAAAGTTCTGGAGTGAAAGCAAGTTCTCGACTGGACAGGCTCTGGTGTCGTTGAGCTTCATCCGACATGTTTGGAAGCTCTCCCGATCCTACTCGATTTTCGATTGTTTCAGGATGTTCGCATCGAGCCCTGTGGGCATCTACTCTGCACTCCGTGCCTCACAGCATGGCAGGACACTGACGGGGTCGGTTGTCCCTTCTGTCGAGCAGAAATCAAGGGAACTGAACCGATCGTCGTCGATCCTTTCAAAGAT
The DNA here is from genome assembly GCA_037576195.1 of Phytoseiulus persimilis. NCBI lineage: Eukaryota > Metazoa > Arthropoda > Arachnida > Mesostigmata > Phytoseiidae > Phytoseiulus > Phytoseiulus persimilis. Next base: position 29,543,392 of record CM075103.1, read on the forward strand.
AAGATAAAGAGGAACGCTGCGAGGAACGCTGACAGGTCGAACGGCAACACAGCTTCAGGGGCGGACGCGAACGCCTGCAGAGCGCTCATCGATCTCCACGGCGACGACGATACGAGTGTTTGAAATGGCGGGAGTAGATCTACGACGTCTGAGGCTTATCAAATGCACACGCGCTCAGGCGGGAACGAACCGACGGTTCAGAGCACCATGTAAACATTTCAATATCAGGGTGTAAATAATTTCAATAAGCTTTCTTCGGACATCCGAGGAGGGATCATAAGAAAACATCGTAACGAATGCCAATTGACAATCTTACCTCAATCGTTGTATGTATATAATCTGAGCTGGACTATATTCAAAGACCTAGGAACAGTGTGCGCAAAATGAGTTGGCTCCCGCTTTGGAGATCTTTCAAACTTGTGATCGTGGTGACTAAAATCGCTGGACAATGTCCCGTGTGTGGATCGTGAGCGGGGGAGTGCTCGGGCACCCTTCAAGCGACTTCCTGGTCTCAACAGACTTCCTATAGCAATAGCATTCAAAGTTTGTATACAGATCGCCGATGAGACTGGAGGATGGGAATCATTGCTCAGTATCCGTAACCGTGTGGTCGCCGGTGAGCCAACAATAATTCAAACGATGAATAAATGGTTCTTTCTTTCGGAGTGAATGTTGTTCTGTTCATCCTCTGGACATAGACTCCTTTCTGGAGCTGAAAACTTCCCATGTGACGCGCAGAGCTGGGCCTAATCATATTCAAGTTATGATTATGATTATTTTCATGTTAATGATGAGTATTATCATAATTTCTATGTACTCAAGCACCTGATGAAGGATGACACACACACACACGAGGTCCGTAGGGGACCGGGGTCCGCAGACGTGATTCCGGAATCGATCTTGACCATACTTTCCCGAGTCTGGAGGGACAGTCAGATTGGTCCCGGAATCGCCCCTCCAGGAGAGCATGATCATTCTCACTCTCAGAAACCTGATTTTTGACTTTGATTATGATTTATAATCGTAGTCAAGATATGATTATTTCGATAATCACTTCTTGATCATGATTATGATTACGCCCAACTTAAGTGACGCGTTCCGAAATCTGCGAGACGGACTCTTATACGATCTCACACTGAGCTCCACGAGGCCTCACCAGATACGATGCATAGGGAACGATTTTGTTAGATCGGAGATAAAACTGCAGCCGACCAAATTTGGATGTCGAGTTACTTCAGGTTTTATTCCATACAAATCGAGCTATGCTTCGAAAACTAAAATGTACATTTCGGACTTTCTTCATGAGGTCCCCTTATAGTATTATCCATGCTCGAAACTGTACAAAGTCTTTCGGAGGATCCAGTCGAGCTCTCTCAGCACAACAGCATTAGGCACGGGCCTGTCCGAGAAAATTCGGTCTGGTTGATTTCAAATCACGCCGGTCAGCTTGAGGACTATCAGCAACACCGCGACAAAAACAACCCCACCGATGATGAGCCACATCTTGATGTTCTGGAGCCACATTTTGCGACGAACTCGACCTGATTGCGCACGGAAGGTGACGCTCTGGAAGCGCGTGAGTGTTAATCAGGAGCATCTAGGATCGCAGAAATCCGAATTTGTACAATTTGCAAAAAAATTCTTTCGATATTATGAGTCACAAGTCGTCGAAGCTCAGGAGGTCGACCAACCTGACTTTCCAAGTTCGCAGTTTGATCCACGAGATCGTCTACACGTGCGCCCCTTTCGAGGGCCTTGTTTATATTCTCCTGCATGATTCCTTTGACGTCGTTGACTTGACTTTTGAGCTGCTCGACTTGATCTCCACTTCTTCCACTGTTGAATGTGTCCTACAAATGGTGTGTGTTACTGACTCTCGGATGGATTACTCGGAGGAGGTTCAACCTGCCAGCGATCCGTGCTCGATTCCCAGTGCGAGGATGAGTCGCCACCGCCCAGAGGAAATCAGGGAAGCAAACTCCTGAATCAGGCTCATTTGGAAGTTCGCACTGAGATAACTTACGAGTGTATCCTTGAGGATAGCTTCGAATTCTCGGTCGAACTCGTGCTCTTCTGCGTTGTACGCACGTGAGGGCAACGACGTCATTGTAAACCTGTCAAGAGAGTCTCTTCAGTCCTCGACCCTCATGAGCCTCCTTGATACTGTCCTCAGGAGGTGAACGAACACAATGGGAAGCCTTATAACGTAATATTTGAACAAACCTCTTCGAAAGTTCCGCCAAAAACAAGAACGGTAAGCGGACGCCCGCCTCTGGTGTTGCTCCGCAGCAGAACACCATTCCTGACTGAACTTGAATGTGGAATTTGAACCTGTAGACAGAGAGATTCGGGTGAATGGAGCAGCACCATTCGTATCCAGTAGCTCAGCCATCTCGAAAACCCATTCTCTCTGACTTCGTCAGGGCATGACACCGGAATAATCATCGGGAATGGTAAGCTACGTAATGAATTTGAACTGACCCCCCAGCGCTGAAGGAGGTTTTCGTGTCAACCTCTGTACTGAACGTGCACAGAAAGTCCGTGAGATATCTGTGAACAAACCAATCATGTCTTAGGGGAGTTTTCAAATTTCGTCACTTCAGAGCGAGTTAGTGGATGAGGACCGTTGATTCTCGAGGCTGGGTCACCACCTGTATACTCTGCTCGTATCTGCGGGAGCATGTCACTTGCCTTTCTGCGTTTTCTGTCAACTTCGGGTCCTGATGACTGACTAGGACTGTGTAGCCTCTACAGACGGCTCCGTACTGCAGCTGAGACGCCATGTTGGACCTCATTAGAACTTCCTGCAAAATGACTAAAGATATTCAAATCCTCAGAAGCGTCCCGCTCAGCTGCGGAGCTTTGACCCTTCAAAACAAAACAAAGAAACTACAAGAGTGCTTTCGACTCTGAACAAATCGAGTCGCGATCGGATCTTCCGATCATCGAAACTGACGGGGAGTTCCAGCAGAACATGCCGATAGACGTAATTTTTGCCATATCTTCGACGCACTGGCGGCAACTTTCAAGTCATAGTCATCGGAACTCGTCGTGGATGATCCATCCGATCGGAGCTCCATCAGATGTGATACGTGCCGTCTGCGGTCTGTGTCGTCGATGCACTCGATGAGCATCTTTCGCCAGCGGAATTCGCTCTAATCCTCCAATCGATAACGTATCTCGATCGAACACATCATCGGCTCGGCAGCTTGTTCCACCGAAAAGTAATACCTCACTGTCTAATCTACAGTCTGCGAGCTCGTCGGCGAACGAGTGCGAGATGATCAACTCGATTCTCTGACCTCCTGGATCACCGGGCTCGGTCTGGGACGCCCAGAGCAACGTCAAAACTCCCCTCCTTTTTTCGACACGCTGAGAACGACTGAATGAGGTTTGCATGGCCGATCGAACAAACGAATTTTAGACAGAGCGTACTGGAAATCACACAATCCAATGCCTGGTCTCCACGATGTTCGAAGCTCGAAGGTTTCCAAGAACGTCTACAACCTTTAATCTACCCCCTTGAACGAAAACGAGAACTTCTACGAGACCGATCACTCTGGATCCCCAGAGGACTTCAAGTTTCGCGATGACTCACGCACTTCAAATGTCGCATTCTACGCAATGGTATTGCTACAGCCAGAAACTGAACGATACACATCAAAGCTGGCAAGTAGGGCGGGTGACAATAGAAATCGGCGATCGGAACTTTTCTCGTTTGGCTCCAATCGTTGTCATGGAACGTTCAGTACTCAGGGTGCTTTGGCGTTCTTGAACTGTTTCTCTTACATAGCTCGGATTTGTGTGTGTTCGGAATACTCACGATAGGAACGTATGAGCGGGTACGATGTTGATGAATCCGCGGCGTGTGTTAACACATGAACAACATCAACAAAACGTTACAGCTTTTTCGACTCGTGAAAAGAAGGCGATGCCTGCGGGAGCCCCGAGCTGAGTCAGGTGTTTGTGAGTGAAACACTCCTCTGTCTGTGTCTGCCGTGTGTGGCGATTGAGAGAGAGGAACAGGCTCTCCAGCCGCAGCGTTTCTTGTGATTCAGATAGATGCGTGATTCTTCGAAGCTGCTATCACTTTGTTGATATTGTTGTCGATGATGATGAGTTTCATACAGTCGCCGATTCCTGCGGGGGGAGCCTCAGGAACACATGCGGAGATAGTGAGCAGGACTTCCCGATTGAACCATCGACGTTATCTCCCTTCAGAGGTAAAGCTCGCCTACGGTCAGAGTACGACTGGTATTCCCTTATTGTATCTTTGGCAGAAGTTCTCGTCACCAATCGACATTCCATAGCTTCCGAGATATTTCACTCTTTGCGCGGGGTCGGAAGCCTCTGTCGAACGAAGGGATCGAGAACCATGCGGCTGTAAGCAAGGCCCAGTGAGCCCATTCTCTCGTCCGCCGCTCCATTTAGCTCCCAGCGTCCTGTCAAAGAGACACGGCACTCACCCAGACGGGCAAGCGACCGACTGAAGGATCAACACCCTGCGTTGGAGTGCGTGGGTTGCCGGTCAAGGTACTAGGACTTTGTTTTGAGGATTCAAGTCGTCTTTCATTTTGCTGTACCAAGAGAGTGACATCTTCGGCGGTCAGCCGCATCCGCTACCCGACGGAAACAGCGTTTGTCTAGAAAGACCTCTTTTCTCTCTGAGAGCCCATTGAATTAGTTTCACGTCACGTAAGGGAGAAGTCGGTTCTTGAAGAGCGGTTAAACGGTTCTCTCCAATCCTGCTCCACACATCAGTGATTGTTGTTGCAATGAGCCTCACTTTTGAGCTTCCGCGTACGAGAGCGTCTTGAGTGGAGCATCGAACGTTCAGGTCGTCCTCGAGGATCGGCGAGCCGGCGTCGAACAGCTGATCACACCCGTGACCTGTGGCCGGACGCAAAAGCTTCGCTAGTATTCCGTGTCCTGGCATGACTTCGTGGAACCCAGTTTTTTCATGGTGTACCATTGCAGATCGGGAACCATTTTGATGTCTGGTAGCTGTGAGTTTCTGGCACCGGAGACCCGCACGGTGGTTCATTGGTTCACTCTCTGGAATCAGGAGCAGCGACACAAGTTCCTCACCCATCTCAGGTTAGCTTCAGCAAGCTTCGTTTCATCGTCAACAAGAACTGCTTGCTCAGCTCCATTATTGCCCCGAACCGGAAGCACCGCTGACGAACCAGGATCAGATAGTTCAAAAATCAAGTCCCGAGGGGCCGATAAGAAGCATAAGTTTGTCTCGATCCCAGGGGTTCCTACGTTCCACAATCGCCGGCTCTTGAGCTCTGTGACCGACTCGACCTCTTTTGGATCGCCTCTGAATCACAAGAGACGTTCCAGTGTCAGGTACGATCACCGTGTATGTGCGTGTCGTCTTCCGAACTTGCTCGAAGCTGAACTTCTCTTCTTGACTTGCGAAAGAACTCTCTTCGAGCTCGAGCGAGTCGTGAGTTAAACTAATCTCCTCGTCGACAGCCGAGCAAAAGTAGCACTCGATAAATGAGAACTCGAAAGTCATTGTGTTCGGAGAATCGCTTCATCGACTGAGATCTCGAGATATCGCGGGAATCGATTCCGTCTTCCTCGACTCCGAGCTCCTGTATCTTCTGGACTTCATGCTGATTTGAGACGAAGCGGTGGCTCACAGCGGTTGGCACCGCGCATTCGGCACCTCTACTAGATTCTCCCGATATCGTTTCCACCGACGACGAATGGAAACATATTCGATCCGTGCTAGCCGGCTGATTGGAAAAAACCCTATTTCGGGTGGAGCTGGTGCAATATTCCATGATCCCGCCAATAGTGGAGATCTACGATCCCGATCGAACCTGATCCAGGATCCTCCCCTTCCCTGAGTGGCCGCACCTCTGTACCCGGCTTCGACGCTCACAGAGGCGCACCGAAAACTGCATCACTCCGCTCCGAAGAATCGAGCTGCCCGCGCCAAAAGCTTCCCCTCTGGAAGTAGAACTCGCAGTGATGGATGCAGGAGACGCAGTCGGCAGCTCGAACTCGGAAACTCCTTGAAAATCGACCGGCCGCTGGGTTCTGCGTGCGTTTCGGAGAATATGAACGACTAAACCTTGGCCTCCATTTGGTTAACCACGGCGGAGGACGCTGTCATACTTAGAAATGATTCCGGGAGTGCCGACGATACACTGATTTCGTCGGAGCGCGTTGTACGGGCTTCGAGTCTTCCTTTACCACCAGCCAGACCCTCCAGGAAACACTTCTGCCGTTACAGATAAGGAAGTTCGACGAATACTTCGCCGCCTGGAGTCCGGAACAGAAACACGTCTTCCTTCGAAAACTCAGCGAGGTCGACCCGGACCTCGTGTCTCGATTCAGGCAGTCACTTTTCTGAAGTTCTCGACTCCCGGAACAATCTGTGAGTGCTGTGCCGCTTCCTCGTAGTCGGATAGTGACAATCCAGCGGTCGCCGAGGCCAACATGATGAGTGGGCCTCCTCCCACTTATCGGATCTCTCGATCGGTTTCGCTCGAACGAGCCCGTTGTGGATTTGGTCAACATCGAGGTCCTCGGTGTTGTGGCCGGCCCTGTTTTGACGTCGGGAGAGCCAACATTGTGACGTTGTGATCAAAACTGTGTCGCAGCTCATTCTCACTCAGAACGACCGCGTCACTCGAGCGCCCACCGTGAGCATAGCGCATGACTCGCCGTATCTTCGTGAGAAATGATTGCTTAGCTGGAAATGCCGTCGAATACTTAATCGATGCCGCTACAAAGAGATCCTGTGCGAATTTATTCCAACGCCAGTCGGGTTCCAGCTCAAGATGCACCAGCGCGGAGTACTCACTCCAGATTCTCAGCTGATTTACCTCTCGCAATGGCTTGGCGAGTTCAGCGAAGTGGAGAAGGACGACTTCTTGCAACAGCTCCTCGACCTCTACGCCCCGGGTGAGTCCTTGGACGAGATGAAGCATCGGCAGCATCGATCGAAGAAGGTCTCTCCGTCCTTCCTCGCTGATCGCTCCATCGACTGACAGATGTCAAAATGACCCAAACAACCCCCGTTTCCCTGGCAGGCCAACTCGCCATCGGACACCGTCTGGCGCCCCTGAAATCTGAGGACAAAGCTCCAACGCTTTTCGACTGCCGTATCGATCTCTTCAAGCAATGGTACTTGGAACAATACGACCTTTCCGAGTGTCGACTTTGAGTCAGTAGTCGCGCAAGCATCGGAGGGGGAACTTGCTGATTGCCGTCGAACGATCGAACGATTGATTGCAGGTTTGCGAGCTGGGAATCCTCTGATCGCCAGGAATGTCTGGACCGGCTGAAGGAAGCCGATGCGGAATTCATTGAAAGATTCCAGAAGTCCAGGGACACTCCAAACGAGGACAAGATCATTGAAGAGTTTTGGTTGAGGCTGGACAACGGATCCGCGGAAGCTAACGGAAATGCTGCGACTCGAGAGCAGCCCGCTCCCGCAGTTCACGGGAATGGGACGGCACACGTACTGGAAAACGGCGGCGTTGAGATCCAGGAGAACGGAACCGCTGCCCCCACCCAGAACGGAGAACCTGCCGTCGTGGAGAACGGAACCAGCCACGTTGAGGTGAACGGAGCACTCGAAGATCAGAGAGGTGGGAGCTCCGGCGCCCCGAGCCCCGTTCAGGAGGATCCTCAGCAGAATCCAACTGTTCCAACCGTTGAAAGTCAGTTGAACTTCTTGAATCGACGCTCTACTTCTGAGCGATCCGCCTTCGTTCCTTGCTAGACTTTTCACCAAATCCAATGAGATGATTCAGGCTTTCTCTCCGACCTTGCAGTCAGCCCACCCGAATGTGAAACGAAAGACGAAGACGAGGAGTTGGAACCGGCGACTGATGACGTTGCGAGTGCTCCGTCCGATGAGCCTGTGGACTCCGGAGACCAAGGGGAGAAGAGCCAATCCGTGGACGGAGCTCAAGGGGCCATGGAGAACGAATCATAACTTCGTCCCAACTGGCGGGAGAGCAACGACAGAAAGCTCATTTGTAAAGAAATGAGAGATCGAAATTTCTGCTCATCATTTGTAAATGATATCGGCTATTATACACTTTATTTATCGATCGAGCGAGGACTTCATCGGTCGGCGAACATTCCGTGCCGCGGACCCCCCAGGGGAGCGCATTCTAACTCGTCATTCTTGCTTTTTGTGGATTTACTGTGTTCCCGGTGATCGCTCCGGTCTGTAGCTCATCGAGCTCTCGCTATGAGATTGAAGTCGTTGGGCGAGCCAACTTCCCTTCGAAGTTGGAATAAACATTTTTCTCTTTCCGAAGCGATGTTCCATGCTCCAGTCAGCCTCCTGGATATCGCTTTGATCAGGACTGCGTTCTCTGTCCGAGATTCATCTGCATGAAGCGCTCCTAGTGTCGTGTCTCCGTGCCAGCGATTTGCACATGGGACCGATTCTGAAGAGAGAAGAATTCGTTGTCGGAACGGGATCAGGATTTTCGAACCCAGAATTCGCAGCACTAAAGTTTCAACGCGAGAAAGCGCGGGTTCGTCTGAGCAGTGGCGTAACGAGGGTCTCTGGCGCCCGGGGCGGTCAACGAATATAACCCCCCAGCCGATGTCGAGATTGTATTGTACTTCCTAATGAACTTCAGGAGCTCCAGTGGGAAGCTAGGAATGCCGCCCCCGGTGCTTCTCGTTCGGGTTGCGCCCGAGGCGGTCCGCCCCTCCCCTTGTTCCGCTACTGCATCTGAGCCCTCGAACGAATTCCAGAACTTCACAAATCTCTTTCCCACTGTCGATCCGTTTTAGTTCCCCCACGAAGAGTTTATTCAAACGTTCATCAGGACGCCTCCGATTGCATAAGCTCGTGTGGATTGCAAATCAAAAGGGAGCTGCGGTTCTATGATCTCTCTAATGGGGATCTCTCTCATTGTCATGCAGTGTGTCCAGTCTGGTAACATCGTGGATTGCTTCGGAAGCCGAAGGAGTGGTGTCCATGAAACGAATATTTCCCCTTATCTGAAGAAAGCGAGAATTCGAAAGAGGGTTTACATACTGAGGATACATCTGGGAAAAAAACGAGGAAGCACCTGCTCATGATTTGGAATATGGTTGAGATTGATAACCGTCGTGATGCGACCAGAACTCAACAAGTAGGCTTGATCTGTGACAGCGCTTGTCTGATCTTCGACCAGGGCGTTGGACATTTGCTTCGACAATTGACCTTAGGAACGGAGAGCGCTGGAATTTCCGCCGTTCGGGGCCGTGTTCCATGATTTTCCTCTGGTAGAAGGATGTGATAGCATTTGGCAGCGGATGCCCGCAGCCTAATCCAACCTACAACATCACTCTACCGATCGTTCCCAACCATGGAAACAACGCTTTGAAGATTGCCAAGGACTACACGCAACTCAGTTTCTCGCGGGCTTCAGGAATTTGAATCGCTGAGAGAGGTGGCTTCGATGTGAGCGCGGCGGCGGTGTCGATGAGAGGGTACGCGACATTCTATAAACCTAGAGCAGCACGTGTGTCGGCCCTCTTTGCTCACCACATGCGAGCGTGTACGGCTCGAGGCTCCAAAGTCTGTGTCATGCGCGGTAAGTACGAAGCTGCCTGTGCTGATAAGCCGAACGCTGGCATTATTTTCCGCCGAACATCGTTATGATCTTTCGTTTAGCTTCTACCGGTGACGAGGATGGTGATATTCGGTGACTTTCGGGATAATTCTAAATCGAGAGCGATCTATAACGAGACTCGCTCTGTTAATCCCGACCTGATGAGATTCTACTTCACGACGGTCTTCAGACACCCAAATAGATTCTGGATGAGAACCGAAGTAGCTGATGCGCCGTTGAGAGTCAGATTGTAGCGCACAAACTTGCCAATCGAGTTCAACGATAGTTCTTCCGCGTCTGCAGGTCCACGTGGTACACGATCCAACATGGCGTTTGAGTCACGACGAGCTCAAGCGGGGAGTTCCTCGCGTTCATCAACGGTTTTTCTGTTGGAAGTTCCGCCCCTGTTTGGTTCTGGATTCACATGAACTCGCAGTATATTCCCCAAGGCGAAGCCCTCTGAGATTCCCGGCAGTCAAGAATGTGACTGGCTTCATGAGGTGAGATTGGATAGATCAAGCTCTCGCGAACAATCACTGTTCCGTCGACCTGATGAGATTTTACTTCACGACGGTCTTCAGACACCCAACCAAATCCTGGATGAGAAACGAAGTAGCTGAACGAATTATCTTCGAATCCTTCCGAGGAGAACTCTGGCGAGAATTATGCTGAAACGACCAATTTCCTTCCTCAGTGATGCCCGAGCTCGAGCGAGCCTGCGGAACTTTAAAGGAGCGCAGCGAATACGGATGCACTTCAATTTCGAGGTGAGGCTCGAAGTTCCTGAATTCGAGAATTCGTAATGAAATGATGATCAACACAGACCTGTTCTGAACACTTTGAGGACACGCAATATCAAACCCTGATTCAATCGCCAGATCGTTTCCACGTGAAGTCTTTGGTACAGGTCGTTATCCAGTTTTCGTTTCCAGGTCGTCGTGAAATCGTCCCACAACTGCGATACGACTCCAGGATGATATGATCCGAAAGGTGGGTCTGAGCCGGCTCTCACAACTGAGGAATCACGTCTTCAGATGTTAAGCTCTTTCGCGCTTCTCGTGCGCTATGGAGTTCAAGCCCTGAAGAAGAGCGAATGTCAAACGTCAGGGACGGTTGCGCTACATCGCAGCGGTCTCCGGGGTCATGCCAACAGATAGTCGATGCGTTCATGCTTCGAAGTATGTGCTCGTTTCGCCGGTGAACCCTGGGTTCTTAGTTCCGAAACCCGCCCAATTCAAATACTGAGTCAAATAGCCGGCCATGTGCCTTCAAATGAGGTGTGCGGTGGCAACGGACGGGGAAAACGAAGTTCGTGACTCCGCAAAGGGAAAGCTCCATGCTGAACCAGCGGAATCGCGATACACCCATGACATGAACCTAGCTTCCCAGATTCTTTGCCCATGGGAAATCATCCGGCGAGCCTTCGAGCTATTTATCTGAGTCAGAGGCAGTAGTCACGAATGTTGTGGCGCGAAGAGGAGCGTTTCAAAGCAAATACCAAGTTGCTACATTTTTCAGAATTTGGACATGGCTGCGTTGCGGGTGAATCCACAACAAACGGTGGAGACGCCGAGGTTACAGCGCGGAGCGATGGCGAGCAACGACGGCGTCGAAATGTCCTAGACCCGCAGGAGCGGATCACAGACATGAACAGTGAGTACGAAACCATGTCCCAACGCGAATTTCCGAACAGCGTTGAGTGTAATCATTGGGGCTAACCCACGATCATGACCGCAAGGAGGTGTCTTATCGTGCTGCCGCTCGGTCAAACGGTCCAGGGGGAAAGAAGAGTGAGGGTCTAGTCGATCTCAATGCGTATTCCCCACATCAGTCACTGATTCAGAGTCGGAAACTCGAGTCACCAATCAAGGACAGGGGAGTCAATCCGCGGTGAAAAGCAGGGAAAACCCTTTTTTTTTCAAATTTTGGACCTCCCTAGAAAAGAATCACGGGCCCCTTCAAGACGATCAACTGCGGGCCTGAATATGACCTACCATGGGCTACAAAATGGGCACCTTCTCATCCGGATCTGGGTGTTACACTTCGTATAGTTCCTTTGTGAGACGGATAACTAATCGTTGATCACCATCCACAGACCATGGCCCAATGGGAGGGGATCCTTCAGCTACTCTTGCGGACGACGTCCGAAGTTGACAAAGAGGACGATGTTCGTATTCCGGGCGACATCATGGATCCGACAATCACCGGAGTCCTGCTGTTTCCGAAAAGAAGCCGCTCGAACCATCAACTCATCGTCCGCGAAGAATCGCGACAAACGCGTATCATCAAGGCGCCTCTCGATTACATCTTTCCTTTGCGTATCGATCAACCGCTTCGAAACACTGATCTCACAAATTGTTCGACATTCGGTCTCATGAACCGACGTTTAGATGAATAAACGTGATCCTGATCTCGATGAGAAACTCATCTTTCGTATGGGAATCTATATTTTCAAACTCTCAGGGGAGCTTGCCCATCTCATTGATTTCACTGAGCTCGGGAATCGGAGGAACAATTCACCCAAGTCAAGTGTAGCTAGTTGAAGTGCTTGGTGAGTTCCTGTTGTGGATTCGTGTCTCTCGTCGTGATCCCGCAGCGGTCTCTTGTGGCTGGATTTTGACGGTGCTATAAGGCCGGAGAGCGGACAAGCCGGCCAATCGGGAGCACGCTATCGATACGATTATGTTCAGATATCCCTTGAGCAGCCAGATCCCCTCTGTTCGGAACGACTCGATGGGGAAATGCGATCTCAGATTGGTTATTCGATCGGTCACTTCCGGCAAGGAATCCACCTACGGATTCACAATTATTCCCTCGTCGAATCGCAAGGAAAATTGCAGTCAACTGACAAGAATCCTATTCGAGATAGACTTCCCGAATTACTTCAAGTTCTCTCTTTTTTTCTCCTTTTTTTCCTCTCGCTGGAGTAGGAGGGAATAAGGTGTGCGTAGTGTGCGCTGGACTGGCTGGCGCCTCGCTGAGTCCGAGTCTCTGCGTTCGGCTCGCGAGTAGATTTTTCTTCTTTCTAGAATGCAGGACAGCTTCCTGGCCGTCCATGCGTCTTCCGATATTAGCATCTGTCGACAAGCGTCGGGACCGATGTTGTTCTGAGATCTCTTGTTGATGCGAGGGCGTCGCACGAGATCACCGTGTGTTCTACGTCGTCCCCTCCCCCTGAGGCACACATACGGGGCTCGGAGCCTTCTTAATGAAGGAGAAATAGCTCTGGAAGTCCCCGTGACCGCTGAGAACCTGTGACGTGTGGTACGGAGGTACCCGAAAGTGCGGTCGAGCCAAGACCTGATATCGGGGATGCAGCTGTGCGTCCATCGACCCCTGGTTCTTCTGCCAGAAATCATTCCATTACTCGACCGTCTCTCCCTTTATGTCCGCGTCCATAAGAGTTTCTGCTGCATTCTCGGTGGGTTCGTGCAAACGGTTCCTTTCCTTGTTTTTCTCGTATAGCTCTCTCCGTTCTCCTATCAGCACTGGCTATGGCGGCGTTCGCGCGAGTACCTGGAGAGCCTGAGTCAAGACAGTTCTGTGACATCCTGTGATGCGGATTGCCGAGATTCTCTGCGCACATTCGCGAGCGGCACGGTTTCTCGCGGATTTGATTGCGGCTCGTCCCCGTGCTGGGGACGCGGTATATTCCGCGACTACCGCGAGCACGCGTCTCTGCGCTTCGGACGCTCCGTGGGTTCGGGGGAGAATCCATGCGAAATCCGTTGCTGCCTTCTCGGAAACCGTTCGTACATGTTCAGCACCGGTGAGTGTTGCCTGGATGTGAACTTCTAGATATCTGGCTGACTTTCGGAGCTGGATATCGTGTCCCTGGAGTTGTAAGCGCAAGATTCTGTGGGTTCTTTTCCTGATGAGCATCACGGCTTCTGGCTTCTCGACGTCGCCACTTCGAATTTGTTAGCTTGCATCCAACCCACAATGATATCCAGGGCGGCGTCCACGATTTTCTCGAGTTCCTCTGTAGTCTTTGCTCGTACCATAAGTGCCAGATCATCGGCATATCCGATAGTCGTGGCGAAAGCCGGCATCTTTGCTCTGAGTATGTCGTCGTACGGTACCAGGCCAGTATACTCCGAAGGTATGGACATACCTCTTTGGATTTGAGTCTATCATGGGTCACCTCCAAAATCTCCTGCCACAAGAAGTCCTGACCAGAGTCAAAAACAGGGGGCAGTCGAGCACTGCACGTATGTTCCGGACACGTCAGGTACATCCAGACTCGAACGCAGCCATCCGAAACACCGCTGGAGCTGAAACCTTGGGACAACATACATCCCGCTACATCTATCAATGCACACAGGAATGGACGAATCAGGATTATTCCCAAATCATTCCCAGATCTCGCTTCCCGGCCATCTAGCTGCCAACGAGGGGGTGCTCTAGCGAAACTGCCGCATGAACAAAGCGATGGCTCAGCCCGGCCGATCTCCAGCAAACGAAGGGATCTCTCCCCGACTCTATGACAAAATAAAAACAGGAATCTCGCCGACATTCCCATAGTGGAGTCGACTGTGATCATGGTGAACGTTATCGTTCTCCCTGGCGTGTCTCCCGCCCAATGGGCTCCTATGGCTGTGGTCACATCGGGAAAATCAGGTAATCTGTGGACTTCTGAAGCTCCATTCTAGCATGAGATTCGATTTTGAGAATCCCCAATGAATTGGTCTTGAGGAGCAGGATTATTCTGCCCACCGAGCTCTTTGACCGCAATGCTGTGTTCGCCGAGTCTGGAAATCCGGCCAGGAGAGTTCATGATGGAATCGAGGCGGCCCATGGAACTGGATATGGCTATATGAAGCATCGACTGAACGTGAGCTGGATGGGTTTCAGGCTTGGAGGATTCTTCAAGCAAGAGTATTTCGAGTTTTAAAATACTTTCTCTTCTCAACAGAAAGGTTTCGGTAGGAGAGGTCGAACGCTGAGCCAAGGGCGGAGAACCAATATTGCGCATGGTTCAGTTCGCGACCGCTCCCCATCTCCCACCTGATAGTCATGCTCCCATAAATCCGCCGAGGTCCGCGAGCCTCATGCAAACGGGAATTCGTAAAATCGCCGTGCTACGCCGCCGCGGCGCTCTCAAGGCGCGAATGCATCCATCCATCGACTGGCGCCAAGTGTCACAAGCGCGGCCCCTTTCTCCAGTGTTTGATTATGTTACCCCAATCTGTGATGGACATCTCGCGTTTCTCTCAAGAAGTTTGATCATTGTCTTCTTGAGTCTCCGACATCTTTTGTGATCGGAAGTCGGTGATAGCGTCTAAGGAACGGTGGTTCGAGATGGGAGTTTCGCGTTAGTCGGACGACTCTGTCACAGCTGATTCGGTACATGGGATTCTGTTCGAAACTGGATTCGCTCTCTCAGCCTGGCTCCTGGAGTCGAATAACTTTTACGGCGACGGATACTTACGGAACTTCTCGGGATGTATCTAGAGACGCGCCAAGTTCGCCGGACAACCCTTCCTGTTATTCTTACCCGTGTCCCTGGGTAACTTTTTCAGGAGATAGATTCATCTTAGTGGATAGCGAACAATCCCGTCATGGCTCAAGAACGTCCTCCTGACTTTCCGGACCTGGGGGAACACCTTTCTCCCGGAGATCTAGAGAAGAACCTTGGGGTAAGCTTGAGGTTTTTAGATGATGATGTCAGGAGAAAATTACAAGATCAGTTGCGCCGTTCCCGTAACGTGACTCTTGAATCCCAGGAGCTCTGGAGAAGACTGAAGAGCGAGACCAATGGCGATTGCCTGGAGGGTAATTCGTTGGCGAGGACGCTATCGCAGGATCGATTAATGCTGAACGAGTCCAACAAAATCCGTTTACTGACTTCTTGCTGCATTGCCGACGTGTTCAGGTAGGAGGAGAAGTCCCTCGGTCCCGTGCGAAGTTTACACGCGGAACCCTTCCGTCGACCGCGCTTCCGAATAGCCGCCCTCAGACGTCTTAATCCTCTTTATCGACCCATCGATTCAGTAATATTCCTCCTCACAATGACCCCGCTCTCATTTTCAGGCTGAGAGCTCCTGAATGTCCATACAAAGACAAGAACAAACTCAAAAACATACTGGAATTCCTCGTGGAGCAGTTCGAATGTGCGTGAAATGGGATTCGATGTTCTCTGGATCCATCTCTTTCGAGGAGGGTTCGGAGACTGTATATTTTCCCCCGTATGGGCTCCGAGGATATGACGGATGACAGAGCGTTCTTGCCCTCAGATCTTCAAAATGACGACAGATTCTTTCTGGAAAAATCATCTTATCTCGTCGCGTCTCTCGCCAAGGCCAAAACACTGAATCTTCACCTGGATTTGGAATCGAGTACTCATTTCGTCGTGAAAGTTTTTACCCATTTCATGGCAGTTATCAGGTTCGTCCCATGATCGCTAAATCCCTGATAGACGAATCAGGGAGACTTCAGGGGAGCCCGGCGCGTGCAGAAGTCGCCGGAGCTCCTCCCCCTTTCTCGAAAATGATGATTCTCGGACGAGCAAGCAAGCATCATTTGTCATGAGCTCGGATTGAAGTTTCAGAAGCAGTCACAACCTAAAAGAGATCAGTGAGGTCGTCAGACGCTTCATGGTTGATATCCTGGCCTCTTTGATCAATGAGCCTGACAGCGTTTCCGATGATCTCATCGACTCAATGAAGGAGTTCCTCCTCAGAAAAGATGATTCAGAGGTATTTTGAGCGTTACTTTTCTATGTCCTTCGGAAGCTCTCTCTCTCTCTCTGGATGGAAATTGAGACCTTCTCATCCTACTCAGACAACATCGCGACTATGCCGGGAAGTGATCGCCAAGGCATCTGACAGCTTGGAGGGTCACATCGACCGTTTTTTCGGAACTGAGTTCGGGCACGGAAGGGTTCAGATGATGTGTGAGCTGTTCCTGGAGCTGTACAGTATCATCCCACAGAACTTGATTTGCTTCGTATTGAAACTTGATACCATGCTGCAAAGTAAAAATGACGCTGTTAGGATTGAGGTAAGCGTGCTGTGTGCCGCACGTAAGATATTTCCACCTAACGTGCGATACTTGGCCGTGTTCCGAAGCGAACACCTCAATCACTCCGCTCTTTGCGATCTTCCAGGCGACAGAGTTTGTGGCAAGGCTGATGGCGTCTACGGACCTGATCTCTTCGTTTCCGAGTCTCCATAAAGATTTCCTCGCCCGATACAATGATCAGAAATACGAGGTGTGGGTCCTGTCTTCGCAGTTCTGCTTCCTATTCAAGAAGTCGATCCAGCGTACACGCAGAAACCACTCCCCCGGATCAAACGCCTCCCTCTTACTCTTCAGATACGCATGAAATGCATAGAGATGTCATTCCCTCTCTTACTGCAGCAATCGTTGCTCCGCGACGAGATCGTGGAGGCAGTGAAGAGTCGTCAGCACGATGTGAATGAAAGCGTGAGGTACTCGCTCAGTATGCTCCTCAATCCGCTCGATTCCACTCTCGATCACCTCCCATTGATGTGATTGAGTTCTTGAGGCTTCTGGTTCAACACTGAATTCCCCCCCCGCAGGTTCCAGGTCGTTTTCACAATCTTGAAGGCGGCGGAGAGCGACATCACCACCGTCTACGACGTTGGCTTGCTGGACATTGTTAGAGAACGAACGCTGGACACTAATGTACGTGGATGCTGAGAAACCGATATTGAATCCACAAGGTGCAGCATTGGGCCAAACGAAGCTCATGAGAGATCGTTTTCCAGTTCAAAGTGAGGAGGCTCGCGCTCATTGGCATAGGACAACTGTATCGAAAGTTCACATCCAGACCTCTACCCGCCGGTGTCAACGGAAGCGAGGAATCGCAGGGCTGGCAGGGAGACTCGGAGGCTGCCAGGAAGGTTGATTGGATACGAAACAAAGTGCGTTTTTTGGCATCATGCTTGCTCTGCATCCAGTTTTCGAATCGCCTTATTCTTCACCTGGCTTAAGTTGAAACCAGTTTGCGTCGTCGTCGGAATTCTGAAATCCTGATCCCGTTCGATCACGGCTATGCGAAATGGTGATTTCTATCTCAGGTGCTGCACCGATATTACCAGACAAGTCTTCAGGATCGACTGATCGTCGAACGGATCCTTTACACGTGTCTCGTCCCTTTCTGGCTCTCGAGTGAGGTGAGTGACATGGGGAATCCAGCTCTCACGCAACCCTGAACGGGAGATCGGGAAAAGAAGTGAGACGGTTGGCGAAAAAACTTCTGATGCCTTCCAGGAACGCACAGAAAAACTGTATCAACTCTTCACCACTTCCGATGAGCACGCTGCGAGGGCATTGATACAGATCTTAAAATTTCAACACACCTACCGACAACAATTGAAAGGGGTACCTACCTTCCTTCTCACTTTCGACCAATGTTAGAATCACCGATAACTGAAACCCTGCTCATTGTCTGAGCGCATGACCTCTATGAGTCGCCACCTCCCGCTTCGTCGAGAAGACCTTGTCTAAGCTTTCGAGACGATAATTTTCCGCTTCCAGATGATGCACTTGGTTGACGAATCCGAAACAACCGTAGAGAACCGAGGGAAGCTCGACACCCTGGTCGAGTTCATGGCTCAGCAAGTCTCCGACGAAGAAAGCGCGAAGAATCATATCATCGAATTCCTCCAGCTGGTCAGGAATTCGCCGACTTTACATCGACACACGACTCAAGTCTTGGAAGCGAAGACATTCGAAGAGGTCAACGAAAATGTGGTACGTAGTGCTCCACGGGTCCGAGTCATTCCACGAAAATAGCAGACCTGAGCTAATTGACGGGTTTTACAGAGGAGTATAATGAGGACGCTTGGCAATCCGCACAATGCCTTGTTCGTGATCGTGAAACAATTACTTGAACGCGTCGCGCCGTTGATTGTTGACTCTACAGGCATCTCGCACATATTACAAGTTGCTAGAGAGAAACTCGAATGTAAGTTCAGGATGACTTGCTCGCGCGAGCCTGTGGCCGTTCCTCGATATTCCCGGGGTTCCGATGTCCAGACATGATCGCAGCACAGCAGGATGCCCGAAAAGCTTGGCACACCTTGAAATCGGAGTTTGTATGGTGTCGGTGTATATGTGGCCGTATCTCTTTCTCAGGCGTGCAGGAGGAGGAAGGCCGTCGATGCTTGGAACTCCTCGTAGTTCTCGCCGAAGTTCACCCAGAAACTTTCATGGAGCGAGAGATCGTTGAAGAACTCTGTGATTTGCTGGCTGCCAAGTGGGATGCGGAAACGGCTCTCTTACTTGTCGAAATACTGTATAATTTACGGAAGAAGAGCATCGAAGAATTCTTCCCAGATTGCGCTGTGTGAGTTTTCGAAATCGGTTGGAGATCTTACCTCATGTCGGAGCGTTTCATCGGCCACCACATTTTCATTAAGTTTCACGTCAGAATCGATAGGTGGGTAGTTCTCACGGACTCCTCTAACTATATTGACCGCGATTTTCCCACTCAGGGCTCTGAAATCGACACTCCGGAAATTCCTCGAAAAAGGCACCCCCAAACGAGCCAAGCTGGCAGTCCGTTGTATCAACTCTTTGTTCGAGGACGCTGTGAGTGATTCCTTCGGTCGATGAAATCCGATGAGCTTTCTCTATAGCATGCTCTATCGCCCTCGAAAAACCATTCAGACCCATTGTGCAGAGATCCACCGCCTTAAAAAATGATTCATTCGTTCCAGGCATCTTGTTTCTCAGACATACTCAGAAGGCTGACGGATGTTGTCAACAAAGCCATTTGTCAGCCGAAGTCAACACCCCATTTAGAAACAGTCCTCGTCTCCCTGGGCCAGATTGCGGGCCTGAGACCGGAGTGCTTCAATCCCCACCGAGAATACATTACTGTCGAGATTGCAGTGAAGAGAATCCTGGTTCCCCCATCGAACCCACCAGAGACTCCGCAGTCAGATTTTCGAGCAACCCGGCAGTCCAAATCGAGAGGCGCTAGATCTTCGAGTTACGTAAGTTCCGGTCCACCTTCTCCATTAGCGTTCTCTCCCGAGCTACTACCTCGTCGACTCTCTATTCCCCTCTCACTCTCTCTCCCTCTCTGAAAAGCACGTCGGTTGCATTCCAGGACGCGAAGAACCAGGAAAAACTGGCAGCGATGAAGCTCACTGCCCACGCGCTGGTAGGGCTCGCGAACCTTTATTGCGCCCGAGCCCCTAAAGCTGATGAGAGCAGGAAGAAGATGATGTTGGAATTCATGAACTGGGATGCGGAGTGCACGCTGCGTCTGCTATTTACAGCCGTCGAGAGAGACGGGGATTTGCTGAACTCCGGCAAGTTATCAGAGGTCGAGAAGGCCCAGTTCAGGTTGAAGGCTGCGACTTCTATCCTGAAAATTTGTCGTTTCAAGAACTTCGCTGATATAGCAACGGGGGCGCAGTTCCGGTCCCTGGCGAAACTCGTCATAGACTCGTCCCGGTCGGTGCGCGAACGGTTCTGCGAGAAACTGCACAGAAGACTCCTGGCGCTCCGGCTTCCGCTCCAGTTCATGGCTCTGTTCTCCTACGGAGCTCTTGAACCTGACGAAGAACTCCAGGAGAGAATCAGAGGATACCTCGTAGCCAATATAAAGAAAAGGAGGGAGCATCTGAAACAGCACAGCATCGACGGCGCGACTCGGATGACCATACTTCCCGACAACGTCATCGGATACGTGATCCACATGCTGGCCCACGATCCTTCGTTCAAGACCACGAAAGATGTGCAGACTCTCGAAAAAATCCGAGAATGCCTCTGGTTCCAGCTGCAGTTTCATTGTTGTGACAGCAACGAGAACTATTCGTTTCCCTTCTTCAGGAAACTTGTTGAAACCATAAAACGGTCCCGCGACCGCGAGGGTCCGCACGACGTCGAAATGAATACGCGATTGTACGCCGTTTGCGACATTGCTCTTGGTTTGATTATGTCAAGAACAACGAATTTTGGCCGATTCCCCTCATCGGAGAAAGTTCATCTGCCGTTGAAACTTTTCATTCAGCCGAGTCAGGATACGGCGTTCAATTCGACTTATTACTTGCCAGCGGAACTGACTTTCACGCCCCTGGCCGCGAGGAAAGGAACGCCTTCCGCGAAGACGAAGCGACCTCCAGAGCGAGTCGCAACTACTCCCAGCCGCAGAAGAAAGGTCTCGCGTAAGAAATTATCGAATATCGGGAGTGGTGAAGAGGGGGAGGAGGATGATGATGATCTGGATGAGGATGATTGAATCAAATGCTCATGCTTCGAATCAGGTGCGGTCGCCGAAATGATATGTGTGGTGAACTTGTTTTTGTGAATAAAACCGGTTGGAAATATCCGGTCTACGCGGTCCTGAATTCTTGGTGGATGCGTCTAGTTCCATCGGTAGCTGCAGAAGGCTCCAACCGTCTATGACGGAATATCACTCCGTAATGAGATTTTGGCATCGATGTGGGAATACGTCTTTTGTTGGACTATGAACCTATTTCACCTCTAAAACTGGTTCGTTTGGTTTCGACCTATTCACTCAACTACTCATTGTCAATGATTGGCTTCGGGACCCGCCTTCACCGTCATGCAGGTGCCGTATTTCCGTTACGGCCTCGTAAACTATTTACCCCGCAATTTAGCAGCAGAATTCCGTGAGTCTATTTCAGCTATATGGATGGAGCAACTCACTCTCGCTTTCTTATGCGTGTTCATCAACCTCTCGATGATAGACGTGATAATACACCTGTCGACGGTATCCGGGAGGCTCCTTGAGAGTTTCTGATGTGAAGGACTATTCCTTCATATTATGCACCTCAGAACTTGATTGAAGTGGTGCGGGCTCGAGCGGTGAAATACTTCTTCGCACTTTCTGGTTCTTGGCAACGTTCATACCTCCTGACTGAGTTCCGACGAATATTGCCGGACAGTCCCCCGGCTCCAAGGGGAACAATGCGCGGGGACATTGTTTGTGCCCGTATGTCACGTGCATCTTTCAGGCGATGATTCAGGCGTCCTTAGTCTTCTCACAGAGCGATGGAAATATGCGGAATCAATCGATGGCTCGGAGGAAGTTTTCGAATTGCCGCCGCTGGCCGTGGCCAATGGAAACGCTCGACATGCCAACATGGCCGCCTCCATAGAGCTCTGAGTGTTCGCTTCCGGGCTTAAAGAGACACAGATACAGGCATCGAACAGTTTCGTCAAAGACTCCAGCTAGGTTTCTCTGTGGCTCATTCGGAGATGCGAACCTTCCTTCGTGGAGAAGGATAACAGGGTAGCGCCCTGTGCTAAAATGAACCTTGGTCGGAGACTTTCGGTGCTTTTTATTATCGGCGTTTGCGGTGCTTCTCCTCGGTAGGAGCGATTGACATTTCCTCTCAACAAAAACGTCAGAGTGAGTGGACACGAGTTTTAGGCGAGACCGATTTCTCCGCGATGCAGTCAAAGCGGCTTATTCTGTGTTGGATCACCACGGAGGGGACTCTTCGGGGTTCACCATCCTCTGAAAAGTTGCTTTTCATCTGAGCAGTCGGAGGAGTCTGTGATTTTGAAGGATGCTCCCGGGGGAGCTGATTACATTATATGGATCCGCATTGCGCGCTGCAGAAGCGATCAGATGTATCTCGGTGAGGATCCTGTTGTTTGCTCCCGACAGTGTTCGCTCAAACCGTATAAGGAATCAAGTGAGAAGTTACTTGGAGCGTGACAATCTCCTCTGGGCCACACCTTCAACGCTGCCGGGTGTCGCTCGCCAAAATTATCCAAAAGCCGCAATCAAATGAGATGATTGTCGTTGCTTCACGGCGAAATCTGGAGCGTTTCGTCGGGTGAATTCGGAAGGGGTGCGGGGGCTGCATCGCCCGCCCACGAGCCGCTACATGAGTTTGTTTGGCAGGTGCTGTCATCACTCCACCGTAGCGAATGAAACTCCGAAATCAAGAATTCATCTAAAAATCTCAGGACGTGAAGAGTTCCCTATCTCACTGGGCAGTGTGGGTTTATTCGTGCGGAATTCCCTCGAGCCCCGCTCGAATCACATCGATGAATCCTGTTTTTTTTTTTCAGGATCATGACGGACGACAAAGAGCGGAGCAACATTCTGCTGGCGCTGCAGGCTCTCTTGGAAGAGTTCCACTCGGCCCCGTGCTCGAACGAACGCAAGGTAGTGTTGGGATTGACATGTGAAAGATGCCCCCCAAAAGATCTCATTTGACACCCGCCTTATTGAGTCGGATGAAGTCTCCTTCGGCTTGAGCGATGATCATTCGATGGTTCACAGCGCATCATCGAGGAGCAGCTGACGAGTTTCTCGAGGCAGAGCAATGCCTTGGACCTATGCCTGTCGTTTCTGCCTCTTACCCGTGACCCGTACGTTCTGATGTTCGTGGTCAATCTGATTGAAGGTGAGACATCCGAACGATAACGTTACAGTGGAGGATCTCCTCATTCATATTTGTTTCCAAACGTCGCGGAAAAGCGGTCGATAGGGGAAGAGCTTCAGTCCATACCTTGACAGGTCGATGTTTCCGTTCGTAGGTGCCGTGCAGCGATCATGGCCTCGGTTGATGTCCGACGAGAAAATTCTCATCCGGAGATCGGTGGCTTCAGCGCTGCTCACAGCTCCGTCGGAGATGGTCGCGTTCATCCGGATCAAACTTTGCAAAGTTCTAGTCGATATAGGGAGATTCGATTGGCCCCACTTCTACCCGGATTATTTCAACAATATCTTCCAAGTATGTTATGCGGAGAGCAGGGTTCTGGATAGTTCCCGAGTGCGACGCGTCGACCGGGTGTCTGGGATTCTGAGCGAGTCCGAAACTTCGACGGGATATTGTTTTCAGTTGATTAACAACCATTCGACGAGACTAGTCGGGGTTCTGCTCTTGCGGACAACTTCCGAGGAATTCATCTCCCCAAAGGACGATCTCTGCGCTTCTCGGAAGAAAGAACTCAAACACCTGCTGAACAATCTGGTCCCTCAAATGCTGACATCCCTAACCGGTACGAAGCTTGAGAAGATTTGTTTCGTCGCTCACCTGGGCTGAGTCTCCTCAGTGGCGACCGGAAATTAGATTACGGTTGCATGACAGTAGCGGGAAAAAAATAATTCGTCTCGCCATCCCCAGGAGTCCTCGACGAGATCCTGATGTCATGTCAAGCCTCGTCGTGCACGCCGCCGCCGTCGCCAACGCATCCCTCGTCAGCGGGGCAGTCTTCCATGGCACCACTGACAAGTTCGGCGCCAATAGCCCAGGCGTACATCGGGGCCGCATCGGGTACACACTTGAGCGTTGAGTCTCATCTGCACAAACCGGGAAATAATCAACAACTGAATCCACATAAACCGCTGGACGCGTCCTCGAGAGAACTCGCTCTGGCGTGTCTTTCAGCTCTGGAACAACTAACCAGGTTCGATGAAATTGATAGACAAAAGAGAGGAATTTCTCGTGTCGAGAACAGCCTGCAGGAGCAATGTCCCCGGGGTGGGGTGTCTGAAAGCGATGATCTTCGATTTGATAACGTTTTGCAGCTGGGTGTCGATCGGCTCAAATTTTGGACCATCGATGCTGAACACTCTCTTCGGCTTCATATGGCTTGGCTGTGGAGAGCGAGCTGACGTGAACGGTGCCGCCGCGGTGGCCGCTGTAAGCGTCATAAACGAACTTGTGTACAAGAAGTGTTTCACGCAAAGAGACACGCAAGCCTGTCTAGTCTCAATTTTCGAGGTAATGGGTCGCCTCAGAGTTCCCGATTCCTCGTCGTCCCCGAGGACGGGTCTCCGATCTCAGTGTGCACGAAATGATGGATTTCTTGGGAGAAAAGCCGTTGAGGGATATTTCGGAATAATAGAGAGTGAGGCCGCTGCTTTCTGTTGCAGAATACATTCCGCGTGCTGCAGCTGGTCACACAGAATTCCGGCGTGCAGCGGGCGCGTCTCCACGAAGTCGATCCCTTGCTAGTCACAAAACTTGGAGAGCTGCTCCACATCCTGATCGAGAACCACCTGTCGAGATTCCCGGACGAAACTCCCGATGCTCCCCTCGTGCAGTTTGTACATTTGGTCCAGGTGAGAGGCTTTGCTGTGAGAAAGAAAGCGAGCGATTTTCAAGTGAGAGAAACCGTCCGATAGGTATGTTTTGGAAGGATTCAGAGGATGTACACAAATCTCAGTTGTTCGTCATGTCATCGCGGATTCACACCGAACCCTCGTCCAACAGGCTTTCACTCTCGGTCTTAACAACGGTGAACAGTATTTGGTCTCATTGGACACATGGCTGTGTTTCTTCGAAAATATTGAAGCATCTGGGAAAACGCTCAAGTATAAACAGCTCCTCGGTCACCTCCTGGACGAGGTCATGTCGCGAGTCATGACGAAAAACCATCCGCAAATCCAGGAAATGTCGACTGACGGTGACGAGAGTGAGTGGGAGAACCATCTGAGGAAAAGTCTGCAAGTCGTTTCAAAGGTGAGTCGCCCTGGAGATTCCTGGCACGGAGTTGGGTTCCGATTGTTCGGAAGTTAACGTGCACCCTGTGCTTTGTTCCAGATATCGGAGCTGGTGGTGGAAGAAACTTGCGTGCACATCATCTCTGTCTGGGACTCCGCAGTCGCATCGTTCGAAAACGGCCATAGCTGCACAAACGAACAACTCAAAGATCTTTCGACTCTGGCGAGAACGATCGGCTGCCTGGCGTCTCCACTGTCGCTGCTCGTGGAAAATTGCATCAATGCCGCCCAGGTATTCACGATTCCGCTAGACTTGTTTCGATCGTAGAGCCTCCGTGCTTGCCAGTGCATGAACGAACATCGATTGAGTTCGGTGAGGTAATTCAAGAACGCTCGAGTCAGTAAGACACGGAGAAATCGATTCCCAGATTCCGGTCAAACTCGTTGGTGACCTGCTCAGGGTAGTCCGCAGGAGCTCGGATATTTTGCGCCAAGGTGTCAACTCCGTTAGTGGCCCCAAGACTTCGGATTGCGTTTGTTCGGTGAGTTCTTAACGCTCCGTCCGAACGAAGAATCATGCTTTCGCGAACGCCGGGGAGATTCTCAGTCCTTCATAAAATCTTCCATCGTCAGATTGAGAAAGAATGTCTCGCGAGCATACAGTCGTACTTGCATCTGCTCGGCGCCTCGATGACAGAGAACGCTCACAACGGAGGCTCGGTTGCTCGTCAGATCGTGAACCAAATCGCAGAGACCGCTTTAGAGGTGAGACGACTTCCGCGTGCAAAATTGGTCGTAACGAAAACGAAGAAAGCGAGGAGAGAACGAATCGAGAATGAGAAAAGAAAAATTCCCCAGGTGTGCGTTCAACGCCGAGGCGCATCTGCAGCGGCTTCCGCCGTTCTGGTGTCGATGACAACGAGGTTCCGATTCCCTTACCTCATGGAAGGCCTCTACCCAAAACTTGTGCCAATCATGTGCGGTTTCAGTTGCGAAGACGACATCGTGCTCCTGAAGAACTGCGCAATCAGTTTGCAGAACATCTGCCTCTTGCCCTGGATAGAGGTTTCGTTGAC
Organism: Phytoseiulus persimilis; assembly: GCA_037576195.1. Taxonomy (NCBI): domain Eukaryota; kingdom Metazoa; phylum Arthropoda; class Arachnida; order Mesostigmata; family Phytoseiidae; genus Phytoseiulus; species Phytoseiulus persimilis. Next base: position 29,569,467 of record CM075103.1, read on the forward strand.
CGATCAGAAGTTCGACACGCGGAAGGCTCACTACGAGGCCGTCGTGCAGAACCTGTTGAACAACGCTCATCAAAGCAATAACAACGCGTACCCAACGATGAACGGGGCGATATCCCCAAATCAGAACCATCTACAGAGTCACGTTGAACGAATGAAGTCTCGACAGGCAGCCATGGTCTTTGAGATTGCGACCGCCATGGTCGAATCTCTGAGCTCCAACTGCACCAGCAAATCGAAGTCTGTGGTCGCCGAGTGTTTCGAAAAACTGTTGGAAGCATCGGAAGGACTTCTCCTCCGAGAGGGGCGGCAGATCGAGCCGCAGACGGGGGAGACTGTTATGGCATTTTACAAAGCGTGCTTCCAGGTGATTCTGAATGTTTGACTGGGCCCATTGTTCCGTTTTAGATTCGTCGAAACTCCTTCATGTATGACGGAGGAAGGTCACCAGTCCGCATTTTTTTTCTAACGGAAGTTTTTCTCGCTCCGAGCGTAGTTCATTCCGAGCAAGCTGGATCGATTCATCGACCGACTGCTGGAGATGACCGGATTCGCTGGCAATCTCGTGACAGATGCAAGCCTAGTTCCCTACTTAGAGGTGAGGTCAACGATCATTCCGATCACGAACGACATCAAGATCGCCGAATCAATTTTCCCTCAATTTGAAATCGTTTCTCCATTTTATTCCCCGGGACTGATCGAGGTGTGAGTGTTTCCTCCATACGGAAATGAGATTAATCATTCCAGGGACTTCTCGGACTTCTCCGGGAAATTCTGTTGAGTCCATCGAAAGGTTCAGTTTACCTCCGACGCATCCTTCAGCTCGCTCTCGAATTGTGGCCTCGGACAATGTCTGGCGAGGGCGAAGTTCTCCGGCCTACATTAATTCAGGTGAACAAAGGACACAGATACACTTCTCCTGCCTCAACGTACAATACTCTCCTCAATCTGCACAGAGACGCTCGATCAAACTCTAAGTGGGTGTCGAAATTCCCATCTGCAGCTTTTCCACCACATTCTCTTGTTTCACTGGCGGCACTTCTTTCCCACGAACGTTGCTCATCTGATCTCGGCGACAGGAAGCCCAGCTGTCGATAGTGAAGTTGCTAATAAATCCGAACTCGTGGCTATCATGCAAGCTTACGGCTGGTGCCTTGTTCAGCAAACGAGGGATATCGAAGCTTTCGGCGAGGTAAGCTGCCTTCCTTCGAAAAATGACTCGAGTAGGGACGAGAGAGAGATTCTAAGCTCTATCTTTTTGAATCTTTGACAACCTTGTTTTCGTTCCCCAGGTGCTCCGGAGTCTTCAAGAGCTCAATAACAAATGCAAACTGTATAAAAGGCCGATTTTCGAGAGCTTGATGATGGTTGAATTTCTGGGCGTGTTGATGCGGGCTCTGCTGGCCAAGAGTCACGAGTTGTTCCGGGATGAAATCCTGCAAATTGTTTTTGCGATGGCGTTGGCTATCGGGCCGGAGAGATTCCAGGAGGTGAGACGAGGCACGAGGGAGCTGTTCAGCTCTTGAAACCCTTTTCGCTGAATCATTCGGAGGACGGATCCGAGGATTCCTGGAATTTTCACAAGTGGAGTTTCTTTCCAGGGTTACTTGCCCCAGTTTGTGTCACAAATAGAAAATCTCAGCAATCATCAAAGGGAGCAACTCGTCCGAGATTTTCGCGTTCACAATGTGAGTCTTGAGAATTATTCGACGGTTTCAGGCATTCGAAGCGCTCGAAGTCATCCATCCCAGGAGGAGAAGGAGGGGAGGGATCGAGCGACATTTTGACTAATCCTCCATAACTTCCAGGAGCTGATATCGTTTTCCGAAAGCCTCAATAGCTTCTTCACAGACATCCGATATTTCCTCACTTGCAACCAGGCCCTGCCTCCGTTCTCGGTCGCGCTATAGGTTTCGAACTATCGCTGCCTGGAGCTCAAACTCATCCTAGGAAGAGTAGACTCTGGTTGGCCCTCGATATCAAACGCCTGAGTCTGGTATTATGAATCAGAAGAGAGTATTTTCCCACAGCCGAACGGTGGGGCAACTGGAGCTGAGGACTCGACCGGACGTCGGGTGGAAGGGTTACAAACATTCCCCCGGAAAACCATGGCGCCCAGAAGCATGGCAATGTTTCTCTCGAATTTCGTTCGAGGAATGTGTTGTTCACTGCAGAGTAAGCGGAGGTGAGCTCTTTAGATAGAATCGGAGGAATCGGCGTTCCTCATCCAAGAATCTCGTCGGAAAGCAGTTCCCGGGAGAATCTCCCTCTATCCACGTAGCCGACCATTTCACTTGGAAATCAGACCGCCAAGGGAATGCCGCCGATACCGGCTGGCTGGCGAGACGAGGATGCGAGAGGAGCTATTGCTTTGCAGCCGCAAGTGAGAAAATGAGCTCGATCGGAGCTCTGCCATCCTTTACAAAGTGACGACTGATCGGAGAACTTAGTTTCTATCGCGCGTGATTGGGGTCAGTTGGACTCCGGACTGTTTCATACTTTCATACGACACTCCAGTAGCGTCTCGCGTACGAGTTATCAGCGAATGAATAATAAAAGGCTGTGAATTCGAGTCGTGAATCATGGGCCGTGTCATTTCTGCTTTCCTGAAAGGGTCGAGAATCGAGGTGATCACTGGCGACTGTTTGAGGGGCTTGAACAGGGTGAAAACTCATCAGGCGGTCGACGAAGCGGTGGGCTAGGAGAGCAATCTCAGAAAACAGTTCTCACAAGAACTCAGTGCTTCACAAGGAGATGCGAGACCGAAAAACGCACTCAGCCAAATCATATGAATAGACGAGCTGAACCGATTGAGCAGTGCCTCCAAATGTGCCGCTTTTACCAGCTTGGGGAAATTCTGATGTGAACATCCCGTTCTGCCTCTTTGTTGTGGTGATAGAAGCTCAAACCTTCAACACTTACTAGGCATAAGGAAGCGGCGCAAGTCCAATCTGCATATGACATCCGTGATTCATCCAGGGAACCACTTATCAGACCTGCGGGATTCGTGACGTCATTCCCGCCTTCGATCCGGGCCGGGTTGATGACACTCGTCGACATCTCAGTAGCACCGAAATGCCATCCCAAAAACAAGCCAGGAATGCGAACCCGCCGCTTTCTAGAGATCGCGTAGATCTGCGATTGCACGAACCAGTCGAGTGAGAAGCAATGGCAGTCGGAACGCTCGATGTTTGCGTTCCATCCACGCTTGGCTCGGGCGTACAAAGAACATTTTTTTTTATAGATATCGTGTTGTTCAATATCACCGGAATCAGAATCAAAGCAGAGGCGTTCAATGATTCAGTTATTCGAGTTCATCTTTCATGAGGACTAACTGAGCCATGCACCCTCCGACGACAGTTCCCTCCTGAAACGCTTCTGTGTCCCGAGAAAACGTCACAAAATGGATCGGACTCTATGGTACCATGCTACCTCGGTCTTGCTTTCAGAGTCCCCTCCATCTGTTGTTATGTCCCGAGCCAAGCCGAGGCTATATAAAGAGGCTTCGTTGAATAAACTATGCCTAGTCATTCGCTATCTTCGTTATCAGTGCAGACACAACAATTGGCGCAGTCGAGATCGGACCGGAATTTTTCGGATTTCACAGTTCTGTGATAGGTAACGTCGAGTTCATCCAAAGGAACGAGAGCTGATAGCGGTTATGGCCCCACCTCCAGATGCAGATAAAGGCGACCACCCGAACGACCTCGGGGCGGTACTAAGGAGCATGGCTGAGGCGATCGCAAAGCTGGCAGCAGCTCAAACAGGGAGTGTGGCAACAACGTCCGCATCATCCATGATGCAACACACGGTGGCTCTGCTGGGCACCTTCGTGTATAAGCCGGAGCAAGATCTGATCTTCAAACACTGGTTTGCTCGGAATCGAGAAATTTTGGAGCAAGCGACTCCCGATGACAAGGTCAGGGTACAATTACTCTTGAAAGCTCTGGGACCAGCGGAATATGCTCGCCTTCTCAGTCGATTGTCCCCAGTGCTTCCAGAAACAAAGCCGTACGCAGAGATGACGGGAATTCTCGAAAAGACTTTCGGCCCAACGAAATCGATATTCCGTAGAAGGCATGAGATTCTCAGCCAACAAGCTCCACTATCCGCGTTGTCCAACCCGGAGGAAATCGTGGACTGGGCTAATCTGAAGGGCGATCAGTTCGAATGGAGCTCCTTGACCGGAGAGATGTTCAAGATCTTTCTGGCTATCAATTACGCCGCTGGGCCGGCCTTCAAGAGCATGAGGAATGTGATGCTCAAAGCTGTTGACGACAAACCGGCTTTGACGATCACTCAGTTGCGCGAGGTTCTCACCGGCTACGCCACGAGGACCCGAGACTCCGCGATCGAAACGGGCGATGAGGCATCGCAAGTAATCGCTCAAGTGCAGCAACGAAGTTCAGGGAGTCGTCGCCAACCGCGTCATCGGGGGACGCCGCGAGCCCGGATATCGACGTGTCGCAGTCCGCGACGCCGCAAACCAACGACCAAGAGCCGTCTGAAGCGACGGGCTCCCAGCGCGAAACGGTTAAACCCGCGACGCTACGCGTGCAGCCGGCGCGAGCGGCAAAGGCTCCGCAGGACTACCGCTGGCTTTCTGGGGTTCGTCGTCTATGGGGTCAAGACGACTGAAAGGGAGGGATGTTATGTCCCGAGCCAAGCCGAGGCTATATAAAGAGGCTTCGTTGAATAAACTATGCCTAGTCATTCGCTATCTTCGTTATCAGTGCAGACACAACATCTGTCTCCTCGTCGATTGGAATTACAGTCAGCTCCATGATCCCCTCATCAGTTTAACGAGCAGACCCAGAGCGCCGAATACACAGGATCCCGACAACGTCTCTTCCCTCGAATAGAGGCTTGGTGGAAGTCAACGAGACTTCTATGCTTAGCAATGATTCCGAAAGAGGACTTCAGATTTATGAGAGGCATTTGAGGCTCCAGAGGGAACAGCTTGAAATCGCGATGTCGGTGAATTCTTGTGTACGGTTGGGGTTCACAAGCGCTGCGGAAACCTAACGGCGATAGGACCTCGCTTGCTCCAAATATGAGTTCGGGAGTCGCCCGTGGAAGAAAATTAAAATTAGCACCGGATGGCGCCTCTTCTGTAGTTGCCCTTGAAACCTCAGCTTTCTCTTCTGCTCTCCGAGTCCTCGATCGGATTCATCGCTGAGCATAGAAGTCTCGTTGACTTTCACCAAGGCTCTATTCGAGGGGAGGGAAGGTGTCGAGAATGCAGGTATTCGGGATTCTGGGAATTTTTGTCGGGACTCTGGGTATTCGGGATTCTGGGTGTTTGGTATTCCGAACCTGAACCTCAGTCGATTTGAAGAAGCGGTTTTCGGCGAAGAGTTCTCTGATGCTCTCGCGTGTCATCTCAAGACCTCCTTCATGGAGCGACTCGAACTCCGTTGATCGCACTAGTAACATCTTCAACTTTCGAGGCCAGTTCTGCTCGATTCATCCGCACCGTAAAATTGTCCCAGCCATGTGACGCACGGGCCTCGGACGTTGTGTTCGCTGTGAGAAGACCGATTTTTGCGACTCCGTGGTTCGAAACTGAGGTTGACTGACAGCGTTGTCCATCTGAAGGAGAACATCAAGCTTCAAACCAGTGGTTCCCAGCCTGTTCCAGCCCTTGGCCCCCCAACGCTAGAGAAGGAAAAGCGTTGCCCCCTGGAGCCAGACACAAATTTTGAGTGGGGAGACGAAAGATATGACGCTGAACTCCATAAGGACGGAGTTGGGCGCCCTGGAACCGGCTTGGGCAAGAGCATCGGAATCGTCACCAGTGATCACAGTCAGCCGATGTGCACGAACCTTGTCGCCCCCGACATTCTTGCGCTCCCTTTAGAGCAAAGTTCGTGTGGCACTTTGCTGAGAAAATTTGCTGTTTCATCCTCATCCAACTCTTGTTCAGCTCAATATCGGCCTCGCCCGAAAATTCGAGGAAACGCGTCCTTTGCACGAGCATCTGCAGCAAGCTTGTCAGCTGAGGACGATTCTCCGTTCGGGTTCACGCTTGTCAGGGGTTGTCTGCTTCAGAACTTCTAGTTCAGTCGACCATAATCAGCCAATGCCGAGGAGTTCGCATGAATTTAACGGTATTCCACACATATGCAGACATTAGAGGAAGGCCCGCGTCTCCCCCAGATCGAACCTCTCTGTGACATGGACTGTGAGTAGTTTTTGTGCAAAGCGAGTGAACCAGCGTTGAGAGGGCGCTTAACGGATGTGCAGCCCAAGCAAGTGTTCACGTCAGGTGTCGTGCGAACAATGAGCATTACGGTGTCAGAGTGACATCGGAGAGGTGGACTCTCCGGTGGGAATGTTCCGGGACCAGGAATGAGATACCGAGTCGTCAACTTGAAGGACCGCGTACACAATGTCATGCTCAGCTCTGCGCGGCACCTAGGGATTGGACGAACAGCAAGAATTCAGAACAGGCTCCGTTCTCGAAGGCCTTCTCGCCTGCTGGAGGACCTCAGAAATCTAATACAGCATCCCGGTTCCGACGGCACGCTCCGAGAATCGACCCCCGACCCCAAAAAAAGAATGGTCGGATCGACTCCGTAATAAGCTCCGTGTTTCCCGAGGAGTTCGGTGAGAGCGAACCCCGAATCAGCTTTAAGAGTTGATAAGACCGTTCTTGCTGGCTATCTAGACGGCCAGACGAAACGGGATGCAAGTTCTAAGGGAGTTCTTCACCTGAAGTCCACTATACGGAGGGTTCTCAGGTCTGATAGACGAGATATTGTTTATACGTCTCTTGTACGAAATGAATTCCACCTGATAACTCTCTCATATTATCAGCTCGTTATACGCCGGCCGTTTTCTCTAAAAGAAGTGTCCCCTATCTCCCAGACTCAAGGGTCGTTTTATTGTACTTCACAAATGTTCCAACACTCAGGGTATAAAGAGTCTGTCGCGCGACAGAGAACTCTTATTCATATTCTCTATAAGTGTTCGGAATTCTCGTTTTTCTCCGAGGGGAGGGTAAATAGGTTCCTCTCGCGTGGGGAGCCACATCCTCAGAAAATCGGGGAGACGCCGTCTCCATCACAAGATCGCTCAAAAGCCATGCGACGATGATGAGGGATACAACAACAATTTGGGACTGGTTGCCACGTTGAGCAATTTAGTTCAGGGTGGAAGATCGGCTCACGGCCGGAAGTCAGGCTCACAACTGGATTTCTTATTAAGATCAGTCGGCACCCATTGTGTTTTCCAGAAGTTGCATAATTGAAACAAAATTCTGAGCCTTCTCAACCAAAACTTTCCCACACCGAAGTTTCCAAAGCAAATCAGATGACACAGAGTACAAGATAATACGCTAAGGTGACTCCAGTAGCTTTTTGGACTCGCTCAGGCCCGCGCCGCCGGGCAATTCAAATACTGAGAAGTTCCGGTTCGTTTTCGCCTGCGGCTTGCCGGTCACACAACGGCTGAAAAGGACTGGGAGAGAAGGAGGCGGTCAGATAAACGTTGGGGCTCATTCACACTGCGGGCTTGCGATCTGTTCCGGACCCGTGCGGTCCGGTTCCGGCCCCATGAGCCACGCATACGACACTTTCATGATTCTTCCAGAGCCGGGCTCAGAGTTGAGGAACTGATTCTCCGAGTTTAGACCTCGGCTCGCTGTTCCAGCGGTATGGCGGGCTCATGCGCACAAACCGGGGGATCCCCTGCCGGACCGACAACTCCTGAATCTGAAAGTCCCCTCCGATAGGGTAAGAGATAAAGGTAAAAAACGGAGGGTTCACTCACTCGTACGCATTCAGGCAAGATGGTTTGTGGGACCCTGTTCCTTCTGCGGTCGACTCCTCGGCTTCTGAGATCGGCTCCAGTTCGGGGGGAGGCGGATCGCATGAGAAAATTCGTTCTTTCGGCGTCCCCGGGTAGACGAATTTGAACTCCTGAAAACAATCGGAATCACGCCTCAGAGTGTGTTGAGCGTTTTGATCGACCCACATGAGGGAGCGAAATCGGCCAACCTCCACATCGCAGATCCAGGCAGCAAGTCCTCGATCCGGAAAATCTTCTGCTGAGAACGCTCGGGTCATCTGGACTTGTCTCTCGGCGTCAATCCATACCACCGATAATCCCCCCAAAGTGTACTCGCAGAATTTCAGGATGAACGTGCCACTCGGCTCCCAGCTCAGGATTTCTTCTGCTTCCTTCTGGCTGATGAAGCCCCACACGGCTCTCTTCATCCAGAGTTCCTTCAGATGATCGCGACAGAGCGTCATGATCGCATGAACCCACTCCCAGAAAGAGAACTCCCTCGAGGGGAGGGGTTCCCCACAGAACTGAGCCCACGAGAGCGGCCGGTCGGCGAAGTCGCAGCCCAAGTCGGGGTCTTGGAGAAGCTCGCGCGCAAGGAAACGGAGATCGTCTCCCGAGATTCCCGTAGACGTCACCTCGCAGAACCCGGTGGAAAGGACTCTGGCCAGCTGTCGCCAGAGAACTTCATGAGGCATCGTGAAAAGCTTCCTCTCAGGGTCGGAGAAGGCGTTGTGCCACAGGACTGTCCCCAGAGCCTTGGACACTTGCTCCCGACGGTTGATGACGAGCACTGGTAGGGAGAGCGCTCGCAAAACATGAGTGATGCCGCCGAGTTTGAGGGTCAGCTTGTACAGGAAATAGAATTGTCCCTCGGTGTCGACCTGGGCGCCCCTGGCCTCGCGTTTCAACTTCTTCAAGGACAAACCGGGGAAAGAGGCAACTAACGTCCTCCGTTCTGGATCGTACTTCATGCACGAGCGGCTGTTGGTGAGCACTCCGGACTCTCCCGCGCTTATGGCTTCCACGTTGTTGACGAAGTGCACCGTCACCTCTAGCGGACTCCCACTCAAGTTAAGTTTGTCTCCGACGAGGAATTGCACCTGCGTCGAGACGGGGCTCGAGACACCGATGACTTGCGGCGGCTGTCGAGAAACGACGAACAGCTTGCGCATAGCCTCCGATGCCAGAGTGTTTATTCGATCCTGCAGTGTCGAGAACACGGACTTCATGGCCGCGTTCGCTGCGTGGGGGAGTTCTGTGGTGAGAACCCAGAGTTTGGCGGCGATTTCGCGGTGGACCCAGATGTTCTCCACCAGGCTCGCGCTCCATGTCTGGACGATGTCCAGGTTCTCTTGGCTGAACGGTTCGCAGAAGCCCAAGATCCGCTGTCTTCGCTTCCATTCGGTCAAGCGTTCATCAATGATCCGCTTCTTGAGACCTTCAAGGACCGCGACGCTCTCTGGAAAGTCAAACCCTCGTCATTCAACGAGGCACACGCTGTCGAAACTTCCGAAACATTCGGAAGATACGGACCGCGGTTGCCTCCGAGGGATTTCGCGGGGGCGCTTTAGCGATACTTACTTTCAAGTCGGGACAGGAAATTGGATTTTTCTTCGTGTGCGCTTTGGGCTCTGAACCCGATATCGTTGTGTTTCTTCTCGAGTTCTGATTGAATGCTCAGGTCGATCTCTGCGGACGGGTTCGATGCTTGCATCCTCGCGTACTGCTGCTGCCACGCAAGCTGTCCCTCCTGGAACGATCGCCATTCGGAGGCGAGCTTGGACAGAACGAGCTTCAATTCGATGATCTGTTGAGCCAGCGAGTAGGCTTCGTTGAGCGAATGTCTCAGTATCCCTGCGACGCCCAGGGCCTGGTCGACAGCTGGCTCTAGTCGCGTTTGATCGAGGATTTCTGCGTAGGAGTTGCGTATCAACCGTTCCTTGAGTATGCATTCTCGTAGCTCGTAAATAAGCTTTATCGGAACAGAGCCGTACGTGTCTGTGTACGATAGATAGGCTTCCTGTAGACTGGCGGAAACATTTGGATCCCACGCGAATACGGAAACATCCTGTAACGGAAAATCTGGACTCAAACTCAGCTGGGCACGTGCGTGCCGAGGGAACTGCACGCAGACGATAGCTTTTCCCACGCCGGAGATCTGAATCGTTCACCTGGAGAGCCTTGAGAAAACTGCTGGCAATCCCCGGAACTGCTTCTAAGGTGGAGCTCCGGGCGTCGAGGACCTCCCAGTCGCGTTGGTCTATCCAGTCAGTGAGTGCCTCCCGGACGTCGAGTCTGATGTTGCCTTGGTAGAGCTCTATAACCTGTTGTCGATACGGTTCGGGGAGAACCATCAGGCATTGCCAGCTCGACAGAGACTGATCCTGCGTTAGTGCCATACATGGGTCCTATGGGAATCGATGGAAAAAAACAAACTAGTACACAACCCCAAAAAGTAGGATATTTTTGAGAATCGGGGAACTCGCCCCGGAGGAGCGAAATACGAGAGGCGAGGGAAGAATTCGATTGCGAATATTCGAGCGAGATCTTCACATGTCTGAAACACGAAATCGCTACTCTCCCGAGTCTCCCTGGTGAGAATTCCGGGGAGGTCGTTTAATTCCCGGTCCGACTTCAAGTGTTTAGGCCAGTCAGCGGTCTGATGGTGTGATTGCTGATCACATAAGGTACAGAAAGCGTGCGTCGCTCCTAGACGAGATTCGTCAGCCGAGTGGGGCTCGACGCAAGAAACTCCGAAGCTCGACAGGCTCTCAAGCAAAGAGCCTCCCAACGGAGCGAAAACCATGAGAACATTGACTGAAAGCTCCTTCGGAGCGGGGCTCACGTTCGACGCCAGGATCGACATTTCATGAATCCGTTGCGGTGTGGCTCTTGGCAGTCAAGATTCTGGATCCCGTGGTTGTACGGGACCTGTTGCGCTTGAGACGTTCTCGAGGTGTCATTTCCGATTTCAATGTTTACTTCAATTTCGCGCCGTACGAAGGCGCGCCAATATTCGAAGCGCAAAATTTCGGCACAATAACTTTAGTTTCAATCGCGATAATCAACCTGATGAAATCGAGAAGGCGGCGTCACTCAGTAACGGCGAGCTGAGGGACTCGTCAGGCTTCGGCGTCTGATCCAACGTGTGGCGGACGGTTGTTCCCTGTACCGTCCAATCATTCAACGCCGTCCCTCGAACTCGATCTGACAACCTCCCGCGGTTTACCCTCTTCTTTGAGCGCCCGTTATCGTCAGAGCGGAATCACCTCACCTCTTATTTTACGACGATCGCGCTTCCCGAAGTTGGATATAATCCGGAAGCCACTGACCAGTATCGGTGACTGGGCTCATTTCGTGTAACTCGACCTTACCTCCAGAAAAACTGCGATTTGAATTCCGGAGCCATGCTACTTTGGGAGACAGTACCAACCTTCGCAACTCCCCTCTCCTGACGTCACACACCCGCCGACGAAGATCTCCGCAGCGATGCGAAACGATGAAATCCTTAATCCCTCACGCCGAGGGAAGATTGGGATTTTGCATCCGATTTAACCTTCTCGTTCCTCATTGCTTTCTGAAGGCGAGAGATGCCTTGTCAATTGAGCTGATTCAATCTCGGAGACTAGTGGAGTCTTCCCCACTTCGTCTCCCCGATCCCGAGGGGTATCGAGTGGCTAATGTAAGTTTTCAGAAAGATGTGAGCGGAGGAGCGGGCGAGCGTACTGACGGACAGAGATTGCTCCCTAATTCTTCGGGGGCAGCACCTCTATTCGTCGGGAATAGCTCCGTCATTCTTGGCGTATAGCTCCTTTATTCTTAGAAGGTCATTCACACACGGTTATCGAACTTCGTCGGGAACGGGAACACGGGCACCATCGTGGAACAATGAGTTCAGAATCTCTGCGCGTCTTTCAATCTTGGAGAGATAACGCGCGTGGGATCGATGGTCGGTAGAACAGTGAATTCCGCTCAATCGGTGCAAATCGAGATCGGACCATACTGAACCGTTTGAGCGAACTATCCAATTAAGCGGAAAGTAGAGAAAGCATCATCCTGTTGGTGGAAGGAATGAATCTATTCCCGTTACCAGATCACAAGGGGTATTGCTCAGAGTCATAGTTCCTAGGACGTAATACCTAAGCCAACACAATGCCCGAATACGTTGGTGGAGTGCATTTCTCAAAATCCCACCAAAAAAGTGCTGAAGTAGCTCTATACTGCAGCCAGCCCCATGCATGGCTATAGACATTTCCGCCTCTCACTTGTCATTTTCGTTTTCCGGATAAGATCCCACGGGCGGGAGTCAACCGAAGAGTAGCGCTCAACATCATTGTCAATTGACAAGATCTGGTGAAAAGCAGTACGCAGCAGGACGTGGCCGATTCGAACCATAACAATTAGTGAGCTGGGAATGGTTCGCGCAGAGCCCAAACTCGGCACGTGAGCGCAACGGATGACGCGCGACGTCGCAGTCATCATGCCGATTTCCTGGTCCTGAGAATTCACGAGCTGACCAAGCGAGCGAGCCTTGTGCTCTGCGTTCCTCGCTGCGGAAACATCTCACTCTCTCATTGAAACGGATTGCGGGCGTCATACAATGATTAGATTGAGCGGAGCGTTGTGCTGGCGAACCGGAGCGATTCCTATGGAGCAAGTCGGGGAATGCGACTCTCGATCCGAATAAGCGGATTATCCGATTATCCGGTTTTTCCATCGAGCGGAGTCCATCGCGTTTAGCAGCCGCGACATGTGAGTAGCAAGCTACTGAGCGAGTCCGTTGGCACGTTCGCTAAAATGACGTTTGATTGCTGCACAACGCCTTCCCGGCGCATAATCGATTCAGCAACGCCGGATCTCCCTCTTCTAACGACCCGGCCGACTTACAAACTCGAGGATATTGCTGCAGTCACGCTGCATTTTGAGGTTGATGATGCCGTTCTCATTCCAGCGAGGTTGGGCACTGACTGTGAAATCTGGTCGCTCTCACTGAAGTGGATCGTCACATCTCTTCCTGTCAGTTCAGGATAATCCGGGACTCTTTTAGATCCCAGGGCGGGCCATACCCACCTAAATCTGCTCCATCCATTGTTTTCAATTTCTTGAACCAGCGTATTCGGCACGTACCGCATCTGTTGCGTGAAACCCCATAACCCAGCCAACGGAAACTCACGCAGTGGGTTCCTGCTAACGTGCGGCGGCCGTTGATTGATAATCGTATGCGAATGATGGCATGATGGAGGAAGGGTCGAAGGATCATCAATGGAGTTCGTTGCGAAGATGATCGGGTCTTTGACCGCTTTCGCAACTGACGTTTCCATCGCTTTCGGATGAATCGCTTAACTGTCTCTCTCGAACTGCGTTTCGGTTCTGCCTGGTAAATCCTTCTTCGGATTCACCTTGAAGATATCCCGTTCGAGTCCTCTTGGAGACACATCCCGTCAAGATTCTCCCGACACATATTACGAAAATGATAGTTCTCTGTTCTCAACCTGATCTCAGAATTTTTCTGTAAATTCATTCGGCCTCAGGATCCGGCTAAAAATGAGGAGCACGCTTCGGCGTGAACGAATCCTCCCGTGGTCGAAGTGTCCGATTCGCAGCCTTACTGCAGCCTACAGTTTCGTTCTGATAAAATTCACATCATTCCTGTGAGTGAGGCATCGGATCCAAAACCCGTTGGGCGACAAAACTGTACATGGATCACGTGATACTTCATATTTTGACGCTTGTTCGTGAAATATGAACACAGTTGTATGCTTACGAGGATAATACTTCACGAAGCATCAAATCCGAACTCCATTGTGTGTCCGAGTCTCGGTCGTCAACTTCTTGGTTCGTGGATCGAGCAGTGGAGCCTTCCGAGCGGTTCAGCTCCTTCTTAGTACTACTGTTAGCAGAAACATCCCATTTTCACTTTTTCTGAAGTAAGCCGCCCCAGGAACCATATTGACTTCAGAGCTGAATTTTCTGAGGAGAAAGTTAAGTTAGAGAGTTAGGGAAACAAGCCCGTTGACGGGACGCCTCGGGTGACACCGACCCACCTGATTTCATTGACACGCAGTGAGGAATGCATGACGGCCATTTTGCGTTTGGCTCCCGTCCCATGCTCCGGAGTGAGCACGAAAGTGTCCTGCATTCGTTCCTAGTCGGCAGCACAGTGGGAGAGTTCTTCCAGGATGGTGTCACGCAAACTATATCAGCATCAACCGCTGCTTCTTTCAGCGAATGTAAATCCACTTGTGGAACGTTCCTGCTCATGACGTGCTTCCTGATGTGCTTCGGCATTCCGAGACCTTCTGGAGCAACGTAGCGGAGCTGGACTCTGTAGTGGCAGCGCAGGCGAACCAAGGAATGAACGGTTCCCCCATGTTTCAGATCTCCGACGAGAGTGATCTGTCGATATGGAAATCGCTAGAGAGGTCCGATTGAGCGTTCACGCGCAGCTTCCGATGGAAATTAAGAACCACCAATTTCTTGGCACGGTAGAGTCGCGATGAAAGTTTCATGCTTGTTGTAAGATGGCTCCGTTCGAATAGGTGTCCCCCGCGTAGAGCGGCGCTCACGGAGGATCCCTGTCAGAATACATGAAGCCAGACTGGCAGATACAGTGGCGGCTTTGAAGATAGAGCATTCGTCATCTCCAGCGTCGGTAACTGACATAGATCACAGATGAAAGGAACGGAAAAGCGGATGATGGAGAAAGAAGGAAGCTTTCCAGGAAATACGACTCTTTCCAGGTTGCGATTCGAGATGGAGGAACAACGGCGAAGTTCGTGGTTTCTTTCGTTTTGAGCTCAGTCAGAGGTGGGCTCAACGAAGCTCAGCTCCCTCGAAATATCTGTATCATCGGAGATTCCCCTTTCTTCAGAAAAAAGTTGTGCTGTCGATGAAGATGATGTTTCCGCCAAGGAGCTGCATGGCGGCGGCGGAAGAAGCCGATGTGCTCGTCGAAACCTGGAACCGCTCGATTATGCATTCGACGCATTCCGGATTCTCCACTTGAGAATACCAAAGAGAGGCTTTCCCTTATGGACGGAAGTCGAATACTGTTGCGCCCTATTGAGAAGAGCGTGGAGCTGATCTTCGACCAACATATCAGCAGTGAGGATATGTTGGCCTTTCAGAGACGGAGCTCCAATGTTCGATTTCTCAGGAAACAGCGGATTGGTTCTTTCTTTGCCGTCGACTGGCCCGAGACCGAGCTCAGCGAACATGAGGTTGTAGATCTTTGCAGACGTGTTGAAGGAGGGTCTCCTCCAGATGGTGACTGAATACAGCCATGGACGCTTAGTCAGCACGGTGCTTCCGATGGAGGTGTCAGCGCTTGGAGTCGGAGTTCAGCTGACCCTCGCGACATTTTTTTTTTTTTTTCACGGGGCCAGGGAGAAAAATGCGTGATGCAGACCATGCCCTGCTCCAGCACGATACTGTGGGAGTCGCAAACCCACTAAAAACCTGGTGATTCCCGAACCCCCGCTTTCGGGCGGAGGTGCCGCTCTCGCGGACGGAACTGGGTTAGCATTACTTCGAACTCATGAGAGCGGGAGTCGTTCTCTCTCCCCTTCACTCCTCCCGTTCCTCTACTGCTGGCAAGCTATGTGCGTGTTTGAGTGGTGTTGTATGTGGTGAACGTGTACCGTTGTCGTGTGCCGTGGTTTGCAGTGAACGTCTCTGCCATTGTCCGTTTTGTGCTGGTGTCTAGCTGCCAGTGTCCCTCTAATCGCTATTCTCACTCGTCCGAAGAAAGCCGATCCCCATTGCTCCACTTGTCTCGTGAGAGACCGTCAGCTCTCTCGAGGGCTCAGAGGCCCTCTCTTGCGAGCGGGCCTCTTCCCCCGCTTCTGCCCTCTGACGTGTCCCGGAGTTCGCGACAAGCCGCGACCTCCTTGCTTCCTCCCTCGCTGTTTTCCCCATCATTATCCTTTCCAAGTACCCTGCGACAGCCTTCCACTCCTCCCTCCCCCTCAGCCCGAGCTCCACCATCTCCCTCACACCAGTCCCCTGAAAACCTTGAATTCCCTCCCGTCTGATGTCTCCAAGGGCGTCGCAGTGCAAAACGGTGTGCTCCACCCCGTCGGACTCACCGGGCGTGCACAGGACGCAGACATCAAAGTCCGTTTTCCCTATTTTCACCATGAATGTCTGGAACTGCCCATGCCCCGTCAGCACCTGGGTCATCCCGTAGTTCAGATCCCCGAACTCGCAGCCCATCCACCCCTTGAGATCCCTGATTAATTCCCTCGTCCATTTGTTCTTCGAGTCCCCGACCAGTCCCGCATCCCACTCCCTCTGCCATTGTCTGATGGTATCGTCCCTGGCTGTTTCCCGTCCCTCCCCTTCCTGCCCCCAGCACCTGGTTCTCTCTAACGCCAGGAGGTCCCACGGCACCATCTTGGCGAGGACAAGGGCAGCCTCCGTCGAAACCGTGCTATACGCTCGGCTCGCGCGGAGCGCCAGCGTCCTCTGCGCCGCTCGGACGGCCTTCCGCCTGCCCTGGGTCCCGAGCGCCAGGTGGGCCCCAGCCGGGGCCGCGTACATTGCCGCTGATTCCGCAACTGACGCCAGCAGCCGTCGCTGCACCCCCCCAGCCCTGCCGACCCTCGGCATCAGCATGCCCAGCCTGCGTGCCGTCTCCCTCGCCCTCGCCGCCACATATTTCACATGCTCCCCTCCCGTGAGCGCGCGATCCAGCACAACCCCTAGATATTTCACCCTTTCTACTAGCTTGATGTCTATCCCGCCTAAGCTCAGCCTGATTCCCTTGGCCCTTTTCCTCCCGATAAGATACAATGCTTCTGTTTTTTGCGGTGCCGGCTCCAGTTTGATTTTCCCCATCCACTCATGGATTTTCCTCAAGGCCAAATTCCCCACCCTCTCTACCTCCCCTTCCGTTTTCGCCGTCACAGTCAAAGCTAGGTCTTCAGCGTACGCTAACAGTTCAGCTTCCCTCGGCAGATCAATTCTCAGAACACCATCGACCCTCGGGACCTGGGTGTAAGACAACATGTCTCGCCAAAACCAGGTTTAGCAAGCACGGCGCCATCGACGAAAAGGACCTCACTGCGGATGACCTTTCCTAGGACCTCCTTTCCGGCGGGGGGAGTCCACCCGGCTTTCGAGAACGGGACCTTGTCAGGTCTCACCCAATCCTTTTCCAAGTCGACATCGATGTACCATGTATCGATGGTATGCGTCCCGCTGCTCCGGAAGATCTTGGACGTCTCTTCTCGTGACCAGCGAGGGTCTCACCGAAGACAGCTCCTCTCCGATGATTTTGTTTGCCTCCGTCCGGCTCATGACGAGACGATGAGGAGGTAACGGGGAGACCGATTTCTTTCGCGGATTTCTTCGCCAAGATCTCGGCTTCGGTGGCGACGTGACAGACGTGGACCGGACGTTTCTTGGCGAGGAGCAACGCCACCCCATGTGTTGACTCCTCCGCGTAAACGCGGAGAGGAACGTTGCTCGCCAGCTCTCGAAATGAGCCGCGCAGTCGATGACAAACCGCAGCAATAGAGGTCCGCACATGCTGTTGAGATACATTTCCTGGCCGCAGACTTGAGGATACAAGGTCTGCACTGTCTCCACATTGTCGCTCGACGCTACCGCGAAGAGCGCGTAATCTCACCTAGCCCCAGTGTCGCAGCCTGCTTGGACGGAGACGAATTCGCCATGTTCGTCGCGGGCGGATCCGTGTTGGGCATCACGCACGTCATCGTGAATCCTCCGTCTCGAGCGGCGCCCGTCCCGCTCGTTAATCGTACCATGAGCATCCTGAAGCGAGTTGGTTTGAGTTCTCTAGTAGATGCTACTTCGGACGAGCAGCTCGGGGCCGAAGATCCGTTGAGAGAGGCAATCCATTTCCTTTGGTTCGATTCCGAAGATGACCGGCGTATCGGGTCATTGGCTCGTAGCAAGTGCAGTACTATTGTTCTCACCCACCGGGACCTAAAACCATCTTGGACTCCGATGCTCAAGCGCTGTGCAACGTTCCCGGTTTCTAAGGACATCAAGTGACGAAGACGTAATTCTCCGATAGTCCTTGCTCGTGAAATGACGACACATGAGTGGCAAGGTGGTGCATATGATCGAATCGTCTTTGCTTATCATCGTAGCTTGCAACAACAATTGGTGTACGTCGCGTTATCCAGGGTCAAAGCAATGGATGGGTTGTTCCACACCAATGAAGACAACGATCATACTTTTTACCACGCGAACCCGCTCCGTCGTGAAGTACGACGTCCCAGTGCTCACAAACTGGCCACGCAAGATCACAAACTACTCCCGCGCTTGCAGGACAAGACCGTATTGTTGAATCTGAACGTGCAACGCTTGCCAGCGCATTCTCAAGATCTGCTCACCAATTTCGTCTATATGGAATCGAGCGTGCTTTGTTTTACAGAGTCGTGACTTTCCAATGGATCTCGTACTAATGTGGGAGGATATCACTCGCGCGCAGAATGAGCGATGCGCAAGAACTGCGGGCGTGGCCAGTTACGTGGGAAATACTGTGAGCTCTTTTCCGGGGCGCTCGCAGTCAAGAGTGACAGACGACGAGGCGGCTGAGCTTTGAAGAGCAGGGGTGCTTCTTGGAGGACGACGTACACTGTTCATTGTCATTCATATGAAATTCAACACTGCTATGTATCCCCTTCAAACGTTCCTGCGGAGCTATGCTGACACACTGAAGCCGCGGGACGCGGAGACTCCTGTTGTTGTCTTCCGTGATTTAAATGTCGATGTCACACAGGAGTTGACCAGACATGATTTGTCGCAAAATGAGTTTGGGTTAATCTTGGGAAATAGTCCGAAGTGTACCGAAGGAATGAGTGGTTCAAAGTGCGTATTTCAGCACACATGAGTACGTATTTGTTATTTTTATAATGATGGCGCACGGATAAAAAATGATCAGTCGGGGAGCCAGCAAACAATAATTCGGTTTCGTTCCTGTGATGTGCTTCAAAATGACATTCCACGTGTACTCCTCACCGTAGCAACGAGCAGCCGAGAACACGAATTCTTCGACAGCTATGATTCACTTGCGGAACGCCTAAGACCCAGCACATTGACGAACATTCAAATCTGAATCCACGAAATCCAAATGAAGAAAATAGACACGCTCGCACTAGCGCAGTATTGACGGAGTGGAACTTCAACTGTCAACATTCGCTATCGAAAGTATTCCATTAGAGTCAGAGGCACTTTTAGCTTCAGATACTGCCGCAGGTTCATCTTTTCCATCTGAACACTATCCCTCGACCCCGAAACTGGTCGCCGAAAGACCACGACCTGACGCGGAACCTGACCCTACAACATTGCCTCTTCGCCGTAAGAATCTCCAACACCCCCGAAAAAGCGCACTATGGCAACTTCTTCCGCGGTATCTCCGCCGCTTCAAAACCTTCGAGCACCCGTTCTTGCCTCTCGCGATCTTACAGCTGGGGCAACAGTCAAAATCAATTTGTTGTGACGCGGAATTCAGAAGTCCGTAGTTGGACGAAGGGCGAAAGTAGTGGGTCCATGTTTTCAGAGGGTCTCAGGGACGAACGTTTGAGGAGGTGATATTCGCGTTGTAGCTTTCAATGAAGCTTGCCAGGAACGTCACAAACTCTTCAAAGTCGGCCACACTGTACAAGTGGAATCATTCAACGGTCGACTTACTGATCCACGATACAAACCGACGGA
Source organism: Phytoseiulus persimilis (assembly GCA_037576195.1). Taxonomy (NCBI): domain Eukaryota; kingdom Metazoa; phylum Arthropoda; class Arachnida; order Mesostigmata; family Phytoseiidae; genus Phytoseiulus; species Phytoseiulus persimilis. The sequence goes on from CM075103.1 coordinate 29,588,943, forward strand.
TCCAGAATTTGAAATCTTGCTCAATTCCCACACCGAAATCACTTGTTCTTCTATGGAGCTCGCTTCAACAGGTAAACCCCAGCCAGTTTATGAGACGTTCGCAATTGTCACTTCCCGACCACCAGAGCGAATAATCAGTGTTTGTGGAATTATTCTTCGAGTGCGTGCCGTCAAACCCTTCAACCGTAAGGGCGACGCGTCGCGACGGGAGGGCCGGGTCGAGACGTGAGATTCTGCTGATTGATGAGAACCTGTTCCCCATCGAGGTGACTAAGCAGCAACCGCGCTCACACAGGCTGAACAAACCGTTCACTATCTCGATCGTACCCGAGTTGGAATTTGTGCCGGGGCTCAGAGTCTCACTGCGACCACTGTCACTACAGAGCAAGGCAATCTGAAGCATCAAAGCAGATCCGAGTTGCCACGCTGGTGGTCAAGAGAAGGCCAGACACTATGGACACAGAGAGAAGCTGCAGAAGTTTCGCGCGTGGAGTTTACCATAACATTCCTCGCAAGCATGCGACAGTTAGATATCGCCCAGGGAAAAAACGATCCGGCGCCTATTCATTTTCGGAATACACTAGAACTCACAGTGCTACACTTCGATGGTATTTCATACATAGGCTGCAGCAACAACCGACGAGCGAACGAAGTCGGAGAAACAACGGCGAAGCCCTGATTCTGTCCGGAATGCAGAATTCCCAGCCCAACTTTCAATTGGTGCTTTTCCCTGCGACTTGTCGTCGAGGATATGACTCGCGAAGCCAAGTGTTCGGCTTTCGGATAGGGAAGTGGGAGCACGGTGACACAATGTACATGTCGGTCACTCCGAATATTTTCAAACAGTCCTTATATTCGGTCCTATAATCCTGACGTTTATATCACCCCGTTACAACACAACACGCCACCACAACATAATGAGACCTCAGAGTCTCCCGGTAAGGCGCCGAAGAAACCTCGGGATACCGGCGCCCTCCGCGGCTAAGAGGATGGGTTTTAGTCAGTTTGCGAGTCTCACAGTACCCAAGTGCGAAACATCTGCCTCGGGTCTGCATCAAGCAATTCCCACCTCTATAAAAAAAATATATATATATCCCGACGTTTGTATCCAGGTTGCTGAAGAGCTCTTTGGGATGGACGCCAATTCACTTGAAAGCCTCATGGGAACCTCAACCCAGAAACTACTCGCTCTCCTCGGCAAAACTTTTTGAGTTGAATCTGCATGCCGCTTTTCTCGTGCCGGGGGATGTTACTTGGCGTGCAAGGTTGTTTGAAGGATTGTACGGGAGAGGATTAACACAGCGCCACATGTTCCAGACACTGGTGACCAAAACTTTAACGATGATCGACATCCACCAAGTTTGAACGGGAGTAGGTTATGGAGAATAAATCGATGGAGCCTTAAAATAGAATTGGAGTCGACAATCATTCGTCTTGGATCCTAGGGAGCGAACCTGCAGATGAGATTCCCACGCGTTCGACAAAAGGTGGTCGGATAGCCCGAAGATGCTCCAGATTTCCGAGACAAACGGCCAAAGATTTTGTAGACACAGAGCCGAATGCTCTCACTCATCAGAATCGACGGGTGTTTTGTTGTAATCCAATGCCACGCAACGAACATCACTGTTCTAAACGGCTGAGAACGCTGACAGCATACGGCAGATCACATCCTCCCATGCGGTAAGAATCATCCATAATTATCACAACGCAATTTCAGCGTGTAGGCCCCAATAAAAAAAAAACGTGCAACGTTTCCGTAACGACGTCACTCGCACTGGAGCTTTGACCACTTTTCCCCGACGGAGCTAGATGTGCGCTTCGTTTCATCCGAACGAAACCTGCAACACCAATCGCTAAACAATCACTTCATGTTGTCACAAGATGTCCGATCTTTTTTCAGGTCATTCAAGAGAAGCAACGGATTGATCTCTGGGAAACAAGTATGCGGAAAGCAGACAGAATGCTTATAGTTTAGACATCACCATTGGAATCGATGATCTGACTGCCCACTGCTCACATGATACTTCCCATACGGGATGAACCACTTGAACGCTCGCATCGCGTCAAAGCGATTACCTTCCTCGATGCGACCCCCTATGAGCATTGTAAGAGCTACGAGATCCACTACGATTAGTACGTCTCAACCCAACATATTGTCGGACCAACGAAGCGCCTCAATGCACTTCGAGAACTCGACAACCCACGAACGTGAGAGTGAGCCTACGCCTCAACATGTCGCAAACACGCATCGAAAGGGCTCCGGTCGTGTTTTCATGATTTGGATAGAATGTACAGCAGGAGAACTGTGGGTTTCTGTTTCTGTGGAGCTCACCGTACGGGGCGACGTGATGCCGGCCGCCGCCACACACTCAGGGAGCGCCGAGGTTACCCGGAGGGTGGTCGTCTCAGGCGAGAGCACGGTGGTCGAGCGAGCCGGAATCATTGTTGTGTTCATGAAACTGACGATGTAACTTTTGTCCATATAATTCGGTCAATCAAGATGTGGAAGTATCTATGGTGTATCATAATGAGGATCTAATAGCTCGCTTGACATCGTTGGATTGGTTCAGCTAGAACCGCCATGCGAGCTCGAACTGGAATCTGGCCAATCAAGTGACTGCGCGCGTTTCAGCTCGATTGTTGTCTTGAGGAGCTGCGTTTTCAGCTCGTAGTTCTCGTTTAGAAGATCGAGTACTGCTTCTCGAACTCCATAATTATCATCAGACTGCCTCTTGTTGAGGGTTTCGTGTTTTTCGGTGTGGTTGGCATGGTCACACGAAAATTTAGAGGCGTTTGTCTCTCTCAGCTCGTTTTCGAGCCGAGAAATTTTGCTTTGATAAACTTTTCGTCCATCGTACCGATTCTCTTCGTCGCGTGCATGGGGACGTTGCTGAGCCTCTGACTCGGCTCGCAGATCGTGAATTTTCTGTTCGAGGATCCTGATCTCAGTTTCGGCAAGCTCGAGTTGGCGAGCTTCTGCGGAGAGGGGTGGGTCATCCTCACCGGTCTGAATGGAGGGGCTGTATGGTTCAGCCTCCTGATATTCCGGAGTTGTATCCAGGGGGTTGGATGAGACCGATCGCGTGCTGTCCGCCATGGGCTCCTCGGGGATCTCCTTTGGGCTGTCTCGCAGCATTACTTGTAGTGATTGGATTTCTTGTTCAAGCTCAGATATCGTTCTCTCGTTTTTGGCGCATTCAATGATCAGTTTTTCGGCATATTCCGCTGATCCGAATGCAGGAGCTGCCAGTCGAGCGCGGCGTGCCGCGGTGTGTCGTAGTTTCGCTTTCTCGGCGAATCCAGGCGCGACTGCCTGTCTGTAGTAGAATCTCGACTGTTCATCCATCTGGGGCCAAAGGCGATCTGATGCCTTTTGGGCAACATCTCGAGAGACCCGATGCAGGTCTTTAAGTTCGAGTACGTAGAGCCAAAATGGTGATTGCTTTGGCATTGTTGAGGATGGTTGGGAGGAACCAAAGGATGCGTTGCGAGCGGGTCGGGTGAATCGCGTTGCAGACAGACCTGGAGGTGTATTTCAGATTAGCATTGTGAAATGATGACATGCCTGATGGGATCATGCGAGGAAAGTGGGAGTACGTATGAACTATGCACAGCACACCCAGGTGCCTCTACTCGATACGACGCAGTGGCTTTCTAGCCTTCCTTTTTCTGCGCCAGTTTGGCCGAGCTTGGAGGCTATGAAAGCAATTTAGCTCTGTTCGAATGTCGAATCGAGCATCTCGAACGGTCAGTGCTGCCCGAGTTGCAGGCTAGGGACGGATGGATAGAACAGGAATGAAAGTGCATCAAAGAAATTAGATCCAGAGTTGAGGGATGAGTTCTGTGGTGGTCATGCAGGAGCTATCGAATGCTAGTCCTGGTCATGGATACTCGAGTGCCATTTGGCGTCGAAAATCGGCATCTCTGCGAAGGTTGTCCGAAGAGAACGTGGCTCAGAGCTCAATGATAGGGCAACTCTGCGATGCTTGTTCGTAGGGAAACGACGTACGGGTGTGCTTTTTAGCTCAGTGAGCGCCTGAATGGAGGAAATCATTGTTGCAAGAAAACTTACCGCCTTGGATACTTCTCCCGGCTGATCAGTCGAAGCTTTATTAACAGGCCGATAGTCGAAAGTAGGCCGCAAGAGGCTGAATACCGCTTCGAATTTCGTATAGGTACTTTACTCGCAGGCACTTTATATACAAGCGCCGTTTCGAATACGCTCTCCCTGTTTCCCGTGGAGAGAAAGCGTCGGCAGGCTCGATAGGGTCGTCAATATGTTCCGACCAGGAGTCCCGCGAAATCGTCGGCTTCGAAGCTGTCAAACCCGGCTTCATTATCTAGCTGTTCCATCTCCTCCTCGGGGGGAAGACTGTACCTCTGCGGTGCTTGTCTTGTTTAGATCGGGCGAGGGGTTTCACCAAACGCCCTTCATACGTTTCTCAGAAACTCATTCCTGAGCTTGTTCGACATCTCCGAGGGTGAACATGATGCTCAATTCCCATTTGATGAGCGAATTTACCGCGCACTTTATCGTTGACTTCCCCGAACGGCTTATCTCCTCTGCCGATATCGATATCGTTGCTCGAGCTGACTTCCCCTCCGCTGTTGCAGATAACCTTGATGTGGACATTGGCGAATCCATCTCTGGGAATCCATTCACGCGATCCAGCGTTCTCTTCCCGGAGAACCTGTAGTTTGATCGCCAGAACAATGACTTTCCTAATCATTTATGGCGGCTCCGCACTTGATTCCATCTCAGAGAAGAGTCTTGGCTATAGATTACTTCCCAGGAGTGCAGCCGCCAAGAGTCAAAATCAGATCGTGTGTGTGAGCTTCGAACGAGGTGTGAACTCACATCAGCGCTGATCCTCTATAACGCGATATTTCGAGTCCCCCGTGAGGAGATACGCGGAATCAGTTTCCTCAGTCTTCCTGAACTCAAGTCGGGTTCGGACACATGTAAAAACACACATCTATTGTGATACATGGAATATTTCACTACGGAGCTTGTTCCGAGCACAGTGTGACTCTACTTTTTGGAATCTATGGAGTTGATTCCGAGATCGATTTGAACATATCTTCGGACTCTGTAGAGGTGATTCCAAAGTCGATCTGACCATGTTGTTCGGGGCTTGCGGAGTCGAGTACCATCGACGGATGGCATTTTTCGAGCGAGGGCGTCTCCGTTGCCAATCTCAGTTAGGGAAGTAGGCATGAGTTCCTCGTTTGTCCTCGATGAATTCCGCCGCGATTGATGGGATCGGCGTGGAACCAACGGTAGGTTGCAGGGCGTTACACAAGGGAGGAAATATGCCACCCATGGAACCATGGAGGGTAGAACAGCCAGTAAAGAAGCTCCGCTTTCTCGGAAGAGCATCAAAGATTGTCCTGAGTTTGCTCGGACCTTCCGGAGGTGGCAGATCCGTAAGAACGGGAGAAGCAGTGGTTCAGCATCCTGTTGAGTTGTCCTGATGACAAATGAGGTGAAGCGGTGTATACTAAAGATGTTCCGGCTGCATTACGCCCAAGACCCCATGGACGATGGGCAGATTTCTAACGGGATAACGATCATAAACACTTTTCAAAGTTGAAGCGGAAGAATGGATCGTAGTCAGACGAGTTCGACTTCTGAAATGGCCATCGAAGTCCCCCTACCTCGACCTCATCGAACATCTCTCGGATGAAGTGAAGAAAACTCCGTTGCGAGGAAGAATCTCGAAAAGTAATCAGCTGTGACAAGAAGCTCAGAAAGCTCGGTACAATATAAGGAATCAAGTCTGTGAACGTCTCGTTCCCTCCATGAGCCGCAGATGCTTCTAAGTTAACGAATATGAGGGTCATTCCACGAAATACTGAAGCATGGGTTGGTCGTCAAAAGGTCCTCGAAGGATTCCTCCGAATCAGTTTTTCGGCGGTTCGCTCGCCAAACAGAATCGTTCTCAAATTCATGGCCGGCACGGGAATTAGCTAGGCCGTGGTTTTCGTCCCGCAGGTGGAAACGAGTTTTCAGTGAGCCCAGACTCTTCCTGCAGAGGAGCTGAGGATCCGTCAAAGCCATGTCATCGAATATGGGTTCACTGCAGATCCCGACGAGAAGGATGGAAACCAACTGAAAGAGATATTGACTCCTCTGACGGAAGAAGGGTGGAACCCATGCAAACACACAAAGTCCTGTTCGTAAAGTCAAGTGCAGCGCAGTGCTCAGTGTATTTCCACAGATCTAGAGCCTCAGATGAGACGCGTGAAATACAAATATGGCTTGAAAATCATGAAAACTCTCGGGGATATACTCGGTCCGTCGGTAAGTAGCCGGATTCCCCGAAAAGCGCGTGCAGCAGCCCACCAGCAGAGCAGGCGATGGCATGGTTGACGCGATTGTGCTGTCCGGCTCACGTGCGCGCTATTTTCATCAGCAAGTGAGAACTTCGAAATTTCCAAGGACTTTCGTGAAGCACTGGACATGTTGACCTCTCGGCTGACTTGAACTCTCGAAGTTCAATCAGAGCGCGAATCGCAATGCGCATGAAGCTTCGGCGCGTTAGGATTCAGCGGTGAGAGAGTGCCGGTGACTGGGATTCGGGTAACTGACAGCCGACCTCATACCGCCTTGGATCCGAAGTCACGCGAGTCCCCGAACCGATCCGCGACGGCTATCGCCATAATTTTCTGTCCTATATTTGAATCCTCCTCAGCGGGTGTTCAGTGCTGTGCTAGGTTTCGGCTCCTCATTGTGGAAACGTCTCAGATCCGCGGTTAGAAAGAGCATGACATCTATGATCTTTCAATGAGTGAAATGTCAATCCTCCCGTGATGATCCATTATCGTCGTGGACGCTGATTTCCCGACACTGCACCTTTCATGATCCACTGTGTCACGGGAGTTCTGAGACGGAGAAATGTACCCGAGCGTATAGACGGGCCAGAGCTCGAGAGTCCCTAGACGGTCCGTGCACTTGGCGTGGGCAGAGATGCGGACGCATACTTCGGAAGGCTTCCCGAAGTCATTCCTCCAGAGAATCCGAATCGTTTCTGCCATGTTTGGATGACCGACAGTCAGTTACGGAACTGACATCTGACACTGTTTCTCGAGTGAAGTGTGATGAAAGTTCAGCGGAGGTAGAAAGTCCTCAATGGGAGCCGGAAATCGTACTTGAAGATTTCACCCGCCAAATATTCCATCTCCACGAGCTGCCATTAGTGAGGAAGGGGGCGGGAGGATTCTGGTTTCACTAACGGGGACTGTCTCTGTTAGGAAGGCGGCTTGATCCTGACTCTGCTGATCACGCCCTCTGCCAGACGAACCTGACGGGTTGTTCGACCCTTCCATGATACACACTGTGTTTTCGAATATTCACCTATCGTCGATGGGAATTTCGAAGAGGTGACAGGGCCATCTCCCGTTTCATCGTTTGGGGGTGCCGTTTTCTATGGAGGGGCTCTCAGATCAATCGAACTGTAATGACGCTGCATTTCACGATTCATCAGAGACATAACCGGTCCCTTCCGTCTTCGACACATGAGCTCAATCGCCCGTGGGAACCCTCCACGACAATTTCATATTGCGTCAAATGCCGCATGGAAAGAAACCATTCGATGTAATTCAGCTGGTGTATATTTTATTATAATAGGCGTAGAAGTGGATTATCATATTTCTGTGACAAAGTTCTGTCTTTCTCGGAACGCTGTATCATTTTCTAGAGCAATCTAGGATTTCTCGTCTTCCAGATTTTCTCAACTGCGAGTGTCGTTCTACACTTTTGCGTAGCCTTCTTCTCCACGTCGTTCAACATCTTACGCTCAGTGAAACTCACCGAAAATACCCTGTTCGAATGTATTCACTGACCATGGAAGGTCTCATTACCCTGTTATTGTTGTTCGGAACGATAGCAACTGCTAACGGTTCCTGATTCTCCGCAACGCTGTTCTCCAATCCTTCCACGAGCTTCTCGTCGATACGATGCGAACCTTCAGAATTGGCTGATGATCCCATAGAAGTCCTTGCAATGGATTGTTACAATGTTGGAACAATATCTCCGTTCTTGCGTACAATGCCATCTCATACCTAACATCGAAGACACGACCCTGCGTTGTTTTGGTTGTTAGAGTTTGATGCTGGCTTTGGTACCAGAACTCCTCTCTATACCAAGAAGGTTCCGTCGAAAGCAAACCGAAAGTGATGAGAACGGTCTAAAATATATCGCAACCATCATCGTCGTCGTCATTGTCCACTCCGACCGTCGTAGGTATCATTATTCAGTTTTAGAGACGATGATCACGATCTGTGAATGGAACGACGGCCGCCGAGATGGCGCCTTTCCAAAATACCCTGTACAAGCTACGCGGACTCGAGTCCCAAATCGGTCCTCGATCGGCTCGCGGTTCATACTCTTAACCTTCTGCGGTGACCTGTCCTGCATGTGAACGACGGCAAGTAGAGCCCGTCGTAAACCGACAGAAGAATATGCCATTTGGAGAACGTACCGTGTGTCGAAATCAGTCGCCTCGAAGATTCTCCTTTTCTTCAACCTAACTAAGGAACATAATCTCCTGTGCAGGTTGCAATCATAACAATAATCCAACTGCCCGAGGAACGGAATTCCAGAAATAAGGAAGGAACATCCGATTGCTAGACACGGAAACCGTGATGATGCAAATATATGATCACACAGGAACAAGGTGACAATAAGAGTTCTCCTCGACGCAATATTCTTCAGATATTGAATTCTATTCTCTAGAAACTCTCTGTGTGTTCATCGTCTGCCTAAATACTCTGTGTCTGTGTTTGGTCTACGGCGGAAATCTAAACGTAGGAGGGGCAGCCTCATTGCGTTTCCAGGTGGGAATCGTTGCATCAATTTGTTCAATCGAGCCAGAATCGTGCGTCACCCGGTTCGTTCCAGAATAATATAACTCGGAATCTCGGAGAATTAGGTGATTTTCTTGCTCCAGAGTAGCGGTTGTGAGACCGATAGGATCGAAAGTAAATTTCCTCTGCGATTTGTGTCATCACCCTGTTCTGTCGACGATGGGCTGGTTGTATATCGTTACTCGTTCTGGTTTATATATTATATAAGAAAGTATAATAGTAATAGGTGCTCTTGCATAAGAATTTGAACTATTCAAGACCGGCAGCCCCTCCTGTATAGTATTCTCCGAGCTTGGCCCGGATTTTACGTAATAATCATCACGATGTTTAACCCTGTTTACTGTTAGTTCTGTTTTTCTTTCGGTCAGCGGCCTCTCGACTCTATTCTGCTGCTGCTTCAGACCTTCCTCTGCTCGCGCTTCCTACACTGTCGTTAGTTCTGGTTTTCGTGGGATTTTTCATCGGATCGAAGCGATTCGATCTGAGGAACAAAAATCATGATTCCGTTCCAGAAACCGCTATCCGAGGATTCTCTGAATAGCCTCAAGATCGAACACGGCCTCGATTGCATCAATTTCCCCGAGTATTGAAACCGGATCAAACGAAATTGCTTCGCTTCTCCAATTGTTTTCGAAATGAATTTTCGTGTGAAATTGCACGGGGTGAGGTTTTGCATCGCTTCGCACTCCCTGCGAGGGAGCAACTGTGCTTGGAAGCGACTCTGGCAGCCGCCCCATCGGTGTCCCGGTTGGGTGAACAGTCGACCAGTTATTCCACGTTGCATTGGTAGATAGTCGTTGCTGACGTCGCCTTCGTGAAAATAATGATCGATCTCAGTCACTTCCTTTCAAAAGAGAGAGAGAGAGAGAGAGAGAGAGGCATAGTAGTGTCTGCATATTTTTGGGTGGAAGAAGTTTGTTGGTGCTCGCAAGCGGCTACGTTACGATTAGCAATCGATTATCATTCAATAGAGCGGTTTGCGGACAGTGGTACATCAAACTTCGTCCTTTCGTTCGACGTGGAAGAGTGATCTGCTAGTTGTTCCTCTCGCTAACGCCGCGATTGACGTCGACACGCTTGCACTAGACGTTTCGCTGTCGTGTCGTAGCGTCTTGAAGAGCTACGAGGCATTGCATTAGTTGTTGCTGGCCTAAGAGAGCCTGTTGGAGCTGCTGCTGGGAGACGAGCGCCTGTTGCGCTACCAGAAGCTGGGCTTGAAGCATCCGCTCAACTGATTTGATCAGTTTTCCTGGAGGTCGACAAACACCGCAAAGTTAGTAAGCCCCGCCATGTCTTGAGCGAAGTGGGTGACCTCGTCGTGCGCAGCATTCGCGGGAGCATAACTTCCGTTGAGTTGACTTACGCGAGAGGATGTCAGGATGATGACAGCACTTCTTTCTTATTGATTTTTTCAGCTGGTTCTCCACAGCATTGAATCGGATCGTTTTCTTCTCGCTCGTGACCTTGCCGTCTTGCATATCATCTTCAACATCCAGAACTTCGCCGTCCTGTAATAAGCATGTCATGAGTTGGCTGAACTGTGCTGGGAACTGAGCGGAACAGAGAATGTTTTTAGGCTCGGCGTTCGGGGCGGTGTTATTTCTCGAACCGGAAACATTGTCTCGGACGGTGGCGTAATAGGGCGAGGTGCCGCTCGAGGCGGATACAGAACCGGAATGCTTCGGAAAATATCGCCCCTCCCCACCTCCATCTATGCGGTGAGCCAACCAAGTCCTGCGTGCCCAGTGCCGCTTCTGGACAAATGCCGCCTGGAGCAGACCGCACCTCGCGTTTCAGCCCCCTTGCCCCTCGGTCTGGATTCACCGGGAGCACCCCGCCGCATGCGACGATGCGTTACCACCATCTAGAACGAAAATCATCCGCATGCTACGAAACTCCCAGACGGAGCCGACCAACCTTTGAAAGGATCTCTTTCTTGACACCACCCGTGGGTGTCGTTGTTTCGGGGCTTGCGGCCACAGAGGCGTTCGCCAAAGAGTTTTGCAGCGCGTTCAGAACAGCCGATCCTCCACCAGAGCTGCAACTCGACAGAGGCGTCGTCGAACAATTTCGTTCTTCGTCCACGTACGATGATGTCACTTCTGAAGGTTCACTTCCTGAATAGCAGAAAAATAGATCTCGGCTCATATTTGCATCTTGTTCGATCTGCCATCCTCATCAACTCCACAACGTTATAGAAGAGGAGTCTTATTGAAATGCCACCTCGACAAGAAACCTCACCGATTCTCGATTTAAGCGTGCTTGTGATTTCAGCGTTTCCATTTGCATGCGTTTCTAACTCTTCCGGCGTTTGCTGAGAGTTGCCCACAGCCGACCTTTTTGGACAAACGAGAGCTACTGGCTCATCCGACGAATCGCTCTGAAAATTCGGCGCAAACAGAGATTGAGTACTGGCTTCGCGAATCCGGTAGAAAATGAAGGAGAAACGATTTCGTTTCGAGATTCCCGATTCCATCCCTCTCGCTCACCTGGTAAATGAAGTTGTCCCCGAGAAATCTGTGCATATATTGAAACCAGCGAATGTCCCCCCCTCGCAGGGGCGCACCGCGCATCGTCCGTCTGCGGAAAGAATGGCAAGGTACCGCTTTAGAACACGACTGATCATCTGCTTCCGAACCTCGATCGAGTCGCGTACGAGGGAGTATCACGAATCGCTCACCTGTACGCCTGTGTGAGATTGTCGATCTTGACCTTGATCTGCTGGGTAGTTACATTAAGTCCATTCTGTGCGAGTTCATCCCTCATCTGCAACAGGTGGATTCGTTTGCATGAGCGCGGACACTCGACCGATGCGGGAGAATGGCAGTTCCCGCTCGCGTGGAGAAGAATCCCCCACGACATATTGGGACCTTTTCCGATCCCAGGCCGAGCCACAGTCGTTTCGGCATCGTTCGGCTTACCTTTTCATAGATATGGGCATTCCTTCGGTGGCTTTTGAGAGCATCGTGGTGTTTCTCCCAGCTACGTATGAACATCATGGTCTCCGACTCTCTCCACTGACGTCGTCTGAAATTCAACCTGTTCTCAACAAACTGGAGGCTCGAATCGTCGGGGTGGGACACGTTCACACATGATCGGTGTCTCGACTCGCCGCTCTTCTTCTGGCTAGAAATCTCTTGAATTAAGAATCGGTCATGAGAGAACTGTTCCTCGTTACTGACCTGCGAACGACGAGCGGGCTCCCCAGCGATTCGCCAACTCCGGCTACCAACCCATTCGAAGCAGAGCCATTCCCTAACGCGGGTGGTGTCACCGGACCCGGTCCTGGGCCCAGACCCGCTCCCAAACCTAGGGGGGCGCCCACCCCTCCCGCCTGACATAGTTGTAGCATTACCTGGTGAACAGAGAAGCATGCTGTCATTTCACATGGATTTGAGTCAGGCTCGCACTGCCGCTGTGTCGCTAAAACGGATGATGTGATCCACGCTCACTCAGCCCTGCGGAATTACGACGCTCATCCACTGCGAAGGCATCGACCGGGTGAGCATAGGAACGGATGTGCGTTGAGATCGGTGTGTAAAAGCAAGTCGAAGTCGTCACTGCCGTTGCTAGTGCAGCTCTAAAACAATCAACTGATCAATAAAGCTTCAGCTTTGGCACCAGTTCGAATATCAGAACACGCTGTTCGTGTTCGCGAGTGGCCACTCACTTAGGCGCTCCGCTTTCCACTGGAAATCGATTCCCTTCACATCGAGGTCCGCGACGTGAGTGGGAAATCTTCACTGATTCCATCAAAGTCAGTCAATAAGCGGTCCTAGGAGAACGGTCGGCCTCGTCGCCGCAGCGGAACAAAGTGGTTTACTACGATGTTGACTTTGGGAGCAATGCACTTGTTACAGGAGACGCCTGGATCACTCAAAAGGCTGGCACATCCCTTCGACTTAAACCTCCGATGTGTTTCAATCGAGAGCGTTGAACTCAGCCGTTCCGTCGAATGAATTCCGGCGAGTTCCTGATCTGAGCCAATCAAAAACGGAGATTCTCGTCCAGCCGCGAAACAGCACTTTTCCTCCACTTCCAAGAGGACAACTCCGCCCGAGCCCCTCTTCTTGCTCTCAAAACTCAGCTGAGGACGGATTCTATGACTCTCCCGAATCCTCTACGAGCTCCAGGAAATCCCAGCAGGATGTGGGTTGGCCGAACCGGGAGTTGCAAGAGTCAGCGACCAAGAGCCAGTTCCTGGTCCTCTGTGCGGGCGTGGGCGGCAACCAGTGGCGTCATGCTATGAGTCGCGGCCGGGACTCCCGCATGTATGTAAAAGGAACGATCCGCGAAGAAGAGCAATATTCTTTGTCATGGCAGATCCGGAGCGCGATATTTCGTGTTGCGAGCTGGAAAGGATTTCCGACCCTCGGCTCATGCAGCCGGAGCTCAGCTCGAATTCAACTAGAAACAGAGCTCGGGCTTGGACATCGCGGATCAGACTGAAGGCTGTCGGGAGATGTCGTCCGTCACACGCTTATAAATCAATACTAACACGCGCATTTCGAGTTATTGCGACATTACGATTGCAGGATGTTCTGCGAGCGAATTGTCATATTTTTGACCTCGATGGCCCGTGTTCTCTCTCACAGCAACTGTCATCGCCGAGCTCACGTCACAAGTCACGGCTCACTAGGACGTGCGCTACGTGCTCAGAACGCACAGCCTTCAGCGGCTGCATGACTCCATCACCGGAACTCATCCGCTCGTTTTCTGTCTCACGTCTGGGATTTCGTCGCGTTAGAGGGGTTGTTCTTCATGGATAATAGGGAAAAAATCCGCTGAGAGACGTTGTGCGATTCGTTAATCTATGAGACCGAAATCCAGCACTCGATCAACTCGCTGGATTCTTTCTCTCGTCGCGCCCGTAGCGTTTTCAGGATATGAATTGAGTCTTCTCCAGTTGTTTTCGTGAACCTCGGGGACTCGATCGGAATCCGGTGATATTCGCTCATGCTCCCGATTGTTGAGAGCTCCGCGCAACCCTCACGCGTTTCCGCCGGATGATTTTGACATCGAGGCAAATTCAACGAGGTGGAGTTTGAGGCGCTGCAGGAGCAGGACAAACTCGCTCACTGTATTGAATATCGCCAGCTCGAAGAGTGAGTCCCAAAGAGTGGCACAGCCCTGCAGAGAGCGTTCGAGAGGCGAGGGAGGAAATATCGTGCATGACACAATAACACAGTGACAGTACGATCTCGTGCACACGCCGTTCGCGTCAGCGGGAATGGCTAGTCACGCCCGACATGAATTCGAATCAATCCACGACTACTGATGCGAGGCAGCTGCCGAAACGCTCGCTCGCGCTAGGCGCGTTGGCCGCTCGGGTCCGTCCCCTCCGAAACATTCGAGGGATTTTCGATTCGTCTTGAAACAACCACCGATTTACCACCTTACGAAGTCCTGGGCGAGTTCGAAAGGGCCCCGCCGCTCGGGCTCATCGCGAGCTGAGACGACTCCACAGTTCGATCGTTGAAGGCTCAACAAGGACGCTCGGGGCAGTAACAGTGGACTAGCGAAAAACAAAAGAAGCTTGGCATGGTATGAATAGTGCCGGGTCGATGATGAGCCCGAGCGAGCTCACGGAAGGGCTCCGACAAGAGCCCAACGACGCTGTCGATGGAATCCAGGGACACATAGCCGCGGAACATGGGTGAATCACACGAGTATTGCAGTGAGTGTGTTTGTTTCTTGGCTCGGGCTCGTTGGCCACGCCACAAACTTATCCCAACGATGGTCGAGAGGGGCACGAAGCAAAGCTCCCCCGCACTCCAAATATTTGCGTCTCGTATCAGCGTTGTCGTCACCGCGCTCGGTCGGCTCTGCCGTTCCAAGGTGGAGGGAAGGAGAACAACAACGATGGCGACATATTCTGCTAATCTCATGTAGAACTCGGAACCATCGAGGATCATTGGACGATCGACATGACAGGGGTTGAGATCAGCTTTCTGGGATCCCGATGAATCCATGAGCAGGTACGCGACTGCCCCGCCCCCTCCCTCTCCCCCCTTCTTCCAGCTTAGTCGGCTTGACCGAGGGTTCGTTCCATCTGTATCCTGTTTTAATCTGTCAGAGCGATTCCGTGCTGCCCAGGAATGTAATCACCTTTCGGTTTGCATTTCGCTGGTCCCGCTGCCAAAGGAGCTGCAGATCGAAATGTGGAGAGGCCAAATGCGGCAAATTGTGGGGGTGATGGCCGGGACGACCAACGCTCGTGAGCTGGCTGACTGTGATCGGGGCTGTAGGGGCAGGGAGGGGGGCACGGACAAGGGGGGGGGGGGGGCGCGTCGCAACTCAGAGGGATGGACACTGGGGGACGATCTCTCCTACTGAATAATGGACCAGGCTTCGTCCGTTCTCTGCTGCTGCTGCGGCTGTCGCTGCCCTCCCCTAGAAGTCAATGTTATCTCCCTCTGCTCTTCTCTCGGATATGACCCAGTTAGCATTGCGGCCACTGGCCCCTGTACTGGACGCCGTGTGTAGCTGTCTGTACATCTGCTGGGACGGTCGCATGGCTTGACGGACCGACCGACGCCAGCTTCCTTCCTCGCCGGGTACAGCTGCAACAACACCTTCGTCTCGGGCTCCATTGATTAACGACTATATTTGGCTCCGGCTGAGACCAGCAGGGATTCTCCAATGACCTTTGGCAGAGTTCAACGCGTAGTTTTTCGTCTTGGAATTTCTTTTGGCGTCGAGCCGATCACTCGGCCGGGCTTGCTCCGAGGATGCATCTGACATGTCGAGCTATGCATCCGGTTGTTTCGAAACTTCACCGGGAACGGAAGATTCCGCAACTTTGATTCCGAGGGGCCAGCAATCGCGACTAGACGCATCCGAGGCGAACGGATCCAGTCCGAGCGACACACCACCGCGGAAATTGAAGACAACGCGGGCGTGGATTCTGATCTGGGCGACGTGCGTCCAAATTACGTGGGATCGCGTGCGGTTGTTATTATCGCCTCAACCGCAGCCGCTCTCGAAAATTCGTGCGACGAGCAAAAGCGTTCCCCTCCGCGGATGAATAATTCACTCACGACGGCAGAGTCATTAGCAGTTACGTCGTAACGCTGAATGTCGGGCTTTCGAGAATGCAGAGCCTTGAATCACATCTGAGACTTTTTTTCTCATGAATCCAACACCAGTCTGTACGGCGGCGACTCATCGCACCGCGATAGAGGATGGGTTCCGGTCTCGTCGGTAGATGAGATATTTTGGACTCTCCAAGTTCCTCCGTGGGTCCTCACTCCATCTTGAACCTATCGCGGGAATTCCGGAGAGGATTCTGGGTCGGGTCGAGGGGCGTGAAAGCTATGTTCGTATGGAGGGGGATTATTTGTTACAGCGTGCGCAGGTAGAGGGATGGGCATTTATGGCGGTTTTTTAGGAGAACACCCAAGTCCTCCCCATGAAGCGGACCCCGGAAGTTTCAGCGCGTGCGGCTTCCGATCTGAACCGGCGCAGAGAACTCCACTCCTGTCGCCTGAACCTCCCGGTGGGATGATTCCGCTTCCCCGGCGCGCTGCTGGCTCGATTGGACAAAAATTCCGCAGAGCGAACCGGAGGCACCGACGGGAGATACCGGTAGTTTTCCATCCGCTCGGAGCAGCAATCCGAGAACGTAAACTGTCGTTGCATTTCTCGAAGGAGGTGCGGATCTTCCGGATCGCGACTCATCTCTTGGAAATGCCGCGGAGCCGGGCAGTGTCACAGAACCTCAATTCGCGCCGAAGCAGAGCTCGCGCCGAACATCGACCGACTCTCCGAGCTCTGGAGAAAACTAAAGATTGCCGGGAAATTCATCAATTGTTCACAAAGTCTCACCCCGACGTCATCGTCGTTGCTGTGCACGAACATCATTCCAGCACGTCGCCGGCTCAACATGGCGCAAATGCCATTGTCAGCTAATTCGATGAAGCCTCGCGTATCATCACGGGAAGAAGAGCGGATGACGAGGTACCTAATCCAAATTGGTTTCCGTAATGTGATTTGGCTGCGTCTGCGCGCGCCCGTGATCCGTTTGACGCAGGAGGCTTGGCGAGCTCGACGTCTCCGGTTCCGTGTTCCAGTCCGAAATAATTCGAAAGCCGGGTCGGCATCATTCCCGGTAGCTCGATGTGATTCCGGAGGCGTTTGCCCGATCCAAGGAATTGAGAAACCCGGTCGGGCTCTCCCCGAGTGAGCCGAAGCAGCGCCGCGTGTAGGAGCGTGGTTCCGCGGAACCCACTCGGCGCGGCTTGACAAATGTCAAGAGAACGCTCTTGTGAACGAGCCATGTTTACAGATTGCTTTGGCCCGTTGTTGGACAGCGTTGCACGACTCTCGATCGCCCCGTCTGAATGTACGGCGGCCTGTCGATGCCGTGAGAGGAATTCATCAACGGCGATTAGCCTGCGAACTGACACGACTGAAAACGGCGCGGCAGCTCCCGACAGCGGTCGGCTTCGATTCGCGGAACTCTCCGTCAGCTTGCATGATTGCGCCGTTGAAGTCGCGCCTATCTACCCGTTCCATCACGGGGGGAGCGGACACGCTTGACGTTGTGTTGTCGCAGGTGATCACGATAAGGGTTGTATGTGTATCAAAGAATTAGCTTGCGGTCTCGCTGTGACAAATGTATCGCGGTCAGTGGAAGCGCCGTTACTCGCGGGGAAGTCATCATTAATCATTCCTAATGGAAAGCTCTGATAGCGGCGAACAGCGGGTCGGGCGAACCGACTAACGGGACACATAGCGAGCGAGCCAGCGGCTCCTGGTCCACACTGATAGCAACGCAGGTAAACGACGGCGGACGCACTGAGCGGGGAAACTGCGACCACGGAGCCCAAACACTGAGCCGCACGGATTTACGGGCGCGCTGCCCCGTCAGGGAAGGGCTCCCGAGCGTGGAATGCTCCCACTGGACGAATTGTCTCTAAAGCTCACCTGAGACGCGCTTGTGAGATCATCCATGGCGCATGGACGTTGTTGCTCGAAAGGTTTGTCGCTGGCACCAATAACAAGCACACTGTCGCTTCGGGTACGTCGTATACGGCTACGTTCGACGATGCTTCAGGCGGGCAGGGGCAGTTTCCACAAGGCGGATGGCAGGCAGAGGTCGTCGTACACACCCCAGCCATATATGTGTGTACATACATATATCATATATTGCTCTCTCAAACGAGTCTCTCGCGCCGCGATCCAGCCCACCCAACCCCACTACACTGAGGCGTTCTACGCATACTCCTCCATAGAGATAAGCGGCGTATGTGACATAGCCAATAGGAGAGTGTGAGCTTCAAACTGTTCAACAAATCGACCAAATCTCTCGGAGCGTTCAACCGTCCCGACGCCGTCTCCGCGCTGGAAAATCGTCCTACGGGGCCTTCGTCGCTTTTCCCTGCGTCTCCGATCTTCCGGGAAGCTCGTGTCCCGCGCAGCGGCTGGAGGAATTAGCCGACCGCGGGAACTCCAAGGCAAACCCCACGAGCGAGCGCTGGTTAGGAGGCCAGGCAGGCAGGCGGGCGGGCGGACGGGCAGGAAGATTTATGATGTGGTTGCTTCTCCCCATCGGCGTGTTCCGTTCATTTATCATGGCCCCAGGTTTTCCGCAACAACATCATTTGACTCGCAACAGTTGATACACGTGCTCGACATTTAACTGCCCAAATCGCCAAACTCGATCGTCTGCCGGGATTGAATCTTTTCGGGAACGGCTCATCCATCCAGGAATCGAATCATTCCCTCGCGACGGCCCAGGTGAACGACACTCAACAAGTCATCAAGAAAGCCGTGACCAACGGCATCCTGTTGTTGGGTGACCACGGCCCAGAGACGAGGATTTATGAGAACACGATGTTTATCTTATCAGCAGAACGCTGCACGGAATTCGGCCCACGACGTGCGGCACGCCGCCAACGAGTCGTTCAGTCGACTTGGCTGTTGGTGCTGTCAACGTTGTTGTCATCGTGTTTTTCATTGCTAATGTTTATGCGGTGGCTTCGGCGACGTTTCGCGGATGCTCAAATCAGAGAAGTGAGCTCGCGCCGGTGAGTCTTGAGGCTGACTCGTGACTCCGTATGAGTCATTTAGAGTGCGTGGACCCCGAAATGGATACGACCTCGTACGCAGCTCTTCTTCGTTCATCGAGTGAGGGAGAGTCCAAGTTGCCATCTCGACGGAGAGCGAAAGAAGGGCCCGTAGTTAGTCTATGGGGTCGTCCCTCGCTTAAACCCGCCAGCCAGACAGACCATCCAGCAGCTTCATGGCCAGGGTACACGGAGCAGGCCCAAGCCAGCGAGTCTCATAGCGGATCTATAGCGACAGCGAGCAGGCTTCACGCTCCCCTCCCTTTGGGCCTCATGGCGTCATTTCTACAATGGCCAAGACATCTCTCCCACCGGAGGCCGTGTTTGGAGCCCAGAAGTTAATGCGGCGCGCTCCCTTTCATTCAAGGAGCTCAAACTCGTCAGTCACACTCGGGCGTTTTCAATTAATTTCGAGCGTCGACCCGACGCCTGGGATCGGACTTGAGCGTGGAGGTCGCTGATATCTCAAATCAGCTCGGCCTTATCCGATCATACGGCGACTTCGCTGTGAGAATCCGATTTCAATCAACAGGGAAACGTCTCCATGTAATGGCTATTGAATCCGAGCGATATACATACGTGCGCTTGATTCAGAACATATGATTGTATTCGAGATGAAAAAAGTGAAAGAAATCCCCAGATCATCGAACTATTCCTCAGAGGAGCTATTCGAGTCCCAGTTCAGAGTTGGAGAATATGAAACATCTTTTCTCCTGACTGCCGGCTAGCTGGGTTGCCGACTGCATGGCGCGCAGGCTCACTCTGTGATTCCTGACTCGCGGGGAAAGAACACTTACACCCGAAGTTGAATATCATTTCATCCTGCAAACTCCTGCGAGGAGAACAGTGAGCCCAACAGCCTCCACCCAGAGGCCCAGGGCGAGGGTAGTTCGGTTCTTTTTTCTTCTCCCCGAGCTGCCGCTGTGCTTCTCCTCGTGCCGCTCCCCAGCAGTGACGGCCTGTGTGTCATTTACAAATTATTAATTTTTTACCCGATTCCCAACCCGGCTCTTCGCAGCTCTCCTCTGTTCCTCGGCTTTGTCCCTCACCCCACGCGTACCCCTGTGCTTCCAAACTCCGGCATGAGATGCAGTGGCGCCGCCTGGATAAGCAACGACAAAACAATTACCACTCGTACAAGAACCTCCAACAATAGGTATTCCTCGGGTCTGTTTATGCCGTCGAATCCGCTTATTGGAACCGTCGGATACACGGAGCAGTGCGAGCCATTCTGAACCGAAGTTCAGTGAATCGATTCGTTCGATCAAGTGGCTCGAAATCACGATGTAGCTCCTTGAAGCAGATGTTACATCCTGATGACCTCCAGGCACCAGACTCGACGAAACATGAACCCGCTTCCCTCCAGGGAGACTCGAATAATCTTTTCGATTCCGCCGTGTTGCGTGTTCGTGGAAGAACCTGCACAAAAGGGTCCAGACTTTTTTCATGCCAAATCTCGGTGGGAAATCATGTTCTCCTCGGTTATCCGGTGTCCCGATACCTGGTCATGGAGAAAATCTCGCAGACCTCACTCCGAGACGGAATCCATCATCATGGCGAGCGAGCAGTAGTTAACGACTGTCGATATCCGCAACCTGCGGAGATGACTCATTCGGGGAAGCGGCTCTCTAAACAACTCCATCGTGAACTCGCAGGTTCGCTGGGAAAGTTGAGCCCGCGGAGAACGTTATCGAAGGCGTGAGACCTGGGATCTGAGTGTAATTCGGAGCGATGTCCCGACTTTCTCTCAGCGACTCGGTGGATATCCAATGTCGCCGGTACCGCCTCGAGATTTCTCACCAGACATGGGGAACTGCGATTCGCTACCTGTGCTTTAAGAGTCCGATATCTCTCCAGCACACGAAGAGAATGTCCCTGATGTGGCATGATGGAGTGGAATGCATATGACTCAAGGAGAAACCAAAAACTCGAAATGCACAGAACTGGTTTTCATCGAAATGGGTCGATCGAACTCCATTCTCAGCTGCAGTTATTGAATAAGATTTGGATCCGCACTCTTGAGCGTTCCTGAGCAAGCGAAGAACTGAGAGCGATACGGCTTCCCCGTTTCCGTACGATTCTGGGGCTCGTCGCCGAGAAAACGGTAGTCTGAAAAATCGATGGAACTGAAAACCAAGGGCTGACCAAAGGAGGCACTTGCCAGATTCGGAAACTGCGATCTGGATTTTTTCGCAAGCTAGGCAACACCATCCATGCTGAATGGCAATTCTCGTTCGTCGGGCCGTGTTATCATATCATTCGATTTCTCCAAACCACACGCCCGAAAGACGGAGGCAGGCTTCAGGGGGTTCCTTTATTGAACGAGGCGATGTTGTCGCTCAAGTCCGATCCAAACCTGGGAACTATCTAATCAAGTGACTATATTGTGTGTGAAGAGTGGATGCCCGAGCCAGAATCAGAATGCCATTCTTGCGAAGAGCGGTTCAACGAAGGTTTGCGTGACCGTGCTCAGACTCTGTTATTGAGGTTTAGACTGGAACTCATGATGCATACAAAAACCATCGGTTCGAATTGATGCGAAACCATTGGATCAGGAATCCATGGGGATAACGATCTTGTTTGGAGCGTGTCTTGCTCAGGGAGGCGGGTTGTAGCTTTGGGGTCAGTAACAGTACTTCGGTTGGTGTTTCACAGTCCGTGCATGGCTTGAGAGCATCACATGGCGGGAAAAATGGAATCTTTATCCTTGGCGCTTCATGGACAACTGTTCATTCTAATCGAATGGACTCCGTGGAATCTATACGCGAGATCTGGAATCGGGATTTCAAGCGAATGGACGCATTTACAAAAATAACGCCACAGAATCTCATGGAAACATCATGATGACGGGTGATAATTACTGGAATGAGATCTCAGGTGGTGTCCTCAGTCCGTAACGGGCCACTGTCGGTGAGCCGCGCCTCGAGCATAAGCCCTTGCCGAATTCCCGCGAGCCCAGAAGACCTCTCCCTCAATTTTAGGCTTGACAATAATCCGCGAACCTCCCATGTTACCTACGGGCTCCGGAGTGTCATCTCCCTGGGACAGGACGAAGAACCGTGGTGATATCGTCCGAATCCAACTATCGCCGAGGCATAGGTTGTCTCCAAGTGTATGGTTTCGTGCTTTCGAACTTGTTGAATGTTCAAACCGATTTCGCGTGTTGTTGCCGCTGCAGGGCTCCACCTCCGAGATAGGTCCTGAAGACGCCCAGAGACGTATCAGAATACCCTATGAATGTCGCCGATCGTTTGGAATCATATTTTCATGCAGACGAGCGGTTCATGAGTCGTTGATAATCGCGCAGCCGTGCACAAAAATATGAGTCTCTCTGGAGAACTTCTACGGAATTAGGAGAGATGGGACAGAGGTATCGATGTGAGATGATGAAACGGTCGTCCAGAGCGGACTCAGGGAGAATGCAGAAACGATTTCCTCTCGGTAACCGTGACCGACTCCGGGAGCCAAAGAGGCCTATTGGGGCGCGGCGCAAATGGAGTTGAGGAACATCGATCCTGACGGTGACTCTAAAAAAAGGAAATATTCTCCAGGGCTGATCACTGTTGATGTGATCCTCAACGGAGACAGATTTCTCTCCCGGAGGGGTTGCCCGCCGGGAGTGGGTATCAAGCAGGGGGCAGAGAGAGCCCGTGCTCCGAGTGCAGAGATGATGGGGCGCGCAGTTGAAGGGCACAAAGCTGAAGTGTGTGAGACCGTAGTTGATCTTCTCCGTGGGGCTGATGGGGGCACGGATTTGCACTCGCATCTCTATCTCTCGAGGAGCCGCAAAGCTAAGGACAGACGGATTTGGAGTTCGAAAGATCTCCTCAACCCAAGCAGACATTCATTCCGAATCAAGAACAAAATCGCTAGCCAAAACGCAGGGGTAAGGCAGAATCGAGATTTCAGTTCGATACATCAAAGATGCTTCTCAATGAGACTAATAACTGTGAAATGTTTATTCCTGCGAGAAAGGATGCGTGAGTGGCGATTCCCGCGGAACACTCAGCTTCATCATACGATGCGCGACTCGAGCCGAAAAATCGCCCGCCGCGAAGCTGGAGAACTCAGAATTCTCAACGGAAATGATGCATATCCACAACCGGCGAGTCTTAAGTTGATTATTCACAGTGCAAAAGGTATCGAGACACGCAGCGGATCAATACCGATGATCGTTTTGCAACGATCCTGCTCATTTATCAATTTCCTCGCTCGAAAGCTTGATCGAAGATTCAGAATTCAAACTTACTTCAGCTCACAACTGAACATCGAACTTCCGTGAGCCTTAATTTCCGACCCGTGGGGAATCGATCTCTAGGATCATTCAGCCGCGCCAGAGTTCGAGCGAACCTCCGGGGACCTGGGAGTGCGGAATGAGCCTCCGGGAACTCTCAGTGATTTTGGAAGAAGAATTCCGCCCAAATTCGAAGCGATGGAAAGACGACTTCCCCTACGATGCAGATGAACTGGGAAGTATTCACGCAAAGATGAGATCGCATGCCTAAATCTGTAAGGTTTCCTCGTTCCGCTCCTACCCAATCTCGGAATCGGCCCAATCTGGCTCGACGTGACTGTCTAGGGGGCGAACAAACTAAAAAAGACTCGGGAACCTGCGAACTGAATCCATAACTCCGTGTCATTGATATGAGTGTAACAGAAGAGTCTTATTACCGGCGTATCTGCTGCGAGGAGAGTTTTAAAGCCGTTACTTCACAAGATCCTTCTTTGACTCGAGTTCCGTCGCGAACCATGTCAAGCGCACTTTCTCTCTCCCGAAGAGACGGTTGAACGGGAAATATTTTGAAAGGTGATGTTGTTAATCCACTGTGGAATATACACCGGGATAGACGCTCTCACAACACTGGTTCTTGAGTGATCCTATTGGAAGTGCGTCCATAATGTTTAATCCTCGGAGGGCCCTGAGCCGCTTCTTACCTGAGTCGAACTTCAAGAATCGTACGACAGTCTGCGAGTTTACAATGGAAATCATGTACTTCCTGGAATTCGATCAGAATGCTCTCCTCAAAACAGCTTACTCTATCGTCGTCACGAGGCTCTCCACTGTCCCAGAGCTCACCCGAACATTCACGATAGAGGACTCGATGAGACCCCCTGGTGCCACGATATCAGATTAGGCAACGAGGAGGAGATAAGGCATTCCCTGTTGTAGGGAAGTACTACGGAATCGCCTCATTGGTGAGATGATGCAATTCGAGAGCATTGGTCTGCCGCTTGCAGAATTTTCCGCAGAAGCATGATCGCATCTCAAAAGAAGAACTCCTGGCGCACTGCTCGACAAAGTTCGATTGAACAAAAAATGAAATACGGTGACTCCTGCCGCTCCGGATGTTTCCAGAACATTACGGATCGAGCTAGGAATGATACCTGCCTGAAGTTGGCTCGAAGTGGTTCAATCACTGTAATGCTCCCGTCACAAATAGGCCCACACCTCCGCCCACACTGATTGACCTTTTGTGCGGGAGTTATTCTGCACTTCCAAGTCGGCGCTCCTGACGAGGGTCGCCGAAAAACGAAAACACCTCGAGGTGTACATATGAAAGTGTTATTCTCGTTCCTTTCTGGATACAGGTCGGACAATCAATCTCGTTCCGGAGCACCTTACAACTGCGTGGAAGTCTTTCAACAGTCGGTGAATTTTACAGTGGAGCACAGTCCCGTCATTTCTGTTTCCCATTCTCCCTCCCAGATATGTACAGCAAATTTTGCGACGGATTCGACGTGCAAGATGAACAGGCCTACGACGCCTGTTGCTTCAGCAACGCGTAAATCTTGTCTTTGATCCAAGCTTTGGTGTAGGGCGAATATACGTTTGTGGTTTTCTGGTGGACCTGGAAGAAACGGGAAGCGCAAGTTAGCGGATCGTCCCAAGTACTGAGCTTCAGAAGCGAGGAAGTATGCTGGAAACATCTCTGAAGTGTCGGAGTCCCGGATCAATCTAACGCTCACGAACTTCCCCCTCCGCCTTTGAATCGAAGATGGCCTCGATGCGTCGCTCGAGCAATTTTCGCTTACAGGAAGACCAATGTTCCTGCGGCCATAGGATACTTGTTGATTCGGAAATGCAGCGTCAAATATTGAAAATACCTAATTTATGGCCGTGCTCTTACACGAAAAAAAAAACACAATTTCTAGCCGTGCTGTCTCGAGCAGCGGCTGTTCGATCTCCAGGGTTATCGAACCTCAGCGCGAAGGGTCCCGTACTGAGCTCTGGGAGAGCAATCAATGCTACCGAGCCAATGCTGCAGTGAATCGAAGAGGATACAGAAAACCCATATTGTGTTACAGCGGTCACATCACTGCTGACACAAAGCAGAGACGACTTCCGGTGAAAATCCAACTTCTCAAGGATGGAGCCGACATCGGAGGAAACGTCGAAGAAGGAACTTTCCGCTTCGACATTGAGGACTTCGAATTGCATCGTTTGAACATTCCGAAGCCCGTATTCGAAGTCCCGGCAAAACTTCCGATCGAGCTCAGCGTTTCAGAGAGGCCGTCTCTTCCGAGGATTCTTCCCTCCCAGCCGAATAACGGAGAGGCATCCCTCCATTCGGCGGTTAGACGTACCAGACAAGTCAAGTCATGGAGTTGATCGATGAAATCGAAGAGCTGAGAGATGTCGTAGGTGATTGAAGGAGACTCTGGGTTCTGCTTTTTCAGGTGCTCCTCGAAGATGTGACAGATCCCCTCCATACACTCATTGATGCTGGAAAGTTCATTCCGTTAATTCAGAGAAAGTACACGCCGGATATCAGACGACATTAAAGCTGACCAGATCGGAACTGAATCATTTTCCAAATCTTACGAGGAATCAGACATGTAGTATTTAGATCTCTTCCATCTCATCGCGATTCGGAGGATTTTCCAGAGTCATCCAAGAGCCTCTTGAGGCTCCCAGCGAGTAGTATGACACGCGGAATGACTCCCACATCGATGCTTATACTCAGCCGTCACGACAGGAGCTCAGGAAACGTCATTCATCGCAATGAAAAAGCTCTGTGAACCTCTCGACACTCACCTTTCAAAGTCGGAATAGGTCCTCGTTTCAGGGCCACTGGTTTGCAGGAGGAGAATCGTATGAGCCATGTTGTGCGTTTTCAGCGATGCACAGAAATGTCCCGAGTTCCTTGGAGAATTGTGGGAGTCGCCGGAGCAGCCACTCTCTAATTCCAGACTGTGTGCGTTAGCTCGAGACGACGGCGAGACAGCGCTTTATCACATGAGATCCTCACCGAGTTCAATGCTTCTCACAAACTACAGCGATAACATCAGGGAGTGCTACTCTGAGCAGCAGCTAGAACCGGGGAGGGAGTTTCTCCGTTCACACACTCGCAGTGCATCGGTCGCGTTTCTGACGAGCCCGGCGTACACAAGCTCGAAATGTGCGTTCTCCCCACTCCGTTCCGACCTTTAGTATCTAAGTGACGGAACGCGCGGATCCTTCCGAGGACTAGAGTCGTACTCGGTTCCAATCTGAGTTAAACGACGCTTTCCTCTCTCCTCTGGGTCTGTCATGCCGGAAAGCGTCACAGGCGACAGTCAGGGTTGAATTCGGAGAATATCGGTATCCTGGCCAATCCCGCAGGGGGAATATTCCTCATCGCTTTCCTTGAACGGGGATGGAAACCTGTCGTGCCCGAGCGCCGCGCGGGCTAGTTGGAGTGGTTAATCAATAAGTTGGCCGACAGCGCACATCATGATTCCGCCCGAGATTCATCTACGTCATCGAATGCTCGAAAATATGTCTCCGGTCCCGAGACCCATCGTCCGGCGACCTCAGCAACCTCGGGAAAGGGTCCGGTAACTTGGTGCGTTCCGAGGGGAAGGCTGTATGAACATGTTGCTTACGGGGGCGCAGCTGCATCGAACCTCTAGCTGCCTCCTCCTCTCTAACGAGACCCGAGACAGCTGAAGTTTCTCTTCGAAATGGTTGCGAGTGCTTCGGCGCACCAAGATTTTCTTCATTGAATGAGTCAGGACAGTATGAGTTCCCTCGAGTGAGATGGCTCCGGTGGGAGCAGATGTGAATTTTCAAGTGGGGATGGACGACTTCATGTCGCGGTAAAACTTCGACGCTCCGGACAGCAACGAGACTGCCATCGAAAGTCGCCGAAACTGTGAGTTGAAAGGTATTCTGACAGCCCTCAGGTGCTGGAGGTTCAGTCCAAAGACTTCGGGAGCTCGGGGTTTCCCGGAGGGGTTCCGCATCGAGCCGGGAGATACACTCCACGCGTTTGATCTGGGCTGGACGGCCAAATAGCGACCTCAACATCTCATCCGAACGTCGAGGTGGTGTCGGAGTCTATTCGTTCTCGGAAGACAATCCTCGAATCAATGAAGAAGCGTGCCGCCTCTCTGAATTTTCCAGATGGAGCCAATCACAGATTTGTGCATCGTTGAAGATGCGCGCAACGCACCAAACGGCTTCACTGTCATCGAGTTGACCGGTAGGCAAACTTCAGAACCTCAACCACTCCACTTGATTCGCCGTTCGAAAATCACATGGAGCCCGGATCCGGAATCGAACATTCCGAGGGGCGGATGGAGAAGCGACTACCGAGCGAATCCGCTGAAAACACGAGCTCTCTTGTTTTCAGGAGACACCGGACAAGATGCCGATCTGTGGAAAGATCGAGGATTCTTCGGAAAGAAAGAGACTCGGTATCTATGCTACACCAGAAAATTCTCTCTCGACTGTGTCGAGAGCTTATCAGTCCAGGTATGCGTTAACCTGATCGAGTATTCTCCCCGTCTGATCCGGCGAGAAAAGTGTGTGGACATTGAAACAGCAGAGAGCGATTTTCCGTGAGAGCTCAGAAGATTCCCGATTTCTAGGCTTCAACAACGCCGGATGTTCTCACCATATCGCTAACTCGAGACACTGGTAAGCTGCGCGCTCCATTTCTCCCGGCAGCGCTCGTTTCGGTTCGCGGTCAGTGGCTTGAATTTTCGTAACTCTGCTGCTTCTGAGCCATCCGTTATGAAGCGTTATCTGCCCATATGTTCGCAACATTATCTTCAGTGACTCATTGCTTGTTCCATCTGAGATCTGAAATTTGTTTTATCACCTGTACTTCGTCTCGGTTTTCGGCAGGATGAGCATTGCGTTGAAGATCCTGACTCGGAAACGGTTCCGTCTCTGAGCTCCTTCGTTTCACCCAGGTTTGGTTCTTTCTTTGCTCGGAGTTCTGATAATAATCAAGTGCTCCCGAGAACCTCCGAGCTGTATTTGTTTTCGTTGAATCTTTGTCGAACCCCGTCATAGACTCGCATCTCTCGCTCGGTTCCTCTTCCGCTCGGTTCTATGTCAAGACCGTTCTGAAGACAGCACGGAGAGAAGTTCGCGATTCGAGTCGGGAGCATCGGTGCCGTGAACTTTTTCCGTAACGACATTCGAAGATAAGAGAAACACTCGCTCCGCCCTGGTCAGAGACGTCCCACCAAAGTCGCGTTCTCCCCCGCAGCCCAGAAAGCCATTCGGAAACGAAACCTCTGTTACACGGTCGTGGGAAGAGACATTCTCAACTGCAGAGTGGTGACAGAAATCGGTGTTTTCTCGAAGCTCCAAGATGGTTTCTTGGTGGCAGGAGAGCTGAACAATCTCGTGATCGGGTACAAGACCACGTCAATGAATGCGGGAACATCGAACGATGGTCCCAAGAGGAACTTATCGGTTTTCGAGAAAGTTTCCACGATCAGAGTTCCAGCGACGACGACGACGACGACGACGAAATGCGTCAAGAGTTGGATCGATGATGTTCCCTTCAAATTGAGCCCTGCATTCAGACCTGTGACCCGGGTAAGTCGCACCGCTGATCCTCCGTGATCGTCCTAAACTCGCTCTGACCGAGCTCCAGTTCTGTACTGGAACTGAAACTCCTCTTTCTCGATCGGTTTCCTTGGAGCCATCTCGATTCCTCAGACAAAAAAAAATGCCCGAAATGGTCATTGACAATCTGAGGTCAGTCAATGGCTTTCGTTTCAGTTGACGCCCATGAACTTGAAAACGGCGAGCCAGATATATTGTCAGTACAACTACGACTTCTCCATCGAACGCGACGTTCTCCAAGCATCGCACGAGACGGACGGGCCGATTGATGATCTCTGAAAGGTTTTACAATCACTTGTTAGATATGAATAAATTTCAATCAAGTTGGTAACTATGCCGAGTACATTCATTCTAATACTCTCTCCCACTCTACGTTTTGAGCCATCAGACCAGCTCTGTTTCTCTGAAGCTCCCGCCTAGGACACGATCATACTTCTACTCAAATCGAATCGACGAGCTTATTCGAATCGTATATCGAGCTCGAGTCTCGTCCATCGAATTCGGGGGGTGGGGGATGAGATTTTTGGGGTCGAAGAACGTAAGGCTTCCAACTTCCCGAGCATGGGCTCCAATGTTCTGAGAGCTTTCTTGGTGAGACTCCTTCCGGGAACGGGCGAGTCAGAGTCCAGGTCTCAGCGACTCTTCCATTTCGACGAAACTCCGGGGAACTGAGGTCGAGACCGGCCTGTACGTTTCGAATGCCTCGAGAAGAAGCGGAAATTCCTGGATTGGTAATACCTGACGAGTTTCGAAGGTCAACCCAATCGTTGTCCAACCCCATGTAGTTTGGATCTGGAAAGTCCTAATCGGGTCACCGTTTTCTGGAAGCGTAGCGAGGACTCATGCTCGATCGTCCACGATTTTAGAGCTCCAGGTATCGAGATAAGCAGTTTGAAGTGAATTCAGTCCATCCGTATCCGATTCCCGATCCGTTCAGAGGAGCCGGAGCATGAACGCTAGTGGCGGAGAAAGATCTCGATAGAGGCTCGGTTTTTGAAATTCGCGCCAAAACCGCTCTCGGTAAGCCCGAGTTGTTTTGGAACGCCACTTTTACCCCGCTCGTTTGGCGTCCGAGACGATGACATCGAGAGAACCGCCACCCGCACAACGATAAGTCTAAACAGAGGAGAATTAACAAGTGTTCGCCTTCCTGGAACGGCTCCCTCGGTAGTCGAACCGTGTCTGCGGTTGTCTACCTGTGTCCCGAATCCCGTCATTGGCTACACGTTGTGGAATCCCGTCTCCGCTCAGTATCGGCCGAATCCGAACTCAACGACGCACTCGCAGAGGCGGGTTTTTTCGGGACTCGAAGAAGATCGTTCAGCAACAAGTTTCGTACACGGGACACCCACTGGAGCATCAGTTCGGACAGTGGTGGAGGGACATGACAAGCGTCTGAGAAATAGAACGAGAGAAGATCAAGGTTGGCATTCTGAGATTTCCCCAAAGGTGAGCATTCGTTCTTCTTAGCTCGACGTGTTCGGAAGAATCGCTATCAAAAGCAGAGTTGAGCGACTTCCACTCCGCTCCAAAGATCAGAAAGTTCTTCTTGGGTCGTTGCGACTTTTCTTTGATGGGCTCGACTATGATTACTACGCGGACCGCCAGAACATCTCGTTCCCATCGTGGAGATGATTCAGTCTCATGATTCAAATCGCGTTCCGCAGAAACAATGGACGTCTCTCCGGCACCGGCCGCAGCTGCGCCCCCCGCTGCAACCGGAGCTGCGGCGCCGACTTCGGCGGACGCGTGTCTTTCGATCGTGCACAGCCTGATGTGTCATCGCCAAGGCGGAGAGAGCGAAAGTTTCGCAAAGAGGTATTCCACGCGCGACTCCCGCTCGCTTTCGTACCAACGTCTCGCTTACGAGAAGTGATTCTAGCTCCGGCTCAGTTGTCGAGAGCAGGACGCGAGATGTTCCTTCGAGCATCTGAACTGATCTCAGTCTCGTTCCAGAGCTATCGAGTCGCTCGTCAAGAAGCTCAAAGAGAAGAGAGATGAGCTGGATTCTCTCATCACAGCAATCACGACCAACGGCGCGCATCCCTCGAAGTGCGTCACGATTCAGCGAACGCTGGACGGGAGGCTCCAGGTAGGATTGGTTCTTCAGTTTTTCAGCTTTCGTTCCCAGCTCCGCAAGCGGAAACTGACGTTCCTCTATGATCATCAGGTGGCTGGCCGCAAGGGTTTCCCGCACGTCGTTTACGCTCGCATTTGGCGATGGCCGGACTTGCACAAGAACGAGCTGAAGCACATAAAGTACTGTCAGTACGCGTTCGACTTGAAGTGCGATTCCGTTTGCGTGAATCCTTATCACTACGA
The DNA here is from genome assembly GCA_037576195.1 of Phytoseiulus persimilis. NCBI lineage: Eukaryota > Metazoa > Arthropoda > Arachnida > Mesostigmata > Phytoseiidae > Phytoseiulus > Phytoseiulus persimilis. The sequence goes on from CM075103.1 coordinate 29,620,050, forward strand.
GCGTGTCGTCTCACCGGGAATCGATCTTTCGTCGCTGTCGCTCCAAGTACCGAACGCAGCCGCGAATCCCGCGGAATCGTCGGTCGTGGCTCACGGGGGTCACAATCTTGGCGGTCTCGGCCCTCACCCGGGTCAAGGCAGTCTCAGCAATCACGGGGACGAATCGGAACGTATCAAAAACGAGTACTACAGTCCTGCGGCTGCTGCCGCTCAGCCTCCGCCCGCCGCACCGGGATACCATGTTGCGCCGCAGAATCGGCAAAATCCGTTCCTCGTCCAAGGGGTGAGTCTCTCTTCCGAATCTTCGGTCCACACTGGCTGGGGTCGCTTCCGACACAGCAATAGGGTGATATCTTCCACCACAAGATCCCCCACCCCGTATCGGCCTCATGTCGCCCGAATTCCTCCGCCGATCTGAACCCCTATGCGGAGTGAAACTGCGGGGCCGTCAGATGGGCTTCTCGAGCTAAGGCTCTGGTGACACTTGGAGCAACGTGACATCGAATTATGGAGTTTTCCCGGGTCGGTGAATCATCTTGATGATCTTGAATCGTTGCAGACAGACACTCGCACACCCCCACCGGGCACAAGTTACGCGAACGGCACATGGAACGCTCAGCCCGCAGTTGTGCCTACTGCCACAGCCGGTGGTAGTACGCTGCAATACACGGGCGGGGACGCCGGCCAATTCTGGCAGGTGAGTGTCGACATCGAACGCAACCGAATCTCCTCACCCTCATGACCTGATCGTTCGAGGCGGTTTCGGCACGTTCATCGTTCACCGTTGTTTTTATTTCCGGATCAGGGACCGGGACCTTCACGCACACCAGAAATCATTTCGACTGCTCTCCTGAGCTCTCAACCTGCGCCCGAGTTTTGGTGCAGCGTCGCTTACTTCGAGCTCGACCAACAAGTGAGTACCCAACGACCCATCGCTGTTAGTCGATCCCTCATTCCTTCTTTCGTTCAGTGCCTGTCCAATGAGTCCATTTGCCGCCCGTGTGTGGGCGATTTCATTTATTTTAATGCAACGAATTTCCTCTTTCGTTCAGGTGGGAGAAACTTTCAAAGTTCCTTCGAACTACAATTACGTTATTGTTGATGGATTCGTCGATCCCTCGGGGGGCAGCAGGTTCTGTTTGGGCGCTTTATCCAACGTCCGCAGGTACAGCACAGACTTTTTTTTTTTTTTTTGCGAAACATCCTCGAGTTCCCCGCATCACCCTCTGAACTACTTTCAGGAGCGAATCTTCTGAGAGAGCCAGGCTGCACATTGGGAAGGGTGTGCAACTTGAAATAAAAGGAGAAGGTGACGTTTGGCTGAGGTAGGCTGCGCAAAGTTGCTGATACCTTCATTCCTCTGGAAGGATCGCTAGAGCCGAGCGATATCTATTTAGTGTATGACAATCATGCAACCGGTGGCTCGATGATTCCGTCCATTGCAGGTGCTTATCGGATCATTCAGTGTTCGTTCAGAGCTATTATCTAGACCGGGAGGCAGGTCGCCAGCCTGGAGATGCCGTGCATAAGATATATCCTTGCGCTTACATAAAGGTGAGTCCTTCCTCTGAACTTCGCTCGGACTCTCGTCGGCCGCGCCTGATTCGGAGACTGAGAACCGATTTCGAGGATGACCGAGCTGGACTTCCGTTGCAGGTTTTCGATTTAGCTCAATGTCACGCTCAGATGCGAGCCCAAGCTCAGAACGCTCAAGCCGCCGCAGCAGCCCAAGCAGCTGCAGTGGCTGGGCATTTGGGCGAACCGAATGCTTTAATCCCCGGAGGCGGCTTGGCACCCGCTATATCTTTGTCGGCCGCGGCAGGTGTCGGCGTCGACGATCTCCGACGTCTCTGTATTCTACGACTCAGTTTTGTGAAGGGTTGGGGGCCCGACTATCCAAGGTCTTCGATCAAAGAAACACCTTGCTGGATCGAGGTTCACCTTCATCGTGCCCTGCAGTTACTCGACGAAGTTCTTCATAGCATACCGAGGTCATCTAGCCAGGGTGAATAGGTTGCCTGTACAAATAATCGCTCGCGACGCCAAATCGTAGCATCTTCGCCATGTAAAAAATGTTTTGTATATTTTGCGAAGACCAGGACAACGCAATGACGCGTCGGGTCCCCGCTGGAGGCAATGTGCTATAATTTCGTTGAGCCTCACTGGGAACACAAAGTTGGCGGGAACAGCTGGAACATCATTTTACGTTCATTTAGAACTTTGATCAATCATTCTAAAGCTGGATCTTGGACTTTGTCCAAATCGAATCCAGTTTGTCGTGAGACTCGTCCGACGACCCGAGTCGCCCTTGAGGACTCCATCTCCCAAACTCGCGATTTGTACTTAAAAAACTTGGACTTTCCATTGAATATAATTCTAATGCATTTGAAATTCAGAAATTTTCTACTCGTGATGCAATTGACCATAAGTTTAAAAATCGGAATTCAAATAAATAAATTGAGAGAATTTCTCCGGTAGAAAACTGTACATGTGGAGACTTTATTAGAAACGGGAACGATCCCTGGTAGAGAAACACGACATTTCTGATCTCTGTCCTTCAAAATGAAGATCTTCAGGTTTCTCTCATCGAAGTCTGGGCGGTTCCGATTCGCATGATGTAGAAGCTTCCACGCATCGCTCACGTACTGAAGATATCCGAGAAAAATAGAGTTGCCGCCCAGCTCGCGACTGTTTTCCGGTGCGTTGATCAGGTCGATACGCGTTCAACTTTCTCCTCGTGCTTCAACCAGTCTTCGAACCCTGCACTGTATTCGCGGCAACTGTTCGGAAGTTGAGAATGAGAACATATGACCCGGGTGAACTTCGTGATTCGGCATGCATATACAGGTTTTACATGCGTTCAGAGCAGAGAACCGAGGACCTCGGAATTCGCAGTGGGAAGTGCCCCGAAAAGGAAGAGGATCCATTCCCTACCTTTTGTACCCAGCCTTTCGAGCGAGTTCCACTGCAGCACGGCTCTTGATCGGGCCCAAACCATAAAAAATCAGATTCGAATCGTGGCGTTGGGGTTTCTCACATCTGAAGCGTTCTTGGAAGACAGTATCCTCAAGAAGCAGCGCGGGCTTCACCTGCCCCACTGTTGATGAAAAGCGATAAGGTTTTTTAGATTTGGTCAATCTAGGCACGACACGGAGGTGCGAGCGATATCAATTGCGACTCACGGGGGATGTTGATGGCGCCGGGAATCTTCCCGGTCTCTAGAATCTCGTTCGGCTCACGGACGTCGATCAAGTGGAGATCGCCTCCTCTGATGAGCGCGACCAAATCTTCATAGCTCAGATCCTTGAGCATTGTGGCAGATCGGTGGAGAAGCTGGGTGACCATAGGAACGGCTGAAAGATCATGGATCTTAGACTGAAACTCCGGGCGTTATCACTCTTAGAGTTCCATGGGGACCTTCTGGGCAGGGTTTGCATCCAGGCCTGCCCGGAACCTTCAATAGGATCCACAACCCATCCGAGGCCTGCCCGCATTCCTGAGCGAGAAAGCTCTCCAACACCGTTGTACAGGCCGCCGCCGGAGTCTCGACGAGCAGCAACGCGATCGGCATCGACTGTCCGACGCAACAGGTTTCTACGGACGAGCGAATCGAGATAAAAGGAGACAGGTTAACCCATGTCTCTTCGATACACTGACCGCCCAGTCAAAGCAAAACAAGTGGAACGCACAGAGACACAATCTCTTCCACGCCGAAAAATAGAGGTCTATTTCATTTCAGGAAAAAAATGAAAGCATTCCTCAGCTGAGCGAACGCTTCAAACTGTTTCGAGTTTACCCACACCTTCGGCTGTTTGAGAAAAAAATTCTCTCATCGTGTGCACCGACCTTCCCAAACGTTCATCGCGTCTACCACCATGTCCCCTCCTGTTCCGCTGAAACGAACGACCGGTATTCTCGGCACTTTTATCTCGGTTCTCTAACAAGCTCGTCCCAAGTTACAGGGCGTCTATCGAGCTTGACAACGATCGACGCCATATCCTCCGTAGAGACACTTGTTGAATATTCGAGCTCGACTTCACCGATACTGCGCTCGGCTGTTGAGGAGCATGATCGAACGCGGAATAAACGGCGGAGAACCCTGCCATGATCCATCGTCGACTCGGGGATCTATTTCTGACCTATATCCGCTGAGCCACCTCTGATGTCTGTCACATGTTGAACCTAGATGCACAGCAAGTGACACGCCAGTTCGCAATACTGCGGCCGTCTAGTCCGCTGCGGTCGTAACTGTCATTGGAATCCGCAACAGCGGGGCGGCGGCAGAAGCGGTCCGTCGACAGTGTTCAGGCCGACCAATAGGAACTAAAATGATCGAAGCTCAGAGCGCTCACCCTCCTGGACCTTCAAGAACGCGGCGTTGCCGGCCGTGGACTTCATTAAGGGCGAAGCGTTCCTCGTCGCCAGAAGACGGCCGAATCCAATCACGCAACGGAGCGGCATCGTGCTCTGGAAGAAAGTTTCACTTTTATCAATACTGGATGTTGGGATTCGGGCCACAGATTGCTTAAACCCTCATTCGATCGCGAGATTCCTCGTCGAACACTGAAACGGTGGAATGTGCTGAGAATAACGATCAACTCCTGAACCGACGAAGCGGGCGCGCACTCAGAGCTCAGGCGAGACTTCACGTAGTTCCTGAATTTCGCGGCCATCAACTCCGTGAGTGTCACGAAGCATGGCCGGCGATAGCCTGAGTTGGAACACTTGGTTGATTTCAGTCATCCTACAGTATTCCGTTGAAGCGCCGTGGACTAGGAAAACTTTTATGAATCCGGAATGTTCGGGGAGGTCCGGGTTGAAAGCACATGGCAGCCAGCAGCACGCGGAGCAATATCCAAACACGAGCCTTCATCCGGGAACAGCCCGAGCCAAAACGTCGAATCACGTCGGAATCGATCGTTGAACCACGTAAGGACGAAGATTTTCGACTCTGGGCGGTTCTGATGAGTTTACACAATCGAGGGAGAAACCATTCGACTGAGACATTCGTTCCTGGTGAAGCCTCGCGACGCCCCGCGTTCAATGAATAACACACTGGAAAACGAGTTACGGAGAGTCCTAGTTCGTGAGAGCCTCGATTCAACGTTCGATGCGCGTGATTCGTTGGCCTGAGTCCAAGGCCGAGGCTATCTTCCTGCGTCTGCACGTTCTCTCAGGATCCCGCGATTCGGTCTCACTAACGGCCCCTCAGTATTGACGACTTCCGATGAACCGATTGTGAGCCGAATAGCTCAGTGTCCTTTTGCTGGGCTGCGAAAATGCCACGGATTGGAGCTCTCAATACTCACTTTCTCGTTCGTAGTTAGTCGAGCGGTTGATTAGCTCGGGAAAAGTCTCGTCTAGCGCTTGCCGCCAACGATCTCGATAGCTGGCGCTCACACACGACAACAAGACAGCGAGTATCGCTTGGATTGGGGCTACCGAGGCTTCGGCTGCTGGCCAGACGTAAACAGTAAACAACCGGTTTACCGGCTGATATCTGAGCCGGAGGACTGTCCGTTCGCCGTGTCTTAATGGCCGCTACCGCGAGAGGGATCCGTTCCTTTCTCCCCTCCTCTTAGCTGTTAGGCAGTCGCACTCAGTCAGTAAACTTGCCACATGTCCACTTGGTGAGAGGGAGAGAGCAGAACTCCGCATGGAGGCTTGTGGCTCGCTCTGTGAAGCGAGCTGCCTCGCCGGCGGGATGCCGCTCAACTGTGAGTGGCGTGCTGGCCTCGAGTTCCCGCGTCAAGAGATCCGCGCGCAAGAGCGCTGATGCCGCGAAAATAACGCGCGAATACTTTCGGTCACGGCTTTGTCACTGCCCAACGTTCCGGAGGTGGCACTTTGTTGCTGTTCACGTGATGATTCAGATGCTCTGAAGAGCTTGGCCGCTGTCAAGTCGCGAGTTCACGGGGAGCCGCTGCCTCACTGGCGGGATCTCGCTTACTTTCTCGTTCGTCTCAGCTGCGAAATTTCCGAAAACTCCGTTCGCTCGAAATGGGCGACGTTTGAACGAGAGCGCGGTGCATTCAATCGAGGGTTCATCTCATTCAAGTCACGGCAATAGCTTGTTGGCATAGGAACCCTCGTGTCGAGCAACTGCGATTCACTCCAGTGAATCCCGGAAATCCGTCACAACTTTCTGGGTTCGCGCATCTTCCGCTACAGAACTACATCGACGATCATTCGACGTAGCTGATTAGAGAGATCTGGGCCCCATTCGCCATCGATGAGTTGATGAGGGAGCGGGTTTATTCTCGGTTTCGCGAGTTGTGGTTTATTCAACCATCTCGTCATGATTGCGTTAAACATCAGTGAACCGGCGAGGACGCTCACTGCGAAGGAGGAACTCTCCGATGATTCTCCTCCTTCGTCCAAGAATCCAAGATCGAACTCCCTCAAGTCCAAAACAGCCCAAGCATCAAACGCATATCTTCCCGAAGCTCCATGCAATTTTCTGAGAATTCTAATCGCAGCTGTGATAACGGTTCGACCGATGGTTTCTTCCATCCGCTGGGAGGCCGGTGGTCACGGTTCCGTTTTGTCGCTAACAAGAACTTGTGTTTCGAGCGGAGGCGTTCGGGGGACGATTTCGCGAACGCGAAGTTCCAAATCGCTTGAACGTTTCGCGCTCGCAACACGAAAGACCGACCGAAACTGGAGCAAATTTCCCTCAGATTCGGAATCGAAGACACGACACCCATGAATAGGAATCGAGAACGACTCGGCCGCGTTGATATCGTCGATTGCGCAATGAGCTTCTGTGGCATTTCGGCGGGCTCTGGCTCGAGCTGGAAATCGCTCGGAAGCGTCATTTGAAGAACAGCCAGCTCAAGAAACCCGTCGGGCTGTCACTCCGGCAGGAGAGTCTTCCGTTCGGTTGTCCTGTCAGAACCTGATCGAGCTCCGGCTGGGCTGTACCAAAGAACACGCGTCAACTCGCGAAGCAAGGGAGGATTCTTTTACCCTCTCTTAGTCCTCGCCTGATCCGAGCCGGCGAACCACCCGAGCCTCCAGTCGTCGCCCGATCGCGAACATTCAGGCGGTAGGAAGTCTGGAGAAGATCGCAGTTTTCGTGAAAGACATCAAAGTCCCTCGTCGAGTCATCCAGGAAGAGCCGGAATCACGCTCCGTGCGTTTCTTGTCCAAGATCCCCCATCATACATACGGGCGTTTGAATGCTTTGACGGACGTCGCCTTCCTTCAACGAAGGATTCCAGCTCTCACAATGCAGATTTTGTAAGAACACAAGAGCATCGCGCACCAAAAAGGTACGTGCCCCAGACAGCGCTCTTCGAACCATCGGTTGATACCGATCAGAAGAAAAGAAGGAATTGCTGCTTCCTTTGTCGTTTTGCTTCTGCCGTCTCTCACGGCTCTCTCTTGGATTTCTGAATGTCGTTTCCCCCCTTCGCACGTCGTTTCACGCATTCGGGCGCCGGATCCGCGACCCAGCGAGTCTTTTGTTGGCGAACGAACGCTTTACCACTGTTGCCCCGTTCATCACAATAATCTTCTCATCCGAGCTTGTTACACCAGTGTAGATGACTTAGCGAGCGGACTGGAAAAACTGATTCCGGACGATTCCCGACTCTTTTCCCGAGACCGGGAAACGAGCGCTAGTCGTCGAATCCGGCGATCCGGTTCAGTTCCGACGATCAGTCGACGAAAAACCATGCGATCCGATCTTGGGAGAAGACTCGCGGAAAGATCTGCGGGAATTCGTCTCGATTCAAGTACGTCCTGAGCCGGAAACCAACTTCCCCGAGTCGCGTGCATCGCACGGAACTTGCGGTACGATCGGAAGTAGAGCCGAGGCACGGAGGAAGCTCAGCTATTCCCGGGAATGAGTTCACGACCATTTGAGGACTTCATGCAAGGAGACCCCAACCGGCTCCCGGGCCTCCGAGGCTCGATCTCCTGGAAACCCCCGGAAATCGTGGAACTCAAGGACATCAAGCAAATGTTATTTGTTTCGTCGCTGGTCCACAACGAGACGGCTGGCATGCACGAGCCCGGGCTCGGATCGCCTCAACCAAGCGCGCGATGATGTCCGTTGTCGTATTGTACAGGACCAGATGTTCGGCGCGTGTCTGCCAGTTAGCGACTGAGCGAGCCAAACGCCGAACGACTGCACCGGTCCTCCACTTTGGCTGCTTGGAGCTCACCGCGTGCACCAGTCGCCACAGAGGGGCCCGGTGGGGACACTGTTCGACTCGGGAACAGCACGCGATCGATCACGATCGGATGGATACGGATTCCAGAGCGAGAATGGAATTCTTGGGCGGTGCTCCGCGCATGGGTTCTCGAGAACTATTTTCTGGCAGGAAATCCGAGCTCTACGTACATGCACGTCTCCAATTTTCTAATGAGAAGATATTTAGTGAGTGTGTGAAGGTAGAAAAGTGTCCACATCGCCGATTCCGAAATCGACACGGTCGAGAACTCCGAGCATCCGGTTCTTTGCTATCCCGATCTAGAGGATTCGTGCGGCGCAGCTCCTGTTGCTTGAGTCTGCTCTCGAGCTCTAATTTGATAGTCCCCCGATTGGCTGCGAACCACCCGCGGGACTCCCCCCGCATCGAGGCCATGGGAGCGCGTCGGATGGAGGACTCTCACGAAGATGCGACGACGAGCTGTGGTCCCCCCCCCCCCCCCCCCATGGTAGAGCAAGCTCGCCCGTGCGGTTAGCTGACTAGTGACGGAACTAACCCAGAACCCCCTGTATCGCGGAATTTCGAGCGGCGTTCGGAAATCCGCAAATCCACAAAAAGTTTCTCTAGAGGGGGAACGCGTAGAACCTCGGGGAGCGAGGTGTGGGTCGCCAAGGGACCGAGTGTCGACCTGGATGATTTTCTCCCGATGAACAAAACAATACGGGACCGGATGGCGCAAGGGCGGCCACAAATTCAGGTTGCTCCTTCTAGAAAGAATCACCTGAGTCATTGGGGACGGATCGCAGTCAGAGCAGAGCGTAGACCCATCCAAGCCCGCCGTACCGGTCTCAAAAGACGGATGCCCGCCGATTCTTTCGATCTCCCCCACAAAATGCCGCTGCGGTCGAAACCAGGCGGGTTCAACGGCACGCGTCGGGAATCTAGACGTTTCGCGTGACGTGCGATGTGGGCACGAATATCACTCTAATATCATGTCGGGCTCCGTGGCCAAGTGGTTAAGGCGTCGGTCTTGTAAACCGAAGATCACGGGTTCGATTCCCGTCGGAGCCTCGGGGAACCTTTTTGAGCTATTTTACCCGATTCGATCTCCGTAACCTCGAAAACCAAGCGCAAACGCTCGATGATTCCAATGGCTGATCGCTTCCAATAATAACTCTATCGTTTCGCGCTAACGCCAAGCGTTTGGCGGAACGGCCCACCGGGGAAGAATCGACCTCCCCGTGAATCGCGTCAAGAGCCATAGGGCCCTTAACGTAGGGTGAAACGTCTGTCACGCTCGACCGAAGCGAAATTAGCCGATCCGTCCGGTGACCGCTGTCTCGTCGAGGTTCCGGCCTGGGGTCCGCGCGATGGTGCTCCAAGTGCTCAGCTTTGATTGATACTGCCCCATCTCCATTTCGGTTGTCATATTTCGAGCCGGTGGTTGAGTTTCTTGTGTTTTTTTTTTTTATCTGGAAAGAAGTAGGATCTTCGGTGTTTTTGAGACGGATTTCGTCGCCGCAGCTATGGCAGACGTTTAGGGCTGGCCGGCCGCATGTTGACTCGCGGTGGCAAGAACGTTAAGTTAACGCTTGGAGCGATCCGTGCGGCTGCGAACAACATCTGCTCTCTTTCTGAGCTCCTCTAGCCAAGCCACGACCGCTGACAGAATTGTTTTGAATGGGCCCATTTCTATCCGAACGGTTATGATTTGGAGCTTCCTCGTCATAATGATGGACTGCTGCCCGATGCTGCGCTGGTGGATCAACTCGCCGGAAAAGTGGTTTAGCTTAGCGGCAAACTGGACTTTCCTGGGATGGGAGCTATAATAGGATTTGACTTCTGCCCCGGCTCAGCCGTTCGAGCCTCGCTCCGTGTGACCCGGGCTGGTTCGATTGTCTTCGAATGAGTCGCGGTCCGCGGAGCGACGTCACAAACGAGTCCATCATCGCTGCTAGCAAAGTCGGAACGGGGAGGAAAACAACAACGAGAATGACAATCCTTCCGAAATGGATGGTTTTGCTCTTTTTTTTTCTGTAAAGCTCCACTTCACAAAAGCCCGCAACACAATTGGGACGAAGTTTTTGTCTCGGGATCGAATGCCGTCACGGATACGGTATTGTCTTGCGTTGTCGTTGGGCCGCTTCGCATCAGAAGCATCCAGAATTACGTCGACTGATCTTATTGTCGGGTCGCCTCCTGAAGTGTCCCATTTTCTGCGACTTTCCGCCGACCCTCTTTGTCAGCTTCTGATTTTCGAAGGTCACCCATGGAGACCCAAGAGTTCCCTCGTTCTGGCCGAGTCGAGCTAACTTCTCGGTGTGTACGAGAACGGAGTACTACGACGTTGATGCGCGACGGAAGGACCTGCACGGAGCGCCGATCCGTCGACGAGGATTCGTTCACCTGTCTTCTGCTAATCCAGGCTGGGTGCCCCCATCGCGTGACAAAACGCCGGCTGTACACAAAGTGCACTGCATGGTAGCCCCCCGATGTTTTTTCCCCGTCAGCTAGTCCCGCCAGGTGTGTCGACCACTTTGCTCGAGAGGCAGCTCCGGAGCAGATGACCGACTTACCGTGACGATGATCCGTCTCCAGCACTTAGCTTCCTCGAAACTGGTGAATTCCACGTCGCGTTCAGGGAGCAGCGTTGGGAGTTCGCCCATGTTGATCTGGGTTCCCTTGTTTTTTCCCTGATCCCAAAACGGGAATTATCCACCAACGAGAGACAGGGGAAGCAGAGGCTAGTCAGAATAAATTCTGAAGTCATTGGAGCCAATCTCGGTTCGGTAACTCCGGAAACCAATCTCGACGATGGTTTTTTTTCCGGCAGCGTCTCGTGGGGCAGGGAGAACCTGGTGAATTGTCTGCGAATATGAGCGATACAAATGATGGGATACCCATAGCCCCAACGTGTGTCTCATGGAAGCGGCTTTTCCGTGAGAAGATTTCCTCCAAATAGACATGTGAGTCTGTCATCCACAATAGGAGCTATTTTTACGCGCGCGCAGAGAATCCATCTACATCACCGATAGATTGTCGAAAGGAATCGTTCCGGCTCCTATACAACACCGGTTCGCATCGCTCCCCGGGACGAGTCGCGTTAGACGCTGCTGTCGGCACAGAACATGTTGACAGGCATTCGGCTCGCAGTGGAAACTCCTGATTTCTGAGCCCCAGCTGAAAGACTTCGGTGCTTTCTGGGAAAGAGAGGTTCCCAGCGGGAAGCTCCCTCACTAGTCCTTTCTTCAAACCGACTCCGGGACGACGAGATGGCAGTGAGCGCTCGAAGATGAGTCCGGAATATTCTCGAAAATTTTCGACGAACTCCTCCACTCCCAAGCAAGCTAGAATGTCAACCCCCCCCCCCCCCCCCCCCCCCAATCCGCAGCGGCCCTCGCTCTGGCGACCCCTTCCTTACCGAAAAAGCAGCTATGAGCGAATGAAACGTTTCTCCATTTTCAGAATACTAATGCTGATCAACGGGCACAAAGATTGGGTTCTCTCATTTGAAGCTAACTGTTCAGTTTACAAAATGCTTCCCTCGGACAGCCTAACGTCAGATGCTTTCGTGGTGCTGAGCACGACGTTAGCCACAGTGGCGCTCATGATGAACGTCGGGCTGATCCTAGTCATGTGAGTTGCAACCGCGAATCGAGAATAAAGACAATGTCTGCCAGCATCTAGAAACGATTGCTGGAACTCCGTCGCAGCGTTCTCGCTCCTCGGAATCCAGTCTGAATAAACAACGGCCTCCGAATAGAAATAATTTTCCTGTACAGATTCTGCTTGCCATCCTGCTGGAAGTCCCTGTACGTTCTCATCAACTGTTTCAACGGTTGTGTCGCGTCCAGCGCTTTAATATACCACGCTCTCGCGGAAATACCGGTGGGGAAGAGAGGGACAACTCTGAACTGCAGTTCGAAGCTTTCTTCGCTGTTAACGCTGTGCATCCTCCTTGGGTACATCGGCAGCCTAATCTCCATCACAGGTCAGCAAGTTCCGTCGAGCTTCTTTTGGCCCGCACTGCAGAAGGTGACACTTGACGGTTTTCGATTTCTTCCAGCGCACAAATGGCTCTCCGCCACGTGGCCGCAAGTTCTCAACAGTGTCACCAAAAACTTTGTGTTCTCCCTCTGCCTCAACTGCTTGTCTCTGCTACAGGTAATTGACCTTGACCGAAAGAAGAGCGAAATGGGAGATACCAATCGGAATGTCCCGATCGAAACTCTAGTAATTTCTCGAGTGCCGACTTCCAGATCGTCTTCTTCGTCGCGATGCTCTACAAGCCCGAATTCTCAAACGAGGGAGCAAAAATCTGTTTGCCGCCATACGAGTGGGACGTTCGGTTTTCGCAGTGAGTTTTGCGTTGGTTATGAGAAGCAGGGAGCGGAACAGATGAATCTGACGTGATTCCTCTCGCCGGAACTCGGAGATGTCAGTGAAAGCATTCTTCGAAAATTTTCAGTTATCTCACCGGAACTTATGTCGTTGAAATGCTCCTGGTCGGTCTGTTCCTCATTACGCTGACCGCCACCCTGCGGAAAAAAGAGCTTTCCTCCATGAACAGCTTCGATCTCCAGGTGACAATAGCCTTCAATCGTTCGAGAGCGAGCCATCTAATCCATGGAAGAGTGTCCAGAACTTTTCTCTTTCTCTGGAGCGATCGGAGAGACCTCAGGAGGGATTGTCGAAGGACGGATCCGAGAGGATCTGAGATCGAAGCCAACTTTAATAACCCAGACATATCCATCACTTCACAGATTCTATGGCTGAAGTATTTCCTGCTCGCCATAAGTACCCTGCCATTCATTGCTCTGACCGTACATCACGCCATGATTCAAGAGAACAATGTTTGTCTGATAATCAAGGACGCCGTTCAGGTAATCGATTTTTCTCAGTGTCGAGGAAGCGCTGGAAGATGGATGATACTCCGATCGGAAATGGAAACAAAGAGGTTTTTTCCAGGTCTGGACTCTCGTGGCGACAGTCGTGCTCTCGATGACCGTCCCCGGTATCCAGGTCTTCTACGACTCGGTTTTATGCAAAGGTGAATAAAGTTGATGAGTGTCCTCGTGCAGAACTGGTGTCGGGGCTTTTCGCATTGAAGTTCGCTGGAACGCTGATCTTTTATTCTCTGGGACCGTCACCCCGGGCCCGGGGTTCTCAAATCGTCCTCTAGCAGCAAACTTTTTGGAGCGTATTCCTATCGCCAGAACTCCAGTTTCCCCGCCCGAATCTTTCTAGTAGCACAGCACTCCCCATCGTCGCAGACTTCCATTCCATGCCAGGCGGATAACTGAGAGGATCCCGTTTCAGGAACGCTCTATCTGTTGGAGAGATGTTGCTGTCTGCCGCACCTCTCGAAACACGTCGTCGAAGGAGAGCCACTCAACAAATTCCTCCCAAGCAAGGATCAATTCATTCTTAGAGCTGGGAATCAGCCTCTGGTCGCAGTCAGATCGGACGCTCAGAGCCAACAAACAGATGTCATTTACTGAAGATAACCAATCAAGCGTCTACTGTCAATGAGTCCGGATGCAGATTCGCGAGGACAGAGCCGAGCCGACCTCCATGGTTATCGTTGTTGGAACTTCAGCACGTTTTGTCACGTTGGTTTTGTCACGTGCGTTCACTCACTGCAAGATCTCTTAACATCACGACTCTGGCTGGTGATAGATCCGCCCAGTCAGCGGCCGTTAAAGAATCGCATCAGGAGTCGCTCGCGCAAAACGCCTCCCGAAGCGCTCGCCAGGTGAACGAGTTACGCAAACGTCTTCCGACAGAGAAGAGATCGGCATGTTGATCCTAGGCAGGAACAGCTTGGTTTAGGCTCCTGAAATAAAAGCGTTGCTCGTCAAGACATCCATTTCTTCCCCTATCATAGATTTCCCCTACGAGAAGTTCGGCTGGAATCTGATCACTCGTAGTACGCAACACTGATTCAGCGACCTTTGCAACCAAACCGTGTTACCTACGATGATGAAGATCGATCGATAGACGGAAGACCGCACAGGGGGAGTCAATTTATCGGCGTTGTACCACCCAAGCCGAGCACTGATCGTTGGGGGTTGCTCGAAATCCGGCCCATCAGAGACTGGTAGGTTTCCTGAAGCGAGCGTCGACAGTTCCTGAGTTGAATGAAGACGCACGGCGGCATGTTTTTGTTTTGATCCCTCCCTCTGGATATGAAACGAAAGAATCCTGGACTCCCGACTGGGAGGATTGCGCTCAACTTCTGCGGTGACTCGAAAGAGTTCCTACGGCTCTTCTGTCTATACTTCATTGTCAGGTTCCCCTCCTCATGCACTCATAGTTCCTTTTCTGAATAATAGCGTTTGCCCTTTGCGAGCTGTTCCATGAGAAAAAAAAACAACAACTGTGACGACTCCGTCCAGCGGGAATACAAGCAGGGCTTTGCATGTTTTACGAATTTGTGGAGGACTTTTGACGGGTCACGAGATATTCAGAACTTTGGGCAGCTCCGACCCCGACATCTTTTCGAGGCTCCGGAACTTCCTTTACGGGAGCCAGAAATCCCACCGCGAGTAACGAACGGCAACGCAACTTCACTCGAACTGTCCCAGGGAGGAAGAAAGGCTTGTTGAGAGAATCGGTCGCGAGGGTGCCGACGTAGTCTATGCATCACAACAAAAGTGTTATTCAACAGGACGCTGCGCTCTTCCCTCCAGACCGATCCCTCCCAGATCGAACTCTTCGGGGAATATCCAATCTCCGCGGGTCGAGCCCAGGCTCTTCACCGAATCGGCCTCGGCGTTGAACAAGATTCGGTCGCTCCAGCCTCGTCAATACAAAACTCTTATCATCTAAGCTTACCAAAATAGAATAATGTTCGTGTTTATTCGTCATTCAACGTCCTCATCCTAGCGCCTGAACAATATGCTCTTTGGAAACGTACGTATCACACAGCATTCTCCCCTAACTAACGCGGACATTCCCACATATCACTCATGTTGGCATTACAAACATACCCTTGGACATTTCGAACACCGTTATACGTTATCATTGCTTCGAAAACTGACTTCCTTGCCATAATGGTCGTCATATCATATCATCGTCATTTTCGATAGGAATTATTCGATCGTTGCAACTGCTGCCACGGATCACAATCACATTGCCATCACCAAAGGATAACACAGCTCTGCAGGGCACCATGGCTCTGAGTTGCGGTCTACTGTCGGGTGATCGCAAGTCAAAGCATAGTTTTCAGGAACCTTCGGGTCTGAGAAAGCGATGCTCAGCTCGAAAAAAGCAACAAGGATTCTACAAACTTGATCTCCAAAGTTTCCAATCCGGAATTCAAGTCTCGGAAAAGTGGTCTCCATTGGAAACTTGCGGCTTGGCCGAAGTCTTTGGCGAGGCATCTTCTTCACCCCCAAACACACACGACTAACTTTAAATACGTTCACGACTCGCTCCATTGCCTAATCCATCGTGCGTGGAAAAGAGGTACACTGACAAGAGGTCACCATAGGGATGCCCCTTACGCGATTTGTTTCACCCGATTCCGAGAGAAGGAGCGCACGATAACCAGCTTTGGGGCATTGTTAGCCCTAGCCCACGACTCGGATATTAGATGTCAACGCAACGCAACTTCCTCGCACAAATCGTTGACGTGAAAACGTCATTCGCGGCTTGTTGTTCAGCGCGCGGCAATTTGTTGGGAGCGCCTTCTGCGCTTCCTTGTGACTCGTCTCCACTGCTGCTCGATGAACTCGACGAGTGCAGCAACACCGAGCAGGCTGACCGTTCGGATTCCTGGAATGAAAGGAGGTTGGAGGGGCATTGCTGAGGTTTTCTTTTGGCACGGGATTCCTCTCAGCGGAAATATCGCGGAACTCTTTCCATCCGCTCCGAGAGGAAGATTCGAGAAGCTCATTTATCGAAAACGAAAAGCAAGGATCACTTACCACTTTGGCCCGAAAACTCGATGAGCTGTTCGTGAAGTGCTGGAGTTCGGTTAAGATGCTCAGCTCAAGCATGAACAGATGATGATCGTCGACCCCAGAGACTTCGTCCCTCATGAATTCGGCAACGTTCAAGACATACTCCACGTTCGATCCGCAGTCCCCCTGGGAAGACCAAAATCAAAATTCAGAATAGAGATTTTGCATTCCTTCATCAGGAAGCTGATCTCTCCTCTTCGTGTCTTAAGAATAGCAAGAGTGTACCTTTTGATCCATAAAGGAACTGCGAGTGCGAGAAAAGGAAGAAGAATGAGGGAAATATCGAAAAGCCGAAGGGGAAAGAAAAACAAGAGATTATTGCGAGCAATTCGTACTCACGTGACTGGCTATGATTTCCCGTGCCATTTCCGGGTACGTTTTCGGTCCGAGGTACAACGAGTTGCTCGGTAGTGCTACGTAGACTAATGCTTCCACGACAGCTTGGTGCGCTGATCTGCAAACGAGGAAGAATGAGTGATCGAGATGAACAGGAAGCCCACGCCGAAAGAAGAGCGAATCCATCGCGATTTCAGACTTCTCTGAGTCGAGCATCTCTCTCCTCTCAAGGAGACCGAGAACGGAGGATTATGCCCTCACCGTGGATGAAAAGTTGTCGTGAGCATGGCGTACCCGCCCTCCCTCGACTCTCGGTTATCCAGATACGCTATCGGGCAGTCCCTCGCGGTTTCATCGATCGTTACCCGGAACGCACGGCCCCAAACGTCGGACTGCAAAATCCAGGGTAGAAATGAGCACCGAGAATATTTGGAAGGTGCTTGAAATGAAGGCTTCGTCAAGTAAAAGCATCCGGCGGGAAATTCCGCCCGGAGCTTAGATTTATGCCTCACCCCTTCTTTCTCCTGTAGCGTCGCCACTCGTCCCAGCTGTAAAAATAAAAACTGTCACCTGCCATTCTTTGAGAAAGGTTTGAGGAGGAAGTTTGGAGGTTGCGTGAGCGAGTGGTCCCTCATACGTTCCTCATGAGCCGACTGCACTCCCTACGAGTTGTCAACAATGACCCAGTCAGAACCACAGACAAATGAGCAGTTAGTTAAGGACCCAGTCCATATCGTATCTTGTTGTGCGACTGTCGAACGAGCGAGTGGATCCCCGTCAGCTACCCTCAGCGACAATGAAAACTCCCCATATTCAATCCACTGAATTTGATTATATGAAGTAGGAACGAACTGGAACACCGGATGAATGGAAGCCGTACACGGAAGTAACCGGGACTGCGAATCGATACGATGCAGCACCGGCAACACTGACCTGTTCAGGACTGCCTCGATGCTTGTCGTTGCCCTGGTAGAAAACTCGCTCGAAACCTTTGACGTGACCGACCATGGACGTCTCGAACTCGAAACCTGGCCGCCAGATTAAGCTCCCGTACCCAAAAATCCAAACGGTACGCATTCCGGTGATAATTTGGAAACGACTGTGAAGAACAAGGCTTCGATAATCTGTAAGAAGGATGAGCTGAATGAGTTCGGTCCCAGCACGGTAACTCAAGGCCATTAGCCTACCAAGGAATGCTCCGGTTTCCACGTCGTCTTTTCCGATTCCAGAAGGAACTCGAAGAGTTTTTCTTCTGCAACGCGTTCCGGGGCTCAGCCGCCGAGTTCGTGAACCCGATGAATCCGAAGCAACTTCCCTGCTTGCTGTTCGAATTCTTCTCGGTGCACTCTGCATTTGTGGCGAATTTCTGGGCGATCTCGAGTGGACATCAGCCACATAGCAGTTCCGGAATGGCACGCGCAGACGGCCTAGGACTGTTTAGAGCATGTGGTCAAGAGCTCGAGTCAATCCAGTAGTGTCACAGAATAGAGATCGCTAGCGATCAACCAGAGTCGAGCGTACTCTCGATGAGAAAAAAAAAAGCGGACTGAGCCCTTTTCGCGGTAGCTGCTCATGCCATTGTGCTGATCGATTGACGTGTTACTAACGTCACCGGTGACGGAACATATGTTTTCCTCTCCTCCACCCACACTTCAGAGATGGTCGAGCACGATTTCTGAAGATTTTCCAAGGAGCTGAGGCTCAGCGGTGCAAAACTTTCCGTCGACTTGCGGATTTCTCTCCAGCTTCCCGCCACGAGAGGCGGATATCAGCCGACTGGTTTCATTACAAAACCGAGAACGCACAGAGAAAAAGTTGCTTCTTCTCCTTTCCAGCCCTAACCGTGACACGGTCTCACTGGGAGCGCTCTAAGTAGGGAAAACGGAAGTGAGGCTAACCTATTTACCTTTTCCGAACATTCTCCTTCGGAACGAATTTCTTTTTCTTTTGGGGCAATGAGGAAAAACGAGCTCCCATACCGGCGCTCATTGACTCATTTCCGTCGCCGGATCCCGCATAGAACGCCAAGAACTCGAATCTGTATCGCAGAGTTCACGGACAGCGTCGAGTACTCTGCATGAAACCGGCCAGCCCGCTCTAGCCGGCTCAGAGAAACGAAGCAGGTCTTCACACAGAATAAGCAAACCACACCCGGCGTCGTATTATTTGGATTTTAGTGCTTCATCAAACTCACACTGTAGGCAATCCTTGGCGGAGGTTTCGACACGAGAACTAAATGAAGCTAGAGACAGTGCTGACAGAAAACACCATGACCGATCTCTGGGTCGGTCGGGCTGACTATGGTCAGCCTTATGGGCAGAGAAGGCATCTCTCGCTGGTGCACCATAGGGGGCGCGGCGGGCGGTTCGTGACGTCACAAAGGATGATGAAATCTATTCAGATTCGGACCCATGAGAAGAACTTCCTTCGGTTCAGCCTCTTACAGTATATTCTTCCGATGCGGCTGAAAGAGCTTCCAAACAGAAAACAACTCCACATAGCTTTGCCAAGGCCTCAACGAATCGTGCTTGCAGGGTGCAGTTGTCGCCGCAACCGATCAGAGTAGAGCCTTCTCGGTGACTTTTGCCGTCATTCGTCTCCGGACGCGTTTTCGACGATGCTTCTCGGATCAGGCAGGACCAGCCAACGCTGGCTGTCGGAGGTGTTGTCACCGAGGAGACGCGATGGCAGTCTTCCGGCAATAAAGAATTCGTGGGAACAACGAGGGTTCCCCCTGTTGGCCGAAAAATGGGGACCCCTTTTTCCTCCATCGTCGCTCTCACCCATCGTTCCTTCACGGTTGAGAATTGCCGCGAGTTTCGGTGAACCGGTAAATGGTTAACATCGACCAGTCATACCTGGCGAGAATCTGACGTAAGGGAAGGCTGTGCTCCCAACTGTAGACACATGATACCTTGCTTTGGTGTCGCTCTGTTCCTCTTTGACAGTCGACGGATTCATTCTGACGAAACTCGAGGCCGAGTTTGATCTTGAACCCGGATTGGTCATTCGTTCCGCGGATGGGAGCGTCAACTGGTGCTCTCGAGGGTGGCGCTCGAGTCCGGAGTTTGTCACAAGAACTCTCGGTAGGAACCCATCTCCGACCTCGGTCGGAAAATCCAGTTACATCAAATTCACCAAGTTTCAGTGAGATGTAAGAACTGGAGCGAAAACGGTATTCTAACCTAGAACCAATATCAGCGCTTGATCGGGACCGGCCTGAGACCTCTGGCGAGGCCTTGTGACGGTTTCGCCTCCTCTTCAGCGCTTCATGGTGCCGTCGGGACACACGAGTCAGAAGAAAGGAACGAGCGCCGCAGAAGCAATAACAACACAGGAGTAAACATAAAGGTCGATTACCGAAGCACTCGCGACTCCCCGCGTGTAACGCGGAACATTCATTCCGAATCGACCCTTGACTTTCGAAATATAGTAACAGTCCACGCTCCCGCATCGTGGACAACAATGACTCTTGCATGCGGAACTGATGGTTTGATCGTAGAATCTTTCTCAAGCGCCACTGGAAGGCTGAGTGTCCGTGGCCCGATGGCTCCGGTTAGGGTTCTCTCGTTGTCGGTCAACTGAATAATTGCTCTCAATCGAGTCTACGCGGGTGGAGGTGTCCGAGCAGAAGGCCCAACGATTTACAGCCCACGCGATCCTGACGGAGCCGGAGTTCAGGCTCCGGCTCAACGCGCACTGCGACCCACCCAACACCAGTCCCGAGAAGATCAATGCAGCATGAGCTTCTGCATTAATTCCAGAGCTATTCTGAGCGATCAATTGAGAGTTTGTCTGCAGAGCTCGCGAAGAGACCGCTCCGATGACTCGGATCGGGGTGGCTTCCCCGCGTCTGCTTCAGAGTCATCCTGTTTCGGGATCGTTTGAGAGCGCGAGGAGAAAATGCCAGCAAGCTATCGTACTTGAGCCTCTCGGGCTCGTTTTGCATCATCATCCTCGCCGTGAATGATATGATACTCAATACGGGAAGTTCTCGAAGGGAAGCCCTGTCAGGGGGAAAGCAGTGCAAAAAATATCCACCTTCCGCAGGTCCTCGAGCACCGCTGGTTCTCAGTGATCAAAGGGTTGGGTTCGCCGAGATGAACTCCTCGTTCACTATCTCGATCGATCATGATCATCGAGCGATCTCGGTGGAGCGATAAACATGATTCCTGTTCCTGACGCCGATGATAGTGACACTCAATGCATGACAAACCCGTTTTGGGCCCTCAGAGGACGTTTTTAGAAACGGTCACTCGTTATCGCGCGGCCTGGACTCCGCTTGATATGATATTGGAAATCATCCAGCTGCCGAGCTCTTGAGCATGTTTACGAACACAGGGAGTACTGGACTGGGACGCACTCACGAGGTGCGACCTTCTCCCGCCTGTTCGCTGAGCTCGTGACCTGTTTGAAAACATCTCAAGTGAACAGTTTGAAACGGTTTCGTCCAAACGACTCCGGCCCCTGGCGCTGAACATCCTCTGTGACCGGTTATCCGACAGCGAACGTAGTCAAAGCTGTCATAATTGAGCGACAACAGCATCTCACGCCGTGTCGCGTAAATTACAGAACATCTAGATAGCGTTTATACTTTCCGGGAGGATTATTTCCCGCCAAGCCGTTCAGCTCTGTCAACTCGCTGATGTCCACCCAGGACCACAACAGTTTGTGCTCCGAGCTTCCTTTAGCAATCACGGATTCGTCCGTCCATCATCATAGCGACTCAGCGCGGCCTGGAACAGAGCGACGACGCGATCGATATGCCGAAATTCCGAATTTTTCTTGCCACGACTAGCTTTGTTCCAAACTCAGTGGTCGCTTCCCGCATTTCCTTCCATCCTCGCGGGGCTTCCACCGTCCTTCGTGAGTCAGAGTTACCTCGAGTTCAAGGAGCCTCCCGAGGAACGCTTGTTCGCAGCTCTGTGTGGGACGAATCGCTCACATCGTCCCGCTTCGTGATCCACTTCTGGAAAGTTTCCTTCTCCGACTCTCCCCTGTCCGCCTCCCGGAAAACCCCTTTGTCGCCTCAGCAACAGCAAACACTCACCTTTTCAACCGGCTCTGTTTGAAGGTGTGCTCCACTCTGGGCCTCACAGCATGCTGCTCGATGTTCGCGTGCCGAACCAGTGCCAATCGTGAAAGCGGGCCTTGGACGATCGTCAACCTAAACCAAACGCGGTTCGAGTGCGGACGCTGTTTCGAGCCCTGTACACCCCATTCAAGCGACGGCTTGCGATCAGCTGTTGGCCCTCGCGTTTCACGAACGTGTTGCGGGTCTATGAGCTGAGCGGATAGACTCTCGTTGACAACAAGGTCTTCGCGCCACTCAGACCGGCTGATTGAACGATGCGCATGAGATGCGTGTCTTGAGGAGGCACCCAGAGGGTACCGAGCGCTGATCGAGTCTCGAGAAGTGACTAGTGAAGGTTTAGAGCGATTGAAAAATCGATCAGAAGCTCGATCAAAACGTGCAATCACTTTTTCTTCATTAACTCCCTTGAGAATCCTTCGTCTGTCCGGATGGTCTCCTCGGACCGGATCGATTTTGTCGGTCGCATTCTTCACCGGTTCGAACTCATCTAGTATTTAGTCAGCTGCGAATTCGGGGAATGATTCTCGGGAGCCTAGGAAAACAAGTCGATCGTCGCGCCTTGTAATGAGCGGCTGTTTTTCGAAGGTGTCATGAGAATCTCGTCTCGTGGCCCAATATGTCAGAACGTTCTCAAGTTCAATACTCGGTACCGTCGCCAGTCGTCGCTTTGTATGTATTCAAGGGATTCCCCTGAGAGTCATGTCGACATCGTCGTGAATTTCGAGGCGATATTTGGCTTCAAGGCCAGTGCGTGCCCCGGAAGGTGGCTTTTGATTTTCGATTATATGAAGGCGTATTGGGAATCGACCGACGGAACAGCCAGGAACACTTTGCTTGGAGCGCATCGGACGAATGCACGAACTTTGTCTCGTCATGATCATCCGGGAACGGAGATTCGTCCTGAGCCCGGGCGTTATTTCCGCACATCGGGCCCATCGGAACTGAAATTCCATAGTCATTGCGTGAACAGCCTGACCGATACTTCGCCCCATCAGCGAATCTAGAAATCCGGCCCTCGTTTATATTCTGATGCCCAAGCGAATAACACTTTCTCGCGGACGCAGTCACAGCGAGACAGGAATAATGGAGGTGGATTTTCTGGTCTTCGGAGACCGAATCCAGAGTCAGCTGTGACTCCGCGGTCCTTCGATCGACTCAGTTGAATTTTGCTGGGACTCAAAATGATCCACAGCGAGAGTTCTCATCATGGGGCAGAACAAGATTGCGGAACTTCCTGAAAGATACCATGCCCTCGGAAATATTTTGTCCCGCCGATTGTGATCCTACCTGAGCAGACACGATCAAGTCTCATCAAGACTGCGAGATCTGATCATCCTAATGTTCGGTTCATCTTGGACTGCGATCGAGCCCGAAGCTGTGCTAAATGTCCCCACGGACGAATTCTCTCGATTCCACTAATCGACGGGCCTCTATTCAGATTCGGCGTGTTCATTAAGTCTTGACATGGATCCAGTGGATCGGTATGCCTGAATGTCGAGGAAACAAATCTCTGATCTTCTACTGTGAGGGGATGCGGAGAAGAGAGTTTCTGTCGGCTGCCTGATCATTATTGGTACACATGGGTGGAACTGGAAGGAGTTGTTTAACAACGATGAGGATCATCGCCAATACCGAAATATTGTTCCGTCCACGCAGGGCCCAATTGGTAATCAACTCGGACTGTTGCTCATGAAGCGGGCGGGTTGCTCGGAAACGTCACGCGTTACGAGGTCTCGATTCTCAACCGTGAAGAGAAGCATCAGCTCCACTGAGGGGAACCGGCGAGACGGTTCCAGAATGGAAACATGGTTCTATGGAAAGAGCATCCATGATCCGAAGTCTAGCCCAGGCGAACGTCATGACGATGCATCTTCCTCTACAGCGACGTGTCAGAAGTGCCTGGTTTCAGTGAGTTTTAGCCAATCTGTAATCGAGTATGATCGGACCATCCCAACGAGAACGCTCTTCCTTCCGAGTTGGTTTCCCCTGAGGATAGCTTCCAGGGTCGACCTGCCTCTGCCAGAAATAAATACTTCGCCAAGTATTTCGGCCGCCAGACGGATCGTGAACACGAATTCCTTAACCAAGAATATCCTCCCGCGTTTCGCGAATAATAAGCAAACGAGAATCTCGCGAGTGAACTCGGGCGGACAAATTACTTCGAATTTGTGGTGGCGAATTTCAAGTTGAGGTCCGTGAGTTCAATCCACCCGTCAATCTACTGTGATTCTTCCATCGTGTGGACTGCGGGAATCTGCCATGAGGAGCCAGAGGCAATCCAAGATGTTTCGATATCCCTGCTTCGTTCATAAAGGGAGTCTTCCCTGTCCTAATCCTTCACGAACGGGGCTCCCGGTCGGCAGGGTTTATCTTCCGAAGTCCTAGGACGATAATAGCACACAAAGATGAATCTGAAACTAAAGCGCCCTCCACCATTTCACTCAAAGAGGCCATGAAGGAATCTCACGAGACAAGCATATTAGGGACGAGATCCTCACTCGTGTTCACTCTAAAATTATTCCGGATTTTGGGCCGTCGGAACCAATGGAATTTCCCTGAAATGCCGCAGATAACGAGCCCTCCGACTGTTTCTCATAAACCGTATCAGGTCCGGACCTTCTCGGCTAACGAGCTTGTCAGATTATGGACTCGGCTGATAGCGATCTCATCTGATGCTTTTTTTTGAGATAGAATCGAAAAAAAAACTTCGTGGAACTCGACCTCATCCACGTCAGGATTGGATTTCGGAGAGATCGTTTGCAAGAGCATTCTGAATATCTCTCGAAATCGTTTCCACTGAGCGGGGACATCCTCCAGAGGATCGACTGAACTTTTCCCGGACTCAGCTGCGGCCAAGCTCTCGAAGAGAAATTTTCTCGGTATTCCTGCCAAGGTCGTCCCCCGCCCCTCGGTCCCCTCGATTAAGGTACTTCTGCATTGGTATAGATTGTAGGTGATTCTCTCGTCAGGCTCCCTTCTCCTATACCTGATTATTAACGTCTCAGAATATTTCCTGGAGATTGATAGTAATGAGCACTGAGAGCTCAATATTCAGGGTGAGGCTCAGGCTCAGGAAGAGATCCGACTTCGATTCCGATATTCGGACGCAAGAGTCCCCGATAGCAATTCTTCTGCAGCTTGTAACAGCCGTCGGGACACGGTTCTAAGCTTCCAAGGACCCTCTTGGCCTTCGGAGGTATCTGCTGCAGCTCTACGGAACTTTACTGCCGGATCACTTCGAATCTGCATTTCGATGTCGAAGTGGAGCAGCGCCGAGGGATCAGATTCGAGCGCCGCACTTATTTTTCAGAGAAGGACGCCCTCTGGGAGCCCTTCCATTTCCAGCCTGACGATCGCAGGTGGGATAAGAGGAGAACGGGGCTCTCTGTCGGACATCTGCCCAACGAATATCTGAATCCAAATTTCTGTCGATAGGGTCATGTTATGACTCATGTTGCGTCACAACTGCAACAGAAGACATATCGACAGATGAAACTTGCACACTCTAAGTGACGACAACGGACACCTTACCACCCCGCAGTCTTGATTCCGACGCATGCCCCGGGTAACAGACTTCTACGCACATCTGGCGCAACAAGAGCTTCTTCTTAACTCGAGGCCCGCCGCGGGAATCAGATCGCTTGTTACAAGCCCCTCCTGAAGCATCTACGAAAATCATATTCAGGAGTTCGGAATCAAACATGATGGAACTGACGCGATGACAGGATTATTCATTTTGAAGCGACCAGTGACCATTGCAATTTAAAACATTATAAGCTTTATTCCTCTCATAAAACTCTAGAGACTATCCATTCTCTCGCATTTTTGGTGAAGTTCCGTACTGAAGGTCAACATTGGATTTTACATAATCGGGGTTTTCATACATTTGTTCATTTTTCGCCATTCATCGTATTTTTTTTCACGAGCGCTTTGAGCGCGGTTCCATTACTCGTACTCGGTGAGGGCCATCATCATGACGACACCGGTAATCAGAGCCGCCACCTCCTTCACACTCTGCCATAGTCGCGAGTTTTCCAACAGCTCAGGGATAACGGACACGGTCGCGATGTAGATGAAACCTGCAGAGCAAGAATAGAACTCCTCTTATTCCCTCGGACTTGACGTGTCAACATGATTAGTCCTGAAATCTTGTTTGTTTGAGGAAAGTCCATTCGACCAAATCGGATTTCCCCTCTCTCCGAGGAGCGGATCCTCCTTCCACACGCATGAACTTCCTCTCGGTGATGAGATGCACAAATTTTGAGTGAGAAGATGCTCAAACCTCCAGCTGTGAAAGGTAGGACCCAGTTCGCAGCTCCAACACCCTCCATCGTCAGCGAGAGGATAGTTCCGGCCAAGCATCCGACAGCGGTGAGCAGTTGTACACACATAGCCTGCCGAGGGGTCAAAGTCACAAAATTTCCTGACTGTCTTCTCAACTCTCATGCTCCCACTTGGGAGAACTCAAGGGTGAACCTCCAGAGGCCGACTCACCCGACGTTTCGTCATTCCGTTCTGGACGAGCAGGGCGAAATCTCCGATTTCATGAGGTACTTCATGGAGAAGAATTATCACAGTTGAGACCATGCCGGGCGTGTTACCTGCGGAACTTCGCATTGTGATTGCTCTGCCCAATTTTTTCGCACGACCGATCACTGTGTGTTACGCGAGAACGAACCGGCTAAGAAAGATGCTCCGATCGCGAGTCCATCGGTGAAATTGTGCGCGAAGTCAGCAGCCAGATTAAGGTACGCGCCCACTTGGATTTGGGCGGGTTGCTCTGGAACGGGAAGAGCATTTCACGGATGCTTCTGGACAAGACTCCGAGTCGCCCGGGGGGTCGATATCTCGCACATCCGGGATTTGGCAAGCACAGTACAATTTACAAGATTACTAACTCGTGCGAAAAAGGTTGATACAATCGAGTATGAATCCGCAAAAGTGACTACAGCCGGGAGTGAGGTAGCGAGAATTGAGATAAACGAGGTTCCACTGTACCTGGGCCCCCGACCTCACCTTGCTTCTGATCATCTACTTGAGCCGAGTCCCCTCCAGCTTTCTGTTTCGCTGCTTTGGTCTTCTTCGGCTGCTCTTTTTTGTCGTTTCTCTTCTCGGATGCCCCAGGTTCTTGCGTATGACCGTGAGAATGTGAGTGACCATGCGAATGACCACCTGTTGAATCGAGTCAAAATAGCATCAGGTTATTGAAGACTACGAGTGCCTCTGAAAATCCGAATAGAACCTCCGAACATAACATGAAATAGAACCCGAGGGACTTCAGTAGGTACCTTTAACAAGCCGAACGAACTTCTCAACCATCAAGAAGGCGAGGATCCCGAGAAGTACACTGATACCAACACTGTTGTCGTGGGCATGACCTGGAATGCAAGATGGAAGATTCGTCGTACTGCCGCTCACAGGTTCGAGAAACTCTGAAATATTCATTGGCATCTCCTCGCTGAGGTTCCCTCGTCGACGGACTGACCCTCTTCGTGCGAATGTGAATGGGAATGTCCCTCTCCATGGGGTGTCATGGCGTGAGGAATCAGATGCAGGAACGCGTCCCCGAGCAGTCCCCCCGACGCGAATGCAAGGAAAACCTTGGAAAGGAAAATCACAAGTGTAAAGCTCCAGGGCGCATCTTGGAACGCTATGGTAGACTCGGCTACGGTACTGAAACGCAACACGGTCCAACTTGATTGCGTGTGTCTCCGAATTGAAGCTTCGAGGATTGATGCCGCTCACCTTGAGGAGGTCTTCGTGGCCTCGTTTCTCTGAAATCGGGATGAAAATCAGGATGAAGAAAGGCGCCAAGGAAACGAGGAGGGTCGCTCCGATGGCCTTAGCCCACAGCATTGTCCGTTCTTCGGAGGTTCGTGGAGTTGTCGACTTCCCTGAATCGATAAACCAGTTGATCAAGATAATTTGGGCTAATTCCGTAATGAATCTCATCATGTGAAAACGTTAGGTATACGGAATGAAAATATTCCACGATACTCACCTGGATGAGTCTGCGGCGCCTCGCCGTGGTCATGGTCACCTTCTTCATGCGAATGTCCGTGCCCGCCATGAGAGTGACCGTGCCCACCATGAGAGTGACCATGTCCATGATGATGAGCGCCGTTCTCCTCTAAACGCTGAGAGGGTACTCGAGGAGTTACAGTCAGCTTCAATTGTGTGTGTGCGCAAATGGATATCTTCTGCTATCCGCTCAGAGCGTGCGGAGAGGTACTATTGGGGAGAGATCTCTGCCTCAAGCGAGCCGCCGCTCGATTCCAGATCCTTATATGACAGTTCGACGCGCTGCCGATGTATTTATGTCCCTCACGCTCTTTGACACAATTCGGAAATTTTCACCACTCCCGTGAACGACTGCTGGAATTCCTTGACAGAGAGCTCCGATCAATTCCATACAGCATCGAAACATCAGAATTTTATTCTTGAGGAACCGATTTTTGCTGTCGGTGGAATCGTGAGAGCCGCTCTCCAGCCGGGACAGTCCGAGCTTTTGAAACCGGTCGCCGGGTAATCGCAGTACGTTGTCGGAGACCCAATCAACCAGCTATTCGCGATCGTTCTTCACTTGAGATTGCATTTTCCAATCGGCTCCGTGAGACTCTGTTGTGGACAAGTGCTGCGGCAGCAGGCCTTCAAATCGAACGCCGGCTGTTGTCAACTCACCTTAGCCTCTTCATTTGCCTGTCGGGAGTATTTGTATGATGGTGACTGCGGCTGGGCGGAGCAGACCGCGACCAGCAACGCTAGAGTGCAAAGCAAACTCAATTTGCTCATCTTTATACCAGATAACATACAGTATGATCCACGTCTCCGACAACACAGCTAAAGCTTAGCAGTCCGCGATCCTCGCCACCGAGCAACACAGTGAGTGAGAAAGGGGGGAGCGTGTCAAGTTCGAAACAAACGCGGCCATTTCGTGCGACCATGATTGTTCCGACTCTCAGACACAGGTCACCATAAGGTCCTCCGAGGTTCCGGCTGCCTCGCTCCGAAGCGTTTTTTTCCCCGGGAAATCCTTCTGAAGTTATGAGCGGTCGTTGAATTCGTCAGGTGACATGAGCCAGGTCTGTGTCTATCTCCGAATATGTATTTGGAGTGACGTGTTCCTCGTGAGCGGCCCGAGCGAGTTTGACCCATGTCTGTACGTGAGCGAGCCTGGGATGATTCATGGAGTTTGGTTCGCTTTTAAATTCTGTACTTGAAGGTACAAAACCTCTGGAGGCTGCGCCGGCAAGCTGCGGCGGGTCCGAACGTTGCCGTGGCGCCGAGACCGACGACGTGTTCAACAGGTTGCTCTGTCTCGAATTCGCACGGTCAGTCAGCTTTCGTTTCCTGAGTAGCTCCTTCGAGTCATGAATCGAGGAATACAGTAGATGTTCAAGCCCAAATAAATTCAACGGCAAACTGGTTCGCACTCGCCCCCCCCCCCCTTCCCCAGATCACCTATGGAGGGCCATACGCTCATGATGAGAATGGTTGCAATCGTTTCACTGGAGACGGCAGTTGGCAGCGAGTTCCCGACGAACTCATTCAAAGATGGTTTTTATTTTCCTTCCAAAACGAGGACGACCTGAATATTTACAAATACCATCATCTGAGTTTCAGCCAAGTACAGGTACCAGTCCTCCGAACAGATCTCCACCACCGAGAACGTGTGAGGCAACTCCGGTCACAATATCTGAAAACAACGCAGACAATTTCCGAGCAAATCCGCGTCGCCGTTCCATGCGCCGCACTTGCTGAATATAAAGATTTCTCCAGTCGACTCACCAGCTCCGACGGTCAAAAGATTGAGAGCGCCACCTATAACGCCCCCTATCCCACCTTCCTCTGTGTTGATTCCCAGGGCATCGGTCACGTCATTCACAAGATTGGAAACGCTCCCTGGATAGAAAGATGTATTAACCTCGAGTTCGAATGCTCAGAGCGGAAGCTGAACACCAGTGCAGTGGAACTCACTCGTGACTTGACGTAACATTTCGAAAATCGATTCCAACACATCGGAAAACTGTTGTTCGTTGGGTGGTCTCACTGGAATGTCAAGACACAGAGCCGTTGGAAACTCCGTCATATTCCTCTTCGTCGCCAGCCATCCGAGTTCCACATTCTCTTCTACGTGTGTGACCTGACTGAATGCTGAGCCCTGTGCCTAATAACTCGGCTCATATATTCATGAGAATCATGCCCTGATCATTCTTTCATCGCTTCTGAGCTCGAGAGGATCGTCGACTAGGAAGTTACCTGGTTGAGCTCTGACCCCGGCCAGCAACAAGCAGCAGAGGATGAGGCATGCCAGAATCGCTAGACGCGTCATTTTCACTGAAGTCGATGCTGAGGTTCGAGGCGCCGGAGCAGCATAGAGCGGCTGGAGCGATCGCCAGAACTGAGCTTTGTTCGAAGCCTCCAATGGAATTAGTCCAGCAATTATGAAAATTTGTTCTCCCATATCTGGGTCACTACTTCCGTGTCAAGGTGAAAACCTCTTCCAAAGTTGTTCCCTTTGCGGAAGTATTGGAACCCCGGCTGGACTGTATGGCTGCCTGGTCCTCGATAATGCTCGGTCACGAAGCACGCCACGGAACCCCAAAACATCATGTCTGATAGAAAACTGGTTCAGTCTCCGCCCGTTGTCGGATCTTTCGGTTCTTCATTGCGCCTCAAAATCAGTTCCTCACTGTCCGCTCACCCTCCACAGTGTTCGCTGACGCCAGAAGCCAGGGGCTCCGCCCTCTATTCACATGCAGCTCTGTTCCGATCTGCGTCTCCCCAACGCAGATAAACAGGGAGTCATCAGGTGCTTTTCCATCTGGAGGCACAAATTCCTTTCAACTGTGAATTTTCCGCGAACCGGAAGCACATCTGGTGGTCTTGGGACGAATCACAGGATATCAGATAACGTGAACTTAACCCGCTCCCAGAATCCATCAGTCGTCTTAGAAGAGCAGAGTCATCACGAGCGGGAGAGATTGAATGAGTGGACACAAATTATCCGTAACTTTCGCAGTTTCTAATTTTATTTTGCTTCCAATACGTTTTTTCTTTTAAAACTGGTGAAATTGATCGTGGGGGAGGGGTTAGCAGACTTGCCAAAACAAGTTTCGATCGGTGGGGTGCGGGTTCATTAAGCATGGAATGTTTGTGATGCCCATCGTCACTCGCGACTGATATCTTCCCTCTCAGCGAGGGGAATTTCTTGAGATTTCTTAAAACTCTCAGTTGGAACAGGGGCCTTGTGAAGGGTCCGCTATTCCGTCAAATAATCTTAAGCCGAGTCGCTCACGCCGATGGTTGAATGGTATTCCGTACTGGTATCCTCATTCCATAATCAAGGCATATAACAGCTCACATTCGAAAAATACTCAACTCTCTCAAATCTATCTAAGTATCGCACCTAAGAACGCCGCCGACCAGTTAGTTTGGCCCGAGCCGGTCGAGAACGTTTTTCAAAACTCCTCCAAAGTAATTCAACTCTTCCTTTCGAGAACTTGTGGGTTGGTCATGATGATGTTGGAGAGCACAGTGCCAATATATTCTCTCAGATGTACATTCGTGTCTTTCAGCTTTATAAGCTGCTCGAGAAGCTCCTCTTTTGAAAGCATGGCGAGATTATTAGTTTCAGCTGCCCAGTTGTTGTCCTGAGATCCAGGATCACCATCCTGGAGGAGTCGCTGACCTCGACCGACCTGGAACATACACGGCTAAATTCATCGGGTCTTCCCTCGGCTGATACGCATGAGTAGTGGGGGTTAATTCTCGAAACTTTCGGTCGTTGACTACCTTGAGCTCCATGAGTTCCTCTTCAAGCTCCTCGTTCTTTTCTTTCAAACGACGATTGTCGAGTCTCATCCGTTCCAGCTCTTTCTCCATAGCCTCGTAATGTACTGGAAGACTCTGGATAAAAGACGCCGAGCGTTCCCGCAGCGGATCGCCATCCTGCAAAATGGCAATAAATGTGGAATGAGCTTAGAACAAGCTGAATTTCACGGAGTCTCTAGTTTCGATAGCTCCAGACAACTCACGTGGTTCATCAAGCCCTTGATCCGCGATTGTTGTAGTTCTTCGATCCGCTGCGTCAGTTCCTGCACAATCTGAGGGCAAGAAAGAATCCCCTTTAGACATTGATCGCAGGACGAACTCGATTCGATTGTTGTGATTTCATAGGAGCTTGTTACGGCAAAGTTGGTTCACCACCTACCCCCTGCGACATTTGTTTTTCTCTAAAGTAATCTTCCCGCTCTTTCCGCGTCATCTGTAAAGGCGGAACGTATCGGCATGAGAACTGCGTTCCATCAGTTCTGGAGCTCATTCTTGAATTTCCGTCCAGAACTCGTCTGACTGCGCTGAGTCCCCTGCACAACTCACATCTTGCAGGGCTCTGTGGTCCTGTTTGGCTACTTGGAGCTCCTGCTGAGCTTCGGCGCATTGTTCGACCGCCGTTTTCCGTTCTTGTCGCAGCTGTTCGTTGACTGCCCGGAGCTTGATAAGTTCTTCTTTCGTCTCCAAGTGCTCCTTCTGTGGGTGAATTTATTTTTAGAGAATCCACCGGATAGCGCTCGAGCGACGCATGAGGTTTAAGACATCAAGCGCATCCTATCATGAGCTTTCCTCACGAATCAGGACGGCGGAGACCTTCCAGCTCACCTGGAGATCAAGTATTTTGTTGACATGCTGATCCACCTCGAGGGACCGCTCCCGGTCCTTGCGTTCAATCATCTGCGTGAACTGGCGGCGTTCGTCTCTGAGCCGCTCCTCAGATTTAACCTCAATTTCTCTCAAATTCTCTTCGAGTAGATGTATGCTGCAATTGGACCAATCGTGTTGAATCATCCCCCTCGTCGCAAAACATCCGAGTGAATTTCTCGATTAGAAATCGACTGAGGATATTGCCGCTTACCGCTGAGTTAGACTCGAGTTCTCTTGTCTGACCCGATGGTAGAGATCTTTATTAGTAGAAAGGTCGTCACTCAGGACTGACATTTGCATTTCCATGACCTGAACCTGTAACAGTCAAGATGTCAGCTTCCTAAAGTGGACAGATCTGGAGCCATTTACCTCCATCGAACATTCAAGACCGGAATGTCACGGCGCAGCGTCCTCGTGTGCGACACGTAATGAAACAATATACGTTCTCATTTATCAGCAATGATCTCACCTTATCGGTGAGGTCATCGACGACCTGAGAGTGGTCCGTGAAAGAACAGGCATCATCATTGTCTTCTCCCCCGAATGAAAAGGACGACCTGCAACGAATCAGATCGCGTCTCGATTAGTCTCTTGTGGGGTTTCCTCGCTGAGAAAACCTTCATCGAAAGAGGGGAGACAAGCTCATTTACCTCCTGGAGAGTGCAGAGTTCAAGGAAGCGTTCGCCACGGCGGCTGCGGACAAGTCTTTCCCGAAGGAGTTTCCGAGCGATTTCGCGGAACTGGAAACAGATCGATATTAAACTCGACATTTTGGGCATGTGGAACGAATAAACTGAGGGAAGGTGCAGAGATGAATCGAGCACAGAGAATCAGCGGCGAAAGTTCAGGAAAGAGCGTCCCCCGACATCGCAGAGCGAAGAGGAAAGTGGTTGAACCGCGTCGTCTCCGGCGAAAACTGTCGCAGGTCGGCAGTCAGTAGGCGGAAATCAGACTGGAGTCAGCGACAAAGCAAGCTGCGCTTGAAGGGGGCGAGTTAAACTTCCAACTTCATGATTTCTGTTCCTCCTTCGCTCCACCGTGAATGGGATTTCGTATCCGATGAAGGAGCAGACGCGGCGCTCGATTCTCGACGAAAAATAGAAAGCTGAAAGCCCCGCACACGGCCATAACCAATGTTAGATATTTTCCACAAAAGCTTCGCGGGCCGCGAGGGTAACAATGATGATGACCGAAAGGAGCCGATTTTTTTCAAGATTGACCTTCCGCTGTTCGAAACTGCACTTTTGATCAGGCCGTCTTCGAATTCGGAACCGTCTTCGAATTCGGAACCGTCTTCGTGCTCGATGAAGAGGTCGTGCGTTAGTGAGCAGCCATACCCGATAATCTTCTCCAAGAACTAGTTTCGGCAACTCGATCTGAAGCATTCGTCATGCGTCCATTGAGAAGCTGTGGATAACCGCGAACCTTGGGGGGAGGAATCGGAACGATCCCTGCTAAAGACGCCATCACTGGGGCAAAAGTTCACACACCATCACCATGGTTAGTTCGCGCATCGCCACACCGTTAACCCTTCACCATGAGCCGATACCGAAAGAGAAGTAAGCTATTCTTGCCCAACTTCCGCTCTTCCTTCTGTTAGTTTCAATAACTTGAAGCTCAACTGACCAACTACTTCTCCTAAGACTCGTTCGACTCCATGTGTTCCTATTGGCAAACCGGTGAATACTTGGCGAACCCTCCCGAAAGCTGTCCTGACTTCTGGGGAAAAATGCCTCGGTGGTTACAAGGTCGGTCTCGAGAATGTCGGCATCTCGGTGACATTTTTCACTGATCTGAATCTGAGCTGTCCAGCTTCGATTTTTCTCAGTTTTCCCTCCATTCTTCTCCTCCTTATGAACCATCCGACCCTCGGATCCTTCGGGTCAAGGACATCATCGGCGCATCTTCAACCGTCAAAGTTGCTGACATCGAAAACATTCGATAGCGGACTGTCTCTGTCGTCAGGCGCGCGTACCTGAAGTTGCGAAACCTACCTCAACGATTCATTGACCCTCTTGTTGCCGTTCAAGTCCTCGTCGTAGTCGCACTCGAATCGTTCCTCGTTGCGCTCGTCCAATCCCGAATCTGTTGGGGATTGAGCTCTGAGGAAGGCCGCTATCGTGCTGTCGGCATTAGGAGAAGCAATGGCGCTCTCATTCTGAAAATGAACAACCACATCAGTGCCCTGATAGAACGTGCCCTGCCGAAAGTCGCGCCCAGGATTTTGAGAGAGGGGGGAGGGGTATGATGAACTCCATATTGAGTCAGCCGGGAATTTCGGAGGGAACCCTGCTGTCCCTCCCCTAAGCACGCAACTGCTCCCCGAGTGCCAAACCGAGAATCTTAAAAGTTTCCTCGAAATTCAGAGTCATGCAACCTTCGGAGGAATTCTACGGGAAGTCGACGGAGCGCCTCTCGCTCCTTCTGTCATCTGTGAATCACGGAATCGAGCTGGTGGCGATTCGGAAAGTCGCTCGAGCGGCAGCCCAGAACTGTGTGGATCACTTGAATCCAACGAGAGAAGTCGTTTGTCGCTCAGAAAGATAGCGAACGTATTGGACAGGAGTAACAAATCCATTAAAAATTGAATGTCTCAACGACTTCCCGTATGGACCGCTGTCAAAATCTGTGGAATTCCTGGTTAACGATTGGGGATTCCATTGGCGGGACGGATCGAGCGGTATAATACCGTTCTCTATGATCTATGCGGCCATTGTTCTCCACGGATGTCCTTCAGAAAGTCAGCTAGTCACTCACTCACTGTCGGTAGTCATTTGAGCCCATCCGAGGTTCAATCCGCTCGAGCGTTCCATCCCATGATCGCTCCTCATTGTCTATCATGTAAACGATCATGGTTTGTCACCGCCGAAATCCTATCGAGAGCACCACGCTGGGCGCTCCGGGATTCGTTCTGCTCGAGGGTCGCTTCGCAGTGGAAGACTTTATTGCCACAAAGTTGGATTGGAAGAAATATTTTGATTCTATCGAACTCTTCTGCCTTGAGAGGGATATTCTGTTGCAGCCGGCCCACCAATGAGGCATCGCGCTGTCGCTAACCTACGGAGAAAATGTTCTCGCTTTCCCTTCTCACAGAAAAAGAACTTTACCAACAGCGAAACTTGGCAACGACAATGTTGTGGTACTCGGAAGCTCGGCGGAAATACGGTTCGGAGAGCTCTTGCCGATCGAGACTCCGCGATCGCCACTTTCGTTCACCGATCCATATGTCTTATACCACATGAGGAATGTCAATAGATGCCCAAGGCATCATCCAGCAATGTGAATGGATTGATGATTATTGCTTGAGTTCAGTCTTGCAAGCTAGACATCATATCTCGATCTCGAAGGTCTCCCTGGAGTAGAGCGTCGAAGTTCGAGCTTTTTCCATCAAGCGTCATCCATCAATCCATGAATGAGTGGACGGCTGCTGATCGACAAGACCACGAGAGCTGATCAGTCAGCATAAGAAAACTGGATGCATGGGGCTGCGGGACGGACGAAGTCTTCCGTGCTCAGATCCCGTAGACTTTTGTTTGAATAATATACAAGTTTGGAGATATTCAGTTTTAACGCAGCGCGGCAGAAGTTTCATTCGGCGAGGTATCATTCTGAAGCAACGGCAATGACAGCAACAGCCAGCTGAAGAACCAGTGCAAAGCAGAAAACAATCGAAGGACAACAGGGGCTAAGGAAATGGAAGAAAATCAAACAAATGTGCCGAAGAAGTCGTTGAGAGAAGAGCCCCGAGTGGTCAGCATTTTAACGCGCTGCTTTTTTTCCGGCGTGCCCAAGTGCCTGCCAAAGCCGGTTGAGCGGGCGTTGAATTGCCTCTAGGAAGTTTCCTCCACTTCGAAATCGCCGGTTAACGTCCACCGCGTCGTGTCAATGCAGTGACCGGGATGTAGAGAACAAAAACTTCGGCAACGATCGGTCGGATCAGGCAAAACGAAAGCGACAGGAGTCCACAACCGCATTCGAATGAACAACCAGGAGCGGCAGCAGAGTAGGTATTTCTTCCCGCACCAGAGCCGTCACCAACTCGTGTTCAGAGCAACAGGTGGCAACAACTGCAAACGAATCTCGGCCGTCCAATGGGCGAGAGCAGCCCGCACGGAGCTGATGGTAAGCCGTCTCCCGAACGAGCGGGAACGATTCCTCCGATAGTAAGCGGCGACTAGCGAAAACCACGGCGGTAAGGTATAACGGTCATGGGTCGCACAGATGGTCACAGTATCTATCCATGTCGGACGACGCCGGTTTCCCATTCTCGAGGGATGGCGATTCAAGTTCTTTTCGGATAAAGATCTTCTCGCAGATTTCTTCCGCAACGCATTAACAATTCGTGTTCGCGTGACAGATGTTAGTCCGGCTGTCTGAGTGACTGTCTGACTGACTGCGCCCGGTCTGTGTATTGCAATAGCGAAGTTTTTTCTTCCATCCTAATCAAGGACAATTTACGGTTGGCATTGATGTGTTCTCACAAAGCGATGACAACAGCAACAAAATCGCAACAGCAAAAAAAGGAAGGAAAAAGACCCGTTCACAGCGTGTTCCCTTTTTCTGTTAGCTATTGTTTTCGCAATTCGATTATGAAGGAAATCACTGCTATCTATCGAAACAACCGGTCGTAAAATCACAGCGACGACGCGACGTTGACTAAGAAGAGCCCGCACAGAAAAGTCCGTTGCGCAATCGGAATTAGTCCTGTCGACCGGAGCGAGCGTTCCTCCGTCCTCCTTACTCCCGACTTGCTCTCGACAAACTTGAAGCTCCCTGAGCAATCGATAATGAACACACGGAACTCGGCGTCTTGCGACGTGTCGTTCGGACTTGGGAGCGAACTTCATGATTCATCGCCTGATACAGCCGAATAAGGAAGACACTTCGGTCGGAACGGGTTGTTGTTTTGTTTTTGTGCTTTCGTTGAACAAGTTTCCGCACACCGAAAAACTTCCCCTTTTCCATTCGATCCCCTCCGGGCTTGCTACGACTCGATCCGCATGACACAGCCGCAACAGGCACTAGCAGGAATTCATGTTCTTCGATGATCGGTACCCCGTTTTCGCTCGATGCGGAGCGGCAGGAGCATAGGTCCCTAAGAACTGTAGAAGGAAATTACCTTTTCTCTCTCTAACGCGCTCAGCATCTCAAGGTAGACGACGAACGTACGAAGTGTCCTCAGTTCCGGACTTCATTCAGAGTCACCCGAGTCGACTGAGCTCCCATCGGCGACGTCGAGCGGAAACTGAATGACTGTGGTGGTCAGGCGTTTCACATGGGGAAATCCGATCATGGGAGAGCGACGGGTTCTTGGCACAATGACAACCTGCCGTTGCTGGTCTCAACACTGACACTGGGCACGGGAACACAACGAACAAGGTCCGAGTTTGGGATCGTGCTCCAGGAAGTGATGGTGAGGCTGTCAGACGGTCAGTCAAACGACACCCCCTGCACACTACGAGCAGATCATCTGCTGGAGCTGCTGCTGCCAGGAGCGGCGGCAGCCATTGTGTCACGGCGAAGTTCGTCGGACCACCGCCAAGCTGGCGGCCACGGAAAAGCGCCACATTTCGAATCTGAAGTCGTGTGGCGACTTGACACAGCCGTCGGCAGCGGCGTGGGAAGAAAAACACGCTTCCCACAATGTGAGCACCCACTTCAAACACTCTGGGCCGAACACCGCCGACTCCACTCAGAGCGTTGTGTTTCGCTCAAGGTGGTCGCTCAATTAGAAATACGTTCGACAGAAATGTATTCGCTTGTCGGGCTGTTTCAGTCAGTCGCGATAATGTTCAAGGGAGGGAGATCTTGACGCGTGAGCTGAAACGGTGAAGATTTGATTCAGAGGTGACAGCTTCAAACCTCCAGCGAACCGAGCTCCAAGGATCGGCAAACTCGCTCGCGGTCAACGAACGCGCTTCATCGTCAGAATCCGCAGCTTTTTCCCCATTCAGGAGTTTGACTTCTTACTTTTCTGAATGGAATCTTCGATGTTGCTGACCTCGAGAGGTCTTCAATTCGAATCAAACATCGATCACACGAACTTGACCCTAGTGATCGCAGCGGACGGATCATCGAGTTCATGCATAATTCATCGAGCATATGCTTATGGAAAAGAGCGCTCCGGGACCAGAGCTGGAACCGCCGCTCTGAGACACTTTCCAGTCTTGGAATCCAGGAGGTATCGCTCCCCAGGAATCGAAGAAGACTCCGACGGTTCCGCTACGGAAACAGAACCGCGCGAGCCCAAGGAGGCATGTTTCGATGTCACCGATCGATGAGAATGGGAGTTTCAGAGCTCCACGGAAAGACTTTGTCAAAGAACGTTCGCAGAACCATGTGGAATGTGGCGCTCAGCTGAACATCACAAAATTGAAAAAAAAAAAAATCAGTATTCTCATTTCAGTTCCGGAGAGATATAGACTTGAGATCGGAAATCTTTCGAAACTGGTTCCCGGAAGCGCTACTTCGCGAAATCTGCCGAAATCTGTGACCGATTCTGCCTTCTTGCATTGGTCTCTCTTAGAGAGCACGCGAAACTTCCGCGAAATTCGTTGAACGTCGGATGTGCTACGGATATCGTTCGAAGAACCACGCATTGAGTATAAAACTCCGCTCTCTTTGGACGGGTTTGGCCGATTCTCTAGAAATCCCGGCCTGGTTGATCCGCAGCGGATCCGTTCCCGAGAGGAAGTCAGTCCTACTCTAGCGCTTTGAGAATATTCCCATTCTGAGGCACCGCCTGTCTTGAGCGGCACTTCGTCGCGAAATAATGGTCTCGCGAGTGATCTGATGTTCTGCAGAAGCCACAATCCGATGCAGCTTACAGATCACCGCCAGTGCCGAGCAGGCGAGTGCATACTTTCCCGCAGCGCGTCGGCAGCGCTCTGACTGCTGTGGGTAGGGGGCCTGAAAGCGGTGACAGCTACGTGCCTATCCGCGAGTGCCCCAGTCGGTTGAGGTAGGAATGCCTCTGAGCCTTCTTTCGAGAACTTTTTCGGAAACATTGATTCTTACACAACTAGGAATGTCTACACGACTCCTTCTTGCGATTTGAGCCAGCGATCGACGGCTTGTTTGACCACTTGGCCGACAAACTCAACGCCGGAACGCTGGGCAGCGCTAGCCAAATGAAGCGCTCAAAATTTCGGCACAACTCTAAATTCGAGAGTCATGGACCGATCATTTTCTAAGTAGGATCAACTTCGAGGTTGTTCTTACCGGAAGTTGTTGACTTTCTAAACTACAAGGCGACGACGGTGTCGACGATGCTGAATCTGCAACGAGAAATCGAGATTTACCCACTGGGAGCTCTCCCTAACCTGCTCCGGGACCTAATACGAATCGACGCATGACTTGTCACAGAAATCGAATACCCGCAATCGGGGTGCTGGCGTTCATGAAGCGCGAAGGGATCAACGGCGGGCAGCACAACAATCGGAATGGCAGTGATATTGGCATTCATTGAATGAGTCGTTACACAATGATCGGCGGACCATAACGGCCTTCATCATGAACGGCATCAACGACTAAGCGATGTGCCACCATGTGACAATGACACAGTTTCCTCCTCCGATCCCGTTATCCTGATGCATTCCAGTGAAGATGCGAAAACCTGACGAGCGGACGGCTCATTGCCGGCTGATGAGTTTCATTACTTCGGATTTCGCCCTGAACCTCTCACCTCGAACCAAAATCGGAGATTCCGAGCGATGGCCAGGCTTTACCTTCGATGTGTGAGTCTTCTGACCCTTGAGCTAATGTGTGGGCCAGAATTCCGCCGATCAGCTGTCCGGACACTCCAGAGTGGACCGAGGTGATCAAGACTCGATTCGAGGGCCGACTCCGCGCGGGAAAAATATGCTCTTCATCCTCAGAACTTGAAGATGGCTTACCTTCTTCATCGTGCCTCGTGAGAGTGCTGATGGCGGAAACTCCTCTGCTGAAGTCTTCGAATGTGATGACGCCCCGGTCCGCCGGATCGAAATAGTTGACTATAACATTGATTTGCTGCGGAGAAAGAGAGGAAACCGATGAAACCCTGGAGTTGAGCGCTATTTTCAATTCCTTTTCTCTCAATTTTCACGGCCTCAGGACCTCGCGCAATCGGACGAAGAATGCCCCGTTAAAAAGAAGCCCTCCAGCAAGAAAGTGTTGGCGAACACCCACAGCCCTGTTGTCATTGGTATGCAGTGCCTCAAATTGAGGATTAGGTTTCAGATCCTCCCCCATGCGCGCACAAGGGGTCGGCATTGCTCATGGACGCCCTGCGCCAACGAAATCCTCGGCTGCAACCGAAGCGCGCGGTCTGAATTGACGGAATGCAACCCAGTGATATTGATTCCAATTAGGCATTGGATGCATCGGAATTCTATGCGAAATCGATGATACAACACCTCGTTCGGAAGCTCATTCCAAGCCGATCGTTCCGCCTGGGATTCCAGGAGCAGAAAATCGTATTATGTCGCTTGCTTCCGCCTGAAAGAGCTGTTTCCAACTCAGACATGTCCAGTAAGTTGTGGAACACTGGCCTTGAGTCAGGCTCAGAAGTTGTCGGGCTCCATATGCATCGTCAGAGTTCCCCAGAGGTCATAGAGTAAATATGTGAGTCAACGGAGTCGGGCCAGCAAGAACGCTGCAGCGAGCACCTGTCACTCATGGAAGGCGGATATCGATTGAGAATGGAAAACCGAATGGTATGAAATATTACGGCTAGAGCCCTGTTATGGCCTGGGAAAAATCACTCGCGATACTCCGTGCGTGATCTTTGGGCCACACCTTTCGTGCAGATAATGTGAATTGTTTACATTCCACTAGCAGTGACCGGCGACGAACTAACTACATGTTCACCGAGCGAGGCATCAGAGTTTACGCTCAGATTCCAGCCGAATCTCAGTTCGGAAGGGCGGATATTGCTCTGGGACGATGACCCCCCTTTTCGAGGACTTGGAAGTACCGCTGCGTACGTCATGCAATTGCAGCGGTTCTTCAGAGACACCGTTCGATAGTAGACCCTGATGATTTTGCCTGAATGATTTCATATTTTGGAACCGAGAACTCTGGTCGGCGGTGAGTAAAACGGGCGTCAGCTGTTGTTGATGGGATCGATGAGTTAGCTTGATCCGCTGGGAAGCGAGAGAGATTTCCCGAAGGCCTCAAAAGCCGCGATTTGATCCCTGGGATCGAGGATCGCTACGGCCACAAAGTCAAGGTGGATGACAACAGCCAGGTGATCAACTACGTTACGTGTTCCTCGATTCGGTCTGTTTGGAAACTCTCAAACTTTGCGCCCATCGCAGCAGCTGTACTCTCGGAGCGATCGTGTTTGCCACTGTATGTTCGGGGAAACTTTCCTCACAACCATATTATTATTTTCACGTCGGCCTTGGGACCTTTGGCAGCGTGAATCCGATGGCAGCCCGAAACATGCATTGCCAGACATGGGGGCGTTTTGCACTGGATCAGCTTTCACATCCGTGGCCTAATCCTGATCCCCTGCTTCCTAGAATCGACTCCAAAAACTGAAAACAGTAACGGATGGATCACACGCCGTTCTAAGCAGCAGCAATCGTGATTTCAATCCAAACTCTTCAGCCGCAGACATCAGAAAAGAATTCACAAAAATAAACCAAGTGATAGTTTCCCGAGCAAGAGTGGACGATCGCCGAAGCTTGAGCCGGAGGAGAGTTCCGTTTGGTGCAGCGATGTTGAGAGAAGGGCTCCGTGGCATGTTTATTTTGATGGTAATCGTAGCTTTTGTAAACTTTCTCCCGCAGCTCCACTGGTTCAAAGCTGGGAAGCAGCTTCATTGCCGCCACGAGCGCTATTTGAGTACAAATCACCCTTCTTGTGGGCATTGGTCTGTGAAACTCCTTCCTGACCGCGACCGAATCGGAATCAAACCCGAAGGAGGGCCGGGTCAAGATCACCCGGAAGCAATACAAAACGCGAGCATACTCCCGAGCCCCCGGGGGCGGAGAATGGTGTGCTTCAAAGGCATCACCCAATCGATCAGGACCTCGGTCCTATTCGGGCAAAGGATATCCAAAGCAACCCTTGAAGAGAAGCTCCAACGGAATCGTTGTTTCTGTAAACAACCAGGGCTGTGACCGGACGCGGATCTCTTGAGAGTTTCATCGTGGTTCGCCGAGCCTTTAACTTGAAAAAGAGAGGTTTACCACCGATTATCTGAACGCCAGAGAGCTCGTTCACCACCGTGACTCCCCATCAAGCCAAACTCCAGAACTCCCACGTGTCGCTTGCATGGGAGGGCTCGCACGGAATGAATTGATGGAGATCGATTTGTGGCTTTGATTCGTGGCTTAACTCCCCGGGAGTGAGGAAACTCCCAATGTTCAACTCAGGCGAGAATTTCGGAATCTGCGAGCAAGCCACTGGGGGAAGCATCTCGGGAGAACACAAGGATAAAAACCCAGACAAATCACTGACTGTTCGCGAACGAAATGAGCGATCTGAGCGAGTCGACCGGACGGATAGTTACCCAACGGAAGTTTAATTTTGGGGATATTACGTTGTCACATACGAACGATTGTTCTCAGCTCCTTCGTATCTCATCCTCGCGATTAAGTGAGTGAAAGCGAAGTCACCCAACCCATTAGTTTTGGTCGGTTCGGATCCTTATCTCACCGGCTTCAAGCCATGTGTGTTTAAAACCTCGTAAACAAAATTATCGCGGTTCGGCTTGGACGCGGACTGTTTTGTGATGCAGCAACGAAACTTCCACATCACTGTTCCGAGAATCCTCCGTTCCCGGTGGCATGAGTTACGCAAAATCAGAGTATGTTGAGGATATTCTGGCGGAAAACCAGGTCCCGAAAAGACTCTCAGCCCGGGCGCAGCAGCGCTCCACTCCGGAGACGATCGGTCTTGGAACAGTCGGCAACGGAGGAGTCGGAAAGCCGCGGGAGAACACCGCGGAAGCTCTCCGAGCGTCCATCCGAAGCCACTGAGCCACACTGAAGCGCACATTTCCGAAAACTCCACAGGTCTCCGATAGAATCGGGAGATGAAACTCACTTCTTCAGATCCTCCAAAGAACTTTCGACCGAGCTCCCGGAACGCGTCCCTGTCGAGGTAGCCTCTCCGATCCCTGTCGCACAGATCGAAGATTCGTTTCAGATCACTTTCTCGAGCCTCCAACGAGCCTCGCCGGGTGAGAACCGCGGCTTCGCACATGCTGTCGGTGGGGGCGAAGGTAGTTCTGGTAGGAGACGCAGGAGAGTATGGCACTGGTGTTCGCAGCTCTAGTGATCCGCTTCTTATCGCATGGCTCAGCTGATGGTGTTGCTAAACATCCACACACAACTCACAAATGCACGCGGGCACCGAGTGTGCCGCCTCACGCATCCACACACGACTGGAGACGTTGGTGCACAGACTTTGGGCAGGGAGGGCACGCACGCAGAGAGACGTCAATCACGCGCCACTTCACCGGCGAGGGTGGATCGAGTGAGTGAGTGAGTGAGCCGCCACCGTTCGCAGACCGACTACCTGGCCGACTAGCTGCCGTTCGAACAGTGGCGTTTGCGCTTCGAGTCGCCGCGGCTACGCACAGCTGTTCGCAGCGGAAAGGGGGTTCGGTGGTGGATTGAATGGAAGCCAAGTAGGCAGCCAGGTAGCCGGAGCAGAAGGTCGTTTCGGTTGGGAACCTCTTCGCATCCTCTCCACCTGGTCTTCTCAGACCCACCAGCCGGCGAGTGTCTCGTTGGCTGTTCTCTCCTCCTCTGCCGACTCAAGAACCCCTCCGTACAAGTTCTTCTCGGGACTCCCCTCCAACGAAGCGATCTCTCTCGACCGGGCATACGCACACGAATGGGAAGATATCCACTCACGAAAAAAAGGTGGAATCCGATCGTAAGAACAGCGGAATCTTTCAACACGAGGCAGACAAGCGCCAGACGGCTGCGACAACGCCTCAGGCTGCCGAAAACTCGATTGTGGAGATTCCTGGATCCTCCAACCGTCCAGATGTTTCTCGAATGGGGTCACCGGCGTGTTCCGCTGCCCTCGGATCATATGCGGCCCGGATCGTTTCCGATTGCGGCTTGATCCGATTTCCAGCGAGCTGATGAGTGAATCTTATGAGACAGAATAAAAATCGGGTCAACTCATCTACCGGATCGGTCGCAGCTCAGCGCTGTAAAGGGGAAATTAGGAACTCGTGGATTGTGTCCTGATTAAGGGAGGTCTTTCGAGGCACGAGGGACGAGAACGGACCTTCGCCGCATTAGACATCCGAGGTCGGGCCTTGCGCCGGATTTTCCGATCGGATCCCGAT
Organism: Phytoseiulus persimilis; assembly: GCA_037576195.1. Lineage (NCBI taxonomy): Eukaryota > Metazoa > Arthropoda > Arachnida > Mesostigmata > Phytoseiidae > Phytoseiulus > Phytoseiulus persimilis. The sequence continues at coordinate 29,664,606 of CM075103.1, forward strand.
CAACGTAAGATGAACAATTGCTGCATGATGATCGCAATCTTTTTCAGCTCTTCTACCCTCAGATAAGGAGACAAGATCACAGATGCTGCAACAAATCAGCTTTAAACCACGGTGGCACCAATCGATACTTCTCGTGAAGGTCTGCTTCGAACGGAATCAAGTCAATTTCCGACAATCCAGAGATTGCGTGGGGTGTTGTGTTTCCGATTTCCTCTTTCCAAGAAAGCCACCTGACCTCGAGGCGTTGGGAGGTCGAAAATATGAGACTCATCGGGCGGACCGGTCCGAGGGACGCATTGAGGATCAAAGGTTTGAACCCCACAGAACTTGGCCTTCTCGATGAGCCCCGTCTCTTCTCCTGTCGCAAGATTAGCTTCTGTGGTGGCCGAACACTTGAAGTTATTTAGTTTCTGATTCACCAACCATTCCCACGGAACACGACGCGGCTCTGAAGAAAGGACGACGGAAGTCCAGAACGCCCTTGGCTTGAGAAGTTGAGCGAGCGCGTTCCTCGGTTCTCGGCTGTCCAACCCCATGATCGAAATCAGAGTGAGTTCGAAGCAAGTCAACGGGACTTGCGCGGGCAGAAGGAAAGCACAGTCACCCATCGTTCCGATGCGATTCGATTTCCTATAGCGCTACTCGAATTTAGATCCGAATTTTCAGAGCAATTAGAGCACGTGGTAACATTATATTATGTCATACAAACACGATTTCCAGAGCACAGGCTATGAAAATTCGAAGAGTCTGCAAATGCCTGCGAACATTCCAGCTCGATTCCAGCTCTGCACCTTCGACTGAACACCGTTCATTGCTCCTTCGTTCGCTGTGCACCTTGTTTTCTCGCGATCATGATTCCTCTTCGTGTTCAGTTTAAACCAGCCTGTTTCAGAAATACCTAGATCTCCCGGTCCGTTGGCATACTTGAACATTCAACAAACGACATTTATTTTCAAGCTCGTCGAGTTGTTCCTGCCGGTCCAAGTCGAACAGATCGTCATGTTCGGGGCGGCGGGGAAAACATCGCGACGGAAACAAGATGGAAGCTTGGGCGGAGTTGGCATCCGAATAGCGAAGTGATCCATTCACAGCTCCGCGCGTGCAGGTTCGCATTCGAGCAGGGACTCGGAGCGCACGCGGCAGTCTGGTTCCCGTTCCGCCGATGCTCCAGCCTACCATCTTCGTTCTTGCTCCCCATTCTCTGCGAGAAAAAACTCAATCTACGAAAGGACGGTTGCGCGATTCTTTCTCGATTAAGCCTCTGATTTTGGCTTCTGTATCTGAGCTGGTTGTCGACTTCGATCCTGATCATGAGGTGCCTGCGAAGGGGTCCGCGAGTTCTCACCCCTTGATAACCCGTTCGGATTCTCGCCGTCGGGAAGACCAAGCGGGAAGCGAGTACTGCATTCTTTGGGTCAGACTTCTGTTTTTGAAAGCCATTCTGAACGCGGAACCCCAGCCAAAATACTTTCAAATGCGATGACTGGCGGCTTCGGCGTACACGACTGCGCCTCGACCCAACAGAGGTGTGAGGAATGAGTCGGTGTGTGAGGAGATCTCTCTATGGTAGCCCCAATGATCGAAGTCGAAGGCCAACCGTCTCTATTCACTGGTCGTCGCGAATCGTAGTGTATCATAATGTTCTCCACCTCGCTTCTCAGCCTCCCGAGGATATCAATTGCAGAGTTCGGCGCGATCGCCTGATTCCGCCTGAGAGGGATTTCAGCCTAAGAGGGGCGCGAACATAAGACCCGAGATCCGACCACAGTTTTCAGTATCCACGCAGCTTCATGAGACCGTTGAAACCGCGATCCGACGCGGTCTAATCCAGTGATTTCGATGAGAATGTGCATAGTCTTGCGCGGCAATCGTAGAGTCCGGGGAAGTCGGCATCCAACTTCACAGTGATTGACCCGATTCAAGCAAGGGCTACCCCCTCACAGCCCGATAACGGTCGCCCGATTGTTGCTTGCTCAGGGAAATACCACCCCGGTCTCGCGGCTCCCTGATCAAACTAAGGATTTGCAGTGCTCTATGCTCAAGTTTACTCTGAACTGAATGTGTTCATGTCACTTCGATAGGCCGGCTCAAAAAGGATCTGATCGCCTTTGATGAGATGCTCTGGGTGAAGTTGGAACACGTGGCGGCCATGTTGAGATCTGGGTCAGCATAGCGTATCCAGTCTTCCATGGGCTCTTGATGTTGCTCTGTCATTTGGGAGATCGAGTATTCTAGCTCGCAATCTAAGCCATGCGGGAGCTTATGCGTTTCAATCACACAACAAACCGCTCTCCGTTTCTCATTCTGTGTTCGAGTAAATCTTGACGCCGGCGTTTTCTCCGCCTCCGCCGTGCCCTCGATATTCCTCAATACTGGGTAATCAGCCTTCCATGGGAGCTCAAAGGGTGCGGTCGCTACGTAATATCTTCCCATCGCTGATTCGCTGCCGCTCATCTGTTCACCGTTGGAACCCGTCTGTCGGGCTCCATGGGTGAAAAAAAATCCCCTGTAAAACAAACCATTGATTTCCATCGAACATCGGTACGTAACTAATTATACCACTTTATTATGTTGAGAACTTCTGAGCGGATACAGATCACACATACGTCGCATGGAGGGAGAAATCGACGACCGACGGTCAATTGGCTACCGGAAGACATTGTCTCATCTCGATGACAGTCGACAGGCTGCTAATTGAATGTTACTCTAGGCGTCGTTACATCCAGAGTTTTTTTCCAAGGGTTCAGACCACTGCTAACGTGAATAGTGTCGGTCGCTCCCGTGAGTCGGGAGAGCCCTTAGGAATATGCTTTCCGCCGAACTGAAGGTGTCCAAGCCGTTTCTGCTTGCATTGGGCTTCATAAAGCTCCGATGGAGAGCAGATTCACTGATTCGTACATTGGTCGTTTTGAACCACGCGATCGCCGCTGCGTTCAGCTCCTCATCTTACGATCCCATAAACAAGATGCCCCGTTTTCGGCATCTCTTGTTAGTCTCCCTCTGGTTGCGCAACTTGCAGCTTTTATACCTTTATTTGGATCGAGCTCGACATGCGGACAAGATACGCCACAGAAGCAAATACAGAACAAGGATCGAGATCGTGTTGGCCCTCACCCTGTTAGCCAATTTCGCAGAGCTCATCCGAAGCATTTTGATTGATGATGCTCGCATGGCCGCGGAGCACGAGCAGCCCACCGCATTCATTCTGGGGAAATTTCTTTGGCGTATTTCTTATGGTTTTGCCAGGATTGAAATGGTGATACTTCTGGCGGACGTCGCAAACGACCTCAGCAAAGGCGCCGAAGACAATGAGAATATCTTGCGCGGTCTGAATTCTAGAAACGCGGCTGAAAAATGCAGGAGATCTTCCAAACTGTGCAACGATCTGAGCCGGAGGCTCGGTTGGCCTCTGACGTCCATATACATCGATTTCGTACTTCGGGTCATCACGAGAGTGCCATCATCAGCGGAAAATCTACGATGTGCGTCTATGAAAGTGATATGGATGCTCAACTCGACGGCCCACCTTCCGGGATTACTCCTCATCGTCCACGAGGGGAATAGGATTCTGAGCATGAACAAGGAGGCACGGCGGAACGTTAGACAGACCGAGAGCTACTTGGAACGGGACGCGGAAGGAATTCGACTCTATACCGGAGCAAAACACGGAGTCAAATTGTCGGTCGGACTTTTGTTGGGGTGGGAGTCGTTGTGCTCCTTGGTTTCAGTTACCTGGCGATTCGCTTTCACGATTCTACAAATCGTTTTCAGCTCCTCCCATGGAACGCACGACGAATGCTGAGAGATACTGCTCAAAGCGCGCCATTCAGAGGCCTCCCTGATGGTGAGGCTTCACTGTTGGAAAGTGGGTTCGAATTCTCGATTGCGGATCTCGCCGAACTTTTCGATATATACTCTGATAGTGAGGGTCGGGAGATCGCGTGGATCGAGCGATCGATTCTCGAGCGATAATCACGGAAGGAACATGTTTTTCACCCTGAAATGCATGTCAAGCTCGAACCATTTGACCCAGGAGCCGTCTTCGAACACCTGTCACGCTTCGAGTCATCTGCTCCCGAACGATTTTCTCCAAGATCCTCTTGCACACGCTGCGCTGCGCTGGGCCCTATCCATACCAGGCTACGGAATAGCCAATGAATTCACACCGGGGGAGCTTGGATGGTCTCTGTTCGGAGCCAGGCGAGCCCAAAGCAAACTCAGATACATGGAACGCATCCAACACATGCCAGATTGGAGATGGCCAAAGTCTCTCCAGAACATGATAGAGACACTCGGAATACAGACTGAACCCTGCACCCGGCTGCGACCAGATCGAGCCTCCAATATCGAGTCAAGGAACACAAGCCCTGAACTCACTATATGACTCACTGATCAAGAAGAGAGTTGAAGGAATGCAAGAGCACACCTGGAGGCGAGAAATGCTTCTGAAAAACAGCCCAAGCCTGTACACTAAGCGAAGAACCTCCCCCGGTACGAGGTCTTACCTCTACGGCAATCAAAGAGGGGATGTTCTCCTAGCCCTGACGAGAGCAAGCATGCTGCCAACTAGAGGACTTTCCGATCAACAGGGCAACAGCACATGCCCAAGATGCGGCACATACGAAGAGACTGCACAACACATAATCTTCAAATGTAACGAGTTTTACTGCGCAGACGACGATTTCCTCAAAGCACTGGGCTCCCCAGAGGAAATGTAAGACCCATCGCTCTCGAACAAGGCAAACGGAGACGAAACGATCCGCGGAAGCACCTGGAATGAAAGGCTGACCCGGTCGAGATGTAGACTTGTTCACATATCGAACCAAGTCAAGACCAATAAACCCATACCCATACGATTCAGACTGTCAACGGTCGACTCACTGGTCGGCCGACGGGAAAATTGCCCGGAGAGCTTCCGAGAAAGGAGAGGCGAGATCAGACCGTCGCGGCATTGAACCATTAGATGTTGCGCCGGATTTCCCGATCGATCCCCGATCAACGGACGATGAGTCATTGTTGCATGATGATCGTCATCTTATTCTGCTCTTCTACCTCAGATAAGGAGTCAAGATCACAGATGCTGCAACAAATTAACTCTCAACTACACTTGAACCAATCGATCATGCTCGTGAAGGTTTGTTCCGAACGAAATCAAGTAAGCTTTCGACAATCCGGAGATTGCGTGGGGTGTTTCGTTTCCGATATTCTCCGTTCAAGATGGCCACCTGACCTCGCTTCGTCGGGGGGTCGAAATGATGAGACTCATCGGTAGGACGCATTCGAGCGAGGCTTTTTGCAGCGTTACCTTGTGGATCCGAAGTTTGAACTTCACAGCATTTGCCCGCCGTCAAAGAGGATATTCGAGAGGAATTCGAGACTGGACGCATCTTCTCGTTGGCATCGCCTCCGGCTTGGTTGAGCTTTTCCGACTTGATCGTGGCGTATCCATGCGCAGGCACGGGACTCGATAATTTCGAGCCTTCTCGATGAGCCCGCACTCTTCTTCTGTCGCAACATTGGCTTCCGTGGTGAGTGAACACTTGGTGTTATTGAGTTCCTAATTTACCAACCATTGCCGTGGAACACTCATTCTCGCCCCTAATTGGTGACACTGAGAGCGCGTCCGGGCAATGGGAGCTTCTGGTTGAGAAAGGAGGCTTGGTTGCATTTTTCCTCAAAAACTGGTCTTGATTCTGTGATGCAGACCATAGGACAGCTCAAGCACGATACTGAGGGAGTCGCAGACCAAGTAAAGACCTGGTGATTTCCCAACCGCCGCTCTCGGACGGATGCCGCTCTAACGGATGGAAGTGGGCTAGCATTACATCGAACTCATGAGAGCGGGAGTCGTTCTCTCTTTCTCCCCCTCACTCCTCCGTTCCTCTACTACTGGCAAGCTATGTGCGTGGTTAAATGGTGATTGTGTACCGTTGTCATGTGCCGTGCTCAGCGGTGGACGTCTCTGCCATTGTCCGTTTTGTGCTGGTGTCTAGCTGCCAGTGTCCCTGATGTCGCTATTCTCACTCGTCCGAAGAAAGCAAATACCCATTGCTCCACTTGTCTTGTGAGAGACCGTCAGCTCTCTCGCGGGCTCAGAGAGTTCTGGAGGCTCTCTGGAGTCAGAACGGGTCGCGCTGCGAAATCTCTTCGTTCAGCGCAACCCTGTGAAAGACCGATTTCGCGATCCACTCCCTATTGAACCTTTGCTTCATTCAGGTGTCTGCGAAGATGTCTGCGAGTCCTCACCTCTGGATGACCCATCCGGATTCTCGCAGTCGGGAAGACCAATCCTGTCAGCAACGGGTTCGCGTCCGTGTTCTCTCATTCCGATGTTTATTCCAAGCGCTAGGGAACTACCTCTTACTCATTGTTCACATGAGAAGAATCGGAAAAGTATTCCAGCCGCTGCATACCATATTTACCCCGAAAGGTGGGGGAGTTCTCCGACGTCAACAGTGGCTCGAACGCCGAGTCTCCGTCTTCGGCTGTCTCAGATCCGGCGATGCACTCAACTGATTCAACCTCCCCACTGGCATACGAAGCACAGTTCTCATACGGAAGGCTTCCCCCGACAAGCTCAAACTGAGTATGTACCGGAAGCTTGGAAGAATGAGTGGCGGGACTGCCATGGATCTCGAGGGACGACCGTGGGGAGCGCGCTGTAAGGCCCTCCCTTGAGACCGTTGTGAGGGAGAGAGAGAGAGAGAGCAGTGAGAGCCCCAAAATCGTGTACAGAGTGGTCACAAATCAGGGAAAACGCTGGATTGTGAGACAGCTATGTTTCAGGTTTATTTACAACGTAATCATTTAAAACTGTCGGAGAACAACTTGGCGGCGTCAACACTTCGCGCAGCTCTGATTGTTAACCAGATCAGTTGGGTTGAGACGGCAGACGACTTTGTTCTCGACTTTAGCAACGGGCACAACAGCCCTTCCTTGAACGTCCACCACCTCCTGGGAAAGGGAAATTCTTCTCGGTTAGTATTCCTGTATTTCTCCTGATATGCACGGAGAGCTGCCTCGGAACGGAGCTGACGATTCCGTAGAGATCATGCTCGCCCACCTGGTATATTGCGAGATCTGCTGCCATCTGAAGTTCCATGGTGACTCGGCCGGAGACCAATCTCACCCTGCCATCACGAAGAACTTGGAGTTTGCCGAAATTTCCTGAAAACGGGGTATGAAACCTTGAATCCAATCATGGACTGAACGCCGAAAACACCGCCTGCGTTTGAACGAGGAATGTCTGAACCGAAGACTCCCTCCAACTAGGTTCCGGCGCCCTTTCAATTTTGAAAAATTTCTTTCCAAACGAGTCGTTTTCGGAGGACATCCGTAAGAATTCTCGGAAGGGGGCTGACCTTTGGGCAAGTTTTTCAGTTTATACTGTTGGCCACCAGCATGAGCATCCTCTTTGCCAGGGGGCTTCCGCTCAGCTGTTTCATATGCGTGCGAGGGTCCTGGAAGTCTGAAGCGTCCCGGATTAGAAATTTCACCTGAACTCAGATAGTCTTCATACCGAGCGAGGTCACGCAGCAACGTCTCCACAAACTCACCTGGGCAACTGAAAGACTGTGAGAATTTTACCGTCTTCTTCTCCCTTAGTCGAGGTCTCGCCTAAACAGAGGGATTTCAGGAGTCGCTCTGCCATTTTCAGCGGATCCTCCGGTTTCTGAGAAACAAATAATAAAGTTATAATCTTTCGATCTATTCCTGCTTCTCCACTCATCGGAGTTCGAGCTGAAATTGAGACGTCCACTCACTTTCGGTGCGGCAGCTTCTCTTACGGGTTGGGTAGTGTCTACATCCATAGAGTCTTCAAGTTTGAGATCTTCGTCCCGGCACGAGTGATTTACCGTATTGAACGGGAGTAGCAGAGGCGAATCTCCTTCCTCTTTGTCACCGTAATCGATGAACTGCAGAGAAAACGAATAGTTACCGCGAGGTTACCGAACGTGACCCCGACGGCTGCTTCGTGACCGTCGATCTCAGCGCTCTCTCTTTGCCCCCAAAACAACTCACCTCAGCTTTTGTGACTCGACTTATGGTTTCATCTGTGTCATCCACGTCATCTTGGTCGATTGGAATGTACCTGGGCAAACTGGTGTCTTTGATGGAGCCCTCTGACATCCTGCCACCACCGCCCCCTCCTGCTCCACCTCCCCCTCCTCCTCCTCCGCCCCGAACGTTCGGTGCAGCGGTGCTCGCATCGAAAATGCCTGGAGTCCCGGGAGACTATTGTGAAACGATTCGGAAGTTCTCGATGACTCCTCTCGCAATCAGAGCCTGGGGGTGAATTCACTATGCCTTCCGAATCGGTCGATCTTACCATCGAGTTGAATGAGGTTCAGGGCTCCTCGACCGCGGCCTCGACCTCGTCCTCTTCCTCTATCGGGGCCCCGGCCGCGGTCTGCACGATGATTCGCGCCATTTCTGGACCCTCGCGAGTTTGAGCTCTCAGCACTACCACTGTAACGTCGATGTGAGAATGTCGTATTATAGCGGAAACGAAGGTTGAAATCGGGTTAGCAGTGTTTCCACATGCACATGACTCGAGGAACGTCTTGCGAATTCGCTCCACATATTCCACGAGTTTCGGTGACAATGCACTACCGATCCTCAGAAGTAGACAAACGAAACTGAGAGAAACATGCAAATGTAAGCGGGGCAGAAATAATATGGTGTACCTTGCTGCGCTTCTCCGAGAGAGGTTGGGAGCCAGATTTGGCGTGACAGACCTCCTCGGCATCGATATTCCTCCCAGTGTGAGATCGCGAGGAGCGCGTAGACCCGAGCTCAATCTGGGAAAGTAAAAATCTGAATACGACGTCACTGCTGCTCCGGGCAGGGGGGTGCGGGAAGAACAGCTGGAACAGATCCTAGCGAAGCACTCGGCGATCCATGATGCAACTAGTGGTCAAACCAGCGCTCCCAGATACAATTTTTCTGCGGCACAAGTTTCACCACTGGTAGTCAGGTCCTCGGATGAGAACGACATCAGAGAACAAAATTTCCGAGCTATTCGTCAGGAGAGACAGAGGGAACTATAAGAGCAGTTACCTTGCACCGGCCGGCAGAGGAAGTCCTGATCTTGCAAGAACGCCTCTCGGAATAGCCCGAGGAGCTGCGGAAGCGCTACTTGTGCTTGCCCCACCATCGTTATCAGACATCTCTTCTGGTCGATGCTAACACACCACGAAACTCTGAACTCAGAAGATTCACAGTTGAACAAAATTCTCGACCACACTGCCCGAGACAAGGCTGCGCTCATCTGGTGGAGAAATGCGCGTGGTGCTATGTCTGCGGAAGCAGACGCTCTTCGGCGCCAAACTTTGAATCTGCCAAAGTCGAGCGCGCCAGCCGAGGGAGCTGTGAGACCCCGAAGCCCGCGAACTGAGTTCACCTCCGCGACAGCGGCAGGCGATTACGTCTCTCGATGTCCCCGCGAGCCCGCGCGACCGACTTGCGCCTGGAGCCAGTAGACTACGTCGCGTAGAGATGAATCCTTCCGCCGCCGGCCTTCGAAACTCGTTCGTGCCGACAACGTGGAGTTCCGCCAGAGTTTTAGTTGAGATTCCTGGGGAAGAAATTCGTCCGCGCTTCTGCGAGTTCTGGCATACCAGTCTCGAGGCCTCTCGCCTTTGCGGGCGATTGTGCATTTTTTTTTTCTGAAGAAACTCAGGAACAGCCCTCCGAGACCCACTATTCGGCATTTGAGATCGAGTCATCGTAGCTCCGATTTCACGCAGCTTCCCTTGAAAATCATGGTGACAGGTTTCGGCAAGGGGTTGGGGCAAAAATGTGCCCCGCAGATCGATCCGAGTTCAGGGCTTGAGCTCTACGGCGGTGGGTAGCGCGCCATCTCGAGAGGGCTCGTCCGGAATCGTCGATTCGAAACAGCCAGTGACCGGCATGGCTTGATGGACCGATCAAACCACATCGGCTGCATTCCTCCAGTACATACATATATTCGGCTTGCCGATTTATGCCAGGGGTTTTCGAACGCTCTCAGTGCACGCCCCCCTCCCCTTGGCCGCTCCCGGAGTAACGAAGACAGAGTAGTACGCGTGAGCGACTCTTTCCGGGCTACGGACTCAATCGGATGTCGATCAATGAGCACTGGAATGGTTCCCCGATTGGCTCCGAGGCAAAGAAGAGAGGAAGCTCTGAAAATGCTCTATGATACACGATTGCAAGGCAAAAATGGATGTTTGTGACTGGTTTCGAAGAGGGCTCTCATTTCCTACTCACGGACTCCCGCGGCATTCCATAAATGCCCTACAGACCCTATGAGGTCGCTGGACCCCCAATTGAGAACCCCTGATCTAAGCTCTCGAAAGGAGCGTTCATCGATCAATGTGAACTCATATTGATCTCGTAGCTCCTGTCGGAACTGGAGGTACCCCTAATCGTCGACGATTGCCGAGTATCAGACAGACACGAAATCGCCCAGCAAGACAACGCGCGTTCCCTTCAACGCAAGAACGTATGCGTTCAATAGAAAGCAAGAACATACATGCCTCCTTCAAGGTTATTGCAGGGCGAAACCTGATCAATGTAGGACCACTGTGAAGCACTATTTCGGAATCACTCGCGAATAAGCATAAATGGCTCAATGATGTGGGCGGGGTCGGAGCTTCGGAGTCGATGCGTCGATTCAATCCAAGTTCGGAACCCCCTCGAAGCGGGACTATGACGTCACATATCACTGCCGACTGCTGTCAGTTTTGAATTTGTTCATGCTCCCTCGTCGTCTCCGAATAGACAGCAAATCGAGGGGGCTGTTGGTCGTAGTCCGCCGCGAGAGTTACTCGTTTGCGCGACATTTCTGAATAACGAGTTCGAGAGCTCAAGAGGGTGAGTCTTAAATATTCGGTCACCAACCAAGTTCGGAGTCATCACTATCTCCCGCGAAATTGGTGGCGATACCGAACACAACAAGCACGGAATCTTGAAGAATTACGTTCAGGAATTCAGTGCCAATTGGACAGTTGACCAGAGAGTACAGCGCCAATTGGAAAGTTGACCAGAGAGTACAGCGCCATGGAGAGAGCTCAGAGCCTTGAGCCTCCCGACATGGATGGAAACATAACAGGTTCCTTAGCCTTGTCGGCGCGAGGGAATCGCCTCCACCATAGGGAGGAAACGGAGTGCCTAAGAACGCTTGGTCGCCATGTTAGGAAGAGGATACATAGCTCTTTCGAGTCTGCGACTCTTCGTCGACTGACGAAACTATGCAGAAAAAGGGAAGAATTAACGAGTTATCGCAAATTGTAACGATGTAAGGCTCGAAATTTCTCCCCAGCGAGAGATTGTCATCCCTGTATCCCTGTAATCCGGACTTGGAACTTCGGAATGAGTGCCACTCCCCTAGCAGGAGGGAGGAATTTGACCTCCCAAGATTCAGCTTTCTTCGAATTTGCTTGCCTTCCTGAATGTCGGGTGTCGGGAAAGTTTGACGGTCTGAACAAACAACTAACAATGACAAGAAGCGCACCCAATGCTTACGATAGGAATGCCTTCATCTGATTCAGTTTCCGAAGGCCCTTGGCCAGGACACCAAGCGAATGAGACGAGCTCGAATAGCTGTAAGAACCGCTGAAGCCGGAACTTGGCTGCACTCGACCCCGATCGGATGGCCGGCGGGAATAAAGCAGAACCAGTAAACGATGTTCCCTGGATCGAGCATCCTGATGTAGGGATCCATGAGAGGTGAGCCCATCCAGTCAAATGAGTACTGAGGCGGCCTTCTGAGACGGATATCAGCCGTACCATTTCCTATTTGTTCCCACACGAAAATGAGGACGTATAAAGAGTGAACTCCACTTGATGGCACGCAATCAGACATCAGCTCCATATTTTAGGATGGACCTCTTCGAGAGCTCGCTCCGCGTCGAGTGGATGATTTCCGACTCCGAGTGGCACGGGGTCGTAGAAATCCACGAGTCCGACGTAGTTCTTGGATTCTCCGATTACACAGACGTGACCCTGAATATGGGATACGGGCCTTCCCCTGTACCCGTTCAAGTGCGTAGTTGGTTGTTGACCTCCTGCAGGATAAGCTTCTGCGCCATGCAACCATGGAACTCGACTTACCGCGTCCTGCTGCACTGAAGTTTAGCATGACGCCACGGTTTCTCTCACCTGCGTCGCCGATTTCCCACTTCTGAAGTCAACGTTTCCAATTATCGTTTCGGCGACAGCGCTTCCTTCGATTCTCTCTGGGTAAGGGTGGGACCAGGTGGCTCTTTTTCTCGCCTGGCTCAATGGACACGCGGAGGTTGTGAAGTTTCTGCTGGAGGACGAAGGAGTCGATGTCAACGCGAAGCAGACTGCGGAGGGTTATGCTGCTCTTCATTTTGCCTCGATCCAAGGTCAAGCAGAGGGTGTCGAATTGTTGCTACAGCAAGAACGAGTCGATGTGAACTCGAAACGGATCGGAGACGGTCGCACTGCTCTTCATTGTGCCTCGTTCCATGGTCATACTCGATGGAGTGTGTCGATGCAGTAAGCTTATTTCTACAAAAAAGAGGGATCGATGTCAACGCCGAGGAGACTGAAGAGGCCTAACCAGCTCTTCACTGTGCTTCCAGCAAGAGTAACGCGGATGGGGGGGGGGGGTGGTTTGGTTGCCTTTAGTTCCTTGCTACAAACGGAAGGAGTCGCAGCCAATAGAAAGCGGGCCGAGGACGGTTTCGCTGCAGCTCTTCGCGCCTCAATCAGAGGTCACGCGAGGGTTGTTGACTTGTTGCTGCAGGAGGAAGAAGTCGATGGCAACGCTAAAGGCCCTAGAAACGATCGCAGTGCTCTTTATCGCGCTTCGTTCGAAGGTCTTACGGATGTTGTGAAATTGGTGCTACGGAGGGAAGGAATTGATGTCAACGCGAAAGGAGCTGTAAATAGTTCCACTGCTCTTACTCCCGCCGAACTCAGTGTCAGGAACTGGTCTCCTTTTCTTGCCGGGAAATCGAGGAAAGTGGAGGATGACTTCGTCTACAGACCGGAACTCTCGACGATCCGTCGGCTCTCAACGTCTCTCTTCTGGATTATCTCTAATGCTCCTTGTTGAGCTTTCCATCGGAGATCCCCACAGGAGAGGAACACGCCCTAAACTCGGTGGTTCAGTTCTCGTACTCGTAGCCTTTTGATGTCTTTGCGACATTATAACTCGTATGATGAATCTGAGATTCAATGATAGGGGTGAAATTCGAATAAGCTTCGCTCCGTGCTGGAGTCCTGGTCGGCTGGAATAGGTGAGATAAACCGCATCAGGAATGATGAATCCTTGTGCTTGCGCAGCAGATGCTAATATGGGAAGACGCATGGAATAGAACGACCACGAAGTTGACCTGCATCCTCGAAAAGAAGGAACATCTGCTCGCAAGCCGACTTCACAAAATCGGACTCAAAATCGGACGACCGACCCCGCTGCGTTTGCCATAGTTCCATCCATGCAGCTGACAGCATTTCTGAAAAAAGGGCGTCAAGTACCTCTATCTGGTCGCCCTCGAGAACGCATTCATCAGCGTGAATACAGAGTGCTCCCGCGCCGGGAACCTCCAGTAGCACCAGCATGCATGAACGCACGCAAAGAGATGTTCGGAGATCTAACAGAGGATGAACTTTTATCGAGATGTGGCGGAGCCCAGAACGCCAACGAGAGTTTCCATCAGCTCGTCTCGAGGTTTTCGCTAAAAACAGAGCACACAGGTGATCGAGTTGTGGCAATTGATGGGTCGCGCGCTCCATTCGACTCCAACAAGGGCTACGAGGCCACGAAAAAGGTTCACGCCGTGTTGGAATTGCGAACGCGGAGAAAAATCCAGCGCTGGATAGCAGCAACCCATGAGCGGCGTTTTGATCAGGCGGCAAGAAGACTCAGTCGGGGGAGGGTCGTCAAGCCGAAGACTCGGAAGCGATGAGTCGGTCACCGATGAAGAAGGCTCTTTAGTTTTCTTCAGCAGATATCTTGAAGTCTCCCCCATAATGGGGTTCCATCAACTTTCGGTCCAGTACGATCGGAGACATATAATGGGCGGAAATTACAGTCCTATACACCTGCGAGACCAGTCTCCTTTATCCGTTATTTTTCATTTTAGTGGGTGCTTGCAAAAGTTCTGAGGGCTGACCTTCCACAACTCGTGACGCCGATTCCAGGAGGCGACGATAAATGATAAGATGGTCAAAATGCCCGGAGTTCAGTCAGCTCTCAGATCCGACTGAGCACGAGCGGCCTGCCGAAACCGACACTTTAATTCAAATGGTGGAAAATCAGGATTTTGCGATTTCGGTGAAGCTCATCTCATGAACCCCTGTATACTCTTCGGAGCCATGAAGTTCCTCAGAAGTTAGGCTTTTTCAAGAAAAGCGATTGGGCCGCTGCGAAGCGGAGATATCGGCCCCGGGGCGTCTGATTTTTTAGCAATCCTTCAGTGATCTTTTCTCGCCAATCGAAATTTCTCATGGATGTTATGAGCTGGGGTTTCTCCGGAATCTCTCATCGCCCATGAAACTCTTGGAAGTGTAACTCAAACAGGTTTCGTCGTTGTTCGCGTTGCGACGAAAAAGGAATTTCTCCCCAGTTCCCGGCGTCGCTTCTCGGAGTTTGTACATTTGAGAACGTTACATATTGTGAGGATGGCAGCAAGTCTTTCTGCCGAAGCAATCGAACTCATCGTCCCAGAGGGACGACATGCCGATCATGCTCTGTGTTGAAGTGACATTTCCGAGAGGCTTCTGAGCGCTTCCAGAGAAACTCCAGCTCACCCCATCCATGAGCTGAATTGGAGAAGGAAATCATCAGAGAATTACGGAGAAATAGATCTTCCGGGACGTCGCGTCCGCTTCGCAGCGGCCGCATGGCTCAGTCTTTCATGAACAGCTTACCAGGTCTATGCATATGACACCAATTTCCTTTCAGAGAAAAAAATCCGGCTTCATATGAATAGACCTGGTAGCTTTGACGAAATTCATGATACCGAAGAGGAAATAGGGGGTCATAATCCCAGTTTCGCCGGAATCGCGGAATCGCAATGTTGCAGTGTTTGGATTTCCAGGCTGCGAGAATTTTGTGTGTAAGTCTTTGTGAGCCGTCAAGGAAACAAACTGTTTATTCCCTCATTTTTGACTAAAAGCTTGGGGCGGTACATCACGGATGCCCTTGGAATTCGGAAACTTCTCTTGTCTCTCCTACCCCTTCCTCTACTTCCGACATTTTCAGCTAAGTCGTCAGCGTTGGCAGGCCGTTCGTTGGATCAACACGAGCTTTCCCGGATCTGATAGCTGACTGGACTCCGCACGTTTTAACCATCTCATCTTAACCATCTTTTCTGCGCCTCCTCTAGTTATGAGCTGCCGAAGATTCTCGCTCAGAAATTTTGCAAGCACCCAATATTTCGACATGAAAACGGTGATCCAGGAAGGAGCACACTGCGCGGAAAACCTCATGCCAATGGATATATCTGATGAAGGATGATTTTAGCATTCCGGAATTCAGCAGCCCACAGTCATACTGAAGGGGAGTTGCTGCGGCCTGCAGAACGGCACATACGATTCCAAACATAGAGCCATGAGGGTCGGGAGGCGGAGTGCTGGAACTATCTGATTGAAGATCCGCGACTGCAGCTTGAGGATGCCGTTCCTGTCGTCCGGTCGAAATCCACGCAGCAAGCTGTGCTCGGCCAGACACTTGGCGAAATGCTTACATGGCCGGAAACATTACAGGTCTCATGGCACTAGATGATTCGTTGACTCCGCGGGGAAAAGTTTGACGAGCAATTGGGTGTTCACCACTCGGTGATACGGGGCCTCGTCCCGATGACCGCCCCATCGGTCGACGGATATTTAGCAGTGGTTCGAAAACTTATAGGCACCGCTTTGTAACCAAGCTTTCGCTAAACTCCCGAAATTTGGAGCACGTTGAGTACACATTGGAACACTTCGCCATGCCTCTCGCTAAACTAGGACCAAGAATCACGTTCTTTTCTTGCAGATTCACGAGGAGCTTGTGATGGATTCACAAGAAGCTCACAATGAAGTTCGGCCTTCCAACCCTCGATAAGAAGGCGTTTAGAACCGGTCGGTGGGGGGTTAAGAACCGGTATGGGAGGGCCAAGCTCGAAACGGCGATCAACCTTATTTCGTTCAGTCCTGGACTTCCCCTTCGAGAGGGCGAGGTCTGCTTGATGTTATCGTGACACGGGGATCATACCCTGACTAAAGAGCTGCATATTCGGTTGACCAGTCTGAGATAGGGGCGATTGTAGGGCTCAAGACGCCGGGAAACCTACGGCCTGGTGCGGACCTGAACACGAGTCATTTGAACGGGCACCATCTCATCCGAATCCCGGCGTAACACATCGTGTGCCTCCCAGGTTCGCATTTTACCCTCGAATGGGAAATGATCCCAATCTTCCGTAACTCAAACTGGGCAACGAATCGATGAGTTGAGTGAGATATCCAGTGCTTTCAACTCCTGGGTAGGTCGGCGTCAAGCCTCCCGAACCAATTTGACATTTAAAAATTGGGAACAATAAAACGGAGAATCGATAACCAACGGACAACCATGACCGTAAACAGGTTCGAACTTCCAATCACGCATTGAACGCGCACCGCTGTTTTTTCTCTATTGAGATCGCCATTTTCAACATCATCATAATCGGGAGCGGAGCGGATTCGGCGCTAAATGATATCATTGAGACCATCATCTTTCATGAAGATTTATCGAGCTCTCCGCGTACCGACCACCGTCCGTTCTGTATCCCAATGATGTGCTCATTCGAAAGCAGAGTTCTTGATTTCGAGGAGCGCTCCGCAAATTCCACCGACTAGCTCCCGATCGAGCTGGAGCTCATCAACAGTGAATGAAGGTAGAAAGGTGACCCCGCGTTTTTCTCGAAGGTTTGTGAAGCGAGTTTCTCATTGACCAGGAATCCGTGCGCTCCCTGAAGACGGAGTTAGTCGCTGCCTCGGTGACTGCGTGATGACATAATTATTTGTTTGGCGGCCCAAAACTGGTTGGCTCCTCAAATATTGAGGGTCGAGACTAAGCATTGTCCCTCAAAACCAACGTTCAATGATCAGAAACTTGAATAAGATGCGGATCTGTACTGAGCTCGTTCATGAATCGAGTTCGATGGAGCGTCGTCGACGAGTCGGATTCCGGTGTAGCCAGGTCAACCATCCGAGAGGAGTTCCCCAAACGTTGAGCGCATCCAGGATCCGCCATCCTATAAGAATACCTTCATCGGCGTCCGATGCCTCCAGCCGGAAGCCATAAAATCAGAGCTCCGATCCCTTTCACCGCAGGAGTAATAACTTCGACAGCAGTAAGTATCGGCTCATTCCAAGCTCACCCCACAAGTCATTCATCGGTCAGGTCAGCTTGTCTTGAAAATGCTCTTAGAATTCCTCACCTGCTCCGAGTTTCGAATAATGAACCACTAGTTTGTCGTCGAAAACTACGCGGAGCGTCTCAACGGATCGAAATGTAACCTCGCTGTGAGTAACTCGAACGTCGCCGACTGGCTACTCGGTGAGACGCTAAAACTAGTAAGATGATCTCGTCTTCGTCTCTCGTCGGGATGTTCAGGATCAACGCCAGAAGTGTTGCTCGTAAACCGAGTGTGACCCTGACGAGTCTACGGCGGAAAGAAGACAATTCGAACTCGGCCTGAGAATTTTCCTCGGGGGGAACCAACGACGGCCCAGAACTGATGGAAACGGAGAAGCCTTGGCAAGCTTACGTTCGTCGCTCGGCTGCCATTTCCATCGGAACGGCGAGGAATGATTCGACCCACACGCAGGACCAACTCCTCGCGTCAACGATACGCGGTAGGCCACACAGAAGCCGTCGGGATCGCCCTGACGACGTGACTGATGGTTTGTTCGTCCACAATTCGAGTTCATTTTCGAGTTCATCATCTTCGCGACATCGTACATCCGCTTGATCGCGACGCTCCTCACACATCCGTCTCTGAAAGTTATTCGGCCGTCAAGTTTGAAGCTCCTGTTGGCGTCATTCGATTCCATGCGACCCCCTCTAGCATGGAACGTATGAAGTGTAATCGCCACCCGCTTGGATACAAACTAAACTCTCAATAGGGACTCTGGGATGCCGGAAAGCAGAGAACGAAATGCGAAATTCCCATAGTTCTTCCCCGACGCCGTCTAGTGCACAACTCGTAAGCGACGGCGGGCTACCAGCAGACACTCATGAGCCCTGCTGAACGAAAACAGCCCACTGCTGCTTGAGATTTTGAAGAGAAAGTCATGGTTTCCTCATTTGTTTTATTATTCGTATCCGTAGTGTTAAGTTTATCTATGTTCGCGTTTGCAGCCAAACGTACGTCGTCCTTAAATTACAACAACGTACGAAGTGAGTGGGAACCTCTTGCACAAAAAAAATGTTCATGGTGGTCGATTAACAGAATTGCAAAAATTACAGTTTCGATAAGAAAGCGTCTCCTTCGCCTTTTACTTTACATATTGACGGCATTCGATCGGAGCCCAACCGAGGGTCTGTGGGTTTTCCATCCACGCGGAACATACACTCGACGATGCGCCGACTCTCTGCGCTTCGCTGGAATCATTCTCCATATTTTTTGTTCAGTGTCCCTCCCACGAGTTCAAACAACCAACGGACTCATACAGTGCTCCAAAAGGACGATTTTTTTTTGAAGCACAGGACCTACATACAATGAATGAAAGTGTTTATTCGAACAAAATGAACCGGAGTTTCGAACAATCAGTGGAAGGTGTCCTCTAACGGTTTCCTCCAGGTGGGGCCCAAGTCAACCGTTCCTCGTAAAATCTTATCACGATCTGCAAAAGACGGAGGAATCTCAGCTTCTGGGTAGGTCCTCGCGATCCCTTGCCACATCTCATGGGAGCTCCGTGTCGAGCCATCACTTTTCGGACACCATATGCTTCGAATGAAATGTGTACACCCTCAGCTCACCTGTGGGCACTTTATGTTGGCTTGCGCCGCTGGGACAAGGTCGGCCTCATCTACGTCTTTCCATTTCAGGAGAAACATGAGCTCTCCTGATGAATCTGTGGCGCCGATGATTTTCTCTGGCACCAGGCCACGGTCGAAACCTTTCGGCTTGTTTGTTTCGCTGGGGATTTTTGGTGGTGTTTTCTTTGCGGAAGTCTCGCCACCGTTCTGGGATTTCCGCTTGATCAAATCCTGTGACAAAGAGGGGATAACGCGTGAGAACCTCCTTGCCAAACGTCAGAAACCGAGCACGAGCGCGGAGGAGGCTGTGGGGACTCTGAAGGAGTTGACACCTCGGACGATTGAAGCTCAGTGGCTCAATGGACATATAGAGGCTCTCACTTTTTTCGCCGTTTCTTTCTTGCTGTGTTCTTGCTCGAACGCATCAATCAGTTCTTGACAGTCTAGGTTCTCCTGGGGTTCCCAGGTGTTGTCTTCGTCGCCATATCCTTTCCATTTCAGATAGTACTCAACCTGAAAAGTTAAGGATTCGCATGAGTAATCAGCGTTTGAATCGTTGTCTACACAGGATAGTAACGTTCTTTCCTATGAGCCCCTGGAGCACGTTGGTGACGGAGAATTGTCGCGAGCGCAGACTCCCCTGTGAACACAAGCCAGCTCGGAGGCAAAACAATCGATGCCGGCGTTTGCGAATCACTCTACATCCTCCGCATTGTGAAGGAGACCTCTTGGATGTTCATCGCGGTTCTCATGGACTGTAGCAGTTAACCTGTCTGAGCTCAACTACTCGTATAACAGACAAGTTCGTTCTCGTGTTTTATTTTGATTGGAGACCGATCAGCTTGTGCCCGGGAGGAACTTCGAGGGATCCCTCCAAACCGCTGGGAACCGCTTTAACGTGAGCGGTTCCGATCCTAGTCTGCGTCGCCGACATGTGCCTTGACACTGAACCGCCATGGATAAAAAGAAGACTCCGGATGGTTTGCGGTATCAGGTGGTCAGAATCATGAGAACGCATGTTGATTTTAAACGAAGGAGACATCCGACGAGAACGATACGCCGTGTGCGGACGTAACGGCTCTCTCAATTCCGTCGATATCAATTCTGACGTTATTTGCCCTGGTTGATGACGAAGGAGAAACGAGGAACCCCTTCCCGGCGAAAACCGTATACTATTGTGGTTCACAATCAGAAAATTCAACGGCCCGGAACGTAAATACCTTTCCGTTATGGGTTCGTTTGGCGAGTACTTTTTCCACAATGTATTCCTCGTCACTCATTTCTCCAATTTTCGGATACTCAAGGGAAGATGTCGTTATGACGGACGCCTAACACGAAAAACGCGATCGATAGATCTCACTTCCGACGGCTGCAGAATCAAGTATAAGCGTCTCGCTTAAAAGGCGGGAACGGGCACCAACGGAGCTTGGAACTTGCACGGTGCTTTCCTGCGTCCCTCAATTTTTGAAGCGACAACCCGATTTGTTTTCAGAAGAGGATTTCGCACCTAGAATGAGACGGATTGCTCGGTTTTGCGACACGACTGTTCCCTTACAATTCGGCTGAGAAGCAAATGTCTTTCTCCTCGAAGTTTTGGCGCGGAAATTTGAAACCGCGGGCGACCCGACCGCACCTCTTATATAACGCCGAAAGTAAGTTGTACGGTACGTGCGGACCCTGATTCTGGATCGGTGGGATACGTCATTGAACGTTAGGGCTCGAGTAGCTTCCAGCTTACGGTAGTCGGAGCTCGAAAAAATCAAATTCAGACCGCTAGCCCTCAGGGAATCCTATGAGAAACCCGGGAAAACGGATGTTATTCCAGACATTGTGATGATTTGCGAAGTTCTCTGTCAAAGCTACCGGGAGCTTTGAAGTACCGGGTTAAACGTCCACAGATCTCTGGCGGAACGGTCTGCGAGGTTCCCGATCGATTTTTCGAAAGAGCGACGGCTGACGTGGGGATCAGGAGTGCCGAGCGTCTGGAGTTTGGCATCTTGAGAATAGGCAGCTCGACGGGAGTCTTAAGAATGGAGCGGAGATCAGAGAGACGGCGTCATAGGGGCTGAGGATACTGAGGAAAAATTTGAGAAACGCTGACCTCTGCACGATTTGCGCTCGAAGTCCCCAGGCTAAACTAGCGACAGCCATGGCAGCCTCGAACCGAGCCCCGGAATTTGCTAGGGAACGTTCGAGGGACTCGAATTGATTGAGCGCCTCCTCGATGACGTTCTTTCTTCTCCAGCTCGTTCCGCTCCCGAGCCTGAGTGAGAAATTCGACTGCGGCATCGCTAACATATGACGAGACGGATCACAACTTCGTCAAGACATGCGAGAGGTCTTGAGCGCGACCGGCAAGCGGGGGAGGTCGGCGAAGGCTCAGACAAACACCCCCTACAGAGACAATCGCATGCTGGATTCCAGAATCGATTCGACGAGGCGAGTTCGTCTACAGTTGCTCGAACTAAAGCTCCCAACCAGGTGTTGTGGGTTCTGTGGCAATAAATTTGCAGCGACGAATCTGCGGGAGAGGTCGAAGTATCATGAATCTCGGAATGGATGTACGAGATACCCATCCGATTACGGCTCGACGAAACTGGAGCATTATTTCTTCGCGGACAACAGCTCATGATTGTAATCCGTCCATAATCGGGAACGGACACGCGATCATCCTCCTTTTTTCCACAGATCTCTCGTATTGACTCATGTGAGAGAGCCAAGGTTACTCGGACGGACCATCTGGATCACTGAATTGTCCAAGAGAATATTTGAATAATGAACCCTCACTTCCTCCGTGAAATCCCATGGCTGCGTGAATGGGTCATATTTTCCACTCGGAATTCCGATCCAGAGATAGTTCCTCATTCCTGAAAACTGCGGGTGCGGTCTCGCCGTGGCTTCGTGAATGGTGTTTGATTGAGGCTATCTTTTGCTCGATCCATGGCGAATGGGACTAGAGCATGTGTCGCGAATGTGAGTTGCCCCCCGATCACAGAAGAGGAGACACTATGCGAGTACCGAGCTCGAATGTTGCCTCCGTTCGGGATTGTTCGATTTGATTGCGGGGGCGAGGCCTCTCCACAATCTTGTAGCGTATGTTAAAGGCGATCACAGCGTGTTCGTGAGCGAAGCAGGTCGTTTTCCCCCTACGACTCGTGCGTCCGGGCGCGTTCGAACTCAATGATTCGTCCAATGCACTCGGACTGAAAGTGGCCTCCGGCGACGTGCGAGAGGCTTCGTTCCCTTCCGATTTCATCCTGAGAGCGGACGACGGCTATCTGCTCAGTGGTTTCTTGGATCAAGAAGCCTCTCCGGTCGGTGACCCGTGGCGTCGTCTTCTCGAGGATAGCTGTAGGACACCGCCGTGCGCGATCAACATGGAACGGTTCCCGTTCGCTTCAATCTACCTTTTGTCGATTCTGTGTGGCTCCAGTTTCAACCCAGGCGTTGGTTGCCGGAAGGAACCGCCGAATATCGTCGTCATCGTTGTAGATGATTTGGGTTGGGATGACATTGGACTCCACGGAAGCTCCCAGATCCCGACGCCGCATATCGATGAACTGGCCAATCAGGGTGAGTGGACATGGAAGCAGACCTCCGAGGAATCATCCATCAACGCCGTTCTAATTGAAGGGCATGCGCCCACGCTCTCGAGGCCCCCCGGGAGGACCTCCCGAAACGGAACTCGGTCTGACACTTGTCGTTGAGGGATGTCGGGCATCGTTGTTCTCAGTTTGCGAAACCCTCGAAAAGTAGAGCAAAAATACCTCTGATAGATTCCGGTGTTTGGAGGCCCAACTATACTGCAAACTAACGAGCTCATGCGAGAGAGTAGCCGAGATGAGGCGCCTTCGCATTTCTACCTTGCCGCCGCCGCTAATGTCACAAGGCATCAAATTGTCAGCATGCGTGTTATACAAACCGTGATTCGGACTTTCCGTGAACGCCCCGCCAGGCGGCGCCTTTTCGGGCGTGAGCCTGTGGCCAAATCTCCAGACTCCGCCCCGAAGCCTCTCGAATCTCTGGTTTCCTTCTGCTTATTCCAAGTTGATTTGTTAGCCGGAGCAAGTAGAGGCCGTAACGGTACGAGTTCTTCAACGGCCTGTCAGGCGCTGATGTCTGGGCGGGTCCGTTGTTGCATCCCTTCGGTGGGCATCATACTGTGGATGGGATGTGATTATCAGTCCGGTCGGACCGGATTCGTTGGTACTCGAGATAGTGACCGGCTTCTGAAAGAAACCAGCTCCCGGCTCGGGAATGCGATGACTACTCAGAATAATTTTAGGGATCACAGAAACGCGCTGTCGTGATTCCCGAATCGTGGTTCCGTCGCCCTCTCCCGATTTCCTGCGAAACGCCTCTCCTGCCCTCGTCACGGGGGTTCAGACACCGGGGCTGGATCGGCTCGAGACCTTTTCACACCTCCGCATTGCCCAGGGAAAACTCAGTCATGAAAACAATCGTCATGCAGTGGCGTCGTGTAATCGCATCATGAAAACCTCGGGAGGATGATCATCATCATTGCATCCTTGCCTCGCCCCCTGAAAGAAGAAAGCTGGTACGCCCCTGTCGTCATGTGGTGTGGACCGCCTCAGACGATCCGCCATCTCGACGGCTAAACGAATCCAATCGTACGTGCGTCGTTCATCGGAACCTCGGGTTGAATCAGGAGAAGCATCACAGCTCGATTGAACTTCCATGGGCGGGTAAATGCTCCGCTGGCATAACTCAACGCCTTAACTGTTTCGGTTGTCGGATCCGCTCCGATGTTGTGACGGCTGAGAATAGAAGTCTGCGGTACGCCTAAGATGTTTTCTTAGCGAGCCTCGACCGGTCTCACGAGTTCTGCCAAGGAATCGTGTTTGGAGTCTCAGGAGAGGAATCAAAACTCAGGGCAGGAGGGTGTGAATCTGGATAGTCGAGCCGTCGTGAAGCATGAAGTCAATCGGAAGCTCGAAGGGATGAAGGGCGAAACAACAGGCGTGAATCATCTGTTCCGGTGACCGTCCAGTGAGCTGGTCCGGGGGAAAATCAAGATTCGCTCTGGTTTTGATTCCTAGAAATGTGTCTCGAACCGCATTGGGAGTCTATGATCTCGATGAAACTCAGAGTCACGGGAAAGCCGCCTAAACGAGAACGATAGTTTTTTTCCGATCGGACCTTTGGTGATGCGCTCCGACAAAACGGTCGCCATGATCTCGACCAACGCGTACGAATGTGAATTCCCACGCTCTGGTTTGGGTGAGTTCGGCGGTATTCATCATTTTCCATGCGAGCTCCTTCTCGGGGACATTTGCGGCTTACGGGGAAACTGGCGTTCGGTCCTGTGCGCTTTCGGGACTGTGGAGCCGGACTGTGCAGCGCGACGGGCCGGACAGATCATGCCTCCACGGTTCGGCGCCGACCACATTCACAGGTTATTTTTTTTCTTCGTTTCCTCTAATTGTCTGGAGTTGATCAGACAATTAGAAATTGTCCCTCGGAAGCGCATCATTTCCGGGGTCAATCTTTCGTGCTGCGATCCCAACATATTCGATATTTGACGCTTCCAGGAGTTGTTCTCGAGAACTACTATACTCAACCCATATGTACGCCATCTCGTGCCGCTCTGATGACAGGGATGTATCCCGTTCACTTGGGCTTGCAGCACTACGTGATCTCGGGGGCGACACCCTTCGGTCTGCCAGCAAACTTCAAGATAATGCCGCAGTATCTCAATGGTGAGTAGGAGGAGTGAAATCTTTCTATTGAATGAGGTGAATCGCTCGTGGCAACACGCGCCCAGACATGCAGGTCTCCGTCTTGTCCGTCTCGTTTCCGAGAGTTGGCGTGGTAACACCTGAGAATTGATTTTTTCTTCCAAGATTCATTGCTCAGATTGCTACTCCGTATCTGAATGAGTAGTCAATGTCACAGGGTCCTTTAGAATATTCACGTGAGCAGAGATCATGTGCAGCACGAGAGAGGCCTCTTGAACAAATACCGAAGTAACAGCCATGAGCCCTGATGAAGCGTTACCGGGCGATGAGCTGATACTGAGGACTTCCCCAGCCCTCGCTCTGAACACCCGATGAGGTGATTTGAAAGGAATGAGGGCCCTTGTGCGAGCAGACAACTCATTTTAGAGAAATATCAGGAAGGTTCTGGATTCGGGTGTATTTGTAGAAAAAAACGGCTTTTGGAAGATTTGGAAAAAGGAGCTGGATGAGAACGGTCCAACGCAGTGCCCTGCCCGGGAGTGGGGGGGGGGGGGGGGGGATAGCCTCCCCCCTCCCTTTTTTCTCCTGCTCCCCCAACTGATGGAACCTCACGAAACTCTCTCTATCCGAACTCATTCCGGTAGAGGGCGACTTCTTTATCTTTCCAAATATGACTCGATCGACCCTTTGGGAGCCGAGGCTTTCCTAAAATTTGGTCGCGATCGCGAAGAATCCATGAGGTCGATTGTCCAGCCGCATCGGACGAGAGCCCTTGTGAGCTAACTTGCGCAACACCGAATGTCGCCGCGGAGAGTCTCATTCATCAGATATCATACAACTCCTCCCGTTTCTGCATTGCAGCGAAGAACTACGCGAGTCACCTCGTTGGGAAATGGCACTTGGGACACAGCCGCTCCGAATTTCTCCCAACACGGAGAGGTTTCCAGAGTCATTTCGGTTACAGGCTCGGTAGCAGCGACCATTACAGTCATTACGGTGCGGACGATTCAGACATTCCGGGCTCCCTATTCTATGCATTGGATCTCTGGCACAATGAGGTTCCGGCCAAAGAGTTCAATGGGAAATATTCAACTGACATTTACACTCAACGGAGCATAGACATATTGAAGGTCGGCGATCTTAGCTCGTTCTATCTCTCAACATCTCTGGACTCGATGAAACTCAAATTGCCGATCTGACAAGTTCTCAGACCGACGTTCATTCTCAGCCTCTATTCACAGACGCACAACAAATCGCGGCCCCTGTTCCTCTACCTAGCGCACCAAGCAGTCCATGCAGGTAACCCCGATCAAGCACTTCAAGCACCTCAACTTGTTGTCGACAAGTTCAGCGCGTCCATATCCAATGACAGAAGGAGACGATACGCAGCAATGGTGAGATAAACTCTGGCAGAGTCGAACTTGGAACATGACATGACGGTCAGTCGAATACGTTTTAGCGAGACCTCCTCTCGGAGTCAGCCATCATTTTTCGAAGGTAGCAGCGATGGATTCTTCCATCGGTACATTCATGAATGCTCTGAAAGACTACGGGTTCGCTGAGAATACTTTGGTTTTCCTCACGAACGACAATGGAGGCCCAATCAACGCCAATAGCAAGTCCCCCGGCTCCAACTACCCCCTCAGAGGTGACGGGTGAAGTTTTGACGGATAAAATTTCAGATTGACGATTCGACTCGTGTTGTCCATGCGATCAGAGCCTCAGTTACCGAGTAGTCCTTTCCCCCGAGAGAGGACGGAGCAGGACAACCCTTAAAGAATTTTCGTCTCGACAGCTGGAAAATTCACCCTTTGGGAAGGCGGCGTCAGAGGAACAGGAGTATTGTGGGCCCCGGAGATGCTGAAGCCAGGGACTTTCAACGGACTCAGTCACATCACAGATATCTTACCAACTCTTCTAAGCGCCGCGGGGATCCGGGTCGAATCCGGCTTTGACGGAATCTCGCTGTGGGAAAGTCTCCTCGGAAACCGCGATGACCGTCCTCGAACCGAGTAGGTTTGCTGGAGCGTGGATGTCGATACCGCCTCTTGAAAACCCGTCCTGTGTGAGGTCGACTTGGGAAGGTGTCCACTCTCCGTTACTTGTCCGAAACGAGAAATGGTGCCACGTAGAGCCACGACATACCAACATCAGCAAATCTATACAGGCTGCTGCTGAACATCGATCCTGTGGATCAAACGGCCGCCTACCGATTTGGGGATTTCAAGCTGATTCAATCCGATGGAAAAATGGACGGCTGGTTCCCTACCCCGGACGCAGCAAACAGCAACAGAACTCTGCAGTGCAAGCTGAAAGGTCCCGCCGCAGTGTGTAGCGGGGTAGAGAGGCCCTGTCTCTTCAATATCGCTGTCGATCCCTGCGAGCAAGATGACGTTTTCTCGGATCATCCCGACATAGTCAAGGTTGGTGTCCAGCAACTGTTCCGCGGATCTGTTCTCAGGAAATGAGCGAATCGTTCATGGAGGAAAGCTCTCTTCCCCCACAGGTGATCATGAGCCGAATCGAGAGATACAGGAGCACGATGCGTCCTGTGGAGAATAAGAACGTCTCGCGGCTAGCCGATCCTGCCCGCTTCGACTATGTTTGGATGCCTTGGGAGGACGTGTACTACTGACACCATGGCGGAAGGATAGCCGTTTCGAGGAAGATTGGTCTCCATATTACCAGCGCCGGTAATGACTAAGAGCTGTGCGATCCGGAGAAGCGATCCGATGACTAATAAAAGAGGAACTCCTCATTGGGGAGATAGACAACTTCAACGGTTGATGGCGACGTCCATGATTCATTCTGACGTAGGATCATAGCGCCCCGCATAATTGTGGCGAACAAGCGGGCGAATCCTCGTCATTTGCAGAGACGGTCATGTACTATAGTCATAGACGGGTGTTGAGAAATCTATCGTCCAGTCGGAAGCCGAACTTTCACACAACATTACGCATATTGATGCTGTCATCACTGCGGCGGGGGTTCACGCCCGACAGTGGCTGTTCCAGGTCGGAAATTGCGTCCCTTGATCTGATGCAGCCAGCGCAGGTCTGGCCGGACTCGACAATCGACCGCTCTCATTTCACGCCGGGTATGGAGCGTATTCTACGCCTTCGATTTCTCTACCAGGACTGCCGCCGGGCTCACGATGTGCTGCCTTGATCACGCGGAGACGTGGGAAAGGCCAAGAGATCACTGCGCTTGGCATCCGGTGCGGCCGCGCTGAATTGATGTGATTTTCGAGCTTCCAGAACCCCGGAATCCTCACACATGACATCGCGAAACATCAACTGATGAAGCTCTTCGTCGACCTTTCTTTCCTCGTTCAGTATGACGCGGTGCCTGTGGACAAATGAAGTTCCTCTCCTCAAAACCAAGGAGCTCATTCCCTTTTTTGAAGGTCGCGTCCTCGACGAGCGGCAGGGAATCGTGTTTCGGTTAACGTTGCTCCAGGCTCCTGTACTCGCTAGCTATCGCCGCGCATTGGTTCTGATGTGCGTTTTTCAGTTCAGGGCGCTCCGTATGGTGGCATTATGTTCACGCAATCAACTCCGTGGTCAACACATTCAGCCTTCATCGTTGAGGGAATGGACGCCATCAATAGCGTCCCAGACTCAGCTGAAGAGTGGACTAAATCTTGAATTGAATCTGCTCCGAGAATCGGCGAGCTTGCCAAACTTGGGGGAACGTTCTCTCAAAGATGATTCTCGTCATCTCATGCTCAGGGGACTTCGCCAAAGCGTGAGAGGTACGCTGCCGGGAACCGATCGATCGGGTGGGCGCCATAATCCCGTTGCGGTCGGTCTTCTCAGGCATTCTCACACGGATGGGAGGCCTACAAGGCTAAACCTCACTTTCAAGTGATTCTGACCCCCCCCCTCTGTCGATATCTCAGCTCCGAGGAGCAACTTCACCTGGCGATTCGAAAGCCATTCTGTTTTCACTGTTGATTCCTCATGACCCTGAGTTCCTTTTGCTTCCGTTGAGTTTTGGGAACGCGGGCGTGAATTACGCAGATCCGGGACTCTCATTTGGACATTCTTCGGTCACCGTCCCACTATTTGAGATTGCCTAGCACGGAGGGGTCGGATCGATCTGCGGTATGGCAAGGGGGGGGGGGGGGGGGCTCTAGCTCTCTGTTCCATTCCTCTTGCAGCAGAGCAATCATTCCTCATACTGAACGAGTATCGTGGGGACTGAAAGAGCTCCGCTTCTTCTGGAACACTCAGCAAGCCGTTTCGAGTAGAAACACCTCCGAGGAAACGAGTCGCGAGTCCGCTGTCACCATGGCAGCAGGCTCACAACAAGCGAATGCGGGTCGCTTCAAAACCAACGACTGAAATGGCCGGACGATGGCAGAACTTCACATAATTGGCCAGATCAACTCATTCGAAGTGCAAGAGACGAGTAGAGGTGCTGCGTCATTCCACTGTGACTACCGGTTGTTGTTCGGCGAAGGGTGGGCTCACTTGGAAGGGAGTTTCACTGGCCGAACTCAGACCACGCGAGATCGGATCGAGCCGCGAGCTGTTTGGAACCATCCTCTGGACAGCCATCTGATCACAAAAACGTTCCAAAGTGAGTTTCCAGTTCATAGATTTCTCTTCTCACTCGGCTCGCAGGTGGAGGATCTACGCGAGAAAGCTCGGTGCGATCCAGAAGCAGGAACTTGGTTCGATAATAATTGAAGTTCGAGATCGGGGTCAAACTGCGGGTCTGAGGCACAACGAGGAAATCAGATGAGGAATGAAATCCCACATTCTTACAGATTGGCCTCGCATAGTGTTCGAGGTCTGGAGAACGGATTCCCTCAACCGATCGGAAATCTTCGGTTACGGTGTCGCTCACTTGCCTTGCAAAGCTGGTTTCCATATTTTGGCGGTACCTGTCTGGCGCCCGGTGGGCTGCAACGCCGAAGAACTCCAGAGACAATTCCTAGGTGGGGGCTACGAAATAACGAACTTCGATGCCCTGGCAGCCGGAAGCGAGCGTTACAAGCTGCTGACCTCCGGGACAGGTGTCATCCGCTTGGAGCTCTCGATAATTTTAAGGAACCTGAGCAAATTCGGAGTGCGCACAAGTTGATCGATGAGGACCCTTATCTCCGCCGCCGCGGTTCTGTGTTTTGTCGGGGGTGGGGAACCTCAGACGACAACCACACAGTCCACAACAACCATCTCAGTTCCACCGATCTCGAGAAAAGTTCAGCCTGCGCGTTCGTGCGTCAAAAGCGTCTGGTGTTACTGCGATTTGAGCAATTTGTGCGAGCTGGGTTGCTGCTGCGATCCCGACTGCGAACAGACGGTGACGGACGCGTTCGAGAACGGTGAGTTGTGCGAATCCTTCGAAGCTGGTGGAGGGCTCCGGCTCCATACTGAGAGTGCCATCTTCCAGAATGCCCGTGCGAGCTGCCCAACGAGTTCGAAGTGCCGTATTGCAGCAAAAGCGATATTCTCGTCTCCAATCAGACGCATCTCATCAAGCGCTCGATCGGTGGATTGATTTGTTTGGTGGACGATCACGTGTACAGGAAGGATGCTTACACCGAGGGCGTAAGTTGCTCGGAGCTCGCTGATTCCATAGGAATGACCATCCATGGGAAGCGGGTCCGGTGGAAATTGATTTTCCGGAATTTCAGAGGACCCTGTCGTCGGAGAAGTTCTCTGAGAAACTAAAATACCTGAGAGCAGTAGGAGAGTTTGCCAATCTGGAGGCTAACATCGATCGCGCTGCGGACTCGGCGCACGAAACGGGCTTGAAAGAGGGTGACTCATTGAAGATCAAACTCAAGGACGGAGTCACGCAGGATTTCGGTTTGTTTGGACTCGAATTGCTTGTGGAGAATAGAGAAGCCGCCATCCTCCCGCGACAAAGCGCCCCGACCGCGTGGAAATCGTTCGTCATCGTTGTTTCCTTTCCAGGAATCCCAGTCGCGATCGGGGGCGACATGTGCGACGCGCTGGCGACAGTGCAATACCTGAAGCCACGGAGCTCTCGGTGCTCGATACGGTTTTCCTGTGACAACCCCTTCTCCCTGATGGACCACTTCACCAACGTGGGTTTCGTGACCCGCGACTCGAAGTTTGTCGAGCCCCTGGCCGACATCTGTCTCCCAAACAAGGACTGTGCAGCTCACAGCACCCCGGACCTCACCGTGTGCTCGTACATCACCAAAGTCGACTACCGGATAGTACACAACGGGACTCTCGGTGTTCAAGACGTCTACGTTTTCGTCCACAGAGAAGAAACTCTGCCCCCGGAAGGGAGCCTGGTGCCTATTCAGTTCGACGTCGTGTTCGAGACCAAACAAGATGCCACTGTGAGATTCAACGGGGGCGCCACTCTGCGCAGTGGGAATCCTGGTTACCTCTTCGGTAAACCGGTTCTCGCCAAGAATGGAGATTCGTCCACGAGGCCAGTTTCTGCTCCTTTCAAGGACTGCACGGACATCGAGGGAGGAACCGTTCTGTTCGGCAGGAACGTGGAGACCGCATGTTTGTACTCCAGCTGCGAGGAGCTCACGGAGTTCCTGCCGACAATGCTGGCCGGGGATTCGCCGGGTTTCATCGGAGCGTACGGAAGCTCCGACGCTCGAATGGTGGACGACTGGGTCGTAGTGGACGAGAACGCCGTAAATTTCAACGATTCCTGCTCCTACCGGGTCGAAGTCGTATTCGCCTACACGAGGACGCACTTCACGATAAACCCTCAAAATCGGATAGTTTACGCGCAGGTCAGGTACTCGTCGCAGACAGACCCGCAGCCGTTGGTGGAGATTTCAGTGGATTTCGTTGACATGAGCTCGTCGCCAGAAGTCAAATATGCCGCACCTCCGATCATAGACATAAAACTCCCCGAAGATTTTTTCTACCCTTTGCACTTGGGAGCGGGCGGCTGCCGCCTCTTGAAGTCCATGCAGGCTCTGGTGTTTTCCTGCGCGCTGTTTTCCCTCCTGAATAGAGCATTCCGCCCGATCTAGAGTGATCCCGGCTTCATAACCATATGATGAACTGTACATACTCAGATTCACTGTGAATCAGCTTGTGAAATAAACTTCAGGTTGCATATCCGCACGACCCCGCACGACTGGTAACACAGCTGTGGAGCGAACATGGCTGTTTTCCCTGATCAGAACCCTTCCGACTCCCGCGCCCCTCTCATCCTTGCTCCCGATGATCCCTCCGCTCTCTCGTTGCTATGTCTTGTGTCAACGCAATATCTCAGGCAGGCCCGTCAGTTGCTGATGCGACGAGCTGAAACGTTCCATCGATCGAGGGAGTCCTAGAGAGAGAGAGTTTAAGAAACCGGCTTGGTTTATTTACAGACAGCCGTCATCGGGATCAATCCGATCTCGACTCGCTCGATCACCCCTTAAAAAACGTCGGATTCCCTGAGTCACCATTCGAGTTTGAAACGATCCATTAACTTCTGTTGGTCCTGTAGGTCCATCTGCACTTTCTTCCTCATGTAGAAAATCGGACAATCTCTCGACGTACACAGCACTTCCTCGTGGAGGCTCCCCGTGCACCTAAAAAGTCAACACTGATTAAATTCCACCTTTCGGTCGGTGTCGTGGCCTCCTCCTCTCTTCTCCCATGCTGGGCATCCCTCCATCTACACAAAATGGCGGACGACATTTTTCCCTCAGCTCCTAGGAAGACATAAGTCGGGAGCAAGGGATGCGCTCACCTCTGACACTGTGTCCAGAGCTTTGAAAACTTTTCCTCCAACTTGTTCAGCGACACCACTTCGGTCATTAGGATTTCGTTCGCACGTTTGTCGCAGTGTTCACAAACGGCGCCGTTCTCACGGCTGGAAGCGAGAACCGCTTTGCATCCGATGCAGGTGGCTTTCTTCTTCGTGAACATGGCCAACGCCCCAACTTTACTGTGAACAACAGCTTTCGACCGCGTGTGGTCGCCCCGCAACAATTCGCTGGCAGCTTTGGTCTCGCCCAATATGGGCTCGAAAATCCTCAGAAGAGGCTTCGATATTTGGTTCTCGAGATAGTACTGAGTATCGATGGGGATATTGTTCTCCAGAACATAGATCGGATCCTCGGATTTCATGTACGCCGCTGTTCCTTTGGAAGCAGCGATGATGACGTAGGGGACCCGATCCCCCAGCTTGGGAGCACTTCCCGCGTCGCGTTTCATCATTCGATTCGCCAGCTCGACGTGAGCCTGCTTCCCCGCGTATTCTTCTTCCGTCTTCGTCAATTCCTGGAATGCGAACCCCAGAAGTGACGTTGATTCACTGACGGTTCTCGTTCGTCGAGCTGCTCGTAAAACATTGGGATATTGTAGGTAGGATCGCTCGCTGATCTCGTTTTGGAAGGGGTCCGATGTAGTACAAACCTTCGTTATGACGAGTTGAGAGATATCGATGCGGTTACAGAGCAGATCGGCGATGGTCTGCTTGGCGAAATTCGTGGCGCCCGTTGGATCTCTGTGGAAAATCCCCACATCAGTTTTCGATCATAACTTCTCCCCGGCTCCTCTGTGCCGGTGGAGAACTGACCTTGATGAAAGTCGTTGGAGAACAACGCAAACTCACTTCTCGATCAAGATCTTCTCCAAGCAGGTGTTTATGAGATTCGCCACCAGAGGGCAGTTGTCTCTCCTCACAGTTTCGATACCCTTGCAGTCCATCTTGTCGTGCTTGTCAGGTCTTGTGTACAACAAACCCGCGTACCTTTTTTTGTTGATCAAGAGGTACGGGTAGTAAACTTTCTCGAACTCGAGCTTGATCGGTTGCACAAACTTGGACGTCACGTACTCAGCGGCTTCCCTCCCCAAGTCCATTGCCTCCTCTAACTTCTCGACCCCGAATTTAATCATGACCGAGTCGGTGTCGCCGTAAATAACTTTGGCATCGTACTTGAAGCCGTTCGCCTGGCAGTACTTCGACTCCACTTCTCGAGCGGTCTCGTCGATCATCTGGCGTCCGAAGGAGGTGACCGATTGCGAGATGGCGAGGCAAGGCAGTTTACCAACCTGGGCTCCGGTAAAACCATAAACGGAGTTGGCGCTGATCTTCAAAGCCAATTGTCTACCGTCGAGAACCTTCTTCCTGAAGGGGTCTTTCTCGTTCTTCAGATCAGTCTTGGCTTTTTTACGAGCCGACAGGAGGCTCTCGAGAATCTCCGGCAGGAGACCCTTCCGACAGGAGGTCTTCACGAAATAGTCGCCGGACGGCGTTTTGATGTACTGATCCGGCTTCAGGTTTTCCCTCATCTTCGAATCGTTGGCAAGCGTGGTGTAGCAGAGATTGTGAGCCATCATGATAGAAGGGTAAAGCGATGAGAAATCGAGTGTCGCAATAGGTACCGAGTAGTAGCCTCGGGTGGGTTCGATGACGGTCGCACCGGTGAAGTCGTCGCCGGTTTGGACATTGATCACCGGGAGGATCAAATCTTGTTCTCTCGCTTTCCGAAGGAGCTGGGAAACAACTTTTATCTGCTGGCCTCGCAAAAGGAGGTAAGAGAGGGGAACTCCGGTTACCCTGGCCATTTCCATGTAGTTGATGATGCACATCAGTTTCTCCAGCAGCCGAAGCGGGAGCAGAGCGTCCTTGAGGCAGTAGACGGCGAGACGTCTCCGAGTTTGCTCATCTCCGTTCTGTAGATCGGTGATGATACTGTGCTGCACATCTTCTTTCTGCTCCTGGAGGAAGTTGTAAGACACCGCGTTCAATGTGTAGCTTCTCAATTTGTAGTCCCTCAGCAGAGCCAACAACAGGTCAAAGTTCACGCGGCCTTCCATCGCGATATTCTTGTTCTCCCGCCGGCCCATTTGCTTGGATTGAATCATGCTTTCCTTGATCACCGACTCGCTTCCTCTTATCCGACCCAGGTAGGGGAAATTCTTCACTTTGAGATGCTTAGCTCGGTTGACGAGGTACCAGTAATCGAAGTTGAGGATGTTGTAACCAGTGAGGATGTCGGGGTCGACCAAGCGGATGAACGCCGCCCACTGGTCAAGCATCTTGGATTCTGTGTCGAACGACATGACTTCGACCCCGGGAATCGGAGCACAAGTGTCGAGGGTCATGATATTCCTGATGAAAGGGTCTTTTTGACCCTGTCTGATGACCATGGAGGCGATCTGGATAACTTTGTCTTTGTTCGGCTCGGGGAAGACTCCTTTGCGTCCTGCGCACTCGATGTCGAAGCTGAGCACGCGGAACGGAGCGACCCTGGCGAATTCTCCCTCGGCTGGATGGCTCAGGAAGTCTTTCCAGTTGATGTCGGCCTCATACTGGCACAGAGAGGTCTTTTCATTCTCGGGACGCAGGGTGTATTTCCCTTGCGGGAGCGTGATCCACGAGCAGCCGACAGTTTGGGTGTCGACCATGAATCGGATTTCAAAGTCGATGTTTGCCTCGAAAGGTTTGTAATTGAACGATGGATGGGACCGAATCGAGACCGAGGCCCCCTCGAGGAGTCTTTTAGACGGAGCGATGAGACGCGGCAGGGCCACCGTGATCTTGATGAACGGCTCTAAACCTTTGTCAGTGTAGCCATAAATGTTCTGTTTGTCGACGAGCTCACAGTTGAGCACAGCTTCAGCAACACTTTTGTTTCCTTTCATGTCACCGAGAACCGCACGGTTCAGTGCGTCGCGGAACTCTTCAAGGCTACCCTTGCTGAAGCCCGGAGGTGCCTGAACGTAGAAATAGGGGAGAAAACCGTGCACATGACACAAGACGCTGTGACCTTCATCTGTGGATCCGAAAACCCGAGTGATGGGGACCAGTCCTGATTTGACAGACGTCATTCCGGTTCGAATGGGACCGACGTAATGATCGAGATCCACTTGTTGGAACTCCAACTTCTGTGCTTGGGTGTCCAACGGTGGTGCTTCGGGTCTCTTCCATCGTGCGGACATGACTTCGTCGTCTGGCACCTGCAGGATGACAACGGTTGAGAAAGAGCTCACGATTGCCGTCTAGGGATGAATTGAGGAATCATATGGGGGCCACAGCGTGGAGAAGGATGCTTGACGTAGGTTTCATTCCCTCCTGCCAAGCCTCTTACAGCGCTAGTACTCACCTGAGAAGGGTCCACATGATTGAAGATTTTTTCTTCGGCTTCGCAGTCCTCCATCAAAGCGAGCTCGGCCTCGAAATTGTTCCCACCCCCT
This sequence comes from Phytoseiulus persimilis, assembly GCA_037576195.1. Taxonomy (NCBI): domain Eukaryota; kingdom Metazoa; phylum Arthropoda; class Arachnida; order Mesostigmata; family Phytoseiidae; genus Phytoseiulus; species Phytoseiulus persimilis. The sequence goes on from CM075103.1 coordinate 29,700,413, forward strand.
GTCAGAGACAATAGCCCAAATCACGTAACCTCGTCTCGGAATGCAAACTAGAGCTCATCGTCGGGTGTTTCCTCAGAACTGAGGGATGGGTCTTTACGAGTTCCGAGTTTCATCTCGACTCACCGTCATCGGCGCTGGTTTTTGCCATTTTCGATGGGCCAGCCTGTGATGGAAAGCGACGTTTTTGAGACATTTTCGCGAAACTCCTCCGAATCCCCTATTGGCGCGCGATTTTTAGGTGGACGACGTTCGGTAAACAGGCGCCTGCGGGCACAGGGTCTTCTATCCACCACCAGGTGGGATTTTTGGCGGTTCACAGCTGTGAGCGGGCATGAACACGGCTTTCGAGATTCTCAATCTGAAAACTCCGAATTCTTAGGCAGTTCGCTATGAGAGCTTGATTTCAGCTATTTTCAGGCTGGCGAGGGACTCGGCGTACTTCAGTACAGATACGAAAGCTTGAAGAATTGCTCTTGAAGTTTTCTTTGAGAATCCGGAGCGCGCGAAGATTCAAAATGCGGCTTTCGAAATCGACGGCAGAAAGAGGGAAATTCGGCTAAATGCCGAGATCGGGAGAAAGCTTCGTGTCGTGGAGTTCGTGATTGATTGTGATCTCAGTTTAGTTCAGTGGCGTAGGTTCCCAGTCGAGACAGTTCCCCCAAACCTTCAGACCGTGAGTACGATCAAGTGATGATTAGTGGGAATGGAGCCCGTCGCAGAGTGAAATTGACGCACCAGAATCGAAGACGGTGGAAAAACTGCCATCGGGGATGGATTTTCATGACTTTTCCTGTCTGGAAGAGATCCTGTCTGTTCTGCCACTGGGGTTCAGGGAGGACACGATGGGGTCACTGGATCATTATTCTCTGGGATGGTTCGAGAAACGAGCTGACATTGATTCAACTAGTGGAAAGTGGCCGTCATAGCACCGCGAATGGAAAGCTGTTTAGAATGTGTCTCCGATTTCGACAACGGAAATTCGTCTCCGCACGATGCCGTTGACTCACCCGTTGTCCGATGTTTTGGGAATGTTCGAAAAATCTCATTCTCCAAATGCGCGACGTAATCGAATGCATTCACTTTTGTAGAACATCCGTAGACGAGCGCAATGCTGAGGAGTCGCGAGGGGAAGAAATGCAAAACCTGCGACTGCACGGTTCCCCCTGATCAGGAAACTAGGCACCAAAATAGTGTTCATCACAATCTGAACATAATGAAACACTGGATGATAACAAGAGAGTGAGTTCACCCGATTTTGATTCTTGCTCTTGCTGCAGACTCATTATTCACATCAAATTTGTTCACTCTAACAATTCTACAGGGAGGAGCTCTTGAAAAATAAGCAAGGGATCCGTCTAGTCAGCCCAGATACCAATGAATCAGGCCAAGTGTTCACTGTGGATGGTATCGTGACTGAATTCAAGGACGTCCGCATTGAGATCTTCAGTGATCACTATGACGTGACCCTCAGGATAGCTAGCGTCATCGTGGAAGGTAACATCGTGAAAATTGATAGTCCTGTTGAAGATTCCAAAGTGGTCATCAAGAAGGGCTCATCGCACACATTGGAACTTAAGGCACTATCCGATCAACAATACAGCAGAACCGTAAGACATTGACGTTATCGAAATTCTTATGGAATATACTCTCTCAATGCAAACATGGTTTGTGCGCATCCCCCGAAAGAAGCACTTCGGCCATTCGAAATGTTCCTTTCCTGAGCAGATTCCCATCGGCTTTGTGTTTTCGAGACAAGGAGAAAACCACATCTACATCATGCGCTATCTGAGAGTCACCTTCCGTGATCCCACGATAAGGTCACTGGAACCAGAGTCCCCCTACGTGGCCGTTGAGCCTGTCGCCCAGCTCCCACCCGCCGTTCGGATAGTGAAGATGAAGATGTCGCAAACCAGTGCATTCAAAAGAGTTGCAGAAGCGTGGGTCTCTCTCTAAATGCATTATCGCAAATGTATTCTCAAACCGGCCTCCGATTCGCGTTCAATGTATCTTCTCGTTCCCTGCAGTCGGATCGCTCGCTCCGCGGACAACTTCGTTCCCGGTGCTGATGAAGAAGCCGAGGAAATGTTCGTCAACACCGAAGCTGTCCGGAAAATCGCGCTCCCCATGTACTATCCTCCCAGAATACTCACGGACATCCACATGTTTAAGTTGGAAGAACCGCCTGATATGACAGAAGACTTCAAAGAATACCTCGATGAGGTAAGGTTAGTATCGTGCTCTACCGAATTGTATTGTACGCGCACCGAGCGGATAGGCAGCCAACCGGATGAAATGACATCAGACTCGACACCACCACAGGAATTGTCTCGATGTCGGTATCAAGAGAGAGAAACCTGAGAACTACGGTAAGTTCTTCACAACGCTCCTGGCCTTCGAAGACATACAGCAGGAAACCGACATAAGGATGTACGACAAAGAAAAAGCGGCGCTGAAATATTTCGAAGACGACCTCGAAAGGTAGGACACTCCACAGGCACGATCCCTAGTTAATCGCGGGTGGTCGAGGGAGGGGGGTTGCTCAAATAGAGCATGAGGACATTAAAAATGTCGACGCCAGGGCGGTGCACACCCTATACTCGATAGCGCTGAACCGCTAGGAAAACTCTGAAGAAACCGTGCACGTCTCCTCCGACCGGAGCTGAACGTCTCATCATGAGGGTTCAGGTCGCGCAGCTCACTCTTCCGTATTATTCTTCAATGCTTATCCACCTGTGGAGAAGTTTCTCGTTGGGCTTCAAAACCAAGAGTCGCGTTTCTCGGGCCATCGGAACCGATAGATATTGGGAGCTGGCATGAACCGTTCGCACTTCTCATGCGCAGGCGCTGTATTGACGGTTGCTCGGATCTATGGAGGTACAGCGGAGGGCAACTAGAGAATTTCGGAAGTGAACGATCTCTTCTGTCTCGATTCGCTCGGACGACCGCCGTGGCTTTCCGGTCTCAATAGGGAGGGCTCTCGTTGTGTCGATCTCTTTTGAATGTCGATTCATACGGAAAACAACAGCGAGCGTCATATCATCGCTTCTGGATTGAGCGGGGTAACGTGTCGAGAATTCTTCCGCTGAACGTTCCGCTGCAAAATTAAATTGACCCCCGACGATCGCTCCAGCTACGTTCTTTCTGACGGCTCGCCGGTTTCACTGACCCTCCCGCTGGCGGTCAGCACCGAGGTTTGTGGTTCCCTGAACGATTTTTCCACCTCACGGGAGCGACCGGAGCATCCTGGCGATATCCTGCTGGATTCGACCCTTTGTGTGCCATGAGTCCATCGGAGGTCAGGGAATCATTCCGCTCAGAGTGTGAAAGCACTCGAACGCTTCGTTTCGCCTCAAGCTTGGCACACGATCCGTTGGACTTGGATCGGGTCGATGTCCGATTTTCCCGAGAGCTCGCTCCCTTCTCTCATCTTTGCGGTAACAACTCGAGGCGTAAGGAAAACAGGTATTGGGAAGTTTCGTTCCATGATCTTGAATATGACACATCAAGACTTTGATTTTATTCAAAGGAGAAGCAGTTCAAGGACAGTCCAAGTACAATTCCAAGCAGACGCCATTTATCCGCACTCCGTAGACTAGCTGCTTATTTAAAAGAGACGAATCACTACATCTTCGTGTCTACTTTTTCACTTTTGTTCCTTCTGATCTCATTCGCTCCGGCTTAATTGGTTTCGTTGACGTGCCTAGTGCCCCAGCCCGCGTTCGAATCACTCATCCGGCCGCTTGGTTGTTTTTTCTCTTCCAAGGAAAAAATAAACGAATAGAGTAGTTTATGGCGTTTTATATACATATTGCTAGGAAACAACAACATATGTATGTAGTATTTTACACGACGAGAGTCAGCATCATCGATTTGTTGGTTTGAAGATTTACTTCTTTGTCATTTGCTTGTGGGCGAGCGGGTGATCGCTTGATCGATCGCCGTTGTGAATTCAATGGATCAACCGTCCACCAATCAGGCGGCTCTGCTGGTTAATGATGAACGATGGATCTATAGATATACGGTTAGATGGACAGCTAGTATCATTTAATGAATCGACCCAACCCTGAGTCCGTTGAGGGTGGAACCACAAACAGAAGTTTGAAATCATCGACGTCTTGCGGGGCACCGTGCAGGCGTTCCTGGATGCACGCGTAAAGGCTCTGAACTTGTTCCTGGTGTTGCGTTGGAGGTGGACCGTCCGAACACCATGGCCAGTGTCGCTCGTATTTCTGAGGGGCACTATGAGATTCCGTTTCGACCTGGCTGGCGGCACGTTTCCGTTCCACCGTCATCCCGCAACGTCTGAGTCGAGCCTTTTCAGCGTCCAGTTTCCGACGGATTGCCTTCTGCTCTTCGGTCTCAGCGCAGCGTCTTCGTCTAGCCCGAAGAGCATCAAGACGTCGTCTTTCGGCTTTCTGTTGCTCGCTTTCGGCCTGCCGTCGGAGGCGAGCGCGCTCTGCGCCTCGCTTCCTCCGCTCGGCTCTTTCTTCCTCGGATTCGGCGAATCGCCTTTCGCGTTTCCGTTGCGCGTCGGCCCGCCGCCGTTCCATGCGTTGTTCCTCGGTTTCTGCAGCTCTTTGCTTCCGTTGACGCAATGCATCACCACCTTTTGTGCTTTGCGACCGACCACTCGACGCGGGTATTCCTCCACCTTGACCTCCGCCTTGGTTTCCACCCTGGCCGCCTCCTCCGTTCCCGCCACCGTTATTCCCTCCTGCGCCTCCTCCTGCCCCGCCACCTCCATTCGATCCGTTTCCGCTCCCAGCTCCTCCGCCGCCAACTTCCACCCCTCCGGGAGCGGGATTGGGGATCAGGTGCGGTGAGGACCCCGAGGTGGAAGGACACGTCAAACATGTCCCCACACCGACGGTCCCAGCCGCGAAAAACGCCAAGTTATCCATTGACACTTGAGACGGCCGCGCCTCCATGTTTACTGCAACTGAAACATAGATGACTCTGTTATTCACGATTCAAAAAGTGTTCGGTTTCGGATCCTCAATACGTTCGTCTCTCTATGTGTGTCTCAAGAACCGCTGATGGCAAGAGCTCCAGCGGGTTAGCGAAGCCTCAGCTGGCCCGATGGGATGGTGCGAATAGAGACTGCGGATTATCAAGTTCATCTATGGATTGATCCGTCGACCAACAGATTCATGGATTGACTGAATTCGGTAACTGATCGGATGCTGAGTCGGGGTAACTTTTATCGGCGGTCGCGTCCACGGATTTTCGGATTTCATCGCCGACAGATTGAACAGCTGGATGGATACGCGTGCGAGAAGTTGGTTGGGTGTTCATCGATCATCATGGAAGAGCGAACCAATGAACTCACACGGGGATGTGCTGCCTCTCATCTTCGTCGGACCAGTTGTTCCGCGCCGAAGATTGGAACAGACTCGAAGTTCGGACACTCAGCTCACTTCATTGAGGGTAATCTCCGGATGGTTCTGCGTGATCAGCCCTCGCTTTTCCTTCAAACGCTGGCACGACTTGGAGAGCTCAAGAGGCTAGCTCTCCGTGCAGCCGTGCAGCGAATCCATGGCAAGCACCACCGCATCAAGTGAATCCCGTCGCACATATGATGGCTCCGGGACTATCACGTGAAGCGAGTGTAGAGCAATTTCGAACGCGAGCTTCGGATGGGGTTCTGCTCTCCATGATCATAGTATACAACTGTGTTTGTTGTGCGTGTGGGGATATTGTGCTCAGTTTATCGGTACTATCTGCGGGGACAAATGCCACTGAGCCGAAGTACGGTCGAGTTCGAAGGAACGAAACCAAGGGAGAACACTTCAACTCGGTTCTATCCGAAACTGGCGAGCGTAGTTTCCAGAACTCCGACATGTACCGAGGCTGCAGCGGGGACTCGAGAGCTTTGAATCATTCAACAAACCTGGCTGCTGCTGCTGTTGCTGCTGCTGCTGCAAATATGGAGACATCACAACGCCGATGGCAGGAGCTTTGTTTCCCGTCCGAAACATTCACATAACCCCGGAGGTTGTTCGACGTTCGGGATTTCGGTTCGGTGGCGGTGAAAGATGATGCTCAAAAGTAGGTTTTACCCACACACATACCCATCAAACACAGGAGTTCACCCGTCAGCATCAAGACACCACAACACTAGCATCCGACGGCGATACCACCATCATCATCATCGTCGTCGCCACCATCGCAGCCGCCGCCGCCACCGCCGCCAACAGAGCACCACCACGAACACCACAGTCGGGCCTCTCGGTCGGCGGATATCCCCCTCGCGTTGGCCGTTACCAAGGACGCGGTTCGAACGAAAATTCGGGAAAACTGCCTATATGGTTGCGTTGATGTGGCCTGTCGCGTTGGTCCTGCCCAGGGGCTCATTCCAACGTTCAATGCCATTGCTATTTTCACGTTTTTCTCCGTTTTGGTCTCTGCTCGCTTCCTACTATCGGAGAGCGCGCGCAGGCATTGCGGAGAGTGTCTGAAGGGAAGTTCATCTCTACAGCTGATGGGACGAATGGTCAATCACTCATCTGATCGATGTGAATGGGGGAAGCCGGTGGAATTGGATGCTGGGGAGCACTCCTCTTGGCGGTTGATTCGGGGGGAATCAAGCTTTTTCCCTTCAACTTAACAGGTGTCAATGATGGAAAATCGGGATAATTTACAATGAGCTCCGTGGGACGGACTGCTTCCGATTACGAGTTAAGAGGGCCGGGGGCGGTGTAGGCCTTCATTGCACCATCGACAGAACAACAGGACCAGATGCCGGGGGGGGGGGGGGGGGGAGGGCGAGATGGCCCCCTTCTTCGAACCATCACCACAAAAGCGGAGCGCCATCACCGGAGGGGAGGGCGGCGCGGCCCCTTCATTGCACCGTTACCAGAATATCTCGCGTCGAATTTCATAATCGTGCTGTAAATATGCTTCCATAAAGACTGCACAATGTTATTGACTTCTACCTGAAATAAATTATACACCACTGTGCGAGTCTGCGACAGTTTATTCCTTCCCGATGAGATTTATCGTGCTTGATTTTGTCGTGTATCTCCCGCCGTTGCCGTCTGATGTAGTGAGTAGAGGTCCGCATGAGGCAGGGAGTAATTTTGAGGAAGTCCTTGCCTACCTTACTCTCCTCCCGCTCGCGCAGCTGGTTCGTAGTACACCCAACTCCGCCCAATTGGATCACCCGCTCGCTCGGATGGAGATGGTCCGGTCCCGACGCGGTACCAGTAAGCGAGGATGCCTGGTTCGAGAATAAGATCCATAGTATCCTGATCCTTCCTGGTCTCGCATCGTGAAGATCCCGCCTTCTGGGAAACTACGGAGGCCGCTGCTTGCATCAGTTCATCATCGACTCTGCCTTCGACGGCAGTGTCCTTGTTCAATGTTTCCGTTTTCTAACCGAGTTCGCCTCTTCGCAGATTCGAAGTCGAAGTTGAAGGTCTTGAAGAGGGTCGGCCGTCTCTTCTGAGATTCGACAAAATATACATCCGGTCGAGACAAGAGCCCATTGAGTACGAAGGGTTCGTGGACAAGATCAAAGCGAGATCTGTAGAGATCATCATGGGTCCCGAGTGAGTGCTGAGATCAACTGAACTGAAAAAACGTTAGCATTCCGAAGCGGCCCCATTCGACAGCGGGAAGTCGCCATCATAGCGGCTCGTAGCAGGGGCGAATAGCTCTGAGATTAGATGATCTATTTTGTAGGTTCGTCAAGTTGTTCTATGACATAGCTCTGCCACCCAACGTCGACGAGGACGAAGTAGAGGATTCACTGAACCTGAGTAGGAAGAGCGAGGACATCTTCGGGATACGATTCACCGTCAGTCGGAAGACGATGCGTCTCATGTATCGAGCTCTCAATCAGTACACCGAAGCCATGGAACGTTCCCCTCTGGATGAGCTTCTGATGCCTCGCGTACAGTGGCCTGCGGAACCGACAATTACGGATTGCGAAATCAAACTAGTCAAGTGAGAGTTCGGTCGAGCTAAGTCAATCTATTATCCATCTCCCACCTTTATGCCCGAGTGTGAGACGCGTCGCTTCTCTCTGAAACACGCGCGGCGGAATTCCTTGCAGCAAACACATTGGATCGAACCCTGAGCAGCTTTGTGCTGTGCGGAACATTGTTCTCGGTCTGCACCGGCCCTTGGCTTATGTCCTCTTCGGACCACCTGGAACCGGAAAAACTACTACGATCACTGAGGCCATAGTTCAGGTGGGCTAAGGCGTCTTCTAATCGTGACAAGGGTGCGATTCGGGAATCTCGTCGAGACTCGGATCAGCGCGAACGATCTCACCATTCCTAAACCATCGCCCCAGGTGTACAGGCTACTTCCAGAGAGCCGCATCCTCATCGTTGCGCCTTCGAACTCCGCTGTCAACGTTGTCACCGAAAAAATCCTGAATAGCAACGCAGTGCCCAGAAGCGATATTTTCAGATTGTGTGGCGTCAACAGTCCTCAGCACAGGGTGATTATCTTCGCGGGATTTTCGTTCCGCTCATAGCAGTGTCCGGTGTTAAGGACCGAGCGTTCCGAACGAGAAGGCGTACCATCCCGTGATGTTCACTGAATGCAGCTCGCCTCGGTTTAAGGTTTCACCGGAGTTGCGAAGCGTCACCAACTGGAGGGACTCGTCGCAGCAGTTCGAGGAAGTGGGCATGGATATAATAATGGGGTACAGAATCGTGGCATGCACACTCAGCATGTCTGGGGTGATCGTGACCATGGGAGTTCCCAAAGGTTTCTTCACGCACATATTCATAGATGAAGCCGGGCATGCCATGGAGCCCGAAGCACTCATACCCATCGCGGGTTTGTTGGAGCCGTATGATGTCAAGGCGGTTGGCGGCTCGGTTATCTTGTCCGGAGATCATCTTCAGCTCGGTCCAATCATACGGTCGCCGATCGCGAAAGCATTCGGAATGGGTAAGAATTTCCCAGATCGCAGCGAGGCTAACCCATGCAGAACACTGATTCTCTTCGGACTCTGATCAAGTCGCCATTCCAGTCAAATCTCTCTTGGAGAGAATCATGGAGACAGTTCCCTATTCTCGAAAGCAAAACAATGCTTACAACCCGATGGTTTTGACGAAACTCTTGCGCAATTTCCGCTCGCATCCGAGCATCCTGGATGTCCCTAACGACCTCTTCTACGATGGTGAACTCGAAGTATGTATTGACCACAAATCGCAGAACCGCCAGCGGTCATTCCCTTCAATATATCTCTCCAAAGTAGAGTCCACAGGATCATTGAGGATGATTGGATTTCCAGGCGGTCGGCGACAAAGACATAACGCACAGCATGGTTTCTTACGACAAGTTGCCCATGAGAGGGACTCCGCTCATTTTCCACGGCGTTTATGGCAGGGAGTTGAGGGAATCCAACAACCCTTCTTTCTTCAATCCCGAGGAAATATCAGTCGTTGTCGGATACGTTCGACATCTGCTCTCGGTAAGTCATCGGCGTTCGGTTCCCAACTCTCGCCCCTTCGACAGAAGAATCCTGTTTCACAAACCTTGCTCGTACCAGGAAAATACGAAAACTTTCGACGATGAACCCATCAAGCAGAGCGACATAGGAATCATCGCGCCCTACCGCAAGCAAGTCCTCAAACTTCGCTTCTTCCTGAAACAACATGGCTTCCCTGACATCACCGTTGGATCTACCGAAGAGTTCCAGGGACAGGAGAGACTCATAATGATCATCACTACTGTGAGGTGTTCGCAAAAAGTTTTCGATGTCAACCCGGGGCAGAGTCTTGGCTTCCTCAAAAATCGCAAGGTGAGGTGACGGTCGGAGCAGCTCTCCAGATGCCAGATGTACTCAACGATTCATCTGTCAGCCATTCCTCCTCCATATATACATATATTTATATCACTCTATATCTTAGAAACCCCAAACGCGTGAGCGAGTCCTGTCTGGAATGACGATGCTTCTTTCCTAACCCTTACTAATACGAGCGCGTTACATGGCGTCCCCTTCAGAGGTTCAACGTCGCCGTGACCCGAGCGAAGGCCCTGATGATCATTGTCGGAGACCCGAAAATCCTGGTCAAGGACTACTGTTGGAAAAAACTGTTGATTTCCTGTAAAGACCAGAACTGTTGTGTGGGCGAAATGCCAATCCCGGACTCGAAGCAATACGGCGACTTGTTCGAGAAGTGAGTTTGGAAGTTTGCCCTGATCTTTCTCCGTTCCAGTTCTCAAGATCAGAGTCGTGCATTTCCATTTCACTCCCAGTGGGGATTTCTTGGTTCAGCTCGACCTTGGCTCATAAGTTTAATTATTCACGGGAGATGTGAGGTCCCCACTTGGGACATCATCTTCGGGTTTCAACACGCGGAGGATGATGAGAAGAGTGGGAGGTGGAAGATGAATCAAACTCTTGAGCTCGCTCGAGGAAGCCGTAGAGCAACTCATTCCTCTTTCCGAACTTTTTCCAGGTTGAAATCTCTGGAACTGACTCTGACGGGAGATCTTCAGGCACAGAAGCTTTCTTCAAAAGGACAGGTGGCCATAACCCAAACCGCGCTCCAAGAAGAACCGCAGTGGAAGGAGGACGAATGAGCGGTTATGCTGCGCGCTACACCATTGGGGAACCCAGAACAAGCTCCATGTTGGGCTTCTTTCGAAACTTGAAAATCATCGAGTCATCTCGAAAATGATGATTATTTCATCAGATTCGGGTACCGAAGGAGTTGATTATATCTGCAAGTGATCCAGTCGTAATCTATTCTTAAACCTATTTTAGGTGCATTCGAACCGAATTCCGTATGGTATTTCCAAAAAGTATGTGCCAACTGTTGGTTTTTTGAGTTGATTTGTGAATTTTTAATATTCCGGGAGGAAACTCCGGAGATGTCAGCGTGTGAATGAAAAGGAAGAACCACTCGAAGAACAGCTCGTTATACCCAAAGTATGCAATGAGTATTTTTTAGCATCTGAGCTTTCGCATCGGGGTAGTGACGAGAGCACCCAGTCTCTCGAATCGATCAGCGAACGAGAGTGCTCACATGAGAGGAAAACACAGTTCGATCGAGAAAAGAAGAGACATAGGGAGAGACACAAATCGGTTTCGATTCCGGAGCTTGGATTTCCGGAGCATCAGTAAGTTCCTCAGCGGAATGGAACTCGCCAGTTTAGTGTCGTAGAACGACGCGGTATGATTGTTCGGAGGTCAGAAGAGTCTCGTAGTCACGGCTCACAGCCAATGATGACTCGCCCCAGATTTCAACCGGTCGATCTCGTTGTCCTAGCGGAGAATACCCTCCCTATCAATTCTGATGAAGCCGGTTCCCGTTCCCCTCAGGGGAGAAACTCGTTCCCATTCCTCTCTGTACGGCCTCGACGAACGATGAAATAGGAGGTAGGCAACTCCCATCGCGGACAGCGAGTCAGGATTGCAATCGATCTGCCCCCGACGAGCTCGTGGACGACGAATTGAACGCCTCGTCTCTCTGTTAACTCTCGATTCCCGCTCGGATGGAACGTTTTGGATGGTTAGTACGGAATGGGGGAATGCACTCGGAGGGTGCTATCGACTCAGAGAATATCGAGTGAACTTTTATTTACTCTCTCTATCTCTCTCTCTCTCTCTCTCTGACGGGCATAGTGTACAAATATCTACCTTTGGAAAGCATCGAACATTTTCAAGATCCTATAAACCAATCCGTCAACGGAGCCACCTGCGGTAGTAAAGCGTTTTTAGGCAAGTTTCCTCATAACGGGCGACACACCAAATTGAAAAAATTCTCAAAGCTGAGACTCCTGGATTTCGAAGCCTGAGCTCGAAGCCTTAGATTAAGCTGAATTTCAGGTTCGATGTCCGAAAGCATTCATCCAATCAACTATGCGGTCTTTTGTGCTAGGGTTGATTCCTCAAGATGTTTGAGAGAGTTCTTGCGCTAAAATCGCCTCGAGCATCCAGCGACAGCAGAACTCCGGAGTTCAAACGATTCATCTAGACTCTCTGTGGGATGGATTGAGTTCTCGATATCCTTCCTTTCCATCGTCGGGAGAAACGGGAGATTTCAGAAATCAGTGTTGCTGAGATGAAAAACATTCGGGTATCCTCGAAAAGATGTGATTTATTCCATCAATCAATCCCCTGGTCGCGGTATAAAGTATTAATGAGACTTGAGTTCGGAACAGTCGACCAAGGAGCCATTTGTACAGCAGACGATCTTCAACTTCAACCATCTCAGCGCGTCCTATCACCACTAAGGAATAATTAACTAACGTCTATGGTAAACTTTAGAACGATTGCGTCTACTCACTCAAAGATGGCTTTTTTAATCTTTGATAATATTCCATCATCAGTTTCTTTGTCGTTGACTTTTTGACCTTGAGTTTGGTTCTTCGACTTGTCGTCACCAACTGGTCCGTACCGAGTGGAGTTCTTGTCCACCTCGGCGAATGCTTGCATCAGGGCTTTCATCTCTGGTGTCAGAGTCGTGGGAACTTCGATCTTGATGTTCACGTAGTGATCCCCACTCCCCCGAGCGTTCACCCGCTTGAGACCTTTGCCGGCGATGCGTATCTTGGTGTGCGATGAAGTTCCCGCGGGAACTTTGAGCCGAATGTCTTCGTAGATGCCCTTGATGTTGACCGCGCCGCCCAGGACGGCCTGCGCTATCGACACTGGGACATCGCTATGGACATCGCTCCCGTCTCTGCGGAAAACCCTCGACTGCGCGACCCGGAGTGTGACGAAAAGCTCCTTACTCCCAACTGCCATGCGGATGGTTTGTCCGTCTTCAACGCCGGCGGGAACTGGGACCGTCACGGATTTCCGCTGTACGGTCTCGCCCTTGCCCGCGCACTCCTGGCACTTATAGGGGATGTTCATGCGGGTACCTCCGCATTTCCGGCACGTGGACCGCATGACAAACGGACCTGTGGATATCGTCTCCATGCCGGTACCGTGACAGAACTGGCAGACTTCGGCCTTAGTTCCGACCTCGCATCTCGACCCCTCGCATTTCGGACAGACGTCCGTAATGTTGATGCTGATTTCTTTCGCGACACCTCTTGCAGCTTCCTCAAAGGTCATTTTGAGAACAACCTCCTGCGCTTGACCAAACCCGAATTGGCTTTCCTGGCCGCTGAAGGGGTCGAAATTGGAACGACCCCCTCCACCGAAGTCACCGAAAATTTTGCGGAACAGCTCTTCGGGATCGACGTGTGATTGATACTGGTACTGATAGCTGCTGTTCCCACCTCGGCCGCCCGGTTGCCCACCTCCGAAAGCCTGCGATCCCGCTGTACCGAACTGGTCATATTGTTTTCGCTTGCTGTCATCGCTCAAGACTTCGTACGCCTCCGAGACTTCGGTGAACTTTTTAGCCGCGTCCTTGTCGCCTTTGTTCGTGTCAGGATGGTACTTCTTCGCCAGCTGGTAATAGGCTTTCTTGACATCTTTTGCACTGGCGTTCCGAGGTACTCCCAATATATCGTAATAGTCACGCTTGAGGAGTGCACGCGAATTGTGGAAGCTTCTAGTCCTGTCCGGCTCGATGAATAGAACACTTCGAGCTCCGATCGCCGTGACATTCTGTTGGCGAGCGAACACCGCCGCTCCGTGGCGCCACAGGGGCTTGAGCAACATCGGAATCCCGACGTCCCCAGATGATCACAAGAGAGGTCTTGAAACGAGCTCACAAATAATAATCGAAAGGCAAGTGGAGATTCGCGCAGCACGTTACATCAAGCGCACGGTTTGTTTCTTACCGCTAAATGCTGAGCGGGAATCGTCGGCTGGCACTAAATACCGAGCTGCGTCAACTGGGAGAGCGCGCCAATGGAAATAACTGTACTCTTCATTTTCAATACTCAATGTCTGCTTCGGAATCATGCGGCTGGGTTTCGACGGAACAACTATTCACTGAGCCGCGTTCTGAGCTCGAATACATTCTCGGTTCCTCATCTGGCAGTTCTTCATGTTGTGCACCGACTCATGCGCGTTTTCATGGCATGGCCTGTCGCCTTCGAGCAGCTAACTGATGCGACTGTCTGGAAATTGACTACACCAAGCCAGACTCCAGGATTTTCCTCCGTTATTTCCATCCTACTCCTTTTCGAGCAGCACAGGCTCATGTATTCTTCCATTCGGTACACCTGGTGACGATACTGGTTGTCGACTTGCTCAGCACTTTGATTTTCATCGGGAGGTGTCCGAGTCGTTGGATATGGGACCGAGTTGAGCGTCAAGGGAGGACTGAGGGAGGGAGGGGAGGGAGTGATCCGCGACTACCGATGCTTTTCATTCCTTCGCGGGGATAGCGATGTCAACGCCGAAGCGTTGATGCAACGGGCGCCCAGGGGCATTTTTCACATGGCCAGAGTCCGACAGAGGAAAATCGGGAATGGGAAAAGTTGAGAAGAGTTTTGGGTGCATTATTGAGTGCATCCATGATTTGGCTACATGTAGGATGACCGCTGGTGGAGTTCAAGAATCCGACAGAGTGTTCTTAATTCGAGAATGTCCTGCGCGAATAATCCGGAAAATTGAATGTTTTTTTGGCACGTGCAGAAAATCCCATCCCGCTCTGGCGGCGGAAAGACCGAATCATCAGTCTTGGACCTCGAGTGAGGCCACGGGTGAGGTCGGGAATTTACCTGGTGTCTCCGCCACCTGAATCGATTCGCAGCAGCCTGGCTTGTGACTGGCAGGATACGGAGTCAGGAACTCAGTCCTTCCAATGCGGTCCTCGGGTAGAGGTTCGCTTCGGAGCAGGCCCCTCATTTCGTGTTCCCCGATGTTCAAGCAATAGGCAAGAGAATATTCTCTTGGACGACCGTGTGCGATGCGCAACCTTGCTAGTCCCTCCGTCGAGAACGCAAGTCACAAACATACCCCTCGATTGACTCAATAGCGGATGACCCAACTCCCTTCCAAAGGTCAAGTCAGTGAATCCCATCTATCTAAAGTTACGCTTGAGCATCAAGCTCCTGAGCTATTTGAGATGACAGAGCTTCACTCCATCCGTAAGACCTTGTGGAGAGGCCAAGGAGTCTCGCAACGTAATATCGGGACATGTACCTCTACGCTGAGATTCGGGATTTCGTCCCTAAACCTCGGAAATTATGGTCAGATTGATACCGAAACCATCTCCTCAGGCTCTCGAAAGGATGGTCAGATTCGACTCCGGAGTTCATTAAGGACGATCAAAAAAACAAACCCTAGATATTTATGTGCACAAATTCTATACTTATCTATACATGGATAGCGAAGGATATGGTATCTTATTCGTGGAAGAGAATGAGATAGATCAAAAGGAGAAACGTATGAACGAGAAAGTCGTTGAAAGCCGCATTCCGACGGACGAAGTAGGCTTCGTCAATTTCCTCGACCTCGCTTTCGTCGCTCAAATCCCCATTCGCTTCGTCGACTCGCTGTGCTGGTTGTGAGAGATCCTCTGCAATCACAGTGGAAAAGTTATCGCTTCCATCGACCTGACGAATGTTGTGTCCGCGACGACAAGAACAGACAACGAGGTCGACAGAAGGAGTGATTTATTTGAGAAGCAGCCCGCTTCTACAGGAATCATGGAAGTGATTTTGTTGTGTTATAAGTGTACTCAGCAACAAACTCAATCTTCTTCTTTACCCTCCTTGGACTTGATTGGGCTCTTTCGTCTCGACATGAGGTTCGTGAAGAACCGTGATTCTGCTCGTGGCATGATGCATCAAGATAAATTGCACGAGTTCCGTTTGACGAGAGCTTTCCGGTATTTAAACGAGTTGGGCGGGATTGATGGGCTTCCCTCCCTTAACGGGATAGAAGTATACCTCCAGTCTCTCCTGCTTCTCGCGCCAGAAGAGGGTCCGAACTGTCTCTGGGCGCGTTAGCATCAAGTGCGCGAAGCTCCGCAGCTGGTGGAGCTTCCAGAGCGACGCTTGGCTCGCGAACTTCGAGATTTCGGAGCCCCGGTGCAGCTTTGCCCTCAGGGAAAGCTTTGCTCTCTGGAGCTTCGAAGGATTGGTCGCTCGCCCCATAATCCGAAGTTCCCCCGAGGATGGTCCATCCATCGTCCTCGTCAAGGTTCCAGGCTTCATCTACGGGTGAAACGATAAAAATCAGACTTCAGTTCAGTAGCTGAGCTATAGTCGAACTACTGGTTCCGTGGGCTTACGTTCCATATTGATGTGTGCCACTCGACAGTGCCGCTTACAACTTCGAGTGTTTTCAGTTTCGTTGCGGCTAGCTCCCGGCACAACAGCGAACCCTCGCCGGTTGCACGTGAGCTCACGTTGGAAGAAATTCGATTGACAACGCATCGCTTTGCTGAGCTCACATTTGGGACGTCAGCAACGCTATCGCTGATTGATTGAGGCAGAGCCCTAGCAAACGTTGAAAGTCGAAGGCAACAACGGCGACTCACCTCTCGTGGAGCATTCATCGACCCCTTCCTTCCGGCTCGAACCTTGTCGATCGTCCATGTCCTAAAACAATGATAATGCTAAGTATCTTCGACAAATTGAATTGAAAATATCCCGGCGTTCGGGGAAGCCAACGAAATTCCAGGGGAAGTTTCGGTAACAAGGTGTCCGTTGAGGGGCACATTTTTCATCACTAGCTCGGAGAACGAAGTCGGATGATTGAGCAGACTCTCATCTGCATGTGTCCCAAAATTTCATGCTCTGTTCCCCGGATTCGTCGTCCGATTCAAGATTACGAAACAAACATTCTCTTGCGTCGAGAAGAAACGAGGCGCCCTCGGGCTTTTGCCGACGACGACACCGGGTGGTGATCCCTAGCAGCCTCCAAGAAGCAGTGATAGTCACAGTTCACAATGAACACCCCCGAGAATTGCGGATGCAAGTTCTCTAGATCTGATGTGTACTGGTGAGAGGTAGACGCACACATCCGAGATTCCGTTGAGAGGTGCGACGATTGCCAATTAGCGGCAAATAATCCGATCAAGGTACCACGCCCTCCCTTGGAACGCTCAACTGGACCTCGGATACGCGTACACGCTGACCCAATCAACAACACGTTCTACCTAGTCATCGTCGACTTCCACTCGAATTGGCTTGAAAGACGAAGAACACAATCGAAGCATTCAAAAATATCTCCACTTAACACAGATTCCTGGAAGGAATTCGAACCAACACCGGCAGTCAAGCCATCGCCACTGATATCGAGATATATTGTGAAAATAATGACATAGAGAATTGATTTTCGACAGCCTAGAAACGGAGGCACCACCTCAGACATCGTCTGGAACGCTAACCGATCCAGAACGATACGAGATGTATTGACGATGGAAGATTCTGAACTATGGATTCATCTTCCACATAAAAATACGCT
The DNA here is from genome assembly GCA_037576195.1 of Phytoseiulus persimilis. Taxonomy (NCBI): domain Eukaryota; kingdom Metazoa; phylum Arthropoda; class Arachnida; order Mesostigmata; family Phytoseiidae; genus Phytoseiulus; species Phytoseiulus persimilis. Next base: position 29,717,706 of record CM075103.1, read on the forward strand.
TCCGCTCGACATCCTTCGGCCTGTTCCGCAGAGTTGAAATAATCGAGGTTGAAATGCGGAAGGTTGAAATAATCCAGGTTGTACCGTATCTCGATCGCGACGGCCTTCGCTGAGTATTTTTCACACCAGCAACTTGGATTTTCGTCCGGTATTCGCGCCAAGTGCAACAGCCATACGAAGTGTACCAGAACGGCTTCACAGCTCATAACATGAGTGAAGGAAAACCATCTCAGATACTTGACATAAATGGCATGAGTCTCTAGTCTTTTGTAGCCTCGCCAGCCTCGTCCTGCGTACGCTAGGCCCTCGGAGAGAGAATATGTGCTACATAACAGAACTAGACGTTGAAAACGGCTTTCCGTATTCTCTAAATCTCGACCGTAGCAGCGTGAAAGTCCTCGATGGAATTTTCTTGAAGCAATTTCTGGTGAATCACATGAAGCTATCAACGCGTCTCCATGAAGTTACTGTCAGTTCCTCATGATACATTCTCCTCGGATGGCCGCTACCTCGCACATCCCACAAGCTTTTCCCGGTGAGGACTGCTCAATGAACAGGATCTCAGAGCACCGGCTGGAGGGCGAGTTCAGGATTCCATGGCATTTCTTTCGGATTCAGAGTCAGACTGATTGCGGTAGCTGAGTTTTATGATTTTAGGGCCGATTTCAGAATTCTCAGTAACGATCCGCACAGGTTCCCGGGAATGTTTTACTGAGTTCTTGCGTCTGCGAACGTCGACAATTATCGCCGTCGATCGAAAGGAATGAAGTAGATTGAGGACGAGCAGAGTTCGACATCAAATTTCAACGGTCGATGGGACCCAAACAACGCGGAGTAGCATGAATATCATCGGGTGAGCAAGAATATTCAAAGAGGAGAACATCAGGGAGGTTCTGCAAGATCCGGATACTTCGACATAGATTCTAATTCACGGGAACCATCTTTAATCTACGAACACATACCGTGAGTCGTGGTTTAGGTACTGACGAGGAAGTATGCAGGTCGTGTGATCTTGTTTTGGTTCTGATGCATGTGCGACCTCCAGAATGAATCTCCGCTTTTGGGTGAGGCTCAATCAGAACAGCGCGCCACCTGGCGGCATGTTCGGGGTTGAAATATTCCGCCCGACCGCGGGCTGGCTCCTAAGGCATCGTATGTTCGATTTCTTGAGAAGAACGGATGAGCCAGACTCCCGACCTGCGAGGTGCTCATTGACACGCTGCTTCGGAAATTCGGTGACCACGCCATGAACCATCGTTGCTCTCAACTACGATCTCATGTGGATGGTGGTCTCTCCGATCCGTTGTTCTTGCTCCGTACGCTCGTGCAGCAGGGATCGATTCTCTACTCGCTCATCCCATTGGTTTCTAGGTTTTCATAACCGTTGACATTTACCAGAACCTTTTGAACGGGAGCTCCCGCCTCTCGGTCGAACGTTTCGAGAAACGGTTTATTTTCGCCCTTCCTTCGCAGGACGCTGGCGGGATATGATCAAATACTCTCGAGACCAAATCATGCCGAATCATGCCTAACGGCAGATGAGTCGCATAAGGCGGGAGGTGATGATCTCCTTTGACATTTTCTCATCGGATACGATCAGAGTTTGACGGGCGGCGGACCCATCAGGTTCAGGAAGCACAACTAACCCGTATATGTAGTTAACTCGGGAACCCAATGGGCTGCGATTTGTGCGCTGTGTCCTGATACTGGTCAAGCATTCGTCGATTGAACGTTCAATGCAGGAATCCCAGCTCATCTCGAATAGACGTACTGCACATCGGATCATTTTCCTCTTGGTCTTGTCAGCAGGAGACTCCTCAACATCCAGATTCCAGTGATGGCTCAGGAAAAATCGCATTTGGATTCTGTCAAACCGATCTTCTTCAAGGTTCGCAGACTGAGATGCAAATCCAGAGGAAATACACAGAAAAGCGATATTATCCTTAGAAGATATCTGAACATATCGGTGCTTGATCTCCGCGCGACCCGCCGCAGAGGCTTCCTGCACGGCTCGGACCAAGCAAGTAGCTACCCACTGGACTCTGACCGACAATCGGGATACGACCTTGACCATTGGAGAACATGGAATCGATGAATGAGTCGAGAAGCCGAGAGGATTCAGCTGCTCCCTCGCGACTCCGATTCACTGTGGCTGCATGAGACCATTTCTCCAAACAGTTTGTCGACATGAACTGAATAAACAGTGGATATTATGTCAGACACTCGTGATCACTGCTGCTCAGCGAAACAAAAATCAGCAACAACTGTGGTGAATCACAGCGCTTTCTGAGAGGATGCACGATTGGAAGAACCAACGGGGGTTGAGGCCTACTGGGTCATGAGCACCGAATTAGAAGGAGACCGCGGCAGAATCATCCCAGCGATACCAGACTCACGCTCAGGATATCGTAGGTGAAAATTAATTGTAGGTGTATATTGAATTGTGTCTCACCCGAAAAAATACTCGTCTTCGACGTCCGGGAAACGCGACATTCAGACAAAAAAGATCGGAAAATTGAATGGAAGGAGCAGAATAACTCCTGAGAAACCTAACTGGAAAATATGACTCGAATATGTACGTTCGGTAGCAAAAACCCCTCTCGGATTACGAGGCGGTATGTGACTTTCCCGCGAATACGACAAAACAGCTGAAGATCCCGTTCACGGGAGACCAAAACTGTCTCAGATCTGGCCGGAATGCTCAGAGAGAACGACACAATCAACCTAAATTCCCTGTTAGATAGCAGTGATGTTTTCAAGTGAGAATCCTGTTTGATCCCAGGGAGCGGAATACTTATAAATGGTTCATTGAATACTCTCCAAATCCAACGGGCACACGACGATGTCGGCGAGAATGCAATAACGAGAATCGCGCGGTTGGCTGCTGTCATCAACGATGACAGCGACGATGATTAGGTGGTCCTCGATAAGACTGTATGCGATTATGAAACCGAGAGAAATGAGACGAGATTCATTTTCGTTTGCGGAAATCTCTCCAGACGCTTTTTCCGCGGACCACGGACCCTGTATAGAACCGCAAATGACCCTTGGGCATCTGACTGAGATCTTCAGCTTTCCCGGATGGGAGGAGCTTATTATATTTCTCAGGAGCAAAACCGACATCTTTTCCCGAATCACCAGCGGGAAACAGCGTTTTTTGTTCTGGTCGTGTGTCATTGGAGGTGGCCCAGTCGTTAGATATGGGACCGAGTTGAGCGTCAAGGGAGGACTGAGGGAGGGAGGGGAGGGAGTGATCCGCGACTACCGATGCTTTTCATTCCTTCGCGGGGATAGCGATGACAACGCCGAAGCGTTGATGCAACGGGCGCCCAGGAACATTTTTCACATGGCCAGAGTCCGACAGAGGAAAATCGGGAATGGGAAAAGTTGAAAAGAGTTTTGGGTGCATTATTGAGTGCATCCATGATTTGGCTACATGTAGGATGACCGCTGGTGGAGTTCAAGAATCCGACAGAGTCTTCTTAACTCGAGAATGTCCTGTGCGAATATTCCGGAAAATTGAATGTTTTTTTGGCACTTGCAGAAAATCCCATCCCGCTCTGGCGGCGGAAAGACCGAATCATCAGTCTTGGACCTCGAGTGAGGCCACGGGTGAGGTCGGAAATTTACCTGGTGTCTCCGCCACCTGAATCGATTCGCAGCAGCCTGGCTTGTGACTGGCAGGATACGGAGTCAGAAACTCAGTCCTTCCAATGCGGTCCTCGGGTTCGCTTCGGAGCAGGCCCCTCATTTCGTGTTCCCCGATGTTCAAGCAATAGGCAAGAGAATATTCTCTTGGACGACCGTGTGCGATGCGCAACCTTGCTAGTCCCTCCGTCGAGAACGCAAGTCACAAACATACCCCTCGATTGACTCAATAGCGGATGACCCAACTCCCTTCCAAAGGTCAAGTCAGTGAATCCCATATATCTAAAGTTACGCTTGAGCATCAAGCTCCTGAGCTATTTGGAGCTAAAAAATCAGCAGTATTCGGAGTTGCGGAGCAATTCTCGGAGATCTGGCAGGCTCGCCATGATTCGAATCATTCTTGCGTCGGCTCCCATGATTATTCCAACGGCAGTCGATGGAGATAGGGAATTGTATTCGATCAACTCAGCTTCGAGACTGAATGAAAATACGATGAACCGAGGAGGGAATTAGGTGTGGAGGTCGCAGGGCTTGCATACCGTAAGACCTTGTGGAGAGGCCAAGGAGTCTCGCAACGTAATATCGGGGCAGTGTACCTCTACGCTGAGATTCGTTTCCCGTCATATATGCGAACAAACGCAATTCGACCGACTGGAGTCGGTTTACGGCATAGAGACACTTTCTGCCCTCCTCTCCGTTTAGGTCAGCATCATTACGGAACGTTCATCTGATTTGGCTTTTCGGTACAAGTTATTTCTTTCCTGTATGGTACTCCGCCCGCTACTGATCAAAATTCTCGTCTGATCTGGTGGGATATCGTAGCCGATCTTTAAATGCTTACTACTGTTTCTGTCTTCTTGAGCTTTCCTCGTGGGTTTCGCTCCAGCTCTATTAATTCAACATCGAATCGCTTCATCGCGTGTTCTTGAGGCTCTCCTCGTGGCTTGCGTATCGGCTTCTCGAATCCGACTTCCAACTCTACCTTCGGGTGTCCCTGCAGCTCTTCTTGTTGCTTGCTATCGAAGAAGGTCCCGTGGAGTCTCGTGTACGGTCTTGTGGACTGCTATCGTAGACGGTCTCGTTGGCTCTCGTAGACAGTCGTGTGGGTTCTCGTAGACGGTCTCGTCGGCTCTCGCAGACATCCGATCGACCCCGGAATCACATCTACATGGATACCCGAAAGAATGGTCAGATCGACTCTGGAATCACGTCCCTGGAGGCGTATACCGAGTTCACCGAAACCCATTTCACCGAGACCCACTTTACCGACACTCAGTTTGCCGAAGCCCAGTTCACCGATTAATCTCCTCCCCCATTCGCAAAGCTATTCACACTTATTTGACGGGCTGGAAAGAGGCAAAGAGAAGAGAGAGAGTCAAAATGCCACAGGAGACTCCCGCCATCCACTGATGCCGTCCCAAATGTATACTTTGTAGAACAGGGTTCCTTGAATTCACCCTCGTTGTGTGCACGTGGATCCCTGGAACATGTGACCGATGACGCTTTGGATGCCCCATCAGTAATTTATTCATATTCCCAGAAAGGAACAAAATATCAATTCAACAATCAGGTTGCTGTCTGGGGTGAGGAGCTAGATGGTGGAGAGGGCTGCGATTGAGTTCGCCGCGCCGATTCCCGCCAACTTCGCGGCCCACGCTTCGCGACCGGGAGAGGAGACTTCTCGATGATGAGGGTTTCGGTGAAGTGGGCTTCGAAGAAGGGGCTTTCGATCAACTGAGTCTCGGTGAAACGGAACCTAACCTCCCTGGACTCGAAGAAGTATGGTCAAATCAACCCCGCAAAGAATAGTCGAATCGACCTCGGAATAACCTTCATGGACCCCCTAAAAGTACGGTTTAATCGACCCCGAAACCTCCGCTTAGATTCTGAAAAGTATGGTCAGATCGATCCCGCACGCAGCGCCACGGTCCTCGGAAGGTATGGTCGGATCGACCCCGGGATTTCGTCCCTAAACCTCGGAAATTATGGTCAGATTGATACCGAAACCATCTCCTCAGGCTTTCGAAAGGATGGTCAGATTCGACTCCGGAGTTCATTAAGGACGATCAAAAAAACAAACCCTAGATATTTATGTGCACAAATTCTATACTTATCTATACATGGATAGCGAAGGATATGGTATCTTATTCGTGGAAGAGAATGAGATAGATCGAAAGGAGGAACGGATGAACGAGAAAGTCGTTGAAAGCCGCATTCCGACGGACGAAGTAGGCTTCGTCAATTTCCTCGACCTCGCTTTCGTCGCTCAAATCCCCATTCGCTTCGTCGACTCGCTGTGCTGGTTGTGAGAGATCCTCTGCAATCACAGTGGAAAAGTTATCGCTTCCATCGACCTAACGAATGTTGTGTCCGCGACGACAAGAACAGACAACGAGGTCGACAGAAGGAGTGATTCATTTGAGAAGCAGCCCGCTTCTACAGGAATCATGGAAGTGATTTTGTTGTGTTATAAGTGTACTCAGCAACAAACTCAATCTTCTTCTTTACCCTCCTTGGACTTGATCGGGCTCTTTCGTCTCGACATGAGGTTCGTGAAGAACCGTGATTCTGCTCGTGGCATGATGCATCAAGATAAATTGCACGAGTTCCGTTTGACGAGAGCTTTCCGGTATTTCAACGAGTTGGGCGGGATTGATGGGCTTCCCTCCCTTAATGGGATAGAAGTATACTTCCAGTCTCTCCTGCTTCTCGCGCCAGAAGAGGGTCCGAACTGTCTCTGGGCGCGTTAGCATCAAGTGCGCGAAGCTCCGCAGCTGGTGGAGCTTCCAGAGCGACGCTTGGCTCGCGAACTTCGAGATTTCGGAGCCCCGGTGCAGCTTTGCCCTCAGGGAAAGCTTTGCTCTCTGGAGCTTCGAAGGATTGGTCGCTCGCCCCATAATCCGAAGTTCCCCCGAGGATGGTCCATCCATCGTCCTCGTCAAGGTTCCAGGCTTCATCTACGGGTGAAACGATAAAAATCAGACTTCAGTTCAGTAGCTGAGCTATAGTCGAACTACTGGTTCCGTGGGCTTACGTTCCATATTGATGTGTGCCACTCGACAGTGCCGCTTACAACTTCGAGTGTTTTCAGTTTCGTTGCGGCTAGCTCCCGGCACAACAGCGAACCCTCGCCGGTTGCACGTGAGCTCACGTTGGAAGATATTCGATTGACAACGCATCGCTTTGCTGAGCTCACATTTGGGAGGTCAGCAACGCTATCGCTGATTGATTGAGGCAGAGCCCTAGCAAACGTTGAAAGTCGAAGGCAACAACGGCGACTCACCTCTCGTGGAGCATTCATCGACCCCTTCCTTCCGGCTCGAACCTTGTCGATCGTCCATGTCCTAAAACAATGATAATGCTAAGTATCTTCGACAAATTAAATTGAAAATATCCCGGCGTTCGGGGAAGCCAACGAAATTCCAGGGGAAGTTTCGGTAACAAGGTGTCCGTTGAGGGGCACATTTTTCATCACTAGCTCGGAGAACGAAGTCGGATGATTGAGCAGACTCTCATCTGCATGTGTCCCAAAATTTCATGCTCTGTTCCCCGGATTCGTCGTCCGATTCAAGGTTACGAAACAAACATTCTCTTGCGTCGAGAAGAAACGAGGCGCCCTCGGGCTTTTGCCGACGACGACACCGGGTGGTGATCCCTAGCAGCCTCCAAGAAGCAGTGATAGTCACAATTCACAATGAACACCCCCGAGAATTGCGGATGCAAGTTCTCTAGATCTGATGTGTACTGGTGAGAGGTAGATGCACACATCCGAGATTCCGTTGAGAGGTGCGACGATTGCCAATTAGCGGCAAATAATCCGATCAAGGTACCACGCCCTCCCTTGGAACGCTCAACTGGACCTCGGATACGCGTACACGCTGACCCAATCAACAACACGTTCTACCTAGTCATCGTCGACTCCCACTCGAATTGGCTTGAAAGACGAAGAACACAATCGAAGCATTCAAAAATATCTCCACTTAACACAGATTCCTGGAAGGAATTCGAACCAACACCGGCAGTCAAGCCATCGCCACTGATATCGAGATATATTGTGAAAATAATGACATAGAGAATTGATTTTCGACAGCCTAGAAACGGAGGCACCACCTCAGACATCGTCTGGAACGCTAACCGATCCAGAACGATACGAGATGTATTGACGATGGAAGATTCTGAACTATGGATTCATCTTCCACATAAAAATACGCTTCCGCTCGACATCCTTCGGCCTGTTCCGCAGAGTTGAAATAATCGAGGTTGAAATGCGGAAGGTTGAAATAATCCAGGTTGTACCGTATCTCGATCGCGACGGCCTTCGCTGAGTATTTTTCACACCAGCAACTTGGATTTTCGTCCGGTATTCGCGCCAACAGCCATGCGAAGTATACCAGAACGGCTTCACAGCTCATAACATGAGTGAAGGAAAACCATCTCAGATACTTGACATAAATGGCATGACTCTCTAGACTTTTGTAGCCTCGCCAGCCTCGTCCTGCGTACGCTAGGCCCTCGGAGAGAGAATATGTGCTACATGACAGAACTAGACGTTGAAAACGGCTTTCCGTATTCTCTAAATCTCGACCGTAGCAGCGTGAAAGTCCTCGATGGAATTTCTTGAAGCAATTTCTGGTGAATCACATGAAGCTATCAACGCGTCTCCATGAAGTTACTGTCAGTTCCTCATGATATATTCTCTTCCGGATGGCTGCTACCTCGCACAGTTTGTTCCGACATCTCACAAGCTTTTCCCGGTGGAGACTGCTCAATGAACGGGAACTCAGAGCACTGGCTGGAGAGCAGGGTCAGGATTTCATGGCATTTCTTTCGGATTTCGAGTCAGACTGATTGCGGTAGCTGAGTTTTATGATTTTAGGGCCGATTTCAGAATTCTCAGTAACGATCCGCACAGGTTCCCGCTTCAATCTTGAGCCCTGATCTCCTGCCTGGACACAGCTTGTGTTCCGAATGTTAGAGGGCGCGGGAACATAGCTCAAACATCAACAGTGTGAGTTCATGTATAATATACAGGGAACGTGGAAGAATAGGGCACTCCGATATTTTCCGGTCGGATATCGCAATCATGTTTCATGGTACCCTCATCGGGAGGTGAATAAATGCAGATCGAAGGCTGAGGGGGAATGTTTTACTGAGTTCTTGCGTCTGCGCACGTCGACAATTATCGCCGTCGATCGAAAGGAATGAAGTAGATTGAGGACGAGCGGAGTTCGACATCAAATCTCAACGGTCGATGGGACCCAAACAACGCGGAGTAGCATGAATATCATCGGGTGAGCAAGAATATTCAAAGAGGAGAACATCAGGGAGGTTCTGCAAGATCCGGGTACTTCGACATAGATTCTGATTCACGGGAACCATCTTTAATCTACGAACACATACCGTGAGTCGTGGTTTAGGTACTGACGAGGAAGTATGCAGGTCGTGTGATCTTGTTTTGGTTCTGATGCATGTTCGACCTCGAGAATGAATCTCCGCTTTTGAGTGAGGCTCAATCAGAACAGCGCGCCACCTGGCGGCATGTTCGGGGTTGAAATATTCCGCCCGACCGCGGGCTGGCTCCTAAGGCATCGTATGTTCGATTTCTTGAGAAGAACGGATGAGCCAGACTCCCGACCTGCGAGGTGCTCATTGACACGCTGCTTCGGAAATTCGGTGGCCACGCCATGAACCATCGTTGCTCTCAACTACGATCTCATGCGGATGGTGGTCTCTCCGATCCGTTGTTCTTGCTCCGTACGCTCGTGCAGCAGGGATCGATTCTCTACTCGCTCATCCCATTGGTTTCTAGGTTTTCATAACCGTTGACATCTACCAGAACCTTTTGAACGGGAGCTCCCGCCTCTCGGTCGAAAGTTTCGAGAAACGGTTTATTTTCGCCCTTCCTTCGCAGGACGCTGGCGGGATATGATCAAATACTCTCGAGACCAAGTCATGCCGAATCATGCCTAACGGCAGATGAGTCGCATAAGGCGGGAGGTGATGATCTCCTCTGACATTTTCTCATCGGATACGATCAGAGTTTGACGGGCGGCGGACCCATCGAGTTCAGGAAGCACAACTAACCCGTATATGTAGTTAACTCGGGAACCCAATGGGCTGCGATTTGTGCGCTGTGTCCTGATACTGGTCAAGCATTCGTCGATTGGACGTTCAATGCAGGAATCTCAGCTCATCTCGAATAGACGTACTGCACATCGGATCATTTTCCTCTTGGTCTTGTCAGCAGGAGACTTCTGAACATCCAGATTCCAGTGATGGCTCAGGAAAAATCGCGTTTGGATTCGGTCAAACCGATCTCGTTCAAGGTTCGCAGACTGAGATGCAAATCCGGAGGAAATACACAGAAAAGCGATATTATCCTTAGAAGATATCTGAACATATCGGTGCTTGATCTCCGCGCGACCCGCCGCAGAGCTTTCCCGCGCCTCCTTCTGCCAGCCTGACATCAGTTGTTAGAGAAAGTAGAAGATGGTCCCATGGATGGAGACGAACAAGACAGACATTTTGCCTCCACGGAATGACAGACACCGTGCGAGTGGTGCCCGGGATGGTATTCAAAGATCCACTCAACCAGATTTGATTCGAACCAAACCAACAAAACAACCAATCGGTTATCTTCTATTTTATCACAGTTTTCAACACACAATAAGCGCTTCATTTTCACATTAAGCACAGTGAGATTCACCAAACAAACAACCGCATGACACGCAGCAGAAAATAATGATTTAGTGATCTTATTTGAGAGTGTTTCGCACAAATCATCACAAGCAGTAGTTGACATATTTCTATAGAAGCCACGGATAACTTCGACTTCATTCGATCGCTCAACGAGATCCCAGTTTTACATCTGTAGCACTTTCAGCATTTGAATCTATCGACATCGGATTCAAATGTCCTATCTGGGGATATACACCATCGAGCGTCAAGTTGGAATCGGTGGCGTGAATGTAGACACGAAAAAATCTTCGATTCTATACGATGTCATTCGCAACGAACCAACCTCACATTTGATTCCACTGTCGGGCTGTCACGTTCGTGACGCGATGCCACGCTGGAGTAGAAACGAGGAGAGCTTCGAGTCGCGGGCCTCAATCTAAGCTGTAAGTTCCTTCCTGTCGATCGGATGAGCTTTCCCCGCATTCTGTTCCCCTGTGTGCAACACAGTAGGATGATGACCGTCGATACTTCCATCAGGACCATCTCAGTAATCTTCGGTCCATTAACATATCTCTAAACTCCTGGCATTTACTCACCGGATTTGTTCTCCTTGAACCACTACCGAGACTTGATCATCGATTATTAATGCAGGCAGTGTACAGTCCGAGTCATGTTCAGAACAGAACGCCTGGGCGAAGCATAGGCTCTTCTCGCAATGCACGCATCTGAGGAAGGGCGATTAGGGAACACTGGTCCTCGACAATCAAATCGGAGGAGAATTCTCAAAGGGACATCCATGGGCCGGGCCCCTCATTCCTTTACCCTGTCTCGGGGCGTATTCAATCATGTATCGAGAACTTGACGCACGGAACTGGTGCAGAACGAAGGGCTCTAGGACCACAATCTTGTCCCGATGGCATACAGTACAACCTCGATTATTTCAACCATTCGGTCTCCAACCTTGATCATTTGAACCAGTCGGGCTTCAACCTCGATTATTTCAACTTGATATACAGTGCAGCCCCGATCATCTCAACCTCGAATATTTCAACCGTTCTCTGCATCGAACAGTTCAGATAATCGAGGTTGCACTGTATATTGAATTGTGTCTCACCGGGAAAAATACTCGTCTTCGACGTCCGGGAAACGCGACATTCAGACAAAAAAGATCGGAAAATTGAATGGAAGGAGCAGAATAACTCCTGAGAAACATGACTGGAAAATATGACTCGAATATGTACGTTCGGTAGCAAAAACCCCTCTCGGATTACGAGGCGGTATGTGACTTCCCCGCGAATACGACAAAACAGCTGAAGATCCCCTTCACGGGAGACCAAAACTGTCTCAGATCTGGCCGGAATGCTCAGAGAGAACGACACAATCAACCTAAATTCCCTGTAAGACAGCAGTGATGTTTTCAAGTGAGAATCCTGTTTGATCCCAGGGAGCGGAATACTTATAAATGGTTCATTGAATACTCTCCAAATCCAACGGGCACACGACGATGTCGGCGAGAATGCAATAACGAGAATCGCGCGGTTGGCTGCTGTCATCAACGATGTCAGCGACGATGATTAGGTGGTCCTCGATAAGACTGTATGCGATTATGAAACCGAGAGAAATGAGACGAGATTCATTTTCGTTTGCGGAAATATCTCCAGACGCTTTTTCCGCGGACCACGGACCCTGTATAGAACCGCAAATGACCCTTGGGCATCTGACTGAGATCTTCAGCTTTCCCGGATGGGAGGAGCTTATTATATTTCTCAGGAGCAAAACCGACATCTTTTCCCGAATCACCAGCGGGAAACAGCGTTTATTGTTCTGGTCGTGTGTCATTGGAGGTGGCCCAGTCGTTAGATATGGGACCGAGTTGAGCGTCAAGGGAGGACTGAGGGAGGGAGGGGAGGGAGTGATCCGCGACTACCGATGCTTTTCATTCCTTCGCGGGGATAGCGATGACAACGCCGAAGCGTTGATGCAACGGGCGCCCAGGGGCATTTTTCACATGGCCAGAGTCCGACAGAGGAAAATCGGGAATGGGAAAAGTTGAAAAGAGTTTTGGGTGCATTATTGAGTGCATCCATGATTTGGCTACATGTAGGATGACCGCTGGTGGAGTTCAAGAATCCGACAGAGTCTTCTTAACTCGAGAATGTCCTGTGCGAATATTCCGGAAAATTGAATGTTTTTTTGGCACGTGCAGAAAATCCCATCCCGCTCTGGCGGCGGAAAGACCGAATCATCAGTCTTGGACCTCGAGTGAGGCCACGGGTGAGGTCGGAAATTTACCTGGTGTCTCCGCCACCTGAATCGATTCGCAGCAGCCTGGCTTGTGACTGGCAGGATACGGAGTCAGGAACTCAGTCCTTCCAATGCGGTCCTCGGGTAGAGGTTCGCTTCGGAGCAGGCCCCTCATTTCGTGTTCCCCGATGTTCAAGCAATAGGCAAGAGAATATTCTCTTGGACGACCGTGTGCGATGCGCAACCTTGCTAGTCCCTCCGTCGAGAACGCAAGTCACAAACATACCCCTCGATTGACTCAATAGCGGAAGACCCAACTCCCTTCCAAAGGTCAAGTCAGTGAATCCCATATATCTAAAGTTACGCTTGAGCATCAAGCTCCTGAGCTATTTGGAGCTAAAAAATCAGCAGTATTCGGAGTTGCGGAGCAATTCTCGGAGATCTGGCAGGCTCGCCATGATTCGAATCATTCTTGCGTCGGCTCCCATTATTATTCCAACGGCAGTCGATGGAGATAGGGAATTGTATTCGATCAACTCAGCTTCGAGACTGAATGAAAATACGATGAACCGAGGAGGGAATTAGGTGTGGAGGTCGCAGGGCTTGCATACCGTAGGACCTTGTGGAGAGGCCAAGGAGTCTCGCAACGTAATATCGGGGCAGTGTACCTCTACGCTGAGATTCGTTTCCCGTCATATATGCGAACAAACACAATTCGACCGACTGGAGTCGGTTTACGGCATAGAGACACTTTCTGCCCTCCTCTCCGTTTTGGTCAGCATCATTGCGGAACGTTCATCTGATTTGGCTTTTCGGTACAAGTTATTTCTTTCCTGTATGGTACTCCGCCCGCTACTGATCAAAATTCTTGTCTGATCTGGTGGGATATCGTAGCCGATCTTTAAATGCCTACTACTGTTTCTGTCTCCTTGAGCTTTCCTCGTGGGTTTCGCTCCAGCTCTATGAATTCAACATCGAATCGCTTCATCGCGTGTTCCTGAGGCTCTCCTCGTGGCTTGCGTATCGGCTTCTCGAATCCGACTTCCAACTCTACCTTCGGGTGTCCCTGCAGCTCTTCTTGTTGCTTGCTATCGAAGAAGGTCCCGTGGAGTCTCGTGTACGGTCTTGTGGACTGCTATCGTAGACGGTCTCGTTGGCTCTCGTAGACAGTCGTGTGGGTTCTCGTAGACGGTCTCGTCGGCTCTCGCAGACATCCGATCGACCCCGGAATCACATCTACATGGATACCCGAAAGAATGGTCAGATCGACTCTGGAATCACGTCCCTGGAGGCGTATACCGAGTTCACCGAAACCCATTTCACCGAGACCCACTTTACCGACACTCAGTTTGCCGAAGCCCAGTTCACCGATTGATCTCCTCCCCCATTCGCAAAGCTATTCACACTTATTTGACGGGCTGGAAAGAGGCAACGAGAAGAGAGAGAGTCAAAATGCCACAGGAGACTCCCGCCATCCACTGATGCCGTCCCAAATGTATACTTTGTAGAACAGGGTTCCTTGAATTCACCCTCGTTGTGTGCACGTGGATCACTGGAACACGTGACCGATGACGCTTTGGATGCCCCATCAGTAATTTATTCATATTCCCAGAAAGGAACAAAATATCAATTCATCAATCAGGTTGCTGTCTGGGGTGAGGAGGTAGATGGTGGAGAGGGCTGCGATTGAGTTCGCCGCGCTGATTCCCGCCAACTTCGCGGCCCACGCTTCGCGACTGGGAGAGGAGACTTCTCGATGATGAGGGTTTCGGTGAAGTGGGCTTCGAAGAAGGGGCTTTCGATCAACTGAGTCTCGGTGAAACGGAACCTAACCTCCCTGGACTCGAAGAAGTATGGTCAAATCAACCCCGCAAAGAATAGTCGAATCGACCTCGGAATAACCTTCATGGACCCCCTAAAAGTACGGTTTAATCGACCCCGAAACCTCCGCTTAGATTCTGGAAAGTATGGTCAGATCGATCCCGCACGCAGCGCCACGGTCCTCGGAAGGTATGGTCGGATCGACCCCGGGATTTCGTCCCTAAACCTCGGAAATTATGGTCAGATTGATACCGAAACCATCTCCTCAGGCTCTCGAAAGGATGGTCAGATTCGACTCCGGAGTTCATTAAGGACGATCAAACAAACAAACCCTAGATATTTATGTGCACAAATTCTATACTTATCTATACATGGATAGCGAAGGATATGGTATCTTATTTGTGGAAGAGAATGAGATAGATCAAAAGGAGAAACGTACAGTCCGCAACACGAATTTATCGACACGCATTCTATGTGGATGATTTCCGCACCCGCTGGATAACGAAGTCAGTGTTGCCATGGGAATTCCACGAGGTGCGACAGACTTTGAGATTACATCAACCGACTGAGAAGAACGAAGTTTAGGCTCAGGATCGAACATTTTTGATATCCAGCTGTAACACGAAATTATCGACAGCGTTGAAATCGCGCATTCGGTTGGAGTTTCAGCATTTTCTCGTGAGGCTGATACCGACGAACGTCAAGTTAGTGCTAACGAAGGACACACAAGTACGATTTGTCGACTCAGAACTCCGGCTCGTCAAGATTTGTGAGAAAGAATTCATTCCCTCAATATGGGACGAAAACCGACTCTGACTCCTCAAGAAAGGATTCGCATCGATCAAATACACGGCTCTGGGCTCGCAGCAAGAGCTATCGGACGAGAGATCGGCAGAACAGCGGACGTAGTGCTGCGGTATTTGAGATTAGGGGCGGAGTATGGCATCAGATCGTACAAGAAACGAAGCACAAAGCTCTCAGATCGTCAGAAACGGAAGATAATTCAGGATGCGAGCAACAAGAGTGTCTCTTGCGCTCAAATCAGAGACTCAAACAACCTCCCAGTGCATAAACAGACCGTGTGGCGCGTTTTGAGAAGTGCGTATCATCTGAAATTCAAGAAAATGTGCGGGAAGCCCCCGCTGACGAAAAAGCACCGAGACACTAGGCTCGATCGCGCCCAGGAATGGATGAGT
The DNA here is from genome assembly GCA_037576195.1 of Phytoseiulus persimilis. NCBI lineage: Eukaryota > Metazoa > Arthropoda > Arachnida > Mesostigmata > Phytoseiidae > Phytoseiulus > Phytoseiulus persimilis. The sequence continues at coordinate 29,733,293 of CM075103.1, forward strand.
TGGACTTCGGAATGGGATAAAGTTGTCTTCAGCGATGAAAAAAAGTTCAATCTGGACGGCCCGGATGGATTCCATAACTACTATCACGATCTTCGGAAAGAGCCTCGATTCTATTCCAAAAGACAGTCCGGGGGCGGTTCAGTTATGATCTGGGGAGCGGTCAGTCGCCGCGGGACGTTCCAAATCATCTTCGTGGAGACAATAATGCGTTCCGTGGACTATAAGCTGCTACTCGAGAACCACCTGCGACCTCAAGCTTTGGAGAAAGTTGGAACGGATTTAATCTTCCAGCAAGATTGCGCCTCCGTGCACACGGCGGCGATAATCAAAGATTGGTTCCGGGAGAGCGGAGTACGTTTTCTTGACTGGCCTCCGAAGAGCCCCGACCTGAACATTATTGAGAACCTCTGGGGAACGTTAGCTCGGCTCGTCTATCCCAATGGGAAGCAGTACAACTCAAGAGAAGAACTGAAACATGCGATTCTTTCTTCTTGGGCCAGAATTGGGGAACGAGACATAAAACCACTCTATGATTCTCTCCCAAGGCGCATTTTTGAGGTCATCAAGGCGAAAGGGGGTTCGACGAAGTATCAACTTTCGAGAATTCCTAAATCGTGGAATAAATCAGCCTGTCGATAATTTCATGTTACGGCTCGAAATCGATTTTCTGGAATCTTACGCGTCGTCTTCCTCGAATCGAAGAAATATTCTATCGCCACAATCGTGGTGATGCTGGGAGTATTCCATGGCAGCAGCATCAACATCATCTCTCTTTGTCATCAGGAATAGTATAGAAAACTTGACTGTCGATAATTTCGTGTTGTGGGCTGTATGAACGAGAAAGTCGTTGAAAGCCGCATTCCGACGGACGAAGTAGGCTTCGTCAATTTCCTCGACCTCGCTTTCGTCGCTCAAATCCCCATTCGCTTCGTCGACTCGCTGTGCTGGTTGTGAGAGATCCTCTGCAATCACAGTGGAAAAGTTATCGCTTCCATCGACCTAACGAATGTTGTGTCCGCGACGACAAGAACAGACAACTCGGTCGACAGAAGGAGTGATTTATTTGAGAAGCAGCCCGCTTCTACAGGAATCATGGAAGTGATTTTGTTGTGTTATAAGTGTACTCAGCAACAAACTCAATCTTCTTCTTTACCCTCCTTGGACTTGATTGGGCTCTTTCGTCTCGACATGAGGTTCGTGAAGAACAGTGATGCTGCTCGTGGCATGATGCATCAAGATACATTGCACGAGTTCCGTTTGACGAGAGCTTTCCGGTATTTCAACAAGTTGGGCGGGATTGATGGGCTTCCCTCCCTTAACGGGATAGAAGTATACCTCCAGTCTCTCCTGCTTCTCGCGCCAGGAGAGGGTCCGAACTGTCTCTGGGCGCGTTAGCATCAAGTGCGCGAAGCTCCGCAGCTGGTGGAGCTTCCAGAGCGACGCTTGGCTCGCGAACTTCGAGATTTCGGAGCCCCGGTGCTGCTTTGCCCTAAGGGAAAGCTTTGCTCTCTGGAGCTTCGAAGGATTGGTCGCTCGCCCCATAATCCGGAGTTCCCCCGAAAATGGTCCATCCATCGTCCTCGTCAAGGTTCCAGGCTTCATCTACGGGTGAAACAATAAAAATCAGACTTCAGTTCAGTAGCTGAGCTATAGTCGAACTACTGGTTCCGTGGGCTTACGTTCCATATTGATGTGTGCCACTCGACAGTGCCGCTTACAACTTCGAGTGTTTTCAGTTTCGTTGCGGCTAGCTCCCGGCACAACAGCGAACCCTCGCCGGTTGCACGTGAGCTCACGTTGGAAGAAATTCGATTGACAACGCATCGCTTTGCTGAGCTCACATTTGGGACGTCAGCAACGCTATCGCTGATTGATTGAGGCAGAGCCCTAGCAAACGTTGAAAGTCGAAGGCAACAACGGCGACTCACCTCTCGTGGAGCATTCATCGACCCCTTCCTTCCGGCTCGAACCTTGTCGATCGTCCATGTCCTAAAACAATGATAATGCTAAGTATCTTCGACAAATTAAATTGAAAATATCCCGGCGTTCGGGGAAGCCAACGAAATTCCAGGGGAAGTTTCGGTAACAAGGTGTCCGTTGAGGGGCACATTTTTCATCACTAGCTCGGAGAACGAAGTCGGATGATTGAGCAGACTCTCATCTGCATGTGTCCCAAAATTTCATGCTCTGTTCCCCGGATTCGTCGTCCGATTCAAGGTTACGAAACAAACATTCTCTTGCGTCGAGAAGAAACGAGGCGCCCTCGGGCTTTTGCCGACGACGACACCGGGTGGTGATCCCTAGCAGCCTCCAAGAAGCAGTGATAGTCACAATTCACAATGAACACCCCCGAGAATTGCGGATGCAAGTTCTCTAGATCTGATGTGTACTGGTGAGAGGTAGATGCACACATCCGAGATTCCGTTGAGAGGTGCGACGATTGCCAATTAGCGGCAAATAATCCGATCAAGGTACCACGCCCTCCCTTGGAACGCTCAACTGGACCTCGGATACGCGTACACGCTGACCCAATCAACAACACGTTCTACCTAGTCATCGTCGACTCCCACTCGAATTGGCTTGAAAGACGAAGAACACAATCGAAGCATTCAAAAATATCTCCACTTAACACAGATTCCTGGAAGGAATTCGAACCAACACCGGCAGTCAAGCCATCGCCACTGATATCGAGATAAATTGTGAAAATAATGACATAGAGAATTGATTTTCGACAGCCTAGAAACGGAGGCACCACCTCAGACATCGTCTGGAACGCTAACCGATCCAGAACGATACGAGATGTATTGACGATGGAAGATTCTGAACTATGGATTCATCTTCCACATAAAAATACGCTTCCGCTCGACATCCTTCGGCCTGTTCCGCAGAGTTGAAATAATCGAGGTTGAAATGCGGAAGGTTGAAATAATCCAGGTTGTACCGTATCTCGATCGCGACGGCCTTCGCTGAGTATTTTTCACACCAGCAACTTGGATTTTCGTCCGGTATTCGCGCCAAGTGCAACAGCCATGCGAAGTATACCAGAACGGCTTCACAGCTCATAACATGAGTGAAGGAAAACCATCTCAGATACTTGACATAAATGGCATGACTCTCTAGACTTTTGTAGCCTCGCCAGCCTCGTCCTGCGTACGCTAGGCCCTCGGAGAGAGAATATGTGCTACATAACAGAACTAGACGTTGAAAACGGCTTTCCGTATTCTCTAAATCTCGACCGTAGCAGCGTGAAAGTCCTCGATGGAATTTCTTGAAGCAATTTCTGGTGAATCACATGAAGCTATCAACGCGTCTCCATGAAGTTACTGTCAGTTCCTCATGATATATTCTCTTCCGGATGGCTGCTACCTCGCACAGTTTGTTCCGACATCTCACAAGCTTTTCCCGGTGGAGACTGCTCAATGAACGGGAACTCAGAGCACTGGCTGGAGAGCAGGGTCAGGATTTCATGGCATTTCTTTCGGATTTCGAGTCAGACTGATTGCGGTAGCTGAGTTTTATGATTTTAGGGCCGATTTCAGAATTCTCAGTAACGATCCGCACAGGTTCCCGCTTCAATCTTGAGCCCTGATCTCCTGCCTGGACACAGCTTGTGTTCCGAATGTTAGAGGGCGCGGGAACATAGCTCAAACATCAACAGTGTGAGTTCATGTATAATATACAGGGAACGTGGAAGAATAGGGCACTCCGATATTTTCCGGTCGGATATCGCAATCATGTTTCATGGTACCCTCATCGGGAGGTGAATAAATGCAGATCGAAGGCTGAGGGGGAATGTTTTACTGAGTTCTTGCGTCTGCGCACGTCGACAATTATCGCCGTCGATCGAAAGGAATGAAGTAGATTGAGGACGAGCGGAGTTCGACATCAAATCTCAACGGTCGATGGGACCCAAACAACGCGGAGTAGCATGAATATCATCGGGTGAGCAAGAATATTCAAAGAGGAGAACTTCAGGGAGGTTCTGCAAGATCCGGGTACTTCGACATAGATTCTGATTCACGGGAACCATCTTTAATCTACGAACACATACCGTGAGTCGTGGTTTAGGTACTGACGAGGAAGTATGCAGGTCGTGTGATCTTGTTTTGGTTCTGATGCATGTTCGACCTCGAGAATGAATCTCCGCTTTTGGGTGAGGCTCAATCAGAACAGCGCGCCACCTGGCGGCATGTTCGGGGTTGAAATATTCCGCCCGACCGCGGGCTGGCTCCTAAGGCATCGTATGTTCGATTTCTTGAGAAGAACGGATGAGCCAGACTCCCGACCTGCGAGGTGCTCATTGACACGCTGCTTCGGAAATTCGGTGGCCACGCCATGAACCATCGTTGCTCTCAACTACGATCTCATGCGGATGGTGGTCTCTCCGATCCGTTGTTCTTGCTCCGTACGCTCGTGCAGCAGGGATCGATTCTCTACTCGCTCATCCCATTGGTTTCTAGGTTTTCATAACCGTTGACATCTACCAGAACCTTTTGAACGGGAGCTCCCGCCTCTCGGTCGAACGTTTCGAGAAACGGTTTATTTTCGCCCTTCCTTCGCAGGACGCTGGCGGGATATGATCAAATACTCTCGAGACCAAATCATGCCGAATCATGCCTAACGGCAGATGAGTCGCATAAGGCGGGAGGTGATGATCTCCTTTGACATTTTCTCATCGGATACGATCAGAGTTTGACGGGCGGCGGACCCATCGAGTTCAGGAAGCACAACTAACCCGTATATGTAGTTAACTCGGGAACCCAATGGGCTGCGATTTGTGCGCTGTGTCCTGATACTGGTCAAGCATTCGTCGATTGGACGTTCAATGCAGGAATCTCAGCTCATCTCGAATAGACGTACTGCACATCGGATCATTTTCCTCTTGGTCTTGTCAGCAGGAGACTTCTGAACATCCAGATTCCAGTGATGGCTCAGGAAAAATCGCGTTTGGATTCGGTCAAACCGATCTTGTTCAAGGTTCGCAGACTGAGATGCAAATCCAGAGGAAATACACAGAAAAGCGATATTATCCTTAGAAGATATCTGAACATATCGGTGCTTGATCTCCGCGCGACCCGCCGCAGAGCTTTCCCGCGCCTCCTTCTGCCAGCCTGACATCAGTTGTTAGAGAAAGTAGAAGATGGTCCCATGGATGGAGACGAACAAGACAGACATTTTGCCTCCACGGAATGACAGACACCGTGCGAGTGGTGCCCGGGATGGTATTCAAAGATCCACTCAACCAGATTTGATTCGAACCAAACCAACAAAACAACCAATCTTTTATCTTTCATTTTATCACAGTTTTCAACACACAATAAGCGCTTCATTTTCACATTGAGCACAGTGAGATTCACCAAACAAACAACCGCATGACACGCAGCAGAAAATAATGATTTAGTGATCTTATTTGAGAGTGTTTCGCACAAATCATCACAAGCAGTAGTTGACATATCTCTATAGAAGCCACGGATAACTTCGACTTCATTCGATCGCTCAACGAGATCCCAGTTTCACATCTGTAGCAGTTTCAGCATTTGAATCTATCGACATCGGATTCAACTGTCCTATCTGGGGATATACACCATCGAGCGTCAAGTTGGAATCGGTGGCGTGAATGTAGACACGAAAAAATCTTCGATTCTATACGATGTCATTCGCAACGAACCAACCTCACATTTGATTCCACTGTCGGGCTGTCACGTTCGTGACGCGATGCCACGCTGGAGTAGAAACGAGGAGAGCTTCGAGTCGCGGGCCTCAATCTAAGCTGTAAGTTCCTTCCTGTCGATCGAATGAGCTTTCCCCGCATTCTGTTCCCCTGTGTGCATCACAGTACGATGATGACCGTCGATACTTCCATCAGGACCATCTCAGTAATCTTCGGTCCATTAACATATCTCTAAACTCCTGGCATTTACTCACCGGATTTGTTCTCCTTGAACCACTACCGAGACTTGATCATCGATTATTAATGCAGGCAGTGTACAGTCCGAGTCATGCTCAGAACAGAACGCCTGGGCGAAGCATAGGCTCTTCTCGGAATGCACGCATCTGAGGAAGGGCGATTGGGGAACACTGGTCCTCGACAATCAAATCGGAGGAGAATTCTCAAAGGGACATCCATGGGCCGGGCTCCTCATTCCTTTACCCTGTCTCGGGGCGTATTCAATCTTGTCCCGATGGCATACAGTACAACCTCGATTATTTAAACCATTCGGTCTCCAACCTTGATCATTTGAACCAGTCGGGCTCCAACCTCGATTATTTCAACTTGATATACAGTGCAGCCCCGATCATCTCAACCTCGAATATTTCAACCGTTCTCTGCATCGAACAGTTCAGATAATCGAGGTTGCACTGTATATTGAATTGTGTCTCACCGGGAAAAATACTCGTCTTCGACGTCCGGGAAACGCGACATTCAGACAAAAAAGATCGGAAAATTGAATGGAAGGAGAAGAATAACTCCTGAGAAACCTAACTGGAAAATACGACTCGAATATGTACGTTCGGTAGCAAAAACCCCTCTCGGATTACGAGGCGGTATGTGACTTCCCCGCGAATACGACAAAACAGCTGAAGATCCCCTTCACGGGAGACCAAAACTGTCTCAGATCTGGCCGGAATGCTCAGAGAGAACGACACAATCAACCTAAATTCCCTGTAAGATAGCAGTGATGTTTTTAGTGACAACGAACAGCTCAAAAAGAGCATATGCTTCGAAATCTGTGACAGCTGCAAAAGAGAGCTGGGGGATCAGACATGACCCCCAATGACTCTCCGATGCTAAGATGTCTTAGCTGCTTACTAAATGAGCGACGAGCTCTTTACGCTGAGAGAGCTACCACAGCCGCATTTGTGGAGTGGCAGAACAACGAAATAAAAGTTCGAGACGGCGAGATTGCCAGCAACAAAGCCGTCATACTGACACTGCAGACCCAAGCCAACGAGCTTGATAAACAGTTGAGAATAGTGATCTCGAAGACACCGGTGGAGTTCAGAACCGCAGAACCTCGCGTACCCTATACGGTCCCGATGGTGCTGATGATGATGGACAAACACTGCTTTGACCTCATCCCGACAGAACTGAGCTTCGCCAAGCTCTTCAAAAACCACAGAGGCCTCAGATGGAGACAGCATGCGGTTGACACGATTCAGCGGCTATGCCAAAGAGCAGCCGTCGATATCGGAAAACTCGACATGCAGAACCAACTGACGGTTCTCGTGTGGGGAGGACTGCGGGCCCTACTCGCCGAAGCATATGACAAGCAAACAGCTGTCAATGAGGCAGTGGAGGCCCTCGGGAATCTACGAGCGAACCAAAACGTGGGCAGAGTCATTTTCGTAACTCCCAATGTGGATACGAAAGACTTTGAACAATCCATGTTCATGGAGGAGCTCATCCAGAAGCTTCCCACACCAGAGATTATCGACCTAAGATATATCTCAAGAAACCCCATGTACAATGACGACAAGGGGTGGTCAGCAAGCGGCCAAGCGGAGGCGTTCATCAGACTGGGGCGAGAGATCGCAAAACACCTGTCGATGGTGGACGCAGACATCGACCAATTGCTGGCGGGAATACCGGCCATGCTGCGACAAAAGACCACGAGCGAGTCAAAAGCGAAGGACAAGGAGGTGAAAACCTCCGATAAAAGTCCCCAGCAAACGACAAGCGCCGGGGAATCGGGACGAAGCCGACTAGGCCGTCCCGAAGATCGCGCAGGGCCAAGCTCCGAAAGGCCATACAGACCACCACACCCGCCACACTCCGCACCAGACTTTCGACGAGAAACTGGTACGAAGAGGAACACGGGTGACAGGTCGGTGGATCTAGGCCACAGCGACAACAAAAAGCAAAGACCAACTGGTCCGCGCAGAGACGACCGGAGCTCGGGCAATCGTCCAACCAACTCCCAAGGGGGGAGGGAGCCAACTAGGCCTCGATCCTCCACACCAACCCCACGGACGGAGAGGACGACGCCGTGGGGCCTCCTTCGAGAACGCCCTAAAGAAGAAGGACTGACAAAACGTACCCCCCAAGAAACGCAGAGTCAGCCTAATAAAAAATTATTTTACTCGCTTAAGACTCGGTGTTTTCAATATGCAGGGGGGGAAAAGTGTCACAAAATGGAAAAGCATTGCAAGAGATTTACTAGGAATTCACGGGAGGAGAGCACCAACATACGATGTGCTCCTCCTGTCTGAAACAAGCCTAATGAATCTAGAGGAACCACCACAAATAGAGGGTTACTCATTCCACGGAAGCAATCGAATCGGTCTCTCAGGCGCAAAATCATCAGGCGGAACCGGAATACTTGTCCGGTCCGACCTGGGTGAACCGCGCTGGATAGAAAAAGGCAACGATTTCATTGCTATTGGGATTGATATCAATGATCAACCATGGATCATTGTGTCGGTCTACGGGGCTATAGCCCACCTCCAGGTGAATAAGGAACAAGTCAACGCGATTTGCGAAATTATTCAGCGCCGAAAAACGGAGAACAGCAGAACTCTGGTGGGAGGCGACATGAACGCCCACCTACCAGAACTAGACGGGAGAATAGACGGGCGTGGTAGACTCCTCAGGGAACTTGCCAACGAAAACAACCTAACTATTCTGAACCTAACAAAAAAATGTCGCGGCAAAATCACCCGAATACAGGGAGGAATTGCCTCAACAATCGACTATGTGTTATGCAATTCTCTAGCCTTCAGAGAAGTGGAGAACATGCACATAGACGAGAAAAAAGAAATCCTCAACTGGAGTGACCATAACCTGATAACCATACAAATGGGGAAACAGAAAGGTAAAGGCACACCCAAGAAGGTGCGAGTGCGTATTCTGAGACCGAAAAAAGCTGCTGAGGCGGTGACAGTAATCCTTACAGCCAAAGGCGAGCCGAAAAGGCTTCCCAGCTATAAGGACCTGGTAAACACCCTTCAGAATGCAATGGCACAGAACACTAAACTCGTAACTCTAAACCCGAGAGAGAAATTGTTCTCACCAGAACTATCGAAATTAACGAGACTCAGGAAAGAACGAAATCGGGAATGGAGAAGAGCGAGGAGGAACAACCTCGACGACAGAGAAGCGGAAACACGATACCGACGGGCACAAGATGATGTTCGGAACGAAGTAACACGCTTGCTCGAAATTGAAGATCGCAAAATTTACGATCGAATCATGGGTGCACCTAGACAAGCAAGATCCAAAGCCAACCTAGCTAGCCAGAGACTCAACTCGAGAACCCTTTGGAGCTTCAATAGACTTGAAGTGACAAAAATTCTCTGGAAACCCACAGCAGTCCCTCAACTCACATATTGCAACTCAGTGATAACCATGCCAAAGAGACTAGGAAACCACATCGAGGTCAGGCAAAGAGAGGCGGGACGGTGGGCCCTTGGCATACCACACTCCACCATAGCCAACGAATTCACGGAGGGTGAACTTGGCTGGAGCTCGTTTGACGCCAGGGAGACCACAAGTAAACTGATGTACTTCGAGAGAGTAAAGCAAATGGACCCACACAGATGGCCGAAACTTTTCCTCCGGGCTACCGAAACAACAAACACCAGATTCAAAGCGACAGAGAGACTCAGAAAACTGAGAACACAATTTGACCTGGGTGACTTCGGAATAACCAGAAATACATCAGGACAGCCAATGTGGAACGCATTTCGCAAAGACCTTAGAAAAAAGGTGCAAGATAAACTGGACTCTACATGGAAACAAGCCATGCAGTCCAAATCCACATTGGCGTGTTATCGACAACACAAGGAGTCCAGAGGTCTCCAACAAAGGCTGTACGACAACACACGCGGAAGCCAGCTTTTAGCTCTAACAAGAGCAGGGATGTTAACCATCCTAAAAAAGCACCGGAACCGTGACTCTTCCATCGACATCAAATGCCCAAAATGCGGCAGAACCGAAACGGACAGACACGTGGTCCTGGGATGCGAGGAAGACTTATTCTCCCCAGAGGAATTCCCCCACCGCATCGGACTCTCGCCGAACACAACTCAGGCAGTCCTACGGAGGACGAAAACCACCCTAATAAACTGGGAGAGACAAGATCTGTGACTACAATTCAACTCACCCCTGAAAAAAAAAGGGTTCATATGATGTATATGAAAGATCAAATAAATCCAATCCAATCCAATTTTCAAGTGAGAATCCTGTTTGATCCCAGGGAGCGGAATACTTATAAATGGTTCATTGAATACTCTCCAAATCCAACGGGCACACGACGATGTCGGCGAGAATGCAATAACGAGAATCGCGCGGTTGGCTGCTGTCATCAACGATGTCAGCGACGATGATTAGGTGGTCCTCGATAAGACTGTATGCGATTATGAAACCGAGAGAAATGAGACGAGATTCATTTTCGTTTGCGGAAATATCTCCAGACGCTTTTTCCGCGGACCACGGACCCTGTATAGAACCGCAAATGACCCTTGGGCATCTGACTGAGATCTTCAGCTTTCCCGGATGGGAGGAGCTTATTATATTTCGCAGGAGCAAAACCGACATCTTCTCCCGAATCACCGGCGGGAAACAGCGTTTATTGTTCTGGTCGTGTGTCATTGGAGGTGGCCCAGTCGTTGGATATGGGACCGAGTTGAGCGTCAAGGGAGGACTGAGGGAGGGAGTGATCCGCGACTACCGATGCTTTTCATTCCCTCGCGGGGATAGCGATGTCAACGCCGAAGCGTTGATGCAACGGGCGCCCAGGGGCATTTTTCACATGGCCAGAGTCCGACAGAGGAAAATCGGGAATGGGAAAAGTTGAAAAGAGTTTTGGGTGCATTATTGAGTGCATCCATGATTTGGCTACATGTAGGATGACCGCTGGTGGAGTTCAAGAATCCGACAGAGTCTTCTTAACTCGAGAATGTCCTGTGCGAATATTCCGGAAAATTGAATGTTTTTTGGCACGTGCAGAAAATCCCATCCCGCTCTGGCGGCGGAAGGACCGAATCATCAGTCTAAGACCTCGAGTGAGGCCACGGGTGAGGTCGGAAATTTACCTGGTGTCTCCGCCACCTGAATCGATTCGCAGCAGCCTTGCTTGTGACTGGCAGGATACGGAGTCAGGAACTCAGTCCTTCCAATGCGTCCCTCGGGTAGAGGTTCGCTTCGGAGCAGGCCCCTCATTTCGTGTTCTCCGATGTTCAAGCAATAGGCAAGAGAATATTCTCTTGGACGACCGTGTGCGATGCGCAACCTTGCTAGTCCCTCCGTCGAGAACGCAAGTCACAAACATACCCCTCGATTGACTCAATAGCGGATGACCCAACTCCCTTCCAAAGGTCAAGTCAGTGAATCCCATCTATCTAAAACTACGCTTGAGCATCAAGCTCCTGAGCTATTTGAGATGACAGAGCTTCACTCCATCCGCATCAGTCCCCAACTCCGAAAAAATCAGCAGTATTCGGAGTTGCGGAGCAATTCTCGGAGATCTGGCAGGCTCGCCATGATTCGAATCATTCTTGCGTCGGCTCCCATGATTATTCCAACGGCAGTCGATGGAGATAGGGAATTGTATTCGATCAACTCAGCTTCGAGACTGAATGAAAATACGATGAACCGAGGAGGGAATTAGGTGTGGAGGTCGCAGGGCTTGCATACCGTAAGACCTTGTGGAGAGGCCAAGGAGTCTCGCAACGTAATATCGGGGCAGTGTACCTCTACGCTGAGATTCGTTTCCCGTCACATATGCGAACAAACACAATTCGACCGACTGGAGTCGGTTTACGGCATAGAGACACTTTCTGCCCTCCTCTCCGTTTAGGTCAGCATCATTGCGGAACGTTCATCTGATTTGGCTTTTCGGTACAAGTTATTTCTTTCCTGTATGGTACTCCGCCCGCTACTGATCAAAATTCTCGTCTGATCTGGTGGGATATCGTAGCCGATCTTTAAATGCTTACTACTGTTTCTGTCTTCTTGAGCTTTCCTCGTGGGTTTCGCTCCAGCTCTATGAATTCAACATCGAATCGCTTCATCGCGTGTTCTTGAGGCTCTCCTCGTGGCTTGCGTATCGGCTTCTCGAATCCGACTTCCAACTCTACCTTCGGGTGTCCCTGCAGCTCTTCTTGTTGCTTGCTATCGAAGAAGGTCCCGTGGAGTCTCGTGTACGGTCTTGTGGACTATCGTAGACGGTCTCGTTGGCTCTCGTAGACAGTCGTGTGGGTTCTCGTAGACGGTCTCGTCGGCTCTCGCAGACATCCGATCGACCCCGGAATCACATCTACATGGATACCCGGAAGAATGGTCAGATCGACTCTGGAATCACGTCCCTGGAGGCGTATACCGAGTTCACCGAAACCCATTTCACCGAGACCCACTTTACCGACACTCAGTTTGCCGAAGCCCAGTTCACCGATTAATCTCCTCCCCATTCGCAAAGCTATTCACACTTATTTGACGGGCTGGAAAGAGGCAACGAGAAGAGAGAGAGTCAAAATGCCACAGGAGACTCCCGCCATCCACTGATGCCGTCCCAAATGTATACTTTGTAGAACAGGGTTCCTTGAATTCACCCTCGTTGTGTGCACGTGGAACCCTGGAACACGTGACCGATGACGCTTTGGATGCCCCATCAGTAATTTATTCATATTCCCAGAAAGGAACAAAATATCAATTCAACAATCAGGTTGCTGTCTGGGGTGAGGAGCTAGATGGTGGAGAGGGCTGCGATTGAGTTCGCCGCGCCGATTCCCGCCAACTTCGCGGCCCACGCTTCGCGACTGGGAGAGGAGACTTCTCGATGATGAGGGTTTCGGTGAAGTGGGCTTCGAAGAAGGGGCTTTCGATCAACTGAGTCTCGGTGAAACGGAACCTAACCTCCCTGGACTCGAAGAAGTATGGTCAAATCAACCCCGCAAAGAATGGTCGAATCGACCTCGGAATAACCTTCATGGACCCCCTAAAAGTACGGTTTAATCGACCCCGAAACCTCCGCTTAGATTCTGAAAAGTATGGTCAGATCGATCCCGCACGCAGCGCCACGGTCCTCGGAAGGTATGGTCGGATCGACCCCGGGATTTCGTCCCTAAACCTCGGAAATTATGGTCAGATTGATATCGAAACCATCTCCTCAGGCTCTCGAAAGGATGGTCAGATTCGACTCCGGAGTTCATTAAGGACGATCAAAAAAACAAACCGTAGATATTTATGTGCACAAATTTTATACTTATCTATACATGGATAGCGAAGGATATGGTATCTTATTTGTGGAAGAGAATGAGATAGATCAAAAGGAGAAACGTATGAACGAGAAAGTCGTTGAAAGCCGCATTCCGACGGACGAAGTAGGCTTCGTCAATTTCCTCGACCTCGCTTTCGTCGCTCAAATCCCCATTCGCTTCGTCGACTCGCTGTGCTGGTTGTGAGAGATCCTCTGCAATCACAGTGGAAAAGTTATCGCTTCCATCGACCTAACGAATGTTGTGTCCGCGACGACAAGAACAGACAACGAGGTCGACAGAAGGAGTGATTCATTTGAGAAGCAGCCCGCTTCTACAGGAATCATGGAAGTGATTTTGTTGTGTTATAAGTGTACTCAGCAACAAACTCAATCTTCTTCTTTACCCTCCTTGGACTTGATCGGGCTCTTTCGTCTCGACATGAGGTTCGTGAAGAACCGTGATGCTGCTCGTGGCATGATGCATCAAGATAAATTGCACGAGTTCCGTTTGACGAGAGCTTTCCGGTATTTCAACGAGCTGGGCGGGATTGATGGGCTTCCCTCGCTTAACGGGATAGAAGTATACCTCCAGTCTCTCCTGCTTCTCGCGCCAGGAGAGGGTCCGAACTGTCTCTGGGCGCGTTAGCATCAAGTGCGCGAAGCTCCGCAGCTGGTGGAGCTTCCAGAGCGACGCTTGGCTCGCGAACTTCGAGATTTCGGAGCCCCGGTGCAGCTTTGCCCTAAGGGAAAGCTTTGCTCTCCGGAGCTTTGAAGGATTGGTCGCTCGCCCCATAATCCGAAGTTCCCCCGAAAATGGTCCATCCATCGTCCTCGTCAAGGTTACAGGCTTCATCTACGGGTGAAACGATAAAAATCAGACTTCAGTTCAGTAGCTGAGCTATAGTCGAACTACTGGTTCCGTGGGCTTACGTTCCATATTGATGTGTGCCACTCGACAGTGCCGCTTACAACTTCGAGTGTTTTCAGTTTCGTTGCGGCTAGCTCCCGGCACAACAGCGAACCCTCGCCGGTTGCACGTGAGCTCACGTTGGAAGAAATTCGATTGACAACGCATCGCTTTGCTGAGCTCACATTTGGGACGTCAGCAACGCTATCGCTGATTGATTGAGGCAGAGCCCTAGCAAACGTTGAAAGTCGAAGGCAACAACGGCGACTCACCTCTCGTGGAGCATTCATCGACCCCTTCCTTCCGGCTCGAACCTTGTCGATCGTCCATGTCCTAAAACAATGATAATGCTAAGTATCTTCGACAAATTAAATTGAAAATATCCCGGCGTTCGGGGAAGCCAACGAAATTCCAGGGGAAGTTTCGGTAACAAGGTGTCCGTTGAGGGGCACATTTTTCATCACTAGCTCGGAGAACGAAGTCGGATGATTGAGCGGACTCTCATCTGCATGTGTCCCAAAATTTCATGCTCTGTTCTCCGGATTCGTCGTCCGATTCAAGGTTACGAAACAAACATTCTCTTGCGTCGAGAAGAAACGAGGCGCCCTCGGGCTTCTGCCGACGACGACATCGGGTGGTGATCCCTAGCAGCCTCCAAGAAGCAGTGATAGTCACAGTTCACAATGAACACCCCCGAGAATAGCGGATGCAAGTTCTCTAGATCTGATGTGTACTGGTGAGAGGTAGATGCACACATCCGAGATTCCGTTGAGACAGATCCGCTTGACACAGATTCCTGGAAGGAATTCGAACCAACACCGGCAGTCAAGCCATCGCCACTGATATCGAGATATATTGTGAAAATAATGACATAGAGAATTGATTTTCGACAGCCTAGTAACGGAGGCACCACCTCAGACATCGTCTGGAATTTCCCGAGGACCAACCGTTCCATTCTGTCCCAAGCTATCGAAGGCAAACTCCAACCGAATGGTTCACTGGGCGCAAATCCCAAACAAACCTGGAGAGGATTTTACCGTTGAAGAGCGGACTAGCTCTTCTTCAATGATTGCGTCCCCACAACAACGCAGGAGATAGCGGACGAGCAGAGTTCGACATCAAATTTCAACGGTCGATGGGACCCAAACAACGCGGAGTAGCATGAATATCATCGGGTGAGCAAGAATATTCAAAGAGGAGAACATCAGGGAGGTTCTGCAAGATCCAGATACTTCGACATAGATTCTAATTCACGGGAACCATCTTTAATCTACGAACACATACCGTGAGTCGTGGTTTAGGTACTGACGAGGAAGTATGCAGGTCGTGTGATCTTGTTTTGGTTCTGATGCATGTTCGACCTCGAGAATGAATCTCCGCTTTTGGGTGAGGCTCAATCAGAACAGCGCGCCACCTGGCGGCATGTTCGGGGTTGAAATATTCCGCCCGACCGCGGGCTGGCTCCTAAGGCATCGTATGTTCGATTTCTTGAGAAGAACGGATGAGCCAGACTCCCGACCTGCGAGTTGCCTTGGACTTCTTCGATGCGGAAGTGGGCAACGGAAGAGTTCTACTCCAGGAGGAAGCGCCATGAAAAGTAAACCCTTTCCGAGAGGGTGGCTGTTCTACATTGACAACGTTTATCTTGAATAGCAGAAGAACATCTCGAGGGGGTGATGCTTTTCTGTTCTTGAGCGGAACATTGGCCTGAATAGAGAGAGAGAGAGAGAGAGAGAGAGACACGTCAGGGTATTGATCGTGTTCTATGGACCCTCTTCAACGTTGGGAGACAGGAATCTTATAGCGGGGTAAGAGCCACGAACGAAATTCAGGTGCACCACGATGTTCTCGGGGGTCCTCTCATGAAAGAGAAGATTTGTGTTGGCTCGTGTTCCACCTACACCCTGTTTGAGCTCGAGGTTTACAATGTTGCAAAAATCATCCTGAGCATCGGCCCTAACCTGAATGGGTGATATTCGACAATCGTTTCCGTCCCAGCAAGAATGACACCCGGAACTTTTTCGTATATCAAGGTGCTCCAGCAGACCAAAACTGAGATTATTCAACCCAAAAGAAGCTGGAAAGGCCCCCACATCAACAGAGTCGTATTTGTTCGGTTTATGGTCACTGGGGAGCAGTTGTAACTCTCATTGCGGATCACTTCCTCCTCGTTGTGCGTCAACTGTGCAGTACCATTTATGAATTACTTCCCACAATTGCCAACCCACCCGGGGGTATGAAACACTGGAAAGTTGCTTCACTGGTACGCATCGCGGAACGGAACCAGTTGCAGGACATCATCGTGTTCGATAAGTTGTGAGTATCCCAGAGCTGGCAAGTATTGAATGACTGCTATTCATGGCCCAGCTCTTTCTTACCGGTGCTGCCTCGCGTCCAAACATGCATCGATCAGCGATTCTGTACTCGAGCGCCAAACGCTGACCATCGTGCGCGAAATATGGGCGTCCAAACATGTTTCGAAATATCTTGAACACTGACGAAGCTTTTCATTCCTCCTCGCCGTACGAGTCTTGTTCATACCTCGAACGGCTAGTTTTCTGGTACCTGAATCGGATATAATTGTTGTATCTGGCTCTCCCTCGTCACACTTGAATGAAACGCAGTTCCATTCCTCAGTCCCCGATCGTCGGCCATCCACTCTTCGTTGCACTGAACTTCTTCTGAGTTTCCTGAATGCAGATTAGACTTTCGTAAAATAATCTTCCCTTGGAGGGATCGCGCTGGCTCTCAATGGAAATGCTCCGCGGGAGACGAGTATTATTCTCATCCCACAGAATGCATCCTGAAGGTTCACTGATAGAGTCGCGCAGCGTCATCGTTTTTTTTTTCTCATTCAGTTACCTCGGGATTCCTCGTTTCTCAGGGCTGGTGTGATTCCGAAACCCTTGAGTCTGCAGCTCCTCGACTGAGGTTCCGATCAGCTGACTTTCTACGACGAGGCTGAGTGTGTTTCCAGAAGAAAAACCCCAGGTAACACGAGATGGAACAGTGAATGTCCGGTCGGAACGCTAGAGAGGACCGCTGCAGACCTGAACCTTCAGGCCCACGCTTACCCATGAGGCTCACCCAAGATGCGGGGTCGATCGGAGAGAGCTTCTCTCTTGGGATTCGTGTTGGCAGAGCTTTTAAAGACTGCTGCCGGCGAAAAGTTCAGTAAAAGAGGAGAATCTGGTTTTGCCTTGCTCTGTCGGAAAGCAAGCCGATCATCTTTTAACGAAGTTGAATCCGGGAAAACTTCTCCCAGAAAACGTTCTCTCCTCGGAGAAAAGAAAGATAATTTCCTCGAAATTATCCACCCTGGTCGACCATGTCCTTTTAGATGAAATTACTCGGTTCCATTCTTCTACACTGCTCGCGTGCCCACGCGCGGAAGGCACTGCGGTCAACTTGTATTCCCCAGAAAGCAGCGCTTCCACCGTCGTTGTCGCCTGGGAGTTCCTCGGAAACCTTCCGTCTTCCGAGCGACTTCCGCAGCGGTCCGCGCGTACCGACCATTTTTTGTTTCACGCTGCGGGGTCCGGGACAGCGTGATCTCGTAAGCCTGCCCGTGGAAATCTTCTACGAAACGAGAGCGGAAATAGACGGGCACTCGACTGCTCGACGTTCCGAGAAGTAACGAACCTTGGTCAAGGGAGAAGCCGCGAACAAGTGGGAGTTTGTTTCCGGAAATGAATGCTCGAAATCAGCGCATTCATGAGCGGCTACGAGCCTCAATTGCTTGAAATATAATTTTCTGTAATTCGCAGATTAAGTCCGCTGGCTCTCTTCCGTGGCTTAAGTGCCTATCAATGACGGTGCCGATGCATGCCCGTGAATGCGAGGAAGAATACTGGTATTCAGCCACAGAATTATCCCGACAAGCGACGGCGTCAATTCCTGTCCGGTCCGGTGCAAATGTTGCTTTTTGAAATTATCACCCGCTCAGAATGAAGGAATATATTTCCGTTATTGTAGCATTCGATTCTGCGTATTAGTTTGGGAGCCTACATCATACACTGACTCTGTGGTCATTGACCTCGAGAAGTTAGCGCGATCATAAAATGATGACTCGTTTCCACTCATACGGGCTTCAGGACAGAAAGTGGTCAGCTTCCGTCATGAGCTGGAATGATTGAACATCTGGCCACGATCTCTAGTTGACTGAGGAAAGTGAGGTCGAACGGGGAGATATCCACGCGAGGAATGCGTACTCGAATACCGTTGCGTAAACATGCATTCATTGAATGAGGCGTTCACCGTCTTCAAAACATCTGACCGTGCTTGGCAGAGCTTTCCCGCGCCTCCTTCTGCCAGCCTGACATCAGTTGTTAGAGAAAGTAGAAGATGGTCCCATGGATGGAGACGAACAAGACAGACATTTTGCCTCCACGGAATGACAGACACCGTGCGAGTGGTGCCCGGGATGGTATTCAAAGATCCACTCAACCAGATTTGATTCGAACCAAAACAACAAAACAACCAATCGGTTATCTTCTATTTTATCACAGTTTTCAACACACAATAAGCGCTTCATTTTCACATTAAGCACAGTGAGATTCACCAAACAAACAACCGCATGACACGCAGCAGAAAATAATGATTTAGTGATCTTATTTGAGAGTGTTTCGCACAAATCATCACAAGCAGTAGTTGACATATTTCTATAGAAGCCACGGATAACTTCGACTTCATTCGATCGCTCAACGAGATCCCAGTTTTACATCTGTAGCACTTTCAGCATTTGAATCTATCGACATCGGATTCAAATGTCCTATCTGGGGATATACACCATCGAGCGTCAAGTTGGAATCGGTGGCGTGAATGTAGACACGAAAAAATCTTCGATTCTATACGATGTCATTCGCAACGAACCAACCTCACATTTGATTCCACTGTCGGGCTGTCACGTTCGTGACGCGATGCCACGCTGGAGTAGAAACGAGGAGAGCTTCGAGTCGCGGGCCTCAATCTAAGCTGTAAGTTCCTTCCTGTCGATCGAATGAGCTTTCCCCGCATTCTGTTCCCCTGTGTGCATCACAGTACGATGATGACCGTCGATACTTCCATCAGGACCATCTCAGTAATCTTCGGTCCATTAACATATCTCTAAACTCCTGGCATTTACTCACCGGATTTGTTCTCCTTGAACCACTACCGAGACTTGATCATCGATTATTAATGCAGGCAGTGTACAGTCCGAGTCATGTTCAGAACAGAACGCCTGGGCGAAGCATAGGCTCTTCTCGGAATGCACGCATCTGAGGAAGGGCGATTGGGGAACACTGGTCCTCGACAATCAAATCGGAGGAGAATTCTCAAAGGGACATCCATGGGCCGGGCCCCTCATTCCTTTACCCTGTCTCGGGGCGTATTCAATCATGTATCGAGAACTTGACGCACGGAACTGGTGCAGAACGAAGGGCTCTAGGACCACAATCTTGTCCCGATGGCATACAGTACAACCTCGATTATTTCAACCATTCGGTCTCCAACCTTGATCATTTGAACCAGTCGGGCTTCAACCTCGATTATTTCAACTTGATATACAGTGCAGCCCCGATCATCTCAACCTCGAATATTTCAACCGTTCTCTGCATCGAACAGTTCAGATAATCGAGGTTGCACTGTATATTGAATTGTGTCTCACCCGAAAAAACACTCGTCTTCGACGTCCGGGAAACGCGACATTCAGACAAACAAGATCGGAAAATTGAATGGAAGGAGCAGAATAACTCCTGAGAAACCTAACTGGAAAATATGACTCGAATATGTACGTTCGGTAGCAAAAACCCCTCTCGGATTACGAGGCGGTATGTGACTTCCCCGCGAATACGACAAAACAGCTGAAGATCCCCTTCACGGGAGACCAAAACTGTCTCAGATCTGGCCGGAATGCTCAGAGAGAACGACACAATCAACCTAAATTCCCTGTAAGACAGCAGTGATGTTTTCAAGTGAGAATCCTGTTTGATCCCAGGGAGCGGAATACTTATAAATGGTTCATTGAATACTCTCCAAATCCAACGGGCACACGACGATGTCGGCGAGAATGCAATAACGAGAATCGCGCGGTTGGCTGCTGTCATCAACGATGTCAGCGACGATGATTAGGTGGTCCTCGATAAGACTGTATGCGATTATGAAACCGAGAGAAATGAGACGAGATTCATTTTCGTTTGCGGAAATATCTCCAGACGCTTTTTCCGCGGACCACGGACCCTGTATAGAACCGCAAATGACCCTTGGGCATCTGACTGAGATCTTCAGCTTTCCCGGATGGGAGGAGCTTATTATATTTCTCAGGAGCAAAACCGACATCTTTTCCCGAATCACCAGCGGGAAACAGCGTTTATTGTTCTGGTCGTGTGTCATTGGAGGTGGCCCAGTCGTTAGATATGGGACCGAGTTGAGCGTCAAGGGAGGACTGAGGGAGGGAGGGGAGGGAGTGATCCGCGACTACCGATGCTTTTCATTCCTTCGCGGGGATAGCGATGACAACGCCGAAGCGTTGATGCAACGGGCGCCCAGGGGCATTTTTCACATGGCCAGAGTCCGACAGAGGAAAATCGGGAATGGGAAAAGTTGAAAAGAGTTTTGGGTGCATTATTGAGTGCATCCATGATTTGGCTACATGTAGGATGACCGCTGGTGGAGTTCAAGAATCCGACAGAGTCTTCTTAACTCGAGAATGTCCTGTGCGAATATTCCGGAAAATTGAATGTTTTTTTGGCACTTGCAGAAAATCCCATCCCGCTCTGGCGGCGGAAAGACCGAATCATCAGTCTTGGACCTTGAGTGAGGCCACGGGTGAGGTCGGAAATTTACCTGGTGTCTCCGCCACCTGAATCGATTCGCAGCAGCCTGGCTTGTGACTGGCAGGATACGGAGTCAGGAACTCAGTCCTTCCAATGCGGTCCTCGGGTAGAGGTTCGCTTCGGAGCAGGCCCCTCATTTCGTGTTCCCCGATGTTCAAGCAATAGGCAAGAGAATATTCTCTTGGACGACCGTGTGCGATGCGCAACCTTGCTAGTCCCTCCGTCGAGAACGCAAGTCACAAACATACCCCTCGATTGACTCAATAGCGGATGACCCAACTCCCTTCCAAAGGTCAAGTCAGTGAATCCCATATATCTAAAGTTACGCTTGAGCATCAAGCTCCTGAGCTATTTGGAGCTAAAAAATCAGCAGTATTCGGAGTTGCGAAGCAATTCTCGGAGATCTGGCAGGCTCGCCATGATTCGAATCATTCTTGCGTCGGCTCCCATGATTATTCCAACGGCAGTCGATGGAGATAGGGAATTGTATTCGATCAACTCAGCTTCGAGACTGAATGAAAATACGATGAACCGAGGAGGGAATTAGGTGTGGAGGTCGCAGGGCTTGCATACCGTAGGACCTTGTGGAGAGGCCAAGGAGTCTCGCAACGTAATATCGGGGCAGTGTACCTCTACGCTGAGATTCGTTTCCCGTCATATATGCGAACAAACACAATTCGACCGACTGGAGTCGGTTTACGGCATAGAGACACTTTCTGCCCTCCTCTCCGTTTTGGTCAGCATCATTGCGGAACGTTCATCTGATTTGGCTTTTCGGTACAAGTTATTTCTTTCCTGTATGGTACTCCGCCCGCTACTGATCAAAATTCTCGTCTGATCTGGTGGGATATCGTAGCCGATCTTTAAATGCTTACTACTGTTTCTGTCTCCTTGAGCTTTCCTCGTGGGTTTCGCTCCAGCTCTATGAATTCAACATCGAATCGCTTCATCGCGTGTTCCTGAGGCTCTCCTCGTGGCTTGCGTATCGGCTTCTCGAATCCGACTTCCAACTCTACCTTCGGGTGTCCCTGCAGCTCTTCTTGTTGCTTGCTATCGAAGAAGGTCCCGTGGAGTCTCGTGTACGGTCTTGTGGACTGCTATCGTAGACGGTCTCGTTGGCTCTCGTAGACAGTCGTGTGGGTTCTCGTAGACGGTCTCGTCGGCTCTCGCAGACATCCGATCGACCCCGGAATCACATCTACATGGATACCCGAAAGAATGGTCAGATCGACTCTGGAATCTCGTCCCTGGAGGCGTATACCAAGTTCACCGAAACCCATTTCACCGAGACCCACTTTACCGACACTCAGTTTGCCGAAGCCCAGTACACCGATTAATCTCCTCCCCCATTCGCAAAGCTATTCACACTTATTTGACGGGCTGGAAAGAGGCAACGAGAAGAGAGAGAGTCAAAATGCCACAGGAGACTCCCGCCATCCACTGATGCCGTCTCAAATGTATACTTTGTAGAACAGGGTTCCTTGAATTCACCCTCGTTGTGTGCACGTGGAACCCTGGAACACGTGACCGATGACGCTTTGGATGCCCCATCAGTAATTTATTCATATTCCCAGAAAGGAACAAAATATCAATTCATCAATCAGGTTGCTGTCTGGGGTGAGGAGGTAGATGGTGGAGAGGGCTGCGATTGAGTTCGCCGCGCTGATTCCCGCCAACTTCGCGGCCCACGCTTCGCGACTGGGAGAGGAGACTTCTCGATGATGAGGGTTTCGGTGAAGTGGACTTCGAAGAAGGGGCTTTCGATCAACTGAGTCTCGGTGAAACGGAACCTAACCTCCCTGGACTCGAAGAAGTATGGTCAAATCAACCCCGCAAAGAATAGTCGAATCGACCTCGGAATAACCTTCATGGACCCCCTGAAAGTACGGTTTAATCGACCCCGAAACCTCCGCTTAGATTCTGAAAAGTATGGTCAGATCGATCCCGCACGCAGCGCCACGGTCCTCGGAAGGTATGGTCGGATCGACCCCGGGATTTCGTCCCTAAACCTCAGAAATTATGGTCAGATTGATACCGAAACCATCTCCTCAGGCTCTCGAAAGGATGGTCAGATTCGACTCCGGAGTTCATTAAGGACGATCAAACAAACAAACCCTAGATATTTATGTGCACAAATTCTATCCTTCCTTACTATATATAATCGGCTCAGTCTGTCAGTTTGTCAGTCAGTTTGTCAGTTTGTCAGTTCGTCCGCACTTTTTCTGGAAGACATGAAGGTGATTCCGGGACCAATCTGAGCATTACTTCTCAACTCTGGAGGGGTGATTCCGAGACCAATCTGAGCATTTCTTTCCAACTCTGGAGGGGTGATTCCGGGGTCAATCTGAGCATTTCTTTCCGACTCTGGAGGGGTGATTCCGGGGTCAATCTGAGCGTTACTTCCCAACTCTGGAGGGGTGATTCCGAGAGCAATCTGAGCATTACTTCTCAACTCTGGAGGGGTGATTCCGAGACCAATCTGAGCATTTCTTTCCAACTCTGGAGGGGTGATTCCGGGGTCAATCTGAGCGTTACTTCCCAACTCTGGGGCGGTGATTCCGAGACCAATCTGAGCATTACTTCCCAACTCTGGAGGGGTGATTCCGATAGCAATCTGAGCATTACTTCTCAACTCTGGAGGGGTGATTCCGAGAGCAATCTGAGCATTACTTCTCAACTCTGGAGGGGTGATTCCGAGAGCAATCTGAGCATTACTTCCCAACTCTGGAGGGGTGATTCCGAGACCAATCTGAGCATTACTTCCCAACTCTGGAGGGGTGATACCGAGACCAATCTGAGCATTACTTCTCAACTCTGGAGGGGTGATTCCGAGACCAATCTGAGCATTACTTCTCAACTCTGGAGGGGTGATTCCGAGACCAATCTGAGCATTACTTCTCAACTCTGGAGGGGTGATTCCGAGACCAATCTGAGCATTACTTCCCAACTCTGGAGGGGTGATTCCGAGACCAATCTGAGCATTACTTCCCAACTCTGGAGGGGTGATACCGAGACCAATCTGAGCATTACTTCCCAACTCTGGAGGGGTGATTCCGAGACCAATCTGAGCATTACTTCCCAACTCTGGAGGGGTGATACCGAGACCAATCTGAGCATTACTTCCCAACTCTGGAGGGGTGATTCCGATAGCAATCTGAGCATTACTTCCCAACTCTGGAGGGGTGATTCCGAGACCAATCTGAGCATTACTTCCCAACTCTGGAGGGGTGATACCGAGACCAATCTGAGCATTACTTCCCAACTCTGGAGGGGTGATTCCGATAGCAATCTGAGCATTACTTCTCAACTCTGGATGGGTGATTCCGAGAGCAATCTGAGCATTACTTCTCAACTCTGGAGGGGTGATTCCGAGAGCAATCTGAGCATTACTTCCCAACTCTGGAGGGGTGATTCCGAGACCAATCTGAGCATTACTTCCCAACTCTGGAGGGGTGATACCGAGACCAATCTGAGCATTACTTCTCAACTCTGGAGGGGTGATTCCGAGACCAATCTGAGCATTACTTCTGAACTCTGGAGGGGTGATTCCGAGACCAATCTGAGCATTACTTCTCAACTCTGGAGGGGTGATTCCGAGACCAATCTGAGCATTACTTCCCAACTCTGGAGGGGTGATTCCGAGACCAGTCTGAGCATTACTTCCCAACTCTGGAGGGGTGATTCCGAGAGCAATCTGAGCATTACTTCCCAACTCTGGAGGGGTGATTCCGAGAGCAATCTGAGCATTACTTCTCAACTCTGGAGGGGTGATTCCGAGAGCAATCTGAGCATTACTTCTCAACTCTGGAGGGGTGATTCCGAGACCAATCTGAGCATTACTTCACAACTCTGGAGGGGTGATTCCGAGACCAATCTGAGCATTACTTCCCAACTCTGGAGGGGTGATTCCGAGAGCAATCTGAGCATTACTTCTCAACTCTGGAGGGGTGATTCCGAGAGCAATCTGAGCATTACTTCTCAACTCTGGAGGGGTGATTCCGAGAGCAATCTGAGCATTACTTCTCAACTCTGGAGGGGTGATTCCGAGACCAATCTGAGCATTACTTCTCAACTCTGGAGGGGTGATTCCGAGAGCAATCTGAGCATTACTTCTCAACTCTGGAGGGGTGATTCCGAGAGCAATCTGAGCATTACTTCTCAACTCTGGAGGGGTGATTCCGAGAGCAATCTGAGCATTACTTCTCAACTCTGGAGGGGTGATTCCGAGACCAATCTGAGCATTACTTCCCAACTCTGGAGGGGTGATTCCGAGACCAATCTGAGCATTACTTCCCAACTCTGGAGGGGTGATTCCGAGACCAATCTGAGCATTACTTCCCAACTCTGGAGGGGTGATTCCGAGACCAATCTGAGCATTACTTCCCAACTCTGGAGGGGTGATTCCGAGACCAATCTGAGCATTACTTCCCAACTCTGGAGGGGTGATTCCGAGACCAATCTGAGCATTACTTCTCAACTCTGGAGGAGTGATTCCGAGACCAATCTGAGCATTACTTCTCAACTCTGGAGGAGTGATTCTGAGACCAATCTGAGCATTACTTCCCAACTCTGGAGGGGTGATTCCGAGACCGATCTGAGCATAACTTCACAACTCTGGAGGGGTGATTCCGAGACCAATCTGAGCATTACTTCCCAACTCTGGAGGGGTGATTCCGAGACCAATCTGAGCATTACTTCCCAACTCTGGAAGGGTGATTCCGAGACCAATCTGAGCATTACTTCCCAACTCTGGGAGGGTGATTCCGAGACCAATCTGAGCATTACTTCGCAACTCTGGGGGGTGATTCCGAGACCAATCTGAGCATTACTTCCCAACTCTGGCGAGGTGATTCCGAGACCAATCTTAGCAATACTTCCCAACTCTGGAGGGGTGATTCCGAGACCAATCTGAGCATTACTTCCCAACTCTGGAGGGGTGATTCCGAGACCAATCTGAGCATTACTTTCCAACTCCGGAGGGGTGATTCCGAGACCAATCTGAGCATTACTTCCCAACTCTGGCGAGGTGATTCCGAGACCAATCTTAGCAATACTTCCCAACTCTGGAGGGGTGATTCCGAGACCAATCTGAGCATTACTTCCCAACTCTGGAGGGGTGATTCCGAGACCAATCTGAGCATTACTTTCCAACTCCGGAGGGGAGATTCCGGGGTCAATCTGACCATATTTTCCAAAATCAGAATGCTGACCCAATGAGGGGAGAGAAAAGTTCCTCGATGGCAGGGAGCGCCGTCCAACCGCGCGCAGCGCGGCCGGCTGGTACTTATCTATACATGGATAGCGAAGGATATGGTATCTTATTTGTGGAAGAGAATGAGATAGATCAAAAGGAGAAACGTATGAACGAGAAAGTCGTTGAAAGCCGCATTCCGACGGACGAAGTAGGCTTCGTCAATTTCCTCGACCTCGCTTTCGTCGCTCAAATCCCAATTCGCTTCGTCGACTCGCTGTGCTGGTTGTGAGAGATCCTCTGCAATCACAGTGGAAAAGTTATCGCTTCCATCGACCTAACGAATGTTGTGTCCGCGACGACAAGAACAGACAACGAGGTCGACAGAAGGAGTGATTTATTTGAGAAGCAGCCCGCTTCTACAGGAATCATGGAAGTGATTTTGTTGTGTTATAAGTGTACTCAACAACAAACTCAATCTTCTTCTACACCCTCCTTGGACTTGATCGGGCTCTTTCGTCTCGACATGAGGTTCGTGAAGAACAGTGATGCTGCTCGTGGCATGATGCATCAAGATACATTGCACGAGTTCCGTTTGACGAGAGCTTTCCGGTATTTCAACAAGTTGGGCGGGATTGATGGGCTTCCCTCCCTTAACGGGATAGAAGTATACCTCCAGTCTCTCCTGCTTCTCGCGCCAGGAGAGGGTCCGAACTGTCTCTGGGCGCGTTAGCATCAAGTGCGCGAAGCTCCGCAGCTGGTGGAGCTTCCAGAGCGACGCTTGGCTCGCGAACTTCGAGATTTCGGAGCCCCGGTGCAGCTTTGCCCTCAGGGAAAGCTTTGCTCTCTGGAGCTTCGAAGGATTGGTCGCTCGCCCCATAATCCGGAGTTCCCCCGAAAATGGTCCATCCATCGTCCTCGTCAAGGTTCCAGGCTTCATCTACGGGTGAAACAATAAAAATCAGACTTCAGTTCAGTAGCTGAGCTATAGTCGAACTACTGGTTCCGTGGGCTTACGTTCCATATTGATGTGTGCCACTCGACAGTGCCGCTTACAACTTCGAGTGTTTTCAGTTTCGTTGCGGCTAGCTCCCGGCACAACAGCGAACCCTCGCCGGTTGCACGTGAGCTCACGTTGGAAGAAATTCGATTGACAACGCATCGCTTTGCTGAGCTCACATTTGGGACGTCAGCAACGCTATCGCTGATTGATTGAGGCAGAGCCCTAGCAAACGTTGAAAGTCGAAGGCAACAACGGCGACTTACCTCTCGTGGAGCATTCATCGACCCCTTCCTTCCGGCTCGAACCTTGTCGATCGTCCATGTCCTAAAACAATGATAATGCTAAGTATCTTCGACAAATTAAATTGAAAATATCCCGGCGTTCGGGGAAGCCAACGAAATTCCAGGGGAAGTTTCGGTAACAAGGTGTCCGTTGAGGGGCACATTTTTCATCACTAGCTCGGAGAACGAAGTCGGATGATTGAGCGGACTCTCATCTGCATGTGTCCCAAAATTTCATGCTCTGTTCTCCGGATTCGTCGTCCGATTCAAGGTTACGAAACAAACATTCTCTTGCGTCGAGAAGAAACGAGGCGCCCTCGGGCTTCTGCCGACGACGACATCGGGTGGTGATCCCTAGCAGCCTCCAAGAAGCAGTGATAGTCACAGTTCACAATGAACACCCCCGAGAATAGCGGATGCAAGTTCTCTAGATCTGATGTGTACTGGTGAGAGGTAGACGCACACATCCGAGATTCCGTTGAGAGGTGCGACGATTGCCAATTAGCGGCGAATAATCCGATCAAGGTACCACGCCCTCCCTTGGAACGCTCAACTGGACCTCGGATACGCGTACACGCTGACCCAATCAACAACACGTTCTACCTAGTCATCGTCGACTTCCACTCGAATTGGCTTGAAAGACGAAGAACACAATCGAAGCATTCAAAAATATCTCCACTTAACACAGATTCCTGGAAGGAATTCGAACCAACACCGGCAGTCAAGCCATCGCCACTGATATCGAGATATATTGTGAAAATAATGACATAGAGAATTGATTTTCGACAGCCTAGAAACGGAGGCACCACCTCAGACATCGTCTGGAACGCTAACCGATCCAGAACGATACGAGATGTATTGACGATGGAAGATTCTGAACTATGGATTCATCTTCCACATAAAAATACGCTTCCGCTCGACATCCTTCGGCCTGTTCCGCAGAGTTGAAATAATCGAGGTTGAAATGCGGAAGGTTGAAATAATCCAGGTTGTACCGTATCTCGATCGCGACGGCCTTCGCTGAGTATTTTTCACACCAGCAACTTGGATTTTCGTCCGGTATTCGCGCCAACAGCCATACGAAGTGTACCAGAACGGCTTTACAGCTCATAACATGAGTGAAGGAAAACCATCTCAGATACTTGACATAAATGGCATGACTCTCTAGACTTTTGTAGCCTCGCCAGCCTCGTCCTGCGTACGCTAGGCCCTCGGAGAGAGAATATGTGCTACATGACAGAACTAGACGTTGAAAACGGCTTTCCGTATTCTCTAAATCTCGACCGTAGCAGCGTGAAAGTCCTCGATGGAATTTCTTGAAGCAATTTCTGGTGAATCACATGAAGCTATCAACGCGTCTCCATGAAGTTACTGTCAGTTCCTCATGATATATTCTCCTCGGATGGCCGCTACCTCGCACATCCCACAAGCTTTTCCCGGTGAGGACTGCTCAATGAACAGGATCTCAGAGCACCGGCTGGAGAGCAGGGTCAGGATTTCATGGCATTTCTCTCGGATTTCGAGTCAGACTGATTGCGGTAGCTGAGTTTTATGATTTTAGGGCCGATTTCAGAATTCTCAGTAACGATCCGCACAGGTTCCCGCTTCAATCTTGAGCCCTGATCTCCTGCCTGGACACAGCTTGTGTTCCGAATGTTAGAGGGCGCGGGAACATGGCTCAATCAAATTTCAACGGTCGATGGGACCCAAACAACGCGGAGTTGCATGAATATCATCGGGTGAGCAAGAATATTCAAAGAGGAGAACATCAGGGAGGTTCTGCAAGATCCGGATACTTCGACATAGATTCTAATTCACTGGAACCATCTTTAATCTACGAACACATACCGTGAGTCGTGGTTTAGGTACTGACGAGGAAGTATGCAGGTCGTGTGATCTTGTTTTGGTTCTGATGCATGTTCGACCTCGAGAATGAATCTCCGCTTTTGGGTGAGGCTCAATCAGAACAGCGCGCCA
Organism: Phytoseiulus persimilis; assembly: GCA_037576195.1. Taxonomy (NCBI): domain Eukaryota; kingdom Metazoa; phylum Arthropoda; class Arachnida; order Mesostigmata; family Phytoseiidae; genus Phytoseiulus; species Phytoseiulus persimilis. The sequence goes on from CM075103.1 coordinate 29,762,663, forward strand.
CCTGGCGGCATGTTCGGGGTTGAAATATTCCGCCCGACCGCGGGCTGGCTCCTAAGGCATCGTATGTTCGATTTCTTGAGAAGAACGGATGAGCCAGACTCCCGACCTGCGAGGTGCTCATTGACACGCTGCTTCGGAAATTCGGTGGCCACGCCATGAACCATCGTTGCTCTCAACTACGATCTCATGTGGATGGTGGTCTCTCCGATCCGTTGTTCTTGCTCCGTACGCTCGTGCAGCAGGGATCGATTCTCTACTCGCTCATCCCATTGGTTTCTAGGTTTTCATAACCGTTGACATTTACCAGAACCTTTTGAACGGAAGCTCCCGCCTCTCGGTCGAACGTTTCGAGAAACGGTTTATTTTCGCCCTTCCTTCGCAGGACGCTGGCGGGATATGATCAAATACTCTCGAGACCAAATCATGCCGAATCATGCCTAACGGCAGATGAGTCGCATACGGCGGGAGGTGATGATCTCCTTTGACATTTTCTCATCGGATACGATCAGAGTTTGACGGGCGGCGGACCCATCGAGTTCAGGAAGCACAACTAACCCGTATATGTAGTTAACTCGGGAACCCAATGGGCTGCGATTTGTGCGCTGTGTCCTGATACTGGTCAAGCATTCGTCGATTGAACGTTCAATGCAGGAATCCCAGCTCATCTCGAATAGACGTACTGCACATCGGATCATTTTCTTCTTGGTCTTGTCAGCAGGAGACTTCTCAACATCCAGATTTCAGTGATGGCTCAGGGAGTATCGCATTTGGATTCGGTCAAACCGATCTTGTTCAAGGTTCGCAGACTGAGATGCAAATCCAGAGGAAATACACAGAAAAGCGATATTATCCTTAGAAGATATCTGAACATATCGGTGCTTGATCTCCGCGCGACCCGCCGCAGAGGCTTCCTGCACGGCTCGGACCAAGCAAGTAGCTACCCACTGGACTCTGACCGACAATCGGGATACGACCTTGACCATTGGAGAACATGGAATCGATGAATGAGTCGAGAAGCCGAGAGGATTCAGCTGCTCCCTCGCGACTCCGATTCACTGTGGCTGCATGAGACCATTCCTCCAAACAGTTTGTCGACATGAACTGAATAAACACTGGATATTATGTCAGACACTCGTGATCACTGCTGCTCAGCGAAACAAAAATCAGCAACAGCTGTGGTGAATCACGACGCTTTCTGAGAGGATGCACGATTGGAAGAACCAACGGGGGTTGAGGCCTTCTGGGTCATGAGCACCGAATTAGAAGGAGACCGCGGCAGAATCATCCCAGCGATACCAGACTCGCGCTCAGAATATCGTAGGTGAAAATTAATCATTTTTCACCAACGGCATTGACGCGGTTCCCGCTCAAGAGCCTAGGACTCTGAGGATTGAGGGAGTCGCATGAGAGAACAGCGTGTTCCAGAACAGCGAATACTTCGTGAGCCTGATTCACCGATTGAGGCCTGAACACCTTCAGATGCCTGAGCTATCATTCCTCTAACAACATCTTGGGATCTGGCCAGATTTCACATCCTTACGACGCCCTATTCCGGCCCTCTGCGAGTTGCCATGGACTTCCTCGATGCGGAAGTGGGCAACGGAAGAGTTCTACACCAGGAATGCGCCAGGAGGAAGCGCCATGAAAGTAAACCCTTTCCGAGAGGGTGGCTGTTCTACATTGACAACGTTTATCTTGAATAGCAGAAGAACATCTCGAGGGGGTGATACTTTTCTGTTCTTTAGCGGAACATTGGCCTGAATAGAGAGAGAGAGAGAGAGAGAGAGAGACGTCAGGGTATTGATCGTATTCTATGGACCCTCTTCAACGTTGGGAGACAGGAATCTTATAGCGGGGTAAGAGCCACGAACGAAATTCAGGTGCACCACGATGTTCTCGGGGGTCCTCTCATGAAAGAGAAGATTTGTGTTGGCTCGTGTTCCACCTACACCCTGTTCGAGCTCGAGGTTTACAATGTTGCAAAAATCATCATGAGCATCGGCCCTAACCTGAATGGGTGATATTCGACAATCGTTTCCGTCCCAGCAAGAATGACACCCGGAACTTTTTCGTATATCTAGGTGCTCCAGCAGACCAGTACTGAGATTATTCAACCCAAAAAGAAGCTGGAAAGGCCCTCACATCAACAGAGTCGTATTTGTTCGGTGTATGGTCACTGGGGAGCAGTTGTAAATCTCATTGCGGATCACTTCCTCCTCGTTGTGCGTCAACTGTGCAGTACCATTTATGAATTACTTCCCACAATTGCCAACCCACCCGGGGGTATGAAACACTGGGAAGTTGCTTCACTGGTACACATCGCGGAACGGAACCAGTTGCAGGACATCATCGTGTTCGATAAGTTGTGAGTATCCCAGAGCTGGCAAGTATTGAATGACTGCTATTCATGGCCCAGCTCTTCTATACCGGTGCTGCCACGCGTCCAAACATGCATCGATCAGCGATTCTGTACTCGAGCGCCAAACGCTGACCATCGTGCGCGAAATATGGGCGTCCAAACATGTTTCGAAATATCTTGAACACTGACGAAGCTTTTCATTCCTCCTCGCCGTACGAGTCTTGTTCATACCTCGAACGGCTAGTTTTCTGGTACCTGAATCGGATATAATTGTTGTATCTGGCTCTCCCATAGGGAGCCGTCGTCACACTTGAATGGAACGCAGTTCCATTCCTCAGTCCCCGATCGTCGGCCATCCACTCTTCGTTGCACTGAACTTCTTCTGAGTTTCCTGAATGCAGATTAGACTTTCGTAAAATAATCCTCCCTTGGAGGGATCGCGCTGGCTCTCAATGGAAATGCTCCGCGGGAGACGAGTATTATTCTCATCCCACAGAATGCATCCTGAAGGTTCACTGATAGAGTCGCGCAGCGTCATCGTTTTTTTTTTCTCATTCAGTTACCTCGGGATTCCTCGTTTCTCAGGGCTGGTGTGATTCCGAAACCCTTGAGTCTGCAGCTCCTCGACTGAGGTTCCGATCAGCTGACTTTCTACGACGAGGCTGAGTGTGTTTCCAGAAGAAAAACCCCAGGTAACACGAGATGGAACAGTGAATGTCCGGTCGGAACGCTAGAGAGGACCGCTGCAGACCTGAACCTTCAGGCCCACGCTTACCCATGAGGCTCACCCAAGATGCGGGGTCGATCGGAGAGAGCTTCTCTCTTGGGATTCGTGTTGGCAGAGCTTTTAAAGACTGCTGCCGGCGAAAAGTTCAGTAAAAGAGGAGAATCTGGTTTTGCCTTGCTCTGTCGGAAAGCAAGCCGATCATCTTTTAACGAAGTTGAATCCGGGAAAACTTCTCCCAGAAAACGTTCTCTCCTCGGAGAAAAGAAAGATAATTTCCTCGAAATTATCCACCCTGGTCGACCATGTCCTTTTAGATGAAATTACTCGGTTCCATTCTTCTACACTGCTCGCGTGCCCACGCGCGGAAGGCACTGCGGTCAACTTGTATTCCCCAGAAAGCAGCGCTTCCACCGTCGTTGTCGCCTGGGAGTTCCTCGGAAACCTTCCGTCTTCCGAGCGACTTCCGCAGCGGTCCGCGCGTACCGACCATTTTTTGTTTCACGCTGCGGGGTCCGGGACAGCGTGATCTCGTAAGCCTGCCCGTGGAAATCTTCTACGAAACGAGAGCGGAAATAGACGGGCACTCGACTGCTCGACGTTCCGAGAAGTAACGAACCTTGGTCAAGGGAGAAGCCGCGAACAAGTGGGAGTTTGTTTCCGGAAATGAATGCTCGAAATCAGCGCATTCATGAGCGGCTACGAGCCTCAATTGCTTGAAATATAATTTTCTGTAATTCGCAGATTAAGTCCGCTGGCTCTCTTCCGTGGCTTAAGTGCCTATCAATGACGGTGCCGATGCATGCCCGTGAATGCGAGGAAGAATACTGGTATTCAGCCACAGAATTATCCCGACAAGCGACGGCGTCAATTCCTGTCCGGTCCGGTGCAAATGTTGCTTTTTGAAATTATCACCCGCTCAGAATGAAGGAATATATTTCCGTTATTGTAGCATTCGATTCTGCGTATTAGTTTGGGAGCCTACATCATACACTGACTCTGTGGTCATTGACCTCGAGAAGTTAGCGCGATCATAAAATGATGACTCGTTTCCACTCATACGGGCTTCAGGACAGAAAGTGGTCAGCTTCCGTCATGAGCTGGAATGATTGAACATCTGGCCACGATCTCTAGTTGACTGAGGAAAGTGAGGTCGAACGGGGAGATATCCACGCGAGGAATGCGTACTCGAATACCGTTGCGTAAACATGCATTCATTGAATGAGGCGTTCACCGTCTTCAAAACATCTGACCGTGCTTGGCAGAGCTTTCCCGCGCCTCCTTCTGCCAGCCTGACATCAGTTGTTAGAGAAAGTAGAAGATGGTCCCATGGATGGAGACGAACAAGACAGACATTTTGCCTCCACGGAATGACAGACACCGTGCGAGTGGTGCCCGGGATGGTATTCAAAGATCCACTCAACCAGATTTGATTCGAACCAAACCAACAAAACAACCAATCGGTTATCTTCTATTTTATCACAGTTTTCAACACACAATAAGCGCTTCATTTTCACATTAAGCACAGTGAGATTCACCAAACAAACAACCGCATGACACGCAGCAGAAAATAATGATTTAGTGATCTTATTTGAGAGTGTTTCGCACAAATCATCACAAGCAGTAGTTGACATATTTCTATAGAAGCCACGGATAACTTCGACTTCATTCGATCGCTCAACGAGATCCCAGTTTTACATCTGTAGCACTTTCAGCATTTGAATCTATCGACATCGGATTCAAATGTCCTATCTGGGGATATACACCATCGAGCGTCAAGTTGGAATCGGTGGCGTGAATGTAGACACGAAAAAATCTTCGATTCTATACGATGTCATTCGCAACGAACCAACCTCACATTTGATTCCACTGTCGGGCTGTCACGTTCGTGACGCGATGCCACGCTGGAGTAGAAACGAGGAGAGCTTCGAGTCGCGGGCCTCAATCTAAGCTGTAAGTTCCTTCCTGTCGATCGAATGAGCTTTCCCCGCATTCTGTTCCCCTGTGTGCATCACAGTACGATGATGACCGTCGATACTTCCATCAGGACCATCTCAGTAATCTTCGGTCCATTAACATATCTCTAAACTCCTGGCATTTACTCACCGGATTTGTTCTCCTTGAACCACTACCGAGACTTGATCATCGATTATTAATGCAGGCAGTGTACAGTCCGAGTCATGTTCAGAACAGAACGCCTGGGCGAAGCATAGGCTCTTCTCGGAATGCACGCATCTGAGGAAGGGCGATTGGGGAACACTGGTCCTCGACAATCAAATCGGAGGGGAATTCTCAAAGGGACATCCATGGGCCGGGCCCCTCATTCCTTTACCCTGTCTCGGGGCGTATTCAATCATGTATCGAGAACTTGACGCACGGAACTGGTGCAGAACGAAGGGCTCTAGGACCACAATCTTGTCCCGATGGCATACAGTACAACCTCGATTATTTCAACCATTCGGTCTCCAACCTTGATCATTTGAACCAGTCGGGCTTCAACCTCGATTATTTCAACTTGATATACAGTGCAGCCCCGATCATCTCAACCTCGAATATTTCAACCGTTCTCTGCATCGAACAGTTCAGATAATCGAGGTTGCACTGTATATTGAATTGTGTCTCACCGGGAAAAATACTCGTCTTCGACGTCCGGGAAACGCGACATTCAGACGAAAAAGATCGGAAAATTGAATGGAAGGAGCAGAATAACTCCTGAGAAACATGACTGGAAAATATGACTCGAATATGTACGTTCGGTAGCAAAAACCCCTCTCGGATTACGAGGCGGTATGTGACTTCCCCGCGAATACGACAAAACAGCTGAAGATCCCGTTCACGGGAGACCAAAACTGTCTCAGATCTGGCCGGAATGCTCAGAGAGAACGACACAATCAACCTAAATTCCCTGTAAGACAGCAGTGATGTTTTCAAGTGAGAATCCTGTTTGATCCCAGGGAGCGGAATACTTATAAATGGTTCATTGAATACTCTCCAAATCCAACGGGCACACGACGATGTCGGCGAGAATGCAATAACGAGAATCGCGCGGTTGGCTGCTGTCATCAACGATGTCAGCGACGATGATTAGGTGGTCCTCGATAAGACTGTATGCGATTATGAAACCGAGAGAAATGAGACGAGATTCATTTTCGTTTGCGGAAATATCTCCAGACGCTTTTTCCGCGGACCACGGACCCTGTATAGAACCGCAAATGACCCTTGGGCATCTGACTGAGATCTTCAGCTTTCCCGGATGGGAGGAGCTTATTATATTTCGCAGGAGCAAAACCGACATCTTCTCCCGAATCACCGGCGGGAAACAGCGTTTATTGTTCTGGTCGTGTGTCATTGGAGGTGGCCCAGTCGTTGGATATGGGACCGAGTTGAGCGTCAAGGGAGGACTGAGGGAGGGAGTGATCCGCGACTACCGATGCTTTTCATTCCTTCGCGAGGATAGCGATGTCAACGCCGAAGCGTTGATGCAACGGGCGCCCAGGGGCATTTTTCACATGGCCAGAGTCCGACAGAGGAAAATCGGGAATGGGAAAAGTTGAAAAGAGTTTTGGGTGCATTATTGAGTGCATCCATGATTTGGCTACATGTAGGGTGACCGCTGGTGGAGTTCAAGAATCCGACAGAGTCTTCTTAACTCGAGAATGTCCTGTGCGAATATTCCGGAAAATTGAATGTTTTTTTGGCACGTGCAGAAAATCCCATCCCGCTCTGGCGGCGGAAAGACCGAATCATCAGTCTTGGACCTCGAGTGAGGCCACGGGTGAGGTCGGAAATTTACCTGGTGTCTCCGCCACCTGAATCGATTCGCAGCAGCCTGGCTTGTGACTGGCAGGATACGGAGTCAGGAACTCAGTCCTTCCAATGCGTCCCTCGGGCAGAGGTTCGCTTCGGAGCAGGCCCCTCATTTCGTGTTCTCCGATGTTCAAGCAATAGGCAAGAGAATATTCTCTTGGACGACCGTGTGCGATGCGCAACCTTGGTAGTCCCTCCGTCGAGAACCCAAGTCACAAACATACCCCTCGATTGACTCAATAGCGGAAGACCCAACTCCCTTCCAAAGGTCAAGTCAGTGAATCCCATATATCTAAAGTTACGCTTGAGCATCAAGCTCCTGAGCTATTTGGAGTTGAAAAATCAGCAGTATTCGGAGTTGCGGAGCAATTCTCGGAGATCTGGCAGGCTCGCCATGATTCGAATCATTCTTGCGTCGGCTCCCATGATTATTCCAACGGCAGTCGATGGAGATAGGGAATTGTATTCGATCAACTCAGCTTCGAGACTGAATGAAAATACGATGAACCGAGGAGGGAATTAGGTGTGGAGGTCGCAGGGCTTGCATACCGTAAGACCTTGTGGAGAGGCCAAGGAGTCTCGCAACGTAATATCGGGGCAGTGTACCTCTACGCTGAGATTCGTTTCCCGTCATATATGCGAACAAACGCAATTCGACCGACTGGAGTCGGTTTACGGCATAAAGACACTTTCTGCCCTCCTCTCCGTTTAGGTCAGCATAATTGCGGAACGTTCATCTGATTTGGCTTTTCGGTACAAGTTATTTCTTTCCTGTATGGTACTCCGCCCGCTACTGATCAAAATTCTTGTCTGATCTGGTGGGATATCGTAGCCGATCTTTAAATGCTTACTACTGTTTCTGTCTTCTTGAGCTTTCCTCGTGGGTTTCGCTCCAGCTCTATGAATTCAACATCGAATCGCTTCATCGCGTGTTCCTGAGGCTCTCCTCGTGGCTTGCGTATCGGCTTCTCGAATCCGACTTCCAACTCTACCTTCGGGTGTCCCTGCAGCTCTTCTTGTTGCTTGCTATCGAAGAAGGTCCCGTGGAGTCTCGTGTACGGTCTTGTGGACTATCGTAGACGGTCTAGTTGGCTCTCGTAGACAGTCGTGTGGGTTCTCGTAGACGGTCTCGTCGGCTCTCGCAGACATCCGATCGACCCCGGAATCACATCTACATGGATACCCGAAAGAATGGTCAGATCGACTCTGGAATCACGTCCCTGGAGGCGTATACCGAGTTCACCGAAACCCATTTCACCGAGACCCACTTTACCGACACTCAGTTTGCCGAAGCCCAGTTCACCGATTAATCTCCTCCCCCATTCGCAAAGCTATTCACACTTATTTGACGGGCTGGAAAGAGGCAACGTGAAGAGAGAGAGTCAAAATGCCACAGGAGACTCCCGCCATCCACTGATGCCGTCCCAAATGTATACTTTGTAGAACAGGGTTCCTTGAATTCACCCTCGTTGTGTGCACGTGGATCACTGGAACACGTGACCGATGACGCTTTGGATGCCCCATCAGTAATTTATTCATATTCCCAGAAAGGAACAAAATATCAATTCATCAATCAGGTTGCTGTCTGGGGTGAGGAGGTAGACGGTGGAGAGGGCTGCGATTGAGTTCGCCGCGCTGATACCCGCCAACTTCGCGGCCCACGCTTCGCGACTGGGAGAGGAGACTTCTCGATGATGAGGGTTTCGGTGAAGTGGGCTTCGAAGAAGGGGCTTTCGATCAACTGAGTCTCGGTGAAACGGAACCTAACCTCCCTGGACTCGAAGAAGTATGGTCAAATCAACCCCGCAAAGAATAGTCGAATCGACCTCGGAATAACCTTCATGGACCCCCTAAAAGTACGGTTTAATCGACCCCGAAACCTCCGCTTAGATTCTGAAAAGTATGGTCAGATCGATCCCGCACGCAGCGCCACGGTCCTCGGAAGGTAAGGTCGGATCGACCCCGGGATTTCGTCCCTAAACCTCGGAAATTATGGTCAGATTGATATCGAGACCATCTCCTCAGGCTCTCGAAAGGATGGTCAGATTCGACTCCGGAGTTCATTAAGGACGATCAAAAAAACAAACCCTAGATATTTATGTGCACAAATTCTATACTTATCTATACATGGATAGCGAAGGATATGGTATCTTATTTGTGGAAGAGAATGAGATAGATCAAAAGGAGAAACGTACAGTCCGCAACACGAATTTATCGACACGCATTCTATGTGGATGATTTCCGCACCCGCTGGATAACGAAGTCAGTGTTGCCATGGGAATTCCACGAGGTGCGACAGACTTTGAGATTACATCAACCGACTGAGAAGAACGAAGTTTAGGCTCAGGATCTAACATTTTTGATATCCAGCTGTAACACGAAATTATCGACAGCGTTGAAATCGCGCATTCGGTTGGAGTTTCAGCATTTTCTCGTGAGGCTGATACCGACGAACGTCAAGTTAGTGCTAACGAAGGACACACAAGTACGATTTGTCGACTCAGAACTCCGGCTCGTCAAGATTTGTGAGAAAGAATTCATTCCCTCAATATGGGACGAAAACCGACTCTGACTCCTCAAGAAAGGATTCGCATCGATCAAATACACGGCTCTGGGCTCGCAGCAAGAGCTATCGGACGAGAGATCGGCAGAACAGCGGACGTAGTGCTGCGGTATTTGAGATTAGGGGCGGAGTATGGCATCAGATCGTACAAGCAACGAAGCACAAAGCTCTCAGATCGTCAGAAACGGAAGATAATTCAGGATGCGAGCAACAAGAGTGTCTCTTGCGCTCAAATCAGAGACTCAAACAACCTCCCAGTGCATAAACAGACCGTCTGGCGCGTTTTGAGAAGTGCGTATCATCTGAAATTCAAGAAAATGTGCGGGAAGCCCCCGCTGACGAAAAAGCACCGAGACACTAGGCTCGATCGCGCCCAGGAATGGATGAGTTGGACTTCGGAATGGGATAAAGTTGTCTTCAGCGATGAGAAAAAGTTCAATCTGGACGGCCCGGATGGATTCCATAACTACTATCACGATCTTCGGAAAGAGCCTCGATTCTATTCCAAAAGACAGTCCGGGGGCGGTTCAGTTATGATCTGGGGAGCGGTCAGTCGCCGCGGGACGTTCCAAATCATCTTCGTGGAGACAATAATGCGTTCCGTGGACTATAAGCTGCTACTCGAGAACCACCTGCGACCTCAAGCTTTGGAGAAAGTTGGAACGGATTTAATCTTCCAGCAAGATTGCGCCTCCGTGCACACGGCGGCGATAATCAAAGATTGGTTCCGGGAGAGCGGAGTACGTTTTCTTGACTGGCCTCCGAAGAGCCCCGACCTGAACATTATTGAGAACCTCTGGGGAACGTTAGCTCGGCTCGTCTATCCCAATGGGAAGCAGTACAACTCAAGAGAAGAACTGAAACATGCGATTCTTTCTTCTTGGGCCAGAATTGGGGAACGAGACATAAAACCACTCTATGATTCTCTCCCAAGGCGCATTTTTGAGGTCATCAAGGCGAAAGGGGGTTCGACGAAGTATCAACTTTCGAGAATTCCGTAATCGTGGAATAAATCAGCCTGTCGATAATTTCATGTTACGGCTCGAAATCGATTTTCTGGAATCTTACGCGTCGTCTTCCTCGAATCGAAGAAATATTCTATCGCCACAATCGTGGTGATGCTGGGAGTATTCCATGGCAGCAGCATCAACATCATCTCTCTTTGTCATCAGGAATAGTCTAGAAAACTTGACTGTCGATAATTTCGTGTTGTGGGCTGTATGAACGAGAAAGTCGTTGAAAGCCGCATTCTGACGGACGAAGTAGGCTTCGTCAATTTCCTCGACCTCGCTTTCGTCGCTCAAATCCCCATTCGCTTCGTCGACTCGCTGTGCTGGTTGTGAGAGATCCTCTGCAATCACAGTGGAAAAGTTATCGCTTCCATCGACCTAACGAATGTTGTGTCCGCGACGACAAGAACAGACAACTAGGTCGACAGAAGGAGTGATTTATTTGAGAAGCAGCCCGCTTCTACAGGAATCATGGAAGTGATTTTGTTGTGTTATAAGTGTACTCAGCAACAAACTCAATCTTCTTCTACACCCTCCTTGGACTTGATTGGGCTCTTTCGTCTCGACATGAGGTTCGTGAAGAACCGTGATTCTGCTCGTGGCATGATGCATCAAGATAAATTGCACGAGTTCCGTTTGACGAGAGCTTTCCGGTATTTAAACGAGTTGGGCGGGATTGATGGGCTTCCCTCCCTTAACGGGATAGAAGTATACCTCCAGTCTCTCCTGCTTCTCGCGCCAGGAGAGGGTCCGAACTGTCTCTGGGCGCGTTAGCATCAAGTGCGCGAAGCTCCGCAGCTGGTGGAGCTTCCAGAGCGACGCTTGGCTCGCGAACTTCGAGATTTCGGAGCCCCGGTGCAGCTTTGCCCTCAGGGAAAGCTTTGCTCTCTGGAGCTTCGAAGGATTGGTCGCTCGCCCCATAATCCGAAGTTCCCCCGAGGATGGTCCATCCATCGTCCTCGTCAAGGTTCCAGGCTTCATCTACGGGTGAAACGATAAAAATCAGACTTCAGTTCAGTAGCTGAGCTATAGTCGAACTACTGGTTCCGTGGGCTTACGTTCCATATTGATGTGTGCCACTCGACAGTGCCGCTTACAACTTCGAGTGTTTTCAGTTTCGTTGCGGCTAGCTCCCGGCACAACAGCGAACCCTCGCCGGTTGCACGTGAGCTCACGTTGGAAGATATTCGATTGACAACGCATCGCTTTGCTGAGCTCACATTTGGGACGTCAGCAACGCTATCGCTGATTGATTGAGGCAGAGCCCTAGCAAACGTTGAAAGTCGAAGGCAACAACGGCGACTCACCTCTCGTGGAGCATTCATCGACCCCTTCCTTCCGGCTCGAACCTTGTCGATCGTCCATGTCCTAAAACAATGATAATGCTAAGTATCTTCGACAAATTAAATTGAAAATATCCCGGCGTTCGGGGAAGCCAACGAAATTCCAGGGGAAGTTTCGGTAACAAGGTGTCCGTTGAGGGACACATTTTTCATCACTAGCTCGGAGAACGAAGTCGGATGATTGAGCGGACTCTCATCTGCATGTGTCCCAAAATTTCATGCTCTGTTCCCCGGATTCGTCGTCCGATTCAAGATTACGAAACAAACATTCTCTTGCGTCGAGAAGAAACGAGGCGCCCTTGGGCTTTTGCCGACGACGACACCGGGTGGTGATCCCTGGCAGCCTCCAAGAAGCAGTGATAGTCACAGTTCACAATGAACACCCCCGAGAATTGCGGATGCAAGTTCTCTAGATCTGATGTGTACTGGTGAGAGGTAGATGCACACATCCGAGATTCCGTTGAGAGGTGCGACGATTGCCAATTAGCGGCAAATAATCCGATCAAGGTACCACGCCCTCCCTTGGAACGCTCAACTGGACCTCGGATACGCGTACACGCTGACCCAATCAACAACACGTTCTACCTAGTCATCGTCGACTCCCACTCGAATTGGCTTGAAAGACGAAGAACACAATCGAAGCATTCAAAAATATCTCCACTTAACACAGATTCCTGGAAGGAATTCGAACCAACACCGGCAGTCAAGCCATCGCCACTGATATCGAGATATATTGTGAAAATAATGACTTAGAGAATTGATTTTCGACAGCCTAGAAACGGAGGCACCACCTCAGACATCGTCTGGAACGCTAACCGATCCAGAACGATACGAGATGTATTGACGATGGAAGATTCTGAACTATGGATTCATCTTCCACATAAAAATACGCTTCCGCTCGACATCCTTCGGCCTGTTCCGCAGAGTTGAAATAATCGAGGTTGAAATGCGGAAGGTTGAAATAATCCAGGTTGTACCGTATCTCGATCGCGACGGCCTTCGCTGAGTATTTTTCACACCAGCAACTTGGATTTTCGTCCGGTATTCGCGCCAACAGCCATGCGAAGTGTACCAGAACGGCTTTACAGCTCATAACATGAGTGAAGGAAAACCATCTCAGATACTTGACATAAATGGCATGAGTCTCTAGTCTTTTGTAGCCTCGCCAGCCTCGTCCTGCGTACGCTAGACCCTCGGAGAGAGAATATGTGCTACATAACAGAAATAGACGTTGAAAACGGCTTTCCGTATTCTCTAAATCTCGACCGTAGCAGCGTGAAAGTCCTCGATGGAATTTCTTGAAGCAATTTCTGGTGAATCACATGAAGCTATCAACGCGTCTCCATGAAGTTACTGTCAGTTCCTCATGATATATTCTCTTCCGGATGGCTGCTACCTCGCACAGTTTGTTCCGACATCTCACAAGCTTTTCCCGGTGGAGACTGCTCAATGAACGGGAACTCAGAGCACTGGCTGGAGAGCAGGGTCAGGATTTCATGGCATTTCTTTCGGATTTCGAGTCAGACTGATTGCGGTAGCTGAGTTTTATGATTTTAGGGCCGATTTCAGAATTCTCAGTAACGATCCGCACAGGTTCCCGCTTCAATCTTGAGCCCTGATCTCCTGCCTGGACACAGCTTGTGTTCCGAATGTTAGAGGGCGCGGGAACATGGCTCAATCAAATTTCAACGGTCGATGGGACCCAAACAACGCGGAGTAGCATGAATATCATCGGGTGAGCAAGAATATTCAAAGAGGAGAACATCAGGGAGGTTCTGCAAGATCCGGATACTTCGACATAGATTCTAATCCACGGGAACCATCTTTAATCTAGGAACACATACCGTGAGTCGTGGTATAGGTACTGACGAGGAAGTATGCAGGTCGTGTGATCTTGTTTTGGTTCTGATGCATGTTCGACCTCGAGAATGAATCTCCGCTTTTGGGTGAGGCTCAATGAGAACAGCGCGCCACCTGGCGGCATGTTCGGGGCTGAAATATTCCGCCCGACCGCGGGCTGGCTCCTAAGGCATCGTATGTGGATGGTGGTCTCTCCGATCCGTTGTTCTTGCTCCGTACGCTCGTACAGCAGGGATCGATTCTCTACTCGCTCATCCCATTGGTTTCTAGGTTTTCATAACCGTTGACATTTACCAGAACCTTTTGGACGGGAGCTCCCGCCTCTCGGTCGAACGTTTCGAGAAACGGTTTATTTTCGCCCTTCCTTCGCAGGACGCTGGCGGGATATGATCAAATACTCTCGAGACCAAATCATGCCGAATCATGCCTAACGGCAGATGAGTCGCATACGGCGGGAGGTGATGATCTCCTTTGACATTTTCTCATCGGATACGATCAGAGTTTGACGGGCGGCGGACCCATCGAGTTCAGGAAGCACAACTAACCCGTATATGTAGTTAACTCGGGAACCCAATGGGCTGCGATTTGTGCGCTGTGTCCTGATACTGGTCAAGCATTCGTCGATTGAACGTTCAATGCAGGAATCCCAGCTCATCTCGAATAGACGTACTGCACATCGGATCATTTTCCCCTTGGTCTTGTCAGCAGGAGACTTCTCAACATCCAGATTTCAGTGATGGCTCAGGGAGAATCGCATTTGGATTCGGTCAAACCGATCTTGTTCAAGGTTCGCAGACTGAGATGCAAATCCAGAGGAAATACACAGAAAAGCGATATTATCCTTAGAAGATATCTGAACATATCGGTGCTTGATCTCCGCGCGACCCGCCGCAGAGGCTTCCTGCACGGCTCGGACCAAGCAAGTAGCTACCCACTGGACTCTGACCGACAATCGGGATACGACCTTGACCATTGGAGAACATGGAATCGATGAATGAGTCGAGAAGCCGAGAGGATTCAGCTGCTCCCTCGCGACTCCGATTCACTGTGGCTGCATGAGACCATTTCTCCAAACAGTTTGTCGACATGAACTGAATAAACACTGGATATTATGTCAGACACTCGTGATCACTGCTGCTCAGCGAAAAAAAAATCAGCAACAGCTGTGGTGAATCACAGCGCTTTCTGAGAGGATGCACGATTGGAAGAACCAACGGGGGTTGAGGCCTTCTGGGTCATGAGCACCGAATTAGAAGGAGACCGCGGCAGAATCATCCCAGCGATACCAGACTCGCGCTCAGAATATCGTAGGTGAAAATTTATAATTTTTCACCAACGGCATTGACGCGGTTCCCGCTCAAGAGCCTAGGACTCTGAGGATTGAGGGAGTCGCTTGAGAGAACAGCGAATACTTCGTGAGCCTGATTCACCGATTGAGGCCTGAGCACCTTCAGATGCCTGGGCTATCATTCCTCTAACAACATCTTGGGATCTGGCCAGATTTCACATCCTTACGACGCCCTATTCCGGCCCTCTGCGAGTTGCCTTGGACTTCTTCGATGCGGAAGTGGGCAACGGAAGAGTTCTACTCCAGGAATGCGCCAGGAGGAAGCGCCATGAAAAGTAAACCCTTTCCGAGAGGGTGGCTGTTCTACATTGACAACGTTTATCCTGAATAGCAGAAGAACATCTCGAGGGGGTGATGCTTTTCTGTTCTTGAGCGGAACATTGGCCTGAATAGAGAGAGAGAGAGAGAGAGAGAGAGAGAGAGAGAGAGAGAGACACGTCAGGGTATTGATCGTATTCTATGGACCCTCTTCAACGTTGGGAGACAGGAATCGTATTGCGGGGTAAGAGCCACGAACGAAATTAAGGTGCACTACGATGTTCTCGGGGGTCCTCTCATGAAAGAGAAGATTTGTGTTGGCTCGTGTTCCACCTACACCCTGTTTGAGCTCGAGGTTTACAATGTTGCAAAAATCATCCTGAGCATCGGCCCTAACCTGAATGGGTGATATTCGACAATCGTTTCCGTCCCAGCAAGAATGACACCCGGAACTTTTTCGTATATCAAGTTGCTTCAGCAGACCAGTACTGAGATACTTCAACCCAAAAGAAGCTGGAAAGTCCCCCACATCAACAGAGTCGTATTTGTTCGGTGTATGGTCACTGGGGAGCAGTTGTATTGCGGATCACTTCCTCCTCGTTGTGCGTCAACTGTGCAGTACCATTTATGAGTTACTCCCCACAATTGCCAACCCACCCGGGGGTATGAAACCCCTGGAGAGTTGCTTCACTGGTACACATCGCGGAACGGAACCAGTTGCAGGACATCATCGTGTTCGATAAGTTGTGAATATCCCAGAGCTGGCAAGTATTGATTGACTGCTATTCATTGCCCAGCTCTTTCTTACCGGTGCTGCCTCGCGTCCAAACATGCATCGATCAGCGATTCTGTACTCGAGCGCCAAACGCTGACCATCGTGCGCGAAATATGGGCGGCCAAACATGTTTCGAAATATCTTGAACACTGACGAAGCTTTTCATTCCTCCTCGCCGTACGAGTCTTGTTCATACCTCGAACGGCTAGTTTTCTGGTACCTGAATCGGATATAATTGTTGTATCTGGCTCTCCCTCGTCACACTTGAATGAAACGCAGTTCCATTCCTCAGTCCCCGATCGTCGGCCATCCACTCTTCGTTGCACTGAACTTCTTCTGAGTTTCCTGAATGCAGATTAGACTTTCGTAAAATAATCTTCACTTGGAGGGATCGCGCTGGCTCTCAATGGAAATGCTCCGCGGGAGACGAGTATTATTCTCATCCCACAGAATGCATCCTGAAGGTTCACTGATAGAGTGGCGCAGCGTCATCGTCTTTTTTCTCTCATTCAGTTACCTCGGGATTCCTCGTTTCTCATGGCCGGTGTGATTCCGAAACCCTTGAGTCTGCAGCTCCTCGACTGAGGTTCCGATCAGCTGACTTTCTACGACGAGGCTGAGTGTGTTTCCAGAAGAAAAACCCCAGGTAACACGAGATGGAACAGTGAATGTCCGGTCGGAACGCTAGAGAGGACCGCTGCAGACCTGAACCTTCAGGCCCACGCTTGCCCATGAGGCTCACCCAAGATGCGGGGTCGATCGGAGAGAGCTTCTCTCTTGGGATTCGTGTTGGCAGAGCTTTCAAAGACTGCTGCCGGCGAAAAGTTCAGTAAAAGAGGAGAATCTGGTTTTGCCTTGCTCTGTCGGAAAGCACGCCGATCATCTTCTAACGAAGTTGAATTTGGGAAAACTTCTCCCAGAAAACGTTCTCTCCTCGGAGATAAGAAAGATAATTTCCTCGAAATTATCCACCCTGGTCGACCATGTCCTTTTAGATGAAATTACTCGGTTCCATTCTCCTACACTGCTCGCGTGCCCACGCGCGGAAGGCACTGCGGTCAACTTGTATTCCCCAGAAAGCAGCGCTTCCACCGTCGTTGTCGCCTGGGAGTTCCTCGGAAACCTTCCGTCTTCCGAGCGACTTCCGCAGCGGTCCGCGCGTACCGACCATTTTTTGTTTCACGCTGCGGGGTCCGGGACAGCGTGATCTCGTAAGCCTGCCCGTGGAAATCTTCTACGAAACGAGAGCGGAAATAGACGGGCACTCGACTGCTCGACGTTCCGAGAAGTAACGAACCTTGGTCAAGGGAGAAGCCGCGAACAAGTGGGAGTTTGTTTCCGGGAATGAATGCTCAAAATCAGCGCATTCATGAGCGGCTACGCGCCTCAATTGCTTGAAATATAATTTTCTGTAATTCGCAGATTAAGTCCGCTGGCTCTCTTCCGTGGCTTGAGTGCCTATCAATGACGGTGCCAATGCATGCCCGTGAATGCGAGGAAGAATACTGGTATTCAGCCACAGAATTATCCTGACAGGCGACGGCGTCAGTTCCTGTCCGGTCCGGTGCAAATGTTGCTTTTCGAAATTATCACCCGCTCAGAATGAAGGAATATATTTCCGTTATTGTAGCATTCGATTCTGCGTATTAGTTTGGGAGCCTACATCATACACTGACTCTGTGGTCATTGACCTCGAGAAGTTAGCGCGATCATAAAATGATGACTCGTTTCCACTCATACGGGCTTCAGGACAGAAAGTGGTCAGCTTCCGTCATGAGCTGGAATGATTGAACATCTGGCCACGATCTCTAGTTGACTGAGGAAAGTGAGGTCGAACGGGGAGATATCCACGCGAGGAATGCGTACTCGAATACCGTTGCGTAAACATGCATTCATCGAATGAGGCGTTCACCGTCTTCAGAACATCTGACCGTGCTTGGCAGAGCTTTCCCGCGCCTCCTTCTGCCAGGCTGACATCAGTTGTTAGAGAAAGTAGAAGATGGTCCCATGGATGGAGACGAACAAGACAGACATTTTGCCTCCACGGAATGACAGACACCGTGCGAGTGGTGCCCGGGATGGTATTCAAAGATCCACTCAACCAGATTTGATTCGAACCAAACCAACAAAACAACCAATCGGTTATCTTCTATTTTATCACAGTTTTCAACACACAATAAGCGCTTCATTTTCACATTAAGCACAGTGAGATTCACCAAACAAACAACCGCATGACACGCAGCAGAAAATAATGATTTAGTGATCTTATTTGAGAGTGTTTCGCACAAATCATCACAAGCAGTAGTTGACATATTTCTATAGAAGCCACGGATAACTTCGACTTCATTCGATCGCTCAACGAGATCCCAGTTTTACATCTGTAGCACTTTCAGCATTTGAATCTATCGACATCGGATTCAAATGTCCTATCTGGGGATATACACCATCGAGCGTCAAGTTGGAATCGGTGGCGTGAATGTAGACACGAAAAAATCTTCGATTCTATACGATGTCATTCGCAACGAACCAACCTCACATTTGATTCCACTGTCGGGCTGTCACGTTCGTGACGCGATGCCACGCTGGAGTAGAAACGAGGAGAGCTTCGAGTCGCGGGCCTCAATCTAAGCTGTAAGTTCCTTCCTGTCGATGGAATAAGCTTTCCCCGCATTCCGTTCCCCTGTGTGCATCACAGTACGATGCTGACCGTCGATACTTCCATCAGGACCATCTCAGTAATCTTCAGTCCATTAACATATCTCGCCTTCGACTGGTGCTGTAGTCTTTCGAGAAGCTTCGTATGTGCTCTGAAGCGGACTGGTCATCAACCGATTCTGTTGACGCCATAGCACGGATCAGCTTTCTAGTCGGCTGAAATATATGACATCCAGCTGGCTGCATTCCGAGCGATCTGTCAAGTGAACCTCTAATTATGGTCAGTCGATGAGACGGTTCAGAAGAGTTCCATCCGGCTTGTATTCCGAGAAAAATATCGAAAAAATGACAGTTCCGGCTGTTGCCGGAGTCTCGAGGGCGATTTTCAAGGGAAAACCATTCTGATTGAACTCCTGGTGCGTTTCCGGACGCCATTTCTCGGCACCCTCGGGGGGATTTGGGCGAGTTATCCTTCGCCTGAAGGCTGGCACGAAGACGCATCTCTCGCCACCTCGTTCAGTCGGGCGTTCCCCGGACGTCCAAGACCACGACGGAGCTTCATCATTCTCGAAAACTTTCAAGAAGGAGAATCCTTGGCACTATGAAAATTTCTGAAAGAGATGAGAGGAGAGGGATTCTCAGAGTCGGAAGACTCATCAGTGGGGCTTGGAAGTTTAGGTACCGAAAATCAGGCGAAATATGCATTCAGGAACGGGCAAAAACAAAAAGTGCCAGACATACAGAAGAGTCAAAACCAGGCGATCGAATGACAGGATCGGGCAAAGTCAGAAGAAACTATTAGGATGGGCAAGATGGGCGAAAAAGGCAGGGCAGTTGAAAAACGGGCTAAACAGAAGTATTTGGCCTCCGTTTGACTTATACTGCCTCAACCTGCCTAACTGTTTTAACGGCAACGACCTATGAATAACACTGAATCTGATGAGAGAAGAGACCAACCCTTAGGATGCACTCGACGAGCTGCATCGTTTCATCTGGAATCACTTTCAAATGAATGAGCCGTCAAAGCAGAATAGAATTCAGCATTCTGTGCACTGAGCGAGTGACGGTGATCGGAAAGAATCGGCTTATTGCGCGAAAGCGGTTGCTCGGAGGAGCATACTTGGAAGATGAAATATTTACGACGTCTGAATTCGGGATTTTGGAGTCCGTATGGTCACCCTGGAGCGCCCGATAAATTCGCATTCGATGGTGTTTAGCCCGGAATCTTACAGAATATTTTTTTCGGTGGAAACCCGCTCTGGTGGAAGAGGAATTTTCGAAGCTCGTGATCGGAAAACCTCAATGCGCGATGGACATTTGGGAAAGATCTACGTCATTGTCAATTAGTCTACTTTAGGTCACAGAACGAGTACTTCATCGTTCACACGTTGCACACCATGAGGAACACAGGTGAACAAAAATGAACCTTCTCTAAACTCCTGGCATTTACTCACCGGATTTGTTCTCCTTGAACCACTACCGAGACTTGATCATCGATTATTAATGCAGGCAGTGTACAGTCCGAGTCATGTTCAGAACAGAACGCCTGGGCGAAGCATAGGCTCTTCTCGCAATGCACGCATCTGAGGAAGGGCGATTGGGGAACACTGGTCCTCGACAATCAAATCGGAGGAGAATTCTCAAAGGGACATCCATGGGCCGGGCTCCTCATTCCTTCACCCTGTCTCGGGGCGCATTCAATCATGTATCGAGAACTTGACGCACGGAACTGGTGCAGAACGAAGGGCTCTAGGACCACAATCTTGTCCCGATGGCATACAGTACAACCTCGATTATTTCAACCATTCGGTCTCCAACCTTGATCATTTGAACCAGTCGGGCTTCAACCTCGATTATTTCAACTTGATATACAGTGCAGCCCCGATCATCACAACCTCGAATATTTCAACCGTTCTCTGCATCGAACAATTCAGATAATCGAGGTTGCACTGTATATTGAATTGTGTCTCACCCGAAAAAATACTCGTCTTCGACGTCCGGGAAACGCGACATTCAGACAAACAAGATCGGAAAATTGAATGGAAGGAGCAGAATAACTCCTGAGAAACCTAACTGGAAAATACGACTCGAATATGTACGTTCGGTAGCAAAGACCCCTCTTGGATTACGAGGCGGTATGTGACTTCCCCGCGAATACGACAAAACAGCTGAAGATCCCCTTCACGGGAGACCAGAACTGTCTCAGATCTGGCCGGAATGCTCAGAGAGAACAACACAATCAACCTGAATTCCCTGTAAGATAGCAGTGATGTTTTCAAGTGAGAATCCTGTTTGATCCCAGGGAGCGAAATACTTATAAATGGTTCATTGAATACTCTCCAAATCCAACGGGCACACGACGATGTCGGCGAGAATGCAATAACGAGAATCGCGCGGTTGGCTGCTGTCATCAACGATGTCAGCGACGATGATTAGGTGGTCCTCGATAAGACTGTATGCGAATATGAAACCGAGAGAAATGAGACGAGATTCATTTTCGTTCGCGGAAATATCTCCAGACGCTTTTTCCGCGGACCACGGACCCTGTATGGACCGCAAATGACCCTTGGGCATCTGAATGAGATCTTCAGCTTTCCCGGATGGGAGGAGCTTATTATATTTCGCAGGAGCAAAACCGACATCTTTTCCCGAATCACCAGCGGAAAACAGCGTTTATTGTTCTGGTCGTGTGTCATTGGAGGTGGCCCAGTCCCACCTATTCAACATGGTCTATGGCTGAGCCCCGCATCATGGGTCGTTCTTTACCACTTTCTCTGTTACCCTCAACTCTTGAGGCTTCCACGCTCCTGCCAGAAACACACCGCAGCTCAACCGGTGCTGCAGGATATTCCCCTTTCACGGGGTCATTCACCCCACATGCCGTTTCACGAAAGCATTCTAAGCCACTCCTCAGTCCCCTGCACCCTTTCTCTCGAGCGGCTTCAAACAACCCTGCGGATAACTGCGCGAAGAAATTACAGTGGGGACGAGACACCTGGACGAGGGTCAGCTGCGGCGTTCGCCGGTGGAAGAGTTAGCTGTCTGATTGGAGGATCACCAGGTGAGCATCCAGGATCCATGGTTCCTTGAGGAGAATCATCCGCACTCACCGCCAGGAGGCAGTCCAGCGCGATTGAAAAAACACGCTGGCCTTGAACAGTTGATTTCCAGGGGGGATCTACGGTGTCTCAATTCCTTGCCGAGTTTGGTGAAACTGGTAACTTGACGACGCGTCCGCCGTTGTTCTGACGGCTGCTTCTTACAGCATGAATAATTATAGTACCGAGTATTGATCATCGATTCGGCCGTCGGCGGCAGCGGCAGAAAACGCTTTAGCGGCCTTCGGTGGTCAGTGGCAACGAGCTGTGCGGGTCTGGAAGTTTTGAAACCCTGGGAAGGGGCTCGGGCCTCCAGTCATCAGCGAGAGGGAGCTCTGGAATCGTAGACGGTCGCTCCACGAAGATTTGGAAACTTATTTCGCGTCCATTGCCTGCGAAATCGTCCTCGTGGAACAATCGATCGCTCTCCATCGACCAGTAGCTGTCAATCGGTCGACTCCATGAAGACTCACATGGGACATAATGACAGCACGCCGATGAGATCCCGATGCTGAATTCATTTCTCGTGAAACTCTGATGATCGTATGAACGACGTCTGCGTCGTCAACAACAACGAGCACGGCGCAGGAAATCGATCAAACCTGAACTCCGCATCGCAGTCAGAAAAAATTGACCTCCACGTCGACTGTGCCCAGTGGGACTTCGAGAGAAGAGCAACGCCCCCCCCCCCCTCCCCCTAAGCAGGTCTGCGTCCTCTCCGTGCGTCTTGGAGGCGAAGGGGCAACTGGAGGGCTGGACCGAATCCCGGGTCCAGCTCCAGATGAATGTCGGATATTAGTCAGCTGTCAGGAGGGGTTATGTAAGAAAGTATATTTATGACAGAACTAGACACGCTCCGCCAGTCCCAGATAAACTTTTCGCACAGCTGCGAGCGGTTCGCGCAAGGTCACTTACCATCCGATAGTGGCGCACGGCGCTTTCTGACAGTGCTTCGACAGTCACAATCCAAACGTCGTCTGTTCGCCGAGCCTTTTCGCCGGTCTCCTCTGAATCGGATGCAAACTCACGAGCTTCTGACCAGGGCCTGATACTGGTTCTCGGTATTTGTGTTGTCGTCGCTGACAAGTATCGCTGGACTCTCTCCGCCGAACTCCCACAACACAGCTTATCCAAGGTGAGAGTTTCACTCTCCTTGGGGCGCGCGCGATATTCAGCGGTGTGGTATCCGTTGCCACTGGCAGGGAAGGAAACGTTGCCGCCCGGCTGTGATCGCTATTTGTCTATGGTCAGTATAGTTGCGTGACACTCCTCAGGTGTTCATCGACTCAGCTACTGGACAGGAAGGTGCTCTGGTGAGTTCTGTTGAGCGAAGTGGGTTGGATACCGTCGTAGGGAACGCACAATGCAAGGGAAGAGTTTCTCGACGCCGAGCCTGTCGACGATCTTTTCTGAAAAGAAGGCCTTGCAGTGTTGATGGCCGAACTGTGAACAAGTCAACAGAAAAGAAGAAGCGAAGTTCGCCGACGGCTGATCTGACAGCAGCTGAGAATCAAACCCAGCTAACTGATTTCCTTTTTGCCCGCTCTGATTCTGGAGATCTATCGAATGCTTTGAGCTCCCCGTCGCTCGCTGACCTCAACAAAATCAGTCGTTGGAACGCTCCAAGAGAATCACGGGGAGAACCGCGAAAATGGGAACTCTTCTCCGGCTGTGAAAGAGGTCAAAGCGTCAGCGTGTTGGTTGAAACTTTGATCATTCGGGTCTTTCTCACACAACGAGAGCAATGGATTGAGAGAATCAGGCTTCGGTGCTGTCGAGAATATCGGTTCGTTGGGCGCTGAACTTGAGGATGCTCGTGGATGATGAAAAGCATCGAGCAACACGATAAATGGTTCCGGCTGTATCGAACCAAATCGAATTCCCGAGCGGTTCCGGGTCTTTCTCCATAACAAAGAATCGCTGTTTGTGCAACATGCCCATGGAAAGTGCTCAACTTTAGGGGCCGGCGACATCTTAATGTTCAGTTGGGAAAGTCGGAGAGCTGGAAGAGCGAAATCTAAGGACATGTGACTGTAATTGACACAGGTCCATAATTTGGTAACCAGTCGCGAAACGAAATCGGTTTCGCGCGTTCGGCCGACAGCGCTTCGTAGTTCCCGACGGGAGAATGGCGTGCCAGAAAAAGCCGAATCCAGACAAATGGGAACGACAGCTACCAGCGCTTTCGATTCGATCCGAATGAATTCCGAACACGCACATCCCTGCGATCAAAAGAACACCTACCATCGGGCTCTTCCCGCTTCCGACAAAAACTGAGATTCTAAAACGTCTGGCTCAGCCAGAGAGGACTCCGGGGGACGTTACGGTCAACCAACGATACAGCGGCAAAAGTGTTTGCCTGCCCGGGTTGCGACTTCGACCGCTTTGCCCCGTTCCGTGTGGCGAGCACTTGTTCCGCCAGCGTTTTATTCGCATTCTCTCCGCGCTCGTTCCACTTCAACGTCTGCAACAGTTGCTCATCAGGTTCGAATTGAACAGGCCTGTTTGTGATCGAGAGATCGAATCACATCGAAATTCGAACATTTTCTCTGCAAGCACAGATCTGCAACAGCAACGCCGGCAGAAGTAACACTCAGATAAGAATTACGTCAATCGGGGAAATTGATGGCTCGGCTTCGGCGTAAATTGTGCTCACGCAGACTCCGATTTTTCAGATGAATCCGCTGGAAAGGCTCGAAGACGTGCTCCGATCGTGCGACAGGGTTTTCGTAGGACTTATCTGTCTGTTCGTTTCACTGCTTTCCTACTGGACGGGGCTCCTGCAGCTTTTGACATCGGCCCTGCCATCGATCTTCTACGTTCCTATCATTGCCGCCCTCACCGGTCTCCTGAGATTGCTGGTGGAAGCTCGCCTCGGCAGGAAGAAATTGCCCTCAGCTGGAAAAGCGGTTTTCATCACCGGCTGCGACTCGGGTTTCGGGAACTCGTTGAGTAAACGCTTGGCCAACAGAGGGTCAGTGGATGAAGTTTGTCGAAAGCGAGGCTTCCGCCGAAGACCAGAAGATGATAGATTTTCAGTCAGGCAGAAGAGGTATTGGTTCAGCCGACGCCGAACGGTGAATAACGTCAACTTGTTGGTTTCAGCTATGTAGTGTTTGCGGGATGCATCGACAAGGACAGTGAAGGCGCCGCCTCGCTTCGAGAGTATTCGAGCTCGATCAAGACACTTCAGCTGAATGTCACCAAGGACCAGGACTTGGAGGCGGTGCGGGAGGAAATCACGGCTCACCTGAAGAAACAGAATCTTCAGCTATGGGCCGTGATTGCCAACGCCGGCGTCCTCAACGAGACGCCGTTCGAGCTATCGCCAATGAGCGAGATCGAAGCTTTGATGAACGTCAACGTTCTGGGTGTGTTCAGGACTGTGAAAGCGTTCCTGCCGGCCCTTCGCGAGAGCAAAGGTGAATTCCGATCGTTCTAGAGCCGTTTCAGAGCTCCGTGTTCCGACCATTGTGATCGATCTATCGCCTGGGGACTAACTAGCTGTTGGCACTCTCTTCCTTTCATTCTCAAAGGCCGAATCATCGTGACATCGAGCCTCTCGGCGACATTCGCCTTCCCGTACCTGGTTTCGTATTCCGTGTCGAAAACTGCCGTGAAGGCATTCGTCCAAGGACTGCATCGAGAATTGCGGAGGTTCGAGGTGACCTGTATCTCGATCGAACCTACATTCTACAGGTGAGTTTTGCCAGAGCATCCGAGTGAATGAATCATGCTTCGCGAGAACCAGTCCCTAGTATAGAAGTCTTGATAACTCCCTTCTAGAAGGGGGTCTTCGATCTCAAGCTGGAGAGAGAGCCTGTATCTGTGGGGCACTTGGGAGAGAGTGGAAATAATCTCGGTGAAAATCATGGAAACTCCTCCCTCGGAGCGTGGAAGGAGGTTTTGAGCATCCCATGCGCGAGGACTGAATGTTTAAAAAAATATATTTTTCAATGCGCAGAACCCCTCTGCTGAACAAAGGTGGACCAACTCCCGCAGAACGCCTACAGAAAGTCGACGAGGGAACCAAACAATCTTATTCGTTCTTCATCAATGAATACGATAAATTGATGAAGGGAATGTACCGGATGGCCGATACGAACCTGGAAGCGCCAATCAACGCGTTCGAAGACGCCGTTTGCTCTGCGCGACCGAAGCGGAGCTACATTTTGGCGCCTCTTCACCACAGGATACTGACCTACATCTCCACTCACTTTGACGTATGCTTCAGTGACTTGATAATCAACTCGATCATTTCTCCGTGGAAAACTCTTCTAGAAATCGTACGGAATCAGTACGATCGTCTGTCGAGCTTAGACGCATCTCGGTATTAAACTCGGAGTCAACTCGAAATCAAGTATTTAATATAAAAGCTTTTGTTCCCTGTGGCTGTGGAACGACTACCTAGGTACGTATCTGAATAGTTATGGAGATGTTTCATTGAAGCGCGAGTCAGCTTGGACGGCTCAAGCGATGCGCAACGACGATTTAATTTGTTGCAACAGAATAAATCGATTCCCCGTAATCTGAAAGGGCGACCATCAAACTCTGCAGCGTTGATTTTCTGTGACGAGCGTTCGGCCAGATCGACGAGACGTCAACAAATCGAGAATGGAAGCGCTTGAACAGCAACACTGAACGTCTCTCGAGATTGGAATGTCTTGATCTGATTAGTAACGATAACGTCGTCGCTGATGTCATTCGTAACAATGAGTAGCGTCTTCTCTACCGGAAATCAACGGCGACGGCCGTTCGGGAACTTCGTCCACTATTCCGTAGCTTTCGGACTGATCTGGTGACTGCTCCGATGAAAATTTCGTCACTGAGGGCATCCACATGCCAGAGAGCAATCCCGTCTGGATTGCGGGATGCTTGGTTCGAGTCAAGCTCATAAAAGTTCGTGAGTATCTGTGATTCGGTGTCCATGAAGCCCTGTCCATCAACGCGGAAGGCCGATCGAGGATCTTCGACTGTCGCGATGCACCGTATGGCTCTTCCAAGGATTGAATCCGGTTCTCGGTCCCGGGCAGAATCGCGTCCGATGACAGCTCTGAGAATACCTCTAAACATACGAGCAATCGAAGTTGGAAGGTCTGGAGAAAAGAGAAGATGTTTTGCTGGTCTCGACATTCACTTGATCCGCGTGATCAAAACGATAGAGGATAAATCCCATGGAGCATGAACGGGAAGCGCACCGGTTACAGATCACGAATAAAACTCCTTTTGTTTTGGAGCGAAAATGCATCCAGTTCTGAAGAAGTGAGGCTTAATCAAATCATTTCACCGGACGTCGAATTGAAGGTTCTCAGCCGAGCTCCTCAAATGTGACGCCACGCCGACTCCATTGAGCGAGATAGGATTTCCTCCCGGGAGGTTGTGGTTGCCACGATGCTGTTGTTCGTTCACAAAGAGCGAGTCAAACAAGGTATAACAGAGCTCGTTGCCACGCGAAAAGTCAAAGCCGACATCGCGGCCTCGACAGGGCCCAGTCGGGAGACTGGGTTTTCAGAATATCCGCTCGGATATCGCTTTCCGGTCGTGATTATCACCGATCATGTCCGTCAATGAACTTCCAAGTGGGCTAAAAAGCGTTTGGTGATTTCTGTTAATTATACTAGCTGGCCTCGCGACGTTATTCTCAGGAGGAGATTCGGGATTCTTCGGTCATGGATGCGAGCCATTCCTCTTGCGACCACAAGCGAAAAGCTGGAATATTTGCTCACTTCTCAACGTCGGCGAGTGTTCACAGTGCCTTCAGAACCATCAGTCCCGCGACTCCCTGTGCTGTCGTATGCATCGATGCGGAGTAGGAAGTCGGCGTCCGCTACAGGTTCAATGTCACATCTCGCAACCTGATCATGGCAGGCTGGTTCCTCTGAGCAGACCACGAAGTCAGCGATTTGCTCAGGGTCAAGATGACGAGTCGAAAGTCTGAGGGGAGTTTGATGACATTCCACCAAAGTTCCCCGATCAAGAAAACGTTTGGAGGCTGGAGAGGGAACAACGCAAATCAGTGGAATCCACATCTGCACCTCGGGAGCCGTTGTCTTCACTCCGAGATGCGATTTGCTGGTTGATGCGGAACTATCTCTAGAGCTCGGAACCTCAAAACACTTCGACCGAAATGCATCAACATCGATATCTTGACCCACCAAACCGCGGATGTTGGCGCTTTCCAGGCCCTGCGACCGGATCCTTGCACTCGACTCCTGCCCAGCTCGATGATCAGCTCGAATCTGTCTCGGCCACGATGGGTTTCGAAAAATCATCTCAGTCTGGATTCCGGTGGAAAGCGAACCGCGCGAAGATGCTCGAAGACTACATTCCAACACCTATACCGAATGTTCTTTCGTTCGGAGTCAGATTCTTCCTTCATGAAATCCTCTCTCGCCTCTCGTCGTTCCGCGCGCAGGCGTCGGCAGGATAAATAACTAAGGATTCGGATCTTCTCCTTTCTCGGTCTAATTGGTCATATTTATTCACCAGTTACTTTTTGTCATACTAGAGCACACGATCGCGTTCCCAACCGGACCTGCGTTGCGAATGACAACATACTGCACCCAAACCACGCAGTGGAGTTAGGAATTCGGTTCCGACACTTCATTCCAAACGATTTACCAAACGAATCGAGAACTGGTCCGAACCCGTTCAAGAACCTCCTTCGCGAAGTAGAGGCGGTCCTTTGTTACATTCCGAGTAGGCGCCGAGGTCATCGCGATCCGTGCTTCACGACAGGCCCTTGCCCCGTTTCTCGGCAGATAGTTCAACATCATCGGGGTACGGAGCTTCTCCAAACAACTTTCTCCAGATATCTCGGCTCTCTTGCTCCCGCCTGGCTCGCTCATTTTGTGCTCGAATCTTGTTTTCGTTGTGCTTCCTGTAAACATCTTCCGGGACGTCCAGCAGCTCGATGATTTGCTCGTACTCGTCTCGTCTGGAATGGAGACCGTATTAGTACGAGTTCGAGAGGAAGGAGAATTTCAAGAAGTTGGTTCGTCACTTCATCCTCAGTCAGATGGGAAGGAACAAACTCCTACCTCCCCCGTCGGTATCCCACGTGTAGGCCTTGCATGACGGCGCCGATGAGGGCGAGCTTCACAACGTAAGCGCCAATAATCGCACGAACAGCTTGTTTTCCGGCCGCGATAGGGAAGAAAACAGTTCCCTGTGTCAGGGCGAACGACACGCACAAGAATGCCAAGAAGAGAGCAGAGCGATTCATAGCAATCTCCGTTGATGAGGCTTCCACAGACCCTTGCGACTCCTCCCGCGAGAAGCTCGTCCATTCACGTCGAACACCGAACTGAGATGAGCCAGAACTCCGATCTTCCGAGTCGACCCGTCCCCCACCGAGCGACTCCAAGCTTCGAGCGAGTTTGTTCGACTACCAACGATTCTAACATACGCCAGGAATTTCGCACCGACCCAGCACGAGGAATCTCGAGTTTCTGGTCACGCATTCCTTCGTTGTGGGTTTTCAGCTGAAGCACGGGGGAGTGAGCACTGCCAGTTTCATGGTAGAATGAAAGCAGATAACAACCCGAGGTTCCTCGAGGACTGAGACGAGAACAGCAAGCGATCGAACGGTTCGCCGAACCAGTGCTGGCGCTAAAGGGCAGAGTAAATGAGCTTCGAGGTTCGCTTCACCATTTTTTTATTTTGTCTTCAGAAAAGACCGCAACCGTGGTCCGTGAGCTCGTTAAAGTGAACGGAACGTATTTGGGATCCGATGAAATCCGTCGAGCGCTCTGTTGAGAAGCCTGACAGAATCCAAAATTCAAAAATTTCTGAGCAGAGGGCGGCTACGAGTAGAAACATCTCTGGAGTATTAGAACAACGATCGGTGAGTCGCTGGCAGCTCCGCTGATCTCATATATACACTTCGAGTCGAAAGCTCCCGAGAACGCCGTCCAGTTAAAGCCATTAATGTTACGAAGGTAACGTCCCATGGAGAATCTCCAGCGACTGTGCTGATGAGCCAGAGGAATTCTGGAAGCACTCAGGCGACAAACTCGCCGACATGCGTCGAGGATCACTGGAACAGCCGGTCGTAATTCTGGAAAGAAATTTATGAGTTTCGTGTGAGCCTCGTGTCTTTGAGATGCAAGTTCGGAAGGCCACAGCATCGATAGGAGGGTCAAGGGGGAGGGGCTCACTTTCAGTATGCTGGCGTCGCAGGTCGAGAGAGGCCGCGTGGATAGAGAATGGAGCTCGAGCTCGCACAGGAATGACGCGATCAACGCGGTCAGCATCTGAGGCTGCTCTCGGACCTGAACAAATAATCACATCAGAAACGCTGGCTATCGTCAGCAGCTTGTTTCAACTCCAGAATGCCCCGAGTCCCGAGGAATTAGAACGCCCTCAACCCACCATTTGCACTCTACGCCAGAGTGAGCTGAGCAAATGGCCGTTGTACTTGGTTCCTAGGAAATCGAAGCTATCGACGCATAAAACCGAACACTTCTTCTTGTAGCGTTCAGGATCAACAGGCGTTGTGAACGCCGCGAGAGCGCAGTCCTCCCCGATCGTCGGTTCATCGACGTAGAGCTTCACGTTCTCCTGAAAAACATTCCCAGCATCGTGAGCGGAGGTCGATGAGCGAGAAGGCACATGCGTAGGTTAACGATCCATAGGGAGGAGCGATTTTCACCTCGACGCGTCGTGGAACAAAAAGCGCGAGGAACCGAGCGAAGTTCACCGCCTTCTCTCCGGGGTACAGAACCAAAGGTCGTTTGACGCAGAGCGAGTAGAAAATGTTGTGCAGGGTTGAGGTGTCGAGCCTGAAGTCGAGAGCCGAGTTGAGAGTCAAGACTAAAGAGAGGAGGTCACGACTTCGGAGCCCATTTCAGCACGGATCGAGAATTTGCGAAGATTACCTGTTGATAACCTTGTAGGCGTCGAAGAGGATCGACGACGGGACGACATACGACGGCAGAGTGTACAGCGTATTGAGATGCATGTAGCAATACACCTCGCCCCCGGTGTACTCAAGGTCCCCTTTTTTCGTAACTTTGAGGCTGAGGTCTGATAGCACGTCGAACATTCCTTCGTAGATCTCGAAGTTTCGACAATCTTCGTTCGAGGGGCAGGCTCCATATATCACCGACGGCAACTTCACCTGGTATGATGTTCTTCATGTGATTTCAGATTCCATGCGGACCGAGTCAACGCATGAAGGAATTTTACCTCATCACTGGGAACGTATTTGTCCATTTTACAGAGAAGTTCAAGCATCCATTTTATTGCCAAGGCGAATCCGAAAGGCGCGATATGCGACAGGGGACACAGTCCCGTGGAGGGCGCTCCAACCGGTTCCACACCGAGTTTTTCCTGGAGAGCCTTGAGCGCTTCATCAAACATTTCCGATTTTTCCTGTCGAGTGAATGAAGTTGAAATTCAGGGTTACCATAATTTGTCAATGTCTTCCCTGGGCTCTGAACTCACCGCGCTCACAAGTTTCGCATTCTCTGCTTCTTCGAGAGCGTTCGCGACTGTCGTCTCGTACTTCACAAGTGCGGGGCCCTCCAATTCTGGAAGTGAACTTCGGATCTAGACATGATTCGAACATGATCTCCTCCTCGAACGGAACGGAGCGCTAGCGAAAAATGGGGGATACAGCGACAACGTCTCACTTCTGCGAAGCAGAGATTGGATGACGAATTCCAAACTGAATACATACGAGTGTTCGTGAGGCTGTTCCTGAGTCCTTTGATGAAGTATGGGAGATTCTGGGTTTTGATGAGATTGCACACGTCGAGAAGTGCGTTACGTACTTTTCCGATTGCTCGGAGCAATTTGTGCTTGTTGTGAGAAACATATGCAACACAAAGTGGACGCACGAACCCGCGCGCCTGGGAAGGGGGATGATTAAAGTTTGATCGTTCTCTGTGGTTCGCTCGGAGTGTTTATACCTGTTCGCCGCGAGGGCAACTCAGCCGACCGGACGTGCGGTGGAATTATCGCCAAGAAAGAAGATTCAAACCCACCTTCGCGTCCAGTAACACAGTGTAGTTCACGAAGACATGGAGATTGTCCCGTATTTCAGGCAGCAAGATCTGAGTATCAGCGCGGGGAAAGCTTCCTGACGCCACATGTTGGTAGTCGACAGACAATAATGAAATAGCTAAAGTAGAGATCTCTTCGGAATGGACCATGACCGTATTCGGGATCATGACCAACGGTGTGGGCCCGTGCTGTTCGTTGCATTCTGCGATTAAGATAAAGTCTTCACGGATGTCGCTCAAGGCGGCGTTGCTCGCGGAAAACAAGGTGCCCTGCAGGGACTTGAGGTCGAGGGTCGAGGAATGCAGCTCATTGCTCGGGGGAGTGTGATAGGCCAGGGCCTCGGCGAAGCCTCCAAACATCGCCGATCTCACTCTGCGTCGGATGCCCTGCAATGAGGAAGAAAGAAGGTAGGGATAGGCCTTCTCGCAAAAGAACTCGAACATATTCCGGCAAGCTACCTCGGTAGCTTCTTCCGGAAAGCTCTCGATGAGTCATTCCGACGTTTTAGGAGCACGAGTGAGAACACGGGCGAGACTCGCCGGAAATGGAATCTGCTCCGGTACTCTCAGTCCTCACTCCAAATGCTCAGTACACGGGACGGTGTCCTTACTCGGTACTTTCTACGTGGGCCAGGTCGCGTCGCTAGCAGATATAACTACTGACGCACCTTGCCCAAGGATCGCAGCTTTTTCGACTTGCCCATCTGAACTTGCTGGAAATCCTGAAGTCTGTTTACAGAGCACTCTCACTGCTGTCGACTACGGATAGCGAGCGTTCGGGGAAAGTAACACCCCCGCAAACAACTAGATGCTCTAATACCCTGCCGGAATCTTAATCCCTTCAGTTGACCACCCGGATGCCAAGCTCCGAATCGAGAGCTTCGGAACCGCTGGGAATCCTTTCTTTTCTCTCTCGGGTGTCAAGAGGACTAGCAGTCGACTTGCCGTTCCTTGGGAAAAATTTGCCGGGATCCACTCCAGACAACAAACTTGGTCCCCAGTGTCTATGGGCTTTTCATGGAAGCGAATCATCTACTTTCAACGCTGAGCAGAATATACGAACCCGAAGTCGCAACTTTTCCTCAGGGATCCGATTGGAACAGATGCTCAGATCGATTCCGGCACGAACTAAAGCTCGGAAAACTGTCCTAAGCGTCGGACCTCACGCTGAGCTCCACCAAACACAAGCACAAGTCGCTCTCAGAAAGTTTTCCTTTCGAGTCGAAGGGAGCCAACAACAGCGCTCTTTGATTGTGAACGCATCATCCATTCCGATCGATGGAGATTGGCTTTTTCCGTGAACAAAGCGCATTGATGCTGGTTGAACCGCTCCGTCTGATAGGCAGGTCTATCAAAGATTCTCATACTCCTCTCTTCGGACTGCCACGAGGGGGCGCTGCGCAGGACCGCTGTCATCTCGCGTCAGCTGATGCCTCCGATTGGTTTCCAGTCCGAGTCCACATGTATGACAGTCGGTGAAGTATCCTGTTAAGGTGAGACTAAAGCGGACATCACGTAGGCTCAAGGAGCGACGGTTCCCATCCGTGACACAACATCCTTAATGTCATTCCTTGAAGTTTTCGTCAGAACTAACAGAACGCGATCAGCTCATCTGAGTCATATCATGGTTCGCCGCGTCTCTCCCCGTCTGTCTCCCGCTCCACGCAGTTCTGCTACTTGATGTGTCTCACGTTTAAGGAGAAACCAATCGTCCGGGAACGGTTCCAGACCCGACCGCGGCTCAGACCGCTCAGCCGCTATTGGCGGACATCACCGGGCCGCCTTTTTCTCGCTCTCTTTTCTCTTCCGTACGTCTGTGTACTTAGAGAATCGTGCATTACCCTGAAAATTCCGGAATTTTCCGTTGGTTAACGAGCTGTGCGTACTCTATCCATCTCAGAATTCAACTCTCAGATACGGCGCAGTAACCTTTCACATCTCGCGTTTCCATTCCAGACCAAAGGCAGTCCGAATGAGGAGCGAAACTCCGTAATTTCATTGCCAGCTGGTGGGAACCTCGTTCCTACGTCACAGCACAAGATGGCGTGTCGCGGGATCCGATATTTGATCACTTTCATGGTTTTCCTGGCGTTCACTCTGGATTCTGCCTCTCGCTCGGCCATGAGCATCACAATCATTGCCATGGTCAACAACACGATCGGTCCCCATCACGATGCTTCGATGAGGCATCTGACGGAGGAGGTGATCCTTCCCCTTCCGTTGTACCTCGCTCATTTTGTTGAACTCCATGAGATTTCGGAGCCCAGAACCGAGGTATCTTACGTCAAACTTGTTCACAGCCGAAGCTCCTTACGCGACGCTCGGACTCTCTTCCTTGGGGTCCAACCACACAAGCCTGGGTCCTGAACTCAGTCTACATCGGGATTCTCTTTTCGCTGCTTCCAGCAGGTCACCTAGCGGAGTCATTTTCTTTGAAATGGGTGTTGGGATACGGCATTTTTTTCATGTCAGTCATTAACATCGTCGCACCGTTCATCGCAAAATGGAGCCCGTATGCTTTCATTGCCGCCCGGGTCATCAGCGGTATCTCTTTGGTTAGTTTTCGAACATTCCGAGATTCAATGGACTTTCGGTGTACTTTCGTTCACCTTTCTCGCTCTTACATCGATTCCGAGCTCTGCGTCAGGTGTAGGAGAGCGGAAATCGTCCCCACTCTGAGACCGTTTCCCATGTTCCAGGGCGTCATCTTCCCCAGCGCCAATTCTCTTATATCGCGTTGGAGCCCATTGCAGGAACGCACTTTGATGATCACCCTCGCCCTCCAAGGCTGGTGTTTTGGTCCGATCATGGCCAACATGCTGGCCGGTGTCATCTGTGAGACGTGGGGCTGGGAATACGTCTTCTACTGTTCCGGTGAGGATTCTCAGGGGTACTCTCACTGATACCATTGAGCGGGTCGTGTTATGAGCTCGAGCCATCTTCTGATACACAGTTTGGAACAGCGGATACGAGCTCTGATGAGGTCGTCAGGGTTCCGAGCTTTCCTCTGAAGCGTTCCTCTCCCGGAACGCGACGAGACGTCCAGAAAAATTTTAATTCTCTTCTAGCCCTGATAAACTACCCATGATTCTTAGCGTAGAGTGTTCATAGTTTTCTTTTGTTTCAGGTGTCGTCGGTGTGGTCTGGGGTCTGATATGGTACTTCGTCGTGGCGAGCTCGCCAGAGAAACACTGGTGGATTTCCGAAGAGGAAAAGCTGAAAATCCTCGAAGAACGCGAAGGCAATTTCGATAGAGATCGACACGTGAGTACGGCCGCCGAGAGACCGCAGTCACTAGTTTTTCAATTCGAACAGCTCGGGAAGAAATCATCCGGTGGATAATCTGCTCCCTCCGATGAGTCTCCGTAGCTCGTGTCTGGAAAGAACACCTCGAGAACGTCTTCTTCGATGCGAGTTGAAGTCGGTTGACAGTTCGTGCACTCCTAACGTTGTCGCATTGCAGATCCCATGGACGAAAATCCTGAGCTCCTTTCCCGTGATGATTCTGTGCTTCCGGACGTTCGCCATTAATATTTTCTACGCGATCTATTTCACATACATGCCATCTTTCCTCGCCCACATGTATGGCATCGGCCTCTCGGAGGTTAGCACTCTCTCAACGAATCCAATCGTTTCCCATGATCCGAACGATGATATCCGAGGCTCCATATCCGACGGTACCATGTGGAACACTCGAATGACCGCCATGTCTTTGATGTACTGCAGGATGGATGGATCAACGGAATCTCGAACGTATCGTCTTCGATCGTGGCGATGATCTCTTCAGCCTTGGCGGACAGGCTGTTGTCGAGGGAGTGCTCGATAAACACCGTCAGGAAGACCTTCGCGACTCTGTCCACAATCGGACCGGCAGTACTGTGCCTCGCCATGTTGTACGTTGAAGATAACTTCAAGATTATGATCATAGCACTCATGGCCACTTGCGTTGTCTGGGGGACTTACGGAGGCTCCGACACGGCGTTGCCTATCGATCTCGCGGCCGAATACGCTGGCGCGGTCAGCGCTCTGCAGAACGTATACGCAACTCTGGCTCTCGTCGTTGTGCCCATCCTAGTGGAGTGGTTCATCCAGGAAAAGGTTCGAGGAGTTCACCTTCATCGTGGAGCTCATCGCGCTTCTGTGGGCTGTTTCGATATACTGCGACGAATTGCGAGGCTGAGACATTTCTGTTATTTTCCAGGAGGACATGTGGCATTGGAACATGATTTTCATCACCGGATCAGTCATTTCGACGGTGGGAGCCGTGGTCTTCCTCTTTTTCGGAACAGCTGAGAGACAAGATTGGTCTTCTCCGGACCCTCAATCGGATGAGAACAATGACGAGCGGGCACTTATTGACCCCCTGTAGATAAGCTGTGCGACGGCTATCAGTCAGCGTCGACCCACTTCAGAGAACCAAAAGCTGACTGTATATTCGAGTCACGGTCCACTTTGTGTGCAGAGAACGCACGCTAGGCTCAAGTGTATGCGTCATATGCTGGCCTATTGGTTGGAGAGTCGAACGTGTTCGTAGCAAATAATGGCTCACTTCTTAAAAAACAACACTTTCGGGTGATCAGAATGGTTGCCCGTACTGTAAAGACGGATTGTGATGAAGGGGAGGTGGAAGAAGAGTTGTGATAGTGAGAATAAACTTTTATTTCTAAACAAATGCAGCTGTTGAAAGGTCACCGGGAAATGTATCTTGGACTTCCAAAAATCACGGGGGCTCCCCGCTGTACCATTGGCTGATCGCACTTGTCAGAGAGCACAAAACGTTGTTCCGATCAGAGTCCGGGACACTTGTACCTTCGATTTCCCGTTGCCATTCTTCAGGGTCAATGAAGAATTCGATTCGCTCTTCTGACCGGGTTCCCTTTGTGGATTGAATGCGACCGAGCGAGCTCGAGTTGGATGAGATTCGGAGTTTCCCCCACTATTCCTGGGAAACTCGGAAATGGAAACAAAGGACGAGCATTTCATCATGTCCACTTGATTAAGAAAGCTCTTTATCTCCTCCTGTCTGTGTATCCCTTTTGATTTCCGGGAGCATCTTGGAGAATGACGAAGTCATGGCCAAAACAAACTTCGGCTCGGGAATGGCCGACGAAAAATAGCCACCTTGTAGTTTTGAATTCCGTTCGCTGAGCCGCTGGGATCGTCATGGAGAACTTTCGCATACCGACGCGCGAACCCGATTCCTTATCGACCAGACTGGCTGCGCGCTTGAGAACTCTGACTCTGAGGATATTCTAAACGAAGCATGTTGCCACGAGAGATTTGGGAAACGCACGCAAATTTCATCTCCTGACTGTCAAATCTGCTGTCGCTGGAGATGTGATCTGACATATTGGCACGTGACGGTTCCTCGACCCTGCTCATGAAGGACTCCCTTGCTCCGGGCAATGATCTACCTCGCACGCTGCTTCCACTCGACGAGACTGAGTGGAGTCACGCTGTGACCCGAGCTCGGCTCTCTAAAACGGTCGGCTATCCATCCTAAAACACATGACCGGCCCACCGTCAGCCAGTCAATCAGTTGTTCAGCCAGTCAGTCAGAAACATCCTTCACGCGTCTCGATGGGAACCGGTGAAGCTTTCAAGAGCATTCGACAGCGCGTTCCATTGCCCTCTCCGAAATTCCCGAGAAATCCGCCTACAATCGGGGCTGGAGAGCAGCCAGCGTTTTAGCGATTTCGTCTTTGGCGAGGCAGCTCTCCATCTCTGATGAATGTTTAATTAGTAAGGTTCGCGGTAGAATTGAAACTCCTTTTGTTCCTGTCGAGAAGAGCGAACCTCCTGGGGCCTCCCTCCGACTCGCGTTAGTTCATCTCGCAGAGTAGCAACACTCAAAATAAAACACATCGACGCATGCCTCCATACTCGCCCAGTTCGTCCTCCTCGGAGCGTTTTTTCTCTGCGAGCCCCAAAGTCATTTGTCACCGTGAAGTCGCACCGTGCATCTTCACAAAGCGCAATATCTCCCGCTCCTGCTCTCCCACTCCCTGTAGTTCACTTCGTCTATCAATCTACCTCTCGGTGTCTCTGTTCGGCTTATTTACGATGCGAGAGAGGAATTGTTAAGGGTTTAAATTGGGGAAATGCCCATGCTTCGGAAGCCATCTGTCGAGAGTGTTGAGCGTGGCACACAAGACGCCACGGCCATGAGCATTATTTATGCGACCATGCGACAGGTCATAAATGTCGCCGCTGTGTACATACCACGACCACTTACCATCAACATACACATACGTTTACACAAACACCTCTCGGCTCTCATGCACGCCTTCGTTCTCGCGCATTCGATTTTCCTCAGGCAGCTTGAACTTCGTTTTTTTTTTTAAAGTCTCCGACATAATTTACAACTCAACTTCGTCGGATGAAGTTCGCTGTGTTAGAAAGAGGAATCTGCGGTGATGTCTCTCGCTAGCTGAGGCTGTAATATAATAAATCTCCCTCAGTCGAACGCAGTTGGTCGATTGTTTCCGAAGAAAATATCTGACACGCCTCCGGAGCGATCGTCGATCTTCCGATCCTCCTGTCCGTCCATCCATCGATTCATTGATCAGGAGGTTTGGAGAATTCGTTTTTCTCGAATCGATTTGAGTCAAAACGTCGTAAACTGAACTCAACGATAGCACGAGGGACGGGACACTGTTTCTCGGGTTTATGGCGGCAGAAGTGAGCTGCTGCTTGGATTTCTGATTCCGTCCTCCCGGAGTTCCTGTTTGCGACGAAGATAACGGATGGATTCTGAGTGCTCGCAAGCTCTACTAGGAATGTGTGTGGAAGCCTTGCAGTGGCGGCGTCCGCCGATTTCTCCTCAGTCTGCTGCTGCGATCCCAAATGCGTTGGTAATATGCATGTCCCCGGAAGGCTCGATTCAAATATGAGACGGGTCACGCATGGACGATGGTTAACCCGAAGCCCAACCCAAACCTCGGAATTTCGGCGTTCAGCTTCCACAATTTCGAAACACGTTCAGCTCCGACTCGGAATTTTCTTCCCATGCATCGCCGCTGGAGTGTTTGTTTTGGATGTTTGCATAATGATACAGAGTTTGATTTTTCTCATTTATGATCTCCAATATCGCAGTAAATGATAATTGATGCATCCGTCCGTCCCCGTCGATTGTTCGAGCTCAAGCTTGTGGGCTCGGGGTTTTCTGATTCATTCCAGATAGGGCAATTCTGGCCATCGGAGTAAAGATCCGACTCACAGCGAATTTCCATCTGGCAGCGAACTTCCAAGAGACGACTCCAGTCAATGGAGGGTATAGACCTGAGCGTCAGGTCTCGACTGCAATTATAGTTTCGGAGACCTCAACGATGAGCCAACGATTCGAAGGAATTCTTCACGTTCTGCACAGCACTCAGTTGTCATTTCAGCAAGCATGAGGAGTTAAGTGAGGCTCGAAAACTCCCCTCGTTGCAATTAGGAAGCGCTTATGCCTCGCTGAGACCGGATGACACGATCGTCAGCGGGCGAGCAGGCGGGTAGTTGTGCCTCTCCACTACCACAGAGCTCGCTGTCGGAGTGATTTTCTGTTCGCAGGGTTCGCGCGCTCTTTTGTTTTGCTGGCTGTTACCTTCGCTTATCACGGTTTTATCTCCCTGTTTCCTCTCTTCATTTTGCTGCTGAGCTTGGCAGCGAGAACGCTGTCTGCAATTAGGCATTCACGAGCTCGAGGATGATTTTTCACAGTCGTTATCTAAACGAGGCCTGTTCGCCACCGACCCTTCCCGCACTCGTTCATCCAATGAGCGAGCCTGACTGCCGTTTCGTTTGTCCGAAAAGTATCGCACACAAGCCCGGCCGAGTCTGGAGAGTGAGTTTAGAGAAGGAACAAAAGCAAATCACGAGCAAATGCCGACTCCTGAAGCCTGAGCTGCTCCACCAGGCGGAGGGATCACATCAGCGTCGTCCACGTCAGGCATGGCGGCAGTTACCTCCTCACCCCTAGCTGGATCGTCTCTCTATGTATAGGCTGCTCGTCGATATCCCATGATGGATCGAGTAGGGCGCACGACACCTCTACCGCCGCGTGTCCTGACTCTCCAACAGAAGCCTAATGATCTTCTGCATGCGGTCAGTTGTATGGAATTCGGTCACGTACTATATGCAGCCAACGGCCTCCTCCTCTGCTCCCAATTTGGGAAATACTGCTTCGGCCGGCCTGGTTGGCTTCCCCGCGGCCGTTCCCACCGAATCCCGATGTGATTCATATTCGGTCTCTCGCTCGTTCGTTTGTTCACCTCAACAGTCGCGAATATCCACGGCACGACCCGCCGAGGGAAATTCGGTTGAATCGAGCTCCGCGATCATAGATTGCAGCCAACTCAATTCCCAGCAGGGCGAAAGTGACTTACATCACTATCCCGGATACTTACGATCCGCGATATACAACCGAATGTTGAGTCGGGTCAGCATCGCCTAGCTGCGAATTCTCACACCAGTGCGGCGTTCCTCTCTGTGGATGATGGGTATCGACTCTGAGATCGGTTTTTGGTGGTCACTGCGCACATACTGTGGAGCTCGCTGGCATTCCTCAATGCTGATGAATCTCCGAGTGAATCCCACAGCACCTATTCAAAGCACCTTTGCTCTCATTCGGATGGATGGAAATAGTTGTCAAGCCGAACTTTTATCGTTAGCAACCAAACGACTCTTTGAGTGCTTGAAATCCCGTCTCTGCTCTTGTGGTTCATGTGAATCCGTCACAGCTTCATCTGACCTTAGATGGGCAAGGTCATGAATCGTGGGAAATGAGAGGAATAAACAAAATAAACGGAGAAAAACGATGCCGCTACGCGATGCAAGCCAGTCTCACTTCTAGACGTAATCTACGCGGCTTTCGAAATCCCATACGAAATTCAAAGAAGGCGAGCGCGCTCTGCCAGAGGTGACTCGCGCCAATTCGAATTAGAAATGATTGAATTACAACGTTCGTTAGCGCCCAGGCTGCGGAGACGAGTTGAGAAATTTACGATATCTCTGTTTTCTCCTTCGTCAATGACATAGAAGCTTTCAGATGACAGCCTAAAGAATATTTACGACTCGCGCATAATTAGTAATTACAACTTGGTCCAGGGACAAGCGGCACCGACGCGGAGTCGTAAAGCACAACAACGCACACCGGAGCGCAGAGACTTGGAACGCCAGAATTATACGACGCGAGCAGGAGAAAAGAAACAAGAATAAAACGGACAACCGAGGAACCAGTAGAGAGAGCTCACAATTGATTATCTCAAACGAAAGCCTGCCGGTGTTGAGCTCAGTTGGAAGAGCGTTGAACACAAATTAATTTGAACGCCGAATAGAAGCTGAAAACAGTCGGTGTCCCCGTATCAGCGAAAGATGAAGAACCCCTAGATGAGATGTCGATATCTTGGAAGCGTTGAAGAATCCTAGGAAAAAATACCCTGCTCGTGTCTCTGATTACCCTAAAGTGAAGAGGGAACGTCGAAAAGTGACAACAAGTGCTAAATAGTTCCGTGACGACTCGGATGGATGTGTGGACTCGGGAAAAGGAATCCCGAGGACCCGTATCCCCGAAAACCCAGATCCTCTCGAATCCGGAATCTGGAAATGCTCCTCACCAAGTGAATAGCGGTAAAGCTTTCTTGGCCTGCTGCTTTGCTCCGATGAGTCAACCATTTCAGTGGCCGATGCTTGAACAGGAGAGGAACTCCGGAGGTTTTAGAGATGGATCCCGTTTTAGGAACGAGATCACGGTCGAGTCCGATTCTAGTTTTGATGGGACGCGCACTCTGCCTCGTTGCTTGACGGGATCGCCTCCTCGCGATGTAAGCTGTCCTCGATGATCCTCGAAATGCGAAGCTGGCGCAAGTGTGACCTCTTCTGAATGCTACCGGAATGCCTCAGCACAAGTCGGTCCCTCGGATCATGCTCCTGGGCCGCATCCAACGCTCAACATAGAGGACTCAGCGGCTCTCCAAGGGAGGGGGTGGTGTTCCAGGCGAGGATTCAGCGGCGAAAACCATTCCTTTCAACTTTCAAGCAAAAGAAGTTGGCTGCGTAGGGCCTTCGGCGCCTGGATCTGAGGATGCTGCATCGGTGATCTAGCGGGGGAAGGCGATTCGATGCTCGTTGCCCCGCCTCGAAGGGAAACTGGTTCCTTGCAGGGGGGACGGGAAAAACCGCCATCTGATGAGCCCTTCCCCGAGCTGGTCTCCGGGGCATACGACACTCGTTTTAAGCATCTCTTCTCATCTTTCGGAAACTGGCGAGCGGTCGAAGTGAAGCGCAGCGGATATCGGACTCGCAACCGAATCGATTTTCGTGTGATTCAAATCAGCCCTTTCGCCCCGTTATTCTGGAGAGTTTCCATCCTCCGCTGATTCGCTATTCTCTTAATTCAACATTTTCGCAGCTCAGCGATCGAATCGGGAGCGACGAGCGACCTCAATTCATAGACGACGTCGAGTTGTTCCGCGTCGTAGAGAGCGAAAGTTCAATGGGCGACAGTTGTAAGAAGCCAGTCAAGCCAGTCACTCGGCAGTCGTGTTCTCAGCCAGCCCATTCTGATGCTGTTGAAACAGATAACGACAAACGTCGAGCACCACCACCATGTGGACTGAGACGAGCGAGGAGGAAAAGAGACAGCAAACAACACTCAAGGGTCCTCACTGTCAACTCAGTCGATGATGACATCTTGCTGATCGGATCATAGCACTCAGCATCTCTAGTGCTAGTGGTCGCTCCGATGCCGCTGCTTCTGCTGCTCGCTCACCCTGACGGATGGTTGGTCATCACATTTCTCCGGATGTGATGAGACAGGCACACCACACTCGCTCCGCGCGCACATCTGCTCATATCATCATCGCCACCAACGAAAACAGCGATATTCATGATCCGATGAAAAATGAACCCCCAGAACGATAATTTGCTCGCTCGACGCTGTCCAGGTTTCCGGGCTGATGAGCGAAGGGTTGCTGGGACCTCTCGTCGGGACGGCGAACGAACCAGTTGAGCGAGTTGTAGATGATTCAGCAGTGTGGCGCGCGTTTGGGAAGCCTCTCGTCAGGATTCCGTTCGAACGGACGAATCATGGCCTCTGGAGGGACAGAAATCTTCGGGAACCAGTGGAATCGGGGCCGGACTTCCAACTCAGTCTTTCTGATCGCGCGGGAGTTTCTCTCCCTAGTCTTCCCAAGGGCGGGGGCAGACGAAGAGACCGCGTGGAAACATTCGCGGAGTTTAGGGAGCTCACCCGGAGGGAGAATCCGGGGAAACATTCCACGCAAGCCACTCTGATCGTCGACTAGTTTGCTCGTTGTCAACAATAGAAGTGTCCTCTTTTCTGGATTCGGGGATATCAGACTGGAATTCTTTTCAGAAATTATCGGAACGACGAGCTGAGAAGGAGGCACTCGAGATACCATCTCTTCCTCTCCTCCGCAAGTCGTCGAAACTGCAGTCCAAAATGACGATCGTCGCTTATCCATAGCCAAAGCGAGAAAACAGGAAAAAGTCCACCATCAAATTTCTGTCAGGCAAGCGCTCCGATCTGACGAGCGGCCGCTGCCAACTCAGTGTTGATTCCTCTCTTCACTTGAACAATGTGTGCGGGTGTCGAGTGATCATGTTCTACAAGGCACGCTGTGCTGCTGCTTCCTTTTCTCTCTCTCTCTCTCTTACGACTGCCTCTGGATCTGTTCAGGCGGATCCTCACTCCTCCCCGATTACCCAGGGTGCCTCGGTGAGCTG
Organism: Phytoseiulus persimilis; assembly: GCA_037576195.1. Lineage (NCBI taxonomy): Eukaryota > Metazoa > Arthropoda > Arachnida > Mesostigmata > Phytoseiidae > Phytoseiulus > Phytoseiulus persimilis. The sequence goes on from CM075103.1 coordinate 29,806,200, forward strand.
CCAGCACTGTTGAGGGCTGCGGACAGTGATAAGAGTCCGTCGGGCTGCTGCAGCATCTGTCTTCGCGAGGTATTTCGCGAGAACTGCCGGAAGCTGTTGATGACAAAGATCTGGCGAGTCCAGCGATTACGTGAATTCCGAACAAGCCCCCGACCGAAGACAGGAGTCCCTCCATTCAGTGATCTCTGCGGAAAAAAAAGGATACCAAAGAGCGATACTCCTCCGGAGCCTCGTTGTTGCCCGCTCGTGTCCAGCTGCGCTCGTTGGGTCGTCTCAAAGCTGCTTACGGAAATACTTGCTGTCGTTTGCCGCCAGAAAGCTGCTATTCACTCCGACAGGCATTCGAAGCGCCTTTCTCCCCCGTTTGCGACGCAGTCCGCCCGCACAACGACAGTTGAAGCTGGTTTGACGTGATAGCAATTTAGTTTCGATGCTTGTTCGACATTCCGCCGCGAAGGTCGCCGTTGTCTAGGGTTTGAGTGTTGTTCTGGTGTCAGCGAGGCAGGCAGGCAACCTAGCTCGTTGACGGACTGCTCGCCCGCTCGGTCGTCTGACTGGCTTCACTAGATGGCAGGCGGGCAGGCCAGCGTCAGCGGATTTGATTGACACTTGCCGCTAGTTGATGGTGAAGAGTGGGGAGGAGTCGCTTGCTTGCCTGCCTGGTCGGTCCATCCGTCCGTCGTCGGTCGGAAGATTGAGCATACTGTTGTCATCCAGTCAATCATTCCTTTGGTACTTCTCTCGTTCAGTTCTGCTAGTTCAGCAACGGATTCGACTGACACCCGACACCCCTCTCAGATCAACATGGCCAAGTTTTCGGGCAGAATGCAGAGTGGCTCTCACGCTGAGCTTCCACGTGCTCTAGCGACACTTTTTCCCGCTGGTTTTACTGAACTGAACCGATGAATTGACTCAGTTCAGTCAAACTCAAAACTTCCTCCTGTTGAGCCTCGGGAGCTGTCGTTTCACGCAGCCCGGAGCGGATCCAACGGACACTGGCGCAAAGGGTACATTCTTGGCTCGAAGACCTTGAAATTTCGGTTCCCCGAGGTCCAGTCGGCTTCCGCTATTGCTGCTGCTGCTTTAGTAGTTTGCCCAGATGCGCGAAGCTTAAAAATACTTTCGCTCCACCTGCATCAGAGCACTTTTCTGCGACCCCGGTCGAATGCTTCGCTCATGGGACGGTCTGTTTCTTCGACACTTTGTTTGCCCGGTCGGACGAATAGAAGTGCGTCAGAGCAGGAAATTGAGCTTGGAGGTTCGATATCGTCCGTATGAGCCGGGATACAGAATCGAAAAGTCCCACTTTTGCGTCACCGATGCGGAACAACAGGTCGAGCTGGTATTTGTAGAGCCGCGGTTTCGCACGGGAACTTTGGTCCTGTGCTCTGGATGAGTCATCGTTCCAGTATCATCGTATTCGGACGGGAAGGTCTCGATACTGTATGGAGGGAAGTCAACACGTGTCGCTCACGTCAAAAATCAGAGGAGCAGCAGAATCAAGTGCCAATGATGTTGGGGAACGTCGGTGTTGACGATCTTCAACGTCAACTCGAAGTGGCATGAAAATTTTGAAGATCCTTGAGCATTCATGTGCTAACATCAAAACTGTTCAAACGAATCATCTGCGATGCAAATGTCTCTCGCGCGTCATCCAAGATTGACAACCGGTCAATCATCAGACGCGTCGAGCTTCAGACAGCTTCATCTCGTGGACCTGCACCAGAGAAAAACCCGCATCAGCCGACAGATTTCAGAGTGTCTCTCAGCTGACATCGGAGACCGAACGAGCGTTCCCGTCCCTCGGCGGAGCCACTTCGGAGAGTTGCCTTGAGAAGCTCGAGGAAGTTGCGTGAAAAACTCTGAGATGGAGTAACCGGGAAATCAGAGGGCGCAAATCCTCTAGGGGACGATTCAGTTCAGGCATCTGGATTGAAGGAAGCCTCGCTTCCAGACTGTATTTATGGCTGGGGAGCCATGTACGGAGCAGCGACAAGCATTTAGTTCCGTCGGACAACTACGACAGCGGCAGAAGCAACTACCACGACCAAATAGACAGACAGTCACACAGACAGACTGTCACTCAGTCAGACTTGCTTTTGTCTGCTTCGAGTTGGTGCTTTTTTAGTAGATGGGCGGATCGAGTCAGATGACACTTAACACTGTCTCTTTGACTGACAGTGACATTCGGAGATGGCCAACGGAACAAGAGCGAATTATTATTTAAATTTACCCCGGCTTCAACAGCGCCAGCTTCTGTCAATCGCCGCCATCACCACACTTCGACAGACAGAAAGACAGACAGTCATTCACAGTCACCCATGCAGACCCACAACCTACGGAAAGAAAGCGACTTCATGTGCGGTGGAGCATCCGCCAACTCTTCGGAACCTTTTCGATCAACTCGGTTCAGGTTGCGCGCATTGTCTCGTCCTGCCGGTGCTCGTCCCATCTCGCGCTCTAGGAAGATGCGCGCTGACTGGCCTGGTAGATCAGGAAATCGTTTTCAGGATGACAGGACACTTTCAAAAAGGACAATCTGATGAAAACCGCGAGGCGCGAGAAGAAAGGCGGCGCGAAATTGACAGAGAAAGCGGTGTGTATGGCGGGAGAACCGAGAGCGGGGAACAAGCCTTTGTGGATGCGACTGACATCTGACAGGCTGGCTGGCGGGCGCGCATACCTGCCCTGCATTATATGCTAATTCCTAGGACAGCCGCCGAAGCTGACTCGCAGAAAACGCGTATCGCGCAGCGGCGCCGAACACAGAGCAGGTTCACGAGATGTGTCGGGCGAGGTTTTCTCCGAGAGACGAATTGACAGCCGGCGGCGGCTGATTGTCAGCTTTGTGTATCGAATTTTCTACAAACCTCACTCCAATCCAAACCTCATCATACTTCGATTTACCCGCATAACAATCGGCGCGGAAGGCGACAAGCAAGTCGACATGCGTTCGAGTACATCGCTCCGCTTGTTGAACCTACTCAGACGAGATTCTCCGACGGGAATATGAGATTCTCATCGATCTGTGACGGGGACGATCGAGAACCATTACGTGATTGACTCAGAAACTAGTTCACCGAGATTCAGCACTCTCCGAACAGGATCTCTCGATGACGAAGAAGGATGAGACTGTGACATATTTCTGTGAGAAACTGGCTCCAGACTTCGTCGAGAGAGAATGATCCCTAATTCAGGTCACACTGATTTGATCGCCCTTCACTGGGAGGAGAACATCGTTGATCCTCGGCTTTCTCGAGCTGCGTGCGCCTGCGACGAGGATTGAGTTACCAATGCTTGGACTCTGGAACGAGGCATATGGCCGCTACGACACAGCGGGTAGCGCCAGCTCGAGGACGACGATAGAGAATATCCGGATTCGCCCGAGAAAAGGTTATGGGTTATGAAAGAGAATACACGAGATATGGCACCGGATGCACGTTTCTTTCACGTCTCCGTATTTAACATGACGTCTCCGCAGTGCGACTCCCCCCTCACATGAATCATATTGCGATATTCCCAGCTCCATCTAGGGCACCAAAAAGGCGCGCCCGAGATTCGATATTCCGGAGCATTCCTGACACGTGTGCACGAATCATTCTTCTTGGGCAAATCACTCTCAAATCTCCCGAAAACTGAGCGCACGTCAAAAACGCCCTTCACACGAAATATATTTACATCTTGGACGTTGCAACTTCACAATGTTCACTTTCTCAGTTAAATTATCCACCTGCAACTACTCGGCGAAGTGATTGAACACTAATAGGTGAATCGATTTCAACGTGGATGTCAAGGCAAAGGCACTTCCTCCCTGTCTCACGGAGTTGCTGCTCTCCTTTGTTATCTGTTGCGAGAGCCAGCTTTCTTTTATGAACAAAACTGTACAATTCAGGACACGGAGTTGAACATTTACAATTTGCACAACGCGGTCGATCGCTCACGCATTCCAAGAGCTCCTCTCAGGTTTTGGAAGGGAAATAGTTTGGATCTAGGTAGTGATTGTCGATGATATAGTCCTCGTCTACCTGTAAGCGGGACTCGAGTTTCAGATTGTGATTCGATGCCACGCATTCCGAGTCTTGCTGACAATTTCCATCGGCGCAAAATATGGCGTCGCAATCTTTGCAACGAAACCTGAAGGCTGAGTCGTCGATCTTCTTCAAGCATGTTGAGCATTGTTCGGATTTCTCAGGTTCTTTCTTAACGATGGCGAATTCTTCCACAGGTTCGTCGTCCAATGTGACGGTCGATGCGTGTTGAGGGAAGAAGGTCGAAAGATAATACGAGTGAGTTTTGAGCGTCGATTGCACTTTCCGTACTTTCTTGTTTGTTTTTGGGATGTGGGGTACTCTTCCGGGAACTTGAAGTCCAGCCTTGGTCAGCTTGATGAAATATTTCTGGACCCTGCTCGCAACCTGTTTGACGGTCCGGTTCCCAAGCTCTTCTGCGATCTTTTTCCATCGTCCCGCCTCGACCACTTGTGGAGGATGTTTAACAAGAAGTTCTTCAAGCCTACGCTGTTCCTCTACAGTCCATGGCTTATTGAACGTCTCGGGCTTGCTGGGCTGCTTTGGTAGAGCTTTCGCCACTTTTGGAGTTGAACTCTGTTGTTCCACTGACGAGGGTCCGGGTTCAGCTGTAGCTCTCGTTTGCTGAGGGGTAGCGCTAGCGAATTTGGCCGATATTGAGTATTTGGCGAGGTCAACTTCGGGGACTTCTGGAACTGACTGACGTAGAGGGAGGCTTAGACTGCCTTCTTGGAGTCTTTTTATGAACTCCGTTGGGTTTTTCAGTGCGGCGCTTTTCTCCTTTTCTAGGCTGTTCAGGTCCTCCACGGCTGTCATACGTTGAGCCTCGAGAAGCACCAATAGTTTCAAGACACTCTTGTATTCATTGTTTGCTCGCAATGCTAGATGGTCCGTCTCGAACGAAAAAACTTGTTTCTGCATTTCATCCAACGACATGCGCGCCGCAGAATTGGAAGCCGCTCCATCTTCGAGCTTCACGTTAACAGTGCTGACATCTTCCGACGCGTCCTGACCACTGTCGTCGGAAAGATCCTCTTCCTCGTTCTGAACCGTGACCTCGGTTTCGAACGCAACATTCTCGAAAACGTCATCGCCTGGACCAAGGAGCGGATCCAAGCCAGTTTCATTCGTTACGAGAAAATTGCCAGGAGCGATGAAATCATGATCTGCAGCATTCTCTTCTCCATCCATCAATCTCCGCTCAAAATCTCTCACTGCACGGTCTGAAAGGAATCAAAGTATTGTGGATGCTGACCCCGATCGACCACTCAATCTACAGTGAGCTTGCGTTCCAGGCTGATAGAACCACTCCAACGAGATGTTTCGATACGACTCAGATCAGCGTTGTGGCGAGTGCCAGGGTGGTGGATTTCAATTTGAGGCGTGAGTTGATGGTTCTACCTAACGGTACCAGCACAGCTGATTCTGTCGAGTCATTCTGTGTGAGTACTGTCAGAGTCTCGGAACGCATTCTCAATCGGCCGAGATGAACTATAACTCCGCGCAGAGCCATAACGAAACTATTCCAAGCGATCAAAAAATTCTAACTTTCTTTCGCCCGTGACGTCCATCTCAAAAGGCACAATGGAAGAACAGTTACAACTCCGGGGTAAAAGTTTCATCTTCTGAACGCTACATACCTCTTCCGTACGGAACACTCACCGTAAACTTCGAGTCTATTCAGCTGCTTGTCATGGCATGCAACCAGAAGTTGGCAATTCCTCGAGGTCACCAACGCCTCCCCGTGTTCTGTTGATTCACGCACTAATACAGCGATACATGCACACCGCAACAACAACTTCGAAATATTGCATTGGAGGAATGTTTTTTGTTTGGGTTCTGTGGGTGGGACCATGTCTGGATGAACGCATTGGCGGGCAGGTTCTTCCCAGAGGGTCTTTAAGCTGCCCCGGTCCATTCCCTGAAACGAAACCCTAACGTCTCTTGCTCGGAACTCGAGCGAGACAGGCACCGGTCTCATGCCCGGGAATGCAACTTTCCTGCCAGAGCTGACGTCTCTGAACTTGATTCCCTCTTGAGGCTCAGATTCGGAACACGAAGAGCATCACTCAGAATTGACGCGTTTCGCTGAAAAATGCGTGAAAGTTCCATGGGAAGTAAGAACAGGAAAGCAAGAACCAGAGATATTCATTCGCTGTTCGTGGAGGGCTGCCCCGTAAGTTCTTGCAGTTCAACATTCCCCTGAGAACCTGAATCTCGACCACAAATGAATCAGACAGAGCTCTCATTTTATTCCCGGCTAGGTGACTACTGTATTGAGTTGATCACGCAAACTCGCGTCCACTCAACTTGGCCGAAGTATCCGATTGTGTGACTTGTTGCATGGTTAGGGAGAGGCAAACTAGAGCTTTTCGTCCGCGGCTCTGGAGAACGATGAAAAATCTTGCGTGATTCCGCTCGATTAACCACTGCGGTTTCTTTAAACGTTATCAAAAGTTATTACGATTGTTTCCATCGCGAGGCGATTCGAATCGCCACTGGGAACCGACGAATAAACTCGTTCTCATGCTCTCGATGTTTTTGTTCCCTCCGGTGTGCGAAATGCTTGGAAGTATGGTTCCGTGAGAAGCTGATTTCCGCCGAACGAACTCCTGAACAGTCAACACAAGACAGTCTGTCGATAAGCTCAGCTCAGTTGCCCTTCGAGACCAGAACGTTTCCAGAGTTATTTTTCTAGCACACGGAATGAATTTCTGCACATCCGTTTCCCCGGCATCGGAAAATCCCCATTCTGGTCCTCATCGACAGCCAAGAGAGGTAGACGAAGCCACAGAGTCTTTGAGGAAGCCAGGGCTGGATAACGGGCAGGTTCGCTGTCGTTCAGTCGGGCGGGCGGGCGAAAGAAAGCGAGAGATCCGAGTGCGTCGTATGATGGAGTGGGAGCCGCTTCTAGGAGGAGCTTTCATCTCCGCAATCTCCTTTTGGGACCGAACAAGCTTTGTAGCTTCACGATCGATCACCGAAACGACAGAAAATGACCAGTTCCATTTCATCAAACTGACATACGGTCGCCGCGACACTAGGCAGCGAAAACTGATCGTATGACGAAACAAGTCGGCTGCAACGAGTCACGAGTTTCGCCAGCAATTTCTTACTTCCCACTTTGCGAGAAGCCAAACTTTGGAGGCTCCTGGGCCGACGTTCTGAGGAACGACGACATCGACCTGAGCTTGGACGCGGATATCAGGCAACCGCTAGCGTGGGTCATCCTCGAGTCCCATTCGTACATGTTGGCATAAAAACCGAGAGCGCTTCGCTCCGTCGGATGCTGTGGAAAATTGCCGACAGCTCGCTCTTTACGGGATTTTCACCAGAGGCAAGAAGTTCACGAGCCTGACCCGAATGGTCGGTACCGGAACGAGTCCTATCTGGAGCTCATGACTTTCGCGGCAAAATCTTCGGTACCCGAACCGCGGAGCTCTACGAGGCACACTCAGCTCTAAGTCATGTTATTGGCTTCTGTCAGCAGGTTGACATGGTCCAGTCAGAGCGTCTCTGCTCTCAGCTTTCGATGGAGCGGCATTGAGCACGGCACGACAAGGTTTGGATACATCGGCGCTTCTTCGAGGGGAGCTTCGGCAGAGGAAAGATTCCTCCGCACCGCACATCGTTCTGTGAGGAACTGAGGGAAAAAGCACGTCGATCTGTGATTTCCAAGCCGAAATTCGAGGCAACTAGCGGTCTCGGAACCGTCCTCCCACTCATCAGCTGGGAGGAAGGCGCTGCGGTGTGGTGAACACCCCGGGTGTGCGAGTGCGGTGTCTCAGCCGAGAACGATGTATCCCAAATGGTTGAGGATTGAGTGCAGAATGGGAGATGACGAGAAAACGGCGATTCCCTAATGGCTTTCGGTGGAGAAGTCGGATTGTGGGCTGTGTTGGCTCTTTTGTCAACGACAGCGACGATCGTCTCTTCTAACCGACCCCCACGAGTGATCGATGCTTGATGATGACGGCCGAATGAGTCTGTGTGTGTGTGTGTGTGTGTGTGTGTATGTCTCTGCAGTGAGGAGGGGTCAGGCGGGGGGAGTCAGACAAAGCACTCTTTCTTTTCAATGGTGGTCGCGGCGGTCGTCGTCGCCCGACTAGCCGTGGCTGTATGCACATTTTCACATTAAAGACGACAGCCTAATCATTTATCAGACACACTCTGTCAGCCTCATGTTAAATTGTGAGTTTGGCCTTTGTGTATTATGCTTCGAAGAACTCTTTCAATGCATCCATTGCTCGCTCTCGCTTGCTCGATGGCCCGACTGGAGGAACGATCGATCGCTCGCTCGGCTTGCCGACCGAGCGACCAAGGGAATGAACATGCGAAGGAGCGACCGATCGATCGATCTGCCCAATCGAAGATTTAGATCGCAGTTTACATTAATCAATGTGCTAGCCGACCGCTCGGCTTGCTCACTTGCACATTTTTGTACAAGTGCCAGCTTATAAATGGAGCCGGGAGCGACTGCGCCGCTGTGGCTGCTGTGTTAGCTGAGAAAGATTTATTGTGCCAAAAAATTTAGATACTAGGAGAAATTTCGGGGACGCTGAGCCTTGCGTGCACGCAGAGTCGGGTTCAAAATCAGATACTCGGATACTAGCTGGCAGAACAGAACTGACCGTCGAGACGGGCTTGTGATCTAAAAGTTCTGCAGGCCACGTGCAGATTAGCACGTGGTACCAGGCTAGAGTTTTGATGCCGTAGTCTCGGATAAGAGGTCGCAGGTTGGATTCTCGGGCGAGTGGTGTCAGCGGCGGACTTCGTCAGAGATGGCAGCCGCTGGGCCAACCAACTCATCTCCGGCACTTATTCTGCCAAACGCAGGTCTCGAAATCCCTCAGCTTCGGGACGAAAATCTACGAATCGGAGCGAGAACAATCGAGTTGAAGTCTGCTCGCGATCAGGGAGACGTTTCGCAGAGGACGACCGAGAAGAAGTGTGCCGCATGTTTGACACAGCTCTCGAGGAATTCGAATGTTTCTGGACAGATGGGGAGCAGCCGCGGAGTGCCGCATCCGAATCCCGTCTCGAAATCGGCGAAAAACGCTCCTCCTTTTGAGGCCGCTCCACAAAACATCAGCAGTCGTGAAATGAAGACACCGAAACAGGAACTTGATGTCGGCGTTGAAAAGGAACGACCTGCATCACATCTTCGTCCTCTTCAGACCTCCCGTCGGCGGCAAGGGCTCGTTGTCGTTGAGACAGGTTGGCTCTTGTTCGCCTGAGGCTTGCTGAGAACCCAGAACTGACAGACTCTGGGATGAACTGTGCACTGTGAGACATACATACAAAGAGCCTGATCCGCGCTGCCAATTGGGAAAGTCAGTCAAAGCCGAAATTGGCGAACGAAGGTTTGAGGTTTTCGAATCTGTCACATTTTGATGAGGCCGCCGACACTTGAGCTCCATCGTCAGACACGACAGACCACGAACAGTCATTCGTCATCGTTTTTATGCTGGTCGCGGTTGTCAGCGACGCGGCGTTGTGGCTATCGCGCGACAATCGCCATCAACGTCTCACTCACCATCACGGTTACTTCAATCACGATCATCCACTCAGGCGATCCACCCCGGGCACGATGAGCTCCCAGAGGGATTAGGGGGGCTGCTCTTGAAGTTGGAGAGCGAAACCCTCGTTACGGAGCCTCCGTGAGAATGGACGAGCCACTTGAAAAGGATTAGGCGAACGCATGGTTCGAATGTGACATCCGTGCATCTGCATCAACCCGCTCGCTGGGCCGTCACCCTTCTAGGTTCAGTGGTACCAATAGAAAGCAAGTTCCGGAACTCTTTCAAAATGCGTATCAGTCGCATAAGGAGATCCTCCAGGCGTTGCGACCCATCGGGCACGATTCATTTTCGTAATCGTTGGAAGTCGGAATCCAATTCCCAAGACTGTCCGAAAATCCTCGTCAGGACGGAGCACGAAATCATTGTGTACTGGTCAGTACATGTCAAGTTTCATGTGAGTTCCAAGTTGTTCACCAACGTTCTGAGGGTTTGGGCTCAGCAGAGGGGGTAGTGGCAAACAAGGTCGTGATGACACCGGAAGGGGAGTCATCAATCAGGAGGTCATGCTCGACACCGCTGGACAACTCACGGCGCGGGTCGCAGCTCGGGAAATGTCTGTCAACCTCAGCGGAACGCTTCAACCTCTTCCGCGACTTCCGCGACATCAGATAAACATTCGTGCCTGAGACTTCCGCCCGACGAGAATGGGAACCATGGAAGTGAAACCAGAGGCTGAAGCTTTCCGCTAGAGGCTTTGGCGCACAAGTCGCTGTTAAACTGCTTCAACGAGAAAGTCCGTACTACCAGTGTGGCTCGCGTTGACGCCGAAGCCACGAGCCACGGGTCGAGTCCCCACCGAACGATGGGCAACGATTCGCTTGGCACTTGAAGGAGTTTGTGATAGGAAGTGATCCGAAAACATAGGATTGAGTGTAGCCCGCGAAGATATTTCCCGCCGATGATAATGCGCTGCCAAGCTGCGAGAGATACTCTTGTTTTTGGCACCGCTATGTGACCCGTAACAGGCTTCTGGCCGGCCATAGGGTACAAAGGAGGTTTGAGGCTGCGCATCCCCCTCGATGATCTCGAGCTGGCGCGGAATATTTTCGATCAAGTGAGTTTGGCTCAATCATCGTTCCCGATCGTCGGGTTTCGCTAAGAACTTGTATGTTCCTCCTCCTCGAATCGGCATGCTTGCTCTGCTGGTCATGTCCTCTGGTCTTTGCTTTCCAGCTAGGGTACTGTTCTGGACATCATTGCGTAAGGGGGAGGGGAATAGCGGAGGAAGGGAGAGCGAGAGGGGAAGAACAGCGATGACAGGATTGGGACATGATAGACACCTGGGGGTAACAACACCTACCACGTACTCGTATCGATGAACTCGCAAGGATCAACGGCTCACACCAAAACTTTGGCTCCCATCTCGGTGCTCTGGTCGCCACCGAACTGAACGGACATCAAACTCGATATTCAACACTACCGAGCTCCGGAACGGATGATCATTTTGGAACGCGAGGCATTCTGGCCTGCGTCCGTCCGGCACGGTACGCAAGAAAAGGAGGAAACAGGGGACAGCGTCCGAAAGAAAATGCAAACAGAAGAATCGAAGATGACATTCTTGAGTACGTCGAGCATCACCGCCTCGATCAACGAAGACGACAGGCGAGCGACTACAGGGCGCACACGGTCCGCCAAACCAGTGGTAACACCGGCTAGCTGTGTTACAGACGAGTCGTTTTTTTCTCGGTCGGCCTTGATCCCCAACCCTTTGGCTGTGTCAGAAGTTGGAGAAGGGATTCAGGAAATATCGTGACCTGACCATTGACCGACCGAGAAACCACGAGAGCACGCTGATCCGACTATGTTCCTGATGACCACAATCTCCCGTGCTCATTCCATCATGGATGAGATTCTCTCCTCCCCAGACGGAGTTTCCCCAGAGAAATTGGAGCGGGCGTGGATTGGACGGCGGGAAAGTTCGCCCAAACTTTGCATCGCCCCCCTGAACTTCGCCCGTCAGTTCAGGAACCACTCCTCAGCTGCATCCGATTCGGAGTTGCGCCGATTCGACGCTGCCCACATGCCAAAAGAAGAGGGGAACAGAGGAATGGAATCTCCACGGAACTCTTTCCCGAGTTCTTCGGATGTGACGTGCCCCGAGTCGATGTTTGAAATCTTATGCATCTGTGCAAGTGACATTTGCTTTCTGGCAACTTTGTTCTCCTCGCATCGTGGTGTCGTCGCTTCTGCGGGCACCTCCGAACGCAGCTGTCCGTCTGTTTCTGGCGTGAACAAAACTGAAATAATCTCCAGGTTGAAACGTCGTCGGGCGTTTGATTGACACATTTGCGCACACGACATCCTGTGACGTGCGCGCCTTTGTGAGCGGTGGACGTGGCGCGCACTTACCACACCAGAGGCTCACTCACAAACGTACACTTTTGAAGAGACTGACAGACCGACGGGCTGGCTGCCTGGCCGAATGACTGACTGACACTCTTGATCCGTCAAAAACAAGTGGTCAGAAAAGAGATGAAGACCAAGTATCGGGGAACAGACAACGCGACAAGCCAACTACCACTACGACTAAGACAACCAGTGCCGGCCTGACGATCCGAGCGACCGCCCGTCTGTCTGTTGAGAGTTGGTCCATCTTTCAGAGCGTCGATCGGTTGTCGCTGTCTCGGAGATCAGAATAGCAGCTAAACAATGCGCTGATCGATTCGGCGCCGGAACAGCCAGCTCCTGTCACAGAATTGTCAAACCTCTAACAACTTTTAAACTCGAAGGAAATCTTTTGCTCGTGACAGTTCGCCTGCCCTTCCGCTCGCCCGCCTGCCAGACTCTTCGGGTAGCTGACTGACAGACTCGCTGCCGCTCGATCGCCGATCCGATTGTTCGGTGTAAATGTGAATCATTCGAGACCAGCAGGGCGGGAAGACTCCGGGGCTTCTTTCTCTAACTTTGGTCTGACAGCGGGCAAAAGGAAATCACACATGTGGGCAATGCATGACGAAGTCACGATGAACGTTAACATGAATGGAGGCGACAGTCACACCTGATTCGTGGGACCGTTGCGTTCTGATCTAATTCGCACAACAGGGCATGCGCTCATCGAAGACGACCACCAGAGGCGAAACTGGGGCAACACCGGGCGATACACATACTGTGCCACTGTTGCGGCCGTCGTTGTTCTCGTCGTCGTCGTCGTCTATGTTGTTACGACCACGAGATAGAGGAGAGCATAGTGAGAATCAAGGAGAACGTAAACGAGGAGGAGAGCGCTAAGTAGGACAAGCAGGAGCCGAGGGACAGAAGACAACAGCGGAGCCGGCGAGCGGGAAACAGGAGGTGAAGGAAAAGAACTTCCCTCAGGCCTCTGCCGACGAACGCGGTAGTGGTGTTGCGATAACGCAGATAAACACAACGGAGCATGGCAAGAGGTTCACAATAAACAGGAAATTAGTGTGCCGGTGTCGAGTGCCAGAGGCTGTGGTGGATTTTCCGAGCCGCTGGTGCAGTACTAGCTGCGACCGCAGCAGCTGTTACGACGGAATCTGCTCGCTTGTCTCCTTTTCCCTCCATTTCCCATCGCTCCAGGGTATTTCGACAAGCGAGTGTGTGTTTGTGAGCAAGCGAGCGATAGCCTCCAACCGCAACTGATAACGCCGTGGCGTCCTACATCGCGACACCAACTCTTCGAACAAACCCTGTTTCGAGCGAGTTTGTATTGTTCAAGCCCGTTTTACTTGTTGATATAGTCTTCAAACTGATGTTCGAGGCTGCTTCGCATTCGAGCCTGGCCGCGTGAGAGATGAGAGCCAAACTCCGATCCTGCGGATGTATCCTTGAGCAGGGCGGTTATCTGGGTTTCGCCACATTGAGGCCGATCAATCATTGGCTGCTTGGCTCACTCATGAGAAGGATTCCTCTCTGACCGCGCCATTGGGATCTTCCGAGCTATCTATCGGCCTAGGAGGATGGGAGCCATCCTCGAAGGATCGACGTGAGCGCCAAGCTGGACTGTCAACGCTGGGAAGCGGATTCTCTTGGCAGAATTCTGCTCTCAAGAAACGAAAAACCTGACGACTCAAATCGGTCGATTTTGATGGTACCGTGTCGATCGTGAGGTTTTGTCTTGACATTTTGCGTGGAACTGCGAGAATATTATGATGGTCGAACCTCGTCAATAGAAACGAGTCGGATTCGGTTACACCTGCAGGAAGTAGTTCATCCGCTACGGCCAGTGTTGTTTGGAGAATACTTTTGTCATGTGTCACAGGGTTTGGTCACGCCAAACCAATCTCTGCCTGTCGATCTCGAGCTGTCTGGCTCGCTCGATGTGATGTGATGTGACGAACGAAAGAACACAGAGAGAGTTCTTTGTGCTCGAACGCGTCCCCTGTCCGTGTACATCTCTTCATGTTCTCCGCAACTCTTCAAAGCATGCGACTTTTCATGCTTCACATCGAAGCGGCCGCGTACGGCTGTGTATTCACATGTCCTGCGGAGGAAACTAGTGAAAAACCTTAGAGCCGTCTCTCGGTGGGCAGCTCATCGTGGTTCTGTCATCCGCTAAAGTGGGCGTCAGCTGCCGCTTCTTATGCCATTCTCCAGCTTTGATTTTCGGTTCGTTGTGTTTCTCTGACGTCTACAACTCACGCGCCCATGTTGATCGACGAAGAGTCAACATGTTCTGGCCTTCCTCTGGTCGACTAGTGAAGACGACTGACCAAGCACGTCGGGCCGATGTCAGTCCGCTCTTGAGCTTCCTGAGTTGAGCGACAGTGACTGACGAGGAGGAGGCGAGAAAACGGAACGAAGAAGATGAAAAGTGGAGGAAAAAGCTTCAAGCCCTAAGCTGTCCGTAGGTGGCCCCTAGTGGGGCAGAGAGAAAGTGACTACACTCAAACTCAGAGACGAAACTCGACGGCGAGGGCTCGGAGAGCTTGTCAGCCAGATCGCCCGCTACAGGCTACAAACTTCAGCGTTGAAGGCTTCAGCCGCCTGACTGACTGACTGCTCGTCCGCCTGATTGACTGACTGACTGACTGTTCGGTTGTCGAGCTGCCTGGCTGGTAGTCAGCGCGGAGCGAGCTCTCTTGAAATGCACACCCACCCAACGAGGTATCGAGCGCAACCCGGTAGTCTCGTACATGTATCTGCGATGGCAGCATCGCCTTCGTTTCAACCATGCGTACGAGTTGGCCAAACTGGTCACGGACCGATGGTCGCTCTCATTCTGGAGTAGGAAGTCCAGTGATCTCAGTCCCAGCTCCTGGGAATAATCCCACGGTAGACGCTGCACATTTTGATCACGTTTTCACGATGCTCGTGTGCTCCGGTTAAATTTAATGCCCGCAGTACTGAATGCGCACGTGTCGGAAACCAATAGGAGGGCAAAGATCTGTGGGCGCGTTCAGTGCTTCGTGCATCTAGCCTATACCTCAGAGGGGGAGGGAGCGCAACATCCCCGGAAGGAAAACCCGCATGGCTCCGTCCGGTTTCCGAAACTTTCGTGGAAACCTCGCTAATGTTCGGGCGGAACATGATGCATTTCACACCGGATGCCCGCTGGTCCATATGAAGCGGAATCTCGACACCAAATCACCCAACGGCAACCGACGAGCTCGTCGGAGTAACAAAGTCGCTCAATCGGAGGAATGAAGCTATAAACATGTTGGTACCAGTCCCGAGACGGCCTGACGGAAAGCTCAAGAATCCCCCCTGACATGGTACTCCATTTCTGGGTCCGTCCCAGAACCGTTGTGGACCGGAAGTGCGAGTTAATTCTGTGATTTCGGGAGAACAACAATTATCATCCGCGAGATCGTAGTTGCGGAGATCACTCGGAACTGTGCTCAGGAAAATTACTGATCCTGCTGAAGATTTCAGTTCCTCTGATGATATTCAAGATTGAACGATCGAGCTTGCTGAAGATCGATGAACGAGATGTAGAGCGCAATGGAAGGTGTGTTAGTTATGAGGAAGTTATCCGGATCCTGTCTGTGGTACTAGAAGAGAGGGACGGGAGCAAAAAATGTGTAGTGATTTGAAGTGCATAGTAGCGTTTTTGATGTGATACGTTCGATGGTTTCCCGAGCGGGCGGGCAGATGTCATCCTTCTTCGAGTGTCCTTGAGCGTCATCAGCGAGCGCACGATCGGACTGGACGGACACATATCATATTCTGGCTAAGCTAACGGCTCGGTTGACAAGAAGGCATTGTAGTATGCTTAACGAACTTCACAACATCTCGATCAGGTCTCTCGGCAGCCCTCAGAGGTTTCCCAAACGGATCGACTACGAAGAGATTCTTGGATTCTATGGTTACGACCAGACAGGCTCAAAGTCAAGATTTCAGGGGAGTGATTTCCGCTAATAGTTGGAGAGACAATGAGGGCTCCCGAGGAAATGGGAAGTGAAGATAATTCAGAAGATTGCCTCTCTGTCCAAATCGATTCACCTTGTTCCATCTTTGCATGGCCACGCTCGTCTGCTCTTCTCGAGGAGCAGAGTCATGTTGAAGGGCGATCGCGTCGATGGGACGGCGATGACGTGCAGGAAAAAGATTGGGAGTTCCTACCTCCTTCACCCTAATAATTGTAAATAATCTAAGGAGATACCGGGGGCGGGCGTCGAGAGATATTTCTTCTCCAGGGTGAACGATGTCGGACCGCGCACCCAAACTGCGGACTCTGAACCTTGGACCACTCTGTCGGCCGGCCAGACGACGAGCCGTTTTTCAAGGTGTGAAATCGCCTGCGGTTTATTGTGCAGTAAATCGGAACCGAGAGCGCATTTATGGCTCGGAATATTTATTCTCGAGCATCAGAATACGTGAGACACCCATCTGGCCCGGGACGACTTGATAGAATTTCCTCGTCACCTCTGATCCGGCGGAAAGCTACTGCGCATGACTCCGATCGGGAACCGTCTCTGGCTGAATGTTGAGGCGAGCTAACAAATCAACAATAGCGCTTCCGAGAAAGATTCTCGCAATCGAGTTCGATGTTGAACTCAAGGGAATCCATGGCACATCATCGTTACCAGTTCCATCACGACTTTTTTCTTCATCACTCTCTGTTGAGATGTTGAAGATGGAGTTTAACTGAGAAAATATGCTGCATTTGTCGCCTCCCTTCTCAGAAGAACAAACCATTCACTGCGGATTGATGGCAGTCACTATCAAGCCCGTTGCGCTCACACAGACAAACAATCAGCGTGGGCGACATCTCATTAATTTTCATCAGGCCGCTTCTTTTTCGGTTCCGAGAGCCTCGACGGAGTTTCAGCGGGCATGGAACCCAGCGCCATCTTGCTCATGGCGCTCTCATGGAGCAGTCCTTCCTTGCTTCCTCCAACTCTCATCCTGCGGAACCGGCCAACGGTCACAGCAAGATATTCTTCATTTTTCCGGAATTCGGTGACTCCGGAGGGATCTCCAGCCAGCCGCGAACTCTGGCTGAATGGCTCCGACCCGTCCTCCGTCAGCTGCCATGGTGGTTCACTTGGCATGAACGTTCGAACGGGAGACACAGGGTTACAGACTGTGACTCTGGAGCTCCTCTGCAGAACTGGCACCCATTGGTTTCGCTACGGGATGTCCTTCGTTTCTCCAGCCAGCCGACTCCTGAACTTGGCCATCCGCAACGTTCAAACACGGACCGAATACAGACTCCGGCACCTAGAAAATCGGATTGAGAAGCGAGAGATAGCAATCTCTCTGTTGTTGATATCTCCTAATCTGCCGCCGGGAGGCAGCTGTTGAGCTACGATCAGATAAGCCACCGGCTTTGTTCTTGTTGTTGCATGCCTTCGTCGGTACCGCCGCTGCTGTTTTATTGCTGTCATTGTTGAGGTGTCTTAATTCTCGACTAATTACAGCAGCACGTTTCAGTTGAGAGCTCTCTGTCGTTCGGAAAGAATTTATTGGTCGCTATGGCCCCCGACTAACGCTGGGCCGACCCCGACGACTCGACGATCTCTCAAGCGACAAACCTCCCTTCTCGGATCCGAAGTGAAACGTCATCAGCGCTAATCATCTGATCAGACTTTCGTCAGTTGTGGGATCGATGAAGACAACCGTTTTGGACTCTTCCTCGGGAGGATTTCCGACCGTTTCCCCGAGAACCACGGAACGGAATCCAGGTTGAGGAGGAGCGATAGCCGCAGAGGAGCTTCCGTCGAGAGATCCTCGCTAGCCTCCGATGGACGAGGCTTTCGCCGCACAACGGATTCATGGACGGACGTACGGGTGGACAAACGAACTAAGCCACCAACCAGCAAAGGCTAACCTTACACGACCGAGTTTACAGCTGCCCATAAAGAGACACTTTATGACTCCGCTTAGATTTTAGTGCATCCATAATTGGCTGTAGCTTAACGCTCGTTCGTTCGTTCGGTCGTCTTTTCGTTCGGATAACTTATTACCCAATGTGGCGCCTTTGTCGCCCGCGAAATTCTCGCGCGCTTCCTCTCCCGATAACTTATTCAAGTTGAACATTTTACAATGTTGTTGATCCGCTCTAATGACGATCGCCTTGTTTTTTTCTCCATCGTCGGCTCGGCATCGCTGCCTGTCGCTGTCGTTCCGAACAAGGGCTATGCAAATAAGCCTCGCTTCTCAATACGAGCAGCAATATCGTGGGCACTTGCCGTGTCATCAGGTCGTTGAAGGCAAGTAACAGAATCGTTATCTGTCCACTTCCTGGCTCAACGGCAGCTTTATAGAAGTGTAGTAAAATCAAGGTGGGGAAAAATGGGAGGTAATAAAAATTAGAGGGACAGCCAGAGGAAACGTCTGGAAAAAATGGAAAACGCTTCACTCCGTGCCTCGTGGTTTTTGCATTTCCGAAGAGATATCTCCAAAGTTACTGGAGTCCAGCTCGGATCCAGGATCGGGAGGACGCAACGCGATAGCAGTGAAAAAATATCTCCGATCAGGAAGTCGTCCTCATAGACATTCTGAGTGTCCGTCGGAATGTATCACAGCATGACGGGGCGTTCGCGAGACGATGCTGTCTCCCGCGGGCGGGAAGTACGTCAGTAATCCGAAGGACAAAGTTGCAGTTACTTAGCGAAGCGTCCAACATCAATGTCTGCCAATGGGGGAAGTGCTCGAGAAATCGGTGTGCGGTCGTCTAGTCGTGAAGGTGGTCTGCCGATTTAGAGGCGAAGAAGACCAGAAGAGCAGAAAGACGCGAGTTGGGTGCGCAGGGAGCATTAGCGATGGCGCCCCGAGACACCCAACGACGCGAGTATCGGCCCCGAGTGTCCGCCGACTCAGCAAGGCAAAGCCGAGCAAATGGGCGTTTTATGTGTGCCATTAGCGTGCCATAAAGCCCGAATTCCCGCCCGCCCGCCCGCTCGCTCGCTCGCCCGTCCGTCCGCCCGCCCGCTATGCAGTTTCGGGACTGGATGACGTCGCCGCGCCCAGTTCACAGAAGAATCGGCAAATCGTTTATAAAATCTTCATTTTTGAGCTAGAAGCGCACCTTTCCCACACACGGATCATGAACTTGTCGAGGAATCTGCCCTCTTCACCACACGAGATGTGTGCATCCGAGTCGGTGCGATGAGCTCAGCTGACATTCCCGACAATCGCCGGATATGGATCAGAGGACTCGTCGGCGTTCTCCCAGTCGTTCCCCGCTCAGGCTTCCACGCAGCTCGATGAACACAGGAGATGTGTCTTCAGCGTTTTGTTCCGTTGCTCCTGAACGTAAATCGCCCGAGTTTGGGGACGTTGGACCGCTCTCATTTCTCGTCATCTGACTCCGTGTAGCCTTGTCAATGGTTCATGAAGCTCAACCGAACTTGTGTTCATAATTATCGAATACTAATGATCGAACGAAACGTGCGTACACGCAGATGGATGCTGTAGCGACGTCTGGTTCTGGTTTATCAGACTCAGAGCATGCCTCCCGGTGTCAACCTCAAGGAAACCTCGTCCGAGATCGGTATCAGTTCTCTTCGGTCCCTCCTCCGATGAACGCGACGAGGCCCGGGTCGACCGGGTGATGATCACCTTGAGATGCCGCCCTCTAAACGTTTGAAGAGTTTCCGCCGCCTCCGGGAAGTGGCCTGCCGGCGCTGAACGCAAACCACTGTTTCGACTCAATCATCGTGAACAGTTTGGTCAGATCATGGGCAGAGCTCCTTAAGTATGGTCAGGTAACCCACTCCGACGGTGACATGGACGGCCTGTTCGACTGGTCGAAAAACAGGATCCGAAGTTCCTCTCAAGGAGCCGACGAAGGCTCTTGATATATTTCGAATGAGACGAGCTCTGGCGGAATCGATCACTGAGAACAGCCGAAAGCAGAATCAGACCGCATCTCTTGCAGATGGCGGCGATACGGCTCTGACCTGTTTATTACGGGCTAGGGTCTTCTTCGGAGATAACAGAAGCTGTGAAAGACATTCGGACATGTGTGCTCTCCTCTTGTCTTCGTGCGGTCGGAGGAGGATCCTAATGTGTGCCTACTCTCGATCTCCAGCGCGGTTTGTTGCACGGATCCAAGGGCAGCGAGAGACCCGTCAGAGTAGAGCCGACCGCCGCCACCGCAAGAAGAAGTTCTTCTGGTTTGAAAAAGGGCCATAAATTTCGGTCGTTACCCGAGGGTGCATTTGAAGATGCAGAGGAAGAGAAACAAAGAGAAGCCCCGAAAGATAGCGGCGGTGACGGCGACGGCGGCAGCAACAACAGACAGAAGTACCGAAGGGAGACTGCTGGCCGCTCGAATGATCGGCCCGCCAACCTGTGATTGTGCGAGGTGTGTGTTTGCGTGTCCCGGACTGATCGACATGATCGCGGAACGGCCTCTGGAGACTGACGACACCGGCGGCCGAGTAGCACAGCGTCACCAGAAAGAAATTCGGAGCGAGAAAAAGACACCCATACAGAGATGCCACCCAGGTCGGATGACTCGCTGCCAGCCTCCCCGCCTTCTTGACTGCCAGGCGGCCATTCTGTCGGACCGGTGTACAGCTGATCGCTCCGCTAATCTTCAAGGGGCTGAGCGGGAGAAATCACGTCACATCTCGTGAGCCAAAAAGACGCTCAGCCTGAATCCAAATCGAATTCCGCCACAACTGCGCCGAGCGATCGGGTATCGAACCGTTTTGAATCAGCTGCTCGCTGCGGCGGAGCTTCCCGAGCCCTGCACAGCTTTCATTCGGAGCTGGCTTCCTTTTGTCGGAAGCGCGAACCACGGATAGTGAGCTGAAATTCCAGAGTAAGCTGAGGAATCCGGCGAGATCGAGCTCGGTCCTGTTCCGGAGAGCTTGGAGCGTCTGTTGGGAGCTGGAGTTGAGTTGTCGGACCGCGGCTGACACTGTTTGGGTGTCGACTCGATCGGTACTTCAGCCAAGCGTAATGGAATTTCTCTTTTCCTGTCGCTGGTTTCGTTTTTACGAATCAATCTCTCCGTGTCCCGCGGCTGCTGATAGTTCTCCGCTGTCACGCCGTCGAAATCGAACTTACACACGCAACGTAATGCAGGGTTTCGGTCGCGGCGATATGTTCTATAATCTTCGTCCGGCTTCAGTGTCGTTGTCGTCGGTGACATCTTCGATCTGGCGGCGCCCATGCAGTATCTTCCGTCGCTTCTTTTCGTCGCAGCTTCTGTCGCAGCTTCTGTCGCTCGTTTTTGTCCACTGTAGTCCTCCATGCGGGTTGGTTGCGTTTTTGTCGTGGTCGTCTGCGGGGTCCCAGCTCCACCCCGTCAGAGCGAGGGGATGGCGAGGAAATATTGAAAGGAGAAAACTACTGAGAGGCTTGCTGTGTGATGTCATTATTTGTTGTCATTCATCCAGGGGAGCTGGGCTGCCCGTTGAGTCAGGTAGCGCGCAGAAGCGAGTCGGCGAGGCTGAACCGGGCGGGCTGATGGTGGCAGGCGTATCACTCGCTTCTCGAATGAATGAGTGATCGATAGCGAAAGAAAAGAAGCGACAAAGATGGGAACGAGTGACCGAGCAATCTGTAATTTGGCCAGACAAGCCGCGTCTACGACATCCGCTTCTGCGAGGGGGAGCGCTCAAGAAAAAAACGACGACGACGACGAGCGGGCGACAACTGTCATCGGTATGAGCGACAGAGATGCTGCTCGCTGGTGTCTTATTCTTTTCGGTTCCTTTTCACTGCTGTTCGTTTTTCTTCAACTCGGGAATTCCGGCGTCAGAGAGGGGCCAAACTATAGCATGACGTCCAAGATGTTCTCTGTCAACAAGAACATCTTTACTACTTCTAGCCTCTACTGTCCCTCTGAGAACCGACCGAGTGGCCAAGTGGTCTCTGGCCTCACTTCGAGAACGGTTTCCGTTTCCAGACTCGGACACTAAGGGCCACCCGGTGCCCGAGCTTTTTCGAACAGGCTGGAGGAGCCTCTATGAGGAAATCGGAGAGATCATACATGACCTAAGTGGATGTTGGCAAACCTATTTCTCTCAGGACCAACCGCAGGGTCGAGTTCGGTCCCCGAGGCCGATTGACAGTAACGGTCTCCTGTGGTTGGGCATCCGGACGCATTGATCGCTGTTGACTTCCGCCTTCCGCTGAAACCTCAACCAAGCTCCCTGATTGTGGAACTCTGCCCTCGAGGTTCCAGTCCCAACGCTTCCTCCGAGGAATGTCGGCTCGTGGGCATGCCCTTTCCTCAACATTCTAACAGGTTGAAGCGTTGCTCGACACAGTGGGCGAAGAGCAAGCCGTTCCGTCGTGCGAAATGACGAACTCAAAGACAACTGGCTGCTTGCCTGGATGCCGCTTCGATTGACTGACTGACGAAGGTAGGGATCAGCAGAACGATGCTGTGACTGACTGCTGTCAATCTTTGAGAACTCGAATGATCCGACTTTCAGAGAACGAAAACCAACACGAGACGTAGAACATGCGGTCGCTACGACAACAACACCAACATGTCAATTCTTTCTGGATGGAGGGGTGGGCGTAAGTATGGAAGGGCAGATGCAGGCTCCACGGGTCGGTGCCGAAACTCACGGCATTCCGTCGTTCGGACAGATCGAAAAAAGGAGAGAAACGACACTCACTCCGTCGGAATAACGACCGCTGCGACCACTGTTCCAGGTTACGCTTCGCAGTTTGGCAGCGCTCAGAAGCCGCGGAATTTCTCGTTGCGTGAACGCCAGAATCCAGGAGGTTGAGCTCCGAACGGTCCTGGTGCCCGGACCTACGAATATGGGAAAAGCATCGTCGGATCCATCTGCGGCAGCATGTGGCCTCGTAACTTAGTTCCAGGCGTGTGGACGAATGTTTAACCTCGCTAGTAATGACAGACACACGAGAGGAAGCCGTTCCACGCCAACCAGCGGCCGGTCAGGGGAATCAGAGGCTCGGCGGCCCGCCGGAGGGAACCGCTGCGTGAGCGATCTCTAACAAGTAAGCGCGTCGAGCAACACCATGCTAAAGCTAGGCTAGGTAAGTTACAACCTGATCTCGCCTTCCATGTGGAGGGTTGTAAATCTGCAAAAGCTGCCGCTGATCGTCAATTGTGGCATACAAAGACTCAGCCTCCACCCCACCACCTCCTCCCCCTCCTCCTCCCGCTTCGTCTTCTTTCCTCCATGGTCGTTGTCGTCTTCCTCGCGTTCACCCGACAACATGTGACATCCCCATTGTGTATTCAAGACTGTGGATACATTCACATGTCAGCTTGTGTTTCTTTCTTCTCTGCTCTGTCTATCCGAACCCGGTCAATATATCTTTCTCGTTTGTTGTTGCTCTCTCTCTCTCTCTCTCTCCACATCGCAATATAAGTTTCTCCCCGGTGTTCTCTGCCGCTTCATGAACGGAATTCAACCTACGAACTGATTACCTCCGGGTCTCGAACGTACCGTCCAGATCTGCTCGGAAACGCCAGACATATTCTATGGCTTGTGTGCGGAAGGTCGAAACCCAACCAAACAGGTTGGCGAAGGGCTTTCGAGTGTCTGAACTAGTCGATCCGCGACGAAGTCGGCAAATTGATGGTAGTTCGTGGACCTTGAAAGTTGGGGGAAATTCCATCAATCACCTCTCAAGAATGCGTACATCAATGCATGAGATCTATAGAATGCGATCTCGGAGCTGAGATCGACTTCAGGCATCATTCGAACATCTACCCAAAGTGATAAATGGTGATGGATGGATAATGGCGTTGAGGATGGAGCTCTGATCGCTGACAAAACTCGCTGAGGTGGAAATTCCGGCTTGAACGAGTCGATACCTGTTCGGTGTTCGTCGAGAGCATAAACACTCCAAGAAGGGGCGGGTCATGCCTGATTGTTGGTCTTTGACAACAGACACGGAGACAGTGCATGGGCAATGATGTTCGTCGAGTCGTCTCCACGAGGGATGTTGGACTCGACGCAGAGTCAGATGCTCACTCAGGACTATCTTGCGGAATGCGGCAAGAACGTGATCCTCAGCTGAGTCTCTGCAGCCCGACACCGGACTCTCGCGCGGAGTTTTCAGCTTTCTCTGCAATTACCCGCGAGTTCGACGAACGCAGGAAGCGATTCCTTTCGAGATTGATTCCGACTGTCGGAATCCATGTTCGGTTCTGCCTAAGATTATTCTCCTGGGGAATCACTGGCCGCTAGCAATATCTTTTTGAAAACTTCCCTCGAGAGTCGGCGGAATCGATTCATCTGTGGGAATGAGCACCGGCGGCCCTGTTGATGTTCGTTTGTATTTATCTTTCTACGAACAGAGCGAGAGCTCTACCGCTGCTCTCGTCCGTTGAAGGGTTCTCACTCGGTCGATTTTTCTTCGGCTGTCTCGACGGTTGCGAATGATGCCCCGCGATGGAGTTTCTGCTATTGACCCATCGTGGTTTGTTCTCGGACGTCTTCGTGATTTTGCGAGCGATACGCGTCCAGTGCAGCTGCAGCTCACTCTGCTGACCGGACGATGAGTCGGAGAGTCCGAGCTCGTGCCACGACCCGAAGAGGCACAGTGTTAAGCAGCCTCATTAGCAGCGCTTTCCCCTCCCCCGCCCTGCGTCCCCCGATTCGCCTCGACCGGTCCTGCGGTGATTTCGGAAACCGAGCGAGTGAGGTGTCCAGGGAGCCGCCTCCTCCGTATTGGACTCGGACCTGATTTTGAGTCATTCACTGACCTGAGAAAGAGCCGGGACCTTATTTTCAGAACGCGTCGATTTTCACCCGTCCCACCAAGTGATTCAATGAGCAGCCCGCTCAGTTTTCCGATTGACATTGAGCCGACAGACTCGCTGGCCAGCGTCCATTCAAGCATTTATCATTCTGGCTCTTTTTCTGTCTGCTCGTGTATTCGACTAGTTACTTACCTGCTTGTCTTCGCGTCTTCATACGCTCATAACCGGCAGCGGAATAACTGCCGACGGGCAAGCCAGAAGGTCGACTGATTCGCTGTGAAATGGCCAGACAGCGAATGAAGCAGCACATCACAGCCACATTTCAACGTCTGAACGATTGTAATCAAGCATTAGGAAAGCGACTGTGTCTTTTCTGTAATGGGGCTTCGTGGTGGTAAGCGGGCGAACTGATGACGGGTCGCTGGAACGGCTGGACTAAATGGAGAACAGGGCGTTCTGTTAGGCGAGCGAGGCTTGCAGACCGAACCGTTTCTGGAAATAACGGCCGCCGTGTTCGTTCCGCGTCGATTCAAAGATCACTTGAGCCTCCTGTTCATTTCATGTCGTCGAACGAAGATGTTCGTGGATATGTGATTCTTCGGATGGATCGCGGGCTTGCGCAATAATCCCAGACGATGATGTATCCCTAGCTCGTCTTACGTGTTTCTCCCTAATCACGAAAAGTCTTCCATTCAGAGTCCGGGAGTTTGAAATATAGCCTCACTCAAGAAGGGAGCTTGAGACACCCATCTCTCGACAGTCGCTTCGGAACAGCTATATCATCCTATTCAGGGACACCTTCGAACAGGAGAAACAGTTTGGATTCGAGGAGGACTCATGACGCCGAGATAGGTGAATCGGGCTTCACAGGACTCCCGCGTGCGGTCTTTTGCATGCTCAATCGCAATGAATCCTTGGTGCGCGATCTTCAGGCAGACTTCGGGATCGGGCCATTGTTCAGACCCGGGCTGCAGCTCAAGTGTTCTGCGGAAACAATCGACAGCCAAGACAGGAATCATTTCCAGGGAGTGTCTGATTTTGGAGAAGAACTGTTCGTATCCCTGGCCGTCCGATCGTTACATCGTGTTTCGAATCAAAAATCCAGCCGATCGTCGCTCACTGGAGGGAAACTTTATCACTATCCGTTCGTGAAATCGCCCATGTTGGCTCCCGATCTCTCGACCCTCCAGTCGCCAATCATTTTAACGGATCAAAAGCAATCATTTCCAGAACTAATCGAGTTATCCAGTCTAGTTGTCCCGTACGGGTGCTCCATCAGAGGATCACAAAAGGTTCGACGTGTCAACTGGGCAACGCCGGAATATTGGAGGTAATTGCCAGAACCACGGCGCGGCTGTGAGCGGTCATTTTTGACAGTCGTTGAACGCGTCGTTTCCCTCGGCGACAGACACTTATCCTTAACGATCGCTCATTTGAACTGTGTATATTCCGTCTGTCCATCCATCCGTTTGTCTTTGTGCATGATATCAGGTATTCACCAGAACACCCAGAGCCATTACAGAGTAACAAATTGCTCGACGTCTCAAGGCCACGTAAACACCATCGGCGCGGTCGTCGGCGGGTAATTTCTGATTTCAATGGTGAAAGATCGGTATGGCGCCCAAGAGCGACGACACGGCGAACGGTTACAATGGTGCGGAGTGTTCTAACACCTGTCGTTTCGATCCGGGAAATTTCTTCTGACTTCCGCCAGGTTCGCCGGGAGCGACCGCTCAGGTTCGAAGGCAACTGATGTTGGATCCCCAGAGCCAGAGAAGAAGAGAGAAGGAACGTTCTGAACTTGAATAATGACTCCGGTGTTCGGAGTACGAAGAATCCCCAACAACGAAGAAGGGGAAGAAAATAAAAGCGTTGTGACATGTGTGTAATAAATTACTCGCGGTGTCTCCTCCCTTCCTCGCTCCGTATTCGTATCGCTCGAGGAATGAGACTCGTGTTGGTTTGGTGGAAAGGAGCGAACATCGCGAAGAACTTCCGGATGATCTTGAAAATGCTGGAAGCAACTCGGACGGACCAAAAGTCTATCGGACGGGAATCGATTTTCGGGATCCCCTGTGGGTGAGCTTTGTTGCCTGAACTCGAGACCGTAGAAGTTCCGAACGCGCAGTTCTCCTCTCGCTTCGGCGGTGTTTCGGCATTTCAAGCCAGGAGCTTCCTGGAGCCGATGTTCTGTTGGACGAGAGGCAGGAAACCGATTTGCTATAAAGCCTTGTTTCCACTCGCTGCTCAACTGGCTGTCGCTCGAATGCGGGCTGTTGTCGAACACGAGGGATAAGTTGCAACGATCAGCCTTCACTCGTGTATCACTCGACAGCCTCGTCGTCTGTTCGGCTGAATCTCTTCTCCCGAGCTCTCTCCATCACGACGGCCCCGGTCTCGTTCATTCTGTGTGTCGAATCGCTGGCTTTGATAAAGATCGATCGTGTGCATTACCCATTCACTCATCAATTTCATTCATCCTCGTCCTCCCTCCACCTATCCACCGATCGATCGATCCGAGCCGTCTGTCCTCCGAGTTGGCAAGAGAGCAAGTGGGAGGAAGACACACGTATGATGGAGTACAGCCCGCACAGACAGAGCACCTTTCGAAAGGCAGCTGAGGCGGCCACCAAAGACACGGCCCCACTTTTAGAGGAGACGAAGGCTTGGTTTTCGTCGATATCCAGATTGTGAAGCACGGCCGCGAGTCAACGATGGAAGGAACTCTCTGAATCCCTTCCCGACGAGCTCCCACGAAGCGCCACGTTCCGTTCGTCGACGGCGATTCTCGCTGCGTTCTCGTAGTTCGCACGTTGCCGACACATGGGCACCCTGTCGGAATTTCCTCGGAGTCGATCCCAAAACTCGACGGGAATTTCAGAATTCGCCATGAGCCGAGGATTCTTAACAGTCGAGTCTCGGGTTTCGAATTCCCAGCGGAACGCTCGCTTGGAAAGATCGCCATTATCGTTCCGGTTATCGTGTCTTGTTCCTCTAAGTTGAATCCCGGTGGATTCGGCTCTCTCCCAGTATCGGGGCTGCGAGCCGCGGGCTGTCGTCGCCGAGGTTTTGGACGGAGGCCGTGGCGACGACGGAATCAAAAGAAACAATTAACGCCATTCATCAAAGCGAGAGGATGCTCCGAGAAGCGACAGTAGGAGGAATTCTTCAATCCCTTCTGCTAATGAGTGTGTGCCTCCGGTTTTTCTGACTTTTCACAGGCACTCGAGTTTTCACGAAACCCACTGAGCGATCATTCGATCGAGAAAGCGGACGGGAGCGATCGAGAGCACTCGTTTCTGACAGGCTTGACTGATTGACCGAGAAGGTGGGTGGCCGATTGACTTGTTCATTAGAATTCTGAGGTCTCCCAAAAAACCGGGTCCATGAGGCTGAGACTCTACGAGACCAGTCGGGGCGAGTCATAATTGACATGGAACCTCCCGGAGACGTTTTCCACGCGGAAAAGGTGCAAGGTTTCAGCCTCCCTGGCGTTGATTTTCAACGAGCTGAATTCCATGACGGGCCGGGGGTTTCCCCTGGAGAAGGCAGCTCTGGACGAAGACGGGAAGGAATCCCGACGACGTGGTTCCAATCTCCATAGAAGTGCCAAAGCGAGCCGTCAGTGAGTTACTGGCTGGCTTGTTGAACAACAATTACACTCGTAGAACGATGCACTGGGACTTGATGGTCTCTCCGCACGCATGGGAGGATGACTACGCACGCGGAGTCACGCAGTCAGACGGCAATCCGACGCAGTCTTGCGCAATCGCGCACAGAAGATCGGTGATGGTCGACGAAGGAAGGTGAGGGAAATGTTCCGTCTTGATAGGATCCTCATGATTTCTTCTTTCCTCTGATGAAACTATTCTCGTCATCTTCGTCTCAGCCGTTTCCGAGAGTTTCGGATTCTTGTAACCAACGAGAGCTCGAGCCCCGCGGCCGAGAGACAGAGCTGTCTAGCTGTCTCCGGTGAAAAATTGAGCTTTTTCCACGACTAGAAAGACCTCCATTAGCTGGAACGAGAGCACTGCGGAGCTTTTTTCCATCGTATAAGAAAAAAATGAATGAAGAATTAATGGCACCGCGGATCAAAAAAGAGCCACCATGATGAAACGAGGCTGGTGGAGAGAAGTTGGGCAGACTCGATGTCCTCTTTTTGAAGAAGATCGATCCATCGCCCAACTGAGGGATGCCTCAGGAGATGGACTGGAACGGTTGACGGCGAACTTCGAGAGGCCCACTCTGTTTGAATTCTTCCCGCAATCCCGCACCGAAGTCCGTGTTGATACGTTCGCTGCGCGATTGAGATCGCTAACCGAGCAGAAACCGAATGAAAGTGAATTCTTCCATCAGATGCCATGTTTTCAGTGAGAGGCCCCCACATCTGCTAGTGCTACCTCAATCTAGAATTCAAGCCACGCACGAGGCAGAACAAAAAGGGGAAAAATGAACGAGAGTCGAGAAACGATGACGGATCGGCCGAGCATCCCAGCGAGCGGTATCCACAGCGAGCGAACGAGCGGGCGGACGGACGGGCGTCGAGGAAATCAGGCTCGTCTCGAGGAACGGAACGATCGACGGTCACTTCGAGTTGGGACCCAGGGTAGACGCGCTTTCGTAGCTCGGGACTCGAGCTCTGGCTGAGCGGATAGCTGCTTAGCCGTCCCATCGGTGGGTCACCCGCTTGGCAGACTCGCAGGGTGATGGACTGCGGCTCGTCCGTCGAGTACGGACCGGGATTGATGACGATCGACGAGCTGGCTAACTCGCTATCTGCTCGCCCTTTCTCGTTCGCGGTGCAGGCCGACTTTTTTCACACCAGGCCTGAGCTCTCACCCGGGCACTCTCCCGCAGAACCGTCTTGCCAGTTTGGCACTTTCGCCTGCCTATTTAGCGACGACTCTGACATGGCCACGAGCGTGAACACGCCCAGCTATGCGAGGAGGATAGAGCGATAGAAGAACGAACCACTTGACTCGGTGTTTGAAGTTGACAGCGGGTTCCACTCCGCGCGCGATCGAGAGAGTGAGATGCTGAGTTTGCCGTGGCGATATGCCTGAGACCTGCGACATTTTGACTGAAGTTGGAACGAAACGATCAGAGCAATGAGGAGCCGTTGGACTTACGGATTCAGAGATCCGGAAGCCCGAAAAGCTACGCATCTAAGGAATCATCGAGACTTCACGACTCGCCGTTCCGCATGTTTAACGACAGTCTCGCGCGACAGATCATGAACTATGGTATTCGATCCCAGTTGAGTGAACTCCACAGATTCTGAAATCTACGAAGTCTCGACCATTTATGTCCTAGTCGCAGGTGATGGCTCAATGAGGCCAGCTTACCAAGCAGATATGTCTCGAGTCCTCAAGATGGAGTATTAAACTGTCAAGAAAGTCCGCGCGGTTTTCTACCCTTATACAGCGCGCGTCCTCGGTGCTGAGTCCCGAAACGAAAGGTCATCAAGAAGGAGCGAGAAGTAGCTTCACGAGTCTCACACTCGAGGACGAGACTGGGGTCAAACTGGCCGAGCAACACGTTCATAGCGTCTCATCGCCTCCGAAACCGGGGGCGACAGAGGATGCGAGGAAGGAGCCAGAGGAAGCACTTCGGCATAGGCCACCGGTATTGATCCCTCCGAGCGGGCCGGGAAGCAGGCAGTCAGTCAGTCAAGCACTCAGGCAGGCTGGCAGGCAGCAGAGTTTTCTCCCTCATCGCTCGTCGCTGACTGACTGCCTGGTTGGTTGCTGCTGCTGCCGCTAGGAAGGATAGATTGGATGGCTAAATAAATCATTGGTGATTGGCACTCTGACAGCCGACAGCGAAGATGGATGGCTCGCCGCGGCAGCCACTCGTTCTCCACTGCCGCTGTAAAAGATGACAGAACCAGCCGCCACTCGACGACGACGACGACGAACGAAGCGGCCGGCCGGCCGGCCAGCCAGCCACCCAGCCAGCCAGGCGAGTAAGCAAGCAAAAAGAAGAAGAACGAGGAGGATCTGCGAAATACACAACTTCTGGCTTTCAATAGAGTGTCCTCTCCCCTTTTAACACCATCCATCGCACGCACCACCCTCTCCCAAAAGCTCGTTACCCTCGTTCTCTGCCCTTGCCCGAATGCCCTCGCCTTTTGAGAGAGGCTGCTCAGGCTACGCTCGCAGCTCAGCAGGATCAGAGGATCGGTAGGACACATCGTGACTCTGACTGATGAACGTCGGTCGATCACTCGGTGACCATAGTAGGCTATTCTGATCAGCTGACCGAGGTTCAACCGACTGACTGGTTCAGTTCAGTGATAGTCTTCGAGAGAGATTCATCTCTGCTCGGTCTATAGCCGATCTCAAAGCCAGTCTGCTCCTCCAACTACTGGTCATTGACCAGCGAGGAATCGAAACAACTCAGTTGTGCTTTTACGCCGTGGAATAGGAGTTGTGTGTTGTGCTCGGAGCAAGACAAGAACTGCGATGTGTGTCTCAGTCTAAGGATAAAATCTGCGCTCTGTGTGTTGTGGATACATCTAGTTTTTGCACATCTGTGGATTTCGGTTCAGTGCTCATTTCGTCGTAGATGTTCAAGTCGATCGACGACAACATGTTGACTCCAAACCCGAATCAGTACCTGAGGCCCGACTATCTGTCGCCGTTGCCAACCACGGTGAGCATTCTTGAATAGATCGCGAAGTTTCCAAACTGTTCATTTGGAGCATTGTGGAGTTTTCTTTGAACATAAACAAAGCTCAGAGAATCAAAGAGCACGATTCGAGACGTTTGGCAGGGAACCAAAGAGCGTTCAGAGACTAGCTCGAAACCGAGTGTCGTGGATTTTTCTTTTTCCGGCGAGAAATATCTTACACTGGGAAGGGGGGGGTGGAGAAAAACGCTTCAAGACTCGCTTGAGGCAGGGAAAAACTCCGCGCACGAAGCTGATGGTTCTCAGCGCAGAATGTATCCAGGGTTCTTACGGTGCCCCTTCCGTTCATTGCAGTTGGACGCCAAGAAAAGCCCCTTAGCGCTTTTGGCGCAGACTTGTAGCAACATTGGCATGGACAGCCCCAACAACAAACCGATGCTCACCGTTGACAAGTCGAAGAAGTCCTCCGACAACAGCAACAGCAGCAGCGCTATTTCGAAGAAAGCAGATGTTTTCTCAGGCTTTGTTGGCTCGTCGAGTTCATCTAGTTCGTCGCTCGACGACAACAAGCCGGCATTCAAACCCTACGATCTCAAGAAAAGCTCAACTTCGCCCCGATCAGACGCATCGACAAACAACGACGACAAGCGGAGCAGTCCGCTGAGCCAGAAGTCGCCGCGTACGTCGCCAGCCGTTTCGGAGAAAAGCGACAAAGGCAAATCCACCCCCAGCAAAGCCGACACCCCAGCGTCGATCACCTCGGCCACGAACACGAGTAGCTCAACGGTGACGTCAGCCAGCACGACCCTGACGGGTTTGGGCTACCCTGGCCTGGTCGACCTTTCGAGAGATCCAACCAAAGAGAGTTTGGCCGCTCTGAGTCTCGCGTACAAAGGTTTGAACCACCTCGGCGCGTCCCCCCTCGCAGGTCACATGCCCCCGTTGGATTTCAAGGGTCTGGCCTACCCAGGCCTGTCGCCCTACGCGGGCTACGCGAGAGTGAAGACCCCCTCCGGTGGAACCAGTTTGGTCCCGGTGTGCCGCGACCCGTTCTGCACCAGCTGTCAACTTTCCATGCAAACTGCTCAACTAGCGCCGTGTCCCTCTGGATGTAGTCAGTGCACCCATGAACGCGTAGTACCTCCCGCCATTCCAATGCTGCCCGGCCTGCACGGGTCGACAGGACTGTTCCCGACGCCTCTCGGTGCTCGACCGAACGTCTGCAGTTGGATGGTGGGCGATTCGTATTGTGGTAAACGGTTCAACTCGTCCGAGGAGCTTCTGTCCCACTTGCGAACGCACACAACGCTTCCGGGTGACCTGCCCCCGCCATTGCTCAGTCCACCCACCCTGCCGTTCAGTGCGGCGACGACCCCCCCGCTGCCGCCGCCCACCACGGTGTCCTCGGCGGCTTCGCTGAGGCGCAGCTATCCTTCGCCCTCGATCAGTCCGATCAGTTCGTCGAGGTATCACCCGTACAGCAAGAGCTCCACCGTCACGTCGACGGCAACCACCACGACGATGACGTCGACGCCGCCCAGCATTCCCGGCTTCCCAGGATCGCCGTTCGGAGCTCTCCCACCCCATCCCAGCGCACTCCCGATGTTCTACAACCCGTATGCCGCGCTTTACGGCCAGAGGTTGGGACCCCCGGTGCACCCGTGAGGGAGACCGATGAGCTATCGCCGCCGGGGGAAGCGCTTCCTGCGAACTCCAAGCAACCCTTTCTGAAACCAAAGCATGTGATGATTTCAACCCTAAAACGCCTAGTTTAGTCAATCAGGTGTCTCCTGAAGTAGAGCGAGGCGAAGATCTCCTGAAGATGCTCCCGTGATGCGATTATCATCTCATACAGACTCTGGAACGACGTGGAGGCAGACGAACCAATCGCTGACTGATTGACTGTTTATTTGACGGACAGTCGGACTGCTCGCTCGACCGAGCGACTGACCGAGGAGCTGATTGACATCGATGGACAGTCTGACAGTGAGGAGACAGCTCGCCCTCAGCTCAGAGAACAAGCCTCCGGAGAAGAGTGAAGACGTTCAGCAGAACACGCTAGATGCTCTTTTGAGTCTTTGTTCAATCAAGCTCTCAGTCTGTCCGTCGGTTTGACCGTCAGTCAGTCGTCCAGCACGTCGGTGAGTTCGCCGCCGTCCGTCAGCTCAAGACTTCATACAAGAAAGTCGTCCCGGTGCTTCAGAATAGTCAGCAGTGAACATCTTCACTGGGTTTCCATTAGACGTCGGCCACTTCATCCGGGACAGGATTGGAAGCCACGTATGGATCAAGTAATCGTCGACTGGGAGTCCGGAGAATGCAATACGACGCGAAGTGACCACACCATGAATCACGTGATCGAACTTCACCTTCGACGGTCGGCAGGTTGATGGAAGTGCCACCGCCGGTTCCGAGCAAGGTCGAGGGAAGCAATGATGGACACACAAACGGAACAGAAGACGAGAATGAGCGATTGAACCCATCCCGAAATCACAACATAGAAAGTAGAGACGGCTGCTTGGCCAGTCACATGTACAATACCTTGTATATAATAGGCCGGCATGGCACGAAAATGCTCCTGACATTTCGGTGTCAACAAGATTTTCCGGAGGAATGTATCTCCGAATCGCGGTTTCGACCACGGTGACCACCGTTTGCATCCTCGCGGGGATCGTCAAGATCCCCGTGGCTCCTCCCCTCCTCGAGGCTTCGACGAGCGGCCCTGAAGTTCTGACCGTGATCACAGGGTGGTTGGAGGAGGAATAAGAACGGAGGAAATCGTGAGTGTTGTCCGGAGACGTGTGAGCAGGAAACCTTCTATTTATGCAAGCTTCCGTTTGCGGAACAATGATCCAGTGGGTTGCGCGGGGAAATGTGAGGGAACAAAGAGTGGGATCGGGGAAATCTGTTTGTAAATAAAAGCGAAATGTTGATATTTGATGATACTCGAATGTGTCCTCCATTGCTAGAGTCGCCCAGTGCGCTCTCGGATGCCTACCACGGAGTGAGCATCTTGGACCTGTTGTCCTTCCTCACTTCCTCATCCAAGGAAGTCCAGCTGGGTTCCAGAATAACAACGCAAGGAAAAATCCGAGCGCCTCGAAGGAGGACGTTGCAGCAAGACTTGTTGATTCAAGTCGAGCAGGAATAACTCCCTTCTCAGAGTAAAAAAACTCTCAATACTTGAAAGTGATGAATTAGCATCAAGTTTATTCGCCCGAGGCTTATTACCTCAGCAGAGCCATGTTCTTTGGTTCTCGTTCGAACGTTTGTCGGTTCTTGAAAGGCTTCGAATGTCTCTCACAAGTTTTAACAAGCCGACAGACGAGCGCATACACTGACGCTTTTTTTCTGTAGAATGCTTATGGGTGACAGCAAACCGCCAGAGAAACGAAGATTGAGTGGCATCGAGTGAATTGAAATAAAAAAAAAACGAACAAAAACTGCGCATAAATCTCTTCACCGTCGGCTGTTTCGACCTGCCCCGCCCGTCGTGCTTGTCGCTGGTGGATGTTGTTGTTGTCTCGGTCCCGACAAAGCTGTTGCAGATGAGAACAAACGGAAGAATGGGAGTGAGAAGAAGAAATTAAGCGAGAATCGATGACGAGGAGGTCCAAACATCGAACGACCCCGATCGCTATCCTGAAAGGAACAAAAAGATCTTTCGCGGAGATCTACAGGCTACTGAGCCTTGCCCAGTGACGGTTTCTGACGAAAGCTCAACAAACGAATGAAAAGAGCAACGATTGAACCTGGAGGTGAATCTGAGCGAAAATGCCGCGTTTCCACCTGAGGAACACAGGAACAAACAAACGCGCTGTATTCGAAGACGACGGCCCTAGGGAAGCGAGCGGAGGAGACACTCTCGCACGTAGAGAATTTCCCGAAAAAATCCCGAAAAATTTTCCCGAAAATCCCGAAAGGGGAGAGAATTTAAAGAGAATAATTGGAGTAATTCATCACTCCAACGAACTGCATGAAGACGGAGGATGAAGAACGCTCGTCTGACGGCTTCCTCGCCCAGCGATCCGCCTTGTTGGTTGCGTGGCTAGCTCAATCTGGTTCACTGCTTGATGAAGACGGGGCCGCGTTTTGTTCCTTGTTTTTCTGTCCGAGTTCCAGCCATTGTCGCGCCTGATTCGCTCGGAACGGGGATCGCCCGCGTTGAAGGGGAGCTGATTCAGCTCTCAGACACAAATTCACCGCCACTGAGACCACGATCGATGCTAAGGCAGCTTTTCGTGCGCCGATCCGAGAGTTTCCGCAATCATTCCCCGTTGGAGAGGATTTCTTTCTAGTCGGAGCCGAAGTTACCCTCAACTTGGGAGCGTGAGTCGTCCATGCCGTGCCCAGACTGCAGTTCCGAACTCTAAAGCAGAGATCCCGTTCGCGTGATGGAAGAAGCACGGGCCCGGTTCATGATTGTGCGCCATATTGATGGAAAAGACAAATTTGACAGCACGCAGGAAAATGAATTCCTAATGGAATATTAGCCAGCCTGCGGTGGCAGCAGCAGGAGCGACTGGCATGATCATGATAACTTGTGGACTTCTGATGTCACGTTTGACGTTTCGAGGACGCACGTAATTGCTTGACGGCTACAACTAACAGACGAACGAACGAATAGACAAAGACTCACTCACAGACACTAGAGCGCTCACACATGCACCACCGGCGGACGAGCCGGTCCCATACACAGGATATCGGATCAAGTGTTTCTATAAACTGAACATCGGGACGGATTGATTCATTAACCGATCTATGGATCCATTCATCACACGGAGCGCATCGAGCCGTCCGGCCGATCGTGTCGTCGGTTCCCGCTCCCGTCCAGAAGTTCACGGAATCAGAGCTCGATCAGCTTCCAAATCAGCCTGGCCGCGTTGCTGGGGCCGAGAAGTCGCTACTTGCGGTAGAAGCGACCGGAATCCCCAAATTGGGAGTTTGTGAACCCGTTCGGGATCACAATCCGCCTGGCTCCCTGGCTCTGAGCACACAAAAACTCGCAATCATCGCACATGTTATGAATATTGTACATGCTATGGAACGAACGACAATTTGCCACCTGCTACGCGAACGACAAAGGATCGTTTCGCGTTAACGTCACTGACGTGACGTGTTGTCCATTAGGACCGAAACAAATGGGCCAAACTCTAAGTTAACCGCCGCCAGCGCCGACCGGGCTGGCTGGGCGGCTTCGCTGCCGTTGAAGGTTGCGCTGGGAGTTTTAAACAAAGTCGTCGACGCACTTTCGAACGCACAGTCGCCGAACGCTCACGGACCAGACGAGCGGACAACCAGCGGTGGGTAAACCAATTTCTAATCGGGGCTCAATTTACGACCTGCCAACGTATAAGATTCATGCGCGCGATGATGGACACATCTCTCTCCGCCATCAAGGAGTTACTACCGTGCCAACGAAGAGTTTCATCGATGCGCGTTTCGAGAACTATTTACGGTCGATGTGACAGCTCAAACTCGCCCGCCCGCCCGCCTGGATGCCCGCCGGTCTGTAAATCCGTCGATCAGTCAGTCGGTACGTCTCGCTCGGCGCGTGGTAGAACCGATGTTGGCGGCGGGCGGTTGTGCTGTCGGCGACGACCGAGCGCGTATCGAATCAAACAGCCGTGGGACGGACGTTTTGCAGTCAACGCTTTCAGAAGTCACTCATTATAGCTGGGCGGTGTCACCAACGTCTCCTCTGCCGCGTCGCATGATTTCGACCAGACTGCGACAAACCGTGCACCGAAGCCACCGGTGTTAGCTTTCGCCATGCAGAACTTCACGGCCCACCGATCATTTGATGAGTTCTGGTACAGTTCGTCCAGTTCTACGAGAAACCTGGATTCAGTTGTTCCGAATTCCCCTGATTCTTTTGTTTCTGATTGACGAATGCGTAATCGGGTTTCTTGAGGCACTGGAAAGCACTGTCGTTCGATTCGGGTGTAAGGGAATCGATTCAAATTTATTCCAGCGTTCATCCGTGGACGCGAGACGTTGTAAAAAATGAGCGGACGCCGCGTCTCCAACGTCGATGAATCATAGCTCAGCGATCGCTGATAGGATCGCCAGCTTCGCGAACAGTTCCGTCAATTTCATTCATTTGACGCCCTCGTATCCCGAATTCGTTTCTGTCGAGGACGATCCTCGTGATTCACGAACGTGATTTTCGATTCAATACGGGCAAAAGAGGGTTCGCTGAGGAGAAACTCGATATATCCGGAATTCGTTGTTGCCTGAGATCGGCCTCCACAAGTGACAAGCTTTTTCGCAGTTGTTCGCAGAGATCGTGTCGAAAGTTATGATCCCCAACCGGGAATGAGCGGCAGATCTCGATTAATAGGAGACGCTATGATGCTTCCCTATGTTTGTCCCACCAGAAAAGCGCTCCTGGGCGCGTCTCTCGAGGAGGATTTAACCGCGCGAAGGCACGCGCTCCGTAGCACATCAAAGATCATCATCAGGTTCGATTCAGAACAGCTTCCGTTCAGGACGAAGTTTTCCAAATATATCTGCGAACCTCGGCACCGCATAAATTCGAGATCGATGTCTGAGTTTCACATGATGACGCATGAATTTTATGTGCCCGCGCGATGGGCTCTTCCGAACGTCTCCCTGGTTTCAAACCCTGCCCCTCCGGGAAGGTTGCGGATCCAGGCATGAGTGGCGGGAGCGAGGTGTATTTCTGCGATTCGTGAGAATTCCAGATTTTCGTTCAGTTTCAATGAGGATTCTGAAGCTTCCCCTTGGGATTCGGGATGGGCCGTATTTCAGAGTTCGGGTTGCTGATCCCGAAAATTCCAATTACAATGAAGTCCTCATCTGAGCTGGATCAGATCAACTGGGAAAACTTCTTCCCACGATGCTCGCAAGGCCGAGCCCTCGTTGGAGACGAGCGTGGTCGCCGCCATCCCTTCCGAAAACGCCCGGAGTGGCGAATGTGTTTTTGATAATGCTGTTCAATGTAATGATAACGGGCAGAGATGATGATTATATCATTGTGGTGTGCTCTTTTCCTCATCGCTGGTTCGTTCATTCGTCCGCTCGTCGGCGGAATGCGCTGTTCATTGTGATACTAGTGGCGGTGGTGGGCAGTAACGGCAGCAGTAACAGCACGGCGGCAGCGGATGCTTCGTAGAAACGCCAGCGGCGGCGATGTAGCCGATCGTCGAGCCTGCCGAGATAGATTGAGAGAAAGAAGAAGCCTCGCTCGACGGCCCCTCCGACACGAGTGGCAATTTATCAAATTAAAGCATGAAGCGTTCATTAAAATATCATATTGTTCGAGCCCGCCAACCAGCCCAGCGAGCGAGCGAGCCAACCGACCAGACAGTCAGTCAGTCAGCCAGCCAGCCAGCTAGCCACCCAGCCGAGCTGAGACAGCACTTAACGCTTCGAGCCACCGAGAGGAAGATATCACAAACGTCGACAGACACGTGTTCACGCTCGGTCCGCGAAACGTACAGGGCGCGTCGTTCATCCCGGTCCCGTAGGACCGCTTCTAGTGGACTCTGCTTGTAAAGGATGCACGAAGGCCATATTCTCCGAGAAATTCCTCTTTCCGGTATTCAATAGCGAGCGAGTTTCGTGGAGTGCCACCCGTTAGATACGCGCGGGAAGCTCTAGTCTCGTTGATCGGTCGATCGGCGTCCGCTGGGACGAGATGGATGTTTTGTAGGTGAAAAGCGCGGACGAAGCAGCCGGCAAATGGAACATTCTCGAACACGCGTGGACCGGGAAACGGAGGAGTAGACGGTTCATCCGTTTGTCCACGCTTTGTGTGATGGACGGACTGGCCGACTGACGAATGGATACGTATAGCGCTCGGCTGCTTAGAGCGCCAAGCTGCCGCCATTCATCACCACTTAGTTCAACAATGAGAGACATTCCTTGAACGAAAATGGAGCAGGCGCTGCGATTCACCGCACTTGACTCCTATGCAAGCATAGCCAAGACTTTCAAGTCCCTTAAACCGCTGCTCCGGAAGTTTTTCCGAGCACGCAGAAGCCTGCAGCTGTACTCGTCTCTCAAACGTGTCGGCCGCGAGAACCGCATGATTTCTGTCCTTGACTGCGGAGTAAGTTGTACAGCAACAGTCCTCAGGAAGATCATCGGTCTGGATGCTCATTCCTGTGGATCCTTCTCCCGTCCGCTCCTACAGCGCTCCTGCATCGACAGCAGTCGGAGTGACATTTCGATCGGCTACATGCTGCTCACGCGGCTGATAAATGAAAACTTCAAAGGTCCACTTTGAAGGGCATTCATTCCACAAAGTCGGAGCAGAGAACAGCTGTGAGCACTACCGATTCAAAGGTGCTACCTCTCCTCCTTGTTTTATCTTGTCCCGGAACGCTCAGTCCTGCGAGTTATCCCTCAAGTCATTCAAATGGATCAGCTCCCAGCGCGGAACCGGCATTTGAGTTGAGATGGCTCGACAGAGCAACGTGCTCGAGGAAACACTGTCCGGCTCCCCGACGGAAATCGATGTATGAGTAATAACGAACTCCGACGTTCGCGTTGCTTTCGTTGTCAATCGCCCCCCCCCCCCCTCCCCTGATTTCCAGTTTAGATTTCGATGGATTTGGGTGCACGATCGTTGAACGGGGCACTGAGCTGAACCCAATCGCAGTCAAAACCAGTAACTGGAAATCTCAATATATTAAGCCCGGTGACTTCGCGGTCTCCTTCCCCGCTGGAATCAGAAATCGGAATCACATAGACATCAGCGAAAAAGCAGCGCCGAAAACGTAGATCCGACGTTTTACGAACAGAGTGTTGACATCGGCGCCTGGACTGACGGGAAGTATGGAGGGAGTGTTCCGTCAACGGACAAATTAGCCGATAGCACAGAACATAAACAATGTTATACAAATTTCAGAGATTTCTTCTCCATTTGAGTGACACGTAATGATGGAACGTGGGCGTACCGGATGAGCGTATGACGCATCGAATAGTTTTGCCTTCTGCTCGACAGATTTCTGTCTTGCGGTCTCATTCCGCTCGACGGAAACCTCGAATAGGCGAGCCACTCACGAGTTCGAATCAAAATCCACAGAACAGAATTCCATTATTTCACTCTTGATCACGTTTGATTGAGACGGATGATTTTCTGCGATGAATCGTCCGAATGATCATTTATTTGATCGAACACTAAGCTCATTGATGGATGAAAGCGCCGAAACGCAAGATGGGGGCCAGCTTGATCGATCTTCCTTTGCGCCCCCTGAACGTGTGTATAAGCAGAACAATGGAATGGTGTTGCGTGGTGTTTATTGCCTTCGACATATCACCACAGCCTGTCTTGAAAAGCTTCGCTCCCGACTGGCAGGCAGTCGGAAATGGTTATGTACTGATGTCCGGCATCGATTATTTCGGTACCCAAAGAACGCCCGAGCGATGCCACAGTGAAGAATGAACAGGGCAGAACTACTGATCGCAGGCAATGAATTATCATGTAGTACTTTCTGGCGGATCTATCGAGACATCCGAACGTGGAGCCAGCGATTCATCCTCGTGCATTGAGTAGTTCGTCAGAGGTCGGAGAGGTTGTCTGGAACAGCGTCCTCGTCCGGCGAGGGACCGACTATCTCTCAATCGAGACGATCCCGGAATTGGCTCAGATCAGTCGTTGAATCGGTGGTTATGCAAATGGCCGGGAAGATGGACGGATAGTTGGACTGATGGATGAATGGGCGGGAGTAACGACGACGGCGGCGGTGGTCGGGGCCGTGGCGGCGGCGGTGGTGTGGTGAAGCAACCCACAATCGAAGTAGAAACCAAATGACTCCCCCGATCATCAGATCGATCCGATGAAAGACAGCAAACCTGCCAACGACTCAGCCGTCAGAAAAATGGCACCGACAGCGGCAACAACAGCAAAAGCTGAAGTCGGAGTCAAACTTCGGATAAATCCTCCTGTCTCAGTCGTGTCTGTCGATCAAATCTGCCGCCGGTGCACCGCCTGCAGCCTGCCAACCTGCCTCGAAGCGTAATGGGAATTTACGTCAAGTCCCGAAATGCTCGTTCTGCAATCGACTTCACACAGACTCGCACATGAACACAGAGACACGTGGACGGGCGAACGTCGAGAAAAAAGCGCAAAAACACACAATTGTCGTTGAACTGTTTTGAAGGGAATGAGCTGCAGCGAGAAAAAAGTCGCGCGATTTCTCAAAACGAATTTACCTTCAAAGGTTTTTCCCGCCTCTGTATCGGCTGATCCCTCAGGCCAGAACTCTGATTCAAGAATCTCATAGAGGGCAAGAGGGGAGCTGCTCGAGCTCGACTCCGCACGAAGGTCAGATCTTGAGCGCTGCAGCTGAAAATCCTCGATGGAGGCTCAGATTGTTTTGCAAATTCAAAAAAGCATT
The DNA here is from genome assembly GCA_037576195.1 of Phytoseiulus persimilis. Taxonomy (NCBI): domain Eukaryota; kingdom Metazoa; phylum Arthropoda; class Arachnida; order Mesostigmata; family Phytoseiidae; genus Phytoseiulus; species Phytoseiulus persimilis. Next base: position 29,847,868 of record CM075103.1, read on the forward strand.
CCTGTTATGGATTTATTGAGCTCCGTCGGGTTGTCTGATCAAGACTAAAAAAAAAATGATGGAAAGTTGCGATCCTATCTTGGCGTGATTCTGAACGACTCCCTCTTGACCGACGACAGAGACGTGAGCCTAGGCACGCACTTCGCACGTTTGGACAAATCGAATCGATGATCTAGCCTCCTGCATGATGATGATGATCACAACAGCTCCGCATGAAGCCTTGTGTTCGTGGCACGTTATCGTCATCGTTCTCGTCGGAGTCCGCCTCAGCACGTTCGTGCTAATTTAAAACCAATCATACTCACTGTGCATTTACACCCGGCTCGATACAACAGGAAGAGGGACAACGAGAGCGGAGTCGCCACGGAAGCAAGCCGATCCGTGGGTCGATGCCATCGATCGATCTCCGGGCCGTTCGCTCGATCCTCCCACCGAGTAACTGATTGATCCTTGGCCAAAAGCTCGAGAGTGGTTTCGTTTGCGTCTGTGTGTTCTACCCGCCAGGAAAAAAGAATCTGCGACGTCTCGAGCGAATTCCCCGGACGCAATCTCACGGAAGTGTACTGGAGAAGCCAGAACAAAGCTCGGCCCCGTTTACAGCGGTCGACTCGGCTGGAAAATAGTTATTCACAGATTTTCGAGAGCATTCTGTGTATCCCGGGATCACATCAGATCCAGTGGGACAGTATTCGGAAGCCCCGGAGAGCCAGTTAGGGTTGCGCATGCGGGCGCCTCGAGGTGAGCAGCGTGCCAAAATCAAGCGTCAAGGTCAAGTTCCGCTCTGACCGGAAGGTAAAAAGCTTCATTGAAAACGGTGACAAAGTGCCTGGCGAGTACCCGCTACGGAGTCGGGTTCAGGCATTTACGTTTTTTTCACCGCTCCGCGTCTGTCAATGCTGGTGTGCTGCCTTGGTGAAATATGGATCCGTGAAGCGAAGTTTGGTCGACCGTCGCTCATCGCCGTCGTTGTCGACGTTTCATGCGTTGTCCATCAGTTGTCAGAAAATCGTTGGCGGCGGAAACGCTCGACGCTTCTGATTGATCATCATTGTCCATCTGGCAATGGTACTCCCGCGGCCCTCCGGCCCGCCTGCTCGCTCGTTCATTCTTTGGTTCGTCAGTTTGTTCGGCCTGGCCGTCAAGTGGGCGACCAGCGACCGAGCAGCCATTTCAGAAGGCGAACGATACAGTTCAACAGTCTGAGGTCACCGCGTACACCTCTAACGGAAGTTGACTCGAATTCGAGGGATTCGAGCCGTGTTCAAGTTCTCCGCGCGGTCGAGTGATCGGGTTTCGCCGAAGTTAGGAGAAAAAAAAACTCTTTTCTCGAACGTCGAACGGAAATCTGTTGAACACGATTTTCGTGTCTCAAATCGACGCTTCCGACGAGCTCCATCAAAAAGTTACCCCGTTCCAGAATCAAGCTCTGGTAGTCTCAAGGCCGAGAAAGTTCTCATCGGGGAGTGCGTACGTGAAACTTTCAGAGTGTAGTATAGCATGGTTGACTACAAGGCCATGCGAATGAGCGCGCGGAAGTCTGAGCGGTGGATTGTGTGAGTGATTAGGTGGATGGATGGATGATTGATTGATCGGTGATGGAGTACAAGCGCCATCTGGACCGGGCGAGGACCGGCTGCCAATGCCGCCAGCGTTGCAGCGGCCAACGACGACTACGGCGACGACTCGAACGATGATTCCACGATGATGGTGGGCCGACTACATAACAACTCGCGGCGGCACCACCAGCAACAACAACAATCACTCATTGTCGTTTTGATGGGGAACTGGCGTGTCGTATTTTTCTCTTTCGCGCGCGCTCGTTCGTTCGGTTTTTCGCTTCATCTCTGTCTTCCTCTCCTTCAGTCCGTCCGTGAGTCTGTCCGACCGCTCGTCTGTCCGTCCATATTCTGGGTGTCGGAGTTTCTGCCGATTTCCTCCAGGCTGCCGCTGCTCTCCCCATTCGTCCCTCGGGGGTATGGTAAGTCGGTCGAACGGTCAGTTTGTCGTCCTGGACTGCATCCTCCTGAAAGCTCTCTTGAAACCGAAAACCGCTCTTTTCCGACAACGCATCAACGACATAATTGAGATAATAAAACTCATCTTGTTGGCTGGCTTCGTCCCCCAGAAGCGTCTGCGAAGACTCCGGTGGAGACGGTCTTGCGCTTCCCAGCAGTTCGGGCGCTCGTCAACTGAATCGCCCTCACAGGGAAGGATCTCGCCCTTGGATAGCGAACATTATTTCCTTCGTCTCGACTTTTACAACTGTGAATATGATGGTGATCAAGACGACAATTAGACCAACACTTGGAGCAGACGGTGACTTACCGTGTAATTGATGGATCATGAGGAAACGCTTCTAGAACGACGAGGTCCGGAAAACTGCTCGGAGATGGCTGTTGACCTGAAGGCCGCGCTTTTCACAACTGGAAGTCGCGTAACAGAGTTCAGCGTGCCTAGCTAACAGATGGGGAGTTTTCCGCCCTCTGATTCCGTTGAAGCTTCGTCCAATGACCGAAATCGGTCTTCCTGATCACGAAGCTGACATCGGGATCGATCTCTATGGCGATTTCCACACGGGTCGCGGGACGAGGTCCGACGCCGGAAGGAACTGAGAGACTCGAGGGATCGATTCTGACGTCGGAGTTACGATCACCAGAGTTGACTGCGGAGGGAGACGGAGTCTTTCGGAATCAGACACCGAAATGATTTATCATTGGAGGGACGAAGCTCTGCAACATTGGCCCTACTCGTGGTGTGATAAATTCCACAGCATGGAGCCCAACTGGCGCGGGCTTCAGATGCAGCGATCGCTTCCAAGATCTCACTGGAGCTGAACTAGAACCGCGCAAACTTTCCAGCTATCCGGTGCCCTCGCCGTATGAAGGAACGCTCATGATCGAGCCGATGCTTCTCCTGGGGCCGATCTCGTCCGGCCTATCTATCATGAATGGTCATCAGCATTCGCAGAGTCGATCTCAACATCATCCGAATCATGGTCATTGTCACCTCTCGTTCGTGCGAACTCAGTCTTCCGTGTTGGCCATAGCATCGGTCGAGGCTGCCGCTGTTTTTGTTGTGATGATGGTGGTGGTGACATGCAAACTAACCATCAGATCGGATCATCAGATGGGCTCGCATCACTCAAAAAGACACGCCGTCCGATGGACTTCCCTTTCTGTTTTTTTTTCTCCCTCGGTCGTTGTCTCGCCGGGTGATAATCGACAAGCAACTGAATTGCAGGTGTTGGTTATGGTGGTGCTGTGGGCCTCGCCTCTGGCCGGCCGGTCGTCGTCTGCCCAGATCTTGGGGCGGGCTCCTCCGAATCGCTCCGACCGCGTTCTCGAGAGAAAATACGCAAGTTCTTAGGACAGAACACACTGCCCTTCAGAGGAGACCCCGCTCATTCTATTCCTCCAGCCGGAGCGCCCTCCTCTTCGCTCCTCCCTTCACTCTCAACTCTTAACCCTGGTTTGATGGCCTGACGTGCCACGAGTTTGGCAAGAAAGCTTGATGGCAGACAGATCGTCGTGGCAGAAGCCACATCGTTCGTCGACAGCGACAACGGAGCGGAGGAGGACCTCGGAAACTGTAGAAATCGCCGATGAGTGATTTAAGCCAAACAGATGCTATTGCCCTGGAAACCGATGTGCGAGCGTGGCGCGAACGTTTGAAACAGAGAGCACACACACACAGCCGCTTTCACTCACATATCAAGCCCGGGGAAAAGCAGCTCAAGATGAGAGGCAACAACGATGACGATGCTCACACATCAACACCATGCTCGCTTGCTCAGCTTGGCTCGCTTGCCCTGGTTCTTCAGTCGTTCCGTTGACGGAAAGCTTCTCCCTGGTGAAGGGGAACAATAAACGAGAAACACTCGACTCTGTTCTCGAACCCATTGAGCTCGACTATAAACGAATCCACTTTTGCGTTCAGATGGCCATGAATGCAAGGCGTCGATGGATGACTGAATGGGTGGATATACCGTATCTTCTCCGACACAGCAATGAGCACGTTTTCTCGCTGGGGGCCGGACTGGAGGCCGGGATCACGGCCCCAGAGCAGAGTGCGGACTCGAAATCAATCGAGGGGTACCGTGTCCGGCCGTTTAACATCCGAATGAATCTTCGACTATTAACTGCAACCTCTGCTGATCCATGCTCTGACCGTGATTTCAACTATTACGAGTGGTTTCAGTCTTTCACATTCATCTAAATTTACCATAATATCCATCAACCGATCGTGACAATCATTAGCCACGGTAAGGCTGCGGTGTGTCAGGAGAGACTCAACTCCTAACTCGGTAAGATGGTCAGCTAGGAGTGCACTCCTTTTTCCGGGGCCATACACGTGGTCGGCCCCGGGGCCCCCATGAATCAGACAGGGTCACGTGATGGGACTGGATCGATCCATCGGTTAGAAATTCACTGGGAGCGTTGATGAATAGATGAATGAGTGAATCCATGGGACGATAGATGGGTAGATAGAATTGTGGACAGAGACCGGCTGCGTCAGACTCTTGTCTGTTGAAACTTCTTCCCTGCCGATTTTACGCAGGAGCAATGACAACGACGGCTGACAACAGTCTTCGACAGTTGTTCATTCTTTGGTAGGTTCCTTTTTTCCCGTTCGCTCAACACGTCGTCCGTCTGTCTCTGTTGGCACGATTGAAGCGATGATGATGATGATTTTTGCATGCCAGAGTGAGCGTTGCCGACTGACGGACTGAGTGACTGCTTGCTTGGTTGGCTATCTGACTGACTGACTGCTGCTGCAGCTGCATTCGCGTTGTCGTCGGTGATTGATTCCTTCAGCTCTTGACGTGGACAGTCTTCACACCGGCGGCAGTGACGACGACAGCGGCGGCGGTTTCTGAAGCGTCACTACCGCCCATCTAGTGACAGACACACTGACAAACCGACAAACCTAATCACGATCATCATCATTGTCGCCGTCTTCGTAGCCATCGTTGTACGCACACATGACAGCCTCACATGTGATGAAAATCTTCGCGAAACGTAAAATCACCATCAGTTTTCAATCGTTCCCATCGTCGCAGTCGACGACGTCGGCAGCGGCAGATGCCGCAGAGCAACGGTTCTCGTGGAGCGTCGCTGAACGTTATTGAGCGTCATTTTTGCTGATTCTCCTTGTGATAAGCATGATATGAGGAATAACGGTCATAGTTTGCGGCAAGAACAACCCAGGATCAGAAACTGTGATGAAGAGCACAACATGAATTGATTCGGCGAAGGACACGTACACTAAGTTCTCCAACAGGCCGTCGCGATGACTGTCATAGCGGATGGGCAGAGAAAGAAAGTCTAGTTCGACTTGAACCTATAAAACACTCACGAGCTGATCAATCCGTCAACGATGACCTTAGCTGTGCCAAAGGCCTAAAATTCCCGTTATTTTTCTCCTTGGACTTTTCTGATGGCGACAGACGCTAACGTGTGAGCTGAATCAACTCTCTTCGACCTTTCTGAAGCGGAACTTGAGCCAACCCCGACGGTGAAGGGAGAGACCGAGGAATTTCGTCGACGATAACGCTAGGCGCGGGCGAGACCACTGAACTTGAAAAAATATCGATGCGGCTGCTCCTCATAATTTCACTTCTCTGTTCCGGTCTCTCTTCTTTTTCTGTCTCCCTTTTCCTCTCGCTCCTCTCGTTCTCGAAGTCTGTCTGCGAATCGGCGAATCTGCTGGTTGGCTTGCCGGCTGACAGCGGTCGTCGTAAATCTCAGCACCACTTTAGCCGGTTGAGTGCATTTAAGACGGGGTAAAAAACAGCGCATTTTCATAAATTTCACGCCACGGACGTTACACCGCAGGGCAGGAACGACGACCATTTTTTCTCTCGTTTCCTCTTCACTCAGAAACTTCTGAGCACTTCTGTTCGGGATGGGCAAATCCTCTCGTGGGACATTCCAACCGTAGTCCACAGATCGGCTGTTCCCTCATTCGGCGTTCAAGTACAATTTCTCTCCCACAGCGAGTCCTCCGCTCGCTTCCCGATAGTAGCGTGGAATGAAGAGGAGCGCACGATTCACTCACCCCGAGTGACTCAAGGAGTCACGGTCGAATCACATCGAGTTTTGTTTCTCGGCTTAACTCCTCTTTTGTATTCAGCGGCGGTCCCGATGACAAATGACCCTCTCTTCCTTTCTCCTTGCGGAAACATGCTTCTTTAAATGAACACCACGCTTTCCAACAACTGTCTGTTTAGTCGTTGACGCTCTCCTCTCTCGGGTATTTTATTGTTGTTTGGACCATCTTTTATCACGAGCGCACTCAACAACGTTTCCCAGCACAGCCTTCGTGGTTCTGTGATCTGAAACGTGCGGTGTACACTGGTAGAAGAGCGAATAGAGCATCAGAGTCGAGTCACTCCTTCGTTAACGAGCGGTGCATGGTCACGAAATCCGTGAAGCACCTCCCAGGGAAGAGTTTGATGCGAGTTTGGAGTGCACAGAAACGACGGAAAAAAGTCGTCTCCTCACGTGCGGTGGAGTTCGGCGGCCTGCGGGCCGGATGGCTCGGTTCTTTCGTTCAAGCGGCCATCTATCTGGCGGTCCATTCGTCCGACGGCCAGGCAGGCAGCCGCAGGACCGACAACATGCCCGTAGACACTCGTTGAAATCTATGGCATGATAAATAACAATAAACGAATATTTTCGCCTCTACTCTTTTGCGCACAATGAGTTATGAGCCCGCTTCTGCTGACGCGGCGGCTTTCGGTCCAACAGTGAGCGGGCGAAGAGGGAACCAATCGATGTGCGCCGAAAGAAGCCCAAAACTGAAACCGAATTCCATGGGAAGAAGAAAATCGCATCCATTCTGCGTCCTCGGAAGCCCCGTTAGCTCGAGCATTATTGCCCTGATGGGACTATGCCCTATCGCCACGAAAAGCCCGATCTCGAATCCAGACTTCTGTCGTTCCGATCGGAACTCCGTTATGAGTTTCGGAAGACGAACATGACCAGAAGTGAATCTCCAGGAAACTCGAAAAATTACAGTCGATGAAATATGACCGCTTTGAAACATGGGAGCTCCTCAGATTCATCCTGTCATTCTTAGCGTCATGGACGGAGAATTCTCGACACGTTCGAGAGAGTTGTGTCTGGCAGAGATTAGCGTTCCACGTTACGCTTTACGCTTCTCACTCGAAATCGGCTCAACGATCGGTACGTGATGCTGGCTCCACGGCCGCCACCACCGCCTCAGAACTTGAGAAACAATTCATCTTTTCGTGTCTGATGCGTGGTATCCATTTCCCGAGCAAATCCAACCGCTCAACTCATGGATTCACTCCAAAAAAGTGCCACGAGAGAGTCAGCAGGTATCACGTACAGCGCATCTTGCAATAATCGGAGGATGGGAAGAAATAGGAACGATTCCTTGAGGCGAGAAAAGAATGAATCGTTCAGGAAACCTTGGGGTTCGACAATAGAGAGGAATGGTACTCGGAATATTAAAACTTCGGGCTCGGAAAGCGAGGAAAGGAACGGAAAATGCGACGGTAAAAACATTTTCCTCGGAAGAGTGACGAAGCCCGAGTTTTCCCCGTGGGACCACTCGAGCTCCTCAGGATTTCCGCGAGTTTAAAGGCGATACAGGACTCGGATCCTTTGGCGACTAGTGAAAAAAAATTACCGACGTTGCTCGGATCGGGGAATTCAGAGATATCAGATATTCAGCTGATAAGCGCTGGGAAGCCTCCACTCTGTGCCGTTGTGGCTTCAACTGCCGACGGAAGAAGGAGAAGAGCACTTTGTCGCTAAACGACGCACAACTCTTATAAGCGACTTCTCGGGTGTCCAATAAAAGCACTGCGCGAAGTGGCTCTTTTCAAACACTCCCTTATTATCACAAACAAATGATAAGCGAGTGTTCTCTCGCTTATCTATTCGTATATGTTGTTCGGTTTGGCCGTTTGTGTGTGTGTTTGTTGTGTGTGCTGTGAGCTTGTTGTTTGGAAGAAACCAATCAAAACGGTCAAAATGCGTTCTGGGTGCGTACTGAACGAAACGTGGTCGCCCGTTACATTGGAGAGTTCATCGGTTCGACTGATCAAAATGAATGCTCGGAAACACGAGTCTGAAACACGAGGTATTCACTAACGCTGCTGCGATCGATTCCCAACTTGTTGGGACGGAATCAGAGAGATCGGCTGCAGTTCCAGTCGTATCGTTGCAAGATACTTCGAAGTACGGTACCCGTTCCAGGGTTGTCTCCCTCTCCGAGAGACCGCGATTCGAGAGTCACAATAGCTTTCTATTCTCGTCGTCTCGAGCTAGTTTCCGAGCGAAAGCTGTCGCTTCTGTGTCGCCTGTGTTGATTCCCATGGCCCGAAATTAAAGTTGAGAAGCTCCGGACAGCTAGATGACAAGCGACAGGCTTCGAAATGATCTAAATTAAGAATACCTTAGAGAGAGCCATCCCTTATCGCCCCGACTACCTGGCTCATTTGGCGGGGTCCAATAAATCAATGGAGCTGTTCATCCTGCTTTCAAACGCTTTCAGATTTTCTCCTGGAGTCGATGAAGTTCATCCTGACCGTCAGAACAGCGCTCGGCACTGCACGACAGGAGCATGCTCCAAGGGTATCCAGGGCGTCAGGATGGCCAGCGAAGATGAGAACTTGAATCGCGACCGACATTCAGTACTGACGCGGAGCCTTGCCAACGAAGTACCGCAGTTGGATGATACAGTTCGGGAAACATGCGCGGTCATATTTCTTTCGTCCGCAGTCCTGGGGCTGAGAGTGGCGGTGCAAGCCCATTTGAAGCCGCAGGCGGCGAGTGTCTGTTGCAAATGAAGGAGATTCTGTAGATTTTTCACAAAGGAGAACACCGAGGATGCTCTACTGCCGCGCTGTCTGAATGGATGGATGGCCCTGCAACCGCCCGAGACACCAAGCATCCAGTCGGCTTGCCTGCCTGCCGGGGAGGAAGGAACGAGGCCTGTCGCAGCTGGGACAGGCATTGATAGATGAACGATAGTCGACTCCTAAAACGACACCTCCTAAAACAAGGATTCACCCGAAACGATCGCTCGTACCTACTGCCCTAATGAACGAGGAGCAGCCGCGACACTTCGAGCGCGCGACGACGAGGATATAGGCGATGATGATTCCGACAAGGTTGGCCTAGCTGCTGCTTCGGATGACGGAGTTGCTGATGATGGCAGCGTCGGGATTCCGCGGTAGCCGCGGAGCAAGGTTACATAAGTAGGCTCTACATTTGACTCATGGAGGAACGGTTGATCGATGAAGTGAAACTCGGACCGGGGACGAACAGTCGAGCTCGCCGCCGCTCCCCGCTGACCAGGGCCGAGGGAGGGCGCCCAGCCGACCGAAGGTACACACATCCATTCCTCACCGCCGAATCATCCCTACCCAAAACAGTCATCCATTTGTTCATCTGTCGCTTCGTCGCTCTATAGATCTCTGCGTACACCCATCCAGCAAGTCATCCTCGAAGGCGAACATCCATCTGTATGTCGATCGGTCCGTGCAAGAATCCAGGCGGGCAGCTTCAGGCAAGCTTTGCGAGCTGCCAACTGGCGACGCGCTCGACGCTGGCTGACTCGCTGAGTTATGGTGATGATGTTGTGAGTGACACTGATGATCCTCACAATGTTCTTCATGTCGATGCAAATATTGCAATAAATTGTGCAAAACTGACATCCGCACAAGTCAACAGATGGCTCAGACGCTCATCATGCTCGTCCCAACGTCCGCTGTGGCCGACTTCGCGGCATCATCATCATCATAAATAGCCAAATACTGTATGTCAGTTCGCGCGTCCAACGACTGTCTCCGACCGTGGAACTCCAGCTGACCGGAGGGAGGAGCGCGTCAAAAGGCTTCGAGTGCCAGAAGGACGCGCCTGTTACGCTGTCGAAGATCGTTCCTGTTTGTTAACGACTTCGCTATTCTGAGGCATGCTCGTTCATCTCCGCTCGGGTTCCTCCCTTGATGGATCCGCATTCTCCCGTCACGTGGGGTCACGCAGATTGATTAATGGATACATGAATCGACTCCAGGATGCATGGATATGCCGAATGTGAGTTACAGATCGGGTTAGAATGTGGGACGACGAACCATCAGCACCATGTGCTTCCGAGCATACAGCTATACTAGAGAGCTGACTCGGAATCTGACGCGATGGAAACGCTCGAGGAGTCGGGAATTCCGCCATCAGTCCGCGCGAACGTGGGGCCGGTCCTCTGCTCGAGTGACTGAAAGCAGGGCCCTCGTCCTTCTGAGCCGCTGATCAAATTTTAGCCCTAATAAATCGGAAATCGATTCGCCAGCGAGCGCGGAGCGAGCCAGCCAGCCCAAACTAGACTCAAAGCCATTAATTTTGTCTCCCGACAGCTCTCTTGTTGTGGTTGTTCTTCTGATCGCCGGCGACGTGGTGCCGTGTATTGAATTAACTCTCCAGGCTCCAAAAATCGTTACTTCGAGCGATCCGTGAAGGAAACGACAGAGTTTGATCAGCCTAGCCCGACGGTGCGAGCGGGAATACGTAAGAGAAGGAACCGAATCAAGGAATAAACCGGGAAAATCCACTTGTTTCAGGTGTCCAGAGGCCAAGTCTGAGGCAGGTACATTGTTTCGAACGGTGGGTTGCGGGTCCTAGCGTTTCTCGGTCATTTCGCTCCGAAGGCTGTTCAAATCAGAGGTGGTTTCCATCGTTCTCATCCTGTTTGGTGGAATAACTTTCGCGTCATCTCGATTCATCGGGCAGTTGAGATTCCCGAGATGAATCCGGATAGAGATCACTGGCACCGGACGAGATTACCGATTGAAGTTGACAGGACATTGGGGCACTCCTTCCCCGGACCATTTCGCCGTGTTTCGGAGAAGCACGATGAGATAACCGAATGATATCCCTGATCGCTCCTTGACCTCTCTCCGAAGCCAGTGCGAATCGTCTGCGACATCACATTCCAGAGCTCAAACTATGGGGTTTCTAGTTCGGGGTAAACAGATGACTTCACCGGCAGCGGATGAAGCGAGCCGTCTCACGAGTAGTCGGGCAGGCAGCACGACCTTCCACGCAGAATTCCACAAGACTATTAAACGAGACAAGATCTACGGGCGCTCAGACCAGGTACACTCTGCGCTACATTCATTATCACTATCGCACCCGAATCAGACAATGCATAGGTCGTGCAGAAAGACCGATAGATTATCTCCACCGGTGTGTCGTGAGTGGCGGCGGCGGCGTCGTATGAGAAACTCGGCCGGAGAACTCACAGATGCATGAGGCCAACGGGAGAAGCGGGCCGAGTGAGACAGAGCGTGCAGAGAGACTTGAGTGATTGTCTAGCGAGTTTGCTCGTGTGTTCGCCTCATCAGGAGTGCATCGCAATGATTAGCAGCGGCAGCCGCCCGGCTAGAGGAGTCCTTGTGAAGGGGAGCGCCGCCAACTTTCGAACACAGTGGCCTGATTGATGTGGTTTCTCTGATGCGGTTTCTTGTTGACACACCAGCCCGTCTTCATCGTCTGTTTCCGGTCATTTCTTGCCTCATGTGCACTTGTCGTGCTTATCTCGTAGCGCTCCCCCTGTTCGAGGAACGTCTCTCGCCAACGGTTGTTTCTACCCTGGTTGTGGACCACCATCTCCTCGGCGCGACCGTCAGCGACGCGGCCTTGACGGGAACGAGAGTTTGTCTTCGCAATCTACCCTTGCAACCTGCTGGTCGACCATTAGCGTACCACATATCCCCAAACCGTCGTGGTTTCCGAGTGTGTGACAGTTCGACATACAAGCGCCGGGAGATCATCGAAAGCAAACAGAGCAGCAGCTGAGGATGTTGTTCACCAGCAGCTGAGGGGTTTGTCTACGGCCGATGTCCTGGAGTTCTGCATTCAGGTGTTTAGACCTGCTCTTGACCTATCGAAGGATGACGTTCCCAGGCTGGAAGCCTGTCCGAAATTCGGGCTCATTCCGTTCAGGTTGAAGGGCGCAGACGAACGCGACTGAGGAGGAGGGAAACGAAGCTGTGGGTCTCACAGCGACGACTGGCGACCATTGTCTACCGCAGCCTCGCAAGCTGCTCCCCACTTCCTGTCATTTCAGGTGATACGGACGCAAGTTTCTCCTCGGCAGCTTCGTAACGCTATCGGATACTTGTATCTGTATGTGTCTGCGCTGCAATATCTGTGCAACGTTCTCTTTGTCTATCTGTGGGTACCTGAAGTGTCTACACGGCGGAAGGAACAATTGCCTCGGGAGCTGGCTCGCTGCGAAGGAGTCGGCGCCATAGAATGTCTGTCGTTTTTTTCAACTGTATCATCCGCACCTCGGGCATTCTCTGGAGTGTGTGTCCCGATAAAAAAGTTACAAATTGCCGATGGAGCAGCAAGACATGAAAGCCCATCGTCTATATATTGGCCGATACAGCCCGCGCGCAGAGCAGGCGGCGGTGGCGAGAAGAGATCGAGTGCGAGAGCAAACGAAACACTTCGAAGTTATCTCCCGATGTTGCTCTCCGATGCTGACAATGGTCTCAGATGAGAAGTTGATTCGATCACACAGTAATCCAGTTTCTCGTCTCGAACAAATCTCCTAGAGCTCTTCTTCTTCCCGACTCAGTGAGACCAGGCCCGAAACAAAGACCCGGCAGGACATCGCAAAGACAACTCTGCAGAGAGCCCCGAATAAAAAATAACAGACGGCACGACAGCTAGGGAGAGCGCGCAAACACAATATCGGTTAAACCTCACGGTGACTCCTCGTCTCCATCCATGGCCGGCCCCTTCCCCTCTTCTCCTGTCTCCCAGTCCGTCCTTCTTTTCACAGATTCCTCCCGGTTTCCCTCCCTCTCTCCCACGACCGTCTTCGCCGCTCCTCCCGACTACATCCCTCTCTTCCCCTCAGGCTTCCCCCTACTCGGAAACGCTTTTGTATCTGTTCCAACACTTCTGCTTTCTGCTCAGAACTACCGGTATCTCATGGTTCGTATCAGTTATGCAAAACGTGATTCATACTGAGACCATGATGCGAGCGAAATTCACGAAGCCTTCGTGTGTGCAGGATCGGCTTCCTCTGTCAGGGACTGGGCGGTGATCCATCTGTGTCTCCAGCTTGACACCCCGGCATATGCCCGAAATGCGTGGGCGCATCGAGGGGTTCCACACTGTGACTGCCAATCCTCAATGGGGAACAGAAATTCGCTGCCTCAGAACGGCTTCTGAAATCCTTGACAACAACAATCCGATTCATTCGTGCGGTTGTTTCGAAATGTTCCAGGATCCTTTCTACAAGCTTTCTAGGTCTAGTGCGATAGCGTTTGATACAATGATGACACATGCCTACACTTATGCGGTCAGGGATATCTACGCTCTGTGCCCCCAGGAAACCTGATCTCAAGAGTATTCTGAACCTGGGCCCTTCAGGGTAGTTTCTTGTGCGATGTATCCGAAACACTTCGGCGGCACCAGGACAGGAGTTCGAGATGTCCGGAGAGGGCTTGCGCCGCCTCTGACTGGTCGCGGAGCGTCCAGCTTCCAACAGATGGAAACGCTGGACACTGTGGAGAACTTGGAAACAGGAGGGAAGCCACCGAGCGGCAACCTGGAATCTGGCCCCACCGGATTCGTTGTTGCCCGATTCCACGCTGATTTGTCTGATCGCTGCCGTCACCTAAATAAGCCGGCTCTGTCAATTGTCTCGGCGTGCCGACATTTTACGAGCGTTGGGTGTGGGCCTCGTGACGACAAGCCACTCACTCCAGCCCGGCTCAACTGAGTTACGACTGCTACAGCAAACATTCGGTGGTCGTATTCATTGTTTATACGTGGAGTGCCGTCTGCCAGACCGCGATTGCATGCCGTGAACGTCGTGAACGCCGATTATCAGGCCACGAGAGGCGCCGGAACGAGCTGATCGTCTCGTCTCCCTGTCGATCGGTTTGAGTGATGGCTTGCTCGGATCCAATCCGGAGCTTCCAGGGCGCCCGTTAGGTTGAACGGACGGACATGATTGCGAATTCCTTCCAACGACTCCCCAGCTCTCGCTCGTCTTCGGCAAGAAGCGCACTCGGTTTCGACGGGATTCTCGTCCGGGGCTCGGTCCGAGATTCCATCGCCGGTCATGGGTCCATGCATTATTCCATGCAGAACCGAGTTCATGAATGACGTTCGTGAAGATTTGACCGACGGCTAGTAGGACTTCCTGCGGCTGTCGGACAGCCGGCCAAGGGCTGGCCGCGCAAGCAGGCCGGCCGGCCATCAAACATCATCAATCATCGGGGCTGCTGGCCAGAAGGAGATCTGAGAACTCTGTGAGATGCGGTCTCCGTGTGCGCGCTGCTCTCCCGAGCTGGTTTTTGTGTGACGCCCTTCTACATGTTGTTGTCGTCGGCGTCGTTCGTTGTCGTTCGGTTGGCCGACAGTCATTAGAGACAGAACCAGAGCGAGCACTACCGGTCGACATCAGCCGCCGCGCCGGCCAAATCGAGATCGCTCACACAAACACACAGACCGAGCGAGAGACTGACTACTACGTTGTATTAATCTTGATGATAAATGGCTAGCTCACCACTACGAGAAGAGCATGGCGAAGGAGACGCTTTCTGATGGAGGCTCGCACACACATACGCGAACTCTATCCCACACCGCAGACAAGTTGCCCTAGCCATGACTTTCTTCCTCCGAGCGGGTTGCGTTCCACAAACGGCATCAGTCACAAGCGCTCGACCTTATGGCAGACTTTCAGAAGTGAATAAACGCTGGAATGAGGCGAACTTTTCTGAGATGGAACAAAGGCTACCCATGATATCGATCCCGAGGTTCTGTGTTCCAGCACCACGTGCACTCAATGGTGATTCGTCGTTCGGTGGTTCCGCGCATGCGCATGAGGGTTTGCGTTGAACCGTTGAGGACGGATCTCCATGTCGGGGATTTTCACTTGCGCCAGAAACCCGCCCCTCAGAGCTCCCACGAGCTGTGAGAAGGAACGACCCCTGGAAAATCCAACCCCAACGGTTCTCTGTAGAGGCCTATGAAGAGATCTGGCGGGTGCGTGCACCGCTGGTTTCCTTGCGCCTGTTGACGTTTCATCGGACCCGGCGTTGCCCCGCGTTATCTAGGTTGAGCGCAGCGACGAGAGACCCGACCGGCGGTCGGAACTACAGCGAAACAAAACGATGTCAAAGAGTGCGAACAGTGGCATTCGCTGAGGGGGAATAATCGACGAAGAGAGGAAAAGTAGCACAATGACTTCATTAACGTCCACTAATCTGTAACGACAATAACGACTAGCCAACTCGGAACAAGTGCTGCCTTGGAGGCGAGAGCCGTAGACGCAGAACCTTCGAGATGCCTGCGTCCGGCTCGTGAGGGCTGCTAAAGAACAGAGGACCGTTGAGCGCTTAGGTTTTGGCTTCTGGTTTCTTGAAACCTCTGCCTGGGCACAGCTCATCCAAGCGGCAATTAATTTTCGTTCCCCGGTCGTGCCCACTGTCGAGGTTCGTAGTCTGTGCGCTGCGAGAAACGGTTTCGCTCAGGGACGAGTTAACGCTGGAACGGGAAAATTCGAAAGAGAATCGAAACCACTACCCAGCTTGCTCTCATGGCCCGAAATTTCCGTCGAGTATGGGAGCCGCCCCAGCAACATTCCAATTTGCCGTTGTGTGGGTCGCCCGTCGAGAGACAACCTCAAGTTGTTCTCTCTAATTGGAACATCGGCGGTGTCGTCATCGTTCGCTTGACAGGGTAACAGGCGGGCGTCGTGGTTGGCAAGCAAGTAGGCGGGCGGGCGGACAAACAAGAAAGCAAGCCCCACGCACGAGGGTAATGAGGTCCGTCCGCGAATTGAACAGGCAACAGGGTCTGGTCCGTCGCAAATATAGATTTTGCCATCGGCATGTGGAACGGCGACGGGAGGGCAGCGCCATTGAACCGGCTATGTAAGCGGACAAGGTATGCTGAGGGTAAATATGGGTGAGAACATTGAGGTTTTGTGATGTTTCCAGAAGACGCGAACATGCGGAGGAGTGCTGATGAGACCCCTCTGCAATCTTTCGGGAATCACGAAAAAAAACGCGTTTGCTCTTCAAGTGCGGCTTGAAAACCTGAACTAGAGCGACATATTGCGCCGGGAAAAGGACAAAATGTTCACAGTGCTGGAGTCAGCGCCTACTTTTAGAGCTGGACGGCTGAATCGCTGGCAGGCTGACTAGCCGGCTGGCTGGTAGATATATTTTGATATTATTGATCATCGCTGAAGATGGATACCCGGACGGAGAGTTCTTCGGAAGACGGACAACTCGTATGATGGAACACCGCTCACAGAACCCCTCAACTCCGTGCTCACTTTCCCCGCGCCCTGCCGACGACCCACCATCTCGTCGGGCAGACTGGTCGCCCGCCCGCCCGCGAGCGCCCCAGCAGACCCTCTTCTACCGCTTGCCCACCCCCAGCCCGCCAGCACCGCGTTCCCCCATGGTCAAGCCGGTTGGTGTGATTCGTCATTGGATTTTTGCAGAGCGGACGAGCGAGTGTTCGAGTGAACCGGCCAGCGAGCGGAGAAGACAGAGAAGGCGAAAAAACGACTGCCAAGAACGCGCGATGGATTTTCCCTCATCTCGGTGGCGGGCAGAACTTCCCGGCGTGTTGGAAAGTGTTGCTCCTGACCAAAACACGCCGCGCCACTCCTGAAGCTGTCGGACCCCAGCTGTCCTCGACTAACAGGCTCCCGCGGTCGTTCTGGAGACCTCGGGTTGCAGCGATGCGGTGTTTGAGTCGTTACGTTCGCGCACCTTATCCGCAGATTCCGGAAGGGTGACCTCCCGGGGTTCGACGGCCATCTCGGATGGGAGATTCATTTGATGGATGCGTCTGATGCTGTGTGTTTGTACAATTGTTCCTCCTTTTAAGGAAGCTTCTTCTCCGTTTTTCTGCGGCGGCTGTGCGATGTCGTCGCCGCTGATGTTGTCCCGTAGCAGACGGTGAGCCGTCGACGCTGACATCGAGTGAACGATGCGAGAGCCAGCTGTGCCTACAGTCAATAGAACTCCGCTTTCTGCGGGGAGATATTTAACAAGTGGTCCAAGTTCTACAATGGATTACTCTCGCTGCCGTTACGAATGATCGATGCCATGTTTGACCCGTCGTTGCCACCGCCGCCGTTACTGCCACTACCCATATCCATTGGTCATACTTCGTCCGGGAATGAGGGTGATGACGATGAGGCTTGTATTGATCTTCGAGCCTTCATTCAAAGCTCCGCCGCCTTGAGGCCACAACCGATGCACGCGAAGGATACAAACGTGGACTCGAATTTCCCGACGGTACGACGACGAACTTTCGTAGTTTCGAGCTCATTGCCAAAACACCGAACTTCGCCCGAAAGGGGGGGGGGCTGGGACGACGGGCTCATCACGACGACGAGTTCGAATTGCTTCGTTCTGGCGAAGCTAGATCGGGAGAGCTTGTCATCGCAGCTGATTTGCTGCTTTCAAGTTCGGCTTGTTGTGCTCTTCGTCGAATAATTTCCCAGCGTCGATCGATCGATCGAATACGGAAGCTCTTCTGTGCCCCAAAACGCATCGACAAAGGCCTGACAATGGAGTTCTCGTTCCACCAACACGCGAGAGATGCCTGGTACGTCACTTAGGCCACGCATTAGCATACTTTGACAAACCGCTCCGTCGGGAAATGTCTTCTTCAACAGAAGCAACTTAGTTTCTAAGAGTCCATGGCAACCGGGTTGAAGTTCGACCGAGCGCTTGTTCAAAAACGTTGAATGGCTCCGCGTGTGAGCGATGTATTTCTTCCATATTCCGACCGACAGGCATTGTCTTTGCTTCGTTCAGTTATGGAAATGCGAATGTCACCAACGACCTGCTCGTTGTTGTCGAACGCCGCGCATCGCAAAGTCGATTGAGTGGACGAACGTTCGTTGGCTGGCTGCCTCGTTCGGGTTGGAAGCCGCTGCGAATCGCAATCGATCGATTTGAGTTACCATAATGTATTGATATACAACAGAAGTTCGCTTGGGTTGAACAGCCGCGACACTTATCAGCAGCGACTCGTTGTGAGAATACGACAAATGCCGTTGATCCTTTATGCTTTCGCACAATGGGAAATATCGATTTACGCGATGCGAACGTCGTCGCGCGGCCTTGCTGCTGGGTAGATGCTGGAATATTGATTCGACGAATGAGCCGAGGCAGACAATTGCTCACATCCGACAATCATCGAGACGCAATCAGCCAGTGGGAGACATTGAAGGAAGGCCTAATGAAGAAAACCGCGCGGCCGTACGTGCTACCTACTGCTCTACGCGCTGCAAGATTGCGGAATTCAAGCAATTACTGTAATGAACGCGTTTCATGGCACGGATAAATTACATCGAAATGAAATGAGGGGCCGATGAGAGTGGTGATGATGATGGCGATAATGAAACGACACTGATTGATGTCGTTTCCTCGTCTTAAGCGATAGAGGAGTTAAACAGGAATTAGAACACTTCCTTCTGAAAGATCTCACTACAGTTTGCTATCACGAGATACGCTGTTCGCATTCGTTCGAGAAGTATAATCACTCTGTGAGATAGTTCTGTAGACATCAATAAAATGTTCAAACCAGGTTCCATTAATGCAACTCGACAAACTTCAACGACTGTGAGAAGTCAGAGAAAAAGGAACACCGATCGGTATCCATGGATATCACGAGATGCTTTGCTTTTTCTACTGCTGTCATCGGCGACATCAGTGTGTAGGTGACGCTCACGAGGGCTCTTGTCGGCATAGTTCAGAAAATGTACCCCTCATCACAACGCATACATTGCTTTCGAGCTCGAGGCTCGAGTTGGTTCCAGTCAGCGAGAGTTTCAAGGAGACTTCGCTGAGCCATAAATTTCGAGAAAGGCAACCGAGTTCGGGAGTAAGTCGTCGTTGATGCCGTTGTTGACGTAGTCGAAGTGTCCATCGTCGTCGCCGTTGTTGTTGTTGCTGCTGCGGTTGTCGGACCTCCAGATGGGGCGAGACTGATCGCAAGAGACAATTGGACCATTAATCAGAAAGTTTTTTCCTCACAGACCATGCTCAAACAATGCAACAACAGACGCCGCATAGTCTGATTTACTAGTTGAAGAAGCAGCCAGAATGGCCGCAGATTGAGAAACTACGCCAGCAGCCGCTCTGTAACACTAATCACCGATCGGACAAGCTGAGGATGTTGCTCGGGAGCTGCTGACTCACTTGACATCTTCATCTCTCTCAGCCTGTCTTCGAGTAATTGACGAACCTTCAGGCTAAGAGCCCAACGTCCTCGCGACGGCCGTATGAACAGAATCTAAGCAGCAATTTCTGTTCGTGAGCTGCATCATAACAGGACCACTTTTTCAGCGGGACACCAGATGATTGTTCTCATGTTCTCGCGTATGAAACGGATATTAGGATTCACCTGAGGCCATTAGGCGGCTGCATCAAGGGAAACGCGACGTAGGTGCTAACAAAATGTGTTCCGTGACTGGGAGTTTCATTCGTGAGGACCAAAAATGATAGACTCGTTGGCTTTCCTTCTCCGTTCCAGAGACTGAATTGCGAACTTTCTTACATTTTGAGCCGGTGGTGTCTTTCCATTCGATTCTCGGGGTGTTCGTTAGTTCGGCTGAGGAGGAGTTCATTTTCCCACACATATCTGCCGGGAGAGAAGTTTTCATTCCTATTCGAACACTGTTGGTGAATCGATGGCGCGAATTCCTATTGTTGGACGATTCCGTATTAACCATCTTGCCATGCGGAGAACCCAGTCTCTCCAGGTTCGATCGTGAGGTCTCCGGTATGTCGAGCCCTTGTCTATCTTCCGGACACCAGAAACCTCGTTCCGTGAATTGGTTGTGGATCCAGGCTCAGGCCGAAGATAGACGATTCAATCCGGTTAGAAATCGTTGGCAACTCGGCCTCCTCCATTATTTTGAGTCTATCTTCAACATGAGGCGCCAATTCGAGCTCAGAGTCAAGGGTATAGCCGAGAAAAAAAAAATTCAATTTGTACCCCATCGATGGATATTCACGGACTCGACGTCTCATTCATCTTACCAGGAAAAAGAATGTGTCTCGCTTCTATTCCTCGGTTTGACCCTGGTCGTTCTGTTCCGCAGCACTTGTTGATCTGGTTCATCTCTTGTGTCATAGTGAGCTCCAGTTCCTTGTAGGAACCGCAAACAAAAATATCTGTGATAGAGTCAATGTGTATGTCTGCAACTCTACGACGCACACCGAGCGAAGATCGTTTATGACTGTTTACTTGAGCCTCAAGCGCGCGACTTCGGATATTCTAATGGAGCGTTATGCTTCGCAGTGGCAAACTGCAATCTAGCAATTTGATTGCTGTTCAGTAAAACAGCGCACCTTGGTCTCGCGTTTCCCCCCATAGAATCTCCTTCCTAATCGAACTAAAAAGCCATCTTCGTATCCATGAGCAGCAACCCGCACACTTCGCCTACGGGTTAACTCTCTGGAGTCTGTTCCAACTTGGTTGTTTTGTCAGCACTTCTTCGGTGGCTATGTGAAATCCGGAACGCTTTTTGCTCACGTGTCGAGCGATTGTATTATCGCTTCTGCTTTCTTCCTTGATGTCGTATATCGGACAATTTACCTCCGTTGTTTATTTGCCCTCCTTGACCAACCTTTCCTCCTGAAAGAGGCATACACTCTTCTTGACAGATCGAGCTTTCTCAATTGGAGAGGGAATTTGTAGGATGCTCCTCGGTTCTTATAGGAAACCCCGAGTTTCGCGGCTTGTTTTGATTACAAAGCAGACGATACGAAGCTTATCATGGCCGTTCCGGCGCGGAGGAATACCATTGCGCGAAACCGCTCAGACACAATTGAAGAGCCTAGACTCAAATCCGTCGCTACCCCGAATTCCTCGAAGTCGAGTTTGTAATCGGAAAATCATCGAAGCGATCTCCGATAACGTTATTTTGCGCTTCTCTCGGAAACCCTTCACTCCTTGTTTTCTTCCCACTTCTCGGGATTTCCGAGTGAATACTCGACTTACACGGATTTGGAATCACGACGTTTCGTTTCCGGGCTCTTCGATTCGGAAACTGTCGTCTCAAACGAAAGCGATGGAGTCTCTTGATCATTTCTTCAATCATGTTCGGAAGTTTTCAGCTTGAGCTAGGGAAGTCATGTGCTCGACCGGGAGCCAGCTTGACATCGCTTCGACTTGACGGAACATTTCGCATGTGCAGATCCAGAGCGTTGGCAGGAATGTAAAATGGGACTGTTCCGGGCCTAGCGTGCGGAATGCTCACCTCGGTGAACTTGGAACCTATCTCTGGTCTGTGTCGGAAGGCAATGTTTCCGAAGCTCTTTGCTCGCTATCAGTGGCCCGTGCTCATAGCTGAAGGATCCCGCCAGGATCGTGGCATCCTGGGAAATTGTTAGCTGTGATCGAATCTGGGCTCTCCAAACACACCCGGAGATCACGAGTTTCCTCAGAGACGATCGAGAAAAGGCATCAGGGCTTTAGTGCGGCAGAGAGATTATTCCCGTTCCTTCTGCAACACGCCGCTTCGCCTTCACTCCACGCTTTAAATTCTCATCTATTCATCGATGTCTATTCATCGTTTCGTCAGATCATTGCGAACGATCTCAACAAGTGATAGCGCAGAAATGTTTTCGGAACGGTCGCCGGAGACGGCACCGCTGTTGATGCGATTAATTTTTTCTTCCCTTTATCTGGTTTGATCTCGACCATGAATGGAGCATGATTGGAAAGGTGTGGCGGCCATCATTCTTGTCCTCCTCTTCTCGACGAGGATCCAACCGCACGAGCGTTCGACGGAACCCTAGAACTGACGCGATCATCACCGTCCAGGTTTTACGGAATTGACATTACGGGCTTGGTCTGGATTTCTCTATTAACAGCGAATTAATGAAGGTGAAACGGCAACTGAGGAGTATTGACAGCGATCGAGGAGAGAATGATGGACCGAACGGAGGAGAATACGATGAAAATAAATCGAAGTTCGCCCATCTCAATCCATCTCACAACAACGATCATGTGGTACGAGAACACGCTTGCGTAATGCTTTCGACACCTGACGGCGGTTGCTGGGTTGGATACATCGACGGTTATATTTGTAGGGGAATTCATTCAGTTCTGGAGCTAGAGGAGTACCGTTCGCCAAAATGATTCATCACACTTCTCCGAACGGCGCCGCTTGGGGTTAATGAGCAACCACGACCTCCGGTCAATATCAATTATTGTATATGAGTTTTTATCCTCCCAATTTAAATAATGCTTCATCAATTCCTTCCGAGGAACTGTCCAGAGCCCTGACTGACCGCGATCGCTGGCCCCTGCCGAATTTGGGAAGATCTCGTACTTTTGTTTCGAACGCTCTGGGTCGGACGCTGCGGAACATCATATCGCCCTCGGCACATTGCCCTATCCGATCGAGACAACCGTACGTTAATTCTGCTCGCAACTACGCTCGTAGACGTCAGGGTGGGTCCCATGATGTGGTTGCCGCTAGGCGCAGCTTTTAGGATCTGATAAGATCCTGACGTGGAATCCTGAGCGGGCTGGGTGTGCCAGATTCTCGACGAGTAAGGGGCTGATTGTGATCCAGGTCCTGAATTGAGTTTCCAACTCTTGCGATACCTTTCGACGTCTACTGTTCTGCTCATTTGACTCTGACGGCAACCTATGATTGCGTTGAGGGGCTCCGATGGAATAGGAAATGAAACCAAACGAGATAGGGAGCCTCACTGGCAGCAGCTGGATCGCGTGTTATGACTAGAGCCTAGAAGTTTGGGTGATTTCCAGAAATTATTCCATCAATCACCTGGGATAGATCCATTGCAGTGAGAGGATACCTCCAGCCAGAGCTGTGGTAGGAGTAGAAACAAGTAAACAATGTCGAAAGTTCGCCTCGATTCATTTCAGGGAATGAATCAAGTCTTGTTCCCGAGGACGGTCAATGGTGATTCTCGAATAGACCTCCGAAGCTCGAAAACGCCGTGTGTGGGCTCTCCCGAACACTTATCAAGAGCTTCGATTTGGGATCTGGAATGGCTGCTCGTCGGGATGCCGGAAGAACAGCGCGGTGCCGGAGAGCTCTGCCTCCGGAAATGGTACCCAACCCATTCGCCGCCGCATGAGGTTCCTCGGGCGATCTGATCTCCCTCTCGCGGGGAGTCGACGCTAGAGTTGGAAAAAATGCCTCGTCCCGACACCTGAGACACCAAATTAGAATCAGGGACCCGTCGCGGCGGTCATTTGTTTCTGAAGTTCCGTTGGAGGATTCGTCGTGGTCCTGCGCGTAGATTCCCAACATCCGATGCCGAGGATCCATCACTCGCTAGCGGCGGAACACAAATGGAAGAGCGCTTTGACGGAGAACGTTGTGTTACAAAATTTCAGCGCAGGAATATGCTGTGCGCGTGTTATCGGCAAGGCTTATCAGCAAATGAATTCCGTTCTGGTTTCCCTCCCCAGCTCGACGAGCAGCAAGTGAGCGGGCACGAACGACGATGACATGGAGGGCGATAAGTGCACGATGCTTTCAGAGTCGTACACGATATTTTTCACAGGTAGGCAGAGTCGGTGATAATTTTGAATTATTCGCACCGCCACCAGCTCTGACCTCAATGGCCGTTATTGACTGTGGACAGAGTTTGGAAAAAAGCAAAAAAGAGCTGATCACGCTATAGCGGGGATATGGGCACATTTATCTTCACTTCTCTCTCTCTCTCTCTCTCTCTCTGGCCATTAACTCATAGAGAAACGTCATCGGGCGCAGAATTGCTATCAAAGCGGCGGATAACGGCTCCGGTGTGTGGATCGTTCGGTTGGCTCACCTGCATACTCACCTTCAGCAGACGAAGACACCCTGGCCGAATATATCACAGACACATCGTGAATGCTATCTATCTCCAAGATCGTGTTATTGTCGCTATCGGGCATAATTTATTTATCGGACGTAAAGATATGAATTCACTGATACGTTGTGTACCCGGTCTCTCGGGCGGCTGAGTTGGTTGGCCGCGATCGGACGCATCACGCATTCATCATAAAAGCCCCGCGGATAAGGTAAATGAAGTAGGAAGGGAAAATCTCAAGGAAATCGCTCATCGAGCTACCTTTGAAATCTGGTAATAAGCGCCATCAATTCCTGCGGTGTCCTAGATACGCATCTCGGGGCTCTATAAAAAATCGGGTGTCAGAGGCAAACAAACCGAATACAGGCACGTCAGCAGCCCCTTCAGATGTTGTTCCCTGTGATGATAACATTTCCCGTTGCCGTCCCCCATTTCGGAAGATGGAGAGCTCCCATCTCAGAGGGAAGTTGCTTCGATTCCACTGTGAGTTCTCGATGCTCGCATGATATCAAGATCCGTATTTCACTGAATCTGCTCTGGATGATTTTCAAAACTCCCGGACGGGAACTCGAGACGTAGAGCCGAGGACGAAAACTCTAGGTCGAACGTTTCTTCCTGCGACGGACTTCGATCATCGATTGTCGAATTGATGCTTACTCCAACCGTCATAGATGCTAAACTGGAGCACGTTTCATAATCGGGGGAGATCCTACAACGGGTCGGAAACCAGGTGAACGTATGGTTCACCGGGACTCTCCCATTGATGGGGGCCCTCAAATAAATGATCACGCAATGATGGCCGGGAACAGACGCGTGTGCCCGTCAATCGGGAGGAGCACGGTATTCCAATCTCAGGAGAACTTTTCTTCCTTCCGACTCGGTATACTGCTAGGTTGTCAGCCACACGGATCTCGTTGCACCACTGACCGCTGGGAAAAATCGTCAGGGAGACCGAATCAGTTTCCTAATACTGGTGGATGGGCTTCGCGGGATCCCAGCAAAGCTGGACTATGGTTTTCTTCGAGCACGGTCCTTGTGCCACATCTCACACTTAAGGAGCGCCGACTGCACGAATCAATCCCGATTCGCTCCTCAGTCCGTCCCTCGGGCCTCGAAAACTGATTAAATCTTGAAATCCAGAATTTGAAATTGTTTGCGGGGACCTGGTCTGATTTCCGTGGACGAGGAATGGTTTGGAATAGTACTGATGTCAAATGAAGGAAGCTCAGGCTTGCCATGTGTTGCGCCATCACACAGTTTTCTTCTCGCCCCGCCATCTCGATAACGTTCTCTCAGCGATGATAGCGGCAATAATTGTTTCCTCCCGAGATCGGAGGAAATTTATCGAGTACATAAATTGAGTGAAATGTAATGGCGAAGCTTTCGGCCGCTTGCTTACGGTCAGGCCTCTCATCTCCAATAAGTGCTCGCTCGCGTCTCTAGATGTGTGTGCGTAGTGCGGGAATTCGATGTCGATGATTGAAAATTATCAGAAAAGACAGAGATTTACAACCGTAATTTCGATCCCGCCATGGACGATCGGGCCGCCGGGCAGACGGACACGCGGACAAACGAACGAATCGATGTACGAGACCCGTTCCTGAGAGAACAATTACAGTCGGCATGATTGAGAACACAGAAACTTTTTGGCATCAATTTCCTCATCTCCCACCTTGAATAATCATTCCGCAGGAGGGGATATAGTTTTTCGCAGTTGTTTTGCCCTGACGGCAGCCATTCACTCATTTGAGGTGAAATGAATTGGTCCAGTATCTTACCGATCGACGGCGATCAACAATCCGGTCGCTGATTGAATAGAATTCTGATCGTCCTGATGGTCCGAAAAGAGAACGGAGGCAAGATTCGGAGTTCCCCTTCAGCGCCGTCTGAATCGTTGTAGGCTTTGCGGACGGGAGGGAGAGGGTTTGAGTCTCGTGTGAAAATTTCGCAATAATGAGAACCGAGCCATAAGTCGTGAAAAATTATAAAATTGAATTGAAGATTATGACAGATTGAATGAAATATTACTTGAGAACCGAGCAACCCGAGAAAAAATCCCGAATTTCTCACTCTTATCTTGCCGCCGAATAATATTCAACTTTTTTCCTCCTTTTTACCCGAGTGTGAAGTGCGGGTCTTTCGCGCTGAGAATGCTCGTTCACCTGTTTGCTTGTTCGCTTCGTAGAAGTGAAATATGTTCAGATATAATTCTTTGTGAGGCAGGCCTTGCTACATGGGTGAAGTTTCATGAGCATCGCAATTGATGGCTATTAAATCAGCACTGGCGTGAATACTGAATAGAACACACCGGTCACGACGCAACCTCTATGCGCCGGCTGTCAGAGTGTGGGGAGCCGCTGAAGCCAACACTTCTGTTGACACGATCCGACACTTATTTTTTTCGGCTTCACCTGTCTGCCGTATCCTCCGCCGTAGCTTTCCGAAGCGACTTTTCCGATCGCTCATTGATGCTCATGAATGGCTAGCTGAACACCTCTATCGAAGATAGCCTGCGACTCCGAACGGACTCGAGCCAGAAATTTCGTCCCTGACCATCCATCCACGTTGGGGGTCATGGGACCACATGGGTCCGGGAGCCAATATTGGCCAGCACGCCGTGCGGACAGGAAGCGCGGTTTTGACAAGGGTTTATAGGGTCGGTTACAGCATATTCCGGTCGCTACTCAGTTGATTCTCTTCGAGACACATAATAATTCACCCCATAAGCCTTTCTTACCGCAGCCAAGGGTGGAAGACGCTGGTAAGGGAACAAATGGACTTTCGCAGCAGGCTGGTGGTAGGACTTACTTGGCTCTACCGCAACGAGCAGCGTGAGCCCATCGAGTCACACGCAGTCTTTCCTCGGTTGGCTCTCTCTCTCTTTCGTCTCGTAATCGCTCGCTGGACTCCACGAGCAAAAAGATGCGAGTGAGTTAAAGGTAGAGTGTGACCCGAGTGACTGATCATTAAGGCTGCACTCGGTCCTCCATTAGTGCCTTAAGCGAATCCGCAATCTATTCCAACCGAGCAGTTAGCAGCCTCAGACGGATCACTTGTCCCTAGATATTTCCCGATCGGCAATATTTCCCTCGAATCCACCCTTCCTGGAGCGGCTGACATCTTGTATCGGCGAGGAGCCGACTGTGAGCTCGATAAGGGTTCGCGTTGTCTTCCTCACGCGCGGCTACGACTCGGCGCTGCCGCAGCACGGTTGGGCGGCTCGGATCGGTCTTTCCTGGCTCAAAGTGACGCGATCAAGCCGATCCGGCCCTCGCCGGATGTTGCTTCAGCGTTGCCTAGCATTGCGCCGCTCGGTCATCTAGGAGATAATCCGGCTCATCTATCCGCTCATCACCCGTTCGTTGCTCTGGTTGGAAGCAGATATCATATCGTTTGAATCTTACAAGCCAAGCCAAGATCTTATCGGAGCCGAGCCACATAGATGGACATATCGATTGAGGAACGGCGATGCTTGTATGGGGATGTACATCCAAGACTCGGCCAAGTTCAAATCGATCCGTCGATTGGATGCTCGGCGATTTCCCAACGGTCGGACATTGAGACGTCTTCAGGACTTGGATGATTTTTTCGCCGTTTATCTCGAGTGGCGTATGGGAACGAGGTTCCAGAATTGTACTTTTCCTGAATCACACGTTCCCTCGCTGATGGAATATTTCTGAGGAAAGCATTGCAAATATCCGAGCTGCTGAGTTGTTGAGTCGCATTTGGCGACTTTGGGCTTGAATGGATCGTCTGAAGATTAATTCGGAATCCGGGCGGCGTGACCGTTGGAACGACCGACGCGCCGATGTAAAGTGAGTCTGTTTACACAATTTCGGGGAAATTCGGAACGCTCAGTGGGTGTACATCATGGTGGTCGTTGCTTGGCGGGTCGATGTCTGTGTGCTATTTCCCTCAAGAGAGTTCGCGTGTTTCGGAGCTGGCTTCCAAGTTCTTTATTCTCTTCGTTTCTGTCGTTAGCTTTCAGTGTTTATTTTCTGTCCCGCTGGATATGGTATGCAGCGAGCGGATGGATCCATCAATCTCACTCATGCAAATGAACACTTCGTCATTTTCTCTCATGACTTTTCCCCGCTCTTGCCGCAGCGTCACTGTTGTCGTTTTCTGGATTGCTCGTCCGCCCGTCGCATCGTTCGTTCGGTTGGTTGGTCCTATCAGTAGACCACTGCGAATTCATTGTCTGCGCCTGTTTGTGTGTTGTATCAAAACAAATTTATTCGCTGTACTAATGATCCGCCGGCAGCTCCGGTGCGCCGCCACCGCTATTATTATGTCTTGTGTGTCGGCTTTGCGAGTGGATCGTGTCCGTTCGCCCGTCGGATGATGATTCGGCTTGATCTACGCGCTCGCACACACAAACGAAGTGAGAAGTGGGGATTGTGTGAGAGCCGACGGGCGGACGGACGGATGGAAGGCCGGACGGACGGACAGAAAGACTCACGGCATCGATTCTTATCATCGGAGCGAAGCAAAGTATGACACATCGGCTGTCGACCATATTTCCTGTCGATGCATTCCAATTAATTTCAACTGTTATCTTCTGTCGTGTAGATAGATAGGTAGATATATCGACAGATAAGAACGAATGAACGAACGGTCGAGCGGGGGACAGACGCGGCGGACGGAATAGCCAACGCTTGGCTCGCTAGCCGACTGGCCTGTTTCAGTTCGTATAGGACACCCCGATAGATGGCATGCCAACCGACTGTAGTGCTGATAGCGGCGTTGTCGGCACGTCAGATGTCGGCCAGACCATGGGATGGACACGATCATGGGTGGATAGGGAGCGGCGTTTAGTGGACCTCTTCCCAATTACGTCCAAGGTTTCGTCATCTACGCTGCCATCGCACCCTAGTCATTAATGCCATCAAGATCTTCGTTAAGACCGACGTCACCATCGAGGTCAGCACTGAAACCGTAGATTTATGTCGGTGATTGACTCCCGTCGATCAGTAGATGCGCGTTATGCGACAGCAACCAACGTTCGTTGGAAGTTCCCGGGCTGGTAGTTTCGATCTGACGGCCATCGGAGGACACTCGCACACGATTCGTTCATTCCTGAACAATTCTCCGCCCGACCGCGAAAATTCCGATGAGCGAGCTTGCGTTGAACGAAAAAACGAGTTGCTCGCGATGCAGCTCTGGGTCGCGTGATTACAGCGTGTCCGTTTATTCGTCTCGCCGCATCCCCTCGCAGAAGCTGTAATGTACGGGAGCGTCGGATTTGGGAAACTCTGTGAGATGAATCCGAGTCCGGTTCTCGAGGCCATCGGAACGCGTCGACAACTTCATCATGACGCGTCACTCGATACACCGAACTGGTCTTGCACCGTTTGAGTCGGAGCGAGATAGCGCTCCGTTGAATTCTCAGCGAATGATTTCTGTTGAGGAAGCCGATCGTTCCGCATGGATCGATATCGCTGTCAACAGCAGCCGCTTCTCGGGAATCGCCGTTCTATTGAGAAAATCTCGGATCACGTGATTCCCACGTGCACCGGAGCTAGTTTCCTCGGAGACAGAGCAAGTCATCTGGAGCTCTGCGCACAGACAGCGGAAGAAAGCGGCGATTCATGCGAGACTAGAATCGAAACCGGCGTGAGCTTCTTATGGCGTCAGTCAATCGACAACAGGGCTCACTGCGATGATGCTAACGATAGAACAACGATAGAAATGGTGTTAACTGTCATCAGAGCCTCCTCGTCGGGGACCAGATGAAGAACAGTTGATTTTCGCTGGAATGAGCTCTCTCGAGATGGTCCGACGTCCCCAGCGTACACTGTTGAAATTTATCATCGAGCGCGTTCTTCGTTACATGTGGGGCCGCGACCTCAACTCCTAAGCTGCGCACACCTCCCGCCTGTGAGAAGCCCACCCGATTGGAAGCCATGGAGATCAGAAGTACAACTCTGCGCTGGGGGCAGATAAGAGACAAGAGAAAATCAAAACGACCGACGTCCGAAGGGACAACTGAGAATAACGAGAAAGCTAGCTCGACAGGAAGACGGACAGATAGACACACTCACACACATACACGTGTGACAGACGATCGTTGTCATCGTCGACTCCTCTTCGTGTCTACTCTCGCCGCCGCTGTCGTCGTCGTCGCCGCCGCCATCATCGTTGAGATCCATCCAGTTGACATCTCCAAGACTCACGAGGCATTGCGATGACAAATGGAGAAAAAGATCCCAGAATTCCAACCAGGCCCTGCTGCCGCTTGCTTGTGTGTTTCGCTGACAGACCGACGAGCCTGAGCGACCGACAGACTGACTGCCAGCTTTTTTCTCGCTGGATCGTGATCTGAGCGGGAGCACTGCACACAGTTGAGCGCGACAACTTTTTTTTGGTGGCTTTCGCAAGTCACTAGCCCTGGGTCGATGGCTCAATCGGATCCGATGCGAGGACGTGGAGAAGACCAGGAAACGTAAGAGGAAAATGCTTTCGATGGAAATAAATTGATCGCACTTCGATTTTGTCTGTTTCCCAACCGAGCCCCGTGGAGCCGATAGTGCGAACGAGGTGAATTTATGAATTATTCGAATGGTTGGGCATGAATGCGGTGATCCACGCCGTAACAACACATAAATTGAATAATTCACGCTAAATAATCTGGCGCTCGTAACGATGCCCACGCTCCCCAAAAAGCTCCCATAAAGTAATGAAGAGGAAGTCACTAGTCATCAATAAAATACCAGCTCGTTCGATAGGGTCTGCAGCTTCAATTTTCGGCCGAACTTTTCCGCGACGGAAATATTTCTGGGATTATATTCCAAGAGACTGAAACGAGAAAGTCGCGAAAACGAAGCCGCAAACTCATACCCGAGCTTCACACCAGGCTGGTGCGCCCCTAAAGGTCCTATGTGATGTGCTACAAGTTAAGCGTTCTCGTGGGTCCACTTCTAAGTCCTTCCGGTCCATGCTGAAACCCTCGTTGTATTCCTCTAAAGAACGCTCGCCCGGTTTCGCTGTCCCCTCCCGTCACCGAACGAGGAGCTTCTCCCAGCTCCCGACCGAGTCTCACGTGGCTGTGATTGCCAGGACTACATCAAGCTCAGACCGATTGAGGAGCTTTCAGAGGAGGTTTTCATGCTTTCTCTGAGAGGGGGCAGATTTTCAATCATTCTGGCGGCACTCTGATTTCGGGGAGGGGACG
Source organism: Phytoseiulus persimilis (assembly GCA_037576195.1). Classification (NCBI taxonomy): domain Eukaryota; kingdom Metazoa; phylum Arthropoda; class Arachnida; order Mesostigmata; family Phytoseiidae; genus Phytoseiulus; species Phytoseiulus persimilis. The sequence goes on from CM075103.1 coordinate 29,878,908, forward strand.
ACTATCAAGAACGCGTTTTCTTGTCAACTTTTGCAAGGGCTACGCGACGTTTCTCTGCACTGAGACGTGCGAGGGCTCTTGTCTGGTGCAAAAGTGCACGGGGTCGACAACACCGGTTGGTTTACCCAGTTGTAACATCCGGCTGCTGTTCAGAACATTATTTCAAGCATTATTCATCAATAACCCCAGTTCCATGAGGCTTATGAATTAGTTGATAAGTTATGCTTGAAACGGGTTCTAATCATAAGCCATCATCATTCACCATTCATTCGATTTCAACAAGTATCGGTTCCCGATCACGCACGATACACATGCTTTCGAAATGAGGATTTATCGAATGGAGTAAACGACGAGCTGGCTGAACAAATCGATCGCTCTTTCCGAACAGTGAATAAATGAATCGGTTTACTCGAGTATCCTGCACCGTCGGAAAGCTCGAACAGAATCGTTTCGTTATGGATCACCAATGGGCGATTCACGTTCTTCATCGAGGAAAAACCCGAAATTTATTGATCTGTCGCGCAGTAACCGGATCTTCAAGAACCGTGTCGAGCGTCGCCTAGTTGGATGGAATGCGCTGGAAGCAATTTGATAATTCCTGGATGAGCATGTAAATCATGGCTTCGTTTTCGTCACGGAAATCGCTGCCAGCGCCTTAATCCAATCAGGAGCATTCTCGATGGGTAAATTCTCGGTCATTCATCCGGAGAAACTATTTCCGTCGTGCAGATCGAGTTCTTTCGAGCTTCTCCAGAACCTCAGTCTAAGTAAGTCCCCTTCCTGTCCGTCCGTGACGGCTCTCATCTATTCTCGCATCTATACGGTGGATATCTTGACTGGGCGACAGTCTCGATTGGGCGGACCCCCTCTCTGGGCATCGAAAATCACGCGGGCTTACCGTTTTGCCGTGGAAACGAATGCCACAACCGCAGTCTTCAAAACGGCCGGCGTTCTTTTTGTGTTCGAAATTGGAGAGCTGCATTAAACTTTCTATATTGCGTACTCGATCCCCGCATGGGGAGTGCATGACGATTCTATCGATTTGCATCGCAGTTGACCCGATAACCGGCACCGATGCGAGGCATTAGGCCGACAAGTCCTGAGAAGCTGTAGACATGTGTGCAGCCGCTCCATCTCTCGATTGTTGCTGCCGTTGATGGCAGTGTTCTCCTCGTCGTCGACGTTGTTGAGGTTGTCGACGAACTGCCTGCCTGCCCGCCCGCCCGCCCGCCTGCCAGACTAACTGACGGACACACACGTTCGCACACAACAGCAGCATAACAAGAACGGACAATTTATCACGACTTCATTAGACGCTCGGCCGCCCTGAAGACGGCACTGAAGTCTCCGGTAGGCCTTGTGTTATTAATTCCAAAGCAGCGGCGTCACGTCCGAAGATTAATAACAGTGGAAATTTATCATCAAGAAGATTACCACACCTGAAAGAAGAACGGCATAGAATGGGGGGAAGAAGAGAAAATCAGAAAAAGAACACAGTGGCGCAGCAGAGAACCAAGAAAACAAACGCGATGACAAGCCGCCCCTCGATTCGCCCGTTGGCGCTCGCGTTAGCTCCCATGAATTCCCATGAAGCTTTTCACCAGGAGGAGGGGTGGGAACCGCGGAGGGATGGGGAGAAGCTCCTTGACCGTTCGATTCTCAATAAGATCCGATTCGGACATCTCGACAGACTTTGAGGCCTCGATTTTGTTCCAATAGTACACGGCGGACCAAGTATAAGAGCGGGCACAGGAGCTAGGTTCGAGTTTGGGTCGAACGTCTTGATTTTGAGGTGGGAATCGCCGACGGGAGGCGATATTCTCGAAAGAGGGACTTTTCTTCCCCGCCACGGAAACGACAGAAATTCGTCCACGATCGCAGATACGTCTGTGTCGAACGCGGCAGGCACGAACATACGTCCGCGCCTCATGTATAAACAATGAACTATCAGATGATACCATCTGTCATTCCGGCTGTCAAATGCATCTTTTCGCTTCTCCCTCTTTCTCTGCCGCCGTGTTCTGCTTAACTCAGCTGCGGATCTACACCTGAGGTATCTCTTCCGTCCCAAGATTTCGCTCCGATGGGCGCTTAGTTCCCGCTGGGAATGGGCACAATTTGATTAGTTCCAGCGCCCGAAAGGTAATGCCATCAACAATGAGACGACCGTGCGAGTGCTTCGGAATTGAGCGATGTCTTCACACCAAGCAATGTATTGGATAAGATGATGGCGTACGCGCTTTCCGCTCGAGGGATTCCCTCCCGGAGAACTCAGCCGAAGTTTCAAGGTAATCGTCCAATCTCGAAATTGGACCCTTGCTGGCTCTGCGGTATAGTATGCTATTCGCGCCCCTTGTTTTCTTCTATCGCCGGACTGAATTCCTGTCATCTGATTCACATACCCAAGTTCAACTGTAGACGTCGGACGCGACGGCAGAGGAGCAGTTTGACCTCTGGGAACTGACGATGACGACTCGGAGCTACGAGACGTTTTAATTGAAACATCTTCTCCACAGATCGGGCGGATAATTGAACGTCTCGTTTCTCCTTCTCCTCCGTCTCTTCCCGTGATTCCGGCGAATGCACCGAAATGGTTTGTAACGAGCCACGGCCGCGAGTCTTCAGTTCTGTTCGAACGCGTGCATCCGTGTCGAACGCGGCTGCCAGTGTGCTTCCACAGACACATTTGTGAATGCCTACAGCTGTATGATCCCGTGATAAACGGTGGTGGGAATGAAGATTCGTTTCTGGAGCCGAGCGCTCTGAGCCGAAAACAAAAACCTCGCTGGCGTCGGCGCCAATGTCTCAATGCTGCGTTCTTTCTCGTCTGACAAATTGTTGCCACATGAACCAGCGGCTCTTCCGGAAACGCTTGCCAAGCCTATTCCTTCATCCCCTGACCGATAAATGTGAGATCTCTGACTGTGGATTCTGAAACCCACTCCGTGATTCGGTTCGCAGGGTAGCCAGACATTTAGGAACACAAGCGGGCCGGAATTCGATTACAAACTCCCATGGAGTACCGAACGTTGTCAAGGAATTCGTCGAACTTTGCTCCGTCAAGCTCAACTAGGAACGCGTTGTTGCGACGCAAACTGCTCAGCTGCCCCATTAGTTGGAGAGATGAGTCAGAGAAGGAGGAGAAGAATGTTCACTTCTCAGTGAACACTGCCACGAGCGCGATGAAGAAGTTGAAAGACGGAAACAGTTCTTGGAGCTTGACAATGGCGTTTGGTAGGGCTGGAAGCGGTGTGAATCATCAGGAGAGCCCTTATGAAGTGATTATAATGTAGCATCATCTTCAGTTGGAAGCATTTCCAACGGAGCCGTTGAAAACCTTCAATTATTCATAGACATGATAATGATGAGGAAAGATGATGACTTGGCTTGATGGGGTTTGTGATGGAAGAAGGAGATAATTGAAAACGCAGTGAGAATGGTCCGCATTTGATTCATCACTACTTTGGAGGTTTCTACAAGCGATGATGAACTGCGGATGAATGACAGTCATGATTAAAGCGGTCTTGATTATTCTCGTCCTACCCGTCATCAGATATGTCTGGGTTTTCGAATTGATGGCGAAGAAGATAATGGATGTGGATGATAAGGTTAGAGGTGATATTCGGAAGGAAATCAGTATTTTGTGACGGGCTGAGGCGAGGAAGTAGTCCTCAACTTTTCGTGTCTGTATGAATGCACTTGAATCGGATGCCGAATTGAGTTCATGTAAGACGTTGGGAGCTTAGTTTAAACTTATTATCGTGCGAGGAAGAAGTCAGTCAGAGCTGTATATTGATTGATTGCCTAAGGAGAAATCCGGACAAAGACTGATTGCGATGGTTTGGGAGATGGACTCTAGATCCGGAGCCGTGGAGATGGCCGACCCACGAGCCCCTGCCACTCGGAGCAAGCACGTAATGAGCTGGTACGAGTGAATCATGTTTTATTTTTTTATCTAATGACGTTCTCAGTGATTGTGAGACGCAAGACGAGAGAGGAGAGACGGTGGGGCACAGACGAGGGGCAAGAGAGTTTGATCGCTGACATGGAAGGGTCCTCCGAATGCCGATCGCTCGCTGTTGCGGACTGAAGGGAGCGCGATGACCTGGATCGAGTTGAGGGAAGCTTTCGGAATCTGAGGGGCGCGATCCGAAAGATGGGAGACAAGTTTGGAGCGACGAAGCCATGGGATCGCTTTTCGCTTGAACCGTCGCTGACGGTAGCGCTGGTCCGGCTGATACTCCTGCTGGTAATAGATGACAAGCAATCGCGTGTGCGTGAGTGAGTCTGTCTGCAAAGCGATCCATTGAAGAGGACTCGAGGAAAACGGAGCCAGCGTTCGCCCCTCGTTGGGTCTAATCGCGAACAATGGGTTCGGCAATGGACGAATAAATGAATGGAGGGTTGAACAAAACACAATGAGCGCAAACGAGGAGCGTCGAAGACGAAGAAGGTTTCTAATTCAATGATTCCAGGGGAAAACGAGATTCTCCGACAGCGTTCCTATCTCTAGCTCAGAGCGTTCCGAGGCTGCGAAAGTCGTGACATCCGATTCATTTGGGGCAACTTTGGTGGGTGAAACGCGCGGAACCGAGCCTCAACAACGTGTGGGAGAGAGGAACTCTGGCCCCACGACACAGCAGAGAGATTTTCTAACACTCGGAACTCGAGAGGTTCCCTCGCAAAAGCGCGGGGGAACGAGCGTGCCGGAGCCCGACCAGAGTTGGCCGGTCTTGTCTGCTCGTTTGATGAATTGTTGTTTCATACTTGGGAGAACAGCTTGACGCACATTTCGTTTCTCAGTGTTCATTTGTCAAATTCCGCTCTCGTTTTGTTGGCGCCACCCTTTTCAACAAACGGACTTTCCGTCGCGTCAGCTTACGCCTTCCGTGGTGCACTCTGATTGATGGAGATTCTGATTGAGGACAACAACTGCAACTCCACGGACATCAGTCGTTCATTCAGCGGAGAGTTTCTCCAACAGAATCGATGGTTCAACTCCCCGAATCCCTTCGGTCCCGATACAGGTGTCAACATCAACGCAGCGCACATCCAGGTCAAACCACCAGGACGTCTTTAAGAAGATGGAAAATGCCGGCACTGAGACGAAACATTCTCTCCCGCGAAACGGGTCTAAAATTGAACAGGAGTTAGTCTGTGAAGCGTGCTCAGAGGTGTCTCTGTTGGCCACAGAATCCGCTCACGGCTGGCCGTCTGACTGACTGGCGAATTGTTCGGCTGGCGGGCAAGCGGGCGGCATGCTTCTCTACGCGGCTTGACTATGCAGAGTCGGCTCGACTCATTGTCAGCTAGGTGTCCCGTGGTGACGGGCGTTTTGTTACGCGACGCTGAACAACTGACGGCCACGTCATATTAATTTAGAGCCGCCGCCGGGCCGATGAGGAGAATTCATTTGCCGTGACGCACTCCGTTGTCGGGCCTGAACATCCTGCAACGTTCCACTGCATTGTTTCGTTGGCGGGTCTCCACACTTTCGTCCGTCAGTTTATTCACTGATTAATTCCTTCATCAGCTCCTTGCTCTATCCCCCTGTCAGACTCTACTCAATGAGTGTGCTCGGATAAAGAGTTGATATCCTTGGCATGTGAGGAACACAATATTTTTCAGGTGAGCGACACTCGTGTCCGGGATGTTTCACCTTTTCATCCGGCTGTCGCCGATGGCCTCGTCGGAGTGAAACCCTGATCTTCCTTCTAGCGGTGTCTCCGAAGACCGCATGTATCATGCACCATCAACAGGGCGTGAATCTGGCCAGACTTCGCGCCCCCGATATGCAGGGCTCCCCAACGGTGATCGAGTCCAGTGGTTTCTGATCCTCTTTTTTCCTTATCTGGAAACGTCAATTTGCGTCGATTCTGAAACTAGAATAGTGACTCTCTATCTGGAAGAACTGTTCACGTCGCTAAACAGGCTCTTTCCCCATCATTCCCACGGTGTTCGTGCGTCTCGTGATTTCGGGATTCACCACATAACGAACAATGGGTTGCAGAGAGGAGCGGAAGGAGGAAGAGTTGAAAAAGGGGGCGATCTCATCAAGCTGATTTTCAAAGAACCGGGAGCAAACTCTGCTGTTTTGTGTGTCCTCGACAGATGAGATAACCGATATTCATACACAGATGACTTCAGAGTACCGAGAAACTCCGTCTGAATGAACGGGTAATGAGCAGAAGTCTGCGAATAATTTGTTCCATGATGAGAACTACTTAGACCGCATGTTCCATTTTTGATGCAGGAAATTAACAACAGACAAGAAAGTAGTATAATTAAGTCAACTCAGGTGAGGAGGGTTTGGACCGTTGAGAACCAGATTACCAGAAGCGTAAACAACAACGCCATGAGCGCAGGTCTCATTTAGATAGCCGCCTAACTTGAAGCACCAAAAGCCACAGATTCTCTGCAACCGGTCCGTCTTGTTCATGCTCAAAAATATGGAGCAGTTTTTCTCGATCACGAAATTCAAGGATTAGGGTGAATCAGGAACGAGAGCAACAATAATGGAGATAGATTTTTGCCAGGAGGAAAATATTCTAGCCTGTTCTTCGAAATTGAAGTTTTCGGAAGGCTCTGAAAGATCAATGACTGAGTAGGAAAGGAATGATCACATTCTGCTCAAGCCTCTGTTCTTCCGCGCATGATGGTGTCGGAAGAGCGCTGCTTTGGAATCGTTTAGCATGACAGGATGCCCCGCTGATAAGCTTCATGGCTCACTTAGATGAGTGATCTTAATCCTTCCTGCTTGCGTCCCTTTTTTCGAAATAGCAAGGATAATAAAACAACAAGGATAAACAACAGAAAACAGTTGGAAGAACTTCCGAATCGTGAAAAAATGAGGGAACTCCGAACACCGAGAAACGGTTGTCCAAAGCTCCGGGGGACATCCTCAACTTTTTTTTTTCTGGAGAAACCGTATTGTGCTCGAGTGGCTCAGGACTCGCTCAGTTCTGAAAAAGCTTTTATCAGAGTCCTCCTTTGCCTGTGATCCAGACAGCTGAGATGACCATCTTGCTCGAAATCCTTCTCGTTCATTGCTGAGACCGCCCATGGGAACAAGAAAGTCGAACTAAGAGCGTGGACGAGAACGCTTCTGGAAGGGCATGGCGACTACCATGGAGAAACAGGCCAGTGCACGTCACAAACCTTCTCTGGCCGTGCACACTTCCAGGCCTATCTCTGCAGAATGCAGTCGGAACTTAGCCCGATCTTTCGTAGCAGCCTCCTTGGTACCCAATCAAGCATTGCCGAAGGCTTGGAATTCGCCTAACAGTAGCTTCAGTCTCACACGCAACTCAGACAGTATTGTGGACACCAAGCTGCAAAACAGATAGGGATGGGACAGTATTTCGAGTCTATAGTTGAACTGATAAGGACGGAAGGAGAATGGTGAAAAGGACTGAAAAGGAGCATGTTCAGGAGCTCAGACAGACCCCAAGCCAAGCGAGCGATAACCATAGAACCTAAATTCACCCAAAGGAACGAGGGCTGATCGCGTCTGAATCGGAGAAGAAAGGCTCGAAGGGCTGTGGCTAAGCAACTTTGTGCACACATTCGGTACAGAGGCCATCTCCGTGGAGCGCACGAGAATTTCCAGATGGCGTTCGTTGCATTCGGCGGAAAGCGACTCAGTTTTCCGGGGAGGGCTTCACCTGCGAGTCTGCGGCCTCGGCGCAGACTCCTCGCTATCCGAATCCATTTCGGTGACTGTTCGCGAAACGCTAGCCGCGAAAGAGTCCGATTGTCAGCAACCGAAAAACCTCCGCGGACAGTCGAAATAAAATTCGGATGAAGAGGGTGTTTATTCGTTCGACTCTATCCGTTAGTACATACATGAATTCTCGAGGCTGCAAGCATTTCCCGCTGCCTCTCTCTTTCTTGCACTGAAAAACAATCTACTCCGACACAAGGGTCGGTTTGGTCCTTGGGGGCAACTATAATCAGTCAACTCATTCGAAGACAGAGGAACACGAAGGAGTCAACGGATCAATATACGCTAGAGAACTACTGGATGCTCGACTGGATGACATGGAGTGATTGAAAGGTCATGGCGAATCAAGATTTACGGAATGAACAGATCCCATGAATAATCATCCCGTTATGGCATAGAAGTCGGGAGTCCTGCGTATGTTTATCGCAACTGATCGAATGATGACCGAACTCAGTCGCAGACCTGATCGATCGATATTAGCATGGAATGCGCAAGATAGTCTCCAACAGATCCGCCCCAAACATCTCATGCAAGATGGCAGCCTTGGTCGGAACATTGGCGTTTCGACCTGCGATACTCGTGATTCGTTCGCGAGAGATAAATCATTGAAAGCCCCGAGATGAATGAATCGATGCTCCATCCCTTCCCACGTGTGACGAGCGTTGAGCGTTGACCGTTGACGGCTTCGAAAACATGGTCGAAAGCGGATCGTGATCGATAGTTTGTTACCGAAATCCGCTGACAATACGCTGTTTCCAGCTCGTTGTCATGGCCCTTGACGTCATCTGCTTCGGCGGCGCGACGTTTACGCGTCTCGCATATACTTGTTGTAAACCACTTGATATTGCACTCGCGCCAGCTACTATTAACAGTAGCAGCAATGTTCAGGATGAATGTTCCGACAGAGTGTTTCTGATCGGGTGTTTCGATTGGAAGCGTTGGTCCACTTTCGGTTTTTTGTTGCTATGGAAGCACCACTGATTGACTGATTGGAGTCAAGTGTCGTCGTCACGCAGTGTATTTCCGCTGAAGAACCGCTCCGATCGGGTTGCAACAAAACATGGGGTACGAAAAAGAATACCAAAAAGAGGAGAAAGGAAGAAAATATGTTGTCACTGTTGTCGCTGAAATATGCGGGGGCGAACGGGAGTCTGAGAGAGCTGGAGTGGAATCAGGGCAGCCGTAGGAGACCGGATCGACCAATAAGGGGCAGCACGTTTTTGGAGACACAAATATCTATCGGGAGAAGCTGGTTCGGACCGTTATCGGTGCTCCGATGTCGTTCTACTGCGAGAAAACGCAGCGATTCACTTTTGGAGCGTTAGTTTCTATCTTCCACCGATGACTCCGTTCTCGTGGCGTTGGTGTCGGTTGTGGTGGCGGTCCCAGCTCATAAATATGTTAATCAACATAGATCGCTCCAGAGAGGAAGAGAAAAAGCGGTGAGATCTTGAAAGCACCAGGAGGAACTCTGAAAAAGCTTAGAAGAAGATAAAGAGAAAGAAATGAGACGGCCGATGAAGTCATCAGACAACACAAAACAAGATTGCCAGATGAGCGATCTGAGCAAGCCGATGCCTGAAAGCGACCGACCGACTGACGGCCGACTGAGCTTCCCGCCGACGTTGACGATAATACCCAACAACGACAACACCAGAAACAACAACAACAACGGCCAACACGGATGAAGATGAAGAGCGAGATGAAGGAAGACCGGGATGGAGACGATCGGCATGAGAGCTCGTCGTCGACGCGATATCGGGAGCCTTCAAAGTGAAGAGCCGAAACAGTGATTAAGCATTGACTAATTTACTGCCACCGGCGTCCGTGCTCAACATGTGATTGATGAATGTCCGATAACACACAGCACCAACGGGGCGCGATGCGTATCAAGGACGCGGCTGCAGGGACAACACCAACAATAAAAGATTACAGATGATAAACTTAGTTCGGACGGCCCAAGTCAAAGAGGTGGTTCGAGCGATCGGACGGCGACGTCGGAGCCATGAGGGATGACCGGAATCCTGATCGACACCCAATGCCGTTGATCGCATGTGGAATCTATCAATCTCTTCCTCGAGGGGATGACTGTCTGGAAACATGCCCCAATTTCACGTGGAATGGTCGTCAAGATCGCTCATGAACGTGACGAATCGATCGAGTTGATGAATTCTGGATCGTTGATGTGAGTCAGGCCATGATCGATTATCGAGCAGACCGCTCGTGCACGTGAAAGACGCTGCTCTTCAGACACCGACGTCTGTCGATACATTGAAATATTTTTAGAGGCAGTTTGGTGGCAGATTTGCGATTCTCCATTCACGATTTTCACTGTCGTCCGGATCGATCATTGTTCTATCTCAGGATTCTATGGTGAACGGACATGCTCGTCCATCGGAGAGTGTCCTCCGACCAGAGAAAATACGGCACTTCTCTCGGTCGTTGCTCAATGTCACACGGAGTCGCTGGCTGGAAAGGACGCGTGGCAAAAGCTGAATAAAGCAGATCTGCTCAGTGCTTCATGTTGCTCCGAATGTCGTTGAGTGTAGGGGCGTCCGTCTTGATGGTAGCGGCTGCCGAAAGAAGGCGACTTTTCCCCGCGATTGACGTCTCAATCACGAAGCAGCGCTCGGACGGCTGACGTTCCGTTACAATCGTTGATTGACGGAAGCGCGGACTGCCGTAAGGCCAGAATGACTGACGTCGGTCCTTCGAAGAACAAAGTGCCCGATGTCGATTCGTCTCCCGATGTTGTTCCAAACTTGACACTGACATTGTTTCTGTCGCCGTCATCTGACACATTTTGCCGCCTGGGAACGCACCGGAAACTCATCAACTCTGACCGATATTTTTTTCGACTTGTGATCAGCCCTGGAATTCATCCATCCAAGGGACTCCGCCTGGGCAAGCGAGGGGTTCTTGGAATGGAATTCAGTTCTGTTCTCGGTCCAGAATGCCGACTTGTGCTGTCAACCCCGTTTGAAGTGAGCGAACCAACCGAAGCTAAATATTCGAGCAGTCAATCAAAGCTTCAACCTGGGTTCCAGTGAGTCAGTCAATCAATCAGTCAACCAGTCCACGAGAGTGTCAGAACATGAAGCTGCTGCTTGGTCTAGCAGTCAGTCGGAAATCAGTCAAACATCCAGGCAGCGGAGGAACGAACGAGCGTATTAGCGGAAGAAGAGACTCGTCTGTAGGAAGAAAGACTGTCTTGACGCGGCGACAGTTGACCAAACAGTGAGTGCTGTGCAGCTTTGCTGTGTCCTGTTGTCACTTCGCAGCAACAGCTGCGAAGCGCGGGTATGACGCATATCTCGATTCGTCAACTCAACATTGATCTTGTATACGCGTCACGTGAGTTCCGAGCTGAATATTCTCTCGCTCGAGTGTACGATCGCCGGGTCCATTGGGAACTGCTCAAGAGATTCAGTGAGTTTTCGTTCATCCAATCGTACCGGGGACGGACCGAAAACTGGATTGATCCATCAGGTCGTTGAGCGAGAGCTCCGAGCGTAACCTTGTTGAAGTTCTGGTAAAGCATTTCAAGCCATCAATCTCCTGTAAAACGGGGAAAAGGGAAGCATCGGAGACAAATCTATAGGAGAGAGCTGAGACGACGACATGAGTAAGAGAGGGTACTCTCTTAGGGAAGAAAGAGGGGAAGACGAAAGGATGGCGGCACTTCTGGGAAGACGAGATCAGACAGAGTGATGAAAAAGGCGAAAGAAGGACCGTCGAAGGATCGGAGCGGGTTATCAATCAAGTTCAACCAACGCGGCTCTCCTCTCTACAATCTGACTCTATTTTTTGAGTAGTCATCGTGGTCGTCCGCCATCGCGAGACGGGGCGGAGGAGACGCTGGAAGACGCGAGAGGTGAGGGAGTGGAAGTCGAGAGAGAAGAACAGAGAACCAGAGAGGGGGAAATGGTGGTGTTGTCATTAATCTTCATTAAATCTGTCCTTCTCGTCCCCGTTCCGAGCGTCGGACAATCGGGCGGTTTCTCGCCTTGCTCCGTTTTCTTCACCTCCCCCTTCCCGCCTGTCCTTTGATTATCTTCCGCCCGCTCTCCCATGTTGGGGCATCAGCTGGACCTCGAGTTTTCTGAGCGCTTTTTCCTTTTTGCAGCGCTATTCAAACTCCCATGGCAACCCCAAAGCTTCCAGGGGTCCTAACGTCATGGGAATGAGGGAAACCTGTGTATCCTCTCGTCGTGAATGAGATGATTCCTCGATAAGAGCGGGCTGAACGGTTGTGAGGAGTTCGTCTGCTCTGGGCTGACTGAGTTTCCTCCCTCCGAGAGGCTCAAAGCGTTCTTCTTCCTCGTTGAAATTCGGCTCGAGTTTCGAAAATGCTGGAGCTGTTCAACGTACAAAGTGAGATTTTTAGATTCAGAGCGTCTGCTTTGTTGGCAGCTCAGTTGGCTTGTGGTTTACTGGATAGAATCGATTCTGAGAATCCATTAATTATTCGTCTTGTGACAGAGAATTAGAGAAGAGAACTACGGGGAGAGCGGGCGAGCGAAAGATCGGACGTCGAGGGCGGTGAGGCATGGCGGGCTTTGGCAGGTGATCAATCTCTATCTAAACAACGGAATACAATTTTGCGGAGAAAAACTCATATTCAAACGTCTGGGCATTCTCATTGCATGGGGCTCCCTTCGGACCCCCCTCGCTTTTCTCAGCGCTCACTCAATCAGATCCGTTTACGGTTCCTCTTCGATTCGCCGGCGTTGCATGGTTTGCCTGAAATCCACTGTCGCTCGATGTTGAAAGCCTTCATCGACCCCTAGCTCCATCTTACCTCCGTTCCTGTCTTGCGTATTCATCACTCTGTTATGATTTTCCGTTTGACTCACTCGGCGATGCTCCCTCAAGAGAAATCACGTTATATCGTTCGCCTGCTGTCTTGCCGTTGCCGGTTCATGTATCATGGAACAGAAGCGCTCCTTGCGTTGTCAGATAGTCCCCTTTCGATTCTTCTTGCTGGAACTACGTTTTCCTTGCCCTCGCAGAGCGTCGAGTCCACCACTCCCCTTGTCTCCGTTGTTTCCCGTTTCACCCCGTTCTTCCTCACCCTCAATGTCCCAGATATTCCTCTCCCTCGATGACTTGCTCCCCACCGTACATCCCTACCCCTGTCGACCCGTGACTCAGTAAGTCTCTCTTCTTCTCTATCATATCTTTTTTCTATCGCTCTCCTCCTCTTTCTCGGTCTCCCTGTACTTCCCTCCTTTCCGTCCATTGCTCGCTGAGGACGTCATGGTCCAGCTTCATTTTTCACTCCGCGAAAGATCATCACCGAGCTATAATGATCAAGATGATGATGAATGGTAGCAATGAAGATGGTAACGATGGCTCTGGTGGTGGCAGTGGTGATGACTGGAGTCCCAGTAGTCGCTTCGGACATAGCGGTGTATGTTCCGCTTTCCGCAGCAGCCTCCCTATTCCACTCTCCCTCAAACCTTCCCGTGCGCTCCTCTTTCCGTTCCTTGTTTCCTGCGGGTGATTCTCCCGACGATGCGCTCGAAACTCACCATCATCAGCGCTCGGATTCTCCATGAAGCTTGATCTGAATACGGAACAAGCAAATCATGGAATCATCTCGACTCAACAGCGCTCGCGAACGGTGTCTCGCAATCATGACGCGTCCCGAGCGACAGCATAACAGTCGCTGAAACAGTCCGAGAGCGAAGAGGAGCAGGTGGGGAGGTGTGTCCAATCCAGACCATTGATCTTCTTTTCCTCGGCGTGCGTCGATCCTGTTTCAATCGATCATAGAACAGACTGGTCGTCTTCCCGGAGATTCGTCACAGCCCGCCAGTCAGCCGATCCGAGTCGGGAAGGAAGGCAGGCCGCCGGGTTTTGCAGTGTAGATCCCTGATTTCCCTCTTCTTCTTCTCCATTTCCCTAGCCATTAGGGAGAACGTCGTAGAAGTCATACTCATCGTCATCGGCCGGTCTTGTGATCATATATCACCCTGATTGAAACCTGGTCTCGCTTCTCCCCATCCGAGCAGAACATCGGTTTAAGCCTAGGAATCCATTAAAACAGCAGCTCGCCAACCGACCACTTCGCTTGTCTGCTTAGTAGTCGCCCGAGAGTCAACCAGCCAGCCAACCGGGCGATCTACTAGAGCAGAGAACTCAGCACTCGAGCCGGACTATGATCCCGGAGGGAAAACCAGACGAACACATTAACCTTGTCGAAATCATCATTTGTTCTGCGGGGCGCTGGCTGAAAATAAAAACCGAACTTCATCCGAGCCCCCGTGAACGAGAATAGGGTTGGTTGGACAAGCGCTAACTTTTTTGTCGCTTCTCTCGGTCACAAGTTCTACTTCGAGTTTGGACGATCTATGGGCGAGACGGGCGAGGGAAGGAGAAGGCACGGCGGGTTCTGGCTCCCTCAGCGGACAGGTCTTCCTCTCAGACAGCGCGTGCAGCTTCTGGAACGAGTTCTGGGGTTAATCTGTATTTCCGTCGACTCATCCGACTGTGCGTTCATCCTTCGAACGGACCGACAGACTGTCCGTCCATGCGTCCGGCGGTCGTCGGTTGGACGCTTGAAGGATATTGATGTGTTTGGCGCGCTTTCATTTATCTCCGGAATCGATTAACTACACGACAACCAACCCCGTCCGCTTCTCCTGCTTGTCAATAAATCATCCTTTTAAACACACACAGACTCTCGATTCATCCATCGCTCCATTCATAAATGTCACTGAGGCCGTCTTCTCTCCCCCTCTGAGCGCCCGCACCCTCTCCCTCGCCACCGGTAACTTGGAGTTCGATTTCCCTTCCTGAACAGATCGCACGCTTCTTCCATTTTTTTCCCTGATCCTCTCGAGGCTCCCACCCGGAGTTCGTGAACTCTCCCCAGATCTGGCCACGGAGTAGCGGGCTCAAACATCGAGGTCGAGAAGCATTTCTCGTTGAGCGGTTCCAGGTTCTCCGGGTGTCCAAGGAACGTGCTCGGTCACGCAAGCATCCCGCTCGCCCGGCTTGTCCGCGACCGAGCGTGCGCTGGTCGATGTCACCGCGAAGAATCTCTAATTGTCGTAATCTGCAGCAGCAGCACCAACAGCGGCCCTGAGAGATGATGGATTCGTTGAGCAGATGTTACAACACACAAAAAAAGCCACAAGACCGATCGGTGGCGACAAAGATGAAGAAGAGACGACAACGCTAGAAGAGCTCGACGGCGCTGGCGCCGCTCTCAGAGCCGCACAGGCAAGCAAACACGCCTCGTGTTAAAGACAAAGCCGACCAACTGGCTCGCTCGAGAGTCCTTCCTACCAACTGGAATGCGTCGACAAACAGGCTCACGGGCAATCGAAGGGACAGTCGGCTGAACGCACGGACGGAGAGCGCAAGAACAACGGTGACGACCAACTTCTCGCGCTGTGGCCACCGCAGCTGAGCTTCGCAACTCCCTATCCGGAAAAAAAAAAACGGACGATGCCGCGCCTCGTCCGCACCGCTTCGCACCGACGCTCGAGCGCAAAGCTTCGAACCTGTGACCCTTCGAAGAACTGAAGAGAAGCTTACCGTGTCGTCAACATGTGCTGTAGTCACGCAGCAATGACAATCTGAACTTTCCCTAAACACAGACGAGACGAAATACGATTGTCATTTGTCTTCCCGGAGGAGATGCACATTTTTCTCTCTCTCCCAATCTCTCGGTGTCTGTTACCCACGTCCTGTGCTCGACCGAGCCGCCTGTAGTCGCTCTTGTTCAAGATCTCCAGCGGCCGTAATGACTGCCTGGGCTCGGCCCGAGCACTCTTCCTGAGTCGAGTAAGGCCGGCAGGCAGCAATCCACAATGAGGAGATCATGTGTGCACGCTTCTTCCTTTGTTCCAGCGAGCATGCTTCGAGTATTTCTCTTTCGTTTGTCATCATCCGTCTCTCCTTGTTCCCTCCTCCCACGACTCTTTCTGACTGTTTTTCGTTCGGCCTGGGAAACGCAACGACCCGCGATGGAGCTTTCCCTCCTCTCCGGGCGGAGGAATCAAAAAAGTGGTTTCACTTTTGATCCGATTGCGGAGTAAGCCGACTCGGCGAAGACGGAACTGTCCTCCATGGCTGCGAGGAGGAGCGAGGAATCGCGCCGTGCGAACACCTTGAGTCCACATGGTTTCATCTCCTTTTCGGAGCCGTGAGTCCCCAGTGGGTCTTTTTCCCTACCGGCTCTACGATCACGCCAATAAATCTCTGCGTGATCAGCGATGCTTCGACAAAATCCGTCAAAGTGTACTCATCGACACGATCCGTAAACAGAGGGTGGCCAACGATATATGATTCACTTACAGCAGACTTCAAAGAAGCTTGTCTCGGAGGCCAACTCGTTTCCCCTTAGAAACTTGGTTTTTGTTTTTTCGTTCAAGACCCCCTCTCAGACAGCATATGTTCGGAGATCGTTGACACCTCATGTATCAATTTCACAAAGTTTTGAATCAGACAGTGAGGCTTGCGATGTATTCGCCTCTTGTCCATCCATCACGCCGCTCGTCGACGATTCTTCTATGCGAGTCTGACGATCACGGTCCGATTGCAGGACGAAGGTTCGCTTTCTCAGAATAGGGATGTCAACATCGATTAAAGTATGGACAGAACGGACAGTTTGATCACAGTGCCAACTAGCGAAAGGCCGGGAGCTGGAGAACCTGTGAGCATTTATCGCTGAAAATCTGAAAACGATCAATTACACCTATCAGGCTTGCCTGCCTGGCTGCGAAGCCGAAGTCGGAAGCAATCATGTTCAGCGCTTCGATCGTCTTCTCAGTCATTACAGGCGTTTTCGCTGAAAATTATCCCCAACGCTGACAACAGCAGCATCACTTCCCATTAGTTGGGAACCAATGAGGATCGAAGACTGAAACTCGGAGTGGCAGGCAACGATTGACTGTTTTCCCACGAATTCCTGATCCGACGGCACTGGACTGGACCAAAGGGAAGCTAAGAATAACGGTTTGCGGAGGGCGGGAACAAAATCGGCAGGATATAGATTTTTCTCAGTTCCCTCGTTGATCGGCTAGCGGCTACGGGTCGAACGTTTGATCCATCGCGATCTGAAACACACCCTATCAGCTTCTGTTTGTGATTTGACCGAATCTGAATGGGCTCGCATCTGACCGAAACCAGAGCAACAATTACCCTGTGATCATTTCTCACAACTATTGTCGGTCCGCTTGGTGATAATAAGATAATGGCTCAACTACATGGCCGACGGTAAAAGGATCCAGCCCCGGGTGCCAACGTGCTTAGTCAAGCTGATCCGGGGGAATTCCCCAGGGGCTGTTTCTGGCGCGAGCTTCCCTCCCTCATAAACTGCGCCACGACCTGAGGCACTGCCGGGCTCCCAGTAACTGGAGGCTTGCAGGAATTCCCAGGATCGAGATACTTCTCAATTTGCAAAAAGCCCAATACGTTTCCTGCCGATCACGCAGCGGATCTTAACCATGAATGCTTCTGTCAACCGAGTCGCTGTACCTGAGAACGAAACTTCTGCCTCTAGGATGGCTGTGCCCAATGCCCATTCTCGAAGTTCCACGTGCGACATCCTGGGAGAGAGAAAAGTTCCAGCAGCCCTATGGAACGATCTCGAAAACTGTGATGAGAAATCGTGTCCAAAGAATGGGGGAAACTCACATGAACTGTCATAGGGAGTCGGTTAACCTCAAAATTTACAATGGTTACAGCGAAGATCAAGGGAACATTTATACACGGCAAACGAGCGAGATGGGGGGAATCGACTTCCATATGAAGATGAATTTTAATCGAGAGAGAACAGAGGAAGAGTCAATATTTAGATCTTCCGTGGAGAACACTCCCCAGAAAGCACGTGCCAAACATGCGCGAGCCAGGCTCTGGGAAAATCTTATGGTGAAATACTACAGTCCGCAACACGAATTTATCGACACGCATTCTATTTGCATGATTTCCGCACCCGCTGGATAACGAAGTCAGTGTTGCCATGGGAATTCCACTAGGTGCGACAGACTTTGAGATTATATCAACCGACTGAGAAGAACGAAGTTTAGGCTCAGGATCGAACATTTTTGATATCCAGCTGTAACACGAAATTATCGACAGCGTTGAAATCGCGCATTCGGTTGGAGTTTCAGCATTTTCTCGTGAGGCTGATACCGACGAACGTCAAGTTAGTGCTAACGAAGGACACACAAGTACGATTTGTCGACTCAGAACTCCGGCTCGTCAAGATTTGTGAGAAAGAATTCATTCCCTCAATATGGGACGAAAACCGGCTCTGACTCCTCAAGAAAGGATTCGCATCGATCAATTACACGGCTCTGGGCTCGCAGCAAGAGCTATCGGACGAGAGATCGGCAGAACAGCGGACGTAGTGCTGCGGTATTTGAGATTAGGGGCGGAGTATGGCATCAGATCGTACAAGAAACGAAGCACAAAGCTCTCAGATCGTCAGAAACGGAAGATAATTCAGGATGCGAGCAACAAGAGTGTCTCTTGCGCTCAAATCAGAGACTCAAACAACCTCCCAGTGCATAAACAGACCGTCTGGCGCGTTTTGAGAAGTGCGTATCATCTGAAATTCAAGAAAATGTGCGGGAAGCCCCCGCTGACGAAAAAGCACCGAGACACTAGGCTCGATCGCGCCCAGGAATGGATGAGTTGGACTTCGGAATGGGATAAAGTTGTCTTCAGCGATGAGAAAAAGTTCAATCTGGACGGCCCGGATGGATTCCATAACTACTATCACGATCTTCGGAAAGAGCCTCGATTCTATTCCAAAAGACAGTCCGGGGGCGGTTCAGTTATGATCTGGGGAGCGGTCAGTCGCCGCAGGACGTTCCAAATCATCTTCGTGGAGACAATAATGCGTTCCGTGGACTATAAGCTGCTACTCGAGAACCACCTGCGACCTCAAGCTTTGGAGAAAGTTGGAACGGATTTAATCTTCCAGCAAGATTGCGCCTCCGTGCACACGGCGGCGATAATCAAAGATTGGTTCCGGGAGAGCGGAGTACGTTTTCTTGACTGGCCTCCGAAGAGCCCCGACCTGAACATTATTGAGAACCTCTGGGGAACGTTAGCTCGGCTCGTCTATCCCAATGGGAAGCAGTACAACTCAAGAGAAGAACTGAAACATGCGATTCTTTCTTCTTGGGCCAGAATTGGGGAACGAGACATAAAACCACTCTATGATTCTCTCCCAAGGCGCATTTTTGAGGTCATCAAGGCGAAAGGGGGTTCGACGAAGTATCAACTTTCGAGAATTCCGAAATCGTGGAATAAATCAGCCTGTCGATAATTTCATGTTACGGCTCGAAATCGATTTTCTGGAATCTTACGCGTCGTCTTCCTCGAATCGAAGAAATATTCTATCGCCACAATCGTGGTGATGCTGGGAGTATTCCATGGCAGCATCAACATCTCTTTGTCATCAGGAATAGTCTAGAAAACTTGACTGTCGATAATTTCGTGTTGTGGGCTGTATCATGTGAATATGAAGTTGTCTCCTGTGTTGGGAAGGAAATCGGCATAATGAGAAGCCATCGTGGAATCCTCCATCCGGGAATGAGAACTCAAAATAAAACTCGGGGAATTTCGTTTGCTGCGCCGATTTCCTAACATTCCGGAGTAACGTCCGACACGCGCACAAAGATAGCAGAAAGGACGGGTCGTCTCGAGCTTGAGCGTCAGAACTTGATAACAGAGCTGTGATACGATCTCGACCGCTTGCGTTCTATCGCGAGGATGGTTTTCGTGGCGTCAAAATCGTGGCGTCTGATAAACACAGTTGCGATCTGAGCGGACGATTTCTCCACGAAAACCGAATGAACCTCGAGGATGGGTTCGGGCATGAATGTTCATGGTATTCCACGATCTTTGAACGCTATGAGCTTCTGGGCAACATGGCTTGTATGATAGCCAAGCCTGTTACAAATATCCTGGTTTTCTTCCCTCGCCAGAGAGTAGGTGGAAATTAAACTGAATGGATAGGTATTGCTATTTTTTTTTCAATTTCAATGAAAACCAAGCTATATTTATCATATTGATCTTTTTGTCTGAGATTTGTGACGGCGATCCGTGATAATCTCCTTGAACACGGAGAACGACCGTTCCACTTGGGCCTTACTCAAGATCGTGTTGTGGAAGAGTATGGAGTCCGCGGCTGATAGACTTTCGAGATGCTTAAAGTCGTGCTCATGCTAAAAGTATTTCTTCGAACCGTAGAAGAGAATCACCCTCGAACTGGACTCGAACGAATCGATGACTGAGAGCTGTCTATCTATACAGAGTCATTGAACGTGACTCGAGCTCAATCATGAGGTATGGGAGCTCCGAGGAAATTCTCATGGCGTCAAACTGAACCTGGAGATCTATGCCGTCATTGGGAATCTCCACAGTGTTAAGACCCGTTGCCGCACCCTCCAAGCTTGACACAAATGCTCTGAGTGCTTCGCGGTTGCGGATATGATGGAAAGCCGGTGACGAATTCTCTATGTAGATCAGCTCCTCGATTGAAGTTTGACATAACTCTCTTCACGTAAGCGCGTCAACTTCATGATATTCATCAGGGATTGCTTCGCATAGAAAATGAATGGCTAGAGCCGACCAAGTAACGTGACGGAAATATTTTTAAGAGAATTCCAAGGTCTTTCCAGACGGCTACATTTGTGCGACACTGGTCGGTTACCAAGAGTCCGAACGAAGAGGTGTCGTTCGAAATGGGAATAGCGGCTTCGTTGACGATCGCTGATGGAGCCACTCATAAGCTCAATCAACGAATTCAGAGCTGTCGCTCAGGTTTCCCTTTCAGAGGAATCACAATCGTATTCATCACCTTCCTCCGTCTGACATTTTTGGGTTCATCTATGTGAATAGCGCCGGGAACTGACTGCAAACGTTCTGAGGTTCCCTCAGCGTTCATCTGGGAGCCGGATTACACATTCGTCAGGCTTGGATTCACGCTAAACCTGCTGATTCGCATGTTTGAGGAGGAACTGTACGAAACTTGAAGGATGTCCGCTCAGATCGCAACTCCAGCGATAGATCTTGCATGGTTTTCCGTCGTTTCGGAGTCATGATTTTTACAAGTTTTCTCGTCACGTGGAGGAGGTCTTTTACCGCTGGGACGGGGCCGAAAATCCTGCAACGAGAGCATATGGCTCAATAGAAGCAAGTTCGAGGATCCCCGCAGCAATTATCTGCTCGATGACAAGAGCTCGAGGTCGCGTCTCATAAAAATGCGTCTGATGTGGAGGAGGTGCCGTCGAAACTCTCAGATCGTGAGTGTTGCAAACGTGCTGGGATTCTCGGTGTGCTGACTAACGGTTCGTGACGTGGACCGGACTAGGTAAGCGGCCTCGCTCGGGATGAGTCCAGACCTCGGGATGAGTCCGGACCTCGGGTTTCAATCAGTTCTGATCAATCTTCGACTCGAGAGCGATACTTCCCTCTATACTCACTGTTTGTCCCTCCGCTTCCCGCGGGTGGCTCGGTCGGCTGTGATACACATCTAGATACTTGGTCTTCAGTTGACTGCTTGATTGGTTTGTTGTTACTCGGTACCGCTGCGGCTCGGTGTGTCGGATGCCAGCTAGACCAATCAGTTTCTCGTCTACGGGAGAGCCGAATCAATTAAGGAGATTACAATCGATCGGACAGATTCGTTTGTGCTCGATTTCGTCCCATCTTCGGTGACAGAGCATCACCGGCATCGGAGCCACCAACGTCGAACTCATCATAGACGCGACCTCTAACGCGTGGAGCTAGTTTTGCTGGCACTGCTCTTCTCTCAAGTTCGAGCGATGAAATCGATGGCGTCATCTCAAAGGTCCGCCCGAAGTTGTCCGAGAGTTCCGAAGATGCAAAAAGAACGTCCGGGAGACAGCGGCAAGACTCTAGGTCCCAGAAGGGGGCAACGGTGGAGAACATGCTCTTGCTACGATTCCTTTACAGCGATTTATTTCGATCTCTAGCTTGTTTTCGGGAGAATGATCCAGCTCTCGGAGTTCTCCGATCTTCTCGAGTTCGAGGCGAGAGGTTCACGCATCAGAGCGAGTTCATTGTGATCAGCAGCGTTTTTGATCGCTTCCTCGAAGCATTGTGATCCCAAGAGGGCGCTCGCCGATCTAGGAAGGTTTTTCTTTCCCATTCTTGTTCTGCCGTTCCGTTTTCATATGGCACCTTGACGGTTTGCAGACTTGGAGCGATGGCGACGATAAGACCGACCGGCGGCAGTTGTGCTAATTTGAAATGCAAATCCATCATAATTAAGCCATCCGGTCGGCTGGTCGCTTCGTTGGATGTCGGCTCCGTCTACCGTCGGTTTAGGTGACTGTCTGAAAACCTCCGGGTCGGTCGACTGTGATAGGCCAGCACAACACCATAATGGGGCTCATTCGTAATCCTCGTTTTGCCTACTTGTCTATTCGCTCGTCGTGCCCATGCGAATTTGTGTTTGCTAATGCGAATCTGTCTCCTCGCAGTGTCGACGCCTGAGTTCGAGTGAGACTGCGTGTGTGGCCTCCTCTTTGGTGGATTAGGCAGCACTTTATTTTGAGCTTCTTGCTCGAAATTCTTCGAACAACGAGGGCTTGCGTCGGGCGGGGAAAAGCAGCGGGTTTCTAAGACTTTCCCAATTCATATCGAAGATGAATTCCAGCAATCACGTGGTTCTGCGGACAGTCGACTCCACCGAACATTGGCTCTTCTTTCGATCCTCCAACGTCTCAGATGAGCTCATGCGAATTCTAAGTTTTCATAACCAGGTGTAGAAAACTCTCGTTTTTTTCTCGCATTTTCAAAGACAAATGTAGTTCAGATAACGGGTCGGCGATGTCATGGGATGATCGACCGATTATGGGTTACCGAGGTCATCAGGCAGAGAGGATATGAACAGAGGGAACGTTTCAAGAATCGATTTATCGCTAAAATTGAGCCCAAAGATTAAGTGAGAGGGAATAAAAACGATTCGACGCGGAAATGCTCACCTGACCGGAATCCAGCTCCCCAGGAGAATATCCCAAAGTCTGTATTTCCATTTGATGGATGAACACTGTTCTCTCGGGTTTATCGAATCTGATGGAAGACGGTTTTAGGAATACACAAGGGGAGCATGCGAGAGAATCTTCGGAGTTGCGCCTGGATCTCACGGACCGTGTAGCTTCTCGATCGAATATGGAAAATAAGCCACCAACCATACGACGGTCTCGTTAGCCGTGACACCTAGCCCTGCTATTATTATCTGACTCGAACAGAGCCAGGCGGTTTCGACCGGTTCGATTGCCTAGACAAAGTTCGCGGCGACGGAACCATTTCAACGTGCCGCATGTAGAATCATACATTGGTATCAGGATCTCCACCGGGTTGAACGTTTGACACACGATAACCGCATTTGATGGTTCCGAGTAGGAAGAATGACTCTGACGAGTTTCACGGAAAATGAATGAGGCCTGCGAGTTCAAGCCTTCCCACTCATCACTGGGATCTCGAAGTATCTCCTTGAACCACGTACGACTATCAATCAAAACATGGATGACCCCCCACCGGATTGGATATATCCATAGATCATTATGCCTTATAACCGATAGCAAGGGGGCGGAAAAATACAGGTGTCTGTCAATCATGAATTTAACCACCCAGATTGATAGACAGAGGTTAAATTTCGATTGTTGCAGAGTCTCAGGTCCTCTGACCAGTAGCCACCACTCCGCAATATTTGACTGAATGGACGCAATTATCGAACAACAATGGCTGCTTGGTCCGAGAGCCGAGAATTTGGAGCGCCCGCGGTGCATCTGTCCAATGAATGGATGAAGAGTTTCAAATGTTCAAGGCCAGAAATCTCGGGCTCTTATGATGACGAATAACTGAAAAACAGAACAGTAGACGCCATAGAATGACAATCACAGCGAATTAATCCCGCGCAAGCGAATGGAACCACGGCTCTTGTGAAACTGATGAGTTTGCGAGAGGATATCTGATTGATGGTTTTCCCGAGTGATCATGATGGATGCTGGGTGAGCGTGTACGGCACAGGACATTTGGAGCGTGAATAACAAGATGAGAGAGAGGGATATACTCAACCGTCAGATCAAGGTGTGCAGATAGTGCGTTACTGTGCCGTAGCGAAAGCCCACCCCAGGATGACTGGGCCGGCCAGCGACTTCCGCCGCGTTGTTGCCGCTACTCCATGATGGATCGTGGACAGGAAAAAAATAAGAAAACTTGACGCTTCTTAACGCGGAGCTCACTCTATTACCAGCCAGCAAGCTCTCTGGACGCTTGTCTAACTCACTCGGAACCACCGCGAAAGTGAGTGCCCCAGTGGTTGAGTTGGCTAGCGATCCGCTGAGCTGGCGAAGATCTGGGGAAAGAATTTCATTTGAAGAAGAAGCCAGCTGCCGCTCAGCAAATGACCTAATGAGATGAGGCGCGCACAGCATAAACGATCCGAAACCCAGCAGTCCAGCGAGCAGGACACCGCCTGAAACAGGAATAATGAGGAAATCGATGAGAATCCGCGTGATCCGGTTCTCACGGGAGAACGATCCCGTTTACGAGACCGCAGGTTCCGGCTCTCATCGTGGCGTAGGATTTCAACGCCAACCTTCCTTCATTCTGGAAGATGGATTTTATCTGAATTTCAGTTCTTTCCTCGAGGTTCCTCGGAGTTCACGAGTGGCCCTCCGATGGGTCATTCTGGAAGAGTTCTCGGAACGTAATTGCATATGTGTGTTGATTGATCGCATGCTTTGTGACTTCGTGGACGAGGAATGACAACAAGGAACATTTATTCCTGTTTGACCAAGAGCTTGGGGCTCCGTATTTAATTACGGTCTCGTTGTTCTTGATCGTGCATTGTGTATGGCGTTACCTCCGTAGGCTACAAACGTCGACGAAAGTAAATTATTCAACCCGGCACTGTTGAAAAACCGCTCCTGGAAGCGGCATGTTCTACACGACTCCCATCTGTCATATCATTTTCCCTGTGAAGCCTCCGAAGTACCAGCGTTCAGGTCTGTTGGTTCATCAGTAGTGACATGAAATGCTCCTCTGCGACGAGCTGTCTCGTGGAGTTGAGGTATCGGCTTCCCCCAAAACGGTCTTTCAAAAAACGGTCGATATAGGAGGCATGCGGCCATCCCCATCTGAGTGATTTTCGGGATAATCATCCCCTCTATTAATAACCTAGAATAACGCTGCTGGCAGATGCGTATAGGGCGACTTGGCGCATCTTACACTCACCTCGAAACCCATTTACCTGAACCATAGCGGCGAAGCAATGACCAGAGTCAGTTCGTTGAGAGACCTGCTAAAGTCTGAAATGCACTATCATAAATCTTGAACGCTGTCCGCTTGTTCGGGAGAGTCCGCTGTTCCTGGCTGTGTCGCGCAAGTGTTCACCGAGTTCTCGCTCACGGCGCGCAGTGATTACCCAGCGTTCGTTCGTTTGCTCAAGCGAGAATTCAAACTATTCTCAGGCCTCAGCCTCGAATTCACGCGCGTGTAGAGGACTTTCTGGCAGCTTCGGTTTGGTATGCCACGAATATGTCACGCCGTGAACAAAGCTTGTCGACAAAGGCCCCGGCCCATACTGTTAGACAGGTAAAACAGTGCGAAGCACAGAGAAAAACCATATGCCAAGACTGGTGAAGGCAGACGTTCAAGTATTTCGATCGAGCCGGCCTGAGCTCAGATCTTACCACTCGAAGTCATCGAAGTAGCGTCCGTTTTCTTAGCATGGTATGCGTGCTAGTCGAGTTGGAGCCGGTGCCTACATAGCAAGCGTGGAGAGCGACGAGACGGGACATGCACCGATTCCCATTTGTGAATACTTGTCGGTCCGAGTTGTTCGGAAGCACTTACTCCCAACCGCTGTTCGCGAGTTCATGTCTTCTCTTCAGAGAAACACCTCCATCTCTCATTGCCAAAGTTTAACAGACCTGTTTGTTCAACGGTAGAGCTGTTTTCGTGCTTTAATCCCAGAATTCTACCACATCGGTTGCTCTGTCTGACAAAATAATCTGTGCGAGCTCTTCTTCTGTCAGGGTCACCGTTCCGTTTCGTTTCTATATTTCAGAATGAGGCCTGCGCTCGAGTCGGGAAGTTTCTCTGCAGCTGAGAATGTACCTAAGATCGTTTTCAGACCACGAAACTTGGAACTTTTGTACGAGAGCCAGTTGTGTTAAGAAGACTTGTGTCGAGCCCGAGGTTCGTCGTTCAAAACGGGCGAGCTTGAGGGTGCAGGATGGAGGAGAAGGCCAAACTTTTCCAGGACATGTCCACAGGGCCTTCCAGTTTGGCATGAATCATTGAAAGCCTTTTATGGAGCAGCCGCGTCAGCTTCAGCTATTGGTAGCTGCTGGCATACGCGTTGCTGCTCCATGATGTAATCAGATTCAAGCCTTCAATACAATTCAGGCGGAGTTGCCGAGCGAGTTTTCGCTGCTGTTACCGTATTCGGAAATACGGAGGCATCGATGGCCGCTCGGCGACCCCCCCCCCCCCCCCCCCAACCACTTTCCACCCAAGAAAAGCGCCATCGAACTCCCAGAAGAAGGCCGAAGGGAGGATAGATTCCGCCAATCAACAAGCCAGAGTGTAACGAGTGAAGTGTACTCCGTGGGGCCGGTGCGCGATGTCATTCAGGTCTCATACCGGTCGGTGCTCGGTTTTCTCGCTTTGTTCCATGACAGCTCTAGCGGAGCTGAAAAAGACAGCGATTTGTCAACGAAACCCTGCCGGATAATTAAGTAGGCCACATCTCGACCACACGTTCGCGAAGAGCCCAGGTCACGTTGGGCCGGGGCGGCAACTCTTCTCGGTGCCCCTCTTTCTCAATCTGGCTCGCGACGCTCATCCGACGATCGGTTTCCAAGTTTACTTGACTCCATCGCGACTTCATCCCGGATTCTCTTTCTACAGATGGAAGTGCGGTGAGCTTTTCATGTTCTCTATCGGAATCGAACGCGCCGCTTTGCCGTCAACTTCCCGGTCACGTGATCCTAATACCCGATAAGAACGTCGTTCGATTGATTCGTGTGTTTGGACTCATGAAATACAGCAGGGTATCGCATCCGGGGAGAAAACTGTCCACCTTCGCGTTCGCTCAGGGACAATCTCAGGAATCGCGGTCCGTGTTGCCGAGATTTTTTAACGACTCGCTGGCAGGGAAGAGTTCCAGCATCTGAGCCGGCGGAGCAACAAAGCCAGCGACCATTGATTGGGTTTACTACCGCGTGAGTCGATGCGTGTCCCCATCGTCAAGTAGGACATTTACCACTTAACGTCCAACGACCAGAGCCATACTCATCAGGCTGTAAAGCTTTATCTGGAGGAAGGATCAAGCTAAATCAGACATGACGGCTATGTTCTGGGGTCGTATTTCCGAATCGGTCCGAAGACCCCGTAACGTCACAGACGCTGCCCGAAGACTCGTCATTCAGTCTCTCGGTCACAAATCATCGCTCAACTGCAGGATGTAGCGCGCATATCGTTGAGCTTGTCAGGCGGTCACTCCGAGAGGACCCGGATTTCCGGAGTTAACTCTTCTCCATGAGAGTTTTGCTCCTCCTGTCGATTCGTCGAGTGCGCTGGTACCACATGCGTCCTCCTCGATTGTAGTTACTCGGGAGGTCGATGATTCCAGGTCGTTTTTTTTTCGTGTCTCGTGGCGGGTTCCCATTTTATGGCTCACCCATACATCACAGCTTACGATGTACGTCAACTTTAATTTTAAAACAACCCAATGATGAGGTTCAACCAATTATAAACGCTACTTGTCCGCCAGCTGGCGTTTTGAATGCCATAAATTCTGCAGAAATTATGAACGACAACGTATGACGCATGCAATCAGACCTGCTCGAAACGCTCGATTCGTTCGCGCACATGGTTCTCAAATATACAAACACAAACTCGCTTTCGATCAGAGTATATGCTCGTGTGGTATTCATCACCCGATGCGAGATCGTTCAACGGAAAAAGCTAGATGATGTTCTAACGCGTATTGATGGAAATCGGCCATTGTTCCCTGAAATCATGGCTTCAGAAGGCTCTGGGGCCGTTCTAAGTCAGCTGGATACTCCACAGAAGAGATCGTTCGTTTCGGATGACCCTCGGGAACAGTCGCATCCCTCCGGCTCCGAATTTTCGGGGAATATCTGTCTCCACTCCTCACGAAACTTCGCGGCAGATTTGGTTCTTGTGGATGCCGTCTGTTCTGCGCTCGAGAGAGAACCGTCATGAGGGGAATAGGTTCCCCCGAGACAGGCCTCTCTGGCTCCAGGCCGCCTAGAGGAGCCCTGCGGCCGGGGAGAAGTGGAACGGGAGTGATGAAACGTGCAGAATTTGAATTTGTTCCATACGAAGAACTAAACTCCACCCCACCCCGAATGCGATGAGCACACGGCGCAGCTTCTGCCGAGATGTTCAGCCTCAAAAATCGATGATCGTCGGTGTGAGTGAACTGTTGTATTCTGGGCTCGGCTTTTCCAGCGCGTTCATCCAATTCGTATTCTGCCGTTCGCTCTGTCACACGGATGACAAATGAACGAGTTTAAGGCTTCAGAATTTTTTCTCGGAAGCCAATCGGAGAACAACGACATTCCGTTGAGCAGCAGACACAGACTGATGCAGTCGGCGAGTTTGAGTCGGTTGTTTTGGCTTCTCGGGATCTCCGTCCGGGCCTGCTTCTCGGCGTTTCACATTTTCTCTCGGCTGCTCCACTGAGAGGTAACTATGAACGAGAGGCAAGCAGTGGTGTAGTCGTCGCCATGGTCGGCGGCCGCGTCGTCGTCATCGCCATCTTCTGCGGCTCCAATCCAGGGTGTTCCATCACTGTGACTGATGACAGATATAATTGAGTGTTTCTCCGTCGGACGCTGCACACACAAATCGGAGACAGTTTTCTCCCGCCCGCTCTCATTTTTCCTCTCGCGTTCCTCTCGATCATTTTTTCTTACCTCTCTCTCCGTTTCAGCGACGGCTTCACATCGGACAAGTAGCAAAATGCTGTCCAAGATGAATTCGCTCATCCGCTCTCAGAAGCCCGCTTGAACGGTTGTCTTGCCTTACAACCCGAAGTCAGATCGTCGTAGCGACCAATCGCTGTAAGGTCTTATTTTCGTGTCCACTGATGTGCCGACAACGTACGGTACATACGGGGAGACTCAGAGTATGTCCCGCACTGTATGATGAGTACATCGTCTGCGTAGCTATCGCTACTTGCGTGGATATCTCTGGCTGCTTCTGTACATGTATGACATCCCAGCTCGCCGAGCGTGAAATTGGCGAAGCCACCTCCAGTGACCGTTTTCATCAGCACGACGATGTCGCAGATAGCGGAAATGCCATGAAGCTGTTCTAATTATTTTTCGCCGGCGAAGCTGTCACCGTAGTCATCTTGATGTGTCCCTGTATTCATCCAGTCATCCGTCAGTTTCATCCGTCTGGATCCTCCTGATGAGCGCTGACGATAGCGCGGATAGCTGCCATCCATGACTCACAGAGCTGCTCAGTCACGTTGGTCGTTTTCCACGGTTTTGTGTGTTTTTCGAATCCAGGAGTCACCGGACTAACTGTCGTCGAAAACTCGTTTAACTCTTGGGCGAGGATCGGCCGAAGCCGACCACATGTTCGGATTCCGCTGAAATTTATTGCGTTGAACGCCAGCAGTTAGTTTTCCCAAGTTCCGGACGGATGGAATATTCCCGTCACTGATCTCGCAGAGTCGTCTTTCTGATTTACGCAATGGCTAGAGATATCGACTGTCTGCTTGGGCCAAGTTAGAACGGGTGAAGAATCATCTCCGTTCGCTGGAGTCGGACAGAATCGCTTTTGTGGCCGGAACGCTTTAGAGTTCACATTTGGGAAGTTTGATCGTTCTCTCTCATAAGTCCTTGTTCCAAGAAAAAACGATGCCAGTGTGGTGTGAATTACTATCTCTCGTCAGAGAGCCCGCCCGTTCACTTCCCCAAGCCTCAACAAGGTGCTCATCCATCGGAGACTTTCCATGCATTGGGGCAAGCCTCAGAATCAGCAAGGATACGATATTCTGGAAAGATGTTCGCCGTTTTTGGATGAATTCAGATGAAAATTCTATAGAGGAGAACAGCGGCTCGCGAGGGAGATTTTAATTTGGTGAGGCTTTACAAGAGCAAGCCATTGTGCCGTTGTTTCAGCGGACGGCCTTCAAGCAGCTCGCAAGCTCATATGGGCAGCGTTGAGTGGCCTATAAAACTTTACCACTGGCCGCTCCGAAACTGCACGAAGCCAACGTTGCTTGTCCGCTCGGTTCGTCCGTCGGTTGGTCTCGCTCGCCTTCCGTTGGTCGGCTGCCTATCGCTGCCACCACAACGGAGCAACGTGCAACGAACGGAACAACAGCAGGTGGAACAGCGGCTATAAGCAGCTGGATACAGCTGCCAAGTAAATGCAGTCGACGCAAATGCGTCCCAGTGGCTGGTTGCTAGCGCGCTCGCTTGACTGTGTTTGTCGGGTTGGTGTGGTGAAGTGCTGACCTGACCACGCTATCTAGCGACATACGAGATCTTCACGGCCGGAGGGGGAGACAGTGTGGCCTCGTAAAAGCAGCGTCGTTAACCAAAACAACTAATCTTTACTGCGGTCTCTTTCACGCACTCTCTTCATCGTTCGCTTTTCTCCGCAACTAAGGGAGAGGGCGATGGAGTCAGCGAGTACGCGGCCATCCGCCGCCATCGCTGAAAATGGCCGGCGGCGGGAGTTGCCATAACGTCCTCAAAATCATTTCCAAGGGAAACCGGCGACGGAGAGAAGGTTTTTCAATTTGAAGTGTCCTCGAACGAGCGGGCCCAACATGGTACCCGTTTTCGATGTGTTTTCACGTCTATGCTCGAGAACCGAATGCCGCAGTCAATGCAGCGACAACAACGACAACAATCTCAGCAAACGTAGTGACAAACTCAGCAGCGAGAAGCGGGACGGTGGGTCGTTAACAACAGAGCGGACTCTCCGGACGCCACTCTGCGCGTAGCGCTCGAGGGTGTAGCGAATGAAGATTGATGGCCCTCTGCCAACTCCCCCAACTTCTCTTTAGAAAAAAAAGGTATTACATCAAATTCTTCCCCTTCTTCTTCTCCTCGTTCTCGTGCTCCGCTGGCGCTTCGGAACGTCGTCTACATGAACTCCAATTCATCACTCCTCCTCTCCCACCTCGGCTAGTTTCCCCTTCCAGCTTCCGACTGAATCTACCCCCTGACCCCCGTATTCTCTCTCAACTAGCGGCTCCTCCCTGGTTTGCGCCCTCAGTCTTCCCGTTTTTATCCTCTACTTGTTCCTCCGATCAAGCTGGTTTTCGTGCTCCTGCCGTCCGAGCTCGATGGTTGTAAGATTTCCGTCAGGATTTCTCTTGTCATTCCGACCTGAGCTTGAACAGAGCCGGGAGATCTGATTCCATGCCCCGAAGCGAACCGAAGATCGCGAGAAAAACACTGCAGTTAGTCAGCATATGAACGGGAAAAATCGATAGAGCAAGAACTTTGATTGAGAAATGGTGACGTTCTTCGCGCCTGCCAACCGCGCGGAATCCGCAGCCGCTGGGCTGCTGGGTGCCCCGATGACAGCTGCCCGATCCTTTGATCCGCGCCCGCCATCTGGGGTTATCGATCACGATAATTTCCCTAATCGTCGTGTCTTGTACTAGACGCTCCCAATCTTCATTGGCGCTTTCGGTCTCGAGCAATCTTCATGACCGGCTAAACTATCAAGAAATTGCCTGTCACATCCTTTCGTCGAATCTCATCAAAATCGTCCTTGTTTCTCATTGGAACCGTCCTGGCTCAGCGATTCTAGCCACGACTTTGCTCCTGAGCTTCATGGATTTCTACCCTGGATACTCGCTGCTTACTTGAGAAACTCGCTCAGAAATTCCGGCGTCCCCAAGGTGCTCCGAGGCTACTCTACGGAGTTGCAACACGGCCCAGAGAACACCATCTACGAAGAGCAACAACGTCATCAGGAGCGGGGAACGAATACTACAGCTAAGAGAAGAGGGGGAAGAACATCAACTGCGAACTCGACACTGGCGATCAAGAGTGACGCCGAGTCAGTCAGCGGAGACAGCTGTGCATATTCATAACTTGTTGTGCGAAACGACCACAACCCGCGCCGCTCATAGTAGCGACAACAACGGCGACGACGACAGCCGCAGGAACGAGCATAAAAATAGTGAACTTCCCCGGCGATGAATACGAGTAGCTTAGGGCGTGTTTCTGCAGCAAGTAAGACAAAAGTGAATATTCAACCGGACAGATTGAAATGCACCATACCCGGCTCAACATCGAGCGGAACGCCTCCGAAACGACGGGTCGCGCTGACACTCGAGGAGGTCATCCTGCGCGTTCACCGACGCGTTTCCCCCAAGCACGTTCCGTCGTCTTCGGTAGGAGCGTTCTCGTATAATGTTGTTTATGAGTTTCTCTTCTCTGGACTCTAATTTTTGGAGCCCGTGTCACGATCCCCAGACGAATCTCGGATCTGGTGTTGTTCACCGTTGCCCGGAGCCGGGTGAGTAACTGGTTTCTCCATGAAGGAATTTCCGAGAAACTTCCGCCAAAGTGCTTCGGTTGAGGAACCTGGACGTTCTCTGAATGATTCGCACGAGGATTCGGCAGCCGAACCTATCGAACTTCCCGAAAGTATCAGCGATTGATACATAACCTATTGAGGTCGTCGTCGTTCCCAACGAACTTTTGACCGTTGATTCGACCCTCGGGACGCGGCTTCCGTTGAAACTCATCTCCCTGTCGGAATCTCTCTACAGATTTGCTTCCATTCTGCGGCGACATTTTGCGGCGATGCTTGAATGCGACCCCATAAATTTTCCTTCGGCGCAGGTGTACATAGATATCAAGAACTCATCAGATATTTCACGTGCCTCTCGAGATGCTGGGAGCTGGCTCGTCCCATTGAATTGCCTCTCGCACAAACATCTCGGTCGAGAAAATCACTCTGCGACATCTACTGTCTCACTTTGTTTCCCTGCCGACGCGGCGGCGGCCCACCGACAATTCACATTTCGAGTA
Organism: Phytoseiulus persimilis; assembly: GCA_037576195.1. Lineage (NCBI taxonomy): Eukaryota > Metazoa > Arthropoda > Arachnida > Mesostigmata > Phytoseiidae > Phytoseiulus > Phytoseiulus persimilis. The sequence continues at coordinate 29,911,686 of CM075103.1, forward strand.
CCTCCGGCACAAGCCCGAAAACACGGGAGCCGCGGGGGAGCGTGCCCAGGGAACTGGGGGATCAAGTCCGTCCGTCAAGCTCTCGATTGAGCTTTCCACTCGACAATTTCATCGGTGGGAACACTGAGGTGAATTTGTGTACTTCCGATGGGATCATCCTGGGCCAAAGCAGCCTCCCAACGGTGAATTCCCCAGAGGAATTCTGCATCGTGGGCTTCGGTTCGCGATTCTGGATTCAGACCCAAATCACATGGAAACAACAGGCGGACTCAAAACCTCACATGAATGTAAGGGAAGCAGCGCCGCTGCTCGGTGGTTTTTGGTGGTTTCGTTCTCCTTTTGGTGATGTTTCTCTGTGCATGCGATGACAGGTCCTGTCTTGTCACACGCTGTCCGTCTGTCCGCGTGGCTGTCTGTCTCTCGCTCTCCGACCGAGAGACAGGGGGCGGGTAGAGCGAAAGACACCGGGAAAAGTGACACCAGAAGCAAGGGGAAAGTTTAATGAGATTTTGACACACAGACACTTTCACTCACTCGCACACCATCAGGCAGAGGCTAAACGGACGGCGACCAGGGGAACCGACGAACGAACCAGTCCGTCCGTCTGTCACTCAGTCAGTCAACCAGACTCTCGAACTAACGACGCAGAGCCGAGCGAATCAGAGCACTGTCGACGTACAGCTCGCAGATGAATGAGCTCCTGTCGCGCGTTTTTCCCCCGCCTCTCGATCTTTACTTGTCTTGCGCCATTTTTCCACCCTTCATCCATTCTCTGTATTTGCGAACTGCACAGAGTTTCCGTCTTCCAGAGACCCTCAGCGAGCTCGAATGACTCCGAAAGAAATGAGTCACTTCGGCGAAGGAATTCCGCGGAGTTGCTTCGATGTTTTGGTATTAAGTCAGTTATTCATTCAGTCAGTTGTGCGCTTAAGTCGGTCGGCTCGTCGGTTCGTTGCTCGGCCGACTGAGTGAGAAGCTGGAAGTCAGAAGCCGATGTGGGCCCGGCCTGTCGGATCGACGGTCGGTTGGTTCAGGGTGGCGACACGCCGGTCGTCAATGAGGGCGATCAAATTGCAATCACCCGCATGCCGCTTGTTTCGCTTGATGGATTGAGTGATTGATTGATTGATTCACGGCCACTGAGACGCGCAGCCGGAGAAACGGGCGGACACCGCGAGAGTGACTGGCTCGGCCGACTGACGATAGGGCGGAACGACCGACGGTGAGATTGATGGATAGATTATTATCGCAACGAGCGAGAAGAAATCGCGCATCGACGAGTCGTTCGGTAGCGCGATCGTTGGAAAGATGGAGGGAGTAACGGGGTTATCGGCGTCACAATGCGAACGCGCTCGCGAGCGTTTTCTGTGCAGTATCGAATCGATGAATAAAATATGAATGCACGAATGAACATTCGGATGAACGCTTCGACCCGAGGGGACAGGTGGCCGCGCGACGGAGAACACTGGGAAAGCGGCTGCGCGAGGTTCGTTTGCGGACAACCCAATTTGGTCTCACGCTTCGGTTGCACCACCCGCAGCGGGAAACGCAGCTGAAACGTCTCAACGCCGTCGTTTGTCTACCCATTGTTCATGTTGTCTTCTTTTTTTCCGAAAGCGGGCGCTTTGTCCCTAATTAATCATCATCGTGATCGTCGCTTCCCTCCGAACTATGCTGGCCATCAATCAGCATTAAAATCAAATTCGTTGCGATCTTAGGTGTTGCCGTATCTTGTTGGTTGTTCGGCTGACTCGGTAACTGGTTGCTCGAGTCTTTCGCTATCTCGTTAGCTCATTTCTCTCCGCCGTGATGCGCGTGTGATCTGAGGTGGAAGAATGGAATAATTGCTAATTGACGCCTGCGTGAAGGAGATCTGGACCGAGGCAAGGGAGAGTTGTTGCTCACGGCGCCCGTTGCCTTGGAGCTTCACCTGGAGTTCTAACGCAACTGCTCAAGCTGGAATTCTATCCTTGAGGCGTCGACGTGAAGCCGAATCCGACGAGATCATACACATTGCTGCACTGTGAACAGAAGGAAAACACATCTAAATCTCAATCCGTTTGTCTCGAGCGTGACTTTCCATGCGACGAATAGTCTTGCGCCAAGAACCTCGTGGATAGGAATCGGAGAGAAACTATCTAGAGCTCCTGGAGTCCTGTTGGATGACGAGACTCCACCTCCGCAATCTCTGGAACAACCTCTTGATCAGTAATCGCGACGAAGCTGAACAATCAGCCGGGAATGAACACACCAGAGACCGCAAGAGGAGTCCCCAGATGAATTTTGCATGGGTTGTTCAAATTCTGGCGTGAAAGTCTGCAACACGTGTTTGAGCTATCGAGTGGGCGATGCGCGTTCACGACCCACGCTACGGCTTGGATGACTCGAGCGTTGTCCAATACTTCCATCCTGAACTGTTTCAATCCTGATGTTTCTGGAGCTCCCGATCGCTTCGTGAACTTGAAGTATGCTTATCGTAAACAATTGTTGATTGCTGTCACTCAACGCCTGAGCTTCCGAAGACAGAACCGGCAATCGTGCGCGATTCCAGCGAGAAGACCCCCCTTTATCCAACAATCAAATACTAACATTCAAACTATAGTGACTTTCTGCGTTCTTTTTTTTATCGCTCGACTTTCTTCTAGGCTTGACGAGAACTTCACGCCTTCCACCGATCCACGGCTGAACGCGCTCGCCTACTGCCACGACGACATCCCCCTCCTGGTCATTGCCATCATGATAACAATCGTCATCAAGGTTCGCTATTATTCTGGAATCGAAATAATCTCAATTGTGAACAGCAGAGTTCGACGGCGATGGACGAAAGCTCGAGAATTGTCGGAATCATCTGCTTGGAAGCTTCGTGAGCGATGAATTCGAAATCTCGAGGAAGACTGTTTTTCTACCCGAAACTCTCGAGATATCTGGTATCGCATATTTTCCCTTTCCTGTTCCGCCTACTCACACTTTTCTCAATCTGCCGAGCTATCTTCCGATCCCCGTTTCTCTGTTTATTTTGCCCAATATCCTAGTCCCGTCGTCATTCGCCTCTCGCGCGCTTTCTCGAAAACGTCGCCTCTCGACTTTAAACTTCTTCCATCCTGTATGGCAATCTTATGGATCAGCTCATGTTCCGCACTTTTGCTTCAGCTCCGACTTGATCTTATCTCATTTGAATCGAAGCAATTTTCCGGACACTATTGTTTCCTGATGTGGATCCACCGCTGATCAACGACCGCAGCTCAATCTACATATTTGTCCATCTACGCTCCGTTCAGTTTCTCAGTCTTGATTCATTTGCAATGGAAAATATCGCTCACTCATCGCCACCGTCATCGATGACGTTCAGTTCTGCTGAGGAAACACCCATGACGAGACCGGTCGAGCACTACCTATGAATCGCGGTGAAGACGGAATGGGTTTCACGCAAATCCGAGTACGGCTATGAGTCACTCGTTAATCGGGGCTTCAGGGAAGCAAATGTGGTAACGTGCAGGGACTTTGGGAATGGATCGGCATCATGGTCTACTCGACGCGATGTTTTCTTACCGTCTTCTCGGGTGAAGCTCGAGCGACCCGGAAATATTTCCATATTCGTTACGATGACTGATGCGAAATGCGCTTATCCCTGATTGAGTGCTGCTTCAGGTGGCCGGCTGCCATTGCGAACGGCGCGTCGGGCACAAGCCAGCTTTATGACCGAGCGTCTACCCCTCTGTTTTCGTCTTGTGATATCATATCATGGCACCTCATATCGGTCCTCGATCTTTGTTCCCGAATCCAGTGCGGTATGTCATCACTGTCGAAGACCCGACGCTAGAGTGTAGAGAATTCCCGAAACCGAAACAACTGGAATAGTGGTTCTTGTGCCCACCGTGTGCGCGGTTCGGGTACACATTCGAGCGCGTTTAATGGGCCAGGCCGTAATCTATATTCTGCTGTTCATTGTCGTCGTCAAGAGTCATTACTCTAATAATGGACGCGGGTCGGAGGCGTATTATTATCGCTAATAATGCACATACATAGCTGGCCGGCCGGTCAGTCAGGCAGTCAGTCTCCAAGCTACTAAGTTCGCCGTCTGAGGAAATACCATTTGCTGATTTGAACCCGAAGTACTGGAAACAGTTCAGTCGATCAGAACCAGCCGCGTAGCACTCACAACCATTATCAGACCAAGAGCGAACATGCTGCGAGAATGAGCCGGAGGAAAACCCAAACCTCCGTTCCTCACAACGGCTGAGACACCAAATATCCGAGCCCTTCTCCTGACAAGAACTGGAGTTCTCAACGAGATATCAGAGGAGAGTGGACGGAAGATGGCCAGGACTTTCCAGAGTACAGGTATGAAGCTAGTATGAAGTATAGGCTCATCGGTAGAGTATCTCAGTCGTCATCGTCGAAGTACTGGAGCATCGACCCGCCGTGGGCGAGATGCGGTGAAGAGGAAGGCGTTATGGAACATTCACTCCTGGAGTACGAGAACCCTAACGACGCAGAGTGTGTGATCCAGATACGGTGAGGACCACACGACAACAGTACACCGGCGATGATGAGCATAGAGACGATGTTGGATGAATCTGAACGAATGAACGAACATGGACCTGAGGAAGGATCACAGCAAACGCATGGGACGAGGACCATCATAAAAATTCCGGTAATATTCATCATTGGGACGCGGACGGGATGTGGGATGCTCAAAAGACCGTCTTTCAATGCTAGAGGGAATAATTCGTCTGCTTCTTGAAGGATGGTGCTTGTTCCCGACTCTGGGCTCCTCTCGGATCCGATCCGAATCTTCATTTCACACTTCGCCCCGGTCCCTGAGAGTTCATCCACCCCAGTCCAAAGATATTCTTAGCTCACAGTCCGGTATCGAGAGAGCTTCGAGAAACGCAAGCCACAAAAGTAGAGTCAATATTCGGAGCAAATATCCTCACACTCGTTCATCAAGTACCTGTGTCAGTTGTCAGAAGCATCAAGGAGCCACAATTGATTGATCGTTACCCTGAGCCTTCAGAATCCCTGGCCTGCAGGCTGGCCGGGCCGGATATATTCAAATCATCCCAGTAGGGTCCGTTTCAGCTCGTACCCGTCTCGGTCACTTTGAGAGTTCATGATTGTAATAATAATACCGGGGAAAGCACAACGAGAAGACAGACCGCCAAACCAGCGGGCAACTAGACAGGGATCGATCAAAGCATCCCCATGTGGATCAGATAGGGATCAGCACTGAGATTCGTCGCCAGAGGACAACTGCGCCGTCGACCGCGACGAAAACGACTCCTGGCGCACATCGATGTGTATATCAATCATCAATAACCATTCAATCGACGGGAGATCCTGTCCGGTCAGCTATTGCTTCCGCGACCGATCTACATATTGCACCTTCTTTTTCGAGCATCTGAGGCTTCGATCGCTTCTTAGCAGGGGTCAGATTGCCTGTCTGTCAGTCTCTGCTTTCGTTTGGTCCGTAGGTTCGGATTTTGTTGCGCACTCCGCCCGTCGGCAAGATCCTCGGACGAACAACTCGAGTTCACCTCTATCGCGATCTGGGTTAATCAGATCGGGCTCGAGTTTCAAGACCAAAGTCTCTGTGCACCTTTCAGAATACTTGAGATCGTCATCCCCAGTCAGACGTCTCGTCTTTCATGATTCCTGAAGTTCATCTTATATGAGGCACGCATCATTGAAACGGAAGTGAATCGGGGGATGACCGTGTCCGAAGTCATTCGAAACTCCCGTTTCTAATGATTTCTCCCTCCGAGCAGGGCTCACATTGTTCGACCAATGGACGACAGCATTGATCGGAAAACGAGGCTGCTCGCTACGCAACTCACTCAGGGCGCGTTTTCTCGCGTCTTTGCTCAGAGATCCGCGGTGTCGTTGAAATGGCGAGAGGCAGGGATCCAAGAATAACTAAAACGCGGGGAGGGACATGAAGCCGTGAGGATTACAAACCTCATTCGCATATCGGGTCGCTGTTTGAAATGTAATCCCGATTGTAGTTTCGATTGCAGTACCAACAAACACATCTTTTGTCGCTCGAGTCGTGTCTCTCGCTCTCCTTCGAGAACTTCTCTGGCCGAGCGGCATTTTATTCCTCGTCCTCCCGTTCTCCCACCGCTTGATCCGATGCTGTAGTGCAGTTCTTCTGAGGGGATTAGGATCTCTCAGTCGGTGGTTCGGTTTCTCAGACGACGACACGCCCTTTTGGAGATCCCGACAGCAAAGCAAACAAACATGAGCGAAAAAAATCAGACAAACGTTTCAACACATACACACGTTTGCGCGGCATGTGTGCTCTCTTTCGGCGGATTAGAAGGCGATCACATTTCCGCTGAGGCAGTCCGTTGTGCTGTCCGGGCGCAGCATCTCGAAACACACGACAGTTTCACCGTGAACCGTCACCCGCGCTGACCCGAATATGATTTCGTCGGTCTGCGCGACCTTCTGCTCGATATCGTGCAGAACACTCTGACATCATCGTGAGATTCATTCGCTCGAATGGCGTTGAAATTCGACGCAGCCTGGCTCGAACATCAACAGCACGGACTTGCCCTGGGGGCTCAGTACTTGGTGAGATGTTGCCGTCTATGCATTATGCCCCGGCTGTCATCAACAATAAGAAATTTGATCTGTTTCAGAAATCTACAGGTACCATAGGCGGGGCTCAAATCGAAGGACGAGCAGATGAAGAGAAGCCTCAGAAGAGTCGACAGCAGAAGACATGAATTGAAAACAGATGGCATTGAGGTTCGAACACCAGAGTGATCAAAAGTTGGCTCATATCGAATTCCTGAATAGATCAGTTTGGCGGATTGTTAAGTCATCAAGAATGCCAGGAAACGCGCCCTTCTCATGTCACACTTATCCCGATAGATAGAGGAGAGTTCATCTCAGGAGTGATTTTCATGACTGGTTCCTGCTGGCAGACGCCTGTTTCTAGGGTAGCTGGCTGGGAGGCGGGCAAACCATGAATGAACCAAGTTTGCCATGAATCGGACTCCTTCGTCTGCGCGCACATTTTTTCCATCATCGAGCCTGGGTTTGTCTTTGATTCTGAGCTAGATTTCGTATCGGTCTCAAGCCTGACAGCCGGCTCAATGGGGCCATCGAACCGAGCGCTTTCCTTTCGCCTCGACTGAACCTCCGTTGAGTGGGAGCTTCCGTTGATTCTTAAACTCTCCAATCAGTGCGACCGCCATTTGATTACTTGAGTCAAATCACGTAAGCGGACTTTATAACGCGCACCAGGACGCGAGGACACACCACCTCCCGTAACTTCGTTGACTCGTTTGTCTCTGATTCCGTCTATGTGATTAAGTGGTTGTGCGTCGTTTCGCGAGATACGTTTTCAGGAGTGGTCGTTTTTCGGCGCACTCCCTCTCTATGATGAGAAGTTGGATGGGAGGATGATTGTCTCGCAGTTTTTCCTGGCGTTTTTCTTTGAGCCTCGTTGAAATAATCGTTTCAGACCGGAGACCCGACCCGCGGCTGCGGAGACCAGCTCCGACTCCTTCTGAACAAGTGGGCAGAAGACGAAGAGCAACCTTAACGGGTTTGAACCCGAAGAGAAAACAGAAAATAATGAGACGGCCTGAATGATCATAACCGGCAACAAGTTTTTAGATTGAAACATCAACGACGGCTAGAGCCATCTGAAAATTGATTTTTTCGGCGCCTCATTTTCGTTGCTCGTTCGTCACGTGAGCCACCTACGTTCGGAGCTGCACCCAACCGGAATTACTCGGAATGATGCTGGGTTGCGTACTGACGGAATGAACAACCATGAAAGTAACGACACGAACTTTAATGCTCCATCTCGAGTCCACAGAAATGGAAGGAGCAACGAAATTATCCCATCAAAAATTGAAGCCCATGCAATCTGAGAAACGAAGTCTGATTCATCGCGGAGGATGAACCAAAAGGAAGATAACTCGGTTGCCAGAACCGTTTCAGTCCTGTCGATTTATCGTCGCTCACGTTCTCGCAACGCGCGGCCGACTATGCCAGCTCGATCAACAGCCGTCCCGCGGTCGGCTGATCTGGGATCGGCTCTAGAACTGTCACCAGACCTTCCCGAAGTTATTAGATGAATTAGATGACTGAGGAACATCGCTAATTCCTTCGGAAAACGCATCAGAGGATTGACCAGGAACATACCTGGAATCTTCCCAAGATTATGCTCAGAACTTTCCCCAGAATGCTTCCTACTGACACATACCCAGTCTCGAATGAGACTCTCGGAGATGCGATCGCTAGTTCGGAGGTTTTCCGGGGGCAGACCCACAGACAGGAACACATAGCCTTGTACGCTCTTCAATTCTAGACAGATGGGGTCGTTCAGGGGCAGGGGAGGGGGATGCGGGGCGGCTTGTGCTTCCCGGGAGTGCCCCATCTACAGTCGCTGGAAGTTTCAGGTCCATCTGAGCAGCAGCTTCAGTGTTCGTTCATGACAGATGAGATCTGATTAATTTCGGATGATAATTTCGACGACGCCCTGCGGAGGGAAGAGTGTCATGGATAACCCCTCCGCGGTAGCGTGGCGACCCTCGGTGATCCCGGGGCGGAACCTCAATCTGATGTCCCTCTTGGGGAAGGATTCGATACCAAGTCCGCTAGAGGGAGATCCCGCCATCTTCCGCGCCTATGTAAGTTTCGTGACGCGAGATGAGATTTAGTGGATGCCGTTGCCGGATTCCAGAAGGACGTCGCGATGCTCGGGCTGGGCGACATGCTGCCCCAGACCCCGGGCCCAAGACCTTGATGCCCGCGACGGACTTGCGGGGGCTCGTCGGGTAGATCGATCTGATATCGGCTTGACCTCAGAGAGGGTCGCGAATATATGAATGGAATTCATCGCGAGCCGATGAGATAAGACCGCCCACTCTGAGCTTGATACGACAACAGATCCGCTCCGACGAGTTGAGCCTGGTGGCTGCTTTCACGGACACTGATCTCGTGCAAACTTCACGGGCTGTTCGTTGGTCTAGACCAGGAGCTGACAAACAAAACTCATGGACATAATCTGGATCAGCCGAAGATTCTTAGATAACCGTACGTTCGAAAAAAGAGTAATTAGATAAAAGAGCTCTAATCATCAAGTGGTCGCGAAAGAACGCGATGCTGAGTGGATCCGATCCGTCAACCAACCTTTGGTTCGGTCCTTGGAATGTCGAAAAGTGAATGAGATTTCTTCGCGCGATGGAAAATCGGAAAATGTTCCGGAGCGCGCGAATCAGCGTCAGAAAACAGAAGACCGAGGGCAACGATACGAGCGAGTGCGGAGCATGTTACTCGCATATTCTCCCGTCGCGCACTCCCATCGCGAGCCATGGTTCCCGTGCTTCCATCGTCTGGAAGAGTGAGAACAGTGGCTACCTCCTCCTGAAACGATTTCGAGAATATAAATTTTTAGAAACCTGCCTTGGGAGTTTGAGAGTGTTGATCGAACCGATCAGATCCGTAGACATGCGTCCATTTCCCCTTGGATAGTCTCATTCTCCCCAGTTTAGCTTCGATTGTTCAGAGGCCTCGTCTGGCTTTGTTAGGGATGGATGCATCTCCGGATCATAGAGGACCTTTTCATGTCAGGGCTGAGCAAGTTCTGCAGACACTGGTCGCAGTTCCTGAGTTCATGACGGTTCGTTAAATACTGCATTCCTCGGCGTCCACACCTTTCTGATAATGACGAGCCCAGCTCCCTCGCAGAAGATCCCTCGGAAACAGACATCCCTGGAGAAGGACTACGAGATCTTTCGCCCTAGGGCCTTTTTCCTGCTCTCAACAATATTTCTCGGAACACCAGATTGGCAAAGGGAAAATGCATCAACATTTTTCTCGTTGGGGCATCCGAACAGATTGAAACCGACACGAATAATGCAGAATCCTGTTGTCGATAGAAACTCACTCCATCACTGACCGCGATTTTCCATCCTTTTGTTTCAACTGGAATCGACTCAAATAGAAAATCCAGAAAATTCGTTCAAAACGGGCGATACCGGAGCCCGATTCAATCAGCACCGGAATCGGATGATTCAATGAAGCCCACTGTTCCGATGAGAAAAGACAAGGTGCTCAGGGAAGCCATGGAATGAAATTTGGAAGATTATATCATTTAAGTTCGCGAGAAGGACGCGAGACGACGAGGGGACGTCGGCGACATGAGATTCCAAGGTCGAAGCCAATAATAATCCGGCGAGCACAGTTGATGTATCCGACGCAATTAAATACCACCGCTACTCGGTCGATAAATCGACAAACAGGGAAATAAAGGAGAAAGCCGCAATGATTTATTTTCATCTGACGACGAGGTCGATCGATCGATCGATCGAGCGCTGATGAAAAACGCGGTCGTCGACTACGTCACTACTGCGAAACGTGAGCGCGTGTTCGCCGGCGGACTGTCAAGTTCCCAATTCCGGGAACAGTCACCGCAACAAATGCCGCTCGGAAGACGGATTGTTGTTCCATCTTCCGATAGAAGCCGTGTTATTACCGCGATAAACAAAGGGGAAAACCGGCGGCGAATTGAAATTTTGTATCAAATAACACCACTATGATCGAACGGAACGGACCGTACGTGGATGGACGTCTCTTTCGTGAATCATTCGCTCCCGTCTATCCGTAATCAGCGATCACAAATCAGCAACGCCTGCGTTGCCGATCAGGTGCCGTTTCATGATCGACGAACAAGCTCCTTTCGTCGTCATTGCCAGCCGAGTCGAGGAAATTGATTTGATCATGGCAGGTATAGAGGTACCGATCAACGCCCTATAATTGAATATTTCATGCAAATTTCCAGTAAATCGATGTTTCGCAAGTTGGTTTTTCATCGTGTTGGACTTCTTGAAGATCTGGAATAGGTGGATCCGAATCAGCCAGAACACTCGATCCCGGTAGGAATCGATCTCGTTATTTTCATCGGTTCCGCCTCAACCTCGCTATCATCTCCTACTCTTCCAGCCACTACTGGCTCCGATTCTCTTCATCTTAATTTCGTTCCATAGAAATCTACAGCCGACATAAATTACACGGGGGAAATCATTCTAATCGCGAAATTCCGTGTCGAGTACTCCTTCTTTTTCTTCTCGTTTGGAAGAGACAGCCACGCGGGCGACCGGAGCCACAAGGAAGCAAACGTAGATAAGCCGCCGTGGCCGCTTCAGCTGCCAGTCCGATAAAGTTATCATGCGAAATTGCTTTCCGTGCGGGAATTCGTTGAGATCCGTCGTCGTACACTTTCGATATTCGATACCGAGTGAGTTTCCTTCGGCTGTCTGAAGTACTGTCCCCGCTCCGCTCGTCTCCGCTCCTTCAACTTCGTTGAAAGCCACATCCGGGGCTTCGAGCAGTTTGGGGAGGGAGACGCGCCTGAGAAACGATACCCCGAGGGTTCATAACGGAGAACTCACGCAATTTTCTGCATGAGTTGACATATTGCTGAGAATGTGCTACAACTTGCTGAAAATGTGCAGTGGGTTTTTCATGCTTCCTCTCGACTCAATATTCATTACGTGCTGAAATGGCGCGTCGTCACTCCTTCTCATAGTGTGGCTCCTATCGCGACTCTTATGATCTTCGCTGTCATCCGTTATCCGCTCGTATACAAGTATCTATTCGAGCGTCTGTACGTACGTCCTCTCGCTCCTCCGTTATCTATCTATATCTTCAAGGGAAGACGACTGTAAATTACGCGAGTTCCGCAGCGCGTGGTGACTCGGTGAGCTCGTAAAACGCTTGATAACTTTTCTGAACTCCTTCAATCGTTCTCTCTTTCCCCGCCCGTTTCCTTGACGTTTCGCGATCAGTGACGATTCGTGCTCCGGTTTCGTCGTTCTGTGAATTTTTTCCCACTTTTTCTTCTTGCGCGAATCTCTCGTTTTCTCAGATGCTCACGATTGTCGCCAAGTGATTGATTCGCGGATTTTCCGCTATATTTTATCCGTCGTTCAAAGTCTCGAAAGCGATGACAGAGATTACGCTTCCAGTCGGGGTAACGCGTTGTCACGCATTCGGCTGATCGCTCGTCAGTTTCATAGAAGTATCGCGGTTTCAAACGGGTTTCGTGGAACTGAATCTCTCACGAATGATCATGGTCTCTGAGGAAATCTCCCATTCCTCTAGGGTTCGAGTCCCGCGACTGACTGGGAAACGAACCAAATGAGTGAAGGTTAGAGTTCGGAGACCGATTTCGCCGATGACGCGATGTGAGAGGCGCCGAATCCAGACGGCGTGAGTGAGTCCAACGAGCTGAGAACGATGATGTTGCCAAGCAAGCGTGTCAAATGACGTGCATTGAATCGGAAGAGCATATGAATGAGTACATGTCAATGACACGCTGCGACCCATGAGGATCTCGCGGCCTGTGTGTGCGTTCTTCTGGTCACGCTTCCAGCAGTGTGAAGCGCAAGCGAAGACTCGTCCTCTCGTTCCGAACCTCCGTCCGATTTCAATCGACTTCGCTCTCAAAGCAACAGGAGCAACCTAGAATCTGCCTCCGGAAAAGACTGGAAACAGCGATGGGATTCGAGATCCTCACGACGGGAAATCGATGTCCTCCTTGATTTGTCATCGCACGGAATCACTCGGTGTCACGGTTCTCTCCGTCTCTGAATCCGACCCCTTTGTCAGGCCAAATGCCTCCGATCCCCTTGAAGGCTCCGTCGGAATTTCCAGTGCGGTCCGATGTCGACCACCTGTCAAAAAGCCAGAAGGAGCACGTGAGAGTCACGCAAATCGCGCAAGGGAATTCTCGAATTTGCCTCGGATCGTTTTCGTGACTGAAGGCTCATCGGGACCGATGCGCCCAATGAGCGAGTGTCGCCAATTTCGTTGACGAGAGCGGAATCGTCGGCCGGCGGGCGAGATCGAGTGCCGGAACGGGAGAGCTCTTTTACTGATTAAATTGACAACCTATACACTCACTTAGTCACTCACTCATCGACTCACCAAATCATCCGACGGCGCTGGTCCTCCTGCGCTCGAACGATCGCAAACCACGTCCAGAGCTCGGCGCTCTGAGCGTCCTCACGGATCCCGGAGGACGCTGCGCATACTCTGCGGATCGTGATTCACTGATTCGAATGATCGAGAGCGGCGCCGATCGACCGATTCCGCGATGATGATGATTATCGTGATCATCATCATTATTCGGGCAGACGATTGATGCCGATCAGAGCCAAGTAAATGCATACAGCGAACAAGTTGGGCGAACGAGTCTCGCAACGAGCGCTATTCCTCGGAACGGAACACAGCGTGGCCAGCACTCGTCGTATATTAATATCAGTGGTGGTCGCCAACGACGATGACGGAAACAAGCCCGCCCCGCCTTCGATCACCGAGATTAAATGCGGCACAATTTATTTTCAAAAGGTAATTAGCCTCGACGCTTGTTCAAGCCATCCAGCACGACAGGCACGCTGGGGTGCCGGGCTCAATCGATGGCGAGGTTGTTCCACGACAAATACTACTTGAAGCCATCGAGGATGCGTTAACTTTCGTCTCCACCACGTAGAGCGAATATATGACGCCCTCGAGTTCTCGAAGAATTATCATCTGCTTTATTGATGTCGTGATTTCGTTGCCAAAGAGCTTGAGAATGGTCTCATTCGTCGTTAGCATCAATGAAGTCACAACGAGGGAATGTAGTGCAAACAAAACATCAGACTGGGTGAACTGCCCCATCCCGCGCTATTCTTTGGACAATTATAATTCATCAGCGGATCAAATGAGCGATTGATGATTGCTCGAGTCGTGGATTGTATCTCGATGTGCGATCAGTAACCACGATCCCTACCGTTGACGCTCTTGTATGTCTCCTATGCTTCCACTTCGTAAATCGTTCTCGTGGCTCCCGAGCTCCCCGGAAAAATGCCGGAACACGTACCTTCGGATCCACGATTGAGTCGGGACCGAAACTCGGTACGACGGGTTGGAGAAGCTCTTAGTGAGGGCAGGTGTTTGAGAAATATAGGCTGGATGTCCCTGGACCAGTATTCGGTCCGACGGAGGACGTCGAGTTTCCTTCCGTTCTCGTAGCTGTAACGATCATTGATAGATCCAATGCACGTTTCATTAGTCCAGAGATAATTCAAGATCAGTCGATCTGACACCTGCGAGCTGCGTCGCTCGAAATATTTATGGAGCCGAACAGTAATCGATGCGAGAAAAAAACTCCGATGAGGTGATAAACGTTTGTTTACAATAATCCCGTCCGCTGTTTTTATCGGCGGAAATAAATCGCGCCGATATTCGGTGTCGAGCTAGAAACATGACTTTCGTTGTGAGCCGGATTCCTTGTGGTGTGGTAGCAAGAACATCGCTTTGTGAATCAGCGTCGTAAACTGTGTTTACTTGGACGCGACTCCGGAGTCGATTCGATCTTTCGATGCAAATATTCTAAATAAACAATCCAATTGAAAACATGGATGACGCTCAGACGCAGTTCAGACATAAAGAACTCCTCCACTGAGCGCGACCGTTCACAAACCAGACCCGTCCTCCGGCACACTTCCCCCGTATTGGTATTTATTTATCCTCATATATATATATATATGACACTTTCGTTTCAGTGGCGAGTTGCCTCAGCGGATATTTGTAGTTTCTTTCTCGCACTGCTGTAGGAGTCTCTTGGTGTGGCCTGTCGTCTCTGAAGAGAGGTTTTCGTTGAGCCCCAGTCGATTTAGTGTTTCCTCTTCCTCGTGGTATATTTCGTTGCATTCCCAGATGACGTGGCTCAGGGTTTCCGGGTATACTCCACATCTAACGCATGTGGTATCTAATCCCGGTTCGGAGTTTTGTCTGAATTCTCTGGTCCTGAGCATACCTGCTCGGCTCAGTGCCAGCAGAGCCGAACCTCGACTGTTGTCGAACGGACTATTTCTATGTCCCATTCCAGTCGTGTGGGTTCGGTATCGGGTCAGGCTACTTTTGGTTCTAATCGAGCTTCTCCAGTTAGCCATTTCAGTTTCGCGTATCCTTTCCTTGATCGCTTTGTTGAATATCCCCTGTAGAGGTGTACCTAGTTCCGTGTACGTCAGTGTGCGTTTTTCGGAAGCTGCGGCACAACCTCGTTGAACTCAGCGTACAGCCGTTCCCGTGGTTATCGGAGTATGATTTCACGTCGACTTCTCGAATGGAATGTATCGGTTCTGCAATGAACACATCAAAGATTCGGAGAGAAACTTCAACCAAACTCAGACTGAGAGTGTTAGCCGATCAGGAGCGGAAGAGGCGATCATGGGAGCATGGATTGAAATTCCAGCTTATTTTTCGGCCACTGAAAGAGAAGTCCACCGCGCTACAGAAAATCCTTTCCGGCTGAGGGCTGGTAGTGGTCGTGGTGTTGGCATTGCGGTTGGTGGAACAATTCCAACTGATTGAGAGCCGGTGGAAGAGACAAAAGACTGCTCCACATTCACCATCGATGCACGTCGCTTTGTTGCCAGCCTTGGTCCGTCCTTCCGTTCGCTGATTTCCACCGAACGCCCGACCGTTCATCGGTCGCCAGGCCATTAAGCGAGTGAACGGTGTCAAATGGGATCAAAAAATCTATCAAACACCAACGAATTGATATGGGCTCGAGCGGACGTCGACGACAGTGAGTGAGTGAATGATTCGATGCTGATGAATGCTCGCCAGTGGATGCAGTGGAATGAGAACGAGTCGAACATGGAAGTTCGATAGCTGTTACTCGCAGAAGGCAGACTGACAGACGAACTGCCCGACTCAATCGTTCGTTGGGTCGTTCTCGGACTGTTTTATTCTCTGGTAGATTGAGATTGATGACTTTATGACATTCTGGTGAACCAGTCACCGCAGCGGAGCGCCGTCGGTGGCGACAGTTAGTTTGCTCGATCGATCGATCGATCGGCCGTTCGCGCTAGCGCAGCCACAGATGTATCATCGCTTCCACCTTCCCCATCTTCGCGTCTTCCATCGCAGTGATTGCAAGTGAAGAAGCGGGCCACCAGTGGAACGGCGTAGACTCGACGATTAATGTCCCGATCGCGTTTTCTTCTCCCCGTTCGAAGCGTACTCTGACGCGGAACGCCGTACGGGATGATCGAATCTCTGATCGAAAAGCTGTTCGATTGATCGATCGAACGAGAGCGTCGCCTGTCGGCATCGCCATGGAAACACTCACGTGACGAAATCATCATGTTCAGAGAACTGGGATTTGGCGCTCAATGAGAGGAAACGCTCAGAAAACCCCCTCTGAGTGATTCGAGTCGTTTTTCGCATTGCTCTCATTCTCTGCTCATCTGAGCTTTTCTGGAACACGTAAAACTTCACAGGAGCAATCGATTGACTTTTGGGGAAACAACTGTCGTCCATTATGATTACGCTGTCGAAGTCTTCCGTCATGATCCTACGCGATCAACGATCGTAAATCCCAGTTCAATGCTCCTTGCAGCGCTTTCTCAATTTTCTACTCCCCGAACGGCGTCTTCATCCGAGATGGACTCGAGCTCTTCCATCTTGTCCTTTACCTCATTCCCGCCAAAAGAAAATACGTCGAGATAAACGTTTCGCAAGGAGGACCCCAGGCCGAGGTTGCTCGTGGTACTCGTGTAGCGTGTTCTCTCCGGGCAAGTTACAACTCAGAGCTTCGATCGATCCAGTGAGCGAAGAATTGACTGATCGCGAACCTGGGACGCGGATGAGTTGCCCCGCTAGTCTTTAAACTCGCAAATGATACGGCAATGAGGATATTGGTGGATGAATCAACAGATTGATCGCTCATTGTTCGATTGTCGATCCTACGTCCATCCACGGTGACTTTCGATGAACTTGAATATTCCCCACAGGAACTCGGAGCGTACTTCGATTTGGAGGCCTCGTATCATTAGAATTAACTCGTCTGTCCGACGTATTATTGACTCCCTGATTGCTGGATGGGATACGTGATTGATGGCTAGAGCTCAGGAGCTCGACGATTACCTAATGGACAACTCATTTTTCCTCCTTCGATTCCAGCTTAAATTTCAGCAGCTAAACTGTCCATCAATCGGTCGAATAGTGGCTGGCCCATGAATCTGATCCACTCGGTTCTTGTCCCTCCTGTCCTGGTTTGACCGTCGATCGAGCCGACGACTCGAGTCCGGAGCCGGTCACCAAGGGAGCGAGTTGCCAAGCTGGTCTCATGCGTGCTTGATTGCTTCGTCGCCTTTCTATCAATCCGGCTCTGCTCCGCCACGATCGGTGGTTGGAAAACAAGGCGAAGACGCTAACAATTAATTTGGAGAAATATTGCTTCGCTCAACACTGTTGCCGCTGCTCGCCGTGGTTGCGTGGATTGTGCTGGGATTGTCTAAATTGGATGTCCAGAATGATCAACGACCGCTCCAACGGAGTTATTAGTGAGCCTGTTGATGTTGTTGTTGATGCTCTTCATCTCGGTTCCGCCGCGGCTGCTGATGTAGTCGTTGGAGGCGGCAGCAGCAGCTTGGACGTCAGACAGACCGTCAGCACCATTCGAACGATGGAAACATCTATGGACGCTATCAAACAAGCGGATCGATCTTCTAGTTTTTTTTAGTTCGTGAGTGCACGCCATCTGCCGTTTGAGATTGATCTGAGCGAGTGAAATTTTCTGCGTGCCCAACGCTCAGTCGGTCGCCCTTTTGCTGAGCTGTCTGCTTCGTTGCCCACTCTGTTTTTTGGTGTGCTTTGATCTCCGAGCTGCTGCCTACTTCTTGCCGACGAGCTCTTCAGGACGTAGAATCGATCATGCCGGGGCTGATGCCGGAACTTCGTTCTCGGCCCGAGCTCTTCGTTATCGAGTCGAATTCGCTATTTGTAGCTACATCGAATCTGAGGAGTTGCGTTTCCCGCAGACCGGATGCTCCGCCAGCCATTCGAGGACCTGGTGCTGTCGAATCGAGAATTCGTGGTCGACGCTGAGGAACTTGAGGATACTTGAGAGACGTCCAGGAGATGCGCATTCTCCGCGCTTTATGCATCCTACCATCCTACTAGCACCACTCCCCCCACCGCAAACTTTCAGTGCGGTGCAAACGACTGAAAATCCATTGTCTGCACGATGTCTGTCCGGGATATGCTCTCCGAGTCTCCGCGCTGTTTCCCCTCAATGCTCACTAGGCGGCCGGCTCTTCTCTGCGCGACTCAAAGAGTGGTGTGTGTCTGTTCGAATCAAATCTGTGGCATTCATGGAATCCCGTCGCTCGGACGATCGTGCTCACAACTGTGGAGACGGAAGAGATGAGACGTGTCCCGCTTCGAGGTCTCTAATAGGGCCCGTACAGCATTCATACACAGTGTCCAAACTCGATCCGCAGCTCCCGGATCCGTCAAGCGTTCTAGAAAGTCCTCGGCGTTCGAGTCCATTCTTCGGTTCAACCTCCTGGATTATTCAGCAACGGAGACCCGTATCCCCCGGAGGAGGTCGACTTTCCGCAGCCCAATCCACGAAGCCTAGCCGGAATCCGTGCTCGACACAGTGGAGACGGGGACCGGGGCTTTCGGGCTGACCTCGAATCTTTCATCCGAACCAGATCCGGAGATAGATCGATATCAAAACGAAATGAATCCCGTTCTCCCATTCCTGCTGTCCAGAAGCTGATCGACTTTCGGAAGGTGATCGAGTCTCCATTCGGTCGAGTTGATGTCCGAACAGAAAATGAAAAAAATGGCGTCCGACACAAGTCATTTCACTCAGGAGCCTTCTCTGTTTCTATCGGACCTAATCACCAGTCGTGTTCCCTCTGATCGATCGCCTGATCGATCCATCGTCTGATCTATCTATCTACCGCTTCCTCGGTGGACTTGATCGATCCCTCTGCTCGTCGCTGCTCGCATGATCCGACGATCGATCGATGGATCGCTCGCTCGCTCGATGAACGATTCTTCCTCTTCATACCTAGCTGAGGTGACGCCTTACTGATTCATTCTTCCTCATCGATTTATGGTCGTCCAAGTCGTCGGGATCATGCGCAATAACTCAACCACCGAAGTATCGGAATTGAAACGATCGATTAATGAAAAGAGAAAGAACCATCATTAGACCACTGCTGCTCCTGCTGATGTTGAGGTCGACGCTAAAAGCAGCGGTTTACCCGTCAGTACCGAAATCCGCGCTAATGTCGGCGCTTGCCAAAACACCGGTCGGCCTGCCGGCGCTGGAGCCGGAGCCCGTATCATAGATGAGACAGAGGTCAGAAATGATTAAAATGCTAATATAACTCGTGCGCCGCCGCGTGATTCGCTCTCCCGGTCCAGCACCATTTTTTAATATTTTTGTTCCTCGCGTTAACGTTCCATTTCATCTGATCAGCAGTACGCCGTGCCATCCTATTCCAATTAACAACGCACTTCTGCAGCCGTGACTTAGTCCTCAGAAACAGAAATCATCTGACGTTATCACTGGCCATCTCCGACTTCCCGACGGAGGGTCCCGTAACTTGCCCACGAATCCCAATCGTCGCGACAGAGAGTGTCGTTCCTGTCGGCTCCAAGACAGCATCGTTCGGATTCGTAAAGCTCGAGGAACTCCGAAACCTTTCGGGCAGGGATTTCCACTTTGAAATCGATCAACGGTCGGACAAGCTGAACGAGTGCTCGCAGGATTTATTGAGGGGAAGTATTGGTTCAGAGTGACGAGAAGACCACCTCACGGATCCACCGGTCGGCTGTCAGACATTTACGCACGGAGTCGATTCATCTCACAGCGAGCAACAAGCCCGCGAGTTATTCGCGCTGCGAGCCGACAGAGGAAATCCGAATAATATCCTAATTTTTCTTCCTCCTTCTTAGAGCTTTCGTCCGAAAGTCCAATTCGTTTTCGTATCTCATCAGCGAGCTTCCCGACATCGACAAAGGCCGCGCACCGAAATTTGTTTTCCGATCTTGGGGATCCCTGCGCCCACTGCAAAGAACGAAAGATGATTCGGATTTTCTCGATTCAAGAGCTCCGTCAGCTCTCTTACTCCGAGCGGAAGAGTCTGCGGCTAGAAACGTCTCGGACACAACTGTACCCAAGTCCCGTGTGAACGTCGGTCCTCGTGAGTTTTTCAACACGATGCCAGATGCCCAAACCACGGCATTTCCGCGGCACGTTGTCCAAAGTTTCGTATGGGCGACCCAGGTCTCAGAAGTATCCTTGACTCCTGCGTGTTTTTGGCTCAAAATCGATCTCGGTACTGACCCTGGTATTCGGAGCCCATCGATCGGGAGAGAACTTTGTCATCTTGCTTCCGTTGGAGCGACAGAGGGCCATCCCTCCTGCTCCCTCGAGCCGCTCATGATCGCCCTCCCCCTCCCCGTCCCCCCGTCGTTGAATTTCGTTCGATTTCGTTGAGCAAACGGAGGAGAGCCGCGGCTGCCGTTGCTAGCGTGTGGGTTTAGTGAAAACAGGCAACAAACGTGTTAATAATGCCAGTCAAATTACAGCCATAAATTTGCTTCTCGTGCTGTTGTCAGCTAGGCCGACTCGTTCGGCGAAGATTTCCCCGCTCCTGATCGGCGTTCTCGCGAGCTCCCTCCGTTGTCGGCTTCGTGAAGTGACGGAAATTGATGACTTCGTGAGGAGCTGGCTCGGTAATTGTTGCATGAGAAGAGACTACACGTTTCTTCAGATGGCATCGACGGTGTTTCTCTCCCTCATCCTTCTCTGTGGTGGTTTCGCTCGACAGCGGCGGCGAAAGTGATCCAGCCAGCACCAACGATTTGTTGGTCTTACGTCCTGCTCGGAGCGCATTGACATGAAATATGCGTCAATTAATGTGTTTACAACGCTCATTATTGATTATGGAGCCACGTTCGCAAATTACCGTCGAGCCCATTCTTCGATTCCCAATCGCAAGGTCGATTTATCGCTCGACGGCTCGAAGCGCCGATCTCTCGGTTCCGTCTCGCGATCGATGTTCATCTGTTCTCAATTCAGCGACTCGACCGGGTTCCCCACAGGATTCGCCGACGCCCTGTTGCCGCGCAGCGGCAGGACAGTCCGGGACGAACGGCTGCAGTCAAGTGTCTGTTCAGGAGAGGGAACGAGAGTCGTTTTGGGAACAGGCTCCGGGAAGACCTACGAGTGGGAATCCAATGTGGTCACCTTAGTCAGTGCGCAGGTCTTGCGACGATCCTCGGTGAACGTTAAATTCTTCGACAAGGAGCCCCTTGACGTTGGAACGGAACGCTCCTGCACATCGGCTCCGGTGTCGTCCGCCAGGGCTTCTCGGGAACGTGGCCAGTGAAAATGGCGGCCGGAGGCGCTCCGGGAACCACCGTTGCCTCCGAAGCTGAAAAGGGAGGTAAGGATCCGATCGCAACGTCGAACGCTGCCGGTGTCGCCTGCGAAAGGACTTTGAGTTCGTCTCTGAGCGCCGCCTTGGGGGTTTCCGGGAGACCCCCGTTAGAGAGATTGCGGACAGCCCTCATTACCGGAGCAAATAGAGGCATCGGTTACGAAACCGCGAAGCAACTCGCTTCTCGGGGTTTCCGACTCATTCTAGCGTGTCGGAACGCCGAGCGTGCGCGAGCGGCGGTGGCGAGTCTGGTCGAGCAGACGGGAAACGAAAATATCTGCTTCAAACATGTCGATCTAGCGTGTCTGAAATCCGTCGACGAGTGCGCCATAGATCTCCTCAACTCGGAAACGCATCTGAACGCTGTGATCCTAAACGCTGGGATGTTCGGCTCCGTCGGGCGAGAGCTGAGCGCCGACGGCTACGAACTGCAGTTCGCGTCAAACTTTTTGGGACACTTCCACCTGGCCAACAGCCTCGTGCCGCTGCTCCGATTCGGGGCTCCCTCGCGTGTCGTGATCGTCGCGTCCGAAAGCCACCGGCTAATTTGTCGGACGTTCCTTAACGACATCCAGATGGAGCACGAGTACAAACGCTGCAAAGCGTTCGCCAGGTCCAAGCTCTGCGAAGTCATCCTCGCTCGCGAAATGGCTAAACGGGTGCGAAGCAAGCGAATCGTCGTTAATGCCCTGCATCCGGGCCTGGTCCCCACCGGTATTTTCCGCGGGACCTGGATGCACCGTGTCGCGAAACTATTCGGGACGTCCGCTGAGAAAGCAGCGAGGGCGTCGGTATACCTCGCGGTCGAAGACGAAGTCGCGGATATCACCGGCGAATACTTTGTTAACTGCCGAATCACCCGACCGAGTCCGGAAGCCGAGAACGACGAAATCGGAGGTCAGCTCTGGACGATGAGCGAGGAGCTCATACATCGAGCGCTCTCGAAGTGAGCGTGATCGACTCGCGCTATCGAACGTTCGGGCGGAGAGGAGAGATCGACCGAAGACCCTACGTCAAGCCTCATTTTGAGACGACAACATCATACAGACCCGAACGTAAACGCTCGCGGGTCCATCGGGCGGGCGGCAATGTTGTGCTAGGTGTTGGGGAGTTCGCGCCGGAAACCTCGCTCGACGTGTCTCTGTTCGTCACGGTCCGACGGCCCCGGCGTTGGAACTACGCAAAGCGCTCGGCGCTGGACGGCGGCTAATGGTTGGGTTGCTGGCGGCGCTAACTAGCGTCCAACTCGGACTCGAGGCCCGTTGGCCAGGTCGGTTCGACCCACGAGCCAAGCGTCGCGACAGAAAATCCGGTCAGCCTTGAACTTGGTTCACGACCGCAAATCGGGTCGCTGGGTCGCGTCGTCTGCTAGAGCGCCACGCGCAGGCGCCGTGAGCCGTCGAACGCACGCACGGACGGCTGGCCTGCGAACGGTGCCACCGCTTTGGGGGTGTCTCCCGTTGTTCTGCTGCTGTGTTTGTTCCGTGCGACGTTGTCGGTGCTGGATTCGCACCTCGCCTCGGTGTTGGTTCGGAGTGCAGGCGGCGTGCTGCCATGGAGGAGCTCAGCGACCTCATCGGCAAGACCGTTCTGATAACCGGCGGAAACACCGGAATCGGCTACAGCACGGCACACGCCCTTCTGAAACGCGGCGCCCGCGTCATCCTGGGATGTCGAAGCGACGAGAAAGCCTCCGAGGCCGTCAAGAAGCTCCGTGAGGAAATACCCAGTGCCGCAGTGGAGTTCGAACTCGTAGATTTGTCCTCCCTGAGGTCAGTCCAGGACTTCGGGGACGAAATCCTTCGCCAGGAGGACCGGCTGGACATTCTGATTCTGAACGGCGGAGCCATGGCAACCGATAGCCGACAGAGAACGCGTGAAGGCTTCGAGCGGACGTTCGCCACGAATTACCTCGGACATTTTCACCTCGCCAATCTCCTTCTACCTTTGTTGGAGAAAAGTGCGCCCAGCAGAATCATCGCAGTGTCGTCTGGCGCTCACAAGATGGCACCCGCTGATTTCCTCGACGATCTACAGTTGGATAAGAACACCTACGGAAAGTGAGTGCTCGATGTTTCTTCTGAGAACGGAAGCTATTTATTCGGTCTCACTACCATCGTTCGTAGTTAATTACATTCGGTTGGCTGAATTTTGATCTGATAAGCATTCTCCAACGTTTATTCAAACATTGGATCGGCGAAGTGAGTAGACGGCGTGACTCTGATGAGAAGTGGTCACGCTGGGAATCAATGTTCGTCCTAAAAAGAGCTTTTCGATACGATACGTTTTTCTGTGGATGAACTGCGTTCACGGACGGCGATGAGATCGAAGCACCTGCATCCAGAGCATCCTCTCTAAGTCGAGATGATCTGCGCTTGTCTAGTTAATCTTTGACGGGGTATCTGGTTTTGGACCCGGCTCAACTTGTCGTTGAAACTTCAGGATGCTGTGTCGACATGAACCAACGAAATCGTGATTTGAGTTTCAGGTACCGAGCGTACTGCCAAAGCAAGATGTGTCAGGTCACGCACTGCTGCGAACTGGCCAGACGAATCAAGAGCAAAAATGTCACTGTCAATAGCCTCCATCCCGGCGTGATCGCAAGTGAATTCTTCAGAGGCCGCTGGTATGAAAGCATTCTGAAATGGGTCGCTCGCAGCCCCGAAAAAGGCGCTTCAACTTCCATCTACCTGGCCACCTCGGACGACGTCAGAGACGTGACTGGGGCCTATTTCACGAATTGCAAGCAAGCTTCCCCACACCGGCTCGCGAACGATCGCGAAGTCGGCGCCAGATTGTGGAATCTCTCGGAGGAGTTTGTCAAGAGGGCGCTCAGTAGTTGATTTTATGCGGATTCACAGGAAAACTGTGCGATGAATGAGTTTTTGTCGAGGCACCAAGATCAGGAATTAGTTCGCGATCGAAGACTGCGATAATTCCAGCCGTTCCTAAAAATGCGCGGAACATCACTATCTTCCCAAAGTGAGAGCTATATTTTGAAACACGTTGTACTATATATATAAACAGAGGAATAGTGTGTTACGCCCGCGGCCATGGTTCGCTGAGTATATTTTCAGATGATGTTGCGGCTTGTTCCTTGTTTTTGTTGGTTCGCTTGTTTTCCAGCTTATGTTTCTGCAATCAGTGCCTTGTGCGCTGATTCAGTGTGCTTCGAAAAATTCTTGTAATGTTGTGTCGTCTCAGTTTCCAGTATGAACGACTCCTCACGGCCGCACTGGACTTGAGCATTTTGGCTTGAGTTTTTCACTTTCCGAAAACTGTTTTCGATTTGTTACTCGTATGTCTCGTGACATTTTTTTGGGACGAAACACTCCATTTTTGTACATGCAGCCCGTGTGATATAGGCTTTCGAAGAGGATGAATACTCGAAGTTTCGAAAGCTTGTGAAATGCGAGGGGAATCCTCTGAAGATGTATACAATCACTAGAATAAATGAGCTATTCAAATACTCCGATGCTTCGATTGCTTCTCATCAACCAGGTTCGGCAGTCCACCTCTACTCGGAGGAACTGATGGTGCTACGACGGTTGCCAAGGCTTCAACTAGAGCCCTCGGTTCAAAAATCAAAGGTCCTGCATCGGGCAGGGGTGCTCGGAGGGTCTACGAGTCCTGACTTTGCGAGAGTTTCGAGAATCGCCGAGGACCGCGAACACGGAGGAATGGAAGCATAACAACCTTCGACCGTGTCGGCGGGTGACGCGGAACCAAATCGAATGCGGAATGGATCCGAGATCGATTGCTTGCATGACTTCAACTTAGTATAGTAGTAGAATTCAGCGATCGGCGGTGACGTAGCCGCGGCAGCGAGGTCGGGCGGGTTGTCCTTGCTTGCAGTGGCCAGCTCGCTAACCGGTTGTCATCAGGCGGTAGTTAAACTTATCGGGGGGCCGCAGAACAGCCTCGTAAAGATTCCGACTGCAGCTCCCCCGCCACCCTGTAGCTGGAACAGGGCACGGACGACAGTCAATGTAGAGATATCCTCAGCGGCCGCTGTTTCTCGGATAGCAACGGACGGACATGGCGGGCCCGAGCTCGACCCGTCATGTACGTTGTTGTTTTGGGTTATCCAACTCAGTTCATGTGTCAACGAGATTCCGAGCGGAGAGGATCCAAGGAGATAGTCACGATGGAGGACAGTTTCACGGCCTGGCGCACGGTGTGGCTGAAATTAAGAGTCCCGACGACCAGGCAACCGTCATGACCTGCGCAGAGCCTCGCGGCTTTCGATTCCGTTGGCCGTTAAGCGCTCGTACGTCCTTGCACGTCACCTGAAGCAGAGCTTCAACCACTAATCCGAGTGCGAAAAACAAAAACCTCCGTCGTGAGAGCATGCTGTTGAAGAGTCGACAATCGAGGCTCTCGCCAGCTCACCGAGAAGGTGAACACTTGCACCAGGAACCGTACTGGCAAGCACTCGTCTCATTCGGACCTTACCTCGGAACGTCGTTTCCGCCCAGAGCTAGCTCTGAGGAGGCTCTCTGGCCAAGGCAGAGCTAATTACGCGATGCCGCGGGTGCCGCTTCGCATTGAGCGACAGCGTTGACCAGGTTCTCGGAAGAGACTTGGGCGGGTGCCTAATGATGCTTACTTAGCTGACTGTTCGAGCAGCTAGGTGACGACGGATGTTTGCGTTTTTGAAATTTCCACTCATTCATCCATCCACTCGTGAAGTCAGTCAGTCAGCCGCTCGGGCAGATCGTGCGAGCCGCTGACTCGCTGGGAAAACGAGAAACTAGCGACAGGCCGCTCGGGAACGCGTAGGCTCGGAAGTCGTCCAGGTCAGGACGACGCTGTGATGGCCCGCCAGGCGCTACGCGCCGTCGACGACAGGAGCGATCACTCATTGGGACACCGGCGGTCTCTCTGTCGGTTCGCTGTCTCTCTGAAGACAGATGAATTCGTCGGTCGGTTCTCTACCGTAGGTATCTCGCAGCGCTAACTGAATGTTGTTCGCTCGCCCACTTGACCGCATCTCTCACGGCCCGAGTGTCGGCCGCGTGTCGTTTGGCTGGGCCTTGCCATGGAGGTCGCGATTCCGCGAGTTTCCCTCCCACATTCTCGAATTTATGATTTCAACGAGGAAGTTCCGAATCACAATTTGTGGGAAGATAGAGGGAGGTTGAGAGCGAGCGCTGAAAACGGGAACCGGGCGATGAAAAAGAAGACCGGGGGAGCAGCAGTTGACGAACTAGGGAAAATCCGTGATTCTTGAGGTTTTTCCTCTCGAGGTTCATCTGCGGATGCGCGAAACGGGACAAACTCGCTCATTGTCCGGATAAGAAACACAGACGAGGAACTTCGCGCGACGGCGAGACCGGTGCCAGCATCTTTCTCTGAAGCCGCTCGTCCGGAGAGGCGGATCGTTGAGGTCTTTAATAGATGGGTGGTCCGTGGGTTTTTTGCGGTCGTTTGAAGTTAAGCGATGGATGCTTCTGCACTCACAACAAAGATTCGAGTTTCTTTGCCTCGCTTCACCGAGAGTGTCGGCAGCGAGGAGAGAGAATGAAGATCGTCAAAGCAGTGCCTCGTCGAGCCCTGCGCTAACCTTGTCTAACATATTCCGCTCGGTGGGAGGTGGCGAAAGGAGTTTTGCATTTTAAGCGATCCGCCGTCTCCGGCATCATCTATTCGTCTTTCGTTTCTACCGGCACCACCATCAGGACCGTCTGAGCTCTCGCTAGTGTCTCGGAGGTGTGAGGCCTTCCGCGCTCTCTCTCCCTGATTCTCTCTCGCTCTCTCCCTCTCGCTGTCTGACTCGAGGCGGAGCAAGGAACAACTCGGAGCTCGCGAGTGCTCGATGATTCGGACATCGCTCACTGGGATCCGCTGTCGTTGGTGTGAAACAGTGGGAGGACCCTGTGCGAATCTCGAGAGAAGAGATAGATGTGTCTGGGAGATGGGGTTCGCCAGCAAATTAGGGAATATGATCTCGGCAGTCGTTTCTGTTGGACACACAGTTCACTAACCATCATACGACGAGCAGCCATTCGAGCGAGCGACCAGGCGGGCGATCCAAGAAGAAGCGATGACGTGGCAACATAGCACAACCGCCGACGCCACCCCCAGACCCGTGCTCAGAGTTGAGATACTGCAGACCGAGCCTTCAGTGGTTTATCCTGAGCCCCTCCACCCGTCACGGAACTTTGAAATCTATCATGAGCAGACTGTGTTCTGCGAGGAGGGCCCCGCTGTACGGCTCCGCACCACTGGTCAGAAACTGAGTGATGCTCTTCTTCTAGCGTAAGAGCAAAGAGAAATGTTTCCGTGAGAGAAAACTCGAACAATTCCCTGCTCGAATCTCACACTTTCCTGACTTGGTCCGCCTCGTTCTGCAAAGGTCCTCCGTGCGAGCTGCGTCGTCCTAAAAGATCCCATGGAATCTCCGAGCCATGCTGGATCAGCTCAAGAAGTCGGCCGAAGAACTCGAACTCTGGATCGCCTTCTAATGAGACGCAAGGGGCAGTGCCGAGCGGAACAGACACGTCGGCCCGCGTCTTTGAGCGCAAAAATCCCCCCCCCCCCCCCCCCCCCATACACAACTCCCATGGCTTCTCAGCGATCTCAAAGAGGTTGAGGAACAAATTCCGTGGCGAGTGTCAACGCATAGTTGAGGCTGTTCGTGGCATGGCCGTCGTCGTCGCCCCGGCGTCATCGTCACCCGCAGCTCTTCCTCGAGGTTCACGGGATTCGAATCGCGCAGATTACACTGATTTACGAGGACGACGCGGAAGCGTTGTCATCTCTTTCGGTTTCGAGGCGATGGCCGTATCTCCGACCGGCCGAGCCCCGATCGTGAGGCGCGGAGTCGATCGCGTGAATCTGCGTTGAGAAAGGTAATGAGATCTCCACAAGAGCGTGCATGGCTTCGTTTGTTCGTGAGTCGTTTGTCGATCTGGCGTGTATTATACGGCAGAGCCGAGAACAGCAAAGCAATACCAGCTTCGCGGCCTCGTATTGAAAGAGTGGCGTCGCTGGAGGGCAGATAAATTCTCTCAAGTCGTAAATGTGCCGCGAGATTTGTGGCTCGTAAAACAGCATTTAGCCTCCGGCAAAAGGGAGGGAGGAGGCGGCCAGGCGAACGAACGGATGGGCAAGCTACGACCTGGATACAACAAGCTCAAAAGGGAAAACTCTCACACGGCTAAACACCATCTAAACAGCATCACTATCGCTTCGTGCCATTTATATTCGATCTTAGTGTTGTTGCCGCGGCTACGGTGACGGCCATTCAGCCGGAGGCTCGAGATATATGGGTCCCCTTCTGGATACACACCGGCGCATCCAGGTCAGGTTTAAATCGAATGTGTTGTTCTCGGGTTCCCAATACCCTCGTGAGGATAGCCCTCCAGCCTGGACCCTGGGAAGTTCTTCTCCGATTCGGGGCTCGGTTAAACAGACGGATGCGCCCACAGGCAATCGAACATACACCCGAGCAAGTGTCGGTAGAGTTCCCGCCGCTGGTTTTTCCAGCGGTTTTCACTCGAGACCATGGTACTACTAGTCGACTGTGGTTCCGTACCACGTGAACGGCTGTGGTACCTTTCGCAAATCTGCACATGACGTGCAGAACGCTCAGTTTACGCGTCTACCTCGTGTATTCGTAACGCGCCCGATCGTGACAGAAGGCTTGCAGCAGAACAACGGAGTCACGATGCTCAACGAACGCAACGCATGAACGAGTGGGCATCGGCCGCAACGTGAACCATTTTCCCTTCCTCAGAGAATTTCCCCTTAGCAGCTTTTTCCTCATCTCGGATTCCGCTTCGGAGCGAAGGAAACGATCGAAATACGCTGACTGATTGGAGATTGAGAACTTCGAGGGTCAACCAATTATGAGGGTAGTCCGGTATACTGCCACAACGGAGGCAGATTTCAGCATCCCTCATCGAATCAGTGGTTTCCTGCGCAATAGCTTCAAGAGCGTACTCCGCCGGGCCGTTCACTCGTCGTTCGTATCTAGTGTAGCGGAGGGAAGGAATTTCGAGACATGGGAGGAAGATTACAGGAGGGACTCGTAGGGAAGCAACGAGGGGAAGGGGGGAGATCATGTGTATGTGGGGGAAGGGGGGGGGGGGGGGGGATGGAAACCCGGAAACCGGAGAAAAGGGACTGCGAGGGGAACGGAAGAAAGGTCCCATGGAGCTCAAGAAGCGTCGTCTCCATCGATGGCGCGGCCAAGTGAGCGGCCATAAAAGGGATTTTTAAGCAAAATTTATGTCTCTCTCCCGCTATCCCATGGCGTGGAACAATCTCGGCAGTTCCATCGGCCTGCCTCGCACCGCACACAAACACTCTCTTTCCCCAGTGGCACCCACCATCGCGGAGGCCATTTATGTCGTTTATGTGTCTCTCGCTTGTCTTTGTTGTGTTTCTACAATTGTGTGTTCTCCTCTCGCCGTGTCTCTCCCGTTCGCTCGCAGTTTGTTCTTCACCTCCCCTGCAACCGAGCCTCTCAGCAATGTTTCTCAGCGGGATTAGACAACGGAATCATGAAGTGATCTCGTCCGTGAGTCTGAGGTCTCTACATGCATCCAAGACGGGTCCTGTTCCGCTTCATCCAACGCACGTTTCGTTCTCCGCGTTTCAGGACCTTCACGGCAGTGGATGAAGCGGAACGAACGAACGGGGGTTGGGTGGTGGGACCGAACTGACTGAGTGACTGCGAGACAGGCGCGTCCATTCCGCGGCTGGGTCCGCGTGTTATGGATGACAGTCGAGCAGCTTTCCTGCTCGTTCGTTCGTTTGCCTGCTCGCTTGCTTGCCTGGACTGGCGGCTACTGTGCCATGCCATCCCATGCGGCAGCCAACAACAGAGACCAGAAGATGGGTCCACGCGTCCAAGTTGATCGACGTGCCTCACTTCGTAGAGGGTGCAACTTCGGCAGTCCTGCTACTTGTGGACATGGCTGTAGCATCCCACTCGCTCGCCCCGGAGAGCTCCATGACTTGTGTACCTCAGGACAACCCGAAGCAGCCACCCCTCACCTGGCTCATCACTCTCGCGATGCTAGATCGTTCTGGAACCGCGAGGTGAACTTGACTCGATCGGCCAACCTCATGGAGCTCTGTTGCCGGTGCTCCTGGGGGGAGTGGAGAGAGCGAAACTCAACGGAATTTCGAAACTAACTGCGGAAAGGGACAGGTTCCGAGGAATGAATTCCTCGTGGGCTGTAACCAAGGAGCTGAGAACGGAAATCTTTCGGAACTCGAGACTCTGACAACGGACTTGTCCGATGTTCCTCGTTGACAAAGGTGAGAAGAGCTTCCTGTTGGGAGGAGCTTGCAAGTGTGGAGCGTGAACTAGACCTGGAACCCCTCCCCGTCTGCGGCGGGGTCGGCGTCTCGTGATCGCTCCAAAACTCCGGCTCTGCTTCCGAGAATCAGAGAACCCCGACGCTGAGTCTGTGACTGCGCCGGGAAAACTCGTGTCACCCTCTCCGGGCGCTGTTTGTGGTGTTGTATACAAGAGAAGAATGATCTGTGAGGCAATAATGGCGCTGACAAAGAAGAAGACAGATTACCGCCATGATTAACGACATATCTTCTCAGGCCAGATCGGCGTTTTCTGAGTGAGGACTAGGACCAACCGACTGACGGAGCGAGGAGCCGACAGACGAAGAGACCAACCAACCGACCGTCGACTCTGCTGTTCTATGGTGATCCATTTCTCGCACGTCGCACATTGCATAAGTCAAACCCCATATTACCACAGCTCAAACTAGCGATTGTGGGACTGCCCTGTCCGTTTCCGTCGCCCTCCACTGAGCTGGCAGCGAGCTGACTGTTCAGCCGCCCGGTCAGTTACACGAGCCAACGAGCGAACTTTGACTTGGAGTCCGTGATAAGACCGAGAACGGATGAGCCCACCCCATCGCCGAGGCAGCCTCGGACCTTATTGGATCCCTGAGGTTCTGTTCGCGAACAACAAAAACACCACATCCAACAACAACGACGACGACGACGACGCTTCGATAGCCACGACCTCGGGTGATTCATCACCTCGTGGAACAGCCACGCCTTGATAGCCCCGCTCACACCTCCGCACAATCGTGCACCCGCATGCTCGGAACGTATGCTGTTCGCGCACCGGTTATGCGTTCGGACGGACGACCGTGCTCCCTTTCTCGTCGCGCCGGAATCTTTCAGCTACCTGAGTACCGTGTCATGGTCCTGCGATCATGAAACTTTAGCGAGCACCGGGACGTCTGGAGGATCGGCTCTGGTTCGGATCAACCACACGCTCGGGGCGCTCCTCCTTTTCGTTTATTCCGTGTTTTTTTTTTGTATGATCTCGGGACGGATCTTCTGCGAGGTGGTGGGAGGATACTGGGAGCATCATCAAAACTCGGCCCGGCGCTCCGTGCAGGATCCTGTTTCCGAGAAGAGGGGGGACACCAAAGTCGGAGACGCTCGACTAGCTGGCAGGGCTCTCGGTCAGCTGGCCGAGTCGTTCCTGGTCTGGCAGCGCGGTGCGAATACGGCGCGGGTTAGCAGAAGAAGCAGCCGCCTGAGCACAAGAGAGCCCGATCCATCAAGCCATCGATCTTATTCGAGGGAGTCCTGTGGGCCGGGACACTCCATCCTCAGACCATTCCACAATAAACCATAGAGCTGCTGCTCTATGGCGTCGGCCTATTACAAGAGCACAAGGTACACACGAGAAATACCACGCGGTCCCTGCAGAACAACTTTTGGACACGAAGAGCACCGCCTCCATGAGATAGTTTCGTCCCCACGTCCTTCCGATGTACTCGGAGCCAATGACGGATTCATTCGACACAGGTGTCTCAGAAACTCGAGAGGATCTCAGTTCATTCCTCATGATTTCTCACTCCGAGCGTTTTGTGTCCTGTTGTTTGTGTTCACTCTGGCAAAGATTGGTTGCTACGAAAACTGACATACGATCTCGCGCCCAGCGAAAAGATGCGTATCGCAGACGATTTCTCCCAGCCGAAGCAGGCAACTGCAGCCAGCTCGATTATCTCGATAGGAAAATTGGCGTCTAGCGCATTGTCGTGTTGATTACTGCATGTGCTTAGATAAGTTGTTTGCGACAGCTGTCCAACATGAAATGCAGCTCCCGAGATTAGTTCAGCGTGAAGAAAGAGTAACAAATGTTTTCAAGCGCTACTTTGAAACATGAAAAACAACAGCGACGGCAGAAAACAACAACCCTGGCACCGTAATTGAACCGATTTAGGGACAGTCTGTTTTTCAGCTAGTTCCTTCACAAATTCGTGTAATGAGAATATTTCATCCTGGAGCATCTTGGACGCCTCCCGTGAGCGCAATTTAACGCGTCAAGACGAACCGACAGTACACCGCGCCCATGAAAGACATCATAATTGAGTCAATGCAGAAGCGTCGACTCTTTCCAAATATCTCCGGCGTGTATTTCGAGCAACACCGCCGTATTTTGGATTTCAGGTCGGCGAGAGGATCAACCAAGTCGCTCATCCTGGAAGTCCCGTTGAGCTGCTGACACACTCCCTAGCAGCAAATGAAACTGTGGCGCAGGTCGAACGCCAACTGGAGTCGTTAGTAGCGACTCGTTACTGCGTGCAGAAAGCAGAACAAGAATGGATTCGCTGAGGAGTTTCCTACAACAAGTCTGTCACACCTCCGAAATAATCCGGGCGAAGCTTCGAAGCGGAGCACGTAATGAAATAAAAAGCAGCCAACAAATCTTAATCCATAAGAACAGGTGGATACGGTACAATACCTTAACATTCAGAGCGGGAGACGGGTGTCAGGCGTGGCTTCGGGCGCTTCAGAATTTACACTGATTAAAATTTTAATCTGCTTCGGAATTAATCGCTTTCCACGTCGCAGGCGGCCGTTGCGGTCTTCCGCAGACAGTTGGACACAATGAGTGATTTAGATTTTAATTCTTCCGTCGCTCGAAACGAACGGCTCTGACACGTCTTTCCTCTTTGTTATCCCTCTGTCTATCTGCCTCGGGTCCTTTGCCGCTTTCTTTTCTAATAACTCATCAACAGGAGGCAACAATGCGCTCATTTTGACCCGCAGGCCTGCTCATTCCCAGCTCGGTGGACTCAGGCGCGAGAGCTCGAAACATGGACAAAGAGCGAGCCAAACCGAGAGCCTCGGTAGTCGGCTCCCTGTTCCCTGGCTTCCAGGGCTCCAACTTCCCCTGGACTCGTCGAGAATAGATCTCGGAAAAATAAGCGATACCGTTGCCGTATGTTCCGACCAGCCGAGCACGATGTAAACGAGCTCTCTGGCCTGTGCCGAAGCCAACGTGTTGCGGGTCACGATGTAGGCAGAACGACCGACTGTCGACCCAGCGGAAGGTTGGCGGTTAAAAAAGCAGTCCGAGTTCAGAATAAGCCCACGGACTGTTTTAATGGTCTGCCCAGTCTACCTAGATACCTGACGGTGGGCGACAGCGACGGCGTTGTTTGCAGCTGAGAGCCTTTTGAATTATACGATGCGAGTCGAGATCTCGTGTTGGCTCGCTCACCACAGATATGAATCTATGATGTTTCCAGGAACATTACAACCATGCCAGCGATCGCTAAATGATTCGGACGCGAACGATGGTGTCATGACTTGGGTCGACGCCCATCAGGTGCTCGATTCGAAGCGGGTGAACATGGCGGGGGAATCTTTTCTGGAAGATGAGCAGAGATGGGAACGATCATGATTATGGTCGAAGACACAATCACAAGTAGGGAAGCCCATGATAATAATTAGGGCTCATAACCATCATCTTAATCGAAACCGTGATCATACGATCGAGCGGTGAACTGACAGCGCGATCGTTATCATTGACCTCGGAAACCCCCGAAGACTTTCCGATCATCTCC
Source organism: Phytoseiulus persimilis (assembly GCA_037576195.1). Classification (NCBI taxonomy): domain Eukaryota; kingdom Metazoa; phylum Arthropoda; class Arachnida; order Mesostigmata; family Phytoseiidae; genus Phytoseiulus; species Phytoseiulus persimilis. The sequence continues at coordinate 29,945,803 of CM075103.1, forward strand.
GTGAGCGGCGTTTTTTATGCAGCTCATGATGATCATTCTAGGGATCCTACAAATATGACCATAATCACAATCACGGTGAATCGCCAATTTGTGGATAGAATCAAGATCATGTGGTTACGTCCCTGATGAAGTGATCATGTTCATGTTTATGCCCCTCCCTAGAAATCAGTCGATAGGTCTTTTCGCGCATATCCTTTTGGTGTGGCCTGAAGTCACGCAGAAAGCAAGCATTCTACATTCTTCTCTTCATTCCGAAAAATATGTTTCTTTTCGAACTTTGGATTTTAGAAAACCGAGAGACTGTACCGCTGCGCAACTTTTTGATGTTCAACTAACTGTTTTCCTCGATTTTGGTGATCTGCCGAGCGTTTCTATTTCCAGCGTTCCGAACAAGCGCAGGACGTGGATGAGTCATCCCAGCCACCAACTCCGCGGTTCAGAGGGACCGGATAGAGATGACAGGTTTACCAATCGATTGGATGATTTGTATTCTGTGAAGTGAACCTATCGGTCAGTGAGTCGACACAGTCGATCGATCGACGCTCCAACAAGCTGTGCGGAGAAGAGAGATTGTGACAAATCGACCAGAATGCCGTCAATTGACAGTGAGCTCAGAGAGCTACTAAAGCGTTTTCCCCGTTCGACTGCCTCGGGAAGCAGCGAATCGTCCCGCTGCTTATCATTCATTAATCATTTTTATCACATGGTCCGTGGAAGAGACGGAGAAGTCGGAATGGTTTGAAGGCTATTTCCAACTGTACGAAAAAATGTAGAGGAATTATTAATATTCGCGAGTTTTTTTCTCTCTGCACGGAGGGTCGAACGAGCGAGCGAGCGGATCTGGCGGATAAGGTGAACGGAGGAAGAGAGACTTTAAGCCGCTGGTGACCTCTGACAGTTTCTTCTCGTTTTTGTTAATGATCGCTTCGTGTCGTTTTGGTGCGAGATCTCATCCTAATGGTCGACTCGCTTCATTACTCTTCCGCCGATTCGAGATTCTTCTCGCGCGCGGTTCGTCCCCGTTCTCGTTCTCCGTGAGTTTTTTAGTGAACAATTCTCTCCGTTAGACTCTTCGGTTGCCTGTTGGCATGGTTCGGTGGTTAGCGTGCTAGAGAGCTGACGCGCGATCCGCTCTGCGTTCCTGGGAGGTCGTTGATTCACAGCAGCACGAATGTGATTCAGAGAATATGTGAAAATATGTTGGAGTTCATCGGTTGAGCCGGAAGAAGCATGAAAGTTGACTCGAACACCGCACAATCACCTCAGGGAAGAATATGGCGGTGCTGCTTCCTCTCCCTGAATCTTGTTCTCATTATTTTGGAGAGACGTGTCACTTAACTCAAGGCGCGCCCCCCCCCCCCCTCCGGGGCCGTAGCCGATCGCTTCGTCGGAGCCGCAATGATCAAATGCCCACGACAACCGAAAGCGTCTCTCACAAAGACTCAGAACGGGCTTGTTTCATCGAGACCATGCGTGCATCCGGTCGTTGCGGGCATTTAGTGCTGCGCGCTTTTAGTCATGCTGACAGTTTAATAAGCGACGGCCTCTGAAATCTCGGTTGATGCACAGGTGATTCCGAAGATCCGAACGCCGCGTCTTGCCCCTTCCGGTTCTTCTTTCCGCGAAAGCTGCTCAAGACGCCTCCGAGCACAGCCTCCACGCTCTCCATGAAGAATCTCGTAGCGGTCTGGAATTACTCAGAGCCGCGTGGTCGCTCTGCTGAGAACAGAGCACCTTGGCACGGAATCTCGCGCAATGCAGGCTTTCTCTCCGTGTCTGTCATCAGCCGAACGCGATCTGGCGTTGTGTGCTCTCGTCGGCTCCGCGAGCGCTCGGGTGACTGACTGACGGGCTGAATGAGTTTTGCAACGTGCTGACTGACTGACCCGCTCGCTCTCAAACCAAACGGGACAGTGGATCGGGGCGGGGAGCCGCGGAAGGGTGACACCGATTCGGCAGATACATGCAGAGAGGAGAAGATACACAACGTGGTGACACCGAGAAAAATCATGGAGTGTGCTGTAAGAAGTCGTCTGGTTTATCTCGGCGGCGATCCGCCCGCCGCCTGAGCCAAGATTCTGGATCAATTAATTTCTTCAGAAACTCTGTCGTGAGTCCCATGTGTTTTCCGCGGAATTAATCATTCCTGGCTTCGCACAGACACACACGCTCGAATAGGCGACCCTGATTCGCGTCTCAACGAGTCGGTCCCCGTTTCGGATTCCAAAACTGGAATTTCTGCCGTTGCTTTATCATCCCTTCCATGGATCTTGACGCATGAACCTCGCGGTTTCGATTTGAGGGCGAATTTCACCTCAGAACGATCGGACTTCTATCTCAATGTCAGATCTGAATGACCTCTGTGTTCAAATCTCCGGCTGCGAGACTAGAGATAGAGCAAAAACAATGGAAATCAACGCATGTTCAGACAGCATGAGAGACTGGTCGTGCAATCAACGAGTCTCACGAAATTTCAGGACAGCCCCGATGTCAAGGCGGCGCGGTTCGAGACGAGATTGAAATGAGTTGATGCGGATGGGTCTGACGAGCGTTAAGAAGAGGAAGCCCGTGGACCCGAAAAAAACTCGACACCTCGCCGAGAGACGGAAAGTGTGACGGACACCTCAGCTCTTTCGGCGGTCGGGAGAAGTTGGCAGCGGCGGCAGCCGGCCCGGTAGCCGACAAGCGAATGTCTCTGTGCGTTTGATCCTTTGTCGAAATGCGTTGTCGTTTCAGAGAAGAAGTCGACAAGAGACGAGTGATAAAGAAAGCCCACGCGTTCAATTTATTGGCCAGCTCATCATTCTGAGGCGGTAAGCGAAACTAGAGCTCGAAACAGAAGCTTGAAGAGGAAGAACGACGATAGCAAGAACCTTGGCAAACATTGACAAATCTCTCAGCCAAAAAGTTCGCTCGAACAAAAGCGATCTATCTCTTGTCCGCGAGTTTATCACCCTGCAAGCTGGTCGCCCAGCCAGCTACTCGTTCTGTTTGTGGCGTGTCTCTCCGAGGCGTGCCGTCTTGCCAATCGGACACACTGCATGAAGCCGCCTCGCGCGGTCGGCACACATGTCTACAGAGTCTCTCGGAAGCCACTGTCGAGAAAACAAATTCCTCTTTGAGGAAGCGCTCGGAGAAGGAGAATTATTACAATAACACGTTGTCTCAAACTCGTCGAAGCATTAGGGCCGCGAGGCACCAACACAACTTTCTAACGCTGACAAATGGGAGAAATCGCTTGAGAGCCCTCCTCCTCCTCCAAACAGACGTCCGAAGGGAAGCTCATGCTTCAGCGTCGCCGATATTCGCTGATCGGATGGAGTCGTGGAGGTGAAAACGTGTCGAAATCATTGCCGAAGCCATGCCCGCTTGAGAGAACTGGATGATCAATGGACAAAATCTAGTTTATTCCGAACCGGCTTTCACTCCATTCTCGCGACTCGTGTCGTTTTGAGAACCTGATTTGCGTCGACTCTCGATGTACATACATATCTACAGGCTTTGAAATTCAACTTGGGTAATAATCAACAAGTCGTGATGGCTTTCCCCCCTGTCCGCTTCTCCCGGCGGAATTGGAAAGCGTCAAACACTACTGACAGGAACTCCAACACTAACTGCAATGGAAGACAATACGCATTTATGGATGCTCTGCGCTCGGAGGATCGAATATATGGAGTCGAAACTTTTCGGCTCAAGAATATTCTTCTTCGCTCAATCAGCTCATGTCTAACGGACTCGATTCGGTGTTCTCGGAGAACCCAACTAGACCACTCGGATGGAGCCGCAAGCGCGTGCAGTCGACGTGCAGTAGAGGAAAATGAAACATTCCTCACCATGAAAAGGACGATGGTGAACACGACCGCTGTCGCATTCCGATAACCGAAGTTCTCGACGAGGAAACCTCCCATCATTGGTCCGAGGGCGTTCCCCATGAAGCAAGCGGGCATGAAAATCGCCGATAGCATCGCATAAGTTCCCAGATCGTCTGGGAGACCTTTTTTCGAGCTGTGAGGAAGACGAAGGAAGGTTATCGGAACGACTCATCCCGGCAGAACGACAATGCAAACAAAAAGAGTCTCGATTTGATTCGGAGACAGAATGGAGCAATCATCTCGAGCGCGGATCGCGTGTGAATCGGAAGAGGAGTGTTTCATCCTCGATATCGTGAGAGCTTCTTCGTTCGCAGGTGTTCCGTTCGGCGAAGACCGGAGAGAACAACATGAACTACTCACGTCAGAACCCCGAGGCTGTGCATGAACGAGCACACGAAACTCGGGCCGTAACCCGTTCCCATAAACGCCTGCATAACTAGAACGAGACGTAACGTGGGTTGCATGTCGAATACGGGAAGAGGTCCAACGAACGCGATAGCTATGCAGGATAAGGCTCCGCCGGCGATAACGAAGTAGCGTGGGTCCGCCTGCGGAACGGAGAGCAAGCTGACTCGACTCCCGATAAACTTCTTCTCCCTCTTCCCGGAAAATTCGCTCACATTCGTCGAGATAATATCTGAGATCTCCCCGACGAATCAGAAGAAGTGAACTCTTCCCAACGTTGCGCACGCGCGATCGTTCGGGCCCGGGCGTACCCTCGAAGTGTGCGGGGTCAACTTACCACTCGCTTGCTCATGATTCCCCAGAATATACTCGAAATCGAATAAAGACCCCCGCAGACGATGAATGAAAGTCCAGTGTTCGTCGGAGACAGATCGAACTGTTTGAGATGAATCGCCAGGGTGGCGTCGTTGAAGCCGACGATGATGAACGTCGACATGACCATCAATACGTTGAGAACGATTCGGATATCGAACAGAGCCGCCCAGGAGTATTTCGTCTCCTCGGAGCCTTTATCTGAAATGAAGCGTTTCATCATTCCGGTCATCAATTTGCTTGATTTTCGATTGTAATACCTTAATGATTGCCGCGTCGTGATTGCGGCTATCAGTCAAATTGATCAGTCGAGCTCGATCATCGGTGTACCATTCACTGCCGCCACAAAAATTTCATAGGGGACAGAAGTATGCACGGGGTGGCTGCACCTTCGATCACACGTGGATGGACAAAACTAATGGATGTATCTGGGAGTGCTGCCGATCATTGGTCCGCTGACTAATTATCTGATTGAGTCCCAAGTTGATCGCGTCTCCTGATCGTACGAAGCTGTTTCCCGCCATCCATCCCCTCTGACTCGACTACTAACGCTGTCGCAGAGGAATTAGAATGCGTGCGGCGGAAGCACTTCAACCTTGAACAGGGAGGGCTTCGCCACGAATTATTCGACTTCGATACCTACGATGGATCTTACGCGATGGTGCTTTAGAGTGAACCGTGGATAACTCACTGATCGTGGGAAAAGTTACCAAGACGAGAACTGCGGTGACGAAAGTAATGCCGCCCAAGACGAAGAACGGTAACCGGAACCCTCCTGCCTAAAAGAGTTCGACATTCAAGCTCCTTCAGCGGTAACACATATCTTCCGGGATCAGTCGCCGTATCCTATACGAATGAGTCGGACTCTCCAATAGACGGGCACGCTTCCCTACCGTAGACCCCACAAGAGTATGATTCGGTCCAACGGAAGCATAAGCCCCCAACGACACGGGCCTTCCCGACAATTAGAGCCAAATGTGGACACTCCCCAAGACAGCGACCTCAGGAGCGAGAACATCGGTCGGTTTTCGATCATTCGCGCTCCTGAACTGTCCGAGCTACCCGGAAGCAAGAAGGTGAACCTATCGCGTGTGTGTAAACCTACCTCGTAGAGGAATCCCCCAATGGCTGGTCCGGCGACGACACTAGCGCCATAAATGGTCTCAATGATGGGCTGAAAGAGGCACAGATCGTTCATCAGGATCCGCGATATCCAGCTTCTATTACTCCGATGAGACCAACCGAAGGCATCAGCGCGATATGCCTGTCCACCGGCCAAAAGCTATATATTACGCCGTCGGCCACATCTATTATACACTGAAGCTCGCCTGATCACATTGTGCTTCACGCCATGTTGACGGCCAAAGCATACGCGTGCCCCGCCGCGTACACACAAACCCGACCACCCACGCAGGACGGCAGGCAGTAAGGCACTAACTCACCCACATCCTGTGTACGGGCTCAATTAAGCTGCTGCTTATGCACACAGCTTGTGCCATTCATCCACATGCAAACATGCATTCACGGGAGCAAGTTTTACATGGACTCGGGCTGAAGAACCCCTGTTCTGTGTGCGTGACACGTGCCCGCAATCTGCGTTTTTGTGCGTGGTCACGTGAACGCGTATTCCGCACTCGATCTTGGCTTCGGGAACGATCGAAACGCTCAATGAGACCTCGGCTCAAAGCACAAGAATATCGGAGCGATGATTAGAGCAGGTTCACCGAAGAGTCGATTTCAGTGTCTCAAAGAAGGAGAAAATCCGAAGAGAGGCCGAACGAAACACTAGGTGCCTCGGAATTGGACAACAATTTGGAGCGTGTCCTGGGATATTCTGGAGACGAGGCTGAAACTCGCAGCTAGTGGAGGAATGATGACGCTGGGAGTCGTGGGTAAAATGAAGATAGAGATTTGCCAGTGAAGTTGGGATTTTGGAGAAACGTCCAGAATCTTTGGAATGGAGAATCCCGCATGGAACGCTGACTTACCAAACAAATATGAGCCCAAGGGCCGAGCTCGGCTCCGATTATTGCGTAGTACGTCGTAACGGCCATAGAGAAACCGAGGGCTTGCATTGATCGCAGCGCCAGCCCCGCGACGAAAAACGGGGTTCCATCGGGAACAAACGTCAGGAACCTTTGGATGAATCCGAATCTCCAATGAGCGGAAGCCATCAGAGCAGTTTGGCGGGTGAAATACATGAGGGTCGTTCAAATTCAAATGCAGGACTTCCAGAGAATGAGCATCATTTTCGACTTGGAAGTGAAATCGGAGATATTCCTAGAATCGGCGAGACTTGCCCTGTGACTGTTGTGAGAATTCCATCGAGAAACATCCCGACGACCAGCATTTTTTTTGCCTTCACTGTGCTGACGAGCTGGAAGGAATGTACCGGCATCGTTTGATGAACGGAAGAGGTCGAAATCTTGGGACAGTTAAACCTTGTTTGAAGTTCTCGCGAACATTCTCCAAAGCCACCAACGTAACCAGGCCCTCCTTCGAGCTTGAGGCCCACTTCGAGAATCGACGACAGGATAGTAGATTCGAAACGGGATCAGTTTCTCCGACTCACCAGCTGTCCGACGATCGGCGCCATGAGGAACCCCACGAACGGATAAATCCCAAAAACGATTCCGAACTGAATTTTATCATTGTCCCGGCTCTCTGACTGAAAGGGAGAGGAGCCGCTCGACTTTATGTGTCGATTTTCATGTTTATACGTCGACCGGCTGTTCTTCTATGCTTTTTGACCGTTCTCTCAGATCGCCCTCTGTTCCCAGGGGTGGCCTGCCTGCGTACAAAAGTTGGCAACATCAATCCAACGAGAACGGCGAGGACACGCCACAACCAACGTCAACGAGAAAGAAGGGAGCACAACAAAAACGACGACAGCTGTCTGCTACCGAGCTCAATGAGTATGTGCCAATCGACAGCGTATGAGCGACTGGAAGTGGCAAGCTGCCCACTTTGACCTCTATTAACATACAGCAGAACAGAGTTGAACATGCTCAAGACAGCCGCTCCCTTCGGAGCTCCGGTATTCCTGATTCGGAATTCAGGAGCCCCGCCACCAGTGGCCCTCTTCCAGCTGCTAGCGCCGGTAACCAGGAAGAAAATTTCTTGGGAATGGAGAAGGGGGGGAGACAAAGCCGAAGCACAGGACCAAGACGGCGTCATTCGGTCGCTCATTTGTCAACTTGTACATTTTTAGTTCACGAACTCTACGTTACCTCTTCTGCGTAAAACGGTGCTATGTGCGAGAAGCAAGAACCTTCCGTCAGGCAAGCCACCGACAGGAAGAACATGATGCTGAACTCCCTCTTGGTGAACTGTTGCTTCGGTCCCTCGATTTCGAACCGTTCTTTAGCTTCCATTACTGCTCCTCTACCTTCTGCGACTCCTGTTGGAGATTCAGGGAGACTTATTTCTCGTAATCGTAGATAACGCGAGCCGCCGAAGAGGAGCGTTCCAGCGCAGCGATCCCCCAAGGGCTCCGCAGGACAAGGGAGGTGGAAGGAGCTCACGACGGAGTGCTGGAGGTTGGCGACCTGGGAAGCCTTTCTGAACTTCGACGAGGGCACAGTCGGTAGCGTTTCGTTCGTTGAACCGCACTTTTGCACTATTGCTAACTCAATGAACGTTTTTGAATTGTATTCGGAGCACGCACACTCTCTCGATGCCGATAAGACGCCCGTATGAGCGGGTTCCCTACGCTCATGGTGCGAACGAGGATGATTACTGGACGACAAACTTGAGCACAGCTTCCGGATGTGATGGTCAGCGATGCTTTATCGGCCGCCAAAAGGCGACGCGTGCGAGCACGGGGGCATTCCCGTACCACGGATGCATAAGACACCGATCTCGCGAAGTGGACAACATATTTCGCCTCTCCTGAATCGGCAATGAATTCCAGCTCGCGGCTTTTGAGAAACGCCAGTTACGCGGACCATCTTGGGCGGATGTCATGAGTTTTTGAACGCGGCTCACTCCTGGTCCGGATCCGTTATTAATCGAGATATCCAAAAAAATATCCCCCTGTCTGATACGCAGTGCTCGGCCGCTGAGAGCGTTTCGGCCTGGGGAACCGCGTCGGTCTCTGCCTCCGGCTTACGCCCGAGAAACCAGGAAACCATGGAAACTCGGAGTCACGGCATAGGCTTCCGATGACCTCGGAGAAGCTCTAGAAGGGATTCGAGGGATCCGGCAATAATCACCGATTTCCTATCTCGACTTGCAGATGTGGCTTAACGTTCTTGTTGCGACTCTCCCTATCTCACTGCAGAATCGATACCACTCGAATCTGTGTTCGGCCCTCTCCACCTTCAACTTCAAGGTTCTCTCTTGTATCGTACGAAACTGTGAACCGAACTTTCAGCGTGGAGCAATAGCTACTCGAAATCCTAGAGATTGAGTTTCCAGCTCTCCCTCGGATGTCCCCCTCAGACTGAACCGAACGAACCTGCAATGTTCCGATCCAACGTCGAGAAATGAGAAAACTTCGTTTCAGACACCTTCCTAACAGATAAGCGCGGGTTCATTATGTGGGGGACCGCACCGACCTCATCGAATTCCTCTCATAGTTTACTCGCCTCTCATAACAGCTCCTCCTCCTCGAGAAAGAGTGTTTTCAATCGCAATAAATGCATGTTCACTAGGAGTTCCGGAGCTGCGTCCCGCTCTGGCGGCCGATGGGAACCACCAGACGGAGGCATGCTCTTGGTACACCTTTTCTCACCGTAAATTGGTTATTCACTTTGATGTAATCAGCGAGACAAACTCCATAAACTGAAGTGGTAAAAGATATCTTTCCTCCTGGTATTTGAGCCAGCTCATCAAGATTCCGAGCACGGGGCACACACCTTCTGTTGAGGGCATTCCGGACGCGGGTTTCCTGATGTCTCTCAACGCTCGCACATGGGTCTGATATGATCCGAAAGAGGACGATCGGACGCACGAGGAGTTTCGTCCTCCTCACAAAACAACTGATCCAGTAGCAACAGCGCCCACTGACAGCATTGGGACGGCCAGGAAACTACCGAGGCAAACGTTCGCCATGATTGAATCAAAAATAAAGGCGAGCTCCTAATGAACTAAATCAGGCTGACGGAATCCGCGCGGCAGAGAGCAAGAAAGAGTGAATTTTCTTGAATCGCCGCCGCTGCTCTGAGTGATCCCCAAGGTGAGTTCGCTGGATGAGCTGTGAGCGACTGCAGCCTTGTCGTTTGGAGCCCGCGTTTTGATCTTGACCTCTGATGAATAAACCTTCCACGTCTGATGGAGGTTTATGACGAAGGAGAAGAAGGCCCTCATGCCTAGATCCACGGCCTTTCGACTCAATGGGAAGAGATTACCGACTTTTTACAACGCAAAACTACGTCGGTGGACTTTACGGGAACGATGACAAGATTTTACAAGAGGCCTCTTAAAAGTGGGACGAGTCAGAGTAGGAATATCCCGCTCCAATTACACGTGAATCCTCTAATCGACGGAGAGCCTCTATCGCATGAATACTCTCGAACGACTACGGAATGAACGGGCGTCCTTTTTTGCGGTAGAGCCCCGTGCTTGAATGGTACTATCCAATAGACGAGCACTCTTTTGATTGATTGGAAATCAGACAGACGCCATATGCGCCCGTCTTTCGGCTTCAACTCAGCAGGGGCGAAGGGTGGGTGGATCTGGAGGGGGAAATCCGCTACATCGCCAATTGGCATCGACCAGTATTTCGTTGGAGCGTAGTCGTTGATCGTTCCTCCTCACTCCAGAAGTGGTTCCCGAATCGAACCTCTGCATCGCGGGAGGAAAGGCGGAACAGTTTTATTGGCGCGGAAAATGAACGAATATCATAGTCGTAAAGTTTCATCGAATAGAAAACGAGGGAGCTCCGAAGAAAGGAGGGGACACCGAGAGAATCATGGAAAAGCACCGAGGGGGTGCCGGAAGACACGAACTCGCAGCAATCGTATAAAACGGTTTCCTACCTTCGATAAGAGACTCGAGGCCTGAGAGGTGGTGCAACGGTTAAACAGGCCACAAACTGCGAGGATTTGAGCGATGACTCGATCCGAGTCGAGTCTGCTATGAATCTTCAATCGAGAGGAGATCTCCACAGGTTTATCGAGTGCTGCGCCTGTTCTGGCTCCAGCGGAACTTCCAGGAAGGAAACTCGACGACCAAGATGAAATCGCAAGAAGCGGGAAGGCTCTTTATGGTTTTGAGTGCGCCATCGAGAGGGGGACAACGATCATCACCGACCGTAGGTGTGTCACGGTCACTGCCAACTCTCTGTCCGAGGCGCCCAGCGGTGATCGGAGCTGAACTTCCCTCGAATCCGAATCTCTAGCAAATCGGAGCGGAGCTCGAAAGACTGAGTCACCTGTTGGGTGGACCCGTTGCACAACCTCCACAAGCGTTATCGGCGCATGGCTGTCGTCTTCGTGGTGATGGTGGTGGTCGTCGTCGTCAGCGGTCGAAGAGAGCGGTGGTCTGTGTGAGTGTTTTTTGTGCGTGAGTATGTTTCCAAGTGTTTATAGTGCTCGAGCGACGGCCGATATTTGTTGCCAATGGTTTCGCCCCGAGCGATGCATTTAACAATCGTACCGAGCATATACAATTCCTTCTCACGTTACCGTTGTTCGTATCAGTGCTATGGAGTTCCCCGCAGCATTTGTTGCGACATCGCTCGCCGGCCGCAGCACCTGAGTTGCCGGGCGATTCGTTCGATCCAACTCCGACTCACTGGTATCGGCCGTCGTCCGAGAGCCCCCGCCGTCCATTCGGGCTCTCCGTGCGGCTTCCGATCTCACCCGGATCATCTCGGAACAGAGTTTAGGACATATAGTGTGATGGAAACAGATCGAGAGACTTTGTCACAGGAATGTTCTCCATGATCTCACGGAGCAACCTGCGAAGCTCCCCATTTTTTCCCCGTTTTCCAGACGAGGAACTCTCTTGTTTGCGAGCCTCCACCACGGAACGCGGAGCATACGTCAATGCGCTCTCAGTGAGCGCGTTCATCAGAAACCTCACAATCAGCAGAGATGATTTTGGTGCGCAAAAAAGTGGAACACTCGGCCCTCCACTCGCAGCCTGGATCTTGACTGTCTGCCAGTGGAGCGATGTCTGCATTGGATCTGGCTTTCTGATTAGTTGAGTAGACCCGGTTGGACGGGTGAACCGCGAGCCTTGGTTGGAATCACAGCGACTGTTTCGTGTCATTGGAGGGCAAAAATGTTCTCCTATTTCGTGGTCGCCCTAATTCAATATAGCTAGAGTGAGGAGAGAGGGCGGCGAGCCAGGATCGGGGGACGAGGGTGAGTTGGACGAGAGCTGCTTCCGGCGGGTGAGAAGCGGTCGCGAGAATCAACACAAGCAGAGGAACTGAGACAGGAGAAGAAGTGGTCTGAAAAAGGAAAATCTTACCACATCGTCATACTGCTAGAACGTTGAGGAGAAAGGGGAGTGAGTGGGTACAGATCGCGGCTTTAAGATGGGAAGAATCGAGACGAAGAGTTCGAATACCGGAACCAGGAGTCAAAACTGTTGGGGAAAAGTGGAGCGGATCGATGCAATGACGCGCAGCACATCGCATTCGATGTTTTCACAATCCAATCTGACTCGGGATGTGTTTCGAGCAACTCATCGTGACGTGTTCATCCTCATAACATCACACAGTCATACACGAGATGATTTGCAACATCATGCAGACACGTGTGCGACAAAAAGCCGTTTACACGGGGATCATTCGAGCATATCTTCTGAGAATCGAACTATCATCTCAGCACTCCCACTCCATCGGCTCGAGATTTGATTGAAACAGTCCGAGACGACGAATCGTTGAGTGTCGTCGCGCAGAACTTCTACAGAAATCCGAAGATCGAAACGAGCATGTGGTTTTCAGGGGGATCGATTACCGAGACTGATGTTCTCCCTTGAGAGTTTCCAAGGCGATGACGATTCAGTTCAGGCAAGGACGTTCTCTTGGCACACTCGGGGGAGCAGCAAAGAGTGACGGATGTCCACAGGGTGACCGGAACGGATCAACAACTTTCAAGATGGAAAGTTTCAGAGAGCTGATTCATCATCTTAACGAGCCTGTGTTCTCCTGCGTTTAACCTTTACCGTCCTGGCATCCCTTCATGAAAATTTCCACGACGTTCACTCTCCGAGAGCTGGCTGGTGTGAAGAACCGACAGATTCCAAAGAGGGTCCATCTCGAATCGGCGACTAGGATCTCGTTCAGCTCCCAGCGGCTGCGGACGTCGCCCGGGTTGATGAATTCTCGTGCTCCACGGGTCCGATCCGGCTAAGGAAAAGATTATCCGGTTAATGAGCTCAATCGAACCAACTCTTTCCTGTCTCCTTGGAGAAGGGTTCTCATAGTGACAGGCTTACGTGTCCTGAAAGGCTTGTCTTTCGCCACGGCCGTGACCGAACATGAACCCAATAGCCTCCTATGGGACGTTGTGCGGAACATACTGAAAAACACTCATACGACAAATAATCTCGGAACCGATTTGGTCGGACGGCGACGCTCCGCCTGTCGGTGAGACCCGGAAGGGGACAGATCTGGCCACCTAGCGTGACATCGAGGCCCTGTTCTACAGTCGTCAGCGGTCTTCAATGAGTGATCGGTTATTTAGGTTCCTCTTCTACCGATCTGTCGGAGAACCCGACCGAGAGACTTTGATTCAGAAACGACGACGACGACGACGACCGATAATTCCGTTTCTTGCGGCCCTCTTTCATCTAGCGCCAACCGAGGCTCAGAGCAAGCGCTTCTCCTCGTGTTCCGATTCGGCTGTGCTCGGTTAATTTGGGCGAACAACCCGTTGGATCCGAATCTCGTTCTCAAGATGAAGATTGATCATCTCCTAGCGGCGGACGAGTTTGTGAACGAACGAGCGAGCGAACTCTTAGCACTTTTTCAGCCGCTGCTGCGGAATAATTCCTCTTCGGGTCGTCGGGCAAACTCGGCAGAACTTCCTGACCCTTTCTCGCGTGAAGCGAGAGACCACGCGTCCCACCGCATGAAATTTCACCGGAGTTCCCAAAGTGAATCGGGGCTCTCAGGGAGCCACTTGAACCAGAGTAACTTGGCTTTTATCACTCCAATCCGTCGAGGAACGACATTTATCTTCAGACTACCAACAAGGCTTTGCTGTAGATTCTTCGGGTGAATCGCCGAGCCACAGGCAACTTTGTTTAGATATTCTTCCGAGCGCGTTCGGTCCTATGGCACATATGTGGCGTCACTGCGGGTCTGAGGTGGAACCCACAAGTCGGAAGGACGCTAGAAGCCGTCCAGCGGCGCGGAACCCTTATGATTGATGGGACGACAGCCAATGTCGACCATTATGTGAGAACTTTCATTGAGATTTACACTTTGAATGATAAATGGCCGGGGAGAGTTTCCCTTAGCGACGACGCCGACGTTCGCACCCCCACACCCACTATGTCGACCCACGCGTTCCTTTTTTGTGTTGGGCAACGTGCACCATTGATAACTGACTTCAATGGCCGTTCAGTCGCTGCTCGCGAACCATGATTTATTCTCCGCGCCTGGCACACAGAAGCTTCCAGAAATGATTCATTCATATTTTTCACTAGGCCGGTCCCGGGAAGAACCGAGGTGGGAGTCCTCCTGATTGTACCTACATCCTGGGATTGTTGGAACCGAATTCTCAATTTAGAGAAGATCTGATTTTAAATCCTTCGAATTTGAGTCTGGCGAATGAGCTTGCCCGTACTGAGTGAATCGAACGCGACTCCGATTCCGAGGAGTTCCGCTCGAGGCTCATCTATGTAGATCTCAGTCCGTGCGAGTTCGAATCTGTCGATTCATTATCTCATTACCTGTTCTCACCAGCCGCTCATCTATACATGAGGATGTTTGAGACGAAAGCATCGAATCGAGGAACTGGAAACAAGTGCAATCCGGAAGTCTGTATCCACATAAACCCCTCTGTCAACCTATCCATGGAACAAGTGCAGAAATGTGAATCTTGAAGTGCTCTTCCGTTGTTCTTTGGTCAACCCCCCCCTTCGAATTGTGATTGGCCATCAACAAATCCCTACGGAAACATTCGGTCGGTTCCCAAAACTCTGTGATTCAACAAGCCTCCCTGCAGTTTCTCGCAGTATGTTTGGGCGGAACAAGGAGCTCCGAAATCTCGCAACTACCGCAGTGGGAACGGACGATCGACTCAGTCGTGCACGACAAACGTGACGACAATCAAGCTAGCAATTAACGCGAGGTGACATAATTGATGAAGCTTGTTAAGGATCCCATGCGATCTCTCGCTGCGGGTACAAATATCCAGAGTGGGCTCTTCCATCAGAAACGAGTGTCGAGGCCCTGCACCCTTGCACTTTGCGAATGAAGCCATGATCTGGTGTCATCGCGGGATCGGCCGAAACTAGAGTTGCAAAACCATCCGCGACTCCGATCGCGTACCGAGCGGCGCAGGGTTGTAACTGGACGGCCGAGGGTATAACTCAAAAGTGACAGTAATGATAATATGTTGTAAACGTCGCAGAGACATAGGTCGTTCATTGAATCCCGCATTAACGGCGGTATGAACGATGATGTGGGCTAGCTCGGTGTATGTACGTGCTCGACGCAGTTGAAAACCTCACGAAATGAATGAGGGTGTCGTCACGCTGTTCATCGTTCGGGCACGCGTAATGATAGGCAGCGGAGCACGTCTCTAGTTCATGGGGCTTTTAAAGGCTGACAGTCCAACGTTTCCCATCTGGTTCAGCTCGCCCCGGGCTCAGGTGCACTGTAGGGCCCTCGGTGGAATGCAGTCCATCGCGGCGACAGGGGACACCTCTGCGGCGGCTATTCATGGATGAAGTCATATTCACGTAGTGA
The DNA here is from genome assembly GCA_037576195.1 of Phytoseiulus persimilis. Lineage (NCBI taxonomy): Eukaryota > Metazoa > Arthropoda > Arachnida > Mesostigmata > Phytoseiidae > Phytoseiulus > Phytoseiulus persimilis. The sequence goes on from CM075103.1 coordinate 29,961,328, forward strand.
TCGTACCGTCGACCCACACCGAGAGCGAGCCGCGATCAAGCGAGATGAACGAGATCATCCCAACTGCTTATCAAGCCGAAATCATCTCAAAGCTCGTATCTGTGCAACGAAACGTGAACTCCGTCATCCGAATCTCGAGCCTGCAGTCAAAATCAGTAGCAGAGGGAAAACAATGAAGCTCCGGACAAAAGATCGCGTTCTCAGAACCGTTTCCTCTTGTTGGTGCGTGTTGTCGATACTGAGAACTAGTTTCTATGCTGTGATGTTGGGACGTTTGTCATCAATCGACAGGACTCGTGTTGCATTCCATCACTGACGTTCCACCCGCAGGCCGCAATACGAAACGCAGGTCACTTCACAAAGCTACCAGCCGTAATATGGAGCCACGAATTTTTCACCATGGATCGCATTGATCATGATTGCACACCAACTGCGAAACCATTTCGAATGGTGCCGTTTCTCGGTGAGAAAACCTGCCCAGAACAGCGGCTCTGAGCGTCGGCTTCACTCCCTCCCCGAACGCAAAGATTCGAGGGGGGGACGAGGGAGCCGATTCTTGTTTATTTGTTCGTGTGTAAATTTGTTTGTTTCTAATGATGATTTGTGAGCGCCCGGCACACCACGCGTGCGCGCCGCGCTGAGCCGGGCAACCACGGAAACTTCTCAGTGATAATGAATATAAATCGCTTATAGGGTTATTTTTTCTGCCGTTGTTATGACGCATTCAAGACGCATTCAGATTGCGGCGTGACTGCTCCAAAATTGCTGCCTCGTTCCCGAGTTTGTCCCCGACGCCTCCCCCTCCCTGCTTTTCCGCCATCCATTCATCCGCCCGCGCGCTCGCTCCCTCCACGCCAGCCATCACGAATTACAAGCTACCAGCCATAGCAGGAACATGACGGCGACGACCATCAAGCATAGCATAAGTCGTAAAAGCAGATCTGCCAGACACCCAACTGCAATTAACATTGAGTTGCCATAAACGTCGCCATTTGCTTGTTGCCGCCGCCGCCGGTCGACGCCTTCACCGACAGACGGTTCCTGTGTCTCTCCAAGTCGGGATTCGCTCGTAAAGTTGCTTCATTGCCCTCGTACAGCGCGCTTCTAAAATATTGCCAGGGGAGTGAAACGTCGGGAGCGCAGAAAAAACTCGCGAAGGGAAAACAGCCCAAACTGCAACAAGTCGTGAGTTTACAGCGTTCGTTTCATTTTGCCGCGTTCGGAGACTCGACGGAACTTTGAAGAGAGCTCGAAGAGTTCAAAGTTCTTTCGCTCCCGGAATTTGAGCCATACCGAGGAATTCAGACAGTTTCGCCCGCCGAACGGGGTAGCCCGCGAGATCAGAGATGAGTCGGAAAACAGATTTCCTCCAAACAGATCAGGGAACAGTTTTTGAACATCTCAGGGATTTTCGCCGCCCCCGGGTTTCGAGCTCACGTCGATGGAGGGAGGGAGTCAGGAGGCCGGAGGTGCTCGTGGGTAGAACGATAGTCGGGAACGTCGATGGAAGTTGCGATTCGGGATCGGAGCTCCAAGGCCGAGTCTTCCAGCGGTTGGCGAGTTCGCGGGGAGGATCTTCTGCTGCCGTGGAGTCTGAGTATCGGGAGCCAGCAGCAAGTGGAGCAGCCCAGAGGGAAATGGCAGAGGAACACGGTCCGAGGGAGGGAGAGAGGGCCGCACCAACCGTGAGGCTCGCATCGTGAGATGGCCGGGTGAGGAATGGATCCATTAATAATGATTCATCAAAATGATGTATGGTAGTCAGCTCTCGCCACCGCTCCTCGATCTCTCGCTTCTCTTCACAGGGCCCAGCTAGATGGTCGAACGACTATACGGCTGCCCGACTCGCACGTCGAGGGGACCCGACCGAGTGCGGGTGGAGGTCACTCGAGCCAGCCTTTAGCTCGGCGCTCCTGTCACTAAAGTATCCTCACCCGAAGACTCCCGACTAGTGGAACGACTGAGAACAGGCGCGTTCGACCGCGAATTTCTCATGATCTCGACGCGACATCGAATGTCATTCCCAAGAATAGCGGCAGAGGACGAGAGGAACGGCAGCGGAGGAGATTCGTGCCCAACGCGGAAGAAGACTTGATCCACTATGTTCGAGAAGGGAGACGTACCCAAAACCTTGGGATTGCGAAACGAGAGGACAAAAATCAGAATTCGTTCCGGGAGGCCTAAGCTCAGCGTCGGATCCCGTGGAGACCGTCAACAAGAATCGCGAGATACACAGACACCGGTCGCAGGCTCAGCGAGCCCTCTCGTCGCGTCGCCCTCTCACATCGCACATGTGGCGGTGAAGTGAACGTGTCTGCTTCGGGACAGCGGCCCGACCGCCCATGTCACGCACGTTACAATGCGACGTTAACTGGAGAGAAGGCGAGAGGAGTCACGCGAACGAGATGCTCATCTGGAATGTACGCATGAGCCCCCGGAAAACTTCCACACGCGGCGGGATGAGTTCCGAGACCGCACTCCCCACGACGAACAATCAAGTTGAACCGATGATTCATCATGCCCGACGGATCGGTCGGTCGACCTGGGCTCGGCTAATGTACATTTGCTTGTTCTTATCATGTAATTGACTGCAGCGTGGGTCGGGATATCAAATGCGTTCATTAGTCACAGACCGATGTTCCCGGCAGGCTCTATTGTGGCTGCCTGAGGACCCGGAATTTCGCGGGAAGTGAGCAGCCCGAAACTCTGAGTAATCGTATATTTCCGGGGAGAGGGTTATCCTGGAATTCCGACCGCCAACTTAGAATGTGGACGGAGTACCACTGGGAGACATGCTATTGGTACCGAAGTCTCGGGCGAGCGGTTCAAACGTTCATGGTGGGTCCGGTGGGTCGCTGAGGCTCCGGCCCACAGATTGCGCTCTTTATTTTCGAATAGTTTCGTCAGGTCGCTGGGTCCTAGGGCCGACCCAGTTCCGAGCCTTAATCTCGCCAATACAGCCGGGAAAGCCTCTTGCGGAGGTTTGAAGAGTGAGGCTGAGCCGATGTCGTCATCAGAAGAGACGGGCAAATAATGAATTGGCTCAAGAGAAAGCTGGACGCGGGGATGCTGACAATTCAGAACCCTTCCGGATTGCTCTTTGGGATCGAGGCCCGGTACAACTGGAACTGGAACAAAGGCCGGAGTCAGAAACGAGGTATCGAGCGGCTGCGCAGACACGACGGCCGACGAGGAAGCAGGCATTCAGGCAAGGAGCCAGACCATCAATATCTGTCGAGAAATGCGAGGAAGCGGACTTGCGCACACTCACAAGCGAGAAATGAAACACGATTGATCATCCTGTCGCCCTAGTCCTCGGTGTGTCGAGTCGAGTGACGACTTTGCGCAAATACACTTCCTGCCGTTTCAAACTTTCGCCCCTCGAGTTCGGCAGCGCGTTTTTCTTCCATTTTTCCTTCTTGATATTCTACTTCCCCGACTTCGAGTCGCGGGTGCCACTTTTGAGGTCTAGCGGGTTGCCGCACCCGCCATCCTCACGTGTCGAGCGTAGGATTCGAGCCCCAGATCTGGAATCCGACGTTTCGTCGCTACAGCGTGAATGAAATGCGGGACTGCCGGATCTCGGGCCCCGAGCGGTTCGACGATGACGATTCCCGATCGACTCGGGCGCGCCCGACGGCCAACATTGCGAGATTGGGGATCTGGCGCCGTGTTAATCTGGCTCCTAACAAGTTCCGAGGTGAGCCGTTGGTACTTTGTCCGGCGTTGTTGTGGGAGTCTTATCTCCCGACGGCGATCGCGAGCAGCCTACACCGAGGATACAAAACATCGGTTGGAAGCCGCGGCTGGCCGTGTCTGTTTGAATGTGGTGGACAGTGCGGCTCGAAGTCGAATCGCTTAATCAATCGGTCGCCAGTCTGTTATCCGAGGTGTGTGGAGACGGCGGCGGCGCGCCGAACCAAATCGGATAATCCACTTTTTCTCTCTCTTAGAGAGGAGAGAGACCACCTCTGAGAGCCCTGATCTGATTCCTTTGTGCTCTCGCTCAAACCCCGTCTCTTCAAACTCTTCCCGTGCCTCTCTCGTTGCCCGTTGCTCTTCTCGCTCCTTGTATCGATGCTCCGCCGTTTCCCGTCCGCCCAGGAACTGAATTCAGAGGAGCCCCGAACCAGCTGAGTGCGAACCACAACACGACTTATTCGTCCAAAGCCAATCAAATACCATTTCGCATAATCTACGCGATACCCTCGAATCCTCGTATCGTCGCTCTCGAACCCCTCCTCCTTTAACCCAGTTTCCCCTCCCCTTGCTCGTCCCCCCTCGGATGTCCCATGGTTCGCATGGGACAGCAGCACCTATATTTAACGGGCTCAACACTCCCTCTGATATCAGATTCCGAAAGGAAAACCCCGCCATCCCCTCCGAGACCCACTCGGAGTCCGATCTCTCGCTGCCGCCAGAGGAGAAGAGCTTATCAACATGTAATCTCGTTTCAGAATCACCAGCTTGTAAGTTCGTCAATAGATTCACAACCTTCCGGATGCTGAGCAGGCCACCGCAACCGGGGATGACGACGGGTGCTACGACCGTCCTCGAGCTCCGCCGCTGTGTTGAGCAAACTCGATTGGGATTATCCACTTTTGCATTTTCTTTATGCTCGTTTTGTCTAGGATTGGCGCCAGTGTGCACTTTAACACCAGCTGTTCTGCTCGGCGAAGCGGCCGCATGTGTCTCGCCTGATTGTGGAGCTGCCGCTACTCCGAGAGAGCCGGTCGGCACGGCAAGCTTGCATGCTCGCTTTGTGCTCAGTCGGGCGGTCCCGGGTGCAAATCCAGTTTTGGAAAAAACAACTCTTCAACACGAGCTTAGAATGCTTTTAGCGAGCGGGAGAAGAGAGCACCGGAGCACTTCCAGCTCGGAGCTCTCGAATTCGCGGGCGGAGGAAAAGGCGAAGGAGCCGCAAGAACAAAAGTAGAACAGGAAACGCTGCATGTTTTGCTAAGAGGCGAATAAAAATTGCAGCAACAAGCGTCCTAACGATCAGGAGTGTGAATTCGTCGAGCAAGAAAGGTGCAGAAGTCTCAAGGAGACGCAAGGGGGATGAATCAGTTTTTGGAAGGAAGATAGCCGTCAGATGATAATAATCTACGAGTGGTCGAATGTCAGTTTGGAATCGTGTAGTTTCGATTTCCCTTCCCGCGCTCCTTGTGGCCATCTGGGTGGAGAATGAAGTCGGAACTACACGATGAGCTCGACACCTTCGTGAGTTCGAAACATTCGAGTCCCGCAGACCTCGCTTCGGTCAGGCCCTCGGCCAGGTTTTGAACCAGTCATCGTAGGCGAGGACGGTGTCCATGTTTCACTGCTTGGTACTTCAGGCATATCATAGAATCAACGTTTCGCGAACATTCGAATATGACCTGACGCTCTTGATGCGTCCCGGGCGGCCGACGATGTCCCTCTTGCTCCCCCTCGAACAAACACCTCGTCTAACGAGCCCGCGGAACCTACGGCACGTACCCCACGAGGCTGGCCTCCGGAAGAAGAACATCGCGGAGTTGGCAATATAGATTTTGGCACCCAGCTCCGAGAGTCGAGTTTTGCTTCCTGGAATTCCCCAGGACAGGGTCTCGGAATCCATCTGGATGTATTCCCCTCTCCAGAGGAGAACCAGAGTGAAGTCTCACGGTGCTTCCGAGGACTAGAGCAGCCTGAACACACGTAGGTTTCCGCCGATTCAGCGAGACGCATCGACTCGAACCACGCTTGCTTTCCTTCAGCGCATCTCCAGCGGCTTCTTGATCAAATCTCAGCTGTCCGAAGACTACTTTCACTTCTTGAGCCATGACTCAAATAGGCGGACTCCGGCGATCGATCACAGTGGAGCAATCACCACCAGCTCCGGAGTCGAGTAATAGGCAAACCGGCTCAATCTTTCCGTGTAGTCAAGCCGTCGACTAATAAACAAACGAGTTCGGCAGACGAGGGCTCTCTCCAGTGAACGCGAGAGCGGTTGACTGAGCGATGCAAATTCTTGAGTTCTCGTTCCGAAGAACGAAAAACTCCGGCATGATTGACGACGTGAATAGGCCACGGATGGATAGACGGACGGAGAGATGTACGAACGATGAACGTGGATCTTTCAGTTGAAGCCGCATCAATCATTCGGCTCAGTTATTGTGTCTGTGGATGATGAACAACGCCTTCAGAGATTTCTTCGAATCCTCTCTCGGTTTGCTTTCGTGCCTTTGTCTCGTCCGTGATGGCTCACTTGGCCGCGCGGGTCTGATCGCTCGTTCGCCTGACCGCCCGCTAGCTATTAGCTCCAGAGCATCGGCTGCTCTGCGAGCTTCAGGAGAGGGGGAAAAACGAAACAAACTCAACGGCACCACCCGTGGAGAGCGACCTCTGCCGCCGAAAACACTCGGCCGGAACAACTGAGGAGAACAACGTCTAAAACCTGCTCCGACCCCAACCTCTCGCAGCGTCTTCCTCACACTCTGTGCCGGCCACAAGACGTGCACGGTACCTGTGTTTGAACAAAAAACGTGACAGAGCCTGTGCATACATGCACATGCATGGGAGCCTGGCGACACAATCGGTTTCTGCAATCACGAACGTGGACGAGGGTCAAATTTTTGTTGGATTGCAACAGAGCCTCCGAAACAGCGGTTCCCCACAAGAGATTCCGCGGTGTGATACCGGAGTCATGTGGATCTGAGACGTCGGGCTGATTGACGCTGTCACCGATCAATCGGCGGACACTGAACCCGCTGGATGTTGGCGGGTGGTTTTTAGGTAATTTTCACCACAAAAGCGAACAAAGAAACACTTGAGCGCAGGGTGGTGGCAGGCGGACTCGGTGCTCGGCCGACATCTGCCGTCTTTCTTCTCTCGGGCTGATCCTCTCGATTCCTTTCTTCTCGCCCCGTTCCCCCGACGACACCTAGCACCAGAGTTGTTTTGTGTCCGGGTGTACAACATCCAATGTCCAACAGCACGGACACCGTCAGCAACGACAACAAACCTGTGAGTCGCTAGTGGCTGATTAATTGTCGACTGATCGTTTAATTCATGCCTACCGATAATTTATGAGCTCTTGGAGCTAGCGGAGAGAATTTCGCAGAACTCGTCCAGGGCCTCACCGGAGCGCCGAAACCTTCGGCGACCGAGGGGCAAAAACTTCGCTCGCGGGGTGTGCGATCTCACGGACCTTCATCACGGACGATTTCTTCAAGCCTGACGGGGGCAAGCTCTCGGTGAACGTTGAGAAAACCGGGTCACGGACACGATCGCCGTTTCGAAATCGATCACTTCCAGCGCGGTTTCAGGAGAACGTGGGGAGGGGGAATTCTGATTCAGGATATGGAGCCTGTAGCATGAAAACTTCTTCTGAAGTCGAGGCCATCTCGGAGATTCGTAGACCGTGTGTGAAACTACAAAAGTGGGATCCACTCGAGTAGCGCCGCATTACGCAACTCGTACTGAAGCAGGTCCTCGACAGGGGCTGCTGAAGGAAAGTTCGCGCCCGAAATCCCCATCGGGTTCGTGGCCTACGGAGCCACTGTCTCTATGACAGTCGTTGAGTTATTCGATCGGACGCGCGGAAACGGAGTCGAACGCTAGGAGTGATCAATGAGGAACATTGCTGTTAGCGGAGCGAGCAGAGAGGGTTTCTTGTGCTTCATTAATTTACGTACGTGAGTAAGTGTGCGAGTCTGTGCAGCGCGGGCAGCAGAGCACATTCATGACCGGGAGAGCAGACAGCCCTCGTGCGTCCGGCCGACCCAACGACGGGGGCCTTTGGTATATAATGATGATATAAATACATAGAGAAGGAGACCAAATGGAAATCTATGATAAATTGTGATTTATGATGCTGCGCGACTGGGCCAGCAACGGGACGAGCGAGCGAGCACCGTTCTTCGCCTCGTTCATTCATTTATAATCACTTGGCCCGCCGGCCGCAAGCACCACCAACACAGGAAGGCTGCACTATCGGTGCCATCTAACCACCTCAACGGCACGAACCATTCGGAACCGGCGAACGCAAACGTGCCGTCGGGCTCCCGGCGAGTTTCCGCTCAGGAAAATGAGCTTGCAACCTCAGAGGATTTGCCAATACAGCCGGAAACCCGCTACCCGCCCCGTGGCGAACGCCGCATCGCGCGAACTGCGAAATTTCCTCCATTGTTCTACTTATCGAACACGAGCGCGACCTTCTGGTCGGATCGCTGGTGAGAACGTCTCTTGGGCAGTCTTAGGTTCCGTGCGGACAGATGCTTTCGAGAGTTCACGCATCCACCGCAGTCCAACCTCCCGAATTCCTTGATGATTTCATGGATATTTGATGCCTGGATCACACAGCTCCATTAGGCCTAAACCATCGATATGCTGTCCGAGCAAGCTCATATCCACGGGTTTGTCAGCGGCGATTTATGATTACTGCACGAGGTTTCGGGCCACCGGCTGTGACCACGGTTATATTCATAGCCGTATCCTATGGCTCGGATCGTAGTCGTTGACCGAAGCATGTAGCAAACTCGATGAGCATGGTCTGAGGCTGATTTATCGATCTGTGGAGAGTCGGCAACGGCACCCCTGAAACGCTGTCTCTTCTTCTCTTTCTTGGAGAATGCGAATAACGTCAGCCATGGGCTTGGCGCATCGCGGATATTGCTCCTCTAGCTACGAAACATTGCAAGGGACGTGCAGAGCGTAACGATCGTGAAAACCGCTCCCCAGATATCCAAAGTTGTCGGGATGAGGGAGTGACGCTCCTGATCACGAGCATGGTTTCATACAATCGTATGACTACGACCCGAATCGTGACCATGATTATGATTGTGGTCGCAGAATTTTGGTGACAATAATCTCGAATCGATGTCTCAGAAACTTGAGCATGAACTTGGACAAGAATAAGATCGCATCTGGAACATCACCTGAGCTCCGCAGTCAATCTGCCCGCTAGATTGATCGGAACTCATCGCAAACGAAATTGAAGCCATTCTAGTTAGCGGGAGGGGGGAGGGGGAGGGGGGGGGGGGTCTGTGGAGAGCGAAGAATCATTTTCGAACGAAATCTCACGGCGATTCGAACCTGAATTTCTTTCGAACGAGGATGGATGCGCGTGCCAGCAAGTTGTCGAGCCCACTTGCGGACAGGCTGACCGTAGATCGGGGAAGTGGACGGGTTGAGGCTCAAACGTGCGCGATAACGCGAGATCCGTGGCTCGCACTCTATTCGGAGCTGGGCCGGGCCGAGTCCAGAATCCCCGCCGCCGCTGCTACTCCTGATTACAACTTTTTGATTAATACATCCGTGCTGGAGATTATGCGTCAGATAAATCTGCGGACTCGTTGCTCCGACCGCCGCCAACAGCAGCGTCGACAACGTCGACCGCGCAGATGGAGAGGACGTGCGTCGATCAGCTATGTAGGCTCGACGTCTCTTCGGTCTGTCGCCCCAGACGGATGCATAGGTGCTCGCTCGAGGAACACGAAGTCGACTTTCCCGAACCCAATCTGATCCTTCTACGAGCAGATGGACACGAGTGACAATGTCCAGATCGATCAGAGCCCTCGAACACCTCGTCTGATCGGCACGTTCACCGGACCTATAACGGCGATGGAAATTCCAAGGAATTCCGGGACAAAATTTGTGAGGAAATAAAACACCCACACCTCCCAGAACGAACTCCTTCGTCGCTGAATCTCAGGAGCCAACTTCGATCCGGAATCGAGACACAGATAGCGTCGCTATCTCAATCCGCTGAGTCGAAAATCACGCTCTGTCAAACTTGGATTCTTCATGGGCGACTCGTAGACAGGCAGAGAGCTGGAGAAATAATAAATAATCTGCAACGACCGACGGTCATTAATCATAACTCCGCAAATATTGGTCCGCCATGTCCGCTTGTTGGTTCTTTCGTCGTCGTCGTCGTCAAGATTTTCCTCTCCCCCTCACGACGATCAGTCATAGGTCGAAAAGTGTGCGCTCAGCTCGAAAATCCCGAAGAACTATGCATCACGCAGATCGGAAATTGATGGAACATTTGTCATATATGAATGAGAAAAGAGAGAGCGAACAATCCGCAGGCGAAGCATCCAACGAATCATTCGACGAGCCCAAGCTCAGAGTAGAGCTGGGGGTCCGTGTGCTCGGAGCGCAAAACTTTTTACAGAGGTCTCTAAAATATGCGAGCTCGTCTCGAGGCTCGTGACGAGTTGAAGGCTGCGAGGATCGTCGCACTTCCGATCCCGATCTTTTGCGTCGAGAATCCGGACGTAGAAATTGGTCTTGGCACAACATTCTGAAACTGATCCTGAAGCATTGAGCTCCGTTCATCCGACTCCCGGAATTCGTCTTCCCTGATTGGCCGGGCTCGTCCTGTATTCCATCGCTCAATTCGGGGAGTTCGCTGCGGATGGAAAGCTTAATCCTGAACACGTGTTTCGTGCTCGGGACTTAGCGCAGGCCTCGAACCCAGGGACATCAAGTGTCTTTGCTCTCGATCCCGCCTAGAATCAGGAAGTCCAAAGTTCCTCCCTCCACACTCTGCGAAGATCCCGAGTTTTTGACGAAATACGACGGAAATCAGAAAAAAAACACGGAGCGGACTCGGTGAAGCTCTCAAATCTGAGGACACCATTCCTCAAGGAGGAGGCATCGGGAGGGAGGGAGCGATGCTCATGAAGTTCAAACTTCCGACTGATAGAGCCATCAGCCTGTGAAGAAAAGCATCTGGTCCATGAGACGGATTCGGAGAGAAACCTCATCGTTGACGATCCTTTGTCTCTGTGGAGCCTTCGCATTCATCAAAGCTTGGAATACGCAGTGTTGGTATCCGTCGCTCTCCTGGAGGCGGGTTTGAACAACTGCGCTCTGAAATCAGCAACAAATTTGTAACTGCCGAAGTCTCTAAAATGCCAATCTGTCCGTCGGTAGCGACCATTTGAATGCGAGCTCGCTCGTTCATTCCCTACCAGGCGGCTGCCTAAGCGCATATTATATATTGCTCAAATAAATCAACGGCGAGAAGCGGTGAGATACCGGGCCTTCGCTCTCTGCGCTCGTGAGAAAAACACATCGAGTTTCAACCGCTCTCCTCGTCGACACAGCGCTCACCTCTCGAGTTATGAACGTGCTCACACAAAAGTTTCTCGCTCACTCGCTCGTACTTACACAGACTAACTTGCAGGTACATCATATAGACCCACGGGAGCGCGGACGGATACTCTGCGAGTCACGGACACAATCGACAATGAATACCGGACTGAGAACAACTCCAAAACCGGCTCCTCTCACGAAGATGTATCGCATTTCATGGCGGCGGAGCATCAAGAAAAATTAGGACAACTGGAGCGATGATACCTCTCTAGCGGAATGACCCGTCGGCATTCTTTCCCTGAGCGGAAAATTCGTTGGATGATGTTCTCGAGCAACTCTCGATGTCCTTTATGCCCGAACCCCGGACGCAAGAGGCTGGGCTTTCCACCGAGGGTTGTAGAAGGACCTCTTTGGAGCAGCTTGTTGTGGCCTGACCCCTTGCGAGAAGCCGATCGCATGCAAAGAGACAAATCAAGAGGAAATTTCCAGAAAGCACCACGCTTTGATGCGGGCATCAAGATCCCTGAGGGAGGAGCGAGATGGAACTTTCGAGCTTGGCCCGTTCATCGATCGCGCGAATCGATATCGGGAACTTCGAAGCGATCATGGTACAATGTTCAAAGATTCGCGGCTGTTTTGCGAGTATATGTATGACCGGTGCGTTTAAGTCTGTATATCTCGCATATCCGATCGGCAGTGCGTTGTCGATCTGAACTGCAATTACAAGCCGGTATTTGGTTTAATAGCTGTTATAAATTTCTCTGAATGATAATGAACACAACTGTCAGCCGGTAGTATTTAGCAGATAAGCATCTAACCATGGCCCCACGTTTTGTTTGCGAGTCGGTGAGAAGTTTTTTCATCCGCTCGCTCGTCCGTTCATCCGTTACTGGAGAAGTTCATCCCCGTTCATTTCCAAGATTCAGCGCTGGATATGATACATGTACTGGAAAGCTCTGCTGCGGCCAACGACGGGATTATTCAATCCGATCAATGGATCTGAACGAAGTCAAGTCCCCCGGTCCGGATCCCGCTTTAATTTTTCCCTGTTAGACGTGGTGTGAGATGAAATACAAAGATTTCTATTGTGAGTGGAGCATCTTGCTCCGAGAGACGAGGGCACGGGTCACGGAAGGCTCGCTACGGTTGCAAAAAGCTTGATGGAATACCTGAAAAATCCGGACGATAGCTAGGAGTCAAATTTTCAACAAATGCAGAGTTTCGACCCTAGTGCGAAAGTCTTCTGGATGGTGGAGGAGAATATTCGTTCAGAGGATTAGAGCCGCTACTTGAGGCCATCGTCAACCGATGAAGCCTGAACCATCCTGAAATCTGAGGGATCGGCTACCTGAGAGGGCATGTCATTCACCACGAACTACGGGCGAGAAATTATGATCCCAGGTGGAGAGCGCTCGAACAGCTCCGACTCTTGTCGGTGGAGTGAGCCGAGTGTTGGACAAGGAGCTTTCGACGTCCAGTCTCGCTCGAGCCCCAGTGGAGCTGGGATTCGTTCGTGGAAGTGGGAGATAATTTGGGCAATCGCTCCTTTATTTCCTCATCACAGTGGGGCTTCGTGGGGTTCTGTTGTTATTAATGTTTTTAACGAGCTTTTTTTTGCTCGCGATCGTTACCGCAGCACACCTAGGCTCTTGCAGCACCGGCATTTTTGTGCAAGCTATCCCGGTTCGCTGCTGCTGGCGATCATGGTGAAGCCGCCGCCGCCGCCGCCGCCGTTCCCACCGCCTACACCCGCCCGCACCATTCACACCATTGCCTCAACCAACACCAGCAGCAGCCACGATCAACGTTTTTGGGAGCGACCGACCCCTGGTTCGGGCGGGAAACGAGAGTTCGGGCTTTACAGCCCGGACAGCGAGTCATTCGAAGGGTCACGAAGGAGAGCATCCCAAGGGGTTCGGATACCTTGACTCCCGATGCCAAGTTTCCGAACTTCTCCCGACGCTCGTTTTCCCTCCTGTGCTCTTTCAGCTGGTGCTTAATGAACGAACTTTTCCATTAATCATCGTAAGTGATGTTAAGATGAAGAACGACGCAAATGAATTGGGAGACTTTTAATTGCTGCCACAGCTAGGTACCAGCACCAGGAGAGACCGGCAGAAAACACACAAAAAAGATCACAAAGTTGTCGGTTGGTGGTGTCATGACACATGGATGAGAGTTTCCAGAACTGGAGAAACAAATCGCCAATTCATCCACTTCCGACGAACGCTCAAGAACGGCGACAGAGCGCGAACGACTCCGCAGCATTCCGCGCGATGTGGGCTTACTTCTTATAGGTGGGGGGTAGATTTGGTTCCCTCTCATGACGCGGCATTTCGCTAACTTCGACTTGTGGAACTCAGGGTGCACGGGTGCCCCGGTGCTTTTCGCACGATACGCGCATACCCTCCACCATGGACTCGATACGATCAGAAACTTTCGAGGTGCTCGCCATCGTGGCAGCCCATGACGTGACAAGGGTCTGTGGCGCCCGCGCCGAATATGAAACACAGACAGCGTACGGATTAAAGTTTCCGGACGAAACACTCACTTTCCCGGCCTCGGAACGATATTTCTATCCTGTGTCCCCTTCTATGAGCGAGTTGGCTCCCTCTAGAGAGCGCCGTGGTCACTGGAGTGATTTGCAGAGATTGAAGTCCGTCTATTTTTCATCGCTGTGAGGTGGCTTCCAATACTGCTCATTCGCTCGCGATCTCTGACCGTACCGAGCTCGATATGGGTTGAACCGAGCAATTGACTTTTTTTCTCTCATACAGGGTGTTCGCTAAGTTACTTGACAACTTTTCACTCTTTCACCATATATTATGCCAATTGACTCATTGAGCGCCCCAAATCATCCGAACATCCGCGGAGTACTCGGAAGCTCGATACGACACTCTCTTCCAGCTAGTCCAGTGGAAATATACCAAAAAATCGGTCACCGCACGTTTGTATCCATGGACACGTGAACTCATGTACGTGTTGAATTCCTTTGAGAGTTTCACAGGGCTGGCAACTCTACTCATGATCAACTCATGACCATGAGGTTGGATTCGAGCCAACGCATAATTTTCCAAGTGCTCGAGACACTCCGGAACGAAGAAACCTCTGCGCGAGGGATTGTGAAGTTTTCCTCATCCAGATTCTCTTGGGGAACGACGGTTGAATGATATCATACGCGCATTCGCACGCGCCTTACTGTTCGCCGGAACCTCTGTTTCCGGAGAAGCGGATTCCACAATGATTCCACCTCCACTTGCCACCAGCTGCCTTCGACCATACGTCAGCGGTAAATACGTGGGAACTCGAAGTTCTCCGGCTATACATCCGAATAAGCCGGGTGGTGGCGATTTCGCGGCTCGCCTTAATCATAATTATGTCCGTAGTTTATCATCTCTCAGAAGCTACGTCACCGGCGTAACCGCAAATGATGCCAAACCGGGCCTATCGCCTCTCCGTGATCACGCTTCTAACGCGCAGCGGTCGTTTGGGCTCCGGCGTCGACGTCGCAGCCGTCGCCTAATCTTGAACAATTAAAACTTTTTCGTTAGAATCTTCACTGCAAAGGGGATGCATGAACTCTCCGAACGGGGCTTTCCGATTCTTCGACCGACTGCTCGGTTCCCGTCCCAGAAGTGGAAAGCTGAGAGATTGGAGGGGACCCTGTTGACGGTGATCAGTCTTCAGCTCGGCATTTCCTCTCTCAGTTATCGAGCGTTCTTCAGATTAGGATAGAAATTGCTTCTGACTAAGACAGAAGGAGTCCGCGAACTGCGGAGGGAAACCAGAGGACATCTCTGCGAATAACCACCGGGACCGTTTCTGTCACTCCACGGGCTCCAACAGGCAACTTTGAAAACCACTTCGGATGTAGATTAAATTCTGTGAGGAACTGAAGTCGGCTAGAACCGAGCTTCTGCCGGACTTCGATCGCGCCGTGTTCGGAGCGTGCTGATTGTGATCCAGTCAGTCAAAAAAAAAGGTCATGATCAGGTTCCAGTCCGGCGCGGAGTCGAGTTCATTAGATGACCATGAAACTCTCGATGATTCGGTTCGCGACTCCTTCGGAACATATTTTCGTTTTGCGTGATGGAATCGTTTCCCCGAATCGCTCTCAGTAAGCGTCTCCTGGGTCTGGGCACCAGAAAATCGATTTTGGTAGAGAGCACCAAGTCGGAAACTAGGGAAGCTTAAGGAGAGCCGAGTGTATCTCAGAGTTACCGCTCGAAGATGGGTTAGCCGAGTTGGAGCGCAGTTGAAAATCAGATTTGTCCAACCTCGATGTCCTCAAAGCTCGCCTTCAGAAGATCAAGTTTCGGATGAAAATATTTTCGCCCGCGCAATTTCTCTTTTTCATCCCTCTCTACGTCGGAGTTCCTCTCCTTCAGTGTGTCTTATTTTCTCGTAATGCTTCGTTTCGCTCGATTACTAGAAGCAGCCCGCTCCGTCGGCGAAGTCATTTGGCTGGAGATATTTTTTATTTTCGTTTTCTCTCTATGTATATTGCAAGATAGATGGAATGAAAAATGGTGGCTATTAATTACGACGCACTCATAAATTTCTATTGGACAACGTTCACTTCTGGCAGCCTGACTAGCTCTCCGACCGATCGACCAGCGAATGGCTGGCTGGCAATAGGCACCACTTTACCACTAGAAGACCAAAGAGTGAACGGCTCCTCGTGTTCCTACCAATCTCCGGCCAGGAAGTGATCTCAGGCTAGAAGTATCCCGCCGTGAGAATGGATCACCGCCATCGATTTTCTCGAGTCGATCATCTGGACGGACATCGTCAAACTATCACGTTCCGTTCGCGCAGTAGAACGGGGTATTTCAAGCGACTCGGTAGCTGCGCAATCAGACAATCGACCGACTGGCCGCAGCAGCAGCGACCGGACCAATCGAAAACTCGAACACTGAACGAAGCTGTAGACGCCACTTTTAGTGAAATCCAAACACGAACAGCAAGCACTGAGTCCTGCACCGCTGATTATTTCCAGAATGTCAAAATAGGATGTGAAACCCTGAGGAACCTGAAGCCGCCTTCATCATGGGAGCGATGGAAACCGATCGATTGCTCACGAAGTCGGCTCCGAGTCGCATCGAATCGGGAGAGAATTGAAAAAGTTATGTAAGAAATTCATCCTCCAGAATCCCGAAAGAATTCGGGGAATCACAACTTCCTCTCAAGGGAATAGCCGGCTTTCGGACACCAGGCATGAGGATCCCGCCGTCGGGTGAGAAACAAGTTTATATTCCGAGTGATGAACAGTCGGGGAAGTGCGCGTGAAGCGAACGATCGACGTTTCTTCGGCCCTGAGCGCCAACTATCAGTACTAAGGACCATTGAACGAAGCCTCGATTCAGATGGCGTCACGACCTGAATTTATGGATTTCAATTACAGATCCCCGACTCGAGTGGCAGAATAATGATACATATCTCTTATATGTGAGTGAGTGACATCACGATTTTGATTCGTTTGACTTGATCTCTCACGTTTCTCGGAGGCAATGAGCCGCACGCATTGTTTGATCGTACGCCGCATTGAGAACCCTGAGCCCTCGGAGGACTCCGCGAGAGATAGGGGGCACGAAATCATGGGAATAGATTTGGTCTCGCCTGGACCTGGTCATCAGTAGGGATAGGAGTTCGAGGCACTCGAAAAGTCGGAGACGGACAGGCAAAAAAGCGTTGAAAATCTTGGCAGAAGGCACTGAAAAATGATGGAAGAGACATCAAAATCGCTCAAATCGTTCCCTTGGAGAGCCTGTTTAATCTGACGAATGACGCTCGAGCCTGAATTCCCTTGTATGGATCTTCCAAGCTTCTCTTTGATCAAATACCGTAGTGGCAAACGCCGTGTGAGAGTTCCGGTCTGCGTCTTCAAAGAAGTCGATGGTTGTTGTCACTCACTGCCGAGTGCGTTGTAGTAGTTCTATGGAGTAGCTTAACGTTGAGAAGTTTTTGGCCATGGATACCAACTGGGATTTCAGAGATAATTCCATGAGCGAAGCTTGGGATTTCTGAGACGCAACGTTAAACCTGGCGCCGGCTCGTGGATGCACGGACGTGTGAAGGAATCTTGACGGAAATTTGCTTCACGTTAGTGACGAGTCTTTCGATTTCCGGACGCCATACGTGCATCTCTTCAGGAACAGGCTGCGGTCATTGGGCAAGAAAAATCACATGAATCGTCCATGGAAAAGAACTCCAACGAGCGCTTCTGGAGTCGAGGACGCGGACATGCGCGACGATTGAGGATGCGCTACGCTTAGCGAAGGCGAAATGAGCCCGATCCAAATCTCGATGCTCTATACCGTGGATATGAAATCCGCATTAGCAGGCTTGTTTTGTATATTCTGCGGCGCATGGAATCGATGTATTAGGCCGAATGCCAGTCGAAAGGTCGGTGAAGGCTGAGAACAGGCATTCACGGAATTTTGCGCGACACCCCTCTCTCTAGTAATCAGACTCCTGTATCCGAACGCCGGACTGCTCGAATTTCTTCCTCATTCAAAACAAGGAGCATCTCTGCATGAAAATTGTGTAAAGAACGACGGATTTGAAATGAATGAATGGTGTGGCCATCTGTCAGTGTGAGGCCAGCTGAGCGGGCAGGCAATCGCTGAGTTAAAAAGACATTCGGGCAAGAGAGCAGGCGGGCAGGCGAGCAAGCAATCGAGCGACTTCGATCAGACCCCCCGTGTCCAGAACGTGAAAATTTATAGCTGCACTTATTCGACTTAGTAATTATGATGCGGCGGCCGCAGCCTGGAGGCGTATCGTCTGCTAAATCTTCGCCGTGCTAAAATATATTGTCGGCAAACGTCATCATCGCTCGTGAAATTTATCTCCTGCCCAGCCAGCCAGCCAGTCAGCCGAGCCAGAAGCTTGTCAGTCGGCGAGCCAGCGATCATCTACCACCGCCACCACCGCCGCCGCTGGGAGCACCGACATCGCTCCGACCGGCGGGAGTAGCAGCGCCATGCACCATTTACATGCATCCGTGCAACGGCGTGCCACAATCGTCGAACTCATAGGCGGCGGAACGCGAAACTGAAGCCGAGCACCAGAAGATGAAAAGATGCCAAACAAGATGACGGAGCAGATTGCCACCATGCGGAATCAATTAGCTCTGATGAGACGTTTTCCCAGTGGTCACGACACAATAAATCTGCGGCGTTCTCGCGATGAGCAACAACGGCCGCGGAGAAGGAGTCCGACCACCATTAGACAGGCTGACCCGTCTCATCGATTTTCACTTGATATACAATTTACTTGATTGATGCTCCATGATTCGTATCGTAGGTGATTGAGTGAACCGTCGTCAGAACGCCCGATGCGCTGTCAGGGTGTATTTCAGGTGCTCCGCAGAGTCTATGATCTCAACGAGCGTTCCGATTCGCGTCAAACAGCGGACATCGAAAATTTCCAAAAGTCTCGGCTCGAGAACGTCAGCTCGCTGATGCGATTTTTTCATGCACGTTACCTCGCATTCTTGGACCGGAGCCGAGGCGAGTGAAGTCGGAGGGGCTCCGCCTCGCGCCGTCTGTATCGCTTGCGATTTCCGAAATTTTCCGTAGCCGAGATCGTTCGGTTTTCGAGATTCTCGAAGAAATTCAGCAAAGGAAACAACGGAGAAGTGAAACAACAAAGGCAGAGAAGGAGAAACCTCGTTGATCGGAACCACTCAATCGCCCACTGCGAGGTTAATGATCGGCGATGCTTTCAGTCATTTTTTATCATTTAATATCTCTTGTTCTAAGCTCCAATACGCTCATTAATATTCGTTTCTGATAGCGATGATCAATCATGCTGAATTGATGCGCGATCTCAGATTGCAGCTTCCAGCCACGAGGCCGAAGAACAAAATAACCTGTTCATAGCATCATTTATCACGGCTTCTCTGGAAAGACGAGGAAGCGCCGTTGAGGTGAGTTTACAGGAATTTTCAATCAGCCGGAATCAGAAAGCGATGATGTTCCTGACGGATAAACAGATGTTTCGCTCGCAGTCTCTCGTTTGATCGATTCCGAAGTCGATCGTGCCGCTGCGTTGTTGATCGATAGTGCGGCCAGCCATCTCTGCGACGCTTGGGCTCGGTGGTGAAGATTTCGCGAGTTTTTGTTTTCGCTTTCTCACACGATTCAATTACATCGTGTGGCGTCTGGCCCGAGGCGTACTCGGAAGAACGTAATTGGATAGGGTTGCCGCCCTTTTACAATCCCTACACTGTTCGGAACGTTTCTGCGACTACGGAGTGACTTCCTCAACTTGTTCGCTGTGTTAGGTGGAGGCTGTCGAGATAATCCTCGGAAGTCTCCGGACAGCTTCTGAGTTTCCGTTACTCTACCTCAACTTCCGAGCGGGAGGCTCGGAATTCCCGTCGTCTGCAGCGGCAGCTCAGACCACGGAATTCGAACCAAGAGTCCACGGTGCGATACATCTCCTCGAGGGGTATCCGGTTTCAATTGATGTCTCACGTGGTTTTATTTTCATTGGTCCCGAACTTCCTGCCGGGCTAAATCTAAGAATGAAAAGCACTCCCGATCGCCTGCACGTTGGGTGGAAAGAATCCTCAGAGTGATTCTTCCTCATCGGCTACACGGGATGCGAAAAGTCGATCGAACTCTATCGCCGAGCCACATCAGGCGCAGCTCCGAACGAAAATCTCGCTCAAGGACTGGCTTCGACACCTATGTTCAACCGGCCGTCCTCCGACCGACTACAGTCGGCAGTCCTTGGCATAGAGGTGAATCGACCTCTGAATCACCCCAGTAGACCCCGAGAAGTATGGTCGGATCGATCGCAGAATAACTTTCTCAAACTTCGAAGATATGGTCAGGACGAATTTAGAATTACCTCTATAGGCTCCAAAGAGTGTGGTCGGACCGACGTAGGAACCAGGTTCATAGACTCCGAAAAGCATGCTCAGATTGATCCCGGAATCACTCCCTTGGACACAGAGAAGTTTGCTCAAATTGATCCCGAAATCAACTCGCCGAATCCAGGAAAGTCGCGTCTGAGCCCCCCTTGGACCTCAGCTGCGAGAGAGGAAGAAGAATGTATGGATTGTGGATAAAAAGCTGAATTAGGACATAGAGCTATGGAGGACACACCTCACAACCAGGGTAACGGACGTGAGTTCCATCTCTGTTATCCCAGGGATTTCTCCGAAGTCCGAGATCGATCTCGGAATCACCACCACAGGTCCAGAAAAGTATTCTCAGAACGACCCTGGAAAACTTTTTCCAGTATTCGGACAGCATCCTAGGATTTTTCACTAGCCATCAGGAAACAAACCGACAGACGAAGCGGATTATATATAGTTGCGGTACAAATCGGATAACATCGCAAATCACGATCCCCATATATACGCCGAACTTTCCCCAATCGTCGGGCACCTCTCTCGCGCCCTCATCTAGGTTTCTGATATGCATACTAATGAAACGCGAAGTACTCCTCTGGACAACTAGAAACCAAAGAACCGAGGAATCGAAGAAAATATGGAAATAATCCAACATGCGAACGCTAAATTTTCGATTCTCTCTGTAAGCCGAGGCCGACATCCAGTAATGACCCCCAGAACTTGGTTTGAGATTCCCCCCATGACGAATCAGGGTATGAAGTTCGATCGTTGCAACCGATGCACGGAACACGACCTTGCAGATTGACGAGGGATGACGGCGACCAGAACGAAGTCTTGCGTGGAATGACGATGAATTGAATTAATCAGGACAAACTCCTGTACTGCTTATTATGATCCAGTGAGCGATACGACCGAATTAAAACTGCCGAAGATTGTTACCGTTGTAGACTTGCAGCTTGCCGTGGGGCTGATACGTAACGGAAACTCGCGATGGGTCTCGAGCGGCCCCGATGAGATGAGCTGCGACACGAGCTCCGAGAAACGATTGATGACCGGCGTAGGATTGGTCGGTGTCGAAACGAAAGGATATTAGCGCTTAATATATTTGATTCGGTTCGCCTTTCGAAACAGGGCCGCCGGAATTATGTTCGATCTGATCGGAGCTTTCTTACTGCCCACGGCGAGGCGCGCCATCGCCACTGTACCGTCCTTGATGATACTATCGGCCTGAGAAATGACAAATTGCACCGAAACTCTTCGCTCGCTGAGCCGAACGACAGATAGACGCCCCGAAAGCCCTGCTGATAGCAATACGTTCGGACAGAGAGAGACACTCCGCCATAATCAGCCGATGTGTCTTATTTGCCGCCGCGACCGATGACGATGTGTGGTCGAGCTTGTTTGTTATTTATTCTGATGTGCGTGTTTGTTGAACATTGCTTTTACCGCGGTGGGACGGTTCCGCTCATTGCGGATCGAATCCGGACGATCCGGTTTGCTTCGGCGCGACGGGAAGAGTCTCCGCAGTGGGAGGTTGTGGTGACGGATCCCACAGGTCATAACGTATAGAGTCGAAAGCTACTCATTTCTCTCCGACCCAGTTCCGAGGGGGGCGGGGAGTCGACCGAGGTCGGTGGGTTTCCGTGAACTCCATCCCCTCCGTACGCATTCCGGGAACGATGTCCATGGTATATTTCTCGCACTAGCACGAGAGCTGGGCACACACTCGGAAAGCTATACGTGAGCTGTGACGGATGAGAGGAATTGAGACTCTCGGAAATGAGTCCCCATTCACTCAAAGATTCTCCCCATGAAGGTTCCGCACCCGTTTTCGTTCGATTCGGGATCCTATAACATCGAGAACGTTCAACTTTCGGCTAGATTGCTTCTTTCCGCGCTCCGTTTAGTCATCAGTACACTCCAAGCGCTCACAGGATCGTATTGAGCAATTGAGTGAATAAATCATCGAATGCTCACATACGGGTCCACGTGATTCATGCTCCTGCACGGTTCGCGTCCGCATTTTCTGTGGGCGTGTGTGTTTTTCGAAGTCAGCGCCGCAGAGAGCAAGCTGGCGTAAATGTTTGACTTGGACGCTAATGAAAAGCAACGATTAGGCAAGGCCGCTCATTAAGTTTCAAGCAATTCGCTCTGACGCGCCACAGGAAACCGCTGCGGACGTCGCCGCTGCTGTTATTGTTTGTAGGAATGCATGAGCCTGCTCCGTGCACAGCCGTGACTGGGCTAATCCATCAAAGT
This sequence comes from Phytoseiulus persimilis, assembly GCA_037576195.1. Taxonomy (NCBI): domain Eukaryota; kingdom Metazoa; phylum Arthropoda; class Arachnida; order Mesostigmata; family Phytoseiidae; genus Phytoseiulus; species Phytoseiulus persimilis. Next base: position 29,983,526 of record CM075103.1, read on the forward strand.
GCTGAAGCGTATTTGTTCTCGGTCTGTCCGCACCTCTGTCGGGAAAATTTCGCTCGTTCCGAAGGCTTGAGGACCATTTTTCATCGCGGGGAAATTTCTCTTCATCTCCGAATGCTAAATCATCGATTCATGATACCGTAGGAAACGAATGCAAATCCGTTGGTAGACCGTTGGCGTATCCAGGTCAGACTAATTTTTCACCGCGAGCTGTTGAAGATTTCATTTCACATTTACTACGCCGCATTGCTCCGCCAATATCGCATTGGTCGACCCGGAGACGACACATCGTGCCGAAAAACCCATTAATTGCTGGGAATTTCATCGGAAATCATGGTAGTGCTCGAATGGGAAGAACGAACTTCGTAATAGCAACGCAGGAAACAAATTCATAAGGAAGACCTTGAGGTCCGATACGGAAGCTAAGTAACTCGATTCATCGGAGAAAATCAGGTTTGCCAGAATTCTGGAACATCAGTTTGCTCAGAGATAAGGTCCTCTATTGATCCGACGCATGGCTTCCACTGGCAAAACATTTCTCCGATGGTGTCATATCGCGTCACGGGTCTGAAACACCGCAACATCAGGAAGGAGCTTTCATTCTGTATTTTTTTCGGAGCTTCAAGAGGAGACACCCGTTCTAGGAGAGGATTCGTCAGGCCTCTCGTCAGGAAAGTATCGATTGATTCGCGACGAAAATGCAACCGAGAGGGATCGAGTGGTAGCGAGGCAGATGTCACCTCCGTGACCGAGCAATGCAAGTGGGTTTTCGCCATATATAATCGCACATGTCGCATATGTCATTTTTCGGAGAACGTGGAACTTTTGCAAACAATGAGTGTTTCGAACACACTTCATATCGGTCGGATTACTTCGAGATCGGACGAGTGAAGTCTGATCCGAGCGGGGAAAATCGGAGATCCATGATTCCATCTGCGAAAAGCGGGAAACGAGCCCGGGTGCTACTTGCTCAGTAGTGTAGTAGCGTGACAAGGATCTTAGCCTCTTCGTCTCATCGTACTCGACCAGAAGGATAGTCTGCTCTGCCCGGCTTTTCTGACCGCAAACCCGGAACGATGGGCTTGAGCTCTCTGGAATCAGTGGTCTGGGACTCTATGCTCCAGCTGATCGCTCGGTGATCAGAGACGACGACGTTGAGCAGCACAGATGCATTCGATCGGTCTGAGATATTTATCACGATACGACCCGCTTCAATGTTTCGTTGCTATCTGAAGTTATGTTCTTCGGCTGCTCCCGCGAATCAAGAGAAGTGCACGTCGGGTCATCAGAGCATGAGATTTAAAAAAAAAGTCAGGTGTGGCCGCATAGACTCCGTTGGCTCTCTCCCGTCTCGTTTCCCCAATTTTTGGAGAAATAGTTGGTGCGATGCTGTACCGTCCTGTCGGACTGGAGACTGTTCTCCTTCTCCAAGTCGAGTTCTCTGCTCGGGATCCTGACGCTCGTCCCGCTGGCCGGCTCCGAAGCTGGATGAAAGTTTGCCGAAGTCAGTCATCGATATCACTTTAGTGTTTCTTCATGCAAGTAAAAGCAGGGGAAGCTTGAGAGGTTATGATAAATGCGTGCATCGTTCATCCACCGTAGCTCAACTCTCTGAGTTCATTCTCTCTCTCGGCTCCCCCCTCTCACCGACGCGCAGCCAGTGCCTCGCTCTCATACTCGCGCACCTCCTTTGCTTATTTTCTTGCTTATGCCGCTCCATATTTTCCGGTCGAAACGAGAGCGGAGTCGGGAGAGTGCGGAGGAGATACTGCTGCCTGCTCGAAACGATCCGGTCGACGCATTCAATTTTGGAAAAGTTTTTTTTTAGCCGCCATGCTCCACGCCGCTAGAGCTCTTCGTCACTATCTTCTCACTTTTCTCGCATCTGGAGATTAACGTCACGGGCTATTTGCGAAAAACTATTTCTCAGAGGCTGCTGCTCGGCTCCGTCTCTCCCAGCGGCCCTTCTACGCGTATCATTGTTTCTAACGACTCACTATCGTCCCTTGCCCTCCGTTCCGACCAAGGTTTCCCCCTCCTTCTGAGGTGTCCAAGCCCTGCACCTCCTCAAAATGCAAACAGTTCCAGGGGGAGAACTGATATATCAAGAGCTCGGGCGCCCGATAAGCGATCCTCAGAGTCCAGGGTCACGCTGAAGCTATCAGCTCCCGGAATGTTATAACTTGCAACCCATGACTCTGAACCAAAGAGAAGAATCGCTGATGGACTCAGCTCAAGCGGTCTGCATTCGAGTGTTCATCGTGTGCAGGAAACTGTTAAAGCCACTTGGACGGACACCCGGGCTGATCGACACAGTCATGTTGAGACGAAAAAGTTCAGGGTTTAGTCGCGTGTCACCCGTCAACTGAAGACATCCAACGAGTCAAGGCCACTATAATCATTTGTACGACAATGTTCAGCAATCACGGGGCTGCGTCGAGTTTCAGGCTCATGAAGAAGCACAGACCGCGTCAATCCAACCTCGAAGAGTTTGATGAGGCACCGAAAGATTCCACGGGAATCGATGGCTCCTTGCGCCGATGATTTCGGCCTCGAAATCGAGATCAGGCATCGATTTGGCGTCAATCATCACGCTTCATGGCCTGCAACGGCTACGAGTATAATTCAGCGAGTGCCTATTCATCACCAGAACCCTCGAAGCCCGCATCCAGGACGAGAATTCAATTCCCCAGAGCGGGCCAGACACAAGTTGATTTGAATTAGTGAGCTCTCTAGATGGCGGGCAAGAGAAAAATTACGAGAAAGCAGGAGGACCCAGAAATCATTCGCTGTCTTCTGGTCAAAGAAGACTGAGTGAGCCATCGATCTTCTACGGAACCCCGACTGAGATGTTCGGAACACACCACAAGACTCAAGTGGTATTTTTCTCTGGAGACTTTTTTCATCATACTCAGTCTTCAGAACAGGCTGACCACAGATTCTGTCCATTCCCGTGATTTACCCAAAACCTGAAGCGAAACCCGGTCCCGGTTCAAGGTGGCCCGCTCTCAGCCCGCGTGTCCCAAGAGTGCGCGGGAGTCATTGAAACGCCCTCGGATATCGATGACGGCAAGAATCGATATCGTCGAAAATTCGTCCAGAGAAATCGCTCGTTTTCATTTCTGCGAAAATCAAATAATTCAAACCGGCGACTCATCTGGTCTTCCGTCAGCGCGTCATGTGAGCAGAAACTTTCTTCGAAGAAGCTCCCCACAGCCCGTTAAACCGATAACGAGTGGGTGCTGAACCTCACACTCTGGGTGGCGCGGTAATCGATTCAGAATTTTCCGTCTGCTCCGAAGCCTCTCTTCTTGTCATTCTTCTTCTGTCTGCGTTCGAGCTAGGCTAACCGCTTTCGAGGTCCGTAGGCCGCTCAGGGTGTCAGTAGAAGCCTATCTATCGGTCGATAGGTGGCCAGCACTCCGGGTCTTGGATCGAGTTTCTCCTGATCTTAGGCCCATCTGTTCTACTAAATGTCGTTTTAGCTAAACCGTAGCATTCGTTCCCCGGCCCGTAACGTCTCGACATGAGATCCGAAAGCCGAGCGAACGAACGACTGACTTGACTAATGCTCTAACACCACACCAGCAACTCGAAGATCACAGATAGAATTGAACATGAGTAATGACGTTTTCAGTGTGGTCGATACAGCGGCGACGCTGTCGCGGGCTCGAATCGAAATCACCGGAAAAATGAACTTGTCTGCTCTGCCGAATGACGCGAGGGGTTCCGCGGACTCGGCCAGCGGGGCCAATCGCGACGGAGAAGATGCGCTGCATACGAGAAGTGTCTACGTGCGCAACGGTTGTTCCTGGCTTCCAGTCTTCTGCCTCTCCCCGCTACGAACGTCAACTTCGGGGCGGCGACGCCTTTCTGGCATTACATCAACCACTGAATACGCCCCTCAAAGCAACCGGCGCAGGCGTACGGCTCGAGCTGCGGCGATGGGTGATTATTCATCGAGATGCAACCAACCCAAAAAACCGAACATAGCAGGAAATGCGCTCGGAACCTGACGCTCGGTTCACCGAAGCATCTGTGACAAAAAGCTTCAGCTTTTCGAGGTGAACGTGGAATCCTGAAACGGCTCAGCTCTTGTGGAGCAATCCCTGATGGTTCCCCACGTGACGGTCGTCCTCTAAGACACTCTGCATGTGGCGGATTCAAAAAATCCGTAAACAGACGTCGGAGCACAGCTCGAGGAGGAGCGAGAACGAGCTTTCGGTACCAAGTGGAAAACGGTTTGGGGAAAGAGAAGGGTACGGTCGTTCTCGAACTCCGTGAAGTGGTGCGAGGGTTGTTCGAAGTGGGGTGAGGCGAGACGCTGCGAAGGCGCCTGAATGTGTGGCTCCGGAGGATTTTGGCGTGTTCTGTCGAGGGATCTGTCTAATGTGGCTTCATGTCTGCCTTCACGGGCTGTTATGCCGAAGTGGGCGTCTGTTTCGAGCATCGGCTGCTGGCTGGCCGCTCGGCCGAGCTGCCACGCCCGACGATGACAGCTTGATAAATCGCTGAGGAGTTCTTTTCTTCTCCTTCATGAACATTTAATAGATTAATTCACGCTCCATTTCGATGCGAGTAGACTCCGAAACGGAGAGAAAGTGATAGATAGATGGGGAGAGCGAGAGAAGGCGAAACTCTCAGCCACGCTGTTCTGCGCACCCTCTTCAGTACAACTGGCGACAGCATCCGGTTTTTTGAGCGCTCCTCACCGGCCTTCCGCGATCGTTCGAGACGGAGAGGACGCCAAAAGGAGGATATGGGCAGAAAGAGAGGGTGAAGTTCTTTTTCGCAACTTCAGGCCGATGGGCATCAGTTACAGATTTCTATTGGGCTCTACTTCTCTGGTTTTCAGGCTCCTCAGCTCCGAGTACCAAGCTCCTCTGAATTCCCTACTTGCGAGGATCGGGAATCGTCGTCTGAGGTGTGTGGGGGGAGGCGTTTAATATTTCTTCCAGTGCTCTCTCTTCTTTGTGTTCTGGGTATTTTCGCAGGAGTCTGATTCTAATTTTGAACGCGAGGAAATTAATGGTCGCTTCCTCGGGCTCGGCCTCCATTTTTCAAAAGTGTTTGCAACACTTCTGACAGGTTCTCAGACAGCACCTCAAAAAGCGAGTCGAAGCGGGCCAGAGGGAGCGAGGTGAACTTTGGCAGGAACCGAGACACTGAGAGCGGATCGATTGCGCGAATGTTCAGTGGGGAGCCGGCAGACGGGTGCTCGAGGTATCATTTGAAGTGATGAATTAATTATGCTCTCGCAAATGCGCAATGAAGATGATTGCGCGGCGCATGCAGTGATAGATGAACTTGGGAGCATGCTATGCGGATGAATGGATGAGCGCAGAGGATTCAGCTTGATGGATTGCAGTCGACGAACCGCGTCCGATTCGACGAAACTGCTCTTATCGATGCTGGCAGAGAGTTGAATCACCGCTCTCTCAAAGATTCCGAAGTATGCCCGCGCAAGACCATCAATCGATGGTCCGATGGAGGTGGGCAAGATCGAATCTTGGGTTGAACGACGGACACCGAGTTCCGCGACCGCAATGACGACCCGATGTCATCTCATGCGAACGTTGAGTTGACTTTCCGGGGACGTCGAAACTGCACAAATGAAGTGATCTCCCTGAAGCGTCGTTCCGATCTAGTCGATCCGCTTCAGTGGACTCGCATCGCAGAATTCGGCTAGATGCATGCGAGAGAGAGAGAGAGAGTCTCTGTTGAAGCCTTCGCATCGGAGCCAATTGAGTCAGGCACGGCTGGCTCTCCGGAGTCAATGGGTGTCACCAAGACGAATGTGAAATATGTTAAAGGAAATTAATGGCCTCCGCGGTTGCTTGTGGAAGCAAGCTGAGCAGTCAGCTAACTCGACAGGCAGGCCGGACGGCCGGCGACCGGGCAGGAAGGAAGGCTTGAAAAGATGAAGCCATGAAATATGAAGCCGCCTCCACCCCCTCGTTAGCGAGATATTCCGTGCAATGTCCATCGCTCGTCCCCTCCCGCCGGCGTCGTTAACTTCGTTCTCCGAACTCGAGCCGGCGAGCAGCGAGAGTCCTCGCTGTCGAGAACAGCTCGAGAATCGAGGGAAAACATTTGTCGAACATTTGTTGGCTGAAACGGTCGCCGATGATGCCGGTGTCGTGGATGGAGTCACGCCGCTGGGCATCGATCAATTCTAGTCGCCGAAAATCTAAGAGGATTAGGCAGTTGAATAGTTTGACCTATCCCCTCCCCCAAGCAGCCGCCTGCTTTGACCTCAGTTCCTTTCTCCGGATGATTAATAGTATCCCAAGCCCCTCACGACACAGAACGTTGTTCTGGGGTGAACGAATGAATTCTCCGACGACGAGGGGGAGGGAAGGGCCGCACGAGGGGAATCGGACCAGCAACATTGATTCCGCTGCACCCCAATCGAAGGAAATCTGCAGAATGGCGCCCGTTACAAGGCTACACCATAGGGGTTCACAAACATTGAGGCAGTCGATCAGACTCTACGACCGACCGACCGGGAGTCACTGAGACAGATAGCCGAGCTCGTAGAGTGAGCTAACAGCCAAAGAAAGCGAGAAACGGCACGGCACACAATGAAATGATATATTTTGTAAATACAAATGGCTGAGTTATTGCGGTTTTGCTCGGTCGACTGGAAGCGCCGTACAAAACTGACTGGGGTGTTCTCCGAGCGAATGACTCCGATGAACACCGACAGCGAGGAGGGCGAGCGACTCGATGAAAGGCAATAATGGATGACTGAGAACTGATGTTCTCCCGGTTTCAGCCCGGGCTCGGGGTTCACGATGGAGAGCCTGTGAACCGCGTGAAGTTCGGATGCCAATAGCTCCGCATTCTCAAAATGTTCAGGTGATGTTCGGTGGTCCATCCATCTCCTCGCGTGTCGTCCGTTGGACACGGAGCGATGGAATCGGTTCCCAAAACTCGTCGTCGGAATCCCCGCCGCCGGAACCTCGTTCGGTGCGAAATGAGCGTGATGATACTGAACTGGACCCGTCTGCATCTTTTTGGAACTGGTTCTCCTTGTCGTTGTTTTTCTTCTCCGTTCGGTCGACTGAATTGCGGCCGAGCCGGCGAGGAAACTCACGTTGTTCGTCCCGCTTTGGCGGTGGCAGTCAGTTGAACCCGCACAGACAGAACAACAGACGGAGCAAAAAAGGGAGACAAATAAGTCTCTCGGTCCCCTGGCCCTCGCGCTCCCGTTGGGGACTTCATTCAAGTTGGCATTTTTCTTCCAAATCGCTTTAGCGTTCTCTCCTTCGGCGATCTGTCTCCCAGGCGCTCTCTCCTCGTCTCTCCCTCGTTATCCCCCTCCTCCTCCTACCTCTCCCTCTTTTTCATCCTGTTCCCTCCGTCTGAGTGCTGCACCTCCGTGTAGGCGAGGCCGAGTTCTCTTCACTCAGGAAGCGACACGGACGACGCCTACAACGGACTCTTAGCAAAACTCATCCGTTTCCCCAAAGTACTCTACAGTTCCTTTTCTTCTGCTCTCTCCTCGTTCCCGCATCCGCGTTCCTGCTCTGATACGGCTGGTTCGCTCCATTCCGAGCGACTGTCATCTCAAAACGGTGACAATGTCTGCTCCGCTTCCGAACGACGAGCTACGTAATCTACGGCGATAGATGCCTCTCGGAGACGCTGAAAAGGATACGCACATGGGTGCTTTGGGCGGCATTTCCGGAAGCCTGTCATGAGTACAGCCCGTTTTTGAGCATTATCCAATATTTCACCTGTACAGTGATGTCGGGCTTCGAGTCTGCGAAGAGCGAGCATTCTTCGACACGGCGAGATAGCTTCTTTCGATGAGTCTCCAGAAGTTCCCACAGCTAATTGGGAGGGTGTCCTCGCGTGTCCAGCAGAGGTTCCGCTAAACATCTCTCCGGTGACGGTTCTCGATGATAGCAGAGTCTCACAGGATACCTTCGAGACCCAAAACGACGTCTCGTTTTCATTTCTTGACGGGGAGGCCCTTTGAGTCGGAGTTTACGGGGTCAAGGTGCGCCGAACGTCTCGATTTCCGCTTCTCCCGAAGCCCAACGAGCCTCTCCCACAGCGATGAGAGAAATGGCAGTCGGTTGTGCATTTTCATTGCAAGACTGAGCTTCCACTGATTCTCGACTATGCCATATTGATGAGTCTATCGAGAAATCATCGGGCAATCAGGAAGCAGGTTCCGCAGATCTCCCCGGCGTTAACGCCGCCAACCCGACGAGAAAACGCAGAATCCATCCTGGCTGAAGTTCGAGTCACGAGAGTCAATGTATTCGCTCAAAACACTGGAGAAAAAGAGGCAGTTGAGAAGAGCGATCTGTCCCTGGCGGCCTTTCAACAGCAATTCACTCGGCGAAGCGTCGAATAAAACGGCTCACAAGAGAAAATCTCGCCTAGGGAATGCCTTCACGCCAACAGCAGCTTATCGCGTGCAACTCGCTCCTGAAAAGAGGGAGATAGAGAGATCGAGGACCTTCGCAAGTGACTCTGTCCCCATTCCTATTCCTCCCGTACTCCGGCACATCGGTCATCCCTCGATGGGAACGAAAAGATTGAGAATCGGTCGCGATGGCTGCGGTCAACCCGCATCGATCGGTCCAGCCACTCGAACGCTCCCGGACCCGATCGATCAAACTTGGCATTTTGTGATTTTCATCGAGACGATCCGAGAGTTCTCCGAGAGCTTCGTCTCAGTGCATCCCATTGGCGGCTCAGACCCCATCGACGCTGGGCGCCCATGATTGAGGTGATGTTGATGATAGAGGTTTTGACCATCATGTGATGACGATGTGCAAATCGCGTGAGAGCATGTCTCAGCAGCGATCGGCGACTAGGCGCATCTGAAGGGATGTAACAGCAGCTCGAGCAGCGAGCGAGTTGAACATTTTCCTTAGAGTCTCCAATTATCGCCTCCGGCGCAGTTGAATACCCCGGTCCTTGATGGCAACAGCAACGAGAAACATTCCTCGACTTAGAGCGACCGGAACGAGCTCGAGCATCTTCATTCGATTTCAGAGCAGGATGCTTGGGCCGAAGCGTTCTGCTTCGCCGCTGTGGTACTCGATTCTCTCCTGTCCGACATCCGGAGTTGATGTTTTCAGGCGCACGCGCCCAGCAGGAGCTCCATTCAGAACTATGGGCTGTAAACGAAGACGGGGAGTAGCCGGGGTATACGCGACATCTATCCGACTGGATCCCGGGCGACGTAGTTCGAGACCTGAGGCTGTAAACCGACGTATCAGACGACCAACATCCCGGAAGCATACTCAACAATTCAGACATCAGGAATCTCTTTCACAGGGGGAAACTGATGTTTCGCAACCACGGGCGGGAGGATCGTCGAATTCGCATCCTTTCTGTTCGATCTCATGCTGCTCGATAATCGGTCATGGCCGACCCTCCGGACTAGCATATCAAATCTTTCGAGGCCTAAGAATCTCACAAAAATTTTGAGTTGGCGCAGCAGAGCAGATCTCCGAGCCGGAATCCCCTGGATCCGTGACTGTCGTTGGCCTCGGCTCAGATGAAGCCAGAGGCAGATACGAGGAACAAATCCATTCTGAGCAACGACAGGGCAAGCTCGTGTTGTTCGAGCCTTTGCGCTGCTGGTCCACCCCCCATTGAGTCTCTTGTCTTCAGACGCGGCAGGGCAGATCACGCCTCCGCTCCCCGATAGAACAGGTCACTGCAAAGGGAGAACATGTCAGCAGATGTGCGTATGCTTGGAGGCATCGCGCGACCGCGCTCCGTCGCACATCGCCAGACAGGTCCCTCTCATTTTGAGTTCACCTGGTCAACTGTGGATCCTGTCTACTAGACGTGTTTTGCGCATGTTTCACAGGACATGCCAAGATCTCGGAGCGGGCTTGAGGGAGCCACGAAGCGCCGTGGCCTCGACTTCACGTTGGTTCGAGAACGGCCCGGCATCCCCAGTGCGAATGCTACGCGGTAACTCTCCAGAATGTCTTCCGTGGTCGACCTTCGTCGCGGTGCCTCCAAACCCGGGTTCGCTAAGTGTTGGATTGGAGCTATCGAACACGACCGGTGCGCCAGGTGTTGCAGTTGATTCCTCACGGTACGGCACAACTCGTCGCTGTAGACTCGCCGGCGGGAACTCATCGCGGGACAACTCTTCGCCAACCAACTCGACCCCAGGAACAGAGTCTGCACGGAATACACGGGGAATCGAGTACTGCAACGCGCAGAATGGAAAGTAGTCAACCCACCTGGCGCTTCATTCGCAATTTTGACAGACGAACGAAATTTACTTCATCAGAATGCCGACTTTCGGTTTACTCTTTCGAAAACAGAAACCTGTGTCGAAGTTTTCCGTTTCTTTGATTCGACCTCCTCCCTTCCCAATTTTCGGGTCTGGTTCGTGAACGCTTCGTCAGGATGTCGATTCGGTCGAATATCTGGTTCTACGGCCGAATCATCGAAATCGCGCTGCCCTTGATGGAACCCGAGCCCCCGCGGCGGGAAAACCCTAGGGGCCGAGTTGCCGATATTAGGCGATAATCAACGATAACGGCAGTTTCTAGTCTCCTCCGGCGGAACTAAGCTGGCGCTCCGGAAAAGGCGCGCACGGAATGGCGCTCATGTCACTACGTCACCTCCGCCGGTGGTTTAATGGACTGAAATGAGCTGTCCGGCGACGAGTCACCTCGGCGACGAGTTGTCTTGCGATGAGTCGCGCTGGCGCCGAATCGTTAGCGGAGAGCTGTCCGGCGACGAAGTGTCGGCGACGAGTTGTCCTGCTCCGGATTCCTCAATAGCTGTTCCGTCGTTGCCGCGCACGAGTACGCAGCACCCGGTTGACTCGTAAACTGTTCCGATAAAGAGGTGTTATGCATGGCGAGCGGTGTATAGAGAGCGAATGCTGCTACAATAAGCTGGGAAAAAGAAGTTGTGTTTGTGTATCCTCCGCTTTCTGTGGAGCACTCGAGTTCCCGTGGGCTGTTCGCCATTGTTTGGCGCGTGGTCAACTCAAACCGAGCACATGCCGGGAAAAGTGCGGAACGATTCTCTTCGGTTGCTACGGGGCGACCCAATAAGTTCAACTCCCGGGGGAGAAAGGCTAAGCGGGGAGGAGGAATTTCACTCCCGTCGATCCTTCCGCTCGCGGACGAACGCATCGAGTGTCGTCGAGACAACTCCAGCCGGCCCTCTCGCACCGGAGCCGTTCCTGTCCGCATCCGGCGTCAAGCGATTCCAGCTGCTGGCAGCGATCCCCCGGGAAGCAACGTTTGTTTTTCCATGTTTGGGCTCCTCACGTCCGACTCCGATTCTCTGCGGTTTTCCTGGAATACTTGCGGACGAAACGTCGCCCCATCGACAGCAAGTCAAGCCGCCGCGGCGCACGCAAACCTGAGATACGGAGGGCCACATCGCACTCCCACCGAGCAACAAACGTCCAAACCAACTGGAGGTTGGATATGCAGACGGTCCGTCTGACTGACGGACGAGCAGGACAAGCGAACGAAGTCTGGGTAATGAATGCCTGAGTCGACGCACCATTCACCCTGGCTGCCAAAAGCGACGGCCGCGGCGGCAGTAGCAGCAACGAGAAACGAGCGAGTGAGCACATTAACGACAACGGGGAATAAGATGGATGAGGCGAAAAACAAATTAAACCCCAAAAACATCAGACGAACGGGGCTTGGGGAAGAGGGGAGAAGGAAGCTCGGGGTAAAGGGAGAGAAGGAGAGGGGAAAGGCGCAGGCGAGATTCCCCTGTGATCAGATGAACGAAAAGACTCCATTCCACGGCTATCACCTACTCGTTTGTGCCTCAGCTTTGCGGCTTCCACGAGAGGACGATAATAGGAGAGCCGGAAGAGCCAAGGTCTCGGGAAGGAGGATGAGCGTGGATGAATGTGACTATTCCGGAACATGGAACATGCCTACGGACGGGAGATCGGGTATGCAACCAAGGTAGGAGGTTCGGGATCAAGTTAGAGTGGTTGGTAATTCTCAGGTTTGGTCAAGCTCCCAAGTCGCCCTCTCCTCTGTCTCGTTCTCTCCTCTCTTACCTCCACTCTGTCGTCCCATCTGGAAGAATGGATTCCTCTCTCTCCCCCTCCCACTTGAGCGGTCTAGGTGCCGTAAACCTCTCGACAACGTCCTCCCAAGAGGTTTCCGCGAGAAAGCAAGGCCTTCTGCAATTGGAGAAGAACTTTTCCGAGCGTTTAGCAATGGCTACAAGTCCTCTGGGATCGATAGCGCAAATCAGCACCCAGCCTCCGCTCCTAGAGGTACAAACGCCCGCAATCATTGCTCTGTAAGGAACCATTTCATTCCGGAACTCCGATGTAGTCTGTGGTTTGCATGGCGGTTCAAAACTCACAGATGTCTTGCATGAGCCTGGGTGTGTGAGCCCCGGCTGTTCCATCCACGATCATTCGTGTCCCCTTTATGTGGGGTTCCTCGGATCAGATGATTCGACGCTTCCCTGAAAAAGGCTCGAACGCGAGTTCCGAACCGAATACAGCTCTGAAGGAAACCATTGGGCGTGGCTTCGAGCGGGGAGTTTGGGAGACTCAAACTCCTGATGTCCAGAATCAGGGAGCTAAGCTTACCGAATTTCCCAAGCGCTGTTTCCCTCGCGCCCGCCTTAACTAGGATTTATCTCTGCGACCTCTTGATGTCCTCTCGCGAGAGTCCTAGTTGACCCGCAATGCGGTGGTTGAGTACGGGGAGCGGTTACAGATCCTGAAACGAGTCAACTCAGCGCATCCTTCGGGTTTCGAAACATTCTTCTCAAACCTCTGGACCCCCAAGCTCAGCTCTCAGCACGGTTCTCGGAGAACTTCCCTCAAACCCGAATCTGTCAGAAAAAGCAAATTTCACATCATGTAAGCCACCTCAGCGTCAAAGAACTCTCCAGAGTTACCTCGGGAAACTCTGGGAAAGGTGAATATCCGACCACCCCTCCCATCGAAAGGAAAGGAGGAAGCGATTAGGGACTCAGGAATAGCCGCGATCCTTCAGAGAGCGATTGCCGTCGCGTCCCGGAGATCATATTCTACAGCAGCGGTTCCTTGGTGAGCCCAGCATTGTCTCGGAAATATCACAACAGAAAGGTGTAGCGGAGAATCACGCACACATGATTGCGGATTTCCATCTCGATTTTTGTTCTGATTTTATGCTACATTTGCACCTGTAGCACCTCTTCCCGAATGCGAGGAGTGAGAAGAACCCGCTTCGCTGTTGTCTCGAAGCACCGCTGAAGTCATCCAAGCTTTCAACCGCTTTCCGAGTATGATGTTCACTGATCCGTCACTCTTCTCGTCAATCAAGGAATGCGCGTTTGGTTCACCTGTGGCCGGAGCGAAAACCATCTCCGAGTGATTGGACGAAAATTGGACGCATTCAACATCAAACTTTCTCTGCGGCGACGTCTCGATTAGCCTTTCGGCGGGATGTCCCACGATTATATATCCTGACAGCTAAGAAAAGAATTATCGCGCGCAGAGAGACACTCGACGGAGCATGTTCCTTGGGCGGACAACCACACCCCAATCAAAGAAACGGCGCCCACACAATGAGGTAGGTCGCCGGAAAACGAAACATTTGGGCCCAAGGCCGGTCGATGAGATTGAAAGTGACCGCGGCGACGGTTTCTGGAGGCCGCGGAGTTCAGGAACAGGTGCCCCACCCGGGTTTGCACGAGTGAAGAGACTTTGGACAAACAAGATGAGCGTTCACATGCGATGCTCTAACGACCGATGATGATAATGACATTTACCTCGTCAGCTCCGATGGAACTGATCTTGCGGATGAACCCGATACTCCATGTCGTAAGTAATACAAATGATTGAGCCCACTCATGTCATCTGAATGCCTCCTGTCGAGGAAGTTCTTCCCTTGACTGCTCGAACACTGGGCTGAATCAATCGAATTATTCAAGTCGCGTGTCTCCAAAACGCGTCACTGGATGATGGAATCATTGGGAATGGGCACTTTCTCGATTCTGGATTATTTCAACTGATCGACGCGGGGAAAGGGGTGGCACTGTGATCGAAGTTGAAGTAATCGAGGTTGAAATCTGAATGGTTGAAATGATCGGGGTTGTACTGTTCCTCACAAATGAGGAATCACTACCCCAGATTGCTGACACGTGAGGAGGCGTTGAGCCTTTCTCAACTTCAACAGCCACAAAAGTCTTCAGATGGATTCAACGACTTCATATTCGGGTAGTTTTGTTCTCTCGCGTGTTGGCCTCAAGAATAGACGAGGAAACCCGAGCGTTCCAATCCTTGACTTCACCAAAAACTGATGCCCTCCGAGAACCATCACCTTTAGGGAGAACGAATCAGCCACCGAGACTCCGCTCGGCAACCAGACGTCTCTGCCTGATGATTGAAATTGTTCTTTGTCGCGCTGATATAATGTTGAACGCTGATTTGTTGGAATATGACTCGAGTTGTGCATAATGAACTCCGTCATCGATGGTAGATCAGTGGAACAGCTCCATGTGGTATCTCAAGAGTCGTGGGAATCTGTTGATCCCGCCAAATATTGAGCCAGCGTGTCTGAATCTTGTGAATTCGAGTTTAGCATCCAAATCGACGAGTCTGGGCTCCTCAAGGAAAACCTCGCTAACGGCGCCTGTCAACACACTACGTCTATCTGGAGCCTGGCTCCGAGAGAACTCAATTTCTGGGAGCAGTGAATTCCGGAGGGCTAGTTGAGTGGATCAGCATTTATGAGAAGTGGACTCACCGGATTCCCTTGCCTCCCAGGAGCTTGATGTGAAAAATTTCCGAGCACGATGAGTGGCTGCCATCATGTGTCTCCCAAGGTGGGATCAACAGGGGAGCTCTACGCGATCCTTCCGGGGCCGCGACTAATCGGAATACCCACTCGTGGAGGGCATCAACAGATTCCAGAGGAAAACGTTACAGAGGAAGAAAGCGAGCGATACGAGGAGAAGAAACACGGAGTGTAGCGCAGAAGGGAGGGGCTGAGGAGGACTGCTCGACGCTTCGTGTCTGCCTGTCCGCCCGTCCGTACATCCATCCGTCTGTTCTCCTGACTGGCAAAAAGTCGCGGAGCGTAACGGCCAAGAAAACAAAGTCATTTATCATCATCAGACCAACGCGGAGCGAGACTTCAACTCCTCACAAGCTCACATAGCGCGCTGGCAGACTGACTGAGTGAGTGACTGGCTTCTTGGTTGGCGGGTCGGTTCGGCGGGTGAGCGGGTGAACAGCAGGCAAACTGAAGGCTTCCCATCCTTTCACCTCGTCCTGTCTGTCCTGTCATCTCGTGCAACGATAACCTGACGTCATGAATCAATGATGGAGTCCTGTAGCTTCATACCCAATGCTCCTCAAGGTCCAGGTCGATGTTGCCCCTTTCATTCTGCCCACCGAACTTGACTTCACCGATCTCGGCGTGACGGGAACGCCATTCGAGTTCAACCCTATCTCTGGATCAGGTCTTGCTTCCCGATTTTGTTCCTTCGATCACCAAATTACCGTTAGAGGGATAGCTTGAAGAAAATCAGATGAAACCTGACCAAATTCAGTTCCTCCCTTAACTCTTCGCGGGAGTCAGTCCAGTGGGAACTATGTTGCTATTATTCCACCACAGCACGAAGTCTTCGTCAACCTGTTTTGGAATTTTACGTTATCAGAGCGAGCGGAGAGCTAATCTAAGAGAACGGGGAACAATTCTTGTTGCGATGGGTTGAGAGAGGCGGTCCCTGTGGAGAGACGATCGGTATCAGAAATAAATCGATCGGGAACATTCCAGAGAGACATCGGACCAAGTCTCCTTCCCTCTACCAAGCACTTCGGATCACTCAAAGCCGACGCAAGTCCACCAATTGCAGGAAACGCAGCATCGGCTGAGAAATGACACCATTCAACAGAACGAAGGTATCTCGTCCAGTTTCCAACGGGTGCTCCGGACAATGGTTCTGGTATATGAGCAATCCGAGATCTGCTTGGGTTTAGTTTTCAAAAACTCCGAGGGATTACATCTCAGCCTCTCCGACGCACTGATTTCCTCTCGCTTTTAATTCGTTGCAACCGATTCCATCCGCTGCATCCGAGCTGTTCGTCCTCATCGACCGTGGCTCTGCCGCCTTCGTATAAGAGTCAAACAGCAATATCAACCTGGGCTTCGAATCATCTTTCAGAAGGTAAATAAATATGTCCTCGAGTGTTTTTCACCAGTATGATAGCTGAATTAGCTCATCGCCTCCGCGCAGTCTCGACATACACTCGCTCCCTTGGAATGGTCGTCGGAGGGCGATGTCGAGACAGATAATCTCTCTCATCGAACCTACAATACCCGATACATTAACGAGAATCACGAGAACCCCCCCCCCCCCACCTCTCTCGCTACGCTTCTGTCAGGGATCTTTGTGGACCTTGCTCCTATAATTCTTCAACAGCCGATGGTGTCTCAACTGAGATCCGCGTGCCCGCCATGACAACCGACGGAGAACTGGCAACTTTATTCCTTCAAAGGGAACAGTACGACGCTGGGCTCCGAAACATTGTTTGTTGGGAGAACAGCTCACTCGAAGGGGGATTCATCTTCGGACAGAGCGAAAAACGAGAACATATTCCCACAATGTTTGAAATCTGGCTTCAGTGAGGAGTACGACCGTGATGAAGTTTACGTTTTACGGAAACTCTCCATGAGCGAGAAAAAATCCTCGACAACACTCGGGAGTAAATTCCGAATGTTTGCTGCGCAACGACCATAGTTTCAGTCCTGTCCCGCCGTAAGTCGGATGCCATCGCATGTCCTCGGCGGAGTACGTGGTGTCACGTAGCAACGCTCGATGAGGCGCATCCAAAAGTTCCATCTACAATCTAGTTCGCGTCGATGATGGGTCACCTCAGGTCGGTGCTGTCATTGCAATCAATCGAATCAACGTACATCGTCCACATACAAATGTAAGCAGCTGAATTTATTCTGTCGTTGCGTGCTCTTGTGCGCGATACGATATCGTGCTATGTACGTGTGTTCATCATGACGCACGGCATCGAAACGGAGACACTGAACCCAACGAAGGAGCCGTCCAAGCGGCTGAGAACCTCGTGTTTTGGCAGATCAGAATCGAGGCAGAATTCAAGCAGTCAACGAGGAGCTCTTTGGTGAAGTGAAATTCTATCGGACTGGAGCGCGTGCGGAGAGCCAGGAACTGTGATCGCTCGGAATCATCACGACTCCCACACCGGACGCCGGGGATCACTATTGCTGGTTGAATATAGAGCCGAAGCTTCGAGCGTGAAGAGTTTCTATCCAACGTGCCATCAACCAACCAGATAGATCAGAGGTGGGCCGTATCTCTGCTCCCGAATCGGGCACGGGCACCCTGGACACCAGTCTTGGAGCCAATCAAGTTGACGATGCAGGCCTGCTTCTATTGTTTAGACCGCGCGTACCGTTCGGCCAGCTTCTCGTCTCAAGGACGTTATCGTGAGCCCGCAAAAGCCATCAGGATGAAGGGGAGGATCCGAAGTGCATGACGGAGTGGAATCGCATCCCGTGGCCCATACTTCGATGACGGGTCTGTACAGCAGCGGAGGAAAAATGTTGCGCGCATAATTCCCTACATGCGCGATAATGCACCGGCGCAAGAGTGAAGTGTATGGATGGATGGATATACGAACGGTCTCGGTGTGAATGAATAGGAGAAGTGGCTTAAGGAGGAGCGAGAAAATGGGAGACAACCCGTGTGAGGCATGGTCGCTACCCGCTAAGCTCCGATGCGGTGCTGCAAGTTCTTTGTCGGGAGGAGCGATGCCAGGGGGAGGGCCGGGGTCCGCATGAGGAAGATATATGAAATAGTTGCAGCGAAAAAGATTAATCGGCCACAGCCCATTGGAAGAAAGATGGATGAAGCCGGGCTCGGCAGCGAGCGCTCACGACCCGACCATGAGATTTCCTCCAACAAATGTTCCATGTTGAATTCA
This sequence comes from Phytoseiulus persimilis, assembly GCA_037576195.1. Taxonomy (NCBI): domain Eukaryota; kingdom Metazoa; phylum Arthropoda; class Arachnida; order Mesostigmata; family Phytoseiidae; genus Phytoseiulus; species Phytoseiulus persimilis. The sequence continues at coordinate 30,001,464 of CM075103.1, forward strand.
AGGATTGTTTCTTTTCTGTATGTTCCAGATTCAGCTAGTTTCCAGTTTGTTGTCGCGCACGTGGTGACTCCCCAACCGCCGACAGGTTCGCACAGCGAAACCAGCGGAGCTCGGAGGCGGAGAACCGCGGGGCCTGAACCTCGGAAGCTTCTCAAGTGTTCCAATACCGAGCTCCCTCGCGAGGCACAGGGCGATCGGTGCAGGGGCTCGGCCCGGCCGTGGGTCAGTCACTGAGTGGCTCGCCAGTCCGACCCTCGTTTCGCTCGTTGCATGTCGGTCGTTTGTCTTCATTGGATCAGTGTTGTTCTCGTCGAGGAGCTCGGTCAGCCGGCGAGCTGGCGCAGGCAGAAGGACCTCGCGCAGGCCAAGTGGATCAAATAGACGCGCAATAACCCATCACTCCCGCTTCCACCGCAGCCATCGTCGCAAGAAGGGATCGTCACATCTGTCTTGTGTTTGGGGCGGTCAGCCAGCAACCGAGCCATGAAGCTGATTGCCGAGCGATACTCGCTCGATGAAGTCATTGAATTCGCCTCTGTTCAAGCCCTATAGTCCGCTGCTCCTCTTTGGAGTCTGGAGCAGAGAAGCCCCTGAGCCCTCTGAGGTAGCCGTCGACGCCCCATGGCCGCGAATCGGGGGCATCCGGGGCCCTCCGTAGAATCCACATTTTATCAATGGAAACCACCAGCCTCATATGTCACTCTCGGCTAACAGAGCCTCCTTGAAGCCGAGACGGCAGCGAGAAAACCTGAACGAGTCTTTGGTTCCTGTTTCCCCCGATTTCACAAACAGCAACGGACGCGCGATAGATGAACGGACAGAACGTCTGTTCGGCCGAGTGACTGGCGCACTGACTGATTTACTGGTGCCGAGGAGAATTGCCGATGGGAACACTCCAACAGCCATTCGTCCAAGCTTGCTGAAGGAACGCCCAGACCGAACTCATGTGAACAAACTTGATCAATGACTGCGTCCGCACGACTTCTATTACTTTAAAGGAACCTCAGCCAGATTTCACACAGATCAAAGTTCCCCCAGAGCTCAGGGGTGAATCCCATTGAATATCTCGACGTTCTCACCTGATTCTCGGAAGATTTTGAAAAGCAGAAAGGGATTCGGTATCGGTTCTCTGTCCGCGATGCAGTGTATCCTGAAAAACTTCGACAGCTGCCCAAGATGGACGCGGGGAAAACGTGCTCTCATTTCATGAGATATTTATCGCTGTACGCGCTTCGCCAAAACGCTCATCTTCGCATCGGGGCTTCCCGGCTCCGGCAGACGCGAAGTAAGAACGAGGAGCCCAAATGAATTTAGGCCAAAAACAGTAGGAAGAAAATGGCTCGAGGCAGGGGCAAGTCGGAGCGAGTTCAGGGAATCGAAGCTCTCATCTTTCTTTCTTGTTCAGCGGTCGGAGAGTAGTCGACGGACTGAAGGAACGGAGCAAATCGTCGTGAACTGAAGCTTCGTTCGCTCAACTTGACTGACCGACCGAGGTTCGCGCTGGGTGGCTCTGTTCGCCGTGATTGATGCGCTCGTTTGTTATCTCAAGGTATTTCCCCCGTCAGGTGCCGGCCCGCGCTTTCGGAGAATATGTACTTCTTCCTCTTCTGTCAGAGTCCTGGACTGTAATTAAATCTCTGCCGGTACAAACGTACGCGGCAGAACATTTCATACAAACGTAGCGAATAGAACCTAGGTGTTGCAGGGCTCCTACCGCCCGCGAACCAGAACCACGCTCAATGAGGCGATTGATCACCTGGAGCTCTTCAGAATCGGACATTTCGATTTGGACTCAGGAAGCCGTAAGACTGGTGCAACCACCGCAGGAACGGAGGTTCAATGGGGTTTGCATTGAGGATCGCATGATTTCCCTCCGACATCGGAACAGGCGAGACGGCGTGTTCCTAAGCGGGAGAGGCCGGTAGTTTCTCGAAAAGTCGGAGAACGCTGAACGACCCGCGACCTTGAGTCGAAGCGGCCAGTCGGGGTCCCGTTAAGTGGAACGTCTGCCTCGAACCGAAAACGCCGACCACTCGGCTGCGCGGACGGTCCTCAGTGGCGATTCTCGATCCTTTTCGTTCCTCCCGTTCCGTTTGAGGAGGGTTTGAGGAATGCACGAACGGTGGATGTGTGTTTCTTGTACTCTTTGATCAGCTCACTCGATTTGGCTCATGATCGAACATACTCTCACAAACTCGTGCTCCCGAGCCCGATTCAGCCGGTGCGCCTGGATTAGCGCGTGGCCGAAATCGCTCGCGGACTCGCATCGATATACACCAACATCTGCTCATGGGGTTGCAGAAGCGGCAGAAATTATGCTTGGAAACTCCGGCTTGAATCATAACGGAACAATTTCCGGCAATTTTCTCCGCGAGAAGGGCCCGTCATGATGGGAATCAGATGGAAGACTCTCAAAGTTTCGGGGCGGCCCGCGGACGACTCCGCTGACGTGGATGGTCGATCGAAGTTCACTTCGGAGTTCTGGTTGCCTCACCTCCGTCGAGTCCGATCGAGGAAATTTAGACATTTTGAATAATAGTATCTGCTTCCACGATTCCTCGGCGGGAGCGGCGAATCTGGCTGCGGATCGATTGATGGCCATCGATGGGAATCTCCGAGAGATGGCGTGTCGAACAGCAATCCTTAATCTTGATACAGGATCGCGCTGGGAGATAACCGAGCAAAGCATTCGTTCTGTCCGCCTGTCTCCCCACCGGTCCGCCGCTCGGCCGTCGGAGAATCTCGGTAGTACTTTGTTGGAGATGTTGTTGTCGGTGCGCAAATTTTCACAAGTTCATTAATAACATCGTACATTCGACTAATCGCTCGTTGAAGAAGACCACTCCCTTGCTGGTCGGGCGCTCGGTGGGCCCGCTAGCGAGCATCATCTTTTCTCCCCCTCCGATGATAAATTGCCGGTGCGCTCTTGGAACGATCTGCTAGGTATCCGTGGCTGAACTTTGGGAGCAGCATCACCACCTCGGACGTCGAGTCAGCGACACTTTTCTGAGTGTTAAGTCTGAGTCTTGCAGACGTTTTTCACGGCCAATCTGCCGACTTTCACAGCGCCGGAAAATCATGTGGAAGCGCTAGTTCGGACGTCCCCCGTTAGTTGGAAATACTCCACTCCATATATATATCATTCAAAATGTTACCCTGCGCTCCGAGGAAGTCAACACCGGACCGTCGATCCCTGGACTGAGCCGAGCGTAGGTTTTGGCGACCGTGCAGAACCTTAACGATGTGATCGAGGCAGTCCGAGAAAAAATGAAGACTTCGGTACCGGTAGTGGCGGTGGTGGTGGAAACGTAGACGGAGAATGTGTTAATTTGTTTCAGCTAAAGTACACGTTGAGTTATGATGAACGATGCCCGAGCATGATCAACGGAAAGCAAGAAGCAGGAGGCTAACGGCAGCAGCGAACGATTAAAAAATATTGATGACTTTGAATCCTTTTGGAGGACAGGGGGAGATACACTTCGTATTCGGAGCCCCGGCAACGAAACGACCCTCTTTCTCCCACTCTTATTGACCGTCTGGTTATGTGAAATCTGGTAACGGTGCTGAGAAAAGTCCGTATTCGTTGCACTCAGCGCGTTGACGAGTTCCGTAATGCATCTGAAAAAGTACGGGATGCACGTATAGAGGGCTGGACAAAGCCTCAAAAACTCCGAGGGAGTTCTAGCACACTACTCAGTATACAGGACATCCAGACGACCAGTGGGCAAACAGAATATGGGATTCACCTATGCAGCAGAGAAGATCTCGAGTCTAAAGTACGAGATCATCGCTTGGGGCAAATCTGTGATGTCGATCTTGCCGTGATCTGCTCCGAGCACAAGGAGAGACTCTAAAGCTGGCAAATCGGGAGCCTGTGAGCGAGTTTCGCGATCGACAAACCCCGTCCTGGAAGAAATGATGTTCTCCGATGGCACACGCCACGAGAGACAGCGCCATGGGTGCGAGACGCATTCCGATTGTCACAACTGCGGCAGAATTTGCCAAAGTATTTCCGAAGACACCAGAAACGAAGAGAAGCACGTGGGAATTTCCGCCTCTCCGGACTGCACAACGCCGAGAAGCTTCAGACATTGTGAGTGACCATATGTTCCCGAGGGAATCGGCACCCCGGACTAGCTTTCAATGTTGCAGAGGATGCCCGTCTATTAGACGGTGCTTGCCTCCTCGCCTGAGGGCACCATTCTGTCCGTGATCGTTGCAGGAGCATCGCAGTACAAAAATTTCTCGAAGCACATGCCCATGAGATAACGAATCCAGAGCTCGAGCGGATGAAGGTTGAGGTTGAAACCGCCATCTTGCGGAATAATGAAAATCGGGTCCCAAGTTTCACCTGGTGTCGATTCGAGTGGATCCCCGCTCTTGGAGGCACTTCTGGGGGATTTCAGCATGGAACGTGGAGTATCCGCTCTGATTTTTCGCGGAATCAAGGGGCTATCATTTTGCTGAGCTGAACTCGGCAAGCTGCGGCGGGCTCCTGCGGAGAGCAAACGCCGATGCGGGGAGCGAGGTCCGAAATAGATTTCACAGTGAGCAATCTGTTGTTGGAATCACATCTGTGCAGTTTGGATCAACACTCAGTCGGTTTAACTCGTTCGCGTGGCTGAGGGATGGCTGAAGGAAAAGCAGAGCGGCGCCATCAGGAGTCGGACGAGGAGCTAGCCCGGAGAACACTTCGAGGAAATACATTTGACGAAACCGACGACGCGGCTGCCAACAAACGCTCTTCCACGAACACATCCCTGCTCAAGGAGCATAAAATGGGAGCGAAAAAGGGAGAGAAACAGAGAGTCAGGTGAGGAAATACGAGAAGCGCCGAGCGCTGAGACTAAGACTTCGTCTAGATTGTGCTCTTTGTCGTCCTCAGTATCACTTCAGGCACTCTGCATTTACCACCTGCATGAATACGTGACTATTCCGCGTACGCGAACTTGCTATTCTTGGAGCCCGGCTCCTCACAAACCTCCTGTTGACGATCACACGCTCGATGTGAGGAGGATTCTGACACCGCAAGGAGCAGGAGGTTGCGACGAAGACGGGAATAGCGCGATCGTGGAACCCGAGACGAGCGCATCGTCGACATGCGGAACAGAAACTCACTAGGAGACGGCAGATGGGTGGGCCAGACTTCCTTGGCGTGAAAAAACAGTTCTCAAATACCCGTGACGTGCAGGTAGAGCGCCTGCACGCCGACGAAACATGGGGTCACGACAAGGCTGATACGCCCAAGCTTAGGGGTAGTTGTTGCAACAGAACGCTTCAGTGTTCCGGGATGGTCATAAACGGAGCTTTGCAATAATCGTTAGACGATTTTGTGAATAATTCCGCGAGCTCCGGCTCGTTTTGCTTCTTCGTTGCTCTTCTGCTCGCTTAGCCACCCGCTCGTTCGTAGCAAATTTCCCTCCGATGCGGAGAGGGAAAACAGGAACGAGCACCGCATATTGGCTTTCAGTGGCAATCACGACGTTCTAAGAAACGATTCTTGACTCTTCTAGTTCCTCCCCTATTCACGCAGGGACCGGCCGCGCGGAATCATCGCGCCCCCTCATTCGTGCACTTCCGTGCAAACGGCTTCTTGCGATCGTTGCGCACATTCGGATTGCGCCAGTCATATGCTTACATACGAACACACTTTCGTACAATTTTCTCTGCTTATATTCACAACTTCGCGAACACCCTCAGCTGGTCGAGGAAGCAAATGCTCACCACCTCGCACATGATCTCGTTGCACCTGCAATCATTGGAACCCGGAGCGAAGATGCCGCGGGAGCAGCCCGCTCCGTCCTCCGAGTGTTTCGGAGCTTCTGGTCTTGATCAGGAGAAGTCAGTGCTCGAGGAGACGAAAACCAATCGATGATTCGTCCGTTCTCGGCGCAAGTCACGACCGTCTCCAAAAATAAATTTCACGGAGAAGAAGGTTTAGGGGCTCTGGAAGCTCATATCCGCAGGGCAAGAGGCAGACCGGAACCTTTTTGAATCATAATCGAGGGTCGAGCGGGTCCTGAGCGATAAAACTCCGATGCGTATTCGGATTGCGACGAAGGAAATCGATCGAAATCGCGAAGTAGCTCCCGCTGAGCAGAGTGCTTTGCTACAGCCGTCGAAGACGACCGGACAGCGGCTTCAAAGGAAGTGTGCCAGAGGAATAACCGGGATCTCGGACCTGGGGAAAATTAACCCCGGTTCCCGCCGTCCATCGGGGACCCCTTTCTGACGCTGTGGTTCTCATGACGCACTCGACGCAAACAGAGAACAGGCACCGAGGTTCGACCGAGAACTGGCGTTGGCGCATATCTGAGGATGAAACAGGGATCCACGAGAATATCTCGGAATCCGAATATTTTGTGGGAAGGACTTTTCTAAGAAGAGGCGTGGTTTCCTTTTCGGAAAATACTGCCAAGCTGGCGATGAGGATGAATCTCCTGCCATGATCGGACAACTATCCCATGCCGTGACTCGACACTATCGCGCGTCGACAGCGGACTCCTCCTGGTTCGCAAGTTGTGGATAGAACTAATTCAACGGGAAACACGACCTCTCGTCCGCTCCGTCAGGGTGGGTCCGTGTGAGATTTGTAGTTGCGTTCACACCTCTCTCACCCGGCGAGCGATCGCGGCAAGAGGGGGGGGGGGGAGGGGCAGAGAGAAGGCGTGAGCTTCCATCGGCGACTTCATTCTACGACTACTTCGCCGCTCATATAGAAAAGGAATCGCCGCTGGCTTCGACATCGTTTAATGGGGCAATCGCATGCCCGACTCACATTTCGTCTGACGAAGGAACCGACAGGCGGGATGGTTTGCCCGCTCGCCTGTCTGCGAGCGAGAGAATATAATGGAATTCTTCAATGGTCCGCTCGATAACGTCCTGCTTGTCTCCTTGTCCGCTGAAAGAAGGACGACGACGAGAACGAGTCGGAGGAGCTCAATAAGATGGCGACGAGGGCGATTATTGTCTACGTTCGATTCGAGGAGCACGACATCGACAGCGATCGTGGCTAGCGATTGACAGACGAGAACAGGGCCGCGGACAAACACACGCAGTGAGAAGAAGACAAGTTTGTCAAAGTTGCCTCAATGTCATCCCTCAATGTCAAACCTCGAGAGGGGCGTCTACTCCTCACTCCCAGAACGCTTCTTTTGCCTTCTATAGCAGCACCTCAGGCTTCCTCACCTAGAGGTCCTGGGAGCGAGCAGGCTGTGGATGGCGAGAGATTTAGAGGTGGAAGAAGATTGCAAGCAAAGCTGTGGAAGAAGCGCCGGCGAAACAGAAGAAGCGAATCAAGGGGACGATCGAGGCGCCGGGAGGGGGAGAAGGTTGAGACGAGGAGGGCCAACCGACCCACCAGCAAACCCACCCGCCCGCCCGACTGCCAGCTAATGAAGACGAATTGCTCCTGCCAGACTGACTTATATACAGCAACGACTGCGACGGAGAGGAAGTGCGCGGAGAGTGTTAACTTCTTTTTTTCTGCGAAAAATAACCTCATTCCCAGCTCCCTCGTCCTCCTTCAGCAGAGGCCATTAATGCCACAACCTCTGCTGCGTTCGGTACCGTCTCGGATCTTGACGGTGACGTCAACGAAAGGGGAAACTCAGAGCCGATTCGGATCTACAAACAATAGCCGGCCCCGCGGCGCCAGTGCTGGGGGAAACAGGCGAGAGCCTCTCCGCAGAACAACTCCAAACTCGACTCCTGGTGCCTCGATCTGAGCTCTGCGTGAAGACAGTCGTCCAGCCTTAACTCACCGTGTCCCAAACCGCCCGGAGATCACCAGCCGGAGCGAAGAACCGATTTTGGGACCTCGGAGATCCCTGATGTTTGAATGAGGCTCGACGACTAACATGATCGTTCGTTCCGAGCATCGCTAACAATTCAGACGGATGGAGCGAATCCAGATGGGCCCTTGGCTGGCATCACGGAGGAGGTTGCCGTGAAAAGTGCCGACGGAGGGCCCATGACAACCTCAACACATGTATTGATTAGAGCACGTGTAATCGAACATTCCGGCAGTCGGGGAACAGACGTGGCGTCCGCGCTTTGTGGACGTCGAGTTGCGGTCGGCTATCCTGCAGGATCTGCCAAGCGGAGCTCTCGGTGTCTAGCGAAGACTCACGACAGCGCCACACGTGCAGGGACTGATGAACGCGATGATTGCAGGATGGGACTATGGTTTTTCGCCAACGAGAACAAGTGTCTGCCTCTCTGTCTGTGATTTGTCATTGGTGTCAAGGGAACGAGAGGGGCATTGGCGGCTGCGGAAGACAGGACAGTGGTGGGATGGAGGGGAGACGCACAGACAGCTGGGAAGAAGCGGAGGGAAACGGAAGAAAAAGGGGCTCGGAGCGCGCCGCGGATAACAGAGTGACTACTGGGACCGGAGACAAGCTCTTCCATGAATCCTGGCGATGGTGGGGGAATTAAAAATAATGGACGCAAGATAAATAGAGGCCCGGGCCTCGCTGAATCTCCATTATTCAGTTGGTGTCGTCGCTCGTTCTACCACCAACACCACCGACGTCGCCCCGCTCACGTCATCCCTCCCTCCTGTGTTGTTCCTCCCTGTCTACCGGCAGCGTCCAGCGTTCTCGCCGAGTTCCCGTCGACCTCCTCCTCAGAGCAGAAAAGACAACCGCGACTTCGGAATCGTCCGGCGGGTTCCATCGGTCTCCAAGATGCCGGAGCTCAGGCGAGCGCACGCATACAAATCACGGATCCCACAGTGCAACAATTCTTGACACTCCTGAACCGTTCATCGTCGCAGTGGCGGCAATCAGCGAACCAACGAACGGGTCGAGCTCGAGGCTAAGTCGGACAACCTAGTCGGCCGAGTGCCAAAAAAAAGCTCCCTCGCAATACAGACTACGTGGGATAGTTGCTACTCTCATTAAAACTTTACCATTGACTGTAATGGAGCATCGAGGGAGAGCACCCGACGGATGAAGGTGCGAGCTGTCAAGCGTTAATAATAGATCCTATTTCACACTGGGACCTGGATGGGCAAGTATGAAGTTCTGCTGTGCGGCTGGTGGAGTCGCGGCTAACTCCGGGCATAATGAATCGCCTCCTTCGAGCGTTCCCGCGCGTTCTCCTCTGCCGGGCTCGAGACCTTTCCTCCGGCAAACGGCTTCGTCGGGTCTTGCGGTCAAACGAACGCGATTCCAACGGTGTCCTCCCGTTTCCCCGAGACCGTTTCCCCGAGACCGTTTACCCGAAACCGTTTCCCCGAAACCGTTTCCCCGAGTAGAAACCCTCTCCTGATTCTGAGACCCTCCGAGTCTATGAGGCTTCTATGTGGACCGCGGAGTCCGAGGGAGCGGACTCCAAGGGGAGCGAGTCATGCTGAGGGATTCCCCTGCGCAATGTGATGGATTTGCATAGAGGAATACAGTCGCGTGTCCCGCGAGCCCCCAATCCGGGATGAATAATTTCAGATTTGCTCAATATCACAATAACTTACATCAGGGCCGGGCACCTTGGTGCGGCCCGCGGGCCACCTTGAATTTTCGATGATGGAGAATCAATCAGAAACTCATGAACTTCGCGGAGGAATTGGAGACCAATCAAGTTCTGCTGTCACAATACCTTCAAAATGTTGCGTCCGTGAAAACTCTTGTATGACCTCGGGTCACTTGTCGAGACCTGATATGAATCCTCATACCCTTTTGTGATAATATAACGAGCATATCGGCAAGCAAAGTTGTGCGGAATCATAATAAACCCTTAACCGCCAAATGTAACTCGCCAAGCTCCAGCACCATCATTCCTGGAGCCGAAGGTTAGTGTCTATGGTCGGCCGACTTCGAATTCTTCTTCCCAATTTATCAGTGTAATTGGTCTCGACTCCGCGGTTCACATAGAAGCCTCATAGACTCGGAGGGTCTCAGAATCAGGAGAGGGTTTCTAGTCGGGGAAACGGTTTCGGGGAAACGGTTTTGGGGAAACGGGTTCGGGGAAACGGGTTCGGGGAATCGGTTTTGGGGAAACGGGCTGTAACCATTCCAACGACTTGAATTTGGGTGATTTCAGATTTGAGAAGAGTTTCCGGGAAGCATCTGAAACATCCTCGCGAAGGACCCTTCACCGGACTTCGATAGAACTTTGCGCAGAGTTCGGAGAGTCTCCCCGCGATGCATTTTCGATATCGACAACGCCGTTCTGTATCGCAACGGTGTCCGGAAATACATTTCCCGTTCTGAGGGACCGAGCTTGGCGCAGAGAGCCGGCTCAGCGACTCGGGAAGAGCTATAGGTTTGCTCGTGCGTTTTTCCTCTCTTTGTTTGTTCGCTTGTTTGTTCGTATGTCTGTCTATCTGTCTAGCGTCAGCGAACGTCAGATTGAATATGATGAATGGAGCTCGGTGAAAAATATGCTCGAATCTAATGTGCGCCACAGCGTCCCATCCATCCATCCATCCGGGACGTCTGTTCGTCCGCTCGTTTGTTCGTGCGGGATCGCGGGTGGAAGAGGGATGAAGCATTGCGGGGAACCGAGGACGCCGACGGTGAGCTTGGGGAAGAGACGCGTAGGGGGAGCCAAACGACGCCCTTGGGAGAAGCGACGGCAGCAGCAGCAAGTAATACTTTCGGCCCCGTCAGTGCAGACTGCGGACAACACAGCTTAACCCGGGGACGTCCATCACGCTGATACCCTGCCGCTAATGTGAGCTACGCTGGAGAGACTCTCCGCAAACTCGCCCGCTGACACCGAGAGCGGTTCGTTCACCGTCCGTTCATCGGGCCGACCGAACGACCGACCGACCGTTCAGAGATAGAGAACAGGGCAAACCGCGGGAGATTTGAATTACAAATTCGTTCCGGCCGCGGGAATGTCTTTTACAGACGGCGGCTCTTAGCCCGACTGGTCGGGTCGCTCGGTTGTTCAGCCAAAGAGGACGAAAACGGTGGCGCTCAGAACGAGCAAGAAAAGAGGGGAGAGAGCCAGTTTTTAAGTAAGAACCGACGAACCCACCAGCGGGAACGGACCAAAGCGACCAAATTAACCTCTAATGATTCTTCTCGCCTGCCCGTTTGTTCCTTCCCCGGTCTGCCCACCGCCGTTTGCCCATTCGTTGCCGCTGCGACGGCAATTAGGAAAGCCGGCGAGATGCGTGCAGCACCAGCCTACCTACTCTCACGCCGGGGGAAACAGCAGCAGGAAGGACGCAAGCCTTATCGCCAAATGGAAAAGTCATCTGAGAATATTTAACAAATTGTTCGTTCCTCCTCGGCGGAGCCCGGGGTCTGCCTATCTCTGACTCTCTCCTGACGGGTTCCTCTCTGAAAGTTAAATGCACTAGCACACATAAATATCCACTTTAACCGCAGCGAGGCGCGACGCATTAACTTCATTACCGAGAGATTTCAGAGCTGCTGAGTACACGGTGGCTTACTGCTTGAAGCGGAGTCGCTTCGAGAGCTTGTCGCGGAGACCGATCGTGTCGCAACGAAACGGTAGACAGTCCCCGCGCAGCCTCAGTATCACTGATGTTGGCGATCAGCGAGGTATTCCGTCCAATTCTCACGCGTTACAAGCGTCGGAAGAATGTTCTCGGGGGGAAGCATTCATCCGACAGAGCCTTGATGTGGCTTCGACATGGCGTTTGATGGACTACTGCACACCTTCGGAGACTTACAGATTCGTCTGATGAAAGTCGATGACAAACAGCACTCGCCGTGCGAACCAACGTATATACAGGGACGAAGGGAGGCGGTTCAGGCCTCGCCTGTCCTGGTCCGTTATATGGAGACCCATGGACGTATCAAAAAAACAAAGTTTCGACTCAACGTAGTCGGGCGCCGAATGATTCGCTCCCGCTGAACTCTCAGCGTCCCGATACTGCTCAGGCACGGAGAGTCGGTCGACGTATTGGCAAGGGTTCGCGAGGGAAAATTGACGCGGAACTCGATGGTACTCCGATCCCGCAGGGAGCGACCACGTGCCGGGGTTCTTGCGACGCGGTGCTCCCTACCGTTGTTTTCTCCGGTCGTCGTCGTCGTCGTCGCCGCCGCCACATGAGATACCGTCGTGTTCCTGTTACCGATATTGCTCGTGGGCTTGCAGCCGGTGAAGAGGCTGGAATCTTTACGGCGCTGTCTATCTCCCCGCCATGTGTCAATTTATGGAGATCATGGTCGTGTTTATAGGTTGGCCGTTCCTTGCGTCACCTCGCCTTGCCGCGTCTCGTCCGGCTTGCCTTGCTTCACGGGCGGCTGTCTGCCACCCAACCGGTCGAGATTCCTGCTCGCGAACTCCCGGCGGCGGCGGCAGCAGCAGCTGTCGTGTCCAATCTGTTCCAATTGAATTGAGCGTCGCGAGCAAGCCGCTCGACCGAGAGGGCCGCGGAGGAGGCACCGGGGTGAGACAGGGACATTTGCTAGCACTTGGAGGGCAAACGCGATGCTGAGGTGGCCGTTCGCCCGCCGGCTTCCCTGTTCCGTCGGTCGGTTGTTCGTTCGTCCGCCCGCTGTGTGTCTATGACGTCCCCAAAGGCCACCGGATTGGCTCTTGTGCCGGAGGCTTGCTTCTTGTTCGTGATCCTGGTTTGGATGAGCTCGGGCTGTGACAAGCGACACGTTGGATATTTGCGACGGGCAGAGACACGGTGAACGAGCGTGCGAGAGGAACACCGAGGCAACTTTTTGACACGAATTTGACATCCAAGACAAAAAAAATGGACAGCCTTCATCTTTTTTCCGCTCATCCGGCTTTGCTTCCCTTATACATGCGAACAGCCAGCAGCTAACGTAGGAACGAAGGAGATACTTTCGGAGAGCACGACAGAAACGCAACAATGTGATCAGCGATGAGGGAAAGTCGTCGAGAAACTGCCCCCAGTCGAGAACACTCACGGAATGAGCGGCCGAAGATATTGGTCGATCGGTCGTTCCTGATTCGCTAGATGTCAGAGTTGGCGTCAGCGGTCTGGAGTCGCAGTCGATGTGCTTTTGATTCAAACGAATTGGCAGAAGCCTCGACTTTGCCTTGAGCAGCCAGAAGTCCAGGTCGTTGCGAAGTGAGGAGAACGATCTCGGCGTTGCAGATGGATGCGAATCGGTCGGATGAAGCAGCGCTCACCAAAATGATTCTCGAGCCGCACGGATCCGCTGCTGAGTCAAAATATTGCTTTGGAGAGGCGAACGAGCAGAATCGAAACTGATCTCCATGGGTTCTGGCCCAGAATGGGATCTGGTCTCGCTTTTTCTTCAATGCGAAGTACCGCGGCAGGCAGATTCCAAGCTGGCGTTGGAGTATAAAATGAGCGTTCTCAAGATTCTCAAGGGTTTGTTCCGGACCGTCGTTCGAGGGACACGCCCAGAAAGACTTTCCACTGGTTTTTGTTCGACCATGCTTGGCACACGCGGCGTTCTTGAATTACCTCGTGCCAATCCCGAAGTTCCGCAGCAGGCAGATTCCAAGCTGGCGAACTGCGCCGAGTACCAACTCGTGTGAAGTATTTTGGAATGATGCACGAGATAGCCATGGTTCGATCAAGGAGAGAATAGTCCATACCCTGCTCATGGAGCTGTTGTGAATCACCCCCCGCGTTCGATTCTGAATAATTACATCAAAATCGACCATTTGGCAGTGGTCTTCCTGGATTTCGTCTCACGTCCCTGGAAGGTGCCCCGACATGGTCGGCGAAGAAAGTACGAACTTGCACAGCTCGCAGCAAATGGAGAAAGCCAAGGAGAAGAACATTTGGGTGTTTGGGAGCTGGCCTGGATAGCTGGCTCGCTGGGTTCGCCGCTGCTCCTTCTGAGGAGCGCCAGGGCCATAAATATGCGGGAATGAATGGCTACAATATAAACATCATATAAAAAGAGAATTATTTGCACCACTAAATCAAACCGTATGCCTCCTTCTCGTTCTTCCACTCCTCTGACTGCTTGTTCTTAATGGCTCCCGCTACACGAGAAGAACGGTGTTCTCGTCGCCCCCGTTCACCCTGCCATTTCCCCTTTTCTCCACGCCCCCACCCCTCCCTGTCCCGTCCGTCTGTTCTCTCCGTGTTCCCCGGGTCTAAGCCCCCACGCAGGCGGGCCGGCCATAGCTCAAAACGAGATAGCGCCGCGTCGTTGCAGTTGTCGTCGCGGTTCTGCAAGCACTCTCGCCTAGGAAAAGGGCCGGAGACAGAAACGCAGACTCGCACATTTGTCGCTTGGCCGCACACTTCCCCTGTTCCCGCAACTCGCACTTATTGTCCGGATCGAACGTTCTATAGCCCTCGACGCAGGACCATCAAGCTGTTGCTCCGATCCTCAGGCCCAAAGCAACAGGATTCAGGTTTAGGCTCGGGAGATCAACACCGAAGGCGGTTGCAGCGTCTTGAGAAATCTTCGTTGGATAGCTGAGAGGGCGCAGCCTGGTGGGGCGAGGGGGATGGGAGGGTGTCGGACGAGGCTCCTCCGCCCCAAGCTCTAACGACTACAACATGCCACCAGCTGTTGTGAAAACAGCACCTGAACCTTTCATTAAATCTGGATCAACCTGAGCAGATGATGAACAGCGCGACATGTTCACTCGCAGGGAGAGGAACGTCGTTGGCGAAAAAGTGTCGAGAGGGCCAACATCCACGGCTGGGAACCTGTTGAGAGTCCGCGAGGACGAGTGCGGCGCTGAATATCGGCCCCATGGTGGGGAATATTCCCGCGGATGGCAATCGAAAGACTGGAAAACAAAATGACGGAAGCGGCTCGAGGTACCTACCGTGGCTCAAGACGGTCACCGCGGTCGGCGGACATAATACTAATGCTGTAAATTACCAGATTGTTCTCCTTTTTGTGCGCGGGGTGGGGAAGCCAGCCGCGGTGCTGGTGGTCGAGGTGTCTGCAATAAATTACCTCTCGTCCTGCCTTCCTGAGCCCGTTTGCTCACTCACTCGTTCTCCTGGCCGCCATAGATCCTGCTTTGGGCTCCCCCCCTTCTCGCGTAGCCGCTGACATCTCGCTGTCGGAGACTAACCGCCCATAACTTAGCCCTTGCGAAGTGTCTCCTCCCTTCCTATTCCCAGCCTTCCACATGAGCGACTTCTTCACGTATGACGACGACTGGAATTTCGTACGCAATGCGTTCTGTTCTTGGCTGGGCGAAATCGTGCACGCCCGAGCATCTTGTTGGCACTGTCCGACTGGGCATCGGACGAAGTGGGCGCGACCGTGTCCGAACGAATTCCAGTGGTTCCCATTAAAATAAAATGGATTTGGGCTTTGAGATGCAGGTTTTCGCGCAAGGACATCCGGCTCTCCTCCCTCAACTGACAATCAATAGTTTCTGAACGCTTCGGAGGGGCCGTCGCCTCACATTCCCTGGAAGGCGCTCAGCCGTTCCGCTTCCCTTTGTGCACTTTGGAAGCTTATACTCGTATGAGGTCGCGTTTGTCTCGAAGGTTTCAAGTTCCGAGGTTCCATCTCCGAATGAGTTCGGCCTGGTGTGACTGGGCATCCCTTTTCAGCCTGAACGCAATTTCGGAGCGTTTGGCCGAAGTCTCAGCGTCGAGCAGTCGATAATTCCGAGTCATTCGTAGCATGCTTTCAGACTCACAATCAGCTATAGTATGCTTCCGGGAGCCTCGGGATTTCCGTCGGTGAGTTCGTCACTCCGTCGAGGTCAGATCAGCGAGACTTCTGTTTAGGTCCAAGCACACGACGGAGTCTGTTTTGAACACAATGAAAAGGCCTGGCCGTACTTCTTGAAGTGGTCTGACCCTCGTTCTGAAATCACTTCCAGGATGCTCTTCGGAACGTTTGAACATCTGTTCGCTACATGGATCGAGACGGCACGATAGTTCGCTCCGAAACGAATGTGGCTTCTTCCGAACTCTCGCACGATCTCAATCCGTGGGAAATCGGGTTCTGGGACTGGAAAACGCAAACTGTGGGGGATTCGATTGCCATCATGCAACATGATATAGGCTGTCCTATCGATGAGAAGGTACAGCCAGATCAGTACTGTCTCTTGGTCGAGCCGGCCGCCGATGGAGCACGGATAAACGCGCTAGCCAATTTCCGAACGAACCAGAATCTACGATTCATTGCATTCAGCGCTTAGGGAGTGATTTCGAGTCGAAACATTATTCCCACAAGAATGCACGACGATGATCATTTCAATGCAAAGTGCGAAGTCTGAGCTCTGTAACCGAAGCGATGATGTTTAGATTCATTGGGGGGCTTCGATGTCTTTCTCACTCTTCAGAACAAACTGAGAGTTTCCGAATGCAGCAGAGAAAAAAATGGTTCGACCTCCACGAGCACATACTGCGACACGAACGGGTAAATTCCACAGAAGATGCCCTGTGCCTGATTCATTCTAACAGAACTCGATCGAGGAATCCTCAACCAAATCCAAACATGATGAGTGGATCCCTGATAATATAAGTACAATCAACATGGTACACTGGGTACTTTTCCGTCTCCGCAAAGGACACACGTCGCTCGCTTCCAGCCATACGGACTGAGAGGAACGTTCGCACGAGAATGGAGCCAGAGAACAACCGATTCTTGTCTGTACAGGGAAACGTCGAAATTCAACATCCCCCGTCCTGTCACGATGCCAATGGCTCGAAAACGCACATCTATCTTGGCGCTGGTGCTGCTCGCATTCTTCAAGGAGCTGCTCCACGTTTCCCAAGTGTTCTCAGACTACGTCATTTACCCAGCTCTGAGCGCCATGAAGAGCGGCCGCTCAAAGTCACTGCTCAGAGCAGATGATCGAGTTTCGCTCACGAGTGCCACTGATCCAGAAAGTGAACTCACGTGAACAGCAAGAATACTTCAGCTCACTCCGGCGCTTCCTTCTCGAGCAGTCCAGAATCTACATACACACTGCACCGAGGATCTCTACATCAAGTGTACCCCCATCGACTGACACTCCTGGTATCAAATTCAGAGCTGTTGCATCGAACGTGCGGTGCCATGCTCATTCGAGCCCTCTCTCCGAATTATTCGAGTGTTTTTGGTGACCAAAAAGCTGAACGCGTTCATGTACCGTTGACCGGCGCTCAAGATTTCCCCATCGCTGCCTGGTGTGTTCGGCAGGCCATTAGCAGGAAAGTCCGGTGCTCCACCAGAAAACTGACTGACGAGACATGTTTAGCACCTTCGAACAGCTTTTCCGAGTCTCATGAGCTAAGACCGCTCGTGGAGCTCGTTCCGCTTGTTTCGCAGCTGGAGTTCCAACAAAGCTGGGCACAAGCTTCCAAGGGACTCCGTGCAAATGTCCGGAAGAAGAATGAGAATGGCTGAGCAGATACCATGAACAGTGAGCGTCTCTCAATGACTCTTCTACGTTTACACATCGACTCTCCACATTGAAAGACTGGATCGGATTGAACTGAGTTCGGTTGAGTGATCGCGGTGTTAAGGTATGACTCGATTCTGCTCCAGGGATTAGTTGGAGGTTTCCATTTGACCACTTGTCCAGGCCTGAGCACCGAGTCGGTCGCTGTGCTGATCATCAAGGATTCGGTGGGCTCACAACATACGTTTTGTGCAGAGTGGCGCCGAAATTTTCTCGAGCAGAGGTGGGCGATCTATCACAGCACTGAGACCAGGGTTCCCGATAGGATACAGCTCTCACAATGAAGGATCGGGAAAGAGGCTCAAACACCATATCTGAGTCAGGGATGAACGAATCCTCCCAAACTCTCTCCTCGTCGATTTCAGCTGACTACGAGCAGGGCGCCGAAGTCAATTGCCTCAATTGAGTTATCTTGGGTTTGAGTTCAGGGTTTCTAGCGCGTTTCTTGCGTGACTTCAGCAACGATTCAGGGGTTTCCATGCATCGACTCAGAGAGCCGGAACGTCTCTGAGGGGTTCCCTGATACTAAGAAATTGCGGGAGAGACTCCCCGGGCACGGTTATCGGTAGTTGGAGTTCAGTCAGTTTCATCACTGTCCAAGGATAAGTACTACGCACAGAGTCTGCTCGACGGCTTAACACGTTTATTTCATGAAACTATTTTCTCTTCGTTTCCTCCACCACATCTTGTCACTCCTTGTGTACGATTCCAAGCATCTCTCTTTCTCTAGAACTTCAACTCCTTTTTATGGGGTGATTTTTCGGAATCGATGCGTGTTCCTCTTCTCCGTCTCCAGCGAGCTCCAAGTCTTCTGCCATTGACATGCGAGGAGTCGTTCTATGTACATGATGTCGCAAGCCGAAGTTAGCGAACATAAATTTGAACAGTACGAAGAAGTTATACCGAGTGTAGGTGCTCCGAGATGTGTGTGTATGTGTCCCCAACTCGGAGTGCATGTGTGTTTTCCTTGAGCTCGAACTTAATGGAATTTCAGTCGGGTTCGCGGCGGAATGGATTTCCCGTTCTCACGGTCAAGACTCGTTTGATTCCCTCCTATTCCCCTCCCAACAGCCTGATGGAATGACGGAACCCTGTAGAAGCCAGCCGTACACTCGACCTCCAAGAGTTTCCACGGATTCTGATTGCGTTTCCTAGTACATAAGAACTAAGCTCCCGGGTCCGCATGTTCTCCGCCGGGTATTGCACGGGTCACGGTTTCGCGGTTACAGAAATTCGAAGATTCAACTAAGTTCAGAAGAGCCTTCTCTCCTTCATCGGCCTTTTTGGTTTTGATTGCGGCGTGGCCAGAAAGATTTCAGTGCGAGAAATTCGACCTCCCGAGGTGATTTCCATTTGAATCTCATCTCTTGTCTATCTAGGGGGCACTATCACGGGTGAGACGGGACCGCTCACTGGTTTTGTGAGCATCTACGACCATTCTTCAGCTGAAATCACCGAGCGGTGATCATTTGCTTCTGGTCCCTTTCGACTAACGTCCAAACAGTGAGTATCGGTGATGCGCGTTCGGCGCAAGTATGGATGTACCAGGAAGGTATCTACCAGTCAGTGCTTCGCTCCACTTTCATATTTTGATGGTGCAACCGGTGGAAACGTTTTGTGTGGACTCCCGATTCAACTACGCGAACAAGTCTGCCAGCGGAATCGCCAGCCTAAAGCTAAGCACTGCGTTCTTCTTCTGGTGCCTTGAGAATCTCCTCCCTTACGATCACATCATCGCGGGGACGGGAACCTCCTCGATGACGGAAAGGATAACGTCCCATCAACGTCGGTCCAGGTGAACTCCTTCGATCGACTCATCGAAGTTTCCTCCCTCGGAGCGTTGTGTCTCCGATCGTTCACTTTCAACATCGATCCTCGAACCGATAATACGATCACTGATACTGCATGACCTCGTTGAAGATGAGCTGCTTCCATTCGTCTATCGAATGTTCCTGTTCATCAATGCTGTGGTCATAGCGTTGGGGCGCAGGCCCGTTAACTTCGTCCTCCTCGTACCTGTTGGATCGGGGGGAGCTTAGAGCCGAGTAAGGACCGAGGCCATCTCTAGTATAGTCCGACACAACTTCCTGTCGCACATCCTGCAAACCTCGCCACTCCCTGCTCGGAACTTCCGACGGGTAAGAATACTCACCAAAGCTTAATGTAGGGATGGAGCAAGGCTTCGTCCACGCTTATTCGTCTTTCGGGATCGATGACGAGCATCTTCGAGAGAAGGTCTCGCGCGTAGCTGGATTTCTGTAGACCTTCCGGTGACTGATCCAGGAAGCTGTTGTCGGGAAACAGCTCGCTCATGCTGTAACCTTTTTGGAAGTCCTTGGCTTCGACGTACATTCGGACACTGTCTCCTAAACGAGCTCGGAAATCCTCCGAGGGGGTCCCTAGCGACGCCGTTATGATGTCCCACTGATCGATGTGGTCTCGTCCCGGGAACAATACGGCTCCCCGGATCATCTCGCCCATGATGCAGCCAACCGACCAGATGTCAACGTTCTCCTTGTAGCCCATGCCCAGGATGACTTCGGGAGCGCGGTAATAACGCGTGACGACGTATGGAGTCATCAGGAAGCTCTCCTTGCCGGTCGTCCTCGCGAGACCAAAGTCGAGAATTTTGAGTTTGCATTCCCTGCTCACAACAATGTTCGATGGCTTCAGATCCCGGTGAATGATTCCCGCCGAATGCAGATGCTTCACGCCGCAGAGCATCTGATAGATGAGGAACGACATCCTGTCATGATCAAGGTCAATTTTGATAACTTGGCACAAGTTGGCTTCCAGCAGTTCCATGACGAGATAGACATCATTGAAATCCGCGACGCTGTTCTGTGGCGTGAAAGCGTTCAAGAGTCCTGCAACCGGAAACCGGGATCGGAATGAGATCTCGATGGCACAGCGGGTCCTGAAGGAACGCTAACAGTGCGGAGAACCGGACAATGCTCGTCACGTTCGGCACTATTCTCTCATCCTCACCGATTATGTTTTTGTGCGACACCAGCCGCATCAGTTTGAATTCGCGATAAGCCCGTTTCGCGTGTGTGGGGTTCTGGAATGGCTTCGAAAGCTTCTTTATGGCGACCTGCCGCGAAGTTTCAACGTCGAACGCTTTGCTGGAATGGAGAGCATTGTTGGATTTTGGACCCCACGCGATAACGATTGGGACGGACACCGCACTCGGTTCCCTATCTGGGAGTCTCCCCTTCGCTTTCCCGGTTCCCGGGTGCTGCACGATACGTGCTGACACAGGTGGGTGGCGCTCCCTGCTAGGAACTGCTACTCTATCGCATTGGAAACAAACACAGGTGGCGACTCCCTTCAATCATTTCACGTGGTCGCCGAATTGTTTCCCGAGAGCACAACGGAACGGAATATATCTGACTCACCAGACTATGCCCTGGGCACCCGCACCTATGGGCTGTAAATCCTGGTAGCGGTTGAGCACCGTGAACGTGGTGTCCCCTAGTTCTACTTGATAGAAGCGAGAATTATTCTCATTCAAGTCCATGGGCTCTGCATTGTTATTGTTGTTCGCATCGTCCTGGAAGCATTGTGTGGATGTGTGAATAACTCATCCGTCACCCTGGAAATCGTTGTTGGATGATTGCCGACTCGGTGATTGGCGACTGTTTGCGAGCATTATGGCGATGCAAGTCGCGAAACTGACGAAGGTGATTTTCGAATGTCTCTGATGTCAGGCGAGCCCTTGCGTAGTTGACGAGGACGATGTGTTCGATCGAGTTCTAACACCCCGGCTCCTCCAGTTCGATTTATTTATCAGGACCCTGGGACCGCACAGAGCTTCAAGGTCCCAGCGTAACTCCAAACTTTGACCGCGTGAGGGCAGAAAAGACTCCGCTGTTCTCAGAGTTCGAAACCGCTCTCCTGCCCCTGGTCCCGGGCTTCCTGTTTATCGCTCCCCACAAGACGTTTCAATACAAAAACAATCCCTATATGTGTGTATAACTGTACACTCACGATGGCGGCATTCACATTGTTCACGGCGTTCATGGAGCTTTGTGAAGTTGAGTTGAACAGAACCTCCTGCGGCGTCAACTTGTCCGGAAGACAGTTGGGTCGTTCCTGCAAGAGAGAGAGAGAGAGACAGAGTCAAATATCGAGTTCTCGCAATGCTGACGAGAGCTCGCGTTGCCCAGAGTCATCTGTCCTAGTGAGCGGAAATCGGGGTTTCCGCTCATGATTGCTGCTCACGCCGTGGAATCTCTTCCGAGGAATTCGAGGAGGAACGGGTCACAGGTGCAATGCCGCAAGCCTTCCGACAGTCATCAGTGCTTGACAATCGCTCTTCGAACGTCTCCCGACGAGAACCATTCACAGCAATATCGCTTCCCGCGTCCATGACAATCCCGATAAGCGGGTTGGCCGAAAATAGCTCGTGGTCTTCAAGTGGTTCGTCTCCAAAGCGGGCCAGATATTTCGATGACGACGCGTGAACGGAATTGACGGATGACCGAACCTTGTCCTGTCATACGGATCGCACAGACTCACGAATTCCACAATGACCGCGGTCCCGGATTTCCGAGAACGTTTCCGCAGAAACCTGCCAACAGGGCCGAAGGCGGAATACGAACGATAGCCCACTCACCACGATCGTTTCTTCACAGACCAGAAACTGTAATCTTTTGTTTACTTCTCTCCGTTGTCAGCAGATGACATGACAAGTTTCGAGCGAGGAAGGCCACTTGGCAGCGCTCAGCTGACACAACTGCTGAACATTCGAACACATGCGCCCGGAGTGATCACGGTTGTCACCCGTTTCAGACACAAACACCAGCTAGCATCCTCCTTCCTCCTCCCGTCGCCTTTCACGAATAACACCGGCGGAATCGTCGAGCGGAATGCGCAGGGCATGCGCGCCTCTGCCCAGTAAATACAGCTACGCGAACCGGTCGCTGCCTGGCGGGCCAGCGGGTTACCTGTCTGCCGAGCAGCCTGTCGTCGTCGGTAGCCATCGATCAGGACGTATTCGCTCTCCTCTCAGATTTCGGTTCGGGCCTTCTCTGACCGGCGAGCGGGTACAGCGACGGAACCTGTGACCCCGAATCCAGGGTTCGAGTGGAGACGGCAGCAGCAGTCCACCAGCGGCTGGTTGACCCGCCGGCCGGCCGGCCGGAATGCTCTCCTCTTGCATGACTGCCAGACGAGCGGAGTGGAGGACTGGGCGACTGGCTGGCCGTCTGTCCGCATAGAACAGCGGCGCCGTTCTCCGCCCTTGTGGGCGCCTCGGAGTCTGGCTCAATCGATCCGCGAGGACGACGGACTCCGGGACACGGACTCCGTGCGGCTTTGACGAAGCTCGTTCTCCGGCCCAGAGCTTGGGCGGGAAATGGCTGAACTCGGGGTTTGGAGAACCGAGTACTGGTCGCTACAGCCACGGAACGTTCAGAACGCGCCCGGAGCCGCTGGTTGGTCAGAAAAATTATATCCCAGTGATATCTCGATCCGGACCGGATGCAGCTTCCGCATGCAACAGGAAAAGAGAGCTGCGGCAAACTCCCCGGCCTTCTCTCCGCACGGAAAGCTCATCAAACTTAACCGCGACGGTCTCTCGCGACCGAATCGCTCTCGCTGTGAAGTTTATCGACTGCGCTCTTTCCGAGCCCATTGCCTCGCGTGGATGCGCGTATTCGATGAACGGAACGGAAAGTCGCGTACTCCCTGAGCTTCTGCCCGGCACGCGTACCCGAGCCGTCGTCGTATTGCGGGCTTCGGAAACTGACCCAGCCACACAAATACAGACACTCTTACATCGAGCCGGCAACAAATCTGACCTTGGTCTTCAGATCGCTCGGTGCTCTCCGCTTTCGCGGGCGATGTCCAACAAGCGACGAGCCTGAGGAAATGATCGAGAGCCCGAACAGGATCAAGGGATCAGCTAACAGAGCTCAGAGAGATCTAACGCTTGGCAACGCCGTAGAGTTGGTAACCTTTTCATCGTTGAGTGTTTGCTTGGCGAGCTCGATCAGAGCCAGGGCCTGGTCAAGCTCACGAAAATTCCGGCGAGTGTTTCCTGTCGCTCTCGCCATCTGAAGCACTGAAGTTCCCTCGAGCACACCGAGGCAGTCGCGCACCAACTGCTGGAATTCACCGCTTTCAGCTCGTGTCTCGGGGGAGCCTGCCAACAGCAAGATAGCGCGAACGATGGGAATGCTTTCTACGTGGAGACGTAGCTTTCTAGCAATTTACGCTGGCGCTAGTGTCAGTGGAAGGCGATACGTCGTGACGTCACGGCAGTCGGCTAGAACAGTTCGGGACAACACCTTCGATCTCCGAAGCAGGCGGAACGTGGACACGAGTTTTCCCGCGCGACCTACCTTCACAGTCATGGTTGGGCTCCGTCAAGTGTCCGCAGCGTTTGATCGCATCTGATCAGACTTCATTCGCGATCTGTCTGGGGCCCAGGCCCCGATGACTCATTCTCGGGATTCCCTCGCCACAATAAGAGAGTGGACCGGCTGACGGCGGTGGGACGCACTCAGCGACTTGCCAACGCAACACTGTCCCACCAAGGGAGATGGCAAGCTGGTATTGAGCGATTCGGGCTCGACATCGAAGATTGTTGCGAGTGTTTCATAGGTAATCGTTCCTGACTCCATGCTAGCATCGCTGCATGCTCTCCGAATCTCTATAACCCTCTCCCAAAGGCCCTGTTCGGTGTCGGCTGCTTTGACAGAGGGCAGGTAATCGAACCTGGTCAGAGCGGTGCCAAGTTGACCAGAAAGACCGTTTCCGATGACAGCCGTCGGTCGAAATGTCAAACGAGTGCACGATGCTATCCGCGGAGACAGAGTCGCAACATGAAACGAGTAAAATAGCGGCGGAGTCGCCACGGTTCGATTTCGATTCGAGAGCAACTGAGCCTGGAGAAAGGCTCCCGCTATAATGAATGTCCCCGCTGATGGATCCGCGCATGACTCCCCGTCGGACGCTCCCGAACATTTCTGCTCAATGCACTC
Organism: Phytoseiulus persimilis; assembly: GCA_037576195.1. Taxonomy (NCBI): domain Eukaryota; kingdom Metazoa; phylum Arthropoda; class Arachnida; order Mesostigmata; family Phytoseiidae; genus Phytoseiulus; species Phytoseiulus persimilis. Next base: position 30,025,766 of record CM075103.1, read on the forward strand.
AATACAGCGATCGAGTTGTTCGCCGCTGTGCTTTGGCCGCAACACTATCATCACAATACCGAGTGTCTGTCGCTTTCCCTAGATTCGAATATTCTCCCAAGAGACCCGGGAGATAGAGCTGCGGAACAGAGAAGAAATGCTCGAGAAGCTCTGAATCCACTCCGATCGTGATTCGCCGCACGTTATGGCCTGAACTATCGGAGGAGGGCGCGTCACACGGAAGTTGTGGCAGCTGTACCAGCCACCGAAGTTGAGAACTTGTTTGACGTGTGGTGAGTCACCGCTTCTTACCGAAGCTCGCGTGGTTCTGTCGCTCGCTGCTTGAATGGCCTGTTCGTCAGTTGCTGCTGCTTCAGTCAAGGCAAGGCGAGGCAACAATAACAACTGTGGCCGCGCAACTGCTGATGAGTCATACCCGAGCAACGCTGAAAAACGCGGATCGAGCGATGCTCGTCTTCATGTTCGGCGGTCAGTCCTCGAATTCGAGCGATTCGGCTCCTCGAAACTGCTCGCAGGAAGGGCGGTTTTCGTGACTCGACGAGTGTCGTTGATTCAAGCCGGATGGAACTGAGTTCTCGCAGAAGCGACACTCGATGTTTCTGAATGACACACATTCAGAAACGGCGACGTCGCTCACGGGCGCGAGAATTTTTCGCATGACGCCACTGAAGGCCCTCAAAAGAGGCCACCCTCCAGCTGTCATATGGTTCACGTGCAACAAGTGGTGGACCTGATTGAGTAATTGGACAGGCGTCCCACTCCGAATGAACAGCACTCTCCCGCGCCGCCCATGAGTTCTAGTTTAAGCCGTCACAAACAGTATCATAATGAGCGCTCTTCTCTTTGGTATAGTTTTTCACGCACCGCCCGAGCTCAGACGGAGCTCGCTTCCCGAGGGACCGACGGGTCTCGTATTCGAAGATCCAGCTGATATTTTATCTCGCTCGGAAGATCGGAGCTCCGATCTCGGAGCGGAGACACCTGGATCGAAGTTGAAAACGACAAGGAGCGTAATCCATTGACAAACGCCAGCCAATGTCCACAATCGAGTTTAAGCGCTCGCCGGAAGGCTAGAGGTCCTAGCAAACAATTGTTGCCAACAACTTGCCAATCCCCGTTACCGACCGTCAACCAGAGCCTCAACCATGAGTACTCGACACCACATTCAGAATTATACCAATCGACCTAGATATGCAGTTCGAAGAAGCGTCATGCATCGTGCAACCCGTACCTCAAAGTGTGTCTCGACAACGTCCTGCCTCACCATGTTATCGTCGTCGGAGTCGTCGGGCGTTGGGGTTTCTCCGAAGGAAGAGGAGTGGGCGTCTGAGCTCAAACTCGTCGATGGTCCAAGGCAGCCCGGAGTTGCATCAAGGTAGAACCGATTCCGGAAGCCGAGTTCTCTGTAGGCGTTTCGGGGCTTGCTCTCGGGCGTCGGACACTGGCACAACAGAAGCCAACGGAAGGAAGACCATCGCATTGTATCGAGCCCTAACACATGGCTGTCAGGAGAATCAAACGCACTGCTTGTGTTTTGGACGCGCTTTCACAGCCACAGTGTCCAATGCTACTTCTGCTCCGAAAGGGAATCTGGCTGACCGGCGGACGGTCGCTCACTCGCTCGGGTGGTAAAGTTGCGGGCTGCTAGGCTGACTTCTGAGTCATCAGCTGTTTCAGCAGCGCCGAAGGTGAGGGAAGCAGCGTTTCATTTTTTCTTTCAGCAGCAGGGGCTCTCACACACGCTTCGCGTTTTTCGAGCCATCATTCAAGGGCGGGAACTTCGAGGCTCAGCCCATAGACGACTCGAGATTCCGAGAGATCCGGGAAGAAGATCTGCTGAGGTGAGAGAAATCCCAGAGAAAAATGTGGGAAACAGACTCGTGAATTATTATACATATTATTTGACATTGCTTCTCTCAGCTTCATCGCGACCGAGCATGAGCCGGAAGCGCCAGAGCCACCCCCGAGCGCTACAAGAGTATTCACGGCTCGTTTCTATAATAGAAGCTCTCAGCGGAGGAGCATGCCTCCTTTCCAGTCGTTAGGTCTCGTGCACAGCGTTCAGAAAGTCCGTGAAGTGCTGTCGGTTTGTGGGAGATAAGGTTGGAGCGGAATCCCAGAGAGCTGTGCTCGCTAAGGCACCCGAAATGTGAACGAATCATTTCACGGAAAGCTGCGAGCTGGATGCCCCAGAACGCTGGGCCAAACGAGAATATGACACGAGATGTCAGCGACCAATACTTTGAGCGAATCATTGGAGCATCACTATCCCTACATCTAGATGTATGGATGAGTGTCCGATGGTTGAATCCTTTGAAACTTGCGAGACCATGCATATTCCATCGATCTGTCCACCCGTCCACCCGCACATCTATGAAATAATGGATCGTGAACGATGAACAGTCTTCGGGTTGCCTGAAGTAGCTTAAATGATGAATGACAGTCGAGAATCGAATCATGCAGCCGAAGAGCGCGATTCATAGGCGGAAGTTCATGCCAGGGCACTCTCACAGCAAAGTTACGTATTGCGCTGTTACTTATCTTGTGTCTCTTGTCGAGAGTGGGGAGAGTTCCCGACTCTTTTGGAACCCTGCGGACATTTCCCTCGAACGTAGATTGTACTCAGACCCACGAGAAGATATCCCAGCGGGAAGGGAGTGACCTTATGCGAAGTGGATGCGAGGAGGAATAGGAAATCCTCAGGCTCAAGGGTGACGCAAAGTTTTCCTTGAGCTGAAGATCGAACCAGCAGGACCACCAATGATATTTTCGCACTTCTTGAGTCGGTGACTCCCTGATGCCCAACGGAAAATCGGTTAGAACTTGACGCGCATTCCGCTGGGTATAATTCATTTCTCAATCAGGTTCGGGTGAAACAACAAGCTACCATTCTCCCATCGACAACGAAGTATACTGTCCTCTAAATTCTCGAGATTCTCCGAGCTCCTATTCGCATTACCTTGGATGATACTGACGAATTCTACATGCTATCTTTCCAAAAAGGGGATATTGTGCATTCCGATGAGCCTTATTCAACAGTAGTCGATGACAGTTTCCTGGATTCCATCTGCAGCTGTTGTTTCTCGACAGTCACTCCGAGTAGAGCGAATTTCAACCGCTGTTTCGCTTGCGACACGGTGACTTACTGTTCCACCTCATGTCAGGTGAGTACTTTCCGTTACCGTGCCCCCACAAGTGACGCCATGAGTTTCACGAGGAATTTTGACTGAAAGTTCCCTCATACGTATTAGCTTGAAGACTCCAACGATCACGAGAACGAATGCAAGCTCATCAACTCCTGCCTCGAGTTGCCAAACGAACACTTCCGCCTGATCCTACGAACGGCAAGTCGCTACATGCGAGAAAAAGAGGCAGGTCAACATACCGTTGGGGAATATTTCGGCCACAAGCGAACTTTCGATGACTTGATGAGCCACGTCGATGAGATCGGGGAAGAGGAGCTCTTGAGGAATTTCGACATCGCGAAAACCATCAAGAAATGTCTCCGGAGTGCAGGGACCCACATCAGCGCGAAGATGCTCTTGCTCGTCATGCTGAAGATCTGTGTCAACGCTCACAGCATCGTCGACACCGATGCAGAGATCGAGGTTTCGCTGGGGGCGGGCGTGTATCTCGGCGCATCGAAGAACAGCCACACTTGCGAAGACATCGAAGATTACGTTCAACTATTCGATAAGAAACGAATATACATCAAAGCTCTCAGAGATTTCAACGTCGAAGACCCGCTGGACATTTGCACGTACTACATACCCATAGAGTATCCATACAAAAAGCGGCAGGAATTGCTTCGCCTGAATTACTACTTCAAGTGCGAATGCCCACGCTGTCTGGTTGAGGCCCGGCTGCCGGAAACACCGATTCTCGAGGAGCTCGAAACTTTCCTCTCCATGCCTCCCATAGACAGCTGGTGGGATACCGCTCTGGAGGTGCTTCCGTATTTCTCCGATATCCCCATCACAAATTATTACCACCACGCCCTCTTGAAGAAACTTCAGAAAAGTTTCTCGAACCTGAAATGTTACGATGAAGCCAGCTCCTTCGGATATTTGGCTCTCAAAGGCTGCATATCGATCAACGAGAGGAAGCGAATCCTTTTCCAACTCTGCCACGATTTGGCCAACAGTGGAAACAACAATCCCCGGAGCAAGGGTTTCCCAATGTTCCAGTATGTACAAAATATGACACTGGATCTGCTCACGGACATTTTCCACAAACACCACCCTCTAGTTCGATCAATTCAAAAATTATCGTCAAGGAAAAGAATAAAGATGTTTGACAACTAGAAAAAGTCGGAACATATTCTTCAGTAACTACATGTCACGTCCTGAAATCGATGTGTTCACCTATCTTGGCTGGTAGTCCTATAGCATTCCGAAACCCACCCCAAACGTCTGTTCTGACCTTTCTAGGAGCATTCCTCATTTCCCGCTGATGTTTCTGTAGGCTTCCAGACGGATCTCAAGAGTAAGGTCTGCTCATTGCAAAAGTTCCTTCAAGACGGTTCCGGAAGTGCTCCCAGACGATCCCAGGAATAACAAGAACGTCAAGAATAGCAAATGACGAAACAGACTGCCATTCATTTGAAAGGATATATTCGATGGGGCCCGAGCAGGAGTAGAGTGTCTCCCTGAAAGCCTCCTTGAGTTAATCAGGCATCCTGTGTCAGCCCAGCGCAGACCTCAGGCGTTGATGGGGTCGGAGACGCAGCTCCGTCTTCGCAGAGTCTGAGCTTAGCCATACCGATGATTTCCTTCACCAGGGGATGGCCTTCGCCATGAACATCGATGAAAAGGCTGAGCGTCATCTCATGGAAATGTTTGAACCTGCAGAAGTATTCGTGGGATGGGCTGTTGGCGCCGAATGAAGCCAAGTCGACGCAGATGATGTATAGAATCTTCATGCGGTCTGTAATTAGGCGGCAGCCTTCGAGCGCTGAAGTTCCAAGCGCGAAGGATCTTTCGAGGCTCTCGCGAGGGCCTTCGGCACTCTCGCGGGGGCCCTCGAGGAAGAGTCTGGTCAATAGCATGTTCTTGTAGAAATTCGTGTTCGGATATCGATCGAAGCGCGTCCGCAACGATTCGAGCTGACTTGAGCTCTCGGCTGTGAAGGGCTGTAAGAGGAAACGCTCCATATCTGCAAGGAACGGTGGTTGTGGTTTGGTGGATTCCTCGACGCACCTTGGGCACTTGCAGGTGAAGAAGTATGTGTACTTGAGGACATCTTGCCGGAGAGCGTACGAGAACTGAAGCGGGATGTAGGCGATGTACAACTCCAAGGGATCCGACACGCTGAAGTCCTTTAGTGCCTTCAGCACGTAACGGTTGCCGCTGAACAGCTGGATGAAGTCGTCTTGAAACTCGCAGCTGTGGTTGTTTTTGGAGCCCCCGAGGTAGAGAACGCGTCCCAAACTCAGAGCGTTGAGACTCGAGTAGCTCTTCACGCAATGCCCGTTGATGAGAAGCTTCAACATGACCTCGAAAGCAAAGTCGGTGGAGACCTCGTGTCCGTGCTCAGACAGGAACGCCACCAGCTCTTCGCATACTTCGAGAGAAGTTTCCCTCTGGTTGTCATCCAAACAATCGGCGTGTGTTACCAGGTCTCGGAAGGTACAAGCGTTTTCGAAGTAGAAACTAACCGTGGGAGAGTTAGTGCTCAGTTCACGCTGAACACGGATCAACGTCCTCGAAACGAAACGCTTGAGTCCCATCTCGTCTGAGAGCTCGGAGTTCAAGATGAGGCACTCGAAAACGTGGTACTCCGAGTCCTTCTCCTGTTTGCGAAAAACAGAGAAGAGAATCGGCTCGGTCGTCAGTCTCCTCCCTCTCCTTAATTACAGAATCAATAATCTTGAAAGAACTCACTCGACACCGTTCCGAGCAATAAACTACGCCCGAACAAGCCGAACAACTGAGCGGGTCCGGGCATGGGTGAGCGAAACACCAGTTGCAGGTGTCTTCCAACCGCTCTCGCAGCACAGCGGTGGCGTACGGCTCGTCGCTGTATATGATATGACCCTTAGAGAAACTCGGCATCCCTCCACAGCAAGAAATCTGGACCAAGCCACGATTTTCACGATATCTTAGCTTCGTTGTGATACGACGTTGATGAATAAGATGCTTGCCGAAGGATCGTTTCAAGAAGAATCTTCGCTCGGGCGAAAATCCAGATGTTCCCCCGATTTTCAGTTCTGAAAAACTCCCCTCCACGGCTCTCTCTCTCTCCCAGAATGTAGACACCCCGTGGACTGGACGTTGGTGATTGTATCACGCCAGACGAGGAGGGGCTGAGGGATGAGTCATGATCTTTCCTGACCGGCGTTGTTTCCGTCGAGGCAGATTCGAATGTTGATGGATACTGAGTTCAGGGTTCTGGTCGTTTCATTGCCCAAGTGTAACGACGAGTGCGTCGCCCTCCATGAAGCGCTCGCGTCATCCGACTCATCCTCTGACGGATCCTCTGCGTTGGGATCACGCTTCACGAGAGGAACACCGGAGATATACGTTGCATAAAAATCATATGGTATTCAAAGTGCAGGGTACCGTATGGATCCACGTGACGATACAATGGAGTCCAAGGTTTGGAGCATATTCTCTGATGTACGTCACATGCCCAGCATTTCAGCCTTCCACGTCAGGCAATGTGAAGCTTGTTGATCCTTTTCTCGACACTGAATCCGGAGTCCAAGTCTCGAAACTGCTGCGATGGAGGATCAAGAGTGCGAAGCTCTTCGATCGACGTGGTCAAGGCTCGTGTTCTGAGATCATGACTGTGCCTGGGAAATATGGTCAAGTACAGTGTGCTCTCACAGAGGAGACGGTGGGAGGCGTCGCGATCTTTTCCGGTTTTGTGGCGTGTAGGAGTGCCAACAACAGTTGTCGCGTGGAGGATTAAGACGAGGAAGCCGCTGACAGAACAACAGCGGAATATATGCCAGGGTTCTGAGACGAAGCTGGGAGCGCAAGAGAGAGGCGATGTTTGTGCGTATGAACTCGTGTGACTCTTGGATCGGAGGTCTGAAGGGAGCCAATGATTTCCAGCGACGCCCCAGTGAGCCCTGTGATGAGCTTCATCTGTAGCAGAGCCCCGCGACAAAGAGCGAGAGTTGTCGTCGGAAAGTCAATGAGGTGTTGAAATGAATAATCAGTGAACATTGATTGAATCTGGTTGAATTGTGTTTCGATTTATTCCGAAAGTTCGCCATGAGTGGCGATTTCAGAGGACTCGGGAAACTCGTGCGACAAACGGAATCAGAGAAGATCGGTCGTGAGCTCCTCGTTATGCCCTTGAAATTTTTAATCACTGGCTGAGGAATCGCGAGCGTTACTGATGCATCCCGCTCAAACGTCGACGGGGTGGTTGATATCGTAGACGATCCCAGCCTCGCGATCTTGTTCACCAACGCATGATTTTCACCATAAAAGTCAGTGAAATAGCTGAGCGTTGATTCTTGAGTGAGTTTGAACCGGGCGTGGTGCACATGAGACGGTTGGTTAGCGCCAAAGCGAGCCAAGGTGTTGCAAAGAACGTACATTATTTTCATTCGATCATGATTGTGCACGCAGCCTTCGAGGGCAGCAGTTCCGAGCGAGTAGGCTCTCTCGATGGTCGTGTGCGAACCCTCGAGGAAGAACTTCGTCAAGAACCTATGCTTGTAAAAGTTAGTGTTCTCGACTCTGTCGAAGCGTGGCTCCAAGGAGTGCATTATCCTCTCGTTCTCGGGAGTCATTCCATGGTGGAAGAAACTCTCCAGAGCGTCGAAGCATCTGTGTCAAGCATGGGAAATCTCAGAAAGGCACCGCGCACATTTGCATGTGAAATAGTATTTCCTTCTGAGGAGCTCTTGGCGTATTGTGAAGGAGTAGTGGAGCGGAATATAGTGGGAGCGGATCTCCAGGGAATTCGAAACACTAAAATCCTTCAGAGCTCTGAAGATGGTGCGGTTCCGGTCGAAGATCTGGATATATTCCTCAGTCAGGACACAGGTGTGGTCGATTTTGGAGCCCCTCAGGTAAACAGCGTGTCCTAGGAGAAGATAATCGTCATTCTCGAATTCCTCCACACTGTGACCGTTGATGGCCAGTTTTTGCATCACTTGTAAGATGAGGTCCCTCGGGACTCCTCGCCCACGCGTCGATAGTAACCTTGCAAGATCATCGCTAGTTTTACGGAGTTTCGCCTTCCGGTTTCCATCCATTTCGGCGGCGTGGGAAATCAGGTCGTTGAACGTCCGCCGATGCTCGAAGAAGGAACCGATGGTGGGAGACTTGCATGTCTGCTCCTCGAGCACTCGAGCTAGAGCTCTCAGAGCAAAGCGTTCCATCGCATCCGGGCCCTCTGGTCCAGTTTCCAGGAACAAACATTCGAAAGTGTGATGAATGGAATCTTTATCCTGTTTCAGAAAAGGACAATGATTCCCATATCAGTCATCACGTGCTCGACTTTTCTCTTCACTAAGATGAAACCCCAGTAACGGAGTCTCAGCGAAACTCACTCGGCACTTGGTAGAGCAATAAACAACCCGCGAACAGACACAACATTCAATTGGTTTCGGAAGGCTTCGGTTGAAACACCAGTTGCAGGTGTCTTTCAGCCGCTCGGTGTCGACGGCAGTCGCGTAAGGTATGTCGCTGAAAATGATTTCTCCTTTACGGAAGCTAAGCATTCTCTCAATCGACTCCGGGTCTGTCGGTCTCAGAAACTCTCGAGCTTCGTTATCAAGTGGCACTGGGGACTGTGGAGTTCCAGGTCAGATCGAGAGCCCTCCTCCTCTTCAGCGCGAGCGGGAAAGGAAGATCTCGGCCAGAAATCTCTCCAACCGCTCAGCCATCTTGTCGATCGATGCTCTTGGAATTGACCTGCATCTGAGCTCAAGATTTCAGGGCTCTCATTGTATGATCGTCTGGAGACGAGCAACTCTTCGTATGATCGCTTCCCTTCAGAAAACTTCCGGCAAGCCGATTCAGACTCGGAGTTGCCGCGATAGCTCCCGGCCGGCAGAAATTCAGCGAAACTCTGCACGTTCACGTCTGTTTCATCATGCGAACGCATCAAGCGCCTTCCGAAGCGGAGCATGTTTACCGTACGTGGATTTTTATGCTTTCAACCTTCGTTATCGACCCCAGTCAACTCTAGAAAATCCACGCGTCTTGAGCTGAGCTCACTCCGAACCGGAGCCGCTCGCTGGTACGAGCGCGAGTGACTTCAACATCTTGCTTGATTTGCCACTTTCCTTTAAGAAACGGGGAGATTGCGGGAGACGCAGACGCACTGAAGCTCCAATCTCGGAACCCGAACGTTGAGCAAGTTCTTCTCGGGGAGTTCGATCCGTTCCCAACTGATTCGGAACAAAATACCTCACAGCGTTTGTGATGAGTCATCACTGATGACAGCATGCGACAAGCGCCGGAATGTTCTTAAAGGAATCAAAACTCTGCGGTCGAGTTACGAATGTTCATGGAAGCATTACTAGTCGGGAACTCGCCAAATGGACCATCAATACTTCACTTTTTGATTTACCCTGGGATTCTGGGAGATAAGGGACTACTTTTTCGGGATTCACATGCGTGTACACAAGCAGAAGTTCCCGTGATGCTTTCAGTAAAAAAAGTAGTCCATTATCTCCCAGACTTGAGGGTACTTACAAGAATCGATAGTGGAGGATCAATGCCCGAATTTAGTTTACGCTCCATGACCGCTTCTCGAGTACATTCACCGGGATCGCAGCCGGCGGCGCCGGCCGATCGCTTCCTAGACGGTGAGCAGCATCCGAGTTGGAATTTGTCAAACGCCGCTGAATCTGAGGCGCCATGCATCTCGTTCCTGTGGCAACCCAAAATGTTCCTGATCCCAACCAAATGGTGACATCCCGCAAATCCGGGTTTCTTCCATACATACCCGATGTCGAAAAACCTACTTCAGTGGTTCCCGAACTTTTTCGGCTGCATTCATACCACAAACTCAGGGGATTGACCCTATACTCCGATTCGACCGGACCTCCTCCCTCATTGTATTCCCTCCTTGCCCGATAGCGGAGTTTAGGTATGCTGAGATGACCTGAGCTCTCCGAGTGACGTGGTATCCAATGAGGGCAAGTTCGGCTGACATACTCCTCTTTTCCAGCGATTCGGAATTCCGTGATCCAGCCATAACGGTGACCGATTCGCATGACTGAGATTGGCGAAGTTTCTCAATCCCATCCTCTCTAATATCCCAGATGCCTATAGGAATGCTAGTACCGAAACTAACGCAGAAGTTTTGGGCATTATCGAATCATAGTGCGCTTGTATCGGAATCGGTTTCCTGACATCTAGAGAATCATGTACAGTTTGTCTCGGATCCGTCGCAATAAGTTCAGAGACTTCTTCCGGCGTGACCGGAATTTCAAGTTGAATGCTCATGTTACCCAATACATTGACGCATTTTCCACCCATTAAAGACCTTAGGTACATTTCTAGAAGTCTCAGACTACTGACGCTGGGTCCAAGAAGATCGAGGTAAAGGGTGAGGTGGCGAATATTCGGAGAAGCACGAAAATCTCTTGATATGGCACAGGAGCTCAAACTATCTATCCTTAGGGAAGCACACTGAACCGCACTCCTCATCGAGGCCACACTCTCACGGAGTTCAACCCGGATACTTGTCCACCGCGCGGAACGACGACCGGTAACCTCTGAAGCGAGCTATGGTCATTTCGGTCGCGGAATGACCCCTCCAGACTCGGAAAACTATGGTCAGATTGGTCCCGGAATCACCCCTCCAAACTTGGGAGAGAATGGTCGGATTGGCCCCGGAATACTGTTCTTCACTAGAAGAACAGTGACTGAGAGCTTCGACCGAGCCCGCAGGGAGCTCATTCTGAGGACAGCTGACTTCTACGATGCTGTCACTGCATTTCAGGCAGATTCGCAGAAATCGATCGTTTCGAGCGAGCCTGGGGAAGACGACCTGACTGTCACTTTCGACACCTAGTATTGTACCTTTAGCACGCTTCGCCTCAAATCGGCGAGGATCGACATGAATACTTCATGACGGCAGAAAAATTGAAGGGAAAATATATGTTGAGCAAGGTCGTTACGAATCCGGAATAAGGAATATATAACTGAGTGCGGATCGTCCGGTTCCTCGCCTAAGCTCTGGCAGATCATTACTGATGGGTGCAAGAGCTTCTCTGGAGCTAATGAACGTTAGATGACCCTCCAACCAACGAGTGGCACAGATGAGCTTCAGTCTGCGCTCGCCTGATGAACGTGCGTAGGCTTCGGCAAGATCTCGCGGGCGTCTTACGCGCAATGAGGAGCATGTGAAGGAAGCGTAGACATCGGACACCAGGCCGGCCGTTGACCTCATGGGTTCGAGCTCGCTAAGCCCCAATACAAGATTCAAGGAATGGCTGAGCATTGACAATACTTCTGGCACCACAGTTTCAAACCAGCCAGGACACCTCTTGAGCATTGGTTCTCAACCATTGGCCTGCCGTGGACCCTCTCCGACGGAGAGACGAACTGATTATTCGACACGCGAAAACGGACTCAGTATTCTGTTGTAGTTGTGGGTGGATAACCATGTTATTAGAATCACTTCTGCAAACTGCTCCATAGCGGACCGATCCGAGATCATCATTGAACTGTGGCCATATCGACTTGGCAATTTCGGTGAGACAATCGTTACCGGTTCGTGGCCGTCATCGAAAGAATGTTGAGTTGAAGCTTCGTCTCCGTCAGACGCATTGAATGCCAATACTTCGTGACACACGACACGTATGAGTACGTGGAACGAGTCACTGCAGGGAGCGAGCGAGGAGCCTAGAGGTCTCTTTACGGCTTGCCCACGTTAGACGTCGGACTCCTTGATACTCAGACATTTTTGACGCTCTGAGCAACACAATGGTCCCTGAAGAGACCCAGGATATCTTCGCCCTTGTTTTCCATTTTCCAGAAGTCGGGATCATTATCGAGCTAAGAAACTCCGATAAATCATTCCGATGCGAAACAGTGATTCGTCAGACTTCACGGGCCTCACGTCGCTCCGTGCGTTACCTGAAGCGTTCAACGTTGATACTGAAAGTATATTCGGAAATTTCGTGATCCCGAGTGCAAAGACAGCAAGCTGGGCTCTCGGTAGAACACACTTGGACATTAACAACAAACATAGCAGATGTGAATAACACTGCTGGAATCATGACCCGTCAGGAGGAGGGGTCTACTTCGTGCGGACACCATTTGTGGCGCAAGATCAATCCTGGGAGAGAAGCCGTTGAGACGTCCCATGATAGTGGCCCCATCCATGCCAGATGGCAGTTGGAGCGAAGTAACGTTCCTCAAATCGAGTCCTCTTCCGTCGAGCGCATTCATGATGTTTCGAGCGAGGCCAGCCCCTTTTTTCTGTGTCACATCGAAGGAGGTACCTGGTTCAGTGCATGTTGATCGTTGCTCGTTTCAACGCGAAGTGGGAAGTTCAAGGAAACGGGTTTCCCTGGTGTTGAAATCGCGGAAACGCGATCCCACGTCAACTCGATTCAAGTCTCAGAACGTTCGTCGAAGCTCCAAGTCGAAAATTGGTTGTGTGATTGCTCAAGAAGAGCTTCAAATCGTTCCGTAGTTGGTTCAACTGAAACCTCAGTTTGAGAACGTTATAGACTCCACCCACCGTTGGTGACATCCTTCCCTCCATAATCATGGTAACAACCATGATCTGGGACCACATGGACACTTTTCATGCTTTGAGCAATCGGGTGCATCGACAGAGAGGGCCCATAAACCGCCGGTGTTCTTGAAGGAATCGTGAGTTATATTGTGAGTTGATCTTCCTTGCCGACGTGTCCTGACCCGTCGTCGAGCACTGAGTAGAATTTCGATTGGATGACTCCGATGACGATTGCTTTTCGGATTATGCTTCCAATCGGCTTGATCGTCTCGTTCTGGAGTACACAACCGATTCCTGTCGCGTTCCGCTCCGAATCGCTGAGATGCGATTCAAGGGGAATGGTCGCTGGTATTTAAGCGGTATTTTGGTAGAGCTCGGAAATTGCCTTCGTTGGTGTTCTCGTCGCCCGGGTGTGAGAATCCGCTTTCTCTGTGCTCGAGCAGAGTCATGTTCTGCCTCTCACAGAAAAGTACTGTATGCATGAGGGGGAATCAGTCCTTGGCGCTTTCGAACAGCGTGCTCGTGGGGGGCGCTACTGACGTGGTTCGGAACATCGTGAGTTACCTTACCGTTGTGTCTTTCGAGGAATTTCCCGGCACTCTCAGTAACTTCGTCTTGATTCTGCCAGATAGTGGTTTTCGAGGATTTCGACCGCTATCTTGTACTTTTTCAGAGCCTGGCTTATCCGGACACACAATTCTGTACCCCAGCTGTCCCGCCTAAAGGCTGCGCTAACGTGCATTTCGCTATACGATGACCAGAGTCACATCTTGAAATAGTGATGCCGGGAGGATCGGCTACGACTCGATTCCTGAGCTTTCGGAAGAATGTAGCTCTCATAAGTTTTCCAGAGATCCGTTCAGGACTTTGAATCTCTGTTGATCCGTTGAAGGTGTCGATTTCCACGAATTCATGCGAACGAAGTCATACGTATTCACAGGGTTGAAGGTGAGACTCTGGTACTTTGGTGTAGAAAGCGGATCCGCGTGGAGATGGCCAAGAACCGAAAGCAGACTGAAAGATCTGAGCTCAGCACTCGTCTAGATGGGGCTCGTTTGAACAACGTATGGGCTCGACTCGTTCTGGTGAAGCTCGTTTCAACATAGGACTATGTTCTAGGGGGCGATCCGACACGACGCTGACTATCCCATCCTGCCGTCGGTTTCGGGATCACTTCTCACCTCGGTTAAACTAAGGGTCAACGCCCACTCGAAGGTCTTCGCGGTGTACGCGAAGCCACAAGAGCACTACTCCGATGTAAACCCGGGATACCCATCTTCACTCCGCTGGCTTGTTCATTCGAGGGCGGCACGGGTACTCTGCAAGCGCTCCGATTGCTACCTGGTGGGTCACACTTTCAGCAATCGGCACCGCTGACGGGTCCTAGCTCCAGAGTTGAGCGATGCAGTTTTCCAGAACCCCAGCTCTTATCTAAAATCCGCAACATCACTCAGCCATGAAAATACCCCTCGATGGATCGTGAATGCTCTAGAACGAGAGTAATGGGGTACCAGTCCATCCACAGATACAGAACAAACAGCATTCGGTTTCTCCAGGATTCCAACGAAGGCTCACGGGCTGCCGGCCTCATTCTGCGGGTTTCGCCGGAAGTTAGCTGCAGCGAAACTCATACAAGCCAGAGTTCTTTCTCGCTGCGCTGTTGTTCGGGACGCACCGTCCTGCGCTGCCCGTCTTCCATGTTGTGCAGCTGCTCGGTTTTTCTTGTTGTTAATGGGTCGCGCAGCGCGTCCATTCTTCCGGAGTATCGAGCTCTTGAATCTGCCCCCATTTGAATTCTCCGAAACAGAAATCGGAGAGAGGGAGCTGAGCTCTCGGGATCTAAACTACGGTAGCACATCGAGCCGCTTTTATTTGAACCCAACTTCTCGATACGTCAGGCTTCTAGTGATCGTGTTCCGTCTTGCTCAGCAGTGGCAGGCAGCGATGGCGATTCCGTCGCTTTTGACAACTTGAGACTGGCAAGTTTTTCAACCAATCGATGACCTTCCCCATGAACTTCAGTGAAGAGAGTCAGAGCCATTTCCAGATACTTTTCAAACTCGCGGTTGTAGCCGTTACTCGGGTGATTCGCGTTGGATCCCGCCAAGGTAAGACAAACCATGAACAGAATCTTCATTCGCTCATAAATGCTCAGACAACCCCCCAAGACAGCGGACGCGAGAGGAAGAAAGTGATTTAGGTCCTTCCGAGAGTCCTTCGCGAACAACATCCTGGTCAGCAGATTACCCTTGGAGCTATCGCTCAATTGATCCATTTTCGCTTCGAGCAACGGCCGAAGACCCCGAGATAGGTGGTTCGGGACATCAAACATCAGCGTCTCGAGAATCCCGGCTCGCAGCGCCTCTGTGTCGCGGGACTCTGAAACACACCGGCTGCATTCGCAAGTGAAATAGTATCTCTCCTTGAGCATTTTCTGGCGTTTGAAAAAAGAGCTTCTCGGACAAATGTAGCTGCTGCGGAGCTCAAGGCAGCTCGACACACTGAAGTCTCTCAACGCTTTCCAAACGTAGCGGTTACCAGAGAAAATAAGCAAGTAGTCAGACGCGAAGAAGCAGCTATGGTCGCTCTTCGAAGCCCCGAGATAGAGCGCGTTACCCACGCAAACTTCATTGAAGATGTAATTGTTGTCCGTCACAGAATGCGCATTGATCCGAAGTTTCAACGGAATTTCCAGGATAAGTTCTGGAGAGACCTCATGTCCGTTCTCTGATAAAAGCAGAGCGATGCCTTCACACATCTTCCGGTAGTGCTCTAGTCGGACTTCGTCAAACTTGTCCGCGTGGGATAAGAGATCATGGAATGTTCGCGGGTGTTCGAAGAAGAAGCTGGTCGTCGGAGAATCCGACTCCTTCTCTTTCAGGACGCGAGCCAAGGTTCTCAAAATGAAGCGCTCCATGTCTTTCTCGGCATCGAGAAATTTCTTAAGAGAGAAACATTCGAAAACATGGAACGCGGTGTCTTTGGCCTGTTGATGACGGAAGGGAATCGTTTGAATGGATCGGCTTCGTTCGATGCCCCTTCCCTCTTAAGGTGAAGAAAACAGAGAAAAAGGTCAAGAGAACTCACTTGACACGTGGTTGAACAGTAAATGACTCGCGAACAAGAGGAACATTTGATTGTATCTGGACATATCCTTTTGAAGCACCAATTACAGGTGTCTCCTAAACGGTTTCCTTTAACCACGGTGGCGTAAGGCGTATCGATGTAGAACACTTCACCCTTGCGAAAGTTGAGCATTCTGATGTCTGATTTCCGTGCTCCTGACGGGCGGCCCCGATTAAATCTCAACTTCAGAACTTCGTTATCGAATTTCGTGGAAGGCTGACCAATGATACTCCTAGACATGAGATGTTTCCAAAATATCATCGCTCTGAGAGGTTTCCCGATGCATCCCGATCGACGCATTCCAGATTTGCTGCATGCCGAGTTCCAGAGTGGCGCCAAGCGTTTGAACAGTGCTTATCGCAAGCATTATCCACGAGGAACCGAGCATGGTCGTGCCGTCTTCTGTTTCGGTATTTGGCAAGTTCTGACGACACGTCGAGTGCTGATCACCCACCGGATACTACTCTGACCTACCTGTTGCTCGGAGCCCAGCTGCAGAAGCTCTGTGGAGCCCTGCTCCTCGAATACCGAGATGTCTGCCGAATGGCCGCTTTCAGTTCGGGAATCTCCGAAACTGACTTCGTTCTGGGTTCCAGCTTACAGGAATCTTCTCGAAAATCAAGGAGAGATGAACATAGAATTCTTGGACGGACATTTTGGTTCCCTGTAGGATACGATGAAAATTGCGGCCAGGCGGTGGTTCTGGGAATGACTCATTTTTCCCGAGGTCTCCCAAAGTGCGATCGGGAAAGTGTCATTTTTTTCGGATCAGACTCGTCGGGGTCGAGTTTGGAGCGCGAAAAACAGCCGTCAACTCGCCGAAAAACCGATCAGATTCATCAGATTCAAGGACTCGCGAAAGGCAAGTGATCGAACCCGAATTCCCCTTGTTTCGCAAATGTTTCAGAAATCGAGGGCGAAGAAGATGATAACCAGTGAAAAACAGAAGTCGTCGGACCGACCTGGCAACTCGAAATTCGGACAGTCAGGCCATTTCTGAGTAATTCTCACTCGATGAGATACCTTCGTCTCCGCCTCGTTGAAGAGTAACGAGAGGGAATGCGAGCATCGACCAGATGACGAAAACCCAAAGAAGGAGTGGATACGATCTTGGACCATTTCTCGACACCTCAAGATAACTGGAATCGGTCTCCTGGCGAGTGATCGGCTATGGGCTTGATCCGATACCTGACCACTTTTCGGCAGACCTAGGGGACAATCGCTCATTTTCAAGAAAACAGCCTCGCAGCTATTCCCGTCATATCCATTTCAACAGCTCCACCGATCCCTCCTCGATTTTCGAAAGAATTCAAGTTTTAGTTGGTTACTACACGGGGCTTCCCGTTCCATGACTCCTGGCGACGAATATCACCTGGAGCCTCGATGAAACCTCAGAGAAAATGCGTTCTCGACGTTGGAAGAACTCCACGAAGTATTCTCCAATGTTGGAATGACAAATTGTCAGCCATCATGAGACAAGCTGAACCGGATTCCTGAGTTTCGTCCTCCGTATCGAATTTGCCTCTTCTATGAGCCAGTGCTGCACCGCGACGCAGAAGCAAATAAAACTGCCCGACACGAAAAAAAATCGCGAAACAAAGAAGTTAACACGAATTCGTCGCAAATGGGTTGAGGTGAGTCGAGGTCGTTGCTTCCGCAAAATGACGATGGACGTATGCGAGCATACCGGATATCAAGACCTGGGTGGGAAGAGACTCCGGAGACCTCACCAACCGCACCAGGCAAATGCTGACGAATCATGGAAACTTCCAGCAATACCTGCCCAGGATGAGGAAGGCAGGCTCGCCTCTTCGCACACTCTGCGGCTCCGGAGACGAATATGATGCCCATCACAGGATGATCACGTGCGCTGCACTAAGTCAACCGAAGGGTCATCTAGGAGCAAACTCGATACCGCAATTAGTGGAACACATGGACAAATCTGAAGAAGAAGAATGGGGAAGAACGACGAGAATGTTCGATTGTATATTCCGGGAGGAAGATTGCCTACAAAGGCAGCGCCAGGGTTGGCGAGCTGTTCCCGCGGCAACGACCGGGAGCGGAGCAGCCTTGAAGAGAGCTCGAGGACAAAATGAGAGGATGACCAAGAAGCTGAGAAGAGCAAACAACGTAGCTAGCGTACAGTAGTCCCGAAGATCGCTGGCCTCGAGTGTGCTGGAAGTAATACCAAACACAGGAACCTCTCTGAGTCCTCAAACACCCGAAGGCGGAGGAGAGAGTTTTACTAGAAGCGATCAGAACTCAATTTTTGTCGAAGAACACCGGAAATCATACTTTTCTTCAGCCAATGACTAAAAAACTGTGGTTACCACAACCAACTTCCGTTGAGCTTTTTTATAGAAATTTCATTCACGAACATTCTGAGAGAGATCGGATGATCCATTCAGTCTTTATCCACGAAAAAAATGGAAACAATGAAAACACTCCTTCACCTAAACCTCAGAGCTCCACCGCTCCGAGTTCCATTTGAGTTACCAATCGGAACCACTTGTGGGAGCAGCGAGAGGAGGGTCTCGATTATATCGGGCCAAAAAGCCGGTGACATCAAATGCCCGTGCTCCTCGTGTCTTTGGGACAGCCCAACGGATGGCGAAGATTGAACTCGAACGATTTGGCCGTCGAGGGAATATCTGAGACCTGGGCACTCCAACGTGCTCAGGGACGCTTTGGTTCCGATGAAGAGAATTATCCTCCCACCGCAAAAGGGTCCAATGAAACTGTTCGTCAAAGCAGTGGACAAACACGGCTCGTTTTACCTACATCGAGCGCAAGCTGTCCGCTGTGAGCATCCAGAGCTCCAGTTGGGGGTTTCAGATGAATTTCAAATCCGAAAGCTCAAAGACGACCCTGTTTCCATTGTCTCAATGAACCGAAAGCTGCTGAGCTGAAAACTACTTACTACTCGTCAAGAACATGCGCGTGAGCTTTCGAGTACTAGGGTGTCGGATGAGCATCAATATGCACTATCTGCACAGCCAGCACGCACGCTTCCCTATAAAGGGGGCTATGAGTGAGTGACAAGGGCAAGGGTTCCATCAAGACATAGCGACCATGGGAGAGAGATACAGGGAAGATGGGACGTGCTTATGATGGCCTACTACTGTTGGACCCAGAGACGGGATGATCCGGACAGGCCCACCCGAGGCACTCCCTCACGAGACGTTCCGTTGGTTCCGACATATAGGGTTCTGAGCTTTAGGTAAAACCGAATTCATTGACCCATTTTTTTTGCTTGAAAACTGTTTGGCTCGTCGTATCAACTTTGTCTCGAAATGTTCGCGATGGAATTTCCTATCAACAAGCTCAACGGAAATCGGCTGTGGGGGCTATAGTTTTCTCGTTCCCGGCCGAAGAATGGGCAACTTGTCGGTGTCAATTTCCCTCTGACAATCGGCAGAAGGCTCAGAGGCAATCAGGAAGGCGCATTTGAATTCTTTCGGAAGAACTCCGCCGGTTATGCATTCGCGTCTTTAAATTCTTCAGTGCACCTCCTGCACTAGCACGCGAAGGAGTATACCACCTTGAGGAGAATGTGGCGTATGGAATGGAGGCTCCCGTACAGATGTACATGGTTGTTGAAGAGCTCGAAGGATCTCGATACGCGGAAGTCCCTCATTGGTTCCAGGATGGAGCGGTTACCAGCGAAGAGGAGCAAGTATTTAGTCATGAAGCCGCAGCAATGGTCGACCTTGGGAGCTCCGAGGTTGAGTGTGTTCCCCAAGCGAAAATCATCGATAACGTGATTCGATGTTAACTAAGTATGCGCGTTGACCTGCGTGAGAGTTGAAGCAGGTCATCAAATGTGCGCCGGCGTTCGAAGGAATGTTCTGTTGTAGGAGATTCCTCTTCATTGAGTGGTTTATTATCCTTTCTTCGTCCACATAAATCTCGATCTATGTTGGAAACCCCGTACGCGAGAGCGAGTTCACTCTTCTGGTCGACTTCTTCTAGGAATCGGGCTGAGGTTCTCAAAGTGGAGCGTCCCACGTGTGACTCGAGGAGGGCAAGCTTCTGCCGGAAAAAAACATTCAAACACATGGTTCGCAGGGTCTTTTTCCGGTTCACAGAGAGAAGGCATCGGCTTGGATGAAACTCGGTCGCTTGCCTCTCCCGGGGAAGCAAACGGAGAGAGATGTGCCGACAACTCACCTGACACTCAGTTAAACAATAAATAACTAGAAAGCAGGAGCAAAATTTAATTGAGTACGGGAAACTTTTGGAACAACAGTAACAAGAGTCTTCTAAACGGTTGCGTGAGGTGTATCACTGTAGGCGATTTCAACCGCATTTCAGGTTTCGGATGGCAGACGTTCCGATAGTCGTAGCTTCGTTATCGTGTCGAGGGCGGGGATTCCAGATGACACATCACGTCCACTCGAAAGTTTCCCGGGAACTTCTCAAAACATCATCGCCTCCGGTGAGTTCTTCAAGCTCCGAAGAGGATATTCAGAGAAATATTTCGGCTCGTTCAGGATATCGAGTAGATCTCCAGACTCTGCCGGTGATTGGGTGGTTCTGGACAGCCCTCAGCAAGAAGCGATTCCCCCTGAAGAGCTCCACGTACTCGTCCTTGAATTCGCACCTGTGATCGCTCTTCGATGCCGCGAGATACAGCGCTTTCCCTTGGTGGGTCTCCGAAAAAATCTTGAAGCATTCAACGACTTGCGCTTTGATAATTTTCTGCGCGATTTCAAGGATAAGACCCTCAGATATATCACGTCCTTGTTCCGACAGATATCGCTCGAGTGTTTCACTGCTGAGCGTGAAATCTTTCGATCGATACGAGTCCAACAGAGCAGCGTGCGTCAAGAGGTCTCCGCAAGTACGTCGGTGCTCAGAGAAGTGCTGAACCAACGGCTATTCGGAGTCCTGCTCTTCCAAGACTCGGGCCAGGCTCCTCAAGATCATTCGGTTCATTTCGAGAGGATTCTCGCGCGGGAACCCGAGTAGCTGGTACTCCAAACTATGATACGTAGCGTATTTGACCTGCTTTAGAGGAGAGGGGAGAAACCCTTAAAACGCGGTACGTGAAATATCTCCCACACACTCCGGGCACATGCGTCCATGGTTAGAGCACCTGCGAAACTACTCATTCGGCACTTGATCGAGCAATAGATCACTTGTGAACAGGAAGAACACCTGATTTCATCAGGACATTCGTGTTCGAAACAACAGTTGCAGGTGTCGCCCAGCCGCTCGTGATTGAGAACAGTTGAATATGGCGTTCCCGCGAATTAATCTCCTTGCGGAAGCTCAGCATACTCCCGTTTCGCCGCGAAATGCTTACAGGCGATCACGGAACTCTCGATGCTTCGTTATTAGATGGCGTCGGGGACTTCGTAACGCACGGGGGTTCCACAGGAGGAATAGTTCTGAGATGCTGAGTAAGCCACGCCACTCGTCGCTGCCACAGGCGCGTCCGTGTCTGAGGTCATGCCGAATCAGAACGCGAGTCATTCCCTACAGCGTACGACTCTCAATGGGATCAGTTCCGATCTCCAGCGATCTCAATGATGACACTTGTTGCGTTGAACACTGAAAACGATGTTTCGTGCCGAGCGTGAAACCGCGAAGGGTATTGAGTTCGAAGAGTACAGAAGAGGGGTCGCGAGCCTCTGGGCAACTTCAGCCTCAGGTTCGGAGGCTCCCAGTGAAGTTTTCCGGGACCGTTCACCGACGCCAGGAAGACTCAATATCGAGGTTAATTCGTACTTCAGTCAAGAAGAAGTAAACGACATCACGTGCAGCTGTGCGGACAACTTCGACAGTGCCCGTCGGAACGAATACGTCTGCGAAAAGCTCCTGGAAATTGCGAGACAGAAAGATGAGTACATCCGATGGTTGACGGCTTGTGGCTCGCACTGGATCACGGCACAGATTCAACCGAGTAAGGATCTCATATTCTTGGCCGACTTTGGACCGTTGATCATCAGCGTCTTCAAAGGTTCCTACAAAGGAGGTCGTGTAGCGTGAGTAACCTGCGGCGAAGAGGTCCAGGGCGAAGAGTTTGTGGACCCTTATGCGAGCACCCCTAACTCTCAACTTCGCCTCCGACCCGCCGGAGTTTCCGAAGCAAGCTTTATCAGACATCTCCCCTCCACTTTCAGTCCGATTTCTGAGGACAGCCCTGGCGCAGCCTTCAAACATCCCAAAACTATCGACGCGGAAAGAGGCTCTCCGCGAGAGCTCACCGCTTCCGTCCTGAAACATATCTTCCTCAAGAACGAGATGATGATTCCAGTGAAACTCTGTTCAGAGGCCAAGAGCTTCCTCGCCCACAATGATCGCAGTGCGAACTGGCTCGTCGTGTCTGGCAGGTCGTTCCATGTTAGCTGTGAAAACAATCTTGAGAACAAGTGCGTCGCGCATTTCTCGGAGCTGCGGGGTGCGAAACTGATCGCATTGAGAACGCAGCGAATGCGACGTTTGGCACTGGAGAACGGTGCTCATATTCGGGACTGAATAAAGCTGTGCGCATGCCATTGATCGCTCGATTATCCTCTGCTGCTAGAAGTCCGGTTTCCGGGCTGCTCCGGGCATATAAGGTTCCTGGATGTCGATGAGAGGATATTATGACAGGGTTGGGAATCGAGAAAAAATTATCGATTTGCGGTGGGGAAGGACCTACGGAATTGACTGAA
Source organism: Phytoseiulus persimilis (assembly GCA_037576195.1). Taxonomy (NCBI): domain Eukaryota; kingdom Metazoa; phylum Arthropoda; class Arachnida; order Mesostigmata; family Phytoseiidae; genus Phytoseiulus; species Phytoseiulus persimilis. The sequence continues at coordinate 30,048,217 of CM075103.1, forward strand.
ACGATCATGTTCGAAAAATCATAGGAAGTGAATTCGATGAAAATCGAATGTTGTCCAACGAAGGAATTGAACCATCTGAATGTCGATTCGGATCCTCGACTAGGGCACTCGACTAGAAGCCCTCTTTCGAAATCCACACGAAATCCAGCAATTCACACGGTGCACCTCAATTTTATGGAGTTATGAAAGAACGAGTGGCCCCGGAGCGGAAACGAGAACATTTGCGGTTGCCATCAAGCGGAACTCTGGGTTTGCGGTCGTCCGAGTCGAACGTCAAAACGCGGACGCGGTCATCGGGCACTTCGGACAAAGAACTTCCAAAGGAACCCGGATACTGATTGCGGATCATGCGAAACTTTCCGAAAGCAAAAAGCTTAGCGAGTGGGCATCGCGGGAGGGTTTGCGCATTTTTGTTGACAGCGGGCACAATCCACAATTTAATGGTTCAGCGGAACCTATAATGCGAGATTTCAACACGTCATGGCCATGTGCCCATCACATCCGGATTGTTGGAAGACCGTGGTCCGGGAAGACTCGTCCGGGAAGCCGACTCGTTGGCCGTTTGGCATAAACCAACGCCTTGGGTGCCACGCTAAGCTAGCAATCGCGGGTTCGATCCCCGGCCGGGACAACAAATTTCTTGAGTGGTAAAAAGAGGATTCAATTTATATCAGAATTGAATCTGAACCATCTTAAGACCCAAGCCCACCGTCCGCAATGGGATTTGCGAGGCGATAGGGAGTGTTTCTGAAGCAATACCGAAAGGTGATTCCGGGACACTTCTGAGGGCTGGCTGAGAGGTTCAGCCGGAAAACAAAAAAAAAAAAAAAGTCCGGGAAGACTGGGTGGTTGGTAGAAGAGAGTTTCGCGTCGGCATCGAGACATCACATCTCATCCACACCCTATCTACACCCTCTACTATCGGTTGTTCGCCCGTTTTTGCTGTCAGGAGTGACGTCGCTCATCCCCGCGCCGACGAAAAGTTGTGTTCGGAGGGTTTGTTGTGTTCGAACGAAAAGAGGCGGTCGTTCAAAATAGAACTAGCCGTCCAAGGAAAACAGAAGAAGAGTTTCGATGCGAAGCCTTGTCAAAGATTCCACAGTTCGGCATAGGCGATCAAGTCTTCGCGGGAGTTGGAAACACTTTCATTTATAGAGGTCCTTTTGTAGCGACCGCCGGGGATGAATTCGATGGAATCAGTGGAATCAGACGATGATCAGTCTTGCTTATTCAGACAATATACATCTTTAAATATAGGTGTGGAAATAGATATACTTCACTTTGTCCCACCGGCCCACGTGTGCTCCTTCTCTCACTCTGTCGGGCCGGTCACTATCTAGGTTTGGATAATTCATTAGCTTATGGCTCAGGATACCTGAAGGAGAAAGGAGGTGACTCCCAAGTAGACCCATTTTCCGTTATGACGCGTAACGGAAAATCGATTCGGGGAAATGAATGGAAGACTTGCTATTTGTCCATACTCTGCAGTACTTCTAAAGAACCGGCACCACGGCTACCAAGAGACAAGGAACCATGGTCATCTCGCGCGGCTGCAAGGTGTTTGGATCCGGAGAGCGAATATCCGTTCCCGGTCGCCGAGAAGCAGAGAATACTCGGGAATTTCCAGAAAGACGCGAGCCGATTCACCCTTTCAGGCTGCAAGTTACATGATCATGAGGAGCCTCGCCGGTTTCTCTGACTCTACAGGCTTAACGCGTCTCAGAATCTCTGTTACGCTTCGAGTGAGACTTTCGCTCGATGTCTACGACGCATCGACAAAGATGATACGCTCGATCTCTTCAGGGTCGACGATTCGTGATCCGTGCACTCCCTTCAACATTAAGAGGTTGATCCAATTGAAACTTACATTAGTATGTTCAGTCAAACATCTAAGTGATGTCAACATACATATATGTTCCTGCATAGACTGCCTCTTCATATTCTCGTGCTCCTGCTAATTCCACTCTCTCGTTCTCGATTGTGAAGTTATTGTGGGGCTCCAGAGTTCCGGTCCCATAGCGTCAGCAAATGCAGCACAAATAAGAGCATGATCATATTTTCTCAAAGGAGAGGTCGCCGATGGGTGTAAGTTGTTGTGTAAGCTCAACTCGAGACCCGGTTCGCACTCCCGGAGTTTCATAAAAATACATGATTTGTGATAGAAATCCTCCAGATATCAACCAGCACCTTTGAGGAAATCTTTGAGCAACAGCATCAGCGAGATCGGGGCTTACACTTCACATACACAGTAGAGCCGCGTGAGATCTCCGTAGTCTCTCGTCTCATGGTACTCCTGGGGCTGGTCCTTGAGAAGTACTGCAAAGTCTGGATAGATAGAAAGTCTTCCATGTATTTTCCCGAATTCATTTTTCGTTATAACGGGAATACTATTTTACGTTATGCGTTATAACGGAAAATAGGTCTACTCCCAAGGAGTAGTTTTCAAGAACCCTTCATGAGAGACTCACTGGAGGAGCAACACAGGAGAACGAGGCGTCGTCTGGCCCGGTAAATGTACGGAACGTTGCAGTGCCAAGCTCGTTCACGAAATTTGAAGGAGCGAAGTAATCGAAAGGATGTTTTACTGCTTTGCTGGTGAGTCAGACGGATAGCTCGTGGACTCCGGAGCCAGCCTGTACATGACGAGGAACAGGGAAGTCAACCTTTGAGTGTCAACCTTGTTCCTGTGGAACAACTCAGCCGAAAGCGTGTTTCAACTTTTTTGTCCGCAATGTGAGTAGCGAGATTCGAGAGCAGAAGGGTCGGCTGTGTCCGGAGGCAAGCGACGTCAATGGGCTGTACAGGCTGAAAAGTTGTACTGTGAGTGCCTTGGCGATCGTCTGTTCGAGGGGATTTCGAGCTCTGGCACACGGAATAAGGTCACCTCAATTACAGAAGCATGAAGAAACTACAGCAAGGTCTCGTGGAAGGAGCGTGATGCCAAGTTCTGGAGGCGCTTCCCGTGTGCGCTGCTTGAGCCGCAGGGGAGAAGAGTCGAGCACCGTTCTAAAAGCGGGGCTTTCGGGCATTTCAAGAATTCCGTCATGTTTGCTGAGCGCAGCATAGGTGACAAACTGGACACGTTTTGGGGTGACAACGGTGCGACAGAATTCAAGAAAGATTCAGAAGAAATTCAGAAAAAACTCAAGGGAACGTTTCCCCTTGAGTCACGTGATTGGAGAGACTCCATTTCACGGATCTGCGGCTGTATAACGACTTCACTGACAGTCACGGACGGCCGGCACATGGGGAATACGGCAGCGTCTCAGGCGGATGCGATGGACGTGTAACGGGGTAGGAAGCCAGATTGGTAGATCGTGGCTGCTCCCAGACGAACGGAGAGGACTGTGACGAAACGTATTCCCCAGTGGTCGAGGCCACGACCCTTCGATTCCTATTCGCCGCCACGGCGCAGAAGGGCACAGAAAGGCATCAGACGTTGAAACTCGCTACCTCCACGGAAAGCTGGGATTCGATGAAATTTCATGGAGCGGCCCGAGCTGTTCAAAGTTCTAGAGAATCTCCGCCTCCTGAAAATATCTCTGTATGGCTTGGAGCGAGCGGGTCGTGTTTGGTTCGAGACACTGAGCAGGAGTCTGAAAACGCTCGCTCTGAATGAGCTCAACTCCGACAGGTGTTGTCACTACTTGACTCAGGGCAGCAGTGTCTTGGTTTTGACAATCCGCGTCGATAACTTCTCGATTTTCACCAATGACAAAGAATCGAAAAATAATCTGAGGGATTGCCCCCAAAAAATCTCGGGCCAGCCTAGCACTGACTTGATATCCGACTCCTTATGCATTCTGAGAACAAAACCATTCTCTTGGATAAGGAGGAAAACATCCTCCGGGTTTAAAAAAGGCTCGCACTCTCTGATGCGAAACCCACGTACGACAACGCCTCTAGAAGCAGGCACAAGGCTTGTCAGGGGAGGTGAAAAGGAACCGCGAATCGACGCGCCCTACCGCGAGGCCCTGGGATGCTTGATCCACATTCACCAGGTAACACGTCCTATGCGCGATATGTCATGCAGCAAGGTCGAGCGCATCATGCGTTATTATGAAGGAATCGTGGATATCAAACTGCAGTCCGATAGGAACAAGACGGGTCCCACGAAAAGGTTACCGACGCAGACTGGGCAGTAGTGTTGATTGCAGGAAATCGACCACAGGTCACGCCTTCATCCGGCGGATGGTCACGGAATCGATGCGACCCTACTTTTCGTAGTCTAAGGGGGTAATTCCGGGATCGATCTGACCATAATTTTCTAGGTCTGAAAAGGTAATTCCGATGTCGATCTGAAGGAAATCGACCACAGGTCACGCCTTCATCGCGGCGGATGGTCGCGGAATCGATGCGACCCTACTTTTCGTAGTCTAAGGGGGTGATTCCGGGATCGATCTGACCATAATTTTCTAGGTCTGAAAAGGTGACTCCGATGTCGATCTGACCATGTCTTCCGACGTCCATGGAAGTGATTCTGGAGCCGATCTAACTATCCTTCTCGAATCCATAGAGCTTAATCGGGGCTCAGTCTAACTATACTTTCCGGGCTCTATGGAAGTGATTCTAGGATCGATCTGACCATACTTCTCGGAGTCCACGGCGATTATTATTAGGCCCCTCTTTGTGCTCAGTCATCTTCAGACACCTCGTCGCTATATCGATCTACATCTCACCGAATTCATCACTTCTGCAGTACGATAGTTTCCCCTCCGACCTCGACGCTACCTTTATCACACTGCCCACCGCCAGATTGGTTATAGCTGGAGATTTCAATGCCCATCATGCATCCTGGAGCAGCTCGCGCAGCTGTATAAGAGGATCGACCCTCTCCGACTGAATGGCTCAGCACGACCTCCTGCTGGTTAATATCCCGGTAACATTATCCCGGTAACAACGTTCTCCAGAGGGGACCTACAGGCCTCCCTCGACCACACAATTGCTTCGAGTGGAGCCCTGCATATGATTACCGATAGGCGGGTTCTCCGTCAAGAGGAATCACTCTCTCATCACTTTCTGATCTCCTTCTCGGTGGGCGTCGACCACTCCCCAGTCCCCTCTTGCGTGCGTACACGGCCCATATCACTCTAGTTCGAGAGTCTCTCGACGCTCATGCTCCCACGCTCGAAACCTACGACGGGCGGACGGCGTCTAACCTTCTTGACATTGCCTGCCAGAATGCTCCCGGCCTCGCCGCTCAGGAACTGGAAGACCTCCCAAGTACTGGCGGCATACAACGGCGGAGCAAAGGTGGTACTGTACATATAGCGGCCCGCTGGTGCTTGACTCGATCACGCTCGAACGGCCTCTCCGACGTAGAGCTGCGGGCTTCCCTGCAGGCGAGCAGGAGGGAGCTCTAGAGGACAATCATCACGAGCAAGCTCGCTTGTTGGAGAGCACTCCTCGACGACGTCAATGAGGGAGATCTACCCTCCCGGAAGGCATCCAGGATCGCCACAGAAAAGAACAAGAAGAAGAGCTCCGAGTTGACTTCCGACCCATAAACTGCCTGAACACAATCTCGAAGGCAGCGGAGCACCTGGTCAACCGCAAACTGGCGATCGAACTCGAGAGCAGAGAAACTCTGTCACCGAATCAGTTCGGCTTCCGGTTGGGACGAGCGACCTTGATGGCCGAGAGTAAGGTTCTCGAGGCGGCGAACGCGCAAAGAGGAGTTGACACCAGGCGTCCACGTTGCCTACTCATCCTTTCGGACGTGAGGAACGCTCTAAGCACCATCAGTTGGGACGCAGTCAATGGCGCAAGGAGGCCGAGATATCCTCATACCTCTGACGAGTTCTGAGTTCATACCTACGGGACCACGAAGTCATTGGCCATCTTTCTCAACGTAAGCCCCTGCCTTCCTCCATCGATATCAGACTCGACGGGGAACGAATTCCGGTGACCAGTACGGCCAAGTACCTTGGCGTCATAGTGGACACCGGGCTGTCAGGGAAAGCGCACTTGACATACGCGATGGCGAAGACGACCACGGCAACCAAGGTACTCACGAGACCCCTCCCCAGAGTCGCTGGTGCAAACGCCTCCAGGTGACGAGTACTGGCCTCTGCTGCCGACAGCGTCAGGTTGTATGCCACACCTTTCTGGGCCCTTCGGGCTTCGGCTCCGGTAACCTGGGGACTTCTCGACTCAGGACTCAGCGACCAATCTGCGTGGGCATTTCACGGGCGAACCGAATAGCATCAACGCTGAGAATACAGGTCCTGGCGGGGCAGATCCCCTACGACCTCCCCTGTCGGGGACGGGCGATCGTTCGGCACGGCACAAAAGATGGAACGAAGTCCACCCACCGAACCAAGGAGCTTTGACTCGCCGCTGCGTCCCGAACATCGAGGAGTGGATCAGTAGGAGCCACGGCTCTCTTACATACCCCCTCGCACAGGTGCTCATCGGCCACGGGTCCTTCGGCGCATACCTGGCCCGGATCAAAAAACTTCCGTCACCAGACTGTCTCCTCTGCAGCTCAGGCGCGAAAGTCACAGCGCGACACGCACTCGAGAATCGCCCGGAAACAGAGCTCTCCAGGCTGGAGTAACGCCGGATCTCGACTCATGGTTCTCGGCCGGTGTACGGGCCGACGCTGGTGAGCTCCATGCTCAAGGGACGTGAGGAGTGTCGAGCAGTCGCAATGCTTGCTGCCGATTTGATTTCGTACAAAGTTCGAAACCTCAAGCCTCATATTGACCGCTACCTAGCGGCTCGACAGCATGCGCCAGCCCAGCCCACAGTCATGAGCTCCGCGACCCCGGTCTGCGATCGATAGAAAGGCCAAGAAGGGGACCCGAAGTAATCCCCACCGTGGGACGTGCCGGGTTGCCTTTCTGCTCGCACGGCCAATAGAGGAGCAGGGTTTGAGAGGGGATTGGCTCCCCCTCGAGGAGTTTGAGTTCTACACTATCACGAGTCGAGCTTGGATAAGCATTTCCGCTCCACTGGTGGTGTGCGTGAACGAATTCCTCCCACTTCTCGCCAAAAAAAAGGAGGTTGTTCCGAGGTCGACCTGACCAAACGTTTTGGTTTCTAAGGAGGTGAATGCGGAGTCTATCGGACCATAGCAACATGTACCAATCAGCCATATGAGGAGATTGTTTTGGAAATGATGCTGACCCAATGAAGAGAGAGGGAAGGGCCTCGATGCCACGGACCGCAGTCCAACCGCGCGAAGCGCGGCTGACTCCAGACGAATAACAGCTCGGAAGAGTCGCGAGAACCAAAGTTTTCCTTCCGAACCAAGAGCCGTTCGCCGCGATGACTTTCTCCAGTCTGCTGCTGGGGCCGAGATGTCGGCGCGTTTTCAGGCGGGGACATGAGATGAGCGCCCAGTGACTTTTGAGGTAAGAGAAAGAAGTTATCGGATCCACCAGGTCACTTCGTTTCCGGGTAGTTTGGCTTGAAATAAGAAGCTTTCGCCATCACTGAAATTTCCGAAATTGGCTTCTCTGAGGAGTCACGAGCGGTTCTCCACGGGAGAGGTCGGCAGGGGGCCTGGAGGGCTCAGTTCAGGGGGTATCTTGTATTGGATACCGTTCCTCCGATTCGCGACCGATCTGAGCGTTCTGTAGCTGGAATCAAGGGGAATCTTCTCGTTTTTTAATTTTCGAAATCGATTGAGAATTGGCGATTCCCTGATAGGTCCTTTCGGGGGTCATGGATTACATTGAGGAAAACTTCGAAGAGCTCTAGGAAACGCAACACCGATCTGATTCTGAGAAACAAAAATGCGATGCGCCTCTTCAAGAGCTCTCGATCAGAAAAAAAATCCCAGATCGGAAAAAAAATTGACCGAAATACAGCTCAAAACACGGAGGCCTAGAGAATGTTGCAGCTCAGAAAACACATGTTGTGTGGCGGTCATCGTAAGTCGGGAATTTTCTTGCTCTCTGTTCTTTTGCTCATGAATCGGTAAAAAATTATCCGATTCTGGACTTCTTTTTTTTGCATTCGATAGCCGGATGGATGACGCATCTTTTTTCCTCGACTCTCGTGGATCGGTAGAAAACTGAATTTCGCAGATCGGCTCATTGTGCGGTCATCATCCAATCAGAGTATTCCTCCGCAAGCGGTCATCAGCGATGTGCGGCTATCATCCGACTAAAAGCCGCACACCCCAAACCTTCATCGTTCGTTAGATTCGGATGCCGCATAGAATTTACGTTCTGCGCACCGCTCCGAGCCAGAGATTTAGACCAGAGGTTATGAAAACCAGCAGAATGAACTATCAAACTGGAGTTGATGATGTAAACAAGCCTGTAGGGATGGGAGATTTCGCTTTTGTATACAGAAAATGAGCCTTGTGAGTCATGTTTACTGTTTTCGGGTCCGGTTATTATTGGAGTAAGTATTGGAATCCTCGGTTGCGCGGTTACCATTCGGTCATCATCCACGGAACATAAGTAGGCATATATATATATGTACAGGGTGTGTCCTCTAAGCTGCAACATGTTCGTGGCCTTCTTGTTTTGAGCTGTATTTCGGCCAAATTTCATCCGATCTGGGATTTTTTTTTTGATCGGAAGCTCTTGAAGCGATGCATCTCTTCGCATTTTTATTTTTGAGGACGAGATCGGTGTCACGTTTTCCAGAGCTTGTCGAAGTTTTCCTCAATTCAATCCATGGCCCCTACAAGAACCTACCAGGGAATCGCCGATTCTCAACCAATTCCGGAAAATAAAAAACGGAAAGATTCCACTCGATTCCACTCGATCCCAGCTACAAAACGCGCAGATCGGTTGCGAACCGGAGGAACGATATTCAATACGAGATACCCCTAAATTGAGCCCTCCAGACCCCCTGCCGACCTCTCCCGTGGAGAACCGCCCTTAACATCTCAGGGAAGCCGATTTCGGAAATTTCGTTGATGGCGAAAGTTTCTCATTTCGAGCCAAACTATCCGGGAACGAACCAACCGGCTCGATCTGATAACTTTTTTTCTCACCTCTCGAGTCACCGAGCGCTCATCCCATGTCCCTCACTGAGAACGCGCCGACAACTCGGCAGGGGTCAGGACGGCTTTGATGAGTAACAGCTCGGAAGAGGCGCATGGAATCAAAGTTTTCCTAATCGAACCAAAAGCCGTTTGCTGCGATGACTTTCTCCAACCCGCTGCGGAGGGCGCCTTGTCGGCGCGTTTTCAGTCAGGGACATAAGATGAGCGCCCAGTGGATTTTGAGGTGAAAAAAAAGTTATCGGATCGACCCGTTTACTTCGTTTTCAGGTAGTTTGGCTCGAAATAAGAAACTTTTGCGATCAGTGGAATTTTCGAAATCGGCTTCCTTGAGAAGTTACGGGCGGTTCTCCACGGGAGAGGTCGGCAGGGGGTCTGGAGGGCTCAATTTAGGGGTATCTCATACTGAGTACCGTTCCTCCGATTCGCAACCGATCTGCGCGCTCTCGCAAGCGTTTTGTAGCTTGGATCGAGAGGGATCTTTCCGTTCTTCATTTTCCGAAATTGGTTGAGAATCGGCGATTCCCTGGTAGGTTCTCGTAGGAGCCATGGATTGAATTGAGGAAAACTTCGACAAGCTCTGGAAAACGTGACACTGATCTGGTTCTCTAAAATAAAAATGATGCGATAATAGGGAGGATAAGATGCGTCTTTTCAAGAGCTTCCGATCAAAACAAAAAATTCCCAGATCGGATGAAACTGGTGAAATTCTTCGGAAACTGTCGGTAGGGTACGATGCGATGTCCCTCCGCTACTGGTTCTTGATTTTCCCGTCTGAATCGGCCGAAAGACGTCGCGAACGTTCTCCGAAGTCGCCGCCTGAATGCGTACTATCAGGAATCCTGGGACGCTGACTCTTCCGTGCTGGTGTGGGATCTTCCCAATTCGCTGCCACCATGTGATGCCACAGTTTGGACTTATACTACAAGAGGGAATACTCTGGTCTGGATCTGGAATCCTCCTGTAGACGCCGTCGTGGCCGCTCTCTCGTGCTCGGTGCGTTGTCTGTCAAACGCTGTGAGACACCTGACTGCCGACCGGCTGTCGGCTGCCCACCGGCATCGCCTCTGCCGGCGCATTCGCGGTGGGCCTACCGCACGGAGGGGAGCAGCACGACGCGTACAGTCGAGGATGCTCTTTATTTGGTATTATCAATGCACAATAAGCACTCTGTCGAGTGCGTGACAGAAGTATTGTGTCGACTACGGTCGAAGTCAATGGAGTTCGGGATCGTGATGAGGGAAAGGTCTCCATGAAACGGAATGAAGGTATGCACTCCAATTGACGGAGCTGCTAGATGGGTTGTATTGATCGTCAAGTATCTTGCGAAATAGGTCGTGATTGGTTCGAATGCAACTCTTCCTCTGTTCTCACGATCACTGGTATTACGGGTTGCATCCCACCGCAGTGAAAGGGATCGAGGAATCAAGTGGGATAAGCTCCACTCAGCCCGCGTCGGTTCCTTCATCGAATATCCTTTTGAAGTTCATCGATTCATCACAGGTGATTGACTCCCCTTCCGCTAACCACGCTCACTTCTGCGATAGCTGATCAACCAGAGCTCCTTCCTTTGAAAAGGTAGAATCGAAAATGCCGGCCCGGGTGCCGCCTGGAACGGGCCGCACCTCCCCCCCGCTAGCTACGCCACTGGTCTGATGTCTCGGACGCTGTGTCCCGTGTGCAATGAGCCCGCCTTGGCTCGAGAAACACGACTGTCATGGAAGGGGCGACCCGGCTATCTTCTGCTAGACTAATAATTCCCGACAAACACACGACTTGGCTTTCCTTTGCCCTGTCCATCCGGTTCTTCTCCTAACATCTCGAGTTGGCTAATATGAAAGGACAGAAGCTCTCACCTGGCTAGAGAATCGATAACTTTCGCAAGCGAGCGCTGGAATCTGGCGAAATTCCAATGGCATCGCCGAGGATTCTGAGCGTCCGTTGCTCATTTGTCAAGAAAATTGTCTCGCTTCCAGTGCAGAGTGGGCGAAGCGTTCCAGGTTGTACATCGCCGATGCTAGCTGGAGGCGACAATCGCTTTCACTAGATGGGTTAAACCATCGAGACTCATGGCGTCGCGTCCAAAGTCTCGGTGTAGGTATTCTACAGAAGAGATCGGGAAAATACCACCGCGTCGATTTAGTACGTAAGTTAGTTTAGAACGTAGTTTAGAATAGAGAGAGTAGTTTAGAACGGAATTACACACGGGTATCATTTAGCTGGCGTAGGCAACGTAGATCTCGACAGATCTTCCCCTTGTTCGTTTCCAAAACGCCATGGCTCCACACGTGATGAGAACCTCAGCCGTCTCTCCAGGCTCACTGATTTGCGAGATAGTCGGTATTCGGCGCACCGACCTCTTGCCTATCCGATTCCAAATCGTGCGCTCACAGCTTTCACGAGAGTAAGGAAAATGATTTTTTCGGGATCAACGAAAATGAAGCTATCGCTGTTTGGAGTCGAGCGCGTCAATTGCGGTTATTCATTTCAAATGAGCGACCCAACCAAATATCGCACACAGTTGGAATTATTTCTGATGCCGCAAGAAAATTGCAGCGCAGTGTTGGTCTCCATCGACTGGTTTCCATACGATATTGTGGAGTCCCAGTGCAACTCGTCGGTCCTCACTGCCCTCGCGGGAGCCGAGGTTTTCGTCTTCCGGCAGGATGTTTCTCTTTCTCTCATCTATCGGATGAAGCTCTGATTCCGGTGAGCTCGATCATGCATGTTGCATGAGATTGTGATGAAACGAAGCAAAAGCCGCTGCGGTCTGCGATAAATGTGGGGAGCTCTCAACTCAGTACCCATCTCGACCACCCTTCGTGCACCGCTGAGAAAGTTCGGGGTCCGCACATTCCTGCGGCTCAGAGGCTCCGCTATCTACTTCTCGCTCCAACTGTCCAACCACGTTCGAACCATAGCGATGTACCTGAACTTCGATGCTATTGGGTGCCGATTGATAGCGCTGCTTCATGTTGGAATCACATAACCAGCATATGTGGATGACGATGAACGCCCTCACTCATTGATTTGATTTTATTGGACCTTACATATGCACATATGTTCCCTTTCATTTCAGGGGTGAATAGTATTGCGTTGAGAGATCATATTTCGTTGTTCTCCCATCGCCTTAGGATATCCATCGTCCTTCTCAGGTTCCTCGCTGTTGAATCAGCTTTCAGTCCTAGTCGGTACGGGAATTACGACTGCGAGTGCTTTCCTTCCTCGCAGTCCAGAACGACATTGGTTTGTTTAGTGTATTTCTGGTCAGACGGAGATCCTCAAGGTCATACTGGGTTTTCGAACTTCTGAGTATCTCCATGGCCTTCTCTTTTGTGTTTGTCATCGCAGTTGCCGTGAGTACCATTCTGGGCCACCTGGATGGATCCATCTGTTTCACTCTCTCGAGATACATGATTTTGCTGACCTCAATCTGTCTGACTTCACTGAGGTTTCTCAGCCTTCTGGGCATGGTGATCACTCCATTGCAGTAGGTCAGTTGTGGTATTGCGGTGGGATTCCAAAGATTTTTGGATACTTCGAACCTGTTGAAGATCCAAGGAGTTCTCGCATTGAGTCTTTTGATCTTTGGCCTTATCCGTCAGCTTATTCCAGTGTTGGGGTAAGTAATCTTTTTCGGCCGCTATTTCGATCCCCAACCACTAATAGGATTCGACCATAGGAATTGACTTCCATGGTGTCTAAAGGTCTCGATTTTGATCAGGATCTGACGAGGATGGTCGAAATACCATCACTCCGCTCTTCAGAGGGTTAAATCTGATTGACCTCTAGTCTCCAAATTTGGATGTCACCTCTGGAAGAGTTCTCAAATCCGTTGTGTTGCTCGTCATGAGGAGCGAATCGTCCGCGAACAACAAACCAGGAATCGTGATGTACTTTTCCTCCCTCACATCCCAGAAGTTTCCTTTTCTCGCAAATCTGAATGCAGCCCTCGTCTTGAGGAGCTTCTTCCTAATCTGCGATGTACAGGCTAAAGAGGATAGGTGACATAGGATATCCTTGACGAAGCCCGACCGTTACGGTTACTTCCTCGGAGGTATCATTCCCCTGTTTTATGAAGATGAAGGTCTCTTCGTACAGGTGCCGGATGAGCTCAATTAGTGCCAAGCACATCCCCCTTCTCTCTCGGGTTTGTCATAGCTTTGGCCGATCGATTCGATCGTATGCTTTGGTGGCATCGAGAAATGCGTATATTAGATCCTTCTTCTGGTCTCTCGCACTTCCTATCGCTGATGTCAAGATGAACATGTCATCCTCAGCTCATTCTCAATATAAATCTTCGAAAAGACTGCAATCGTTGCCTTGCCATTCTCGTGTACAAGTACTTGTAGAACGCATGTTGTTACGGGTTCTTTGATCCATTTCATTCACAGTTCTCCGTCGGGACGCTCATGCTCCTTGATGTGCAGTATTTATCCACGCATGGCCCTATATCCTACCATATGTTCAGGGCTGACAAATGACGAGATGTTCCGAAGACCACGACGAGACTTCAACAGGTCGAGACCGTGATCGGTTCAACCAGCTTAATGAGGAGACCCTTCCAGAAATTGCATCCCATATTTGCTTCATTCCTTGGATATTGAACCTTCCCGGCCGACCGTGGTTCGGACGATTGAGACAAGAGTTTCATGCGCGTGACCTTGATACTCGAGCTTTCCTCTCAGTTCCCTTCACAATGCTTGCAGCGTTTTTCTGCAATTTTCGGAGCATTGCGACAAGCCGGAGTTTTCGTCTTTCGGTAGGATGTTTCCCTTTCATCCACCTCTCGAGTGAACCTCCGATACAGGGGGAATGCAATCGAACCGATCATGCCTGTTCGATGGGATCGTGATAAAGCAAAGCAAAAGCCTCTGCGGTGTGCGATAAATGTGGGGAGCTCCTCAAGAATGGGGAGAGCTGACTGCCGAAGACCTATCTCGCCCACTCTTCGTAGACCGCTGAGAACGATTCGGGGTCCGCACATTGCAGCGCTTCAGAGGCTCCGCTATCTTCTTCCAATTCTAACTGTCTTCTCACGTTCGAATCAGTGCGATGTACCTGCATTTCGATGCTGCTGGGCGCGGATCATTCGGGATGCTTCATGATTGAATCACATAACCAGCATCTGTCGGTGATGATGAACGCACTCACTCATTCTCAATTCAAATCTTCGAAAAGGCTGCAGCCGTTGCCTCGACATTCTCGCGGACTAATTCTCGTAGAGTTCATACACAGTTCTTCGTCGAGTCCCTCATGCTTCTTGATGTGCAGTATTGATCCACGGATGGCCCTGTATTCCTATAATCAGGGCTGACAGATAACGAGATATTATCAAGACCACTAGAAGACTCCGTTACCGATTCAACCAGCAAGCAGCAGCGAAGAAACACTCCCAGGAATTGCATCTCATATTTGCTTCATCCCTTGGAAACCAAATCCTCCCGGCGGACCGTCCTTCGGACGATGGAAACGGGGCTTTATGCGCGTGACCTTTATACTCAAGCATCCTCCTTCGTTCCCATCACAATGCTTGCACCGGGTTTCTGCTATTTTCGGAGTATTGCGACAAGCTAGAACGGCGGGCGGAAAAATTCTTGATTGCGATACGTTGGACTTCAAGCGGCCCCACGATGCCTGAACTCCCGTTCCGAAACATTGCTCACGCTGGGGATGTTCCCCCAGTTTCCCAGATATCAGGCGAGGTCGTAGTCGGGAGTGACCCTTCATGCTTTCGAGGTGGCTGATCACGATTCAGATGCTTGTCTCCCCATTCATGTACGTTTTCATGCCTCGAGTGGGCTGCAGTCATGATTATGATGACAGGTTGATAATCCATGGATGATTGGGACCATCACTTTCAGCTTTTGCGGAGTGGGTCACCTTACCCGTCATCCCAGGTGAACAACGAGTCCCGCTTGTAGGAAGACGACTCGGGCAGTGTCAACGTCGGGTATCTCTCTCGCCTTGTCACTTTGCCTAATCCGTGGTCATATTCATGATCGTGGCGGCGAAGTTATTTCGCGTATTATCACGTATTCGATGACACGAAACGTTCGCTGCGGGTTCCTGAGTTTTTGACTTTTCTCGGGAGGATCTCTCTGATGATGATCGCTCTAGGTTCCTTTGTAGTGGACTTCAGCGGCCTATCGGCGTCCAGAACGGGGCTACCGATTCCAGGTTTCGGCCGGAATAAGATTGTCAGAGAGTTACGCCTGAAAAAAAAATCCGAATGCAGAACATGGAATTCTTCCCTTTGGTCCTTGAAAGGACATGGACCACTCCGTTCCGAGTCGGCAATGATCGAGATGGGAGAATCCTCCTCAGAAATCGGGTATGCGCCGTGAACGCGCAGAGCTCTGAGACTCCTCACCTGAGGGCGTGTCTGGGCGCACTCTCACCCATCCCAGACCGGTGGCAGCTCGGATAAAAATGCCAGGAACCCCACCTGGAGCCACACTTGTTCGCATACGCTTCAAGATGAACTACTTTCCGCACTCCAGTCAGGATTTCTCTTCGACCGTGTCCGGAGGCCATGCAGTGGCATCTTCCTCGTCGCGAACGTATGTTCAGCATTCAGCCAACATGGATCCTGTGTTCATCTTCACTCCGGGAAACGTCGAAAACTTCGACAGTGCCCAGTGGGTTCACGCCAACGCACCATCTTCAGTCCTTCAAGCCGGTGAGAATCTCGGGGGCTTCCACACTACATCGGCCGGAACAACCTCTGGGTACCCGGAAAACGGCAACGGGCCTTTCCAGTCCCTCGGCCAGTCAACGAGCATGTGGCCTGATGTGCCGCCGGTGCAGGCGACTCAGAACGCTCATCCGGAACCACAAGGAACGTCAGCAATGAGAAATCGAGGAGCGGTCGATGGCTTCCACCCGATCTCGGCCGGAACAACCGCTGGGTACTCGGCGAACGACCCCGGGTCTTCCCAGTTCCTCAGTCAGTCGACGGGCATGTGGTCTGGGATGCTGCCGGTGCAAGTGACTCAAAACGCTCACCTGGAACCCCGGAGAATTTCCGGAATGAGCCACGGTGGAGCGTTCGAGGGCGTCCACCCGATCTCGGCCGGAACGAAATCTGGGTACCCGGAGAACGGCGCCGGGCCTTCCCAGTCCCTCGGCCACTCATGGAGCATGTGGCCTGGGATGCCGCCAGCGCAGGTGACACAGAACGCTCATCTGGAACCCCAAGGAACTCCCGGAATGGGCCACGGTTTCGCGAAACGAATAAGCTCTGAGACCCGTACCGAAATTCATTCTCAAAGGAATCGAATTGTGATGCGGACAGAACAAGCCCTCAACAGCTCCGTCGGTGGAGAGTTCGGGGGCTCCGACACAATCTCGGCCGCTACGACTTCTGTGTATCCGGAGAACGGCTCCGGACATTTCCAGTACCTCGACCAGTCATCGATGCAAGTGCAAGTGACCCAGAATGTTCATCCGGAACCCCGAGGAACATCCGGAACGAGCCACGGTGTAGCGTCGAATGCTCAGCTGAATCCTCGGAGAACTTCCGGAGTGAACCACAGCAGAGAGATCTCCCAAGCGGCTGCTCACGAGGATCAGTGCGCAGTTTGTAACGCTGCCGCCACTGGAAAACATTACGGCGTTCTTTGCTGTGACGGTTGCAAGGGGTTCTTCAAACGTTCTGTGACAATGAAAGAGGGAGGAGACAACGTTCCGTACGAGTGTCAATACCAAAACTTCTGCGAGGTAAACGCTGAGAACCGAAACAAATGTCGAGCTTGTCGGTTGAAGAAGTGCTTCAGGATGGGGATGCGCCTACCCAGTGAGTTTCGTAAACTTGTTCATCTCTATTAGTCGCTCCGGGAATTATCTGAAAGAGAATACCAGCATACATTCTTTCTTACAGATCCGAATAGAACGACTGCGAACCCTCGACTAGCTACACGGGACGCGAATTTCGAGCAGCTAGCGAATGAGGCGCGTGCGGCTCTGCTAAACGCGAATTGCGAGCAGCCTGTGAGTATCCTCCTTCAGATCAACAAAGACATTCAACGATCCTTGACGAAATCCAGAACCTTACCGGATGACAAGGTCATAACTCGCGAACCCTCTGATTATTAAGAAATTATCTTCTTCCACAGTTGCACCAAGCTTGGGAGCCCGGACGGCCTTACACACCAGTGCTCATCACAAGGCACATCATTCAGGCTTTCGACAGATTCTTGGAGAGCCTCGTAGCGTGGGCCAAAGCCACCCCAACGCTTTGCAGAGTCACCGAGGAGAGTAGAGCGATTCTGGTAGAAGGAGGTGCTACCGAAATCTTCCTACTGGACATGTTGCAGCGCTCTCAAGACCACACATACTTCGACCTGGGCTGTAGCCTCATGTTCGTCGGCCATGTGGGGGATGATATCCTTGAACCAGATTATGTGCAAATGACGTCGCTCTTCTCGACGCTTTCCGGGGTTAAACGGCACAAGGTCACCCCGAGGGAGTTCGCGTACCTTCGGGCGATGAGCCTTTTCAATCATCGTGAGTATTTCCCTTCAGCCTTCCAGCACCCTATCTTGTTAGCATGAAGGTGTGGAATATTCGTCATCAATCCAGCTGGTGTCGAGCAACTGGGTATAAACTTTCTTTCTCCCTCTTCCTCATAGGCGTCAAGGAACCCGAAGACCATCAACGAATGAGTCTCCTCGCTAAACATTTGACACAGAAGCTGGAGATTGAGAAAACCGACGGGGAAGGCCGAGAAAAAGGGCGATTTGCGAAGCTCATGTTGATTTGGCGCAACCTATCATTCTTGGCCCGAAAGCTCCAAGTCCATCTCCGTAATACCGGGGTGAGTGAGGAGTCCTCACAAAGAGAAGTATCCTTATCGATATTTCCCGTTGCAATCGTACAAGGTTCGCTGAAACTGGGTTCTTTTGCAGGCACTTGACAGCTCTCGCATCAAAGCTATGCTCCGGAATTCTTGTTGAGGAAAAAATAGGCGTCAAAAACCGTGGGAAACTCAAAGCGAGTGCTGCCCCAAAACCGAGTTCACCGGCTACACTGAATAAATTGTTTTCCTCTTCGTTTACCAGTTCTATTTTCATTCCATAGTTAATTCGCCCCGCAGGTACAGGCCCTCGCACCGAGTCCTAGGCCTCGACTTGAAATTGAGCCATACAGGGTGGCGTTTTTCAGTTGAAAATTCCCGAGCCCGATTTCGTTTTGGCCGTAATTTAGTCAATTCTCGGAGTTTTAGCGCAGAAATGCGCTTTCCTTCCGGCTTGTTCGGTGGGGTGTAACTGGGAGTGGAACGAAAAAATCGCAGCGGGAGGCCTTCAAGATTTTTGCAGACCGGGGGAAGTTTGAATCAATTTTAGATTCCATGTGATTAATCTCGGTGGGGTCTACGCCAATCTGCCACAAGTTTTCGCGGATGGATGCATTCGGGCGCCATATTTAAATAGTCTCGCATAGTGTGCTGCTCGGCTACCCTGGGTGCTATAACCATGACTAGGGCTGGACGTTCATCGCGGCATTTCAGCCGGGAATTCGCGGCATGATCGCGGGATTCTGTCTACGGTGAATCGTGTGGGAGAGGGTGAAAGCCACCATGCTTCGTGGCAAGAAACCTACCAGTACAAGGAGAACTTATATTTATTTCAAATTCTCGACCGACGAGAAGTTTGAGTATGACATCACGGAGCACCCATCACAAGTCAAAGCACATTGTTCTGATATAAGAAGTTGTACATGGAGAGGTTGTCGTCCTTTATCGAGCGTCTGTCGTTGCGAAGAACACCGGCATATTGGCTCAAGGACCTCTCTGTAGCGACGCTGTTGATCGGCACGCTCAGACGCACAAGAGCTATCTCGGAGAGCTCTGGAAACTGTAGTGAAGCACTGCACCACAATCCAGTCGGGTTGCTAGATGGGAGCAGGTCTTTAACTGTGGACAGGTACATTTGGAGCTCCGTCTTGCCCAAATCATTGTCTTCAAACCCCGGTATATTGTCGAAGACGAATTCCAGGGAAATCCTGACCAGGTTTGCTTTCGATGGGTCGAACACGCGGCATGCTCGGAAGAAATCTGCAGCGGGTTGTCGGAACTTCGCACTAGCATTCGCTGTCAGATAATGTCGTAACTTCGTCGAGGACTTCGTGCGGCGTTAGTGCATTCGAGATTATCTGCATGAGTTTGAAACGCATTGAACCATTCACTGAGCAATGTCAACTCGTCCATGACTAAGTGCGCACGAATATCGTTTCTCTCATTCTTCGTCAGCGTTGCTATCAGATGAGGAACATACTTCTTCAGTTGAGCCAGTTGCTCTTTCACTTCGTAGGAGCTACACAAGCTCCCTACCGAGTATATGGCTGAAATAAAAGTGCCGGAGACCTCACGTCCGGAGAACTCAGAGTACTCGTCCAGATAATCGGCGTGATAGAGGGCCGCTCTGAACCAGCTATTCTACCTCGTGGCAACAGGCGTAGGAGGAAGTTTAACTGGCTTTGCGTGATCATGTAAGAATTGCTTGAATCTCGCTTTCCGAGCCGGACACGCTGTGAAAGCCCTCTTGACAGAAGAAACTAAATTGTTGACCTCCTGGAATGATGAATCCCACACTTCGTTCACGAGATTCAGAATATGGGCAAAGCAGGTCACATGAACGCCATTGAGGAAAATGGCTTCAAGAGAGCATTGCCACGCCTTAGTCATGTAAGTCGCGTTATCCGTAACGAATGCGCTGATCTTCAAAGGTGGAATCCCGTACTTCTGTATTACTTTCAACAACGAGTCAGCGATCGTCTTGAAATTCGTTACTTTGAGTACGACACTCAAGTAAGAAGGCTCCGACCTTGGTTCCTCCGGGTTCGCAGCATGGAACTGCGAGCACGTTCAGGATATAACGATCCTCCACGTCAGTTGTCTCGTCGCAGACGATTGCAACAGATTTCTTCTTCCCGAGAAGAGCTCGGATATTCCTGACGTGGACATCGAAGGCTACGGGTGAATAGTTGCGGCGCGGAATACTTGCTGATGGTATCGATCCACAGGACCTCAAATTGGTCTCCAGGAAGTTTTTCAGCGTGGGATTATCGAGAGCGTGTAACGGGACGTTGCCAGCAGCAAAGGCTTCGACTAGACTCACGAGTGTGGCTTGTTGCTCCTCTTCCGCTCCGACGAATCTTCGTAAAGTTTCCACAAGAGTGACCTGCAGTTTTGATTTCTTGGCATCGGCGCTCCGGCGTTTTTGCTCCCTCCTTCTATGACCTGAGCTCTTGAGATGTTTTGAACAACTGTCTTTACGCTTGTAATCTACAGGGATACTGCATGTGGTGCAGAAAAGACGGTCAACCGTTGCATTGAAAGTCCCGTTTGGGAATTCCTCCGCCCGCATCCTGGGAGTCACGTGGATTGCCGCTTTAGCTGTTGAGCTGTGTGCACTCATGGTTGCAGAGGCGTTGAGTAGGCTCCGTGGAGACAAGATGTTGCTCTCGTTCAACTCTACATAACGAAGACGTAACCTGCGTATCACAGCTTCCGCACGGCTTCGCCGCTCTGTTTACATTCTGACGGTCGTGATTGCCCGCACAAACTCTCAACGACACGCGTCGATATGAAATGTGCTGGCAGAGAACGAGAGAGAGAGAGAGGAAGAGTGGGCGTACATCTCAACTCGTTGCGATACCGCTGACCACTGGCTTCATCGATTCGTGGCTTATTCTCGACCGATCGCTCCAAGTTTTTCGTTATTTTTTAGGGAATCGGTTCTCTCGCTGAAAACGGGTATTTTTTCGACTTCAAGTAGAACTCCAGCGGAATTTTATCGTGGCCGTTGAAGGCCGCAATTCGCGGAAGGAAGAAAATCCCGCGGTAAGTCCCGGATATTGGCGCGGCCATCGCGGCCGCGACGAACGTCCAGCCCTACCCATGACTGGCGGGTAGGCTTTGCAGCCGTTATTCAATCGCGGTTAATGACCGCAATAACCGCGAGCGAATGGCGGTTATGTCCGCATTTAACCGCAATTTTCAACCGAACTCAAAATCGAGGGTTTATCTTATCTGACAAGCATATGATTGTTCGGGAAAGCGTATCATCTGATGAGCATACTCAGGAGGACTGAGATCTGGAATTAGGCGCTGATAATTGAACAGAGATGAACTGACAGACGTGAAATATGCTCTCAGCATTCAGCTCGGCTCAGCGGATTTGCAGAGACAATGCTCCGCGGAAATGTGATCTAATGATATTTGAGCAGAACTTTCGGGATTCATGAGACGATCGACTCTGCTCGGCATATCTAGTTCGCTCGCCGAAATAGTGACATCTTGTGTGATGGCTTCCGTTAAGCGAAGTTCTAATGTGGTTCCGAAATGAAGACTCGACCAGCAATCATACCTGGAGATCTCACACATCACCTACAGCCTCTTGATGTTTCCATTAACAGGCCGCCCAATGACTCCATGAGAGAGCACTGTACGCGGTGGACTCAATCTTTCAGACAGAAGGTCTACGCATCCGGTGAGATCAAGAAACCAAGCAGAGTGAGAGTAGCTATTATGTGCGTCGCACCCGCATGTTAAGGCATCCATTGAAGAATCGTGATGGAGTCCTCCGAGATAACGGGGATCTCTGACGCTCGGGCACAGCAACGATGATCTCAGAGCCCAAAGCAGCGACTTGGAGTCCGAGAAAGCTGCGAGCTGCTCGAGGTAGGACATTCGGGAGGGCATTGACAGTGTGAGACTGGTTCCCAAAGAAGTACAAGGGAATCAGGACATCGAGAAATCTGAGAGCATCGCGGGAGGTTGGACCCGAAGTTTCTGACTATATTCATCGGATGGGAGGCTCTTCAATACAATTGATCTAGGCTGTTCTAGATTATGCAATTGTGTCGAAAATTTTGTGACTTGCGATTAGGCTTCGCAGCGGTTATTCCACCGCGAGCAATCGAGAGCGTATCTCGGCGACTCACAGGAGCAGGATTTCCAAATCAGCTGCTCCTCCCGAGATCGCGACTTCGGAGAGAGTGGGCGCCACTCCTCCGTGCTATTCTCTACACGGTGTAAGCATTGTCGTTCCCTATCGGAAGCTTCCGCACGTGATCTGCTCGTTTCGCCTCGGACTCCGAGGCAGACATCCGATTTCTCGGAACGCAGGTACGCAGGAACGGCGTTCCTTCGGTACGCGAGGAACGCTATCTTAAGCATGCGTTCCAAAGGAACGCAAGGAACGCACCACGAATAATGACTGAAAACCAACTCAAATGCCAAGGGGAGCAATCCTCGAGAGCAGACGACTCGACTCGTGAAGGTGATGATGATGATCTTTGCTGGAAAGACACAAAAACTGTGGATTTCGACTTTTTCAGCTTTCCCGAAGAAATAAAGCGAAATTACGACCGGGACGAGGAAGAAGATGAAGTAATTTCTGTAAAGCTCGACATTTCCAGTCATATCTGTCATCGAACCTTCCACGGCAGGTCTCCCGGTTTTCCGGAAAAAATCGAAAAACCAAGTGGATCTCGCTGTACTGCGCTGCAACAGACGGGGTGTCTCGGCGATCGTCGAAGCGACAGGGAGAAGGGCCCATAGTCGCATGAGCTGCAGAGAAGGGAAAAAGAATTCCCTCAGGAGAGAGTCAGGTTGTCAGATCGAACTCTTAAATCTTGAAAGCGCCGGGAGGAAGATCTAACACATGGTAAAAACATTGTTTGTCGGCTCAACGAGCTTCGTGGATCTATTCTCTTACCCACGAGCGAAATCGAGATAAAATTGAACATATCCAACGAGACCACTCAGAGGCAGTTCGAAAGGCGCTCAACAATGTCAGAGAGGAACGATCTCCAAAATCGTGAAGCCGTGAAACGGGACAAACTTCTAGGACCAATGTGATCCCACTCTATCGGCTCATATTCCACAAAAAGGATACGGAAAATAATGAGACCCGACCAACAAGAATGTTCGGGGCAATCTGAAAAGCGCCCAGGCGGTCCGATTGCACGAGAGTTCTCAGGGTTTCTATGACCGGAGAGAACAGCGGAGCGAGTCAGAGTGCTCCGATACACACAGACTGTCTCCTCATCCAGGTTCCACTAGGCAATGCGGTGGACCAATGCGTCCAATGAAAGATCAGAAGACTGCATGTGGAAAGAGAAAAACCTAGCGAGAGATGAGATAATGAATAAGAAGGAACGACGAGAGGGACACTCTCGAAGTTGGATTGTGTCTGCTTTTTGTGCGTCCAAGCAGCCCTAGCAGTCCCTTCGCCCCGAGTGCCGTCCGGATCCCTGAGTTCCATCCCGCACTCCAGAACTAGCACACTCGGCTCCCCCAGCGAACCTGAGCTTCCCCATGCACGAGACTTGGCGGACAGCAGTAGCATCGTCACAATAGCAATGGAAACTTCCTCGTCGCTTCTTGTTGTTCGACTTGTTTTCGGGTTGTCGGGTGCCGAGGATTTAGGTGTAAAGGTTTCTCGCTGTCTCTTGTTTCTTCGCTCTTCATCAAATACCATCTTCGCATCTGAAGTTCCCTCGTTCCTGCGAACCATGGCGCTAGATAATGAGCTCTGCGAGATGGAAATGAGCAAGAACCACAGCAACATGGGATCAGACCCCACAGGTTGGGATGGAAAGTTCTTATTCGTCTCCCCCCGGACGACTCCGCAATTCAGCTGTTCCTGAATAAAATGATGTTTTTCAAATGGCTGATGGTTTCGCAACACTTCATGGCTTCGGTGCCCCTTTTCTGGACGCATTGGAAATAGCTTGGGCAGCGATCTAATGACATTGACACATGCGGTTCCGCTGACCTTCCGAAAGCTGCCGCTTCATCTGATTTTCACTCTCGCTTTTGTCCCCAGGGTCCTCTATCGGAAAGTTCGGCTGAGTCCGATTCGGAGGAAAGAGAGATCGAGTCTTCGTCGAACACAAGAACAGCCGAGTTGAGTAAGTCTCATCACCCGATAAATCCAGAATCGAAGCATGGGTCTTCGTGAAGTTTTCTGACTTTGAACCCATATGGTTTCTGGATGCATTCATTTTTCCATTTGTTACAGATCAGCGCATCAGGCATCAATTCATAATCAGCAAAGGCCGCAAGGCGAAGGCGCAGTGCAAGCGTTGTGATCACCCAGTAACCAGTGTCAACTGCAGCGTTACGGCTATGAAGAAGCATCTCGCTTCGCACGAAAAACGAGATTCAATGCGTGAATCTTCACATCCATCAGCAGTGAAGATCACGGCCAACTTAAAGCAATGGCTGATCGCTGCACTGGTCGCGGTGCTCCACATTTCGTCCCAGGCCATGTCTCACCCAATGGTAAGACTCCTGTTCTGGATGGCCAAGCTTGGCACTGTGAACGCCAGCATCGCATGTCAGATGACAGATGCGGAGTTCGTGAGGGTGCAGGACCTTTTGAAAACTGAATTGAAAGAGCTCAAACGATAGGGAGCCGTCTTCACCATCATGGTCGATGAGTGGAGTCGGCGGCAAAAGCGTTTCGTGGGGGTCATACTCTATTCGAGCATGCCAATCTCGTGCCTGGGCAAGAGTTCCCTCGAGCTTTTGGCTCGTTTCTGAGAGCAAGGCACAGCCGAAAACCTCCTCCTTGCTATTCGGGACGTCCTGAAGGCCTACGATCTTGATTTCCGCGACATTTACGGTTTGACTACAGATGCAGCTTCCGCAATGGTGAAGATTGGGAAGCCTATAGCCGAAGAAAGAGGAGCGAAACCATTCTACCACCAAAAGTGTTATGCCCATGGCATACACTTGGCGGTTTTGGAGACTCTGAATGGAAAAGAGCAGGGTGAGAAGGAGGAGAATTTCTCAACTCGGCCCTCGGGCTTCGGTCGTTTCGGAATCGACGCGGATGATTTTACAAGAGACGAACAGGAAGAAGAGGAAATCTTCCAAGCTCCTACCCCGAGTGATTTCCAGCATGAGATCGGAATCACGGACAGTGGCCACTGGGCTCTGATTAAGAAGATCAGATTAATCGCACAGGAGTTGCGTCAAAGCGGCTCGAAGTCTGATCAGTTCGAGCTCATATGTCGGAGAAACAACGTGAAAGCCCTGAAGCTGTTTTCGAACCTCACCCACCGGTGGGATAGCACTCTCGATATGCTTGAGCGCTTCCTAGAATTAGAAACTCCTTTACGCTGCTATTTCCATCACAGAGAAGAAAACTTCCCTCTCTCTGAATCAGAGATGGGTACTGTACGTACAATTCTGCCAGCGCTTAAGATCGTCGCTGAAGCTTCGACCAGACTCCAGAAAGCAAATGCCACATTATTGGTTGCGGAATCGATTCTCGGGGTAAGAAAACTCGACAAACAAACTTTCGATGCGATAGAAATGGGCGAGTATATTGATGGAAGCTTCCGCTAGATGAGGGATTCGTTTCCATCTCAGTATACATTCACTCGTCTTGACAAGGACTCGTCGAAGCACGCTTTCATTGGAAATCTTTTGGCTAATTCAGAGAAGCACGTTGCTAAGCGGAGAACAATTGCTTCGCGGTGTGCGATGTACATCAAGACTCGAGAAATCGGACACTCCTCCATGACCGACTGGAGCAATCGGACGAGATCGGAACTATCGCGGGAGAGCTCAAGAAATTCGTCCTCGACAACGAACATTCGGAGGAAGCGCGGGACTCAGAGCAGGACGACGACGATCTCGACTCCTCATATGAAGCCTTTTCTCGGAAATTCTTCCGATCTCGAAGGACTTCTAAGCGCCGCAAGGTCACCAATGTTGAAGAGGAGGCCAGACAGCGAGTGGAGCTGCTGATGGAAATGTTCGAAAAAGACGATGAGGGAGACGTTGCCATGAGTCGGATTCCGCTGAAAATGCGCGCACTTCTCGATACCCTTCCGTCAACAAGCGCTCCTGTGGAGAGGACCTTCAGTAAAGCTCGACATCAGCAGCGATTCAACCAAGAACGACTGGATGACGATCGAGCCGCGAGGAAGCTGACACTCCGCGACTTCTACTATCACAACAAACCAGGGGACGAGTTCATGAATAAGCATGGGATGGAATTCACAACTTCTACCGCTCCCTCAGTCGTCCGGTCGCGATCATCCAGTCCAGTTTTCGGGAACCCAGAAGGACAGTCAAACAGGTTTGTCTAGAACGTTCATTCGACGATCGCCGAGACATCCCGTCTGTTGCAGCGCTGTATATCGAGATCCATTTGGTTTTTCGATTTTTCTGGAAAACCGGGAGACCTGCCGTGGAAGGTTCGATGACAAATATCACTGGAAATGTCGAGCGCTTCAGAAATTACTTCAGCTTCTTCATCGTCACGGTCATAATCCCGCACTATCCCTTCGAGAACGCTAAAAAAAAGTCGAAATTCACATTTTCACGCCTTTCCAGCAGAGATCATCGTCATCACCAACACGAGTCGAGTCGCCTGCTTTCGCGGATTGCTCCCCTTGGCATTGGAATTTATTCTCAGTCCTAATTCGCGCTGCGTTCCTTTGGAACGCATGCCTGAGATAGCGTTCCTTGCGTACCAAAGGAACGCCGTTCCTGCGTACCTGCGTTCCGAAAAATCGGATGTCTGCTCGGAGCTGTCGTGAGGAATGATTCTTGCCTGAAACCAATCTGTGACTGTGAGCGCTTTGAAAATGTTTTCGCGCAGAGACGAGCATGAGGAGTTCCGCACCCTTCGTAACCCAAAGAGTTGGGTATGGTGTTGGTATCAAAAGGGCTCAGATAAGGCTCGATGCATCATTTGTCTCAAAGTGAGTTCTCGAGGCTTCTTCCAGCGAGCACTGATGAGTGATCGAACCGCGAGGCTCATATCCACTGGTGCATACTAGGAATTCGTTCGATCATGGGTTCGCTATCGCGTATTATTCACCTCATAGATCCCAAAAATCTCACCGATGACTTGCGAGAACGAAACATGCAGCAGTCACGATTTCCAGATTCTGAAAAGTGCCAGAAGCACGAGCACGCTCATAGTACACTTGGAGAAACAACACGAGATCAATAAGTTCAGTCCGGTTCCCGAATCTAAGGGACAGGCCACGCTCCATCGATTTGTCGCCGATACATCTGTCCTGGGGAATCCGCATGAAATTCCAGAAGAGGAGGAACTTTGGGATAACACGGGAGCTTCGAACACATGCAGGCCGTTGAAGAAAACAAAGCAAGCGCCAACTGATAGTTTCCTCACCAGGAAGCACAGTCTTCGGAGCGAAATCCTTCGTCTGGTTTCCGAATCGAATATAAGCTTATATCAAATTATTTCGGATCCTTTGAGGAGAGTGTTGAGTCTCGCATACCCCGCTGATCCGCCGCCTCCCAAGTCAATCGCCACGGTGAGGAAGATTATACAGGAGGAAGCAGCGAAAGTTCGGAATGATCTACGGATGTCGCTCACGGTTGTTCGCCAGAAAGGTTCGACTATTTTCACGGGAATGTCTTCATCTATCACGCTCATTCCGACGCCCTATCCTTCTAGCAGCCGTCGTCATTATA
Organism: Phytoseiulus persimilis; assembly: GCA_037576195.1. Lineage (NCBI taxonomy): Eukaryota > Metazoa > Arthropoda > Arachnida > Mesostigmata > Phytoseiidae > Phytoseiulus > Phytoseiulus persimilis. The sequence continues at coordinate 30,075,660 of CM075103.1, forward strand.
TATAACGTTATTGTATAATATTCATTGGTCACAAAGTCTCTCTTTCGTTCGATGAGACTACCGTTCTCGGGACAGACCGATACCTCACCGTTAACGTACATCATTCTGAACAAATCTTCGGGGCTTCCAAAGTCGCTCCTCTCGGCCTTGTTAGAGTCGAAAATCGAGCCACGGGAGAATATTTGGGAGACATCATCAACCAGCGATTACGTCGTTTCGGTCTCTCGACGGAACATGTGATAGCGGCCGCGACTGATGAAGCCTCTAATGTCCTAAGGGCAGTCGACTTGATGAGCCTTGGAAGACAGAAATGCTACGCCCACGGGCTGGATCTTGTGGTGAAGAAAACCATCTACGGTCGGGCGGCTACGGCATTCGATTTATCGATTCTCTGATCCTCGAGTCCCCAATCGGATGACGAGCTGGACGAGGAACTGGACGAGCTCGTGACGGGCGAATAAATCGAATCAGAAGGGGTGAACGCACCCGAGACGACATCAGACGGCGACGAATTTACGCTGGATGATAGAAGGGAGCAACTCACGGCAACAGTGCACCTCGGTGGAGCTCTCGAGCGTCTTCGAAAGAAAGCACGCGATTTCCGAAAAAAACCCAATCTCATGGACGAGATCCGCCGATTGACCGCCAGCGAAGATTACAATGGACGGCAACTGCTCGTCAAAATCGACTGTAAAACTCGATGGAATTCGACTCTGATGATGATCGAGCGTGCCCTAGAAATTCTCCCAGCGATGAACTAAGTGCTTTGTCGCCACGGGAATACCATAAACAGGGATGATTCTCGTGCTTTGAGGAGTGTCGCAACCGTGCTCTCCCCTTCCAAACGAGCCATTCTGAACCTCTGGAATAACAAGACCACGTTCAGCAATGCCGACAGGATCTTCACATGCCTCCTTAATGATCTCCAGGATTCGAGAACCGAGTTAGCTCTCCTCCTGCGAGATAATTTGATGAAGGAAATCTCTAAAAGGAGGACAATCTTGTCTACGGCTCTGGCGGTACTAGAGGAGCCTAGGTATGACTTCAACTTCGAAAGGATGTGTGACCTGAAAGAACCTTCGGTTGAGGAGCTTCTCGATGTTTTCGCACAAATCACAGATGCACATGAACCCGTCGCCCCGCCAGAGCCCGATCCCGTTCCGCGAATTTCAGTGAGTTGAATGAGCCGATGCAAGTCCAGTCAAGCAGAATTTTTTCCGCCATTGAAAATGTTCCACTTCCAGAGAAACATCTCATGGGATCCCATTTACGAGCCTCCCAGATCTTTCGCGACTGCGGGAGCCGCGATCGACAGAAGACTGAACTTGGCTCGAGAATTCAGGCTTCATAAAGCCGGGGGCGATCATGGCCGTCTTCTCGACCGATGCCTGAAAGCTTTATCGGAAATCCCGCCGACATCCGTACAGGCCGAAAGAGACTTCAGTTCGGTTCGATTCTTGTTGGGAGAGAACCGTGCGAGGATGAAACCGAGCACCCTCGACGATATATTCTTCTTGCGAAAAGCATTCCAGAACGAACTCTTGTGACGCGAAAATTGTGTTAAAGAGAACTAGCCTCTCCACCATGTGCCGCAGTCGTTGTGTACATATATTGTCCAGTATCTCTCACAAGCTGATGCTTTCTTAACGTTAATCATGAACTTCCCTCTGCGAAAGACGAAGGTGACCCTAAATAACTGGGAGCGGCGAGATCTGTGAACGCAACACGACTCACCCCTGGGATGAAAGGGACCATATGTGCATATGGAAGATCGAAATAAATCCAATCCAATCCAAGGTTGCTCCACTAAGAAGCATACTCATTTGTTCGTTCTGTCGTATTTCTGCCTATTTCCGCTTCATCCATGCCGGAGATATGGGTTGGAGCTTCGAAAAACTAAGTTGTCGGTTATATAATAATATACAGACATACATCAGGTACACCCATATGGAACACTTTTCGTAAAGAACTGAAGACACGAGTACAAAAAAAAGTGGACTCCGTCTGGAAAGGGCACATGGAATCCAAATCCACATTGGGTCTATATCGACAATTCAGAGGGGCCAGAGGTCTCAAAATGGACTTATACGATACCTCGCGAGGAAGTCGTCTCATAGCCCTCGCCAGGGCGGGGATGCTACAGACCAGGACTGGACAACACACTCGCGCTCCATTCATCGACACCATCCATCCATCGAGATGAGTGGCCCCCGAAACCGACCAACACGCGGTTTTGGGATGCGAGGGAGGAAAATACTCCCAGCAGGATTTCACCGTACGACTAGGACTTCACCCAGACACCACACCGGAGGACCTGAGGAGGACGAAGGATATCCCAAGACTCTGGGAAATAGAAAACAAAAAACGATCTATGAATACAAAACAAGTCACCCCTGAAATGATAGGGGACATATGTGTATATGAAAGATCGAAATGAATCCGATCCAATTCAAGATCATGTCACGGGCTGTATCATTAGCATTGCTTGATTTGAGAATATGCTCGAGTGCATCGCATGGGATCCAAATGATTTGGGGAGATCTCACGACTTTACAGTCAGAAATTCGGAGTCAGAAGCTTTCGACAAACCCTAGGTCGCGCACATCGAGACGACGGTCTATCTGCACCTATCGACCAGACAGCCAACGATATCGTGAGAAACACCACGACTGATGTATCCGGAAGGAGTCCATGGTTTCCTCATCTCTCCTTCACAAGTTTTCGCTCGAACATGCGCAATCATTTTTTAGAGCGTACAGTGAGCTCAAAGCGAGGATCCCGGAGCATCTCTCATCACGCAACACCTCTTTAGGCCCTCCTCAACCGCGGAGCACTTCGTGGGACGCAGTCGCTCCCTTGGGAACTCAAGTTCTGTCGTACGCGGAAGTAGGGGGTCACCTACGAAGACCTCGAAAGTATTGAATCGCCTCCATAGATGCCGAATAGGATGGTCAAATCGCCCTCGGAATCATCTCCATGATCCTCGACAACTATGGTCAGATTGACCCGCGACTCACGTTCATAGACCCCGGAAAGTATAGGCTCACGCCAACTATCAGGACGGTCGGATAGAAAGAATGACAAACTGATTAGTGGTTTATAATTCAGGATGCTGAGAAGAGGACGCGGCGGGAATCACTGCCTGAGAGGGAGAGGGTGCCCCATGGCGCGATTCCAGTCACGGTTCTTTCGAGGGCCCTATATTCATTTGTGCACTGTGTTTCCCGTGTTATCGTGAACTAGGTATCGACCAATTTCAGGTAGTAACTAGAATCACGCGGGCACCAGATATGAATGCAACGAGAACGAGGTTGCAGAAATAATTTATGGATGGTTCCTTCCCAGATAGCAAGGAACAAGTCGTCGATTCTGTCGCGAGGAGCTGATTCAGGTTTAATATCCACTGGGTAGATTTTCCTTGATAGGAAGCAATATGTCGTTTTTTTTTCTCGCAAGGACTTCATCCAGTTATGATTTCCACTAGATAGATTCTCCTGTATAGCAAGCAACAAGTCGTTGCTGTGCCATCAGAGGGTGATTCAGGTGTAAAGTTGACCATATACAGGGTGTGTCCTCTAAGCTGCAACATTTTCGTGGCCTTCTTGTTTTGAGCTGTACTTCGGCCAAACTTTATCCGATCTGGGAATTTCTGGGAGTTGCATCTTTTCGCATTTTTATTTTCGAGGACCAGATCAGTGTCATGTTTCCCCGAGCTTGTCGAAGTTTTCCTCAATTCAATCCATGGCCCCTATAAGAACCTACCAGGGAATCGCCGATTCTCAGCCAATTTCTGAAAATAAAAAACGGGAAGATCCCTCCCGATCCCAGCTACGAAACGCTCGCGAGAACGCGCAGATCGGTGGCGAACCGGTGGAACGGTATTCAATACGAGATACCCCTAAATTGAGCCCTCCAGACCCCCTGCCGACCTCTCCCGTGGAGAACCGCCCGTAACTTCTCAGGGAAGCCGATTTCGAAAATTTCACTGATGGCGGAAGTTTCTTATTTCGAGCCAAACTGCCCGAAAACGAAACAACCGGGTCGATCTGATCACTTTTTTTGCACCTCTCAAGTCACCGGGCGCTCGTCTCATGCCCCTCACTGAAAACGCGCCGACAACTCAGCAGGCGTCAGGACGGCTTTGACGAGTAACAGCTCGGGAGAGGCGCATGGAAGTTTTCTTATTCGAACCAGGAGCCGTTTGCCGCGATGACTTTCTCCAACCTGCTGCGAGGGGCGCGTTGTCGGCGCGTTTTCAGTCAGGAACATGAGATGAGCGCCCGGTGACCATTGAGGTGAAAAAAAAGTCATCGGATCGACCCGGTTACTCCGTTTTCGAGTAGTTTGGCTCGAAATAAGAACTTTCGCCATCAGTGAAATTTCCGAAATCGCCTTCCCTGAGAAGTTACGAGCGGCTCTCCACGGGGAGGTCGGCAGGGGATCTGGGGGGCTCAATTCAGGGGTATCTCGTATTGAATACCGTTTCACCGTTTCTCCGTTTCGCTATCGATCCGCGCGTTCTCGCGTTCCGTAGCTGGGATCAAGAGGAATCTTTCCGTTTTTTATTTTCCGAAATTGGTTGAGAATCGGCGATTCCCTGGTAGGTTCTTGTGGGGGCCATGGATTGAATTGAGGAAAACTTCGACAAGCTCTGGAAAACGTGACACTGATGTGGTCCTCAAAAATAAAAAAGCGAAACGAAACGTCTCTTCAAGAGCTTCCGATCGAAAAAAGAAATTCCAAGATCGGATGAAATTTGGCCGAAATACAGCTCAAAACAAGAAGGCCACAGAAATGTTGCAGCTCAGAGGACACACCCTGTATACAGCCAAAGGGTCTAGCCGGTTAGGTGCCCCACCTCGACGGATCTTCTTGAAAACGACAGGATCGTGTTCTCTATGTGGAAGAACGTATTCCTGAAGTTTTCAGCCTTTTCCGTTACCTAGATCCAAATCTATTAACAATGATTGAAAATAGTTCAATTAGAATCGCATGGTCAAGAGAAAACTTGAAATCGTTATATCTCGAGAACCGCTGGGCGTACAGCGTCGAAAGACAGTTTTTTGGAAAGCTCTTATCGAGGGCTATCTTCTCATATAGTGATCAGATCGCATGATTTCGAAGGCATAAAAAATCGAGGGTTTCCCAATTTAGACGGTTGATACCCTTCCCGTGGCCGGCCAAGAATCGGCGAAAACCAGAATGTAGCCCCAAGTACCCTCTTCCTACTCAAGAAGTTTCATCCAAATCGAAGCTCAGCCTTCGGAGTTATCGCTCCGAGTAGGTAACCGACCAGACCCCTCTCTCACTTTGGAGTCCGGAAATTCGCTCGTACTCAACTTTCACGCGCGCAACTGTCTCAAGAGAGCGCGTCTCTCAAGTTTCTGGCGTCCATGTTTGTTTCGCGTCGGTAACACGTGCGGGAACACTTCCTTGTGATTGAAAAGAACCTGGAATTCGATTCTGTGTTTCAAGGTATTGTCACGGATAGACATGAATTTCCGAGACTCGGAACTCGGAAAATAATTCCCGACTCGGGAATAATTTCCGACTCGGAAATTATTTTTTGACTCGGAAAATAATTCCCGACTCGGGAATAATTTCCGACTCGGAAATTATTTTTTGACTCGGAAATGGAGATCCATCATCAACGGACGTTTTCAACCCACCGAAATCATCCAAGAAATGGTTTCCGACGTGGGCATGAGAAACGGAGCATCTAGAGGAGCATATGGTGATCTGTTTTTTTTTCTTTTTCTAACGAGGTGTCTAGGCCGATTGCTGGCCGGGGAAGAGGACCCAGGTAGTGTGAGACTCGTCCCGCCTGAGCAGGAAATACTCACTAACCCTCCGAGAGAACTCGGATCACAATCCTCGGTCGCCCTGCCGAAGTTGGGGGAGACGACGCAACTGGCGCTCTCTGTAATCAACAAAACAGGTCGAGTTACCGGGGAGGACGGCTTTGGGAAGCAAAGAGAGAGGGCCGGCCTCGAGAGGGCTGCGGCAGCGATGTAAGGGGCGACTTACTAAACGTTGTTCTTCTCTCGGAACGAATCCCATGGACGGCTCTTGGAGAAGTAATCTTTTAGGAAGAGATACTTCGTGAATCTGACGTCGTCTTGCCTTTCTTGGCAGTAACGCCGTGAATGTCGGGCTTTGCTGAAGACCCGTTCAGCTGGTACGCTGGTCGGCTGGAGGGTATTGACAGTTTCGATGAGGGATGGCGGTAGGATACCATGATGCTTGACAGACTGATGAAGCCTCATGAGTTCTTGCGGACTAATCGAGTGACCGTCGGAATCCTCTTCGTCTCTATCGAAGTAGTACTCGAACCGGTTTTCTTTGACAATGCCCCTCTCAGAACTGACTGTCTGCTCCTCCGAACCGCTCGCGCTCCCCTCATCTATGAATTTGGCGATCTCTGCTCCGATGTCGGCAACTTCCTCAAAAGTGTTGTGAAGCACCTCGTTGCCCGCGGCGACTACATCCTCCCTGACCTCACAGAGCCAAGTATCTAGATCCGTTTCTAGTTTCTTGCTCCTCACGAAGCGCGAAAGAGCTGAGATTACGGTTCTCCTCTGCAGAATCCTCTCACAAAGATGCCTCCCAAGACTCTTGGAGAAGTTGGATTCTTCGCCTTTCAAACGGTAGATCATTTCCTGTGGGATTCGAGGGCGATAGAAGTAATGCAGAACCGACACCGCACTTGTAAGAGGGCGGGTAGAGGGCAGAATCAGTGAGGGGGAACGGCTGTTTTCCCTCACGAGCGTGGTAACGACGTAACGCGTCCTCCTGCTTCATAAAACTCCGAAGCATGGCCAGGGTACTGTTCCATCGAGTGCGTACATCGATGACGAGGCGAGTGCCGCTCCCATTCGACACGTCCAGGAGCTCGTCATTGCAGGCCGGACTTCTGAGGAAGACCCGGCATCCGTCGCGGACCTTCGCGACCAGATTTCCGGCTGTTCCGTTGTATAGTGGGGGGCCTGCGACACGTTCTTCCTCCAACTCCGCCTCGAGAAAATCTGCAGGTTCCGAGGAAAAAGGATGTCAAAATTATAGGGGATGATCAGATATCTCTACGATGCGGAATGAAATTGTCTCAGATAACGTGCAGCCTTCTGCTTACCGCTAGCGTCAGGGTCATCATCTTGAATGCCAACTAAATTCCATTCCCTGGGCTCCGAATTTCCTTCAACTTGTGAAGGCTCCGAGATAAAAGCCGTGCCTGCTTTCAGAGTATCCAATACGGCGAGATGGAGTGCGTATGCGAGGCACGTGAGATGGAAGAGAGGCTGTGGAGCTACTTCCTTCTTGAGGAGCTTCCCCAGTTTCTTCATGGCCTTGGCACCGTCAGTGGTCAGACCCTTGATGTCTCTCAGCTCAAGACCGAACCGTTCGAGTGCTACCACGAGAACTTCCATGAGGTTCCTGGCGGTGGCTCGATCTCGGAACCTAGAGAGAAGTTCAACAGAGTTCTCTCCAAGGCACGGAATTTTTCGTGAACAGTGTAGCGTCATTCCTGCCGAGAGAGGCCGGTTAGAAAAGTTCTGGAGTGGTTCAGTGTAGACGGAAGGGCGAATCTATGATTGGAACAGTGTCCGAGAAGGATTCTTTAGCAAGGAATCGCCTGCGCTGCCAAGTCCACTCATCACATGTGATGGCGAAGCATGCGCCCGCTTGGCGCAGCGAAGCGAGATCGCTTTTCACTTTCAGCAGAGCATTGCTACAATCGAAACTCTAGTCAGCTCTAATTTGTAGAATATTCCATTCTCGAATAAGAATATCTATCTTTACAAGCTGGAAAAATGGAAAACAACTTACCCAGCCTCCGTGTCGCAAATCTTTCGCGCCAGATTGGCATTGATGGGCCCTAATTTGGCTAGCCAAAATAGTATTCTCATCGCGGCGTGACTAAACACCTGGCACGGGATATTGAGCACGGCCACGAGCCACGACCGGAGTGAGTCTTTGCCCTGCTTGCGATGCATATTCATGTGAGTTTTCAGGGGCGTTTTCGTGCCTCTGGTTGTCCGTATGCGAGCGCCGCAGATCTTGCACTCCTGAGTATCTTTGTCGACCTCGATGAATTCGTTCCAGACATCGGCTTGTTGGCCACGCGGCCGGCCAACCTTTCGCTTTGTTTCGTTCGAGGGTTGAGTGGCGGATGATGCTGACATATCTGCTTCGTCCCCACTACATGATCTCGAGAATTCGCCTGCAAATACTAAGAGATATATGTATACACTCTGCAAAATTATACGCGCACCCCCGCTCGTTTCCCTATCTGTATTCGGAGTACGAATCCCAAGCACGGTGCTGATGTCAGCTCAATCGGACGTTCCGTTCAGAAGTTACGTCGGAAAGCGGGGGTGCGCGCATAACTGCGGTCAGCAGCGGTGCGCAGGTCAGTGTATATACGGTACATCATGATCATCATCAAAACTTCGGACAACACGTTTCGCCAGATCTTAAGCGTGGAACAATTACCGGTGCCACGTCCTTTTCCGGCGATGAATCTTCTTCTGGGTCTTCCTTCTGGGTCTCTCCGGGAACGCTTGGGAGCAGGTTCCTCCTCAGAGTTTTCTGCGTCTGACAAAGTAAGAATGCCCTCACCGGAGTTTGCGAGATCTGAGACAGCCGCAGAAGAACTTGTGAGAACTTTCAGATTCATTTCAGAACATCTCGCATTCATCGAACGCGAGTCTTCCCTCCAACGGCAGCTGCCTACGGCTCTGTGGGTTTCCAAATGGAAGAAAATCAGAATCGAAGATTCGAAATACTTACGACGCATTTGACTCGACATCTCACGGGGTTCTTCACGAATCCACTGTGGGCTCTGAATGATGGTTCCGTTGAGCTTGTGAGCTCGCCTCGCCATTCGACGATTGTCGCGATGTGCGCGTTCGAGGAACTCAATACCTCCCACACTTCTCATGTCACCATTTCGACAACATGTTGACAAAACTGCCTCCAGTCTGAAGAGATCGGCTCCACTGGAAATCCACTTCTTCGAGCTCAGCATCAAAAAAAAAAATCTCACTCATGCAAGCGAATGAGTGAAAAGCGTCTCAACGGAGCCAATGGCGGAGCACAGGTTCATATCCTCCTATAGATACTCCGTTTCTCATGCTCAAGTCGGAAACCATTTCTTGGATGATTTCGGTGGGTTGAAAACGTCCGTTGATGATGGATCTCCCTTTCCGAGTCAAAAAATAATTTCCGAGTCGGAAAATAATTTCCGAGTCTCGGAAATTCATGTCTAGTCACGGAGTTAGGCAGAACCCCCAACCAGGTGGCTCACTACAAAAAGAGACTTTGGAAAGAGTTCTTGTGAGAAAGAAATGATTGAAAAGAGACCGTCTTTGCTAGGTTGTTGATTGAAACTCCCGACTGAGAGATCAACCGTGCAGTCAAGTGAGAATGAACATGAATTCTGTTCAAAAAGTGAATCGCTCGTGTTTTTCGTCACAGAAGAGAACGAGTGCGCGGAAATAACGAGTCAGGTCCCACCATGCTGCACCGATGCCCGCTCTGTAATCGACAGGTTCACAATGTCAAGGGCACCCCGAGAAGAATCGCGACGGAGAATATTTCTATGAGCTACGTGAAAGAGATGCGGGATATTGTGCGGCTCGACATCAGATCCCGACACGTCAAACGGAAGAGTTATCGGGTGTGTAGGCTTCACCTTTTCGTCTCCCTCAGAACCAGGTTGACTCATTGTCAGAGAAAAGTGAACACAGATTCCACTCGGATCGTCTGAGTGGTTTCGGTTCTGTCGACACATCATTTCACTTCGCTGTCTGTCAGCTCGGAATGCCCTCTACTGGTCACCGTATGAGATTCCAGCTGTTGTCTAAACGGCGAACCGTCTTCGTCAATCCCTTGCAGGTGTTCATCCGACACGTGCCTTGCCAGAACGATCTCCGAGGGATTTCGGCCTACTGGTGCGAATGCCCAAATGGTAATCGGACCGTAGGATGCTGTGTCCACGTGGCTGCTGTGCCCACGTGGCTGCTGCCGTGTACTACCTAGCTCTGGCTAGGTACCAGCTCCCGATTCGGCGACCAGCGGCCGAACTCTCGAATCTCTTTCTCGTTGCGGAGCCCGAGACACAATCGGAAGAAAGCGATCTCGAGGGTTGAGGATTTCTAGGGAGAGAAAATAAAGGAGAAAAAAAACCTCCAGGATGTGGCTCAGAGATTTTCGCAATTTTTTGAACGTTTCAAGCGCGTTTGAGTCGAATTTCCGGACTCCAAAGTGAGAGAGGGGTCTGGTCGGTTACCTACTCGGAGGGATAACTCCGAAGGCTAAGCTTCGATTTCGATGAAAGTTCTTGAGTAGGAAGAGGGTACTTGGGGCTACATTCTGGTTTTCGCCGATTCTTGGCCGGCCACGGGAAGGCTATCAACCGTCTAAATTGGGAAACCCTCGATTTTCGATGCCTTCGAAATCATGCACTGGCTATATGAGAAGATAGCCCTCGATGAGAGCTTTCCAAAAAGTTGTCGTTCGACGCTGTACGCCCAGCGGTTCTCGAGATATAACGATTTTAAGTTTGCTCTTAACCATGCGGATTTATTTGAACTATCTTTAATTAATGTTTATAGATTTGGATCTAGGTAACGGAAAAGGCTGAAAACTTCAGGAACACGCTCTTCCACATAGAGAACACGATCCTGTCGTTTTCAAGAAGATCGGTCGAGTAGGGGCACCTAAACCTACCTTATCCGGCTAGACCCTTTCGGAAGGCGCACAGTTGAGAACTGCAGCGTCATCACGCGCGTCGCGAAATCAGCGTCCAGTATCAGCGCTCCAGGCAACCTCGCTCCAGGCGGTGAGTCAAACCTCAGATCTCCCCCGGGCAGGTAGCCAACGGTTCCACTACATCCCTTTGCCCGAATCTCGCAAAAGTTGGGCAAACGGCGGAAGCGGCAGCAGAACTCACAGCCACATTAGACGAACCAGACGCGATGGAAGTCAGGGCAGAGGCCCTCCTCAGGGCGCGCAAACCCACAGACGAAGAATATGCAAATTTTTCGGTACTCATCAAACTGAGGAAAACAGTGAGGACGCGCTTCACCAAGAAGGTTAAAGGAGTCGAGGGGACAATGGCAAAAGACGTTTTGGAAGATGAGACCTGGAACCAGCTATCCAGTCAGTGGGGCGAACTAGAGTCCATCTACAGCGAGCTTCGAGAGCTCAACACGCAGATCACCCCCCTCCTCATCAAGTGCTCGACTGATCAGTACGAGGGCGCGGTGGAGCGAATAGCACTGTACGACAAGCAGTACGCGCTCACAGTCTCCAAGCTCCGGGAGAAGACCACTCCGCCGCAATCGGCACCGCAGCAAGATCCGACACCGCAAGCAAGCTACTCGTGTCAAGCGCAGAGCAGACGATTCACCCTGCCCAAGTTCACGGGAGATCTGAAGAAGTTCCGAGAATGGTGGCAACTCTACAACGTCCACGTTCACCGGAAGAAGATGGACCCTATCGAAAAGTGCTCATCCAAAGTAGCAAGAGGCGCTATCGGGAGCGCCAGCATTGGAAATCGCACACCTTGAGCTCACGGCAGGACAGTACCAGGAGGCGATCAACATCATCGGAGCCAAATTCGGGTGCCCCAGAGCGGCCGAGAAGGAACATCTCCAGGAGCTGAGAAGACTCTGCTCGGCGAGGGACCTACAGGATAACGATGAGTTCTTTCGTTTCGTTTCCTCGTTGTCGCAGAATGTCAAGGCGCTGGTCTCACTAGGCAAGACTTTCGAAGCCATTTCTATGGCACTCACACAGGACGTACTCCGGTGCCTCCCAAGAGTCATGAGTGAGGACTTCACTAGGAAGAATCTCGCTACAGTAACAGAGCCAGGCAACTCCGACAGCGAGCTGAAAGCATTGATAGAGTACCTAGAAAATGAGGTAGCGATGAAGCGAGCCTGCGGAGCTCCAGGGCCTACAGGGCTAGGAGGTTGACAGGGTCGTTTCGGCAAAGATTTCAGCAATAGGGATAGGCAGTTCAGTCCCAAGCCAAATGGCTGGAGAGGTAACCAGCGAGAACCCGGAAGAGGCACCGTGAGTTTTGTCGCAAAGAACCAAACAGTAGACCACTCATGCATATTCTGCTCTAGCCCTAAGCACGAATCGAAATCATGTAGAAAATCATTGTCGTATGAGGAGGGGAAGGAACTTTGCGACAAAAACAACGCGTGTTTCAAATGCCTCAGGCGAAACCATTTTGCGAAAAAATGCAGAGCTAGGAATGTAAGGTGCGAAAGGTGCAACCGGGGACATTACGCGATTATGTGCAACTCCGACAGAGCACTGGGCAGGCAAACAGAGGCACTCTCGACACGGATAGACACGTGCAAACTCAGGGAGACGCCGAAGGGATTGGTTTCCTCTCAGACCGGCCTAGTGGGTCAATTGCCCTTCAGGCACGCAGGTGTTCAGGTTCTTCCTGGACTCAGGATCAGAGCGGTCATACGTGTCAGAACACGTCGTTAGGGCCCTCAGATTAAAACCAGCATATCAGGAAAGCCTGGCGATGATAACGATAGGCGGCAACGTATCCAGCTTCGCAAAACATAACGTGTATCGCATCGGGCTCCAAAGCAGATTCGACAGCGAGATGGCCGTGGAGCTCGAGGCGACAGAACTTCCAGAGATAGCCCGGGGACACTTCCCGGTGTCGCCGGAGTCGTGGAACCTAGCTCCATTGGCAGACCACGGCGAGAACATATGCAGGCGGGAAATAGACGTTCTTCTCGGCTGGGACATCATACCTGAAATCAAATGCGGAGCGGAGCGGGTTTTCGAAAACAGAATGGTCGCTAACGAAACCATTTTCGGCTGGACAATAGCGGGAATGGACGAGTCACGGCGCGGAAGCGCGCAGTCGCAGGTCTTTGTGACAGCGAACTTGTACCAACCAGGTACCAGACTCAGACCCGCACAAGTCGTCAGCATGGCAACAGCAACAGCGGTGGACGTCTCGGAAGCCGGCGCAGCACAGACTGCGCCCAGTCCAGCTGCTCTCGGTTCAGCCGAAGACGCGCGGCCAGGAACCGCCGCCAAGACAGCACTCCACGAGGAAATCAAAGTAGACCTGCAGCTTCTGTGGTCAACAGAATTGCTGGGGATAGAAGATCCAAGTCAGGAGTCGGGCGATGCGGTCGAGGCCGAGCTGCAATTTTTTTTTTAAATAATCTAGAAAGGCTAGAAGAAGGCCGATACATGGTCAGTCTCCCTTTCAAGGAGAATCTGCGAACTCTAGAGGACAACGAGAATATCGCGCGAGGCAGCTTAAAAAGATTTCTAATCAAAGCTTCCAAAGACAGAGAGCTCCTCGCGGCGGTAGACGGAGAGATGAGCCGATATATAGGAAATGGCTACGCGGAATCGGCATCCCCGAAAAAGCCGGGCGAACTAGTTCATTATCTCCCGATTCTGCCAGTGGTCAAAAGAGACCCAGATAGAAAGCTCACAAAAGTCAGAGTCGTGAAGGACGCGGGCGCGCGCAGGAAGGACGAGGCAGCGTTAAACGACGTCCTGCACGATGGCCCAAACCTACTGCCGGACATTTTCAAGGTCCTGCTGAGATTCAGAAAGGATGAGATGGCGGTGGTGTCGGACACTGAGAAAGCATTCCTGCAATACAGGATCCGCCCCGACCGCCGCACTTTCCTGATATTATTCTGGGCCCCGGGAATCAGCGGCGATCCGCGGGCGCCAATCAAGGGGTATTGGAGCACTACGCTCGATTTCGGGACATCAGCGTCGCCATTCATTCATTGCGCCGGGTTGACGTACCATATCAGACACCTCGCGGAACAACACCCAGACAAAGCGCACTTCCTGAAAGACTTAGAACAACATTTCTACACGGACGACCTGGTCTTCACAGTACAAGCAGAAAACGAGGGCGCAGAATTTTTCAAGTTCATGTTCAAGGCGTTCCAGACGGGAGGCTTCAGGCTGCGGAAATGGGCGACGAATAGCTCAGTTTTGGGTCAAGAGACAAAAAGATCGCTCAGCGACCCAGATGTTCGAGTCGCCTTCGATCAAGAGGATTCCAAATTTCTAGGAATAGGTTGGAACCAGAAAACAGATCAACTTCACATAGACGTCGCGCCGGCGATAGAAACTCTAGAAGCAAACATTCCGTCGAAGAGAACCATCTTGAAGGGCACGGCACAGATTTACGATCCTCTCGGTTTAATGTCCCCGCTCACAGTCAGGCCGAAAATTCTGCTACAAACATGCTGGAAGCCAAAAATCGACGGAACTGACAGGAAACATTCGCAGAGAATTCTTAGAAACAACGGACGCGCTCAAGCACGCACTTTCGTATACAGAGAAACATTAACACAAACGAGCGCGACGACAGCCGACAACTGCACGCGTTTTGCGACGCGAGCCTGTCGGCACTCGGATGCGTGGCACACATCAGAGAGATGTCGAAACGCGGCTCCGCGCAGATCTTCTTCGTCGCCTCAAAGGCGAGAGTTGTTCCAATAAAATCGACCTACTCGATCCATAAGTTAGAGCTTGTCGGGGCAGTCATGGCGGCCAGAATGGGGTCGAGGATCAAGCAGTATCTCAATTATCATTTCGAATCGTCCCATTACTGGTCCGACAACTCCCCGACGCTACACTGGATCGAAGAGTCTCCAGACAGACTGAAAGTTTTCGTAGCGAATAGAGTGAGAGAGATTCAATCCCTGACAGCGGCGCCGGAGTGGGACTACGTCACCTCCGCGCAGAACCCAGCCGACCTGTTGAGTCGCGGAGCAAACATCGCGTCAGAGGAATACAGTTCCATGTGGCTTGAAGGGCCGAGTTGGTTAGCGGAGAAAGGGCGGCCAACAGAGAAGCACTCACTAAACAAGTTCTTTGAAAGCGAAATAGAGTCAGAAAGGAAAGCGATTAGCATGATGACGGTGGAGCTCAGGAGGCTTTCAAGCCGCTACTCGCCAGCGAGACGATCCCCGCGGGATGCTCCGGTTTCGGCAACCGAAGCATGGAGAGCATCGATCAGAGTCATCCAAGCCCTCCAAAAAAGCCAGCTCAGGGCAGAACTAGATTCAGAATGTAAGGAAATCTCGAAAGAAAGCAAGCTGGTCGAATTGGCACCGTTTCTGGACGCCGAGGGATTGATTAGATGTCGTTCCAGACTAGAACGAGGCGAAGAGTGGGGATACGATGAAAAGTATCCAATCGTGCTATCAGGGGAAGCGCACGCAGTTAGGCTGCTCATCAGGTTTTTCCATGATAAGAAATGCTTCCACCTAGGCGGCGTCGCGGCAACATTGAGCATGCTAAGGGAGAAGTACTTCATCCTCAAGGCGCGCAAGGCAGTCAAAGCAGTCCTCAGAGACTGTAAAGTTTGCATGTTATTCTGGATCGAAGCGGCAGCGGAGCCAGCGCCCCCGATTCCGAGTTTCAGGCTGTCAACAGCCTCTCCATTCACGGTTTGCGGAGTAGATCACGCGGGACCAATCGGCTATCGTCTCCCAAGCGGAGATCTCGCCAAGTCGTACATACTGCTATTCGTCTGCTCGAATAAGGAGCAGACCGATCCCCAGTGAGTCGGAACATCAGGTTTCAAACCCTTTGGATCGTAGCCGGGTGGATGAACTTCGTGATTCAGGTCGATTGATCTGTCATCCGCGCTCCCAACGTGCAGATTCGGAAAGAAAGATTGAAGCTGTGGAATCTGCACACGGAAGCTCATAGTCTATGAATACCTGGAAAACATCACGGTAACTTTTGAGTTGCCTCACCCCTTCAATGTCAGCTCTGCAGTCAGCTCTTCCAGTTGGTTTGTTGTGCTCTCTCTTTGGCAGGCTGAGCGATCATGGTTTCCTTATAGATGGGATGCCGATGAGGCCGCATCAAATGCGAGCGGACCTCCAGCTCTATTTCGCCGCTAGATCCTCCATATATATGAAAATCCAGGGTCTGTTCGTTTGTATGTTTGTTTGTTTGTTTTTCCTCAATAGACTCCTCCTGACCTCCTCCAAACTGTCACCTGCACGCGAATTCTGACGATAAGGTGCACCGTCCCGATATGAGGCCACCCAGACTCCTTGGCCTCATCTCATCGTCATCGGATACCCTTCCCCACCCCATCTGACAGTCTGTATAGTCAGTCTGTACAGCACGGCTCTGTCGTTATCAATCTGAGCAAAGCCGATACCAGAGTCGAGCCATCCACTTCCGCAGAAGCAATGAAATCTGATCAAGGACACGAGTGGAAAGAGGCTGCTGATCTAGAGATCGCGAGCATGAAAAATCTAAACGTTTGGACATTCACTAACTTGCCTCCGGAACGCCGAAGTCTCGGAAATCGCTGGTCCTCTTCCAGTCCGATGTGACTTCCGCCTTCTTGACTGCAGACATGGAAGAGGTCCTGTACATGGAACAGCCAGGAGGCCACTCAGATAATACTTCTAGGGCTTGCAAACTCAACAAAAGCATCTATGGCGCCCGTCAAGCGCCTAGAATGTTGAACAAGAGAATGAGATCAATATTCCTCAGTCTTGATTTGAAACAACGTTTCACTGAACCATGCATATATCACAGTGAAGGCCCAGATCGGATCTTGATCGTTCTATTCGTAGACGATGCTATCGTTTGTGACTGACAGCACAGAAACCGCCATCAAGGAGTTTCTCAACAAACTCCAGGGACATCTCGAGATCACGTTTCGCCCTCTAGACCAGTGGTTCTAAACCTCCACTGACCCATCGACACCCTGGGCGGCTTCGTTGAAGTTTATGGACTGCCCTTCACCAAGTGGTCGACCGTTAATTCCTTGATCCACCTACGTGGACGCCAAGAAGTATGGTCAAATCCACCCCAGCATCACCTCTGTAAAACGGAGATCGGCCATCGACCCCCAGGGGTCGATATCGACCACTTTGAGAACCACTGCTCTAGACCATTTCCTTGGCCTACAAATAGAAAGACTCGAAGACCACAGCATAGTTATCCGTCAGGAACGGTACACCCTAGATGTCCTGGAGAGACCCAGAATGCAATCATGCAAACCACGCTCTACTCCCGAGCATCGAAATATTTACTCGCCAGACGATACTGAAGAGATCGAAGATGTTCCGTATCGGAATCTGATTGGGAGTTTGATGTACCTCAGTATCTTTTCCGGACCCGATATCAGTTTTTTAGTGGAGTACTTATCCAGATATTCGAAACATCCCACAAAGGAACGATGGTCCGAGGGGATACGCGTACTTCGATACTTAACGGGAGCCCCTAACTACGGGATTCTCTATAGAAGTAACGACTGCAACACGTTCCGCCACTACAGCGACGCTGACTTTGCCCTGAAATGCGAAAGAGTGTCAACGGGTCCTTGATTCTCAGTGACTCAAGGCCTCTCGCTTGGGCTAGCCAACATCAAAGAGTCATTTCTCTAACCTCATGCGAGAGTGAGTTAATTGCCGCAGTTTCTACGATCCAACTGGCCCTTTATTTCACTCACAAGGGAACTATACGAAGTGTAACACCCAGATTTGAATGAGAAGGTGCCCATTTGGTAGCCCATGGTGGGTCATGTTCAGGCCCGCAGTTGATCGTCTTGAATGGGCCCGTGGTTTTTTTCTAGGGAGGTCCGAAATTCCGAAAAAAAGAGTTTCTCCTGCTTTCCAGCGCGGATTGACCCCCCTGTTCTTGATTGGTGACTCGAGTTTTCGACCCTGAATTAGTGACTGATGTGGAGAATACGCATTGAGACGGACTAGGCACTCACTTCTCCCCCCTGGAACGTTTGCGACCGAGCGGTAGCACGATATGACGCTTCCTTGCGGTCATGATCGTGGACTAGCTCCTCAATACTCCCTGGCGATAGAATTGCGCACCATCCACTGCGCGTGCGTTAACTTGCTTCAGTATAAAAGGCGATCATAACTTCGCTGCCGGATTAGACTTCATGAGATTTGAATTTAGCTACGAATCGGGGGCTCTACTATGAGGCCAGACAGGAAACTAGTCTTGTTCGAAGAACGTCTCCTGAGTATGGGCTCAGACGTCCCGAGGACGACGGAAGCAGCTCCTATCAAGAGAAACGAGGAAAAAAAAAATCAATTACGAGCAAACATATTCTGTAGCATTTCTCTCCCAAGTTCTGTTGATGACACCAAGAGAAACTTTGCATATGTGAGCGGCATGGTATGAAATGGGCTAAACACCTGTTGAAGACTATGCCTCACTGGTATCACCCAGGATATTGCTTCCCGCTCTGAGTTAGGTGAAACAAGATTCTTTCGATCTCTCTGTGTACTACCTAGTCCAGTCACTGCTTCAGAGTCGAACTCTAGTCACTTATCAGAAATGGGGGAGTAAATCGGCCCTGGAAGGCCGGAAAAAGACTTTTTTTCCGAATCTCGGGCTCCTCGAGAAAAAAACCACGGACCCATTCAAGACGATCATATGCGGGCCCGAACATGGCTCAGCATAGACTACCAAACGGGCACCCTCTCATTCAGATCTTGGTGTCACACTTCGTATAGTTCCCTTGTCAGTTGACAGTAGAGCTTGGATACGAGCACGTGCCCACAGTACAAATTGACGACCAATCGACCATGATACTTGTGAGTCTTATCGCTTTCCGGTCATGTACCAAAAATATTCCTGTTCGTTTCCCTGTACGTAAGAGGTCTTGTAGAAAATGGTGTTGTCAGACTAGGATTCTTAGGAAAAGGGAACCAACTGGCAGACATTTTTACTGAAGCAACTTTTAAAAGGAACTTAGTCTGATCGGAGTTTCTGCCCACTAGCTCAGTCCGACGATGACGAGTCTCTTGGTTGCAACGGCACTGTTTGCAACCACGGCCGGGTTCCTCCAATACTTGGACTGTGCAGGAAATTGCATTCTCACTCAACAGAACTGCACGATAGACCAAATTCCCGCCACTCACTTTGAGAGCACATGACCATATACATGTCCGAAGCCTATTCAAAATCAGTTTGTTTATCACCTCATGGCCGTCCACATGGAGGTGAAGAGATCTGGAAAGATTACGAAGCGTGGAAACACGCCACGTCACATACTCCTTGACCTCCGACCACGTCTAGCACAACTTCTCGACCCACAAGCGCCCCTCCAGAG
The DNA here is from genome assembly GCA_037576195.1 of Phytoseiulus persimilis. NCBI lineage: Eukaryota > Metazoa > Arthropoda > Arachnida > Mesostigmata > Phytoseiidae > Phytoseiulus > Phytoseiulus persimilis. The sequence continues at coordinate 30,094,795 of CM075103.1, forward strand.
CGGCCATCTAATGTGGGCATGATCGGTCTGTATACCGCATGCGGATTGTGCGCGCTCATGATCATAATTCTGACCGGGTTTGTAGCCTGTCTATACCGGTGGCTCAGGGCTAGAGGATACGAGGCGATTCGAATGCAAGATTAGCCGGAATTGGGATCTAGAGGCCAAGAGGTATGACCAGGAAAGATAATACATTCCTTACCGTGCGACGCTGTATCAATTCCCTCTTCGGTGTAACTTCCCGTTTCCAAAGAATCGAAAATAGAAACGATATTTGAGGTCAGGAATTTGATGTTTCTGAGCAATCGACACATCAGGAAATCAACTCCTCTTGTATACGAGTCGCTCCCTTCCTAGGCATATCGTCTGTAGACGTTCTTGTTCCCAGATATTGGTCCCGGTGATGTTTCCTTTGGCCACTGGGATCACGAGAGACTCAGGTTCCGCTTCTCCATAGGTCAGTACACATCCACCGTCAACGGATTCTCTAGGCGTACAGGCGAACATCGTGATCAATCTCACGCAGCCATACCCTCTCAAATCTACGAGCTCTGTAGTATACATCGTCATACTCTTGGTTTGACTGTAGGCAGACGTCACTATGATCACAACTAGACGCGCATACATAGAAATACAGTCATTATTAGCTCTCCGACATGACTCAAAGATCGGAGACTGGTTGACTCACAACGATTGTGAACTCGTTGGATCTATTCATGGTCAACGCTTCTAGAATTCCCAGTCTCAAGAGATTGCACACACCGATCACGACTAACGGCACAACGGCCAGTTTCGCAGAGGAGATCGAATCTTGCGACCGGGACACGTTCGGAACCTTAACGACGTCACTTTGATTGCCGTTCACGACATCGTTCATCCCGGCCCAATCTGCCTCTTGACTCAACGGGGTCGCACTCGTGTTGGTCTCTTCCGGATTCAACAAGCATGGAGCTATTGACTCCTGTGAATACTTCTTCAATTCTTAGGGCCCCCAGGTCCGGTACAGGTCAAGAGAATCCATAGGTGGGTGCTTGGGACGAGCCGGCACAGAGAGTTCTTCGAAAGACGGTGATTTTTCTGTGAAACAGTAACAGGGTCGACATGGCTGTGTCGATTCACAATCGGGGAGAATGGTGAGCAAAAACCTCCAATCGAACACACTAATCTCAATTCAGATTTGGTGACACTGCTGCTGAACTTCGGTCTGCATAGCGTGGCTGTTTCAGCTGACATCACTCAAGCGTATATGCAGATCGGGGTCGCGGAGGAGGATCAATGATTCTTCCGATTGTTGCGGAAATCTCCTGGCGAAAATGAGTTGCGTACATTCCAGCTGAGGCGGGTGACCTGGGGTGCCGCAATAGGCGGTTTATCCTGGCCGCCGTGTTGCGAGAGCACTTCAGACGGAGTGGCTCTGAGGCAAAGCTCCGTTTCAGATCTAGATTCTACGCTGACGATTACCTGGCTAGTAACGTCGATGTCTAAACGGCAATCGCAGCCACCGACGAGCTCCGAGGTATCCTTGAAAAAGCCGGCATTTGCCCTGCATAGTGGAAGTCGGGTTCGCCAAGCGTCATGGATCACTTGCTGTCAACTGATGTACGGGAGGGGTCCATGGACGCCGGATGTGGGGGAACCTTCGGGGTGCTCAGTTTGTCATGGTCGGCTGCTGAAGACATATTTCAATTCTCGATGCCTGATCTCTCTGAACGAGTCGCTCCCGATCAGATCAACACCAAGCGCGAGGCCTTAGGCATTGTGGCTTCACTCTACGACCGCCTCAATTGGCTAGCGCCGTTTGGATTGCGCGGCAAACGCATCATACAGAGGGTTCGGTCCACGCAGCTTGGCTGGAGTGACGAAATCTCATCTGAAAGTCAACGAGAGTTGATCACCTGGAAGAACGAGATGCCAGTAACCGACCAATTCAAGATTCCACGCCTGTATGCCCCAGAGAAAGGTTTCCCGGGCGCTTATCATCTTCATGTACTCGACGATGTCTCTCCCACAGCATACGCAGCTGTTGCCTACCTGGAGAGTCGATATTCAGACGGCTCCTCCCGATTCTCGTTCGTGATGAGCCGATCCAGACTCGCTACGCTGGAAGCGACGACGCCGCAAAGACTCGAGCTCTTGGCCGCCTTGATCGCGGTCCGGCTAAAGAAGTTCCTCACCGAGTGCGTGGAGATTGAGTTCGAACAGGTGGGCTTCTATACGGATGCAATGATAACTTATCACTGAGCGACGTCGGAGAATTCGGGCAGTTCTAGAACCTTCGTCTACAACCGCGTTCGAGAGATCCAGCAGCACTCGAGCCATTCTGACAGGCATCATGTTCCTGGCGAGTGTAACGAGTCGGATTGGGCGACGCGGGGTGTTTCGGCGAGAAAACTCATCAATCGTCGCTAATGTTGGTACGGATCGTCTTGGCTCAGTTTGCCAGATGGTCGGAGACCAATGTCGCAGCCGGAATCCGTCACAATGGAAGCAGTGCAGCGCGCGCGGATGGAACTCAAAAGGGTGGTCGCTCCCGTCACGACGGTGCCGAGCCTGCTAAAACTCAATCGCTACCAAAGGCTCAGTCACGCGGTCCGTGTGCTGGCCTACGCTCTCAAGTTCATCGCCACGACTCGTCGTCGGCGGAATGGCACTCTCAAAGATCACTTCTGCTTGGCAGGATTGAAGCTTATCTCATGGACGCAGATGGAATACTTCCGCGAGGAGATCGCGTTGACACGTGCCGGCGAGAAGATTCCAGCCACCTCGAAGCTTGCTGCGTTCAACCTTTTCATCGATTCCGACGGTCTGCACCGAGCTAAGACGCGCCTCACACAGGGAACACTACTGTCGTACGATGAGAAGAATCGGATCGTCCTCCCTGGAGAGTCAGGGCTAGCCAGATTGTACATCATCGACACTCACAGGATAAATGCACATTCTGATGTTTCTTCGGTTCTCGCATATCTCCGCCGCCGATTCCGGGTGACGCGGGGTCGTCAGGTCATCGAATCGATCCTCCTGCTATGTGTTGTTTGCCGCAGGGTTCATGGACGCTCGGCGACTCAAATAGAGGCCCCATTGCCTGCCTCCCGAGCTGATCTGCAGGCCCCGTTCGCAGCTACCGGTGTCGACCTCAACGGGCCTTTTTCCACAAAGTGTCGCCAAGATACTGCGCGAGTTTTTATAGCCCTCTTCACGTGCTCAGCAACCCGGGCTGTGCATCTCGAGGCGCTTGTTCCATTCGATCAGAGCCCGGGCTAACCGAGACATCTTGGAGGGTCGAATGATCGACTGGCAGTTTAACTGTCCAAGATCTGAAGTATGATAATCTCCCGCGCGTTCGATGGCAATTGGTGCGAGTGAGGGAGCCGCAGCCGGGTCGTCGTCTGCTACGACGGGAACAAGTCAGGTTTCGGAGCGCCTTGAGGAAAAGCGAAAAAAGTGGCGAGATTAGCGGAAAAAAACGGTGCTCCTAAGCGCTAAAGTGAACAATCACCGTGTAAGCCTTCACCACAACAAGTGTCAGCTGCATTGCAAGGTTGGGTCAGTGGAAACCATGAATCCTGCAAAACACACGTGCGCGAGCTGTGCCGGCTACGCTAATCTGATTTTGGCGGAGAACGGTTGCTGCGTAACTGGAGTACTGAGAGCCAAATTGGATAATCTAAGAACGGCTAGATGTACGTCAGAGAAAGTTGCCTTGCAACTGCAGATTGACACGGAGCACGCGAAAGTAGCTCTCGTCAAATGCGAAGAACGGGTTCTATTATAGTTCTCTCGACGCAGAACGAAGAACTCCGTACCCAAATCGAAGCCCTGCGATCAAAACTCCGAGAAGCTGACAATTCTCAAAAAAAAGCGACACAGAGATAGCAGCCGAAGAGGCAGCTAATGCCACCATTGGCATGGATATCCAGGAGAGCTTGCCGACGCCGGAAGAGACGGTAAGTCCCTGTGTACTAGTATTCAGCGACCGAGGTCTCCGAAAGCGGACGCTACAGCATCCTGAGGTTGATCTCTATGCCGAATTTGCGGGGCGCACGGTCTTCGGACGTTTCTCCTGTACAGCTGACATTGACACGGCGAAAATAGTCTCCGAAACAGACAACATCCTCGAGGCCAACGGGAACACAGACGTTCACCTGTTGTGCCGCTCGGGAGTCAAGGACCTGATCAAACATGCAGAGCATGGATCAGGAGTTGAGGAAACGGCAAACTCATCATCGCACCGAAGGCCGCGCTAAGGAATAACCCGAGGGTGCTATCAGCCACATGGTGCACGATGATCGAGAGCGAGTCTGCGCGCAACTTCGCAGCCGTTAACGAAAAGATTCTGGCCTCTTACGAAATGAGGAGTATGAGAGTCAATGCGATAGACTTGAGACTCATCTCAGGTGATTCAGGCAACACAAACACCCTCGACCCTCAAGACACGTCGGCCATCAGGTATGATCAAATCGGTCTCAAAATAATCTTTAACAGACTAAAGGGAGCGATTAACGAAACCCTGAACTTCAGCGAAACGGACGAGCATCACGTGCAACAAAAGCGATGCGAGTTCAAATCAGCTATAGGTGACAGAGCGGAGGCAAGCAAGAGGAGGGCCGAATTCGTTGCAAAAAAGAAAAATATCCTCGAAGAAGCCATCGCGAAGGTCACCGCAGAAAAATCAGAATGTCGTACCTGCAAATCGAAAGAACCGATAAAACCAGCGCAAGCCCCCAATGATGGTGATTCTGGGACCAATCTGAACATACTCTCCCGAGTCTGGAGAGGTGATTCCGGTACGAGTCTGACTATACTTTTCAGAAGCTGGAGGGGTGATTCTAGAACCAATCTGACCATACTTTTCAAAACGTGGAGGGGTGATTCCGGAACCGATCTGACCATTGCTTTTCAAGTCTGGAGGGGTGATTCCGAGACCAATCTGAGCATTACTTCCCAACTCTGGAGGGGTGATTTCGAGACCAATCTGAGCATTACTTTCCAACTCTGAAGGGGTGATTCCGAGACCAATCTGACCATTACTTTCCAACTCTGGAGGGGTGATTTAGAGACCAATCTGAGCATTACTTCCCAACTCTGGAGGGGTGATTTCGAGACCAATCTGAGCCTTACTTTCCAACTCTGGAGGGGTGATTCCGAGACCAATCTGACCATTACTTTCCAACTCTGGAGGGGTGATTTAGAGACCAACCTGAGCATTACTTTCCAACTCTGGAGGGGTGATTCCGAGACCAATCTGAGCATTACTTCCCAACTCTGGAGGGGTGATTTCGAGACCAATCTGAGCATTACTTTCCAACTCTGGAGGGGTGATTCCGAGACCAATCTGAGCATTACTTCCCAACTCTGGAGGGGTGATTTCGAGACCAATCTGAGTAATACTTTCCAACTCTGGAGGGGTGATTCCGAGACCAATCTGAGCATTACTTTCCAACTCTGGAGGGGTGATTCCGAGACCAATCTGACCATTACTTTCCAACTCTGGAGGGGTGATTCCGAGACCAATCTGACCATTACTTTCCAACTCTGGAGGGGTGATTCAGAGACCAATCTGAGCATTACTTTCCAACTCTGGAGGGGTGATTCCGAGACCAATCTGAGCATTACTTTCCAACTCTGGAGGGGTGATTCCGAGACCAATCTGACCATTACTTTCCAACTCTGGAGGGGTGATTCCGAGACCAATCTGACCATTACTTTCCAACTCTGGAGGGGTGATTCAGAGACCAATCTGAGCATTACTTTCCAACTCTGGAGGGGTGATTTCGAGACCAATCTGAGCATTACTTTCCAACTCTGGAGGGGTGATTCCGAGACCAATCTGAGCATTACTTTCCAACTCTGGAGGGGTGATTCCGAGACCAATCTGACCATTACTTTCCAACTCTTTTTTTTTTTTTTTATTGTTATAGACTAGGAGAGAAATCCCTTCGGATACCCGAGGATGTCCCGTTTAGGACCATCAACTCGGGTTATGTGGTGTGTCCACTAAAACTCTCCCATGTCTGCAGGTTGGCGGCCGGGTACTAGTTGATATGGCTTCCGTGCCGTCGCTGCTCTATTTTCGTATGTATACGTGTGATTCCTTCTTTCCCTCAACATTCTTGCGGCTCCGCGTTGTCAGCAATAGTTATGTCAGTCCCACCGGGGCTTGTCTCTGACGTTCTCACTCTAGGGCTGCTTTGGAGTGCATGACGGCGTCTATCCTGGCCGCTGCCTCCTCCCAGTACTCTGCGTCGGCAAGCATCTTTTGGATGATGGTGCTAATGTTATCCTCCTCAGTTAGGCTGCCCCTCTGGTCTCGGAACGCTGCGCATTCAAGAATCGTGTGCGTGACAGAGTCATTCTCTCCTGTCGTGCAGTTGATGCATCTCGGAGACGGTGTTATGTGGAATCTGTGCAGATATTCCCCGAAGTCTCCGTGTGCGGTGATAACCTGGGTCAGGTTGTACGTGATCTCCCCGTGTTTTCTTTCCATCCATTTGGAGATATCCGGGATGCACTGGTAAGTCCATCGGCCTTCCGTCGCGTTGTCCCATCTGCTCTGCCATCTGCTGATGGTTTGCTCCCTGATTTGTCCTTCGTTTGGACCGTCCGGCTCGTCTTCTTCTGACTCCCAGGGGGCATACAGTCTCTTTTTCATCTCCCATAGCTGAACTCGTTCATCTGCCAATAGTGACCATGGAGGAGACCTCGCCATGACCTGTAGCGCAATAGTGGACGCAGTTCGGTAGCTTCTTGTTATCCGGATCAGCATCTTGCGTTGGGCGCGATCGATGAGTTCTCGATTATTTGCCTTTCTTAGTGCGTATGGTGCCCACACCGGCGCTGCGTACAACGTTATCGATTCCGCGACGAGGGAGAGCAGCCTCCTTTGGTTTTCTGTTGCCCCTCTTGCTCTCGGCAGAATCTTGGCTAGATCGGTAGCTGCCTTAGACGCTTTTTCGGTGACTATCTTGACATGGGTGTTGCCTGAGAATCGCGAGTCGAGATGGACGCCCAGGTATCTTACTGACTTCGAGAAAGTGACTGAGTGCCCCTCTAGGGTGAGGTTTGGGGGTCTGTCTTGGAGTTTGGAGACGAGCATTACTGCTTCCGTTTTCTCCGGCGCTAGTTGCAGGAAGTGGTTCTTGCACCACCGGGATATGATTCGGAGAGCGTCATTTGCTGTTCCCTCCAGCTCTTCTAGTGATCTGGCGGTTACAAGGATCGCAGCGTCGTCGGCGTAGGCGATAGGCTCTGCTCCCTCAGGTAGTTGTATGCCTAGGAGGTCGTCGTATCCCACGTTCCTCAGGGTCGGTCCGAGGACCGATCCCTGTGGAACGCCCGCTGTCATTCTGTGTCTCCGGCCATCTTCATCGATGATGTACCGGTCCTCCAGGTAGGAGCCTAGGATCCTCCGGAGGTACGGGGGGGTGTTCTTGGAGATCAGGGCATCCTGTATGACGCCCCATTCGAGTGAGTTGAAAGCGTTCTTGATATCCAGCAGGACTATAGCGACTCTCCGGCGGTCTCTCCACGGCCTTGACTTCTGTCGTGAGACTGCGTCTGTTACTCTCTCTATGGCCTTGAGGGTGGACCTTCCAGTTCTGAAGCCATACTGGTTGTCTGATAGGCCCTTGTTTTCTTCTAATTCATTTTGAAGCCTTCTGTTGACAATGGCCTCTACGGCCTTTGCCACTGTGTTCAGCAAACAAATTGGGCGGAAAGCCCCTTTCTTCCCCGGCTTAGGAATGAGGACTAGGTTCGCTGTCTTCCATTGTTCCGGGAAGATACCTGTTTTGAGGATTCCCTCCGTAAGCTTCGCGAAAAGGCTGGGCCACCTTGTCAGGAGGGCCTTGACCGCCTCGGGAGGAACCCCGTCAGGGCCTGAGGCTTTTCCTGGGGCGATTCGGTCTGCCGCTGCTGTGATCTCACCAATTGTTATGCCGGGAATGTTATCTTCATCGATGTCGAGTTGTTCTCGTTGGAAACTCCGGCCTGTAGGGAAGAGCTGAGAAACCGCTTTGTCTATCGTTGTGGTTGGGAGCTTTATTCGTTTCTGCGGGAGTTTGTCCCGGACGATTTTATATGGTAGACCCCAGACGTTCTCGCGGACTTCCTCGCATAGGGCTTTCCATGAGTTTCTCTTGCTGTTGATTATTTCTTGCTGGTATTTATTCCTAGTCTTCGTGTATTCGTTCAGACATTTCCGGGTCCACTCTGGGTGCCTTCGTGTCGCTTTTCTGGATCTCAGGTACTTTCGTCGGGCTTTCATGTTTTCCCGCCGAAATCGGGATAGTTCCGGGGACCACCAGTAGACCGGTTGTTTGTTGCTCCACCTTGGGTTTTGCTCGGGGGACGCTTTTTGGCAGGCAGTCCTGAGAAGAGCGTCGACGAGTTCGTGGGTAATTTCGGTGTTGTTGTCCTTTGCTCCTTTGCAGGTTTCGTCGAGCTCCTTGTAGAATTTCTCTTTGTCAATGTTTTTCCATCGCCATCCTTTTCTCGGGACTGATGTATTCATCGAGATTCGGTCTGTAGCTATGCTGTATTCAATATACTGGTGATCGCTTAGGGATTCGGTTGTTTCGTTAACCCTCCAGTTGATGATGCTTTCCGGCCGCGTAGACCAGGTGAGGTCTATATAGGACGTCCTGTCCCCAATCCTGAACGTCGGGAGTCTTCCGTCATTGATCAGGACCAGGCCGCACCCTGCTGCCATATCTTCCATGTATCTCCCCCTTTGGGTTGTAGTCTGGCTACCCCACTCAACGGATGCTGCATTAAAGTCGCCGGCCACTAGCCATGTTGCGCCATCGTTTCGGTTGATAGTTTCGGTGATGTGGTCGAGGTATCGGGTGATATTCTCGTCGTCGCTTTCGTTTGGTGAAAGGTAACAGCTCATTATGCGAAGATCGCCGGTTAGGGTCAGACTGATGAGGCCTTTCCCGCAGCCGCGTTCCTCGACTTTTATTTGCGTATTCTTTCCCGTCCACCATATTGCTGAGTCTCCGTTTTCGTCTGCTGTCCAGCCTTGATCCTGTTTTACCTTCCTATTTGATATCTTCTTGTTGACTTCACTTAGTATACAGAGGTCTATGTCTTCATCTCTTACTCTCTGCTCCAGGATCGCATGCGCTGCGTTAGCCCGGTGCAGGTTTATTTGCAGGATGTTGATCTTGTTCATTGTGGGTTGGTAGTTTGCGTCTTTCGTCCGCGTGAGACGGTGGTCCACGTGTTGTCGTTATTTGCTTGTTTTCCTTGCTCTTCATCCATCGGCTCAGCCACTTCCTGGGCCGCTTCTGCAGTCTGTTGGGAGTCTGCAGCTTGAGGTGGTCGCCGCCTTGCTCGTGCTTTGGCCTTGAGCGTCTCGATCATCTCTCTGTATATGGGGCAGGCTGGCGAGTAAGGTGAGTGTCCCTCACAGCCGCATTTCTGGCAGTATGGGGTGTTCTTTTCGCATTCCCTACTGACATGTCCATCTCCCCCGCAACTATAGCATCTTTTTACAGTGACAGCTGTTGCTGTGCATCCGGACGCCCTGTGGCCGATTTCCTGGCAGTTGAAGCATATTGGAACGTCAAACCACTCCCTGAGGGGGCAATTCTGCCATCCAATCTGAAGCCTTCCTACCCTGAGAAGCCTGTCAGCGTCGAATCTGGTAAGCTTGACCAGGCATATGCGGGTTCCATTTGCATTCCTACCGATTTTCTGAACTTGGATCGCCTCCGGGTTTCTGCTCCCTAGGGCTTTCCTGATTTCCTTGTCTATATCGCTTTCAGTCGTGTCTATGTCGATCCTGCTTAGCAGTACTCCCGCCGAAAGGGGTGGTCCTCTGATCTTGGTTTCCATGCTGAGCTTATCGTTTATGAAGGCTGCTAGCTTCTGTTGGCCTCCTGCCTTCTTCTCTCGTATTTGTAGGCGGACTCCTTCTGCCGTTTGGCTGACGCCCTTGATGTCTATGCCAAGTGCTCTGGGGTCGATCTGGCCTTTCAGGCTTCTGACCGCGTCGGCGTAGTTTGTTCCCTTTGTCCCGATTTCAATCGATGTCTGGTATTGCTTTCTGAGCTTCTGGGATTCCTTCTTCTGCTTGGCCTCCGCTCTTGGGGTCTTAGTCGAGAGCTCTGCTTGCACTGTTAGTTCTCTTACCCTCCAGCATACCTCGGCAATCTTGCGGACCTTACTCGAGTCGGAGTTCGCCGGTAGTTTGATGAGAACTCTTTCCTCTCCCGCCGGGGGGTTTTCCTTGAGCAGCAATGTTATCCTCATGAGGATCTACGCGTAGTCGGCTGGAGTTGCTGCCTTCCGGACTTTGCCCACTATCAGAGTTCTGTTTTCGCCATCTGGCTTGGGTTGTCCTCTTCTCGCCAGGCCCGTTGATAGTACCATTTCAGTGGTTGCCGCTTCTCCCTCCTCGAGAGAGTCCAGGTCTTTCAGGGCCGGGAAGATCTTGGATAGTTGTTGAATCGTGTTTGTCGAGTGTTCGTCCGTGTCATCAGCTATCCAGATCAGAACTCGGTTTCTCCGGTTTCCAGCGATGCCGGATTTGGAGAGCTTAATTTTCTCGAATATCTGCCTTGGCCTATGTTGCTCTGAGAGTTCTACTATGTCATCCTCTGTCTTGATCAGGGCAATCTTATCGAGAATTTTCTTAGCTTGGGTGTCGTCTGCCAGCTTAGTATATGATCCACTTCTCTCTTCAGCTGTTCGTCGAAGTTCTTGAATAGTTCCCTCGAGTTTAGTGACTTGCTTCTGTGATACCTGTAGTTGCTCCTGTGTCGTCTTAAGTTGCTTCTGCGATGCATCTAGTTCCTTCTTGATGCCCTCAAGCTCCTCGCTGTCGATGTCTGATCTGTCCTGTGTGTCCTCCCTGTATCTGGTGAACATCGTAATCATCTCATCCTGGAGTCTCTCCCCTAGTCTGACCATCCTTCTGGTGATTTCCTTGACTTCCTTTGCTGTGTTTCGGACCTCGATCTCTTTGATTCTCGCGATGTCCGCCCTGAGATTCTTAAACTTCTCCTCAATTTGCTTCTGGATTGAGTTTGTTCGCTTCGCCGTTTCGGGGGCTGGCGGCGAGGAGTTCTTCCTTTTTTCGGCCGGTACTCGGTCCGGTAGACTTTTTCCCTCAGGCCTCCTCTTCTCTACTCGCAGAGTTGCGCCCGGGCCTAGGGCTATCTCCTTCTGCATTGGCTTAGTCCTCGAGGTGGTGGGTGTTTCCTCTACTTGATCGATAGTCTTGCTGATCTCCTTCTTCCTATCCGCGATTGCTTTCTTCAGGTCCTTTCTTGGCGCCGGGGTTTCTCCTACATCGCCCGCGTCAGTTTCGTATTCTCCGTCTTCGTCAGCGTCAAAAGTTTCAGCTTCTGATGCTGCGAGATCGTCTTTTCAACTCTGGAGGGGTGATTCCGAGACCAATCTGAGCATTACTTCCCAACTCTGGAGGGGTGATTCCGAGACCAATCTGAGCATTACTTTCCAACCCTGGAGGGGTGATTTCGAGACCAATCTGACCATTACTTTCCAACTCTGGAGGGGTGATTTCGAGACCAATCTGACCATTTCTTTCCAACTCTGGAGGGGTGATTCCGAGACCAATCTGAGCATTACTTCCCAACTCTGGAGGGGTGATTCCGAGACCAATCTGAGCATCACTTTCCAACTCTGGAGGGGTGATTTCGAGACCAATCTGACCATTACTTTCCAACTCTGGAGGGGTGATTCCGAGACCAATCTGAGCATTACTTCCCAACTCTGGAGGGGTGATTTCGAGACCAATCTGACCATTACTTTCCAACTCTGGAGGGGTAATTCCGAGACCAATCTGAGCATTCGTTTCCACAGCGCGAGCAGGACCGCCTGGGACTGTCCTCCTCCTGTCAACAGAGAACGAACGGGAAATCAGAACCAGAGATATCGAGACGGGCTGGAATGGAACGCTTGTCCGACGCAGCGCTGAATGGTCGGTCGACTTTTCAAACGAGTATCTTTGGCGAGAACTCGTCCCCATGATCGTCCATCAGCTCAAGTCTGTCTCGATGTGTCCACCGAGATGTCTGCGAAAGCTTGGCGGTCGAGTCGGCCGATGGGAAACCGACGTTCACCCCATTCGTTCGCTTCGAAGAACGACTGAGTGTTCGCCGTTCATTGCCAACTCTGGAGGGGTGATTCCGAGACCAATCTGAGCATTACTTTCCAACTCTGGAGGGGTGATTCCGAGACCAATCTGACCATTACTTTCCAACTCTGGAGGGGTGATTCCGAGACCAATCTGAGCATTACTTTCCAACTCTGGAGGGGTGATTTCGAGACCAATCTGAGTAATACTTTCCAACTCTGGAGGGGTGATTCCGAGACCAATCTGAGCATTACTTTCCAACTCTGGAGGGGTGATTCCGAGACCAATCTGACCATTACTTTCCAACTCTGGAGGGGTGATTCCGAGACCAATCTGACCATTACTTTCCAACTCTGGAGGGGTGATTCCGAGACCAATCTGACCATTACTTTCCAACCCTGGAGGGGTGATTTAGAGACCAATCTGAGCATTACTTCCCAACTCTGGAGGGGTGATTCCGAGACCAATCTGAGCATTACTTCCCAACTCTGGAGGGGTGATTTCGAGACCAATCTGAGCATTACTTTCCAACTCTGGAGGGGTGATTCCGAGACCAATCTGAGCATTACTTTCCAACTCTGGAGGGGTCATTTCGAGGCCAATCTGAGTAATACTTTCCAACTCTGGAGGGGTGATTCCGAGACCAATCTGACCATTTCTTTCCAACTCTGGAGGGGTGATTCCGAGACCAATCTGAGCATTACTTCCCAACTCTGGAGGGGTGATTCCGAGAGCAATCTGAGCATCACTTTCCAACTCTGGAGGGGTGATTTCGAGACCAATCTGACCATTACTTTCCAACTCTGGAGGGATGATTTCGAGACCAATCTGAGCATTACTTCCCAACCCTGGAGGGGTGATTTCGAGACCAATCTGACCATTACTTTCCAACTCTGGAGGGGTGATTTCGAGACCAATCTGACCATTTCTTTCCAACTCTGGAGGGGTGATTCCGAGACCAATCTGAGCATTACTTCCCAACTCTGGAGGGGTGATTCCGAGACCAATCTGAGCATTACTTTCCAACTCTGGAGGGGTGATTCCGAGACCAATCTGACCATTACTTTCCAACTCTGGAGGGGTGATTCCGAGACCAATCTGACCATTACTTTCCAACTCTGGAGGGGTGATTCCGAGACCAATCTGACCATTACTTTCCAACCCTGGAGGGGTGATTTAGAGACCAATCTGAGCATTACTTCCCAACTCTGGAGGGGTGATTCCGAGACCAATCTGAGCATTACTTCCCAACTCTGGAGGGGTGATTTCGAGACCAATCTGAGCATTACTTTCCAACTCTGGAGGGGTGATTCCGAGACCAATCTGAGCATTACTTTCCAACTCTGGAGGGGTCATTTCGAGGCCAATCTGAGTAATACTTTCCAACTCTGGAGGGGTGATTTCGAGACCAATCTGACCATTTCTTTCCAACTCTGGAGGGGTGATTCCGAGACCAATCTGAGCATTACTTCCCAACTCTGGAGGGGTGATTCCGAGAGCAATCTGAGCATCACTTTCCAACTCTGGAGGGGTGATTTCGAGACCAATCTGACCATTACTTTCCAACTCTGGAGGGATGATTTCGAGACCAATCTGAGCATTACTTCCCAACCCTGGAGGGGTGATTTCGAGACCAATCTGACCATTACTTTCCAACTCTGGAGGGGTGATTTCGAGACCAATCTGACCATTTCTTTCCAACTCTGGAGGGGTGATTCCGAGACCAATCTGAGCATTACTTCCCAACTCTGGAGGGGTGATTCCGAGACCAATCTGAGCATTACTTTCCAACCCTGGAGGGGTGATTCCGAGAGCAATCTGAGCATTACTTTCCAACTCTGGAGGGATGATTTCGAGACCAATCTGAGCATTACTTCCCAACTCTGGAGGGGTGATTTCGAGACCAATCTGACCATTACTTTCCAACTCTGGAGGGGTGATTCCGAGAGCAATCTGAGCATCACTTTCCAACTCTGGAGGGGTGATTTCGAGACCAATCTGACCATTACTTTCCAACTCTGGAGGGATGATTTCGAGACCAATCTGACCATTACTTTCCAACTCTGGAGGGGTGATTCCGAGACCAATCTGACCATTACTTTCCAACTCTGGAGGGGTAATTCCGAGACCAATCTGAGCATTACTTTCCAACTCAGGAGGGATGATTTCGAGACCAATCTGAGCATTACTTCCCAACTCTGGAGGGGTGATTTCGAGACCAATCTGAGCATTACTTTCCAACTCTGGAGGGGTGATTCCGAGACCAATCTGAGCATTACTTCCCAACTCTGGAGGGGTGATTTCGAGACCAATCTGACCATTACTTTCCAACTCTGGAGGGGTGATTCCGAGACCAATCTGAGCATTACTTCCCAACTCTGGAGGGGTGATTTCGAGACCAATCTGACCATTACTTTCCAACTCTGGAGGGATGATTCCGAGACCAATCTGAGCATTACTTCCCAACTCTGGAGGGGTGATTTCGAGACCAATCTGACCATTACTTTCCAACTCTGGAGGGGTAATTCCGAGACCAATCTGAGCATTCGTTTCCACAGCGCGAGCAGGACCGCCTGGGACTGTCCTCCTCCTGTCAACAGAGAACGAACGGGAAATCAGAACCAGAGATATCGAGACGGGCTGGAATGGAACGCTTGTCCGACGCAGCGCTGAATGGTCGGTCGACTTTTCAAACGAGCATCTTTGGCAAGAACTCGTCCCCATGATCGTCCATCAGCTCAAGTCTGTCTCGATGTGTCCACCGAGATGTCTGCGAAAGCTTGGCGGTCGAGTCGGCCGATGGGAAACCGACGTTCACCCCATTCGTTCGCTTCGAAGAACGACTGAGTGTTCGCCGTTCATTGCCAACTCTGGAGGGGTGATTCCGAGACCAATCTGAGCATTACTTTCCAACTCTGGAGGGGTGATTCCGAGACCAATCTGACCATTACTTTCCAACTCTGGAGGGGTGATTCCGAGACCAATCTGACCATTACTTTCCAACTCTGGAGGGGTGATTTCGAGACCAATCTGAGTAATACTTTCCAACTCTGGAGGGGTGATTCCGAGACCAATCTGAGCATTACTTTCCAACTCTGGAGGGGTGATTCCGAGACCAATCTGAGCATCACTTTCCAACTCTGGAGGGGTGATTCCGAGACCAATCTGACCATTACTTTCCAACTCTGGAGGGGTGATTCCGAGACCAATCTGACCATTACTTTCCAACTCTGGAGGGGTGATTTAGAGACCAATCTGAGCATTACTTTCCAACTCTGGAGGGGTGATTCCGAGACCAATCTGAGCATTACTTCCCAACTCTGGAGGGGTGATTTCGAGACCAATCTGAGCATTACTTTCCAACTCTGGAGGGGTGATTCCGAGACCAATCTGAGCATTACTTCCCAACTCTGGAGGGGTGATTTCGAGACCAATCTGAGTAATACTTTCCAACTCTGGAGGGGTGATTCCGAGACCAATCTGAGCATTACTTTCCAACTCTGGAGGGGTGATTCCGAGACCAATCTGAGCATTACTTTCCAACTCTGGAGGGGTGATTCCGAGACCAATCTGACCATTACTTTCCAACTCTGGAGGGGTGATTCAGAGACCAATCTGAGCATTACTTTCCAACTCTGGAGGGGTGATTCCGAGACCAATCTGAGCATTACTTTCCAACTCTGGAGGGGTGATTTCGAGGCCAATCTGAGCATTACTTTCCAACTCTGGAGGGGTGATTCCGAGACCAATCTGAGCATTACTTTCCAACTCTGGAGGGGTGATTCCGAGACCAATCTGAGCATTACTTTCCAACTCTGGAGGGGTGATTCCGAGACCAATCTGAGCATTACTTCCCAACTCTGGAGGGGTGATTCCGAGACCAATCTGAGCATTACTTTCCAACTCTGGAGGGGTGATTTCGAGACCAATCTGACCATTACTTTCCAACTCTGGAGGGGTGATTTCGAGACCAATCTGACCATTACTTTCCAACTCTGGAGCGGTGATTCCGAGACCAATCTGAGCATCACTTTCCAACTCTGAAGGGGTGATTTCGAGACCAATCTGACCATTACTTTCCAACTCTGGAGGGGTGATTCCGAGACCAATCTGAGCATTACTTCCCAACTCTGGAGGGGTGATTTCGAGACCAATCTGACCATTACTTTCCAACTCTGGAGGGGTAATTCCGAGACCAATCTGAGCATTCGTTTCCACAGCGCGAGCAGGACCGCCTGGGACTGTCCTCCTCCTGTCAACAGAGAACGAACGGGAAATCGGAACCAGAGATATCGAGACGGGCTGGAATGGAACGCTTGTCCGACGCAGCGCTGAATGGTCGGTCGACTTTTCAAACGAGTATCTTTGGCAAGAACTCGTCCCCATGATCGTCCATCAGCTCAAGTCTGTCTCGATGTGTCCACCGAGATGTCTGCGAAAGCTTGGCGGTCGAGTCGGCCGATGGGAAACCGACGTTCACCCCATTCGTTCGCTTCGAAGAACGACTGAGTGTTCGCCGTTCATTGCCAACTCTGGAGGGGTGATTTCGAGACCAATCTGACCATTACTTTCCAACTCTGGAGGGGTAATTCCGAGACCAATTTGAGCATTCGTTTCCACAGCGCGAGCAGGACCGCCTGGGACTGTCCTCCTCCTGTCAACAGAGAACGAACGGGAAATCAGAACCAGAGATATCGAGACGGGCTGGAATGGAACGCTTGTCCGACGCAGCGCTGAATGGTCGGTCGACTTTTCAAACGAGCATCTTTGGCAAGAACTCGTCCCCATGATCGTCCATCAGCTCAAGTCTGTCTCGATGTGTCCACCGAGATGTCTGCGAAAGCTTGGCGGTCGAGTCGGCCGATGGGAAACCGACGTTCACCCCATTCGTTCGCTTCGAAGAACGACTGAGTGTTCGCCGTTCATTGCCAACTCTGGAGGGGTGATTCCGAGACCAATCTGAGCATTACTTTCCAACTCTGGAGGGGTGATTCCGAGACCAATCTGACCATTACTTTCCAACTCTGGAGGGGTGATTCCGAGACCAATCTGACCATTACTTTCCAACTCTGGAGGGGTGATTTCGAGACCAATCTGAGTAATACTTTCCAACTCTGGAGGGGTGATTCCGAGACCAATCTGAGCATTACTTTCCAACTCTGGAGGGGTGATTCCGAGACCAATCTGAGCATTACTTTCCAACTCTGGAGGGGTGATTCCGAGACCAATCTGAGCATTACTTTCCAACTCTGGAGGGGTGATTCCGAGACCAATCTGACCATTACTTTCCAACTCTGGAGGGGTGATTTAGAGACCAATCTGAGCATTACTTTCCAACTCTGGAGGGGTGATTCCGAGACCAATCTGAGCATTACTTCCCAACTCTGGAGGGGTGATTTCGAGACCAATCTGAGCATTACTTTCCAACTCTGGAGGGGTGATTCCGAGACCAATCTGAGCATTACTTCCCAACTCTGGAGGGGTGATTTCGAGACCAATCTGAGTAATACTTTCCAACTCTGGAGGGGTGATTCCGAGACCAATCTGAGCATTACTTTCCAACTCTGGAGGGGTGATTCCGAGACCAATCTGAGCATTACTTTCCAACTCTGGAGGGGTGATTCCGAGACCAATCTGACCATTACTTTCCAACTCTGGAGGGGTGATTCAGAGACCAATCTGAGCATTACTTTCCAACTCTGGAGGGGTGATTCCGAGACCAATCTGAGCATTACTTTCCAACTCTGGAGGGGTGATTTCGAGGCCAATCTGAGCATTACTTTCCAACTCTGGAGGGGTGATTCCGAGACCAATCTGAGCATTACTTTCCAACTCTGGAGGGGTGATTCCGAGACCAATCTGAGCATTACTTTCCAACTCTGGAGGGGTGATTCCGAGACCAATCTGAGCATTACTTCCCAACTCTGGAGGGGTGATTCCGAGACCAATCTGAGCATTACTTTCCAACTCTGGAGGGGTGATTTCGAGACCAATCTGACCATTACTTTCCAACTCTGGAGCGGTGATTCCGAGACCAATCTGAGCATCACTTTCCAACTCTGAAGGGGTGATTTCGAGACCAATCTGACCATTACTTTCCAACTCTGGAGGGGTGATTCCGAGACCAATCTGAGCATTACTTCCCAACTCTGGAGGGGTGATTTCGAGACCAATCTGACCATTACTTTCCAACTCTGGAGGGGTAATTCCGAGACCAATCTGAGCATTCGTTTCCACAGCGCGAGCAGGACCGCCTGGGACTGTCCTCCTCCTGTCAACAGAGAACGAACGGGAAATCGGAACCAGAGATATCGAGACGGGCTGGAATGGAACGCTTGTCCGACGCAGCGCTGAATGGTCGGTCGACTTTTCAAACGAGTATCTTCGGCAAGAACTCGTCCCCATGATCGTCCATCAGCTCAAGTCTGTCTCGATGTGTCCACCGAGATGTCTGCGAAAGCTTGGCGGTCGAGTCGGCCGATGGGAAACCGACGTTCACCCCATTCGTTCGCTTCGAAGAACGACTGAGTGTTCGCCGTTCATTGCCAACTCTGGAGGGGTGATTTCGAGACCAATCTGACCATTACTTTCCAACTCTGGAGGGGTGATTCCGAGACCAATCTGAGCATTACTTCCCAACTCTGGAGGGGTGATTTCGAGACCAATCTGACCATTACTTTCCAACTCTGGAGGGGTGATTCCGAGACCAATCTGAGCATTCGTTTCCACAGCGCGAGCAGGACCGCCTGGGACTGTCCTCCTCCTGTCAACAGAGAACGAACGGGAAATCGGAACCAGAGATATCGAGACGGGCTGGAATGGAACGCTTGTCCGACGCAGCGCTGAATGGTCGGTCGACTTTTCAAACGAGTATCTTTGGCAAGAACTCGTCCCCATGATCGTCCATCAGCTCAAGTCTGTCTCGATGTGTCCACCGAGATGTCTGCGAAAGCTTGGCGGTCGAGTCGGCCGATGGGAAACCGACGTTCACCCCATTCGTTCGCTTCGAAGAACGACTGAGTGTTCGCCGTTCATTGCCAACTCTGGAGGGATGATTTCGAGACCAATCTGAGTAATACTTTCCAACTCTGGAGGGGTGATTCCGAGACCAATCTGAGCATTACTTTCCAACTCTGGAGGGGTGATTCCGAGACCAATCTGAGCATTACTTTCCAACTCTGGAGGGGTGATTCCGAGACCAATCTGCGCATTACTTTCCAACTCTGGAGGGGTGATTTCGAGACCAATCTGAGCATTACTTTCCAACTCTGGAGGGGTGATTCCGAGACCAATCTGAGCATTACTTTCCAACTCTGGAGGGGTGATTCCGAGACCAATCTGAGCATTACTTCCCAACTCTGGAGGGGTGATTTCGAGACCAATCTGACCATTACTTTCCAACTCTGGAGGGGTGATTCCGAGACCAATCTGAGCATTACTTCCCAACTCTGGAGGGGTGATTCCGAGACCAATCTGAGCATCACTTTCCAACTCTGGAGGGGTGATTCCGAGACCAATCTGAGCATTACTTTCCAACTCTGGAGGGGTGATTCCGAGACCAATCTGAGCATTACTTTCCAACTCTGGAGGGGTGATTCCGAGACCAATCTGACCATTACTTTCCAACTCTGGAGGGGTGATTCCGAGACCAATCTGAGCATTACTTCCCAACTCTGGAGGGGTGATTCCGAGACCAATCTGAGCATTACTTTCCAACTCTGGAGGGGTGACTTCGAGACCAATCTGACCATTACTTTCCAACTCTGGAGGGGTGATTTCGAGACCAATCTGACCATTACTTCCCAACTCTGGAGGGGTGATTCCGAGACCAATCTGACCATTACTTTCCAACTCTGGAGGGGTGATTTCGAGACCAATCTGACCATCACTTTCCAACTCTGGAGGGGTGATTCCGAGACCAATCTGAGCATTACTTTCCAACTCTGGAGGGGTGATTTCGAGACCAATCTGACCATTACTTTCCAACTCTGGAGGGATGATTCCGAGACCAATCTGAGCATTACTTCCCAACTCTGGAGGGGTGATTTCGAGACCAGTCTGACCATTACTTTCCAACTCTGGAGGGGTGATTCCGAGACCAATCTGAGCATCACTTTCCAACTCTGGAGGGGTGATTCCGAGACCAATCTGAGCATTACACGGTCATGACGGTCATGTCGAGAAAACTGCGAGACCTTCTAGAAAAATCCCAAAGGGACGCAGGAAGATGGGCGATCGGTATACCCGGATACAAGGTAGCCGAAGAATTCATACGAGGCGAGCTTGGGTGGTCCTCCTTTGAAGCGAGAGAAGCCCAGAGCAAGCTTCGATACATGAAGAGAGTCCAGACGACCGGTGGCCGAAAGCCATCTTGAACTTCCTGGAAATCATTGGAATACAAACAGAGCTACTGTCGCGAACCCAAGAACTGAACGAGAAATACAGCTGCGACCAATTCGTAGCAATATTCTCAGCGCCAGGGAAGCCAGCTCTGAACGCATACAATTTTCAAATCAAGAAGAGAATACGCGAAACGCTTGAGCAGAAATGGGGAGGAGACATGATCTTCAAACCAAGCCTGGAACTATACCGGAGAGGGAAACTATCTCTCGGTGTACTAACCCAACTCTACGAAAATCGGCGAGGTGATGCTCTCTTAGCTCTGGCAAGAGCAGGCATGCTGCCAACCAGAGCACACTAAATGTATTCCAACAGGCAGGAAAGCAGTACCTGCCAAAGGTGCGGCGTGTACGAAGAAAACGTAAAACACGTCATCTTCGAATGCAACGACGCCCACTTCACAGAAGATGATCTCCTCGAACGATTAGGACTCCTCGAGGAGAAACAGACCCTATCTCTGCTGAGCAAAACGAAAAGAATCCTAGAAAACTTGGAGAAAGGAGTCCATCTGATCCGCGAAAGCAACTGACATGAGAGGCTGAGAAGAGCTGAATGTAAAATTACAAGTCGCTCCAATCTGGATCAATAAATACCCATACCCACCATCCAGTTCTCGAATGGAAAAACCAGTCGTTGAGCAGCCCAAGTCCTCTATCCTCCGGAGGTCTTTCCATAACTATGTCATTCGAATCGCTCCGTAGAAAGAACAGGCCGCTGACTTTGTCGCCGACGCAGAGTGGTGATTGCAGAGCGAATACTGACGTCGCCATGTTCCTCAGAATTCAATCATGTATCAACTCATATCATCGTGTAATACTCAGTGTACAAAAGGAACGCCAACTCAGACCAGAGATCAAGGAAAATGACAACTGTGTCCCATAGTCAAATTATAGCCTCTCTGTTCCTAGTCTTGCTTGATACCTGCCTTGACGTGGGTACGTCCCATTTGTTGCTGCCCCCTAGTGTTGGTAGCTGGGAAGCGTGACCGCTTCGGGCGGGAGTGCTAAGTAGGGTAAAAGTACCAGTTATGGGCCACTTACCAGTTTTGGGCCACCCACTAGTTATGGGCAAAATACTGACCAGTAATGGTCCATCGCCGGATATCGAAGTACTGCTCCAACCGGAGGCTTTTCGTGGGGAGGAAGCGCCTCTCCTTCGTGACGAGGTGAATCGTGGAACGATCTGATGATTTTCTCCCTCCCATCTTCCTCAATCAGAGTGATTACCTCCACTTTGAAAAAAGTGGTCAGGTCGACGCCGTAACCACCCCTTTAGGTTCCGGGACGTATGGTCAGATTCGACCCGGGAATAACCTCCGGAGACTCAAAGGTATATGGTCAGATGGATCCCGGAATCACCCCTCCGAGTTTGGAAAAGTATGGTCAGATTGGTCCTGGAATCACCCCCATACATTCTATAAGGAGTGCGGCCAAACTGACAGACGAAGCGGATTATATGTAGTAGGGACGAATTCGAAGTCATAGGCGGTTCGCTGATGAGGACCGGAGCTTTCCCTTTAAGTCCCCACACGTTCCCGTTGACTCCGCAGTAGACAAAAGATGATCCCCTTGTGGAAAAGTTCACCGCCCTTGAGGCCCATAACTGGTCAGTAGGTGGCCCAAAACTGGTGAGTGGCCTATAACTGGTACTTTTACCCTATTTCTCCACAGGGCTCTCTGATCTCTATTCTCAAAAGGGAGCGCTCTCCGAGGAGTGCAGGCGCTGGCGAAGCGCCGCGCGGATAGAAGTAATAATAAAACGAGCAAATACGTGCTGGTGTCGTTTGGAAAAACTGCCTCGTCCTTTTCTCGGGTTCTTAGCTGGACAAATTGACGCCGCCGATATCTCACAGTCCCATCGACTGGCTCCCATCCGATATTGTGGAGTCCCAGTGCCAGTCGTCTGCCATTTCTACCCTCGTGTGAGCCGATGTTTTCGACAGGATGTTTCTCTTTCTTTCATCTCTCGAGTGAAGCTCCGATTCCGGTGGAACGCCAAGCGACTCAATCATGCATGTAGGATGAGATAAAAACAAAGCAAAAGCCTCGGCGGTCTGCGATAAATGTGGGGAGCTTTCAACGAATGGTTTCGGGGGAACCATGACTGCCGAGGACCCATCTCGCCCACCCTTCGTACACCACTGAGGGCGATTCGGGGTCCGCACATTCCTGCGGTTCAGAGGCTCCGCTATCTACTTCTAGCTCTAACTGTTTGATCACGTTTGATTCGTTGCGATGTACCTGAGCTCCGATGCTATTGGGTGCCGAGGGTACCAGCTCAACGAGAAACCCTTCCCGGAATTGCATCTCATCCCTTGGAAATCAAACCTTCCCGACCGACCGTCCTTCGGACGATGGGAACAAGGCTTCATGCGCGTGACCTTGATACTGAAGCATCCTCCTTTCTTCCCTTCACAATGTTGCAGCCGTTTTGTGCTATTTTCGAAGTATTGCGACAAGCTCCAACGGCGGCCAGAATGATTCTTAATCGCGATCAGTTGGAATTCGAGCGCATAGTGATATTCATGCAACCCTGATCATGTTTCCGTACGACGGACAGACAGAAATTCAGCGCGGCGATTTCAGCTGCTCATCGCAACGACTGTCCACTGAAACGCCCTGCCCAAGACGACATTGCCATGAACGGCCGCTTATGAGATTGTATCACATTTATCGGGTTCTATCGTTCGTGGGAGTCCCGGACCGATTGGGATTCCCAAATTTAACTCTTCTAGGCCTCACGATGCCTGAATTCCCGTTCCGGAACATTGCTCACGCTGGGGTTATTCCCCCAGTCTCCCACATATCAGTCGAGGTCGTAGCTGGAAATGACCCTCCATGCTTGCGAGGTGGCTGATCATGATGCGGATGCTGGTTCCCCCATGCATGTACGTCTTCATGCCTCGAGTGGGCTACAGTCATGATCATACAGGGTGACCAGAAATAACGTGAACTTTTTTTCAATCGAGCTGTAGGTCTTGCTGTGACATGGAGGACAACGAAGTTTATGACGATGAGCTCAGAAGCCATCCGTCGATCCCCCACTCCGTGCGTACGGGCTCCAAGTTGTGACATCGTTCGCTTGGTTGGTGCTCCCAAGTCGACCGTTTCGAAAGCAATCCGCTGGTTTCGCGAGCTTGGCTATCATGGAGATCGTCCGGGACGAGGCAGAAAACCAACCGTGAACAGTCCCAGGAATCGGAACATCCTCAAGAAGAGACTTCAAAGGAATCCCCTGAAATCCCTGCAGAAAATCGCTCGTTAGCTTGGTCTCAAACGTGAATCAGTACGCCAAATAGCGAAAAATGTACTCGGCCTCAAGGCCTCCAAGCTGAGAAAAGGCCAGCGACTGACCGAAGATACCAAGCGTATAAGACTGCAACGATGCCGTGATCTTGCCAAGCGGGCCGCAGGTTCGGCATGGGAAACCATCCTGCTCAATGACGAGAAGTTGTTCACGATCGATCGCCAGAACGGTCGCATTCGGTATTCGGAGGCGCCTTCAGCCTCTCAAATCGTTGAGCACCGTCAAAATCCACAATCAGTCATGGTTTGGGCCGGAATGCAGTCAGGAGTGAAAATCGACGCTGAAGTGTACCGCCGTGATATTCTGGGAGCAGTTGTCGCTCCGTGGGCGCGGGAACATCTCGGTGAAGGTCGCTGGACTTTCCAGCAGGATTCCGCGCCCGCTCATCGTGCGAAGGAAACTCAGACTCAGACTTCATCACGTGCTCTGAGTGGCCTCCGTATTCTCCCGACCTGAACCCAATGCATTCCAGTGTTTGGTCAATTCTACAAGCGAGGGCCTGCGATAAACCGCACAAGACTCTAGACGCCTTTAAGCGCCCTCTTCGCCGGGAGTGGGATCGATTATCTTTGGAAGAGCTTCGGCCAATAGCCGCCAACTTCAAGAAACGTTTGAGCCTCTGTATCTGAGCCCGAGGCGGCCATTTCGAAACCCCTGGAAATATAGTCCACCGAGGCCCCCGAGCACACGAATCCGTCGATTTTCTCCCGATGCCCAGTGTCTTCCTTTTTGACCGCCAATTTCGCGAGTTCACGTTATTTCTGATCACCCTGTAATGACAGGTTGATAATCCATGAATGATCGGGACTATCGTTCCTAGTTTCTGCGTAGTGGGTCAAGGCCAAGGTGAACAACGAGTCCCGCTTGTGGGGAGACGACTCGGGCAAAGTCAACGTCAGAGTCACTCTTAGGCATTGTCATTTTGCCTAATCCGTAGTCATATGTATGATCGTGGCGACGAATATTATTTCGAGTATGATCACGCGTTCGATGACACGAAACCTTTGCTGCGAGTCCCGGAGTTCTGAACTTTTTTCGGGAGGATCTCTCTGATGATGATCGCTCCAGGTTCCTTTGTAGTGGATTTCAGCTGCCTATCGGCGTCCAGAAGTGGGCTACTAACCGATCCCAGGTTTCGGCCGGAGTCAGATTGCCAGAGAGTCACTCCTTGAAAAAAATTCCGAATGCAGAACATGGAATCCCTCCCTCTGCTCCTTGAGACGACTCAGACCTACCCGTTCCGAGTCGGCAATGATCGAGCTGGGAGTCAACCCTGCTCAGAAATCGGGTATGCGCCGTGAGCGCGCAGAGCTCTGAGACTCCTCACCTGAGGGCGTGTCTGGGCGCACTCTCACCCAACCCCGACCAGTTGCGGCTCGGATAAAAATCCCAAGAACCCGACCTGGAGCCACACTTGTTCGCATACGCATCAAGATGAACTCCTTTCCGCACTTCAGTCAGGATTTCTCTTCAACCGTGTCCAGAGGCCATGAAGTGGCATCTTCCTCGACGCGAACGTATGTTGAGCATCCAGCCAATATGGATCCTGTGTTCATCTTCATTCCGGGAAACGTCGATGACGTTCACGCCAACGCACCATCTTCAGTCCTTCAAGCCGGTGAGCTCGAGAGCGTCAACCCGATCTCGGCCGGGACGATCTCTGGCAACCCGAAGAACGGCTGCGGGTCTTCCCAGTCCCTCGGCCAGTCACCGAGCATGGTGCCTGATGTGCCGCCGGTGCAGGTGACCCAGAACGTTCATTCGGAGCCCCGAGGAACTTCCGGAACGAGCCGCGGTGTAGCGTTCGAGCGCTTCCATCCGATCCCGGCCGGAACGACCGCTGGGTACTCGGTGAACGGCCCCGGGCCTTCTCGGTTCCTGGGCCAGTCATCGAACATTTGGCCTGGGATGCCGCCGGTGCAAGTGAACCAGAACGCTCAGCCGAAACCTCGGACAACTTCCGGGCTGAACCAAAGAAGAGAGATCTCCCGAGCGGCTGGATCTCGTTTCATCGGAAGATGGCCAGCGATCGTATCCACTTTCAAGGCCCTGCCCGGTGGCTGATTTCGTTTCCTTTGCAGTTCCTCTCTAGCCCTCAATGAGGCAGAATCGAAGGTGTCTCCTCTGATGAAGATTTCTGAGAGATGGTTGAAGCATCCGGTTGGATTCACCAGAAATCACTCTCATTCTGTTTCCCGCTCTCGGTCGCTAAAATCACCCTGGACATCAAAGAAATTCTTGATACGATCGTTAGCCATTTTTCGAGGAAACGAGATAGCTTCAATCGATTTCCTGGAAAATTCCCATCATATCGAAATGCCCGCCCCGAGATCCCTTATTGATCACTCCTTGATTTTTGAAAAAAATCCAAGGATTGATAAAGTTATGGCCAAAACAAAATGGAGCTCGAAGATTATCGACTCAGAAATGCCACCCTGTGGATAGGCTCTCAGAAGAGCATGACCGGAGAAAACATCCCGAAATTTCAGGAAGCGATCATGTCATAAGCTCTCCGATACGTTAACAGTCCTTACGAGACGTGCAGGCGGGCGATTCTTGGGTATAGGAAGTTGTACCCGATCGGGTCGGACGGACGCATTGAAGGGACCGCCGACGGGTTTCGGAAATTTGTACCCAACCAAGTCGGATGGATGCATTACAAAAGGGACCGGCGACCGCCGAGCTGGCGGCGCTCATCCGTGACCTCGGGTGATTTCCGGAAAGAGCTACGGTGGAGCATTCGAGAGCGTCCACGCGATCTCGGCCGGGACGACCTCTGGCAGCCTGGAGAACGGCTGCGGGCCTTCCCAGTCCCTCGGCCACTGCCGCCGGCGCAGGTGACCCAGAACGCTCATCTGGAACTCCAAGGAACTCCCGGAATGAGCCACGATAGGGAGTTCGGGGGCTCCCTCACAATCTCGGCCGGAACGACTTCTGCGCTCCCGGAGAACGGCTCCGGACCTTCCTAGTACCTCGACCAGTCATTGATCATGTGGCCTGGGCCGCCGCCGGTGCAAGTTAGCCAGAACGCTCGTCCGGAACCCCGAGGAACACCCGGAACGAGCCACGGTGGAGCGTTCGAGGGCTTCCACCTGATCTCGGCCGGAACAACCGCTGGGCCGCTCGGCGAACGGTGCGAGGCCTCTCCAGTCCCTCGGCCAGTCATCAAGCATGTGGCCTGGGTGCAAGTGACCCAGAACGCTTAGCAGAAACCTAGGAGAAATTCCGGGATGAACTAGAGCAGAGAGGTCTCCCGAACGGCTGCTCGAGGATCAGTGCGCAGTTTGCAACGCTGTCGTCACTTGCAAACATTACGGCACTCTCTGCTGTGACGGCTGCAGGAGGTTCTTCAAGCGTTCTTTGAGAATAAACGAGGAAGAAGACAACGTTCCCTTAGAGTGTCAATACCAGAAATTCTGCCAGGTAATCGCTGAGAACCGGGACAAATTTCGAGCTTGTCCGTCTAAGAAGTGCTTCAGGATGGGGATGCGCCTACCCAGTGAGTATCGTGAACTTGTTCATCTCTATTCGGCTTCCAGGACATTATCCGGGAGTGAATACCGGCATATATTCATCCTTACAGATCCGAATGAAACGACTACCAACCCCCGACGAGCTGCACGAGACGCGAACTTCGAGCAGCTGGCGAATGAGGCGCGCGCGGTTCCTTGTGGATGCAAGGAATACAGGGGCGTGTGTTCGACAAGTGTGCCTCTGTGCTCTCGAGTGTGACTCAGTGTTCTCAAGTGTATCAAAGTCTTCCGGGAACATTCTGACTTTCTGAGCAGTTTCCGCTTCATTTGTGCTGGAGCGAGGGCTGGACCAAAGTGTTGGCCAACTGGTGTGCGGTTCCCGGATCAGGGGCCTGTGCTCAGCCAATAGCGAAAAGCCTCTTCTTTCTTTTTGATACATAACGAGGACCCGAAGCCGGAGAAAAATAGAGAAAAAAAAAGAAGAAGAACCAAAAACGAAAAAATAGCCTCACATCTATTGCACGCTATAATCCTTGTCTATAGTTATTGCCTCTTCATCGCCTCACTGAAGAGAGAGAAAAAATGTAGATTCTCTAAGCTCCTGCTAGGTCTTCGACGCTTGGTGATTTAATTCGTGCAAACTACTCCGACTGAACTTTCTAGAAATCAACTTGATGCTCCTTGGAGAGAGACAAGTCCCTCCCCGTAAAATGTTCCGAAGTCTCGAAGACGACATTTTTGAATCACTCCCGTTCGAGCTCCCCCGAAAATGTGCCGAGGTCTCGAAGACGAGATTTCAGAATCATTTCCGTTCGACGGACAGTGTCCTCCAAAAGAAATTCGACCGTGAATTCACCCCGCAACGATAAGCTGTCTTCCTGTTGTAGCTGATCGGAATTCTCTAGTTGAATGCCAATATCGGCGGAGACTGGGTTTGCTTCCTCTGAATGCGCTCTGCTCTCTTGCAGGTGAGCGACGTCCCCGAAATCATGGGTGTGAGCCTCGAGTCTCAGGAGCCAGAGAATTGCCTATACACTGAAGGAAATGCTTTTAGAATCAGGTGGAAATTTCCACGTATCTATAAACCACATGGGAAACCCTCCGATTAATCCTCGTGTGGGAGTCAAGTTGAGAGGAGAAAGATGTCTCAAGGCTTTGGAGTGACCCCCAAATCCTTCTCATCGAGGAAGATGCATGAACAGCGATAATCGGCCGGAAATGCTTTTAGAATCCAATCGATTTTCGAGTATTCTATCTGATCGGAAGACACATCGAAGGCTTCTCAATAGTTTATCTGTTTCCCCTTTCTCGAAATGACCTGGAACACGCGATCTGGCATGGAAGAGATGAGATTATTAATTGTCTCTTGCCCAATACTGCTCCAAGCACTCACTATGCCTATTTTCAATTCATCCACACCGCATCCACATCACATTCATCCACATTTCAATTCATTCTTCACCGGTCAGACTGTTTGCCCTCGGCATCGCTAACGCCTGACGATAGACCCAACTTCGTTTTCTCCGTAGCCATAAACTGCTGATTCTATCAGTGATTCTAAAAGCATTTCCAGGCAGAAACCGGGAATCGAACTTCTTCTTTCTCATGGGCTCTAAGAATTCCGTCTACCATAATGGATTTTTCTCCTCTATTTCATAGTCTCTGCCATGAGAAATATTAGACGAGAGTTCCCAACGATTGTTGGAAAAATACAGAAAAGTCCAGTGATTCTAAAAGCGTTTCCTCGAGTTTAGTATATATCCTCGCTGTCTTTCTTGACTAGTGGTCGGAGAGATACCACTTTGTCAGGGTTCGGCTCAAACTTCTTTTTCTTTCTCATGGTTCCTACTGTAGCTTGTTGACCATCCTCTCTTTCCGCGCTTGGTCCTGGGGGGGACCGATTATGACTGGCTGGTACTGAATGTTCCACCGCCGGAGGGGCTCACCGTCACTGGTGGAGTTATTCACGAGAGGCTCCCTGTCCTCGGGGTCGCTTGGTCCAGCGTGGGTTTCACTTTGAGCACTCACTTCACGTTTATCACTTTCCTCATTTTTTGGTTCTGTTTGATGGTCATTGGCATCATCAGCGCTTCCTCCGTGCTCGTTGATTTCCGCACTGCCACCGGAAAGTGGACTTTCCTTCGTGAAGTTGCCATCCTTCGTAAAGATGACCGTGCGAGCTCCTGGTGACCATGTTATGTAACCTGCTACCTCTGTCGAGAGGCCGACCGGTATTCCGGGGAATTCCCTGTTGTCCAGTTTCTTCTCCCTTGGTTTCGAGTTGTAGTATGTGCATTTGCTCCCAAACGCTCTCAGCATCAGAAATGTTAGAAAGGGTAGTGACAGGACTGGGAGTCGTAGGGTTTGAAGGTAGAGGATCGATGGTGTGGAACAGTAGCTCAGTTGACAACAAGAGTGACAACGCAAGAGACGTGTAGAGTAGAAGGCTCTGTACTCGAGTGAAGTTCATTCGAAAAAGAGGGTCCTTATATACCTAGAAGGGGAGCGTAGCTCTCCCATGATTGGTCTAGAGTCCAGACACCAGATGAGTCACATCTTAACATAAGTTGACAGATGGTCTAGTTTGTAGGTCAGAGGGGTTGTAAACTCGACTCCGTACTCTTGGTTTTATGTGGACTGTCTGTATCAGTCCCTTACATCTGCTGTCGGGGTTGGAACCCCGATTTCGTTGCATTTCGCAGACGTCGTGACTTGGGAGTACTGTGAGTCATCTGAGTGTGTCATGCTCTCAGACGCGTGCGAGATATGAGCCCGACAGGCTTCAGATTCTGATCTCCAACATCCCCTCTGGCTGTCGAGTCCGAAGATCTCGCAGCTGAAAGAGTATTCGCAGGATAGTTCCGTGATGTGATTCATCATTGAATATCCCCTCTGGCTATGAAGACTGAGGAATCGGTCGAGTTCAAATTTTTCTTGAGAAAGTCGAGTGATTCCTTTACAGTGATTATTTCAGTTTGGATTGTTCGTGAATCCAAATATTCGCGGTAGTCGGTAGACGCTACAACCGTTCGTATTTCATCGAGACTGCATGCGCAGTCAGGAAGTTCGACGTAGTTTCTGTGGAGAGCGTACTATGGGTGGAGCCAGTTGGAGGGCATTTAAATAAAAGTTGAGGAAGTGTGAAATATGACCTTTTACATGGTGATTTGACCTGGAAATCATGATCCATGTGTCTCAAGATTTGTACCATTTTCCCCTCTCACAGGGAAGTAATGATTTCTTTCAATAAAGATGAAAATCCGTAGAGTTTCCGATGGTTTCACTCAATATTCTAGTTTGGTTGCTGATAGTCGTTGATCCAAGTTGCGAGAATGAGGGAAAAGTCGGTTGATTTCGCCCTAGGCGGATAGAATGAAAAGGCGTGCGGAATTCGTTCAGAGTACAGTTCGTTTTGAGCTTGTACCAGGTGTATACCTATGAAACCGGACGATTCGTCCGGGGGCGCTGCCATCGGCTGTGGTTTTTAATTTCGCGCCAATTTTTCTCCGTCGTTTACCTATAACAGTCTGCTACTTGAGGCACTTGATAGAGCGCGGAACTTCGTGCCAGGAAAAATTTGGCGATTTATCGATCATGAGTGACTATGTGCCCGAAAACGCCGTTTTGCGGGGAACCCTGGTGACCTGCTTTCATCTTGGCAAAACTGCTCCAGAAGCTCATTCAATGCTCAAAGAAGCATTCGGCGACCATGCCCTGAGCCGGACACAGTGTTATGAGTGGTATCAGAAGTTCAGAACCGAAGACTTCAACATTGTCAACGATCCTCGTGGAAGACCCGAAAAAAAGTTCGATGATGACGCTCTGGAGCAACTGCTGGCAGAAGACAAGTCCCAAAGCCAGTCGGAACTCGCAGTGAAGCTCGGCGTGACTCAGAAGACGATTTCGAAGCGCCTACATGCTCTTGGGAAGATTCAGAAGTTCGACAAACATCGACGAGACACGAGAGTGTCATTTCGCTCCATGACAACGCACCGGCCCACACTGCGAAGCTGACTCGCGAGACGCTTGGTGCTCTGAAGTGGGAGGTCCTACCCCACCCGCCATACTCCCCCGACCTTGCCCCGTCGGACTATCACTTGTTCGCATCCCTCGGGCACGCACTTTCCAACCAGCACTTCGCCAAATTTGAAGAAATTGGAAAATGGCTCGATTCATGGTTCGCCTCCAAGGGAGAAGACTTCTTTCGCAAAGGAATCCGAAAACTTCCCGAAAGATGGACCAGTTGTGTGGCTAATGAAGGAGCATGCTTCGAATGAAATAAAATATTTTGTCTTGTTACATGAGAATTTTCCGTTTTTGAAAAAATCGTCTGGTTTCATAGGTATACACCTGGTAACTTGTGTCCCGTGATGCTTCTTCGCTCCGGTCATCGCACCCCAACCGCCACCTCCGAAGACCGAACGATTCGAGGAACAGCAGAAGACAGGATGGGCGCCTGGTTGAGCTCCCAGGAGGAGGTGGACGTGGAGATCGGCGAGAGCCCGGCGGCAGCGGCCGCGGAGGCCACTTGGAGAGCGTCGGAGGCCTCTCGCGCCGATCGCCTGGCGAGGGAGGGCCGATCATCAAGTGCCGAATCGGTTGGCCGTGTCTACCCATGGCGACCGCGGGAGCGGGCTCGCCAGTCCACGGAGCGGAGCACAGGCTCCGGGAGCTGGGGCCTCCGTAGTTTCCTCGGCCTCGGCAGTGACAGGATGCCAAGGAGCACCTGTAGGAGCGGCTGCTCCCGAATGAGGATGATCGCCGCGGCGATCATCAGTTTTGTTGCCTTGGTCGTGGGCGCGGCCGTAATCGGTAAGTGATGCGGCGGTCGATTTTTCCGTGTGTTGTCAGTGTTTGTTTAGGCCTGATTTAACTTCATTCCATTTCCCCAGGCCTGGAACAGACCGGTGGCCATGCGGTGGCCACGAGAGGGTCGGGCCGGGACGAGACCTCGACGAGGTTCTCGTTGGCGGTCGAGAGGGTGACCACCAGCTCGGCTCGGTGGGTCACAGGGGACGACGCCCCATCAGTGAGGACGCCTGAGGGGGACGGAGCCGAGCCGGACGCTGAGGAGGTTGAGAGGATCTCCCTCGAAGGCTTCGTTTGCCGGTTAGTGGACCGGTGTCTGGTCTGCTATTCTCCGCAGCGGAGGCAGTGCGTTGCAGTGCGAGCAGGCCGGGCTGTGAAACCGGTCGCGGTGCAGGCAAAGAGGAGCGGACGCATCCCGCTGCCTCTTTGTCGTGGGTTCGAGTCGTTTGGGGAGATAGAGCGAAAATAATAAACGAAAATGTTTCTTCCAAGTCTGCATTGTGTTTATTAACTCAAGATATAACGTTCATGCATATGTCTGAGTAACTTAGCGTTTGGATATAGCTATTGTTGATGATTGAGGGCATTTAGCATGCATCACATAGTTGAAGAGGTTTAGACAGAACCACGGTGACTACTAGAACTGGACTCCGGCCAGTCGATTGGTTGAGCGCGTTTCAGCTCAATTTTCGTTTTGAGTAGCTGTGTTTTCAGCTCGTAAGGAGTTCTCGTTATGGAGATCGAGTCATTGTTGTCGATCTTTGGAATTACTTTCGGATTGCTTTCTGTTGAGAGTTTCGAGTTCCTCAATGTGATCACACGAGTATTTGGAGGCTGTTGATTCCTCTAGTTCGTGTTCGAGGCGAGCAATTTTCTTTTGATAGAATGCGCGTCCGTCATGCCAGTTTCCTCTGTCTCGATCATAGAGGCGCTGTTTAGCCTCTGATTCAGCGCGTAGATCGTAGACTTTTTGCTTGAGCATGCGGATCTCTGTCTCAGCGAGCTCAAGTTGACGAGCTTCTTCTGATACGACAGGTCTGACGCCTTTTGAGCAACATCGCGTGGAACACGATGCAGATCCTGGAGTTCCAGTACGTGAATCCAGAGAGGTGACTGTTTGGGCATAGTGCAGGGATTGGGGGAAACCAAGCGATGGGATAGTGGCGGTCGGGGCAAACTGCGTCCAAGGAACCAAGGAGAAAACACGAGGGACCTGGAGGTGTACATCAGGTTAATACCGTGATATTATGCCATGCCGAAGGAGAATCATGCGGGAGAAGTGGAAGAAGTGAATAGAGGCCGAAGAAGTGCTCTGAGAAACAGAGAGAGAAAAGATGCGTATGAACCACGCACAGCACAGCTAGGTGCCTCTTTCGGATACGTCGCAGATTCACGGCAGTTTGGAGGGCCATGGAAGAATTGAATTGAGCATTCCGAGTTGTTTGTGCTACCTAAGTTGCATGCTAGGACCGAGTGGGTAAAATAGGAATGAAGTGCATCGGATAAATGAGATCTAGGGTTGAGAGACGAGCTCCGTGGTTGGCATGTAGGGGCCATCAACTGCCGGGTTTGGCGATGGGTTCGCAAATGAATGATAGTTTCTACGCTTATCGTAGATCATGCAAAGGACCGTGATTCCCAGAAAAACGGCCAATGCGAGTATAGCGCCTGCGCTCGCAAAAGCATAGTGCAGAAACCTGTTGTCAATGATGACATGGGGAAGGACGGGATAGTGTTGATCCCGGAATTCTTTCCAAATTTGTTCGCCACCCACAGCAGGAAGAAGAGGCCTCAGACAGACCACGGACTCAGATGCCTCAATGTGGCATGCCGATGCTGAGCGTGTACAGGCGCATTGGAAACCGGTTGGTCTCTTGCTAATTGTACAGCTGATGTTTAATGAAACACAGGCGTCATCGCAGTCTTCGAAGCGAAGATAGTTCGGAGACACGGATTGGACAGAGAGAACGTAGAGCGTGAACACTATGAACAAGATTGTGGTAGCGGCCATGGTCGCAAACCGATCAGTGTTCGGAGACGCTCGAAGAGTCGTTTGTGAAGTGGTTTCGTCAGATCGTCACTGAGATTCTCTGTCGTCGGAATATATCGATATTCGACTTGTTTATGTTCGTGTAGTTGACGAATGAAGAAGAATCTCGTGGAAATGTGTTCTGTGCGCTTGTGGAATACTGGATTCTCTATGAGCTTTATCGCATCAATGTTGTCCACGAAGATCACTGGACGAATAGTGATTCGTAATTCTTGGGAGAGTGTTCGAAACCAGAGAGCAGACTTTGAGCAGCCAGTGACCGCTATGAACTCGCTCTCGGTGGAGGATAGTGAGACTGATCGTTGCTGTTGGGAGGACCACAGGACTGGACCGCCGGCAAGTGTGACAAGTGAGCCACTTACTGAGCGTCGGGTCTGTTTACAAGCAGCGAAATCGGCGTCCGAATAAAGCTTAAGCCTTGAGCGTTTCAGCTAGCGGAGTGGACGAGCTTCCGGAGTAATCAATTGACAGGTTGGGTGTCGCCTGCAAGTAACGCAGGATCTTGAGTGCTGCCTGCCAGTGTTGTTCTGAATAGTTCTCAAGGGAGCGAGCTAGGAAACCCACGGAGAAACAGACATCTGGTCGCGTGTAGATAGATAAGAACATGAGAGCGCCAAGAAGTTGGCGATAAGGTCGATTTTCCGCGCGAGTTTCAGTTGTAGGCTCAATGTCGTATATTCCCGAGTCTGCGGGGATTGAGACGGGACGACTCCTCAAGATTGAACCTTTTCAGGATGTTTTTGATGTACTTGTACTGGTTTAGCCAGATATTGTGATCGGAATCGATATGAATCTGAATGCCAAGGAAAATACTCAGAGGAGAAGTCTTGAAATTGAATTATTTTCTCAGTTTGGTAAGTGTATCTGTGATCAAGTGTTCATGCGTCGAGGCGATTAGCCCATCATCGACGTACACTGCTAGCATTAGGAGTTCGCCATTCGAGCCGTGCCAGTGGAATAGGCAGTGATCGGCTTGGCTTTGAGTGAACTTGAGATTCCGTAGAACATCTGCCAATTTTTGATTCGCGGAGCATCGCGGAGCTTGTTTGAGCCCGTATAGACTTTTGTGCAACAGGCATACCCTGCCGGTGTCATCTGACCATCCGCGGGGTTGAGTCATCCAGATTTGTTCCTGGAGATCGCCATAGAGGAAGGCAGTAGTTACGTCAAATTGACGAAGTCTTAGACGCATTGATGCACTCGTGGCAAGCAAAACACAACAACAGGGCTAAAGAGCTCCTGAAATTCTTGACCGGGAATTTGATTATAACCGCGAACAACGAGACGTGCACGGTAACGGTCCATTTCGTTTTCAGCATTGGTTCTCCTGCGGGAGACCCGGCGACAAGTTACGGGTTTCTTGTTCTTTGGTGGGTCGATCAATGTCCAAACACTATGAGCCTTCAGTGCGGCCATTTCCTCAGCCATTGCTTCTTTCCAGTACTCTGCTTCTGGGCTTGCAAGTGCCTGTGCAAGAGTCTGTGGCTCAGGTAAAGAGGGCGCTGCTAGCTGCGTCTCTGTTTCGTAGCGCTTTGGCTTACGAAGGTTCGTACGGCGTCGAAGGTTCAATTTCATTGGCTCCATTGGGCGTATCGTGATCGAGCGCGTAGCTTCAGAATCACTTTCGTCAGCCGAGTCAAATGCTCCAGGCGGAAAGGGCTCCTCGTCAGGATGCCGGTCCTCAACGATGCTATCGCAATCGGAGGAATCGTGCGCGTCCATAAAATCAGTGGCTTCATCGGCGGTTCCCAAACCGGGGACATGCGTTGCACTCTTTGGTGCCTTCCCCAAGAACCTGACGTCTTTGGTTTCCCTAATTGAGGGAGGAAAACCTGGGAGATACACACACAAGCCGTCAACACGGTCGGTGTAACCGATCAAAAACGCGGGGATGCCGCGGTGTGTCCATTTGTCAGTTTCTCCTTCGTTGTAGATGAAGCAGGGGGAGCCGAAAGGGTGTAGATGAGAGTTCTTCGGTTTCACTTTGTAGATAGTTTCGTACGGAGACTTGTTTGTTGGGGGACAAACGTCTACGATATTGAGAATAGAAAGTGCGCATCTGCAAGCTTCTAGCCACAAGAATTTTGGAAGTTTTGAATCAAGGAGCATGGTTCTAGCAAATTTAGTGATAGTTTGATTTTGAGGTTCAGCGCGGCCGTTCTGGGGAGAACAGGCAAGATGGCTCATGACGAGCTCTGCGCCGATTGAAGCTAGAGAAGCTTTGACTTGAGCATTATTGAATTCTAGGCCGTGGTCACAAGAGAGTTGCTTGACTTGAGTACCGGTCTGAGTGTGAAACCAAGTGAGGAATTGCTAGATGAGAGCGGGAGCTTGATCTTTGGTTTTGAGCAAGAAGATTCGATTGAAACGAGACATGGTGTCTTTCATATTCATGAAGTAACGTTCTCCTTTGAGACCAGGAGTTGACATAGGACCACACAGATCGGTGGAAATGTATCCCAGGGAGCGTGGTGCAGCTGAATCGGGTTTCGAGCGATACGTCGCCCGATTCAGTTTTCCTTCAATACAGGCAGTGCAGGTGATCTGGTCCCTTCTAAAGAGAATCCCCTGTCGAGCTAAAAATTGCTGAACTGGGCGTTTATTAACGTGTCCAAGTGTTTCATGAGCATTCTGCAGAGTGACTGACTGTGACGAAGAAAGCAAGCATTCGGCCGACTTGGGAACCGTCACAGCTGTAGCTCGGAGTGCGAAAAGGCCGTCGTTCACTCGGACCCTGAGAGAAGCTAAGTCTCGGTTCAAGCGAAGGGAGGTCTTGGTGGCAGCAGTTTACTTATTGTCATTCATCAGACAGGCCATCGACACGAGATTTCGCCTCATTTCGGGCACATAGAGAACCTCATGGAGATGTACCAGAAAAAAAAAAAAGATGGTAAAAGAGTTTCCCCATTGGAGCCGTCCACAACAAGCAAGATCTCGCCTTCACCAAACGCTTGAAGTTGTTGGTGACCACCGACTTTCACAGTACGGGGACAAGAGTATGCGAGATAATTCCGTAAAAAATCCAAATCATTGCAAATATGCAACTGTAGGGTGGGTGAAGTCGACACTCGTGTCGATATCCGCTTCATCTGCGACGGGGCCGGATAGAATACCAGCTAAAGTCCTCAAGGCACTAGACGACACTGGATACAACTACGTCACAGATGTCTTCAACGCTATTCTACAAGGTACCCATGAGATACCAGCAGAATGGAGGATAGGCAGGGTATCCCTGACTGAAAAACCAAACTCGATGAAGGGAAACCTCAAAACATACAGACCCATAACAGTATCAGACGTTCTGTATAGAGTTTTTACCAAAATACTTGGGAAACATATACAAAAATGGGCGGAAGATACAGAGCAGCTATCAGAAATGCAAAATGGGTTCAGAAAGGATAGCAGAGGAGATGACAACATATTCATCTTGACAACTGCAATTGAAACCGCAAGATCCCATAAGAAAGGGCTTTATTGCGTTTTCCTAGACGCCACAAAAGCGTACGACCGAATCGATCGGAAGAAGCTATGGCGAACTCTAGAGGAGAGAGGGATGAGCAAACCACTGCTCGAACTCCTTAAATACATGTACGAGGATACCCGCGTTGTCCTCCGACATGGGGACTACACGTCGGACGAAATGCCCATACCAATTGGACTCCGACAAGGTTGTCCACTATCTCCGATCCTATTCAGCCTCTACATTGCGAACCTTGAACGAGAACTCCTGGCAACAGGACGAGGATTCAGATTCGCAAGGAAAGGCAACTTCCGGGATGTGAGGGAAGAAAAGTTCTTCACAATTCCCGGATTGCTGTTTGCAGATGACCTAGTTCTGATGACAAGCAGCATGGGAGATATGGAAACGCTCCTCGAGGTTACTACAAGGTTTGGGGACAACATGTCCATCAAATTTAACCCAGAGAAGAGCGATGTAATGGTCTTCTCTCGACCGGACGGAACCCATACTCCGGATAGAGATCTCAGGCCACAAGGATTACCAATACCTATGGTGGAATCATACAAATATCTAGGGATCGATCTATCCACCGACCGCGACCACTTGGCTAGACAATGGCCTAAACTGTCAGAAAAAGCCGACCAAGCAATCCAGAGACTAAACGCGAAAGCACTTTGGAGCTTCGACCGATTCGAAGTCTCCAAAATACTCTGGAAAGCTACAGCAGTCCCGCAGCTCACATACTGCAATGCAGTGATTACCATGTCAAAAAGACTGAGAAACCACATAGAAGTCAGGCAGAGAGACGCGGGAAGATGGGCTCTTGGCATACCGCACTCCACTATAGCGAAGGAGTTCATTGAGGGAGAACTCGGATGGAGCTCCGTCGATGCCAGAGAAACCATAAGCAAAGTGATGTTCTTCGAGAGGATAAAACAAATGGATCCACATAGATGGCCAAAACTTGTCCTCGAGGCCATCGAACTCACCAAAACCAAAATCGAAGCATCCGAGAGACTCAAAAAACTGAGCATGCAATTCGAATGTGGGGACATCCGACTGGCCAAAGACACATCCGGCAAGCTGATGTGGAAGACGTTCCGCAAAGAACTCAAACTGAGGGTGCGGAATAAATTGGACGCCACCTGGAGAGACAGGATGGAGTCCGAATCCACGCTGAGTACATACCGACGATACAAAGAGACTAGAGGAATCAACCCCGGACTGTACGGTAACTCCCGCGGAAGCCAACTCTTAGCGTTAGCCAGGGCAGGAATGCTAAACACCAAGACCCGGCAACACAACCGCGATTCCTCCATCGACATCAACTGTTCAAGATGAGGAGCACCCGAAACAGAAAGACACGTAGTCTTGGGGTGCGAGGAACGAACTTTACCCCCAGAGGAGTTTCCCTTCCGAATTGGACTCACACCCAATAGCAAGCATGAAGTTCTGCGAAAGACGAAGGTGACCCTAACTAACTGGGAGCGGCAAGATCTGTGAACGCAATACGACTCACCCCTGGAATGAAAGGGACCATATGTGCATATGGAAGATCGAAATAAATCCAATCCAATCCAAATATTGTGGGTTGCCCCAGAGTCGATTAACCATAACGAGGAATCAAGATTGTTATGCGCAGCAGAGGCAATGTGAACCTCGGCATCAGATCCGAAGGGATCGATTGTCTCAGCATTATAGGCTGCTGGGCGAGAACTGCGCCTCTGATTCAGAGGTGGCTGGCGTGAGCGTGGGGGTTGGGCCGAAACACGAGGTCGAGAAGGTTGGCTTGATCGCCAAGCATTAGCGGGTGGAGCTTGAGTTGGATTGGAGGCGGCTCTTCGGTTTTGATTTGAGTTCTAGTAGCGAGCATTGGAGTTGCAGTTTTACGAGTTAGAATTGAAGCGGGAAGCGCGTTGAAAATTATCCGAAGGGCGTGATCGAGGTCGGTAGGATGAGTTCTGATTACGACGATTGTCGTATTGAGGACGATTGTTGAAGTTGGGTCGTCTATTTGAGCGAATAGAGAGACGAGAGAACAAGGCGGTCGGGTCCGCCTGGGAGGAGTTTTCACGTCGCATTGCATCTTCACGGAGAAGAACGTAAAGGTTGGAAAGAGTCTGACCGGTTCCGGTTTTAACACTCCAGAACGAACGAAGACCTTCTCAGGACGAGGGCAAGCTCTGCAAGAGACGTTGGCATGCCTGTTTCTCGTCCACCTTCGTGCCAGCAAGCGCGATGCGCTGCATAATTTGTTGGAAATTATCGACATTCTTCGTCGTAGATTTCGAAGAATTGTAGCGGAAGTTATAGAACGAGCTAAGAGCTATGTCTTGAGCAGTACCGCTTGTTTGAGCAAAACGCTTCTTGAGTGCCTCATAGAGATCTTCCGCGTTGAGATCTTGGGTGGAAATGCTGAAGTACGTGGCTATCAGAACGGGGGAGATTGAGTTAAGAATGATTGTTCTGGCCATAGCGTTCGCAGCTTGCTAGCCGGTCGCTGTTATGACAAGATCGCCAGAAACAACTCTGTTGGCGTCACCGCTGTTCTGCAGGACCACGGGGACCAGTGAAGAACACGCGAGCCAGTTTCTGCCATCATCGGCCAATGTGATGCTGCATGCCTGATTGGATTTTGAACCAGATCCGCTTGCGGAAGAGGAGTCAGCCATCACTCTCTCTTCAGGAGACTCCAAGAGCTCGTAATCGTCAGGATTAAACGAAGCTTCGGTCTCGGGAGCATTTGCATGGGCCGAAGAAATATACCTGACTGCAACTGCATTAGCTGAGCTGTAGCTAAGTGAGTAGGTAGAGGTCAGCTTACCCGACAGTAGTCGATCGCGAAGTCACGCGGTGTCGTCACGTAGCGAATACGTGGCTGATAACGTGATAGGACTAGAAGTCGTAGGGCTTGAAGGTAGAGGATCGGAGGTGTGGAACACTAGCTCAGTTGACAACAAGAGTGACAACGCAAGAGACGTGTAGAGTAGAAGGCTCTGTGCAACAGTGAAGTTTATTCGAAAAAGAGGGTCCTTATATACCTAGAAGGGGAGCTTAACTCTCCCATGATTGGTCTAGAGTCCAGACACTAGATGAGTCACATCTTAACATAAGTTTACAGATGGTCGAGTTTGTAGGTCGGAAGGGTTGTAAACCCGACTCCGTACTCTTGGTTTTATGTGGACTGTCTGTATCAGTCCCTTACATCTGCTGTCGGGGTTGGAACCCCGATTTCGTTGCATTCCCCAGACGTCGTGACCTGGGAGTACTGTGAGTCATCTGAATGTGTCATGCTCTCAGGCGCGTGCGAGATCTGAACCCGACAGGCTTCAGATTCTGATCTCCAACAGAAAGTAATGGTCAGATTAGTCTCGGAATCACCCCCCCCCCCCCCCGAACCCCCCCAGGGTTGGAAAGTAATGGTCGGATTGGTCCCCGAATCACCCCTCCAGACTTGGAAAGTGACGGTCGAATTGGTCTCGAAATCACCCCTCCAGACTTCGAAAAGTGTGGTCAGATTGTTCCCGGAATCACCCCTCCAGACTGGGAAAGCAATGGTCAGATTGGCCCCGGAATCACCCCTCCAGAGTTGGAAAGTTATGGTAAGATTGGTCCCGGAACCACCCCTCCAGGTTTGAAAAAGTCTCGTCAAATTGGATCCAGAATCACCCCTCCAGACTCAGAAAAGTATTGTCAGATTGGTCCCAGAATCACCTCCACGTATTTCGGAAGGAGTGCAAACAAACTGACAAACCAAATGACGAACGAAGCGAATTATATATCGTAAGGATGCTTCCTTGGGAGAGGGCGAGCCTCTCTGAATTCAGAATGAACTGGCGGTAACGGTCAGATTCCAAAACGCTCGCATTTCTTGAGTGAGAGATATGGAGCAACCAGCAGAGCTCTCCGTTTTCCTTCACAAGGACAACCCCGCCCAAAGTATCCTTCGAAGGTAAGTTCTCCTGCGCATGATCTGTATTCCTATAGCGTTGTATTCCTAGTGCTGTAGGCTCCTTTCCCCTGTGTTCATATGCCAGCCGTTACAGTCTGAGATGCACAATTCCTCGCTCTCAGCTCAAAAAGATCGTGCTGAGTGCGTATTCTACTTCAAATTATCAAATACAGGTGTGGCGAGTTTTTGATCGGCTGACTTTCCCCAGCGGTGCTCGGCCTGAACCCAAGGAAGTTTTCTGCAAGATGTTCTACGATCAGAAGAATCAACCCTGTGGTTACGGTGACTCAACGGGTACAGACACACTCCTCCACCACATAACACGGACGCGTGCGGGTCGGTCACACTTGAATGCAATTGGCATAAATTCTCCATCTTATGAACCTGAGAGGGACCAAGGAGCCGTGAACATGAGTGTATTATTCTCCTCCTCAGGTCTCGTGCCGGGCACGAAGAAAACAGTCACTTAACTCGATACGTGGAAGAAATCGATTTCGGGAGGCACATCTTCGCCTTCAGGTGAAACGAGCAAGAGCAGCAAGTACGGACTGGCCAGAAATTTGGCTCTCTGGGCTAGTGAGGACTTGCCCCCGTTCTCTTCCGTGGAGGGCTCCAGTTTGAAACGTTTCTTCTTCCGCAAGGGTATCGTGCATGAGGAATCCGGTATACCTGTTCGAAGCACCATCTCGAGGGTGTTGTGGGCCGTTGTGATTGAAATTGCCGAAGGGCGTAAGATTCCGGATCTATGGACTGATAGGTTCCGCTAGTTGCCGTATATAACCGTCGTCATTCACTGTATCAACGACAAGTTCCGCCTTATGTGTGTGCTCTTGAAAACTGATTGTTTTCTGGGACCTCATCAGGACCCGCTATACTAGAGGAAATCCGTCGTACGCT
Source organism: Phytoseiulus persimilis (assembly GCA_037576195.1). Classification (NCBI taxonomy): domain Eukaryota; kingdom Metazoa; phylum Arthropoda; class Arachnida; order Mesostigmata; family Phytoseiidae; genus Phytoseiulus; species Phytoseiulus persimilis. The sequence goes on from CM075103.1 coordinate 30,137,245, forward strand.
TAGGGACTTCAGTCTTGATGAGCGACTGGTGTTCTCGGCAGTATTTGATTGTGCGAGCTACATGGTGCGTGCTTCCGTGAATACATCCCTACACGCTGTGCGAACCACAGAATAAATCGCGCGTTTACCGCGGATTTCTACAAAACGGCCGTAGGCACCAGAGTGCTCCAGCTCCGCGCACATTCGATGAGGGTATACCGACACCTGATTCACAAGAAAGCGGCGGTCAGGCAACTGGCGGAAGAAAAAGCGCAAGAAGACTATCTAGAAGACTAGATAGACTATCTCGTAAGAGCCGACGAACTCGAGAGAGTGAATGAATCTTCGTCGAGATCTAATGCTCTCTCCTGAATGGCCGCCGATGAGAGATCATTGGCTGTGCGTACTAGGCTTTGCAACGGTTATTTAACCGCGGTTAATAACCGCTATAACCGCAATAACCGCGAGCGAATTGCGGTTATAACTGCATTTAACCGCAATTTTCCGAAACGTATGATTTTTCGAGAAAGCGTCGCGTCTGATGAGCGTACTCTGGCTGGGAATCTGGAATTAGGTGCTGAGCGATTGGAGAGGAATGAATTGCTTCTAGAACTGTGACATCTTGTGTGATGACTCCCGTCAAACGGAGTTCGTACACGCTCCCGAAAGCCGGACCTGGCTAGCAATTATACCTGGACATATCACACATCAGGAATAGCCTCCCCATGACCCCATGAGCAAGCCGTTCAAGGAATCTAAAAGCCAGCATCGGAGGCGGGAGGCTCGATCTTCCAGAGCTTTGCGCATTTGGTAGGATAAGGGAACAGAGTACAGCGGAAGTAGCTATTTTGTGGGTTGCACCTCCGTTGGAAGGCATCGTTAATAGAATTGTGATGAAGTCCGACCAGAATACGGCTATCTCTCGTGCACTGGTCGGAACGGAGGACATACGCCCTTTTAAAATTCGATAACGGTGATATCGAAGCCGGGAGCAGTAATTTGGAGCCAGACAAAAATTGGAAGCACCTCGAAAGACGACCTCGAGGGTTCCCAATGAAAAAAAAACTCGAGAATCAGGACGTGGAATTTACGGGAGTCATCTCTACCCAACAAGGAACCATGCCTTTGGGCACTCTTTGCTCGTGAAACCTTGCAGAAATCGGCGCCGCTTCCACATCTCAGAGTTTGCAAAGCTTCCTCAGCGGATCGTGAGGAGTTGAACCCGAAACTGCTGACTACATTCATCGGACGGGGGCTTCACAATACAAGATGATCTCTCCGGCATCGGGATAATTTGCCAAAGATTTCGTGACTTGAAACATTCAACCAATGTCCCCGGCCCCATCTGATCGAGGTCGAGTTGTAACAAATGAGTCTTTATGAGATGTGTTTTGAGATCTCGTTGTATCCGTTCATAATGGAACCTTCTTTCTGACAAAAGAGGAGAAACTTCCTGGAAATCTTCCAGGCAGTATTCTTCCATATAACCGCGGTTTTCGGTCCTAATTTCGCGGTTAACCGCTATTGCGGTTATCGGTTAACCGTAACCGCGGTTATTCAGAAATGCGGTTATTTGCAAAGCCTAGTGCGTACCGAATCGCTCTCCAACCCTCATACTCATTCTTTCAAAAGTGGGAGCGCGTACAATCGCTATATCGACATGGATGACGAAGAAGAAACCATGCCTTGCGAGGGCTACGATCCGAGAGGCCTGAAGGCTGATGTGCCGACCCCTTGAGGGTCCGCAGCAGCTTCTTTCGGAGTGCTTACCGAGATTCTCATGAAATCCGACCCTTACGACTACCTGCTCAGCGGCTGTGACTTTCAATTCTCATTCCGCCCCTGCGAACTGATGAAATATCTCTTTTCTGCAGGTGATACTGGATTTGATGCTTCTGATGCAATCGTCGAGAAAAAGCCAACAAACAATGTGGTTGTCTCGCTGTTATCGACATCGAGGCAACGCTTCAACAAATGCACGATGAAACCAGTCACGGGAGAGGAACAGTCGCTGAAATCGCGTATCAACAGCAGCTCGCGCTCACGCTCAAGGAATGCATCAGCAGCCGTATGCGACCTCTCTCTAAAATCGAGCTTCTCGATCCAGAACTCAGAAATATCCAAAGACTGAGGGACGAAATCCGGGATGGGAACGCAGCTGCATTTCTCATCGAATCGATTGGAGAGCACGTTCCTGAATCTGCGCTCCGCGATGATGAAAACGATGTCTCGGTCATGGAAAGACCACAGTACAATATGAAGTAATTCGACTCTCTTCGTCGGCTATGTACACTGAATTCGTTCCGGTGAAGTTGCTCTTGGAACACATAACCCCTGAGCGCCAAGTCGTCCATTCTTGTGAACTCGAGTACAGCGATCGCAGACCTGCTGCGTCGTCCTTCCCTGACTGCTAGTAGCACCCTACATTTTTGAAAACCGTGGCAACCGAGACTGCCTTCACCGGGAGTCCGGGAGGCGGCAACAAGGCCCCAATGTTAACAATCTGTTCAGGTGGATGGATGCATTCGTTCACGCTCTCCATGAGCGGGCGGAGAGAGATGCCGAAGGAATATGGGGACGCAGTCCGCTGGCTCAGCGGAGCGTTTGGTCAGTACTCAGCTGGTGTTGCGCAGCTGACGGTATTCAATGGCCCGTAGAATCAAGTCCTGTGGAGAATAAATTCTTCAACGGAATCCGCAATGTCCAGAATAGTGCATATATTTTCTTGAGATGGTGTTCAGAGATCTCGGCTGCCCTTACCCGATCGATCAAGGATTGACGGCGTGGTTACGTGATGCGGCATCTCATAACGCGCACACCCCGGACTAGACGATGTCCGGATCCGTTAGGGGTCCAGTCTTACTGAGAAGATTCCTGGGCGATCACTTAGATTCGGACACCACACTCCCACTCTCCGAAAGAAGCCCGGACGCATAGGAGCTGGGAGCAGGAAGCTGTGAGGTACTTGTGCGTTCGGCCCCCTCTTGCATGCGGATTCACAGCAAGCGCACTCGCAGCAGTGCGGAGGGACGAGTTCAGGTTCCTGTGAGGAACAGAGCGGGGGATTGGTTGAGGTTGGGTTAGGGCCCGGGCGAGCGAGCGAACCCACAGCAAGCGCGTCCGCAGCGGTGCGGAGGGACGAGTTCAGGTTCCTGTGAGGAACAGAGCGGGGGATTGGTTGAGGTTAGGTTAGGGCCCGGGCGAGCGAACCCACAGCAAGCGCACCCGCAGCGGTGCGGAGGGAAGGATTCAGGTCCTTGTGAGTCCCCGTAAGGTCCTGAAGGCCCTCAAATGATTGAACCCAAGACCACTCCTGCTAGCGCACTGAAAGCAGATCAGCCGGGAGCGACAGCGCCGCTACGATTTCGCGGGGTCCAGGTTTTGAAATTTGCTGCGCATCAAGTGGATTTGAAAAATTAACGGTGAATCATTGACGTTCTGAGTGCACAGTGCGTCAGCTTCGATTCGTTGTCTGATTTTGAGTGCGTTTCCGACGTCAACATGAAGCTGTCTGAACTCCTGACGTTCCTCCAGGATGAGCATACCGCGCACGTTTTCCTGCGCTCAAGAGGTATTTTGCACAAAGAACGCTTGTGCCCTACTGGGCACACCATGGTGCTGGACAGCGCTCGCTTGCGTTATCGGTGCATGATTCGGAAGTGCAATCTCGACGTCGGAGTTCGCACAGGAACATGGCTCGCGAATAGTCGCCTGCCGCTGCGCGATGTCATCATATTCATTTATCTATGGAATCACACAAAAAAGCCTCTATCAAATTCGTCGATGAACTCCTTGGAATGAAACGCAACAGTGTAGTGGCCTGGGGTGCTGCTCTCCGTGAGATTCCTCTCGATGAGCTCGAGTCGCGTCCGCCAATCGGTGGAGTTGGTTTCACAGTTGAGATTGACGAGTCGTTGTTTTCGAAACGAAAGAACCATTGCGGTCGCATTCTCCCCCAACAATGGGGTTTCGGAGGAATCTGCGGGGAAACCCGCCAGGTTTTCATGACACGGGTTCCGGATCGAACGAAAGAGACTCTTGAGACATGCATACGAGCCAAGCTCTTCCCGGGCACCACGATAATCTCCGACTGCTGGAAAGCCTACAGCGGGCTTTCGAAATCGGGCTATAAGCACCTGCAGGTAAACCACTCCAAGAACTTCGTTGATCTCGTGACAGGAGCGCATACGCAAACCATCGAGCACCAGTGGCGCATCGTCAAAGACGATAATCGCAGGAGATGCGGAACGCATCGCCATCGGATCGATTCGCGGAATCTCTGTGGAACCAGTCGCTGAGGGGTGAGGACCCGTTCGATTCCATCCTTCTACTCATCGCTACCACTTTTCGCCTCAAATAAAATTTACCTACCGTTTCGCATGCATTCCAAGAGCGCATTCATTTTACTACAAGAGTTCTGGTGGAAAGGGCAAGAGACCGCCTCGAAGGCGATCGCTTGAAACGCCACTCTGGCGACTTAGCTCTGCCGTGAGCCAAACCAGAAAAACAGAGACACGTGAGAAAGGGGTTCGGGGTTCTTCAACCAGCAAGTCCGAGTGAGAGAGCAGCAAATCGCGCCCTTAGAAGCGGCGTTCCAGCCGTCGCGTCGGCCACCGTTGGCTGTCGGCTGGCGGGATAGCCGGCTGTGATTTCAGAAGAGGGGGCCAGACGCACAAGAAACAGCTATACAGAGTGGTCATCGTAAGTCGGGAATTTTCTTACTCTCTCTTCTTTTGCTCATAAATCGGTGAAAAGTTATCCAATTCTGGACTTTTCCTTTGCATTCGATAGCTGGGAGGATGGCGCATCCTCTCGATTTTTGTGTATCGGTAGGAAACTGAATTTCGCAAATCGGCTCAGAGATCGCCTTTTTTCTTTTTCAAGTTTTCTCAAAAAAACAGTCGGCAAACTTCTGAAGTCGACCGATCGAATTCGTAAGTGTCAAGGTCGACGCAGGATAGGATGCTGCTCGAACGCCTGGCAACTCCAGAATTCTAGCTCAGGATCTGTGAGGAAGACGAAAGATCGCTTCAACCTCGACCTCAAGATCGACCTCCTGACAAGATCGCGTCCTCTCTGCATTTTGGCCCCTAACTCCTCAGGGAAGTCGAATTCGAGAAATTTCCCAACGGCGAAAAGTTCTCAGATTGGTGCAAACTACCTGATGAAGAAGTTTACGGGTCGATCCGACAACTTTTTCAAAAGAATGAGGAGGCGTGATTTTCGGGGGGAAAAAAAGTTCTCGGATCGACCCGACAACTCCCTGGGCGGGTAGTCTTGACCAATCTAAGAGCTTTTCGCCATCGAGCTTCCCCGAGGAGTTACGGGCCGAAATGCAAAGAAGACGCGATCTTGTCAGGAGGTCGATCCTGAGGTCAAGGTTGAAACGATCTTTCGTCCTCCTCACAGATCCTGAGCTAGAAATCTGGAGTTGCCGGGCGTTTGACAACATCCTATCCTGCGTCGACCTTGATACTTACGAACTCGATCGGTCGACTTCAGAAGTTTGCCGACTGTTTTTTTGAGAAAACTTGAAAAAAAAGGCAATCTTCGAGCCGATTCGCGGAATTCAGTTTTCCAACGATTCACGAACATCGAAAGGAAAAAGATGCGCCATCCTTCCAGCTATCGGATGCAAAAATAGTCCAGAATCGAATAATTTCTCACCGATTTATGAGCAAAAGAAGGGAGAGTAAGAAAATTCCCGACTTACGATGACCACCCTGTAGAAGACAATGAGAGTATCGAATCCGAGCAGCCGCGGCCCGATTCTCCCTGTTCAGTTCCACAGGACTCAGAGGATGAATCAACCGATAAAGGAGAAAACTGGACCACACCGACAATGAAGTTGAGGGAAAGAACCGAGATGAAACGGTCGAAAAGATTCGAGGTAGAATTGAACGAAATATTTTCACCTGCATCCTATCAAGAAGCGATGCAATCACCGTTTGCCAAAGAGTGGGGAAGCTACGCTACCCTCCTAGTTGTGTAAGGACCCTAATTTTCGGATTGACTTCACTGTGGTACAGAGCCTTCTACTCTACACGTCTCTTACGTTGTCACTCTTGTTGTCAACTGAGCTCGTGTTCCACATTCGATCTTCTACCTTCAACCCTACGAATCCCAGTCCGATCACGTTATCAGCCACGTATTCGCTACGTGACGACACAGCGTGACTTCGCGATCGACTACTGTTGGGTAAGCTGACCTCTACCTACTCACCTAGCTGGTAGCTCAGCTGATACAGTGGCAGTCAGGTATATTTCTTCGGCCCATGCAAAGTGCTCCAGAGACTGAGGCTTCGTTCAATCTTGACGATTACGAGCTCCCAGAGTCTCCTGGAGACAGAGTGATGGCTGACTCCTCTTCCACAAGCGAATCTGGCTCAAAATCCAACTATGCATGCTGCATCACGTTGGCTGATGATGGCAGAAACTGTCTTGCGTGGTCTTCACTGGTCATCGTGGTCCTGCAGAATAGCGGTAACGCCTACAAAGTTGTGTCTGACGATCCTGTAATAACAGCAACTGGCTATAAGGCTGCAAACGCAATGGCGGAAACGATCATTCGCAACTCCATCTCCTTCGTTCTGATAGCCACGTACTTAAGCATTTCTATCCAAGCTATCAAGCCCGAAGATCTCTATGAGGCACTGAAGAAGCGTTTTGCCCACATAAGCGGTATTGCTCAAGACATAGCTCCTAGATCGTTCTATAACTTCCGCTACAATTCTTCGAAATCTACGATGAAGAATATTGGGTTGTAGTCTGTTTGGCTACCGCAAAGCCAACTTGGGCGACTTGAGGCGACCAAAGCGCGCCGACACGGGGAGGGATTTCGATCCTGCGGCGGACTGAGGGAAACGTCGCGGCGGCGAACCGCGCGTGAATTCAAAGCTTCCACGGTGGCGAACGTCGGAATAGAGAAGAAATTCTCTGAAACTGCGTCGTACTTGTTTTCCGTGGTCCGGTTCTCTTTCAACACTTCAAGATGTTGCTCAAAGAGCTCATTCAAGCTCTGAAGACTGAAACCGAGGCATCCTATTTCCTGCATTCCCGTAACCTGATTCCTACTGTTAGACTCTGTGACAAGAAGCATCGAATGCAACGTGTAGGAAGTACCGAATCTTGGATCTGAAAACTTCAATTTTCTCACGTTTGTAGCTCAGGGCAACCTTGAACGTTGTGCGGAAGAGAGTTCGCGCGCCCTAAAGAGCTAAAGAGCTCCCCCGACTTGTCATATTGAACGTTGTGCGGAAGAGAGTTCGCGCGCACTCAAGAGCTAAAGAGCTCCCCCGACTTGTCATATTGAACTCGGCACGTGCCTCTGTTTATTCTGAGCCTTTCCTCTCTCCACCTCCTCTCCGCCTGCGCTGGCTCGCTACCTATGCTCTATACCCTATACCCTAGTCTGTTTGGCTCCCGCATTCGATGGAGCGGGTTTGAAAAGCGCCGTTTTGGCGATTTATTTTTGCGGTAGCCAAACAAACTAGTACCGTATATCGAGAGTTTCCAACTATTTAAGCAGCGCATCGCGCTTGCTGGTACCGAGGTGGACGAGAAGCAGGCATGCCAGCGTCTCCTGCAAAGCTTCCCCTCGTCCTGAGAAGGTCTTCGTTTGTTCTGGAGTGTTAAAACCGGTACCGATCAGACTCTTTCCAACCTTTACGTTCTCCTCCGTGAAGAAGCAATGCGACTCGGAAACTCCTCCCAGGCGGATCCGACTGTCTTGTTCCCTCGTCACTTTACAGGGTGGTCATTTTAAGTCGGGAATTTTCTTTTGCTCATAAGTCGGTGAAAAATGACCCGATTCGGGAATTTCTATTTGCGTTCGATAGCTGGAAGGATTGCGCATCTTTTTATTTCCGGTTTTCTCAAAGCGGTAGAGACTTGAGTTTCGCAAATCGGTTCAAAGATTGCCTTTTTCTCCACTCTTCTCGAAAAAACAGTCGACAAACTTCTGAAGTCGACCGATCGAATTCGGGAGTGCCAACGTTGACGCAGCAGAGGATGCTGCTCAAACGTCCGGCAACTCCAGATTCGTAGCCCAGGATCAGTGAGAAGGACGAAAGATCCTTGACCTTAGGATCGACCTCCTGACAAGATCGCGTCCGTTGGTCGAGACTACCCGACTAAGGAGTTGTCGGGTCGATCCGACATTTTTTTCATCCCTTCGAAAATCCCGCGTTCTCAATTTTTTGAAAAAGTTGTCGGATCAACCCGTGAACTTCTTTGTCGGGTAGTTTGGACCAATGTGAGAACTTTTTGCCATCAGAAAATTATCCGAATTCGGCTTCTCTGAGGAGGTACGGGCTCAAAATGACCACCCTGTATTCGCTCAACCCAACATGTAGACGACCCAACTTCAACAATCGTCTTCAACACGACACTCGTCGTAACCAGAGCACATCTTACCGACCTCATTTCACGTCCTTCGAGTACTCTCCAACGCGCTTCCCGCTTCAATTCCAATTCGTACAACTCCAACTCCTATCATGCTCAAGCGAAAGCGTCTCCAGCTGCGATCGGCACAGAGCGGGGGAGTTCACGGCCGAGATTCACGGCGTTCGTGAGTCCTGTGCGGCGTCTGGGCTATCGTCTTCAGCCTTCGGGAACGAGAAAGGGAGCCGGGATCCTTAAGTTTTCGGGAATGATGGAACCGACACGATGATATTAGAGATTGAAGAGGAAACGAGCTCCTACGAAATTCTGTTCCGGTATTCATTTTTTACACTCACATCGAAAGACTGGTACCGTTAGATATTGAGGAACTGTGATAGCCAGCAGCGAAGAGCTCAGGAAGCGTCTCAAGTACCCATTTGTTTATATTATAAATAAATGTGAGTTTCACATAAAAAAAAAGTGCGAAGTTCACCTCGTGATCATTCTGAGTGCGAGAGGTATTCAAGAATCTGGGCATGCTGCGGAGAAGTTGCGGAACTCACGGCCGTGGCACGGGAATCACGGTTGTTGCACGGGATTCACAGCCTTGGCAAGACCGTGAACGCCAAACTCCCAGCCCTAGTGTTGAGTATTTGATGTTTTACCCAGAGCAGTCGTCGGCACAGTTTTGGTAATCAGGGAAGACGCCAATCGAGTAAGCGAAGCGTCAGTGAACTTTGAGCATGATCAACCGCGCACAGGCGATACTGTAGATCACTGAGATAGAAATCGGACGCCTGTAGACTGACGACAAACGTCAGTGTTCGCCGTGTAACTCTCCCCTGTCAGTGACTGTGAAAGCCGGAATAAAACTTCAGTGTGTTGGGGGAGCCAAACATTCTGTCCACCAGAATTGTCGTTTTCATTCAGTAGCCGTCGTCTCTAGGCAAGTCTTGTACTCGCCACCGATCTTCTCATCCAGCCGCAAACAAGCTAGAGCCAGGCCCAAAAGGCTTATCAGCGTTATCAGCACGACACACTCAGGTTGAGCGGGTCGGTGGCGTAAGTATACATCGGTGAATCAAGGAAGTCACAGTTCAGCATCACGATGTCAAGACAGCAATCCGCCAGAGACGCCCAAGGCCCACACGGCTTCGTTCACTACGGACTGGACGGTCTCGAAGTTGATCCAGAACCCAGCTCCAGCACATCCGGAGATCCCATCGTGTGTGGACCAAGACCGCGAGTCGCAACCAACATCATCCTAGCACTCGACGGCAAGAACTACATACCATGGCGCACAGTCATGCCATCCGTACTAGATGGAGAACCGTATGCCTGGCCTGTAACCATAGGGAAACTCAACCCACCAGCTCCAGATCAAGCGAACACACCAGAGGGCAAAACGCAAATGAAGAACTACACCATCGGAAACAGAGCTGCGAGGTACGTGCTAATCAACTCGATACACCCGAATCTCGCCACATCATTGTTTCTCGACAGCGCAGATAACATAGCAGCACAGGAGATATGGCGCCGAATCAAGAACAAGTTCACGCGCGCAACAGGCACAAGGAAGGGCCTGGCATTGTCGAAGTTCATGACGTTCGAATACCAGCCAGGACTATCCGTTGACGATAACCTCCTCGCTTACAAGAAAGTCATCTCCGAGCTCAACACAGTTGGAATCAACATGCCAGACGATGTCCAGTGCTCCAAACTTCTAGAGGCGCTGCCTAGTTCATGGGAACCGTTCCGACAGGGATGGAGCACCCGACTGGACTCTGACAAACATCTGGACACACTGACGGATCTAATCGAAGGAGAAGCCATTCGAAGGAACCAAAGTGACGTCAACGAGATCACAGCGATGTTCTCCCGATTCAACCCCTCAAGGAATCAACACTTCAGGAGAAGAAACTTCGCCAGAAGATCCAACTACCGAAGAACATCTGTGCAGTCATCCGGAGTGATATGTTACAACTGCAATCAACGAGGACACATGCAATCTGCCTGCAGACTTCCCCGACAAGGCGGGAATCAACGCAGAGGCGGATTTCGAGGCAGAGGAAGAGGCAGAGGACAATCGAGAACACTACCGCCGCAAGCCAACATTGCTGAAGCCCTGATCGTGGAGTGCCAGCAAGCCGAAGTCAATCAGGCAAGTGCTGAAGAAATATTTGCTGTTGATAGCGGCTCGACCCACCACATGCTAACCAGCCTGAAATGGGTGACGGACTACAAGCCGTTCGAAGACAACCAAGTGGTCGCACTCGGCGGATCCAACACCCTGAGTGCACAGGGGTCAGGAACCGCAATTGTGCCAGTGAACAACGACAACAAGACCGCAACGCTATGTCTGAAGGACGCTCTGTACGTACCCAGGCTTCGCAGAAATCTAATTTCAGTTTCAAAGCTAGTAAACGAGAAGTTTCGCATTTTGGTAACTGAGGAAGCCATCACCATACTCCGAGACAACGAAGAAGTTCGAGCTGAGCAACAAAATGGACTGTTCGTGTTCCATGCAAGTGAACCAGTGGAGGGAAACGTTGCGGGACTAAAGAAGAAAGTAAGTCTGAAAGCGGTACACGAGATGTTCGCTCACATCAACGTTAAGACCCTCAGGAAAATGCTGAACCGCGAAGGATACGAGATGATCAATGACTTCGTGAAATGTGACGTATGTACCCAAGGCAAGATGCATCGTTCGAGCAACAGGCCGAAACCCGGGACAGTGGTAGCTCGAAGACCAGGGTACATACACGCAGACACCTGCGCTATGCGTAAGAAATCTCTTGGAGGAGCGAATCTGTTTCTCACGCTGACTGACGACATGACTCGGTTTCGAAAAGTGTTCTTCTTGAAATCAAAGGATCAAGTGCCTAACCACATCGCGGAGTTCGTCAAATGGTTCCAGAATCAAAGCGGTTTCACTGTGTATCATCTCCACTTTGACGAAGGAACTGAGTTCAAGAATCAGAGAGTGAAGGAGATCATGAGTGCCATCGGAGCTGATGTAAGTTACTCCCCTCCTTTTACCCCCCAACTTGATGGTATAAGTGAGCGTTTAAATCGATCGTTGCTTGACCTGGCAAGGACCATGCTCATCGACAGTGGCCTTCCCGAGTACCTTTGGGCGGAAGCCGTGAGCTTTTCCGCTCACACGACGAATTGCGCAAAGTTTGTCGAATCAACCGGGAAGACACCGTACGAGATGATCATGAGGAGAAAACCATACATCAGTCTCATCAGAGCATTTGGCACCGAGTGCAAGTTTTACAACCGCACCCCGCAGAAGGACAAGTTGGACACCAGAGGATTCCCAGGTTACATTGTCGGGATCGACGAAGATGGACTCAGCTATCGTGTGTGGTATCCCGAGACCAGGCAGATCGTCTGGACAAAGGACGTGAAAGTGAGCACTCCCAGTCCACTGGATGGAGGAGTCACCTCAGAGAATGCCGCCGAAGCAGAAGCGCCTGAAGGCAACGGCGAAGAACAGATCGAAGGAGCCAATCCGTCAACGGATACCAGAGAGAACGCATCAGCAAGTCAAGAAGCAGCATCCGCGGGCCCCGTGCCGGAAAGAGAAGCCTCGAATGAAGGACATGGCGCCGCAGGAGCGGCTGCCCCAAGTGAAAAACGCAACGAACGGCGCGGGAGATACGAGCTACGAGATCGATCCAAGTTGCGTCCTCCGGAGAGGTACCAGGCCGGCAGCGCACACGCTGCGATGTGTGTCAGCGAAACAGTAAGCACTGGTGTAAATAATTTGGTTGACGAACCAACATGTATAGAAGATGTTCACAAGTTCAATTACAGCCAACAGTGGCTTAGTGCAATGGCAGAGTAGATGGCGTCGCTCGATTTCCACAAGGTTTGGAAGCTCACCGAACTTCCAAAAGGCAGACGCACGGTTGGGAATCGATGGATCTCCAAAGCAAAGAAAGACGCCCCAGGTAACATCGAGAGGTTCCGTGCAAGATGGGTCATTCAAGGATTCAGCCAACGTCCAGGTATAGATTTCACAGAGCTCTACTCGCCTGTAGCTAGGTTCGATACCATCAAAACAATTCTATCAATAGCTGCCAGGGAGAAATTGAAGCTATACCAATTCGACGTTAAGACAGCATTTCTGCTTTCGGAACTATCGGAAGAAATCTACACGAACCAACCCAAAGGGTTCGAAGATGGAACGAATCGAGTCTGCAAACTCTTGAAGGCGGTCTACGGGCTTCGTCAGGCATCAAGGGCTTGGAACCTGAAGATCGACCAGGTTCTGACAGGACTTGGGCTCACACAGAGCCAAGCTGATCCTTGCGTGTACTTCACAATTGGCCCAAAACGAATTTTGGTTGCCTTGTACGTTGACGATGGATTGACAGCGGGATCAGACCAAAAGGTCGTGCAGGAGTTTCTCGAGAACCTCGGTAAGGAGTTCGAAATCACTTCCAGGAAGTTAGAGTTCTTTCTCGGCCTACATGTCGAATCATCAGATGACAACTCCGTCATTCGTGTCCACCAATCAAAGTATATCCAAGAACTGCTAGACAGATTCCAGATGTCAAAATGGAAGGAAACAGCAGTCCCAATGGACAACAGCTACAAGTCGAATCCCAGTGACGAAGTCGAGCCAGAACTGCCGTATCGTTCAATCGTTGGTGGTTTGATGTACCTCACGACTGCGACGCGTTTTGACCTCGGTTACGTCGTAGGATACCTGTCAAGGTTCCTGGATCGTCCCACCAGACGTCTTTGGGATCTCGCATTGAAAGTGCTGCGCTACCTCCAAGGTACCAAGACTTTCGGTCTCCGGCACACGGGGAGCGGTCCAGAGCTGCTCGAGTGTTTCAGCGATGCAGATTTCGCTGGCGACGAGCAAACGAGACGGAGCACCACCGGATCATTGATTCGGTTCGGAGGTGGAGTCATTTCTTGGGCAAGCAACCGCCAAGCGTCCGTGACGCTCTCTTCGATGGAGGCGGAGCTTGTGGCCCTCTCTGAGACACTCAAGACCGCGATTTGGACAGCGCGCTTACTCGCAGAGCTTGGACATCCAGTCGTACCAAAGTTGCTCGTTGACAACCAGTCGACGATCGCTCTTGCTGAGAATCCATCCTTCCACAAGCGCTCAAAGCACATCGAGGTGAGACATTTCTACTGTCGAGAGAAACTACAGCGCGGAGAAGTTACAATCCACTATTGCCCGACAGCACAGAACGTTGCTGACATTCTGACGAAGTGCCTGCCTAGAGAAACGTTCCAAAGACTTAGATCACTTGCAGATGGAAACCGTCAAGATGATGATCACGTTCATCATAGTCTGCGTGATGGCCAGTAGCGCGTTGGGGTACTTCACATACTCCGACTGCGACACTGATTGCCAGAAGATGAACTGGCCATGCACGATTTCCCAAACGAACGAGAACAACTTTCCATGCGACTGCGTGGAGCTCGAAGCGAGCTGCCTCGGATTGGCGTCAAGGGAAGTTGTATGCCTGATCAAGAATAGGACTGCCGTAGGAGGAGAAGACGTTTGGATTCCATACTTCAACCATACGCACCCGTCGAAGCCATCGCCCCCGGTTCCCGATCCTGATCGGACGATTGGATATTGGTTCAAATTCCTGTCGATATACTTTGTGGTTACAAACGTGTTCGCGGTGCTCGCCGGGTTGGTAATCCTCACGAGATGGATCAGATGAATTCGAGCGCGTTCATACGCTCGCTTGCCTGATCCACCTCTTGAACAGGAGGATGGACCATACCGACCGACAACCGAAGAGATTTGAGATATAACTCTTTCTTGTGAATCTCGCTTCTTTCCCAAATGATAAAAACGCACGTCTCACTATTTAAAAAAATTAAAGATTTGAACCTTTATTCGTCGATCAAGCGGAGAAGATCGAAAATTTAGAACAGAGCCTTTGTATCTCGGATACATCTTAACCAAAAGCAGCGAAACTACTTGGATCATAGTTTCGAGCTGACAAGCGATCTGGAGTCGAAATGTGCAGAGGAATGACGACACAGCGTCGATCCCTGCGGTAGATGCAGGTCCGCACATACGACAACTGATAACAGTGATATCCACGGATATCCAATTCGAATCGCCTGGGTGGCAAAGTCGATGAAATCGAATCGGTGCTCATTTCCGAAATCGAACTCGAGAGAGTCGATATGGAAGCGGCGTCAGTTGCCATTGGATGCACGATTGACTTTGGAGAAGTGAGACGCCTGGTTGTGGAAATAGAAGGAAGAATCCGAGCTGTTGTCGTAAGCGGCAGGTCCGAGGCAACAACACCCTCGGCAGTGGTCACAGAAGACCGAGTGGTGGTTGTAGTTGATACTGTGGGAATTGCCGTCGTGAGAAGCGACGATGTGACCCGCGAAGATGGAGTTGATGATGAAATGGATTGAGTCGGCCTGAGATAGGAACGTCGCTCGGCGGTCGTATGCTCGACATACCAGCGATGAGTCGTCGTTACGAACGAACGGGTATACCTTGGAGTTGTGGAACTCGGTACCCAACGACGAGTCGTTGTTAGACGACGTTCCCCATGTCTGACAGCGCGAACGGTCGTTGTTGGAAAATACCCTCGAGTCACTTGTTCAGTGAGAGTACGATACATTGGTGTTGTTGGAGTCGGTGATGTAGATCTCACAGATTCCGGAATGGTTGAGGTCCTCACATTCGATGTCGGTTTTGACGTTGCAGCCGTTGTCGGAAGTCCGACCGACTGCAGACTCGTGGCGTTTCGCGGGTGCATGGCCTCGCGAACCATGCGCTCACTCTTCGTGGATGTGGAGCTTATGAGAAAAACTGTAGGAGAGTAACGGAAAATTGGAATGCAGCTCTCACGGAAACGTCATCAAGATATGTTACGACGTCTGAAACATACCCGAGTAGACCAGAATTCCGAGTACGACCGACAACACGGTAATCACAAACAACAAGTATTTCGCCACACCACGGGCCGCGCGCAAGTTCGGAGCAAATGATCGAACATTCATCTCGCTACTTTGACGAGAAATGAAACATTCATGGCCGATTCCTTGGAGCTCCATCGTGGAGAGTGCGGATCGAGAGAAAGTTGCTCTAGAGGCGGGAGAAAGGTTGGAAGTGACACTCGATGTATCAGTGCTCATCGAGTAATGTCAAGACTCCCACTCCCCTTTCCAATGTTTTTTCAAACATGCTCCAAGAGGATGAATGAATCCAGGACGCCAGGAAGATCCAAGCCGAATTCATTGAGAAGAAGACTCAACGGGTAACTCATTGGATAATAATATATGTTTATTCGAAGCAGAGATATATAGTTAAATCCCCGCAAAGGTCCACAAAGACTTGGAGGCCTCTCGATGGCCTGGTGCATGTCGCAATCGGTGGCACCGGGTTCTCCACTCGCAACAGGAGACATCTCCTTGTCTCCCGCGACAAGCAGACCCAGTGGCGGCTGAACCGTTCACAAAGAAATCGGCCCAGGTCAACCTGCTCTCGCAGGATCTCTTCGAGTTGGACGAAGGGGGGTAAACCACTCGGCTCTGGTAAACAAACCAAAAAAAATCGCTATCGGAATAGTTCTAAACAAAAAAAATTGATCGACGGGAAGTCCGCATGCGAACTTTGCACCAAAGCACTCACCGAGGAGTAGTCGGATGATGTGAATCATCCCCATCACCGTGGCGGATACCAGCGGTGTACCCAGCGATGTACCAGGACGTTCTCTCACACGCCGGAGGAGGTTTTCCGCCCATCGCAAGATGATGAGTCGTTCGATCGCGGTCGTTGTGACGGCGACTTGGAAATTTCGCTCATTTCCGTTGCGATCGGACATGGTGAAGTTCGTAAATTCGAGCAATCTCGCGGCAGGCCGAACGAGACAATTGAGTGCTCGGAAACAACCCCTTTTATACGATTTTGGCGAGAGTTTGTCTCGAGATACGGTCGTATGTCAGTTCAATCGAAAGCAAATTTCGCGACAAAGATATCTAGACAAACATCAGCTTGGAGTTTATCTATAGAATTCGAACCATGAACTGATAAAGAATCTAGTGAAGTCTCTACACATTGCATGTTCGATAGATGCTTCCGCTGAAGAGATCTGTAATCGCGGAGTCGCGCATCCGAGTAATGTCACATGCAATGTTCCCCACATCGGAAGGTTCCGGCTGTGTTCAGCAAGCGACTGTTCTGTGTAGGAGGGAGCTGTTGAGTGTTTAATGTTTTACCCAGAGCAGTCGTCGGCACAGTTTTGGTAATCAGGGAAGACGCCAATCGAGTAAGCGAAGCGTCAGTGAACTTTGAGCATGATCAACCGCGCACAGGCGATACTGTAGATCACTGAGATAGAAATCGGACGCCTGTAGACTGACGTCAAACGTCAGTGTTCGCCGTGTAACTCTCCCCTGTCAGTGACTATAAAAGCCGGAATAAAACTTCAGTGTGTTGGGGGAGCCAAACATTCTGTCAACTAGAATTGTCGTTTTCATTCAGTAGCCGTCGTCACTAGGCAAGCCTTGTACTCGCCACCGATCTTCTCATCCAGCCGCAAACAAGCTAGAGCCAGGCCCAAAAGGCTTATCACCTAGTCATGAGCCATGTTGCCTGTTCTCTTGAGAACGGCCGCGCTGAACGCCAAAATCAAACTATGACCGAACTCGCTAGAACCATGCTCCTTGATTCAAAACTTCCGAAATTTTTGTGGCCAGAGGCTTGCAGATGTACCGTTTCCATTCTCAATATCGTAGACGTTTGTCGCCAGACCCCCAATGGACCCACTGAAGATTATTCGTCGACGCGGTACGACGAAACAGAGGCGCAGCTAGCAGTGCCCTCCTCACCTGAGCCACAGACTCTTGCACAGGCACTCGCAAGCCCAGAAGCAGAGTATTGGAAATGAGCACTAGCTGAAGCAATGGCCGCACTTAAGGCTCATAGTGTTTGGACATAGGTCGACCCACCGAAGAACAAGAAACCCGTAACTTGTCGCCGGGTCTTCCGCAGGAGAACCAATGCTGAAAACGGAATGGACCGTTGCCATGCACGTCTCGTTTTTCGCGGCTATGACGGAATTCCCGGTGAAGAATTTCAGGAGCTCTTCAGCCCTGTTGCCAGGCTGGACACTGTCCGCGTATGCTTGCCTCAAGTGCATCAATGCTTCTTCAGTTTGACGTGACTACCGCCCTTCTCGATGGCGATCTGCAGGAACAAATCTGGATGACTCAACCCCCGGGATGGTCAGATGACACCGACCGGGTATGCCTGTTGCACAAAAGTCTATCCGGCCTCGAACAAGCTCCGCGATGCCGGAATCAAAATTCAGACGTTCCACGGAATCTCGACTTCACTCAAAGCAAAGCCGATAACTGCGTATTCTACTGGCTTGGCTCGAATGGCAAACTCCTAATGCTATCCGTAACCGTCGAAGACGGACTAATTGCCTTGATGCACGAGCACTTGATAACAGATACATTCGCCAAACAGGAGATATGCTCCAAGCTCAAGACTTCTCTTCTGAGTCTCTACCTTGGAAATCAGCTTCATTTCGATTCCGACCACAAAGGCTGGCTAAACCAGTACAAGTACACCAATCCTGTGGTCTTACCAACAGCAACGCCCAGTCTTATTGTCCTCCAGATAGAGTGAGTTCATAGCGGTCACGGACTGCTCAAAGTCCGCTCTCTGGCTTCGAACACTCTTCCAAGACCTACGAATCACTATTCGTCCACTGATCTTCGTGGACAACAATGGAGCGATGAAGCTCATAGAGAATCCAGTTTCCCACAAGCATACGAAACACATTTCCATCAGATTCTCCTTCAGTCTTCAACCACACGAATGTAAACAAGTCGAATATCGATGTATTCCGACGACAAAGAATCTCAGTGACGGTCTGTCGAAACCGCTTCACAAACCAATCATCGAGCGTTCTCTTTGTTCAGTCCGCGTCTCCGGGATATTTCCGCTTCGAAGACTGCGATGACGCCGATGGTGCTCTGCTCAGGTCGTACTCATTGAATGCGGGCGTACTCTGGGGCTCAGTACTACCTCCAACTCTCTTTCTGATGCATATCAATGATCTTCTCGTCTTCACCTCGACCCCATCCACAGCTCCGCGGACCAAAGTACGCTTCACGCTGGGTACTCTTCCAAGAAGTCTGGTGGAGCGCCGCTCCTTCATCCCTTTCCATCCTCGATTCTATATAAAGGCGTGCTGTTCGCTTCATTGGTGATGAGGCCCTGTCCTCCTCTCTCGGAACCTTGTCCTTTCGACGCAAGGTCGCCGACCTCTGTCTATCCTACAGCTGCAGATACTTCCATGGAAGATGTTCAACTGAAACATCTTCCCTCCTTCCTCCCTTTTCGACCTTCGTCCGTATAACCAGACGTAGTGTCAAACAACACCCCTATTCTGTGCAATTATCCACCGATCGTTCGAGAAGAGCTACATACGGGAGCTGGTCACTCTCCTCGTGCCATTTCCGAATGTACTCGTGGAGATCCTACGACTCAAGTATTTGGAGCAAGAAAACTTGAAACACAGGAAAGGCGGAGAGCATTCGAGAGAAACATCAACATCGAAACAATTTTTCGACATAATGAAGGAATGTTCTCCATAAATGAAGAAATTGTTACCGGCATTCCTGAGGGAAACAGGGACTCCGTGAAGTCCCCGTCATCAACCAATAAGGATGATTCGCACGAACGTCCAATCTAAACATATTGTATGAGCAAAGAGGACTACTATAGATTCATGTGTCAAATAAATGCCGAGCGACGAAAACTCATATTGGAAGTCATACATCGCCTACACGATCCAAACCAGGAATCGATCCGAATTTCTCTGACAGGTCCCGCGGGTTGTGAGAAAACATTCACTTTGAACGCTTCAATGGAAACATAAAATCGCTAGAATCATCAGCATAATCCAATGAGCAATGCATACATAGCGTCAGCAACAACGGGCGAAGCAGCGTTCGGGATAAACGGAGTAACTGCACATTCCATTGTCTGGCTCACTCTGTTGCGACAAATGGCTCAAACACCAACGCAGTGCTCCAAACTCTTCGGCATCCAGTGCAAAATGTCAAATGTGTGATCATAGAGGAAGAAAGTACGTGCAGTCCACTTGTCTCCATTCCATCGACTCACGAACTCACGATCACAAGGGATGAAAGGTGGATACGAAATAAACTTCGGTGGTTTGAGTAGGTTTGATTCGGTAGGTTTGATCGCATTTGGCGATCTGAAACGATCACCACCGGTTAATGTTACCTCAGTATACAGCGCTGTACAGGGTTCTTTCGGAGGAAGAGCTGTTCTATGGCTGCGTTTTCACGCGAAACTCACGCCACTGATTTCTTTCATCACTTCCTCGGACTCCTCATCTTATGCGAGAACGTCTCCCAGTCGTTCCGAAACGTTGAGATGTGGGGTCATATTGTCCATCCGGCTTTCGAGAGAGCTCGGCACATTTCTGTCGATCTCATGTGCGTGGCACGTACGCGTTGGGAGGTGGAAATTCGAGTGCTTATAAGCTCACTCGGCAAGCAGTTGCGGTTGTTGGCACTCACGGTTTCGGATCGCAATCTTCTTCTCGTTCCGGTGCATCTCCTAGTTTGGAATCTTCGGGACGCTTCTACCTTTCGCTTTGACCACAGTTTTCGTCCCGCTGTGTTCTTGAAGCATTTCATATGTTTTTGTAAGCGATCGAAACGAGAGCCATTTGAGCCGAATCGGACGTAACCGAACTGAGTGTAATCATGAGTGCCAGTGAGACAGCTGCTTATGAAGACAAGTCGACTTTTACCTGTATGAGGTTGACAAGAAAGCCAGGGGCAAGCTCTATTGCCGTCGCATCCGCAGAAGAAGTGACGGCTGTGCTGGAAGAGCCATCGTTTTCAAGGTAAGAGCTTATTGTTGCTCTCATCGAAACTCGCTCAAACTACGCCTGCAGCCTACCTCGGAGTTTGCTCTGGCATTACCATTTGCTCCGGATTCCTTGAACTCCTGTTGGAGGTCTCGGGGGTTATCGTCGAGGAGCGAAGTGGCAAACACTGCCATGGGCCAGAAGAAAAAGAGTTCATCCGTCGGACAAGGATGAGAGCGATGCGAAAGCGGTTTCAGCAAGGCCGTCGAGCAGGGTGCGACAAGTTCACAACGAAGTCCTCTCAACATCCATCATTGGCCTTTGGGCAAATCACGACGCGGAGGAAATAGGGGCATCGATGCCAGCATTCGAGAACATTCGCAGCACGCTCAAGCTCCCGAGTCCGTCTCCCACCTCCTGAATCGCGAGCGGAGATAGTCCTCAGCGAAGTTGCCGCACTAAATGCAGTTAAAGAAGTACTCCGTACGGCAGAGCGGAAAGGGTGCCATTTCCACTTCACGCTATGCTGGTGGCGTGAAGTGCAGCAAGTGGGCCTTGTACCATATTATAGTGACCCCAGTGTGAAGCGGCTCTTACGATGCATATGCACGCTTTCACTCGTTCCGCTGAACTCTGTGGACGATGCCTGGATCGATATCGACGGTGAAACCCCCGGACCAGAACACCCCGCCTATCAGAAACTGGGATAATTCAAGGACTACGTTATCAAACGTGGCTCGATAACCTAGAGGAGTTCCCCAGAAAACTTTGGAATCGTTCTGGCAATTGCGGGCCGTGGACGACCAATCACGTTGAAGGATGGCGTCAAGCATAGAACGGCGTCATCCGGAAAAAGCATGTCTATTTTTGAGAAGATTAGCCATCTCAAGCATAGGGACATCCGCTCTGCGAACGATATGATCCTCCTCGATGGCGGGCAGCGGTGTCCTCCTTCTAGCCAGAAATACAACGATCTCAATCAAAGATACCTCAGATTCGTTCAACAGCTGAAAAAGGACCAGTTGGATCTCAGCGAGTACTTGCACAATGTGGCGCGCAACATTCCCTCATTAGAGCTCTGAGCCTCTCGCCCACGATGGTTACCTCCCTCGAGCCCGATTCCTCGAGCCCGAATACCGCGAGCCCGAATAGAGCTCCGCCCAGCGGAGAGCGCGCCGGCTCAGTGAAGCTTCTATGAACGCGCTCCTCTCAGGACAGAGCAGGACCTTGTTGTAGAGAACGAATTGAACATATGGCATCGGAACAATGTTGGCCCTGCCGTCTTTTGTCCTGCTGCTGTTCACTGCCCCACGCTTCGGAAATATGATCACACACTCCTTCTCCAAGTCAGGGTGAACGGATGAGGAAACTGCCCCTTGAGGGCGGAGGGGCAAGAGGGGCAAACGACTTTTCTCATCGCAGTTGCCGGGTGAGCTGGGGAGTCTTTCGTTCGACGATAGCCCAACTGCTTGAATCACGTTGAATGAAAATATCTCAATCAAAACAAATAAATCATAGTTCTTCAAGTCGAGCTCTCTCTTCCTTGCGTGATCTCCGAGAGTTCCGCCATCTCGAAGGTTGCTCACAGACATGAGCACTGCTCATTGCTCACCCTATCCGCTCCAAATCAGGCCGGATGAGGCGATCGAAGAAGGAAGATGTCGCGAATCACACTGCGCTTCTTTGGAGCTTTCGGAATGTAGCATAGGAATAATCTCCTGGAATACATGCATAGTCCTTATTCAGAAATTGAGTCCCTCAAGGGGCGTGAAACCTGCTCCTGACTAATCTGGAGCCGCATTGTTGTCGTGGTCGTTCGTCGCACTATCGGCGAACTCTCATTCCGTCAGTTTTCATGGAGGCAATGACTGATTCTTCATGCAAAATCATTGGCTATCCGAACAATCAGTACCATTCGTCCCTCCTCCGATGCGCTCCCTGGGTGTGATTGCTCGAGTTCATCCACATGCACTCAGGAGGGCGATGTCACAGAGATGCTCTCCGAACGCTTCTCCGTTCAGAGGGAAGGATAGCGACTCATGCTTTGAATCAGGCCAAGATGATGTAACCAGAGAACTCCTGGCGGAAGCGACATCGCCCCGCACAGAAGCTTCACTGAGCCGGCGCGCTGTCCGCTGGGCGGAGCTTTACTCGGGCTCGGGGTATTCGGGCTCGCGGAATCGGGTTCGCGGCAATCGGGTTCGCGGCAATCGGGCTCGAGGCAAGTCCCCCCCCCCCGATCCGTCCCCATGCGAGAATCACGGTCGAGCACTCCCAACTTTGCAGCGCACTCCCCTCCAAGTTCTACGGGAGCGAAACAGAATCGGCGTTATTGCGAGACACTCACCTCCTCATCAAATGAATTTTCTGATCATCACAAGTCGTAATTTGATCTGGGATTTGCTGGTTGTTTTTCGCGTTGGACGCGTTTCGGATTCTTTTTCCTCATTCGGCTCATCGGTTCATTGTAGTTTGCTCGTTATGTTTGACAGAATTTGTGACTGAAATGGGGGAATGTCGGAGCGGATCAGGAATCGCCCCTGGCTGTTTATGGAGCGTTTATCCTGGGTTTCGCTCCACTGATAGTGCGATCAGACGATTGATCGATTCATTGTGCGTGTCATGAGTTCGTTTCATGGTTCGCAATCGTAGGAGGTCAAGTAGAGTCTCGTGGTCATACGTGGACGTCAGATCGATCGCTGAATCACCTCCATGGACCTCGGGAACGTATGGTCAGATCGAACCCCGGCACCACCTTCATCGTCTATTAGGAGGGCGGACAGAAATAATGACCAACTCACGAACAGTCAAACTGACGGACGAAGCGGATTGAATACAGCGATGATGAGTATACCATGGGCAATTCAACTCCTCCTCATGGTTTTTACATTGAATGTAGCCCTGGCTCCGACGCCAGTTGGATTCTCACAGTATTTTGCTTCCCTCGAAACTTGGTGATGCTGGCTGATCCAGCGTTGCAAAATATTGGGTAGATGCAAAAGTTCCGGGCCCCTAATTTCAATCGCTCATAACTCCATCCCAGGTGGCGCAGAACGATAATAAAATATACGAAATGTGCGGAATTCAGTCAGCTTTCAGATGGAATCACGCGATTTTTTCAAAAGCACCGTGCTCGCAAGAGCGATTTTACTGAAAGGGTCGAAATTCGAGAAATCGCGGTTTTGCGATTCCGGCGAAACTAAGATTATGACCCCCTGCTTTCTCTTCGGAATCACGAAGTTCGTCGAAAAATAAGCGGTTCCAGGAAAAATTGGGCATTTCGGCCACGGCAAAGCGGAGATATCGGCTCCCGAAGATCCGATTTTTTGGTGACCTTCTTCCCGCCAATTGAACGGTCTCACGGATGGGATACGCTGGAAATTCCCTGGAAACGCTCAAAAGCCTCTCGAAAATGTTTCCTCACCACAGAGTGATCGGCATGCCTTACCGACGATGACTTCGATTGCTCCAGCAGAGAGAACCTGCTGGTTTTCTCACACTATGTCACGTTCTCGAATGTCAGGCTACGAGAAGCGACGCTGGGAACGAGAGATATTGGGATTCCATAATCAGTATCGTTCCACTCGTGCGATGACTAACAGGTTCTTCCAACGCGCTCATTGCAGCAGCTGATCTTTCTTTTTTCCCGTGAAGTTCGTGAAAGTTTCAAAAACTCCAGCCATCATTGCGGAATGGCCAATCGAGATCAACTGATCCGGTACGCAATGCTCTACGAGTTCCTCAAGGGGAATTCAGCGGCGGAGACGAACTGTCAAATGGAATCCGTGTTCCGTGAAGCCACTCCGCCTCTCTCCACAGTGAAGAGGTGGTTCGCCAGTTTCCGAGACGGCAATCAGGGCCTGAACGATGAGCCACGATCAGGCCGACCTGTAAAACTGAGTGACGACGAATTGGTTGCCTTCCTCAACGGCAATCCGTCGATACCATAACAACCGACGAGATGGCAGAGCATTTCGCCGTGGATACTTCGACAGTGACTAGGCACCTCAAGAAACTCGGGTTCGTCTCAGAGTTAGACGCTTGGGTCCCGCCCACCTGTCTGATGACAACGGACGTGATCGTTCCAACATCGCCAGGGCCCTGCTTACCGGGCACTCCTTGGAACCGTTCCTGGACAGGCTAGTCACGGGCGATCAGAAATGGGTTGTATACCAGAATGCCTCGAGGAGGAGATCATGGAGACAGAGAGGCGCGGAAGCCGGCGCCTCCGCGAGAGCAGGACTGCATCCCAAAAAAGTCCTGTTTTCCGTCTGGTGGGATGTCAAGGAGTCGTTTATTTTGAGCTCCTGTACCCTGGCACGACAATCACGGCGAAGAAGCACTGTGAGCAGCTGCGAGAACTCGGAGCGACTCTCCCGAGGAAGCGCCCGGTTTTGCTCAATCGCAGGGGCGTTGTCTTCCACCATGACAACGCTCGACCGCATACCGCTCGGGGAACAGAGGATACATTACGGGAATTTGGATGGGAAGTTCTGGAGCACCCGCCATACTCACCGGACATCGCGCCCTCCGACGACCATCTATTCCGGTCGCTGCAGAACTCGATGGACGGCACCTCGTTCAATGACGTTCGCGCGGTGAGGTTTCTTTTTGGTTCATTTCTTCGAGATGGTGAAAACGCCAAAGTTCTTCCGGAGAGGTATTGAGAAACTTCCTGATCGATGGAGAGAAATCGTCGACAGACAGGGCGACTGTATACCCGAATAATCCTTATCCTTACTATATATAACCAGCTGGCCTTTGGCCGACTTGGAGGGGTGATTCCGGAACCGATCTGACGATACTTTTCAAAACGTGGAGGGGTGATTCCGGAACCGATCTGACCATACTTTTCAAAACGTGGAGGGGTGATTCCGGGACCAATCTGAGCATTACTTTCCAACTCTGGAGGGGTGATTCAGGGACCAATCTGAGCATTACTATCCAACTCTGGAGGAGTGATTCCGAGACCAATCTGACCATTACTTTCCAACTCTGAAGGGGTGATTCCGATACCAATCTGAGCATTACTTTCCCACTCTGGAGGGGTGATTCTGGGACCAATCTGACCATTACTTCCCAACTCTGGAGGGGTGATTCCGGGACCAATCTGGGGATTACTTCCCAACTCTGGAGGGGTGATTCCGAGACCAATTTGACCATTACTCCCCCACTCTGGAGGGGTGATTCTGGGACCAATCTGGGCATTACTTCTCAACTCTGGAGGGGTGATTCCGAGACCAATCTGAGCATAACTTTTCAACTTTGGAGGGGTGATTCCGAGACCAATCTGACCAATACTTTCCAACTTTGGAGAGGTGATTCCGGGATTAATCTGACCATTACTTCCCAACTCTGGAGGGGTGATTTCGGGACCAATCTGGGCATTACTTCCCAACTCCGGAGGGGTGATTCCGAGACCAATCTGAGCATTACTTTCCCACTCTGGAGGGGTGATTCTGGGACCAATCTGGGCATTACTTTCCAACTCTGGAGGGGTGACTCCGAAACCAATCTGACCATAACTTTCCAACTCTGGAGGGTGACTCCGAGACCAATCTGAGCATAACTTTTCAACTTTGGAGGGGTGATTCCGAGACCAATCTGACCAATACTTTCCAACTTTGGAGAGGTGATTCCGGGATTAATCTGACCATTACTTCCCAACTCTGGAGGGGTGATTTCGGGACCAATCTGGGCATTACTTCCCAACTCCGGAGGGGTGATTCTGGGACCAATCTGGGCATTACTTTCCAACTCTGGAGGGGTGACTCCGAAACCAATCTGACCATAACTTTCCAACTCTGGAGGGGTGATTCCGAGACCAATCTGAGCATAACTTTTCAACTTTGGAGGGGTGATTCCGAGACCAATCTGACCAATACTTTCCAACTTTGGAGAGGTGATTCCGGGATTAATCTGACCATTACTTCCCAACTCTGGAGGGGTGATTTCGGGACCAATCTGGGCATTACTTCCCAACTCCGGAGGGGTGATTCCGAGACCAATCTGAGCATTACTTTCCCACTCTGGAGGGGTGATTCTGGGACCAATCTGGGCATTACTTTCCAACTCTGGAGGGGTGACTCCGAAACCAATCTGACCATAACTTTCCAACTCTGGAGGGTGACTCCGAGACCAATCTGACCATTACTTTCCAACTCTTGAGGGCTGATTCCGAGACCAATCTGATGATTACTTCCCAATTCCGGAGGGGTGATTCCGGGACCAATCTGACCATACTTTCCCAAGTCTGGAGGGGTGATTCCGCGACCAATCTGACCATACTTCTCCGAATCAGGAAGGGTGATCACGAGACCAATCTGACCATTCTTTCTCGAGTCTGGAGGGGTGATTTCGAGACCAATCTAACCATACTTCTCCGAATCAGGAGCGGTGATCACGAGACCAATCTGACCATACTTTCCCAAGTCTGGAGGGGTGATTCGGAGACCAATCGGACCATACTCCTCCGAATCAGGAAGGGTGATCACAACCCCAATCTGATGATTACTTCCCAATTCCGGAGGGGTGATTCCGGGACCAATCTGACCATACTTTCCCAAGTCTGGAGGGGTGATTCCGAGACCAATCTGATGATTACTTCCCAATTCCGGAGGGGTGATTCCGGGACCAATCTGACCATACTTTCCCAAGTCTGGAGGGGTGATTCCGCGACCAATCTGACCATACTTCTCCGAATCAGGAAGGGTGATCACGAGACCAATCTGACCATTCTTTCCCAAGTCTGGAGGGGTGATCCCGAGACCAATCTGACCATACTTCTCCGAATCAGGAGGGGTGATCACGAGACCAATCTGACCATACTTTTCCAAGTCTGGAGGGGTGATCCCGAGACCAATCTGACCATACTCCTCCGAATCAGGAAGGGTGATCACAAGACCAATCTGACCATACTTTCAAAAACCATGATGCTGAATGCTGACCCAGTGAAGAGAGAGAAAAGTGCCTCGATGCCAGAGAACGCCGTCCAACCGCGGCCGACTGGTGGAAAATAAAGTGTTTGTTTCTCAATGATGTCACCAGGGGCGTACCCAGCTTTTTTTTTGGGGGGGCCAAGGATGTGATGATGATGATGCCGATGATGATGATCATCATCGTCTCGAGATTTTCATGACGCAATCAACATGGTTTTCAAACCTGTGAGAATTTTCCTGATAAGACTGAATCTTTGTGGAACTTTTTCGTCCATTAAAGTAGAATACAATCCACCCTTCCCAATATTATCGAAGAGTTCCGGGTGCCACCGCAGTGAAATTACTCTTCCGTCGCTGGAGAAGACGAAAATGGATCCGACACTGATTCTAAGGTCACTTCTTGCAAGGCGAACAACGGTGAAAAGTGTTGAGAGGCTGTTTCAAGAGGCTTCTGAGCGTTTCCAGGGGAATACCAGCGTATCCCACTCATGAGACCGTTCAATTGGCGAAAAAAAGGTCATCAAAAAAATCACAAAAAAATCGACTCTTCGTGAGCCGATATCTCCGCTTTGCCGTGGCCAAAATGCCCGATTTTTTCGAAACCGCTCATTTTTCGACGAACTTTATGATTCCGAAGAGAAAACAGGGGGTCATAACCTTCCTTTCGGAGAAATGCAAAATCGCGATTTCTCGAATTTCGACCCTTTCAGTAAAATCGCTCCTGTGAGCACGGTGCTTTTTAAAAAATATCGCGTTCCACCGGTTCCCACCGCAAAGCTGACTGGATTCCGCACATCTCGTGTATTTTATCACCTTTCTGCGCCTCCTGGGGGCGGAGTTATGAGCGATTGAAATTAGGGGCCCAGAAATTTTGCACCCACCCAATACAATTTTGGACACTTCCACCGCTCCTAGCAATCCATCATGTGCACCACGACGCGTGGAGGGAATCGATCGGCGATTGTTCCACTGTCTGGAAATGAAGCTCTTCAGAGCCACTGACGGCCGGCGTCCTCTGTGGTCAACAAGTAATTAACTGAACAAGACGGTTGGGTGATATCACGTATCGGTGCTCCCGAGTCAACTCAATGAGCCTGTATTCGACCCGGGACCCGCTCTAGTATCGAAGTGGTTTTTCGCAGTGGGTGAGTGTCATTCAATGGAGTCTCACAACCGTACAGATCCACGAAACGAGACGGAAAATACATCCCGCCAAACCAGTCCCGACCGCTCTGCTGTTGGGAGAGGACGTTTCCGGGCTCATTCTCCTCGGGCCATGTGTTTCAGGCTCGAATTTTCGGCTGGTTGGAACTAGACTGCTAAATAAAGACGTGTGCCGTCCGCGGGATCACACTCGCAGAATGCAATACTCGAATATTGAGCTGCCTTTTCTCACCAACAAGAGACACCGAAGAGTTCCTTCAATACATCAAAGACGTCGAGATCACCATCCAAGAGGAGCCAGGGGCAATTCTGCCAGATCGGGAATTCAACGCCAAATCCGTAATTTGGGGAAGCTCCCGAAGAACCAGCAGAAGCAGGATACTCGAAGAAATGATAGCGAGACGCGACCTTTATGTGAATCACGATGGGTTCGCACCCACCCTCCGCCGAATAAGAAAAGATCATGACGATCGAGAAAACTTAATAGATATCACTATTATAACCACCCCTGAAAATATGACAGAATGAACAGTCAAAGAATATATGGCGTCGCACAGCGACCATCAATACACAGGATTTCATCATTTGCATCACTGCACGGGTGTTAACAATCAAGTCAATTATCTTCACCCAAACTGGCTCTGCGGATCCCGTGGAGGAACGTTCTCTTTTTCCAGCCAGGTTGAAATCAAATACTCTTTCAACTCCTCCAGTCGGTATGTGGCTGCGCGGGCGGAGCCTGGTGTTTCGGCTTCGACTTCAAGCCAGCCATCATCCACGTGAGCTAACGGCACAAAACTCAGGGCCATCATCCAGATGAGCTAACGGCACAAAACTCAGCGCCATCATCCATGTGAGCTAACGGCACGAAGCTCAGGGCCATCATACAATTAACGGAATTCTTCGGTTTGGCTCCCGGCAGTGGCGTGAATAGGGAGGGGGGGGCGGTCCGCCCCGGGCGGCACTTTCCGGGGGCGGCATAGTAATTTTTCCCTGTCACGAGTTCCGGCATCAATAAAAAAATTCACGGTTGCGAGAAAGCTACGCATCGAGATTTCAATTCAATTTCGTCGTCTTTTAGGACCCCTCTCCCCAAACCGTTGGACTTACGATTCGAGCCAAGGCGTAGAAACCTAGGCAGAGCCGTTTATTTATAGATTTGCGTGGTGACGTAGCCGTTCGTTTGTTTATCGAGTTGAGAAAGTCAACAAGAAAGTTCAGTTGGGCACGAAACGCGTCAAGGAAAGCGGTGCCGCATTCCGGAAGAAGCGGAAACTGAGGGAGGAAGAAATGAAGAAACCAAGGGGAAGTTTCCTCAAGTACTTGCATCCACAAGGGGCCATGGCTGAAGCTTCCAGTAATGCCAACGCGTCAGCTGCCGGCGATACCCGTAACGCGTCCTCCGAAAATGTCTGTTATACTGCAGACCGAAGTACCAACGAACTGGTGTCGAACCCGGTTAGTCCGCAACTCCTTGGCGGCTCAGCAAGGCAAGTGGAATCTGTCGTTAGTGAGGCTCAGAGAGTTGAGCTCAGTGACGGTTTCCCCGCACAGCCACGGAGTGACCAGGGAGAAGATTCTCCAGTCCGGGAGGTATCGTTCGATTCAGGGCAAGATGTGGCCCAGGACTTTGAGCTCTCACTTTCGCTGACGGACATCGGTCTTTGGCCCGACAGAATCAGTGAGAAACTCCGAGGTACCCTCGTCCGCCGCGGTATGGTCTCTCTCCAGAACCTGGATTTTGGTTTCGAGAAAGCGACGCGTCCCGGTGAACAAACTGAAGGGCAAGACCTTCGTCTGACCAAAATTGGTTTTTCCGAAGGAACCAGAATGGCGAGAAAATATTGAGAAATTGGATGGTGTATCCTCCGTCAAAATCTGCCCTCTTCTGCTTCTGCTGTCGGCTCTTCAGTCGGGAAAGTTTTTCCAAATTCAGTTCGGAAGAAGGTTTCCAAAAATGGTGGAAATTGAACCCGAAAGTTCCGGATCACGAAGCAAGCCCAACTCATCAAGATGCACTCACCAAGTGGGAGGAACTCCGCATCAGGTTCGATCGTAACGAGACTATCGGCGAGAAAAGACAGCGGCAGATGAGCTCTGAGTTAGAGAAAAGGAAAGAAATACTTCGTACATTCGTGGATATAATCAAGTATCTGGCTCCTCGGAACTTGGCTTTCCGCGGTCATTGTGAGAAAAATATTTACGACGTTGATTTTGACGGTGAGCTCAGCCGAGGAAATTTCATCGAGCTCGTCCATCTCATGGCTAAAAGGGATCCCGCGCTCCGCGAGCATCTTGTCAGAGGCCAACTATCGGAGACAAGACGCGTAACCCACCTGTCCAACCGTACCCACAACAAGTTCATTGAAAAACTTGGCGAATGTGTTCGAAATCACATCATACAACAGGTGAAAGCAGCGAAATATTACGCAATGATATTCGATTGTACTCCAGACATCTCGCACAGGGACCAGACCAGTCAAGTATTGCGATACGTCGTCTTGGAAGGGAAGAACGTCAAGGTTATGGAGTCCTTCGTCGGATTTGTTGAAACCAAGAACAAAGACGCGGCTGGCATCACAGCAATGATACTAGCGACTTTGACGATCGATGCTCTCGACCCACAGAATTGCCGAGGCCAGGCCTACGACAATGCGTCCGTAATGGCTGGTTGTCGTTCTGGAGTCCAAGCTAGGATCAGAGAAGTCAATCCGCGTGCAGAGTTCATCGCTTGTTGCAATCATTCGCTGAATCTAGCGGGTCTACACGCGGCTTCAGCATCCGGGAAATCCGCGAGTTTTTTCGCGACGATCGAGGAGCTATTCTGCTTCTTCTCCGGATCTACTCATCGTTGGGATGCTCTTACTGCAGCGACGGGCAATGTAAAGCGCGTCATCGATACCCGTTGGAGCGCAAGAGGCGACGCGGTAAGCGCAGTGAAGCGACAGCTCTCGAAGCTCCTTGAGGTCTTGGATAAACTCTCAGGAGATGATGGAAACCAAGCGACCAGAGGGGATGCTGAGATTATGCACGGTCTCCTTCGAAATTATCAATTCCTGATATTTCTTAAACTGTGAGAGCCGATCTTGAGAGAGCTCAACGATACGCAGAAATACCTGCAGAAAAAAAGGCTGGACTTGCACCAGTGTGTGCTTAGGCTCAAATCCCTGAGTAGCTTCTTTCTCGAGAACCGAGACGAACTCGTCAAGAATGCCATCGTATGCGCACGAAATCACTGCGAGGAAAACGATATCTCTATTTCTCTGCGTCGAAGAAATTCTCTACTGCCTTTCGACGAAGAATCGGAGCAAGATATTGATAGAAGATTGATATAAGACAGAAGCAAACGCTGGGATTCCGCTGGACAGGAACTATCCCTTACGGATAATGTTCGCGCCATTTCCCATCCCCCCCCGGTCTCAAATAGAGCCTCTCGAGGCGAGCCATTATACTGAGAATAAATCAAGATGTCTTTCGGTTATCAAAAAAAAGATATGTCGAGAGCACTGAACAGAATCATTGAGGAAATCGAGTCGCGATTCGATCAAGTCCGCAAAATCGCTGGAGATTTCAATGTTTTGAATCCCCGCAATCTCCTCAATAGTGATTATCACTGTGACCTTACAAATCACAAGGAAGACATAGACGAAGAGGAATTCAAGATCGAAAGAACTAGACTCCAAAGTTTGATTAATTCTGCCGAGTCTGGAGAGAGGAAACGAATCGTAGACGGAGGCCCACTCGACCTTCTACATTTCATACAGAAATACGAACTCGGGAATCCACTTGCGAACATCGTGATTCTAACTCGGATCTTCCTGACTATCAGGATCAGCGCTGCGAGTTGCGAGCGCAGTTTCTCCAAACTGAAGTTGATAAAAACCTATCTCCGGTCAACCATGGGCGCTCAGCGTCTCAACAGCCTTGCCATCCTCTCAGTCGAGCACCAGCTGACGAAGAAGCTCGACTTCGAGAGCGTCATCCAAGAGTTCGCGGAGAACAGTAGTACTTTTTCGTAAGCGGAGTCTGTAACGAAAAATAGAAGGGAAGAGAAAACAAAAAAAAAAGTCTCTCATTGTTCGAGCATCCACGTCGCGAGGGATGGAAACCTTCCCAATAATCAGACCAGGGCTAGTTAGACTTGAGTTTGCTGACACTGACGAAGCTGCTTCCAAAAATGTGATGCCGATGACGTCAGGGGAAATCAGTGGAGGGGCGGCATTTTCCAAGTCGGGCGGTTCCGCCCCGGGCGGCACTAGGTAGTTGCACGTCACTGGCTCCCGGCAGAGCCAAGTCGCCGGAATAGCGTTTCGAGCGATCGCCTTCGAGGCGGTCCCTCGCCCTCTCCTTCCAAAACTCAACAACGGAATGAATGCGCGGGCGAACGTTCGGGTAAATTTTATTTGGTTTAAAAGTGGCAGCTATGAGGAGGAGGATGGAATCAGGTGCAGAACCCTTCGATCCTCCGGAGATTCAATAGAGGCAATCTAGCTCACATGGACCTGAGTCCGTCCCTCCGCACTGCTGCGAGTGCGCTTGCTGACGGTCCGCTCGCTCGCCCGGGCCCTGACGTAACCTCAATCAGCTCATCTGTACCACTCCCGGTGCGCGTGCTGCGCGTCGACTCGCTTCTCTGGGCCCCATGCTAACCTCAACCAGTCTCCTACCGTGCTCCGGGTGCCCTTGCTGTGAGCCCGCTCGCATTGCTTCGCTTTCTCGCCCGGGCTTTAACCTAACCTCACCGAAGCTCCTCGCTCTGTTCCGGGTCCATTCACCTGGACTTTGGCTGCTGTACCCAATCCTCCCACTCTATTTCGAGTCCATCTGCCGGAACCCTGAGTGCAGTACACCTCTCGGCGCCGGGTCTAGGACATAGGGACGCAAACACGAGGGAAGCGCGCAGACGGATTCGAGGGAGAGGAGCGTCATTGGCAGGTCCAACTCAAGAAGAAACCCGCGGTATTCGAAAAAGCGAGGGTTCGTTGGAAGCATTCGCTCCGGTACCCTCGGTAAGATGACGGACAGTATGATTCAATGACATAATCGATAAGTACTTGAGTGGCATAGCGAACGTATACCTCATTTGTGCCAATATTCATGGGCTCTCGCCTCCCGCAGATTCATCCTTGTCGAAATCCGTTTCAATTGAAGGAGCGAATAAATTATCGTTTACGATCCAATCTTCACATGAAACTCTTCATTCTCATCGTCTCATATAGCCCCGCGAATTCAATGTTCATGGTGACCCAGGCCACGGGCAAGAAGAGCCCATCTACTCCCAGGCGCCAGTACTCGTGGCGGGCTCGAACGGCCGGCTCGTTGAGGTGTCACCAGCCCTATTCTTAATAAGATACAATAAAGGAGATTCAAAATTGTCAAAGAGTTCTCCCTGAGTGGTACCCATAGGTCGCCAAAGCTCTCATCATAACCGGGTCTCACTGGGATGGCTTTGCCGCTACTGCCGTTATCTGGAACGGGAGCCGACCGTTAAATCTCCCGAAGAGCACAAGGTTTCGACTCTCGATACATTGGATGAATATCGAATCGATCGACTCGAGAGACTCTTCTGAGGTCCATTCACCAAGATAAGATGATTGACCGCGAGAACACCGCAAGTTTCGATGTCGAAAATTTCTTGGGTGACTTTTGAAAAGTTCGTTGGAGATCCCGAAGGGCGCCATAATTCTCTATCGAGATCAGAGTCGATGAGACCACTTCTACGAATCCGTGGAAATATAACCCGTGTAGGGGGTAATATGACTTTATGTGATGGTGCTCGCTTCGGCAACGATTGCACGGGTGATCAATTTTTGCTACGCGATTACTATACTGTGATCATTTCGGAAACACTCGAACTCGTCTTCTACTGTCCAAATAGAAATCCATTCAAGAAGCTTTTCCTCCCGACTGTAGAAGCATGAGTCGGACTGTGTTCCCTCGTCGTTGACGTATTTATCTCATGTCATATTTTATCCACACTTCAAACCCTTCTGTGATTACATGAGATCGTTCTGGCTCAAGATCATAGGTCCAGGTAGCCTCTCCCTTTATAGAGTGACCACCCGCGCAAATAACGCCGTAGAATCAAGCAATTCACGATTAAAGAGAGATCTTGGACATCAACCGCCGATTTGGAATTTAATTCGTAGGTATTCCTGTTGCGTGTATCAAATCCGTGCTCCCTGTTCTCGCGGTTCGAAGTCAATCATGCTACGATTCCCGCTGACCACATATTTGAACCTTGCGCCTTCCAGCCCTGATTTGCGACACCGCACAGGATGTTTCACAAGACGTTGAGCTTCAAGAAGACGGTCAGATAGTCATCCACACCCGCTCCGTGCCCTGCAAGTATACCATCATCAACGAGCAGCGGATCACTTCAGCCTGGACGCATATGGAAAGAGGCTTAATGAGCCCACGAGAAGCAGTCGAAAGACTCAAATATAGGGCGGGTGGGGGTGAGTCTAGAGTCTGCAAGCTACTTATGCTAGTTTGCCTGCTCAGATTCTTGAGGCGTTCCTTTTCTCGACTCACAATGCTCATAATCAGCAGCCCTTCCAGCGGCAGCGTGTCGCGGAAACCCTCGTCGGCAGGAAGCACTCCCTGGTTCGAACATCGATCGAGCAGAATTCCCTTACTCAGGTCTTGAAGAACGAGCACTGTCCGACTTGAGCAAAGATCTTGGGGAAGTGGATCAGTGGATGGATCGGCGAGAGGCGTTGGAACAGGATGAAAACGATCTCACCCCAACCTGGCATTCACTTCATGACCATAATTACGCCAAACACTCTCAACATCGTGACGCGCTCCGGGATCACCGAGCGGATCCTCAGATTCCGCCCCTCACAGATCGAATGAACGAGGTGATCTACGAAGCGTTAAGGAGGCCTCCATCTGAAAGACTTGTAGACGCTCACGCATCCAGGCTGGACGTTTATCGCAGAGACCTGGAAACCCTATTCGATAACAATTGGGTCAACGATACTATCATGAATTCGTACCTGAATCTCATCGTCAACCGGAGCAAAGAGGACGCAAACCTACCGAAGGTGCACGCTTTCAGCACTTTATTCCTGTTTCGCTATGGGAAGGGATATGATCATGTTCGTGGATGGACGAACCGAGTTGACATATTCGATCAGGACATCCTCCTCGTTCCCGTGCACCAGAATTCGCACTGGAGTATGGCCATAGTCGATGTGAGAAACAAGAAAATCAAATATATGGACTCTTTGGGTCACAGGAACGACGAATGTCTGATCATGCTGCGGAGGGACTTGTCCGAAGAGCTGAGAGACAAGAAGGGGCTGCGGCTCAGTTCCAATGAATGGGATCTCGCGAACATCGGGAACGTCCCGCAGCAGCAAAACGGTTTCGACTGCGGACCGTTCTCATCAAAATACGCGGATTACGGAGCTCAGGACGCCGACCTCAATTTCACTCAACTTGACATTCCATATTTCCGTCAGCGAAAGATGTACGAAATCTTGACGCAAGTTATGATCCCGACTGGGTATGGTGAAACCTGAGCTTTTTGAGGATTGTATCTCTCGGCGACGCTTCATTCACGATTCCGCTCCCGAAAGACATAGGCCAAGGTATCCCTTGATTCTTCCCCATATTCGATCTATCCAAGATTCATATTTTTAATTCTTCTTGGAAGCTCTGTGCGTGGTACGAGAGCTCCACATGGTCGGCATATGGACGCAGATGCCTAAACCAAACGCCCCTAAGATGAGGGCTCTCTTCCCTGCACGCTGCGTATAAGAAGCAGATACCACATTCAAATTGGTTAACGCAATAAATCGAGCTGGATGATTGAGTATTGCTGTACAGACGGGATATTCCACGAATCGTACTCACTCTGACCAACTTGATACATTTGCGTGTTGTCGAATTTTCTGGCCAATACATTTCCCAGAGACCCTACAACACTGGGGGCGGCAGCTTGACCAGAGCCTCCAACGAACCCTCCATCATTCGGAACGCGACGAGTCTCCTGAAAGCTGGCGCAGCCAATCTTCACTCTTTCCCTCGAAAGTGCTCGAGGTCCGCCATCTTGCTTGCGTCCCTATGACGGGACACGGTCATTCTTTCGAAAAACATGGCGACGCAGGGGAGGGAGAAAGATAGGAGGGCAGCGAAGAGGTAAACAGCCGGACTGCGCGCTATTCAAAATGTTGAAGGCTCTTGAGAGCCGCTCGGGACGGAATCAGGCAATCGGTCAGAAGAGTATTTGCTGCACTGTTTAAGCCAACGAAACCAAGGCCCTGAATAATTTGGATTCGCAGGTCGCTTCATTCTTCTCGAGTACTGCTCAACTGTCGACTAGTGAGAACTCACACGAATCTTGATTCTCCACCATCACATACTACATACTGCTCGCGATCTTGTCTTCCGTGGAGTCACATCGAGGTCCAGACTCGCAATGGAACTGGAATTCGACTACCTCGCTGATAGAATACATCGTATAGGCTCGTGGCTGAAGCATGTCTTGCGATTGAGGAAGTACGCATACACGAAGCTGTGTCTTCGGTATAGCGTCCCACTCGAGTCAGGTGTTTGACTTGAACCGGAACACTGCCGTGTTCCATCGTTCGACGTTTACCGGTATCCCTCTCCAGGGATGAGTATATATAGGAATAAAGGAACATGGTACAGTGGGGAACTGTATCCATCCGTAGTACACACGTTTGTTGATTTGCCGTTATCTCCCTATCAGTTGCAGATCTGTTGTTTCAGAGTTCTACCGACTATCTAGTGGAAAACTCCATCACTCGCCCAAGGCGGTTACCAGTGAATTGAGCGGAAGAATTTGAGCAGTGGTCGTATTTGAGCGAGAGTCGAATTTGAGCGGGAGTTGAATTTGAGCGACAGCTTGATTTGAGCGGAGGTCCAATTCGATACGTACGCCCGAGGGCCCTCGCCTAGGTACAGATGTAAATATTGGAATCTCATATCTTGTGGGTTATAACCCTTCTCGGAATCAATGGCTTCGCAGGAGTCGAACGTCGACCGGAGCCAACTCTCCATCTCCCACTCGAACTTAGTGAGCGAGCTGTCGCTGCTTCCCTCCCTAGTCGATAACGCTGCTGAGACGATCTCTCATGTGTAGAGCCAAGGCGGGATGACAAAACATGATGGATAGCTAGTCAGTCAGTCGATAACTCAATGATACAGCCTGTCCAGACATTTGTGCCACATTAAGCTTCCAAGTACATAGGGTCCTGCGTCGGCTTCCTCAACGAATGGCTCTCAAGAGCTTTCAAAATTTCAAATGCAGCGCCCTTAGGCTGTGTTCCGTCTGCTGCTCCTCTCTCCCCTGAGCCTCCATGTTTTTCGAAAGAATGTCCCAGACCCCCCTATGACCGGGTCTAGGACATTCTTTCTAAAAACATGGCCGTCCATGGCTGTAAGCAAAGCGTCATTGGGAGGTCTTTAACGGAGCGACTGTGTCTTATGAGGAGAGGGCAGCCAAGCTGAATGACAGGGAATTTCGACGGCTCTTGGGAGTTGGTGTCTCCGGCACCTGCGCACTCATTGGATGAGTCTTTTCAGCCAGAGGCGAACTTCAATAACTCATACGGAGCAATCGGAGGATTATTGTGTCCGAATTCCAACACGAGAATTTCAACTCTTTTGAGACTAGATGCTCTGAGAGCGCTATCGGTGGCGAGCTTGCTTCCGAACACGGATTAATCGCAATATTCAGTCAGCGCGGCTGACACTTCATGGTGCGACGTTTCGGCGAGTTCACGAGTGGGGTCGACGCGGTCAAGAGATTGGAAGGTTTCGCTGGCTACAGTGGTGATACTCCGACCCAGATCGAAGCATGTGAAGCTGTTCAGTTGAGCTCGTCTCGTCCAACCGATCCGATGGCGAAGATTTTCGGGCTTCGAATTGATTCGTTTTCTAGATTTTGCGCTGGAACCCCAGCAGGCCGAGAGAGTCATTCCGAAATACACATCCCGACCGAGCTCCGACTCCATCCACGTGATTTATTCGTCTCGTTAGATTCTTTCTGTTCGAGGCTGCGCGAGAGAGTGAGAGGTGCCCGTGTTTTTTGCCAATTTCAGGATGCAGTCTGTATGGAGCGATCCTGTCTGCATCTGATCCGGAGAGAAGGAGGCAAAGGATAACAGAAGCTGTCGAGCGCAGGATAGCGAACCTGACAACTTGCGGCCATCTGCTGGCTGCGGACAGCGATGGGCTGACCGCGTTCAAACTAGTTTTCTGATGCTTTCGCATTACCAGGAGCTGGGTGGCAGATCTAAACTTTCCATGGAACATGATGTAGACAAGGGGAAAGATTCACGGAGAATGATGCTAGTCACCCGCTCTCCGACGCAGTAGCGTACCGCAAGGGGGGCGGTCCATCCCGGGCATCAAGGCGACGGAGCCATCAAGTTGAGCCTGCCGCTTTCAAGCAGAGATGAGCAAGAATCGGCCTCAAGAATCCGGGTCCGGATCCGGCTACGTCAGAAATTCTGAATGTGACTGAAGCATGACTCGAGTCCGGATTCGATTCCAGATTCGGATGTGGATTTCTATGCGGATTCGAATCTAAAACCGAGTCGCGTTCGGACTCAACGAGCGGAGCCGAGTCCCAGAGAAATCAATGAGTCCGGATTTTATTCGGGATAGTCGAATCCGAAACATCGCTATCTTTGCTTCGTAGTGCCTCTCAGAGAGGAGCGCTCGTGAACTCTGTAAGATATTTCGTCCGTTCGCGACTGCATTCTGTCACAGTTTTTGAAGAAATTAACGTCTGAAATGAAATCTGCGCTGCCAAATAACTTGGATCGTCTCGTGATAAGTCTGCATGGGGATTGATGCTCGAGAGCTATTTTTCTCTCCCTCGTGAACTCGCGGTCCCAGAATGTCGGGGCGCAGGCGCACGCCAGATCACGGCTTTCTAAACTCAACATCGGAGGACTCATCATTTCTCAGTAGCCGTTCGAGTACCCGTTGAAGGAATTCACCCTCGCTATTTGAGGACACTCGAGTAGACTCATTCAGATCTCGCAGCTTTCACCACTCGACGTTATTCACGTTTTGTCCTCAAAAACAGAGCATGGCAGCTTGCAATCAAAACCCAATCGCGGACAGTGAGACATCTCCAGCTTCGGCTGGTCCCTCCATAGAATTCCGAATCGTTGGGCAATGATTCGGTTGCATAGCGCAAGCTCCCGCTGTTGGCAGTCTCATCAGACCATTGTACTGGCAAATATTCAGAGGAGTGCAACCCCAGCGACGCGGATCCGTTTTTCGAGAGGTTTGAGAATCTTCTTGGCGCGAAACTCGATTCTGCAGCTACATCCGGATCGAGGTATCGCCGGGAAGGACGTGAATTCAACCTTTTCGCAGCTATTTGTTTGGCGGAGAGACTGATACACTAGAGAAACCTCTAGAAGACCTACGTGACGTCCACCAGAAGATGAAGAGTTCCATGCAGCGACAGACGCGATCGGGATTCATCTAGTCATCCATGTTTCAATGATGATATGTACAATATATCTCGTTATATATATCTCACAAACATTGATCAGCAGCTGTCGCGGGCTATTGGAATCGAAGGAGAATGGACGAGTAGATGTATAGATGCGCGCATGGTTTCCTCAACGGTCGATACAAATGCTTGGAGTCAACAGCGTCGGATAAAAGTGAAATCATAGAGCTCCCCGCAGGATTTGCAGTATCATCTGACGCCGCAGACGAGGTATGTCGCTCTGCGTGAAATTCATCGGAGCGTACTGAGCCGCACAATCCGCATATCTCAGTGCAAAGACTCCGCAGTCAAAATTGTTCTCTTGTCGAGGAACGCTTTCAATGTGTAACAAAGGCCATTCCTCGTCAACGAATTGAGCTTTCCTCTTGCTGACCATTTCATACTTCAAGTATTCTCGCAAGATTTCTAGATATTTTTTGTGACGGTAACCCAAGGAATCCATGCTTTTGATCGATTGCTCCCGAAAATCGATGACCACCATAGACCAATGGAGATCGTGATGTAAGGGAATCAGGATTATATCGTAAGCGAAGATGTCGACGTTTTTCGTCCAACGACGAACACCCTCGTAGCCATGACTGATGTAGCAGGGAAAGAAGAAGGTGTTGAAGACATGCACCCTCGGAAGGAGCGCACACCGCTCGCTCCGTTTCGCGATTAGGTTCAAGTAAATGTTGATTATTGTATCTGTGAGCCAGTTCTGGCCGGAAAGGGTTTCTAGGTCCTTCCGGCTGACTACCTGGTTGGAGACCTCTACAAGAGCTAGATTTGGTTCGGAGTCAAACGCCTCATCAATCGTCTCGAGAATCGAATCAGCGGTCGGCAGATCATACTGTGCATAGTGTTGGTAAGGACCTGCTGAGTTGATCGGGGTCGCCTTGAGAAAGACGTTTTCGGTGCGGCAACCTACTTTCCTCAGTGGGATTTCGGGGATGCTAGGAATGCTCATTCTATCTTCTTCGTCTCCGTCGAAGGGACACGCGGCGTACGCATGATCGCCTGTGTGCGGCAGGATTCCCTCGAATCCTGTTGCGTAGTTGTGGTCTCCGGAGAAGTTGAGGTGTTCGACTGCGTGGATGAGAGAATTTTGTCCCTGTTCGTCAGAATAGTCCTGATCGTTGACGTTGACAAGCCCATTTCAGAGCCTATATCAACTTGCCTTCGTCCTGCGTCCAGTTTCCTGAGAACCTCTATCTTCGTCTCAAAATCGATAGCTTTCCTCGTTACTTTCGGGCCAGCCGAAATTTTCGGCTTCATCTCCTCCAGATTAACTGGCCTTAGAGGAACTATGTGATCCGCGTAAGGACAGTGCGAAACTATGTATAACGGTCGATAGCTGAACGCGAAACGGCGATGACGCTGATTCAGGAGAAAAGGCCCGTGAAATTCGCCCTGATCCAGCAGGAGTCGGTATTGTTCGAATAGGTACAAGAAAAAACCCATGAAAATCAGCACAAAATAGACTTAAGGCAAGATAATTCATTCTCGGTCCCACATCTCCACATAGAAGCTTGCTCCCACTCCTACTGAAGCTTCTATGATT
Organism: Phytoseiulus persimilis; assembly: GCA_037576195.1. Taxonomy (NCBI): domain Eukaryota; kingdom Metazoa; phylum Arthropoda; class Arachnida; order Mesostigmata; family Phytoseiidae; genus Phytoseiulus; species Phytoseiulus persimilis. The sequence goes on from CM075103.1 coordinate 30,178,632, forward strand.
TCGACTGGAAAAAAAAACGCGTTATAGCGAAACCGCGCCAAACGAGACCGCGTTAAACGAGGTCTCAGTGTACTTATCACATGGGACCCAATTCCTAGAGCGAGTGGGTTCAACCGATCTCTCGTTTTTTTTTGCCCAGGTTCCAGGGTCATTCTCCAATCCCCCCTTGTCAGGCTCAATTTTCTGGCGAGCTCTTCCTCCCCGGCTTGATCGGTGACGCTTTTCATTGTTATGTGGGGCACGGTCCCGGGCTTCCGTCCGCACCTTGCACATCGGGGGTCGATTTCCTGGTATTTTGCTCTATGCACTCTGTTCGGGGGTATTCCTGCCCAGGCTGGAGCCATAAGTTCGCTTCCTCGGTCGTCTGTAAACAGCCCAAAAGAGGTGACAGAGGCTCGGTTTCCCTGAGGAACTATTTAGTATCTTCACCGAGGTGCTCAGCGAGCTCGACTGCCGCCGGACTCTTTCGCTTCAATAGCTTCCAATAATACGAGAATCCGGGCCCGTTCGTTGGTAACCCTGATAACTTCCTCCTCAAGGAAACATCCCATGCTCATTTTTGACTTCTGCAATGAACTACTCGTTTATTCGCAATCGTTCGGATGGAACCTTTCGCTTCCGTAACTTCGAGAGGTTCTCCTTCTGTTTTGTGAATGCAAGACGCCCGCCTCGATATCCAGTGACTTGATCAGGTCAAGTGCCGCAAAGTATGACGAGAATCCTTTCAGAAGCTCCGAAAGAATCGCTAGGCTGAGATAAATGCTGCCGATATCGTTTTGGCGCTTCTCGCCTGTATGTGTTGGAGACTTTACCGCCTGGGCACCGGCACCACCGAGTTCAAAGAACCTCCAAGAGTTCCTATTTTCCATCTGAGCTACCCTTTCCTAAGAGTGAGCAGTCGCCTCACTAAGGACCTCCCGGTGATGATCTGCTTAGAAATGTGCGCCGCCATGTTTTTAGAAAGAATGACCGTGCCCCCCTATGACCGGCTACCTCGGCGCCAGCCAGCACGCCCGCCCTCTCCCATGTTCTCATGTAAACAACGCTCGGTGGACCGGGTCTAGATCATTCTTCCGAAAAACATGGCGGCGGAGCAGACGGTTTTCAAGGGAGAGGGCGCCGAGGAGGCGTTGGAAACGAACGAAGGTCGCGCGCGGTGTTCGAAGCTATGAAGGTTCTTGAAAGGTAGCAGTGGTTTCACCCTACATACAATATTTCCAAGTAGACACGAGGGATTGGAAGTAGATATGTACATTGAATTGGAGAATGAGGGTAAGATTCGGATTCCGGGAGGGTATGTTCGCCATGTCGTCCGGATAAATCTGGGAAGGAAGATGTCCAGTCGGCCATTCCTGGTCGGTTTCTTTCTCATCGAAATCCCTGATTCGAGCGTATTGGAGGCAAAGTTTAAGAGCCAGATCGAGCTATACTTGTCGGTACGACCGAGTCGAGGCCTCCTCGCCATCACGTTTGGAGAAAGTTCACGCGGGATCCTGCCGACCCTCAGCCCCTGAGTAGTGCGACCCTCCGTTCCTCACCCTTTAGTCAAGGTTTAGTCGGAAAATTTGTCGATCCCAGTGGAATAAGTCGACATATCAGCCTCATGTGTTCTGATTCAACATTTTTCCATGTCAGTGTTCCTCCACAGGGTGCTACGGGCTATATTCAAGGGTTCTGTGGCCCCGGCCGAATTTATAGGGATTCCCCAGTTCCATAAACGACTCGGAGCCCCATTTGGGACCGTAGAATCGATCTTGCGCTACGTGCTTCCCTCCGCTGATCTTTCCTCATACCGACTCATCCGCAGGATCTCTCCGTATCCGTGAGATCTCGGTGCCGCCAATATTGCTGAGTCTATTTCAACATGAATTCATGATGAGGATGACCAACTCCAGGGGTCGATCTAACAGGTAGTGGAACGATTAGAAGTCGTGGGGCCTGGAGGTAGAGGATAGACGGAACGAAACATTGGGTCACTTGACACCGAGGTAAACAACCCAAGGAACGTGTACAGTAGAAGCCACTGTGTGGCAGTGAAGTTCATTCGATAATGAGAACTCCCTGTACCCAGGGATGGGTCTGACTCTTCCACAATTGGCACAGTTGCAGATGGAATGGACAATACAAAAACACTGGGGGGGGGGTGAACGAGGGTGAACTGTATTTTCGGATCCCATTGAATGACCCAGACGTCATGACCTAGGAGAACTGTGAGTGATCTAGGGTGCGTCACCCTCTCGGACGCGTGCGGAATCTGAGCCCGCTCCTAATAGGCTTCTGATTCTGATCTCCAACATCCCCTCTGACTGTCCGTAGATCTGGAGCTGAAGAAGTTTCTGCAAGGCTGCTCCATGCTCCAATCGAACATGGAATATTCCCCCTGGTTTTGATACTTCAAGAGTCCTGGAGATTGATTGACGAGGTTTCGGTGGTTGAGATCGAATGTCCAGGAAGTCGAAGGTCGTTTCCCAATGGTTGATTCAGCTGGGGTTGTTCCTGGATCCAAATATCTACGGTAGGCCGTGAGCGTGATGACCGCATACTTTCCATGGAAGCGACATGCGAAAATCTGATGGAGTGTTCCTGTACCACCATGGATGGAGCCACTCCGGCGCTATTCAATTGAAAGTAGACGGAACGGAATGTGAAATATGACCCTCTCTCTGTGATTTGACTCGAGAATCATGATCCATGTGTCTCAGAATGTGCACAACGTTCCACTCTCACAGTAATTATTGCTCCCAGTGAAGATGAAAATATACGGAGGTTCCTGTGTCTTCATTCAGTTGTTTGAATCCGGGGCTTGAGAGTGCCTGATCCGCATTTCGACGATAAGGCAGAAATCGGTTGATTTTACCCTAGTGGAATTGGATCGGTCGGATGATAGGACTCCTGGATCTTGGTGAGTTTCGATTCGAACGATATCATCGCCGATGGTGTCACCACGATCAGGTGAGAGGACATTGGTCGACGATTAAACTGCACGTGAGACCTGAAGGCCATCTGAGACCCCAGTTCACGCTCTGCGAAGACTGAATCCAGTCCGCGGAAGCCCGATAAAGATGGGCGGTTCCCTGAGCTTCCCGGAAGAGGATCCGGCGGTGGGAATCAGTGGCACGGGAGCAGAGCCAACCTGAAGGATATGCGCGACCTTCTGCGCCGAGCGTTTGGCAGAGGAAAGCCGAGCCCTTGGATCAAGTGAAGCGTCCGCCAGGAAGAGACCCTTTCGAAAATTTCATCACATCTTCTACGAGCGGGAGGTCCCCATTCCGCCCGCAGCAGCAGCCCGTCGCTCCGAGAAGCCAAACTCCAGATCTATCGGAGGCGTGAGTACCGGTAGCGTTCGGGGCCACAGCAGCACGTCGGGCAGAAGGATGGCCGAGGGGAAGGCCGTCCCCACTGCCCGCCACCGCGGTGAGTTGTCGTCGTGGTGCTGAGTAATTCTGGGTCCGTGTTCCGTGGCGCGGTTTTGTTCGTGTATATATTGGATCATAGTGTGAGCTTTCCTTCGTCACTTTCGTCAGCCGAGTCGAAAGCTCCACGCGGAGAGGGCCCCTTGTCGGGGAGCGCGTCCCCAACGATGCAATCGCGATCGGAGGAATTATGAGCGTCCATAGAATCAGTGGTCGAAGACTCAGCGTCTTCTCTGTCGAATGAAGCGTACATGCGCCGCATTCTTCGGTGCTTTCGACAAGAACCTGACGGCTTTGGTTTTTCCAATCGAGGGACGAGAACCTTGGAAGTACACCCGGACGAAGTCGACACGGTGAGTGAAGCCGATCACATATCCGGAAATTCTGCGTTGTGTCCATTTGTCGGTATCATTTTCGTTGTAGACAAAACGGGCACTGATTGACCAACTTTCATTCATCAGATCTACACAAGGTTACGCCGCATGTCGGACATCAGGATTATTTTGCGCTGCAGAGGCAATGTGAAACGAACAAGGGTGGATCTCCTCGGCAACGGCTTCGCTGATTTCTGCCCGGACTTTCGATCCTCGATTCTCTCGAGGCCCTGTCGCAGCGACATCATCCCATCTTGGAGCTCTTTTCTTTTGAAGCCCAGAAGTGGGCGAAATCCACGGTCTCGTCGCTTACTTGCATGAATGTCGATAAGGCGAGGAATTCCTCTGATTTTGCACAAGAAATCATACGCGATGATAATCCTTGTGATGGAAATCTCCTTGGGGGACAAGGAATGGCACTGAATGACGGAGTGAAGTCCAGTGAGCGGACTTGACGGGAAATCCTGGTTGCGCCGCCACCGCCTCTCGCGCGCAGATGTCAAGCGCGTCATGTGGTTGGTCCAAGGGGAAGGAGGGGGAGGGGGGATGTTGGAAAAATTTCCGTCACTCTGAAGCTCAGCTGCATGCGCAATTTCGAACCTGCTCGTCCTGGAGCCGTTCCGTGATCCGCCGAGGGGGCAGATCATGTGAGATCACGTGCCCGTTTGTAACGATATTCAGCATAACGGTTTTCCGCGGACATCGTGTTGACTCGTTTTCCCTACAAAAACGGAGGAATGGAGCGAGCGTATGAGATGCTGGTGAGCTGCGACGAAGAATCACAAATCTGCTTCTCCTGGAGCCGTTTCGCGATCCCCATGGGGTCAGGTCACGTGACATCTCGAGCCCGTTTAAAACGGTACTCAGCATAACGGATTTCCGCGGACATCGTGTGAGCTCGTGTTCTCTGCGAAAACGGACGAATGGAGCGAGCGAGTGAGAGGCTAGTGAGCTGCGACGGGAAACAGTTCGGGAGAGCAGTGTGATGTGATTTACGTGGGCCGTATCGCTTTGGTGCCATGGAAGAAACGATGGAATCCGAGTTTTTCTTCTACGTCGACAAATCATCGAACGACGGAACGAAAAACTACATCTGCTGCAAAGAATACTTCACGTGAGTCCGACAATTCCCCCGCTTCTCTATTTTCTAAGTTGTCGGTACCGACTCGATACCGGCTCGAACATATGCATTCCGTAGAGATGGGCCGCTGTTTTCCTACGGGTCTCTTAAGAACGACAACTTTGAATTCCGACGGAAGGGTCTTGAGGTCGCATGGAGTGCATTGATCTTCCCGGCGGGCTCCTGTGGAGACCTCAGCACATTTTTCCCGAGAATTTCTTACTCTTCGGGTCATTCGAGAGGCCCGTAGTGTCGTAGTTACGGGATGTGTATTTGCCGGCGCGAATGGTCTATCACGAAAAGCATACTAGCAACTGAGTTTTGCTGTTTTGTAACTTCTTGTCTTCCGGCCTCTTGCAGCAGAACCATCAAATGCCCAGTCCGGGGAAAGATCTCGCTGGAGGGAGAAGTAAGCTACCTGAGAGGGATCCATAATCATGGTCCAGAAGCGAACGGCCACGGCCACCGTATACGAACTACCCGAGGAAATTGGTTGAGGAAGTTGGAAGCAGACCCAACACTCTCCCCCGGTGAAGCAATATCGGTAGAAGTAGCAGAGTAAGCTTCCTATGCATTTGAAGCAATGGCAAACACCATAAAACCGCTTTGATGAACCCCACGTGAAATGCTGAAGGTATTCCGCTCGGCTTCCAGATTGCCTGTGAATGCTGCGATTGAAATTGTACCGGTGCAGCACGTGTGCACCGCACGCCGCTACGCAGCAAAAAGTCGTCCACGGAGAGTTGGAAACTTACACGAATTACACACGGCAATGGTGGAACTGGCGCTCCGGGGCTACACATTAACCCGAGATGGGGATCGAATAATCAGCATACGTTGTCCCACCTACGACAGCCTGGTCCTAACGTCAAAAAGACAGCTCGACCTTCTCCGCCTTCCCACGCTCAGAATGGTTCACGCGGATGCCACATATAAGGTGGTACCGCGGAAGCTCGCTAAGCAACTTTTTACCATACACGGTAACTGGAATGGTGACCACGTAAGCAGACTCTCGTTCTTCGTCAACTCACGACGTCGCCTCCCACGCCATGAGCGGACGACCTCCTGTTGACATACATATAAATATTTATTTCAATCTCGCTAATTTTCCTCCGCAGGTGGGGATGATTGCCTGTGCCCTCATGAAGGAGCAATCACGGGAAGCATACGTGGAAGTTTTCCGCGCTTTGAAGCGAGAAGCGCCAGGAATCGTCGTGCCCAGCTACATGGGTGATTTCGACAAAGCTATGCGAGCAGCAGTGCGCTCCGAGTTCGCAGGTGCGCGCATCCACGGATGCCTGTTTCACTACGCGCAATGCTTAGTGAAACACGCAAGCTCGAGCGCAGTTGGTCTAGCATGTCAAATCAGACGCCCGGGACCGGAGCTCGAGAAATTCCTGGCTTTCGGAGCCCTCCCTTTGCTCCCGGCCAGCGAAATCGAGCATATTTTCAAGCTCTGCGCTGCCGAAGCCCTGGCAGTCAACAGTTCCGTAAGCGTCAACCTCAATCAATTAGATTTCTTGATGGACCTCCGCACATTACTGCTCCGGGACCCAGAGCTAGAGAGAGTCATCTTGGTCCGTTCCATAGTTTCAGCCGTTCATTGAATACGTGAGGCAAGAATGGCTTGAAAACATTGGAGCGGAGAATCTCTCTCTCTACAGGGTTCCTTGCCGCACGAATAACGCTGTCGAGTCCAATAATGCTCTCCTTAGCAGGAAGCTCAAACCTCACGGGCCTACCTGGGACCTAATTGGTGCGTAACATTTATCGTTCACATCAGCTACGATACTGATTTCGACGACTGATAACATGCTTACGGAGGCGCTTGGTGATCAGACTTGACATTTGCAGCTCAGATTTGTCGTCTCTCCCAAGACGTCGTGGTGAACTGTGAAATCCGACATGGAGGCGTTGTGCATATTCGATCCAAGCCGAACAGAGCAACAAAGCTTAATAATCGCATGTTGAATCTGAATTGGGATCTCTTGGACACAGCGCTCATAACCTCTAAGATGTTCGTGGATCGTATGAAATACCGCGTTGGGGGCTGTGAGTATTCTCACCGGAGAAAGCTGGGATGGAAAATCGAAATGATCCCTCAAAGCTGTTGAGTATATACACTGATACGGCCACCTCACTCGTCTTAACTAACGAGTAGATCGATTATGATTACAGCTGCGTTGAAACACATCGTGCTCCCACTCAAGGGAACAGAAAACACAGCCTCGAACCGACTGAGAGCGTGGCTCTCGACGGCACACAAAGACCACGATCATGTCCCAATGTCAACTTTCTTCGGAGACCACAATTACGCACTGGCTTTCGGAGGAACCCTCCAACATACGGGCGATCACGCCTACTCCAAACTTCCGCCGACTCTGAACTCGGATCACGATTACGTTGAAACGTCTCCTTCAACTGTCCAGCCATTATATCGTACCGAAGACGCTAACGAAGTTCCCCCATGCCCTGAGCGATGGAATCAATCGGCGAGCCTGCCGAGTACTGAAAAAATGCTCTCCATGATCGGAGACGCTTTGGGAGAGGACCCGCATCGAATTGTCGTCCAAGTTTCAGACCACATCGTCACGAGACGTAACCTGGAAACCCTGGTCGGACACAACCTCTTAGACGATGTAATAATGAATACGTACTTGGCCCTGATAATCAAACGTAACGGAGGAAATTCGGAGCTTCCTAAAGTGTACGCATTCGACACATTCTTCCTTTTGACCTACGAAACTCACGGATTTGGGAATGTCGCCCGATGGACAGCGGGAAAAGATATATTCTCGTACGATCTTGTTCTCGTCCCCGTTCACCGTGACCAGCACTGGGCGATGCTCGTAGTCGATATAGGGAACAAGATCATCAAGAGCATGGATTCACTCAACCGGCGCAACCATAAGTCCATGTCGATGCTTCTTGAGTACTTAGCCAAAGAGCTGCGTCACAGAAAAATATGTGACCTCAACTCCAACGAGTGGAAACTCATTAGTGACACCAATGTACCTCAGCAAGACAATGGATCGGACTGCGGTGTCTTTGCCCTCATGTACGCGGACTGCTCTGCTCGGAGAGCCGGGATGACGTTTTCTCAGAGCGATATGCCGTCTGTACGGCGTCGCATGATATTCGAGATCCTGAATTCCTCAGTTCTCCCAACAAGAGGCCCTCAAGCTTCATTCAAAGAATAAAACGGAGAGCCTCACTTTTGACTCCCCTCCATCAATCCATTGTGACCGAGTCGAGTGAGGGCGTTACGCGGGGGCTGAAGATTCGTCAGGGTTTATTTTCAGTTCATGTTCAGGCCGCTTAGGGCGTTCCGGGAAAAGACCCTGAAGTGTTCCTCCATCTTTTCGCTAGCAAGCTCTAGTCCCTTCCTCGCGAGCTTTACCAATCTTTTCCATACGGCTCTTCCCATACGTATTTTCCCACCGACTCGATAAGCTCTCTCCAAGCCCTTGCCTCACTTCTTATTATCCCAGCCCTCGGTTCCCCCGTGCACTCCCGCACAGGGCTATGACAATGTCGTTGCCAGCCGCCCAGTCCTCCAGGTACCTCCTTCGCATTGTGTGACGGTTGCCCAGAAGCGCCCTTTTTGCTTTGCAGTCCAACTTCATGAGGATGTTGCCCCCTCTATGGCTAACGGCACTCTCCCCAAGCTCTCCCAGGAAACTCGCGAAGTCAACCAGGGGCCTGTTTGGCAACCCCGTAGCCATCGATCTCCATACAGGTGAAGCCATTGCCCCCGCCCGTCCCCTTTAGTTTCAGCTACCCCGAATTATTTGTGACCCGGCCTGTCTTGCCCGATGATTAGAGTAAAGAGGCTAGTCTTGAATCTGCTTGTTCAGAACAAACGACGAACTAGAAGTGGAGGTGTGATCTTTCGGAAAGCAATGAGGTATCAATCGAATGAAGCACCAATCACATGAGATACTTCAGTCCAAGCCATAGTTCATCCTTCCGGAATGATGATTACTCAAGGTAGGTTGCTGGCTATGCGCTCGATTGGATGAGTGTCCAACCGTTCTCACCGAGACGCGCGGGCGTATCTTCAAGAACCTTCGAAATTTCGAACGCTGCGCGCGACCCTTGCCTTCTTCAATCGCAGCCTGCCGTACTCTCCCCTGAAAACCGTCTGCTCCGCCGCCATGTTTTTCGGAAGAATGATCGTGCCCCGGTGGACCCAGCTCGCTTCGTTGGTGGCGCCGTTGCGCGCTCCGCCGCCGCGTGCCGGGAGTCAAACCAACTAGCACCCAATTAACGTACCTGTGATTCAAGCCTTATCATTACGTGATAGAGAGCGTATATAATGAAGAGATGAAGGCAGAGGAAGGGTTACCATCTGCATGCCATTAGTTGAATGTGTACCTTCTGACGGTGGAGTCGTCATCGTGGAACGATTTCAAGCCTAGGTGTTGCGCTTTTCGCCACCCACATTGTGTGAAGTGGAAGTTACACCTTTTCATAGTCGCCTCCTCGAAGGTCTATTTGATGGCCATCAAAGTTGACTGCTCGAAGCGCGAGCGGAAATTCTTCCGATTGAAGCGCATGCCTCTCAGAGTCCCCTGATCTTGCAAGAATAAGAACATCCTAACATAAGTCTCTCGACTTTTGCTCGTTGAAAAGAAATATGCAAAGGGTATCACTTGCCCCCTGTAGTTGACGTGCAGAGTCTACATATAATTGTTGGAAGAGCCGGGGGACAACGTGGGACGTTCCATCCGTGAATATGGCTGTTGCGCCACGAAGAACCATCATTGAATGCGATGAACACCACCATCGTTGAAGAGCAAGAAACGCTCGCTCATGGAGCCCCGAGTCCGCATGTCATCGAGTACGATGGTCGCTAGAGACGTCGGTTCTAGTGGACGGACTGTGGTCCTTTGTCTCCAAAGGACGCTGTCCACATTTTCTTTGGTAGACAGAGCAGATGGGACTTCTTCGATGTTGTGTGTTGCTCCGAGAGCGGAGAAAATGCCTGCCAACATTTCTTTATATACCTCTCCGCACGATTTGTCCCGCCTGCTCAGAACGTTTTCCTCCGTCTCGAGAATCGCTGCGCGTGTCATCAGATCCTGTATGTCAGCTTTGTGAGCGTGGGCGCCAGGCAACTTCTTCACGAGCGGCAGTTTGAGGCTCTTGGGAAGACGAATCGGATTGAGGACTCGGTACAAATTCCCCACATAACCCGAGCGGAACTCATGTGGAACTGTTTTGGCTCAAGCACCACGCTTGAGTCATCTGCTCGCGCTTCCCAACAACACCACGTGTGACGAGCGGCTCCCACGAAAAATCTGAAAAAAAAAGGAGCAAGTTTGAAGAAGTTGAGTGTTGTGACTGAAAGTTAGGAGGCCTCACCAAGAAGACACACCAGCAGAAATATTGGAGGTATGTCTTCAAATCTTTGCACTGGATGCACCAGCGCCATCCAGGTAACCCTCGAAGCCTCTGGCGAGCAGACATGCCCTGCATGCGAATGAGTTATGGGCTTACGGAACGAAGTTAGCTCAAAAACCCAAGAAATAGAGAAGCTTAGAGCCAGCCTCTCTAACAGCCCCTCTGTGAGATGCAGGATGAGTTAGCCAATCAGCTAACTGTAAACGCAGAACTGGTCAGGGCAAACGCCGACATGGCCACCGCACACGCTAGCGAAATCGAGCGACGCGTAGCGGCAGAGACAAAAAGTGGAGGAGGCAGCCACGAAAACGACTGTTGGCAGAGCCGAATCCGAGATGGGAACAGCAGAAGAGAAGAAACAGAGCCCTCAATGTGAGTCCGACACGACATGCACATGTTTGGTCGGAGAAGAAACTTTCGAAGACCTGAAATCAGAGAGATGGCTGGCAGGCCTAATTGGGAAGGACTATGTCCTTAGAGCAAAACACGGTTTAGGAGAAAAACACCTGGAGATAGTGGAAAAGCTAGTCCGGGAGGGGACGGCAGACACAATGCACGTACTCCTTGATACAGGCCGATCAAACCTACGGGACGAGAACTTTCGCACCTGGAAGGTGAGGGATCTGGGCGAGGAAATAATCTTAGCCCTAGAATGCACGATAGCCGATGACAGAGTTGCTTCGGCGACCTGAATAAACCTCCCCGAAGTAGGGGACATGGTAGCGGCGGCTACCGAGGTCAATAAAATTGTGGAGCAGTGGATCGGAACGAAAGATTGCACTCAAATAGCCCTCATGAATTTGAGGGGTATTCAAAAACATATTCGACGGCGGACACCTGACAAAACTAGGTGACCAAGGGACGGCAGAAAAGATTGCCGTCTGCTACGTCGATAGGATGGAACTCGACGAACAGGGAGCAGAAGAGCTCCGAGCCCGAATGAAAAGAACGAGAGCCAAAGCCGTCGAGACAGAAAAAGTGAACGAGCGGAAGAAGCGGCCGAAAAGCAAGGCCGTGGAATCGCTAGGGCTCCCGCTAGAGACGGGGCTGGGGGAAATGGATGGTTCATACCCGAAATTTGTGCCGAAATTTCTTGCACCGGAAACCCGGAGTGCCGAGAAAAAAGCTCGTCGCAACGAAAACCCGTCGGGCCGAAAAAAAATCCCGTAGGGCCGAAAACCCCCTCTCTCGTTTCGATGGTCGAGTGGATCCAGTTGAGCTTCTATGCGGAGCACAGGGTCCAAGAGACTGCACTCAGATGAGGAAAAAGAGACCAAGTCCATGATAATCGTGGAATCTGTGTATCCAAAACGATGCCCGACTTGATCGAGAGCTGAGCTGAGTAAGTTCCTGATCAGTGACATGCCGGGTATGTGAAGAAAGTCATTTGCGTTGAGGAATTTCCGAACATTAGAAGTTTCACTAAACGCTAGCAAGCTCGACCTCACTGGAGATCCTTTGCTTGGATACTCTGACTTCGGAGCCCTGGGCCGAAGCTGCGAGATTTTGTGAGGATGAAACCCTTCTCAGCCCAATGGAATTGACCTGCGGAAAAACCGAACGTGAATGGATATATGTGGCATGTTCAACGAGTGAAATTCATTTGGGAAATATGACCGCTCTGTGGCCCGTTCTAACGCCAGGATTCCATTCGCTCGCCTGACGATGGTCAGGACATCTGTTTGGTGGTGATTCTTCCTTATTTTTCCAATTTGGTAGGCGAATCTCGAAAGTTGCGAAGGGATGCACAGGCTCCTGGGAGTACCTCGTCGAGTCGGCGACGCAGCGGGGACACTGTATGCCGCTTGGAAGATGAAGGTTCTAAGGTCGATTTCCCCGATGCATAAGGAGGTTGAGGCGATTGTTCACGTTCACTATTTCTCTCTTCAGAGAAGGTGTAGGATTAACAGCATCAACTAGAATTCGTTGCAGCCTGAGGTTATTTTTTTCCGTCTTGAGGTGCATGATGAGTTCGAAGATATTCAAATGAGCACTCTTGACTCTTTTGCTCAGAGAATTGTGTCACCCCTCGAGGTGGTTTGTAGTCCGAATGCCAGTGTTGCTGCTCACGTCCAGAGAACCAAAATGAGTGAGTAAACTTCTTCGATGACCAGGGAATATTCCAGAGAGGTCTGCAATTCTTTCATGCGACGCGTATAAGAATATTGTTACGTCGATTGGTCGAAAGAGATCACAAGCCTCACCCGGAATGGTTCCACAAATCACGTGGGTAAATCAAAGCATTTTCCATCTTTGTGCTTATGAAATACTCTTTGAAGGTTAACGAGATTATCCGGCGGTTGCTCAGAGCTTTCCATCCTTCCAAATCCATGCTTGCAATATACCGAGGTCTCTGGCAGTCGCCAACGCTCACCGACAAGCGGATACAAGATTCAATGGCTTTGTTAGGACGCAGGACGTATATAAGGGGCATCATTTGTCCCTTGTATAGGGTGACTTTTTTCAGTCGTGAATGTTCGAGCCCGATCTTGGTTCGACCATGACTTCGTCAATTCTTGGAATATTTTCGAATAGAGAATATCGAGTTGGTCATCGTCATTCGAAATTCAGGCGGATATGATGAAAATCCGGGAGATGGTTTTGGAAATGACCCAATTTTTTTCGAGGTCCTCCTAAAAGTTATCGTGAAAACGTCAATATTTATCGGACTCGTGGGGGTCGCATCCGACGAGCAAAAGGAAGCCGGTCAATCGCCGGAAAACCGATTCAAGTTATCTCATTTCCCCGAGAAATGGCAAGCGATCGTCTCAACCCCTTTTTGGAGCTTTTTCCGTTGGCCGATCTCAGTTTTCTCGCATGCTCTCTCGCAAATCTTCAGCGAAGCACAATCGAAGGTATCTCCTCTGGCAGAACCTGCTCAGAAATGGCCGAATCGTCCAAATATTGAGTTGCCGAGTCGATCGGACGATTTTTATTTTTCAATCGATTCTCTGAACCGAGTATATTTTGGCCGGAGACGCTCCCGTCATTGCGAATGTGAATCGCCTGTGTTCGTCTGCTTCGAACCATCTCCTGACCCCGATTCCCATCATATCCGCCTGAATTTTGTATGAAAATGACCGGCTCGATATTCCAGATGAAAACTTCATTACCAATGTCTGGTAGTATGTGTATGTATGAGGATGCTACCTCTGTGGATCATGTACATCTCAACCAATCGAATTCGTCATATCGGGTACATTCATATAAATGATATTGGGAACAAGGGTTTCCACATAAAGAGCAGAGACAATCCTCCGCTGGCTCGTGTCTGTTCTCCTTTGAGCAGATCACGTGGTGAAAACCATGAGCCGCACCTCTTGTTATCCGATGTCTGTTTCTATAACTGGGCCCTTTCCAGTTTTCGGTGGTCAACGCTGGGCATTTGAAAATCTCAGGGTCCAATTCTGCTATCTTCTGGTACCATCGTTCAAGGTGTCGCTTGTACGTCGGGGTCTGCGGAAGTTCGTATTTCCTCACCAGTTCTTGCGTTAGAAGGGGCGCATCTGCTATGATGTAAACCAGTCTATTCTGTGTTGTGCGATGAAGGCAAAGGGCAGATTTCAGGAAACTCGCTTTCAGTTTATCGAAGAGTTCCATCTGTGTTTCTGTGATGTTTCTCCAAAATATTTGAATTCCGTATGAGGCTATCGGTGCTATCTTTAGTTCGAATAGTGCCAATGCTGTGGATATCGATAACTCCTGAGGTTTAGGAATCGCGTAGAACGCCAGTTTGTTGAGACGTTGCTTTACATGTCTCGCGAAATTGATACCCCGACTAGTGATCTCTATTCCAAGGTAACAGAAGCTGTTCACCTTTTCGATAGTCATTCCTGACAGTTCGAAGATATCACTCTCGGCCGGGAGTCCTCCCCTCCCTACTTTCATGAATTTCGTCTTTGCAACATTGATTGTGAGTTTGTTGTCAGCCGAGTAATTTTGCAGGGTCTCCATTGCTTTTTGAAGCTGCCTGCGGCTACGTGAGTGAATGACGGCATCGTCTGCGTACAGAATCGTCGATACGAGGTCGTGTTTGCTGCTGATCAGTTTCGGTAGATCGCTAAGAAGTACCGAGA